>OW119927.1:25634638-28365923 GCA_933210815.1 Meta bourneti | reverse complement strand
GGGATGCCCTCGGCCGTGCTGTGTCTTCACGTTTCCCACCCTCAGTCACTCTCACAGAGTTGCAAACTGCTCTACAGGAGAAATGGCGATTACTTGAATCTGGGATGGTTGATCACCTCATGGAAAGCATGGTCACACGCTGTAAACTTTCTATGAGGATGAGGTGTGGTCACATATACCTATTAATGTCGGTTTTTGTTTGTTTTGGATTTAAACATCATTTTGTTAATGACTCCAATATGACTTCATCTTATAATTTATGAAAATTCAATATTGTTTTCATCTTTGCATGTAATTCTTTGTTTTGTTTCATGCATAAACATATTTGCTACTTTCCTGCCGCATTTCTTATCAATCAAAGCTGTACTTGTCGATTTTTTCGCATTTTACCGTTTCGTGATTAACTTTTGGCAGTGAGTGTATTAAACGCCAGACGTTAATTTAACGAAGACGAGGGTTAACTAAGACGAAACGGCGGTAAACTAAGGTAACCTAATATGTATCATACGAAAGTAATTGTACAGCAGAAGTAATATCTTCTCAGATCTTCTGATTTATCTATTTACACTGAAATTGCCCTCTCATATCGCGATCTGTTTAAATCATTTAAGTGTCTAGGCATAGTGAATCTGTACCAAAACCATGTAACAATATAGTAACAAAGATCTTTGTTTAAATAATTGCATTCATAAGACTCGATCGCAATGCTGGCAAACTAAGTCACTTCAGAATTTTCGACCTTCATTATAATACATTATTTTCTGGTTAAACGAGTGCTAACACCATAGAAACGCCAATTTGGGGAAATTATTTTTCTGGGGGGAGTCAATAAGACCCCCTTGCATCATCTATGGGTGCTTTCTAGATCTCTTTATTTCGTGCATGCCAATCAATATCAGTATTGTTGAAAATTTTGAATATTTGTCCCTTATGTTGTGAGACTTCGGACCCCAATCATAAAAATATACAGATGCTGGACTTTGTGCCCCTTCTGATAAATTTGGTAAGTCGAGTGGCTTTTACCCTTGGTTCCACAGGCTCCGGGTTCGATACACGGTCAAGACATGGATATTCGAAGTTGTTCGGAATCTACTTTAAGCTCATGTACTAGTCTAATTAGCTCTAGAATAGCAAAAAATAAACGAAGATAGACAAATAAAAACATCTCATAAAGTGATCAAGTGACCTAAAATCTCCCAATAAAGCTCTCTTGACAACTTTTCAAGCCTTTTGAAGTCGTATAGGAAATATTACTACTTCAGAAGCTTTTAGAAAAAGGTGCTCTCTTCACAAATTCTCTGCCACGTCAGTGATTAGCTCAATTTCTTTAATAAGACACTAATTAATTCTTTTAGAATTTTTTGGAAGCATGGTACCCAAAAACCATAGAGGTGAATTATAAGTAGAATGAACACTGCTATTGAGAGAAGTTTCAAAAAAGCATGACCAACATGTCGACTAGTAGCCACATGACTGTTCTGTGAAAAATTGGCTTGGTTGGCCAGTTTTATATTTTATTCCCTCGTTTGGCAACATAAGATCTGATGACAGGGTAGATGTGTAAATGAGCATTTGTAGTGACGACAAAAATGGTGAGATCGTCAGTCTTCTAGTTGAGCGGACCAATAAGACGAATTAATGGATGGTCGTCTTCTCCCGACCCGTGGATCAATCAGATGATGAATGTTCATTTCCACCCGGCGGACGAAAGTAGTGTAAGGGTCAACGTTACTACTAGTTTTGGTCATATGATCCTGGGTATATAAAAAGATTACCATTGCTCACTATACTTTCATATTTTCTCTATGTCAAAAACCAGCACCTTCTAGAAAGTATTTTCTCTCTAGGTGTTGGTATGAGAGATTTTCAGTGTCAACAAACCAGACGGGATACGAAAATTTTACGTCCCGATTGCCAAATGCTCTCGCATGATGCATACAGAAATTACCTTATAACATAGTTTATCGCCATTCCGGCAGCGTCTAGTTTTAATTTAGTTCACATTGACAAATCAACTATCATATACACTACCTGACATTGAAAATGCAACACCCAGAAGGAGTGCGCAGAACTGGATGAAACTTACAGGGTAGACGCAGCCCACCGAGATATGTAAATGATGTAAACTGCGCAGCTGTCCCGCGCACGGCGAGTGAAAATCCAGGGAAGGAACCTGCAAAAGTGGTCAGTTTCGCGCTGCTCTGTTTGCCAGGTAAATCAAGTTGCAATTTGTTTTTGTGTCTCAGAAGAAACGTCTAGTAGCGGAGAATACCAGGACGCCGCCAATCAAGACAGTTCCAGCAAACAGACGACTTCACTAGGGGTATAGTGATTGTACTCAGAAGGGCAGGTTGGTCCATACGTCAAATCTCAGCAGATACCCACCTACACGTGTTCACGATGCACCGGTTGTGGCACAGATGGTTGGACCAAAGGAATGTGGCACGTTTGAGGGGTTCCGGTGCAGCCAGAGTGACGTCAGCACGCGTAGACCGACGCATCTGCCGGCAAGCATCGGCGGTCCCGCAAAGCCACGTATGTCGCCCTTTTGCAGCATGTGCAGGACACCCTTGATGCTCCCATAGCATCCAGGACCATTAGCCGCCGATTGATCGCTGGCGGCCTGCACCCGTTGATACGACTACCATTGACCCAACAGCACAGACGTCTCCGTTTGCAATGGTGTCGGGATAGAGCCACGTGGACGACGGAATGGCACAGGGTGGTGTTCTCAGACGAGTCACGCTTCTGTTTTAGCAATGACAGTCGCCGTGTACGAGTCTGGCGCCAACGTGGTGACAGGGCCAATCCGGCCGCATCTGTGAAACGCCATACCGCGAGACAACGCGGTATAATGGTTTGGGGCGCCATCGCCTACGATAGCAGGTCACCTCTGGTCCGTATTCAGGGCACTATGACGGCCCAACGATACGTGGATGACGTGCTGCAGCCGGTGACTCTACCTTTCCTTCAGGGGGTGCCCAATGCCATTTTCCAGCAGGATAACGCCCGGCCGCACACGGCACGCATCAGCCAACATGCCCTGCAAGATACCCAGGTGCTTCCCTGACCAGCTGTCTCCCCTGATCTCTCACCTATCGAACATTTATGGGACGTCATTGGATGTCGCTTGCATGCGTTGCCACCGGCACGTTCAGAAGACGAACTCTGGCAAATGGTTGACAGGGAATGGGCAGCCATCCGCACGCTCATTGCGTCTGTACCTAGACGTGTTGCTGCCTGTATCGCCGCTCGCGGTGGTCCTACAACCTACTGATCAGACGTTCTTGCTGCTCAGTGGTAAGGTGTATAATGTTGCAATAAAGATCACTTATTGCTCGTTGCTGTCTCTCTCTCTGTTTACCAAATTTCATCACTTTCTGCCAACTCCTTCTTGGTGTTGCATTTTCAATGTCAGGTAGTGTATTAACTTGGAATTCATGCTTTGGAATTTTTATTGACGAAGTGCCGAAATCGTATTCGAAAAACAAGCCAAATGACGTCATGTTCGGAACATTGGAAACGCCGCCGAAACACTGCCGCTACCCCAACATTGAGCTTGGCAGAAAATACCTCTCCTAACTGACTATACATAAATGAACTGTTTAAAAACCATGGAAAGAAAATTAATTTTGAATATTATACGACATAAGGTTAGGTTAGGTAGTTAATTAACGTCGCACTGGAGCAACACAAGGAGCTATTGGCAATGGTCCGGGATCAATCCCGAAGAGGGGGTATTTCAATTAACGTCACACTGGAGCAACACAACGGGTTATTGGTGACGGTCCTGGATCAATCCCAAAGGAAAAGATCCGAGGACAACACCACGTAATTTTGAACCACGGTCAGATGACGAGGCAACACCTGAGCTGGCACCCCACTCTCCAAACTTCCACACCACGCCAACGTGAGGACATTTGAGTAGGGAGTATTTCAATTAACGTCACACTGGAGCAACACAACGGGCTATTGGTGACGGTCCGGGATCAATCCCAAAGGGAAAGATCCGAGGACAACACCACGTAATTTTGAACCACGGTCAGATGACGAGGCAACACCTGAGCTGGCACCCCACTCTCCAAACTTCCACACCACGCCAACGTGAGGACATTTGAAGCCACGACAGATTTAACGTGCACCAGCCCCCTTTGTACACGACGGTGTTTTGGCTGGATTCGAACTCGCAACGCTTCGGTTGCTAGTCCGTTACTCTTCCAACCGGGCCACCGCGGCCCCAATCCCGAAGAGAAAGATCCGAATACAACATAAGGCTTCCCTTTCCATTGTCAAGGGGCCGCTGTAGCCTGGTTGGAAGAGTAAGAATTAGCAATCGGAGGGTTGCGAGTTCAAAACTTGGTCCAGCCAAAGACCGTCATGTACACGGGGCCTGGTGCACGTTATATCTGTCGTGGCCTCAAATGTCCTCACGTTGGCGTGGTGTGGAAGTTTGGATAGTGGGATGCCAGCTCAGGTGTGACCTCGTCATCTGACCGTGATTCAAAATTACGTGATGGTGTCCTTGGATATATTCCTTTCAAGTTTGATCCCGGACCATCACCAGCCCGTCGTGTTGCTCCAGTGAGACGTTAATTAAAATACTTACCTACCCAACGCATTTGTAATATCTGTATATATAATTTTGAATATTAATTTTTATTACAAAGTATAAATAAATTGCTTCAAAAAGATTAAAAAAAAAGTCAATTTAAAGCAGAGAGTAGGTTGGTTGGTAGGTAGTTAACTAACGTCATACAGGAGTAACACAACACGCTATTGGCGACGGTCTCGGATCATTCCGAAGGGAAAGATTTGAGAACACCGTAACTTTGAACCAAAGTCAGATGGCGAGGTTAACACCTGAACTGTTACTCCACTCTCCAAACTTCCATACGGAAGGTTGGTTGGTTAAATTTTGTTTGGGCCATATTTGGCAAAGCCGCGCCAAAAACAAGACAACTTCAAGTAATGAGCATATTTTTTAGTTTTTCCGACACAGGACACGTCATCTGACCGTGGTTCAAAATTACGTGGTGTTGTCCTCGGACCTTTCCCTCTGGGATTGATCCCGGACCGTCACCAATAACCCGTTGTGTTGCTCCAGTGTGACTTTAATTGAAAATACCAATACCAATACCCTTTGGGATTGAACCGTCACCAATAGCCTAATGTTACTCCAGTACAAAAAATCAACTACCTACCGACACAGAAGAGATATACTCCCAGTGTAAGTTAAAGGAATGAAACCTGCGCTGACAACTAGCAAGTTGCTAGCGCATGGAGCAAACCTATTGAGCCACGGCGGTCCCGAAATGAGAAGGAAATTGCTATTATTTTTTGTAAATCAAAGTTATACCTATTTTTTGTGAGTAGGTAGTTGAATTTTTACGGCGCACTGGGAGTAACCCAACGTGCTATTGGCGTAAGTTCAGGATAAATCCCGAAGGGAAAGATCCGTGGAATTAACAAAGAAACCACTGTCGAAAATTTGAGGTCATAGAAGCTGACGAAGACTCAATAAGATAGCTACTACTTATCAATCAAAACTTGTATAAGGACCCAGAGGTAAGCAATGAGTAAAGCATTTTCACAAACTTTTTTGATTCTACACCCTCCCCTTTCAGATAGTTTTTCAGTGGGGACGCCGAAATAAACTATCTGAGCAGCTCACATCAAACGAAAAATATTAAAATTTTTATTAGTAAACAAGTTTTCATAAACGAGAATTTCAAGCATAAAAAATACTAACTTGAAAAGTCGAAGCCCCTTATTAGAATATCCTCTATGTAATTAGTAGGCCCTGAATAAGCACTAAAATTGTTAGGTATTTCATTTGCAGTGCACTAAATTGATGACTGCTCGTTGCATAATTCGGAATTAGTCTAACAGTAGTTTATATTCTCATCCATCCATGTATAGTATTATACAGTAAACTTGATATAACATGCAGATTCCTGCCTCTGCACTTTTAAGAACCTGCGTAAGTCGGAAGTGCACGCAAATACATAATGCTAACACTCGCTTGTTACTTGTCTTGCTTGTTGTCTAGACCAGGGGTCTCCAAGCGTTTTCACTGGAGGGCCAGACTGAAAAATCTTGGAAGTCAGGCGGGCCAACACACACACATATATATACATATTGCATGCTGCATCGGCCGGGTTTCCGCGGGCCGGACAATGACCCTTCGCGGGCCCTAGTTTGGAGACCCCCAGTTGTAACTTGCATTTTGCAATGAATAATTCTTGCGACAATGCATCACTCTAGTGAGTGTGTTGGTCAAGTGGATAAATGTTGGGTTAGAAAACTTTATAAGTATCGTATTGCCCACTCTTATACCTCAAGATTCCTTCATTACCCACTTTTAGAAACTATGGAGTTAAGAATCTACAATGGACTTGCTCCAGCATTTTCTTGCACCTGCGATCCACTCTTGTTCCTCAAGATTCCTTCAACGCTGTAACATCCCAAACAGCTCGGTAGCAGAGGGGTCAACACCACTGACCTCCGGTCGAAAATTCCGGAAACATCTGTCGGGGCCGTCCAGGTGGCTTTTAGGGGTGCAGGTGATTGAACTGGTTCCCTGAAAATGCGACGATATTCTGGCGACACAAAAAGAACTATCAGAGCTCGAGCTGAACAGAGGTATTTGTTTCGTGGTGCCCTTTTTTGGGTTCCCGGCCGTTGAGTTGATACATTTTTGCCTTTTTTGCAGCGCCCACCACCTATGGATACAAATCCCTATTGTAAGATATTGTACATATCGTTATTGTAAAATAAACGTAAGTTTATTTTTAATTTAGGCTGTTTCATTGTGTTCATTGGCACACCACTCGGCCGACTACGTTAACGCGTCCACTTTGAGAAACTATGGAGTAGTCTACGATGGACACTTGCTTCAGTGATCCATTTGAGGTCCAACTAGACTGCCATTCCTCTGCAGGACAGGTGTCCATTGTCTGGAGAGCAATTTGTTTCAGCATCGTTTCATGAGTGTCATTTTCCCCACATACGGTCAACAAAAATTTAGTTTGAACTGTTAGGTATTCAAAAGGGCTAACAAATGGACCAAAAGGTTCTGCTTGAGCTGGGATATTTAGATTATGCAAAGTTTCGGTTGTATTTTCAGGTGTAGTGATTGATTACTTCATAAAAATGACTTACATGAAACTACATAAAAAAACAATTTGGAGGGTATTCAAATTAAATTAAGTCACTAGCTTGATAAACTAAAAAGTTACTAGCTGTTCATTATTCCTCTTCATTTAATCCATTTTTTGAATCAGCCTATGACTGCCAATAATTAGACTAATGAAAGCACTTCCATTGACTCCTAAATATGGTATTACAAAAATAAAATACGAGAGGTATAGATGATTGTTAGGTATTTAAAGTGGAAGAAACTTTTTATCACTTTAGTCAAGGCAGGTAAAGCTAAACTTTTATTTTGTAAATTTTTATACAGGTTTTGCAAAGAAGCTGCACATTATACACCACAATAAGAGATATTTAGGTATAAACTTCATATAATTTAAGCTCAGCTTTAAAAATGACTGTACATTAGAATTCTTAGACTGCAAGTCAAATAAATTTATGCATTTTTACAAATGTAATCTTCAATCAAAATATAAATATATTTATTAGAATTTACATTACAATAATTTCTAACTAAATCATAACCACATTGCACAAACAGTTAGGGATGTTTCATCTTGAAGCTCTTACAATTGGCCGGTTCACACATCTTTAGGCAGTCAATACAATCTCTAATAATGTTGAATTATTAACAAAGTGAATGTTTGTTTTCTTCCGATTATATATGAAATAGGACCAACAGAGCTACTAACAAATTTTCAACGATAGAAACTATTTATCAGAAAGAGAAAGCAGAGAGGAGGTGGCTTGCTCCTTGTTCCCACGGCAGGTCTCCAGCACACTCAGGATAATTTCTTGATCAAAATCTGGGAACATTTCTTGCATCTACAGAAAAAAAATCATGTAATTAAAAACAGAAATTGTTTAATATTTTTTGGAAAAAAAATATTATTAGTCATCTAGCAGTACAGCTACACATACACAAGCGTTTTCATGTTTAAGACATCTGACTACGTTGAGTTTACTTTTGACTAAAATTTCATATTATTCATTATTCATTCATTAAAATTTCATATTATTCATTAAAATTTCAATTTGTCACCTGATGGACAACTAACGTATGATGTGTGGTCATTCTTCCCTGCAACTAGAGATAGTTTATTACGTTTTAACAAATGTTAAACTCCAGATTTAAAAATAAAGTGCTAAAATATGTTAAACTACCAGAAACAATTTATCATTTGAGGTTCAGCCATTTCTGTTGCAGTTTTAAACTAGCATGAAGATTCAAAGTAAAAACTAGAATAAAACAAGGGGTATGCTGTGTAATTTGGTAGGTAGGAGTTTAATTAACGTTGCACTGGAGAAATACAACAGGCCATTGGCGACGGTCTGGGATCAAACCCTGAGGAAGATCTGAGAACACCACATAATTTTGAACCACGGACAGATGACGAGGTCACACCTGAGCTGGCACCCCACTTTCCAAACTTCCACACCATGTCAACGTGAAGACATCTGAGGCCACTACATATTTAACATGCACCAGCCCCCTTTGTACACAAAGGTCTTCCAACCAGGCTACCACAGCTCCTCTGTAGTTTGGATGTTAGGAGTAAATTCTCCATTTTTGCCATTTTCTAATCTTGGTAGATCACCTCGAGTTTAATGCAAGGGGATGACATTTGCTCGGTATGGGTTAATTTGCTTGGGTGGATAATTTTTCACAAAATAGCAAGCACATTGTATATGGATCTTCTTGCTTTTAAATATTTACACACTTAATCTCTAGGTTTTTTAGAAACCCCTTCTCCAGAGTTACTACTTTGCAGAACAATACAGAATGTTTTATGCATAAGACAAATAATGTTGAAAACACTAAAGACATTCTGACATTGCATACAGTAACATATACTCATTCATAACTAGAAAATAACATTTCAATCAGTTTTCAAAAATATCTAAAAATTAAAAATGGAAATAATAATTTTATTTTTCATAAAACTAAGTTTGTAAAAATCTTTTTACTTATGTTTGAATACAAAAATGAGTCTAAAAGCGGTTTTAATCTAACCAGTGCTAGAATTTAAGTCTAATGAGGATGAGTTAGGATAATGAGTCTAATGAGGATGAGGATAATGTAGAACCTACTTGTTTAACATCTGTCTCAGTTGGTCTGTACGGTTGAACTTGAGCTTGAGGAGGATATGCATAATGATTCTGGAGGGGATTTTGGCCAACTGGATACTGAACAGTGACAGGTTGTCCTAAAATAATACACATTAAAACTAAGTTTTCAAAATGAATCATGATAATTATGCATAGCAAATACTGGTTCCATTCACTCAATAGTTGTGTTTATTTTTTCAAAAGCAATCAGATGTTTAAAAATCAATATTAACTGAACCACTCTGGAATTATTCGTCAGTATACAATGTTTGAAATTTATAGGGGCTCTGAAAAGCAAGTAGACTGTTTATGCTGGAAATATGTAACAAAATGCCATTGAAAAGCAGCCTTTAAGTCTAAAAGAAATTTTTGGGAAGCTGTCCATTTGCTTCTCAAATCCCAATTTTACAAAACAAAGTATATTTTCATGTTTGCGAAATTCAACATTGTTATGATTTATTATGAAATTATGGCACTATGTCAATTAGGAAATTTATATTATGCAAGAAACTGAGTTAAAAGAAACTCAATTTTTAGCATTAAAATGCAACATGCATTTAAAGGATATCAAAGAACAGTATGAAAAAGTTTTGGAATTGACTGTAAGCATTAAAGCACTTTCAGTAGGACATTCTTCAAAAACTAGTAGGTCACCCCAGAAATTTATTCTTATTAGAGCTTGAGTGATTTCACATGCTCACCAGTCAGACAAATACTTGGCTTTACAGATGAATATTGCCAGTGTTTATGACGTCCTAAGATTTGCAAGAGAGAAAGAAAATGAATGAATTACTTGGGAAATGTCTACATCTCTTTAAATACAATTGATTTAAGTTTATGAACAAGGGGTGACACTTAAAATATAAGATAAGTTTATTTTAGTCTTATCAGATATCACAATTGCAAAATTAAATATAATTATTTTATGCTTTGGTGATAAAGAATGCATTACAGAAAACTTAATTGATTACAATACGAATTCCCCATACAATTATGACACGTTAATGAATTGGTAAATTACTACTAGGCAAAAATACCCACAAAATTAAGATTTATTATTTTTAATTAGGTATAATGTTTATAACTTTTGAAACAATAGTCAAATGTTATGTTATAAGCTAAATGTTAATAAATATGTAGAGTATTGTTTGTGTGGAATGTAACAATAATGTTATAAAATATAGGCACATTTTACAAAAATTAAAGATGCAACATTCAAAAAATTAAAATGTGCAAGATACTGACAATTTGATTTCTCAAATCGTCTCTTTGTGGTATACAGGTTTAAAATGAACACGTTTGTGTATTAGTTCATAAGATTTGTAAGAGAATTTGTTTGGGAGAACACAGATTCTGCAGTAATATACTGCCATGGAAAACAGGCAAATAAGTGTACAATTGCTTTTAGAACTTTAAGGCAAATGAAAATTACCATAAAAAAAGGAAAATTTGAAATTATAAATAGTTGTGATAAGGTATGGTGTCAAATGTATTTTACCATTAATAGAAATAATAGTTCAAAATATTTACATGCAAGTTTGGATCATCCTAATCAGAAGATGTAAATAATCCATACAAATGGATGATCCATCTTCTAGTTTGAAAGTAATTTATTATTGAAAAATGGCCTTAGTGGTGGCTTTAGTTAGAAAAATGGCCATCATACTTTATGCTTTTTCCTACAACAAAAGTAATTTTATTCCAGGTAAAAAAATATTTATTTCACACCAAACAAAACTAGATTTTATCAATTAAATATTGGATATTTAATCAAATCTTAATTAAGCTAAAAACCTTTGTGAAAAAAAATTCTCTATAAATTTCTAGTTTTCATTATACTAAATATTATTTTGTTATGTCGACTAATAATAGTAAAAAGGCAGTTACCAGGAATGTAATATGGCATCATTCCAACAGGTGCTTGAGGCACTACCATAAGAGGGGAAGGAGTGCGCATCACAGATGACCAATAAGGAACAGACTGGTAAAAAAGGTTTGACAAAATAAATTCTACTTTCAACACAGAACATTATATTATTATTGAAACTTTAAACATGGCTTAGCAATATACAGGATGATTCAGAACTCATAGGACAAACCTCAAGGGGGTTTCGAGCATACTAAAAGATTCATTTTTTGTATAGCAATGTATGAGCACAAGAAATAAAATAAAGTGTTATCATCAAAACATCATTATTTTACAATTACTTATTTACAATGATTTTTAACAATAACTGCTTAAAGGTGCCACCACAAACATCAATGTAAGCTTGGTAGTGTTGATGGATTGGTCAACATTAACACATTTTCACTTTTTTTTTTGGTTTGGCGCGCTTGAACATTGTTCCTTTACTGGAACCTGGCAGTTGAACGGCAGGTTGTACAAACTTTCCATGGTGCCAAGCTTGCATTAATGTTGGTGGTGGCACTTTTGAACAGTTATTATAAAAAATCATTGTAAATAAGTAATTGTAAAATAATGATGTAAATAAACAGTTCGTTTTATTTCATGTGCAATTCCTGTGCTTGTGCCTAAACACATCACTTGCATCCATACATTGCTATACAAAAAATGATTACTTAAGTGTGCTCTAATGCCCTTTCAACTTTGTCCCCTGAGTTCCAAATCAACTTGTATCCAACTTCCCATAGTAAGTACTCCCCATAAGAAAAAGTAGGCTAAACAAAATCCTTACTTACCCTCCCCTAAACAAATACTTCAAAAGATGATTCACATATTTAAATTTAATAACAAAAGATATACTTAATACAGAGATTAGCTTACACCATTTGAAAGTTGTCCAATGTTTTGTAACCAGAACTTTTGCATTAATTTTTTGTAAGGGATCCTTTATAATACTTGGTAGTCTAATCATGAAAACTAAGACAGTCAACACTTTGATAGTCACAAAACACTTGATTCGAGACACATTTATTCTTTAAGCCCATTTAAAAAAGTGCTTACAGTAATCCATAAAATTTAATTTAATTTAAATGAAAATGTGACATAGGTTTCATTGTTTACAAAAATCTATAACAAAATCAAAACTCTGAGCATTCAAAATGTCTATGATCTATCAAGATATTGAATCAAGACCTTATATACTTAATTATAAACAGGAATAAACATGTAATAATGTATCAGTTTTAAAATATAGATTATACATTTTCAAAAATAGATCTCCACTCTATTTATATTAACAAATTTCTGAATTACAAAATATAATGTAAGAATGCACCCTTAGAAGTATTTATTTCGAATTCATTGCCTTAACAGAATATATTTAAGTATATGAGAAAATATCTATTCAATAAGTATATAATACCCAGTAGATGAATTCCATATAATCAATGCATTTACTATATTCTTTAAGAATATTACTTCTTGTAACATAAAACTGTGACATTTCTTTATTTAATCAACACTAAATTTAACTGAATGCCCATAAAATTGATTCACAGATGAATTTCCAGCTAAACACACCATTACCCATAAAAAGCATCAACTTAAAATAACTCAAGAATTCTCCCGACTTCATACACATCCAAAACTAACAATGATTGAAAGAAATATTTTTTCTTTCAAAAATCGGTTTTCCAAAATTTATCTTTATTCATTTGTGTAGTTTAATGTTAGATTGGGACTTTAATACATTAGTGCTACTTTTAAAACCAACTATAACAACCTTAATTAAAATTAAAGGATCAATACATCAAACCCAAACAATTAAAACACTATCAGACCACATTACTGCATAATTTACAAGGGGAGAGTGCAAACTTAGGAGCACCAAATCAAAAATACTCCACTAGAGAATACTAGAATACTTGTGCAAAGGGACAGATATTTGAAAAATCACTTGAACATAAATTAAATAATGGTAGTAGATTCAACAAAAATTTCCTAAAGTTATGTGAGTAAATAATAAAAAATAATGCCTTAAAAAAGTAAATTTTGGAAGTATAAAGTGAAATTTTACATAAAAGAACTTTGCTTCCTCTGATAGCCACTTGCATGAAGCTGCACACAAAAATATTTTTAAAAATTGCATAGTGCATATCAAACTTGGGATGGTAGCATGGCAGTTGGACGCATAGACGTCGAACCACGCTGCCTACTTGAAACTTGTATAACCATAGCCAGTATATAAGCAACAGTGCATTTTTTAAATTGGTATTTCTTAAAAATGGCTGGGTGTTTTATCTGGCCTGTTTGCAATTGTACTCCCAGGGCTGCCTCAGTCAAAGCACGTGTGAAATAGCAGAATTTGTAAAAATAGTAGTGAAAAAGTCTTCTCTTAAACCCTATTTTAGTTGCAATTTTAGATGCTCAGATATAAAATTAATCGGCTAAAACACAAAATGTGCTAGTTAAGTACGAAACAGATGTTAAAGATTTCATCGAGAAATTTAAAATTAAAGAACTAAATATTTTCTAAAAAATTTCCATGACAAACTAGCAAACACAGATTCCAATGTTTTTTTCATGGTTACCACGGCTTGGCGCCAAAACTTTACAATTGGCGACCCATGGTACATTTTCTACCAAAAGAAACAAAAAATATTTTTCAAGTATGTTATACTTAAAAAATGGACAAAATTTTGTTGTCGCCAAAATTTTGAAAGCACAAGCTTTTGAGGCGGTTTTTCTTAAAAATATACCAAGTAAAAAATATAAAAGTCACCAGGTTGAAAAATAGTATCAAAAAGTCACCTGTTGTTCTGTACTCCGCTAGTAGAGAATTATCCTACATTTTCAAAAATGTTCAATATAGTGACCGTAAGTTTGTGACCTTCCCTCATTGGTCATACAAGAGATTGATTGTTTTGGGTTTTATGGCACAAGGGCCATATTTGGCCAAGCATCATAAAAGAGAAAAAATAATAAAACGTTCTTTCAGAATATTAATTCACAAATAGCTTATCTATACATTGAAAGCTTCTGAGTTTGGAAACATAAATTCAAGTTTACAGAGGAACTAATTTGCAGAAGCAAACAAGTAACACACTGACTTACCCTTATATAAACTGTAATATTTATAGATCCTTCCTTTTCTTCTCCTTGTTTCCCACTAAGTGGGACCCATGTGTCAACAAATTTGCCTTGAAGAGCCTCATCAGTTATCACATAATCTGCATGAGCAATTCGTTCATCAGAGGTAAGAGTGCGCTAAAATGAAGGAATTGAGAAAAATGATGAATATCTCTTAATGTTGAGATAAGACTAACTGAAAATAGATGCATTTAATTTCATGAACAGGAATTCAATAATTTTAAAGCAAGCCCAATAAACTAAATGACTAACTAATAAAACAATTTAACTAGTACACCCAGGCATAGCATCTGCGCTAAACTTTCCTAATAGCTTATCTATATATTAATACGTGAAGAAAAAGCTTTGTACCCCTTTTTAAGCACATTGCGCGCACGGAGGAGTATGAGATTTGGCATAATTAAAGTTCATATGGAGAAGGAGTGCAGAAAGATAAAATTAATGTATAATATGCGTTACAAATATATTAAATTAAAAAAAATAAAAAATTCAATGTTTACGTTCATATACTGTAATCTATATATTAATACGTGAAGAAAAAACGTTGTACCCCTTTTTAAGCACATTGCGCGCACGGAGGAGTACGAGATTTGGCGTAATTAAAGTTCATATGGAGAAGGAGTGCAGAAAGATAAAATTAATGTATAATATGCGTTACAAATATATTAAATTTAAAAAATGAAAAATTCAATGTTTATTCCGGAACTATTTTACCATTTAACTTTCAAGGAACTCAATTTCGAATTATACCTGCATTTGCGATGACAATAAATAAGTCTCAAGGACATACATTCGAAAAAATTGGAATTTTATTGAGGCAGCCAGTTTTTACACATTGTCAATTGTACGTTGCAGTAAGTAGAGTTCTATCATTCGATGGTTTGAGATTTTATATTTCCGAATATAACGGTCAAGGCGATGAAAGAGTTTTTACAAAAAAACATCGTCTACACAGAAGTTTTGAATCATTAAATTCATTGTCGAACTATTTCAAGTTCAATGGACAACATTTATTTTTTTAACCACCCGTTTTTTTGTTTCAATAAAAAATATATAAAAAAATATGAAGCACGTATTCCTTATTTCATTTTTTGGATTTATTTTTTATTTAAATTTTATATAATTTGAAAAAGATAGGCAAATTAACTGTGTAGCCTTGGCGAAACCTGTGGCCAGTATAGCAATAAAAAAAACCCCAAGAAAATGTCAAACAACGCGTTATTGTTTTTTAGATATGGCTTAACCAAGCTATACCGCATTTTTCCTATTACGTATTTGTACATGCTCGCAGCTTACGTAATAGAACAAAATTCAAAAATATTATATGCAATGATTATAGAGGTAAACCCTTTGACAAAAAACCTTATTAACGTTCAAACTTAAAAATTAAATGAATTATGGTCGAATTTCGACCACTGGGCGACCACTAGTATCTATTAATGACAAAGTGTCATTACTTCATTTCATATTTAATTTCAATCCATTTATAATGAATACAGCCAGGGGTGCCCACAAGGGGGGATCATGGCGCAAGTTGCGCCATCAGAATTTTTTCAGGGCAGTTTTTTTTAGAATTCAGGGTGGAAATTTTTTGGGCAAAAAATTATTTAATAAGAAACCTTTTTATTGTTATATATATTTTTCATAAGTAATTAGACTATCTCTGAAATTGTTTAAAATACTACTGTTTCCTGCTATGACAACAATTTAACTATAGGAAGTTATTCCATAATTTTTTATTGAGCAATGCTTAGTTGGCAACGCTCATACCCTGCCCATTTATAAACATCTGTCACCTTGAGGGTTTTCCGTCCGTCACCATTATGTCATGTGGATCGCTAATAGCCCCATAGACAAGATAAAGTTAAGTCACCAGTTGAATGCAGGTAGCCGTCTAGTCGTGTACGTTTTGCATAGTCTTTTTTGGAGAAGGAAAGGAATTTTAGTTCAGTGCTGTTCGAATCCTGAAAACGTCATTGAAGATTTAGAAATATTACCCTCTTCATCAAGTATGTTCCAAGGCGTAGATTTTGAAAACCTTGATGAAAATGTACGTCAGGAAGAAGTTGATGGAACTGAATTAGGACAAGGAGAGGTAGAATCACGTAACAATCCATCTTCTGAAAGACCTTCAGTTTCCATTCAACAAGAGGAAACTCTAACAAATGAAGATTATCCTGATGATAGATTGAAAAACCCAAGAGATCAAGTATCATATGCCAACATCAAACTGTCAGTTGAGGAAATAAATAAAGCAGAATATTTGGAAAATCAAGATTTGTCTTTTGTCACTTTTCCTTCAACAGGTGGAAGAAAATTCAACCCATCATGACAGAATGAAGTTTTACCAAATAAAAGTGCAAAAGTTAGAAAATAGCTGATATATAGCCAAGAAAAAGATGCTGTATTTTGCTTATCATGTACTCTGTTTTCCCTCCCATGCGAACATTCAATATGGGGAACAACTGTCTATAGAGAATGGACAGAGCATAGGGGGACTGGGATGTGCTCCTTGAAAAATCTAAAATCCACTTATCCTCACAAATTGCAAGGATCCAATGGATCTCTCAAAAGAGGATATATTCACGTTTAGCTGAACAATCTGATCAGTTAATCCAACACAATCGAAAGGTGCTCTCTGTTGTCATCCATTGTTGTCGAAATTTAAGTGAAGAAATTCTTGGATTTTGTGGAAAGGATGTAGCAAAAGGAAAATTCATAGGTCTTTCTAGGCTATTGAGTAAATATAGTCCTGATGCTAGGGCATATCCTGAAAAAATTGATAAAGCTAGAACTGAAAAAGGAAAGCTGGGGTCTAATTTCTTGAGTTATCGAAACGTTTATGATGTAATTAACATAATGAGTGACATCGTTGCTTGAAAAATCATAGATAGTATAAAAACGACTAACATTTATTCTAGACTCAACTCAAGACATTAGTAAACAGGAATGTTCAACATTAGGGGTTCGTTATATTGAGCATACTGACCCGCATGTGCCCCAAAGGAAAATGTCAAACCTCAAGAGCCGCTCATTAAGGTTTTCACTAGTGGAGATACCACAGGCCAAAATCTTTTTAAAGAAATAATGAAATGCCTGAATTTACTTGGTCTTGATCCAAGTGGAATTGTTGGTAAAAGTATCGATGGGGCTGGTAATATGAGAGGAAAATTCAATGGTGTAAGAGCGCTAATCCATAGAGAATATCCCAAAGTGCTCTATATATGGTGTTCTTCACACAGATTTGCTTTAACTGTGGAAAAATCCATGGACATGTACCCCAAATGAAAAATCTATTTTCTTTTAGAGGAATTATACGTCTTTCATGTCAGGTCATACAAGGCATGATATTTTTACTACAAACTTGAACAAAAGTCCAACCAAAATAAGGAGACTGAAATGATGCACTGCAAATAGTTGTCACCTGCTATGACACAATAAAGGAGACGTTGCATAGTTTGTCCATTGGTAAAAAAGCTGCTAATGACTCAAAGGCACTGGCAACTGGCTTGTGGATACAAATTACCGATTTTGAAAACATTTGCTATATGGTTATATGATTAACTGGATTTGAGGGGGGCGATAAAGAAAAAGTGGGAGGGGATTTGCACCATTGGGCTTGAGGGGGATGGGCACCCCTGAATACAGCATCTGTATTCAATAAATGAAGTTAAAAACATCTGAAAATATATGACAGCATTTTGGTTATTTTTACTGCTGTGAATTCTTATTTCAAATAAAATCCAAGGCAAATAGTACACCAATCATGTTGCCAGTTAGATTCGGACTATCTTATTTGATTTCATCTCATTCCCTTGTTCAAAGGTGATTCATCATTTTTGATGCTATTTCACTCATATTTTCTTTTCTATGTTCATTTCTGTCTTCCAGATTTCTCATTGCTTTCTGTAATCAGACTGCTCTGAAGAATTTTATTAGAAGTGATGTAGTTTCATGTAGTTTTACCAATATTATGCAGCTCCATAGCTCAAATCAAGCATATTTAAATTAAGCAGCAACATTGGCCAACGAATCCTGTAACAGCCGATTTTATATTGTCTAATTGTTTTGACAACAAACAATTGTCAATTTCTGTGCTACATAAGTTAGAAAATATATAGATTCCCCTTAACTTAGTAAATGATCAACAAGGTTAGCTAATTCAGAATGCAGAGCAAACTGTTAAAGTGCCTACCTCCATTTAAGCACTAAAAACTCCTGGGAAGACATTTCAAAGATAACTTTCCTTGACAACTTTTTGTGGCTTGATTATTATTTAGTGGCATGATATAAATGATTTCCTATTCAGTGCTTTTTTAGTGGTTATAGATGTAGAAAGCTTTTCTTAGTCTAACAAGAGGAGACTGCAAACAGAGTTGTAGAATTGAAAAAATATATGTGGGATAGTATTTCTATTAGAGGAATACAAATGCAAAGGGACAAAACACAACATTCAGCTGTTTTCAAGAAATATGGATTTTAAAATACACTATAATTTATATACTGACAATGGTTATATGCGTTTTGAGAAGGCATCCTAGGTTCAATTCTCACTTTGACATCTTTCTGCATATCTACTACTGTTAATTCATTTTCAAGTGAAAAAAGTAAAATGTTGTATAAATGAGCTGTTGCTTCCTTGAATAAACATTTGCAGTGAAACTACACATTTAAAAAATGATTTCAAGTTGCATGAAAGAGGCAATTGACCCACGATGAAAGTGTGGCAATTGGATGCACAACCACTGAGCTATATGACCAACTCAAAGCTTGTATAGCTATAGCCAGTATATAGTGTATTTTTTAAATCGATATTTTTTAATGGCTGAACACTGCGTTCAGCCTCTTTGCACTTGTATTCCACAAAAAAATACTATCCTACATTAAAAAAATTTTCAATTCAATGACACTAAGTTTGCATCCTCCAATTGCAGGCTAAAATTGAGATATTGGACCAAACCGTAAGAAAAGTTCCACGAATACAGTAGATGACAGAAAGCAATACTTAAGCCTCGCTGCTATGTTAACAATTGGACAAATGCAGTGTAAATTTTAATTTTGAAATGATGGAAGGTTTCTATAATCTGAGATTTGATGATTTGCAATGTTATTACAGTAAAACATTAATTAGACTTTGTAACAGGGTGGGTGAGTGGATTTTAGTGGAGTAAGCAATCTTGGGGTTAAAATTAACACAATTTATTTACAATTGTACAAATTATGAGAAAACATTTAGTAGGTAATAAGACAAGAACTACAGCGCAGTCATGCACCTGGAAGAAACCAACAGAACTCCTCTATCTTGCAAGGAATAAAAGGGTTATAAGTTCAATGAAGCAATTGGCAACATGCCAAGAAAGGGTTGAAAGTTTGGTGTAGTTAGCAATGCGTCAAAAGTTCAGTTGATTGCTAACACGCCAATAGTTCAGTTGGCTGTCAACACAGCAATAGTGCAGTATGCTTTCAATGTGCTAGTAGTTCGATTTGCTACAACTTTAGGGATGAAACTTGAAGAAATACATAAGAGCCTTAAATCATGCTTAGCTCATAAGCTAATCAATCAGAAGTTATAATTTCTAGAGAGTTACTTGTTCATATATATTTCACATAATATGTACATTAGTGTGAGGCTTTTTAATCCAGATTTCATGAACACATTTAAATAAATGCATTGTTGAGAAGCCATTTTTTACAGGGAATTATTAAATATAAGAGAAATGTAGGTGCATGATGGTTGGGATAAATCAGAGTTCACATCCTAATAAATATAAAATTCCGTTTTCATGATTTTCTAGGAAAATTCTAATTAAATACAAGAATGTAGGAAATAAAGAACATAGAAAACCAATCAAATAAATTCATAACAAATGTCTTGCTCATTAGGAGTTTCTTGTGATAAAATATGACAATTTTTTAGCACTTCAAGGAATAAAAATATACAGATCAGCACCTTTTAGCAAAACATAGGTAAAATTCAAAATTTTGCAGAATTTTAACCAAACGTATATTCTTCATTTACAAAGAACAAGTCATTCCAACTAAACACACCAGGTTTTCAGTTGCAACATGAATTCTGGCAAAAGTAAGAAGGTAAGTAGACTAAGAATTAAAATTGCTTAGTAATCCTCCAATTCAAATAGTGAATATGAAAATTCTAATAAATGTCTTTGCAATATTTAATTTTTGTCGTAAAACAAGAAATAAAATTTAATGGACTAGAAAAAAAGCATTTCAAAATGTGGAATTATAGAAAATAACTTTCAACATACAAAAAGTAATTCAATATAATATAAAGTGACATACCTCATCATATACTTCTATGTTAATATTTTTGATTCCATTAGGAAGGTACCTAGAAAAGTAATGCATGAAATGAGCTATTTGATACATTCAAAAGAGTATGAAAATAATAGTCATAATCTGTTCAAAACAGTTTTCAAGCAAAATTGATAAATGTTCATAAACATCCTACTCATCAAGTTTGATAAGGAAATTTATACAAATGAATAAAACTAGTCCCAATATACTCACATTAATGATATATTTGTATAAAACATCTTATTTAACCATTAGAATTCAGCAGACCCTTCTGAAACACTTTTGCAAACAGTAGATTTCTCACAATTTCTACACTTTGAGTGTTAGAATCATCGTTACGCAACTAATACTTAAAAAGTGTAGCTTAGAAATACATTAAAAATTCAATTTATATTTCTCAAAACTGCACCTCAAATAGATTGTGACATTCTTGTACTGGTCACATTTCTGATACAAGAAAGTTTCAATGTTAAAATTGAAATTTCAATAATTAACTTTCGTGCATTACTTTTAAGTTTTTAACTAAAATCTTGTTGAATATCATACTGTCAAATTATTCATTTCATATCTAAATTAAGTATATCATGGACCTCCGCAAAGTTGTTCTAAAACTAAGATGTCAATAAAATACAGGATAAGAATTACTACTAAGTTAGCTTGACTTTATTAACATTTCAAGCTAAAAATCTTAATTTAATCAATGCAAAATAGTAATACAAAAAGCTATGAACTGATAAAATTATCAGCAACTGTATCAGAACAAATTAAATAGAATATTTAAATACTAACGATGTAATTGTTTTGTTCCAATTAGGAAACTTTCCACCACTCATATCAGAGTGTGTTTCAAACACAGAATGACCTATTCTAACTCTGACATATGGGTCCATTTTGGTCAAACTGTAATTCTTTGCCAGCTGTGCCTAAAAAGGAATCAATTCAAATGTAAGTAAACAGAAATATGTAAATCCATCCATTCAAGTAATACCAGTAATAAAAATTAACAATTGTTAGCATGTAACTAACTTTTTATACATTCCTACACAAAAATGAATATTAATCTATTTAAAATATTAATCTTTGAATAATAAATTTTTTTTTGCACCCTTTAGCTTTTGGTGTTTTTCTTTTGTAGAAAAATAAACTAAATTTAGATTACAAACAAACCAGTTCAACTATTCTAAAAATCTATAAAGAACACTATATGGTACAGATAAAAATTAAAAGACCATTCAATTATGCCTAAAATCATAAACGCTTAGCAGTAAATAATTATCAATAATTACTGGTTTAAAAAGTTTTCATAGGAAAATATTAAATGTGGCAATTATTACAATGTGTGCATGCAATAATTGTTACCTTTTGGAAGCAATCGAGCAGAACAAAGTTAGCATCCAGAGGTATAAGCAAGTAAACCTTAAAGGTGTGTTGGTTGCACGAGGAAACAAAATTGTGTTAGGAAAATGAATTAAAAGGTTTTGAAAAAATATAACTTCACTGAGAAATGTGATTAGTCATCGAATTATTTGAGTCCCTTTTTCACATTAATCTTGATATATTTAATGAACTTGCATAAAGTTTTGCAATTGAGAAAAATGTGCTTTGATATTTCAAGGGGAACTTGAGCTTCTTGAGATATCACCCCTTCCTTACAATAAGAAAACAAACTTTACTTGGAATCAAACCATTCTATAACGTAATAAAAACAGTCAAAAATTCCCAATAAAACTGGGATTTTTGGAGTTGTTACAACAAATCCTATTTAACATAGAAGTGTGAAAATTCTTCTTATAGATAATATTCAGAAAATATTTAAGATCAAATCAACATTAACAGCAGGCACATAATCTAATGATGAATCCAAATCAAAGTTACCAAATCAAAGGAATTTTAGCAATATGTATGAAAGACAGTGCAACACACTTTATCTACCAAAAAGTAGTTCATAGTAGAATTGGGTTATACTACTACATATACTATTGTATTATAAGTTAAATTTTATAATGGTGGCTAAGTTCATCACAAGTACTCCCCCTTTAGAATATAGGGTGGGCTGAATTCAATAGATGGCACCATGAATTGACAGGTTGACAATTGCGTGAAATCATGAGTTGTATTAAGATCACTGGTGTACTTTCCATATACGTGGGCAACCAATGGAAGAGTGAAACCATTTGACTGTTTTGTGTTACCTTTAGCAGTTGATTGTGAGTACAACCGACAATTTGTTGAAATAAGACTGAGTGGCAATGAGTAGTGAAGCTGTGATAGGAGTGAAGCAGTGTGTTACCTGTTCAGACAGTTGTTGGAAAGAATTAGAATCACATTGTCTATTCATCATGGTTCGTTAATTGAAGTATGTCAAATGAGGAAAATGCCACCAGAAAGTTTTCAGAAGCACCATCTAGTTTGTTTTGAAAGTGCGTGTTTGTAATCACTGTTAGTCACCAATTTAGCAAGGAAAAAAGAGTGAAAGACAGTGCAATTTTGTCTACCAAAAGTACCTTATGATGGAACTAAGTTATACTGCTATGTATACTATTGTATAGTAAATTCATTTTTGTAGTGGTGGCTAAGTTCATCACAGTATTAAAAAAGTAATTTCCTTTTCAAAGTAACTAACAAAAAGTACAAAATGTTCCAAGACAGTGAAAAAGGAATGTCACAATTTACCTGAACAATACATATTGTTATCTGTCTTGCAGCATTTGCTTGGGCATAACTTTGCTGTTCGGCAGTTAATGGCTGAGGTAATCCATGTGCAGAAGCAACTTCATGAGTTGGCGATTCGACTCGTAGGAAATCCTCAGGCAGATTGCCTAGCATTACCTAAAATTAAAAAATTATTTTATCTGAGATTGACGAAAAGAAAACAGTTGTAACTCTACTTTTTTATCAATTTAGTTCCATATCCTTCGTTTTTCTTCAAATGTATTTTATACTTAGGACAATATCCAAATTAAAATGCTACAGCAAAATATAAGTTTTATAAAAATATACTAAAACATCTACCTCCACATAGTACGGTTTTAATTAATTTTTTCGTTTCTACTTTAACTCTAAGCAACAGTTCAGTTACTTAAAAAAAATGAACACTAGCAATTCACTTCAATTAGCATGAAGTGTTACAATTCTGAAATTGTAACACTTCATGCTAATTGTATATTGCATTCCAAATATTTCAGTAGAATTATGCAGCAAATTTAAGATTAAAATACACAATAAAAATTAAAAGTAATGCCCCATATTTGTCAGCCAATTCAATTGAATATGTGAAATTGAACCTGCCAACTTGTACAGCAGTTTCTAACGTAGCTTCCAACACAAGCAAGTTACTAGAAAATATGAATATGTAAATTTGATTTTTTTTTAACCTCTCATTTATCACATATTAGTCAAATAGATTCATAGAAATTTGGAAAAGGATAAATTGAAATTTTAAATTATGTTAATAAAAATGTTGGCAAAAAATACTTAACCAGTCTTATTCCAACAGAGAAGCGGGACCAAACTCAACTGTTGCAGTAGGTATGCAACTAAACTCCAGACTACTAATTACAAACTGCACTCATGTTTCTGGTAATCAAGAAACACTTTTCCGGTCAACAGGCTGTTTGAATATTTTGCCTGCTGTAATTGTTTTCTATAAATTGTGATTTCCGTGTCTTTAATATATAAGAAAATATGGTAAAAAGAAATAAATGTCTGGTGAAAACCCGAATAAAATCTTGAACCCAAAGGATTTGTGGTTTTATCCCTAACACTGTTATAATTGAGGTGTTGACATGGAAAAGCATGTAAGTCACAAAAAGCAAATTTTAAAGGACATGCAAAAGACGTTTATGAGCCTGTTAAGAAGGAATTGTATTAGTATAAACTAAAAGAGCTGCAGAAACTAAACTATTTCTTCTAGCGACTCACCGGCTTTACCATGACACTGGCATGGGTTCTTACTATCTTACCAGCCAAAAAACTAACTTTTGATTTTTTTTGTGACTTGCATGCTTTTCCATGTCAATGCCTCAATTAACAAACAGCATTTTTCTGAAATCAGCTTTATGAAATCATTGACACCACAGCAAAGGCATAAATCAGCAAACTGTTTCAAGAAAAAATGTTTAAAATTTTAATTCTAAAGACAAAATGTGCTGTATTTTGATCATGTGAGTATTAATTTAGGTTTTAAAAGTGAAAATCAGAATTCATGTTTTTGATATTTGTGCTTAGTAAAAGAATAAAAGTCCAGGAAATGCATTTGAGCGAAAAAAAAATTGTAAATATGCTTGAGAGTTACGCCTACAAAATCACAACAATGATCAATATTATTTCACTTATTTTAGGCAACTCATCAGCACATCTAGGAAATTTTGAACTTTTTATACTTCAAAATCATCCCAAACAACCTTTATTTACTGAACTGTTTTCTGCTAAGTTTTTTATCTTGTAACAAAACTATAAATTTCTATACTTCAGATGTACAAGTTGAACCAATTAGATTTAAGTCAATTTTCAAGTGATTCATCATACATTAAAGTAATAGTCCGAGAATAACTAATCAAAGCAAAATCCATGAAATTGAAAAAGAGCCTCAAAACACACAATTAAAGTCATTCAAATATATACATAGCACAAATACCAAAGACATTTAATAACACAATGGTCAATAGAGGCACATTACAGGTAAGAGTAAAGTAATAATAGAATTCCACAGCAGCATGGTTGGTTTTAAGGAGCAAGGGCCATATTTGGCCATGCTGTGCCAGACACAAGACATACAACATCAATCCACAGCAACATGAGAGTTTCTATAGTATCCTAAGATAATGCAGCAATTTGGGAACCATTTCATTTCTAAACATTAATGTACAGTGCAGTTTTCTTATAAACTATAGGTTCATGTTTTTCAGAATACACGTTATGATTTCATCAGCATATTTGCACATATTTATTCAATAGGTTTTATATTTCCAATGAAATCCTAAAATTGACAGACAGGTTTAAAATTTGGTTTGTCGCTCTACCGCATTTTTTGCTACACTGGCTGAAATTGACAGAATGATTCCTTTTGAAAAGTTAACATGCTTTCTATGTTGCTTCATAAAGAAACATACAATTACCAAATCTCTAAAATCACAACTGAGAGTAACATACTACTGTCAGCAAATACTTTAATACATATTTTCTAGATTCGTTTCAAATGGTAATTATCAGTTTAATTTTCACAATAAAGGAAATTCAACCAGAATATATTGCATGGTTGAGTTTCATAATTCAGGATGCGCAATATACTTGCATTTACACAGCCGGCAATCACTTCGATTTAAGTAGACGAATTTTAATCTGAGGCGATCATAATTTCACTCAAGAATTGGAAAAAAATAAGGGCAGAATGTGTGGCTAAAGAAAAACAAATCACTCACTCGATTTCTCTGCTCAACATATTTAGGAGTAGTCATGATGAATTATTAACAGCAGGTAAACACCTTGCAAGCATATCGTTGTTATGACATCCAAAACAAGCAAATCACTCCTTCGCCAGAATCGGCTACCCGATTATTTTCAGCCAATCAGCGAAGTTTCATCCTGGATTTAGAAATGCATGCGAAACCAAGCTTTTAGCTCTAGAAATCTCAAAACACTAATCAGCCACGAGCAGCAGCGAAATGTGCAGTGTGCAACAAGATATTGCTTACCTTTTAATTAATAATTTGTTCGGAAAAATGAAAGGGATTTTCAGTGGAATCAAAGCAGACGATTTGTCTGCTGTCCAAATGCTATCGCATGATTCATATAGCGATTACCTTAAATTGTAGGTTATCGCTGTTTGGACAACGTTTAGCGTTTAATTAATTGAAGTTGACAAATCAATTGTCTTTTCGGAATTTATTCTCTGGGATTCCTATTGGCAAACTGCAGAATACGTACAGAAAATACGTATCGCCGCAGAAACACTACCGCCACTGAAACACTATCGCCACCATAAAGGAGATATGAAAGTAGAGTGAGCAACGGTAACCTTTTTTTGTGCCATGGATGTAATACCAAATTTATTAAAGAACACGTCTCACAGGTGAGCGATTTAAATTTCTGTAAAAAGTGTTACTTTGGAATACAATAAAGTGTATTTCCTGGTTTTGTTTGTGATCGAACATTTCCCGTTCTATAATAAAACATCTTAAAATAAACATTGAATATCTTGCTGAACAAAACATTTGTTTCAATTCATCCGTGGAAGAACGAGAATTGCGAATAAATAAAGAGATGAAGTATGGAACTCAAGTATTATGTACAACAGTAAATTGATTTAGTTAAAATATCGTTGAAGCATCTCGCAGATCACATAAAAAAGTGAAACTTTATATGCGCTTAATAACTTTTTGTGATGAATGTGATATCTTATCTTCTGCATATATCAAATTTTAATCTAATTTTATCCAAAATATATGTAAAATCTTTTTTGCAGAATTACTATGTTGAAAAAGGCTTCTTTCTTTAACATAACTTTCTACTGAATTTTTTTATTCAGTCGTTTTTAATGAGAAAACAAAGCAGAGCTTGAACAAATATTGTAGAAATATTTCCTAACTATTTTGAGTATTTATTCTTTCACGTAAAACTTAGCGAATGTCAAACAAAAGAGAAAAATGTAGTACATCTGGTTATTGAAATAACATAAAAATAGATAGAACGAAATTTAACTCCTTTCGACCTAATTCTAAGCAATCAGCGCAGCTGAAATGGTCCTCTTTAAAAACATCTGCTAGACATTCCTGATTTTCCTTCCCATATAGTATAAAGAAAACAAACAATAACAATTCATTCTTTTCCAATTCCACAAGCCATTTCTGTTTTTCTTCCTTACGTTTTGTGATTTTGTGAAAATTGTATAAAATTAGATAATTTCCAGCAATTTCTGAAAACATTTGGCTGTGTTGGAATATTTTTTCAATTCGCGAATACGTACCACTGCATTAAAAACGTATTTGATAACGAATAATCCTTCTCGTAGCATACACACACTTTTTGATTCTTGCCTCTAACTAAAATATAAATAATATAAATTAATAAAAATGCTTAGTAAAAATGTATACACACAAAACATGCTCTTTTATAATAAACGAATTTTTTTAACATTGCTGCACTTTTCTTATATTGAGAAAACTAGATTTTCTCAATGTAAGAAAATCAAGGATTGAGAAAACCTAGTTTTCTTTAACTCCTTGAATTTCTGATAACTTTTCGGAAAATAAAACGTTTTAGGATTGCCCTTCAAATGATTAAAAATAATTTTGTGTTATAAAATGTGTAACTTTAAATAAAACTTTATTTGAGTCATTCCATGCGAAAACACCCATTTTGAGAAAAAGTTGTTGCACCATAATTATGGATTTTTTCAAATTTTTTCCATGGATAAACACTGCAGTGAAACCCATAAATCTCAATTTATTTAAAATATTTTGTCCAGTATTAACTGAGAGATAGAGGAAGTCAAAAATTGATCAAGTTTACAAAATGGCGGCCATCTTGGATTTGCTGCGCAGTGTATAAATGGCCTTACCATGAGAAATAATGGTCCAAATTTAGTGATTTTAGTACCAAATTTTATCCATTTAATTCAGGAGTGTCAATTTTACATGTAAATGGAATAATCAGAAGCCAAACATTTTACCTCTGAATTTTGTCAAATTAAAGTGCGTATGTTAGTTAATACTTCTACATAGTTTCAGAGAAAACATGAGGGTTAATTTTTTTCTATAGCCCTTTAAAATTGACTGTTTTAAAAAATATTTTCTCACTTTACATGTAAAAAATCCACTAAAATGTAAAAGTACCTTTACTTTTGTATTTTACGTATACTTCTAAAATAAATGGCTTTTCCATGTGGTACTAAAGTTACTAAATTTGAACCATTAGTTCTCAAATTAGGGCCATTTTTAGACAGTGCGGTAAACCCAAGACTCTGTTTTGTAAAATTGACCACTTTTTAAATTCCCATATCTCAGCTAATATTGAACAAAACATTTGAAAAATTGAGATTCATTGGTTTCACTGCAACGTCTATCTATGGTAAAAATTTGAAAAAAAAATTACTATGGTGCAACCCACCAGGTGTCCCCATATCGAATGACCCATTTATCTGAAAATAAGAGGTTTATAAAGATGTGTACATCTCCAGTTTGTATGAATTTTTCGTCTCATTCAAATTGAACTTTTTTATTTATTAGTTTTCCCATAGATAAAGAACTAACCTTTGAAGCTCGCCCAATTTTTTTCGCTATTAGTTTAACTTCATGCATCAGAATTATAGGAAAATGTTATTGAAACTGTCATTGATAAATACGTCATTTCTCAATTTACTTTAACCCATATTTACTCCATAAAATTTTTAATAGAAATATGAATTTTTGCTGCTATTTAATATGAAAGGATATTTGATATTGTTGCCTCTCTCTTACCATTTTTAGAAAAATTATAACGAATCTAATGAAAATTTTTTAATTATATGGACAACTATTTCGGCATTTATATTTAAAGTCTCTAATTTCATAATAATTTCCAATAAAAACTTTCATATAGTAATATTAAGCATTCACAATCCAATAAATAATCGAATTTAGGGATAAAGTACTGCTGATTTAATAGTTGAAAATAGTATAATTTAAACGCAAATGTGTTTGGGCAAACCCATGAAATATTCATCCTTATGTGCATTCACGCATCTACCGTCATAAGATGTTATATCACCAAACGAGGCGATAAAATGCCAAATCGGCCAACCAAGTCAATTTTTCACAGAGCAATCACGTAACTACTAGTCGACATGTTGATCACATTTTTTTAAGCTCCTCTCAATCTACTTATATTTCACGTCCATGCCTCACTCTAAATATCCTCACCACACTAACGTAAGGACATTTGAGCGTACGACAGATTTAACATGCACCATACCCCCACATTGAGATTGTTAAGGTATTTTGTTCACTGTTTGACTTGTTTAAAAAGTTAAACATGTGCAGATTTAAATTTTGAAATTTATTAAAACAAAAAAAATGTTAATTACCCTTCTACATTTTTGACTAAGGTTTTCTGAAAAAGTTCTGGATAGATTTTTTATAAATTTGTATCCACTTGTAATCCAATATTTTATAAATACAAAAGACAAATAATAAACCATACGTTTTTGTAAACTTTCTTTATTATCACATTCATATTATATAGCCAGCAATCTGTATACGTATATGAAACTTTGACACCTGTACTAAGTACACCACATATAAAACATAAAAAAGTACTTCACTTAAAGTGCTGAAGAAGTTTTAACAAGACAGTTCACACTTGACTTTTGTTTCAGCTCTCTTTTGTTCTCAAAACAGTTCTTTTGAGTTTTGTTTCTCAAATTTTTTTCCTTTCTTCACCTATAATAGACAGAATGTAATACAAGTTCTCAATTCCACAAACTGAATAAAATGATTTTTAACAGGTGTACGATCTTTAATATGCTCTCTTATTATCAAATAAATATAACATTTTATCTAAGGTTACGCATTTCATAAACACAATATTATTTAGAATCATTCGAGGGCAATACCTAAAACGTTTTGTTTTTGGAAAAATAACAAATTCAAGGCTTAAAAAGACCTAGGTTTTTCAATGTAAGAAAATTCCTTTAATAGAAGAATATTGTAATGGTCAACAAGATCAAATTGGTTTTACTATTTATTTAGAAAACTTAACAAAGATGCTCCAATGAGCTGGTATAATTAGCTCCCATGAGCTGGTACAATTAGCTCCCATGAGCTGGTTCAATTATTAAAACGAAAGTACGTTATGGACCATACCATAAACGGATACAACAAAGAAGTTCGCTATGGACCATACCATGAGCGTGAACAAGGAAGTAATCAGTTCAATATCGAATGCGTCGGGCACACCCTCTCTTGGCGACCTAAGAAAGTCGCCAAACCACCAATGTCGCCAAATCGCTTCTAGTTCACAACATTCCGCCCGACGTTGAAATATTCATATTTCAAAATACAATTGAACAAATACAAACTAAATATAAATACAAAGAAATACAACATTGATAATATACTAAATTGCACAATAAGAACACAATAATTTAATTTACATTAATTGGTAACAAACATATTTTGGATATGGGCCTTTTAAATTCACCCTGTGATGTTTTCACTATTACTACTCGAACCTTTCCATCAGAACCAGGTATTATGTCCTGAATTCTGCAAATAGACCATTTTAAAGGGGGTAAATTATCGTCCTTTAATAGTGCTAAAGCACCTGGAGTAACATTCTCTTTTTCGAATTGCCACTTGGCTCTCTGTTGAAGATGATTTAAATAGCTATAACTCCACTTTTTCCATACCTGTTGGACAATTTTTGTTGTTTTTTGCCAACGTGATAATCTACTTTCGTTAATATCTATGAGTTCAGGTTCGGGAATTTGATTTAATGGACGTCCAATGAGGAAATGTCCGGGTGTTAAAACCTCGAAATCATCAGGGGCTGATGATAAGGGCGTAAGAGGTCTAGAATTTAGGACACCTTCAATTTGATTTGAAATAGTCAAAAATTCTTCTAAAGTTAGTTTAGAATCCCCGATAGTTCTTTTCAAATGAAATTTGAATGATTTTACACCAGCTTCCCAGAGCCCACCAAAGTTTGGGGATCTCGGAGGGATAAATTTCCAATTAATATTTTCAGATGACAAATAATTTTCTAGACGTTCGTCTTTATTTTTTATCAAACCTTGTAACCTACGAATTTCTGACCAAGCACCAACGAAATTAGTAGCATTATCAGAAAATATTGTAGAACACCTGCCACGACGTGCAAAAAATCTCTTAAGAGTGGCAATTAGTGCTTCAGATGTTAGGTCACTTATAATTTCAAAATGAACAGCCTTTGTAGCCATGCAAATAAAGATAGCAATGTAAATTTTGTGGAAAATTCCCTTTCTCTGTCCTCTGTATTTAATTAGAAATGGTCCACACAAGTCCAACCCAGTGTTGTAAAATGGAGGACTGGGAGACACTCGTTCGAGAGGAAGTTCCCCCATTAATTGATGTTCAATTTTTGGTTTCAATCTATAACATTGGAGACAATGGTGAACTACAGATCGAGCTAAATTACGACCATTAATTGGCCAAAAGATTTGACGAACAGTGTTTAGTAAACTTTGGGGTCCAACATGTAAATCGCGTTTATGAAAATATTCCATAATCATTCTAGTTAAATTATGGCCAGCAGGCAATATTATAGGATATTTCTGATCATAATTCAAATTTGCTTTACTCAGCCTACCACCCACTCGAAGTAGACCCTCTTTATCTAAAAAAGGATGTAAAAACTTTAACTTACTTCCTTTAGGGATCGACAAACCTTTCTTTATTAGGGATATTTCTTCCCCAAAATTAATTGCCTGGATCCTCTCAATAAGTATATTTCTCGACGTGAGTAATTCCTGAGTTTGAATCCTTCCTGATATTCGACCATTTGCACTTTTACAATTTCTAAGAAACCTGAAAATATAACTTAAGATTCTAATTAGTTTTGAGTAATTGTTGGTTAAACATATCACTTCATCAACAATGGTATTTTTCGTGGTTATAGCTAGAGTCAATTCTTCAGTACGCTTAAGTTCAATCAGATAATGATTGTCCACAGGATCTGTAAGAGGGATTGTTGTCTCTCTTAAAGGGAATGGTGGACCCTTCCACCATATCTGATTCGAAACTAGCTCCTCAGCATGCATTCCTCTGGAAATTATGTCCGCAGGATTGTTGCTTGTTGAAACATGTCCCCACTTATGCTGCTCGCTCAGTCGTTGAATTTGAGATACACGGTTCCTGACGAATGTCTTTAATTGACGAGGAGGAGTGTTTATCCAAGCAAGGGCAATCGTAGAGTCTGACCACAGGTACACTTGGTTAATTTCTAACCTGAGAGCAGTTAGAACTTTGTTCGCCAACTGTGCAAGAAGAATGCAAGCAGACAGTTCAAGTCTAGGTACAGTAATAGTTTTCAAAGGGGCAACACGTGATTTGCTGCATAGTAATTGGCAATGAACTGATTCACCACCAGCCACTATTTGGATGTAGCAAACTGCTCCATAAGCTGACTCTGAAGCATCAGCGAATCCGTGCAAATTAATTATTCCTGCCTGTTTGGACAAAACACACCTGGGTATCTGGAAATGTTCTATCTTACGGAGTGCAGCCAAAAATTTTGTCCATTGCTGGACTAGGGGAATGGGCAATTTGTCATGCCAATCAATTCTTAAGAGCCAAAGTTTTTGCAAAAATACTTTAGCAATTGTTATGGCTGGTCCAATAAGTCCTAGAGGATCATAAATCCGGGCAATAGTAGATAATACTTCTCGTTTGGTGTAAGTTTCCCTTTCATTAATTGACACTTGAAACTTAAAGGAGTCACTTTGTGTGTTCCAAAGCACACCTAAAGCCTTTACTGTTATATCATCAGCGGTATACTGAAAACGATAATTTTGATTTACTTCTTCATGGATTAATTCAGGACTGCTCGTAAACCACTTATGAAGGTTCATTTTACCTCGTTTAAGAAGTTCAATTAAGTCCCTTTGGATGTCTTTCACTGTATCAAGTTCTGAAGCTCCGGAAAGCACATCGTCCATGTAAAAATCAGATAACACAATTGGAGACGCAATAGGAAAGTCCTTTTCTTCATCTCGTGCTAATTGCTGTAGAGTTCTGGTAGCCAGATAAGGAGCACTAGCTGTTCCATAAGTAAGCGTTTGAAGATTGTATATCTTAACAGGATCACTGATACTTTCTTTCCAAAGAATTCGTTGAAAGTGATATTGAGATGGGTCTATCAAAATCTGACGGTACATTTTTTCAATGTCCGCTGTGAAGGCATAAATGTGTTTGCGAAATCTTAACATTATTGCAAACAAGTCGTCTTGAATCACCCCACCCTTAAGCATAATATCATTGAGAGATTTTCCATTCGACGTTTTGGAACTAGCATTAAACACAACGCGAAGTTTGGTGCTACTTTTATCTGGGCGATAAACACCGTGATGAGGCAAATAATATGCAGAAGAGGTTTCATCTGTCGTCTCTTCCATGTGACCTAACGATTTGTACTCTTCCATAAATCCAGTATAGAGAACTTTCATTTTAGGTTCCCGTTCTAATCTTCTCCATAAATAATCCAGTCGTTTTGTAGCTATTTCTTTTGAATCCCCCAAGATTAATTTGTTTTCACAACTGTCAGGCTTTAACGGCATCTGCACAACATAACGGCCATCAGCGTTTCTTTTATAAGTTTTCATAAAATGCTCATCGCAATATTTCAACTCATTACTTATTGGAGGATTGATTTCCTCAAGATTTTCAATCTCCCAAAATGCCTTCAAAGTTTCATTCAAGTTGTCAGTGTTTCTAGTTAAAAAACAACTGTTTGTAACCCTGGTTTTTAGATTTGAACTTCCAACGGTACCTGACACTAAATATCCAAAACAACTATCTTGTAAAATAAGCTTCTCTTCTAAATAAATTTTGTCAGATTTCAACAAATCAAAAAACAGTTCGGCTCCTATCAACAAATCTATCCTTTTAGGAATATAAAATTCCGGATCTGCATGGGTTATCGTTTCTGGAATATCTAGACGGTTTGACATCCGTAATTTTAGGCACAATGAGTAAATCAAGAGTCCATTCGGAATTGCCAAACAAATCTGACATTTGAGCTTTTACTTGCGATTTAACATTTAGCGAACAATCATTTAAACCACTAATTGGAATAAAAATTCTTTCTTTTTTCAATCCTAATGCTTGAGCGCACGAGGATGTGATGAAACTTGATTGCGATGCACTATCCAATATAGCACGTAAAGGTTTTTTATTATTTCGAAAATCCTTAATGTAAACAATCGCTGTGTTAACCAAAACACTTCTTGGATCGCCAGTAGCCATTAATGACGTTTGAGAAGAAATGATCTCTTCAGTTTGACAGTTCAAGGATTGGTGAGAATTATTACACTGCGATCCCTGATCATCGCTAGAAGTTTTGTGCAACAACGTATTATGCGTAGCTTTACCACAAATAAAACACGACTTTTTAGATCTGCATTGAGAAACCAGATGAGATGAATGTAAACATCCCAGACATAGTTTATGCCTTTTAACGAACTCGAATCTCTCCGCCACATCCATGTCCTTGAATTTAGAGCATTGGTATAAAGGATGACTCGGCAAGCGATGCACAGCCGTTGATCCTTGTTTGTTTTTACGAAAAGGGATTTCGATCGAGAAGAGTAATTCTTATTGCAAACGGGAAGTTTTGTATTCAACACATTTTTATGAACTGAACAATTGCTTTTTGCCAATCCTTCAAGAACATTCGTTCGTTCTTCCAAAAATGTAAGCAAGTCATCAAGTAACGGAACCTCGTTCTTTTTTACGGAAAGTTCATATTGTTTCCGCGTTTCTTTATCTATTTTTTGCAACAAAATGTTCAATATCAAAATATCCGAAAAATCATTTCTTATATATTTAAGAATCTGTAATGATCTTAAATTACGTTTCACATTGTCTAAGAAATGCCTCAACTGAGAAGGAGATTCATGCGACAGTTTCTCACAGTTTAACAAATTGTTAATATGAGCATCTACAACTGCTCGTTTAATCTCATATCTTAGTTCTAGAGCGGAGAACAATGAATCAAAAGTGTCTTCACATGTTTCCATGTGCTTAGCTTCCCCTTTGAGTGAAGCTTTCAAATAATATAACTTTTGGCAGTTATTCAAACTTTTGTTTTCACCAATTATAGACATAAATTGGCTTTTAAAATTGTGAAATTCCTCATATTTTCCCCAAAATTGTGGGAGAGGAATTTCTGGCAATTTGACACTCGATTGCTGATCTCCATCGATTGCTCTTTCATTTGATTCAAAATTGGAAAGGAGGATTTTGAAGCTTACCTCCAAATTTTCCAGGTCTTCCTCCAGATCTTCCAGAGTAGTTATAGATTCTCCGACATCTGTTTCGGAAGGGAACTCTTGGTATTCCCTTAACAATTCCTTAAGTCCGCTTCTTATTTCAATGAGGGTATCAAACTTAGTCTTTACTCGAATATGCGCACTGGTATCCGATGAATCAAAGTCTTTCACAAAGGTTTGAACCCTTTTTATCCTGGATTGGATAGTTCCTCTTTTGCGATTTAGCGTCAGCATCAAAACTTTATCATCTGACTTATCCATAAGTTCGCTTATTTAGTTCTATTTCTCCGGCTGGGTAAGGACCAAATGTAATGGTCAACAAGATCAAATTGGTTTTACTATTTATTTAGAAAACTTAACAAAGATGCTCCAATGAGCTGGTATAATTAGCTCCCATGAGCTGGTACAATTAGCTCCCATGAGCTGGTTCAATTATTAAAACGAAAGTACGTTATGGACCATACCATAAACGGATACAACAAAGAAGTTCGCTATGGACCATACCATGAGCGTGAACAAGGAAGTAATCAGTTCAATATCGAATGCGTCGGGCACACCCTCTCTTGGCGACCTAAGAAAGTCGCCAAACCACCAATGTCGCCAAATCGCTTCTAGTTCACAACAAATATGTTTGGTGTATGCATACATTTTTTAAAGTACTTTTTATTTATTTAATATGCTATAATTTTAGAGGGAAGGATTAAAAAGTGCTCCCTCTCACCACAATACCCAAGGATTATTCGCCAAGGCTTATTTGGCTGTCGAATGCGTTTTTATCGCTTAGGGTTTAGGGTATCGATTATTCGTTTAGGGATTTCGTTAGCAAATATCGCAGTGGCTCGTATTTCGAAAATTGAAAAATAATTCTAAAAGACAGCTAAATGTTTTCAGAAACTGCACGAAATGATCTAATTTTATACAATTTTTCACAAAATGATAAAAACGTAAGGAAGAAAAACAGAAATGGCTTGGAATTGGAAAAGAATGAATTGTTATTGTTAGTTTTCTTTATACTATATGCGAAGCAAAATCAGAAATGTCAAGCAGATGTTTTCGAAAAGGACATTTTCAGCTGTGCTGATTGTTCAGAATTAGGTCAAATTTCGTTCTCTATTTTTATGCTATTTCAATAATAAGCTGAATTGCATTTTTCTCATTAATTTTCCGCGCCAACACTTGCTATGTGAAAGTGGTTTCATGTGAAAGAATAAATATCTCAAAAAATAGTTAGGCGATACTTATTCAATATTTGTTCAAGCACTGCTTTGGCTTTCCATTAAAAACGACACATTAAAAAATGTTTCAATGGAAAGCTATGGTTAAAGAAAGAAGCCCGTTTCACAACAAACACAATAGTTCTATATAATTAAAATTTAAAAAATTACATATATTTTAGATATAATTAGAATAAAATTTTAGATATAATTAGAATAAAATTGTAGATATAATTAGAATAAAATTTTAGATATATTTAGAAAAGATATTACATTCATCACAAAAAAAATCTAACGCGCATAAAATAAGTTTCACTCTAATATATGATCTGCGAGATGCTTTAGCGATATTTTATTGCATCAATTTATTATTGTACACAATACTAGTTTCAAAATTCATCTTTTATTTTTTATTCGCAATTCTCATTCTTCTACAGCTTGGTTGAAACTAAACAGTTTTGTTCAGCGAGATATAAAATTTTTAATACATGTTTAAGTTTCTTTTGTCATTTCCATGTTATTATTTATCATATAAATAATCGACAAAATAGTGATCCGAGTTGGCGTAAAAAACATTGCCAAGATCGAAAACAATACAACACAATTTTTAAGTACGGTTTATTATTTTTATTATTGAAGCAATTATCGATGAATAGCTTATAAAAGCAAACACCACCCGTATAAATTATTTTATTTTAAACATTATTTCGGATGTACATTGTTCACAAAGCTAGGAAGTGTTTTATTGTGGAACGGAAAATGTTCGCAAGTATGTTAATTCCAAGTCAAAAATCTTTTATTATACCAGGAAATATTAAGACACTTTATTGTATTTTAAAGAAATGCTTTTTTAAATAAATGTAAATCGCTCAACTGGGAGATGTATTGTTTCCACCTTTAATAAATATGGAATTACATCCATATACACAGCAAGATAAAAGAGTTTTCAGCTTTCGCTTCCAATTTATTTGCTATAGAAGAAGGGATATGCAAACTATATGCGCGTGCGAGAAGACTAAGGATCACGTTACTACTAGTTTGCTCACATGTTCATGGGCACATTAAAAGGTTACCATAGCTCACTATACTTTCAATCTTCTCTATGCATCCAAGGACAAAGCCTCGTAATTTTGAACCACGGTCAGATGACGCGAACACCTGAACTGTCACCCCACTCTCCAAACTTCCACACCAAGCCAACATGAGGACATTTGAGGCCGCGACAGAATTTAACGTGTACCATCCCGCATGTACACGACGGTCTTTGGCTGGACCGAGTTTCGAACTCTCAATCATCCGTTGGACTTCCGCGGCCACTTAAAGTAAATTGTAGACGGTCGGAAATAAATCGTAGACGGTGAAAAACCACTTTTTGTGCGATTTGACATGGATTGACCTTTATTTGGTTATTCTATTTGGTTGTAATATTTAACATTTACCTTTCTCGTTTAGGGACCTAAGGGATTCGGGCCCCTGATTGTTGGAGTTCGTGTCTGTTTTATCAATGTTAAAGTTGGTCGGACCTATGGGGGTTTTTATATGCTTTTTTTTCCGACATAGAACTTCATTAGTTTCTACACGACTCCAACATTATCTTTTTATATTCTCTCGATCATTTTCTGTCATCAGTATATCTACGCCACAGTTTCTTTATATAAAGTTCTAATGTCGGTTTTATACTTTGCCGTGGCAAAACGTCCATGTAAGCCCATAATCTTGACATTTCCAGATAAAAAAGATTTAAATTTATTAAGACTGAATCAATGAAACCTGAAGCAAAAATTGCGATTTTTTTAACGTAAATCTGAGTGAGATATCTGTTTCGATTTTTAACGCCCTTTATATTCACCGCAAGAAGTTAACTAGTGCATGTGGATGCCCGATCATTTCAGCTTTTGTTTCTTACTATGACTGGTTGATAGTGTTTGCTATGTGTATTGGGTATCTCCAGTACCTACCCTTCCTTTCTTCTCCATCCCTTTGGCGTGGTGTGGAAGTTTGGAGAGTGGGGTGCCAGCTCAGGTGTTGCCTCGTCATCTGACCGCGGTTCAAAATTACGTGGTGTTGTCCTCGGACTTTCCCTCTGGGATTGATCCCGGACCGTCACCAATAGCCCGTTGTGTTGCTCCAGTGTGACGTTAATTGAAAATACCAAATACCAAATACTTCTCCATCCCATCAATGAATGCTAACATCCAGTCGATATGTTATGCGCAGTTGTACTTGCGCATCGTTTAACATTCTCTGTTCATTTTCCCACTTTTATAGAAGATTACTTCAAGCTTTAAGCGCTCATTTGGATGCAGAGTTGTAATTAATAAGTGCAATTTCGTCTTTTAGGCTCCATTTAAACTTAGGGCTAAAATTATTGTATTGTCTTTGAGGAGAAAAGAAACAATGGTGAATGAATTTAACATAAGGTTGTCTAAAGCTAAGCGTATGATTTGTTTTTACGTTAAGATCCAATCTCGGCATTCCCAGTTATCAACGTTATTCTAAGCTACTGATAGTGTAAAATTACCTGCCGTTGAGTTGGTTAAATTAATTCAATGTATGTATAAAAATAATCAGAATAATTACTTCTCCCTTTCATATTCAGACAAATATCATTTTATACCGATTATTTATAACTAATTTTATTATACTTTCAAAATGCAACATGCCACTATCTATTTCATTAGAGATATTGTCAAAACAAATTTGCGCGCAACTATTTTTGAGATTCCCTCTGTTCAATGGGGCCGCGGTAGCCTAATTGGTAGAGTCGAGGATTGGCGACCGGAGGGCTGTGAATTGGAAACTTGTTCCAACCAAAGACTGCCTGTACGTGGGGGCTGGTGCGTGTTAAACTTGTCGTGGTCTCAAATGTCCTCACGTTAGCATGGTGTGAAAGTTTAGAGAGTGGGATGTTAGCTCAGATGTTAACCTCGTGATCTGACCGTGGTTCAAAATTACGAGGTGTTGTCCTCGGCCAAATATGACCCTTGCGCCGTAAAACCACAAAGCCAACCAACCAACCTTCGGTTTAACATGCTCTGGGTTCGAATTCCAGTCCTGGCATAGATGTTGATAGTAGTTCAGAATTCCTTTTAAGTCGTAGATTCCGGTCTATTTAGCCCTTGTGAAGCGAAGAATGACCATAAATCAAAACCAGTCGTATTTACTTCTAAACTTCTGTGTAAGTCTTTGATTTATGAGATTTAATTTCAATAGTACACTGCTGGCCACCGTAAATGCAACACCCTGAAGGAAGCATGCAAATAATATGAAATTTACAACATGCATTAGCGGAGGTGAGATATGCAAATGATCAGAATTTCAGCGCAGACGCACATCACGCGCGCCTGTGGCGCCACTTCAAAGCGCTATTTAAGGCTTGGAGATTTCGACGATTTCAAGTACGGCAATTGTGTTTTTCTTGTGGTTTTTTCAAAAAAAACGATCAATTATGCCTCGCAGAAAACAGCGATCATCTTTTGATCAAGTATCCGAGTTCGACAGAGGAAGGATAGTGGCCTACCGAGATTGTGGATTATCTTTCAGGGAAATCGGTAGTCGTGTTGGACGAAACCAAACAACTGTAATGCGGATATGGGATCGTTGGATGCAGGAGGGTAAGACGGACCGACGTGTTCGATCGCATCCACCTCAGTGCACCACTTCACGTGATGACAGGCATATTGTGCGTATGGCAGTGACGGATCGCTCAGCCACATCACGAACCATAGCACAGCACATTCAGTCTGTACCGCATCATCCAGTGTCTGCGCGTACCATTCGACGCCGTTTACAGCAGAGTGGTCTGTCTGCAAGACGTCCATTGCTTCGTCTACCCTTGACGCAGAACCACAGACGTTTCCGCCGCCAATGGTGCGATGAAAGAAGGATGTGGACGGCAGAATGGAATGAAATTGTCTTTACTGACCAGTCACGCTTCTGTCTGCAACACCACGATGGTCGGATTTGAGTCTGGAGACACCGTGGAGAGAGGATGCTGAACAGCTGCGTTATGCACCGCCACACTGGTCCTACACCGAGTATTATGGTATGGGGCGGTATTGGATATCACTCTCGCATTCCTCTAGTACGCATTGCCGGTACTTTAAACAGCCAGCGCTACGTCTCCGAGGTGTTGGAGCCAGTTGTCCTTCCTTACCTTCAGGGCTTGCCCACAGCCATATTTCAACAGGATAATGCGCGACCACACGTGGCACGCATTGTCCAAGGGTTCTTCGTCAATCGCCAGATTGAATTGCTTCCCTGGCCAGCTCGCTCTCCGGATCTTTCGCCGATAGAAAACATGTGGTCCATGGTTGCTCAACGATTGACCCAGAATACATCCCCAGCTGCCACACCAGATCAACTTTGGCAACGTGTGGAAGCTGCTTGGTCTGCTGTACCCCAAGAACACATCCAAAGTCTCTTTGAATCAATGCCGAGGCGTGTGGCAGCGGTGATCTCCAACAATGGCGGCTACTCTGGCTACTGATTTTGGCAGGAACCACACTTCACAGAAGTCTATAAATTTAATCATTTGATACTTGGTCAACATGTTATCTACAAAATAAATTTTGTGATATCTCTTGTCTTTCTTGGTGTTGCAATTTGGGTGGCCAGCAGTGTAGAATAGGTAAAGTAATTTTAGCCGTAACCCTGAAAAAAGTATTTTTTAAAGAACAATAGTATATCGGCGGAGGGGATCAGTATGGTAGGCAGAAATTTCCTGAGAGATTGTTTTTGATAAAAATCAAAAACAATTTTACAAAAGGACGGCTTATTGGAGTTTGCACGTGAGTATACTTCAGAAACCCACGACTAGTCCCGTCTTCCTTATTTAAAAATACGCAAGACGTGAATACTCATGAAATGTACAACCTCATGCTGGAATATTTACGCATTTACTTGAATAGAGCGATTCAGGACAACGAAGACAAATTTTTAAGTATTTTTTTTAACAAAATCGATCATACAACTATTACTTTTTAACAAATTCCTGAAGACCTATCAAAAGTAAAACAATTATTAAATTGATGCTAAAATTGTGCTTTTTTTTCTGAAAACGATGCCGGAATACTTACATCATAACATTTTAGTGAATGACAGCAAAAGAGCAATTGATTTCCATAGTAGGAATACAGAAAAAAACATAAGCGCAGTATGGAAATGAAAATTGCATCCATTTATTAGAAAAATAATAACTAATTAAAGTTAAATTCCATGTCTCTTATAAGGTTTCTCTAATCATGAACTATCGAAAAAACGCTTAATAGTAATTGAGTGCTTAAGAGAAAAGTAATTGTACAGAAAACTGAAACAGTATTACGTCAATTTCATCGTCATTTTATTGTCTTTTATTTAAAAAAAACATAAGCAGTATTGAAATGAAAATTACATCCATTTATTAGAAAAGTTGCTGATAACTTTGTAAAGTTAGTGCGAAATCAGTTTATTATTATTCTCCAAGAAACGAATCAAAAATATTTCTATAGTACAGAGAACAGTGACGTAGCGAAGGAGTGTTATGGGGGCCATAGCCTCTCTCATGACTGATATTTTAAACAAAATTGTTTTATAAAGGATTGTATAAATTTTTCTCAATCTTTTTGGAATAATTAAAAAAAAATTTCATGTAAATAACAGCTATATACACATAAGATGTGGTATTAGTTTTTATCCTTTATCACATTCTTTCAAAAATAGTGTTTAGTATTCAACTTGTGTAGAACGAAAGGGACTTACATATCGTCTCGTTTGAACGGGTACTATTTACTGAGGAAGGGGTTGTAGAGATTGTGGCAACAAGCCTCCCATGGAAAATTTCTAGCTACCCTGCTAGACTGAGGAAGACTCTTGATAGTAAATTTTAATCTTGAAGGTAAAGTTTGGATTTTTGTGTATAGATCTCAAACACATAGACTGCATAAGCATGCATCAGTGTTGGGCGTAATCAACTAATTTTTTGAATCGATTGATTAGTTAACTAAAATTTCGATCACGACTATAAAGTTAATCATGATTGAAAAATTAGTCATATTCATAACTCAATCATCTAGTCCTTAATCGCGTCGAATCATGTCATGAATACGTTAACTAAATTCCTATAATAGAGGAGGGCTACAGTAACCTGGTTGGAAAAGTAGCGGATTAGCAATCGGAGGGTCGCGAGTTCGAAACTAGGTCCAACCAAAAGACAGGAGTGTACGTGGGGGCTGGTGCACGTTAAATCTGTCGTGGCTTCAAATGCCCTCACGTTGGCATGATGTGGATATTTGTAGAATGGGGTGCCAGCTCAGGTGGCTGTCCTTGTCATCTGGCCGTGGTTTAGGATTACGAGTTGTCCTCGCATCTTTCCCTTCGAGATTTATTCCATTGTGTGCGTTAATTCAACTACCTACCTATATTAGAGGTATAACAAATTATTTTGGCGATAATTTTTGCTCACAATTTGCATGTTTTTCTCGAATCGATTCAGGAATAAGCTAACTTAACTAAGATAGTTTATTCAATCATTGTAATTTATTTTTTTTTATGGATTACGCGAATTTTGTTACACTGTGGAACATAAATCAGTTAATAACTTCATCATGTTAACCTCTTTTCATTTTATTGTAATTTTCCTCTTCAACATTTGGGTAGGTAGGTATTTTGTTGCAAAACCACATAGGGGAACACACACTATTTTTACTGGTATCAGAATACTGATTGGGGGAGGTAAAATTTCAATCATAATTTTTAGTCATGATTGCTTGACTGAAATTAAAAACTTATCAATCGTTATTCATTAGTTTTCAATCATTAGTCAGATTAAACTTTGTCCAACACTGGCACGCACACTATCGTAGACATCGAATGAAATAGACGGTATTAACCCTTTGGTTCGAATGAAATAGACGGTTTTTATTTCTGCCGGTTACTCGGTTCCTATATCAGTAATGTGGTTGTAGGGAAAAGCATGAATCCTAATGTGGGACAGATTAATGCTTGGTCAAAGTGATTATCCAGCGTGATTAAAAACTAATCAGCGCTTCGATAGCCAATCGGCCCAAGTCGATTCGTCAATTCACGTACTCTTCTGACAGCGACTCCACTCACATGCTCAATTTCGTTTGTAGGTCGCTGGTCATTCGCTGAGCTTTATATCTAGACACTCGTTTTCGTGTTTAAGGTTGACAATTACTGAAATTTATGTATTTTGTGTGAGCATTAATAATTAATAAGTGATAAAAATAAACTAAAATTTGCATTTCTTACCTTATATTGGTCATTAAAATGAATGGAAGAAATAATATTACGTAACTCAGGTACAGTAACTTGATAGTTAGAGATAGGGTCTTCATATTTTTGATGAAAATCGAATCAGGACAATTAATAAGATAATGCTCAATTTCAGTTCCTCCTCCCGATAGACTTTTGCAAAAAGAAATTTCTAACTTCTACTTTCGCATGGTCATAAAAAAGTCCTGAATCGGTTTTCTATCAAAATATATAAATTATCAAATTATTATAAATTAACTTTTAAAAGTCATATTAGGTAGGTAGGTAGTTAATTAACGTCGCACTGGGGCAACACAACGAGCTATTGGCGACGGTCCGGGATCAATCCCGAAGAGAAAGATCCAAGGACAACGCCTCTTAATTTTGATTGTGTTGCTCCAGTGGGACGTTAATTAAAATATCTACCTACCTTAATTTTGAATCATGGTTAGACGACGAGAACACCTAGATATTAGGAAGATTTTATTTGGGTTCTTTAAAAGTAGTGTAATAAAAAATTTCAGCTTGATAAGGAAGATTATTTCAGAAGACACGAATAGTCTGGGGAGTTAATTTAACATTAAGAGTTCCAAATTTCCGTTCTCATCTTCTCTGCGCGGGACCGTCGTGGCTCAGTGGGTATGCCCACTGCGCTAGCAGCCTTCGAGTTGTAGGCGGCGCAGGTTCGATTCCTGCCAGGTGCATTCCTCCCTGGGTGTATTTCTCTCTTCTGTTTCAGTAAAACTTTTATTGTGTGTGTCTGTCTATTACTTGATATTGTATAACTTGTCTGGCGTAGCACGGCCAAATATGGCCCTTGCGCCATAAAACTCCAAAACCAACCAACCCTTTGGGATTGATCCCGGACCGTCACCAATAGCCGGTTGTGTTGCTCCAGTGTGACGTTAATTAGAATACCTACCTCTTCTGTGTCAGTAAAACTTTCACTGTATGTGTTTGTCTATTTATTACTTGATGTATATTTTGTGTCTGGCGCAGCATGACCGAAATTGCGTCATAAAACCGCAAAACCAACCATATTCTCTGCGAGTTGCAGGCGGCACAGGTTCTATTCCTGTAAGTTACCTAGAACGTATTCTCTTCTGTATCTAAAATTATCCTTGTGTTTGTTGATGCCCAGTTTGTAGAGTAGCGGATTAGCAACTTGAGGGTTGCAAGTTAGAAACTCGGTCTAACTAAATACCGTCGTGTACGTGGGGACAGATGGACGTTAAATCGGTCTTGACCTCAAATGTCCTCACGGTGGCGTGGTGTTCAAATTTAGAGAGTGAGGTGCCAGTTCATGTGTTGATTGTCATCTGATCGTGGTACAAAGTTACGAGGGTTGTCCTCTCCTTCAAAACTTCGGGATTGATCCCGGACCATCGCCAATAGCGTGTTGTGTAATCCAGGGGGTCGCTGTGGCAAGTTGATAACGCAGTTGCCTCTAGCAACTTGCTAGTTGTAACCGGAGCAGGTTCGATTCCTCCCCGAGTGCATTTCTCTCTTCTGTATATCAGTAAATCTTTCTTTGTGTGTTTGTCCATTTACTTGACGTTGGTAGGTGGAGCCTGGCCAAATATGTCCCTTTCGCCATAAAACCTAACCCAACTAACCATTATCCAAAAACGGCTGGATCAATTGACGTCAAAATCGGGTTCAGTTAGAATTTTGATTTAAATTCGACGTCAAAACTGGGTGTTGTCGCTAATTTACGAAGTTTGCGAGCGATTTAATATAAAGATAAGTAAATCTTATGCAAATGAATTTTAAAAAAGTACCTTTAAATTTACTCATCCACGCAGGATGCACCAAATAAATAATGGTGGTTCGATTTCTTTTCCCGGAGATGAACATTATCCCCCATTTGCTGGTACGGTTTCAACACGACGTGATTCAATGTCCTTCCTACCCCTTTGCATGGGAAAGCCTCCCGTGACGTGATAGGTACCAAGAACGAGAGGCATGCTGCCGATTCGACTTCCGCATCACTTCACGGTGAGCGCAGATAAGAGGCAGAGACGAAGCGAGTGGGATCATTTAGCAACGATGATGTCGAAGTGGACTCGCACAACGTTCTTCTCTCTGCTCTTCCTCTGCGTGACGGCTCAGGATGCCAACTGGGGTAAAAAGGTCAAGTGCTACATGGTGGACGGAACGACGATATGCCCAGGTTGCAACTCCAGAGCAGGTGGGTGAAATCGTTTCTCTTAATATTTGGGAATTGTCCGTTGTGTTGCTACTGTGCGACGTCAATTCAGACAGGGTTACGAGTTCGAAACTCGATCCAACCATCGACCTTATGTGGGGGCACGTTCAATCGATCGTGGCCTCAAACGTCTTCACGTTGGCTTGGTGTGGAAGCTTGGAGAGTGGGGTGCCACCTCAGGTGTTGTTCTCGTCATGGACAGGATTCAGAATTAATTATAAGGTGCTGTCCTCGGATCTGACCCTCCGGAATCGATACCAATAACCCGTTGTGTTACTCCAATGTGACATAAATGTAATTAACTTCCTGCCTACCTTAATATTTGGGACTCCTACACTAAGAGTTAACCAATTTTTTTTGTTTAGTCCCCTTTTGAACACTTTTTGTAAACAAGGAGCCTAAACAAAACCCTTTTCAACTGACCTTTGTTTTTTCTCTTTTTGTACAACTCCTTTTGTACTCGCAAAAAGTGTGATGCCTCTTTAAAGAACTATTTCTTACATGCCACCAAAAAGGTTATGATCATAACGTTTGTGTCTACTACCCAGTTAGTGGTTTTGCCCACTGCGATAGCAACCTGAGAGTTGTAAGCGGAGCAGGTTCAATTTCCCTATGGGTGTATTTCTCTTATCTGTGTCAGTAAAACTTTCCTTGCGCGTGTGTATGTCCATTACTGTTGTTGTCTGTCTTTTGTTTGGCGCAGCATGGCAAAATATGGCCCTTGCGCGATAAAACCCAACCAATCAGTCACCCAAGTTCGAATCTCGGCTAATAAGAGCATATGGATGATGGTGATTGTCCCTGTTAGGAGTAACGGCGGCTTACCTACTGGGTGCTCTTTCACAAGTAGCCGTCAGTTCTTCCATTGTAAAGCTGAAGAGGTTAGTGGTCAGGTATTAGGAAAAACTATTTATAATGTTGATTTTGATGGTATCGATACTTACCATTTTTTGTAATTAAAAGTGGAATTAAAAAAAGTTAGGATCCCCTAATAATGTCCTGGTGACTTATTGAAGATTAGCAGACCACAGTTCGAGAAACATTGTACTAAGCAATCCTGGAAGTCACTTTATACCAGAGTGACTTTAAAACGAGTTCTAGTCATTGTTTGACGGAAGAACCCCTTTTCAAATTAAATCATTCCAGCGGATTTTTAATGGCATCTCGTTTACAACGCAAATTTTTTCGTGGGATGCTGCCTTTGAAGGGTACTACGCTAAAAAATCAGGGGGAATAACGTATGTCCCATTGCCCGCAGCACTCTGACAACAAAATATCAAATTTATGAACATTTTTATGTAACATAATAGTCGTAATATACCTAGTATACGATAGACTAAGATAGATTAAGAAATTTGTATACAGTACAAATTATGTTTCAGTTTTAAAATGGAACTTTTGTTTTAGAGATATATGAATGGCACTTTGTAGAAAAGCGCATGATCTGTAATATAGGAATGGACATTAATAATTACACCCTTTAAAATTTAGAGGAGGAATGCAATTTTTAAATCAAATTCTCTTGTTTCAGAACTTCACAAACTTAATCCCCAAACCTAATGCCTGCATGACTTATTCTGTGTATCTCTGGTAAAACATTTACTTTTAGTATTTATCTCTCTCCCTTTTGCGGCCGCCTTATTAACCGGATAAAATAGAATTCTCCATATCCTTCACATAGTCAGCTCGACTCCGACTTCCTAAAAAAACATTGTCATTATATTGATATATATGCCCCTGAAAAACTTAATAGAAGCCCCCCCCCTCTCACGAAAACTGAAGTTTCTTCTTATTGCGAATATTCCATTTAAATGTATTAAACCGTGGGAAACAGGTTAAAGGATTCGGGACAATGCAGGAGACATCGTGAATGTCATTCAATAGGTGTAACACGATATATTTTCTCGTGTAGGAAATAAAGAATAAAAAATTGTTGTCAAACTTGTTTGAAGGACACCTTGGAAACCTCCCAAATTCGTGAGCTAGCACTCAAAATGCAATCAAATGGCTACTTTCAACTAAATTTGTTTTGGAAAAGATGCCGGTCAAAGTTAAAAACGCTACCCCTTTATCAACACACAATCAGGCTTGCGCACGTTTCAGTCACGAAATGTTTATTTCAGTAAATGAAGTATTTTGTAACCAGGTATTTGTGTTAGATACTTGCATATTTAATTGTTAATTATGAAAACGAATTTGCGTATTCATAAAAGATATTTTTTCCGCTTTCAGCTCTACTAAATAAAAATGCAAATTTAAAATAATATAGTAGATGAAAAATATACCATAAAAGGCATAGGGTCAGAAAAAGACAGAAACTCTGGAAATTCACATGGAAAATATCTAGAAAAATGCGTTCATCTTAAAAGTAACGTTTCAAAAGTTTCCAACAGACTCTTGTTTTTTTACTTTAAAGAGCTTATGTAATATATAAATACATTGTCTTATGTTCAGTAGACTGCAGCCTAGAGCAATTTTTTTAATCTTTTGCATACCCAACATAATTAGTAATTTAGTAGACGAACAGGGCCCTGCTGTCTCATCGGGAATAGAGGGCGGTCTACAGGCCTTAAATTAGCCTACTGACAGCAAAAGGTCGCGATTACATTTTCAGCCTGTTGAGCTTTTGGGAGTAATTTCCCTCGAAAGGGCGTACATGGGTCACATAGGTAACATTTTTATCTCTAGATTTCTTAAAATGTGGTGTTTTATTTTTTACCAGTATCTAAGAGTAATATTTGCTAGACATTTTTAATAGACAGGTCGGAAACCTATTGATAAAACTCTCACGTTTTCTTTATCTTTTTCTCATTGTTATTATTTTATTTGTATGCTTGTTAACTTTTTTAGCCCGTGAAACCTTACTGAATCACGGGGTCGAGGTCAACGTTCCACCTTAACGAGATTTCGAATAGAAATTCGTCTTACTCTGTCACAATTATTCTTCTCAGTAAGATTTCCGAAGCTCTAAATATAGATAACAAATTATGTATTCCTTTGAAAAAGATTTATAGCTTTAAAGAGGAAACTGCCTCCTTAGAATTGTAATATAATTTTAGATAATTTTGTCTGTTAAATGTGTAATTTGATAAAATGGAAAGCTATTCACTCTTTTGTTATACATACAGATGACAGAGCCGTTATCATAAAATGAAGTATTAATGTATTTTTCCCTCCGGATAAAAGCAAAATACACTCTTCTTTAAAGTACACTCATGTCCAAAATTATCTTTACATGCATAAAATCACGGATTTCTCAGAAACTGGGAACTATAATTTTATGAATTTGTGCGAAATGATACATAACATCATAACACATAAATACAAAGGAAAAAATTTAAGAGCACTGCATATGATATAAAACTGTAGCATGAAACAATAAAAATGGCAATAATATGTGACAAGGAGAGTTCAGAAAAAAAAAGAATAACTCAGAAAAAAAATTAAGGCTTATGAATTTAATATGGAATGTGATTTCCCCTGACGTGTACACACATATCACAACGTGTTTTAATGCTGGCAATAGTGCTGTTAACCATAGTTTGGGGAATTGAGTTCCACTCCACCAGCAATGCGGTCTTCGGGGCATTTATATCTATCTATAGGAGGAGGTTTGCTCGATGTGGACGAGCATTATCGTCCATAAATAAAAAGTCAGATCCATATGCACCTCTGAAGTCTTACATAAGGTTCTAAGACCTCATCCCGATATCTCTGGCCGGTCACAGATCCGCTGTTGAAAACGTGTAGGGGCGTACGTCCATCGATCATTATTCCTACCCATATCATCACACCTGCACTACCGAAACGGTCACGTTCCATAATGTTCGAAGGTAGATTTCGCGTTCCTGACTCCCTCCAAATGTAAACACGTTTAGAATCAGATGTGAAAATAAACCTCGACTCATCAGTAAAGAGAACATGGGTCCATTGGTGTTCACTCCAGTTCGGATGTTCTTTGCACCAATTAAAGCGATCCCTCTTTTGTTGTGAAGACAGTGAAACACAAGTAGTGTGCATATGAGAGAGCTGGCGCAGACCCACAAACACCCCCATAAAAACTCCACCCACTTTTAGAAATGTAATGGCTCTATTTTACCCATTAAAATTTCCACCCACTTTTAAAAACAATGGTGTGAAAACCACCCATTAAAATTTCCACCCACTTTTAGAAACAATGGCTCTCAAACCACCCACTAAAACCGTACCCACTCTTAGAAAGTGATGGCTCTATTTTATCCATATAAATTATTTTAAATAAGCTGGCGCAGTGACTGTTAATGGCTCTCAAATCTCCATAAAAATCGAACCCACTTTTAGAAACAATGGTGAATAAAACCACCATAATTTTTTCACCCCCTTTTAAAACAATGGCTCTCAAAACCCCCATTAAATCTCCACCCCCTTTTAAAACAATGGCCGCAAAACCCCCATCCAAATTCTACCCACTTTTAGAAAGTAATGGCTCTATTTCACCCATACCAATTTTGTAAAACAATGGTGCTAACCTCCCCATTAAAATCGAACCACCTTCTAAAAAAGTAATGGCTCCATTTCACCCACATCAATCTTCTAAAACAATGGTATTAAACTTCTCCATCCGCAAGAGCTGGCGCAGCGACTCTTTCAGAAACCCCCCACCCACTTTTAGGTAAAAGCCGCTGAGGGTACCCCCTTCGGCGAGCACCCCCTTTTAGAAAACCACGGGGTTAGAACGAAGTAGGGGCTCAACATTTTAAGCATTTAAAGAAATACATTTAGTATGTAAATAGAACTTTATAAATTATAAAATGACAACCATTCAGCAACTTCAACAACAGGTCAATCAACTGACTCAGCAGGTCAATCAGCTGACTCAGCAAAGAGATCAACTCAAAAATGAATTGTCTCAGGCAAACAGAACAATTCAAAGCCATGATGCTGATAACCGCCGTCATCGAGCTGAGATCGATCGCCTTCACAGGGAGAACTTAAGCTTGTCGCGACAAGCGACCAGAACCAGCTGCCAACAATGCTCTATGAGATGTAATTAGATCTCCACCCATTTTAGGTTTTAAAAGCGGTTGCTTTTAAAATCAGATACCTACTTGTATATTAGAGCATCATTTTGTATCGTATAGTGACCGTGAGCTAAGGTATGGATACCATCTTCCAATATATGACGCTTGTCATCTTTTCCTGATAGGGCAATCTTATTGACTTGTATGGAATGAATCTCATGCTTTGTGCTCCTGATGAGATTCATGGTTCTGTGCTGTACTTCTTGCTTGAATAGGCAGTTCTTATAGTCCTCGAAGGTTATCCTGTTTTTCACGACACATTTCTTAACACCCTTAGACTTTTTAATTAGCTCTTTTTCAGTTTTACAAGCATACATCTTAGATCTTAAGCCAACGAACTCTTCCAAGATCTTTCCTGCATTTTCATCTTTCATCTTCCCCAAGACCTTTTTATTTACTCGAGGCATTCCATACCTATTGTTTTCTGGATAATCTGATGTATCAAAGTAGTCAATCATTCCTTTAATATCCTCATAAAAGTCCTCGGTCTGTATGTCATAGATGTAACTGTCAGTGTCCATGTACAATAGCTTGATATCGTCCCCGTATTTAGGCTTCATAAGATTATAATGGAAGTCATACATCAGATGCTTCGATAGATCTAATATACTCATGCCGACGTATATTGGCTTATTAAAAATCACTTTCGTCTTGTTCATATGCACAGCGGCTAATCTTTCGTCAAAAATGGTCCTTCCCTTGAAGTTGGGCTTAGCAACTAGCTTCTCCGCTTTCTGGGGATCGCATACTAGCCTAATATCGAGTCGCTTCCTGATATTTTCCATCGTCTTGCCAAAGACCGAGTTGTTCATAAGTTTGAAGAAGTCTTTCTCAAAGTCATTGGTTGCCTTGGTCCTCATTTCTGTGTTCAGGTCGATGTACCTCTTCAACCAGGGAGACTGCTGAAACTCCAACACTTTGTGCACCTTTTTGAGCTTCATCCCCAACTGCAACAGTTGCTTCAAAACCCTGTAATGGACCACATAATGCTCTTTATCATAGAGGGTCGTCAGTAGTTTTAGCTGTTTTGAGCCATCGGGCATCCTGCTCTCAGGTGCTAGAGGTATGTCTGAATGGAGGTTGTGCAGATGGGTCGGGTACTGTAGGTCGCAATCTACGATGTATCCTTTGTCTGAGTCATCCGCTACTTGGGTCACATCTGACACAGTGCTCCACCTGAAACCACCATGCGGTAGGTATTGACTCATGGCCCATCCGTAAAGGTTGTTGGCGTCAAGGTACATCAGGTAGTTAGACTTCTTGTTCTCGTCATAGTCCCTCATGTACTTGTTGTTCGCCCTCCCATATCGGTTACAGCACTGAGAGATGCCTCCTCTGGTCCCCTTTTCTAGCATGAGTATCATGTCATAGTCTGTCAACAGCTCTAGCTCGACCTCCGTGGTTTTGAGCATGGCGTCCCACGAGAGTCCGGGTGCAGTGAAGTACCATGCAGGATCCAACTTATAGGTCTTTAGACAGACATCTCTAAAGTGTTCCATGATGTCGGCTAGGATGAGTACATCAGTCTTCACATACAAATCGGAATATTCACCCAATGTCTTAATGTTGAATGTCTTCCATACCGTTTTAGCGTGCTCGTAGTCCTCATCCTTTATGTGTGACTCATTCAATTGGTTGTAAAAGTCTTCTTGTGGGGGCAGCTTGGTTTCTTCGCATTTGTCCCATGAGTCCATGTAATCGTATGGATAGACGCCTTTTCGGGTGACGAGGTCCAGTTTGTCCTTGGGGAAGTACTTGGCTGTCTCCCGGAACTCCTTTACGTTCTTCGCAAGACTGTCGACGCTAGCGGCCATGAACTTGAACGAGTCGACAAACCTCAACTTTATACCAGGTACCTTTGCTTTCTTCCCATCGCCTACTTCTACAGTTTTTGCCCCGACCTCCTTACTGAATGAAATGTACCTCTCCTCGTTGTTCGGAATGACATCAATGTCTCCTTTCTCCCCACCGAGCTCCTTTATGAAGAGATGGGCGTCGTAGCCAGATAGGTTGTGGATAAACACCGGAATGAACGAAGGCTCTTGGTACTTTAGGTTGCAAAGGTTGTGAGCAGGTCCTCTGTAGTTCGATTCACATTTCGCCGGATCGAGAAGATGGTCATGATCTCTGACTTTTCGGAAGTCTGGTTCATCCTTGGGTGAATAGGGTGAAGGTTTCTTCCTGATATCTCCGTCACAGATATGGCAAACATGGGTCCTTTGGAAATGCTTTTCATCTTCGGCGGTCATTTTGATGGGTTGCTTCTTATCATAAATGTTCTTTATCGCTAGCGCCTCAGTCTTCACTGTATCAAAGAACAGCTTGGTGGCATTGGGTCCTCTGTATGTGATTGGTGCCTTATAGTCTGCGTGTTTATATTTGATGTAGACAGTGAAGCTCATAGGTTCATGCTTTTGATATTTATGTAAGAATGAGCTGTCTTTTGTAGGGCGGCAGGTGTTTATCTTGTTTGTCAAGCACTCGAAGTCTCCATACATCACAAAGGGTAATCGTAAAGACCTTTGGTAGTTTTTGAACCGCAGAGATTCGTCCTCCTTGGGCATTACAATCTTTACTGGCGTATTCTTCCTACAATCCGTTTCATGAGCTTGGAGGTCCTCTTCGGAGTAATAATACAGCAGGCATCTCTCACAGGTGAATACCTTTCCGTTGTGTTTAGTCACTTGTCCGCTTATCAATTTGGAGAGGTCTTTTATCCAACAGTAATGACTGTTTCCTTCCTTATTCTTTATGTACAGCAAATTGACGTGTTTGTCTTCCTTATTTTTAGTGATTCTCAATGGGTAAATGTCATTACCTTCGTATGAATATATGTTCACCGATATGTTATTCAACTTTTCGAACCTGTTAAATACTCTATCTTCCATCTTCACTGGAAACTCAATGCCTTCAAACTTTAGCTCATTCTCATACGGTTTATATTTGGTGACTCTTTGGGCATCTTTTTCCACTGGATGCAGCGCAGAGAGTATTGCCCACATGAAACACTTATTATCCTCATTTTGTACGTTAATGACTGCTTTTTTAGCCTTAATTCTTTTAGGCAGATCAATGTAGGAAGCCCCTCTCAGCGGGTTGTATTTATTGATCCTTACCTCAAGGCTTTTGATTCTAGCAAGCGTCCACCCTGAGCCCCTTGCAACAAACTCCTCCATTTCTGTCAGTAACTTTTGGATAACTGATCTGTAATAATCTACCAAATCAGTGGATTCTAAGATGACTTCATTTTGTGTTTTGAAGTTTTTCTCCATTTCTTCCACCTTTCCATCTTTTCCTTTTTCATAGTCGCAGAGAAACTGGAAATTGACCTTCAGACCATGCAGCCTCTTTAGATGTTTTGTGATGAGACCCCGGACTACTGATGAAACATCGCTCAAAAAGTCTTTGGGAAGCATCAGATTGTGTTCGTTTGGGATGTCGTACGTCTTCAGCCGAGACTTAAATGCCGTCTCAACTTCAAGGGGTGTATATAGCCTTCTCTCTCGCGAATCTGAAAACAGGTCGGAATCGAATTTGAAGTGACGGTTGAACAATACGCTTTCAATGTACGCTATGATGTCTACCTTCCTACGTAATTTAGAATAGCCTGTAATGCCACGCGTTCGACAAAATTCTCGTAGTTGGTTAATGGTCATATGATGAAGCCCCTGCATATTGTCAAAATCATCTCTGTGGTATGTACCACTATAATCTCGCCCCTCCTGAGGAGCCTTCTTTGGTTTATAGTTTTGATGAGCTTTAGTTTGCCAGTGCTTATTTATGCTAGATTCCTTAATTAACTTACCGCAACACCTGATTTTAAGCCCCCTCTTCTTCTTTGGTTTGCTAAACAAGTCATTATGAAAACTGGAGAAGCCGTTATGATATTGAATAAGGTCGATCAGTTCCGCCTTTTTAAGTTTCGAGTATCCCCGAATATTATTTTCTCGACAGTAATCTTGCAACTGTCGGATGGTTTTCGATTGAAAATTCATTGTGTCTTTCTGTATACTTCAAAGCTTTTCTTTAAGTGCTTAAAATATTCAAGAGGTTCAATCAAATTTAAAAAGGCTTAAAAGGAAGACTTACTAAAACAAATATGAACTCAAAACATATGAAGGAGGTGATGGAAATAATAAGACTGTTTGGTCTAGACATAAAAGTTTCTTCAGACGAATGTTCTTCAGATGAACGTTCTGCAGATGACTTGAAAACTAAAGTTCAAGAGTGTGAGCACAAATATGTAATACAAAACGATGATGGGTGGTACGTTTGTACAACATGTCACGAAGAGCTGAGGTATGACCCCAATAAGCCCCCTGTTGATCTAAACCAGTTATATTTGGAGTCAGCGCTTAAACGAAGAAGGGAAAGTAAAATGAAAAATCTGACTAAATGGCTGGGTATGTATAACATACCTTTTGAAGAAGAGCTTATGGATGAATTTTATTCCTTTATCCTAAAATATGAAGAATTGTTTCCAGAGCGGAAAAACCTCATCAGCAAAGACAACATTCTATTCCATATGTTACGAAAAAGAGATTATCAGGTCCCACTCAAGCTGCCTAAACTCAAGAAGACGCTTATTCAGAATGAAGAAATCTGTAGAGTCATTTTCAATGCTTTAAATTGGGCTTACTAGGAAAGTCCAACTAGTAATCGATGACAACGCTGTTGCACTTGAAGTAGAACTCGGGCGAGATCCAGGAGGCGGTGTCAAGGAGGAGTTCCTTGTGGACATACTGGCCGGTGATCTGTTTCTTGAGAGAATCATTGTTCTGTTCTCTTACCTCGTAAAAGCTGCCCTCCACTTGTGGAGGGCAGCTTTGACTTTCAAAGAACTTTTTCAGACTTTTCGACTTCTCGAGTCGGGTCCAGTGCGAGAATTGTTTGCCTCCCGACTGACACAGCTTAGTGGTGTTGAAGCAACCGGTACTCTTATCTATTACTAGTTTAAAGCCACTGAAGATCCCATAGAAGAAATTATCCTTGAAACTAGGTGTGGGTAATTGTGGTGAGGAGCTGAGGTATGACCCCAAAAGTAGCAATGATGGTTGGTCTGAGGAAGTGAATTTTTAATAGCTTTGACAGCTATTAAAAATAAATTTAAAGAAGATCGTTTTTATGGATCCAACTGGTCTCAGGATAGCCTAACCATTTCACTAGATACTTGTCCCCTTTCTTTCTGATTATTTTCTCAATCTTATACACATCGTCTTTCTTATCATACTTCACCAGTTCATTATCATAAAAGGTACCTTTCACCTCTTCATTGTTTAAGTCCTTTACTCTATAAGTTATTGGATCGGTTTCTAATACTTCAGAAATGACAAACATTTCTTCTGTAAAGGTTGCTTGATATCCTCTTCTGAAAGTTGACTTATGTATTGATATTCTAACTTTATCTCCTACTTGAAATTTAGGTTTACGTATGACCTTTTCGTTAAACAAATTGTGGTAGACTTTACCACTGTTTTCTTCTAGACTGGCTTCAACAGGAGTCATTTTTATGCTTCTGTGGTATGAGTTGTTGTAATTCTTCACTAATTGATCCAATACATCTATGTATCTTTCAGTATTATTTTCGCTTAAGTAGAGCTTTATTTTATTGCCAAGAGTGAGATTAAACCTTTCAACCATAGCCGCTTTTATTTCAACATTTTCTGTTGTGAACCATTGGATATTATTTTCTTTAAATAATTTTTGAGTTGTTTTTCCGACGAACTCTAAACCCTTATCTGTTTGAATCCTTTCAGGGATTCTTTCTTTGAAGATCTTTTTAAATGCTTGAGTTACTTCATTAGATGACTTATCTTTTAGAGGAATAGCCCATGCATATTTGCTGAAGCAATCAATAACTGTTAATAAATATTTGGTGCCATCATTGTACTTACTTCTCGCAAATTTATAGACAAACAATAAGTCAGCTTGCCATTGGTCATCGATGTGTGAGACGTAAATTCTCCTCCTTTTAAACTTACGGATAAGCGGTTTATGCTTCGTGTACACATCTTGTTGGTGTAAGAACTCTGAGACCTTTTTCCGACTTAAACCAGTCTTCCTGCTCAGTTCCTTTATACCGCAAAATCCTGTTTCGGGATCATAATAAACTTTTTCGGGGCAACTTTTCTCAGTTACCCCTTCAGAGGTAAAAAACGGCTTTTCTTAGAACCACAATCCATGCATATACCTTTCATCATAGGCCTACCATTTTTTGAGGTGGTTTGATGTGCATCTTTAGTTTCGGTGTGGTCTTTACATTTTAGACAATACACTTTTGATCCCATTCCAAATGTCTTCTTTGCTTTGATGATAGGCTTCACAACAGCTCTGTCTATCCTCTCGCGAATTGTTGGGTTGGGGATATCCTCCAACTCCTTTATCATGTTTGTGTCGCACACTTTGTTTCTTGTTTCAGTGTCTTTGTTTTTAATATAACACACATCATGTTTATAAGCACTTTCATCGACTCGGTTAATGGGTTTACTCCATTCTTTATGCGTTAAATCGGGGTTCAGCCTAGTTTTCCCTCTAAGCAGTTGAGTTCCTGGTCCCGTAAATTGATGTCCTGGCAGATGCATTTCAAATGGTAAATTGTTGATTGCGGCGTTTACAACGCCTTTCCCTTTCTTGTTTCCTTTCTTTTTTCCGCACATTTATTTATATAGAAAAAATTATTTACTCACATATGCATATCCATTGAGTAGGGTTTGTTTCATGTACTTTTCTCTTGGTAGGTAGACTAAGTTATTTACAAAATCGTCCTCTCGCTTGTACACCTCCTCTTCTGATATCGCGCTGGATTTGTACGAATTAAGCAGCTGTTTGTAAAACCTGTAAGACTGTTTGTACTCTTCTTTCCTTTCCACGATATTCAAAGCTTTATCAATAACTTCAACTATACCAACGCTTAAGCTGAGAGCACCTAGGGGGGCCAGCACCAAAGCTGATAGACCCAATGAACTTAAAACGAACTTGCTAACAGTCATGGTGATGTGAAATTTATGGTAGTGGTGATAGCTCTTTCTGTAAACGTAAATTTTCTTCTGTAAGTACTCTTCCATCTTTATTTATAGGCACAAAATATTTCTTCCGGTATCTCAAGGCTGGTTTAACTAAATCAAGCATAAAAAAATCATACGGCTGTTGCATACACTTTGTGTACAATCTACTAAATTCTTCTTTTGTCAAACTACCATCTATCTCTCTTATGATCTGTTGAATCTCCCTCTGTTGGAGGTTGAAAAATATTAAGTAATTGCAGTTTCTCCTGATAACAATAGGTGTTCTATAATAAGATTGGGAAAGGTAAATGATTGAGGCGTTTTTCTTCCTGCCTCTGACGAAAAAATCTTCTATGCTCTTCTGATCCCTGTCAGTCATGCAATCATCAAAGACAACAACATTTTTGCAGGATGGGTCAAGGTCATCCACTGTTATAAAATCCTTTGAATCAGAGGAGAATAAAGTTCCCTTCGTGCCGAATTTTTCGTATAACTCTAGCATAATTTTCTTCTTCTTTTTAGGATACTTTATCGAGTCAATATCCACACCATCAAACATTGTGTACTTCTCTTGCAATTTGGTATACTTGGGTTCATACATATCTTTTGCACAAACGAATAAATTATCAAAATCGAGATAATCATATATGAAGTTCAGCAATAAATTTGTTTTACCAGTCCCTGAAGCTCCAGCGATTAGAAGCCTGAAAGGATGCTTTGGTAGTAAATAATGTTGATTTGCATCGACTAGTTCTTCTGCTTCTGTATAATTTTCAATTCGAATCATCTTTATTTAATGTCAAAAAGTTTGCTTCAGCAAAAAATTACTTTGCTTGAGTAAAAACATAATTTGCTGGGAGCAAAACTCTTTTTTTCATAATAATAAATGAATACTATCCAAAAAGAGCGAAATAAGAAGTTAAGAGAAGAAGTTAAAAATGACCTGAAAGTTTTCAAGCTGCAGGCTCAAATCAGAAGAAACAACGAACAACAACTCGGAGAAGAACTAGGTATCCAGAGGTCACTATCCGACTTCCACAAGCCTGTAACCGAAAAACTACAAGCACAAGAAGCAACAAGATCAGAGCAGCTTAAGGTTATAAAAGATACCCTCGATAACATTCCTCAAGCAATTGAACACATTCCTCTAGCGATTGAACATCCCTCCCCAGATATCTTTAATTTTGACAAAGAATTGGATATAGAGTATTTAGAGAAAAACAATTTTCCAAGACCCTCAAAATTGTACAATGAACCCAAGGTAGTATTGCAAGAAATTATTGATAAAGTAAACAAAGTTCACATGAAAATGGCTCGCCAAAAAGGGAACATTATGAGCCAAATTTCTCGAATGACTAAGAAAGATGAGGAAAGAGAAGAAAACTTATTCTCCCAGGTTGATTATTTAAGAGAACATATGCATACGTTAGAAGATTATCGAGAGAGATTAAGAGACTTGCAAAGAAAGGAAATATATCTCGGCAAAGGAGTAGAAGATAATATGACAATGTTGGCTCGGTTCACTGATAAGATTTGTAATGGATCCAAAAGCAGAAAATTATATAATGAAGTCGTTGATTTATTGGACGCATTGTTGAAAGAAGGAACTTTGACCAGCGAGCAGGTGAAACACTATTACAAAAAATTTTCTTTAAATAAATGAGTAACTACATACAAACCAAAATACATTTAAGCGATCACCAGATTGCTAAACTTAAATCCGCACACCAGAAGGGGGAAGAAGTAACTCTACAAATAGATAAGTCAAAACCCTCTAACTATGACATGTATTTAACTTCAACTCAAATTGCTCAACTTGGGAAAGGGAAACGAATCACCATCAGTAAGTCACAACTCAAGAAAACTGGGGGCTTTCTACCCTTTTTAGCGCCTTTTATACCCGCATTAATTGCTGGGGCAAAAGCATTAGCGTTGGGTGCTGCAAGTGGGGCTGCTGGGTGGGGGGCCAAGAAAGCTTTGGATAAAATTTCCGGATCTGGTAAAAAAAAGACCGTTGGAAAGGGAGTCTATCAAAATTGGGAATATCCAACGAAGTAATTGAACAAAATATGAAGCATGAAAGGGGGTTTAGGGGCGTCTTCACTTCAGATCTATTACCCAAAAAGATGAGGCTGTTTGAAAACGGCATTATTAATCTAGACATAGCTACAGGACCCGGTACGCACTGGGTATGTTACTATAACGATCCTAATAATGACTTTGTTGAGTACTTTGACCCTTTTGGAGAGCACATTTACAAAATTCTTCCAAATATCAAGAAATATCTGCTAAGTTCTGGAAGGAAAAAAGAAATTGGATATAATTCAAGCTTTCTACAACATCCTGCCTCTGTAAAATGTGGTTACTTTTGTATGAAATACATTAGGGAAAGAAACAAAGGCAAATCAGTTGTTGATGTGTTATATTCTTTTACGCAGGAGCCTAGCGAATCTAACGAAAAAAATGTTCTCTATAAATAAATGGTGTTATTAATTTTAGATTCGAAGAACTCGGAAAGATCGGAAGATTTTACGATTGAATATTCCAGGCCTTTTAGAATCAAACAGATTGCCCTTCAGTCCTTTTCTATGTATGTTTCATGGGATAATATCAAAGACGAAAAGTTTTCATACTATGACGGTCAACAGTGGTTCGATTTGGTGATACCAGATGGAAATTATACTATCAGAGGTCTGAACCGTTACATGATAAATTTTTTTGGAAACGATCCACCCATTCTATTTGGTATAGTAGAGGAGCGACAAAGAATTGCCATTCAACTGAAAAACAACTATAAGATCAATTTATCAAGAACCAACAACCTGCACAAACTTTTAGGTTTCGAACCCAAAATATATGAAGAGCCCGAACAAATAGGAAAGTACATTGCTGACCTTTCCGGCGGTAATGATAACATTTACATCCATTGTGATATCGCCGAGGGAGCCTTTATCAACGGCTTCCACTCTTCAAACGTTATCTATTCTTTTACAAATAGTAATCGACCGGGCAGTCAAATTATTAAATCCTTCGACAAACCTCTGTTCTTCCCTGTTCGAATGGAGAGTGTCTATAGAATCAGAATGAGAATAACAAATCATAGAGGCGATCCAATCCCACTCAATAAGCAGGAAGTACAATATAATTTTATTGCCCTATAAATAAAAGAAATGAACAAACACAGACTTCAAAGGAAGAGTAAGAAGATTCAAGGGAGGGGGTTCTTTTCAGACGTACTGTCTACTGTCGGACCTGCTTTAAAAGACAAGGCCCTCATGTTCGTACAAGATCAACTAAACAAGATGAATGTATCACCACGTATCGGCTCAGAATTAGAAGGCAAAGCTAAAGCGTTTGTGCATGATAAATTCAACGAAATTTTATCAAAGAAGAAGAAACATGGAGCTGGACTAAAGTTCCTATAAATTCGATTTAATAGCCACGTGGCTATTAAATTGAGAAGGAAAAAAAAAATTATATAATAAATGAACAAAATATTTGAATTAGACAACACCGATTATTATTACGATGATGACATCGAAAGTTTCGAGTATAGAGAAGTGAGGCATGAAAATAGTGATAGTTCTATGGAAAACGCCACTTATCACTTCTTTATACAAGACACTAACGCCAACATTTTATACTCTAACGGTTACCTGCAGCAAAAACTGAAAATTGTTAAGAGCGATGGAACTGCAATAGGTGATGATAATGTAGCTCTCGTGAATGGAGGTGGCTTAATCAATGCCAACAGGTTTACATTAGGGAACACAGAAATCGAATCGAACATTAATTATTCTGCACTCCTCCAACATGTGCTAGGTTTGATTCATTTTACACCGGACTATTCTACTTCGGAAGCTAGCAATATGCTCTTCTACATTGATACATCCAACACTGCTGATAGAAAACACTTAAAATACGGCGGGGCCTTGGCTGAAGACACTAAAATAACAGACTTTTTAGAAAGATTGGTGTTGAATGACGACTTTAATCAAGGATTCATTGAAAGGTGCAAATTCACTAGAAACAGTAGCACTGTAACACTATGGATCCCATTGAAATATATATTTGACTTCTTCCGTGAATACAAGAAAGTTATTACTGGGTTCCAAGTCAAATTTGAGTTTCAGAGAAATCATAGTGAAAATATGTTGTACACCAATGAGCAAAATAAGAACTATAAAGTTGTTGTGGAAGATTTATCGCTTTGGCTTCCTTACGTTAGATTCAAAAACTCAGCTGCAGCTAAATTTAACGAATTAAGGTTGTCAGATAAGACCCTCGAGTTAAACTGGAATCAACACAGCATTGTAAAATCGAATATCTTCTACAAAAACTCAAGCGGTTCCTATAGCATAAAAGCCACATCAGATGAAGTCTTATCGCTGTATGTGATACCTCAATACACTGAAAGGTATGAGAACGCAGGGCAAAACAATATGCTGTTCGACCATTTGGACATGACAGAATGTTGGCTGATGATAAATAACGTTAAGGTTCCAACTGTTAGCTACATGATGGACTTTGGTAAGAAGGATTATAATAGGTTATACGCAGCCCTTTTAGAATCCGGACTCAACACCATTACATCGGAAACTGGATGCATGGTCAACTATTCAAATTTTGGAAAATTGTATCCAATCATTTGTTTTAATCTTGCTCATCATCAAAACTATACAGATACAAATAACTTGATGATTGAGTTCAACTGGAGGTTGAGAAACAACACCACTAAAGATTACGTTTTCTATTTCATCCTGCAAGAGCGTAAGAGATGTCACTTGAACATCAAGAATAAAGACATCACCATTATCAAAACATTAAACGTATAAGATTTTATTTTTTATAGTCGGAAGATTATAAAAAAAAAATTCATTGAAATAAAGAAATGGCAGCTTATTATCCAATTTTTGAGGATGAAATCAAAGAAGGACCTCCTGGCATTCCGGGAGTGGGATTTAAATTAACGAATGATGACAATTACGACATGGAAAAGAAGATTTTAAGGAACTTAAGTGATCCTATTCAATTAAATGATTCAGTAACTAAGTATTATGCGGATGATATGCAAAGAGATTTAAAATCAAAAATTAAAGCTTTAAGTGATGTAAGTATTATACTAAATCATGATGGGGAGTTTGATGCAAGAAACAAAGTAATTGACAATTTAGAAGATCCTGTTGGTGACAGAAATGCTATTAATAAAGCCTACTTTGAGAGACATGCATTATTGTTAAAGCATAATATTTTTGATGCCCGAAACATTCCAATGAAAAACCTTGGTAAACCGAATGACGACAAAGATGCCGTTACCAAAAAGTATGTTGATCTTAAAACAAAAATCAACCATAAAAGAGATGATAATATGTTAAAAAGAGATAACGACGGTCTTTATGTTCCATCTTTAATACAAAACGAGCATTATAATTTTGAAAATAAAAGATTAACGAATGTTTCCAATCCAATCGAAAATTCAGACGCTGTGACTAAAGAATATGCTGATGGTAAAATATTTTACGCAACAACCGAGCAGTACGAAACTTACAAAGAGGATGGAATTCAAACCGTAACATTCAATAAATTCAGTAGTAATTTACTGACTCCCGACATGAATCTAACGTGTGAGATGGACATGAAAATTATAATATTTTTAGGATCTAAAGATCGAAAAATTCCTTTAATCAAATTGAGCATTGGTGGACATCATATTCTTGAAAGGCCGTTAGAAACGAATAATGAATCCTGTTTAGCGATTGCATTTGGTAGAAAAGATAAACAAGTGTTGTTAGAAATTTCACCAGATGGTAAAGAGAACAAAATCAAGCCACATATTATCGTAGAAAAAATTAATTACCTCATATAATAAATGGCAGCATATTATCCCCTTGTTGAGGAAGAAATTAAACAGGGGCCTCCTGGAATTCCCGGGATAGGCTTTAAATTAACGAATGATGGCAATTACGACATGGAAAAGAAGATTTTAAGGAATGCCGAAGAACCCACTCAAAATAGTGATGTTACAACAAAGTCATACGTAGACATATGTAAAAAAATCTTAAAGACGACCATTCAAGCTTTATCGGATAGAAGTTTAATTCTTTCGGAAAACAATATGTACGACGCAAAAGGCAAAAGAATTTGTAATCTTTTGGACCCAGTTGAACAGTCTGATTGTGCAACAAGGTACTATGTAGACATACTCACTAAGAAGTTACAAAATAAAAGTTTACTACATTCATTTCGAGGAGACTTTGATGCTAAAAACAAAACGATAGGCAATGTAAGAGATCCGGAATCTGACAAAAACGTAGTAAACAAACAATATTTTGAAAGCAATGCTTTAGTACTTAAAAACGGTATTTATGATGTGAGGGACATTCAAATCAAAAACCTCGCTGTACCGAGGGACCCGAACGACGCTGTATCAAAAATGTATGTTGACCTTAAAACGAAAATCAATGATAAAAGAGGCAACAATATATTAACAAGCGATAACGATGGTCTTTATGTCTCTAATCCACTGGAATTAAATGATGTCGCCACAAAAAATTATGTTGATAATCGAGAATTCTTTGCAACATTAAGAGAGCGTTTCGAATGCTCACCTAATGAATTCAAAGAAGTTAATTTCGATCTAATGAGTTCCACATTATTAGACGAAAATTTATCATTGTCAGCTGATATGACCATGAAAATAACGGTACAACTGTTACCCGTATCAAGCCATATTGAAACGTTTGACATACGTTTAGTTTTTAATAATGGTGCCTCTTTTTTTCAAATAGCTGCACAAACATTACAAACAGTTACTTATTTTAAGCGAGGTAAAAAGAATGATGTTCTTAAACTATACATATCGTGTAAAAAAAATGATATTAAAGTTCAACCATATTTACATATCCAAAGGATTGAATTTTTCAACTCTAAATAAAGAAATGGATTTAATTAGCCCATTTGTTTAAATTTGATCAGTAACTTTTTTTAATAATCCTGGATTATTAAAAAAATAAAAAAGGCCTATAACTTACTGATCTTTTGAAAGACATTGAACAGCCAAGTTAATTAATTTTGCGATGTCATCTTCTAATTTTTCGAAACAGTTGCCAATTTCTGATGGGTTGTCTAAATCATTTGAAAGAATAGCCAATTGCAGATATTGCAAGGACCGCTTATATTCCCCAATTATTGTAGATAATGGCTCCTTGAACGAGTCTAACCAAACAATTTTTTGCGAATCTTTATTAGTGAAAAGATGTGTACAACTGCAAGCTGATGGCAAATGGAATTTGGGTTTGTTCATTTCTGTATTCATTTTTCCGTTTGTTTCTTATATATATTTATTTCTTTAAATCAATTTTATTCTAAAGCAGTATGCTCAAACACCGTCGGCAATGAGTGCTCACTTCCTCGTACGAGAGTCCTTGAAACCGGGGCCGCGCGAGAGCGTTGAAACTCGCAAAACTGCGGCTTCGTTACGTCACATATGGGGAAAGAACACTTTTGTAGTATGACGTATAAAAACTATTTAAATTGTGTCAATAGATGGCAGCTCCTTACGGACACATATTATAATGGGCGTGTTTAACAAATTCTTACAACTTCTTATAAATATAACGTTTTTCAACCTTTCTTTGATTAGATAAATTGTGGTGTTTGATATTTTAAAGAATTTTAGCATTCAACCTGAAAAATGACTTGTTTAAAGTGATATATTCGACGATTTTCCCCTCCAGTGTAATGTTTAAATACAATTTTACGTGAGGTTTTGTTGGGTACCCATGGCTTAACGGTATGCGCGCAGGACTCCTAACATCAAGGTCCCAAGTTCAAACCCCAACCTCTCCCACATTGTTAATCAATGTGGGTTGATGGTTGGTGACCTCTACCTAGCCAAAAATGACATGTCCGCTGCTCTCGTCGTTGTCCAAAAGAGCAGCACTCTTCGAAAAAGTGGTGGGTGGGATCCCGACGTCAAAATGATGTCACAGTCTTACAGTGTTGTCCAACTTGTTATATGTTATGTAAGCCTCAGTGGCCGGTGGGCTCAGAGCGTACTTGATCTTGAATTCGACCTATCAAGAAGGGCCCCTTGGTGGGTCGAGTTTGAGATTGAGTACGCTCTGAGCCTACTGGGGAGGCATTTTGCAAAAAAATTTTAAGATACTTATCAATTTTTAATGATTATTTTCATTCATTAAAAATAAAATCACATAAAAAAATTAGTTGAAAGAAAATTCTACCTGGTGCGCTGGGTTGGCTTTACCAATATCCTTCTTACCTCGATAGATTAAATAGCACTGTTTTGTTATTAAGCTTAAATGCTCGTCAGTCATTATTTTGTTGAAACGTTCGGGGAGAAATACTGTGCCTGTATCCACCAAACTTACAACAGCCTTTTCACCATAGCGTGTCTTTACCATTTTCGCATCGGATATCAGGTACTTTTTACCAATTTCTAAATCATCCAGCTTTAGATAGTCTGATTGCAAATTACCTACTGAATTTAGACTTTTGAGAAGAGAACTTTCCATGGTTTTTGATTTCTTTGTATACTAAAAAAATGCATCTCTTTAAATGAAAAAAATATTTCCTTAAAATTCTGCGTCGCAGGAAAAGGGGTGCTTTCCGAAGGGGGTACCCTTCCGTCTCAGCGACTTTTTGTTTACTTCAAATAAATATTATTACAGTATGAAATATATCCATTGTTTTCTAAAAGTGGGTCGAGATTTTTTATGGAGGATTTCATTACCATTGTTTTTAGAAAAATAATATGGATAAAATAGAGCCATCGCTTTTCTAAAAGTGGGTGCGTTTTTAATGGGGAGGTTAGCACCATTGTTTTAGAAAATTGGTATGGGTGAAACAGAACCATCACTTTCTAAAAGTGGGTTCGATTTTAATGGGGAGGTTAGCACCATTGTTTCTAAAAGTGGGTTCGATTTTTATGGAGATTTGAGAGCCATTAACAGTCACTGCGCCAGCTTATTTAAAATAATTTATATGGATAAAATAGAGCCATCACTTTCTAAGAGTGGGTACGGTTTTAGTGGGTGGTTTGAGAGCCATTGTTTCTAAAAGTGGGTGGAAATTTTAATGGGTGGTTTTCACACCATTGTTTTTAAAAGTGGGTGGAAATTTTAATGGGTAAAATAGAGCCATTACATTTCTAAAAGTGGGTGGAGTTTTTATGGGGGTGTTTGTGGGTCTGCGCCAGCTCTCTCATATGCACACTACTAACACATACCCTTGGCTTTCTGGCATACAGCCTTCTGTTCATTAAGTCTTCTGTATACAGTTTGCCGTGATACAACAGTTCCAGTGACGGCTGCAACCTCTGAACTTAACTGCCCGTCGTAACAGGAAGTCTACTGCCGAGCACTAGACTTCCTGTTACGACAGGCAGTTATTGCCAGATATCGATTTTGAGAAACAGTTGTTATTCGTTTACGACCTTGTCCAGGTCTCCTTACAACAGTTCCAGAGTTCTGAAATTGTTTCCATAGCGTAGACTGTCTTGAAATATTCACACATCTCGTTGCTGCCATGATTGTCTGCCCTGCTTCTAAACGGCCGATAATTCGTCACATCGCAGATTCTTCCAAATGATACTTCGGAGCCATAACAAACCGTTTTGAGTCCTTACACACTGAAATCAAACGCCGTATTGCAGAAATTCACCTCGCGCAAAGCGCTTTATTCACCGTCGGATGACGTAACGCCTTGATTTGCATATCAGAAACCGTTTGATCACTTTTGATTGGATAATGCTAATTAGTTTCGTCTTTCACACATTCCTAGAAAAATGGATTACATCAATTGGATATTTCATGGAATATCATTATTTTTGGGTATGTAAAGACAAATTTAGACATAAGTGTAAAATAAAATAGATTAATAGTTATTTGAAGTTATTTCAGGACAGTTCATACTCTGTCATAATTGTATTCATTTATACAACTTAACAGCATTTGAAACGCTGTGAATGACTCGTGTCGTTCGACTTTTGAAAGTCGGGAGTAGGATAAAAGCCAACAAACAGACAAAATAACAAACAGTTAACAAACTAAGAGCAACTATTCCTTGACTTTACGCAGTAATAGGAGGACGTAACTAAACGGAGAGGACATGTTTATAACACACAAAAGTATTTTAATGGTTTTTAACCTTTTTGACTGCAAAACGGTAGATCATGTAAACAGATGGAAAAACAATGCCAACATCTTTCTTTAGTTTTCTGAGACATTAAGAATTTTAGTCAATAAATCGACATCATTAATTTCGATAAATAGAATAATTAATACAGAATATAGTTCCACAATATTTGCACAATAATCATCATCATCATAAATTCTTTAGTGCCTAGGGGCGCATAAGGCCTTCAATCTAGATCTCCAAAGTTTCCTGTCCGATGCAGTAAGTCTAGCTTCAAAGCAGCTCGCCCATCCAGCCTCACTTCTCTCTTGTTCCATCATACGTCGCCAGGTCAAACGGGGACGTCCACTCTTTTTCTTTCCATCAGGGATCCAGGTCAATGTTATATTAGGAATACTGTCCCTGTTCATTCTTAAAATGGGTCCTGTAAACTTCCAACGTCTAAATTTGATTTCATTTCCTACTTCATTAAATTTTGCTTTATTTAATAATTCTTCATTTGAAATGTAGTATGGCAAAAAATTCTTTAAGAAAATTCCTAAACATTTATTTTGAAAAACATTTAGTTTATTGCACTGTGTTTTGGTAATTTTCCATGTTTCAGAACCGTATAAGAGAACTGAAAGTACTAGTGATTTGTACAGATTTAATTTGGTTTTTACATGTATATTAGTTGCTCTCCATAATTTATTAAGATTCTTAAAACAGTTGCGAGCTTTTGAAATTCTAAGATCAATATCTTCATCAGTACCACCATTTTTTTATTGTTGCTCCCAGATATGAAAAGGTACTTACATCTTCTATTGAGTTATTTTGCACCTTGATGGGAGTGCTAGATTTTTCGTTAATTCTGAGGACTTTTGTTTTATTCTGATTGATATATTTGCACAATAATGTTATAATTAAAAACAAGGGCTACAATGATCTTTCAGCAGTTTGGTTGGGTTTTATGGAGCAAGGGCCATAAAACCCAACCAAACCATTTAGCACAGCTGCAACCCAAGACAGACAATGTCAAGTAAATGGACATACAAACACAAGGAAAGATTTACTGACACAGAAGAGAGAAATACTCCCAGGAAGGAATCGTACTTCCTTCGCCTACAATGATCTTGTAGAGTAATAGGGATGCAACGTATCGAACCAATACCCCAGGCCATCATCTCATTTTCTGTTTGCCAATCACGATCCACTAATGAGGCATCCATTGTCCATCACTAAAACAAAATATAAGCTCAACCCATCTCCTGGCTGAGCTAGACGTGAGGTCCAATTAATGGAACAGACGAAAAATATATGGGTGATGCAGTAATCAAATAGAAGTATAGAAAAGACATTTCTTATGAAATGCATCAGCATTCAAATCGATGAGATTGGAAAACTAAACCAAAAATGTACTTTCTTTTGCTCAAATTACACGTATAGAAAAGACAGTTTTGTGCTTTCAGGTAAAGACGTTGTGTCATGTTCATGTTTTAGATTTAATCACTATTTATCATAAATTCAATCGCTGTTTGAAAATGTGTGTGTGAATTGCGTTCTTTAAATAGAACGCTTGATTTAAGGTAAAGAGTCAATTAAGGTTGGACTCAAAATTTGGTATATTATGTATTTGATTTCTAGATTTACGTATCTGTTAAGATTTTGGTACTAAGTATTAAATATATACTTGATTTGGCCCAGCTTGGCCGAATATGGCCATTAAGCCACAAAAAACAACCATTTTACCTACATACAAGATGTAAATTTATCTACTTGAATTACCATTTTGCTAGCATACAAAAAATACTGATACGTTGTGTGCCCTTTTTATATTTATAAGTGATTTTTTTTGTCGAAAATAAAGCAGAATTTTACCGAGTATACGATTTCTTCTGGATATAATTCAGGTGGAAATGTAAGAATAGAACAAACGGGTCGAGTTTATCGCTTTGTTTACAGCTTCCATTATTTGAATCTTATCATTTCAATAGCAACAATCTAAGATCGACAGAAACAATCAGCAGGGAGTATGCAAAGTACAATCCCATTAAAAGAGTTGGTAAACCTGTCAACTTCCTACTGTATTTCAAAAGTGTTCATTTTTTTAAAATTGCAAACAATAACAAGGGTATTTCTAAAACAATAAGCAAGTTGATTTATTTCTATCTGATTGAATTGTATGCATTATTGTGCGAGAGTTCAGATTTCCCTTCTTCAGTTGAGGGTTCTATTCAGTGCGTGGTAAAACATACAAGCCTCTGTCATGTTACCACAATTAGCTTCTAAACGTCAATTTCAATTTTGCATCCCATTTACTTATTTACTTCGGTAAATATTAACTTCTGAAACTATTTTTTACCTCACATTTTCTTATTACGTCACATTTTTTTCTGCCCTGATCTTCCAAATTCCTCAATGCCTTTTGTCATCAGACGGCTGAATAATTTCTTTAGAGCGGCGAGCTCTTCCGAATACTTTTGACATTATGTTATTGCTCCATAGCTCAAATTAAGCGCATCTAAATGAATTGGCAAATTAATAGTGGTTGATTTTATATGGTTTGTATCCGTTTGTTGCCATTCGCAAAAATAAAATAATTGATTTTTGTGCCACGTGCGTTTGTGAAATATGTATATAGATAATAGCTGATTTATTCCATTATCTTATCCGATCCTTCTAACAAAAGTATAGCCGAGCAGGCTTCAGAGTTTTTAACTTAAAGTCTAGCAAATATCGGCACTTTTTCAAATTCAAAACAATTATTATCAGGACGTCAGGTGAATATTCAATGGATTCGTCGGACGAATTTTAAAATAGATAAAAACTTCTCTGGAACTTCAAGTGGGGTGTGAAAATTATCTATCAAGTAATACAGTGGACGCACTGAATGGTGTTGACGCAGATAGATACGCGTTGTCGCTGAACAATGTCTTTAGAGTGCTGTATAAATATCGCTAGCTTTACAATGGGAAATGGTCACATCAGCAAATAAAATTTTAAAAAGATAGAAGAATTTGTAGAACAGCAATCCGTGGCCAATGAAAACAAGGTGTTAAAATTAAATGTGTTTGAGTGTAATTCCTCACTTTTCACACAATTCTAGAATAAGCACTTTCCTTAAAGTTTGAATTTTTCTTGATGCACACAAATGTAAATCAACTTCTTAAAAGTCATCGGAAAGGAAGTACTCCGTCCCGTGAGTATTCTGAAATAATATTTCATTGATTTTTTCAAACAGAACAAAACTGGTGGGAACCAATTCTGCAAAGCTGGGGAAATTATCAGCATGCAATAAGCCATAAATAATTGAACTGGAATAAACACTCAATAATAAGTGGTCCGAAATCGGGCAAAGTTCAATAAAACCAATTCCCTAAACTAAGAAAAACGCTCTATTTAAATATCGCAATTTATTTTCAAACAGCGATTGAATTAAAAAAAATAAGAGACCACTGGTCTAGCACATGCTAGACCAAATCCATGCAACAACTAGTCTTTAAAAAGTCCAAAACCATCAAAGAATTCTCAAAAAGGTTATGGGAATCCAAACCGACACTCGAAAGCAGTTTTGACAGATCTATAGATTATTATAATTATATGATCATTATGATTAGTTGGAACTTTGGGGCATCCCTCATGCGCTGGCAAAAGAATTAGCCTTGTTCTTACAGCGCCAATATGCCAATGATCACCTTAATCAAATTAATATGCAATAATCGCTTTTTTCAAACTTTCCTTTGTCCACGCTCCCTCTAAATATAGTTGTTGGTCAAATACGACTCTTGTGCCATAAAACCTAATTCGACCCACTAACCAACCCTTAACTACAGGCGGCCCTCGACTTTAGTACATAATTGGTTCCTGAAAATGTGTGCGAATGTTGAATTTCGAAAGTAGAGGGATGTAAAAAAACATCAAAAATTGTATTTTAAAATATTTATTTATCAATTTATTAAAAATATTTATTTATCAATTTATTAAAAAATATTCATTTATCAATATACATAATTAAGTTAACGAGGCGTGTTTAAGTGCTTTCAGGTGTTTTCTTTATGAACTTGTCAAGAGTTAGTTGAATACCACCTTTTTTTTTCTTTTCTTGATAAAGAGTTCTATAATATGCTCAATCGCCAAGAAGCAATGTCAATCGGTTTTTAGAAGGTTTATGTCCAGGGGCAACTGATTCTTCCTTCGATAAGAATGTACGATTAGGCATTTTTTTTTTCAAAATAAACCCGTCTCGTCTACATTGAATGTTTGGCTAGGAGAATATTCTCCATCTACAATAATTTTGGACAATGAAGAAATAAATTCTTTTGCAGCATCTTTATCTGCATCAGCCGATTCCCCAGTGAATTTAATATTATGTAAAAAATACCTAATTTTAAATGTGTCGAACCAGCCATTACTTGCTTGAAACACCGTGTTAGAATCTTCTTTTTATCTAGTCTTCCAATCTCCATGCAAACTAAGAGCCTTAGTTTGAATAATTGAAAAACTTAGAGGGACATCGTTTTGATGTTGATCATCAATCCATAATGACAAAGATCTTTCCATTTCATCCATCACTATGCCGTGTCTTTTGGAAACAATCTTTGAAGATATATTTCCACAATTTTGAACGTATTCCTTAATTTTATTCTTGTTTTTCAAAATTGAACATATCGTAGACCTGTTTATGTCGTACGAACGGCCGATTGAAGCAAAAGATTCACCACTTTCAGAACGTCTAATTATTTCCATATTTGTCTCTATCGTATGAAATTTATGAGTCCTTAATTTCTTTTTGTTCGTATCAACACTTCAGTTTCTCACTCATGTTTATAAATTTAGAGGGGCGGAATATTTAAACATAAACAAATAAATTGGAAAAACACAACGCATCGACACGCGCCCTAATTCAAGACTAAACCTGTTTAATACATTGCATATATTTGACATTCGGCCCCCGCCACCGCGGCTCGGAACCCTAGTGACGTCACAACGATTCCGAGAAGTCCGCTACTCTAGGCAGCAATGTGAGTGAGCGCGAGCTACCGCGCTCTGTGGGAGCGACTGCATGGAAGCGAACAATTTTTGCATTATCGAAAAAATCTTTAAAAATTGAATTTTAAAAAATGTGCGAAATAGCGAATTGTGCGAAAGTCGAGGGCCGCCTGTATACGCAAATTTCAGCGGCTGCTTGTATGAAAACTGCATCATAATACAATTGAACACTTGTTTGAGTGTATCAATGTTGCTTTAAATTCACTGCATGAATTTAATAGTACTAAATGAATTGTATCTCAATTCTTAAGATTTGCTCTTAATTTAAAAAAGTCACATTCATCTAAGAGGACAATTTTATATTTTTAGTCATTTTTTACATTTTAAACAGAAAGAACACATTTTTTCCCACAAAAGAATATAAACATGTCCTTTACGGCAGCGTGTAATCCTCACTTCCGAAAGTACGAAAACCAGAGACACTATTTCTTTTTAAACCCTGGGAATGGTAATTTTTATAATGTATTCCTGTCATCAGCTCAAGTGTCTTCTTCAGGGTTTCATCGCTAGCACGTGAGCCTTTATCACCTAAGAATGTCCGGACACTCATCTAAACCAATGACAGTTCCGTACGCAAACGCAGATTGTTTTAATAAGACATTCTCAACAGCAGAGAATTTACGATTTTTTCTTGATTCTTTATCACGGAACACCTGATATCGACTCGCGGAACCCAGAAATTATTAAAGTGTAATCAAATTCAGTGGCGCCCTAGGCATGAATAGGAAACGTATCTTATGATATGAGGTAGACCTACCCCGATTCTGGAGCAATAACATTCTAGTATTTCGTAATATCAGAACGGACTGTCATACAGGGTGATCAATTGGGTGGTCCATTATTTATGATATTCAGAATGCATCATGGTTGGTTGGGTTTTATGGCGCAAGGGATTGTATTTGGCAAAGCTGCGCCAAACAACTTGAAGTTAATGGACATGGAAAGTATTACTGACACAGAAGAGAGAAATATACCCAGGTTGAAATCCTACCTTCTCCGCCTACAACTCGCACGTTGCTAGCGCAGTGGACATATCCACTCACGGCGATCCCAAAAGCGTCCTGAAAACGTGGTACATTGCATATGACACGGATTTGAAACAATAAACGAAAGTCTGAGTTTTCTACATCAAAAGCAATCCCTGATTATCCTGTCTTTTCTGCTTTCGAAACACATATTCCCTTATAGTTTATATGGAGCCGCCGTGGCTCATGGGTATGCCCACAGATCTAGTAACCTGTGTTATGGGCAGCGCAGGTTCGATTCCTCCCTGGGTATATTGCTCTCTTTGTGCCAGTAAAACTTGTGTGTGTGTGTTTGTCCATTTACTTGACGTTGTCTTGTGTTTGACGCAGCTTGGCCAAATACGCCCATGAAACTCAAAATCAACCAACCTTATAATTTATCGTAAAACAAAAGATAGTAAAAATTCTTATAAAAGTTCCGGCTTTGTGTATCGTTCTGTAAGTTCCTGCAATATGAGTAATTTTTTTTTCTAGTTTTCCTGTTACGTAATGATAAAAATTCCTTAGCGCGAAGTGTTAAAATCGTGCATTTAGTTGGTAGTGGATATTTCGAGGTATAATATTTCCCGTTTACTTGGAAGTACAATACCAGAAAAACCCAATCAGTCAATATGTATCAATTCTCTAAGTGTTCAGCACGTTGGCGTGGTGTGGAAGTTTGGAGAGTGGGGTGCCAGCTCAGGTGTTGCCTCGTCATCTGACCGTGGTTCAAAATTACGTGGTGTTGTCCTCGGATCTTTCCCTTTGGGATTGATCCCGGACCGTCACCAATAGCCCATTGTGTTGCTCCAGTGTGACGTTAATTGAAATACCCCCCCCCCCTCTAAGTGTTCAGTGACCAAAGGTTAGGTAGGTAGGTATTTTAATTAACGTCGCACTGGGGAGCAACACAACAGGCTATTGGCGACGGTCCGGGATCAAACCCGAAGGGAAAGATCCGCAGACAACACCACGTAATTTTGAATCACGGTCAGATGATGACCAAAGGTTAGGGAAGCTGACGTTATTGGAACGATTGCTGGGTTTGAAAAATTACCAGAAAATACTGTCACAATATTGAAGAATAGTGGTGTTATGCTCGAATTATGAAACCTGGAAAACACAAAAGAAAATGAAGTCATATCCTTAGTCATATTTGATGTCACCTCTGTTTTAGTGTAAAAATATTTTCTGACTTAAGAATATAAAATGTTCAAAACTAGCAACTGACAAACCAAATAGGGCCTTCCAAAAAGGCATTGTTAGAAATGCAATGGGAACACCGCTACTCTTCCAACTTCCGGCTGTTATTCCATTACTCTTCTGGGGGCTACCGTGGCCCCAGGAGAGTAATGGAATAGCAACCGGAGCGTTGCGAGTTAAACTCGATCCAACCAAAGACCATCCTGTACGTGGGAGATGGTGCACGTTAAATCGGTCATGGGCGCAGATGTTCTTACGTTGGCGTGATCTATAAGTTTGCCCTTCGGGATTGATCCTCGACCATCGCCAATAGCCCGTTGTGTTAGTCGAGAGCGACGTTAATTCAGCTACCAGAAAGTTTCTAATGTTGCTAGCTCTAAAGAACGAGAAAACGCCCAATTTGGCTTTTGAAAAGCGTCTAAATGGCCCAAACAATTTTACAGTTTTTTGTCATAGAAAAGTAATTTATTTTCCATTGTGTTGTTCCAGCGCGACATTTATTAAATATCTACCTACCTTTCCTAGGTAGGTAGGTATTTTAATTATCGTCGCACTGGAGCACTGATACCCAACACGGGCTATTGGCTACGATCCTGGATCAAATTCAAAGAGAAAGATCCGAGGACGACACCAAGTAATTTTGAATCACGGTCAGATGACGAATTTCTTTTCTAGAGATTCAGTGGAAACATGAATAAACCACCGGAAAACGAATAAAACACTTCCGGTGTCTAACGAATTTGATTTGTAGCCGTTTTGGTTTCGTTTGACGTTAATTTCCACCGACGCTAGGGCCGCGGTGGCCCGGTTGGAAGAGTAACGGACTTGCAACCGAAGGGTTGCGAGTTCGAATCCAGCCAAAACACCGTCGTGTACAAAGGGGGCTGGTGCACGTTAAATCTGTCGTGGCCTCAAATGTCCTCACGTTGGCGTGGTGTGGAAGTTTGGAGAGTGGGGTGCCAGCTCAGGTGTTGCCTCGTCATCTGACCGTGGTTCAAAATTACGTGGTGTTGTCCTCGGATCTTTCCCCTTGGGATTGATCTCGGACCGTCACCAATAGCCCGTTGTGTTGCTCCAGTGTGACGTTAATTGAAATACCCCCCCCCCCCCCCACCGACGCTAAATAATTCGTGTGGAACAATTGAAGCCAGACTTCATGGAGCAGTGACGTCACTTCCGAAATAAAGTAGGACCAGAAAAACACCAGTGCCCTCCATATTATCTTTACAAAAAACACCCAACAGAGGAGGGGCCGCGGTGGCCCGGTTGGAAGAGTAACGGACTAGCAACCGAAGGGTTGCGAGTTCGAATCCAGCCAAACACCGCCGTGTACAAAGGGGGCTGGTGCACGTTAAATCTGTCGTGGCCTCAAATGTCCTCAAGTTGGCGTGGTGTGGAAGTTTGGAGTGCCAGCTCAGGTGCTGCCTCGTCATCTGACCGTGGTTCGAAATTACGTGGTGTTGTCCTCGGATCTTTCCCTTTGGGATTGATCCCGGACAGTCACCAATAGCCCGTTGTGTTGCTCCAGTGTGACGTTAATTGAAATACCCCTTCCCCCAACAGAGGAGTGGTATGCAAGTTGAGTTACTTACAACAAAAGCAGGAGCCAGCAAGGAGTGTTAGTTACAACAGTAAAAAAATATATTCAGGATGGGGGTATTTCAATTAACGTCACACTGGAGCAACACAACGGGCTATCGGTGACGGTCCGGGATCAATCCCAAAGGGAAAGATCCGAGGACAACACCACGTAATTTCGAACCACGGTCAGATGACGAGGCAACACCTGAGCTGGCACCCCACTCTCCAAACTTCTACACCACGCCAACGATATTCAGGAAGGATATGCGTAAAATACAATATTTCTATGCTGTTCATATATGAGAAATCCATTCTGCTCATGCAAAACTGATGCAGCACCGCATATCATATTTAGCCCAAAATTGCGTCCAATGCAAAATTTCGGCGTCGTATAAAGTTAAAAAGTAACTTAAAGGGCGCAATTGCGCCCAATCGGCAAACTCTGTGCCTCATACGATCATTGGGGTCATTGGATATTTCGTCTCAACAGCGCACATGGCCGGTGTTGATTGTATCACCATAAAACAAAAAACTTTTTCACCGCTTCCCTCGAATCTTTCTTCAAAATGAGTTCAAGTCCTTGAATACACAAATGAACCATTGTCAAACAGTCAACAGAAATGAATGAGTAAGACAGATGAACTGCGAAGTACTTCATTTTCAATTTTAAGTCTCAAGAGGCCTTGGTTAGGCAATTTCGTCCTCAAAACAAACGAATTCAAACTATCATACAATGAGGAAGTTCCTAGTTTCTGAGACGAAAGTAGATCGACATAATCTAACTAAATACTTCATTTTTCTGCGTTTAGAATGGTTACGAGAGCAGTTATTGAGGCAGCTATTGTAAAAATCATTGTTGTAATCATAAGTTGTTGGGGGGAGGTTATGGTGCAAGGGCCATATTTGGCCATGCTGCGCCAGACACAAGACATACAATAACAAATAATAGACATACACACAATGAAAGTTTTACTGACAGAAGAGAGAAATACACCCAGGGAGGAATGCACCTGACAGGAATCGAACATGCGCCTCCTATAATTCGAAGGTTGCAAGCGCAGTGGGAATACCCACGGTCCAGTAATCATCAGAAGCAATTGTAAAATAATGATGTAAATAAACATTTTGTTTCAATTCCTGCGCAATTCTTATGTTTGCGAATAAATACGTCACTCTTGCGTTCATACTTTACTACACAAAAAATTATTATTTTAGTGTGCTCTACCATCCCTTGAGGTTTGTCCCATGAGTTCCAAATTACCCTGTATAATCAAAAAACAACTTTAAGGAGGATTTTCAGTGTGAACAAACAATCCAGACGGTCTACCAAGATTTCACTTCCACTGTACAATGTTATCGCGTGATAAGTATCGGAGTTACCTTAAAATGTAATTTATCGCCGTTTTGGTACCGTTGGCGTTTAATATAATTGGTATTGACCAATCAGCTGTTATAACAATTCGGACAGCTGATTGGTCAATTCCAATTGTCTTTGGAATTTCTATTAACGAAGTTCTAAAAATCGCTTTCGAAAAACATGTCATGTTCTGACGTCGAGCTCAGAATACGTACACTAACACGTATCGCCGCAAGAGAAATTGCCTCGCATAGACACTGACTTGAATGAGGTACGCGGATGGATCGATTTCAATGGTTTAACCCGAAATGTTTCCTAATGCTTCAAACTTTTTAAATTTGCTTACACTTCAAACTGCATTTGTATGGAAACTTGAAAAGTCAACAAAAACAAAGGTTTTCTCTCGTATTCACAAGTAAACTGTTTTCATAGTTTAACCATACGATAAAATGCAAAAGATGATGCACAAAAAATTTTAATTTCAAGCAAGTCCAAAATTATTTAGCTTTACTTTTAAGTTTTCAGATTAACATGTTTCCTTTGACCAAATTTATACTTCTCATCAGACACAAACGAATAGTCCAGAAAAACTCACGAACCACTAAATTGACCCGATTCGCACAATAAAATAGGGGCCGCTGTAGCTCAGTTGGTAGCATTTCGATAGCAAAAGTTAAATCTTTATAGACAGTCCGGTTTGTTTGTTTACACTGAAAAACACTCTTTTTTCTGTTTTTGCATTTGGAATTTAAAAGCTTTTGCTTTCAGCGTGAAAGGGATTACTAACTCAAGGCAGTCTATTGTTTAGAAATGACATAGTCCGAAGTGTAATTAAAAAGGAAGACATACGTTATATCCTTGGAATAACTTTTCCCCACTTTCTTTCGTAACCATCCTACTGAGCGATTTCAGCTTAAATCAATAAACATCGACTAAATATAGAATGTTTGTCAAACGAATTGGCGACTAGAGTAACGATCTGAGATCGAAATATTTTTAAACGGATTGGGCATGAGAAAGTGGCAACTAATTTTTGGAGCCTATAGCCAAAATTACTTAAGAACAGATCAACATGCCCCATAAACAAAGCGAGACGATAATTAAAATCGAAAGTCCCTGATATTGTAGTACAGGATGACTCATTCGGGAGTTTACTTTTATCTGATCAACCCTAATTTTTCCCAATCTGATCACAACAAACTAAGAAGTGTGAGTATGTGTCATTGTGCCAGACTTTCAGGCCACGAATTGTGTTCTGACCCTCACTTTAACAGGTTCTGAATTCGAAGTTTTAGAGGTGGATGTAGTTGTTTGGGATCAAACTTAAGCTAGCTCGATCTAATTACCCTTCGTGTAGTACAAACTGATCGTCTAGTGATACATCAGACCAAACATTTAAGGGCAATTTACCGCTCTAAGCTGAGACAGCCCTCACCTTAAAAGATTCTCGGTTCGAATCCCGGTCTTGTCTAGAATGCTTGTATTGATACGGAATCCATTTATGGAGTAAATCTGTTGTAACGTCCATAGTAACGGCTCGGGGTCAAAGGTCAACACCTGCATCACTGAACGCCGGTCGCAAATCTCGAACTATCGGGACGATCACCCTTTTGAATAACTGTCCCCCTGTGTCAACTGGAAGGACGAGAACGACGATTTGAAGAACTCGAACTGGACACGCGTAAGTGTGCTTTAGGTAGGCGGCAGCTTCGAGTTAATCCCCGATTGTCTCTTTTTTTTGTACCCAAAGCCTACGAACACAAATCCCTGATTTGTGGACATAATTCATAGTCTATTAAAAATAAATAGCCCGTTGTGTTGCTTCATGTGACTGACGTTAATTAAAAATACCTACATACCTACCTATTCTATTAAAATAAATAGCTATTTTAGTTAGGTCGTCATTTTCTGGCCCACTACGTTACATTGTCTAACCCCTAGTAAGGCAAAAAAATGACCATTCGGTTGAAGTACCACACCGGGTATTATAGTGCGACTCTGGTGATCTTGGGAAAGTAATTTATGACGTGAATACGTCTTTAAAATCGGTATGGAGGTCATCGGCAGAAACTTGCGCGTCACGAAAAGTGTTAATATCTCACAGTCCCATAACTCTAGGGGAATCAGCCTGTGGGGGTAAATGATCAACCATCGTGTAGAGGAAGGTGGGCCGTGTCGACCAGGTTGACCACTAATCTACTCCCCCTCTGACTTTTGTACCGCGTGGTGGGGGAAATGAGTCCCATTTCGGGCATACGCTGGCCTGTTTAACCGCTGTAACTTCAGTTCTAATCGATGGGTCGAGGCGAGTGCGTGCTTAAATTGAAAGGAACGACGAGTTCTATATTTCCATTTGACTAGTTGACAGTTTAAACCATTTGTGTGGAAAGTGACGATTGGACGAAGATTTCACTATGAAGCCAAAATGTCACAATAAAGTTCAATTACGGCATACGAAACGTCAACAGGTTGAAAGAGCAGTTCAAGATGAAAAAAATGATACAAGAAATCTAAACCTATGACAAGTGCGGAGAGATCTAGAGCTTACCGAAGACCCAAGAAAGAGCAGGCACGCGTACGCGGCGACATCGCTGGACCATCTAACGAGCTGCCACCACGCTTGAAAACACCACCATCGACCTTACATTTGTCAGGAACATCAGCATCGACACCATGCCGTTTGTCTCGTACTTTAGCTATCACAGACCCATCATCCATAAGGTCGCCATAGAATACTAAGCATTGCCCACACTCTAACACCACTGTTATGTATCCACCAAAACTGGCTAAATAAATAAATGCCAAATACCCGGCCGTCATTACACCAAACCTTACAGCACGGTGAGGACTGTGCTTACCCACTGTTTTTTTTAATTTATGACCCAGACCATCCAGCCTACCAACAAGGAGTATCCATGAGGAGACTCCTGGCTCACCTGAGCCAGCTCTAGGACGTCCACCAGGCCCTCGAGCGCGCCAGGCAATAGCGTTTTGTTTTTGTAACATAAACCCCTGCTGCCTGGCGCGCTCGAGGGCCTGGTGGACGTCCTAGAGCTGGCTCAGGTGAGCCAGGAGTCTCCTCATGGATACTCCTTGTTGGTAGGCTGGATGATCTGGGTCATAAATTAAAAAACAGTGGGTAGGCACAGTCCTCACCGTACCGCAAGGTTTGGTGTAATGACGGCCGGGTATTTGACATTTATTTATTTAGCCAGTTTTGGTGGATACATAACAGTGGTATTAGAGTGTGGGCAATGCTTAGTATTCTATGGCGACCTTATGGATGATGGGTCTGTGATAGCTAAAGTACGAGACAAACGGCATGGTGTCGATGCTGATGTTCCTGACAAATGTAAGGTCGATGGTGGTGTTTTCAAGCGTGGTGGCAGCTCGTTAGATGGTCCAGCGATGTCGCCGCGTACGCGTGCCTGCTCTTTCTTGGGTCTTCGGTAAGCTCTAGATCTCTCCGCACTTGTCATAGGTTTAGATTTCTTGTATCATTTTTTTCATCTTGAACTGCTCTTTCAACCTGTTGACGTTTCGTATGCCGTAATTGAACTTTATTGTGACATTTTGGCTTCATAGTGAAATCTTCGTCCAATCGTCACTTTCCACACAAATGGTTTAAACTGTCAACTAGTCAAATGGAAATATAGAACTCGTCGTTCCTTTCAATTTAAGCACGCACTCGCCTCGACCCATCGATTAGAACTGAAGTTACAGCGGTTAAACAGGCCAGCGTATGCCCGAAATGGGACTCATTTCCCCCACCACGCGGTACAAAAGTCAGAGGGGGAGTAGATTAGTGGTCAACCTGGTCGACACGGCCCACCTTCCTCTACACGATGGTTGATCATTTACCCCCACAGGCTGATTCCCCTAGAGTTATGGGGCTGTGAGATATTAACACTTTTCGTGACGCGCAAGTTTCTGCCGATGACCTCCATACCGATTTTAAAGACGTATTCACGTCATAAAGGACTTTCCCAAGATCACCAGAGTCGCCCATAATACCCGGTGAGGTATTTCAAAAAAGGGAGAGAAATTTGTAGCTTACTTCGTCCGAACGGTGATTTTTTTTGCCTTACTAGGTGTTAGACAATGTAAATGTAACGTAGTGGGCCGAGTAGTGTGCCAGAAAATGACGACCTAACTAAAATAGCCATTTATTTTAATAGAATAGGTAGGTACGTAGGTATTTTTAATTAACGTCACACTGAAGCAACACAAAGGGCAATTGGCGACGGTCCGCTTAATTTTGAACCGCGGTCAAAATTAAGCGGTGTCGTCCCCCGTCACACCCGAGCTGGCACCCCACTCTCCAAACTTCCACACCACGTTAACGTGAAGACATTTGAGGCCACGACAGATTTAACGTGCCCCAGCCCCCTTTGTTCGCGGCGGTCCTTAGCTGGATTCGAACTCGCAACCCTCCGGTTGCTAATCCGTTACTCTTCCAACCGGGCTATTGAGGCCCACCTACCTTAAAGAAAGAAACAAGCGGTGAAATTGCTCTGATTGGTCAGCGTGTGCCGTTTTGAGCCTTGTGCTTCCTATTTGACCACGGCTATATACAGAGTTGACTTCATCATTTATTTACCTATAAAAGTTTAAAGTCGTTCTAATTAAAAAATCATTTAAATTTCTGTTAAAGACAGATTTTCTTTCCTAATGCCACGTTAATTTTTTTGTATTGAAAATCTTATTGGTATCCTAGAAGCATCAGCCTCTCGGGAATTTCCTGGTGCGGTCTGTCTGTCACTGACACGTAATTATAAGGGTCACACTCTGCCCCGCACGGTGGTTTGGGGGTTTTATGGCGCAAGAGCCTTGTTTGGTCAAGCTGCGCCAAACACAAGACAGACAATGTCAAGTAATTGTGATAAGAAAGGATGAAGATGAGAATATTGCGTATCCTGGAGTCGCGACTCCCATGTTTACCACAGGCAGTAAACCCCATGGGGAAATAATACATCACTAGGGTACCTCGGGTTCGTGAAGCCAGTACACACCTATAGATGATGTTCCCCAGAGGAATCCGCCCCTCATGGACAGAGGGAAGTTCTTTTAATTTTGAATTTGTGTATGATAAAAATTGGACCACGTCCAGTCAAAAAATCTAATATTTATTTGTAATAAAAAGTTAAGAGTTGGGAAATTTTTTTAGGTTTCTGTTCTGAATGTCATTAAGTTTGCAGTTTGAAAAACTAATTGTATTCAATTGTGAACGACATTGTACAGGGATTGGGAATACTCATTTCCGCACCGGAGTTAGGGGGATTCTGTAAAAGAGTGGTAAGAAAGGGCTGCCCTACGGAAAATCATGTTTGGAGACCGCCATAGGTGATTTGTTTGGCCAACTCCTAACCACAGCTATCCCTTCAGTACCGAATGATAAACTGCAAATCAGAATCCGTGCCATGATAGGTAGGTAGTTGAATTAACGTCGCTCTGGAGCAACATAACGAGCTATTGGCGACAGTCCCGAAGGGAAAGATCCAAGGGCAACTCCTCGTAATTTTGAATCACAGTCACAAGACGAGGTCAACACCTGAGCTGGCACCCCACTCTCCAAACTTCCACACCAAGCGAACGTGAGGATATTTGGGGTCACGACAGATTTAACGTTCACCAGCCCCCACGCACACCACTGTCTTTGTTTGAGTCGAGTTTCGAACTAGCAATCCTCCGATTGCTAATCCGCGACTTTACCAACTAGGCCGCCGCGCCTCGAATCCGTGCCAAGATGACAATTGTGGAAGCTTTGTTTCAACCTGTCACCTAATCTAAATAATATTCTCTCTGAAAACCACATGACTTAAATTCTTCGCCAGAACCGGCCTTTATCTAGATTTGTATCATTTTGCAACACTTCGGTTTTCGTGACTGAATCATAAAAAAATTAATAACACTATTAAAAACTCTCCAAGTTGCAACTATAAAATGCAATATCAGTGCAATTCTCTTTCCCCCCCCCCTTTTTCACACTCCCTCACTTCCTTCTGTGAGATACACAATACTATCTATGAGTCAACCAATTTGAATAGGCTTCCCACCAACTTTTATTTCTCAATTGACGCACTTAATGTGATGGGCTGTCAGTGCTGAAAAAGTGTTGTTTCCTTCGACTCAACAGAAACAGGATTTCCGCTAATAGGGAAATTTAAACATCCGTCTAATTCCGGTGCTCACCTTTCTGCATACTTGCGGCTCACGTGTCTACAACAGGTAGTTCGAGATTAGATTGCGATATCAGACGGATGTTCACAATCAATGATTAAGGCAGCTTGAATCGTCGAAATTCAAAGGAACTAGGTTCCTTTCGGGAAATGTGAATAAGAATGCAATGACGATGCGTCAGTAAATGTACACAAAATGTGCAACATTGCTCGCAAGGCACGGAATTTATTCCCACGATTCTTTGGTTAAACTATGCTATTTACTTTTTAGAGCTTGAGGCAGTACAATCGCTAAAAGCACTCGTACTTATGCAAAAGTTCTGTTTAAAAAGTTTTTGTATAAATTTAAAATTAAGTTAGATTTTTCCAGGATGACAAAATGGTATTACATGAGTTTAATTTATCAACGGTTTCTTTTTCCTCACATTAATGTGACTGATAGTCTAAATCCTAATGCTCGTAAAATTGTTTCATTTTCAATCATTCTTCCCTAGTACATGTCCTGATACCGATAAATATTATTTAAGTTGTGCCAATGGGTTTATAGTCCACCTCTGGAAAAATTGCAATGAGTGAAATGATTTTGAACGAGTATTAAGATCTGGTCAGCTTTGTTAACGACGAGATACCTCGTCGAGACAACCACCAGGAGGGTTAAATTAAAGAACAGGTTGAATGTATGCAATGCATTTCCAGAATTGGCGTGTATTCTGGATCTGAATTTCTTGTTCGGTGACGAAAGTGATATCCAGTGATTATGAGATTCTCCTGGCGAGCTTACCACTTTTCTACAAGTGGATCTCTCCAAGGTCATCACCCCCATCGGATCAGCACTGTACACCTGTTATTCCTTTCTCCTCCAGATTAAATGACATGAACAGGGACATTTAGCCTTTTACCTTTAACTGTGTAACTTTTATTAGAATATTTTTATCTGCCATTAGAACAATTATTTTAATACTGTTCTAAATGTAAATCAAAACTAATTTAATAAATGAAACAATAATGGATTGGAATCAGGTGTATTAAGACTACTATGGTACATTCTTGGCCTACTTTTGTTTCTCAAATTGGAAAACATTAAGCAGAACGCTTCACACTAAAGTGGGTTTTCTATATTATTTAATGTTTCTTTTGAACAGGGGTGGCATGTGATGCAGTTTCTTTCTTCCCATGCACATATCTAACAAACTTCTCCAGCGCAAGTTAGAGGGATTTCCAGCGTTAAGAAGCAAGGCGGAAGACGGAGATTTTCTTCCTGTTACCCAAATACTCTCGTATATGGAAGTTACCTTAAATTCGTTTTGGCAACGTTTGGGGTGTAATCTAATTGGTGTTGACCAATCATCTATTATGCATCAATTCGGAATTCATTATTTGGAATTTCAATTGGCGATGTGTTGAAATCGTATTCGAAAAACAAGCCAAGTGGTGTTACGCCCGGAATACGTACAAGAAACACGTTCTGCCACGAAAACACTACCGTCACCTACATTTAGCTTTCCAGAAAATGCGACATAAGAAAGGATCTACAAAAAAAACCCGACGGGTTTGGCGCAACTCTGTTGCTCAAAATATCTGCAGGCGGAACGTAGTATATTTAGTAAGTGGTTGGGTTTTATGGTGCAAGGCCATATTTGGCCAAGCTGCGCCTACATGAATATTCGACATTGCAGCTTAGCCAATTACCACTAAATGAATACTAAAAGAGCCTGGAATTTTTAGAGATAAAATCATACAAAGTAATTAAGAACCACTGGAGGCAACTGATTGAAGGGGAAACGAATCGGACCCCAGATAATAACCCTTTAAGTCCAGTGGAATTATCCTAAATGTTTTACTACCTATCTTATCCCTATTTGTAAGAAATCTACTTTTTTTGGGGGGGGGGAGGCGGGGATAACCATTAAAAAATATTGGGAATCGAGGCGATGGTAGACTTTTTGGACCAGGGGTTAAGACTGATGCCGTCCTGTCCATAACAAAATTTGCATATTTGATATGATAATTAGATATACTAATTTTACTTTTTGCGATTAATTATTCAGTATACATAGACTAGCAAAAGTCCGAGCTTTGTTAGTGGCTCTAGTTTATGGGTCTCCAGGACAAAGTAAGAAAATGAGAGCATCTGTCATGCTTTGTGTTTCCTCTTCACACGTTTATAAGATGATTTTAATAATTTGTCTCTTCTCCTTTCTGAGTTGCAATACAATTGCAGGGAGAACATAAAAAGAATTTACTTTTAATGTGTTCTGAAGATGGAGTGCATATAAGCATATTCGGTACTTACGTATCAACCGCATGCCAGCGATTAATCGCCAAACCTGTTGGAAGGGGTATAAAGATGGAAGAACTGGAACAATCTGGTTATATTCACTGCCAAATGAACCATAAATACAATTTCATTGATTCTGAGTGTTTCGCAAAACTTTTTTTATAGAACCACAGTTCAGTGCGTAGTTGTATTAGATACTCGTGTTTTATTTTCTGTTTTTACGTCGAAGTAAATTTTTACGTAACGCTTGATCGTTACGAAATAATGCTGGAAGAATATTCCCATCCCAATGCATATTTGGGGGCATTTGTCGCGAAACAAGAGAAACATTTCTTGTTTTAGTCCCCGATCGTACTTAACCACATTAATGAACGAAATAAAAAAAAACATATTAAAGATGGATAGACCATTTTTTCCGACTATTGGAAAGGGTATAAGACGGAAGAACTGGAACAATCTGGTTATATTCACTGCCAAGTGAACCACAAATACAATTGCATTGATTCTGAAACTGGCACGCACGCAAAGAATATAGAACGCATCTGGGGAAGTGAAAAATGACGAAATAAAAACATCGAGGAACATCTCGCCACCACCTCGAGTCCCTACCTCGCAGTTTATAATGTTTGATGCCATCCTAAGGGCAATTGCTAAACATTTTCCGCCCGAAACAAAACTTGGCTGATATTCGCCAATGGCATGCGGTTAATACGTAAGTACCGCATATTCACTACACATGTTTAGCACTAGAAAATATTTCATTTACGAGGAATAATGTTTAAAGTTATGACATTTTATAAAAACATATTTTCAAGCAAAACACAGGCGCTCGGGGCCACTGCCCTTGTCACCCTCCCTTAGCTATGCCATTGTTGGGAAGGGCACAAGGAGTGCGACCGTAAGAAATTGGTGCCCTTGTAAAGACCTATGTAAGTTTCCAAACAAAACATTTAACAAGAATGTTGTATATTAAAAAAAAGAGAAAGCAAAATTACTTAAATATCCTAAATTAAAAAATAAGTAGGTTAAATTTTTATGTAACACAGGGGATACACAACGGGCTATTGGCAACGGTCTAGGATCAATCCCGAAGGGAAAGCTCCGAAGACACCTCGTAATTATGAATATGAACCACTGTGAGATGACGAGGTCAACACCTAAGCTGGCCCTCTCTCCAAACCTCTATACCACGCCAAGCGTAAATAAAAGGCAAAGCTACTTAAAGATCCTCTTCTTTCTTATCCCAGGGTAAAAAATAAAACAAATTACACTGTCATTGAGTCTGTGCAAAAAAAGGTTTTTGGGCAATGGCAGATGGGTCCTTAAAAATGTGTAATACCCGGAACGCATTCCTGTTTATCCTGCGTGACGAACGATAAAGTATGCGAAGTATCTTTGCACCAAGTCCATGACATGGGTAGAGCGCGTTTGCTATTGATCATAAGATCTGGGAGTCATCTCTGTAGCATTCCCACTCAGCCACACGTTCACCTTATGTTAGCCGGGTAAAGCAGAACAGCCATCACGCCTTGGATGGCCCAACCAGGAGTATATATTCCCGACGTACTTCGCCTGTGTTACCCGTTTCACCCTCTCGCCACGATGAGGCCATAGGACTTTGAGAGTCCTAAATAAAAGGATAACTTGCTTGATGATCCTAAACAAAAATTCGTTCATGGGACCCAGAATTCTTATAACTAGCTCTGCATGTCATCAGGTTTATTTTCACTTATTGTAACTTCATTTTTTATTCCAGGCTTAACATGCCCACGCGTCATTCCTGACGAAAACAAATGTGATTCCTCATCATCTACAACAAAAGCACCCATTGATGACAAAGGTCTAGAGGGAAAAGGAACTACCGACTCTTCAGTCATTGACGCTCAAGTGACGGATTCCAAAGAGCCAACAGAAACTACTTTTGAAGCTGAAATCACAATCGACCAGGATGAAAACGTCATATCTCCTAAACCTACAGCCAATCTATTGGACATGCGCATCTATTTATACCAGATATTACAGAATTCTGCTAGGAGAAACCCTTATTTCGAAGTCCCAAGAAGATTAAAAAGAGAGGCCGAAATAGAGGATGATACTTGTCGTTGGAATGGGGATTGCCCTTGTCCTCGAATATGCTGTCGAAATGGAGAAGGTCGACCAAAAACCTGCAAGATGGGCATACGATTGCCACCACCATGGGGTTAAACAATAAAAAAGCTCAAAGTAGCCCATATTTTTTTTCCATTCCCAATAAAAACTATATATTCTTTTTTGGAAAAAAATGTAAAAAAAAAGCTTAGTATGATACAAAAAGTGCAAAAGGCTTATAAAGATTCCGTACGTGGTGGAAAATGTCATTTTACGAATATTTTTATCTCGAAAATTAACGTCTAATCTGAATTAAGTAAATCGTGTTCTTAATCGTTTTACATAAATTCCAACACATCAAGAACTTCCCCAAAATACTTTTAAAGGACCCTGTTTGTTACTAACGAACATTCTTTTTCGTGAAAAGTTGCCAACTTGATGATGGTATGGTAGCATATTTTTGAGTTTCACCGAAATAAAACGTAACGCAACATATCAAACTAGCATATTCGCGCAAAGCATCTGTGCTTAAGTTTCTTAATTGCTACTATCTATTGATGGCAGGGTCGTTACTCACATTTCATACCTTATTTAAATCTGTTTTTAGAATACAAGCATCGATATGCACATTTCATACGTCGAAGTGAAATAAAGTTAGTCAAAAATATAACTCGTTTACTCTTACTGGTATTAATTCTTATTTCCAATAAGTACATGGTTAAAAGTTCACATATCAGTTATATTACCACAATTAGCTTCTGAACATCCACTTGAATTGCATCTCATTCACTTGTTCAAAGGCGATTCATCATTTTTGTGACGCTAAACCCATTTAACTACTTTCTTTTCTGCACTGATTTCTATCTTCCAGATTTCTCATTGCTTTCTGCAATCAGACTGCTGAAAAACTTTAGGAGGGAAAAGCTTTTCCATGTAGTTTAAGAAATATTATGTAGCTCCGTAGCTCAAATCAAGCATATTTAAACTAAGCTGAAATTGGCGCGTGAAACCCGTAATGATCGATTTTATATTGTTTATATCTTTTGTTGCCACTCGACAATACACAAATAACTTTTCTGTGCTCCGAACGTTAATGAAATATAGATTAAATACACAAATATTGAGTTTTTCAAAGGAAGGTAATAAAAATTTGATACTAAATGACTAACAAAAAGGAACATGGAAAACACCAGCGGTTAGGTTGCAGGTAATTCTTTTTAAATAAAGCCAGGGCAAAATTCAAGGACTTTTCAAGGCTTAAACTAAATTTCATGGATTTTGAGAAGTGATCAATTGAGCCTTTTGTTAAGACAAGTTCAGGGCAGCAACAGCCAAAACACCTGTGAAATAACATCAATTCTTAAAAATAGTAGCAAATAGTCTCCTCTTAAACCTTATTTTAGGAGCAATTTTAGTAGCTCAGATGCAAAATGAATCGGCTAAAACACAAAACGTGATAATTATGAAACATAAGTAGTAATGGCCAAGGTATTTAAATTTTATCAGAAAACAAAATATTTTCTTAATATGAAATTTGATTTCCAACACTGTCAGAAATTAACAGCATTTCTAACAATTGTATGTACCAATGTTGACAAACAGTTATTTTTTTCATATTGAAATATATTTTTATTACAGTGAAATATACAATAAAGCCAAAATAAACTTTTAACTGATGATTTTATTGCATCTTTATAAAATGTTAATCGTAGTTTTGTGTCAGCATTGTTCCAGTAAGACTAAAAAAGAGCACGAGGGAGAAAACACTTACACAAAAATTTATTTAAAACACTAAAGAAACAAATAGAAATTAGAACATTAGGTGCTCGAAGAATACAACCTAGCACTTTCATGGCTGACTCGCAACTGAGCATTAATGGCGGGAACAGTCCCTTGGACTGGACATATCATTACGGAGTGACTACTGCATTACAGCTTATCTCCACATCATAATTTGTACAAAAAATGAAATCAGAAGAGAATTTTATTGAGATAGGAAAGAAGAGAGCTAGATAGTCCTAAAAGAGAAAAGTTAGCTTCCAACAGACGTCCTTGTGGGCGGAGCAACAGCTAAGTCGGTTTTACCTTCCTAGTGTTGTCCGTGGCCACCAGATGGCGTTGTTTCTAAGGCGTGTCTGTTGATGGTCCATTGAGACGGGCTTAAAAACACCGCAGCATTGTTTACATCTGGAAAGATATGTTTACATTGATTAATACACATGTTTACAGAGTTTGGAAGAAGGATAGATAAACTATTGGGTTTTTATGATACAATTAGGGGTCCAGTCGAGCCCACCTAACTGCCAGACTCTACGAGTGATCAATTACTATCCCTAAATGGGATATTGCAGATTAATTTGCAGGGGAGATAGAATTGTTGGAATTGAAGTCAAAGACATCAGGGTCCAAACGAAATACTCCACATCGACGCTTGGGTCTCGGTGGAAAGGTCTGCAGTTGTTGCAGAAAAGCTCTGGGTCTTTTTTGTGAGCTTGGGACCGCAGGGTCGTAAGGCGGTAATGCCTGGAGTGCTTCGTTTGGCACCTGAGGTAGTTTTTGGAAGAAAGTAAACGAAATGTGCTGTAGGAATTCAGCAATGGGCTTAATTTTGGTATCCGAATGAATGACTTCATTCCTGACAAAATAAGGGGCTCCAGTGATTATCCGCAGTGTGCGGTTCTGAAAGGACTGCAGTTTTTTCATATTTTGGGTACTAGTCGATGCCCATATTTGGGAACCGTAAGTAAGGGTAGGCCTAATAATGGCTTTGTAGAGGAGAAGCTTGGTGTGAAGGGAGAGCCTGCTCCTTCGAGCTGAGAAATTTTGAGTCTGGCAATGGTAGCGTTTCGCGTCGCGCGCGTAATGTGCTCATTCCAGAGTAATTTTGGATCGAGGACTAGTCCTAAATAACGATACCTGCGAACCCAGTAAACAGGTGTGCCGAATAATTAAAGAGGGGGGATGTCCATATAGTCTGGGTTGTTTAATCTAATATCGAAAAATCTTCGATATTTCTGGTGTTTAGCCTTCCTCGAGAATAGCATGCAGGCACATTTGGAAGCATTAATTTTGATGCGCCAGTCTGAGAGCCAAACCTCCAATTCCCGGATGTACGTTTTCATACGACATAGAATATGGTAGATGTTGTTTGATTGGACAAGAATAGCGGTGTCGTCAGGCGTATATAGCCAACTCGCTGTGCAGTGTCTTGGGCAGATCGTTAACGAAAAGGTTGAAGAGCTTCGGTCCCAAAAGGGATCCCTGTGGGACTCCGGCACAGATAGGGCGGGTAGTGGAGTAATGGGTAAAATCAACTCGTACACAGTGAAGGAACGTTTACTGAGATACGAGTTGGTAAGGGAAATGAAATGGGCCGAAAATCCAAGTCGTATGAGCTTGTATAATAGTCCGTCATGCCAAACACGGTCGAAGGCTTTGGTAACATCTAAGAATAACACACCTGTGTGTGCTTTATTGCGATAGCCTTCATGAATCGATTCTGTTACACGCAACAGCTGGTGGTTGGTGCTATGTTTCTTTCGAAACCCAAACTGTTCAGGAATGAGAATATCGTTTTCCTGAACAAATTGATCCAGGCGTCTAAGCAAAACAAATTCAAAGATTTTACTCAGCGAGCTGAGTAGAGAAATCGGACGATAATTTTCAGGTTGTTTATGATTTTGATATGGCTTTGGAATAGGGATAACGACCGCTATTTTCCAGCTATCAGGGAAATAACAGTTATTGATCATAATGTTGATCAAGAAAGTTATAAACAGAATAAATTTCAGTGGGAGGTTTTTGAGCATGCGATTCGAAATAGAATCAATGCCAGGAGCCTTTTTGATTTTAAGGGTGGATATGTATTGGGCGACTTCGGACGCGGTTGCAGGTTCGATACCCGGTCCGAATGGTGTACCTAGGAACTCTTCAACCTGGGTGTGTATGCCATGGTGTCTCTGTGTATACAGATCCGCTATGGCTGGATTTGGAAGGAATTGAGATTGTAGGCTGTCTGCAAGAACTTCAGCCTTTTGTTTTGCAGTAGATGCAATTTCACCGCTTGCGCCATTTAAGGGCGGAATCTGAGTGTATGTTCTTTTCAGTTGGGAGGCTTTCCTCCAAAGTGAATTGTCTTCAGTCGTTAAGGACTCTATGTGCTCTTCCCATTTTTCCCGTGTATGAGAACATACAAGGGTCTTGATTTCTTTGTTGGCGGTACAGAGATTTTCGTAAGATTGGGGATCCCGATATCTTTGCCAAATTTTCCGTACTCGGTTTCGATGCTTAATTTTGTGCCTGATCTCTTCAGAAAAACGAAGAGGAACCGGCTTTAATTTTGGTTTGGATGCTGCATCGAAAGCATCCTTAAATTGAACGCCTAATTGAGCAATTGAGTTTTCAATGTCGGCATTGGAGATAACATTCAGGGAGGGAAGGGTGGTGTTTGCCAAATTTAAATTGAAGTCCCCCAATGCGTGGAGACAGGGTCTGGCAAATTTAGATTTAATTTGGAAGTGTTTATCGTAAATTCCACTGGGAGATGATCAGAGCTAAGGTCATTTATAACTCTGATCGAATTTTGAAAAGGGACATATTTGATGATAGCCAAATCAATATATGAGTCAGTGGTACCTCGGGGATTTAAATGAGTGGGGTCCTCCGGAACAATGACCGACACCCCTGGCATTTTATCAACCAGTTTTTTGAGGTTAATTCCCCCATGAGTGGAAACATGATTGTTCCATGCAGTGTGGGCGGAATTAAGGGAACAGTCCCGGGGATAGAGAGCCTATATATAGAGTGGACATACACCCGAGATTTTCTGATTGGCTGATGCGGTAGGCAGCCATGTTTTTCCTTTTCAGGTCAGTTCAACACGGCGGTTGGTTGTACGTTGCTGATTGCGATTTTGGAAGTTTTGTTTGGATACACTTTTTATTTCTTTCCACAATATAAATAATTTATGAATAGTTGAATGATGGAAAAATTGATATTTAAAATACTTAATTATCCTTACTTTCAAAATACAGTACATTAGGCCTAATTTTTTATTAAGTTGCCATTCAAATTTACTGTATTCTCGTAATAAAAATAAACAAAAATTATTTTAGATCAATATTGGCGTTTTATTTCATAACATAACTGTTTTTTATGACTCTCAATTCTCCGGATTACGTCCAGCACTCAGTCGTGATAATTGGAGTTTTACTGTATTTTTATTAAGGATTTAAAGCTCTTTTATCTTATGAAAAAATATTTTATATGAATAATTTATTCGGAAAATTACAGGGCAAAATACGTTGCCCCACATTGGAATAACATGAAAGTGTTCATAATTCAAATCTAACTCAATATACGCAATTTAAAAAAAAAGGCTTTTTTATTCAGACCCCCAAGCACACACCAGATTAAGTCCTGGATATTGCTAGTTTATAAACTGGTCTGGTCTAAATGAGTAGCTCTTATACCATAAGAAAATCCAATTTATCAATATTTGAAACTCAACGCCAAACTCGAAGTCTTAGTATCAAAATAACCTGATTAGCAACCCTAGTGAAACCGACTTTTGAATAGCGTCCGCGTTGGCACAGAACAAGCAAGGGAACATGGTTTCCCTTTCACACCGATCGCTTTCGCTTATGTCCATCCTTTATACACAACCATTCGTACCTATCGCCCGCTTCCTTTTTGTCACTCCCACAGTCTGAACATTTAACACTTTTCGCAAGCCAACTTTCTGGCACCATTCAATCACTTTCAAGCTCTCCGGTTTTGATGATAAAGATTCATACATTTTCCCAAAAAAAACGCATTTATACGTCCAGTCAAACCATCCATTGACATACCTAATCAAGGGTAAGGTAAGTGAGCGGCTAATAAATCTATAATATCACGAATAATTAATTAATATAATTTCTAATTAAAAAATTTTAAAAATATGTCAATAGAAATGTGCCACTTGAAAAATTTTTAATCAAAATTTTGGAAATCCAACCGCAAGCACGGAAACTAAAGAAACACTGATAGAATCAGTTGCGACCTCGAATGAGCCGGTTAAGCGGTAACTAATTAATATCATTCTTAAAAGCTAAGACATCAATCAAAGAACACAAAAGAATCCAGATTTTAAAACGATAACCAATCATAGAAGCAATATACAGGAATTTTGAAAAAAAATGCGTTCGTTAAAAAAAGAAGCGCTCTTTCCTTCCTAAAAATCAACCTTTTGCATAGGGTTGCCATAAAGTTGGATCAAAACTATGTTACCATGTTTGGCGATATATCGCCAGTGCCCCGGATTCGACATCTCCGCCCATTTCTTTAGGGACCTTTAAAAATGACATTTGACGTTCGAACATGGTCAAGAAAAGACCCATATCGTCCTTGTCAGGATTGAAAGTAGGCAAAATGCTCTTGAGATCCATCTTCATTGACGAGGATTCACGTTGGTTTCCAGCGGAAATTTGATTAGTTTTCTCTTGGTCACAAGATTGAAGACGGAAGTTTCTCCAATTCAAATGCACGTTCTCTTGCTTTTTCCTCTGCCAAGCGTTCGTGTTCTTTGATTTTTTTAGTTTTTAATGCGTTCTTCCATTATATTGGCAAGAATATTTTTTACAAATTCTTCATAATTTTTATTGTTCGTGATCAATTCCCTTATTTCGACCATAGTCTTTGTTCTTGGGCAGCTATACCAAGCTCAGTGCCACGAGAATTAGGTCTGCTTTCTTTCCTTTACCAAGGAAAGATCCTAACAGCAATTAGTTTTACCCTTTCTTTATATTTCTTAAATTTTTATACAAAATAATAATTTTCTTCACATCAAATACTTAATTTTCTAGGATAAACATTCAAGAACACTATAGAATGATATTCAACTAAAATAAACACATTACCATCCATTTAATTTTTCCATTAACTAACAATATTTCTTCAATTTTACATAGGTTTCGCTCATGAAATGATAAATACTTTTTGTTTTTCAACAGAAAATAACACTTTGCACTTAAATACTCAATATTCGTTAAAAAGAATAAAAATTCCTCCAGAATATTAAAAGTAAATTCAAAAAGCAAATAAATGAAATATGTTCCAAAACAGATCACTGTATATTTTTCTTTGAAAGAATTATTCGGTGCAGGTGCAGAATTGAAACGATCCCGAACACAACTTCTGACAAAATAAATAAAAGTTAAACCTAAAACGACGCCATTTTGGGTCACGACTCGATGACTGAAACACTGCAAATGCGGATGGTACAAATCGAAATTCGACTTTGAACACAAAACAGAATCACTTTATGTACTAGGCATAAATTAATAACCCTTACATTAACAACATAAAAGGAATGAAATAATATTTACGGCAGTACTGCAACCAATAGTGATATTGATATATCATGAAAACGAAATAAAATGATTTCACTTTTTAAAGTTCGTTTGTTTCGTAATTCAATTAATATAAAATTCAAAGACCACCAAATAAATGGAAAAATTTACAATTCTAAAACTAAAAGTTACATTAGAATATTTCACCACAATTCAAAACAACCACATTTGTTTATGTAATTCGAAACAAAACTGTAACTGAACTTGTTAACTTTTGTTTTTACAAAACGAAACTAAAAGCAAAAAATTCTACCATGCAATACGCGTTATTAATATGATCATTCCATTTTCTTTAAATAAAATTAAATACTGAATTGCTCAAAAAATATAAATATTTCTAGAATTCTTACAAATAAATTTCGAATAATGGAAATGAATATTGAGAATCTTGTTCTAGTACAAGTATTCGAATTCAATCAAAACAAAACTAAATAATTCACTTTTCAGACACAATATTCTAGTTGATTATTAATTTTTACCACATTTCAAACAAAAGAACTGAATCTCTGTAAGCCAGTAATTAAAATCAAAACTACACAAGGTCAATTAATTAATTTCAATATTCAGGATAAATATGTTTCAGCTTACAATTTCTCAGTGCTAAGAGTTAGCACAAACGTACGGGACACTAAGGATTTTACATAATTTCACCCTATAGTCTGTCTATACAAATAATGCTATTTAAACACAAAATCGAAACTTCAAAATTTCGTTGCTACGCACGAGTTGGCCAAATCGAAAGTACTTAGACATGAATAATTTTAAACAAAATTAAAAGGCACTTATCTCATTCTTCGTCACCACTCGAGGATACGAGCATAATGATGATCTGTGGAAGGGATTTCCACCTACATTCAATAGGATACACCTGGGATGAAGCTTCCAAAGAGAACGAGTTTACAAGCCAGCTTTGAAATTCAGTTAGAGAACGTTGGGCGCCAGTTTTGTGTTATTAGGTGCTCGAAGAATACAACCTAGCACTTTCATGGCTGATTCGCAACTGAGCATTAATGGCGGGAACAGTCCCGGGGAAAAGTCACAACGCCATCTGGTGGTTCGTTGGCTTGCTAGTTTTTATTTCTACTAAATTTTAAAGTACATGTTTATTCATTGTTTAGTACAAATATAATTCGTACTCACGGGTTTTAATGTATTCTTTAGAACACTGTTTAGAACAGTTATTTGGAAATGTGGAGCAGCAATATAGAAAATTTGAAACAGGTTTCATGAGTTTTTAATACTATATTTGGTCAATTTAAAACTGTTTCGACACATTTTGAAGCAAATTTAAATTAAACTTTTGAAAAAAATAAACGCAGCTAAAATTAAGTATAAATTCAATCATATAAACTTATCACTAAACTCATTCCCATATTTTAATAATTAAACTCAAAACTTGATACTAGACAATTTTCCACATTCCAGAAATCTAGAAAGTCAGTCTGTTAAAATGTAATCAGAAAAGTAGGTAATTGAATTATTTATATTTTATAAGTTTCTTGTACCATTATATTGTCTTCTTAAGTCTATTTTGTTTGAGAACATCTTTTAACTTAAAGGAACGTGAAAAACTCGGTTTAGAAAACACTATTAGCAGAAATGTGCTTTATTAAGGCCACACTATTTCCGAGTGCCTTTATTGACAATTTCCCTTCCAGACTTTATGTACAATGAAATGAATCTTCAAAGAACTTGAAACAAATTTTTTTGAAGAGTTATGTGAAAAACACTTTCAGTATTTTTGATAAAGGTAAATTATTATATAATTAGTTATAATTTCAAAATCAAAATATAATTCTATAAAATGTGCTTTTCTAACCCTCCAAGTGGTTTCGACGAGATCTCATCCACCAAGATATTACTTGCCAATTTTTTTATGACGTGATCAAGATTTGGTCAGTTTTCTTCTCTTCAAGACATATCCATCTAGATCTGGTCAGTTTTGCTAATAACGAAATACCTCGTCGAGACAAATACTAGGAGGGTTAAAAAATTTTATATAAAAAACACTGAATGAGAAATGACAACCTTTGGCTGTCTGTATCAGTAAGATGATTGATTTTCAGTAATGATACACAGATTTTCAGTAATTATTGTGTAGAATTTCAGTAATGATTACATTCTAAAACTACCATTTAAACATAACTCAATTAATTGTCACCTTAACCGACATTGTGGCAGTCAAAAGTGTTGTATTCATTCAAGAGAATCTGCAACTAATCTGTTTATATGACTTATATTCTGTTGCAAGAGATTCAGTGAATACGTGGTTTATCAATCATAAACACAATAGTTTCGATCATCCATGCTTAGTAAGCTACCTTGTTCTTGACCACAATCAATACGCAAAAATTACAACGTGGAGATGCCAACCTCTGAATATATGGTTCAGGAATGCGTAGTGACTGAAATTTTCCTGTAATATCGTATTTTTTATAAATGTGACCTATTAAGATTATCTATACAAGGTAACTATGTAAATTAAACTGAAGGAACCCGTCGAAGCTCGAGAGGCAATTCACACAAACACAAGCAATGATAATGGACTGTATTAAGGTTTTTAATGATGAACAATTATTCATCGACATATGACAATTCTTCCCTGTGAAGAATTACACAAAAGTATCACATGAAAACTAACGCGAAAACCCCTCATGGATTTCCGTTGGCACGGAGAGCGCGGCTGTCTCCTCAGACACAAAGACGCGGCTGACGCAACTCGCGGTTGGCGCAAAAAGAACACGTGATCAACTGCGCGAGTGCTGTGAAGAAACTCAAACCAAAACTAAAGATCACGTGGCCAAAACTGAAACTAAAGACAGCTCAATGCAATCCAACATTCTCCCACCCTTGAAACCCTCCTGGGGGTTTCAAAGAACCTTAAATTGACGGAGAATGAGTGAAGAGACAACACGTTCAACATAAAAAGCACACAAAATTGAAAAAGAACACATAAATGAAAAAGGTAACAAGAACACATAAATGAATACAATATAAATTTAGAGTAAATGTTCAAAAAATTGGCAATTAATCGAATGGTAACTTACAAATTTTAGTTATTGGACGTTTTAATATGCCGGTGTCAGTTTTTAATGTCACTACTCTGACCTTTTGATCTTTCCCTGGGTGCACTTCGATCACACGAGCAAGTTTCCATTTTAATGGAGACAATAACTCAGTTTTCACAAGAACCAATTCTCCAACTGTGATGTTGGTTTTCGATATGCACCATTTTGGACGTTGTTGTAATCTTCCAAGAAATTCACAACTCCATCTTTTCCAAAATTGCTGAATTAAACGTTGGACCAGCTGCCAACGCCCAAGATGAGATAACGATAAATGTGCTAGATCTGGTTCAGGAATTGCTGTTAATGCTGAACCTATAAGAAAGTGACCTGGTGTTAATGGTGACAGGTCGTTTGGATCAGACGACAATGGGCAGAGTGGTCTTGAATTAAGACATGCTTCGATTTGTGTAGTGAGGGTGAATAACTCTTCTAGAGTGAGCAGAGTATTTCCCATGGATCTTTTCAGATGATACTTCATCGATTTTACTCCTGCCTCCCACAGTCCTCCAAAGTGAGGGGCTGAAGGAGGATTAAAGCTCCATTTGATTCCCTCAGAAGAAGAGTAATTGAGCACATCATTGTCATCTTTTGGGGTGAGTAGTGATTTCAAGGTAGACCTGAGCTCTCTGTCAGCTCCAATAAAATTAGTTGCACAATCACTAATTAGTTCTACAGGTTTACCTCTCCTTGAAATGAAGCGTTTCAATGCTGCAATGAAAGCTTGTGTAGTGAGGTCACTCACCACCTCCAAATGGATCGCTCGAGTTGAGAAACAAACAAATAAGGCAATATAAATCTTGAAAGACCTTTTGCCTCTTCCACTTCTCTCTTTAGCAAGAAATGGACCAGCAAAGTCAACTCCTGTTTTCAAAAATGCTCTAGATGGTGTCACTCTAGAAGCTGGAAGGTCACCCATAAGCTGACTCATGGATGAAGCAGACAGACGAAAACAAGTGATGCAGTTTTTAACAAATCTACGAACAACATCCCTACCACATGGAATCCAGAATTTCTGTCGAATGACAGAAAGCAAGAGTTGAGGTGCAGCATGAAGATGTACTAAATGAAAATGATGAATTATTAAGGTTGTGATGTGATGACTCTTAGGAATGATTATAGGGTGTTTTACGTCTTGTGAGACATTGGCATTTCTAAGCCTCCCACCAACACGCATAACTCCATCACTGTCCAAGAAGGGACATAATTGCAAAATCTTGCTTGCCGATTTCAAAGACTTCCCTGATCTTAAACAGTGCAATTCTTCACAAAATTCAGATTGCTGTACAATTTTTACAATAGATAGTGTTGCTCTTGACAATTCATCACATGTCAGATGACCCATGCATCTTTCTTCAGGAGGTTTAGAGCAATTTCTCAGAAACCGTTGACACCAAGCAAAAACACGACGCAGTTTTGAGAAAGATGAAAATTTAAAAATGATTGGATCAACCTGAATTTTAACAGCAGCTGAAGTGTAACTCTTCCTTAGCTCTTTTAAATGCGATTCATCAAAAGTAAAGTTCAAAGGTACTTGATCATCAAGTTGTTGCTCAAATGACTGCCTTAAAAAATTAGGACCACATGTCCATAATTCACAATTTATAAATTCAGATGGAAGAAGACCTCTAGTGGCACAATCAGCTGGGTTTTCAATCCCATGTACATGATTCCACTTGACACCAGGAAGAGCCTCCTGGATTTTTGAAACTCTGTTGGCAACAAATGGAAGCCAACGACGAGGCTCAGATGAAATCCATGCAAGTGCAACCTTTGAATCAGACCAGGCGAAGGATTTATTTACTGGCATCTCTAAAGTGGAGAGGACAGTTTCTAATAAAGATGACAACAGTAGTGCAGAGCATAACTCAAGTCTTGGGAGAGATTGAGTTTTCACTGGAGCAACTCTGGTTTTTGATGTTAAAAGTGACACATTAATTGACTGATCAGCATCGACTGTGCGAATATAGACTACAGCACAATATGCTTTCTCAGAAGCATCACAGAAGGCATGCAATTGAATATCTGCCGGATGTGCAGAGAGAACGTATCGAGGAACTTTAAAATTTGCAAGTAAGGGTAACTGTGACTGGAAATTTTTCCAACGAGTTGCAATGAATTCACTGACTTTATCATCCCATCCTAAGTTGCAACTCCAAAGTTCTTGTAGAAAAATCTTAGCAAGGATGACAGTGGGTGCAAGCCATCCCAAAGGATCAAATATCCTTGCAATCTCTGAAAGTATTTTACGTTTGGTTAGTTCTTCATGTTCATTTACAGATATAGAAAATTGAAATAAATCATTGCTTGGATGCCAAACAATTCCAAGAACCTTGACTGTCTTGTCATTATCAATTTTCAGTGAGTGGTTGATTGCCCTGGACTCATCTGGCACACACTGTAGCACTGATGGACAATTTGAAATCCATTTACGCAGTCGAAACCCTCCTCGTTCCATCATTTCTGACATCTGAGTTGTGAGGCCTCTTCTTCAGAGCTTGCTCCTGACAATAGATCATCAACATAGAAATCTCTAAGACACACCCTCGAAGCCAAAGGAAAGGTTTCCTTTTCATCTAAAGCAAGCTGTTTCATTACTCTAGTAGATAAAAATGGGGGCACATGCAGTTCCATAAGTAACGGTATTTAAATGAAAAATACTGATTGGCTCCTTTGGATGGTTTCTCCAAATGATTCTCTGTAAATCAACATCATCAGGGTGCACTTTAATTTGGCGAAACATTTTCTCCACATCTGCACAGACTGCAACCTTAAAGGTTCGGAAACGAAGAATAGGAAATAGTTCTTGTTGGACTCTAGGTCCAATCATTAGAAGATCATTCAATGAGACACCCAATGAAGACTTTGCAGAAGCGTCGAAGACAACTCGAAGCTTGGTCGTAGTACTTGTTTCCTTGAACACAGCATGATGTGGTAAATAATAGGTTCGTTTCTCTTCAGAAACTGACTCTTGAACTTTTTCCATATGTCCAAGTTCATGGTATTCTTTCATAAAGTCTCTATAGCGGTTGTATAAATCAGGTTTTGATGACAGCCTTTTTTCTAAAGAATGGAATCGATGCATAGCTGAATGCTTTGAATCTCCCAATCGACAAGGAGATGAGTGAAAGGGTAATTTTACAATATATTTTCCACTTATATCTCTAGAGTGATTGTTAGTAAAGTGGTCTTCACAGGCCTGCTCTGCCTTTGTCAATAAATTTGCCATGGGTACTGAATCTAATTTCCAAAAATTAGACAATAAATTATGAGTGTCCACTTGAATGTTATTCACATGAATTGGAGATGATTTTTTAGAAGAAACTTCAACATTGCCAGAAACTATCCACCCCAATTCAGAACGGACAGCGTAAGGTTTTTCGGCTCCATTTTTGACTAAATCACCTTTCAGCATAGGTAAAGAAATATCAATGCCCAACAAGATGTCAATAGGACCTGTTTTGAAAAATGTGGGATCTGCTAAAGTTAAGTCACTGAATTGTTCAGCACAAATAGGATCTAAGGAAAAATGTGGCAGTTCCCCTATAATCTTATTTATCACAAACACTGAAGTCGTAAACACAGGATTAGACTTGAAATGAGGTACAAATGTTATGTCGGTAATACCATTTGTATGTGTATCAGAAGAACCAAGGCAAGAGATCTGTACCCTTGCTTTTTTCCTAAGTAGGCCCAAACGGTTGCAGCATGATTCTGAGACAAACGATGCCTGGGACCCTGGGTCCAGGAGAGCTCGATAACACTGGTAATGATTTGAAGAATCTAATACCTTAATCATGGCAGTGCACAGGAGTACCTGTTTTGGCACACCAAGGTGTGAAACACAAGAAGAGACATTTGACCAAACTGCTTCAGTCACATTAGAGTTTGGATGCCTTTCAGAGTCGGTAGACTTTGGAGTGAACACAATTGCATCTGCTGACAGGGTTGTAACAGAACTTGTTGCTTGGTTTTTCTCAAAATGAAGAAGTGTATTATGCTTCTTATCACATTCCTTGCACTTATATTTGCTTTTGCAAGCATTAACCTTGTGACCTTGAAGACAATTAAAACAAAGTCCTTGACTCTTCACAAAATGATGTCTTTTTTGTACAGTTAAATCTTTAAAATCAGTGCAACCATACACATAGTGGTTGCCATTGCAGTAAACACACTGTCCCTTTACTTGGGAAGCAAATGATGAAACCTTTTGCAATGGTTTCTTTGAAACCTGGATTTTATTTTGTTGCAGTGTTCGGGAGTGAAGGGTTAAAAAATGTAGCAGATCATGTAAGGATGGAATAGTGTCATCCTTTAAATTTCTTTCCCACCATGCTCTTGTGGCTGGGTCTAATTTTTGAATTACAACAAACACTATCATTGAATCTGCAAAATTTTCTATTTTTATATCAATGCTCTCTAACGAGCGAACAATTTCCTTAGCACTGTCTACAATATTCAGTAAATTATGTGCGTTTTCAGTACTCAATTGAGGCATAGACATGAGCCTTTTGAGCAATGCAAACACAAGTTCTCGTTTGTTAGAATACCTCTCCCTCAGAAGACCCCAAGCAATATCAAAATTGGCATCAGTAATGGGAAGAGATTGAATGATGCGAAGTGCATCCCCCTTTAATGCACCCCTTAAATACTGCAATTTCTGGGCTTGCGAAATCTTATTGTTTTGGCCAACACTTGCCCAAAACAAATCACTGAAGGAGAGCCATTCGATAATTGAACATCCAGAAAAACTTGGAATGTGAAACTCAGGAAGCCTGACATTTATAACTTCCTGTCCACTAATTACTTTACTCGCAGTTTCCAATGGATTTTCAACATGTAAGATAACTAGATTTAATTTATCAATTGTTTCCTGGAGTTCCTGAGACTCCAGCAAAAAAGTATCGAATTCTTCGTCCTTACACAATTCAAAGATTTTATCAAAAAGACCATTAAATTTTTTCTCCAAATCCACAATTTTTGATTTGAATAAAATTAATGTTGCCTTATCTTCCCCAATTGTTTCACACTCCACATTTTCTTTTAGTTTGATAAGCGATGCTTTGAGCACTCGCTTTTTAGTTTTCAATTTATCCATTAATACACAAATAAATAATACACAATTTCAAAGAATAGAACGAGAACTGAGAAATAATATACAGTGCAATAATAACTTAGTTATAAAACAACATACCCTCATTCACTCCGAACACTTATTCGTTGCAAATGCTGAGTCGCCTTCCATGACTACAGCAATAATAAAAAATGAAAAACTGCGCGCAAAACACTTATCTTCTGAGCACTAGTACACAATTATTTCGTGGGAATTACTTGGATTGCAACTTTGAAGGAATTCTTGAAAATAACGCACATTTTCCAAGACGCACAATTCGAGGAATTTTGCTTCAAAAACGGCAAATACGTCGCTAGTAAATTCCAAAACTCCGGCTCGACGGACCAAAAAAAATGAAGGAACCCGTCGAAGCTCGAGAGGCAATTCACAAAAACACAAGCAATGATAATGGACTGTATTAAGGTTTTTAATGATGAACAATTATTCATCGACATATGACAATTCTTCCCTGTGAAGAATTACACAAAAGTATCACATGAAAACTAACGCGAAAACCCCTCATGGATTTCCGTTGGCACGGAGAGCGCGGCTGTCTCCTCAGACACAAAGACGCGGCTGACGCAACTCGCGGTTGGCGCAAAAAGAACACGTGATCAACTGCGCGAGTGCTGTGAAGAAACTCAAACCAAAACTAAAGATCACGTGGCCAAAACTGAAACTAAAGACAGCTCAATGCAATCCAACATAAACAGATAATTATATTTTTAGTTTTGCTACTTTCTCGGCTGAATTAATTTTCCTTTAGGCCCTGTGGAGATTTCTAATCACATGGAGATTTCTAATGCGCGTTTGATAAGATTTTCAAGCGTTAGTCCCTGTTCACATGCAGTTTTCCAACGCGCGTTTGATAAGATATTTTCGAGCGTTACTATGTGTACACCGCTTGGGCGTTTTCGAGGTCAGTTTCCGTTATGCATTAAATTGTGTTTGTTTTTTATTCCCTAATTTAAGTTTCTATCTTTTGAATGGTTAAAGATAGTCAAAATTTCAACGGATTTCAAATCTGAGTAAAATTTTACGTAAGATGGATACCAAAAACATGATTTTCTTTAAAAAAATATTTTTTTATCAATAGTGGCAACTAATCTTTTTGCAAATATTCCTTTTAAGCGTAAACAGAAGTATTGCCTTGTTTTTAAAGGGAATGTCAATTTATTAAGATATTTTGTCGCCCCTTAATCAACTGTTTTAATTTTACAGCCATTAAAAGTAGGATAAGCTTTTTTTTCCCAACAGAGAAACCTAAAATTGTTTTTTCTGGTTCATTGGGGCCCGGATTTTGTTAATTTAGGAAGTATAAAATTGAACGATAGAGGGCCTAAAATTATCTAACAATTATTGAAAATGACGAAAAAATTCTATTAGTATTCTTTCGATTTGCAAAACATTCGTTCCTTAATTGCCTGTGAATAAAGTTTATTTTTGAACTTACTTCCTTGGACATAAATAAATGCAATAAAATCGACTTACGATGCAATATAATCGATTTTTTGGGCTCAAGAAGCTAACAGATGAGTCATTTGCAATGTGTTTTATCATAAAAGCGAAACAGCGTATGAAAAATTGGAATATCTCTATAAAACTTGAATTACAACAAAACTAAAGCTTTATGCTAAAAACAGGAAAATGACCAATTTCCTAAAAATGCTAAAATTCAGTGTAAAATAAAAATATATCCTTCAAAAAACTATACTTCTAGAATTATGAAATTGGAAACGGAAATTCTGTATATATGGGCATCGTCAAAAGGTATCAAAAGGAACAAGGAAACAAAATCCGGCACTGTTGATAACCTTTCTTTTTCTGTTGTGTTATTTTCGTAGGTTTAATCGTGTTTCACTTCGATCTATAGCTACTTTTAATTTAATTTTCTTTCAAATACATTTCTATATATTTTTTAAATATCTATTTCTAAACATTTTAATGTATCCGTATAAGGAACACATATAACAATAATTAGTTTTTTAATTTTTAAACACAATTTTCCCCGAGTTCCGACTATCCGAAACGAAAACTAGCCCTCTAACCTACTCTCTTTCAGGGTGTAGCACGAATGGAATAATGACTGGGGATGTATCAACTAAAATTTGTTTAAAACCCTCGATAAAACGAGAAAATTATGTTAAAATTTAAAAAATCCAAAAGTGACCAAAGAACAGTATACATCGAAAACAGCAGATTGTCAAAAGAATTTCCATCTACACGTACGTATTTAAAAATTTCGATAAATGTAGTAATAACACTAACTATAAGATTAAAATATAAATTCTATAAAAAATAAGCTCACAGTAAATAAAGTTCAGTAAATGAGGCTAGTAAGTTCATTTTTAAAACTCATATCGAGTTCAATTTAACACGAGGAAGTGAAAAATGAAACACATTTCACGTTGATGACATTTTAAAAAATAACTAAAGTAATAACACTAACTTCAAGATTAAAATATAAATTCTATAAAATAATTAGTTCAGTAAATCAGGCTAATATTGTGAAGTATCAATATATTCCCTCTCCCACGACTAAGTCCCAGCGGAAACCGTGGCGACATCCAGTCGCCCTAGATGACAGTTGTGCACAAAAGAGGAGAGATAGGATCCCCAGGATGATGAACGACCCTGGGAAGGGAACCAGACAGCGAGAGGCTGGACCGAGACTTTCCGTCGGGGTTCAAAGGCCAATTGGGTCAGTGGGCACCCTTGACACCAAACCAATTAAAGGACGCTGATTACGCCGAGAAGCGATGACAGCGCCAAAAGCCCACCCCCAAAATGGGAGGTATAAGAAGGTGTGCACGGGTTTTTTGGGAGGTGACCAGCCCCCTCGACCAGAACGACCAGGATTCTCGCTCGGAGCGTTTGATCAGTAAAGACGCATTGTTCTTGCCTCTGATATCAGCCTGCCCTCCCGCCCTCTGACCCTGTCTGCACTCGTGCGCTGCTAGCGACCTTCTGATCTCGGGACGCACCACAAACACCTTTATAGGCGCTTGACCACTCCCCATCGCTGACCAATAGCCATTGTCCTTTTCAGGGCTGGTGAGGTCAAGGGACCGCCTCCAACATGGAAATATCTCAACCGGACTTAGACTCTGCGCCTTTGAGCCAGAATTCCACAACTAATGCATATATTGATAACTTCAATATAAACGCCAATGCCTCGACCGAAGAAGCAGCCAGGGCATATTACTCACTGCGGGAGAAATACCAGCAGAATGACGATGACCATAGCCGTGCTGCCATCAACTGCCCAGATGACCTTCCCCGCATCCAGGAGGAGGGTAAGCACCTTCTTTCCATCATTGCTGCTCTTTGCCATAAATATGGCTTCAGGATGTTTGGGCTTCCTCCCACCCTGGAAGAGTATCTGACGGAAGTCAGAGAGTTGGCCCAAGAGGCCCCTGTTACTAATTGTGTCAATGTGCCTATCCATGCCTCAACCTCTGCCCAGTGTATAACTGTGCCCCCCTCAGTATCGGTAACACCACCAATTGTTATCGACGAAAACAAGACTCCTTTCGTTGCCGTCAAAGGCCGAAAGTCGAAGAAGAACCTGCCTGTCGGCATGATGGAATCCTCAAAGAAGAGGAAGAAAACCAACCAAACGACTGTACCTCTTTCGTACGACCAACAGGGTGCAGCGGTTATTGGCTCCGCCCCCGAACTCCGCCAAGCTGCTCAGACAGCGTTGCCATCTGACTCCGAAGAGGAGATGGAGGATATCAATAGTGGTGTTACGGATACTGAAAATCGACCGAGTTCATCCCCAACCCCACCGCGACAACCTAGAATTCCACCCTTCTTTATCTTACCTCGCTCAGACTGGAGTATTTTATTATCCTTTCTGAGACGAGTTGCCCCCTCTGTTGAGTCCGAACTCAAGGGGAGCTACTTCAAAGTAACGGTCAAAACCGAAACTGAATACCGCCTAGCCAGCAAATGGATGCTGCAGCAAGGAGTGCAATTTAAAGGTCATGGCCTAAAGAAAGACCTTCCGACTAAAGTAGTTATTCGTGGCCTCCCAGTTGCCACCAACATGGCACAAATTCAATCCAAGATTGAAGACCTTGGATTCTCTGTGCACAGAATAAATCGCCTCACCCGTCCTGGATCAAAAACCCCAATGCCGCTGTATTATTTGCAGATTGCAAACAGCCTCCGAGTAGAAGAAATCTACTCCATCACCTCACTTCTCGGCACCAAAATTTCCATTGAGCGGTACCGAGGCAAGAAAGGCCCATCGCAGTGTTTCAACTGCCAGGGCTTTTTTCATTCTTCTGAGTGCTGCACACTCCCGCAGAAATGCGTGAAGTGCGCTGGCCCTCACTCGGCAAAAAACTGCCCAAATTCATTCAGCATGCCGCTCAAGTGCGCGAATTGCGGTGGAGCACACAGTGCAAACTACAGGAAATGTCCGCGATTTCCCTCATCTGGTGCACGTAAACCCGGCACCTTTAAAAAGCCCACCCCACCTACTGCACCTAAACAGACCCCACTGGCGAAACAAGCCAGTCCGCAGATGAACTCGGTCCCCAACCTTACTGGTGTCAATCCCCAATTCTCCTACGCTAACGTAGTATCAGGAGCAAATAGGGAATTACCTATTCAAAATCAGTCGGTCCCTCGTATGGATGCCAACACAAATTCATGTACCGACACCCTTTTGGCTGTCTTGAGTCTCTCTCGGGACGCGGGTATCGAACCTGCAATCCTAACCAGAGCATTTAAAAATGCTCTGCCCCAACTCCGTACTGCATCCACCGGAGTTGACAGGGCATACTTTATTTTTGAACAGTATGTTAATATAATCTCAAACAACCCCCCTCAACATTAAATGTCTGACAAAAATCTGCAGGTTTTGAAAATTGGCTTTTGGAATGCGAACGGTCTGAGAGCCAAAATCCATGAAGTTCGCCAGTTCCTGCTAGAGGAGAATTTTGATTTGTTTTTGGTCTCTGAGACCCACCTCACTCCTGGATTTAATCCACAGATCCCGAATTATTTCCTCTATAAAAATGATAGGGAAATAACGCTTAATTTTCGCCGAGCAGCAGGCGGCACTTGTATCTATGTCAAAAGGAATATCTCTCACCGACTCGTTCCAACGCCGACATTAGATAAAATTGAAGCTACCCTGGTCGAGGTGAATTTGAGAGATTCACCCCCAATTAAAATTATATCAGCTTACCTCCCTCCTCAGAAGAGAGGGGTAATTTTTCCGGAGACTGATTTCACCAAATTGCTTTCAACTGGAAACAATGTCATCATAGCTGGAGACCTAAATTGTTCTCATGTGGCTTGGAATAATCATACGTCCAACCCATGGGGAAATAAACTAAAAAATATGGTAGAAAATCTACCGGGTGTTCGTGTTATCGCTCCGGATGACCCCACCCACCTAAATTTCCAAGGGAGACGTGATACTGTTATTGATTTGGCACTTTTCAAATTCATCCCTTTTCTAAATTCGATCAGAACAATAAATGCACTCTGTTCTGATCATCTCCCAGTCGAACTTATACTAAACACTTCTAAATTGAATCAAAATTTACCAGAGCTCTTCTCCACTAACTGGGGAAACTTTAATTTCATCTTGGAACAGTCAACCCTTCCCTCACCAAATTTCTCCACTTTGGATGACATTGACAACTCCATTGAAAATTTCGGAACTAAACTTAAGGAGGCTTTCGATGCAGCTTCCAAACCCAAATTGAAACCTGAACCTTTCCGTTTCTCTCAGGAAATCAGGATCAAAATTAAGCATCGGAATCGATTGCGAAAAATTTGGCAACGATCTCGAGATCCCCAATGCAAACAAGAATTTCGCGCCGCCGACAGAGAGATAAAGTCGCTGGTACATACTCTCACTCAGGACAGATGGCATAGCCACATTGAGTCCTTAAAGACAGAAGATAACACACTTTGGAGAAAAACCTCCCAATTGAGAAAATCTTACACTTCCATTCCGCCCCTTAACGGGACCAGCGGTGAAATTGCTATCACTGGAAAACAAAAGGCTGAGGTCCTTGCAGACAGCCTTCAATCCCAATTCCAACCAAATCCAGCCCTGGGACATGCTAGTCATTTCCAGGACATACACACCCAGGTTGAAGAGTATTTAGGTACACCCTTCCAAACTGGTATCGAACCTGCAACCGCCCTTGAGGTAGCAACGTACATTTCCTCCCTTAAGCCAAAAAAGACTCCAGGATTTGATTCTATTTCGAATCGCATGCTTAAAAACTTGCCCATTAAGTATATCGTGTTCTTAACTTTCTTAATCAACTTCATGATTAAGAAATGTTACTTTCCCCACAGCTGGAAAACTGCGGTCATAATCCCTATTCCGAAACCTTCTTTGGATCACAAATTACCTCAAAATTATCGTCCTATATCATTGCTCAGCTCTTAGTAGTATGGTTTTGATGGCTACCATATGATGGTTGTCAAAAAAAGCGTACAAACAACACATTTTAACAACCATAATATAGTATTGAACTCGACAAAAAGTGTTATTTGAATTTTGATGTTTTTCTAGTACACAGACAACATAACAAGAACACAAAAAAGATGAAAGAACGCAAAAAAGATGAACTTATAAATTTATTGAAAAAATATCAAAAGTAAATAGAATATCAAGTATAAAATGGATTGATCGAAGTTGTGACATAATAATATTACTTCAACACCAGAAATTCACATATATCAAAAGAAGTAAATAGAATATCAAGTATAAAATAGATTGATCGAAGTTGTGACATAACAATATTACTCCAACACCAGAAATTCACATATATCAAAAGAAGTATAAAAATAGATTGATCGAAGTTGTGACATAACAATATTACTCCAACACCAGAAATTCACATATATCAAAAGAAGTATAAAAATAGATTGATCGAAGTTGTGACATAACAATATTACTCCAACACCAGAAATTCACATATATCAAAAGAAGTAAATAGAATATCAAGTATAAAATAGATTGATCGAAGTTGTGACCATAACAATATTACTCCAACACATGACATTGATACAGATAAAACACAAGAGTTCTTTCATTGTTTTCTTATCGAACAAAGTAATTCAGAAATTCACATATATCAAAAGAAGTAAATAGAATATCAAGTATAAAACAGAATTCATCAACGATAATTATATATATATATATATATATATATATACATAATGACTTCTTTAGTAATTTGTTTTCTTAAAACCCTAAAAATCTAAATAATACCATTTATTCAGTATTATCGTTATCATCAACTTCTCTCTGTGATAAAAGGAAATGACCGTATGAGAGACCATTAATACCATCATTTAAAATGAATTTCTTATCATAAAAAGAGGTTAAACTTAGTTTGTTTTGTATTACCGTCTCAATTTTATGATGTTTAGCTGTAATATTTTGTTGTTTGTGTCTCAAGAATAGTTTTTCATTCAAAACTTTTTTGTATAAATCAGCGTTAAAATTTTCAATACATGATTTTGTGATGCCTTTAGCTGTTTTCTTTAACCCATTGCAATAAACTAGCGAATACATTTTACATTTTAGAGCAATTAATTCTTTAATAGGTTGTGGTGTTTCATTTTTTAGTGCTCCTAAACGACCTTGGTTTTCTAAATTATATAAATCATGATTTTTTGGAAAATTACTGAAATCTATGATAGAGTTAAATACTGTTTTGAGATCAGTGTAAACATTCGATGTGTTAATTTCTAAGTACAAACTATCTGTGTCAGTGTAGAGTAAATTACATTTTTCTCCATAATATTTCTTGAAGTAATGATAGTACATTTTGTACATATGTAGCTTTGAAAGCTCAAGTATGGTAAATCCTACATAAATAGGTTTATCAAGACGTAGTGTTTTCTGTTTCATTTTAAACAAAGCAAAATTTTCATTGATAATTTCGAAGTATTCTAATAAGGGATTGGATAATTTCTTTTTACACTGTTCTTCACTGAACGCACCTTCCACAAAAACTCGATGTCTAGGATTTTGTAGAGTTTTTCCAAAACATGCATTGTTCATAAGTTTAAAAAGATCTTTTTCAAATTTATGTTGTGTCATCTGTCTTTTATCATTATTGAAAGTAATATAAGGTTTAAGCCATGGTTCTTGCTTAAAGCCTAATATTTTATGAATTTTTTTAAGAATTAATCCTTCTTTTAAATAAAATTTTAAAATTTGATAATGTACTACGTAATGTTTCTTTTCATAAAAATTAGGAGTTAATTTCCGATTTTTCTTCATGAATTTGAGGTTTCCGTTTTTGAGTAACTTTTTCTGATAATTTGAAAGCATATCATATGTAATGGTTATATGCTCTGGAGCTAGAGGATAATCATGAATGTTATGAAGTTCAGGTGGATAGAAGAGATCCACCTCTAAGAAATACCCAACATCAGATTTTAAGGGTATGTTTAAAACATTGAAAAATTAAATAGAAAAGGAAAATATATATTACCCTTTGCTGACATTGTAGTGCAGGTCCAAGAAGAGCTGGGTCTGGGTGATTTGAAGAAGGATGGAAATTTGGTGATTTGAAGAGTTATCTGGTTATATATATATATGTACTCTAACCTTCAATTCAAGGATAAGTTATCACTTGTTTAATGAATCGTTCTCGAATCATGTTTTTGGAGGAGGTCAAATCTGACATGAAGGTTTCATATATGTATACATATATATAAAGTTCTGAAGGTTATAGATTGTTTACTACACGTTAAATTTCTGGAAAAACCCACAATTGCTATTTTATATTAACATCACACCCTTGACTTTTAGTGAAGAGAAGAATTGAAATGAGTCGATCGTGTTTCTTATTAAATGTAACCTTGTTGTTTGATCAACAAATTACAAGACAGCATCTGTGCTTATATGTGATCCATAACCTTGTATAATAATTGATATTTGTTTTTACGTGGGTAAATATTGTATAAATTCCTTATTAAGTGAAACATCTTAAACTTTACGATTATTAATGAACCAAAATTCTAATTTTTTATTAAGTAAGCACATACACACAAATAAAACGTACGCAAAAAGGTGAAAATAAACAAGTTTATTTTCCAAAATCCATTTGTATTACATGTGAATTTGTTACAAAATATGAATATGCACAAAAACTTCCTGGATGGTAAGTGTCTCACATTTGTGTTTCGAATGGGAGGAAACCAGGAAAACTCCCATCAGACACCTTGATGAACATACAAGACGGTTTATGAAGTTTTCACACAATTTCGTTGATGGTTAGAACTTCACAATTATCCAATATCCATTTTTCGGAATTCATCAGTTCAGTTGTAGGTTCGAACCACAGTTAATTTGTTTTACAATCAAATGTTTGTCGATAATGAATCGGTGAAACACTGTGAAGTTCTCGCACAATTTCGTTGTTGGTGAGAACTTTAAAATACCCGATTTTCATTTTACAATCCATTTGGTCAGTTGTATCCATTTGATATGTTGTAGCTGCTTGTACACAAGTCATCATATTTTCATACAGTGTGTCTGTAAAACAATGAACCACATACGTATTCGACGGTCCAGTGCGTCTTAAATACATAAAACCGTATCTTGGTTCAGATGCCATGGTTCTTGCAGTGAATTCTCGTAGGAAATGAAATGATCGAGAACAGTTTTTCATTTTATAGCTTAGATGAAGGTCAAACTCAAAAATTAATTTAAACAAGTTTAAACTTGTTATATTAGTCAAAGATATGTTTCATTCTAAATCTTTTAATTAAATGGTTAGAACTTTTCATTTTGCTTTATTTTATATTTCTCTTGAAGTTATATGCTTGACACGATTGCAATGAAGATGGTAAAAAACAACAGTTCTGTAGCTTAAACATTTTTCCGATAAATGTTTTAATAAACTTTTCGTTGCTCTCGATTTTAGTAGAAAGCAGAGGTGATAAAAGTTGATTTCTTGCGAATTTATATAAAAAGAAAAGACAAAAGTGACCGCATGTATATGATAACAAACTTTGATATCGATTTCTATTCCATTCAAAATCATTTGAATTATTCTGAATAAAGTTTAAAATATCTTTGTTCTCAGGAGCCGATGCATAGCTACAAAAATAATAACATTTATTATTTCTAAATGTTATTGCTACCCAATGACTTCCTGGCTTTGATTTAGGATCTAAATTTACAATGAAACTTGAATATTCCTCACGGTTTGGAGGAAGTTCATCAGAAGCATAAACTCCTCCGAATTTTGTGCGAAGGACAGAATCACTGCATGCTAATCTACATAAGGTTATGCTATCCATTAGTAATCAGTATAAACACCTCTAGCTTTATCAATTTCTATGGTGTTTCTGTATTCAGCATAGACTATTAGATTCACGGTTTCAGGTAACGATTTGCTAAATTTCATATCAATAGTTAAATTACCATTCTTTAAAATACTCGCATGCATATCATCTGCACTAAAATCAGGAGTCAAATCAAAAGAATATAAAGTGTATCCTTCTTTATATTCACTATAACTAATGTTGATATCTTGATTCTTATGGTATCGACCTAAATCAGTAAACAAGCTCATATAACTTCGAGAGTAACTATTTGTAAGATCAAATTTTGGTTGAAGAGGTTTTGATGGAATCATTCGATTCCCCTCTAAAACAGATAGATACGATAAATCATAATGATTAAAATTGAAAGGATTTTTAGCAAAATCCCCGTTAAATGCATTATTGGATACTAAACCCATGATAAGTCGAGTTGGCAATTGTCCTATGAATGCATTAGAAAGCGTTAGTGATTGAAGACCAGAAGATAGTGCAAAGGATTTCACTTCTGTTCGGTGAATTGGAATTTTTGCGACTCCTTTACCTAATGCGACTTCATGAGCAATTACTATTGACGGAGCCACTTTAACTTTTCTGATAAACAACGATGCATGTTGTATAACAACTTTACAGTCTTGAGCCACTGACATTAGCGCAAAAGAATCTTTGTTTCTTTCAAGTTTGATTCGTATATTTACACCATTAAGGAGCAATTTAGGTTGAGTCGCTAAATCAAAATGCAATGGACCTATTAAATCCATAATTTTACTCTCTTTAGAAAAGCTATTTCTAGTTTTCAAACCAATGTTGTCTCCCTCTGGGTCAGTTACATCGTGTTTGGATGCTGTGTCTTTGTAGAACAGGCTGGAAGTCAGCATTGACTTTTGTACTGAGTTAGGTGAAAAAAGTAATGCATCCAAAATACATCGATATGCATAGTTAGCTTGAGATGAGACTTGTTTATCATTCAATGTTACTGCACATTCAGAAAACAATGTATTAAGAATATAATTGATAGGTGTAACTTTATCTGCAGCTGACAGTGGCCCTCCATTTTTCTTTTTAACTTTCACTTGTAAATGAAGAAGTGTATGTGCTAGATCAATATAATGCTCTCCACTACCAGTTACATAAAATTCTATTGGTGATTTTTCACTCAATGCTGCAACAGGATGAATTTCAGTAAACGAAGAGTCATCTACTGCAAGTTGTACTGGTGAAACGGAAAATAGGTCCAACTCGCTTTTTACACAGGCACATGCTCGTGGATCCATTATGAAAAAATGTCAGATTCTATAACCTTCTGTCGACTACGCTTCACACGCTTTGAATGATTGTTATTGTAGAATTTCTTTCTTTTTATACCTGAACCGCTTTGAATTTTGTGGATAATATCATCCTTGATTTGTTTAGATGTTTCACGAAATCTAGATTTGGCAGAATCTTTAAATCGTGACCCTGAAGCTACATCTGTCATCACTTTTGATCCAGTAGTTAGTAAATGTTTCCCTAAATATTTTCCAGCTTTAATTGCCATGGGAGTTATGAATCTGATTAAATTTGAAAAGAGTCCATATCCTCTTTGATGCCCTACACCTTGAAAATGTAATCCACCACCACCTACTTGCTGACAATAGTAGTTATCACAAGCTTCTTGATCTAAATGCATCTTCGTTTAAAGCCGGTAACCAAATGATCTCAGTTGCATTACCAAGCTTTCTTATATTGTTCTGCGTCGGAACGAAAGTACTAACAGTGATTTTCCTCCAGTAAATATTATTCCATCTCCAGAACTGCTTTTTAATTCGATTTCAATACAATCTATATAATTTTTACGAAGTGGAAAATATAGAGGTCTTTGATAATCGATCACTATTTGATCCGCCGTTGTTGATAACACTGGAATGATGCGGAGCAAAGGAGCAATCGTATCCCCCACAAAATGCGACTCGATAATATCAGAATAAACATATATTTCAGTTATTCCGCCATCTAATTCTAAGAGATAATCAGCGATATGTGTTCCTCCGTGCATCGTAGAATTTTTAAAACCTAACATATCTTTCAATCCATCTTGAAAATGTACGTTTGAAGTGTTAGGTACATGAAGTTTTACTTTATTATTCGGCAAATAATTAAATTTAAGATGTTTGAAAGCATCAAACAACTCTTGTGCGTTTTTATACAATCCAACTTCTAAATTTAAGTAATTTTATAACTTTTTTTGTAACTATAGTCTTATCTTCAATGTTTACGCGGAAGTATTCGTTCAATGGAGGTCTATCAAGTTTCTGAAAATCATGAAAGGTTTTACCTGTTAAAACAGTATCTTTAGTCATATTCAACATTCTCATGAAATTTGGAGCATAGATTAATCGAAACTCAAGTTCAACATTTTTTTGAACTATGATTTCTACTTTATTTTCCTTAAAATTGAATATGAATTCCGCTGCTCCTCCAATTCCAGTCTGTATTAGATTATAATTAATATGTTGAAAGAGTTCGAGATGCATAGAATTTAGGTCTTGATAGTTATGAGAAAATTTTGTTATTCGTATTATAAAATGTCTTTTTGGATGATTGTGTATAATTTTGAAAAAATTATCGTTTATGGTCTTCGATGGCTTTCTAAATAAAAAGCTTTCCGAAAATTTTATTATTCTATCTTCGATTGGTAAACTTAACATATGCAACAATTTCGGTGCCTCCTCTGCCTTAATATGAAGTTCATAATCGCGAGCGAGAGTTATGTTGATATTTTTTTTGTCTAATGTTAAAACCACATTTTTTCCACATTTATCTTCAATATTTTCATTGATCATATCTATTACTTGTTTATTTTGATTTCCTTGTTCAATTTTAAATGTGATATTATATTCAAGAAAAGCTTTCTCTTCAGGTTCTATTTCTTCATAAGTTACTGAATACTTATTATTATGATTTCCAATGTTAAACCATGTTCGAGGAACAAAAATTTCTGATAAACCCACTTCCCACATACCACTAAGTATTATAGGTCTAGCAAGTTTTGTTCGAAATGATGCTTGAGTATTTTGTGGAAAGTAATGCATACTTGAGTTGCTCGGTAACGTAACGTAGAAATCAGACATCATTTCATCCATGATGATTTAACCCACGAATTAAATCGATCATCAAATCCTTGCCACTTCACGAAATACTCTTTCTTACTTCCTGAACCCTTAGTTTTGAGCACTTTTTCTACGTTCCAAAAGTCGTGTAATTCTTTAACAACTTTTTGAAGCTCCTCAACATAAAATCGTCCTTTTATAGGGTCTCCTTTCAGATCTTCTAGTTCATACGTGTTTGGAAAAGATAAAACACGTTTGTTTATTTTAAAAACTTCATTTGACCAGCCAGGAAAATAACCTCGATGAAAAGCTTTCTTTGTTTTCGAAATTCTCACTAAATCACCATCATTAAAAGAATATTTAGAGTTCTTAACTGTGTAACCATACAGTTTTTTAAATATTTGTGGTTCTAATTCACGAGTGACTTTTGATGGTGCAATACCAATACTGCGATGTTCACTGTTATTATATGACTTCACAAGTGATTGTAAAACATCTTCATATTTATAAGATTTTCTATATGTAAAAACTCTGAACATTTTATTTTTCAATGTTCTGTTAAACCTCTCAACAATACTAGCCTTATGGTCACCTTCAGCAGAGTAATGATTAATATTGTGATTTTTAAACAGAGATTGAAGTTGGTTGTTGTAAAACTCCTTTCCTTTATCACTTTGAATATTTTTAGGTTTAACTTTTTGCAATAGATCTTCGAAAGCTATTTTAACAGCAACACCTGTTTTATTTTTGAGGGGTATTACATATGCATACTTCGAAAATACATCAATTATGGTGAGTAAGTACTTTATACCATTGTTACTTTTAGCAAAATGTTGTAAATCAACAAGGTCACATTGCCATAAATCATTTATACCATATGAAATAGTTGATCTTCGAAAAAATTTATTCCGAATCGGTTTGTGCAAAGTATATGTATCTTGAGTCATTAACCAGCGTTTTGTTTTCTGATACGGTACTTTGGTTATTGATGTAAGTTTTTTCACCCCGCCAAATGAAGCTGGATTTTTGAAATCGTAATAAGTTGATTCTAATATTTTTTCCATGATTTCTTCTCACGCAGTTTTTTCTTTTTATTTTCAGACAAAAAATCCGAATCTAAAGATTCCAGATTTATTTTACTTTGCACTCTATCGATGTCTAGCTCTGATTCAGAATTCTGAAATAATTTTTGATTGCCAATCCATTGACTGGGAATATTTATTTCGTTTATTGCCTTCCAAAAAATAGGAAAATTATCTGGTTCCACACTCTTTTTAACATTTCTCATTAGGTACGAAAATAAATCAACAACATTTGTGTTTTTGATAATCTCATCATCTTTAATCAATTCACCTTGTTCATTCCAAGTGTAGTTACGTGTACTTAGTTTCTCAGAAATAGGAGAAATGAATTTTTGAAAATTCCGAGGAACAGATAAAATGATATGAGACAAGATATTTTTGTCATTACTATTTTCAAATGCTTGTGTCTTTTCTTTCTGTTCTTCAATAGCAACACGTAATGGTTTCTTAGGTTCATTTACGACATGTTGATATTTCATAAGAAGTTGACTTAATAATTTTGCTTTCATATCATCTGGTAAATGATTTCGTTCAAGCAAACTCGTTATGTCATCTTCTATTTGCACTTCAGGTACTTTAGGATGATACGCTGCAGCTAATTCTTCAGGAACAAGAGCCATTCTTCGAGACATTCTTCGAGTGGTATATTTCACTAATTTAAATTCGTTTCCCTAATGCTTTCCCAGCAAAACCAGCTATGGCTGAGAGAATAGCTGGTAAAATTATGGGTAGAAAACCTCCTGTTTGATTTATGAGTTCCTTTCTTTTCTTATTCAAGGACAGTTTTTTGTTAGCTATTTTTCGTATAGATGTTTTAAATTTACGTAATTTGTTAATATTAACAGGTAAATTCCCTGCTAACACGTTCAAACAAATTTCACACAAACAGTGTATTTGATTTTTATCAGCAGTTTGTAAAATAGCTCTCTTTTGTGTGGGAGTTGCACTGGCCAATAATTTCAACAAATGATAATGTTTGATAATATTCTTCATTTTATAGGTAAATACACCCAATAAAGACCATTGGAATCGGGAAACAAATTCTCTCGCAGACGATGTTCTTCTGGTGTTCGTGGATGAAGATCTATCACTAAATAACCATAAGGCTTTGAAGTTGCTCTTTTATATGCATCCATAAAGAACGATGATTTGTTTCCATACATTTGTCTAGAAAAACAACAAACTTGATTCAAATCTCGATTATTTTTAAATAGTATAATGTAATGTGTGTTTAGACTTATATTACGCATTACTTTATTTCGTGGGAAGAGATTTTGTAAGATTAAAATAACACTGATATTCCGATGATGAGAACCTACTGTAAACAACTCAGCAATTTTCTCATTTAAGTTATTCATCAAATCATCAATTACTATTAGCGATCCACTTGGATAAGTTTCTGGTAAACCTTGAATGAAATCAATTTTCTTCTCTTCAAGAAACCAAGATTGGAACACAGAATAACACCATTTTACACATTTAAAATCATAATCATAAACATTACGATCTATCATACGTCTAACAAGGTTTGATTTTCCTGATTGGCTTGGAGCTGCTACAATACACGAACTCGGGTGAATTAACTTGTACATTGTCTACAAACTTGTTTAAACTCGTCTTCAGTCAACTGTATTCCAATAACCATTGGTTTTATATTAGCATGTGCTTCCTTCCAAAAATATCTGATGTCATATACTTTGAGTTTATCTTTAAAGCAAACATGAAAATATAAACGTCTTCCTAAATGTTCTGAGTAAAAACATGTAGAATTACTCAAATCTATGTTCACATTTGTATTTCTATGATAGTGTTTTATCAATATTACTAAAAGTACTGATGTGATGATTAAAGCCACAATGGAAACACTTATAACTTTTAATTTGGTTATTCTCTTACTATCATTCATCCTTTGTAATTATTTTAAAATATCAGTGAAAAATAAGTTGTATATTACTTATTCTCCTCTAAATCTATCAACTTTACTCTTGTAATGTTCATTCTAAAATGACAAAATAATGATAGCAATGTGTATTTATATAGGAACGTAAAAACACCTTAATCAAATTTCTTTTTTTGTAACTTCTCAGTTTACAAAAAACCTTTATTACATTTATTAGACATTGTCATGCAAGTAAACATTGGTCGAGTTGTCTAAACCATGAACAATTCGACCAATGTTTATTTAAGTTTCAGGTTCGATCCTACATATTAACACTGCTGCACAATCATTTTATTTCGGAATAATAAATGTGTTATATCACTACATCTTCGAAGGATGTAAATGAATTAATTCTTTCATCAACAACTTAGAAACAATGAGAGGTGAAACTGAGTATCTGACATTGGCGAGCGGAATACAAGCAAGGTTACTTGTATGTTGAATTATTCACCCAACACGTTTCTTTCGCTTTAAAAGTAGGTCAATCGTGATTTTCATTTTAGATATGAGATTGAGAGAGTGAAAACACACAAGTCTCTCGTTTTTGATTTAAACGCTTTTTTTGACAACCATCATATGGTAGCCATCAAAACCATACTACTGCTCTTTGAGCAAGATCTATGAATATATTTTACTTATACGCCTGGATCAGTTTGTTCAGGACAATAATATTCTTATTCCTGAGCAGTTTGGGTTTCGCAAGAAACATAGCACCAACCACCAGCTGTTGCGTGTTACTGAACTGATCCATGAGGGGTATCGTAAAAGACAACACACAGGTGTTTTATTCTTAGATGTGTCAAAAGCATTTGACCGCGTTTGGCACACTGGACTCATACACAAGCTCATGCGACTTGGATTTTCGGCCCATTTTATTAACCTCATCCACTCGTACCTCACTAATCGATCGTTCAGCGTTCGAGTGGGTCCGAATGATTACTCTTCAAAACGCCCGATCTTATCCGGAGTCCCCCAGGGATCCCTTCTGGGACCGAAACTCTTCAACCTTTTTGTTAACGATGTTCCCAAAACTCTGCACACGAAGTTGGCTATCTACGCCGACGACACCGCAATCATTACACAATCCAACAACAAACACCACATCTTGTCTAGACTGAAATTGTACACTCAGGACTTACAGCTCTGGCTCTCTCTCTGGCGAGTTAAAGTTAATGCTTCAAAGTGCGCCTGTATGTTTTTCTCCAGGAGATATACCCGACTAAATTATGGTTTTAATATAAACCTTGGTAACCCAAAATATTTGGATATCCCCCCTATTTCGCTCTTTGGCACACCTGTCTATTGGGTTCGCAGGTATAAATATCTAGGGCTTATCCTAGATCCAAGATTACTAACGCCCTGCGTAATGGTGCTATCGCCCGGATCAAATTATATCAGCTCCTAGCTCGCAAGAGTAGGCTCTCTCTTGAGAACAAAATTCTTCTCTACAAAGCCATCATTCGGCCGACCGTCACATATGGGTCTCAAGTCTGGGGATCTACTTGTGCAAATAATATGAAAAAACTGCAGATCTTTCAAAATCGTATATTACGTACGATCGCGAACGTTCCCTATTTTGTTAGGAATGAAGTCATCCATTCGGACCTCAAAATTAAACCCATTGCTGAATTTCTGCAGCAACTCTCGGCTAAGTTCTTCGAAAAACTACCTCAGGTTCCAAACGAAGCACTCAGGTCACTTCCACCTTATGACCCAACTGTTGCAAGCTCACAGAAAAGGCCTAGAGCCATTCTGCACCAACAGTTTCACACCTTTCCACAAAGGCCCAAACGCCGTTGTGGAGTTTTTCGTTTGGATCCTGATGTTTACGACTTCAATTCCATTAATTCCACCCCAACAAATTAATATTTACACCGCGTTATGACACCTCTAAGCTTGGTTTAAGGACTCGACTGGACCCCTAATTATCCCACAGGTCTATCTGTCAAATTTAAAATTTTTTCCTTCTATCTTTACACTTTTCTGTGCCCCCTTAAACTTTCTTTAAATTGTAACTTGCTCTTGCAAGAATAGCAGCGGTACTACGCACTCGATCTCCAATGAGAACTCTCAATCCCCACCACGTGACTCGAGGAGGGGTCTCTCCGCCCCGTGTCGCATGGTGCATTCTCATTGGCTCCGCTGAACATTAAGAATTCCAGCCCATCCAACCTATATATAGTTTAAGCAACCTAACTTATGACACTTTTCTGTTTTCGATGAGGAGATGAGCTGCTTTGCAGCGGGTGCTCCGTAACTCTTTTGTCCAGTCCAGTCCAGTCCAGTCTTTTTGGGAGGTTCGGACGGTGTTCTGATTGCCACGTGACCCCGTGAGGTCTTGAGTTTTGAAGCTACCCGGGCATCCCGCCCAGATTGTCCCAGCGAAGGGACGCAGCAGTCGCGGCAGATAGCCGGACTTCCGATTTCTACAGGGCAGAGCGCCCGAAAGGCCACCCGGCCAGACGTCCCAGCAGTCGCGGCAGATAGCCGGACTTCTGATTTCTACAGGGCAGAGCGCCCGAGAGGCCACCCGGCCAGACGTTCCAGTACCCGCGGCAGATAGCCGGACTTCCGATTTCTACAGGGCAGAGCGCCCGAAAGGCCACCCGGCCAGACGTCCAGCTTGGGCGGACTTGTGTTGGCACCCCGCCAGATCTAGTCTCATCCGAGATCCTTGTGAAAGGCCCGTAGCCTAGAAATTTCCCATTGCTTGGGTCATAGCTACCTATACTATCGTGTGAGATGTTCTCTCAGTGTTAATCTATTCCAGAAAAATAAAAGGTTCTATTTTTAACCTGGGTTCTTAGTCGAAGTCGTTACAGACTAAAATTTGGTGGCTAGCGGTCGGATTTCCTAGTATAGGAATCACTAGGAGACCCTCACCCAGAGGAGTAGCTAAATTCTCCGTCCAAAACAACCGGCAGTAGTCAAAAGCCGACGTCATCGAAGGAACAGCCGACCCCGCGGAATTCCAACCCCTTATCGGAAAGACCAGAAAGCGAAGGAGAGCGGAACCCCATCGGAGCAACCGCGGCCAAAACACCGCGGGAGGTCCCAGCCTCCGTCAGGAGAAGGAGTGCGCTTCCGCCCCCATCGGACTGGACTGTAGGGCGTCATCGCGTTGGTGTTCCAGGGATTGACGTGAAGTGTTCGCCGTGTCGTGAAGTGCGGCCTTCAATTTGATGTTTCGCGTAAAGTGTTTGCCGTGTGTTCAAGATTGTGATTAAACGTGCTCAGTATAGCACATCGCGTTAGAATAGTACGCGTCGTGCTAGACCAACTGTGTGATCTTGCGACTGTGAGAAGCGAAGTGGGCACCTCATCGCAAGTGGTCGACAAACAAGGTAAGCTGACCTTTTTCTATAGAGGCTTAGGTATTTAGTATAAAAAGTTAATTTGTGTAAAATATTGAATTTGGTAGTTAACTTGCACTGTTGTATAAATTTGAGTATCAATTTAACAGTAGTTAACAGTCTTGGTTTCTTTGTGCATGTGGGCTATGGTTGTCTAAAATTAAGTGGGTTCCTTAATTTACAACTGTTTGATTAGGATTTTTCTGTGATTGTGCATTTTTGTTATTGTTTGTGCATTTGTATGTGTGGGAATTGGAGGATCACTGGAATTTTAAAATCGGTTGTGTTGTGTATGTGCCGGGTTTTGATTTAGTGGGGAACCGTAGAGATTAGGGCAAAAATGGCTTTCCTAAAAAGACATAGGAAAATTGACCTGAAAACGCTAGCAGAAGAAATGGGGCTAGAGATAACGGGGAACGAAACTGTAACGATCCTTGTAAAAGAAATCCAACAAAGTCCTGAATTCGAGGATGTAGGAACTAGGGAAATGCTTGAAATCTTAGTCCACGAGAGAGAACAAGCTGAGGCAGAGGCAGAAAAGTTACGGGAAGCTGAAAGAGTTGAGGCAGATAAAAGGCGGGAATATGAACTAGAGCGTCTCCGCCTAACACGAGCAGCCGAGACAGTTAATTCCGCCGCTCCCACGAGTAGGGTAGAGCCCAGACCTCTCAGGCATTTAGGGGCAGTGATGCAAAAATTCGAACCTGAGAAGGCCGATGTGTCGTTATTCCTGGTTTTGTTTGAGAGGCAGATTCGGAAGTTGGCTATAGAGGAAACAGAATGGGTTGACTACTTGATCCCCCTGCTACCGGTAGACATAGCTGAGCTGATCGTAAGGGAACCTATCGAGCTGAGCGGGGATTATGAGTATGTTAAGTCACTTCTCCTTAAGAGATTCCAAATAAGTGCCGAGTCCTACAGGGTAAAATTCCAACAACATCAGAGGAAGCCAGGGACCTTGTGGAAAGACCTTGTCTTTGAGCTGAGGAGCTATTTAGAAGGTTGGTTGGGCGCCCTCAAGATAGATAATTTTGGAGCACTAAAAGATCTCATAATCTCGGATCAAATTAAGAGGCGCGTTCCGGGCGAAATGAAAGATCATTTCCTCGACTTGTGGGCCGAGATGATCGATCCGGCAGAATTGGTCGAGAAACTCGACGACTATGAGACTAACCGGAAAATTTCGCGTAGGCCGGACAGGTTCCATCCGCCTGAAAGGAGGCTTAACGATAGGGTTAAGGTCGAGAAACCACCTTTAGACAAAAAGCCAGGACCCCCCCGAAAGACCTAGGGGAAGGACCGGACAAGAAACCCCAGGGGCGCAGAGAGATTTCCGCAATCAGGAATTCGAGCGAAGAAGGGAAGTGCGCTGCTATGAATGCAATCAAGCGGGCCATATCCGTCCCCAGTGTCCCCTTAACCGTCGCCATCAGGAACGGGTAAATCACCAGGGTCGCGTTAACAACGTAGAAATGACCATGCTACGGGACAGCGGTAGCAGCATTGACTTAGCCCCTCTGATAGTAGTAGACCCGGAAGACTTTACGGGAGAAAAAATATGGGTAAAACAACCCCTTGAGAATGACTATCGGTGTTTACCTTTAGCAAAACTGGTCATCGAGAGTGCGGCAATAGGACGAGTAGTTACCAAGGCAGCTATCGTAGGGGGTTCCGTAAAAATGAATCACTATTTACTAGGGAACGCCACCCAGGAGCTAATTGATCAGGCAAAACTAAACCCGCCACTGTTAAATCAAGTTGTCACGCGTAGTCAGGCCCGAAGGGAATCTAGCCCCCCGCCGGTCGCGACCCCCCAAAGCGAAACAGTTGAGGAGGGTGATACGACCGATACGGAGCGGGACGATGAGGAACCGATTGAACTACCGGAGCCCGTTGATAGTGCTGAAACCTATCTGGCAGGGATTTCCGCGAAAGAGTTTAAGACAGAGCAGGTTGGTTGTGAGAATCTGAAACCTATCTGGGAAAGGGTGGAAACGGGTAAAACATCGGAGTTCCTTATCGAGAATGGGTTGCTTTACCGGAAGTCAATCGATCATTTAGGAGACGCGAGACTGCAACTAGTAATTCCCGCGAAACTGCGGCACCGGATCCTCAGCTTCATTCATGAAGGCTGCGGATCACACTTAGGGGTGACCAAGTCGAAAGATAAGCTTCTTAGGTATTTCTTTTGGCCGAATTGCACAAAAGATACCGAAGAATTTGTGAGAAGCTGCGACCCCTGTCAGAGAATAGGTAAGTCCCGGGAGAAAAAGAAAGCACCCTTAAAATTGGTCCCTATTATCAAGGAGGTGTTTTCTAAAATAAACATTGACACCGTTGGCCCACTCCTTGTGTCAAATCGTAATAGTAAGTATCTGGTGACGGCTATCTGCGTAGCTTCTAAATACCCGGAGGCCATACCCGTACCAGATATCAGTTCGGAAACAGTGACGGATGCGCTGACAGAGATATTTGGTAGGTTAGGATTCCCAAGCGAGATACAGTGTGACAACGGAACCTGTTTTACCAGCAACCTAACCACCACATTGTTCGAAAGGTTTGGTATTAGGGTTTGTCACAGCTCCGTGTATCACCCTCAATCTAACAGCGTAGAGAGATGGCACCGTACCGCGAAAAGGTTAGTTAAGGTACTGTGTTTAGAGTCGGGGGAGGATTGGGAGAAACAGTTGCCGTTCGCCCTTCTCGCCCTAAGGAATGTGACTCACGAGTCCACAGGATTTAGCCCGGCCGAGTTAGTGCATGGGAAAAAACTTAGAGTGCCCGAGACGATCTTATTCGAGCACTGGACACAAAAACCCGACGAAGGCGAGTTAGTGACGGAATACGTCCTTGGGTTAATGAATAGGTTAAAAAGATGCCAGGAGCTTGCGTCTCAGAGGGAAGCGCGAGAACAGTCAAAACGGAAAACTTATTACGATAAAGGAGCCGTCACGCGGAAATTTAATCCCGGCGACTTAGTTCTGATACTAGCCTCGTACAAAGCCAATAAAATGGCAGTTCAATGGGTTGGGCCAGGAGAGATAGTGAGGCAGTTGTCGGAAACGAACTATGTCGTCCAAATGCCCGGTAGATCCAAAACGCAGGTTTACCACGTCAATCTACTAAAACCCTATCACCAGCGCGTAGAGACCGTAAATTTGCTGATTAGTGAGGATAGTATTCGGGACGGCCAAGAAACGGACTTAGAGATCGCGTATCCATCCGCCGATCCAAATGTATTCGACTTCGAGGATATCATTCGGGATAGCGGGTTGCAGGATAGGTGCACTTCCCAGCAAATCTCTGAGTTAGAACGAGTGCTAAAAAAGCACCAGAAACTGTTCTCGAACAACCCAGGGAGGACTCATTTAATTGAGCACGATGTGGAGCTCATTAGCAATCAACCGGTGAGATCCAAGCCCTATCGGACCTCACCGCGACAAACTGAAATCCTTAAGGCAGAGATCAAGAGGATGCTTGATCTTAAGATTGTTGAAATTGGGGAGTCGGACTATACCTCCCCTATGATTCTGGTAGAAGCAATGGGGAAGGACCCTAGGCCGTGTGTTGACTACCGGCGATTAAATTCTATCACTAGAACGGAGTATTTTCCGCTACCGAACATTGACGAACGGATCGAAAGGGTGTCCGCCGCTAAGTTTATAACGGTGATTGATCTGACTAAAGGATATTACCAGATACCGTTAACCCCTCGCGCCCAGCGGTTAGCTGCGTTTGTTACCACGTTTGGGACTTACAGGCCCTTGGTTTTACCCTTTCCGGACCCACTTCCCCCCAGCTCACCGTTAGGTGTAGAGCCCTTTCTGGGAGGAAGGGGAGACTTCCAGCCAACACGAAGAGGCACACGGGGAAACCCGCACCCACGAAAAGCATTTATTAAGCATTTAAAATTTACATCAAAAGGCCAACAGGGCCAAACAATAATCGACGACCGACACACTGTCGGTTTACAAACAAAACCAAAAATAATTAATTACATAACACAGTGAATGAATGAATGAATACATAATAAATATATTTGAATGAAAATGAATATAAAATTCTGGACAAATTTATATATGAACATGATATAAATAAGGAATGGATATGAATAAAAGATAGGTTTAAAATTGATTGATTTAAAACATTTAAAAAACATTTAAAAGCATTTAAAACATTTAAAAAGCAAAGCGGGCAGATAAAAGGGAGAGCCACCAAGATAAAGTCTAGCTAGTCAAGGGGCGGAGGGTCAGCGGTCACCTCCCCGGCCGCCAACACACTCTGTCCAATTTTATAAACAGAAAGTCTATTGGACAGAATACCGGCGCACCACATAGACGCATTCGCGTCTGTTGGTCTTTTAATATGGTGCGCCGATGTGTGCGGGCAGTCGAAGAGATAGTGATCCGCATCCCCAACGCCCCCGCAAGTGCACAGATCAGTGTCCTTTAGTTTAAACCTGTGGAGGTAGGCCATATATGGGCCATGGCCCGTTAGATACCAGGTAAGGTGTCTATTGGTGACGAGGGTGTTAATATTGACCTCCGGGAAGAACTTCTTAACCCGGAGGCCCCTTTGTGAGTTTGTGTGGTGCCCCTGCCATTTAGTCAATATAAATTTTTTAATTTTTCTTTTCAGATATGAAATTGGGGCAGGGGCAGAAATACCCTCGCCACTTATGGTTGCCAGCTTTGCACAAGTGTCGGCCAACTCATTCCCGGCCTCCCCCACATGTGCCCTGACCCAATCCAGGCCGAAAAGGTTAGTATAGCTAGATATATAAGTTTTTATTTTATTTATAAAATTAGATTTAATATTAGTAGATTTCAGAGCCTGGATGGAGCTCAAGCTGCCGGAAAAAATATTAATTCGTTTATCATTATTTACTGCAAATTCGACTGATTTAAAAATGGCCAACAACTCCGCCTGAAAGACGGAGTTGTGGCCCTTTAATTTATATTTATATATCTTTATCACTTTCTTATCACTGAGGATGCACACCGAGGCCCCGATACAGCCATCTATACCGGAGCCATCGGTGTACACCTCATAGTCAGGATTTAATATCTTAGCCTTGAAATCAATTACAATGTTACTAGGGTCTATTGAAATAAGAGGTATATTGTAGTCTAATTCAATATCCGACAGCTCGATCTCAGGGTCGGGCAGCCGCCTTCGTAAAATCATATATTTTCTGTAGATCGACTCCAGAGTCACGTGGAGCGGGGGGATCCCGCAGAGGATATTTAGAGAGTCAGTGGGGGAAGTTCTATATGCCCCCAACACCCCCAGCAGAAAAACTCTCTGTATTGATTGCAATTTCTGTTTCTGCTGGAGAGTGAGGGAGCCCCCCCAAACCCCAGCTCCATATGAAATAATTTTCTCTGTTACCGTAATATACCAGATTTTTTGGAGCTGGGGACTGACCCCCCATCCTCCGCCTCTCACTCTACATAGGGATCCCCCTATATCCAAACATCTAGATGTTAGTGAGGCAATATGTTCGCTCCACGCGAGTCTGTCGTCGATCACAATTCCAAGGTATTTTAAGCTATTACAGATTTTTATGGATGTATTATTAATTTTAAATATCGGATTACGTTTTAATTTACTAGTTTTAGATATCACAATGGACCGGCACTTGTCGACGGATAGTTGAAGTTTCAAATTATCCAGATAAGAAAAAACCAAATTCAAAGCAGTATTTGTATTCATCTCCAGGATCCTCCGCGTGACGCCTGTCGTAATTAACGCCAGGTCGTCAGCGAAGGCCTGGAGGTAAAGAGAATCGGAATTTAATTCCAAAATACCGTTAAAATATAGGTTCCACAGGGTCGGTGCAAGCACCGAACCCTGTGGACAACCCTTAATAATATTTCTAGTAATTAACAAATCAGACAAATTATAATGGATAGACCTATTATTTAAATAAGTATCGATAAAACAAATGTAGTTCAAGGGTAAATTATATTTATTTAATATATCCTCCAACAAGGACCAGTCCATATTATCGAAGGCGGCTTTGATGTCCAAAGTAGTGAGGGCTGAATGTCCGACTCCTCGATTCGTTTTAAGTTTATCAATAACGGAGAACAAAGCGTCCTCGCAGGAACACTGCTCTCGAAAACCAAACTGAAAATTGTGAAGGATATGGTTAGAGAAAAGGGGATTAGTAAACGCCCCTTACTGTTTCTCTAAATTTATGGCTCAACTGTTGCAGGGTTGCGACGAATACAGCGTTAGATGATGTAGCCATCTTCTCTGAAGCTTGGGAGGAGCACATAAGGCATATAGACCTGATTTTGCAGAGGATAGCGGAAGCCGGGTTAACGATAAAGCCCTCAAAATGCCAGTTCGCCCAGAACTGTGTGAAGTACCTGGGTCATATGGTGGGAGAAGGGCGTCGAACCCCTACGGAGGCTAAAATTCAAGCCGTTCTTGAATTCCCTACCCCGCGAAATAAAACCCAAATTAGGCAATTTCTCGGACTAAGTGGGTACTACGCCAGATACATCAAAAATTATGCAATCATTGCCGAACCCTTAACTAGGGCGTTAAAAGGGAAAATCAAGAGGGAGGATGTTAACTGGACAGAAGAGTGCGAGAAGGCGTTCCAAACTCTTAGGGAGAAACTAACTCAAAAGCCAGTATTGTATGCCCCTGATTTTAGCAAGGAATTCATACTGCAAACCGACGCTTCAGATAAAGGAGTAGGGGTAATAATGGCACAAAAGGGTCCTAACAATACTGACCACCCCGTCCTGTACCTCAGCCGGAAGTTTTCGGAATCGGAAAAAAGGTTTAGCACAACAGAAAAAGAGTGTGCAGGGATAATATATGCTATCAGAAAACTGAGGCATTATCTGGATGGTCAAGCATTCACCATCGAAACGGATCATAATCCGCTCGTTTGGCTGCGAACTAATGCGGGTAACAACCCTCGATTGATGAGGTGGGCATTGGCACTCCAGCCGTTTAACTACAAAATTATACATAGGGCAGGCAAGGAAAACCAACATGCGGACTGTTTGAGCAGGATGTTGGCCTAGCGCGGAGGAAAACTCCGAGTATGTTAGGCAAAGGAACAAATATTCCTTCGGTATTTTAGTGTGTACTCTTTTCCTTTGCCTCTAATGAATTGGTCAGTGAACTTTGTTTTGTCTAACCCTTGCCTTACAGATTTTTCACCAAGGAAAAATCCCTTGAAGGGGGGAGGAGTTGTGAAGTATCAATATATTCCCTCTCCCACGACTAAGTCCCAGCGGAAACCGTGGCGACATCCAGTCGCCCTAGATGACAGTTGTGCACAAAAGAGGAGAGATAGGCTCCCCAGGATGATGAACGACCCTGGGAAGGGAACCAGACAGCGAGAGGCTGGACCGAGACTTTCCGTCGGGGGTCAAAGGCCAATTGGGTCAGTGGGCACCCTTCACCCCCCCTGACACCAAACCAATTAAAGGACGCTGGTTACGCCGAGAAGCGAGGACAGCGCCAAAAGCCATCCCCCAAAATGGGAGGTATAAGAAGGTGTGCACGGGTTTTTTGAGAGGTTCGGACGGTGTTCTGATTGCCACGTGACGTCTTGAGTTTTGAAGCTACCCGGGCATCCCGCCCAGATTGTCCCAGCGAAGGGACGCAGCAGTCGCGGCAGATAGCCGGACTTCCGATTTCTACAGGGCAGAGCGCCCGAAAGGCCACCCGGCCAGACGTCCCAGCAGTCGCGGCAGATAGCCGGACTTCCGATTTCTACAGGGCAGAGCGCCCGAAAGGCCAGACGTCCCAGCAGTCGCGGCAGATAGCCGGACTTCTGATTTCTACAGGGCAGAGCGCCCGAGAGGCCACCCGGCCAGACGTTCCAGTACCCGCGGCAGATAGCCGGACTTCCGATTTCTACAGGGCAGAGCGCCCGAGAGGCCACCCGGCCAGACGTCCCAGCAGTCGCGGCAGATACCGAACTTCCGATTTCTACAGGGCAGAGCGCCCGAAAGGCCACCCGGCCAGACGTCCCAGCAGTCGCGGCAGATAGCCGGACTTCCGATTTCTACAGGGCAGAGCGCCCGAAAGGCCACCCGGCCAGACGTCCCAGCAGTCGCGGCAGATAGCCGGACTTCTGATTTCTACAGGGCAGAGCGCCCGAAAGGCCACCCGGCCAGACGTCCCAGCAGTCGCGGCAGATAGCCGGACTTCCGATTTCTACAGGGCAGAGCGCCCGAAAGGCCAGACGTCCCAGCAGTCGCGGCAGATAGCCGGACTTCTGATTTCTACAGGGCAGAGCGCCCGAGAGGCCACCCGGCCAGACGTTCCAGTACCCGCGGCAGATAGCCGGACTTCCGATTTCTACAGGGCAGAGCGCCCGAGAGGCCACCCGGCCAGACGTCCCAGCAGTCGCGGCAGATACCGAACTTCCGATTTCTACAGGGCAGAGCGCCCGAAAGGCCACCCGGCCAGACGTCCCAGCAGTCGCGGCAGATAGCCGGACTTCCGATTTCTACAGGGCAGAGCGCCCGAAAGGCCACCCGGCCAGACGTCCCAGCAGTCGCGGCAGATAGCCGGACTTCTGATTTCTACAGGGCAGAGCGCCCGAAAGGCCACCCGGCCAGACGTCCCAGCAGTCGCGGCAGATAGCCGGACTTCCGATTTCTACAGGGCAGAGCGCCCGAAAGGCCAGACGTCCCAGCAGTCGCGGCAGATAGCCGGACTTCTGATTTCTACAGGGCAGAGCGCCCGAGAGGCCACCCGGCCAGACGTTCCAGTACCCGCGGCAGATAGCCGGACTTCCGATTTCTACAGGGCAGAGCGCCCGAGAGGCCACCCGGCCAGACGTCCCAGCAGTCGCGGCAGATACCGAACTTCCGATTTCTACAGGGCAGAGCGCCCGAAAGGCCACCCGGCCAGACGTCCCAGCAGTCGCGGCAGATAGCCGGACTTCCGATTTCTACAGGGCAGAGCGCCCGAAAGGCCACCCGGCCAGACGTCCCAGCAGTCGCGGCAGATAGCCGGACTTCCGATTTCTACAGGGCAGAGCGCCCGAGAGGCCACCCGGCCAGACGTCCCAGCAGTCGCGGCAGATAGCCGGACTTCTGATTTCTACAGGGCAGAGCGCCCGAAAGGCCACCCGGCCAGACGTCCCAGCAGTCGCGGCAGATAGCCGGACTTCTGATTTCTACAGGGCAGAGCGCCCGAAAGGCCACCCGGCCAGACGTCCCAGCAGTCGCGGCAGATAGCCGGACTTCCGATTTCTACAGGGCAGAGCGCCCGAAAGGCCACCCGGCCAGACGTCCCAGCAGTCGCGGCAGATAGCCGGACTTCTGATTTCTACAGGGCAAAGCGCCCGAGAGGCCACCCGGCCAGACGTCCCAGCAGTCGCGGCAGATACCGAACTTCCGATTTCTACAGGGCAGAGCGCCCGAGAGGCCACCCGGCCAGACGTCCCAGCAGTCGCGGCAGATACCGAACTTCCGATTTCTTCAGGGCAGAGCGCCCGAAAGGCCACCCGGCCAGACGTCCCAGCAGTCGCGGCAGATAGCCGGACTTCCGATTTCTACAGGGCAGAGCGCCCGAGAGGCCACCCGGCCAGACGTCCCAGCAGTCGCGGCAGATAGCCGGACTTCCGATTTCTACAGGGCAGAGCGCCCGAAAGGCCACCCGGCCAGACGTCCCAGCAGTCGCGGCAGATAGCCGGACTTCCGATTTCTACAGGGCAGAGCGCCCGAAAGGCCACCCGGCCAGACGTCCCAGCAGTCGCGGCAGATACCGAACTTCCGATTTCTACAGGGCAGAGCGCCCGAAAGGCCAGACGTCCCAGCAGTCGCGGCAGATACCGAACTTCCGATTTCTACAGGGCAGAGCGCCCGAAAGGCCACCCGGCCAGACGTCCCAGCAGTCGCGGCAGATACCGAACTTCCGATTTCTACAGGGCAGAGCGCCCGAGAGGCCACCCGGCCAGACGTCCCAGTAGTCGCGGCAGATAGCTGGACTTCCGATTTCTACAGGGCAGAGCGCCCGAGAGGCCACCCGGCCAGACGTCCCAGCAGTCGCGGCAGATACCGAACTTCCGATTTCTACAGGGCAGAGCGCCCGAAAGGCCACCCGGCCAGACGTCCCAGCAGTCGCGGCAGATACCGAACTTCCGATTTCTACAGGGCAGAGCGCCCGAAAGGCCACCCGGCCAGACGTCCCAGCAGTCGCGGCAGATACCGAACTTCCGATTTCTACAGGGCAGAGCGCCCGAAAGGCCACCCGGCCAGACGTCCCAGCAGTCGCGGCAGATAGCCGGACTTCCGATTTCTACAGGGCAGAGCGCCCGAAAGGCCACCCGGCCAGACGTCCCAGCAGTCGCGGCAGATAGCCGGATTTCCGATTTCTACAGGGCAGAGCGCCCGAAAGGCCACCCGGCCAGACGTCCCAGCAGTCGCGGCAGATAGCCGGACTTCCGATTTCTACAAGGCAGAGCGCCCGAAAGGCCACCCGGCCAGACGTCCCAGCAGTCGCGGCAGATAGCCGGACTTCTGATTTCTACAGGGCAGAGCGCCCGAGAGGCCACCCGGCCAGACGTCCCAGCAGTCGCGGCAGATACCGAACTTCCGATTTCTACAGGGCAGAGCGCCCGAAAGGCCACCCGGCCAGACGTCCCAGCAGTCGCGGCAGATAGCCGGACTTCCGATTTCTACAGGGCAGAGCGCCCGAAAGGCCACCCGGCCAGACGTCCCAGCAGTCGCGGCAGATACCGAACTTCCGATTTCTACAGGGCAGAGCGCCCGAGAGGCCACCCGGCCAGACGTCCCAGCAGTCGCGGCAGATACCGAACTTCCGATTTCTACAGGGCAGAGCGCCCGAAAGGCCACCCGGCCAGACGTCCCAGCAGTCGCGGCAGATACCGAACTTCCGATTTCTACAGGGCAGAGCGCCCGAAAGGCCACCCGGCCAGACGTCCCAGCAGTCGCGGCAGATACCGAACTTCCGATTTCTACAGGGCAGAGCGCCCGAGAGGCCACCCGGCCAGACGTCCCAGTAGTCGCGGCAGATAGCCGGACTTCCGATTTCTACAGGGCAGAGCGCCCGAAAGGCCACCCGGCCAGACGTCCCAGCAGTCGCGGCAGATAGCCGGACTTCTGATTTCTACAGGGCAGAGCGCCCGAAAGGCCACCCGGCCAGACGTCCCAGCAGTCGCGGCAGATAGCCGGACTTCCGATTTCTACAGGGCAGAGCGCCCGAAAGGCCACCCGGCCAGACGTCCCAGCAGTCGCGGCAGATACCGAACTTCCGATTTCTACAGGGCAGAGCGCCCGAAAGGCCAACGGCCAGACGTCCCAGCAGTCGCGGCAGATAGCCGGACTTCCGATTTCTACAGGGCAGAGCGCCCGAAAGGCCACCCGGCCAGACGTCCCAGCAGTCGCGGCAGATAGCCGGACTTCTGATTTCTACAGGGCAGAGCGCCCGAGAGGCCACCCGGCCAGACGTCCCAGCAGTCGCGGCAGATACCGAACTTCCGATTTCTACAGGGCAGAGCGCCCGAAAGGACACCCGGCCAGACGTCCCAGCAGTCGCGGCAGATAGCCGGACTTCCGATTTCTACAGGGCAGAGCGCCCGAAAGGCCACCCGGCCAGACGTCCCAGCAGTCGCGGCAGATAGCCGGACTTCCGATTTCTACAGGGCAGAGCGCCCGAGAGGCCACCCGGCCAGACGTCCCAGCAGTCGCGGCAGATACCGAACTTCCGATTTCTACAGGGCAGAGCCCCCGAAAGGCCACCCGGCCAGACGTCCCAGCAGTCGCGGCAGATACCGAACTTCCGATTTCTTCAGGGCAGAGCGCCCGAAAGGCCACCCGGCCAGACGTCCCAGCAGTCGCGGCAGATAGCCGGACTTCCGATTTCTACAGGGCAGAGCGCCCGAAAGGCCACCCGGCCAGACGTCCCAGCAGTCGCGGCAGATAGCCGGACTTCTGATTTCTACAGGGCAGAGCGCCCGAAAGGCCACCCGGCCAGACGTCCCAGCAGTCGCGGCAGATAGCCGGACTTCCGATTTCTACAGGGCAGAGCGCCCGAAAGGCCACCCGGCCAGACGTCCCAGCAGTCGCGGCAGATAGCCGGACTTCTGATTTCTACAGGGCAGAGCGCCCGAGAGGCCACCCGGCCAGACGTCCCAGCAGTCGCGGCAGATACCGAACTTCCGATTTCTACAGGGCAGAGCGCCCGAAAGGCCACCCGGCCAGACGTCCCAGCAGTCGCGGCAGATAGCCGGACTTCCGATTTCTACAGGGCAGAGCGCCCGAAAGGCCACCCGGCCAGACGTCCCAGCAGTCGCGGCAGATACCGAACTTCCGATTTCTACAGGGCAGAGCGCCCGAGAGGCCACCCGGCCAGACGTCCCAGCGGTCGCGGCAGATACCGAACTTCCGATTTCTACAGGGCAGAGCGCCCGAAAGGCCACCCGGCCAGACGTCCCAGCAGTCGCGGCAGATAGCCGGACTTCCGATTTCTACAGGGCAGAGCGCCCGAAAGGCCACCCGGCCAGACGTCCCAGCAGTCGCGGCAGATAGCCGGACTTCCGATTTCTACAGGGCAGAGCGCCCGAAAGGCCACCCGGCCAGACGTCCCAGCAGTCGCGGCAGATAGCCGGACTTCTGATTTCTACAGGGCAGAGCGCCCGAGAGGCCACCCGGCCAGACGTTCCAGTACCCGCGGCAGATAGCCGGACTTCCGATTTCTACAAGGCAGAGCGCCCGAAAGGCCACCCGGCCAGACGTCCCAGCAGTCGCGGCAGATAGCCGGACTTCTGATTTCTACAGGGCAGAGCGCCCGAGAGGCCACCCGGCCAGACGTCCCAGCAGTCGCGGCAGATACCGAACTTCCGATTTCTACAGGGCAGAGCGCCCGAAAGGCCACCCGGCCAGACGTCCCAGCAGTCGCGGCAGATAGCCGGACTTCCGATTTCTACAGGGCAGAGCGCCCGAAAGGCCACCCGGCCAGACGTCCCAGCAGTCGCGGCAGATACCGAACTTCCGATTTCTACAGGGCAGAGCGCCCGAGAGGCCACCCGGCCAGACGTCCCAGCAGTCGCGGCAGATACCGAACTTCCGATTTCTACAGGGCAGAGCGCCCGAAAGGCCACCCGGCCAGACGTCCCAGCAGTCGCGGCAGATACCGAACTTCCGATTTCTACAGGGCAGAGCGCCCGAAAGGCCACCCGGCCAGACGTCCCAGCAGTCGCGGCAGATACCGAACTTCCGATTTCTACAGGGCAGAGCGCCCGAGAGGCCACCCGGCCAGACGTCCCAGTAGTCGCGGCAGATAGCCGGACTTCCGATTTCTACAGGGCAGAGCGCCCGAAAGGCCACCCGGCCAGACGTCCCAGCAGTCGCGGCAGATAGCCGGACTTCTGATTTCTACAGGGCAGAGCGCCCGAGAGGCCACCCGGCCAGACGTCCCAGCAGTCGCGGCAGATAGCCGGACTTCCGATTTCTACAGGGCAGAGCGCCCGAAAGGCCACCCGGCCAGACGTCCCAGCAGTCGCGGCAGATACCGAACTTCCGATTTCTACAGGGCAGAGCGCCCGAAAGGCCAACGGCCAGACGTCCCAGCAGTCGCGGCAGATAGCCGGACTTCCGATTTCTACAGGGCAGAGCGCCCGAAAGGCCACCCGGCCAGACGTCCCAGCAGTCGCGGCAGATAGCCGGACTTCTGATTTCTACAGGGCAGAGCGCCCGAGAGGCCACCCGGCCAGACGTCCCAGCAGTCGCGGCAGATACCGAACTTCCGATTTCTACAGGGCAGAGCGCCCGAAAGGACACCCGGCCAGACGTCCCAGCAGTCGCGGCAGATAGCCGGACTTCCGATTTCTACAGGGCAGAGCGCCCGAAAGGCCACCCGGCCAGACGTCCCAGCAGTCGCGGCAGATAGCCGGACTTCCGATTTCTACAGGGCAGAGCGCCCGAGAGGCCACCCGGCCAGACGTCCCAGCAGTCGCGGCAGATACCGAACTTCCGATTTCTACAGGGCAGAGCCCCCGAAAGGCCACCCGGCCAGACGTCCCAGCAGTCGCGGCAGATACCGAACTTCCGATTTCTTCAGGGCAGAGCGCCCGAAAGGCCACCCGGCCAGACGTCCCAGCAGTCGCGGCAGATAGCCGGACTTCCGATTTCTACAGGGCAGAGCGCCCGAAAGGCCACCCGGCCAGACGTCCCAGCAGTCGCGGCAGATAGCCGGACTTCTGATTTCTACAGGGCAGAGCGCCCGAAAGGCCACCCGGCCAGACGTCCCAGCAGTCGCGGCAGATAGCCGGACTTCCGATTTCTACAGGGCAGAGCGCCCGAAAGGCCACCCGGCCAGACGTCCCAGCAGTCGCGGCAGATAGCCGGACTTCTGATTTCTACAGGGCAGAGCGCCCGAGAGGCCACCCGGCCAGACGTCCCAGCAGTCGCGGCAGATACCGAACTTCCGATTTCTACAGGGCAGAGCGCCCGAAAGGCCACCCGGCCAGACGTCCCAGCAGTCGCGGCAGATAGCCGGACTTCCGATTTCTACAGGGCAGAGCGCCCGAAAGGCCACCCGGCCAGACGTCCCAGCAGTCGCGGCAGATACCGAACTTCCGATTTCTACAGGGCAGAGCGCCCGAGAGGCCACCCGGCCAGACGTCCCAGCGGTCGCGGCAGATACCGAACTTCCGATTTCTACAGGGCAGAGCGCCCGAAAGGCCACCCGGCCAGACGTCCCAGCAGTCGCGGCAGATAGCCGGACTTCCGATTTCTACAGGGCAGAGCGCCCGAAAGGCCACCCGGCCAGACGTCCCAGCAGTCGCGGCAGATAGCCGGACTTCCGATTTCTACAGGGCAGAGCGCCCGAAAGGCCACCCGGCCAGACGTCCCAGCAGTCGCGGCAGATAGCCGGACTTCTGATTTCTACAGGGCAGAGCGCCCGAGAGGCCACCCGGCCAGACGTTCCAGTACCCGCGGCAGATAGCCGGACTTCCGATTTCTACAGGGCAGAGCGCCCGAAAGGCCACCCGGCCAGACGTCCCAGCAGATAGCCGGACTTCTGATTTCTACAGGGCAGAGCGCCCGAGAGGCCACCCGGCCAGACGTCCCAGCAGTCGCGGCAGATACCGAACTTCCGATTTCTACAGGGCAGAGCGCCCGAAAGGCCACCCGGCCAGACGTCCCAGCAGATAGCCGGACTTCCGATTTCTACAGGGCAGAGCGCCCGAAAGGCCACCCGGCCAGACGTCCCAGCAGTCGCGGCAGATACCGAACTTCCGATTTCTACAGGGCAGAGCGCCCGAAAGGCCACCCGGCCAGACGTCCAGCTTGGGCGGACTTGTGTTGCCACCCCGCCAGATCTGGTCTCATCCGAGATCCTTGTGAAAGGCCCGTAGCCTAGAACTTTCCCATTGCTTGGGTCATCGCTACCTATACTATCGTGTGAGATGTTCTCTCAGTGTTAATCTATTCCAGAAAAATAAAAGGTTCTATTTTTAACCTGGGTTCTTAGTCGAAGTCGTTACAATATGTTCATTTTCAAGTCATATCGAGTTAATTTAACAAGGATATGAAGAACGAATGAAAATTGAAACTTATCTTACACATTTCATGTTGAGGACATTAAAAAAATAACTAATTTTAGCTTTATTTTAAAGACGTTTGCCGAACATGAAAACTAAAACGGACCGTTGTCGGTATATACGTAACCTCAGAAATAAAATTACTTACTATCCCTTTTGTTACAAACGTAATTTTTACAAGTTTTGTGTGAAAGCGGGGTAAAATTTCTTCAAAACAGATTACGATTAAATTTTCATCCTATTTTTAATGGCTATAAATATAAAGCTATAGATTAAGGCAACAAAATACTTCATTTAAAAAAATCTAAAAGTGACCAAAGAACAGTATACATCGAAAACAGCAGATTGTCAAAAGAATTTCCATCTACACGTACATATTTAAAAATTTCGATAAAAGTAGTAATAACACTTACTATAAGATTAAAATATAAATTCTATAAAAAATAAGCTCACAGTAAATAATGTTCAGTAAATGAGGCTTATATATCTTTTCTATTTTAACGAGATAGTCCTTTTCGTGTTTGTAATGAATATCTTCATCAAATGAGTATCACGAAAATATTGAAGTTGGAATTGAAAAATTAATTTAAAGAAAATCCCATTTTAGGACTAAAATTTTCCGCACATTTCAAATCCGTTGAAATTTTCAACCTATCTCTAACGATCGCGAAGATAGAAACGTGGACTAGGGGAATAAAAAAAGCTCAAAGGCGCCCCAAAACGCGTCGTGTACTCTGCAGTTCATTCGTATGTATCTCGAAGCGCTTTATGAGATCTTTCCCTTTGGGATTGATCGCGGACCGTCACCAATAGACCGTTGTGTTGCTCCAGTGTAACGTTAATTAAAATACCTACCTCGAAGCTATCTAGCGCGTGTATTCTCGCGATTTCTGCATGTGTACGCTCCAGTAGAACTCTGTACTTTGGCTACCCGCATTTTGCGTCGATATCAAACGCGCGTTGGAAAACGCCTCATGTGTACTGTTCTCAGGACATGATTCAATCATTATCAAACCGATTGGTTAGGTTTTTTCATTGCGCAAGGGCCATATTTGATCAAGCTGCGCTCCAAAGCTATTATCAAAGAAAATTTCAATATTTTCCACTGTGTGCTTTTTTTAATGTAGGTTTCCTCTGAAACAGCTCTTTATACAAACAGTAAAAGTAAGAAATTACCTTAACTGGAAAAATTAAGTAAAAAAAGAAGTTGCATAAAAATAAAATATAAATCCAGAATTTAATACAAAATAAGGCGGTATTTGGTTTACCGGTACATTTGAATTCTTGTAATGAAATACAGCTATTGAAAAAATACTCGTTGGCAAAGATGCATAAAGATTGAAGATTTTTCATGTTAAAATTGTAAATTTCATCCGCACAGAAGTCAATTCTATACTGTCAGTTCTTTTCACTGGATCCCCGCTTGGCGAAGTTTTTCCTCGCTAATTTGAATTGTGTAAAATTCTAAAGTAACGCGTGTTCAATATTTGTCGCCAAGACACTGCCAAATGATAATACGCCGAAAAGTACGCGCATTGTAACACATAAAATATGGATAGGAACTTTCGGATTACATGGCGCCAATTTAGCAACCTTTTGTGAAGACAGATCACCACAGGAGAAATCGGACGATCACATTTGTTTTCATCTCTCAAGTCGGATCTTCCCCTAATTTTATTATACGCCGTGATGAATGAAAATCCGGAACAATTACGGAAGATCGGTAATGACTGGCATATCTGCTGAAAGCAATTTATTTTTAAGACTTCATTTCAATTCTGGCAAAATTTTTCAAGGGTTACTTCTCAGAGGAAAGATTTTTTAAAATTCAGACTTGTGGTACAATAAATTTAACTATAAAAATATTAAAATTTCCAAATTAGCGATAATTGCGCGAAACTAATCTATTAATATAACCCTGCTCTTTGTTGCTGTTATGATTAACTACCGTATCCAGTTGTCCGAAACAATTTGGCAATATTTCAACGGCAAAATAGCGCTCCCAAATGTACATAAAAATTATCATTAACTATCTTTTCTTGCTCTTGTGTGACAATTTGTGAACTATCCTAGAAGGAATTTTTCTGACACAATTTTTCCCCAAATAAAGGTTGAAAACTAGTGAAAAACATTTTTATTGTTTTTCATATTTCAGGAAGAAACTTGGTACCGATAAAAATCTGAGTTGAATTCTAAAAATTAAATTAATACATGGAACCAAAAACTAAAATATGTTTAGGTACCAACAAATACATACATTTATTTTGAACATGGGGTTGAATTTTCAAAACGTGGAAATTCTCAAGAAATAATCGCGCACTTACCGATTTATTATCCAATGATAGTTCATAATTTGACCCCATTTACTCAACAAACTATTTGGAAATTATCTTTAGAGCGCAAACAGAAGGAAACAAAAAAGGATGCCACTACATCCTTGACTCAGGTTCTTCAAAAAATTGTTTGGAGCAGTAGGAAAAAGCGTTTGGAGCAGCTTGGCGTGAGCTGCAATAAATGGCGTTTTTACACTCATGCCTCGTTGGAGTGATCAGAATGATCACATTTAACAGTTTGATATTGCAATGCAGGTCAAATTCGTAAAAAACATCTCCCTGATGAAGCAGAATGAATTCGCGACGGTGACAAGGATTCATGCTATTATTTAAAAAGGGGACACAATTTTCGTTGACCTTTCGTGAATTTTCAAAGGTCGCCAAAATTTTGAAATTAGTAGCTTTTGAGACGATTTTGCACCTGAAATACATAGCATCGCTCAGCTACGATCACAAAGAAAAAAAAAGGAGCACACCACATTTAGACTACCTGAAAACAATTGAACCAAATAATAATCAATCCATGTAGAACATCTTTGACTACAGAAAAAATAATTTAAAAAATCTCATTAGACTTAAGAGATTTATGCATCATATACATAAATTGTATGCAATTTCTTCTGTTTTTTAAATTGTAAGTTTATGAAAACCAACAAGTTAATCTGATTTGTACAAGTTAAACGATACCAAAAGTTGCACAATCTGATTTATTGATCAGAGAAAAACTCACAGCAAGTGATCAAAGTGGCGGCCATGCGTCTCATTGCACAGTTCATACTGGTGAAGGAATGACTGGCGCACCCTATCGAAGATTCCTGGTGTTGTGTTAATTTTGTCTGCGGCAACACCGATTCTTGCTACGAGATCTTCAGCCGAGTCCACAGGCGTCTGGTACACTAAAGATTTCATGTGCCCCCAGAAGAAAAAGTCCAGTGGGTTGAGGTCCGGTGAGCGAGGAGGCCAAGCCACAGGTCTGATCCATCATACGCTACCGACCAGGCCATCTTGCTTAGGAGATATGCTACGTAGGCAGGTACAAAACAACGTCAGAGGAGATGACTTGTTCATGCTCTATGAGTTTTGATTTAACTCTTTTCTGCCTCTCAGAGTGGAATGCGACCCTATGTTCCATGGTAATTATTGCTCATCTGGATGGGTACTATCACCCCTCTTATTTTGTAAAAACAATTTAGACTCACCCTATATATATATCATACCCTTTTAGATCTTCACATACACCAGCCCCCTCTTTGTGTGTTTAGTTCTACAATCATTTAAAATTTAATCTACAAGTCCAATAACATGAAGTCCAAATTTTTAAAATTGAATCGTAGAATTGGCAAAGAATTGTTAATGATTTTTAGCCGAAAATGAAACAAACACTTACAATTGTCACAAAAAAAATTACAAATTTACTTTCTAAAGATAATTTTTAAAACTTAATTTCCATAAAATACTTCAAAGTACTTTTTTAGTTTACTAAAAAATTTGATGTAAGAGAGATGACATGTTTTGGGGCTCATTGATTAAATTGTATCTTCAAATGTCAGATATTTTCGTATTTTCATTGAAATCAAATAGAATTAGAAGATTCAGGCAAATTCAAAATGTTTTTTCTTACAAATGAAAAAAAAGGATGATTCTCAGATCTTGAGAATTTCAAAAAATTACATTAAGATATTTTTTATAATGGTGAAAAGCCCCAAATAAAAGATACATTACAGTTTTAAAAGATATTCATACAAGATCGGATAAATAAATATTCTAAAACATTTCAATCTTAGTCTTTTCAATGTTTTCAACACAAGCTATCAAAATGTATTGGTTAAAAAAACTTTCTACAAAAGAACCAGGCAATGAATATGAAGAAATTTAATAGAAAAACTCTCCAAATTGTTTACAACATGAAATTTATTATAAACAGATCCTATAATATATACTATTTCAGCCTTTACACACTGTAATAAGTCCATATTCAGCATGCAGAGTGCTTATCCCCAGGTATCAATGGCGGATGCAGAAACCATCACCTCAATAACCATAACGATCCTTTAAAAGAAATTAATGAAAGCATTTAAGACAGTAGAAACTAAAATACCAATTATATACTTTAAAATCAACAAAATTATAATTATCATGCTTAATACTTTAAAAACTGCATAAAATATTTTTAAATGCAGAAATCGGAAAGGAAAGAACGGTATCCTATTTGAAAGAAATGTAAGATTAACTTTGCTTTTCAATTTCATCTGAATTTTTTCATACATGTTTGGCATAGAAATTTGATAATTAAAATGCTAGATTTTTAAAGCTTCATTATGAGCTATTTAGAATTTACACACCCCATTTTAAAACTTAATGTATACAAATTATCAAATTAAAAACTATGATTGTAAAATTGCTCTCCGCTGTGTGTGTGAATTTTACAGTTCAATACAACTAAATGGTGTAAGTGAACATAAAACATGGCTGGATACAAACACTCAACAAGCAAGCTGAAAACTTTAAAACTTTATAACTCGTCAAGCAGAACAAGGAATTATATTTAAGATATCCTTGATATCAACAAATTTTTATAAGATATACAGCTCTCCTATTTTCTGTTCATTGAAACAGTTTTAATGCATACATAAGTATAATTCTAAAAATTACCATGACTTTGAAAAGAAACCAATAAACGAATAAATAATCCAAAAACAGTTAAGTTAAAACTTTCTTATCTACTCGATGAAAAACAAGAGTTTAAGTGTTGCATTTAACAGTTTAGTGAAATGACCAGAATTATAAGTTGTATTAAAACACTACATAATATTAAAAGGCAAATAATTATCTGAAGAGTTAAAAATATTGATAGCCTCACTTGCTGAAAGTAATGAAGGACAAGATAAATACTAGGAAAACTATATTTTAAGTTTAAAATACCATTGATTTTTTTATAGATCAATATATTAATCCTCAAAAACTTAATCATTAAAAATACAAGATATAAAACAGCAAGTATTAGCCAATTTGAGACTTCATAGAATTTACAGCACATAGCTAAAGCACTGCTCTAATAACAGACATTAATAAATAATTTTTCAACAATGTTTAATAATCTGATATATATTTTCTTTTATGTAACAAATAACAAAAAATTACACAAAGTAAAATTTATAGAAATCAGCATTAAATGTTGTTCCAATGCATTAGTAGACATCAGGTTATGATTTGAGAAATTATCTCATGCCCCAAAACATCAGTGCAATACAAGTGATCAGTTAATCACACAAGAGCCAAACACCTTTAAATAAGCAGTGTTAATATTTTGGCAATACTGGATAGTACATTTTACCCTCTGGTTATTTATTAAACACACCACCAGTAAATTAAACCCATTAGGGTTAGGTCAAGTTAAAAGACAAACTTGTGTGATCAAATTAATTCCAAAGGAGAACTAAAATTACTTGCTTGGAAACATTAAAAGGTACCAGAAAAAACATTCAATAAAGCTAAGTAGCCAATTGTAATATGTTTCAAAATGGTTGTTACCAGGATGTTTCCACAAGTAACGACGGCAAAGGCTTTCTTCATTTACGCTGTAAACAGAATATTGCTTCAAGTTAGTTAAACATGCAGTTATGACAGGAAAGTGTTAGAAGTTGCATGCACACAGGATGGATTGAAATGTGAAACTACAAGACAGACAGCAGCACTTAACGCAGGATTACAAATGCAAAACACTAGTTCTACAGATAGAGTCTGGCCAACTTTCATCCATAACTTCAGAACATTATCACTTTCATTGACGTAGTATTAATGGAGATTTTAAAATAACTATAATCCTTTTTCCAAAACTCTCGCACTAACAATTAATCCTTGTTCTTTACAAGCAGTAATTTGTTTCCCCAACATAAGTACTTTTAAACAAGCTTTCCTTCATAGCATGAATTCACTTGCATACCTGCCATCATTTGTACTCTTTAGTAGTCATTATGCAATAGAACCTCCTTCTATTACATTATAAAAACATCCCTTTGATAAAGTGATTTCCAATGCTTCAAAATATTAAATTTTTTCTCACTGTAACCTTCTCTTATTCGTTGTAGCTGAGATATATAAATAACACAATCATGTTGGAAAACAAAAGCGAACAAAAATAACTAGTTATATGAAAAAAGCAGGCATTGACCTTTATTTTCTTATGTCAGCTCATAGAATAAAATGAAACTAAACCAAATGAAAATTTGAAGCATGAAAGTTTTTTTGTACAAAATCAGAAATCATTGCACCTTCCCATAGCGACCTAAACATCAGTGTCACTTGGACCCTGAGTTACAACTTCAGCAGCACATAGCTTGATCGCACTTGATGCCTAAAAAGAATGTTCTTCTCATCACTTAGGAGCCTAATTTTTTGGGTTTGGAATGGAAAGGAACGCTAATTGTATCATTACTCTTAAAATACCCCATCCCATAACACTAACGGCAGTTCAATGAGCATGGGCACTGCTTCCGACTGATCAGCTTAATTTAAGCACTCTCAGTGATGAGCAGTACCTCGGAGGATGACCACTTGAGCTGCTGCTACATGCTGGTTGTCTTAACTCTCGACCCTATATTAAAAAAAATTTCACAACTGATTCTTAACTATCAGACCCTTTAAATCTCTGTAAATTTTTTACATCCCCTGTCAAGCATTGCCAATTAAGATAATTTTCACATTTAATGTGGAGGTAAACTGCTTCGCAGCAGGCACTGTGTAAGTGATACGCCCTTTCCTTTCCAAAATCAGAAATTTTTACAATACTTTTAAGTATTGATTTTGTAGTTTCTCAACAATGCTGTTTGTAGATCCAAAACAACTAACAAGGAACAGCAGAAACTGGATATTTGGTAGCAGCTGGCAGGAATGTATTTGACACATTTCATTATTCACACATTTGACAATTTCATTTGATTATTTATTGCATTTTAATTCTATCTTTATCAAGACCAAAACTGCTTCTTTTTAAAGGAAAAACCCTTAAAGATCCATTGCATTGATAGCTTACATGCTTTTTACGTTGTCTTGAAGATAGTACACCATTGATAATACCATTCTTAAAACACACCAACATGATGTCAGTAAATGCACATATGTGGTGAGCAGCTTATAGCCTATGTGTCAGCCAAACTCTATTTAGAATCTTTACAGAAAACAGGACAAAGCTGCATCTACCTGCAAGGAACTCATGACTCCATTTGCAATGCTAGAAAGCCTTCCAGCGACTTTTGTAACACCATCCCTTACTCCTTCCTTTATGTCATACAAATTGGGCGCATTGTACGATGAGGCACTTGGACTTTTTCTGGAATCGCTACCAAAAAAGTCCTCGCTACTTATACTACTGGAACCTTCAAACCTGGTAAGATTGGACTTTCTTTCGTACTTGAAAGAGATAAAAAAGCATATAGTAGCAATAGTAGGATGATTGACAAGAGTAATGTCATAATCTTAATAGCAATACATGAGAAACACCATAGTAATTATGATGTGTAAGTTTTCTCTTATATAATGCCTCGACAGATTCAAGATTTAATGCCTTTACATGCAGAAATTTTAATCTGTTAAAAGTAGTGCATAAATTTATCAAGCTTATGTGCCTTAGAGATCATGTTTGATGAGAAATTAATTTTTGCAGCTAATTTGAGAAGAAATATTTAGATAGTTGAAAATAACTAGAAAATTGTTCATGTTCAGTTTTTGTTAGTAGGACAAACTTTTATTTCCAACTAAAATGGGTAGAATGAAATAGATTTGAACTGTTTTCATGCATTTGTCATAAAGGATTATCTAATAAATAGGAAAAGCAATATCTAGTTTCTATACATAATTCCATATTTTCAAAGAACTTATCAAGTAATTTTGCTAGATTTGATACTGACTGAGACTTAACTAATCAGAAAAAGCCATTACGTTTAAAGCAAAAACCTGAAAGAAAAATTATGTAATGAATTTACGAGTGTCAACCTAATTTTGAGTTCTAAAAAGGACTTTCTTTATATTTAATATACCCTTTTCAGTATGAAATTGAACATCAAGAGAACAAAATGATTTTATCCCAACTTTTCTTAGTAAGTTGTCTTTACTAAATCATTTATAAATGTGTATTATAATGGATTTGCACTCTTGATAAATGAAATTATATGAATAATTCCTGAACAGATGCTATAGGTATCCAGATTTTATAGATGAATACCATATATTTTTGTCCAAGTTATAACCCCTCCAGTTAAACTTTTAGTAACAGTTTATATTCCCTTTTGATTGACTTAAAAAGTTTGTCATTCCATTGTCAATATAAGATATACTAACATTTTAAAAAACTAAACCACTACATGAATAAAATTTAAAAAAAAAAAGGCAAGTTGCTTTTAGATGCCATAACAATTAACACAAATTTGAACTATTTTAAGTCAGAAATTGAGACTGAACAAAGAAAGTAGATACACTCACGTCAATTGAAGACACATTCTGAAATTTGAATTAATCATATGTGAATAATTCAACTATATCAACATATCATTTTGAAAACACCTCAAATGAACAGTTTAGGCAAGTTAAATCAAATATCCAAAACACAAGCAAGATTTGTTTTAAAATGGTTTTTAAGGCTATGGTTGTTTTACAAGGCTTTTTGGAGAAGATTTGATTACAAAATTGGTGATCACAATAAAATTTATGCATGTTAAACAAATCCAAAGACAAAAAATAATGGTTGATTGATTTGAGTTTTATGGCACAAGATCCAGAAAAGGATAAGTTGTGCCAAACATAAGACAATAAAATCTTATCAATTATAGATGTGTTAAAAATCTTAATGATGAAGGAAGGTAAAAGGGGATGGAAGAGGTGGGTGATCCAACAAATCTGATAAAATTGGTAATGAGGTATTAAAATATCGACGATAAAGATGTTTAAAATGTGAACAAGTTAATATGGCGTATGGTTAATGGTTGTTGGCAATGATGGCATGATGAAGAGGTTTCGTTCATAAACAAATGTCCATGCAGGAACCTGGATTGGCCAATGCGAAGACATGTGATAAGAACATCAAGCCGTGTAGATAGTAATGACGGCAGGAAATGGATGGAAATATATTACTTGTCTGTTCACCCAGTCTTCGTGCCATTTGTTCCACACGATGTCCCGAATAAAATGAACTGGATATCATTGTATGGAACGAGAATGCTTTTAAAGTTTGTGGCATATTTTGCTGTAACATCAGCCAATTCATTGCCAATAATTCCGATGTGTCCAAGTATCCAACAAAATGCGACACAGAAACAACGTCGGATGAGCTTGTTATTAAGTTTATAAATTCATACGCCAAAGGGTGTTTTAAAAAATCTGACATCAAACACTCAAAAACACTTTTAGAATCTGTGTAAAGAATGAAATTTCCAATCCCCAAGGTGTGAAATATATCTTAAAGCTTTATGTAAAGCTAAAAATTCAGACATAAAAACAGAAATGATTGATGGTAATGAAAAATTAAAAATATCTTGGCCACAAACAAAGGCACAGCTGACATGATTGGGTGGTTTTGATCCATCAGTGTAAAGGGCTGTGTAATCTTTAAAACTATGACGATGAGAAATAAAAAGTTGGCGATAAATAATGGGATTGGTATTTGATCTTTCGTAGGCAGAAAAAATTTGAATAGAAGTAAAATTTAGAGATCGCCAGGGTGAAATAGGAAAAAGTGGTCGTTCGGCCACTTCTATAGAATAAAGAGGTGTGTTATCTATGACATTCCTTATGCGTAAAAAGTAATGAAAACAAATTATTAAGTATGAATATATGTAGTATGGTGTTTGAAACTAATAATTATAAAAAGATCTGTTTAAGTATGTCTGAGTTTCAGAAAAGAAATTTAAAAGCAATGGGCATACATGACCTTAATTGTGATTTGATGTGAGCAATGCACTTATATATTCACAATAGAATCAGCTAACTTAGAGAACGAGTCACCTGATCTAACAATTAGTATAAGCCAGACAGAAATGACCTCAATAGATCATAATTCAATTCAAGCTATTATGTCAATTAAGTATTGTCTATAGAACAGTTTTAGAGACAATGCTCAAAGGCAAAATAGATTTTGCAGCCAGAGTGTCTCTTATGGACTGCAATAAGAGTAGTGTGCTCAATATTCTAGAGCAAAGACTACGAGGGATTGGAAATTTGTAGTCTGAGAAAATAAGTTTTAATTCCATCTCGCTAATGAGTGTGCTGTTTAGATAACAGGTTGAAGGGGTGCCTTGTGTTGATAAGTTGGGAGCAATCAGATAAAGGAGATGTAGCAGATCATAAATGTTTAAATGAGATCTTTGTACCCAAACCTGTAATTTGCTCAAGCTGCATAAACACGCAGATTAAGTGGGAGACCAACATGTTATTTAGCTGGATGCATAATGCATTTTATCTTTTCCAAATAGAATAGCATTCAATTGAAATTTTTTCAAAAACTCTAGTTTCAGCTTAGGATTTGGAGTGTTAGAGGATATTTTTTTCAAGTGCTACATATGCTTAAAAACTCAAAGGCAATCTTAGAGAATGCAATACACAATAAACATTCATACTCAAATGTAGAAAGCAAGTGAAATGTTAAATCAATTTCTTGCTCAATAATCTGGCAGCAAGAGAGTTGTTGGTAGCTAGCTGTCTCAAGCAAACTAATATCAGGACAGCAAGAGTATTTGTATTATATTAAAATTTTTACAAATTCAAGCTGGGTCCTCCTCCCACAAAAAACTCTAAACCTTTAGGTGAGTTGGGAGGAGGTGAGTCTCAAATTCAAGCTGGGCAATGATGGGTTACTACATTAAATTTAGTATCTGTTATGTGATACCAGGCTGTTTCCAAACCTTACACTCAAATTTAAATTGATACAAAATCTTCTTTTCCCAAAAAGCATTTCTATAATTTCAATTTATCAATCCTTAAATAGCACTCACTACTGAAAAGTATCATAACTATTTTCCGTTGCGAAGACATTCTGTTTTAACCTAAGATGTACACACATCACTATTTAAAATAATTAATGTTATTCAGCTTCCTAAAGAATAACCTCTGAAAAATCTGCATGAAACAAAATAAGGAAATGTCTGCAATATAATGTCATCACCCAATTGATAGCATGTATTAGTAGGTATGATGAAATGTCCACCCATGTTCTTAAATAAAAAATATAAAGCACAAATGATAAAACAAATGACTCACTTCCGATGGAGACAATTTCTGAAATTTAAATATATGTTTAGAGCAATAAAATATTGTATAATTTTAAATTCTAAATTATACAAGTTTGATTTAAAACAAAAACTGAAATAAATGCAAACTACAAGCACAAACAAAGCAAAATACACAATATTATAACAAAGGATGAAAAGCATTTAGAATAATTGTGTTCAGGGTTGTCACTTAATTAATGGATATATGCATAACATTTCAATTGATTTACTAATTTCAGTTTATTGGGGTAACTAGGTATACAATATACAATATTGCTTTTTGCCTAAAAAATTTATCTTAATAGTTTTTTAACTACAGGTTAAAAAACTGCCTATTCATTCCTTCCTAAATCGATAATACAGAGGCACAAGATACGTTTCTTATCTAATGGGATTCTTAAAACTTACATTTTTTCAGTCTAAAAATTAGACACTAAAAATATTAATTTAGTTTTGTTGCTCTTTGACATCTTTTGCTAGACAAGGGCTAATTAGACCTGGATCTTGGCTTCAAGAGGGTTTCAAACCATTGCAAATATCCATATCTAGACAGGATTTTAACCAAGAGCCAGAAAAAAAATATTAATTAAACCACAAGCTTTGGTTATATGGAATTTAGCTGGTCATCAATGTTGACTTTTACTTTTATAATGGTCATAAATAAAAGCAATTACTTTTTCAGTTAATTTCTAAACTTAATTTTAGTAAGGCAAATAAGTTAAATTGTTCTGAATTTTATACATTATAAAATGTATAAACACAGCATTAAAAATTCCTCACTATTCTTTTGCAATTTAAAATTTTCTTTTAATTTTTTCAACATTTTTATCATTTTACCTTTATCTTAAACAAATCACAGGATGCCAAAAAACTTGGCTAAATATCTCACCTTCATACTCTAATAAAACAATCATACATTAAAAAAAATCTTGGAAGTTTTAAAATTGTACAAAATTCAATCTTTCAAATATGAAATAGGAGAATTAAATACTTCATAAAAGAAATTCAGTTTAACAACCCTCAAATTTTCAAGAAATGTGAAATACAAAAGACAGATTTTGTTATTAAAAATGAACTATGAAGATTTTAGGTACCTCACTTCTTCCTATTTAAAGACTAACAGAATTCTCTAACATTACAAAAGAAATGAAGGCCATAGGAAATAACCTCAATACTAGCAGATGTACATACAAGGTATTGGTATTTTTCAATTAACATCACACTGGAACAACACAACAGGCTATTGGTGACATGTGCATACAAGGAAAAATAAATAAAAAGCCTTTAAAATATAAAATGTATATATACTTTTATATGTACAATTTTCAATAGAAAAATTAAAATTTTTAATGCTGTAAAGAAGCATAGAATGAGTAAACGTAATTTTTACCAGTATTATGTTCATTCAATAAAATGAGCAAGAAATTAATAAGGTTATAACATACATCATTGTCTTTAGATGGCCCAAAAAACTGTTCAGATGATATGCCTTTGGCGTTTCCAAATTTTTTCTGGGCTTCATCAGAATTACCCAAGTTAGATGTGGAAGCTGATTTTCTTGCTCTGCCACTAAAATGTATGTTTCATTAAAAAAACAAGAAAAACTTCAGAACATAATTTTTAAATGATTAAAACGGAAACATCATTGAATTTTTTTATGTATACATTGGTGTTTGATTTATTTGTTCAAGTAATAATGTTGCAATGTATATCTGCATGAATAAAGCAAACTTTACCTCTTCAACTATTCCCCATAAACTCCAAAACCATTTGATCCATCCATATCAAATTTAAAACACTGCCAGTCATTGGAAAAGGAACACCATGAAGGAAGCATGTTAAGACAGTTATCCACAAAGTATAGTTCATTTCTGTATGACTCTTAGGGAGAGTTCATTTCAGTTTGGATAGACTCCTCTAGAATAGCAACCAACACACATTTTTCTTTTCTACCTTTGTGTGTAAGATACATTTAAAACACTCATTCTTTCTTCAAGACTGAACAAGACACTCTAAAGATATGGTTCTCAAAGATTGAATAGAGTAACCTATCCTCCTGAAGTGAAGTAATCTAATCACCCTGGACCATGTGACGTAGAAGGCCAAGTCTCTTCTCGTGAAAATGTCAATGTGGTGTTTTGTTTGGATCATGATGTCTATGTCTTCAACCTTATAAAACAACTTCACTTTCCAATTTTGATCACCAATAGTTAGGGTAAACACGAAGGGACCTCTCATTTTTTCCCCACTTTTGAAGTAAACTTATCTTATATTAATTTAAACTGTTAAATTTAAATTCTCCCAAACTGAATCTCATTTATCTTAAATTTTCACTGCTCTTAAAGCAACTCAACAGCTGTACAGGGCTTAGAATTAACGACTAGTCATCAATCCCCAAAATCTAAGCATCTTTGGCCATGGTTAGTACTTGGGAGGGTGACCAATTGAATACCCTGACTCCATAGGCTCGAATTTTCATAATAGCTGATTTCTTATGATTACCAAGCCCCTAAATCAATAATTTAAATAAATTTTTCACAATTATGTCAATTGCTTTTTGTGCAAACTAATTTCTCATTCTGATGTGGATAAGCAGCTGTGGTGTTCAGAAAGTGATATCTTGTCTTCTTGTGATGACAGTATTATAACATTTTGAACATTTATTTCTAGATATAATAGGTTAAAAACAGGCTATGAAAAATATACAAACCTAGTATCTCTTGAAGATGCAAGTAAGGTATCAATTGGAGATCTCTTTTCCATTTTCTCATTTATCCAGGAACCTTTAGCTGTTACATCATTTAATCTGTAAGACGAGTCTCGAGATAGAAAAGGACTATCACCATACCTGTCAATATGGGTTCATATAACAAGTTAAAATGAGTGAAGATACAAGTTTGCCTACAAAGTAGTAGTTCAAGTTTTTCAAATATTACATTACATACTTTGGTGGCCCACTGGTAAAACTGAGGAACTCAAAATCATCATCTGGATCTGCATCACGATTCTTTTGAGCATTAGATGGAGATTCTTGAGTTATGAGTTTCATGTCAGAAGCAGCAGAGTGTGCCATCAGACCTACATTTCGGCCACCAAAGCCCATTCCCAGGCGTTCTAACTGTTCAGCTTTCTGAGGGTTTGTCTGGCGCAGCTTCTCTTCAGTTTTTTTCTGTTCTAAGCTCAAATCTTTATAAGCCAGCCGAACAGATGCCCTAGATGAAATTAAATATTTATGTGATGGGGCTACTTTACAAAGCTACTGAAACTTCAATTTCGAAGACTTGTGTAGAACACATTGAAGAGAACATAGATTAGGATGTTGAAAACTTGTTAAACAAGGATGACAACTAAAATGATCTTTTGATTTTTACATCAAATTTCTAAATTAATTCTTGAATTAAGTTTCTTTTAGATTGGCTCCTTTTAAAAGGATACTTTTGTTTCAATTTTTAAGACAAAAATATATTGAGAATAATGATAAAAGGTCACCAATTAAGGTTTGCAAAATACAGAATGTAAAAATTTTAAAATAGATTCAATACATATTTTAAATGTTTAACAGAAAAAATCATTTTCATACAGCCTAAATTGACATAAATGAGATGCCTAATAAGCACTAACTTTAATTTTTGGAAGTATTTTACGGATGGGAAATAGCAAGAAGCATTCAAGACAGTTTATAACAATATATAAGAACATAATACACAGAGCATAACAAATAGCATTGCATTTTTGTAAAACTTGATATTCAAAAGAGTATTTACATCTGTTTTTCTTGCTCTTCTGGAGGAAGACTGCTAACCACTTCAGACTCTGCCTGTTCCCTCTGACGATCTATTCTTTCAGCTTCTTTTTCAATATCATCGAAATTTGCAGTTACGCGTTGTGCTCCCAAACCTTTTTTTCCACCCAACTGAAAAGAAATTAATGGATTTTAAAATACAATACTCAAAATCTGAATATCAACAAAGGAAATTTTTATGAAGGAAAACTTTGTAAAGAGAAGAATGGGCCGAGGAAAACATGGCATAACAGTGGCTACATATTTAATAATTTAATTCATTCAAAGATAAACTTCAAAGCTACTCAAGCAATTAAATCAAGGAAAAGGTGGTATTATAATATTCAGTTGATATCTCCTTTAATGCAAATACTTTTAAATTGAAGATATCTTATATACTTTAAGCTGGTCTTTATAACAAGTGCACATAGATGTTAATTTGCTAACAAATTCAGGATAATTTAATAGTGACTGATGGAGAAGTGAATCATATTTAACTGTTCTACAAGTAGGTTGGGATATTAAAGGTTAAGTTAAATTATCAATCTATATAGTCTATGCAACATTCATTTTTGGGTCAATTATCATGTATTTTATTTGTATTAACATATATAAACAATATCTTACAATGCGAAATATTCCAGAATGCGAACAGTGGTAAGAATCAGCTTAAAATCTTTGTGGCTAACAAAAACATGCTGTACTTGAGAAAAACCTAGCAGAAGCCATTTCAAGGGAAAATATATTAGCTAATAAAGTAAGGTTAGGGCAGATCTTACAAAAATAGAAATTTTCAAATGCCGTGTTTCTAACAATGTAATACTGTGTGTTTAAATTTTCTTGGCTTACAGTTCTTTAAGTTTGTTCATTAGTATATCTTTGATTTAAAAAAAGTTTAAAATTCAAAATGTACCCCTTTTTTGGCAGCTACTGGTTTTCTTCCACCTATAGTAGATTTCTTGTGTTCAACTTGACGATTACTGGAATCTGGTTCTAGGGAAACTTCTAATTTGGAACCTAATGAAAAATAAACATTGCTTAATATGTTACATTAAAAAGATTGCAACTTTATAAACTATTTATAAAAAAGGCCAGCATACATCACAATGTAACAAATGAAGAAAATTGAGAACGAGATTCCACATCAATAGAGTTTTTCCAAGCTTCAAACACAAAACATTTGCATTTAATTTAGGTTAAATATTCTATTTTAATGTCATTTTCATTTGCAGAAAACTCACCCTATAATCTGAAACCTAACATTAACGGAAAAATCTTCCAAATTCAACGCTTTCAAATTTGTCAAATTTTAAATTACAAATATTTTTAAAATATGGCAGATATTTACTTTAGAATGTTGGCCAAGATAAAACAATCACAACCAATCTTCCATATACATTTCTGAAGAAAGTATTTGAGAAATTAAAGTGAAGTTGCTTACTTGCAGATGAATTTGAGAAGGCTTCTGTATCTTTAAAGCATGAACCATTTCTAAATTCCCGAGTTTCAATTTTTTCAGTGTCCTTGTGATACAGATGCGTTTCTGCAATGTCTTGAAAGAAATCTTTTTCTCTTTTCTCAGGTGATACTGGAGCCTCAACATGTGGGAGTTCGATATGGATCTGCAAAGATTAATTAATGCTTTAAGAATTAAACTGAGACAATTGATTCCGTTTAATTGTTCATCTTCCAGTATTTAATTCAAACACTAAAAAAGAAAACACTAAAGAAATTATGAGTTGAGTATAACAATAAGGATTACAAATTCATATAGAAGAGAGAATAAGTGGATAAACATCTTCACTTTTCTACCAATGATTTTTAGATTGAGATGTTATGAAAAATGACTTAGTATTTTTAAGTGAGATTAGTGTAAATTCTGCCTTATTCTACAAAAATATAATTTAAAATAAACAAAATAATAATTCAGGAGATTGTGTAGAAAAAAAGCTATGGATTTTTAAAACTTGCAAATTGCAGAGGCATAAAAATTGGGGGGGGGGGGGAAAACACCGAAAGATTTTTGCAGTTGATAAAATTTTATTTCTTTATTTTGACTGGATGAAGGGGTACAACTCTAAAAGAATCGTTTTTAAAAATCCAATAAAAAAATTATTTCTTACTTTTGCATGGAAGCGTTAAGTCACAATTTCAACAATTTACTTGAAAATTCCAAAATACTAAGAAAATACAGTTCAGGAATCTTCAGATATAATGAAGTATGCATTAATTTTTTTTTTAATTTTTAGTTCACTTTTGGTCAAACCTGATTTTGCAAATTTAAACTTCAATAACTGAGTTAAGTATTGAAAATTGTCAAGAAAATTTTACTCATGTGCACAAAACTTTTCAATACTTTATACTTCTTTTATGAGTGACCGTTTGTAAAAAAATGGTTTTTCAGAATCCTTGAATTTGGATTGAACTACTCAAATTTTGTTCTCAAACTACCTGCAGTAAAACTATAATAAATTCTTTTGGTACAGCTTATAAAAGACTATATATACTATACCTTTGTTCCATGGAGCCTCATAGCAGAAGCTGCTTGATGGTGAAGTTTCTCCCTGTACAACTGGGCAGCACGGCTGTTATACTTTTGTTGTGCATCTTGGGAACCACAGCCATGTTGTTGAAAAAACACCAGCTATAAAATAAATTATGAATGAAAAAAGATTTATTTTTAACTTTCCAGTGAAATAGAATAAATCCTTTTATAAACTACAGGAACTTTCATAAAATACTCAAAGCTATTGTTCACAATACCACATACTATTATTCAATACTATTGTTCACTTGAACCAGACATTTTGCGAAAATCTTCCAAATTGCAAATGTACAGAAATAATAAATATAGAACCACAAATGATTATAGATCTTGCATACATTTAGTAAGCAAAAGGTAAGTGAAAAGACAAGTAGGTTCATACATTTTATCAATATTTGTAACAAGTTACAGAAAATCTGTTACTGATAAATGTAAAATGATTTTTGAAGATATTAGTTTAAGCATTAATTTCAATGCATGTTTGGAAATCAAAATCCACTGTTTGAATTTTAAAAAATCAGTTAGAAAACGTCATTAAATAGATCTCTGCATAGATCTATTTAGTGATGGTTTTGCATAAGACCTATTAACTCTCAGAAATTCTGTTCCATCAAAATAGACTGATCCCAAATGCAAAACGATTGAACAATGAATTTGATTTCAAAGCACTAGACAAGATGATTGATAAGTTTGGGTTTGTTTCATGATAAAAACTCTAAAAGCTGCACCAAACACAAGACAGAATACGACATCCAGTTAAAACAGATTCAACAATAAAAGTAGAAATATGTATTACTTGAAATTTATAAAAGGTTTGATGACATAAATAGATAAAATGATGCAGTATAATAGACATGAAAGGTAAACACTACATGGAGTTGACAAATTGAACGCTATGCAAAAATTTAAAAAGATTTGGGTAGGTATTCTTCCTGACAGTTGAAGGCAGTTGATTTAAGATGTTATCATTTTTATATTAAATAGGATTACACTGAGATAAATAACAAACTTCTTTGATTTGATAGATGCAAATCACATTCAGAACTCAACTTGTTTTCTTATATTCATCTATGAAAACTGCTCAGAATCAAAAAGTACAAGTGAAATATTGAATATTATTGTGCACTGGTGCTTTTCTTCTACTATTATAATAAATACTCTAGATTTCTTTGGCTTTCCTCATACCAACTCCCGTACTCACTACTAGTCACTCCTTTTCTCCACATACATTGTAATTGTCTGAATTGAGTGCAGATTGCCCTTAGCTTATTCAAATTTATGTCACTTTCACATATACATGGCATTAATACATCCATTGACAAGTAATGAGTTAAGAATTAGTAATGAAGATAGTTAGCTTGGATCAATTCTAGTTACTGGTGTGGCCACACCCCCCCCAAGGTAAATTTTTAGTCACCAATTGCTTAATTTGCAAAACATGGAAACTTTGTTTAGAAAGTGTAGATGGCACTGGTTGAAGGACATCAAATCTCATTGTTGCAGTAGTAGTACTCCTGAAGCAGTTCGCACTTTGAGTTACTTAGTTTAATACTTCAGGTTTATTTAGAGAATTGAATTGGTTCTCTCTGCTGGTTATTCTTTCTTTGAAATCAACCTGCCTGCTATTTCGTACTATCTTATGCATGGCTACTAAATAAATTCTATGGATGTTAAATAAATGTATTTGAGATTACTTTTTAATATGGAGTGAAGGACCTTAAAAAGAATGTTGCACGATGTACTAAAGGTGAACTGATAACCAGCATGTAAAAGTGGGGAGACGATATTTTATATGATTGGAAGGCTAATAGTAATGGCTATGGATGAGTTTGTTGTAAGGAGGGAATTAACAAGCATTGTCATTCACCATCTGAACAAGATAAGGTTGGTTGGGGTTTTTATGATACAAGGGCCATATTTAGAACAAGATAAGGAATGTCAGGCAAGTCACTATCTTCTGCTTGAATTTATTCAGCTTTATTGTTTGAAATTATCAGTATTACAATAAATAGCAATCTAATATTTGAAACTGCTGCCATTTTTATATTTGGCTACTTACTTTTACATTTAGTGACAAAATTTTCAAAAGCTCTCTTGCCAACCCATTCCAGTGAATTGAATTTTAAGTTACCTTTTGTATGAAATACATTAGTAAAACTTGAATTCTGATTTTTTTTCTTAATTCAAATTATTGAATTTGAAATTTTTTTTGCCCCCCTGAATTTTCCAATAATTTTTACGTAAAACTATGTGCTTCATTCAAATTTATTTTTTAATATTTTCTTATTCAACAAAACATTTCAACAAACACAAGCTTGTATTAATTTTTCCTTAAAAGCCTAAAGATAATTTAGTGGTGACTTGTTATTTCTAGGAATCCATTTTATGTTTAAATACTATACTTCATTTTATTTGTTTCTTATGGATGAAGTCTCTCATATGCATAACTGAAACATTTAACATGGCGATATTTTAAAATGCAGCTTTTGAGCAATTTCAACAATCCCTGAATATAAATTTCTAATATAGAAATACAAAAATACTTGTTCACATTTCTATAAAAATAGTTATTCATTGAATTGAAAAATATCTTAATTAAATCCTGGATGCTTTGAAGTGATTGAGGTGTTATGACTGGTAAATTTTTATAATATATGATTATAAATATGACCACTTTCAATTTGATAACAGCTATATAGATTAGGGTGGTTATTGGGTTGGTCCTAAGGGCTTGCTCATAACTATAACAAACCTTGAATGAGTAGCATACTAATTGGACAAGGACATTTCAATTTCCCTTTGGTGAGCAAATTTCTACATGGAAACACAGGATTGGGTACAGCTTTGAGTTGGTTGTTTTGGGATTTTATGGCACAAGGGCAATATTTGGCCAGGTATAGCTTTGAGATAGACTGTTTGGCAATGCTATTTGGCAAGATTTTTATACTGCCAAGAGAGAATTCCAGAAAAATTAAACTTCAAATTTCACGAAATAGAATCCCGAGACTTATCTACAGCACTAAATACAGAAGACATTGTAAAATAAAAAGAGATAATGATATACAAAAATTAATAAGAAATTTAAAAAAATAAAGAAACAATACAATCTTATGCCACTGCACTGCGCCATGTTAAAAAATACAGACTGAAAGTTTCAATTCTTCAAATTTCCAGGAAATGGAAAAGAATTGGAAATTTTTTTAAAGGACCAAAGAAATCAAAGGAACAGGGAAAGCTGGGGTTGCCTTTGCCTGCTACAACTCACTACAAAAAGCACGCAAAAGTATTGCTACAAAAGTCTTTATATCATAGTTGTACCCGAGATTGTTCAAAAGATCAGACAGAATAACATGTTAAGACACATTTACACTTGTGCATCAAACCGAATCCAAATCCGTCAAACTGATGAGAACACAGGAATGACTACCTGTCAATCATTTCATTCATGCTGCTCAGTGTTTCTATGAATCCTGATATTTATAGTAGATTTGGATTAATGTACAAGTGTTAATGATATTTTAAGATTGAACATATTAAAACTAATGATCTAAAATATTACAAAAGCTTGACAAATGAAAGCTGTTAATTTATATAACAGCAATCACATACACATGGAAAACTAACACTATAATAACATTCACAATGAGAAGAACTGAGAATTTATGATGCAAAATAACAAGGGGAAGATAACATACTGCATTGCTATTTCCTCCAACTTGCATAGCACGCAACTGAAGCCAAGTCCAGTTTGTGTCAAGCTGAGTCGATCTTACAAATGATAAGTGGACCCCAAGAGAACGATGGACAGCTGAACAGTCCATACAGATAAATACTCCATAAGTGACACTGGCCCATGTTGGGTTTTTAGCACCACAGTCGAAGCAAACCTAAAAAAGTTAAATAAAAAAGCAACTATATAAAAATAAGAAAGCGATTTTAGAAAAACATTCAAAGTTGTTACTTAATCATATAACGTGTAGATCAATGTGAAAATTCATAAATGAGTAATAAATGACAAGTCAAATAGATTATTATCGGAAAAGAGTTATTTCTCCCAAAAATTTTAAGCAGTCATAAGGTTATGTTTTTTCGTTAGACTTACGATGAAACAAAACTGAAAATGTTAGCAGAAAATCTAGTTAGCTACGGAAAGTAAACAAAACAATATTTCAAGACAGACCTAGCTGACGGTTTGAGTGAAAATTCAAACAGAAAATCAGATCACTGCTGATGGCCGGATAGAAATTTACAAAACAGATAAAAAATATTTTACACAAATTTACCTTGTTTGATGTTATACTTCGTAATCTCTTAAAAGCTGCAGCAATATCATTTTTGCAAGGTTTCTCCTCCGCCATGATGCCTCGTTGTAATATGAATGATGACGTAATTTACACAACACAAGCAACAGCTGCTTGATTGCGAAACTGCATTATGCAGATAGCATGTTTTTGCTTTCATAGCTGTCTTCTTAAAATAATAAAACACTTTATCTGACGTCAAATAAAACCTTTTGCAACGTAGTAGGTTCTTGATAAAATTATTGTCAGCCCAGAGTTTCAGCATGTATTTTCATTTCCTTTCCAATCATATCATGATTATGAGTTGAAAGAAAATTCACCAACAAATCCTTTTAAAACTCCAATTTCTTAATATGTGGTCATATATTATATTATATGAGGTATTTATGGTAGGTATTTTCCTGTAGAAAATGTATTTTCAGTTCAGCTAGAAAACAGCTCAACAATGTTTTGTTTACAGATTTGACAAATAGATATTGCGGAAGCGTATGCATTTATTTTGTTTTAAATTCATGTTTTAAAGTACGTTATGTTTATTAGTTTCCTTAAAAATATCTACATTCCCGCCTTCAGTAAATCTTTGTTGCTTTCACGTTACAAACCTCAAGTTTCTTGTGCTTCTCTCATCAATACATCCGCTGTAGAGTCAGACCCTAGCAGCGATTCCGAAATTGTTATTACCGAATCTTGTGTTGAGCGATTAAAAAAAATTGCATCCGATGGAGTTTTTCTGCGTATTGCTATAGATGGTGGTGGTTGCTCCGGTTTTCAATATCGGTTTGATCTTGATTCGGCACTTCAAGACGACGATGTTTGCTTTAACCGGGATGGCGCAAAGATTGTTGTGGATAAAATTTCTTTAGATTTCCTGAAAGGGGCCACCGTCGATTACAAGGAGGAGCTTATTAGATCATCCTTTACGATTGCTAACAATCCGCAAGCCGAGAGTAAATGTTCCTGTGGGACTTCATTCGCTGTTAAAATATCTTAATTTTGAAAATTTATGATAGATCACCTAGTTAAATCATTAAGTTACTAATAACTTTGAACTATAGTGTAGTGACTTGCTTTTACGTCTTTTGCATTAGAGTATTTATTAAGTATTCATTTGTGTTACATTACATGAGCACACGAAAGAGTTTTACAAGAGTGATATCACATGCTGTTCTACACCTGTCAGAATTTTCGAAATTATGTGAACTGTTTGGTGTCCAATGCTTTTAAAACTTCGTTTTTTGAAAATTAATTGCTTTGTTACCTTTTGTAAAAAATATGTGGCAGCTTCGTAGTTAAGAGTTTCAGTCTAAGCTATTTGCACAATTTAGTCATTTTTAAATAAATTTCTATCATAGCTTGAGTGACATTTTCTGAGGATAAATGTGTCTTTGTTGCAAATTGATTGGATGTGAAATTATTACTGGATTGATTTTATTGAGTTTGCTAAAAGGTCTACTTAAATATATGTACTTTTATTTTGGAAGTTTTTTGTCTCTAGTTCGAGATATAGATGACCTAAGCGTTTTATACAGTATTGGTTAGTCACCTTTGCAAAGCCAAAATTATAAATATTTATAAATTTGAAGAATTATAAATTATTTCTAATGATTTGAAGTCTTTGGGGGTTATTCTTGATTTTAAAGATCAAAGCACAATCATTTGAAAAATACTATATTTTTCTTGTAATGTAATAACACAATATGTAATGTCAATAACACTTTTGAAGGATAACAATTGCAATACTGATACTCGTGATCAAATCTGATTAATATCATAATTTTTTGTAAAGGGGAATTTTAATAATAACTCATTTGATCAAATAAATTGGTTGGAATTAGTTAACCTCTGATGAAATGATGCATTTGGATTTGTTATATACAAGTACTTCCAATTTTTTAAAATTTGAGTCAGGTTCTAAACTTACACTATTCTCAAGCAAATAACCCAAATGACTAGTTTAAATTAAAACAGCCGTAGAAAAAATTTGTGCTCAATATTTTTATCCTAGTTATATTCTGTAGTTAATAAAGTAATTATTGAACAGTTGAATGCTTAATTATAACCAGTTAAATTTAAACATTTGAAATGAAAATTGAAGTTATGTACTATTTTAAATGTTACTGCTAAGCAATTTTGTGTGTAGGTAAATTTTGTTTTTATAACATGGCTTGAACATCAAAAATTGTATATAACAGAATCAAGTTGTATCTCAATGTATTCTTATTACTAATGTTTGAAAAGTTTCTGCAGTTCAATGTAAGTGTTAGAGCAATAAAATTTGATTTAAAACTTTGGAATATAAAGATTTCATTATTTTGTTGAGGTTGAATTGTATAAAATTAAAACTGACTAGTGAGAGCATGTATTTCCTTCCTATCTGTGTAAAACAATTTAATTTTATCCAATACTAAATTAAAAAGAAAATACTATAAGACATAGATGTAGATTTATTCTAGAAAAGTACATGGTTGTAGTGCAGTACAATTTTTAAGCTTTTACTTTCAAAGCTGATAAAAAAGTTTGGGTCAATAATGAAATATTGAATGCAACAAAAACTTTTCCAAGATCTATTGTTTAAACTTTAACTTGGTATTTCCAATCATGCAGTTTTGTAATTTAATTGTGCCCTTCGTCATTGCTTGTTCGTTCCATGCATAGAAATTCTTTTCTGAGAAATGTATACCCACTAAATTTCAGCTATAGTTAATTTCATTTTGCTTATCCAATTCAGGTGCTAATTCATTTTACAGATGAATTATTTTTGTTTCATTGTGTGCTTTTCCCCTTTTGATGTATAGATTTCATAGATGAAAAAATTTTACTCATAATGTTAGAACAAAAATGGGATGTTCTATACTTGGTATTATTTAATATTTGTAAAATGTTTTCATGCAGTGATTTTAAATAAAGATGTTGCTGTTTCTGAAATTTTAAGTGCCTAATATTTCTTTGTAGTGTTTTGAATTTTCTTTGAAAATCGATTTCGAGTTACATATTCAATGGAATTGGTCAGGGTATGCTGATTTAAATCAAGTGATTTTTATTAAAAAATCATTGATTTAAATCAAATTTTTAATTTCGTTTTTCTTTCTGTTATGTTTAATAGTTGTGAAAATGAAATACTGAACAAGATTCATGTTATTTTATTCAAATAAGTCAAGAACTTCGCTCGTACTGAGTTCACCTCAAAATTATATTGAAAATCATCCTTCCTTTGAAGACACTAAATAACATTATTTGCTGATTGGGATCATAATTACCAGACAAATATTTTCATCTTGGATCATTGACCAATAGGTATCACTCACAAGCCTGGTCATCAATGTTGGTTTTGTTTTAAAGATTCCGTGTGACTATAAATCGCAATGGCAATTTTAAACCATTCACCATGTGTTGAGTGAAGATGCTCAAAATATATTCACTCAAATTATTAATATTCTGCTAACTTGCTTTCTTAAGATGTTCCAGTTGTTAATTTAGTATTATAGTCTGTTCATAAAAATATAGGCACTAACAACAAAATTATTTTCTTCAGTATCACAAAGCATTCCAATTTTGCCCATAAATCTTTAAAATTGGTTCTTTTAAGTTTTGTTTGTTGTAGTATATTAGGTAATTTTTATTTCAATTTATTGGGAAATTTTATGCATTGATCCCTTAGAATTTTTTACACTGCTAGAATAATTATTCAATATTTATGGAATTGAAATTTAGAATGTAAAAGTTAATTCACTCAACTGATAATTGAGTGAGTATGTTGAGAAAAAATTATGGTTTGAAGCAGAAAGCTATTGGAATTGATAAATTTTTTATTGCAAGCTCAAAATTCCACTGAATTAGCATAGTTTCTCTATGCTGTTCATAGAGAAAAGCTTAATTTTTTTTGGTTTTATATATAAACCCCTTTTGTGTGCTTCAAATATACCTATGAAATACTTGTCAATGCTTTGAAAACTAGACATTTGATTTCAAATATATGTATTTTGCATGTCGTCTCATTTTTTTACTGAATTTACAAAAAATAACAATTTTTTCACCAATAAGTTATTTTTGCAAGCTAAAAAATAAGTAGGATTTTTTCAAGATGCAAGTTCCTTTTATTTTATTTTCTATTGATGACATGATTTTTTCTCAAAAGCAAGTCTTGAACCAATTAATTATTTTATATTAAAATAATTGAGGTAATTCAAAACATTTTATTCATATATGATAAATATATAATGTAAAAAAATTCTGAAATTTGTATTTTTGAAAAAATTCATATGGGATCCAGCAACCTTATTTATCTGGGTCCAAAAAAATCACGTCATGGGTTAAACACAGTATTCTAAGCCATTTGAGAACCAGATGGATAAGCATTACTCATATTGGCATTTGGGGCACTGTCTATTTACTCTCATGTGATTTACTTGACTAATTCCTGTTGCGTTTTAATCTTTCAAAAATTTGCCTGGCTGTATTTTTTAATACATTAATGTTTTACATAAAAATAAATCAAAACAATTTAGAAACTACACTAATATGTGTCTCATGTCCAACAAATTTATACATGTACGGGCAAGGAATTAATTAAAATCTGATTTAAATAAAAAATCTAATTTAAATCAAATAAATCCAATGTTTTTGATTTTTTTTTAAATTAAGATTTTTTCATACCCTGGAATTGGTGAAGAAATGTAATATTCAAATTATCAGTTATGTTTGATTAGTTGAATGATTACACTGGTTTGCAAAATGTAACTTCAGGAAAAATGTTTGTAATCTTTTGGTAGATATGTAGGTATTTATATAATTAATGTCGCACTGGAGCAATACAACGGGTTTTGGCGACGGTCCTGGATCAAACCCTAAGGGAAAAATCTAACAAACGTTTTTGGATATTTTTACTTTACATATAAACATAATAAAAAATATTTTTCAAATATTTCTATCATGTCATTTTTTGCACAACTGGTTTTAAGTTACATATTCAATGTATTTGGTGAAAAAAATGTTTATTTAAATTATCATTTCTGTTCTTTTAATCAATATCACACTTGTTTTATCATGCCTAAAAAGGAAACAAATTGATTAACATCTTGCTTGTTTTTATATCCAAAGCAGCATTTACGAGGTTTGTACACTGCTGCAGGTCCATTTCGTGAATCACTCAACAGTAATCTGTTGTCATGCTAATATCCCAGTGTGTTTATTACTTCCTTTCCATGTTCTTAATATCTTGGTGGAACCTTTCACCCTGATAATCACTCATGGCCCACCTTGCATGATATCCAAGCTTCATGACAGCTTCTGAATGATATAAGTTTTAGAATATTTCTTCCAGTGAACATTCCCTCCTTCAATTTCGTGCCAAATAAGGCTGGAAACTTACTAATTAGGTTCAAAAGATGTTTCTATCTTTAGACGAGGCTTGACCAACTGTTTCATCAGTCCAAACTTGATATAAAAGGTGGTAATAGAGCACTTTCTCTGGGTTAACCAAGCTCTGTACGGGTCTCGTACTAGGTTGTAAGGCTTGATTGGCAAATTTGGTCATTCCTTTTGAAATCTATATATATTTACTCAACTATTCCACTCACAAAGAAAACGTGGATATATACTTGGTTTTGAGAACTCATTAGTTCTGCAACATCTTTAAGCACACACACAAGATCTCTTAAAAATTTAGATTGTTAGGGATTAAGGGTTATGGCTAAGATTTCTGAAATGATGAATTCATTCCTGAGCTCAAGTCTCAAACGGTGGAATCCAGATTTGTAGGGATTAAAATACTACGTTCATGCAGCACAAGTCTAGAATCCTGTGGGTAACAGGTTACATATTAACCCCCGTTCTATTTGTATTGGGTGTGAAGAGGGGTGTAATGTCCCGTCATCCTGGACAGAGCACTTGCTAGGGGTGCTCTCCTGGTTTGGCTGTGCAGATAACCTTGGAGTTTTTTTAGAATCCAAGCAATGCTCTTGGCGCATTTTTTGTGCACTTTTAGTAGCAAGTTATGGCAGGTGAAGGTTCAATGGGTTAACTGTATACTGAAAACATTTGATTTTAAAACAAGCTGTTACTTCACATGCGGGATGGAATTTTGAAGCATAAAGTGTAATTGCTTGAAACGTTGATCATATCATCAATGATTTGTCAGCCTTACATAATGATGGCAAAATTCGCATTCCTGGTGCAAAGCTCTACAAATAAAAAAATATTGATAAGAAAAAAACTGACTGCAATAATACGATGTGTCATTTTTTAAAAAATTAACTTAAAGTGCATTTACAATGACTCAAAATCGAATTTTGTAGTCATCTCAGTATCTTTTTGTAGGTTTGTCTTACCTACAGTATGTGAAATGGATCTAAAGTAAATTATAGAAGCTATAAAAATCTGTTTTAAAAATTATTTTGTGCTCGCTTATTTTTTATATTTGCATTTTCTAAGACAGAAAAGTGATTTTTTAGATCACTTTCAATTGACGTTTAACCAATTAAACCCGAGCAATGCCTGGTAAATTCAGCTAGTTATATATAGCTGTGCATTTTGCATGAGCAAAAATAACTCACCCCTGTATCTTAGGTTTCCTCCAAATCATTAGAATATCAAAAATAGGAGTTCAACACAAACAGAACAGATTTTATATGGAGTCCACTGTTTTTCTTGATCACCAAAGCAGGCGTAGTAAGCCATTTCACCAACTCTGTTCTGCTTCTGGATAACAAACTTTTGAGATATATAACAATTTGGACTGTTTACACAACCTCTAGAAGCCATTTTTGTTTTCTACCACATAAAAACACTACACAACATTCGATATTAAGTTCAGAATTTTAAAAATAACTAACAAAACTCTGCATTAAAAAGAATGTTATTCACACAAGTTGACTGCTAGGATGATACTGAAAATGTTTCTTGCCTTCCTCAGGAAATTAGATTGGGTATGTTCCTGTGTTTGGACATGCTTGGCTGCTGAGTGACACATTGGCACTTTAATATTGCTAATACTACATGTATAGGTTTATATCTATTGAATTATTTGCCTTCTCTAAATTGTATACCTTAAATGTATAATTTCAAATATTTTTTCGCTATTGTGAAAAATCCTGATGTGAGGGGAAAGGGCTTCCATTTACAAATTTTGCATTCAAAATTACATAAAGAAACAATTTTTTCATTGTAGACATGTTATATATCACCATAAAAATAGATTGTGCACTCCTTTAGTTTTTATATATTCTTTTTAAAACACCTGAGGGCCTTTTGTACAAGACACACTGCCTTAAATCAATCCTGTATGTATTGTGTGTGAAGATTAATTAGTTGGTCAATCTCCTAGGATGATTACAATCAAGCAAATTTTGGCTTTGAGTGTTTTACTGAAAATGTAAGTCATTTTTATATTTGAGGTACAATTTAATTCTACATTTAGTTACTGAAAAGTATGTATTGTTACCATTTTGTATTAGGCATAAAATTTTATATATCAATTATGAATTTGATTGGACATCAGGGTTTTATGGCACAAGGTCCAATACATAAATTATAAAACGAGTTATTTTCTACATTTTTGTTAAAATAAATTGGATATTTTACAGTGTAAAAAGAATTTTATTAAAATACAGTATAACTCATTCTAATTAAAGTACCAAAAATTCATATCAAATTTTTATTGAATTTCAATACACAGAAAACAGTTGAAAATATGGTATTAGATTTCATGCATTGCAAATATTGGTTTTGAGAATTTCCAAAAAATAACTGATAAAATAAAGCATAAAATGACTAATAAAAGTTAAGTTTTAGAAGATATTGTGTATTTATTTGTAAACTTGATAATGAACTTTATAACACCGTAGCATTGTATTATCACTCAAGAAGGTAGTGTATGAATCAATGATTATGTATCTGAATTATTTAACATTTCTCAAAGAAGCCAAAATAAAAAAATATTTGTATGCTAATTAAGATATGAAATAGTATGACAAGAATTCAATTAAATCACATCAGCTTCATAACATTTTATGACTATATTAATTACTATAGTTTAATTTTATATGTAATTAAACCTTTTCAAATAAAGTATATTCTATAAATAACATGGATATAAAGTTTGTAAAACTAAAGACAAACAAATCAAAATAAATTTATGATTAATTTAAAAAGTAAATAAACATTATACAATGATTAGAAAATAAATATTTTTCATAATTGAAAGTTTTATTAACAAATACTATTCAATAAATGAAGCATTTAGAAATGATTTTTTTTGTATAAGCACAAAAGGAAAGAATATAACTATCATATATCTTTCATTTTTATCACAATAAATCTATCTTAAAAATGTATTACTTATTTCTATTATCTTGAAGAAAAGATAAGAAAGTTCTCTTTTGAGCTAAATATAATTTAGGAAAATAATTTTCCTTGGTTTTGTCACAACAAAGCAACTTTAATATTCTAAATTAAAAATTAGCAAATTAAAATATTTCATACTAAAATATACACTTTTAGTTGTTTTAAATTTCATATATTCTATATTTTAAGAGATGCCTATAGTTAAAAGTTTATCAAAATATCCCTTATAGAAACAAAACTACATCTAATAATTTCACTTCCACATATAAATAGGTAGTTAATGAATCATACTTTAAAAAGGTATTTTCTAATAGAAAGGAAATTTTCACAAGCAAATAAATTACATATACAAACAATTCAATGGACATGTAGAATTATAAGTACAATCAACATTTAATAATGACCCTGAGTTTACAGAGGTTTGCAGTTATTTTAGCCCTCTTACAATTAAATGAAACAAAAGAGAAGCATACAATCAAGTCATGATGAAAGCTTAAGACTTCAAATAAAAAACAATGTTTTGAAAAGGTCAGAAACATTTCTTGTAATAATTTTAATTCTTAGCTATATACTTTAATAATTAATAATTACAAATAAATTTATCAAAATATTAAACACATTTCCTTTTGCTTACAATCAAAACTAATAATTAATAAATTTATGTTCTTCAAAACTGGACAAATGCTCATGTATAAAATACCTCAACATTTTTAATGCGATATGCCAAGAAAATAAAATTCTTTTAAGATCTTTATCTTAAACATAATTTGTGAATGTAGAAAACAAATAACAAAAATTGTATAACAAATGCATAATCTATTTCATAGTTCTAGGTTTTACATAAAAATAAAATTTGGTATCCAAAATTGTATTTTACTGAAAATATTTCTTTGCTTGAACAATTTAAAGCAAGGGATACAGTAGGAAACAGGAATTATTTACATAAATAATCCAATTTATGCACATTTTAACATGAGTTAAGATTGTGCTAATATAATTAAAATAATCATTCTGAAAAATAAATTAATATATATTCTGATCTTTTTCTCTTTTACATAATACTTCAATCTACAATGAAAAGCACAATGGTTTACTGAATGAATTAATGGTAGGTCAAATATCAACTTGTTGGATCGTCACAATCATCAATAAGTTCTGAACAATCTGCAGTAAGAACGTTTTCACCACAATCTTCTTTGTGATTTAGCCAGTCTTTTTTTTGGCAAAAGGCACTACAATAGCTAACACTGTGACAACCTGTACACTCAGAAAATGCTTCTCTATCACAGTTAGCACAATGCTGAAAATAAAATAATGAAATAATTAGGATTCTTATCCAAAATATAAAACTAGGCATAGTGATAGAGCTAAAACTAATAAAATCTATCTCTTTGGCATTAATAATACAATTTATTTAAATGAATCTCATTTCATGAAAAATTATAAATGTACAAGTTGTGACATCAAAATAACTGGACTTGGAAAATAAATAATGAGACTGGCTCATGCAAGAGTCGCAAATTACTAATCTTGATCTTGTTTAAACACTGCTTTCAAGTTTCAATTAAAGTTCAGTTATTTCACTTAGTAATTATTGCACAGTATTTTGTAGTAAAAGTTTTTTTGTTACATGTCAGGAAAGTGCTGAGTTCTAAAACTGAACTAAGGGTGGTTTTGAAATTTTCTGCGAAATTGAAAAGGTCATTACCGAATACATTCAAAGTTTGACAGAAACCAATGGTGAAAGCTGCTTGTCAATGAGTGAAATGACAGGTTAAGTGATGGCAGAAAAAAAATTAATTTCGACATCAATGCCCAAGCACATTCCAAACAGAAAAGAATTTGAATAACATCCATGAAATTATTAGAAAAGTTAAATATTAAGATTTTTACGACATCAAAAGTAATATGTTTCAGAAATGAAAAATGCCTAAAAATAATTCAACTAAAAATTAATTTAAAGTGCCAAACTGGGCTTTATGAAAGCAATTCAAAACAAAAAATGTAACACTGCTCTCTACTGTTATATGCTTGGCAACAGTTTTGAGCCAGGTGTAACAGATTTGACATCATTTTACACAAAATAGCAGCAAATATATGCACAAATAAGCAATTAATTTTCTTGAGTATTTTTAATATTCATTGGTTCCCTTGAAAATTAATGCCAAAGAATGTTTTTAAGGCAATCTAACAACTACTGATTCCAATGTTTTCGTTCCATGGTTGCTATGGCTTAGTACCAAAACTTTGAAATTGGCATCACTTGAAAATTTACTCCCTAAAGAAAAATCAGGAAAATATATTTTTTGTCCGAAAGACCGGAAAAGTCTGCTAGAAGCGTTTTACCAGGAGACTTCTGAAAAAGTTAGCAGGTACATATCAACAATTGAGAAAAATATCAGCTCAGACTAAAGGAAACTAAAATCCAGATGGCACTCCTTCATCATGTCTCTTTTTGGCTATAAGACAGCAATGTCATCTATGGCACAATCTACTAATACATGAAGTTGAAAATTACACTATGAAACTTGGGGCTGTATTTGAAATTGGTGATGACCTGCACCAAGATTTTGTTGTATCATCAGCACTTCGTAGACAATGCCTGTATAGATAGGAATTCCATTTATAATCTCATGATTCTGAATATGCAGCTTATGGAAAGTTAATGCCTAAAATAATCCATCTAATGTGAGGGAAAATTTGAGGCAGCATTTCCCAAAATTAGTTTACAGGACGCAAAATCAGTTAGCAATGGTATTGGTTCCAGAATATAAACTACTGATTCCAAAGCATATGAAAATATCATCAGTACAACCCAGATTGATTGCAGTGGTATTGCACTAAGAATTCACTGCTATTCTATGAAGGATTTACTAGTTTGGACGATCACTTCGGGGGAGTAAATACATTACCCAATTTCTAATGAACTTTTGCAATTACATTGCTCTGAAACATTAACTTTGAGGCATTTAAATTTGTGGGTGGGTTGTTAAGAGTATCCAAATGTGAATATATATACATATACATATATATATATATATATATATATATATATATGCAAAAAACACTTTTTAAGGAATAGAACACATTTATAAAATTTTGATCAGTCAGAATTCCTTTTTATTCAATTTCCCTTAGTTTACCACACTAATACTTGATAGGGAAGAAGCTACATATGAGAATATGACCATTAAGAAAATATTTTCTCAAGATTTTGGAATAGAATATTCATAGAAATTTATGATTAATCAGCAAAAACAAGTCACTTTTGTCCACAAAGCCATGAGCGCTTAGTAGGTTTCATTGTATTATTGACTAAGAATTGATTACAAAATTGTTACTATATAACTAAATCATTCTTTTTAGAAGAGTACAAAATTCTTTCAGCAAATTTCAGAAATCATAAAAACATTACACAGTAAAACTTACTGTTTAGTGAATTGGATTATAAAAAAATTAATATTATACAAATTTATAAGAAACATTAAGTACGCATATACGTTTGTAGGCAGAAAGTTTAAATCTTCATAGAAATCAACTGTTAAAACAGAAAGTCACATCAAAAATTGCAATAAAGCTTTTAAGTGCCAAATGAAATCACAAAGTCTATTAAAATTATTTCACACACATTAAGTTTTCATCACATTTTACGATATGAAACATAACCCACTCACTTTGGATGTGTCAGTTTTATCAGCAACAAGAGAATTTATCTTCTCTTCCATTTCCAAACGAGATTGTTCAAGAGCTTGTTGTACAGCAGCTTCTTTCTCTGACTTTGCTTCCAAAATTGCATGAGATAAAGCAACTTGAGCCTCAAGGCGACAAGCACTCAATGCCTATACAAGAAAGAGCTTATTTTATTGGACAATTTAACACTTTACAAATGCACCAAATTTGTTGAGATATATTCACACCATTGCAATTAATTAAAAATGCATGTAAGAAAAAGTAATAGTAAACTTCATTATTATAAAAGCCATAAATAAAATTATCTGCCTGAGAGATAAATTCATGAAAATGATACATGTAAAAAGAACAAGAAAAAAGAACGAGAAAAATACCAATACTATGCATGGTAATGACAACCTTTTTGAATGGCTTTAACTCGTCAACTGCTGTTGTTCTCAATGCTTATTTGTTGAAGTCTGACAGCATATTACTTTAAGAATCTGTTCAAACTTATTCCAACTTTTATACTTCCTTGGAATTGGTTTTCTCATTTTAAAGTCCAGCCGTATTTAGTACTATTTGAAACCAATTACAATTCTTAGAGGTTAATAACTGATGCCACAGATACCAGCAAGAAATTTAATCTACTTCAGATTATTGTTCTTAATTCTTAGCTTTAGTATGTTTAAGTCACAATGGGTTTGCTTTAAGGCAATCTTTGCCATGAATTATTAGTTTTGAAAAATAGTTTCTAAGGGATGAAGGATCAGATCCCAAAATACTAAGCACAGTATTTGAAATATATATCTTACTTCTCAATTACTTTGTAGAACACAAATAATCTTAATTGGTCAAGTAAAATACACTAAAATTTGAATAATTTAATCTTAACCAACAATTGATATGTTTTGAGTTACATACAAATTTATTACTCAGCAACCTTTTCAAAATTCTATTTTCTTTTGAAACATACATATATTCAGATACATTCTCTTTCGTATTAATAAAGATTAAAAATTACATTAAAACAATCCTTAATTTATACTTAAATAAATGATGTACCTCTTTTTTCTCTTTTTCAAATTGCACCCTGAGCTCTTGTAAAGCTGCTTCCCTGGAAACAGCACATTGGTTTTTAACAGTTTCCACTTGCTTTTGGAGATCTACAATCTGGCGAACTGCAGTTTTGACCATCTATATGAACCACAAGCATAATCAATTAAACATCACATATACCATTCAAATCATTCAAAAAACTTTTATACTACGAATCCAGAAATTTTTGAAACAGTACACACACTTTAAAAGCACTAAGTACAATATTTGTGCTTTCCATGTTTCATTGCTTTACCTTGACCTGTGAGCATATGAAAACAATTTCTCAACTCATTTAACGTAACTTACTTTTAAAAAATACAAAAAACTCAACATTGTCCAGCAGACAATATACAGCCACATTGAATTAAAATTATCCTGCTGTTTAAAGTTATTTTATATAAAAGGGATCTTTATGAAAGAGTAAAAAGTAAAAATAAATTCTTTACTACAAAAATTTGATATAAGCACTTTTCAAAGAGAACCAAATATTTATACTTACACTAAAATTGCAGACATTTGATTATTGGGTAGAAGGATTTACGTAAATGTGATATCAATATTCAAAATTGCAGTTTTACACCCAAAATCAATATTTAAGTTTACAATTATTTAGTTATACATAAAAAACTGCCCCTTGTCATTTCTTGCATTTAAAAATTTTAGATATTTCCCTCAGGGACCATAACAAAACTGTTGTTCTGTATGGGTGGCCACACACACAACCTTTCAAAGCAAGTTTTTTCATCCAAGCAGTTTTACGGATACTCATGGTAATGTGATTCCAAACCCAAAGCAACACTCCCTCCAAATTTATGATGCTTTGTGGTCACTGTTTTGCCACTTCCAGTTCATTTTATGAAATTTACTCCCTGTAGACAATTTCCAGCATGAAGTACCTTCGAAGGAAAACTAAGATTGGTTGGTTGTGTTCCATGGTGCAAGGGCCCATATTTGGCCAAGTTGCACCAAACATCAAATACATGGACATACACAAGGAAAGTTTTACTAATACAGAAGACAGATATACATCTAAGGAGAAATTAAACCTGCATCACCTACAACTCGCAGGTTGCTTCACAGAGGGCAAATCCACTGAGCCAAGGTAACCTCAACACTAAGGCTGGATTGTGAGCCCCATGAAATAGTTAATAGCATTGTAATAATAAAAGCTTGTTCCAATTTTACAGAAAAAAATCTGCTGTAGGTATTAATTTATGAATAAACTTATGATTATGTACACTGATGCTCTTAAAGATTAAAATTTGAGGATAAAGGAAAAATCTAGAAAAATGCAAAAAATTAGGAAAAACAAGAATTAAATTTTAAAATATAATATATAACCTTCACAAACTTTAAAAGCACAAAGCACATAATTGTTCATTCAATGTTTCATGAATTCATTTGCTTTACCTTGACATGTGGGCATATGAAAACTATTTCTGAACTCGGTTAAAATTGTACCAAGCTTATTTACTTTAAAAACACAGTAAAACTCAATATTATTCAATTGATAAGGAACGAAAAATAAATGTTCATAGACTCAAACTAAAAATAACCTTTGATGCTTAAAACTAGACAAATTTGTTGATCAATGGTTAACAGGAAACAATACCTTTAACTAATTTATTAAATATTTAACATCAATAATATCAAATGCTATAATTACCTCCTCAAGTTGCCACCATTGTTTCTGTTCATTAAAATCTATCGTAGTAGGAATGCATCTCGATATTTGAGATTTGGCCTCGGGAGTGACAATAACAGAATCTAAAAATTTGTAACTTTTAATCCAATGCACAATGAATGAAAAATAATTTTTAAGTAATTGAATAAAAATAAAGAATACAATACTCTTAATTTTACATGGTTACATACAGATCAATTTAAAACATGCTGTATAAAAAATTAAATTCACAAAAACAAATTTACCTGGAAAGACTGCAATGCAAGTTTAAAACTGTTTGGGGGAAGTGAGGCTATTATATGTATAAGTAAATGAAAACTGAATGAATTAAAAGACTGGGTAAGTAATAAAAGGAAATGTGGTAATTTTTCATCAAAAGTGAAGGAGAAAATCGAAACACAAAAATAAAAAGGATCAAGGAAGAATGGCTGATTCATTGATAAATAAGAACAAAGTTGACTTACCTGGACAAATAACAGAGCTAGAATCTCTAGTCACCAAAGGTACTACATTATTTAAAAGGAAACAGTGTGAATCAAAATATAAAAAATATACACAAGTTTTACTACATGTGTGCATAAATTTCATTTTATAATGTACCCTATTTAAGTTATTACCTGTTATTGTGGTAACAGAATCATTTGATACACCATTCATAGTGACTGTTTCTGTGTGTAATTCAGCAGGTGCTGAAGCAATATCTAAAATAATTATACTTTTATTAAGATAATATATTGACTATGTATTGCAGAGATAACAGAAATAAAATGCTTTTTAAATAGTTTTGTTTAATTGAATTGAAAACAAGGTTTCCAAACAATATTAAGTAATTCTTGGAACAATAAGAATATTGTTCAGAGAATTACTTAATTTATAATTATCAAATCTCAAAAATTTAGACAATAGGTGAACAAAAAAATGACAATATCCCATATAGCACACATTCTTCCATGGAATTCCTAGACTTCCCAAATGCATCCCTGGAACAAACAAGATGCATTATGGATGTCTGTGGGAGAGGAGGATTCCAGTTGGATTGCTTTAGAAATACTTTCCCAAAGGCTACCAGGATCCTACAGATACCAAGTTCCATACATGTCACATCCTAGATTAATCCCAGTCCTCTACTAGTCAGTAATTACTGAGGAAGATCTATTGAAATCACTTTGAGATTTCAGATGAAGGGATAAAATACTGACAAAAAGTCAATTTTTGTATGTCTGTTTATATATTTACGAGTAATACATATTTTCAAAACGAAGTAATTTAATCTTTTTTTCAGATGAAACCGTTTTATAGAAAAAAGTCCACCACACAGTTTTGCCTTTACTAATATAATTAAGAAAGTTTATTGTCATGGTAAAGTACAATATCAATGCTATTAGTTTTCATGTATTGATTGTATGCATTGCTGGTTTATGAATATTCCATAAACCAGGTGTCACACCAAAGTATAACACTTGTTGCATGCTGAGGATTTGTTAAGGTTCAGACTAGATTTTGTTGCAGTCTCCAGACAATTAAAAAATTATGGAGGGGTCTGATGAATCGTTTTTAGAAAGAATAAATCATCTACACAATTAATAGTTATGGTTATTTTCAATCAAATAGAAACTTGTTCCTAAACCCTCCCTAAATAAACTACCTACCCTGAATAGACTTGTATTCTTTCAAAGTCCTTAAAATAAAAAGACCAAGGAGCTCCTAGCGTAGTGATACAGATTCGGACATTTGAAATCACTGGGGGCCATAAATCAGTTCTTGGGTGAAATCGGGAGATCCTAGGAAAGTTATACTTTAACGTGTGGAAGTCCTGGTGACTTCCAAGACAGATTACCACTTTATGGGATTAATAGTTTATCATTTTCCACCATACAAAAACAAAGAATGCTAAAAACGCAACAACACTTGATGTACTTGATATTAAACAAATAAAATTCAGGATTCTTTTTATTACAATTCAGATTTATATAAAGTTAGGATCAATGAACACAAATTTGAAACATTATATATTCAATTAACAAAAATTCAAATAAACAAGTTTTATTGACTCACTATCACTGGGAGCTATTTCAACATTTGTAGCTACTTTGAGTTTAGGATGAGCCTGGCGTTTCCTCCTTTTATAAGGAGTGAAAAGTCGAATTGGTCCACTCTGAAAGAAATAAAAAAATATTTTCAAATATTTAAAGAAATAATTACCCTCGTCAATTATGAGATTACATGAATAGTTTCTAGACAAATTGGTTATTTATTTGAATTAACGTCACACTGGAGCAACACAATGGGCTATTGGCGATGGTTCTGGATCAAACCCAAAGAGAAAGATCCATGGATAACACCACGTAATTTTTGAACCAAGGTCAGATGATGAGGTCACACCTGAGCTGGCACCCCAATCTTCAAACTTCCACACTACGCCAACATGAGGACATTTGAGGCCACAACAGATTTAACGTGCACCAGCCCCTTTGTACACGACTGTCTTTGGTTAGATTCGCTCCGCAACCCTCTGGTTAATCCGGAGTTAATCCCTTACTCTCCCAACTTGGCTACTGCGGTCCCTTATAGACAAATAACTTTCATATACAAGTCCACCATATAACATGCATAGTTTGCCTAAAATAATTCATTTTCAGTTAAATTTAATCGCATATGTAATATCTTAAGATTGACGTAGTACCCTTGAGGCACCCTTCACTTAATGACCAAGTTCTGTTCTTAAGACTAGGTTGTTATGCGAATTGGCTGATAAGTAAGGATTTAAATTGTTTGAATTTATTCTGAATAAAGAAAAGCTTTTCACCAATATGAAAGCTAGTTTATTATAGGGGACTAATCCAAATATTTCACACCCACTGAGTAATCTAATCACTAATAGAACATGCTACGAAAACAATGTAGCATCCAGTTTGTCAACTCAACAAAGCATGTTCATATAGTATCATAGCATACACTACTGATGAATGGTGTGGCTTGCTTACAGTAATCTGAACCTGTCCTTTCTTGTCATGATTACACAGCAGCATTAAAGTTCTGGATGGTCTCCTAAGAGCCAATGTTGACTCCAGCACCAATTTTATGTTGTGGAATACAATGGTGTGTAAGAGCTGGTCATAAGACAGAGTGGTTATTAAATAGGTAGGTGGTTAAGTGAGGAGTACCTATATAATATAAATACACAATGCTTCCATATCTTGTTGAAACATCTTTTGATTTATAACTGACTTTTGATTTATACTCATAGTAAACAATGAGTCTAACTATGACTGTTTTATTGATACACGTTCTCATACACGGATTTTCTTCCAAAGAACACTTTTCAAGATCAAATGAATTGGCATTCTTTTAAACACAATCCCAAATACTTATTTCATTACAAAAATATATGAGCTATCAAAATTTTCAAATGATTGCTATTAAATATTTCATATGCTGAAAAAGCTTTACCAAATACTAAAAATTGAATTTTAGTTTCCATAGAAAGTAAAAGCAATACAAACCATTATATCTGGTGTGCCGTCTCCATTTTGAATATTATCTTCGCAACAAGCTGCACAGGTGCAAGAAGTAGCATGAGGGCGCAATATACCTTGATCTATAAGACACATCAATGTACGTCCCCCATAGCGTATACTTCTCTTCCAGTCCTTACTATTACCACGACCACAGAGTGCTTCGAATTCAGAAGGAGTGTACCATACACTATTCACTAAAATACTACGACCTCGATTACCTGCAACAAATTTTATAACATAGTTTTATCAATTCATAGAAAAATAATTTTAGTAAATTACATAAAGTATGTGAGATAGCAAATTCACGATTTAAGCTTCTAAATAATGTATGTTGTAAATATGTTTAAATTAAAATGGTAAATTTAGAGCTTTATCAAAGAGAAATAATACTGTTAACTTCTATAATTATCAAAATTGTTCTTTCTTTTTAGTATATCTACCTTCAAAACAAAGATTTAAATCTTAAAAAGCTGAAAGACAAAGAATCAGTGATTCAAAAAGAATTGAGGCACTACTTTTGTTAATTTAAGAGGGAAATACACATAATTTTCTCAAAGCACATTTTTTTTCTTTACGAAAAACATCTTTGGCCAAAACAAAATCCACTGAGGAAGAAATTTTCCTGTTTATTGCTTCTTTTTCAAAATGCCCCAATAACTTTTTTGACCTCTACTTTCAAAATGAACACGAAAGGATGAAAATATTTTATTTGTTTTTTATTAAGGTTGAGCATCATAGTCCATTTTGTTGTCCTAAGATACTAATGAAATGAAAAAGTTTAGTTTATGTGTAATCGTTACTAATTTAAAATATGTAAAATATTTGTTGACCCAACACTTTGATTCACTCCATATCATTATTTACATCGCAATTTTTAATTTTAATTAGTTTTACCTTTCACCAAAGTTTTTCTTTTTATTATAGGACGACACACACACACACACACACACACACACACAATTCGACTTTCCAAAAAACAAAAAGAACTGAAAAAAGATAAAAAGAATTTAAATGTCAAACAGAATAAAAAAAAGAACAATACCAGAACCGAACTTGCTCTTGTGCAGTTCACCACGCACATTTCTGCATCTGACCGGCAAAATTGCATCATAAACAGACGGATCCCAATTAATAGTATTCTTTTCAGGCACTGATAAACTGCGATTGAGAGGATTAAAAGTTATAGTTTGCTGCGCATTCTTCAAAACATTCAGCGAAGATGGATTGTGAAAGATTATTCTAGTTGTTTTAAGTGGGTCTTGGTCCCCAAACAGATTCCCTGAAGTTGTGGTCACCAAAACATTAGGTGGCATGCCAATCCCACTGACAGTCACTATCTGTTGTCGATCGGTCTCTTCGGAAATGCCGGATATGGCGTTCACGACATCGTCCGAACGCTCACTCGGAAGATCTTCGTCAGTAAGTCCGAGATCCATCGAATCCACCATTTTTCGCTACGATGAGATGAATCGGATCATCTCGAAAGCAGACGTTCAGGTGAAAGGGATAAAAACGATTTTAAATTCAGCATTTGAGCGAAAACTTAGCGTTGGAGGAATAACTGTAACTTGAGAAGCAATATGGCGTCAGTTTTTTCGTAGAAGTAGTTTACATCTACTCGATGTGTGTCGTCCGACCTTCTACCGGAAGTAGAGGTTTGAGCCCACGTGGGGATGATGTAAATAAATATAGTTTTTGTTTTGATTTATGTGAAGGTTCTAGCGGGCGAATTGATTGCATGGCTACATGAAACTGATGAGGTTCCTGTTCTGTTCCCAGTAAATGAGGTTTTTCTAGTTGCTTTTAATGTTTGGATATATATATATAAATGCTGCGGTTTCGTTCTAGAAAACTGATAATTTTTTAAAAAATTCGGATTAAATTTTTTTTCATTATCCTTTTCCTCTTGCTCTGCAATGTTCGTGAAAACAAGAAAGTTGGTTGTTGAATTTACATCACTTACCGACAAATCCGTGAAAATAAGTCAATGAAAGGATTTTGAACAGAATTGTTCATTTTGCGAGTTTGTGATTCCAGCAGATTAATCGAATAAACAAAATGCTTCAGAGAAATTTTCATTTTTAGATCGTTTTTTTAAGTTTTCATTTATTTCGTATGTTTTCACTTCGTTTTGGAAAAATCTGTCATGACCGGTGGTTGTTTTTGACATGAGAAAGTTTGTGTAATAATTTTTATTGAAAAACAAGTTGAACGGTATTGACACAAAAATTGTGATTCATAAAAATATTAACAAATTAAAAACCAAATAGTAATTTATTGTAAAATGTCTTTCCCTCATTTATTAAAAAATAAAAATAATTCATTTCATTGAGAATGTTTAACAATAGATATATTTTTACTCTCAATTTTTTTCCATTTCGAAAGCATTTGTAATTTTTTTCTCCTATAAATATATATTTGGAAATGCATGAAAATCACATTTTAAGGTTCAGGGCTGAATCCCCAAGTTATCCACAAAACATAGTTGAGGTTTTGTATGATGCCCTGAAAATGCATACTTTAAATCTATAGGTTCGAAAATTCACACTTTTTCCGGGCTGTGATGAATCACGCTTTTATCGCATGAAGTCTGTAAAAAATCTTTTGTTGAAAATTAGAAAAAAATTTAATTTTGTATTGTCTCTCTAAATTCTTGAACAATCAACGAAATTTTCATGGACGATAATTAACATTAATATCGATTTAAGCCGGAATTGCAGGAGCGTAAAATATTTTCAAGTACGACGTCAAATTAAAAAAGACGTTGGATGGAAGCAATAACAATGGAACAATAAAATACTAGAATGACATATTAAAAGAAATCTATAATATCCGCCGATGGATAGAAAATATATTTAAAACAGTAATGTCACTTGCTCTTTTGACATAAGCTGTTAATTTCTTGATGAAAATGTTTTACTGTGGTTGGTTGGGTTTTATGGTGCAAGAGCCATATTTGGCCATGCTGCGCCTTACACCATTGACCTTCTAATGAAATAGACGGAGCATGTGGGCGGATTTGGTGTCGTAAGATCTCTGAAGGGTAAATCACGAGGATTTACGAATCGACTTAGCCGATTGGCTGTCGAATCGCAGACTAGTGTTCTTGATCACGGTGGATAATCAGTTTAACCAATCAGTAATTTAGGATTCATGCTTTTCCCCACAACCACGAGACAGATCTATGTCTACCACGTTTGTCTGTGTATACTGTAAATCCCTTTCGAATCTACCAATATCCGATTAAAAAATATGAAAAAACATTGATCAAGGAAAGAAGTATCTTGGAATTTTCAACTGAGAATTGAATAATAAAACTCCATTTATTTATCAAAATAAAATAATAGTATTCAAAAAACAATTTTTACGAAACTCTTTTTCAGACAAATTCTAAGAAAGCGTTTTCATATTTTAACAAAATGTATACAAAAGTAATATTAAAAGTACTTTTTTATATTGCTAAAATGGACCGGAATGTCTTAGAATCCTTCTAAAATGTTCTTATAAGATGGAGAATGCCCTTAAAATAAAATATACTATCAGTTTGAAGAAAATTTCTCTAAAATAGCTTGTATTGCATTTTATTTAAATTTCTAATCAACTTAGACGCTTCACGAATTTCATCTTTATTCATAAAGTATTCTGTTTCACAACCGCTGGGCCCTGACATCAATTATACCGGACTGTGAGATGCTCTCCTGGAATTTTGTCATTTTAGGATTCTAAGCATATATTTTATGGTGAAAATACTCCGAGGAGAATAATATTTGTGTTGTATCGAAAAGCTCAGATCCAGAACGCACCTAAATTCCAAAGGTAGCAGATGTCACTGACCAATCAGCAAGGAAGTATAAAGAAAATTTGTCAACTGAAATTGAAGATCAAGGCAGTCTATCCATTTCTTCAAATTTAGTAATACCATTTTTTCGCAAGCTCGCATCGCAGTATGTTTGTTTCGAAACTCGAGTGCTATAATGTTTTTAAAGTAATAAGTCAACAGATTAAAATTTTAATGTGAATGAGAGGGACTTTGTTTAATTTTGGTGTGAATGCAGTTTTATATTTGTCAACGTGCATATCGTATACATAAGTGTAAGACTACTCTATGATTATGCAGTACTTAATCATAAAAACTTATGTTAGTTAATGAAGAACTTTAAAAAAAGGAAAGGTATACAGGAGTAAATTTTTTGGTACCAGGTCCTCATCTTAAGGAAAGCGAAATTACCGGGCCGCGGTCTTACATAGGTTGAGAACTACTGTTTTATGCAACTTAAAAAGAAGCAAATAGCTATTCACTCTCAAGCATATCACTTTTTAAAATTGACATTAGGAATTCTCTAAAACAGGATTGCACTAAACAAAGTTGACACAATGAGCTACTATTTTTATTGCACACTACTTTAAATAAGATTTTATGTTACTATTTTAGTCATCTGTCAATCCTGGTTTTGAGTATCACAATTCAAAACCATAATCCAAATAAAAAATGTAATTTCTTTAAAAGAAAAGTAGAAATGCAAAAATAATTACCCAAATCCAAAACAGATCCGAGGAAATTAAAAAAAAACCAGCCCCAAATGAAAATATTATCTTAAATAGGAAAGAGGTCCAAATTGTAAATGCTATGAAAATCCGAACACTAGTTAGCAATTTTATAACCGTTATACTAGAAAATATCCCCCCACTTTTATAGGTGACATTTTGGGATACATTTTAAACATTTATGGTTTTCAGTATACAGTAAACTATATTAGTTTAGAATTGTTGCAACACACACTTACGGGTATTGCTAATTGTTGGTAAAAATGAGTTTTCTATTTCTTTGGCAGAATGAGTTGGAGAGAAATATTTTCTCATATTCTAAAACATTGGTTGGGACCGTCGTGGCTCAGTGGGTTATCCCACTGCGCTAGTAACCTACGAGTTGTAGACGGCGCAGGTTTGATTCCTCCCTGGGTGTATTTCACTCTTCTGTGTCAATAAAACTTTCTTTGTGTTTGTCCACTACTTGATATTGTGTGTCTTGTGTCTAGCGCAGCATGGCCAAATATGGCTCTTGTGAAATAAACTCAACAAACCATCTATTACATTGGATTGGTTGTTAGGGTTTTATGGCACAAGATCAAAAGCGGACAAGCTGCGCCACTATTACATTGGAAGTAGCTTTAATAACTATTATATTGTTACTTTCATATAAATAAATATAATATAATATAATTATTACAATTTGACCAACTGTAACTTATATTTGCTCCCGAGGGAAACTTTCTTAGTTTTGAAGAAAGACTCCTTGTATAAAAAAGGAAGAAAAGTCTGAGATAGAGTACCATAACACCATTGGTATAGAGGACAAAGACTTGGAGAAATAGCCAACTTCAAGTTACGTAAAGAACAGAACAGGTCACACCAAAGCAATGAAATATGTCCCAGGGAAAACGATTTACCCTGACTGTCACAACTGTCAGGGTAACAACATGGATAGTCCTGACCACTTACTATGTTTTTGGGGAGTCATGAAAGGACATTTATGGTGATCTGACACATCTTTAGGACATTTTTTGCAGGATGGGCATCATGGAAATGATCTAATTTTGATCCGGTATAAGACAAAAATCAATTTGACCATGTCTTATAGAAAAAGTAAAAATTAATCATAAATCGTTCCAGCTGTAGAACTTTATTAAGACAATTAATTAAAATAAATAGTTCAATAAATTAAATACGCCTATCCATTTCCAAAATAACAAAACAAGTCAGGAACATACTGAGAAAATAATTTTGGGGGTGATAGTTTTGTTTCTGACAGTCGGTCGCCTAATCCAGTCGATATGTAGTGCCGTATTGGACACTATTCATTCAATGATTTTCCTTGTGTGATTAATTTCGATTCATGGTTATTAAACTGGTTTCACTTTCCTTTATATTTGATTGCTTTTTAATACCAAAAATATTTCGGGGAAGGGTTCGGGAGACATGTGGACCATCCTCCTTATCAGGTGGCTGGAACGTAGAAACAGAACATGCATACTCCTGGCATTTTGACTATAATTTTAAAAAATACATGCCTAATCTAATGAAATATTTTTAATGTTATTAATTCTGCTTGAAACTCGCATTTCCCATGGATAAGGGGGGGATTCTTTTTTTCCCCGCTAAAATTATCCTTTTTCAGGATTTTTTTTTACTGATGAAATTTTGCAATAAAAAAAATCCAAACTTTGTTTGCCTATTTATTATCATTTCAGGTATTGAATTTTTTTTTTTTTGATCAATTTCATGAAGAATCATGCCTGCTAACCCTCTTCGTCCAAGACGCCGTGCCAAGTTCCGTGGGTGGTTGGTATGATTTCTCAACTTCAAGTTATCTTAAACAGAAAATAATTGAACGACGTTTTACTTCATATACATGTAGCTATCATTTGATGAACCATAAAAGTTTTGGAAAATATTTTAGGAAATAGCGACTCGTCAAATCTAAAATTATCGATCTAGATACAAAAAATTCGACCGAGTTTTTAGCTATGAAAACATGAAAACGTAACAGCATTTCTGATTCATCAAACGAAAAAAGAATGCTGTGTTCGACATGCTGTAAAAATTTCAAGTGAATTAATTCGATATTTTTATAGATATGCCGAAATTTTATGTTCTGAGAATTTGAATTCTACATCTGCACATCTATTAATGGCTTATTATGTTATTATATGTTACATTGCTATCACGTGTAATATTATATGCATTATTGTATGTTATTATACCTGGGCCGATTTTGCAAATTTCGACTTGAAATTTGGCTCACATGTTCTGACGACCATAACAAAAATTAAATTATGAGAAATATTTTAAAAATCCATTTCTTTTTGCCATAAAAAAGAAAATCTCTCTAACTAACAAATAAAAAACGCACACCTAGCGACGGATTATCCATTGGGTGAAATAAGTAAAAATCAGAAAAGCATGTGGCTGTATGGCGACAGATTTTTGTAAAATTTGGTACAGGGGATTAGTTTATGAATAAATAACGATATCCAAAATATTTTTGCTCAAAATTAAATATTTTGGAAGTTTCAGGCATTTTAAGGACTTGCAACTTTAAAGAACAGTTGTGAAATCGCATAATGTTGCGTTGCATATTTGACATCTATTTTTCATGAATTACTTAACGTAGACAACAAGATTTCATATTTTGTAATATATGAAAAAATTTATTTTTATCTGTTTGTGTGTGGAAATAACAATTTTAAACATCATATTTAAGCTAAAAGTTTGTTTCTAAAAATGGAAAATTGTCGATTTTGATAGAATTAAAAAGGTTTCTATGGGCTAAAGAAATTTAAAGGCATTGTTGAAATTCAGAGTTACAGTGCTAGGTATATAGAGCTAGATAAAAGTGCTTATAGTGCTATGGTGAGAGTTATGCAGAGTGTGCAGAGTTATAGTGCTAGGTAAAACTATTGCTGAATTTTGGAAGTCGGCCTTTATTTCCTTCATATTCAAAATGGCAAAGTTATAAAATGACGATTTTCCACTTAAAATATGCATGCAAAATTCAATGATGGAAAGATGTGACGAAAACTATATTTTAGAGAAATATAGTTTAATATGTCTGTTGTAAAAAGAATCAGGATTGCGTTTTGAGGGGACAGAGTTACAAAATCGGTTACATACAAAAACAGGTATTGCCCATCGTCCAATTGGCGACAGAAAGTTTTTTTTCTAAAACTTATTTGAATAGGACTAAGACGGGCTACCATATTCCATAACTATCACTACAACTAGCGATGCTTATTATCGCCAATCATAACATTTCATTCCCATTCTATGTTTATTGCGCGTTTCAAACGACAACAGTGAAACAAAATCAATGAAACCTCAAACCAACAATGAAATACCAAATTCTTTATAAATTATGAAAGCACATAACATCAAATTATTATTAAAAAGCTTAAACATTAAACTTGTTATCATGGACATTGCAACAACTCTTACTTGATTATCTTTTCAAATTCACTTTCTCCAATCCGATGAAGGTCTCGTTCAATTTTGTAGCATTTGCTTAAATTAAAATTTTGCCTCGAGTGATGCCGAATTCTTAAAATCTTTACTTCCTTCACTAGTGATTGTGATAAATATCGAACAAGGATTCGTGATTTATACATTTAGGAATTGAGATGACGACGACGTTTTAATTCTTTTTTACTCTCAAAAGTAGATATATGAACCTAGAAACAATACTTAATATTTACAAAATGTATTTAATATTCACAAGTAATAATATTTAATCTTTACGTTTTTAAGGATATATAAGTAAATCAAAAGAATTCTCTAACAAATTGAATTTTTACTGACTTAAGGGGACACGGTACCCTTTGAACAATTTTTTTTGTTTTCATATGTGTAGCAAAATTTTTTAGTATACTATATTGAAATGCACATAAAATGAATATTTCAGGCAAAAAAATTAATTTTACAAAAGCAATAATTCAGAAATTTAATTTTTTTGAAAAAAAATCAACATTTTAAAATCCCTACTAGTTTTTTAAATTTCATCTTTTTAAAATTATTTTTACTTTTCTATTCATTGCAGTATTTTACACAATTCTGGGTATGGGTTTGCATGTATTCTGATTATTTATTTTTCTAGAATTTTTTTTCTAAAAACTACTGTGAAAAACTGTAAAAAACAAGAATATTTTAGTTTGTCAATTTTTAAAAAAAAAACTTTTCATCCAAATCCTTATCCCATACACAGAATTGACAAATATACTATTGTGAACAACTACAAAAAGTTTCAAACCTCTAAATTAAATTTTAAAAAAGCCTTAGCAATTTGAGTACTTCATAGTCATCAAAAACAGAAAGCTGAGAAAAAGCCATTTAAAGTTTTAAATGATAGTGAAATGTATGAGAGTCAATGTATGATGTTAATTGATGTAAATATCATTCTTCAAGCCACAGTATGCAATTTAAAATTAAAATAGATAACATAAATCATTATACATACCTTAAATAAAATCATAAACGTTGAGAGCAAAAACATATGCATCGCTGGAGTTTTCATGTTTAAAAATTTAAAATGCACTAAAGTTTATTCCTGTCAAAGTTGTTTAAAAATAAACAAGTTCTGAATAAAAAGTAATGTGATATGTTCAAGTTAATTTATCTAAAAAGCTCCAGCCTGATAAGTTGGGCCTTCTTTTTTTATTAACGAGGCATTTCGTCGCTTTTTTGCCAAAGCAATTTTTTTTCTTGCTGCGGCATATACAGCAAGACTCTTTCTCCTTCTTTGATACACGCGGCGATAATCACTCCAAACAGCCAAAGCTCTTGACTGTTTGTTAATGCAGATTCCGTTTTCCTTTTCTAAATAATCAATTGATTGCAGTGTGCCAACGTTAAATTCAGAAATCGCTTCGCACACTGCAATGGTCACTCTGCGAAATGTGGCTGAAGTTTCTTTGGAACACTTGTTCCAAATTACACTATGTAGACTTTCATTTGAATTCTGTGTGACACATCTCACACAGCGTTCCAACAAATCATTCGAAGCTAGTCTTTGATAAATAGGCATAATTTTTGCGAGGTGCTGCTCATTTACAGGAGTCTTAACTTCCTGCAAATGAGATCCTGGTGCAATACCTAGAGCTAAAGATCGTTGGTAAAAACACCAAGAATCCTTCCCAACAGGACATTTCGAATGCTGTGGTTTTATGTCCGTTGAAATGCTATGGTATAATGTAGCATAAATAGCAGATTTCATGCCCTCCACGTCACCTTTATTCGAGCGAATGGCATTTTGATAATATCTCGTCAGTTTTTTAATGGTATCTTCCTTCAAACTGCCACGTGATTTTCCTCCTAAGGTGACACCTTTAGCCCGCCACTCTTTCACTGCCTTCCTCAACGCTGTACCCAATCTTTTGCTGACGTGGTTGATACATTCTTCTTTTTTTATTTGGGTGTTAGGACCATAGACTGCCATTGCGTTCAAATGCTGATACGTCTTAGCATCACCATCTGACAGCAAAGTTGTATATCGAAAGCCGATGCTTTCAGACCTTCTCCACAACTTTAAAGCTGCCTCTTGCTCCATGGCATTCGAAGATCCCAGATGGTTAATGTTGCAGTCAGATCTATGGCCCTCGTACCACACACTGAATTCGGCAGAATTTGCCTCCATATCCCCTTTGGCACACTGGCATTCGATGCAGCGTTTTGATATCACTTCAAAGTCTACGACAAACCCTGTCATGATGTCAATTACGCATCCTACACCGATTTGCGAAGTATGCCCTCGTGTCAACCATGTGCCATCAAAAGTGACATCGATGTTAGTTATGTCACTTCCATCATCATGTCTTTTTAATGATGGCTCTAGTATCATTCAAACTTTTGGAAGTAGACTTCAACAATGACGAGTAAAGTTTCTTTTTGTAAGTGTTGAAAGTTCTACTCGAGGGCACATCCATGTTCATTAGCATGCAAAATCTTTGCAGCGCCAAATACCCTTTCCCAACACTCAGAAAGGACTGCACAATACGCATATTAATATCGAAAGATTGTGTTGCTTTATTTTCATGAATTCTTTTTGATGAAAATGCACTAGATTTCATAGCATCACAATTGGTACAGAAAATATTTATTTTGTGAGAAAAACCAAGTTTTCCACCAACCGTTAAAGATACGGATGCAGATTTGCAAGAACTGCACAGCAAGTCTTTCATAAGTCCTTTCAGGATTTCCATGTCTACAATTAAATAATGAGGAGCTTGGTTATCCAAATTAGATGAATTTCCACTTTTTATACATTCTTCTAAATTTTGAAACCTCATATTCGTTGTTGTAGAAGCATCAGACGAAGCACTCAGATTTGCAGAACTTTTTTCAGCACACCATCGTTTAGACACCTTCTGCTTATTCGAAATACATCTGCGCTTGATTCGAGGCATATTACAGAATAATCAGTGAAATAGCAGTTTAAAAGCACAAAAGACAAGTAAAACTTTCTATAGAAATGAAATAATATAAGTGGCTTTGAAAAAGGCCTTTGTCAATACTTATAAATTTCTTTTGAATGAAAAAATACAAGCGAGAAAAAACGTAGTAAAGCAACGGCGTTTACGAAAATAAACATTGAATTACTTCGCTTCACTTCCCATTTAAATATCAAGCCTTTAATATTAAATATCTAGAAATAGAGAAAGGCTGAAACACTAGTGTATGAGCCCCCGGGGGGGGGGTATTTCAATTAACGTCACACTGGAGCAACACAATGGGCTATTGGTGACGGTCCGGGATCAATCCCAAAGGGAAAGTTCCGAGGACAACACCACGTAATTTTGAACCACGGTCAGATGACGAGGCAACACCTGAGCTGGCACCCCACTCTCCAAACTTCCACACCACGCCAACGTGAATGAGCACCCGGAACAAGAGCAAATGACGCTCCTCAAATTTTTGGTTTTGGTTTCTTTACATACAAGAGAAAAAACTGTTGCTAGAGCTATGAAATTTTGCACACATATTCAGAAGGGTTGTATAGTTAAAATAAGGCAATAAAATTTTTTTCGATATTTTGGTCATTTTAAGGGTAATGTGTCCCCTTAATTGATTATTTCACTGATGGAACGTCCTTAGATTAAGTAAAAAAAGGAGGTTACAAAAGAAATTTCAGGTGAAATTTTACACGTTCACTATAATAATTATTTCATTCATATATCGCATTTTTATATTATCGAAGCTTATAACTTTCATTGTCAGCTGCGTTAAAAAGTCAAATTTACACATCTAGTTAAAAATATTCCTGGAGCAAAAATAAGCAAAAAGCAATAATGAAAAAAAACTTCAGGACATATGATAGACATCTTGTCATATATTATGTTAGAAAGGTTTGATGCTTTTGGAGCATTCCTTCACAGTTAGATATATATTTTAAAAAATTGAAAAATCGAAATTTTTTTCCATAATTCTACTTTTTGAATGTTTTTTTCTTTACTAAGGAACAGAAAAACAATCAATAAATTACGCCACTCTATTTGTGATAAAAAGCTCTTTATTAAAAATAATGTTTAATATTGTCTTTCCATTTCTAGAAAATTTGTAGCAAATTGGCAAAACTTCTATTTTTGTCGATCTTTCAGATTAAGCGGGCCGCGGTTGCCCGGTTGGAAGAGTAACGGACTAGCAACCAGAGGGTTGCGAGTTTGAATCCAACCAAAGACCGTCGTGTACAAAGGGGGCTGGTGCACGTTAAATCTGTCGGGGCCTCAAATGTCCTCACGTTGACGTGGTGTGGAAGTTTGGAGAGTGGGATGCCTGTTCAGGTGTGAACAGGTTCGTCATCTGACCGTGGTTCAAAATTACGCGGTGTTGTCCTCAGATCTTTCCCTTCGGGGGTTGATCCCGGATAGCCCGTTGTGTAGCTCCAATGCGTGTTAATTAACTGCCTAACTCTCAGATTCAGCAGTGACGGGTAATAAATTATATTCTAACTTTTCCTGAGACCTTTTGAATTACGTAACGATATCAAAATTTTAAATCTGAGTGAATGCGTATTGAAATATAGAGTCTTATCTTATATCTTCTTATTGCTTATTGAAAAGGCCACCTGTAGTGTTTAAAAAATCTAAATTTGTGTGACCTTGAACCTTTAAGTGTCAATAATTAACAAAATATAGATTTCTGAAACCTAATATTTTGCAGTTGCTCCTCACTATATGTGACCTATTTAAAAACTGATTTTCATTAAAATCGTTGATATGTCAACCACAGCCAATTCGCTCATTTTTCATGGAATGATCCTGTTGCATTATTTTGCGCGTCCACAAAAGCAACATCTTTTTCTGTTAATGCAGTTATAACCGACTGCTCTCGAGAGAAGGCATATTCCCGTACCTATCTATATCTAGGAAGGAAGGGGAAAGGGCTGCCATACGCAAAATCATATACTATATTGATATCGGCATGACAAGGGTTTTAAGTGTAAACAAACCAGACGGAAAGTAAATATTTTATTTCCGCAATCCAAACCATGATACATGTCGCAGTTACCTTAAAATGCAGTTTATAGCTGTTTTGACAACGTTTGCTCCAGTGTGACGTTAATTGAAAATACCAATACCTTTATATTTAACTTTGTCCGCGGATCTTTCCCTTTGGGTTTGAGCTCGGAGCGTCATCAATAGTCCGTTCCAGTGTGACGTTAATTAAAATACCTACCTTATATTTAGCTTCACAAGAAATGTTATATGGCAACTTTAAGATATGATGTTGTTTTGAACTTAACTGAATTGAAGATTATTTCTTGTTTATTTTCTGAACGAAAATGCGCATTAATAGATTAATTTGAAGATATATTTTAGAGGAAAAGTTATCCTGTGGCCAGGAGTTGGGAAGTCCAAGAAAATTTCTCTCTTATGTGAGAAAAGGACGGGGATTTCATTAGAAATCCTTGAAAGAACAGAACTTTAAATATCTTGCTCAAACTGTTCATAGAAATATTTTTGTATATGTGTGTTCTGTTAAATACATATTGATCAACAATCATGACGTCCATTATTACCAAAATATGTAAACTCAGGTGAACTTTTTTAATTTTTTAATTTTTTAATTTTTTTTAAAATATATTCATCGAGTGTATTGTAGTACATGATTCTGACTTACATTTTACGTTCATCTTTAGTTTCATCATAAAAATCTCAAAGCATTGCAACGTTTTTGCTATCAAATTATGAAAAACCTCAAACATGATTTAAATGCATTACATGATTTGGTTACATTAATGTGATTATGGCAATGATTTATGAAGTTATTGAAGTACTGTAGGTAGCTGTTGTTTTCATTCTTCTGAAATAATCAGCTGATCAAATTTTGATTTTCCATTACTACAGTATGAAACATGTTAATGGAACCTTATACATTGTTCACACAATTTTTGAAACAAATAAGTTTTCAGTCTACTTGAAGAGAGCAATCGTATATGCAAAACCATCATTTATTGTAGTGTGGATGTTTCTTATTTTATTGTGCATTTCCCACTAAAAGAGGTTACAAACTGATTGCTGATATTGTTTGGCTCTTTAAATATTTGATCAGTCAGAAAAGGATCTGCAAATAATATTTTTAAAATTTATTTATCTGATTCCTGATGTTTTTATTAATAGTGTAGTATTTTTTATGTCCAACAAAGCAAATTTTATGATGGCCTGTAATTCATCAGCCTAATATTCATATCCATACATAATATTTGTAAATGCAAAAAAATTAAACAATTTTTCAACTGCTTTGTCTTTTGATATTTTCTGATTTGTGTAAGATTTTAAGTTCTTTCATTTTATTTTCTTATTCAAGTAAAAGAACAAGTAAACTTTTGCTATTTTAGCCACAAGCAGTTTCGAGCAATGTTGAAAAAGTTCAGACGCAAGAAAAAGAGGCAGCAGTTAGCCAAAGAAAGAGAGCAGCTAGAACTATTAGGTAATTATTGTTGTTTTTCTTGAATTTATTCAATTGCTCTTTCTAAGTTCCATTCCTTAATTTATATGTTAGAATTAAATGTTTTAATTTATATTTAGAATTAAATATATTTTAGAACAGCAACGCAGAGAAAGCTGTCCAAACTTTCATGAATGGGAAGAAGAAAAGCGAAGAAATGCAGAGTTGTATGAACAGTTTGAAGAAAGAGAAAGGTTTCTATATATATGTGCTTCCTGCATTTGCTGTTTTGATACTCATTATATTTTATTTTAATTTATTCAATCATTATATTTCATTCATTTATAATTATAAAATAAGCCCTTTCCTGTAATTAGTTATGTTTGCTTTTTGTCCAAAATATTTGAATTTATTATGTGCTTTAAAAATGTGCTTATTTTTTATTCACTAAAACGACTTGTCTACGTACTATATGTCTACCACAAGAACTGCTCCTGCCATGAAGTCTGTGGTGGCTGTCGCTATAGGAAAGGGTTCATTCATTTCGAGTAGGAATGACTCGGGTGGATGGCTTAATTATATTTTTTCCTGGTGAATGTTGGCTGAAAGAGGTAGTTGACCAGGATAGATCTTCTAATAACAAGTAAAAATCAATACACATATCTTCAATTTGTCATTAAGTGCAGCAAAGTGGGAAACTTGAATGCATTTCTTTAAGTATTCCCTTATAGATAATGGGATAAGACCCATTTCCATGGTAACCAACAGGTGCAGACTTAGTGGCAGCAGTTCTTTTTGTAGACGGATGATAATTTATCTCTACCTTTTCAACAGAATGCGTAAAAACAAACTTTGGCTTTTGAGAGAAGAGCAAGCACAATTAGAATTCAAGAAGAAGCAAGAACAACTTGAATTAGATAAAATAAAAAGTGAGGCAGAAAGAGTAAGTAATTTTTCAATAAAATGAGAAATAAATATCTTTAATTTATGTGTATTCACAAAAATCAGCTATATTTAAATTGAGCATCATCTTATGTTACTTTCTAGCTTATGTGGGGGTCGCAGTAGCTCAGTGGGTTTGCCTACTGCTCTAGCAACCTGCAAGTTGTAGGCAGCACAGGTTCAATTCCTCCCTGTGTGTATTTCTCCCTTCTGTGTTAGTAAATATATTCATTCCTCCTTGGAGTTATGAAACACAGATAATAGTAAATCGCAAACTCATTTCGTCCCTTCCCCAAATGCTTGAAGTTCCATAATGGATCCTCCCCTCCAAATCTACCCTCAGGCTTGGAGCAGACATCAGCCCTTTACTCTTAGGAATATTTGAGGTTTTCCTTGTTAAGTTGTGAATTTACAATTGTTAATTCTTATTGCAAGAAAGTCACTTGATAGATGGGCACAGCGAAGCTATTTTTGAAAGCTTTTTGAAACAACTTCCATGCCTGCTCAATCAAATGAAAATTACCTGTCAATCAACTGCTCAGGGAAAGGGCATCGGGAACTATGGCACTTGCGAAACTCATTAGCGGTCCACTTTTTTTATCTTTTCAAAGAAGGGGTTGAAACGACAAGCCTCGCAGTGAAACCTGCAGGTTATCACTTCATGGGCTCGTCCTTGGCAAAATAGGGCAGTTTTCATCTCAATGAGGTACCTCGTGATTAGAAAAGTTGGCCAGATTGTGTTGGACAAGGTATCTTGGGTAAACCACTTGAAGGGTGAGACAAAAAATACAGTAGGGCTAGCTATATATGTGTTTCAATGTACTGTTATCTAAACGTATATGTCTAAATGGTTGCTACTTCAGTATTAGATTACCCTTGTGATACTTACATTAGTATTATAATTTTTTCTTATGCATTGATTTTCTGTGCAGTTTAGCTTAGAAATACTAAACATATCTTAGTTAATTAAGTTTTAAGATTTATTTTTTAAACATAAAAACATTCCTAACTTTCCATCTTCAAAGTTTCCAAAAAACAATTTCTATTCAGGCTGAAATGCTTGTCTATTAAATTATATTTATCAAATGAACAGTGTTATGTATTCTACCATGTTAGAAAGTAATTTTTTTTAAAGTTGTATATTTATTCACTCCCTTTGTTTTTTGTACACATCAAAATTTCTTTCAGAAAAGAATAGTAGCTGAATTTGAGCAGCAAAAAATTCTTGATAGCCAAGTAGATGAGGAGACTCAGAAAATAAAATCCCAAAAGGAGGTTATTACAATTGAGCAATATCCATTTCTTTATTTTTTATTGTTATAGAACTTTGATACATTTGTTTTAAGCTTTAGATATTAATTTCTCGATTAACTCTTCTTAACTCGACTCCATTCTCTTTTATATTGAATTATTTTAATATATTTTGGTTAATTATATCTGAATCTAATTTCTTTTTTAATAAATCTGAAGATTTTTTAATGCAATTCGGGATTGGGGTATGTTTATGTTTTTATGAAATTGAAATAATTAAAGTTTTAGAGATACATAATTTTAGTACATAATGTAAGACAAGGTTAAAAATTGCCAATTTGAGGTAAATTTAATATGTCATGACTTTATTCTGTGATATTATTTGATTAAGATATTACTTTTTAATGTTTCAAATTTTTTGGATGCATATCTAAACCTTACTCCTTGTAAAATGGAAAAATTAAATATTTTTACACATTATATTTGACTCATTAAATTTCTTAAGTCAGAATTAATGTGCAGGCTATGATAATTATTTGTACAATTGTACCCTTTCTTGCACTTGGACATCCTGCTTCAAAATGTGCATTCATTTTAAATTGTTATAATCAAACAAGAATTATACATTCAACAAGGTCAAAATATTTCTTATGAATACAAGTCAGTATTGAATGCTATTTCTAATTAGCTTTTAAGTGGAGTTGTGATTAAAAATAATTGGCAATGAGTTTGGAATCATAGTTACTCTTTTCCTTTCTTTGTTATTTTTAATGTTGCATGTTATAAACCATTGAAATTTACTGTACAACATGTTTGGTATTTATACTATATTGATCACAATCTTCACTTATCTGTTATCCTTAACACAATTACTGCCTTCAAATGCACTTTGCTGATTCTTGAATCTTTTGATGGACGTTTATCAAGATGTATCTTTTAACATTGATTCGTGTTTCTTGTTTTCAGTATTGTGTATTTATTATACAATTAAAGTTATGCATGGTTAATTTATAAAACTGATTTTCCTAAATGATTTTAGGGAATTAAAGAGAAAGAATAGAGAAAAATTATTGAAATAAAATGCTGTTTTTAATTACAATGCCATTAAGTTCATGTTGCCTAAAAATATTTGAAAAACATTTTTTTAAAGAAAATTGTTTTCAAAACATATTTCAAGCTTAGAAAAACAATTTGAAATTTCACATTAGTTTTCTCTAATATATACCTTAGATTTTATGCAAATCCCTCTGAAAAAGGAATAATGAGGAATTTTATTTTATGCTTATACAAGACTATAAAAGTTGAAACTGCTTATTAGATACATTTCTAGGTAAAATAGTGAAATAGTTTTTGATTATTCAGTATTTTAGAATGAGGAATAGGGTGAAAAAGCATTTTTTAAAATTTGTATTCAAAATTTAGTTTTCATCTCTGCTGTTTGTTACTGGATTATGTTTTTTAAAACAATTTTATAATTTAATTGCTTCCTTAGACTTATTTTTTAAGATTGAAAAACATTGTATGAAATATGTTAAAATTACAAAGTATGTTTTGTAATTGAATTGGTGATTTCCAAGCTCACTACATTATTGGGCTACATCGAATGTGTTACTTATTTTATTTGTATTTCTTAACTGTGCATTCAGAATCTTTCAGTTGAATAATATAACTCATACATCTAGGGAACATTGAAGGAAATTCTCTCAAATCTACCTGAGGTATGAAAATCTAAATTATTGTTTTACTGTAAATCTTTCATGATTACTGAAATAAAGTGTAGTAGTTATTATATGATTATTTTAAGTATTAGTTTAAAGATAACTTTACATTTTACGAATCAGAAGATTTCTGTTTGACTTCTAGTTTTACCCTTGTCATGCTTATTAAAATTTAATTTTCTTAAGTGGAGGCTTTTCCATTTGTATTTTAGTATATTCCAACTCAAAATGAAGTTATTTAATATTATTTAATAAAGACTTTGCTGATATTGGGTAAAAGCTGGTAAAAAACAGGCAAACATGAACAAATGCTTTCAGAAGTTATTTAAATAGAAAATGTAATTGTATAGCAGTAATAATAATCACATAACACATTGATCATATCACATTGATCAGTGTTTTACAACTGTTAATTAAAAATATAATTGAAAGATAATGCAATTTTCGACTAGTACTATTGACATTCGAGGATGATTCTGTCAGTGATAGATATGGATATTACCTCATGACAAAATAATGTTAAAACAAATTTATTATTAAACTCTTAAATCAAGGTAATAAATTTAAATTATTTATGCAGTTAATATATTTTTTACTATAAAATAAATAAAATCAATGTATTTAATAAATAAAATCTATATATAATAAACAGAATCTATTTAAATCTGAGTTTTAGTAACTGATAAAATATTTTGCCAGAATGCTAAAACGAACCTGGAGAATAAGATTGTGGCTTGTCTGTAAACATTCTTAACTGGAGTTTGAATTCCCTGTAATGGCTCATTTCTCAAAAGTGATAATCAGACATTTTATGGAGACTTAAATATATACATGTGAAATGTAAAAGAATTTTTGAAAAATTTGGTTTTACAAAAAGTTTAACAGCATATTTTAATTAGAAAAAATGTTAATTACAAAGTAAACGATTCAAATATTTACAACTATCTGATGAATATATGAACAACAATGAAAATAGAATGAATGAGTTCCAAAAATAAAGTGCCTATGATAATTAGATTCTGAATAAAGGGGCAGTAAGTATTACTTAATTTTAACACGTGTGGTGCAGTTACCTTAAGATCAGAAGGCTTCAGTTGCTTGTAGGAATCAATTATACTGCAGTTGCTCTTACAGTTTTAAACATTGATGTAGGAAATTAAATTTTAATGTTAAAATGCTTGTGCTTTTTTCCATTTAAGGTATTTTTCATAGAGAGTAATTTTTAGCCATTGATATTGTTAGATTGATTAAATTGAGTGTAATTACGAGGGGTGTTCAAATGAAAATGTACGAAACGACACTGTGGGTATAATTGAAGTCTTTATTCAAAAGCAATCACCAGAGGCCTGAGCACAACTATCCCACTGTTTCACGAGCCGAAGGATTCCCTGTTCCCAGAATTCCTATGGCTGTGACAAGAGCCAGTCCTCCACTGTGTCCTACAGTTCGTCGTCCGAGTTGAAGCGCTTCCCTTTGAGATGTTTTTTAGCGGACAAAACAGATGGGCAAAACAGCAGGGTGATATGTCCGGGCTGCAGGATGGATGCTCAAGCTGCTCCCTCTTGAACTTGGCCAGTACACTTTGTGTGACCCTGGAGACATGTGGACGCGCGTTATCGTGGAGCAGAATCACTCCCTTCGTGAGCAGCCCAGGCCATTTGCTCTTGATGGACTTGCGTAGGCTACGGAGTGTCTCACCTACCGGTTTAACACCTTCCGCAATCAGAAATCTGATAACACCTCACTACTCCTCAATCGTCGAACTTTGCAATGTGAATGCCATGATGTCCTCACACGCACTGCCGCGTAAATTGGACGGAACATACAACTGCCTGCGTCATGTGCGGGTGCCCACGCACGCGCACAACCACGCTGGTACTCGTACATTCGCGTCCCTAGATGTCTCACTACGTTATCCCAAAGCGGCATATTCAAATTTCAACCGGTTTGGTTTTTACGACGTTTCGTACCTTTTCATTTGAACACTCCTCGTATAATTGTGAGTGATAAATTAGTTGTACATGCAATATGTAGAGAAAAATGGAATCAAAATTAAGTTGGCTTTCCACAGTGGAAATTTAATTAATGCTCTTCCGTTGTTTGACCAATAGTTTTAATTAGTTTCATTTAAAATATCAGATTACCAAGTTTAACACTTGTAAAATGTATATAATTTATTTGCATTCTTAAATTTACTATTTATATGTATTTACTTGTCTGAATATATACAAAATATATAACCAAGTTCTTTATAACAAAACACATTGTTAGTAACAACGAATTTAATAAATCAAAAACATCTAGAATAGTTGTTTCTGAATTACGAATAGTTTGAGTACAAAATCTTTTGTTAAAAATATTAAATTGAAGTTTTTATACATTTTTCAATTTGCTTTTATTGGGTTGTATTTCTGTGTTCTTTAAAATTAAATTAAATATTTTCATTATCTATAATTTTGTCAATAACACAGGATGGACCGTGGCATAATCCTATCGCACCACAGCATTACAGCGCTGGTACAGAACGAGAGCAATGCCAGTTTTTTGCTAAAACTGGTTGTTGTAGATTTGGTGAAAGGTAATAGTGTTCTTCGTAATCTTTGCTAAATAATACAGTAATACAGCGTGGTCATAGCTATAGAGTAACTTCGACTATATACTAGCCCCTTGTAACCACAATTTTCAATGAATCTGAATGAAACTCTTTAAATTTAGAGATCTCGAGGTATGGATGTGTAAGGTTGAGTAAGTATCAATAATCGAGCTCTCAAAATTACGGATACTGGTAATTTTTTTTATTTCGAATAACTTCACCCGCTTTTTTTATCACAATGTGATCATCAGAGTCAAAACCAAAAATGGCATTGAAATTGTACCTTTAACTCAAAACAACTACGCAAGAGCACTCAAAGAAGATGAGCGTAAAAAACAAAATAGGAAAGAAAGGAAATAAGCAGCAGTGATAATGCACGTAATTTGCATAAATCACAGGCACCTATCATCAAACACCACTTGGCAACCTCTATTGTAAAAAGGTAAAATGTTGTGGTTTCTTGTTGCCTTTCTTTCCTCTTTTTTGTTGTTCACGTTCTGTTTAACAAAGCTGTTGCGCAGCTGTTTTTAGAGCTAAAGGTACAATTTTAACATCCTTTTTAGTTTTTCAGTGTGCTGATCACATTGCAATAAAAAAGTGAGTGTTGCTATTCGAAATTTGTTAACTGTATCCATAACAAAGAGCTTGATTCTTGTTATTTACACCTCAAGCACATAGCATAAAATCCCTAAATCTTAAGTTACAGTCCAATTCATTGGCAATTGCAGTTTCCAGGGGCTTGTATATAGGGAAAGTTACTTTATGACCACCTTGTATTTTATTGGTTTTTGAAATTTCGATTTTTATCACAAATTGCATAATTAGAGCTGTTTCTTTCTATCTCCAGGTGCTCGAGAGGACATATATATCCTTCTGTCAGCAATACTATTATGATCAAAGGAATGTATACTCATTTTAGCATCGGTCAGACTGGAAGAAATGATTTTGATAATGACGATGTTTTGGAATATGAAGATAAGGAACGATACCAAGATTTTGAGAATTTTTACTGGGATGTCTTACCTGAATTTAAGAAGTTTGGCAAAGTTGTTCAGTTCAAAGTTTGCAGCAATCATGAGCCTCACTTGCGTGGAAATGTTTATGTTCAATTTTCTAAGTTAGTGATTCTTAGATGAGTCTTGATACTATTGACTTGTTCATCTTAGTAAATCAATTTTAAGGGGGTGGGACTAAATACTTAAGTTTCAGTGAAAAGAGTCAAGTCTAAAAAAGGCTCTAAAAATTTATTGGGTGGATTTTTTTCAAATTTAGTATTTTTATAGCATGAATGTTATGTTTGAAAAGGAAATCACTTTAAAGATTCTATCATTTAAACTTAAATTTTTGAACGAAATATAAGAACCAATTTTGGCAAGGTGTTTTGCTGTCCACAAGACCATTTAAAAGCTATTTACTCTATGATAACTACTTGCACTACCTATTAAATGACCTGTTCTCAAAATCTTAGCTTCAAATTTTCTATGCCTTTTGCAATAATATTCTGATGTGTACATCAATGAGGTAAGATTTGAACATTTCTAAATATTTGAACATAAATCAAATATGTGAACTGATCATTATAATTGTTGGCCTTTTATAGGTAATGGGCTCTATAGTAAGTGTGCAAAGTTTCATTATTTTAGAGTAATTGATTTTTGAAATATCTTGTGGATTACAAAACAACCACTTGGCCAAAATTGGTTCTTAATATTTTTGTTCATAAACATAAAAGTTGAAATGATAGAAGCTTTAAGGTGATTTCTTTTTAAATATAACATCCATACTATATAAGTTCTAAATTTGAAAAGAATATGCTGAAAAATACATTATTTACAAAATTTTAAACTTTTACCTCTTTACTGTAACTTGAGCTTTTAAAGGTATTGTCCCTCTTAATTGAATGTAACACATTTTTAGCGGTTCTGAAAATATCCATTTTTCTATCCTAGCATGATGTTTTAAGATATTTTCCCTTTCTTTATTCAGCATTTGTAAATTTTATAGCCTTCTAGCTAAATTATGTTAATTTAATATGTAAGAATAGTTGCTGGAACCTTTCACTTTTAGAAGCAAATTACTTTTCTGTGGATTATGTCACTTAATATTTTTTCTTTCTCAATGATAGAATACAATAAGAAGGCTAATTGAGGCATTTTGAAAGTCTTTTCTATATCTCGGTATTTTCTAAATGAATTTGTCACTGTTTTTAGTTTTGGTAACGAAACCATTAATTGTGTTGTAAGATCAGTAGCAAATTCATTATACTTGTTATTTATGAGAATAGAAAGTAAAAAATGTATGAAAGTTATATGCTCAAAGGATATACGTATATACAAGGGCTTGAATCACAGACAATTTTTCGTATAATTTAAAAATTATCTTTTGTTGCATTGTATTATATCTAAATAGAACTATTTTACTAATCATTAAACTTTCTGATGTTTAGAATAATCTGTTCTGATGTTTTAATGTTCTAAATGTTTAGCATCATACTTTTTAGAAACTAAATACTAAACTTGAGTGCTTCTTACAACAGTAAATATTTCTTTAACTTGTTATCAATTTTGATTGTATAGCAATTAACAAACTAATTTAATTCAATTTTATTTTTATTAAATACTAAATCTATTTTTGTCTATAGAGAAGAATATGCTGTTGAAGCTTATAAGAGCTTTAATGGCCGATTTTATGCTGGGAAACAAATCACATGTGAGTTTACGAATGTAATAAAGTGGCGCTCTGCAATTTGCGGTGAGTATAATGCTTTTCTAAAACTTATGACTCTTGTAGTGACAACAGTAGAAAGAACATAAAATTATCTGATTTGATATAGCAATAAAATATAATCTGAAGTGGAATATTGAATGAATGTGTACACACAAAGTTACAAATAGATCCACATAAAATTTGTATTTGGAAATGTAATGATTTCAGTATATTTTCTAAAATTTTGGAGAGCAGAATACTCTTGTACTTTTGTTAGAAATTTCTTCCTCTTAACACATATAGCATTTAATGATAATATTAATAAAAACTGGTGCGTATATGTATATAGAACTATATGTGGGTGGTGCAAGAAATGAGACGAGATTGTGTGTAATCATCATTTATTGGGGGTCCAATCATTACACTACAGATTGAATGAAATCATACATGGGAAGTAAAAAGCAATGATATGAGAAGTACAAAGTGCTTTATGCTCATATTGGAGGCATAATCATCATCCATCTGACGAGACAGCTGCCTCACCATGGGGTCAATATTAACAGGCACGTTGATAACTTGCCCAATTATCTTGTAAGTGCCAGTCTTCTGTTGCAACCAACAAATTTGTATGCCACTCAACCACAGCATCCAGCAGTGTCTGTCCTATCTATATTTTTTGTGCTTGGCACAGCTGAACTAGCTTTTGTGCCATAAGCCTATACCCAATTCAAGCCAAACCTATCAAAATAATGGAAACACACTGGATTTATAAGGAATCCTTTACTAATATGGCGTAAGACGGCCTTTGGCATGTAATACAGCTTGGATTCGCCTGGGAATCGAATCATACAAGTGCTGAATAGTGTTTAGAGGAATATTGTACCATTCTTCATGGAGATATTGTAAAAGTTCCGGGAGAGAATGCAGGTGGAGGATATCGATTCCTGATTGAACGCTCTAAAATAGACCATTCGATTATATTGAGGTCGGGGGACTGTGCTGGCCAAGGTAGATGTTTCAGTTCATTCTCGTGTTCATCAAACCATGATTGGACCAGTCCCGCTGCATGAATAGGAGCATTATCATCCTGGAAAATTCCATCTCCTGCAGGAAACAAAGTTTGCATCATAGGATGGACCTGGTCAGCTAAAACTTCTCTATACTTCTCCCCAGTGATCCTTCCTTTCAGTGTTACGATTGGGCCAGCAGTAAACCACGACATGGCTGCCCATACCATGACAGATCCACCTCCATGCTTGACAGTTGGAAGGAGACAATCACGATCATACGCTTGTGCAGCAGGTGTCCTCCAAACGTACACCCGTCCTGTTGTGGGGAAAAGTGTGAAAGATGATTCGTCTGACCATATAACTGTCTTCCACTTATTAATCGACCAGGTTTTTGTGGTTGTGGCACCACTGTAGACGACGTTTGGCATTAACATCTGTGACAAGTGGCTTGGGAATTGCTACTCTGCCGTAAATGTTCTGTTTATGAAGGTGCCTCCTAACTGTAATTATTGACACTGGAGAATCCAGATGCTGATTAAGCTCTGTGGTCACTTTGGCTGCAGCTGTTTTCTTTTTAGACATTACAATCCGCTTCAATACCCGTCGGTCTCTTTCACTCAGCTTCTCCTTCCATCCGCTATTTTGCTTTGCTGAGCTTGTCTTGCCGCGCTGTGTGTACGCTGTCATGACTTTAGACACCGTACCTCTAGAAACGCCTAAAAGGTGGGATGTTTCTGTCACAGTTGCTCCAACTAGTCGGGCTCCTACAATTTGGCCTCTTTGAAAGTCTGAGGTCTGACATTTTACGCTTTTGACAAAAATCCACGACGTATACGACTTCACTAAAGCTACCTCATACTACCATGATATATAGCACTTTTTATATTAAAAAAAAACTGGTAGCTAGGATTAAAATATAATTATTTTAATGCTTACGAAGCGCATTCTTAAATGTCACTTTTATTCACAGGTGTTTCCATTATTTTGATAACCACCTGTATCTCCATTGTAAAAAAACACACTTAAGTTAACAATTAGGCATCCTCCACTATCAAGCATAACCCACTAACAAACTGGGCAATGATATTTAAAATGTAAAGAATATGCAATATATTTTTGCTTATTGCAAGTAGCAGTGGGATGCTTGTATTATGTATTTAAATACTCTAGGTGTCAGCAATTTTCAACCCTTTTCAAGTAATACTCATCAATTTTGATGTCATGACACTCATAAACTAATTATTAATATTATGTAGAATATTAATAAAACTGTTATAGTTTTTACTGATCTGACAAAAGAATAGATATAATTTTGATTGATTTATAAAATATAAATTAATAGTAAAAATAATTACCTGCCATTTTTACTCCAAAGTGGCTTTTTAAAATATCTTTTGGTAACAACTTATTTATAATACTTTACTTTTATACAAATATAGTCAAAAATATTAGTATTGAAATTGTTTGTGGAAACAAGTTCAAAACTAAACCATTAAAGTGAAATAAATCTTACACAATTTAAACCATTTCATGGGCTACGGTAGCCCAGTTGGAAGAGTAACGAACTCGCAACCGGAGGGTTGCAAGTTCGAATCCAGCCAAAGACCGTCGTGTACAAAGGGGGCTGGTGTACGTGAAATCTTTTGTGGTCTCAAATGTCCTCACGTTGGCGTGGTGTGGAAGTTTGGAAAGTGGAGTGCCAGCTCAGGCGTAACCTTGTCATGACCGTGGTTCAAAATTACATGGAGTTCTCGGTCTTTCCCTTTAGGATTGATCCCGGACTGTCACCAATAGCCCGTTGTGTTGTTCCAGTGTTACGTTAATTAAACCATTTCACCATCTGTAAGGCACATCAGTGCCACTTTTGTGGCACATCAGTGTGCTGCAGTACAGATTGAAAATTGTTGCTCTTGGTATGTTACGATATATAAATATTCTTTCATTTTATATTCTGATGTCAAGGAATGCTCTAGATGGGTAGTGGGAATCAGTGTCCCATCTTATACTAAAAGTATTACATTTTTTTATGTTTTTAATTTTGTTAAAGGCATATAGTGATGGTTCCACACCATACCTGAACCTAAAATAAAAATGGAATATTTTTACGTCATGAAAAGTAAAGAGCAACTATCAAAATGAAAAATGCCGAAAATAATTCTTAAAATAAAAATAATTAAAACTTCAAATTAGCGACTATTGCACCAAATTGGGCTTTATGAAAGCAATTTAAAATGGAAAAATAGCTTTGTCCTCTATTACTGTAATATGCTTGACTGCAGTTTGAACCGGTTTGGTGATGTTTCACACGAAAGGGCTCCGATGCTTTTCTTTCGTGGTTGTTTTGGCTTGGTGCCAAAACTTCGATATTGAAGTCACTTGAAAATTTTCTTCCTAGAGAAAAATTCAGAAACTATTTTCCCATCTAAAAAATTTAAGTACTTTTCCAGAAAACCTCTGGCAAAGTTGGCAGGTATGCTTCACCCATAAAATATTTTTTTCCAAAAATGTCCTTTGGCGTAGTGCCCTACAAAGGGTGGCATAAAATAATTATTAATGATAATACTTTATGCATTTTATAATATATTCTTTATTTTCATAGGGCTGTATTTCCGGAAAATGTGTCCCAAGGGTAACAACTGCAATTTTCTGCATGTGTTCAAAAACCCAAGTGATGAGTTTCGGAGAGCAGATAGAGACTTTTCCGAATTTGAAAGTGCTCATTCTTCACGTTCCTCTCGAAGTAATCAATCTAGGAGAAACACTGATCCCAGGTCATCACATTATGACTATTCAAATGGCAGCCGTCGTCGTCACAGGGGAGATTACTCCCCAGAACACCGAAGTTATCGCCATAGCTCTCGTCGCCATGACAGAGCATCAGACTCTGAAAGTGATGGTCAAGAAAGTGTTCGTTCTTCCTCTTCTAGGAAGAGACATTCTGAGAAGGATATAGACTCTTCGTATCGATCTCATCATAAAAGAAAGCACAGAGATTCTCGGTCTAGGTCTCGTTCACCTCACTACTTATCTGATGAGCCCGGTGTTAACAATCACAAAAAGCACAAACACAAGAAAAAGAAGTAATTTTGATTTGTTATTAAGATTAAACTAGCTGAATTACTCAGCATTGCTTGGATTGAATTGTTTATAATTCATCATAATATTACTCAATATTGTTCCTATGGAGATTTCGAATTGTTTTTAACCCCCCTATAGACCCAGGACAAATCGAACAGAGTTAATATATAGCCTTTGTGTCCCACAGAATTCTACAGGATGAATGGCAATATCCCTATGAAGATATAAAAATTTACATTCCAGTAATAAAGCTACAGTTTAAGAATTTACAGATGGGATGATTAAAAGATGACATTGAGCGATTTTCAGTGTGACCACACCCATTGCGATTGTGACATACTCTAAGATTCTAAAAAAACTCCAAGGTCATCTTGAGAGGTGACTCCTGCAGATATTAACTCTGACGTCATCTGTACATCCAGACTGGGAGTGAGCGCAACTAAGCAAGTGCTCTGTCAAGGATGACTGGACATTACACCCCTCTGCACCCCCAAGACAAATAGAACAGGGGTTAACATGTAGCCTACTTTACCTGCAGGGTTCCAAAGAATAAATTTACCAAATTTGGTTTAGATTGATCAAACGATGTAGATTTGTAGAGAACAACAGATGCCAACTCTGCTTTATTTGTATAGATTATTTACTTTACAGCTCTAAATTTTCAGCCTTTTCTTTTATTGAGCTTAGATTAGCATAAAAGTGAAAGCTCATCATTAGAGGCATTTTGTACTTGGCAACTAATTTATAGGGATGCTAATGATGCTGATATCCAGTTTTAGTCAAGGGCACCAGTTTTAATTCTTGAGATGTTTTAAAAAGTTTTAACAAAACTAAAGTTCAAAACTTATTTTATTTGAAACACACAAGAACCAGCAGACCAGTGCATAGCATCTGCAAGAAAGTTTATTAATTGATAATATCTGTTGATGGCAATGTCATTACTGATATTTCATACCTCATTAAAATCCATTTATAATGAATACATTCATCAATATTCGCATTTGATGTCGAAATGAAATAAAGTTTGTCGAAAATATAAAACAACATTTTGTTTAAGTTTTCCCAATGTATTACTGCAGTTAATTTTCATTTCCAATAATGTGCTAGGTAAAAGTTCACGCTTCAGTCATGTAGCCACTCTTAGCTTATGAGCATCCATTTCAATTGCATCTCATTCTCTTGTTCAAAGCCCAATTCAATATTTTGTTCTTGTAAACCCATATTCGGGTTGGCCCAGATTTTCTTTTCTGTGCTAATTTCTACCTGCCAGATTTCTCATTGGTATGCAGACTGCTGAAGAATTCCATTAGAGCTGTGAGAGCTTTTCTGTGTAGTTCTAAAAATATTATGCAGCTCTTAGCTCAAATTAAGCATATTTAAACTTTAACAAAAGTGGTAATTAATCATGTATCTGTTTATATTGTTGATTATATTACTGAGTTTATATTGTTGCCATTCGCCAATATACAAATAATGACGATTTCTTTGCCACATGCCTTAGTGAAATGTAATACTAGAATATGAATTATGAACAAAAGTTAACTCACCCAATTTTAACATAGATGCAATGCCCAATAAAATCTCTTAGTTGAGGGAAGTAAGTATAGGATTCTCCTAAATATATCTTAAATAAGTAAATGCTAAGCAGACCATTGGTGTAATGTAAGGCCCAGTTTAATTAGCCCTCGTGTAGCAAAAAATGACCATACAGTGGCAAACCAAATGATTTGTGTAACAGTTAGCAAACTAGGTTTGCTTTTTAGGGCAGGGATTTGAGTTTTTCCAGCGTGTTACATGTATTAAACTTTCCAAATCCAAAGTATTACATTACACTGTTTGGGCACTCAGGCGAAACCAGAGCTGGCTCATTCCGTCGGCTTTCACACATGCTGGTATTTATAATGCCGGTAATTAGTGGTGAAAGAAAGATGTTTGCTGCTGTCAATAGACATTATCACTTTGGGCTATTGCACCCTTAGGGAAAGTACTGAAGAGGCAAAATGAAAGAGACAATACTGAGTTCTTATCCCTTTTAACTGAGATACTTAGAATTCAATTTTTACATGCTATTTGAAAAACTTAGAAAGGATCAGACCAAATTCTTCAACTAATTTCGTAATGAGGACAAATACACTTGATTTTCTGGCGTAACGATTAGAAAATAGTATTAAACACTAGGACATTATAATTAGTACATGTATTCCTCCAAAATAAATTATCGCAATAACAATAAATTAATTGAATAGTTTTATTTACTACTATATGAAAATTTGCAAAAATGAAGCAAGAAATGCACTGACCGCTACAAGAACAGGACTAATGTAAAAGTTAAAAGTAAACAAACAAGTAAAATGGAAATGACAGGTACAGGGTAAGCAAGGCACACTGATCACCAATGAAAACATTCCAGCATTTAATTTGTCGTGTTCAACGCCGGCTGCATTTACTAGTGGCGGAGGCAGAACTGACAAATCTACCAAACTGGGCTGCATGTGAAATTTTCCATTTGATTACATTGTATCCAGGGGCCATGTAGCCTGGTTGTAAGAGCAAGAGATTAGCAACCAGAAGTTTGTGAGTTCTTAACTTGATCCATCCAAAGACCGTCGTGTACACTAGGGCTGGTGCAAGTTAAATCTGTCGTGACCTCAAATGTCGTCATGTTCATGGTGTTCGTGGTGTAGAAGTTTGAAGACGGGTGCCCATTCAGGTGACGACCTCGTCATCAAAATTGCGATTGTCCTTGGACCTTTCCCTTTGAGATTAATCCTGGACCATCGCCAATAACCCTTTGAGTTACTCTGGTGCGATGTTAATTAACTACCTACATTGCATCCAGAGCCAGCTGTGGCATAGGTTTTATAATTGTGTGTGAAAATGCCCTTATAGGCTTGTGCATTTTCATAACATAATTATTTATGCCTACATTTATTTTCATAATTTCTGTGAAGTTTGAATTTGAATAATTATTTTTCTTCAATAACTTTTGATATTCATAAAATGCTTTTATACTCCATGTTCAAATTGTGTTAATTTTTCTACACACTAATGTACTATTTTCATTTTATTTAAAAGGAAATCCAAAAAGAGCAAGAAAGAAAGAGATTCAGAAGAAAGTGGTGATAGCTGACTTTTTAACGCTGTTATATAGTTTATATTTTCAAAGCCAAAACTAAGATCCTATGATTCAAATACTAAAATAAATTTCTTTTTTCTAAGCAGTGTTTTTTATTATATGTTCATTGAGAAATTTGTATAACACAGTATTTTTGTCAAGGTATTTTCTTTTTGAAATTTGATAATAATCAAGTACCAAGTTACAAACTAGATTTTTTAGAAGGTAACTCAAATTAAACTACATTTTATTTTGTATGCATATAGTTATACGGACAAATAGGAACATTTTATGTATACATAGGCATTTCACTGGGTATAAACACCCAAATTAAGAATTTTGGAATAGTTTAACTTACAAAAATAATGGAAGTTAAAGTTTGTAAAAAGTATTGTACTGGTAAGCACATATCAAAACATTAATTGTAGGTTAAACTACAGCTATCTGACAATTGCTATTTCCTTTTACCAAGCTTTTGAAAAAATAGATGTTTAAGATAGAAGATATATTTTATTCAGTCTGATTTGAATTTCTCATTTGTCACTTGAATTTCAGTACTATTTGAATTTAAAGTATAACAGCATTCAAGCCCGTAACCTTATTGATTTATAAGAAATTTAAAAAGTACATTTAATTTTGACAACAGTATTATACCCTTAAATTGAAACAGTTTTATATAATAATCTTTCAGTAACCAACATAAATCGTGTTTTATAAAGGTTGAAAGCAAGAAACAAATGGTCAAGGAATGCATTGAATCAATGCATAATTTTTGCTCAGTAAAATGCCAATAAAATGTTATGAGTGATTATCTTACTACTATAATGTAAAATATTGGAGGTTTTGAATTGGTTAATCCCAAAAGCACATTGAACTTGTCTCCTATCCTAGGTGTTATTAGAATATAGGAATCTTATCTTCTGCTCCAAGTTAACATCTTTCCCTTTATGTGACCTGTACAATTCTTAGGTACAATATATATTTTGTTTTAATCATATTGAAAGAACTTTTACATCTAAAATCTAGGAATTGAAATTCTGAAAGTAGGATCTGTCCCAATGACTAGACAATTTACGTCTGATATTGTAAAGTAATGACAATGGTTTGGGTTTTGAAGTAAAAGTTAAGTTATTAAAATTTTAAAAATAAAATTAATTTTTTGTGATTTCCTAATATGATACATAACTTTGTGATGAAAAAAATGTATAAGATTTTATTACATGGATGAAGGCCTTATAAAATTTATGAACTAAGAAAAATCCATAGCTTAAATAACAGGTCTCATGAAAAAGTTTAAGTATATGAGATTTTAATGTATTTTTGAATGCAGAATTCGAAAATGTAAGTCATTTTTCTCCACCACATCAGGATTTTTCATGATAAGGAAAATATTTGAAACTACTCTGTTTAAGGTCTGATGTACAAATATATTATATAGATTATTAAAATAATTGACTTTTCAAAAACTATAAATTTACAATATAGAGAATGCAAATAATTTAATTATGGGTATTCAGATACACTCATGTCCAAATTTATCTTTACATACCCAAAAATAATGATATTCCATGAAATATCCAATTGATATAATCCATTTTTGCAGGGAATGTGTGAGAAAGACAAGCCTAATTAGCATTATCCAATCAAAAGTGATCAAACGGTTTCTGATATGCAAATCAAGGCTTTACGTCATCCGACGGTGAATCAAGCGCTTTGCGCAAAGTGAATATCTAAGTGAATTTCAGCTTTCACAGAATTCAATACAGCGTTTGATTTCAGTTTGTAAGGACTCAAGGTTTGTTATGGCCCCGAAGTATTTGGAAGAATCTGAAGTGCCGAATTATCGGCATTTAGAAGCAGGGCAGACAATCATGGAAGCAGAAACCTTGGAAAAGCAGTTGCACGGAGACATCCTCCTAGAGATATAAATGCCCTGAAGACCGCATTGCTGGAAGAGTGGAACTTAATTTCCCCAAACTGTGATTAACAACATTATTGCCAGCATTAAAACGCGTTGTGATGTGTGTACACGTCAGGGGAGATCACATTCCATAAGTCTGAATTTTTTTCTGAGTTATTCTTTCTCTGAACTCTGTCATATATTGCCATTTTTATTGTTTCATGCTACAGTTTTATATCGTGCAGTGCTCTTAAATTTTTCCTTTATTTATGTGTACGATGTTATGTATCATTTCACTCAAATTCATAAAATTATAGTTCACAGTTTCTGAGAAATCCGTGATTTTATGCATGTAAAGATAATTTTGGACATGAGTGTGGTTAGCGGTATCGAAGTGCTACTGAGTCAATGCAGCAAGTGCCAATCTGTTGCTCAGCTGCAAGAATGTCCAAACAGGAACGTTCCTCAACTAATATTCCCTGGGTAAGGCAATGAACATTTTCTAGGTATATAGCATCAAGTTTTTTCAAAGTACACAAGCAGTGCTCACAGCTTCACAACAGTAAGTCGTGTGGGAGAATAAACATCATATATATAGTTTCTAGAGTACAAATAGTCCCATTTGCAACCTGTCAGGCATTTTAAGATGTTTAAATGTTTGCCAACTCGTTTGACAGTTTTTTCAATATGGGGCTTCCAGGAAAGTTTATCAAAAATTACTCCCAAATAATGATGTATATATGTTTAAGAATATCCTGATTAAATTTTATTTCAAGTTTAGCTTTCTTATGTGCAAGTGAAAAGAACTGGACAGCAGATTTCGAAGCATGTAAAACCATGTTATTACACTAATTTGATAATACCTCTATATTTATTAAGTCTTCAATTTTTTCAACAGGCCGCTGTAGCCCGTTTAGAAGAGTAACGAATTAGTAACCGGAGGGTTGCGAGTTCGAATCCAACCTAAGATCGTCGTGTACAAAGGGGGCTGGTGCACTTAAATCTGTCGTGGCCTCATCCTCATGTTGGCGTGGTGTGGAAGTTTGGAGAGTCGGGTGTGACCTCGTCATCTGACCGCGGTTCAAGATAATGTGGTGTTTTCGGATCTTTCCCTTCGGGTTTGATCCCGGACGTTGGCCAATAGCCCGGCGTGTTGTTCCAGTGCGACATTAATCAAAATACTTCTTCAATTTTTGCGACACCATTATTTTTCTTGGCCTCAGTTCATAGGACTAAATTGTCAGCAAGGAGGCACTTTAATTCTGGTATAGCATTTAAGTTCCCGATTAAATCATTTATGTAAACATTAAATAATATACGCTTCAAGACAACAACCTGAGGTAGTCCAGTCTGGAGTAGTTTGTACTTTGAAAAACCACTTCCACTTCTAATTTTACACAATCGTTGATTGACAAAAAAATAGCCAGTCGGGCATTTTTGATTTTATTCTCAAAAAATTTTTGGGTGTGTACGGGCCTCACGAACCCGAGGTATTCAAGTGATCTTTTCCCATGGGGTTTACTGTCTAATAAAGGTCACGGCAGTCTCGCTCCCCGGATACCCAAGCGAACCTTTTCTGTTTTCATCACACTACTCTATCCCCAATTCCCCTTTTTTTCTCTTTTCGCGACATTTCTTAACGTTGTCTTGTGTTTGGCGCGGCTTGGCTAAATTTGGCGCTTGCGCCACAAAACCCAAAAACACAACCAACCCAAAATAATTAATTTCAAAATAGCTTCTCTCACCAAATCAAATCGTATGCAGATTTGAAATCAACATATACTGCAATTAAATAATTGCTTAGGTCCAATGAGTTTTTTAAATCTTCACTCAGCAATGCTATCTTTTGACATGTGGTCTAAAGCCAGCTTGTTCATCAATAATCAAGTCTTGGCCTTCAAGGAACCAATCGAATCTATTAGAAATCATTATTTCCACTGTTTTTGTCAGTATACTCGAAAGGGAGATTGGCCTGTAATTTATGCAAGTCATTAGGGCCTTTATCTTTTAAGGAATTGGTATAATTAGCGCTTTCCTCCATTGTGAGGGTACTGTTACCGTTTTCTAAGATTCATTAAAAATTTAGAATTTGGTCCGAGATATTTGAGGAACTAGGTGGGGATAATTAACCAGGCGACTTTTTATTTTTAAGTTTAGTATTTGAAGATTTTTGCTCAACATCATACACACACGCACATACAGAAAACTGTTTTTTAAATGTTTGGTATGGTATCTAAAGGAATTTGAAACTTGATTTCTGCCCTGAGGATTTTTGAATGTTTTCTTGCAAAATCACTTTCCCTCTGGTTTCGGGACAAGCCCTGGGCAAATGCATTTGCAATATTCGCATCGGAACAAATCTTATTGTAAAAATGGGTAAATTATCTTTCGAAGTAGATTTCTTGCCCTCCATATATTATCTAAAAAGGTATGCTTTTTAAAACTTATAATCAATCTTACTGATGAACTGAGTAAGTTAGCTTAGGTTTTGAGATAGCTCTTCAAAATTTTTGTTTTCTCTAGAGGTTTCTGCTTCTTTTCTAAGTTTATTTCTTAATAACTTTTTTCTAGATGTTTATTTGAAGAACTTTTATAACATTTCTCCTTGGTATCCACACTTTCGCTTTTTTAATAGGAATTAGCCTTCTTAAAGTTCCAGGATACTTTGAACCTATTTTCCACAGAAAATCCTTTTTTTTATAATAGTTGCAGTAATCATACGATGTCCTGAACGGAGATCGTCAATAACTTCTTAGTAGTATCAAAAGTAATGTCTGAAGAAGCCATTAAAAGATCTGGTGATGTTTTGGTGCCATATTGTATTATAGAAAGATGTGAGAATAATTAGGATTGTTAATGAGCTCTAAAATAATTTGAATACAAAAGATTCTCAATTTCCTACCCACTACATTTTGATAGCTCCATTGACTAGAATGGGCATTAACATCTCCAATAAATGCAGTTGTGTCAGATATGTGCAGTGGAGAAAAATAAGGTTAACTGTTGGGAGGGGTTATACATAGAAAAATTGCATTAAACAATCTAATTTTCATAGCCTCTGGCTCATTATTTCTCTCGTCAATAGTTTCTCCCATTTCTTTATTGACATTGCACTCACATGTAAAGAATTCTTTACTTCTGCAAGTATTCCACCAGCAACTGGACAAAACTTCGATAGCACATAATACAATGTATATCCAGAAAAGGGATAGAAAGCTAAGCCGCGCAATATAAGGTTGGTTTCGACTATTGCAAATGCATCAACATCATTTTGAGTCAAAGTAATTAATAATTCAGTTCTTTTTTGAGACATTCCCCCAGCATTCCACTACACAAAACGCAACTTTGTTCTCGCATCAAGAACTGCAACACTTAGGGATCCGTGTACGACGTTTGTCCAAACCGTAGACCAGTTTGCCGTTTAAAACGTTGCCCAGGGGCACAACGTGGAGGGAGATCTACAATACTCCCTGTATTCGAATACTTGGGATGAATACTTCGGTATTCGGGTACTTTGATATCTGAGTACTTTGATATTTGAGTACTTTGATATCCGAGTAAATGGCTATCCGATTAAATGGATATCTAAGTACTTTGGCATTCGAGCGAATGGATATCCAAGTATTTTAGTATCCGAGTACTTTGGTGTTCGAATACTTTTAATGAATACTACTGTATTCGAATAGAATTGAGTAAAACTAATACTTTTAACTATCGAGTACACGAGTACTTTTGTATTCGAATGTATTCAATCGTATGCATACCCATACTGTCAAACTTTTCAGAATACTCAAGAAATCGTTTTTATCGATAATGCAGCTGTAAACGGAACTAAAAATAACATCTGCACTATTAAATTACCAAGTAAGCCATCTAGAATGTTTTACCTAATTAGATAGGAACAACTTGATGAAAATCTGTCACTCATTCAGAGTTCACTGGTTACAATACAACTTTTTCGTTATAGGAAATACGGAATAAACATTGTTACCCATTTAAGTAATGAATTGATTGAATAAAGTTCTTGAGACCTTAAGACGAGAGGATAAGATAAACTATGAAGCAATAGAATTCTCTCGAAGTTCGTGAAGAGAAAAATGAGTAAAACTTTTTCACTCAGAATCCTTGATTGCCCAAGTTTGTACCAGAGCAACAAGGGATAATTAGACTTAGAGAAACTTCGAATGAAAGCTATTAGTTTTCTAAGATTCGACCCACAATTAAGACGGCTGTAATCAATAAGAACCGATTTCTTTAAAGGGAAACCTTGTTTAATCTGCGGAAATGGTTAATTGATCAATATTGTTGGATGGCTTAAGGAACAATCAAGAAATGCGACTGTTTTCAGATTTCTATATCAAATGTCCGACTATCTGACATAATAAAAGAAATTTACACTCAGCATGGAAAAAAACATGCCAACATTTAGAGGGTCATATGTTTATAGATTATGCAGCCAGTCCTTAACATTAGAGCCACACCTTTTATATAAGAACATCTATCACATGATAATTTTTCAGTGTCATTCGCCATATAAAATATGAATTTTATTTCCAAAGGGAAGTCGAAAATTCTTTCTTTAAAAAAGATAGAATTTAATTATACAGAAAAATATTTCATACTTATTCGAAAGAAATATTGAGATAAGAATTCATTTTAAAGGATTAAGGAATTTACCCAAAGCAGTATTTATAAAATTATTTCAATTTAAGAGAAAGTAAATCTGGAGTGCTTGCTGAATAAAGGTAATTTTTAGTTAGGTTGATAATATTTCTCACAATTGGACGGAGTGTTGGAGAAATTTGTAAAGGCCATGTTCGTGTTTTAGACATAGGTGTACATTACAGATGCGAACTATATATTCAAAATTAAAACGCACTAGTACATTAGTTACCAAACAGACATGTGCGTAGCTTTACTATGCTGTATATCTGTATGTAGAACAATGTGCTGGTGGTGCGAGAAGTAGAATGAGGTTGTGATGCAATCATCATACATTTGCGACAAATCACGGTAATCTACAGATTGAATGGAATCATACACTGCTAGCATATAGTCATAACATGAGAAGTGTCAAGTGCTTTTTTATGCTCACGTTGAAGGTGTAATTATCATTCATCTGGCGAGGCAGCTGCCTCATCAAGGTGTCGACATCGAAGGACACTTTGATTATTTGCCCTATTATCTTATAAATTCTGGTATCCGGTCGTATCAGATACTAGGTGATGGGATTTAGCTACGAATCTAGCAAAGTGTGTCGCCAACGAGTTTGTAATAAGCCTCGTAGTCCCGATATATTTGATAACGGAACCCTGCTGCCCTCATCCACTTGGCCCAGACATCAGGTCGGTAGCTGCTTCATCCACGTCCATAGGCTCGTGCTGCACGGTGATGTCGGGTGCGTGAGAAGTCGGTGGCCAAGGTTATATACACTGCTAGCACAGAGCGATGACATGAAAAGTACAAAGTGATTCTTCATGCTCACGTTTGATGGTGTAATTGTCGTCCAGCAGTCGAGGCAGCTGCCTAACCAAGGTGTCGACATCGATGAGCACGTTGATTACTTTCTCGATTATTTTATAAGTGCCGGTATCCTGTCGCATAAGCCGCTCGTTGATAGGATTTAGCGTTGAGTCAAACGAAATGTGTCGTCAGTGAGCTTGTAGTAAGCCTCGCACTAGGCACACTTGACATATCTGATATACTCGATCTAGGCGTCTTGCTGCCTGACGCACTCGGCACATGTCCATGATATCCTGCTACACGACTATGTTGGGTGCGCGAGAATATGATTTCGGCTTTGAGGTCGCATAAGTCAATTTTGCAACCACCAATGTTCACTTCTCCCGGACGCGTTGCTCACGCTTTCGCTCATACCGGATCTTGCCTGGTGTCTTTCAATTCCCAGAGGCTTTGGCTTGGTCCCAGGTGCAGCTCGTTGGCCGCAATAGTTCTTTGCGTCGTGTTTCTTGGACATCTTTTGAAATTTCCCAGTCGGTGATCCATTTTCGGGCCCAATACCTCGGTTACGTTTTCGTGCCCGCGCGATACTCCTCCGATAGAACGCCTCGGACTCTCTTTAACTACGAACTGAGGTGCTGACTTCAACCCTATGACATGGGATTCAAAAGTCGTGACACCTAAAAAGACGCATGGCAACTAAATAACGAGCCAAAGGTGGAATATTTTCGCGACGCTGTCAGCACGCTCATGCCTAACTGGCAGTAGCCGTTCACGATTCGTTTGATACATTGTTCTTTCTTCTCTTCAACAGTATATGCATTACATCTGTGTGTCGTTTCATATGCGAGTAGTAGCGGCAAGAAGGGGCTGAATTTTTTCTTGACGCTTAATTCCCAAGTTACTCCATGATAAGAAAGACGTAATTCTACGACAAAACTTCAATGGATTGAAAGACTATGGAGACAAAAAAGTGTTATTGTTCTCCAACTGTGTGTGTGCGCATGGCGCTATATTCAGATCCACAAAGAAGCCGCATTAGGGACGACACCATTTTACCATCAATGACTGCTTATTTGGAACTATAAATACCAGTGAAGCTGTTTAAAAGAACTACCGGCTGGAGCCGTGGTAGTCCGATTGATAGAGTAGCGAATTAGAAACCGGAGTTTGAAACTCGATCCACCAAAGACCGTCGTGTACGTGAGTGGACGTTAAATCTGTGGTGGTCTCAAATGTCCTCACTTTGGCATGGTGTGGAAGTTTGGAGAGTAGGGTTCCATCTCATCTGCTGACTTAGTCATCTGAGCGTGGTTCAATTACGATGTTGTTCTCGGATCTTTCACTTCTTGATTCATCCCTGACCGTCACTAAATAACCCGTTGCATACGTTCAGAACAACATTAATTCAACTACCTACCTACTTAGAACTACTGGGGCCGTCGTTTCTCAGTGGGTTTGCCCACTGTGTTAGCAATGTGTGAGTAATAGGCGGCGCAAGTTCGATTCCTCCATGAGTGTCTCTTTATCAGTAAAACTTTCCTTAATGTGTATGTCCATTACTAGACGTTATCCGTCTTGTATTTGTCACAGCTTGGACAAATATGGCCCTTGCACCATAAAAACTTTCAAACCCAACCAACTACCTAAAAGAACTTGCTTTTCGCCTTCTTGTTACTTGTTTAAAGACTATAACATGTAGTTAGAGGTTTTCAAATGTTTTTAGTCTTGTTTATCAATTGTTATATTAAATTTATAAAGATAAGGCCCAATATTATTTAAAAATGAATGATTAATTTTAATTGATAAATGTTTACAAATCCTTAAAAACGGTGAAAATACCCAAAGCTCTTGCCCCACAAGACGAAATGAAGCTTTGACGAATTGTTTGAAGTAAAATCGGACGCAATGGAATGATAACGAAAGTGAAAATTTCGTCTTGCACCTAACACATCTACAGATACTTTCAAGAACAGAAACATCGGACTCTTAAGTAAACAGCGAAGTGATATTGCTTGGGAATTCAGAACCACGCTTGATGTGGTATGTTGTATATAGACTCTACACAGATAAAACCAATTATGTTCCACATAGTAAGCTACTGCCCAACAACACAGCAGGATGACAGATTTTTAGTTGTAAAAACAAAACGTAATTGACGCTTCACGGCTTGTGGATAGCTTCCATTTCAGGAACGCAGATGTATCTTGATTAATTGTGGAGAAGAGCCTGCAACGAGGCGATATGCTATCCCGAAGATATGTTGCGTGCATTACTCAGAGTTTAACTCGGCGTGTTTTCGCGGAAATAGAACATGTTATTAATGGGCCAGTTTACTATTCGCAGACGAGAATCAGTGTTTCCTAAGATTCCTGGTTGTGTGTTGATCTGGCTTGAAAATGGTACTGCGAATTGTCATGAGAATATACAAGAAAGAGATAGATGTAGTGACCAGAGTTCTGGTTGGTGAGATATAAAAATTAAGTAAAAGCACCAATTCTCTCCCATATGCACTCCGAACCCCAACACTATTTAAATCAGTTTACCAAACTTTTTGGCTCCCCTTTTCAAAGAAATTTTTTTTCGACGGATAACTCTATCCCTTGGATAACTTTATCTCAACTAATAATAAGTTACAAGTATAGCTGTGTCTAATTTTCGAATTTCGATAAATTATTTATGTAGTTTAGCGTGTAATTTTAGAATTTCAAAAAGCTAGTTTAGGGCCCTGGTAAAACAGTTGATAGATTCGCGGATTAGAAACCGAAGGGTTGCGAGTTCGAAACTAGATCCAATCAAAAGACCGTCGTTTACGAGGGGGATGGTGCACTTTAAATCTGTCGTGACCTCAAATGTTATCATGTTGGCGTGGTGTGCTCAGGTGTTGACCTCGTTATCTGACCTTACTTTAAAATTACGAGGTGTTTTCTTCGGATCTCTCCCTTGGGCATTGATCCCGGACCGTCGCTAATAGCCCGCTACGTTGCTCCAGTGCGACGTTAATTAAACTACCTACCTACATAAAATAACGTTCACTCTTTGGACGTATCACTAGTTCAATCAAGGTAGGCAGGTAGTTCAATTAACGTCGCACTGGAGCAACACAACGGGGTTTTGACGACGGTTCGTGATCAATCCCCAAAGGAAAGATCCGTGTATCTCAATTGAAGAAAACGGAATACGTAGAACCAAATTTAGTAAAATCTGCACAAATGCATTTCTTTCCTTTATGAGGGAGATTTTCAGTGCTTATAAACAAACTAGACAAAAGACGTTGGTTTTACTTCCTGTTACCCATATTCTCTTCCGTGATACATATCAGGGTGACCTTAAAGTGTAATTTATCGCCATTTTGGGGACGCTTGGCTTTTAATCTAATCAGTGGTGATCAATCAACCATCAGGTATCAATTGTGAATTCATTCTTTGGAATTTCGGGCCTCGGCTGCCCGGTTGGAAGTTTAACGGATTAGCAACCGGAGGGTTGCGAGTTCGAATCCAACCAAAGGCCATCGTGTACAAAGGGGGCTGGTACACATTAAATCTGTCGTCGCCTCCAATGTCCTCACGTTGGGGTGGTGTGGAAGTTTGGAGAGCGGGGTGCCAGTTCGGGTGTGACCTCGTCATCTGACCGTGATTGCCACTGCGATGTCAATTATTATAAATACCTAGGAAGCATGTTCCATCTCAAAAACACTACCACTGCCTACATTTAGCTTGACAGAAAAGGCCTCTCTACTAAGTTCAATGTATGCACTGTGATTTTTCAATCTTTTTTAGTTTTAGAGTTGACTTTGTTAAATGTTAAAGTAAAAGTTCTTTGAAATATAGCATCGCTTACTAAAAGGAATGTGCTACTATCAAGTATTAGCGAACTGCTGAGAAAGCATTCTGAAAACAAGCGAAATGACTTCAGGTAAGGAATACATACATGAGCCACCACAAAAACACAACCGCCTCCTACATTTAGCTTGAGAAATAGACTCTCATACAATTATACACTATATTATGTTAAACACAATGAAAAGATTTTAAACTTCTTGAATTTAGATAAAGAGACTGACGATAAGTACAGAGAATTTTCACATTCATTGAAGACCTCCACCTATGAAACCTTGGACACTGGCATCATAGTCCGGCGACCCCCCCTCCCTCCAATATGGTGTCCTTCTGCTAATATAAAAGACCATGAATAGAATAAAAGAGCATTTGATGTTTTTTCACATTTCCTAAGAAATGTTATATTTTGAGTTGTGTTATTTTTGAAATTCGGAGTTATGTTGACAACAAAAAACGTACCACATTGACAGTTCGACGAGACAAATGTTAGGCATCTGAATTGTGTGGATTGGGTATTTATGTGGTCTTCCATGTATTCAACATAAGCCTCCGCTTTAGATCTGAAGTGCGTTGGGATCCATGCATGGGGTTATTTTCGATACTTTACGATCCGGAGCCGAATTCAGGAAACAGAATAACAAGGTTTACAGAGATATCCATAATACAATTCAAGACGAAATCCCTCACGTCGCGTATGTTGTCGATATTGAAAGAGCTGTAGTAATGAAGAGTGACACTGACGAGTTGAAAGCTTCGAAGCAGCCGTTGACTTAAGAAAAACTATTCTTCGCCGTTTGTCACATACAGGGAGATTTTCTGGTGTCTTTACCCATTGTTCCTGACACATTACCATGGAACTATACGAACTTTTGTTGTTTTCAAGGGAGAGTAGGATAGGAGACATTTCTTTGGGATTTAAGCTTTTCACAGTTGATTCTTTGTAGGAAGTACTAAAGTAGAGTTTGGAGGTCTATTTAACTTTCATGGCTGACAGCATTTTTGTTGGGGGATTCGAAAAGTGACAGCGATTGTTTTTATAGTGAAGGCAATAAGACAAATTTAGGGTATACAAAATTCGGGATATTCAAAATGCCCTGCTGGCCATTGACAATGCAACTCCATGAAGGACAAGAGATACCAAAGCCATATTTATTATACAAATAACGTAAGACACAAGGGTGAAAGGATTGAAATTACAGCTCCGTTCGGCTTACGGAACGCGAAGAAACCAGTATTTTGTGTAGCCACCATGGATGACATTAATTATGGCTACACGTCTCAGCATTGAAAGAAAGAGGCTTTGAATGTATGTTTGAGATATCCGTGATTTCTTCGCGTTCCGCAAGTCGAACGGAGATGTAATTTCAATCCTTTCATCCTTGTGCCTTAAATGTTTGCATAATAAATATGACTTTCACATAACCCTTGTTCCTTATGGTGTTGCATTTTCGATGGACAGGCAGTATATTTCTATCCATAAATTTTGAATTAATTCTATCCAATAATCTTTCTTAACACTTTCAAGGAATCTACGGTAAAAGGATTTTTGGAGAACATTTGATGGGTGAAGACCTATCAATGACGTTATAGGTGATGGAAGATGAGGACTTATGGGAGAACTTTTATGGATATATTTTGCGCATACAGGCTTTGCTGGTAAGTAGACGTACAAATTGAATGTATCCGAGGGCACAGAAATCACAAAATGGCTGCCTTTCTGGTCAGATCGGCCGCTAACGGTAGAGGTTCAAAAGGGTGCCACTGGGTTTATCAACCACACACCTTAAAAGAGGTTTCCCGGTTTGGTAGGAAAGATCGTACTCAGACAAGGGTAGAAGAACTTACAAATTCTTCCCCATGGTCTTGCACAAGATGACCCCATAATGAATCTGAAATTGGTGCAATTTAACACAGGACATGGCCCCTTTACCTCGTATTTTTATTGCTTTGGGCTCCGCCACACAGGTTTATGCGTATGTGGAGAAGTTGGAGACACCAATCATTACGCTTTCGATTGCTCGCTTTCAAGGAGATACTATTAGTACAAGGCCAAATGTTCAGTTCATGTAGGACTTTTATAAATGTCTTTCCTGCAATAAAGGTGCATAAAACAGAATTACCAGTCTCATGATTTTCCTGGGTAAATGGGAAAGAGCCTGTTGACGATGACTCCATTTATGTATACACTGAAGTACCAGAAAAACTGGTACAGCCTATGCAAAATTCATAGCAACACCACCTATGCACGCCATTGGTTGCGTCTGCCAGTGCATATATAAAGCGATAGACACCTGTGAAAGCATCTAGATCTGATGTGAGTATGATATTGTGTTATCACAATTTTATAAATTTTCAACGCAGTTTAATAGTTGGAGATTGCGAAACTGGCCACACACTTCGGAGATAGAGAAGTTTGAATTTTCACATACTATCATTTTAAGAGAGTTCCGTGACTACAAGAATTCTGGCAAAACCTGTAATTTACGATCGCAGCACGGCCATAAAAGACTGGGTGAACGTGACCAGTTTCAGCTGGCAAGTCGTTTTACACGATAGACGTGCAACACTGCCCCAAATAACTGCGAATTCAATGCTGGGCCATCAAAAAACAATAATTGTGAGGGCTGGGCAACGTTTCTGAAAGATGTAGGCTTTAGGAGCCAACTCCCAACTCAAGTACCCTTGATGAATCCTCGACACACAGCTTTGAGCCTTGCCTGGCTCAGGAACACCAGCACTGGACAATTGATGACTGAAAACAAGTAGCCTAGTCTAATGAGTAGCATTTCCAACAGTTTCGGGCAGATGGAAATATCCGAGTGTGGAGAAAACCTCATGGAGTCATGGATTCCACATGTCAACAAGGCTAGTGGTGGTTTCGTAATGGTATAAGGTTAGTTTCGATGGAATTCAATAGGACCCCTGGTACATCTACAAATGTCTCTGACTGGTGAACGCTATATGTGCATTCTTTTTGACGAGTTACACCAGCTTTTGTCCTGCGATCAGCGGGACAATGTGCCGACACACAAGTCTACACGCCAAATTATGGTTAGACGAACATTTATCCTGAGTTTGATGTCTTACCATTTCCACTTGTCACCAGATCTCAATATTATCGAACATATCTGAGATGCCATGAAATGCTCTGTGGAGTACAGAAATCTTGCACCTCGGAATACGACAGAATTGTGGACTCCTCTGCACGATGTATAGTGTTCAATGCTTACAAAATGCCTCCCCCAGCCCGTTGAGTCCATGCGCCGTAGTATTTCTGCAGTTCTACACTCCAGTGTCAGGCTTTCCAAGTATTAGACTGGTGTATAAGTTTTACTGGTAATTCAGTGTATATAGAATTCTCAGCTTTCTTTTGAGTTTTTGTGTATATATTACTGCGCACTGTATTACTTATATTTTTTTCTGTTAATTCTGCTCTGCTTTTTATTGTATATATTTATGTTCTTTCTATATTGTATATACTCGGCTTAGAGCAGAAACTCACTAACTGACATTTTTCGGAGACAATTAATACTTATATTCATGATGATGAGAAATGCATTCTCATATTGTAATCGGTTTGAAAGATATGTAACACCATGAAAATGTTAATAGTTATAATTTTTTGACCCAAAAACTAATAGTTAGTCTTTAAATAACAGTACAGTAAAAACTATTTTTGTCAGTTAATGAATTTCTGCTCTAAGCCGAAGATTTATCTACGTCTCTTATATAGTATCTATCTTATAAAGATCAGTGTGCTGCACCTATCATGAGGAGGGTTTCTTGAATAATTCTCAAATCCACGCCCTACGGTATATTTCGCTGTAAATTCCTCCGGGATCGTCTACGTAGGGAAGTCGAAATAAAATAATAAAAAGTCAAAATCTAGTCTGTTACTGTCTTCGTTGTACAGATAAGTTCTGTCTCAGACAGTCTCAAAATATGTAAATATGCGTCATTTGACTGCTCATAATAAATTACTATAACAGTTATCAGGTCTTTCTATGTATATTAGCTTGGCCAAGTATGACCTTTGCACCATTAAACCCATCCAAAACAACCATCTATGTATTTTTTAGAATTTAATTTTGAATTCTCAAGTGACAATAAAAGACACGGTATGCAAACGTCGGATGTTTGAAGTCACATCACATTTCCAACTTTAAAAGCAGCGAAGAGAGAATTCACCATTCTACTTCTATCGACATTATTGGTTTCAAAGTAATATATAACTTCGAGAATGCCTTATGATTGATATTATGCTCCCAAATACATCTGGAATTTTCAAAAATTCTGTTGTCAGTTAAGATGTTAACAAGTGACAGCAAAACACTTGGTATACAACCGTCATATTTTTGAAGTCTTATAATTTCCAACTGCAGTTTTTGCAACCAGTGAAGAGAGAATTCCTTATTAATCCTCCATGCTGCATTTATTAGATTGAGAATCTTTCCACACTCAGGAATCTCTTCCGATATTAAATTAATTCTGCATAATGTATCCACTATTCAGATTTCCTCACCCGTAAACAATTACAATAATTCTTATGATTCAATTATTTCTCAATTAATTCTTAAAGTCCCTGAATATTTGAGTGATATTACTTGATTTTCTTCCCCAATACATAATATTCTAAATGGATACATTTCTGTTTTCTTCATTTATTTTATCGCAATTCCTGTAGTTGCACTTTAGATAAACGTGTTTCGATTTCTTTCCTTCAAGAGTGTTTATCTCTCGATGACAATTTCCAGTAATTTATAAATCATAATGTCTTTACATTTTGCTGATACTTGAATTGGTTTTGGAATAGATTTTCATAAATCTCTCTAATATATCTTTTAAGGTGTATGTGCAGCTATTGAGGTTCTTGTCTTATTGTTCTATCTTTTAGAATATTTTGATTTGTTTCCTGAATTTATCCTTCCGTGTTGTTGATGCCATCTTGCATTTGTTAGAAATCTTTTATTCAATATCGTAGATTGATTTTTTCATTCAAAAACCAAGTATTTAGATTGGTTTCCACTACATTTATATTCCTCTCTGATATATAACTTACTAGAATGTCTTATTCCTTTTGTAAATAATGAACTGAAACACAAGAAAAAATGATGTTTTACCCTAGGACGCTACTCATACATAAATGGAGCTTGTTGCTATTCACAGTCGAAGTGACTGGCACTCCGGTTTCCTTTTCTTTTATCAATAACATGAATTGACAGAAAATATTAGAGGAATATTTAGAGTTTTATGTAACGACCAAAGAGTAAATTGAAAACAAAAATATCAGTTTTTAAATTTATTCAAGTAGAAATAATGGAACGCAGCTGTCACAGATGATTTCACCTCTCTCATCACAAATAATCGCCTTATTGTATTACCTAATTATTCCAAATTTAAATAACGATTATCTTCTATATATATTAATACGTGAAGAAAAAACTTTGTACCCATTTTTAAGCACATTGCGCGCACGGAGGAGTATGAGATTTGGCATAATTAAAGTTCATATGGAGAAGGAGTGCAGAAAGATAAAATTAATGTATAATATGCGTTACAAATATACTAAATTAAACAAAATAAAACATTCATTGTTTACGTTCATATACTGTAATCTATATATTAATACGTGAAGAAAAAACTTTGCACCCCTTTTTAAGCACATTGCGCGCACGGAGTATGAGATTTGGCATAATTTGCCACCACGTAAGTTAGTATTGAAAGTTAATTGCATCGTTTTGCTGATCAGAAACTTAAATACAAAGGAAGCATTTGTCAATGGAACAAGAATGCGCATCAAATTTATGCATCGTAATACTATTGATTGCGAAGTTTTAACTGGAACCGCACGCAATAAGAGAATTTTGATTCCACATATAAATTTAACATATTCCGGAACTATTTTACCATTTAACTTTCAAAGAACTCAATTTCTAATTATACCTGCATTTGCGATGACAATAAATAAGTCTCAAGGACAAACATTCGAAAAAATTGGAATTTTATTGAGGCAGCCAGTTTTTACACATTGTCAATTGTACGTCGCAGCAAGTAGAGTTCGATCATTCGATGGTTTGAGATTTTATATTTCCGAATATAACGGTCAAGGGCATTTAGCAAACGATGAAAGAGTTTTTACAAAAAACATCGTCTACACAGAAGTTTTGAATCATTAAATTCATTGTCGAACTATTTCAAGTTCAATGGACAACATTTATTTTTTTAACCACCCGTTTTTTTTTGTTTCAATAAAAAATATATATAAAAAATACGAAGCACGTATTCCTTATTTCATTTTTTGGATTTATTTTTATTTAAATTTTATATAATTTGAAAAAGATAGGCAAATTAACTGTGTAGCCTTGGCGAAACCTGTGGCCAGTATAGCAATAAAAAAACCCCAAGAAAATGTCAAACAACGCGTTATTGTTTTTTAGATATGGCTTAACCAAGCTATACCGCATTTTTCCTATGACGTATTTGTACATGCTCGCAGCTACGTAATAGAACAAATTTCAAAAAATTATATGCAATGAATATAGAGGTATACTCTTTGACAAAAGAACCTTATTAATGTTCAAATTTAAAAATTAAATGAATTATGGTCGAATTTCGGCCACTGGGCGACCACTAGTTATATTTAATGACGAAATACATTAAAAACTAATACAAATGAAAATAAAATTTTCTTTTGTCAGAGCATTCCAACAGTAAACTAACTAAACAGGGATCTGATGGTTCCTGTACCACCGCTGACGATCTAGAGAGGCAGTCAAAATGACGCTCTCCACATGTCAAAATGATGGTACAGTAGGGTTAAGAAGACACCTGATAATATGAGCTTTCAAGGAACGTTGTATAATTAGGATTTCTTCCTTTCCTTATCCCTCCACGTGGTTTAGACAAGATATCTCGTCCATCACGATCTGACCAATTTTGCTCTGACGAGATATCTCGTCATCAAGATATTGCCGATTTTTTGATGATTTAGAGATCAAGACCTGGTCAGTCTTGCTAATGACGAGATATCTCGTCGAGACTACCATCAGGTGGGTTATTCAACAATCATAGAGGAGGACTATTGCAAATAGCACATCTGGATAACTATATCAATCACTACTAAATGACGTATGGACACACTGTTGATGCAAATATAATAAAGATAATCACATAACACGATTCAATTCGCAATTACAGAGAGACATTTATCTTTATTTTGCACACTTTAAAAATCTGAAATGAACAGAAGTAATTAACGTCGTAATGAACATTTATCCGTTTTTCCGAATGAGATGTGGTTTTACATACATGAAATGGTATTTAAACATCTATTGATAATAAATACTACCTAAAACGTATGACACGTTAAACATGACTTCAAACATATAATCCTATAGTTTTTGAAAAATTAATGCGTTTCGAGAACACGCAAATTCCGAGTGATAATAAAAACTGTAAAGCTGACGAAATTTTACTTAAGTTAATAAATCGTCGGCTTATATACAAGTGAAACACACTAAGTCAAAGAACACAGATATGAATAAACGAAGAGGGAAATATTCTACTCTCTGTACTATGGCGCACTTTTTGTAGCGAGTTATGGCAGGTGAAGGCAATCCATCTTTATTAGGGTTATTCCCGTTTTTATGGCAACCTCGGCAAGCAGAAAGTTTAAATTTTCATTTCGAATATTCTAGAATGTTGTTTTCATTTCCGTTTAAATTGTATGCTAAAGCTTATTATTTTCCGTTTAAAGAAACGATTTTTCTAACAATTCTTTCCTTGGCGACATAAAAAGTGCGCAAAAAACACGCCAAGAGCGTTGCCACCTAACGAGGCGTATAATACAGATGTACACAGTTTCCTTCTAATGACATGATATTTCCTCCATCAAGATCTGCTTATGACTTTGCTAACCACCAGTAGGGTTAATGCAATAAAGCTATTAAAACATATCTCGAAAATTTGACTTAGTATGTTTCACTTGCAAGACGACGAAATATTGTATCAAACAGAAAGAAACATGTACCGAGTGGTCATAAAGTAACATCTCCTATATACGAGCCTTTATTTAATTGAACTTGAGATTTAGAGATTTAAAGGTGCGCGCTTGAGAATTATGTAAATAACAAGAATCAAACTCTCACGGTTACGGACACAGTTAGCAAATTTCAAGTAGCAATATCCACTGTTTTTATTGCATTGTGATCGGCACAGTGAAAAACCAAAAATGGCGTTGCTATTTTACCTTTAGCTCTAAGAACGACTGCGCAAGAGCATTGCCAAAGGTGTGTAAACAAAAGAGTAAAGCAATAGTAATACAAGTACGTAACAGGCAGTAGTGATAAGGCATGTAACTTGTATAAATCACAAGCACCTATCACAATGCGCCAATTGGCAACCACCGTTGCAATAAAGGTAAAATGCTATGGTTTCTTGTCTTTCTTTCCTCTTTTGTGGTTCACACTCATCTTCTTTGACAGTGCCCTTGTACAATCGTTCTTAGAACTAAAGGTAAAACAGCAACGCCATTTTTGGTTTTCCACTGTGCCGACCACAATGTAATAAAAACAGTGGATATTGCTACTCGAAATTTGCTAACTGTGTCCGTAATCGTGAGACTTCAATTCTTGTTATTTACATAAATCTCGAGGGAATATTTTGAAATCTCTAAATCTCAAGTTTCATTCCGATTCGTTGAAAATTGTGGTCGGTAAGGACTCGTGTATAGGGGAAGTTACTTTATGACAACCTGTACTTGGCATAAAATTGTGTTTAATCAGAAGAAAACAGTAACTATTTTGAGTATAATTTGTATTCATAATAAAATTAAAATAAATTTGATCTGTAATTCATTTAACTAATTAGTAAAGAAGTTTGGTCCGTTTGGTTAAGAAAAATCTACACATTTAAAATACACGTAATCGTGTAATTAGAGTATCATGCAAAACTCTCACATATACAATATATACAGTATTATATGGCAGGTAATCTCTGACATGTATACAAACACTGACTAGAATGTAATGAACAATAAGATACAATACATCGAAATGATGATAATTGTAACAACGCTCCTATAAATTAAGTATAAAATGTTGAGGTTCATTTCAAATTGAATAATAATGTCTTGACTTTTTACATTTATTATTTATCTAAAAAATTTTATACTTTGTACTGAGAAACATTCAAATCCTTTGCACATGACTTTAGCATTAAGTACGGATTGGAATGTATGGATTCTAACTTTTATCTTTAAGCGAATATTGTATTTGTAGCTCTTTCATCTTCTAAAAAGTACTAAAATCCCGATGAATTCAAGTATTCATTTTAATAATGGATTTTTTCAAATTTGTCAAAAATCAAAAATTAGTCTTTCAAGTTATTGTTTTTGAACCCCAAAGAAAATCATTACTGTAAATATGACAGTTATGTATAACAAGTACAAGAGTCTGATACCAAGTTGAATACTTCTTCAAACCGTTTTACATGTGATATAACGTGGAGGTAAATATAGCTACACTGAAGAAATATTAAACAAATGTACGAGATACATAATATTTCCCAAACGTTATCTAGAAAAAAGAAATTACAGTTTAAGATTCTAATAAGAAACGAAAGCATAGTTGAATTTGTATGAAATATTTTGGTTTGCAAGATGATATATTAATTTAAAATTATGCTTTTATTGAGTACAGAGATCAGAAGACACATTTAATGAAAATAGATGCATATTACTTGCTATTTAATAGTTTGAATCAAATAACACAAGGTATAATAATGTTCTTTTGAAATTAAATATACCTTGGCATGTAGACTACTACTATGACAAGGTGAATTGGTCCCTGATGTTATTTCGATTTTAAAATGTAAACTGGTGACAATCCTCTTTATTTACATCAAATTAAAAATTGTTTTGATCATAACACAATATTAATGAGTTCCCTGGTAGTTGGTATATCAAACAGGAATTTATTAATGATGGTTAGTTGCTCTTTATCATAGCATTGTATACAGATAAATTATATATTTTGTAGGATAGTAATTCGGAAAAATACTGCTAACATTACTATTCTAATTAGCTTATGGACGTTTATATCAATCATTATTTTCCCAACAATAAATACATATTATATTATCTGATTTATTTGTTATTTTTAATACAAATATTTCCACTGAGCCGCATGTAGTTAACCTCCCAAATATTGTATAAAACATAATATAAAATGTAATTCTATAACGACGCTAATCAGCAGATTTCAATCAAAGAGTTGCATAATTGAGATGGACAGACATGTTTAGGAGATTGCATAATTTGTACTTAGAATGTTCACGGTAGTGTTTTATTTACATGCAGCGAATTTATTTGTAAAGAAAAGAAAGTTCACCATTTTAAACAAATTTTATATTTTAAACGAACTTTTAATAAAATTATGATTATTTAAGGTTATTAATTTTTAAAACCCTCTTTGCATCATGAGACTTCCGAGTAGTGTAGTATTGCTTTTACCCCATAACACACATGTAAGAACTAGATAACCACATCTATTGGTTGAAAGAATCCTAGGATAGATTTTATTGGTTGAAAGAATCTTAGGAAAGATTCCATTGGTCAAGAAGGTCAAAACTGATTAGAAGACACTCGGGAAAGGCTGCAGGTAGCAGACATGTATGCGTGTGAATCCATCAGAGGGTTTATGTAAAGACAAGTTTATTTTGAAGATAACTGCATTCTTTGTAAAAAATAGTAAGCTCAAAATTGTATTGCCTTAAGTTTGTGTTCCATACGCTTGTAAACATTAAAAAAATTGAATTAAATAATTCAGTGGATTGGGTAACATAAATAATACTATTAAGGAAATATTTATACCATGTTATTGTTTATCATGTGTTATAGTAAAATTCAGAATTTTATATCCAAAACTCATTCATTTTCTATTTATATAAAAGAGAATTCTGAGTTACTTTTAACGTAAATTGAATATGCCATAAAACAAATGGTGCATACCGAAATGCCAATATCAACGTTATAATTTATCAATGTTCATCTCAGTTATATCTCTAATATCACCTGGTTCATCTGAGCAGTGAGGTGTATGAAACGAAAACGCGTTTTTTGGTGTAATACGATTGAACATTCCTTTAACTATTGCAAAAGTATAAAACGCTCATCTGCCTACTGGACATCAATTTGTTTACACAAAATCAAAATGTCAATTGAGCATATAGAGACGTCAGATAACGACATTGAACAATACCCTCCAGTTTGATGTTCTCAGCTCCAAAGACTGGTGTGGCACAGTTACATCAAACTAAACATTTTCACACTGGACTACGTTTTGAATCCTCATCTCTCAGTCTCTTTTACACGACATCATCTCTCATCGGTAGAGATTCTGGTGGTGGCAGGTAGTTCTCCAACTTGTTGATGGCCGGAACCGAAGGGGATCGGTTCACGAAGGACATGGAGGTAGCAAAGCTGATACAGCTACCCCTTGGAACGTTTCGGTAGAAGTTTTCCTGAGGTGACTGGAAACCGAAGGATTGGTTCTGGCGTCTGTTGATGCCTCTTCTGATCTTCCATCGTTCGAGGCGGTTTCTGACTGAGTTCTGGACCTGAAAGAATTACAAGTGGGAGATTAGCTTTGTTGCAACTTTACAGATTACTGTGTAAAGTTAAAATAACGGGCTACTGAAATAAGAGGAATAAATCTGATAGAAAGTTTAAAGTTCGATACTCTAGATTAAATTGGTACTGTGAAATTTAGAGTAGTTGATGTAGGGCTTGTTGAATTTCTTGATAGATTTTATGACACAAGGGGTCAGATCTGTCAGACTGCTCCAAGCAACGTTTTTACCCATCATGTAAATGAACATACACTTACAAGGAAAGTTTTTACAGACACAGGAGAGAGAGAGAAATACAACCAGGGTAGTTGTAATAATTGAACCTGTGCCATATCCGACAACTCTCTGGCTGCTAGAGCGATGGAAAATCCACTAAGTCACTGCAGCCCTTCATAAGAAGTAATGCCTGAGTTTAGGTTTGGTTTGTCGCGTTATGGTATTCTTTGTTATAGCACGGGGATAAATAAGAGGTTGTTGGTTTTGTTGATTGGGTTTTTTATGGCTCAAGGGGCTAGATCTGGCAAACTGAGCCAAGCAATGAGAGAAATAAACGCAAAGTAGTTACAATAATTGAGAACCTGCAACTTGCTGGCTGCTAACGCTATGGCAAATCCACTGAATCACTGCGTCTCCAAGGCTCACAAGAAGTAAAGCCATAGTTTAAGCTTGGTTTGTCACTATGGCTTTCGTTGCTATGGTACGGGGATAATTAGACCCAGACCTACCACGTAAAGTAAATTCCAAGTCACTATGAATATCCATACCGGGATTCGAATATAGATCCTGTTGAACTGAGAACCAGAAAGCCAACCATTCGGCTACCAGATTGTCCTTCCAGAGCTTAGAACGTGTGCAACAATCCGTGCGTCGACCCTATCAGGCGTGCATTACTGTTGATGGTTGCAAATTGAATCACCTACTGTGGAACTGGAAGTACACAACAACTGACAAACTGTAAGGGCCAATGAAAATGTTTTTCACATACTTGCTGTCTTTCATTTCTGCATCTTAGTTGCTCCTTCTAGCAGTACATCCAAGTGGCTCTTGAAAACATACATCCCTATGTGAATGCAGCTTAGTTTTTTGTGTTTCCCATCTCAACTTAAAGTTTATACTGGAAGTTTTCAAACACCATGTAAAAAGTTTCAGAAGTTGATATTTTATTGTCTATATTCTTGAGTTACATTAATAAGATTATCTATTTTATAAAGCAGAGTTGGCGTCTGTCTCTTCTCTATACAAATCTACACCGTTTGACCAATCTACACCAAATTTGGTACACTTTATACTTGGGAGACCTGCGGGTAACGTAGGCTACATATTAAACCCCCGTTCTATTTGTCTTGGGTGTGCAGAGGGGTGTAACGTCCCGTCATCCTGGACAGAGCACTTGCTTGGTTGCGCTCACACCCAGTCTGGATGTGCAGATGACGTCAGAGTTAATATCTACAGCAGTCGCCTCTCAAGATGACCTTGGAGTTTCTTTTAGAATCTTAGAGTATGCCACAATCGCAATGGGTGTGGTTGCACTGAAAATCGTTCAGTATCATATCTTTTAATCATCCCATCTGTAAATTCTTCAACTGTAGCTTTATTATTGGAATGTACATTTCTATGGTAATATATGATTATTTTTTATAGAAAGTGGTCTTTTTTTAATCGTCGATATGGTACAGATCAATGTCAGATCAATTCAGACTAAATTTGGTACATTCATCCTGTAGAATTCTGCGGGACACATAGGCTATATATTAACTCCGTTCGATTTGTCCTGGGTCTGCAGGGGGGCTAAAAAAATTCGTAATTTCTATAGGAATAATATTGAGTAATATTACGATGAATTATAAGTAATTCAACCCAAGCAACGCCAGGTAATTCAGCTAGTATTGTATATAATCCTGTTAAAATGTAATTCAGCTACTTGAATCGTTTTCACCTGGCTGACTCCAACAAGTGCCTTATTTGCCTTGATGAGGAAGAGACTTTGGAGCATATCTTGTTCGACTGCCCCAGAGAGAACATTTTTATGATTCTCCTTAAAGAAAATTTATAAATCATATTATATCCTTACTGTTAAAAGGTCGTTAATTTTTCAGGAAAGGAGGAACTTACAGATGCATTTATTATACGTCAAGATGTAATATAATATTCTTGTTAAGGTTGTAATATATCCACGTAGTAATTATAATACAAAATAATACCTTATGAGGAGTCAAGTTAAATGTTAAATGCTGGTCTCAAGTTAAATGTTAATATGAGACCAGCTAAACAGCCGCATAACAAAGAGCGAAACGTTTGGAAGTTTTGCAGTCCCTGATGATATATATCTGGGGAGATATCTATAAATTTTGTAAATTAAAGGCTATATAATTCTCATACAGATTTTGAGAATATCGCTAAATACGGTTCAAAGTTATGTACTTCAATTTATAGGAATGAAATGTCCATGGTTGTTCTATAATTTCACGACTTGTCATAAGAATGTCTACCATATCTAGTTTTCAAGTCTTATATTCTCTGATATATTTGGGACACGGTAGCCCAATTGGAAGAGTAACGGAGGGTTGCGTGTTCGAAACTAGGTCCAGCCAAAAGACCGTTGTATACATGGGGGCTGGTGCCCATTAAATCTGTCATGTCCTCAAATGTCCTCACTTTGGCGTGGTGGGGAAGTTTGGAAAGTGGGGTACCAGCTCAGGAGACCGTGGTTCAAATTACGAGGAGTTCGTCCTCAGATCTCAATCCCTTCTGGATTGATCCCGGACCGTTGCTAACAGCCCACTTGTTGCTCTAGTGCGACGTTAATTAACTACATACCTGATATATCTGTGGCCGAACTAAATGTGGTTTGAAATAACGATAAGGTAGTCTTCTATCTGATGAAAACTAGTTTATGTTTCAAATACCTTTATTTTTGGATTTCAAAAGACGAAAAATAAGATTTCACCAAATTTTAATTGTTTTCTGATTCGTCCTTTTTAAGTCACTTTCTAACTGTTTCAGGGATTTCTTCTGAGCCACTCCCACCATTAAGCAGCTAAACATTATACATAAATCCTCATTTTAACTGTAAGGTATCCAAGCACCTTAAGGTATCGGCATTTCGGCCGATATATTGATTATCTGTGTTTTATTTTAACGTTCTAAAAGTTTCATAATTAATTTTATAATTCTCAGAACCAAAGTTATGCAAATGTTTATTAAAGCTAGTGAAATTATGAAATAGGAAGTGATTGTCGAAGGAACGGATAAGATCGTGTGTATCTAACTTTCCTAGTGGAAAATATACTAAAATATTCGATCGATAGGTTCGCGTGGCTTGCTCTGAGCATTATGAGAATGGCGATTGCAAATATTTTCTCACTATGGCACAGACAGTGCAATAAACTAGAGTGCAATGGCCATAACCAAAAGAGAGCTGAAAGTTGGTTACTTTATCTCAAAGGAAAGACTATTTCTCAGGAAAAGGGGAACTTACAGACGCATTTGTTATTCATATTCAGAACTGTACTAAAATCAATCCTAACAGGTGCTGTTCGAGGAATTTACCCTTACGAGAGCCTTTTTATGCCATACTCATACAGATTTACCAACTGATTAAAATTATTGTTTAATTTTTCAAATTTCCAATAAATTTTTCTATATTTTCAATTATTTATTTAAGAATACATAAATTCAAATAAACCTGGATTCAATTTTTATTTTCTCTGAAAAAATCGATTTTTTATCATTTACAAGCAAAAGAAAATGAAATGTTCAGACTGCAAATATTTCATTTGCATACAAGTGAGATTTTCAGTGTAAACCAACCAATCAACGGAGACGAGGATTTTACTTCCGGTTATCCATCGCAGAATATGTCCACGAAGCACGTTCTACCACAGAAACACTAGCTCACCTACATTGAGCTTTACAGAAAAAGTTTCTCATTGTAATATTTATTTTGGAATTATTTTCAAAATAATTATCGGTTGGCTTGGATAATTTATTAGATCGAAGAGTTAAACTACACTGCTGGCCACCCAAATTGCAACACCAAGAAAGACAAGAGATATCACAACAAAATTTATTTTGTAGATAACATGTTGACCAAGTATCAAATGATTAAATTTATAGACTTCTGTGAAGTGTGGTTCCTGCCAAAATCCGTAGCCAGAGTAGCCGCCATTGTTGGAGATCACCGCTGCCACACGCCTCGGCATTGATTCAAAGATACTTTGGATGTGTTCTTGGGGTACAGCAGACAAAGCAGCTTCCACACGTTGCCAAAGTTGATCTGGTGTGGCAGCTGGGGATGTATTCTGGGTCAATCGTTGAGCAACCATGGACCACATGTTTTCTATCGGCGAAAGATCCGGAGAGCGAGCTGGCCAGGGAAGCAATTCAATCTGGCGATTGACGAAGAACCCTTGGACAATGCGTGCCACGTGTGGTCGCGCATTATCCTGTTGAAATATGGCTGTGGGCAAGCCCTGAAGGTAAGGAAGGACAACTGGCTCCAACACCTCGGAGATGTAGCGCTGGCTGTTTAAAGTACCGGCAATGCGTACTAGAGGAGTGTGAGAGTGATATCCAATACCGCCCCCATACCATAATACCCGGTGCAGGACCAGTGTGGCGGTGCATAACGCAGCTGTTCAGCATCCTCTCTCCACGGTGTCTCCAGACTCGAATCCGACCATCGTGGTGTTGCAGACAGAAGCGTGACTCGTCAGTAAAGACAATTTCATTCCATTCTGCCGTCCACATCCTTCTTTCATCGCACCATTGGCGGCGGAAACGTCTGTGGTTCTGCGTCAAGGGTAGACGAAGCAATGGACGTCTTGCGGACAGACCACTCGGCGTCGAATGGTACGCGCAGACACTGGATGATGCGGTACAGACTGAATGTGCTGTGCTATGGTTCGGGATGTGGCTGAGCGATCCGTCACTGCCATACGCACAATATGCCTGTCATCACGTGAAGTGGTGCACTGAGGTGGATGCGATCGAACACGTCGGTCCGTCTTACCCTCCTGCATCCAACGATCCCATATCCGCATTACAGTTGTTTGGTTTCGTCCAACACGACTACCGATTTCCCTGAAAGATAATCCACAATCTCGGTAGGCCACTATCCTTCCTCTGTCGAACTCGGATACTTGATCAAAAGATGATCGCTGTTTTCTACGAGGCATAATTGATCGTTTTTTTTGAAAAAACCACAAGAAAAACACAATTGCCGTACTTGAAATCGTCGAAATCTCCAAGCCTTAAATAGCGCTTTGAAGTGGCGCCACAGGCGCGCGTGATGTGCGTCTGTGCTGAAATTCTAATCATTTGCATATCTCACCTCCGCTAATGCATGTTGTAAATTTCATATTATTTGCATGCTTCCTTCAGGGTGTTGCATTTACGGTGGCCAGCAGTGTATTTATAAATTCAGTTAATTGGACTACAAATAACTCAATAAATCGAAAGAAATGAATTAGGTTTATAATTAAATTAAATACGAAGCCAGTACTGTTAATGACTTTCAAGGTTGTGTGAAAAGCAAAATACAAACAAACACATTTGACTGATTAAAATCCATTCATACAAAATTAAAATTAATTTTTAGTTTGGATATATTTGTGTTTCATTTCAGATATATAAACGAACGGATCAGTATAAACAAACCCAACGGAAAACGGGAATTTTACTTCTTGATACCCAAATGTTCTCGAGTGATACATATCAGGGTTATCTTAAAAGGCATTTTACACTGTTTTCGTGACGTATGGCTTTTAATCTAATTAGAGTTGACCCAATTAATTGTCACAAAAGAATTCAGATGTCTTCCTCTGGAATTTTTATTGGCGACGAGATTAAATCGTATTTCGAAAAACAAGTCAAGTGACTTGCCGTTCGGAATACGTACAGAAAGCACGTTTCACCATAAAGCACTACCTCCACTTACATTTAGCTTGACAGAGAAATACGTTTGGAAAAAAACAATTGTATATGATTTAAGTGTTCTGGATCCTCAAAACTGAGTATTCAGAATATTGAATATTTGATTGGCACTCGATTGTCTTCTGCATAGTTACATCTCGCAATATTTCCAGGCCATGGTAGCCGGTTGGTAGAGTCACGGATTAGCAACCGGAAGGTTGTGAGTTCGAAACTCGATCCAACAGACGACCGTTGTGTTCGAGGGGGGCTGGTGCACGTTAAATCTGTCGTTTCCTCAAATGTCATAACGTTGGCGTAGTGTGGAAGTTTGGAAAATGTGATGCCAGCTCAAGCGCTGTGGTTATTAAACTGTGATTCAAAATTACAGTGTCTCGGATCTTTCCCTTCGGGATTGATCCCGGACAGTCGTCAATAGCCCGTTGTATTGCTCCAATGTGACGTAAGCTCAACTACTCACCTACCTACCAGGTTAGGATTGATTCCAGTTTCACAATAAACAGTAAAATGTAAATATTTAATTAACAAAATACATACAAGGAACTATATATTCCAATTGAAATGATAAAAGTATGTATAACGTGGTTTCGCAGGTCGTAAAATGTGAGATATACGTACCTCTCCGTTCAAAAAGCAGTACAAAACAGCTACGATGAAACCCTACAAAAAAGAACTTATTAATGGTTTTCTACATTTAATGAAAATATTTTATTAATTAATAAAGCTATAGAAAAGAACTGATACGATTGATCAGTATTTATAAGTGTTTTTTTAAAACTGAATCGAAACACAAAATGGAAGAAAAGTGAATAAATTGAGAATATTATTTGGACAGAGTAGAAGGAAGGTAAATCTTGATATTCCTTCCTAATCCTTTTAAAGCTCCATTTTGAGATGGCTGTTTAACCATCTGAAGGACGCACACACATTGTATCAGTTATTCAACCTGCAGTATTTCCTGCAGGACTTCTAAGCAGTTTCGACATTCTTGACTGTTTTTTAAGATTCTTCCAACCAATAAATAGTATTATTTATCTATTAGCCCTCTGAGCGTCATGAGATTTCCGAATAGTATTGACATGAAATATAAGTAAACTGAGCATTTCTATTGAGAGGAGCTTCAAAAAGTGTGACAAGCATGTCGACTAGTAATCACGTGACTGTTTTGGGAAAAATTGACTGGGTTGACCGATTTGGCATCTTATCGCCTCGTTTGGTGATATAACATCTTATGGCAGGGTAGATGTGCGAATATGCATTTCCATAGAGTGGCTATAAAAATAGTGATATCGCTAAAGTCTACTATTATGTCGAGCGGACCAATCAGATCATGAATCAATGGATGGGCGTCTTCTCTGTTCCATGGACCAGATGATGAATGTTCGTTTCCCCCAGAAGGTTAAAGTAGTCTAAGGATCAAATTACTACTAGTTTCCACATGATATTGGCCACATAAAAGGTTACCATTGCCCACTCTACTTTTATACCTCCTCCATGGGCGTTGCTTTTGCCCCTCAACTCACATAATGACCAATTAATCACATCTATTGGCCGAAGGAATCCTAGGAAAGATTCAATTGGCCAAGAAGGTCAAAACTGGTTAGAAATCCTGCAGATTACACAACGGATATATACGTGCGAACTCCTAGTGCTAAATAGCATGTAAAATAAAAGCATTATCACACTACTCGGAAATCGGATGACGTTCATGGTTTTAAAAGAAAAAAAATGTTGATGGATTAAAAACGGTTAATATATTCTATGAATGGAAAGAGAAATTCACATATGATTTGTCAACCATCTTTGAAAATAATCATTCCTTCGGTGCAGTCAAAATCGAAATTAGGATTGCATGATTTCCTGATGAGCCTTTTAAAAAAATTAATTTCAAGCTTTTCGCCTATACCCCTTTACACTTTCATCGTTTCACATGTAAAAACTCGATAGTTAGATAACCTATCCTGGTAAAAGAAATATAAAATAGGCATCACAGGAATAATTTCATTTTGAGTTCGGGAGATGAGCACTTGGTTACGCTCTCCGGAGACACGCGAACAGACACGAATGTTACGTGTTTATCGGAATACGAGGTGAGCCCGAAGGTAGCATGGTCGAGAAATTGCCCCCGACGAAATTCTTGATGGCATCCTTAATCAAATAAGGTAGGATTTGCGAGAAGTAAAAAATAGCTGTCAGAAAAGATGAGGATATTATGGAGGGGCGAGATTTACTCCCTACACGAAACGAGGAAATTCAATTACTCTAATACGGTCTGGTACGAGGGCAATCTAAGGCTAGACATATCCACTTAGGAGTCGATATTGGAAGCAATGGAACAAAGATGGAATGATTCTAAGGCATTTATTTTAAGCTAATTTTGTTCAGAAAAATGACTACCGCGATTTCACCAAACTGGGGCCTGAAACCACCCCATTTTTGGGGCCTTCGTTACGGCTTCTAAAATAAAGTTTTTCTAAAGATGCTAGTGTTAAAATATGAAGATGCCTGTATAGAGATCATGAATTGATATTAAACACTTTTGTCATTCTATATGTAGCTTATATATTTAATTTTTTCGATAAACCTTGGACCATAGTTAGGTTATGAAGTACACAGCTATGGTTCATCGAATATTCCCTTTTATAAAGTGATAAAGGATCACAGTTGAGAGAATATTTTGCAATCGGTTAGGTGCAATAGGTACTTGCATTGACAGTTGGCAATTGAAAAACATGGCGGACAAAGAGCGTTCCAATAGCGCAACTTCATCACTCAAGGTACGCTCTGTCATTCAGTACCTAAACGGTTCACAAGATTACCTGTAGGAATTGATATTAAACACTTTTGCTGTTCTATATGTGGTTTGTATATTTATTTTTGAATAACTTTGGATCACAGTTATGTTATGAAGTACGCAACTATTGAATATATTCTCTTTAATAATTCGATAAAGGATCACAGTTGAGAAAATGTTTTGCAATAGGTTAGGTGCAATGCGTAATTCGCACTGACAGTCGAAGAGTCAAAAAATATGATAGACAAAGTACGCTCAATGCCATAACGATATCATTATCATTCAATGTATGCTCTGTCACTTAGTACCTAAATAGTTCACCAAGTTACCTGTAGGAATTGATATTAAACATTTTTGCTATACTATATGTAGTTTATATATTTAATTTGTTTGAAAAACTTTGGCTCACAGCTATTATGTACACAAATATAGTCCATCAAATATTTTCTTTGATAAATCGATAAAAGATCAGTCGAGAGAATGCTTTGCAATAGGTAATGAGGGGTTTAATTAGAACGGCGATACGTTATTCTGCATTTATATTTTGTAGCTCCTTTGCTCAAATCAAGTATATTTAAACGAAGTGGGGAAATTGGATAATAAACTCCGTAGAGGTTGACTTTGTTTACATCTGTTTAGTGAAATGAAAATCACTGGCGTGTCAGGAATGGTATAGGCAATCATTCGATTGGAATGTGGATAGTGTTGAAAATCCACAAATGGAGAAGCAGAAAATTACAGAAATACCTTTTATTAAATCCTACATTAAAGTTGAAACATAGTGACATTCATAATGTGCGGAGGGGTTCTGTTTAGGATGTTTGGAACTGCTTCGGCCTTCTTACAAACAAACCTTCCTGGTGGCTTATGTTCGCATTGAAAACTGTCCTTTTAGTGGTCAGCCTAGGTTGCGAAAACCCGTTCCAAACTGTCACAAGTTCTGGGCCAGGGAAAATTTATTTTTTCTACTTGGATCTCCATTATCTTTGGAGTAATGGGACAGGTTTTCCTCGATAAGATAGCTCGTACTTAGCAGGGTTAAAAGGGGCTAGTGAAAGAATGGACAGTTAAAAATCAACCTGATAGGAGGATAAGGATTAGTATCCTCCAAGCAGGTTAATCATATTAGATTGGTTGGTTGTTTTCGGGTTTTATGGCGCAAAGGCCATATTTGTCCAAGCTGTGTCAAACACAAGACAGACAACGCAATGAGGGAGAGAGAGAAAGAAAAAAGCAGATGGGTAAGCGAGGGTAAAAGTGAAAGGGAGGAAAGATAACTCACGTACCTTGGGGCTGTTGACCCAAAGAAGATGTGCCCCTAAGGGTAATCGTATTTTGAGACCCATTAAGAAAGTTTATTGGCACAAAAGGCGGTGTTTGTATAAAAGTCGCAAGTGCATCTTAAGTGTTGCGGTGGAATGCATTGGCGATCAGAAAAGAAGAAAAACAAACAATCCGAGTATTTGAAACCATGGTTAGTGAGGTAGAGAAGCTCAAAAGGGGAACGTGGTGACAAGAGAAATCATATGCTACAGCTATGATATCTGTTGATATAGCTAGTTTATATATATATATCTGCAGCTTGGTAGAAGAAATGGCCAATGTCAAAAATTTGCTGATTTTGAGTTACGTCCGCAAATTACTTCAATTTAATGAAAGTTATAATACACTCATGTCCAAATTTATCTTTACATACCCAAAAATAATGATATACCATGAAATATCCAATCGATGTAATCCATTTTTGCAGGAAATGTGTGAAAGACAAGCCTAATTAGCATTATCCAATCAAAAGTGATCAAATGATTTCTGATATGCAAATCAAGGCGTTACGTCATCCGACGGTGAATCAAGCGCTTTGCGCAAAGTGAATATCTGAGTGCATTTTTGCAATACATAATTTGATTTCAGTATGTAAGGACGGTTTGTTATGGCTCCGAAGTATCATTTGGAAGAATCTGTGAAGTGGCGAATTATCGGCAGTTTAGAAGCAGGTCAGACAATCATGGAAGCAGCGAGATGTGTGAATATTTCAAGACAGAGTCTCTAAGCTATGGAAACAATTTCAGAACTCTGGAACTGTTCAAGGAGGTCTGAACAAGGTCGTAAACAAATAACAACTGCTTCTCAAGATCAATATCTGGCAATAACTGCCCGTCGTAACAGGAAGTCTACTGCTCGGCAATTAAGTTCAGAGGTTGCAGCCGCCACTGGAACTGTTGTATCACGGCAAACTGTATACACAAGGCTTAATGAAAAACGCCTTTATTCCAGAAAGCCAAGGGTATGTGCTTCACTGTCTTCACAACAAAAGAGGGATCGCTTTAATTGGTGCAAAGAACATCAGAACTGGAGTGAACACCAATGAACCCATATTCTCTTTACTGATGAGTCGAGGTTTATTTTCACATCTGATTCTAAACGTGTTTACATTTGGAGGGAGTCAGGAACGCGAAACCTTTCTTCGAACATTATGGGACGTGACCGTTTCGGTAGTGCAGGTGTGATGGTATGGGGAGGAATAATGATAGATGGACGAACGCCTCTACACGTTGTCAACAGCGGATCTGTGACCGTCCAGAGATATCGGGATGAGGTCTTAGAACCTTATGTAAGACTTTTCAGAGGTGCATATTGATCCGACATTTTATTTATGGACGATAATGCTGGTCCACAACGAGCAAACCTCGTTGACGAATTCCTTGAAAGTGAAGAAGTTGAGCGAATACTGTGTCCTACAAAATCTCCTGATCTGAACCCGATAGAGAACTTATGGGACTACCTTGGAAAAGCAGTTATACGGAGACATCCTCCTCCTAGAGATATAAATACCCTGAAGACCGCATAGCTGGAGGAATGAAACTTAATTCCCCAAACTGTGGTTAACAACATTAGTGTCAGCATTAAAACACGTTGTGATATCTGTGTACACGTCAGGGGAGATCACATTTCATATTAAATTCATAAGCCCTAATTTTTTTCTGAGTGATTCTTTTTTCTGAACTCTCCTTGTCCCATATTATTGCCATTTTTATTGTTTCATACTACAGTTTTATATCATATACAGTGCTCTTAAATTTTTTCCTTTGTATTTATGTGTTATGTATCATTTCACACAAATTCATAAAATTATAGTTCATAGTTTCTGATAAATCCGTGATTTTATGCATGTAAAGATAATTTTGGACATGAGTATAGAAAGAGTACCGATATAGTTAATACATGATGAAAGTAACGAAACTTTGGAAAGTATTTTTTGAAAACCGTATTAAAAATGAAAGAAATAAAAATTACAAAATGAGCTGTTACCAAAAACCAACCATTTCTATCAATCTATTTATTATATATACTCACCTGAATCGATAGAAGCGTGGCTTGTATAAATGTAAAGACCACCTCTCCTGTTCTATGGCTGGGTGTTGCTATGACCAATATATATGTCACTCCAAGGAGAGGGATTAGAACAAGTAAAGCCTTTGCCGCTTTCCTGAAAGAACACATATATATGACTGAATGGAAGATCAACTCTAATTGTAAGAAGGAATATCTAATACCACTCATAATAAGCAAATAATCCAATGTTAATTAAGTCTCTACTTACTTCCCAATAAATATCGATTGGTCAGTGATCGGCTTGACATATTTTCCTACTCTAAAAAGTTACTTAGACGATTAAATAAATATTTTTTTCTAATGCCCGGCCAATTGAACATTATTCATTGTAGCACTGCAAGGGCGAATTTATGAACTACTTTGCGTTTCCTTGCTGCACCACTGGAGTGGTTCCCGTTATACTTCCCATACATACCACACATTATAGGCACACGTTTATTGAGGCTACACATTTATTCCAGACGGACACAAATGCCCTACCCCCGGATTGATTCAATAAGCATGTATTCTTTTATCTGACAGACATGTATTTGATAGGTAGGTATTTAGGTAACGTCGTACTGCAGCAACACAATGGGCTATTGGTGACGGTCCGGGATCAAATCCGAAGGGAAAGATCTGAGGACAACACCACGCAATTTTGAACCATGGTCAGATGACGAGGTCACACCTGAACTCTCCAAACTTCCACACCACGAGCCAACGTGAGCACATTTGAGGCCACGACAAATTTGCACCAGTCGCTTTGTACACGGTCTTTGGTTGGATTCGAACTCGCAACCCTCCGGTTGCTAATCCGTTACGCTTCCAACCGGGATACCGGGGCCTTGAATAAGGGAATGAGATGCAATTGAAGTGAACATTCAGAAGCTAATTGTGGTTGCAGCTAATGTGTGCACTTTTTTGGCATGCAGTTACTTGAAATGTGAATTAACACCAATGAGAATAATCAAATGCTGCTTTATATTTTTGATTAAATTTATTTCCTTGGAAGTATGAAGTAGGCATATCGATGCTTATATTTATTATCCATTTGGGAGAGGCCAAACCCCTCAGAATGAACACAGGACATGAACAAGTGTTCCAAAGCCCAGGTGAGGTGCATTGCTGTGTGTCGAGTATTCATCAAGGATACTCGAGGATTCATCAAGGACACACACACATAACATTCACCTATCAGAGACGTTTGTAGGCGCACCGGGTTCACATTGAAACTAGCCAAACACAAACCGCCAAATGATTATAGAGCCACCTCAGATGACGAGGTCACATCTGAGCTGGCTCCCCACTCTCCAAGCTTCCACACCACGCCAACGTGAAGACATTTGAGGCCACGACAGATTTAACATGCACCAGGCCCTTTGTAAACGACGGTCTTTGGTTGGATTCGAACTCGCAATCCTCCGGTTGCTAATCCGTTACTCTTCCAACCGGGCTACCACAACCCGAGGTGTGTTCGGAGTTCTAAATTTAAAAGAGCTTATAAAAATAGTAAGATTGAAAGCAATTAATATATTCATGATATCAAATCCCTGAATGAAACTAAAGTGTAAGAAGCATTTTTTATTTCGTTTCTTTCAACAACTGTGCTTCCATGCTTTTCCTTTAGAATGACCCTAGTATTTGAAATTTAGCAGAATGCCAAGAAATTAATTCTTACCCAATCATAACGAAGATTTTAACGCTTCTTTTCAGAAACACAGTTTACTTCCAACCCGATTTCACTGTATGACCTGCGAAACCAAACCGGAGCTACTCGTTTTTCTGCCATCCTTGTCACTTCTCTAATTTACGCTTGACGGCACGGGCCAAAGGCACAGCCTCCTGTTTGAATTTCACAGTTTGACTTCCAGTTCCGCACAAGAAAAGTTCGCGACTTTCCCTCCCTCCTCATAACTTCCTGTCCTCGCGCATGTCACGGTTTGTCGCCAAACAGGGATCGAAGTATATGCAATTTCGCGACCTGTCACATACACGTGTAGTTGGTGGTCGATGGTACTCGAGCGAAGTCATATTAGGTGCGCGGGGAATTTCGCTGGTGATCGGGACAGGATCTCCCGCGTGGGATTCCTTTAAGTGTCGCGTGTCGATGAAGGGTGTAATTGATTTCTGGGAATGTAATGTGATCGTCGCAGTATTTTCTTCAGGGAATAAAGAGGAAAATAGAAAGGTTCCGATGAATTTCTGATCTCGTTTCATATTTAGAACACTTTCGTTAGGTTGAGTTTTATGGCCTTATTTCACCAAGGACGTCAAACACAAGACAGAAAACGTCAAGTAATGGACATACACACACAAGGAGAATTTTACTGACATAGAAGGGAGAAATAAACACAGGGAGAAATCAAATCCAGGTTCGTTAGGAATGGTTTCTCACCGTGCATGATCGAGGAGTATTTGTTGTGAGAGAAATCAATACCCGTACGATTATTTGCAAATATATTTGCATTTATTAGTAGTATGGCTTACTAAAACTTTACATATAACATCTCAGTCTCTCTGTCAGAGAACCACAAGTAAAACAGTGCGTTTCTCAAGGAGAAACGCACTTACTTAAAGTTTTAAATCTGGTCTCAAATTTCCTCACGTTGGCGTGGTATGGAAGTTTCGGGAGTGAGGTGCCAACTCAGATGTCGTTCATCGTCATACCAGTTCATCATCATTTGACCGTGGTTCAAACTACAGTGGTTGCTCTCCTCGGATCTTTCCCTTTGAGATTGATCCCGGACCGTCGCCAATATCATTTCATTGTGTCGCTCCAGTTCGACGTAAATTCAACTACCTACCTACCTATCTACCTCGTCATTTTTACGATTCGAGTTACGGCGATTTTGCAGGACTTAAAAAAGGAGGCATCCATACCTATCCCAAAACTCAAAATTAACTTATTCGAGCTATGGCACTCTTGTACTGAAGGTGCGATATGTACTTAAAATTAATTTATATATGCATTGAAAAGTAAAAATGAAGCCACGCAATTTAATTCATGGCATGTGTTTCCAAAAGGCCGTAGAGGATACAGAAGAATCCGTGGAAATGAAAAACTATTTCAGAGAGAATTTCTTGAAAATGTATTCTAATAGTTCCTTTTAAAATGTAATTATGTTGTATAAAATAATTTAAAATATTTTATTTTTCAAAACTTAGTTCAATTCTGCTTGAAAGTGCTCATTTCTACGTATCAGAAACATTAACTCTCCAAGTCGTTTCGACGAGATATCTTGCCATCAAGATCTGAAAAATTTTGTTACTGATAAGTTCTCGTCATCGAGATGTTGCTGATTTTTTAATGATGAAAAGATCAAAATCTGACAAAGTTTTTCTAATGAAGAGATCTCGTCCAACAAGATCTGCTGATGACGAGAAGCCTTGTCAAGACAACCATCAGGAGGGTTAAACAGTAGGTAAATAATATTGCAATTCAGTCGAATTACGACTAAGATACCTAGCAACTATCAATGCAATAGAGAATGATGAATCTAACATCAGGCGATGTCTACCAACACTGCTCTTCAAGCTCGACGTCTTCCTTCAAACGTTTTGAACGTGAGACTCCGGTAGTGCCAAGAGCGAAGAGTTAACTACTGTTCAGTGGAAATGCAACACCAAAAAGAGTTGGATTAATTGGAAATTTGATAGACGGATAGTTTATCACGGTAAATTTAAAGGATTAAAATCTCATACGATTATGCAAATCGGAAGGGAACGTAGTACAGGTTGAAATGTGATTCGTAGCATATAAAAGTAGGCCTCAAACATCAAATCTCAAACACTGTCAATGAATTCGACTGATAATGTTTTGCTGCTACACAAACATGCCTCGTCGCAAAATGAGACAACATTATGAACAGGTGACGGAGTTTGAGAGAGGAAGAATTATTGGGTTGAGAGAGAAGGTGGTTTGTCGTATCGTAATATTGCTGTATGCTTTGAGCGAAATGCGAGCACAATTATTCGTACTTGAAGATAACGGACAGAAGATGATTATACACATCGTTGTGAGGGATCTGGAGTATCTGTGGCTCGGTCAGAAAGGGAAGATAAGGACTTGCTACGCATGGCGGTGACAAATCATACAGTGACATCTACAACACAACAATGGAGGGTGGTGACACATCCTGCGATGTACGGACACACTGTTCTCCGACGATGTGAGCGCAGTGAGGGTTCGTAGTTCAGTGTATGCTACTATGATTTCTCATAACCCTACACAATAGACGTGAGGTTTCAGTGGTGCTAAACTCGAAGACACTGGAACGCTGAATGGGGGCGAATCATGTTTTCTGATGTTCGCAGATGCAGTGGGGAGCGGCATCTGGAAGTGTGCAGTACAAAGAGTCATGGCGGTCCTACTCCAAGCTTATGGTTTGGGATGCTATTTTATTCATACTCACGCTTTATGTGGATCTCGGACATTACGAACTCTCGACTCAACTTCATCGTGGTATACCGACCCTACGACGGGTTTACGGTAAAAAAATCCCCATAATGTGAAAGATGACTAGATGAATATGAGGAATAATCTTTTTTTCGTGATGCAAACCAAAAATTTTAAGCTATGAAATGCACACGCAGGTGCTGCTCTAAATAAAATTTTCTGTGAGGGTTTTATAGGCAAGAGACTGAATTTGTGCCGTTATCTTTAGGTGAAAAGAGGTTAGGCTCAAGGGATATTTTGCACATCAAAGTCGACTAAATTTAAACCGCTTGCTTCAGTTCAAACTCCCCGGAGGCCACAAATCGCACGATTTGTATGATTTTCTTTGTAGTAAGGGGTGAACAGCCAGGCGTTTAAGCCAGGCGTCATAGTGCCGTGTTCCTGGTTCCTTGATATGTTTGCGATGTTGATAAGTTGCGATGGGGCAGGTAGCAACAAAGTGGTCCGGGTCTCTTCCATGCCACAGATGCAGAGGTCACTGAAATGCATATTCTACGAAATAAATACTGCAGTAAAGGGGCGTGGCCCGCGCGCGCGTGCAAAAGTGTGTGAGCGCTGGGGTGGAGATGAGGCGCTTCGTACAGACCTTGGGAAAAACCCAAATGTTCTCCGACCCTTGGTGGAGTTTAGCCATCTCTCTTGCCAGCTGTTAATGGATGCGAGCTTGAGGAACCTCTGCAGATGAGATGCCGGGAGAGGGAGGGGAGTAGCTAAATGGACGCATTACCGGTGGCACTTCTTGCAAGTTAATCTGTTGCTTCGTTTCCTTCAACCCCACAATGACCTCTGACCCAAGAGACATATATGCACGTCGATGGAGCTGCAGCTTCAATGATGGAATGTATTATCTGTGCCATCGGGTTAGTCATGAGAGGCTTTACGAACAGTCAGCCCGAAGGTCTTTGAACCGGAAGTCCTACCCCTCATACAGACCCTCCCGGGATCTATTTTCAACGGGACGATGCTCGTCCCCGTGTAGTTCTAATTGCCCAACGTTTCATCTGTGACCAACAAGTACCACTTCTTCCTTGGTCTGCTCGAGCGCCCCATTAGTTCACTATCCACCACGCGTGAGACATGATTGCTCCAAAACTCATTCGTATTTCATCACCCACTGACTCAGCTGACGAATTGTGGATGCGTGTTGAATCTACGTGGAACGACATTTTACAGACAACCATCCAAAATAGATCTTGATTGGCGAATGCCACGTCGTGTGCAAGCAGTTATAACTGCTAAAGGCGGGTACACAAGTACCGATTGAGCATGTTTGACTTATAGTTTTGTAATTTCAATAGTTTATACATTGTACCACATGCGTAACGTGTTGACATTTTTGCATGCCAAGTCTGTTGGTGCAACGTTTTCAATGAACAGCAGTATCTTTCAGCAAGTTAGAGTTTGTCATCCCGTTTGTTAGGCCATAAGCTAATAGCATTGAATTTTGTTTTATTTTAAAATATAACACTTTATCAAATCTCATTACTGAATAAAGTTGGATAGAGACCACCCTCATTTTTAAAGTAGCTAGAATGACATGAATTAATTAAATTGTCATTGATATTAAAATATTTACACTAGCATGCAGAACATTTTAACCCTTGAGGTATTTGCTGTAAACTTAATATAATTTAAAGACGTTATACAGGATTAAATCAAAAATAAAATTTATTTACCTGTATTGTTCCGATTCAATAGTGTTGGTGGCTCTAAGCTTAGTGATAAGAACCCACATGATTTTAGTGAGAAATATGATGTTTACCTACAAAACAAAAAGGGGCACAGACATAAATGACCAATATTGAGTAGAAATAGATACACATTTCTATCGAGTATTTGAACCCCCTTAACAGTACATTTTAGTAAGTAAATTTCGCATATTTAAATCTTGTTGTAATTGCTTTTGAATTTCATTAAAGTAATTTAATATCCAGTTAACTAAATTGTCTTAACAACTAATAAAATAATGCAAATAAAATTTGAACTTACATTAAAAAAAATAAGTTTTCTTAAAAATAACTATTTCTGTTGGCGTTCAGAATGTTTACGATTTACCTGTATAAGCAAACTTAAGTATTATTTTAATAAATTCATCTGTATACTTATATTCACATCAAGTTAATCAATTTTGCCATAAAGTAGACAATTTCATTTGATAGTTTTCAGTTTCCCAGATTCTCAGGCTATGTCATTTACTAATGAAATAAGCAGACGAAAAAGCAAAACGAGCTGAGATTCCATTTACATCAATTACCATTACCATTACCATCCATTTAGTCAAATACATGAGATATTCAGATTTGAAACTAAACATAACATAAAAGTTCCAAAAATTATTAACAAAGCCATTAAAAATAAACAAAAATTGTCAATGGCCATTTTGGTGGATGAACACGTCCACCATTATAAGGCGTACACAATTATACACGAATTATTGCATTAATTAGAAGGAACACATTAATTAATGTTAGTTCTCCGTCGTTGAATGGAAAACTTAAATTGGAAATAAAGGAATGATGGCAACAGCACTGAAGAATAACATGTAAGTATGAGTTGGCATCTTGTGTTTTCTTTTGGTCTCGATGATTGTAGTAATCCACCAAAAAGGCAATTGATTATTTTTGTTCAATTTTAATATCTTTATTAGCAGTGCCGGAGCGTCCATAGAAACCCAGAAGCTCGGCTCCAACTCATTCAAAACAGAATTAAAATTCGGTGGCAAAACAATAACAATCGATAAAACGAAGCACAAACGAGGATCTCTTTACCGTAAAGGTACAGCTGTATTATACGCCTCTTTTGGTGGCAACGCTCTTAGCTCGATTTTTGGCGCACTTTTAGTAGCGAGTTATGGCAGGTGAAGACAACCCATCTTTATTAGTTTGTTTTCAAAGTTTTGTATTTTTTCCCGTTAGTTACTTTCCGCTAAAGCTTATTATTTTCCGTTTAAAAAACGATTACGATTTTTTCTTAGAATTCTTTCCTTGCCGATATAAAAAGTGTGCCAAAAACCGCGCCAAGACAGTTGCCGCCAACCGAGGCATGTGATACATCTGTACCAATGTAAATCTGAGTGAGAAGCCAGTTTCTACTATAACGTCCTTGATTTTCACAAGAAGCCAGCCAGCAACTGATGATACCAAATCCTGTAAGTCTCTAAAGGTTTTAGCTGTGTTTGGTTAATGGTTTTTGTCATGCTAAATTGGTATCTTCAGTACAGTCCGTTTTCCATTCACATGCTTTCTACTGATACGAACGTAATTGTTATAATGGGCCGTGGTAACCCGGTTGGAAGAGTAACTGATTAGCAACCAGAGGGTTGCGAGTTCGAAATTCGATCCAACCAAAGACAGTAGTGTACGTGGGGGCTGGTGCACATTAAATCTCTCATGGCCTCAAATGTCCCACATAGTGGCATAGAGTTTTAAGTTTGGAGAGTGGGGTGCCAGGTCAGGCATGACCTCATCATCTGACCGTGGTTCAAAATTACGAGGTGTTGTCCTCGGATCTCGCCCTTCGTGATTAATTCCAGACCGTCACCAATAGCTCGATGTTTTGCTCCTGTTATTTCAACCACTCTACCCCTTCCAAAGTTAATTCAACCACTCTACCCCTTCGGGATTTTTCTCGGACCGTCGCCAATATCCCGTTGTGTTCTCTTGTACGACGTCAATTTAACTACCTACATACCAATCGTTATAATAGCGTGGTGGGTCGATGGTTTATCATTCTCTTCATATTTTCTCTCATTTCCATCTTTGTGAAACACAACCTCAAGCTTGGTTCACCCACTTAGAATTCATAGGATTGGATGTATGTCCGGGCTCTTTTTTATACTTAGGGTTAAAAATGATTTGTATTGTATGGTCCTTGCGGAAAAGAAACAACAGCGGATGGAGTTGACTTATAACGCTGTCTAAAGCAAAGCATCAGATTTGTTTTTTTCTTTCGATCTAATCTCGGTACCCCCAGCATTAATGTCACTCAACGCTACTGTTTATTAGTCATTTTAAAAAATATTTCACATAATTAACCCTTAAAATGATTTCAACAAGATATCTCGTCCATCAAGATCTGATCAATTTATGCTTCAATGACAAAATATTTTGTCATCAAGATATTGCCGATTTTTTGATTGATCAAAATTAGGTCAGTTTTTTTCTAATGACAGACGAGATTTCTTCCATCAAAAACTGGTCAATTTTGCTACGGACGAAATATCTTGTCCAGACAACCACCAAGAGGGTTAACTAATATTTTGGCTAAAGTAGATTCAACTGTTTTATTCGGAGTTCCAATGCTTAGTAAAGTACCAGGCTTCTCACAATATCTGCAGCTAAACGACAGCGAGTAATGAAGATGTCGTTTATGTAGGGCCATAATGGTTCTCTTCTTAAAATGGGCGTGCTTGATCTTCTGGAAACGTGGATCTAGTGATCCGAGTCTAATTGAATGCCTTCGTTATTTGTCCGTCGCATTCAGATAGACAAAGCTTTGTGGAGGGGATGCGTGGTCTATCTAGCGAAGAAACTAGAGCACGTAAATACACTAGAGAGTATTTCCGGGAAATCCCGGAATCCATTTCCGGGGAAATTAAAACAAATAGATCACGAGTACCGGGAAATAAATTAGATTTTCTTCATACTTGTTTTCTTTTGTAAAGTCGTCTTTAGTCTGGCAAAGAAATGAATGCAAAAACCTGCATTTGTATAAAGGTGAGTCAATAATTATCTGCAATGCAGCTATAAACTTTGTTTGAATAAAGACAGACAACTTACATTGACATTATTTTTTAAATCTCCTCGTTTTTAGAGCACTTGTTTTATCATTGCACAAGCTTTTTGTCATCAAAAGAGGGTTTTCGGTTGAGCAAAGAATCTCACATGTTCATCTTCCTTCAGTACTTGGTAATATCTGATTTCTTACTTCAGCAAAAATAGTCACTTGTCTGTGTAACAGAACCTTGTTAAGTGCACTATAAATCACTGTTGTCAATTATGGTTGAGGTAGGGGGGGGGGTATTTCAATTAACGTCACACCGAGCAACACAACGGTCTATTGGTGACGGTCCGGGATCAATCCCAAAGGATGTGGTTGAGGTAGGATGTCAGGCTTCTTCATGCCTAAAACTTGTTAGTCCATTTTGAACTTTTCAATCCATTCCTAGTTATTCCGTTGCTGTAGAATACTATTCCCGTACAATGCTGAAAGTGTTCGGTGATTTCAGTCCCTGTACCTTCAAACTAGCAAAAACGGATCACTGAACGTTGCTCATCCGAACGGAAAGCAGGGTGGCCATGGTTAAAGTCACGGCAACGAAACTGACCAAGCAACTGACAAATTAATAAGAGTTTGTGTGTCATATTTACTGCCTATTTTATTTCAGATTATAGTTTTTTTCTGTTTCAGAACTTTAAATTTTCATCACTAATCTTTAACCCACCAAGTTCTTTCGACGAGATGGTTAATCCATCATGATATGACCAATTTTGTTAATGACGAGAAATTTCGTCAGCAAGACATTTCTAATTTTTTTATGATCAAGATCTGGTAATTTTTATTCTAATGACGAGATATCTCGGCCATGAAGATCTGGTAAGTTTTCTTCTAATGACGAGATATCTCGTCGAGACAACAACCAGGAGGTTTAATGTGAAGTATTAACGTTTTATAAATTATTTAACATAGATGTAAATATTTTAAGTGAATGTTAGGATCACTATGGGTCTGAAGCAGGTCCATTGAATTTGATAAGCTCAAGAGATCCGCGAAATTTTTGAATTTTCGGGGGGGGGGTGTCCTTGGACTGAAGAATTTGGGAAAAACTATTGTAACGCAGTTTTACAGCATGTTAACAAAACAAAGTTTATTTCATACAAACTCCAGTTGAAAAGTGATGGGGTTTCTTTGACAGCGAAAACTCCTTAAGAGATGTTTAACAAATTGAATGTCATATCTAGAAGACAGCAGAAAGCCCAAGAGATCTCAAAATGTATCACTAAAAGATGGAATCCTCATAACATATTCTGACATACCTCTTTCGGTGGTATCCGACAATGCCATTTTCATTTGCATTTCAAAAACATTTGGAACATTTGCCGTTACTTATCTTGACGTTTTCTAGTTAGGTTTAGTGTCTGTTGCGTTATCAGATTATTGTTTGATAGACGTTAAGTTAAATATATATATATTAAAGTGTGTTACAACCACTTCTTGAATAGATAATTGCAACTTGAAAAGAATTTGCTTTGCTGCTGCATTTGTTATTTATAAAGCAATGAATTGCTGTTGTTTAAATGTGTATTGAGAGAAGTCTAAATAAAGACAAGTTAAAACTGATTGCACTCCTCGGAATGCTTTATAGTTCCTGGAATTTTCATTAGAATTTATCGTGAAAATTTCTTTAAAAATTCTTGGAGAACTCAAGTCTATTAGGGGAAAGAGGGGAATGACGCACATCCATTTCCCAATGAAAAGGGGTGGATTTGGGGGCAACTGATTTTAAGGCAATGCAAGAATATCACCCCTCCGCCTTTCCGCTAATTTATTTTTTTAGAGGTATTGAGCTTGCGATTTTCTTATTTTTATGGAGAATATTTGTTGATATAAGACTGGGGGGGGGGAATTTTGCAAATATTTCTAATTTATAATCATCACATATAATAACATGTTTGATTACGTTCGATTCTATGGCAATTTCATTACTAAAATGATTTAAAAACTTGACATGTTAATTCTTGATGAGGAGATTGTACGCATACTGCATAATAGTATGTCATAAATAATTGTGTTTACAATTTTATGTAATAACTGCATAACGGTATACAATATAGATGCAGTTTCATTGACTTAAATAAATCTGCACTTTACGATTTTATAACTATTCTTTATAGCTTACGTTACCTTGAGCTATGAGGGTTCGCGGTAGTCCAGTTGATAGAGTCGCGGATTATCAACCGGAAGGAAACGAGTTCGAAACTCGATCCAACCAAAGACCGTCGTGTACGTAGGGGCTGTTGCACGTTAAATATGTCGTGGCCTCAAACGTCCTCACGTTGGCGTGATGTGGAAATTTGGAGAGTGGGGTGCCAGCTCAAGTGTTGATTTCGTCATCTGACCGTGGTTCAAAGTTACGAGGAAAAGATCCGAGGTGTTGTCTTAGGATCTTTCCCTTCGGGATAGATCCCGGACCGTCGCCAATAGCCCGTTGTGTTGCTCCAGTGCGACATAAATTCAATTATTGTCCATAAGAAATGCTTATAGTCACACCACTTACCGCGGAATGTCACGGAAAGGGATTGTAGGATTTTTTAAAACCATATTAAGCCTTGTGTTTAACACTCATTATTCTTCATATTTTTGGCAGAACCATTCTATTTTCAAGATTTATTTGATTTCTTGGCATGAAAAGCTTTTTTAAATAATATATTTTCTTTTGATACGCATGATTCCCCACACTTCCAATAACCTAAGGATTTTTTTGTTTGTTGTAAAGGACACGACATCCCTAAAAAATATCCAATTTATATAACGCGGCTTCAAATGCGAAACATAAACTACGTAACTTGAATCAATGGAAAATGTTTTCGGTTCGATTTAAGTGTACGTATTTCACAGAAAGTCAAGATTGTTAAGCGTATTTCTTTTTGAAGGACAGACAAATGGAATTGACACTTTTATGGAAGGAATATCGTACGTAGCTCAAACTAATCGTATCTAGTTTCTATTATTTTTATGTATTTCTATTTCTACTACGTTATTGATTCATTGTTGATGAAAACATCATAGACACAAACAATTTTGAATGGAGGAATATAAATATTTTCAAAATTTACACTGTACAAAATAAGGAGGTGTTGTCCTCAAATCTTTGCCCTCGGGATTGATCCCGTACCGTCACCAATGGTAATGGTAATTAATTAAAGTCGCACTAGAGCAACACAACGGACTATTGACGACGGTCCGGAATCAATTCCGAAGGGAAATATACGAGGACAACAATCCGTAATTTTGAACCACGGTCAGATAACGAGGCAACACCTCAGCTGGCACCCCACTCTCCAAACTTCCACACCACGCCAACGTGAGGACATTTGAGGCTACGACAGATTTAAGACCGTCACCAATAGCTGTTGTGTTGCTGCAGTGCGAAGTTAATACAACTACTTACATACCTACCGGTGGCCCGGTTGGAAGAGTAACGGATTAGCGACCGGAGGGTTGCGAGTTCGAATCCAATCAAAGACCGTCGTGTACAAAGGGGGCTGGTGTACGTTAAATCTGTCGGGGCCTCAAATATCCTCATGTTGGCGTGATGTGGAAGTTTGGAGAGTGTGGTGCCAGCTAAGGTATGGCCTCGTCATCTGACCGTGGTTCAAAATTACGTGGCATTGTCCTCGAATCTTTCCCTTCGGTTTTTATTCCGGACCTTCGCCAATAGCCCGTTATGTTGCTCCAGTTCGACGTTAATTAAAATACCTACCTACCTACTGTACATAGATTATATGAGAGGCCTTTTCTGTCAAATCAAATGTAGATGGCTGTAGTGTTTTGAGAAGGAACGTGCTTCCTGTGTGTATTCAGTACGTGTCAGCATTTAACCAATAAAAATATAGCATAAATTCCGAATTCATAGTTTATTGGTCAACTACAGTTAGATTAAACGCTAAACGTGACTAATACTTCTCTAACATCGAAATGTATTAGGCGAGAGTATTTGGGTACTTTTTTAATATGGAGTAAAATCTACGTTTTCCGTCTGGTTTGTTTGTTTACACTGAACATTTTACTCGTACTTTGTTTCCAGAAGAGTGCGAGGTTTTCCTATTGAAAATGAATCGAAAATTTTGAGGTTTATCTCGCTTTTTCCTGCTTAATTGATTCACTTCTCAAATTAGTTAGATTGTGGTTTACTTATTTCCAATGACAGCATTAAACAGTTATTGATGTTATAGGCTTAATTGACGGTGAAAAGAAATGGACCTTAGTGGCTATCTTGCAGAAATCAAAAAAATATTTTGTTATGTAGGGCAACTGCTTTTAAATCAATGATTTGACACAAAGGGCAAAAAGTTAGGATATTTTTTCACGGAGAAGTATCTTATTGTGTGTGGATGGACTTTGATAACATAAATTTCGATTATTTTGCCGCTCAGTTTGGATGGCATCCAAATGAGCTCAATTATTTGCATTATATCGTGACAATATCATTCTTTAAAGGAACAGTGGACTTTCAAAACAAGCTTTTAAAGTTTTTATATCTGATTGTTATAAATTTCCACAGACTATTTGTTTTTTATTAAAAAGCAAGTAGGGGGCTGGGATAAATTTAATCTATTTTTTTGGATCGGTATTAGAGTTTATTCCCTTTTGAAGAAAATTAATTGCTAACACGATAACACTTGTGCAAATGTCAAACTTTTTTATTTGCAAAGAAGGAATTATAATGATAGAGTTAGAACCCCCCCACAAGCACTTTAAAGTAACTTTGGTTCATAATGAATCTCTCTCTATACTACACTGCTGGCCACCCAAATTGCAACACCAAGAAAGACAAGAGATATCACAACAAAATTTATTTTGTAGATAACATGTTGACCAAGTATCAAATGATTAAATTTATAGACTTCTGTGAAGTGTGGTTCCTGCCAAAATCAGTAGCCAGAGTAGCCGCCATTGTTGGAGATCACCGCTGCCACACGCCTCGGCATTGATTCAAAGACACTTTGGATGTGTTCTTGGGGTACAGCAGACCAAGCAGCTTCCACACGTTGCCAAAGTTGATCTGGTGTGGCAGCTGGGGATGTATTCTGGGTCAATCGTTGAGCAACCATGGACCACATGTTTTCTATCGGCGAAAGATCCGGAGAGCGAGCTGGCCAGGGAAGCAATTCAATCTGGCGATTGACGAAGAACCCTTCCTTGGACAATGCGTGCCACGTGTGGTCGCGCATTATCCTGTTGAAATATGGCTGTGGGCAGGCCCTGAAGGTAAGGAAGGACAACTGGCTCCAACACCTCGGAGATGTAGCGCTGGCTGTTTAAAGTACCGGCAATGCGTACTAGAGGAGTGCGAGAGTGATATCCAATACCGCCCCATACCATAATACCCGGTGCAGGACCAGGGTGGCGGTGCATAACGCAGCTGTTCAACATCCTCTCTCCACGGTGTCTCCAGACTCGAATCCGACCATCGTGGTGTTGCAGACAGAAGCGTGACTCGTCAGTAAAGACAATTTCATTCCATTCTGCCGTTCACATCCTTCTTTCATCGCACCATTGGCGGCGGAAACGTCTGTGGTTCTGCGTCAAGGGTAGACGAAGCAATGGACGTCTTGCGGACAGACCACTCTGCTGTAAACGGCGTCGAATGGTACGCGCAGACACTGGATGATGCGGTACAGACTGAATGTGCTGTGTTATGGTTCGTGATGTGGCTGAGCGATCCGTCACTGCCATACGCACAATATGCCTGTCATCACGTGAAGTGGTGCACTGAGGTGGATGCGATCGAACACGTCGGTCTGTCGTACCCTCCTGCATCCAACGATCACATATCCGCATTACAGTTGTTTGGTTTCGTCCAACACGACTACCGATTTCCCTGAAAGATAATCCACAATCTCGGTAGGCCACTATCCTTCCTCTGTCGAACTCGGATACTTGATCAAAAGATGATCGCTGTTTTCTACGAGGCATAATTGATCGTTTTTTTTGAAAAAAAACACAAGAAAAACACAATTGCCGTACTTGAAATCGTCGAAATCTCCAAGCCTTAAATAGCGCTTTGAAGTGGCGCCACAGGCGCGCGTGATGTACGTCTGCGCTGAAATTCTAATCATTTGCATATCTCACCTCCGCTAATGCATGTTGTAAATTTCATATTATTTGCATGCTTCCTTCAGGGTGTTGCATTTACGGTGGCCAGCAGTGTATATATGTAAAGTGATATAGTATCTGCAAAAAGACTAGAGTAATGATAGTTGGATAACGAGTTTATGCATTAATCGTGTTACACTTGTATAATTGCTCTCATTACTCTATCACGAGTTATACAGCTCATGTTTACAATAATTGAAATTTCTAAAGAATAGAGGGTTCTTTTAAATAATAATGCTGTTTAAACTTGTTAGTAGTACGTTTTTTTAAGCAAAAGGTGGTTAAATTTCTAAGATCTTTAACCTTAAATCCTCTTAGCGTCACGAGATTTTCGCGTAATTATTTTTTGCCCCACAACACAGATATTGACTAAATAACCACATCCTTTGATTAAAAGTTGATTGGTTGGGTTTTATGGAGAAAGGGCCATATTTGACCAACAGAATATAGACATTATCAAGTAATGGACATACAAGGAGAGTTGTTTTGACACAGAAGAGAGAATTACACCCGGGATAAGTTTCACGAATCGAACCTGAGCCGCCTACAACTCCTATTGGTTGAAAGAATCATAAAAAGATTCTATTGGTTAAGAGTCAAAACTGGTTACAAGTCATACAGGGAGGGAGGTAATTATCAAACGTCACATTGGAGCAACACAACGGGCTATTGGCGACGGTCCGGGATCATTCCCGAAGGGAAAGATGCAAGTCATACAAGGAAGACAGCAGATTGCAGAAAGGATATATTCGTGTGACCACTTAGAGAGTATATAAAGTCAATTCTGAAACTATAGATTGAAGACATTCAATGAAATTTTTAGTATACGCTTTACGCCGTTGTTCACCGTTATAAAAATACAGTACATTACTGACAATTCTATTTCGATTACAGCATTCGAAAGAAAATGAATTACACCAAAATACAAGGAATTTAATGAATTAAAATACTCATATACTAAGGAATTTAATGCATTAAAATACTCATATACTAAGGAATTTATCTCATAGACTGTCGATAAATAATGATCAGACATCACAAACATCTCGAAAGTATTTCAATCACATAAAACGCTATTAGGATTTCCAGCGTAACCTTTGCTGTCGCAATTGGGTAAGATATGTCCGACAAGTTGAAGTAAAAAGGGGAAACAGCCCGCTCCTGTGGATTTCTTATCGAATCGTTTTTCCCATTACAGGGTAATGACTGTTACAAACCGATGCCGAAAACCACGGGGACTCTTTAGTTTTGTATTACACTCGATTGAGTCTTATGAACTTTTCTTTTGACAGGAACGAGAATTCCTGCAGTTAGCATTTGATTGCCGGGAATTCCTGTTTCCAGCAATTTTGTGTACACGGGACTAGAAAGACTAAACCCTAAAACTAGAAATACTTTAGGAGAAAGGAACTTTACAGCAATTCTGTCTGATGCATTTTTTTGGTGCCGGAAGGTTCTTTTTGTCTTTTAATGATGTACCAACTTGCGTACAGTGTTCTGTCGAGTGGAATGTTTGCAAACAGAAAAGAATTGGGCTATTTAAACCTGGAAAGCTTAGTTCGTGGATTTTACATCGACAGATTTGATTTGGAAGTGCAATTGCGTGATTCGTGTTCTAATCGTTGCCATGTAACAAATAAGAATGAGGCCCTTTTTTCGAGTCCCATAAGAGAAATGTACGTATACTAGTGTGGTGGCATCAGTCCACGCATGAAAATTAGTCACGTGGCTCTGGCAGCAATGGATCAAATTAAATTATCGTTTATTTCAGTCGTGCTGCGCATGCGCGCTGCAAATAAAAATATCGTTTGCTTTCAGCGATCAAAGAAGATCGAGGTATTTAGAATAAACTGCCAAGTCTTTTTATTTCGAAAAAAGACGCTATGCTGGTAGACTAGTCAAAGCATGTTTATTTAATATTTGATGAATTTTTATTAGTTATTGTTTTACCTGCCTCGTTATTCATTGAAGCAGTCAACATCCTCATATGGAGATGAGAATTAACATACGCGCATCCATACTAACATATAGGATTTTTAAAGAGATTAAAAGTTATTCAGAATAATTTAGCTAAATAATCTCGATGGTAAAACAAAATCAAACTTTTAAGTAGTGACACATTTATCTTGAAAACAATGGGAAAATATGCCTTTTCCGCTTTTCTTTCACCATGCTCATTTAATACTACTAGCAGTCACTCCACTTAAGTTTCTTAATTGCTAATATGTACTGATGGCTGTGTCTTTACTCACATTTCATACTTTATTTAAATGCATTTATAATGCATATAAGTATCGACATGCACATTTCATAATTTCAATATACATAAAATAGGTCTAAAATAGTCATTCTGCAAACATTTTGGGCCGTGGTAGATAGGTCAGAAGATTGGCTGATTAGCAACCGGAGGTCGCGAGTTCGAAACTCAAACTCGATCCAACCAAAGATCGTCGTGTGCATGAGGGCTGGTGAACGGTAAATCTGTCGGAGCCTCAAATGTCCTCATGTTGGCTTGGTGTGGAAGTCTGGAGAGTGGGGTGTCAGCTCAGGTACTGACCTCTTCATCTGACCGTGGTTCAAAATTGCGAGGTATTGTCCTCGGATCTTCCGTCGCCAATAGACCGCTGTGTTGCTTTAGTGCGACGTTAATTGGACTTCCTATGTACCTACCTCCCACAAACATTTTTCAAATATACTCTTACTGGTTTTAATTCTTATTTCTAATCAAGTGCACGCCTCAGCCATGGTTTTCACAATTAGCACCTGAATGTTCACTTCAATTGCATTTCATTCACATGCTCAAATGCGATGCGATATTTTCTGACCTCTAATCGGGGTGCTTCAGATTTTATTTTCTGTACTATATTTCTACCTTCCAGATGTCTAATTGCCTTCTGTAATCTGACTGCTGAAGAATTTCATTAAAGCGGCGAGAGCTCTTCTGGCTTCTTTTAGCGTGAAATTCTCGAAATATTATGCAGATCCTAGCTCAAAGTATATTTAAAATTTGCGGCAAAATTGGCGAATTAATCTCGGAGCATTTGATTTTATATTGTTTATATCCATTTGTTGCCATTTGCCAATATACAAATAACTCCGATTTCTGTGCCACGTACGTTAGTGAATTGCAAATAGATTGTGTTGAATTGTGAAGAACCTATCACAATTTAGAATCAAAATATTAGTTGGTTTGATGGCTTTGGGGTTTTATGGCGCAAGGGTCATATTTGGCTATGCTGATCCAGACACAAGACATACAATATCAAATAATAGACACACACAATGAAAGTTTTACTGACACAGAAGAGAGAAATACACCCAGGGAGGAATGCACCTGACAGGAATCGAACCTGCGCCGCCTACAACTCGAAGGTTGCTAGCGCAGTGGCATACCCACTGACACACGACGGCCCTATACAAATATTAGAGTAAATGATAGTATTGTGGCGCTATTACTCCACGTAGGTATAATTTCAGACAACCTTTCGTAATTGGGGCTAATTGTGTCAGAATCTTGAATTCTGTTCCGATCAAAGCACGGGTAACCTTTAACCTCTTAAAACCAACGTTTCGAAAAATTAAGTAGCTTAAAAATTCTACGGCCGTTGAAGTTCTCATTAAATTGTATACGGACATGATGGGAACACCTAAACGCATAGTTTTTAATGTCACAACACTGTAGAATTCCTTTGCCATTCATTTCCATTAAAACTTTCAGTGGAATGTTATGACCTTTACATCCAAAAAATGTCATTCAAAAATTATTTAAAAACATATTAAGAAATTTAATCAAAACCCGAATTTTACAACACAAAACTTCAACTTTCGTTAAACAGGCAGCTACTTCAAATATCGATGTCAATACTTAAAAACAATTTCATACTTTTAACTCTAATTGACGTAGAAGTAAAATTCAAAGTGATGAACACTTCAGTGCATATTTGGTCAAGCTGCATCAAACACAAGACAGGAAACGTCAAGTAATGGACGCAAGGAAAATTTTACGAACACAAATGAGAGGGTATTACATAAATCAAACCTACAAATCTCAGGTATGGTTTGATTAGGTTTTATTGGACAAGGGCCATGTTTGGCTAAGCTTCAGCTAACACAAGGTATACAACGTAAAGTAAATGGGCATACAGACATTGACAGTTTTTACTGACACAGAAGCGAGAAATACACCTATGGATCGAACCTGACTGAAATCGAATCTGTACAGCCTACAACTCGCAGGTTGCTAGCTCAGTGGTCAAACCCACTGATACAAGGTGGCTACAAATACAGAAAAGAGAAATGCACCCAGCGTAAGTTACATGAATCGAATCTGCACCTCCTACGACTTGCAGATTGCTGGCACAATGTGCCCATAGAAGAAATATTAAAGTAGAGCGAGCGAAAGTAACCTTTTCTTGGGCCCAGGATCATGCAACCAAAATGAGTAGTAACGTGACTCTTAGCCTACTTTCGTTAGAAGGATGGAACCTAATATTGATCATCTGATTGGTTCACGGAATGGGAGAAGACGCCCATCCCTATAGTCACCATATGATTGGTCCTTTCGCGCGTAGTAAGAGATTTTGGTGATTTCTCCACTTTTGTCCCCACTCTATAGAAATGCGCATTCATATACCTACACTATCATAAGATGTTATATCGCCAAACGAAACGATGACATTCCAAATCGGCCAACCAAGTAAATTTTTCAGAGTAGTCACGTGACTACTAGTCGACATGCTGGTCACACTTTTCAAAGTTCCTCTCAATAGCAATACTCAATCTACTTATATTTCAAGTACATGAGTGGGTCAACCCTGTGCAAGCATATATGCTTGCTTTTCCCATCACTGTAACACGCTGAGTGCCAGTAACCACTACTCAACCGAATTTGTCCCATTAATTGTCACTTACAATCCGTCGGCACAATGAGACAAGCAATAAGAACGCAGGGATAATATCTGCCCGGTTCTTTTCAAAAGAACGGCGTCTAAGGAAGAGGAAAGTTTGGGGGAAACACTTCGTTCGTTTGACGGCAGGCCCCGTGGGGGAATTCTTAAGGCATCTCTTTGTGATTAATGGTGTGACGTGATTTTCTCGGATTCTTTGCAACGTCTTCTCAAAAGGAGAGATGAGGGGAAATTTCTGTAATGGGGAGAGACGACTCACACATAATCGTATTTGGGACAGGGTGTTTTTTCCCTCTTTCATTTGTTAGGCATGGGGATAAAAGAGTTTGAATCAGACGGAGGAATATAATTGAAGCTGACAGAGTTGTTTTGGATTCGAAGAGACGACAGAAATGTAAGTTATTCGGTCTTAAGAAACATAAAATTTTGGAAATGATTTTGTATTATTCAATTGAATTTTAGGTAGTTGGTTGGTAGTTGAATTTATGTCGGACTGGAGCAACATAACGGGCTATTGGAGACGGCCCGGGATCAATCCCAAAGGGACGTATTTGAGAACAAAGCTTCGTAATTTTGGTCAGGTGACGAATTAAATTTTAGGAACAAAATGAAGATGCTACATTTCGTGTGGTAAAATTCAAGAATACTGTACCGATCCCTCGCCCCAAATTGGAGACTAAAATTTTCATTGCCTAATGGCTGTATGGATAAGCCGCCATATTGGATGCCTTCCACTTGTATGTAAGTGGAAGTGCATGTAGCAAGCTTACGACGGTTCACCATACTCTAAAATTATCTCCACTTGGTGATGGTAATTACTGATAATGGTAGACAGAATTGCAAGTTATTTGGTCTTAAGAACTATAAAATTTTGAAAATGATTTTGTATTATTTAATTTATTTTTAGGAACAAAGTGAAAATGCGACATTACTTGTGGTAAAACTGTAGGACACTAATCCTGCCTCTTCCTAAATTGGCGACTAAAAGTTTTGTCTCCAAATGGCTATTTGGATAGACCGCCATATTGGATGCCTTCCACTTGAGCATAAGTGAAACTGCATGTAACAAGCCCTCGATGGATTACCATTTTCCGAAATTATCACCAATTGGTTATGGTAATTAATGCCAATTGCCAAGTTCTTGAGTCTCACCATTTCTTGTTACGTCACATATTTTTTTAATAATTTATTTATCGCACGTTATTTTTAAAGCGAATAAGGTTCTACAACCATTATGCATTTCTGAGAAGGTTTTAGTATACTAAACGCTCCTACTGACAAATTTGTCTTATTTTTCTTAAGCGGCATTTTTCGGTTATCGTGTGACACACACTACTAAGTCTCATTCATGCTTTTAATTCATTAAGAAATAATGCAACTTAATTACATGAATTGATAACTGCTTCTTTTTTGTAATGTTTATTGGAGTAAGAATTTGTAAATATTTTATATTGAATGGACAATTGGAACTCATTCAAAATATAATTAATTTTATCACTCAAGAAATGTAGTTAAAAAGATTTTTCTCCGAAAAATATAAAAAGGAAATCTCACTACAATAATTTATCAATTATGTGACCAAAGTTGACATTTTGACAAGAACATTGGTGTGTAATGTAAGGGAGATATGTATTTTGAAAAGAAAATCACAATTGGATGTACTTGAATTATTACATATTAAAGCAAATGTAATAGGAATATCATATGTTTGACCACTTCAAGGTGATAAGTAATGCATCATTAACTTCCATGCGTTCTGCTCAAAAATTGATACTTCATTTACAAAGAAATATAGCCTTCACATTTCAATATAACATCACGAATCGTCTATTTTCTAATAGATGCTTATTTCTTAGGACCAGACTAAACTACTTTAACTTCATATTTCCTCTCCATTTTAAATTTAGAATTCTAATAAATTAATTTTATATTTTTCTCCACTCACCCGTGGTTATTTTGAAACAAATTTATACAAATTGCTCAACTTTTACAAAAGGGAACCCACACAATAATGAAAATTCCGTTTTGCATTTCGAAACGTTTTCGTTTGAAAATTAAATCTGTCCTTACTTTCGTTTTTTTGAATTTGAGTTGAATTTTAAGTACGTTTTAGAAAATTAGCTTTTCAAATTCCAGACAGCCAGACAGTCCAGAAGTTTCACAAAAGCAAGTTTGATTAATGAAAGAGGTTCTTTATCAATTCTTTTTTTATGAACATGATAGATAAAAGGGCTTTGGAATAAAGGGCATCACGGAGAATCATTTAAAGTTTAGTCAAGTTACTTTTGAGATAAAAAGCGCTGAGATAATTGCAGTTAAGTATGCTTAAAAAGGAAGTTTGTTTTCCAGCCAAGTTTAAAACAAGATTTAAACACTATACCCGGAAATACATCTCCGTTTAGTTTTCTATCACGCAAAGAGAGTGAGTAGGTCATTTGCTATATTGTCATTTTCGTTGCTCCTTCGTAAAACTCTTATTTTAAGGTTATTCGTATACCTCAATAAAGAAATACAACGATACTTTCTTTCGTGTAAATGAGACGATCTTTGTATTTGTCCCTTTCGTGTAAACGAAAGAAAGGGACAAATACAAAGATTTTACCCTTTGTTTTATCACTGGGAACATAGAATAAAAGCCCACTTTTATTTAGTCAAAGTAACTTTTAGGAATACTTTCTCTGTGGTATTTGGGATTAAAAATTAATATTATCATTATATAATTGAAGATTTAAAATAAATTTCAAGTGCGTTAAAGTTTCGATAAATATACTTAATAGATTTTAAAATTATGTCAAATTAGTTTTAATGCTGTTTATAAAAAATTAAGGATAGATTATGCAGAAATATTACTCATTTGTATTGACGCACTTTTCTATCGCAAAATATTGTACATTTTTACACTCATGCTCATAAATTAAGATTATTTGAGAATCAGAAAAAGTGCACTAGAGCAAGAATTTCTGATGGAATAGAACCACACGTCTCTTCTGGAATAATATGCTTGTGTTTCAAGTTGAAGTAAGCAACAAGATGGCTCTGAAAATACGTCATAAGGAACAGAACAGTTCGTGGAGTGTATGAAAGAATTCCTTGTTGTGATGACGTGTAATTCACAATCGGCGTGTAAGCCTGAGATTGCCATAGACGAATAGCTATGACTCATAGGACACACATGGACGATTTTTTACTTGGCAGTTATCGGTCGTTTGGAATGTGGCCGCACGCAGATGGAAGAACTGGGAATCCCGCATATCAAGGCTGTGGCAACGATTCCAAGAGGATGGAAAAGTAAATAGACGCTGCAGCACAGGTCGTCCCCGAGTTACAACACCACAAGACGACCGGTATTTGGCAATAACTACCAAAAGAAACAGATAGAGTACAGCAGCAGACCTGTCTCGACAGCTGTTGGAATCCACGTATGCCACAGTTTCGAGGCATACCGTGTACAGACGGTTGGGAGAGTATGGCCTATATGCCCGCAGGCCTGTCAAATGTGTTCCACTCATAGCAACTCACTGCCGGTGCCGGTTAGCCGGGTGCAGAGAATATGTTTACTGGACACCAGCACAGTGTGCTTGTGTGTTGTTTGCTGACGAATCCAGGTTTTCCCTGCAATCTGACTCACGTCGTATCTTCATATGGAGAACACCAGGGACCCGTTACACCAAGAAAATGGCATTGAACATCACTGTTACGGTGGCGCTGGACTTCTGGTTTGGGGTGGAATTATCCTGGGTTCTCGAACAGTTCTCCGTGTCCGAAGCGGAACCATGACAGGCCAGATTTATCGGGATATCATTCTGCAACAACACGTTCGGCTGTTCAAGGGTGCAATGAGTGCAGATTTTCTCTGTTTGGATGACAACGCTCGTCCTCACCATGTAACCATCGTGGACGAATGCCTTGAAGAGGATATCACTCGTTTGGAATGGCCGGCTTTCTCTCCCGATTTGAACCCGATTGAGCATACATGGGACGTGCTCGGCGACGGGTTGCAGCACGTCATCCACCTCCTAGGTCTATTCCGGAACTTCACATAGCATTGGTTCAACAGTGGGATGGCCTACCACAAGACCAGCTAGATAATTAGGTGCTCATCATGACCAGACATTGTATTGACTGGCTTGCAACACATGGCAAACATATACCATATTAACCTTCATGCAAACCTTAACTGTTAGTTTTTCTACACGAGACATGTATTCTCCATTTGCTCCAGGGAGCATTTCCCTTATTTTATTAGGTACTGTGGTAGTACATGTACCATTTTTTGTTCTGTACCTTTTTTGTATTAAACAGGTTTTATGTTTACAGTAATTATCTTGCGCTTTTTAGGCTTAATTCGTACAAACTGTCATTACCCTTATTTATGAGCATGAGTGTATTTGAAACAGTTTAACATATCTTAAGTAGCTTTGGTATACTATTTTTTTGTTTGCACGTGTACATGTAAAAAACACTGCGCATAATTTTACCATTTAAATATTATTTCAAATTTTCTTCACCATATAAAGTTAGTTTAAATGTTACTTCAAAGGATGCAAGTTTCAACAACAAGCAAGTTTCAAGCAGCTCAGATTAAAAAAGTGCTATACTGATTTGAATGAACTTTAAGAAAAGTTTATGCAATATGTTGCTACTTTGAAATACTTTTCAATCATATATTTGTAAACTGATCCTTTCCAAATCGTAAAAAGTTTTATTAAAAGACGATGATAAATCTTTAGAAATGAAAAGTAATATTAGTTTCCATGTTTTATTTTTTGTATTTTACTCTTAGATATTTTGAAATATATCTTTTTAGAAAGGCATACTGAATAATTTTAGTTTTAATATTAAAATGTTTCTGAATACTAATTATTCTAAATGTTTCTGATTACTACTGTTTAATTTATTAGAAAATTAAACAGATTCAATTTTGTGCAAATGAATTGAAGAAGTTGTATATTGTAATTTATGTATTTCATGTAAATCTTTCATTTAATTAACACTATTATTTCATGAATTCTATTTAAACATTTTTAATGATTTATCTCAGAAAATGTTTTGTTAATCTATCTCATTTTTATCTTTAATTCTCCTTTTAAGTCATTCTTAAAATATTCTATTTCTGCATACACACTCCATCTTCATATTCGTTAACTTATCCCCAAAACTTTATGCCAATGAAAATCTCGTTGTGTGTGTAAACACTATTCTATCCTACTTTACTTCAAAGCAATATTTTGTATCTATTTTTATTGTACTTTATTACATACATATAAGAGTACTTAGGCAGATAAGTGCAATAAAAAATAGTTACTAAATGAGTTTGATTTTTCTGAAGCTTTGTCGATTCACGATGTCACAGCAGCTGTTTATCTTCCAATGAAAGTCTGTCAGCTTTTTACGGAATGTTCACAAAGATAAGCATGTGTCGAAAAGATGTTCTTCTCTTTAGATACTCCATCTTTTTTTTGTTTAGAGCTCGATCGATTTTGTGCAGTGACACCGATGTTTTACTGAATAGTGTCGTTGAAGGACTTAATTGGCCGTACATGACTGAAGGCATCTGCTTGATTGAAATATTTTCATTAGCTGAGCCTTCATTTAATTTTTAACAGATGATCGGATGAATTTTCTTTTGTCGTTTAATCTCGCAGTTTTTCTCTTCATTATAATAATTTACATCGGGTTGCGAAGTCATCAGATGATTGATTAAGTTTTGGTTCGTTGCAGTAAGCGCAGATAATTACAATTTGGTTTCGCAACTATACACTTTTAAAGTTAATTCTATCATCTGTAAATTGAATACAATTCCTGAGAACATACTAGCAAACAAAACTGAAAAACGGCCAATTAGTCCTCGGAATTTGTTCTAAACAGCTGTGCATATTTAGTTCAAATTCGTTCGACAAATGCAATTATAATGTATTCTAAGTAAAATATCCATCGTATCGCGCATATTTACTCATGAAGAGAAGCGATAAATTTAAAAATGTATTGGAACTTTTTCTATAAAATTTCTATTACAGGATATTTTGAACATACAGTGATCGATAATGTCATGGAAACAACTCCCGTAAGAGTATATCGGTATGTTTTAAAATAAATTTTGTTGTAAGTCGAAAGCAATATAAATGGAAATATTGCAAAATTATTTTGCCGATAGATTATAGTGTGCATCAAAATGAAAGAATCTCTCGATTCTGGAATACTTTTCTCTGTACTAGTGGTTGGTTCTTATGTCACAAGGGTGAGACCTGGCCAAAGCAATAGCAATTAAGTCAAGTACATGGACAGAGAAGAACCCAGAGTAGTTACAGGAGTCAAATCTGTACCTCCTACAGCTCGCAGGCTTCTAGATTAGTGGGCAAACCCACTGAGTCACTCTATAGTAGTGTAAACTCAACAAATACAATGAACATGCTATCTTAATTCTATATATATAAAGACCACTGTATTATATTTTAGACAACGAGGAAAGGTTTACTATATCGAGAGACAACAATGCCCGGATTTTGTTGTCCTAAAATGTATAAAAATGACCCTATGAAATGTAATTTATTTCCTTTCGATTAGCAAAATATTTTCTTTTTCAGAAAAAGGGTTAATAAATGAAGTACATGTTTTCGTATGTACACATTCTATGCATTAAAATCGCATTTCTTATATAAAGACATTAAAAATCAAAGGATTTCTCAAGGAGGTTTGGATACTCTACTTGAAAATCGATACAAAAATTTGAGTCTCAATGCTTAAGAGCAGTGCTGTAAGAGTTCAATACGTAGAACGTTCTCTCTGTATGTATTCCGTATGTGACGTAACTTGGCTTGTTTTTTAATACGATTTCAGATCGTTGTTAATAGAAATTCTAAAGAATGAATTTCGAACTGATGTATGATAAGTAATTAGTCAACGTCAATTAGGTAGATATTTTAATTAACGTCACACTGGAGCAACACAACGGGCTATTGGTGACGGTCCAGGATCAATACCAAAGGGAAAGAGCCGAGGACAACGCTACGTAATTTTGAACCACGGTCAGATGACGAGGCAATAACTGAGCTGGCACCCCAATCTCCAAACTTCCACACCACGCCAACGTGAGGACATTTGAGGCCACGACAGATTTAACGTGCACCAGCCCCTTTGTACACGACAGTGCTTGACTGGATTCGAACTCGTAACCCTCTGGTTGCTAATTCATTACTCTTCCTACCGGGCCACCGCGGCCCTCAATGTCAATGACATTAAACGCCCAACATCACCAAAAAGGCGATATACTAAATTTTAAGGTAACCCGATTTGTATCATGTGAGAGTATTGGGGTAAAAATAAGTAAAATCTCCGTCTTCCATCTGGTTTGTTTACATTGAAAATACCACTCATAGGAAAATCCCAGTAAGTGCAAAGTTATTTATGAGTAAAAGAATAGTGCAGTGCTGTTTCATAAAGACATTTTTGAAAATTCAATTAACAATTATATTACGATTTCCAAACAAAACAATCATGGATATATTTTCACATATACTTTTTGTTTCATTAAGAAAGTTCCGTAATTATAGGTAGAAAAAGCAGGACATGTATTTTGCGTCATGTTACTGTTAGGTTTAATAATTTTGCATTCTATATAGTTTCATCTTTGTCTCAATATTAACATCAATAAGAAAAATACGAAGTAAAAATAACGAACTTGGCGATTTAAAAGGACACTCTCCAAACACCGCACATTTTTTCAGAGAGAAAATTATCTCCAATTCGTTCTTTAACAACACCAATTTTAAATCAAGTATTAACTTAATGAATGAAAAATCATTATACTTAATATTACAACGGACAAGATAAATATTAAAGAACATGAAATACCTAAAAATACATATCTGTATATTATACAATACAAGAATACATTGTAGCAATACATAGCACCAAGAATATATAGCAGAATACACACTGGAATCGGTGTGAAGTTTTTCTAAAAGTTTTTGCAGTAAAAATTGTGTATTCAAAAAAAGCGTTGGTCAAGACATTTATATTTCATCTGAAAGTTTATTCCAGACTAGACACTTATGTAGACTAGCTGAAACATCTGCGAAAACTTTTGCAATAAAAAAAGAGTTTTTAAGTCTGGCTCTAGATTGTTTTTCCGCTTCAGTGAAAAATTCTATTTTGAGAAATGAGGAAACATGATGCGAAATTTGCGTTAGATTAAATCCGAATAGTTTTATCATTGCTTTAAGTAAAGAGTTTTAAAAAGTTGCAGCATGAAACTGAAAATTAAGTTATAGAAAAATATTCAGAATTATTTTAAGTCAAATAATTCTTTCAAATCTTTGCAATTCCTCACAGGTTATTGAGGTTTAAAAAAAATCTTGATCTAAATATATATCTTGATATAAACATAAATCTTATATAAATATAAAATTTGGTACTATAAATATATTTTAATACTCTTTTAAAGTTTTCTGAAAGTACTATTCATTTAATCTTAATGTTTTTCATCAAAGCAGTCTAACAATTTTTCATCTACTGAAAGAGCATGCATCCTTTTTGAGTTTAGAAATCGGTTTGATTTTTTATGGCCCAAGGGTCAGATCATTCTGCCCCTTGTAATGCTGCTTCAAGCAATGTTTTCCCCCCAAATAGACACACACATAAGGAAAGTTTTTTATTGATACATGTTTTCTATGCTAAAAATATTCAGGATTGTTTTGACTGAAATTATCCATTCAAATATTTGTAATTCCTCAAAAGTCATTTAAGTTTCTAAATAATCTTGATATAAATACAAATATCTGCATAAGCATTCTTTCAAAGTTTTCTGAAAGTATATTCATTCATTTTAATCGGAAAGTAAATTTAATCTGTATATGTTTTCTACCAAGGCACCCTAGCAATTTTTCATCTAATGAAGCATGTATGCTTTTTGAGCTTAGAAATAGTAGGCAAATCAATTAGCCATTGAAAATCGGAAATACATCACTTATTGTTATTCTCATGGAGAAACTGTAGAACCTTATTTAAACTCTTTAGTCTTTGCTAAATGAAGTTATTTCTTTATGAGTGTGATTTTCAGCTTAAACAAACAAACCAGACGGTGCGTTAGGATTTTACTAACGATGTCCAAATGCTTTCGCATTATACATATTAGGATTACCTTAAAGTGCAGTTTATCGCCATTTTGGAGACGATTGGCGCATAATCGTATTGGTGTTGATCAATAAGCTATTACAAATAAATAGAAAATTCATTCCTTGGAATTTCCATTGGCGAAGTGCTGAAATAATATTTGATAAACAAGTCAAGTGTCACGTTCAAATTACATACTAGAAATACGTTCCGCCCCAGAAACACTACCGCCACCTACATTTCGCTTGAGAGAAAATGCCTCTCATAACCTCTAATATTCAACTATATCCAATGACAGTTTCTAGATATTCGAGATGTAAAGAATAAGTATAGGTTCTGATTTCTATAAATGCAGATAAAATATACTTTCCATCGTACCTACTCATGCTTATTCATATTCATTTATTGAAAACATGAGAATGAATTTTTCGGCTCGTTGAGAGGAAGAATGAAGGTACATTAACTCAATTTAATATACTATAAACTTAGTCATTTGCATACTTTAAATATATGTGAAAACTGGAATACACTAGAGTCAAAACTGTAATAACTCATATAAATGTTATATACTCATAATATAGGAAAGAAAAACATCGAATAGTAAATATATTTCATAACTTCATAAAATTCTGATGAACCGAATAGAATGATTCAACCAAATAAAATGTAATAAATATAATGTTGAATGAAGCTAAAAATGATATTGAATATGCTTTCACAGTTATTCAAACGAGGCATGAATATTTTAATAAGAAATTTTGTGTACCGTTTGGAGTTTTTTATATATTGCTTTGCCGGTTAAACTCTAGAAATTCTTCATATTCTAGTATCTTTATTCATGTTATATAAGGAGAATTTTATAACTTTATGAAATTTGGAAACCATTACCAATACATCACAGCTAGGCGACCATTGAAATATATTTTGGAATAAAAGTTAACTGAACAGCAAAAAATAAGAAAGACATTTGTAAAATAATTGCTTTTGTTTGTTTTAAAATAACTATTAAGATTTTTATTCATGTCTTTATTTTTCCAGAAAAACGTTTTTAGAGGTAGTTTTTGTAATAGCTGTAACTGTGAAGTCATTTTAAGAAAACACTTTTAAATTTCACTGATCTAAATAAACCATATCAAATTTAAGTGATTAAAAAATTAAATCACTTAAATTACGATTTAAAAAATCATGTATAATTAGAGTATTTCTCCCATCAATTCATTTACGAAAATTAGCATTACGTTCTTCAAAGTCTCATAAATTAAAATTCCAACAAGTCTTTTCGTTAAAATAATTACCTACATGTGTGGTGAAGCTGTTCACCACATTTATTTGACACTTAAAAGTAGTGATGGGAGTATTCGAATATAAAAGTACTCATGAACTTAAAAGTAATCGTTGTACTCGATTCTTTTCCAAAGTATTCGAATACCAATGTACTCAGATACAAGTATTTGGTTACCAAAGTACTCGGATCCAAGATATTCGGATACAAGAGTATTCAGATACAAGCATTCGAATACCAAAGTACTCGGGTCCAATGTTATTCAGATACAAGAGTACTCATCCTAAGTACTCGGATGCCAAAAGTTCTCACTCTGTCTATTCGAATACCAGAGAGTATTCATCTTAAGTAGCAGTGTCACATTGCATGGGTATCCATGGTTCTCGTTAGGGTTATGTTTTTAGTCTCCATTTTGCTTTTTCCAATTTTACATGTCTTGAAAATGCACTTGACGAAGTGTCGAAAAATTCCATCGATTATTGGATTTGAAATTTTCTGTAAGCAATTTTCAGAACAGGCAGGCTTAATTATCAGAATTACACAATATGGTTTGCCTTTTATTTTCGAATATCAAGTTGGGAATTTTTTAACTTTTCAATCTTAATTTTAATTATATTTTTAATTTAAATTATTTATACTTAATTGTATTAATTTTTTAAAATTTAATTTAATTTAATTTTCATGCTGTTTCATTTCCAACATTAAAAATATATCTACAAAAATGCTTGATATGCTTTTCTTTTTCTTCAAGTAAAATAACGTTATTTCATTCTTAAGATGGCTATTATTTTCTTTAAAATATCTGACAATAACTAAAATTCTCTTTCAAGATATTTGACAAAATCTTTATTAAGATAGTAAAATGATTTCGAATATATTTTTCTGCCTTGACTCTACCTCTTCTCACACCTTCGTACACCAAACAGTGGTTGTAAAAATACAAAGTGAATTTCCAGGAATAAGATTTGATTATTTAATGTAATTTATTTTGTAAATACTTACGAAACCATCCTTGTACTTAGCTCAACCGAGATATGTCACTTTTTATGATAAATTTACAGAAATAATTTTAAAGTTTCAGATTCTGGTATTAAAAGTAACAAAATACTTTTTACACTCATATTAACTTTTTAAAGGGTTTTTAAAGTTTTGTATAAAAAGTTTCATTCTTATCTTCGGGGCTCCCTCCAAAATAAAAGGGCCACGGTGGACCGGTTGGAAGAGTAATAGTAATGGACTAGCAACCGGAGGGTTGCGAATTCGAATCCAACCAAAAGACGTCGTGTACAAAGGGGAATGGTGCACGTTAAATCTGTCGTAGCCTCAAATGTCTTCACTTTGGCGTGGTATGGAAGTTTGGAGAGTGGAGTTCCAGTTCAGGTGTTGCCTCGTCATCTGACCGTGGTACAAAATTGCGTGTTGTTCTCGGATCTTTCCCCTCGGGATTGATCCCGGACCATCGTCAATAGCCCGTTGTGGTGCTCTAGTGCGACGTTAATTGATTAACCATTACCATTACCACCCTCCAAAATAAAATTCTGTCTACATTCCTTGTTAAAAGTGATTATTAACGATTTCCTCAATATATAGTAGAAAATCAAATCTTTCCAATAGGAAAACTAAAATTTAAAAATCATGATTTGTAAAATCAAGATAAAAAATACTTGACACATATTTAATTGCAGAAAATAATGCGTGACCAGAAAATTCAGCAATTTGTACATGGGATTAATTTTTGTTCTTCAAAATACAATTTGTCTACAGTTCAAATAGATTAATAATAGTAGTTATCACATACTTAAATTTTTTAAAAATTTATATAAATAATTCGGAAAAGAAATTTTTTTAAATATAATTTAGATTTAAAATTTTAGTTTTGTGAAAAATAAATTCCTTTTTTAAGCACAGCTTGATTAAAATATTTTAAAAAGTAGAATAAATTTGACTGTCTTGTCAAAAAAAATTTGCATACCCATCAAATTCTCCTTGCAGCGGATTCGAACCGTGAACCAGTATGTTACAAATACAGTGCTCTAATACTACGTGCTGGACGATACGATTGCTAGGTGTTATTTTTAAATACCATATATCGCAGTTTTCTGATTCTTACTATCGATTTATCGTTTTTGTATATGAATTCGATTACTTAAAGTACTCGAATACCAAGTATTCGATTCTCAAAAGTACTCGATTCTACCCATCACTACTTAAAAGAACAATACTACCTTTCAGATAATTCTCATATCCCTCAATTTCCTACCAATGACTCATCCTAACATCTTTTGATACCAAAATGTCACCTGCCAGTCAGCTGCGTCTGGCAGGTATTATACTAGTCTTCGAGCATATATTTAAACATGTTTCGATTCCATTCAACCAATTAAAATCACAATGTGTGTCCCTCTAAAGTTGTTGATTGGCTAAATATATATATTAGAACTTTTTAGGAAACGTGGAGTTAAGATTTAAAAAGCTAGTGTTCCGCTTTTCGGAGTCGAGGGTGCTTGACCATGTGCCATGTTAAGCCAAAAGTATGCGAGTACAAAATAAATGTTTTCTTAATTCAGCGTTATGATTTTATTAATTTAAAATTCTAGGGAAATCCCCATTTCAGTTTCATCAAATATTCTTATTATGTTGAAGTAGAAAAATCTGAATTAGATACTGTGTATTATTTTTATAATACACTGAGTGTTGTTATTTTATTGTACATGTCCCTTTAATTAAAGTATGGTCTATTTTCTGGCTCCATATCAAGCCTTATTAATTTCTATTCGTTTAAGTCAAAACATGAAAGGATAATAAATTATTTTTTTATTAATATATTTTTTTACTTGTAAATGCATGGATAATTACATATGTATATATTGTACTAACCACTATGCGTACTATTATTATTGCAACCCTCATCATCTAATTGATACCTCACCATACTATATACACATCCCATCCGGCGTTGCAATAGTACACTATTCAAAAATATTAGAAATACAATAGAAATAAATCACATAAGAAAATCTTATCTACATTTTCAGCACTAGTTAATTTGAATTACATGATTACATGACAGGCAAATACATAAATTTGATACAGTTCTCTTAAAAGTTCCAGTTTTCTTTTGCCCAAGGACTACTCCTATCTTATCATCTTGTCCTGGTATAACTTCAATTCTTCCTAAAAGCCACTTGCATGATGGTAGATTGTCCTCTTTATTTAACTTGACTGGTTGCTCTCAATTGTTTCAATCTCCCAAAATTTTTTCAGGATAGCATCAAGATAGTCATTTTCAGTTGAGCAGTACAACCTTTTGTCTACATTGTTGCAACTGGAGCCGCTGACTAAGTAAACGAAAACTGATTCTTGAAACACTATGTGATCTTTGAGTCGAATCTGATTTGATTTCAAAACTTCGAAAATATCTACTCTCGGCAAAAGATCTATTTTACCTGGACTTGCAAATTCTGCATCTGCTAAAGGGATATTATGATGCAAGTTCTCATAAAAAAATTCGACGTATCTGGATGGCTTTATACCCGTAACCTTAGTATAGTAAAAAACTCCGCTTACTCAACAAAATCACCTTCGAAGTTTGAAATATTTGCACTAGTTTTTGCTTTTATCGAAGTAGTTATTCCATTCAAACCGCAAATTGGAGTTTATATCCTTTCTTGGTTCAATCCCAACAAGATAGAACATTCTTCGTTGCGAAATTACTTGACTTCCAGAATCTAAAATAGCTCGACATCGAATCAGAACTCCTTGGGCATACATGAATTATTGCAATGGGAAGCAATACAGTTTTCTTAAATGCAAGATCAGTAACACTAGCATAAATTGCTCCCTGACTGACTGAATCAGTGGTTTCAGCTGATTGTGAAACGCCGTTTTCACTTCATGAGGGTTTTACGGAAGAATTTCCATGATTTTGGTTCCTACTTTCATGTAGAAGTCAGTGGTGCATATGTTGCAATTGAATTTAGATGTACATTCAAGGGTTTTATGAGAATTCCCAAGACAATGAAGACACAGGTTATGACGTTTGATAATATCGAATCTTATGTTGTGCTCATTTTTTGATTTCGAAACATTTATATCGGATTTGGCCTTTTACACAAAACACAATAAGTTGAAAGGCTATTAGAATGAAGCAAAACGTTTTTAGACCTAACAAAGGTTTTAGAATTAGCTGGAATTGAACTTAAAATCTGTCTATGTTGCAAGTTTTCTTACATTTGGCATCGCTTATTCAAAAAATCAACAAAATCATTCCAGTTCGATAATCCAGTTGATGTTAGTGTCATTTCAAACTGTTTGCTTGTTTCATGGTCTACCCTTTGCAGAACAAGATTTATTATCATAGCTTCACTCAACTCGTTTTGCTCCAGTTTTATAGATTGCAAAGTGCTAAGGTTTTTAAGTAATTTATTAAGTAAGCCCCTTAATTCTCTTGCCGATTAAATTGTTATACTTTCAATTTTCATTAATGTGACCATTTATAATGAGGCATTTCTTATAAAATCTTTCTTAGGCCTTTAGTAAAGAGTCATGTGAATCTTAGCTGTTTGAACTTGTTTTACAGTGCCTGTTAAGACCGATTGCAAATAGGAAAGTTTCTGGTGTGTTGACAGTTGGTTATTTCTCCAATGAATGAGGTAAATTGAAGTTTAAATAGATTCCATTCTTCATATGCACAAGAGAATTTAGGGAGGGGAATTTCTGGGAGTTGTACTGTTAATCTTAAACTGTTTTCTTAATTGATTTATTAGTGGATGACTCGACATTAGTTTCGTTTGATTTTATACTAAACAAGGACTCAAATATGTTTTGATGCTTACCTCACAATTTTCCAAGTCAACCTCCATTTTTGAAAAGGCTGTTTCTCGTTCAATCAGATCTTCATCGAATTCTTTATAGTGTTCCAACTTCAGATTTTCTTGATGATCGCTCAGCTTCTGCAACCTGCCTAATTTCGACTCCAGCTGTATTGCATCAGCTTCTTTAGCCTCGTCGTAGATGAACATCGACATTCTAGAAATTTGACTCTTAAGTATTCCCACGCTTACGATCGAATTCTTTAACTTCAGACCTTCTCCGAACCCACTCAAAAAGTTCTATTTTAATTAGAACAAACGATCAGGTAATCGCTTATAAGCGCTTAGGCTCAGATTAGGACCAGCATGTCCCATGCAATGTAGTAAGTTAAAAAATGGACTATAATTAAAACATTTATTTACGAAATTCTATTTACATTAACAGAGGCCGTGGCTCTAAAGTAACGAATTCAGGAGCACCACTTCTATGCGTCCGTACAAAATTACGCTAAGGCATAATGTAAGTCGAAGAATTCTTGACACGAACAGTTCTGAATAGCAAGAACACAATTTCTGAAGATATCTTAAAATATTGCCATAACTGGGTGTCAAAGGAATAAGAACAAAAGTGAAAATCTACAAACGATTCTTAATTCTATGCGCGCGCAAGCGATAATCATTTGGCATTCGCCATAACGATAATTATCCGCACAAACACTGGCATTAGTGTGAATTAATTCTCTTTGTTGATATGCATATTAATCTCTAAACCTCATGCACCAAGTAATTCACTTGCTTCTCAACCTCTTGGCTTAAACATTGTCGGCAAATCTTCTATATATGAAACTTTAAAGAACATAATATTAATTTCCAGTAATGATTCGTTAATGAATTAATGGGAGACCCTAATAGCCCGTTGTGATGCTCGGATTCGACATAAATTAAACTACCTACCCAGCTATTCATTAATGAAAATTAATATTCTGTTCTTCAAAGTCTCATAAATTCGAATCCCCCTATAAGTCTCTTCGTTAAAATAATTACCTACATAATCCTGCTTTGCTGTAAATTAATTCTCTTTGTTGACATCCATATTAATCTCTAAACCTCATGCACCAAGTAATGCGCTTGTTTCTCAACAACTTGGCTCAAACATTGACGGCAAATCTTCTAATTTAGAGCATGATTAAATGCCATTCATTATAATTCTCATAACTTCAGGACACGTGCATTCTTTGATAATTAGTTCCAGCTCAGGGCTGAGTTTGATAAAATATCAATTAAGCCAGTTTCACATCTTATTAACATTTCTATGATAGGAACCGTAATACCAGCAATTGCACATTATTGAGACACAATAAGTACAACGATTTTCTTTTTGACGGAAATTTCTAGACAATTATCTGACAAGATAATATGCATCTTTTCGGAAAATATATCAGGAATAAAATGTTTTAGTAAAGTATAATACATAGGACCAACATAAATCGAACTTTCCCATGAGATGGATTTTCAGTGCAAACAAACAAACCAGGTAAAAAGGTTTTGCTTCCGCTACCCAAATACTCGCATGCTACATGTCACAGTTACCTTAAAATGCAATTAATTGCTGTTTTTGGGAGTTAGGTGTTTAATTTAATTAACTTTGACCAATAAACTGACATTGGAATTCATTTTTTGGAATTTTTATTGACGAAGTTATGAAATCGTATGCGAAAAACAAGCCAAGTGACGTCACGTCCGGAATACGTAAAGGAAGAACGTCAGTCGAATGAATACTACCACCATCTCATTTAGCTTGACAGAAACTACTTCTAATAAAGGAATTCTCTATAAATGTAAGGTTTGCTGACTTACCATGATCATTACCACCACATTAATGATCACAGAGTAAATGCGTAGCTATTTATTCTGTGATCATTACTTAGTAAGATGTTTCTGTACATCAATTATTTTCTAGACAAATCTAGATTTTCTCTGCCCAATAACGTTGCTATAACAAAAACCAGTTTGTGAAAAATTGAACTGTTATTTTGAAATAAAGTAAGAGCAAATAATGACCGTAGAATGGCAAACCAAACCAAAGCAACAAAAATTTTCTAGTAAATATTATACAAGCTTCACATATTTTTCAGGATTAATATTTGAATAATAGGTCTAGTATTTTGTTTTATTCTAATTTTTTCTTAATAATAAATTCTAGTTTTTTATTACATTTAATATTAATTTATTCTAATCTATATTAATTGTATCGCCACCTGAATGGAAGAACTTGATCTCTAAAAAAGAAGTATTTTGAGTTATACTTAAATTAGTAAAGCTGAAATCTATTAGAATTTAGTGCAAGCACTAGGACACTTTTTTGTTCACTCAAGCTCTATCGGCAAAGGAAAAATGTAGATATATATGAAAAAGCAAACTTTTATATTTTTTATCTAAAAAACGAGTTACCTAGTTCTTGCATTCAGGTGACGATATATTCTATCTCCAATTCTAAACATATATATGATGATTCATTGAGAGCAAGAAGTGCCCCACCACTTATAATGGTCACTACATGTCATCTATGGACTATCAGAAGATTTTAACACAGTCGCTACACCTTTGGTAAGCCCCAGAATTATCGAGAGATGAAATTGGTTATGCAATACCCTAATCTGTTCTTATCATATGACGAAGTTCTGCGTCAAAAATAAACAATAAGCAAATGTATGGCACCAGAAATAAAAAAGCTTTTATTATTATTATTATTATTATCAGTTGTAAAATTCTCCAAACTGAGTATTGGAGAACCTTAAATAAATCTAAACTCACATAGAATTAATGATAGATAAACCGATGAAACCTCAGTTAAAATGATAGCACAGAATGAAACATCTTCAAAACAACGATTGATAAGGATAAAAACTTATAAAAGATCGTCTAAGGCCATTTCTGCGGTGCATGACGTCCACCATCATCAGGACAGAAGTAAGTCAAAGGAGAAACGCGAGTTGAAATATTGTTGTTCTTAAATAGTGTTGCCACAACTCCCTTTTTACTAAGCCCCTTCAGTGCTTTCCCGTCTTCGTACTCAGCTTTGAGGGGCTTAGTTATAAAAGACTATAGAAAAAGCCAACACTATTCTAGAACAATCTATTTAAACTCACGTTTCTTCTTGTGACTTACTTCAGTTCTGATGATGGTGGACGTCTTGATCCACAGAAATGGCCACTGACGATCTTTTATAAGTTTATTTTTATCTTTTTACTAGAATGAAAGGGATGTTTACATAAAATGAGACTAGGAATACTTTTAGGAAAAAGAAACAGAATACTTACCAACAGTACCAGGATAACAGGAGATATGAATATGTAGTCGTAGTAGTCTCTTTTCTGCCACGGACATCTGTAAAATAAAGTGTTTTCTTATAAAATATAAAATTCATTCAAATCTTTCGTATCAGAGGAAGTTTCGAAACAATGCAGGTGAAAGAAACATGGTTTAGGACACTCGAAAATTCGTCCAAAACCCAGTTGAAATAACTCATATCATGATTTCGAGCATTTGTTCACTTAGTTATTCGTTAGATGTGACAGATTTTCAGTGTAAGTAAACAGTCCAAATGTAAGACGGAATTACAATTTACGTATTTGTGTTATTTTCAATCTTTGGTTTTATGGTATATGCGTGATACAGTGAGAGAGTTTACTACATAGGGTATGGTTTATTACTCATAGCACTGACGTTAGCCTTATTGATTTTCATGTATTTTTTAGTAATTTTTTTTTTCCAAATTTAAAAACCTACAGTATTTTCTGGTTTGGGAAGAAACGTGAATTAAAAGGAAAACGAAAAACGATTTGAGGGAATTGCAGTGTAAGTAAACAAACCAAATGAAAGACGCAGATTTTACTTCCTGTGACCAAAATTCTTTAGAATGACACGTATCGAGGTTACCTTAAAATGTTGTTTATCTTCGTTTTAGCGACGTTTGACGGTTAATCTAATTGGCGTTGAACAATTAGCTATCGAAACAAATTCTAAATTTCTATTAGATGTGATGAAATTGTATCCGAAAAAAGAACCAAGTGACGTCATGACCACAATACGTACAGGAAGCAAGTTCCACTACAAAAGAAAACACTACCACCATTAATTAATTTACAGCTGATAGTTTCATACATAACGTAGTTTTTATAACAATAACACTGACACGGGTACTGCTTATCAGCAGCTAAAAGGGTATCACAAATTATTTTATTTATATTTTCCTCGTAAATCTGCTAGTCGTATTTAATGGTTATATACTTAAAGCGGAATTATAAGTGAAAGGACAGTATCTTAGTGATCAGCTCATAATGTAGACATTCTGTATACAACGGGAGAAGATTGTATGTTCGTTTGTATGTATAATTAGTATTTTATATAAGAACATAGTAGGAAGAATAATTATATTCTTCCTTCTTCTCGTGCAGTATAATTCAACTACAATCAGCATTGCTGTCAAGTGCAACAGAGAAATGATACTATGATCAGTAGGTAGTTGAATTTACATCGGACAGGAGCAACACAACGGTTTATTGGGGACGGTCCTATGGTGCCATGGTCGGATATGACAAATTTGATTTCCTTATTAACTTATAGCGTTTTATTATTTTTCTCATTGGAAAAATATTAAAATTATTGTTTCAAATAAATTCTCATTGTTTAAAGCCATATTCAAGTTGTACTTATTAAACGTTATAACGGAGTCTAGTTGTAATCGGAATTCTCAGTTTCCTGGTGGGCTGACTGTCATTGTTATCAGACATTTTTTGAAGCTTTTACACTATTGAATATCTCATTTCAAAAAAGTTTCTTAATACAACGGTCGCATTGAAAAGGAGTTACATGCAAAATGTCTTCACCTTCATAACTCTAAGCTTATTGAGAGAAACTCCAAGCGTGCCATAACCGCAACAATATACATGACTGTTGAATCCTTATCTCAATACCCCTGAATAATGTTGAATGCAGATTTAGTTTTGGAGTGTAACGACAAAAAGATAAAATTATAAAGGGAAATTCTGCATCAGAAAATTAGTTCTGAGCATTGAATATCACAGTTAACATAAAATGACATTGATAGATATAATCAAAAGTTTAGATAGTGCAATTCAAAAAGAGCGTTTTATTTAAATAACTATAATTCCAATTGACGTAACTCTTTTAATAATTATAATTTTTCTTAAAGATACAGCGCACTAAAGAATTTGAAATAAAATAATATTGCAATATATGGAAGCTTAATATTTTTTCTGTTATTATCATTGTTGGGAAATTTACATAATCTAGATATTTACAACTACAATAATACTTCAAAAGACGATGTTTCGTACGTAAATTGTGAGAATTATTCTCTTGATACACATTTATTTTTCGCTTAACGATTGAATCATAGTATTATGTATAGATTATTCTAATCTTCCTATTCCAAGAACATTAATTTAAGTGTTATTATTTTTTTTATAAAATATATATTTATTTAAAAATTAATTGACTGATGAATTGTTTCAAAATTTTGCGAGGTTTGCAATACTCGAGAGATTCAACAACCTACGCACATAATAGAATTGAAATGTAAAACGCCTTCCCAAAATTGATCTTGTTTTAAACTTTTAAAATAATTCAAAGAATATAGCTCCATATAGAATATTTCACCTTTGTGCACTAAAATTAGAACAATTATCTCTTTAATCCACACAAAGCAGCTCTATTCTGTGTCTAAAAGCAATAAATAAACACATAGTGGATAAAGGCAGGTAATGGCATACCATAAATTAATACAACTAATACAATTTATCTATAATGTACACAAAACAGTTCTGGGTCTAAAAGCAATAAATAAATACATAGCGGATAAAGGCAGGTAATGGCATACCATAAATTAATACAACTAATACAACTTATCTATAATGTACACAAAAACAGTTCTATTCACTGTCTAAAAGTAATTAATAAATACATAATGGATGAGGCAGGTAATGGCATTCCATAAACTGATTAAAAGTAAAAAGTTAATGCCATCATTAACAAATAAAAAAGTAAAATATTAAACGATGGAAAGGAAACGATTTATAATGTGAATGTATATAAATTCAGTCCTAATTGAAGTCCTAAATGTATATAAATTCACTCTTACTAAAGAGAGCTTTTCTCCTTAAAATTACATTTGAAATTTATACGCACCTTTAGTCGATAAAAATAAAGTAAATAAAAATAAATTACTAGCGAACTTAGCAATTTATACAGAATCTTTTAACTACTTCGAAAGCATGCATTTTTATTGATTTTATAAGTACACTTGTTCCACATTTTAGAACTCGTTTGTAATAAATGGAAAAACGAATTATATAAAATAAAATATATCCCAAACTATCGAAGCCATTATTAGCAAGCCCTGCGGTTACGAATTGCATTTACAATCCCAGAATGGCAACTTAGCAAATCATCCGGAGGACAATTCCGCTAACTCTCCAAGATATCAGGTGTGCGCCTATCATTGTTAGTTCTCTGTTCCGTCTTTATTTTCGAAATTAATGATTGTGATCACTCCACTAATGATTTCTTCGTACAGCTTGCATTTCCGGTGGGACGATTGAGTTGCTTCATTAACGTTTATAGCTGACTCCAGCTCGTTTCACATTTGCAGGATTTGTTAGAGGGAAACAAATGAGTTTCAACTGTCTCTCGTGGGTTTCATTTATGCAGGTATATTTCAGAGAAAAATACTTTGCCTGAACTGAGACAAGGATACTCAATCTTCGAGTAACAGACTTTGAGACTCTCCTCCTCCCAACTCACCGAAAGGTTTAGAGTTTTTCGTGGGAGGAGGGAGAGTAACAGACTTAGAAAATAAAAAAGGAGATCTTTTTAAACGTATTCGGTTGATTGGGTTGGGTCTTATGGCACAAGGGCCATATTTGGCCGAGTGCGCCAAAGTCCAGTAAATGGATATACACACAAACTGATACAGAAGAGAGAAATACACCCAGGTAGGAATCGAACCTGCACATCCTACATCTCGCAGGATGCTAGTGCAATAGACAAACCCACTAAGCCACGGCCACCCCTTAAACGTATTCAGAAGGATAATGGTTATTTAATTTGTTCGTTATGCATAAAACGATAGGGATTAAAATGAGTCATTCCAAGTATAGACATGAATTACTCTCTGTCTACCAAGATAACTAATCCGATTACAAAGTCGGCGTAGAAATGGACCTTATTCAATTTTCCTTTGGTGATGCTTAACAAAATGTATCCTAATTCGTCTCATTGGTAGGATTGTACAGTTTCAAGATTTGTCAGTGGGAAACAAATGAGTTTTTTTAACTGTGCCTTGTGAGTTCATTTATCTGTATGTTGTCCGAGAAAAATAATTTGCTTAAACTGAGCTAAGGGACATAATATTCAAGTAACCTACTTTTAAAATAAAAAAGGAAGTCTTTTTAAATATATTCTGTTGGTTGCGTTGTGTTTTATGGCACAAGAAGTATATTTGTCCAAGATGTGACAAAGTCAAGTAAATGAACATACATGCAAGGAAAGCTATTACTGATACAGAAGAGAGAAATTCACGCAGGCAGGAATCGAATCTGCAGCCTACCACTCGCAGGTTGCTAGCGCAATGGGTAATCCCACTACATACGTTTCGAATAAAAATAAAATCAAGTATAGGATTAAATGAATTGAAAAATTCAATTATACTGAATTTCCTTTTCCAGTCAAAAGGTAGGTATGTAGATCTTTGAATCAACGTCGCACAGGACCAACACAACGGGCTATTAGTGACAGTCCGGGATCAGTTCCAAAGGGTAAGATCCGAGGATAACACCTCGTAATCTTGAATCACGGTCAGATGACGAGAACACCTGAGCTGGGACACCACTCTCCACACTACGCCAACATGTGCACATTTGACGTCGCGACAGATTTAACATGCACCTGCTCCAAAGTACACGAGGGTCTTTGGTTGGATATAGTTACGAACTTTCAAGCCTCCGGTTCATAATCCGCTTCTCTTCCAACTGGTCTACACCTGCCCCTCTCAGCGAAAAAGAGTGAGTATTTTTTATCAATAACATTAATTTGTGCATAAAAGCTGATTAGCATGAGATATTTTCGGAACATTTATTTTCCTGAAACAACTTTTGAGACCAAGCGAAAAATAGTTGACCTCGAATTCCGTCATCTGTGACGTATTCGTCGAAAGGCCAGATGTTCCTCCACCACTGGAAATTCTGTTTGAAGAGTTTCTGCTTTATCGAATTTCTATAGACGGAAAGGGTCGTTCGGAAAACAATTTCTCTTTCTTCTATTACAGTATCTTGCCGTTCTCTGACAATGTTCGGAGAAGAGGAATTCCTATCACAAACTGTGTTGCTTTGGAATAAAACGGTTTATATGTAAAGAAATTGAATGTCGGATACTATTCACGGTTTTTTGAACTTTGACTGCGTTGATTGTTTAATAAGATAGCTGACTAATAACTTGGTGATGTATGGCGTTAAAGGTAGGTAGTTGAATTTACTTCGCACTGGACCAACACAACGGGCTATTGGAGGAGGACCGGGATCAACTCCAAAGACAACACCTCGTAATTTTGAACCACAGTCAAACATCATGAAGTCAACATCTGAGCTGACAACTCACTCTCCAAACTTTCACACCCCGCCAACGTGTGGAAGTTGAGGCCACAACAGTTTTAACGTGCCCCAGTCTCCACGTGCAAGATTGTTTTCTGGTTGGATCGAATTTTGAACTCGCAACCCTAAGGTTCCTAATCCACGACTATGCCAACTGGGTTACAGTGGTCCCTATAGCAAAAGAGAGAACTTGTTTTGTATCCAGTAAGATAAATTATATGTATATGATCACAAAATAAAGCACAAATATATGAGAGGGTTTTTATGCCAAGGTACATATTTGTGGCGGTAGTATTTGTGCTGCGAAACGTGCTTCCTGTACCAATTTCGTATGTGACGTCAATTGTTTTTCGAATACGGTTTCAGCACTTTGTCAATAAAAATTCTAAAGAACAAAATTTGAATTCCTATATATGGCAGTTAATTGGTCAACGTCAATTAGATTAAATTCCAAACGTCACAGGCGCCGATGAACTACATTTTAAGCTAACTTCGATATATATCATGCGATATCATTACTGTAACAAGAAGTAAAATCTCCGTTTATCGTGTGTTTGTTTATTTTCATTGAAAATCTCTCTCATAAGCGATTTCGTTTTCTATTTAATGGCAAGCATGTCTGATAATTTTAATGTACATTAATAGAAATGCAAATATGTGAGGATGAATGGAGAATAAAAACTAGTTGGTCTTGTGTCTTCTGATTTGTTCTCATCGTAATTCATTAATTTACATAATTTAATTAAAATATTACTGAAACATTAAATTTTTTAAATATTTGTATGCTTTTAAGAGCTTTCTTGATGCTGATATAAATTAAATCAAATTTTTCTGTCGAGTTGTGAAGGAAAATCAATGCAAAATACCTTCAATAAGCATTTGCATTGGTCAGATATTGAAGACCATAATGTAGCTATTAAATTTCCTCCTTTTTACACTTGCTATTTTATTAGATAAAAATAATAACCTCCCTGATCTTCCCGGTGGACGAGCTAGCCAAGTTGCATTTGTTGAAGCTGGTTCCTTTGCCACAGGATACGTTCACCGGGAATTCGACTGACCGAGAGTGAAACCAGATGGAAATAGTGCTACTCCTGTAGTAACTGTTCAAATCGTCAACTTTTTAAAGTTTTTAAAAGAACGTAATGGTCTTGTATACTTTAAGTTAGTTCCTCGGCCAGTTGTCTTTTTTTTCAGCCAGATTGGGTCATATTGTTACTCAAGTGTATCTGTACTTATTTTGTCTTGTGGACGCGGGAAGTTTATTTGACCGAAGAGGAGACATTGGAACATAACTTATTTTTCTGTACTTTTTAGATAACTTTTGACAAGATGATATACCTCACAGTCGATTGGTTATTGTTATTTCTAATTTTCTTTGTTTATCATTACTTTTAGATTCACAGTAGTAGGTATCGAGAAATTGGAGCTAATGGCTCAGGATTCACTCAATAAAATTGTGTAATAGTAGTTCTGATTAAAATGATTTTTGATACCATGGATGAAATAGATACAGAAATTTAATTCCTACTTGTCTTAGCCTGCATATCCAAACATCTGAATAGAAATTGTTTTTCTAAAATAAGCTGAATATAAGAAATCAACAAAATAAATCTATGGAGACATCAATAACAACACCTTTTATTAAGATGAGTTCAACTATAAAAATTTCCTTCCGTAACCTACGTTTGAAATTCTTAAAAATATTACTACTTGTTAAACTGTGCAGATAATAAATTACTAAAATGTGAAACCGTATCCAGGTTAAAAATGCCATTTGACTATGATAGCAGACGATATTTCTCCTTAACTATATTTTCATTAAAATTTAAACATTTTGTTTTGTGTTTTTGGAAAGGCATCATATAACTTTCTAGAAGCTTCTTGTAATCAATCCTAAACCAAACGATATTTTCTATTTTATATAACGTTGGTTATTATTTCTATTTTAGATAACGTTGGATATTATTCTATTTTATTAATGTTGGTTATTTGGTTATTATTTATTTATCATTCCTTTCCACTTCTCTTATGCTTTGATGTATATTTCTCTTTTCTCGAAATAAACCTCTAAATTTTCTCCTTTCGAATTTGCTATTTTCCTACGTGACAATATAAATACATTTTATTGCTAAGAATTTCACTAATCACTAATATCGAAAATCACTAATTGTTTCCTTTAATCGAAATTGGAAAGTCAAAAACAAGTTTTAAAACACAGAACTCCATTTAACGTAAAAATCACTGCTTTTTCTCTAAGAAATTGCTATTTCTGAGAAATCTCCAGGCATCAAACGATAAAAGATACAAATTCAGAATTATGATCGGATTTTAATCCGAACATGAATAAACAAACACCACGCATAACTTCAAAACAGAACGGAACATCTGATAAATAAATTACAATTTCGAAAAAGCTGCACTTGCAGGCATCGTTTTCTAATGCCCTCGGAAAAATTCTATGAAAAGAAGAGGAAACGTATTCAAAGTACAACATCCTTTCCTAAAATGAAAAAGAGATGTTTCGGAATGAGCTTTCTATAAATTTCCCAAAAAAAGAGCAACCTCTCGAAAGTAGCTTTTCCATATGAAAAGAGCAGCTCCTTTGTCAGACTTTTTTACCCGGGTGTAAAAGGCCTTAGAAAAGTGTGTTCTCAACGGTAACTTAATAACAGTTCCAAACAACTTCAGCATTGATCTGTGTTTTGTACTGAAAGGTAGAGAAGCAAGTTAATATACAATGTTTAATGAAGTAAAGCCCTTAGATTCTTTTAGATACGCAGATTATTGGACTTTCTCTGACTAGGCTTATATTTTTGTGATAAAATGCATTTATGCTCATGATCACTGTCTTGGGCATAATTTGTTTTGTATTTATTATATTTGTTTTATAAAAATTGAAAAATATGTTACTTTATAAAAAATTAAGTCCCAAAATTTACTAACGAAAGCATATTAGTTTATATGATATAATCAAGCGAAACATATAATCGTGTACGAACTACTTAAGAGCTTTTGAATGAAATATTAAAACTTTTATTGCAAATTATGCTTATCATAGGAAATTCGATATCGCTATGTAAGAACTCGAGGAATTCTTAATAAGTTTTTTGACGAACAATTACAATTTGCAACATATATATAAGACGTCTGTCTTGAAAATATCCAGCCATTGCTAATATAGCGAGAATGATTTGTGCTGCTAACATGGCAGCCAATGAGAGGGGATATTCATGCTTAGACTTGTCACAATCTCATTAGACTTATACGTTGAGACCTAGACGCTCTTGAGTGAGAGTATGTTTTGTGAGACTCGAATTTGTAATGACCGAGCGAGGAGAGAAACGAATTCTCATCAAACTCTACGTTAAAATTGAAAATTCGTCCGCAGAAATTTTTCTGATGATAAAGAAGTCTTTCAAATGGTAGATTACCAGTTCTTCCCACCCGAAGAAGGTGTGACAAAGTTGAAGCAACGCCAAAAGAACATATTGACTATGTTTTTTGTGGTGTTGTCCGTCATGAGTACTCTCCTCGAAGTCAAACAATTAATAAGAAATACTACCTCGATGTTCTTCGTGGGTAGAGGGATGCATTACATGGAAAATGGCCGCACTTGTGGGAAATTAGTGATAGACAAGTTCATCACAATAACACGCGCCCATTCATCATGTCTCGAGAAGAGATTTCCGGCAAAACATCAAATCCTCTACAGCCCAGATTTAGCGCCCTGAGAGTTCTAGCTTTACCACAGCTAAAATCAGGGTAATGTAAGGGAAGAGATTTCAGACTGAATACAATTCAGGAGAACACGATGAGGTTGCTGATGGCGATTCTCGCAATGGACTTCGCAGAGTGAATTGAAAAGTAGAAAAAACGAGATGCTGGTAGAAGTGTATGAAGTCCCAAAGTGTCTACTTTCAAGGAGACTAAGCAAAAAAGTCTTAGGTTCAATGAATATTGATTTGTATTATATGACTATATACTTTACGGTAGATCTCGCATTGGACGTGTTTTCAATTAAATATAAAATTGAACTCACAGAAGGATTATTAGATTTATGATTAATAATATAAGCGACATTCTGAAATCGAGTCGAGTCAAATGCCAAGATACGTCACATCCCGGAATATAACTTCTTATACGTGCTGCCTCAAAATATGGGACGGGGATACAACCACAATCGCTTAAGGCGTGAATCGATCTTTCTGTTATTAGAGGAAAGGTAAGATGTAAAGGAATATAGTCACGGTGGTTATAAGTGATGTATAAAATTTTATTTATCAAAGGCCGATGATAGAAGAAGTAATATACATATGGCATAGTATTTGTAAAGGTTAAACCTATACAAGTGTTTCCTAGAGTAGGGGTGATGTAGAAATGTACTTCTAGTTGAACTCACCTTGGGTTTAATATATAAGCGATTTGTTTTTGTAACATCGACATTGTAATCACCGTAAAGCATAATGAGTACATTGGTATCTGGAATCATATTGGGTACGAACATTTATTACTTCACCAACTATACCTGTAGTATTTCATAACTCAAGCGCCTTACTTGCATAAATGGCAATCTCGGCTAGATTAATCTTTCATTTACATGATCCAGTGGTGGAATTACATTGGGCTTTTGAGAATAAGTTAATCCATTTGACGTGGACAAAGCCTGTATCTTATTAGCATTTAATGATTGGCGGCAAGAGTTGCACAATTGAAACGATGCGATATATTCATTTGGAAATTTCTCTTTTAATAAAGCTAAGTATTTTAAACTAACAAACTTCAAGTCTCTTACAAACCGTAAGAGATGACAAACTTAGCCGAACTGATTCTTGACAGGCGAATTGGCCAACTGCCATCTCTTTTCAAACCCTTCAGAACGGATTGAGACAATAATATTATATCTCATTATTTCATCGTTTAATGTTTCAAAGTTATCACATACCAGGTCAGTATCAATTGGTTCAGGCGACGGCGACTCGCTCGGATTTCTTACGCTCTCTATACAAACTGCATCGCTCGGCATTAGTCAATTTGGGGCTTTCCTGCGTGCTTTTAAAATTTTCTTTCCAATGATAAATGTTTCTTAAATTTCTGTTTATATTTCCATTGCAATGTTTTTGACTTTATGAAAATCTTCGACTCAACTCACTTATCGGCCTATAATCTCAGAAATTTATTTAATCAGTCATTATTGCTAAATAAATTATTTTATCAATTTTATTGCTAAATAATTTATTTTATCAGTCATTGTTACTAAATAATGTAGACCCTATTATTCTCTACGAATCGACACGAATTTCAACGTTCTATCCCTTCACAATCCAAAGTTACTCACCGCAAGGCTTTTGAGCAGTGAAATTTCAGTTCCCGCTCAAGCACTATCTCCCTCCGCTACCTCGGGGCCATCGTAGCTTAGAGGGTATGCCCACTGCGCTAGCAGCCTTCGAGTTGTATGATGCGCAGGTTCGATTCCTGTCAGGTGCATTCCTCCTTGGGTGTATTTCTCTCTTCTGTGTCAGTAAAAACTTTCATTGTGTGTGTGTATTAAATGATATTGTATGTCTTGTGTCTGGCACAGCATGGCCAAATATGGCCCTTGCGCCATAAAACCCCAACCAACCAACCCTCCGCTACCCCATCTACAACCCACCATTTTAGATACGGACATAAGTTCTTTATCCAACAAAATTTAAATCATTGGATTATCACTTATAATTTACGATATATAAGAGAGACAAATCTGGCAATTTGTTTTTGGTTGTTAGAGTTTTCGTATAGACGGATCAAATATAACGGATCGAATTTAAACACCATATTCATGTCAAAAACACCGATACTCTCTATATTTAGCTTTGCTGAAACACCCCCTCATCTCAAATTATACGGATAAATGAAGTTTATTTATAATAATTCGTCGTTATGAAAACCTTACCGCTCAATCGAGCTTTATAAGTTTCCTATTCACTAGGTTTCGTAACATTAATCAAATAAGATGCTTTAATAATGTTAAAACTTAAACATAAACCGAAAAATCATATTGGATAATAAAAACGGTTTCAGAAAATGAAAACATTTAGGTAGGTAGGTATTTTAATTAACATCGCACAGGTGCATCACAACGGGCTATTGGCGACAGTCCGGGATCAACCCCCTAAAGAAAAGATCCGAGGACAATACCACGTAATTTTGAACCACGGTCAGATGACGAGGTCACACCTGAGCTGGCACCAAACTTCCACACCACGCCAACGTGAGGACATTTGAGGCTACGACAGATTTAACGTGCACCAGTCTCCTTTGTACACGACGGTCTTTGGTCGGATTCGAACTCGCAACACTCCAGTTGCTAGTCTGTTACTATCCCTACCGTGGCCCGAAAACATTTAGGAAATAGTTTTCCTAGTAAAATACATTTATTACTCACCCCTGTGGTTCCAGAACATCAGGAATTGTACTGCCAAAATGTCCTTTTACTCCAGCCCATGTAGCTGCAATTACCGCTGGGATAACTGAAAGAAATAATTATCAAAAGTAAAATATAATATGAGTGAATTGTTCTAAAATTTTCCAACAAGGTTCTGCACATTTAATCATGAGATAACGTATGAAAAGGCAGAATCAGAATTTTATGAGAGAGGATGTATGCAAGTGATTGCAAATTTTGACATGATATTTATTACTTGTTGAAATACCAGAATGTACAATAGGTTATAGTAATTGTAGCCTAGAAATTGCTAACTTAGCGACCGTTAAAACAATGCTATGCTAGACCTCACTTTCAATATTTGATAAGCCTTTAGTTAGGAATAGGGAATTAACAGTTTAAAAATTTCATCAGATTAGTCTTTTGTACGAGATTATCTATCCTTCTAAAAAGGCTGAAAAAAATGAATACGTTTGGGTATACGAAAATAATCTGCAAGACTTGTAATAACTGTACTAAATGTAATAGTATAAATTTTATGCAAAAACATCCTGCATGTTTGTGAATCAATAATCAATGTTTATGAATAAATACTTAGTTGCAGACATCTAAGTATGTTGTTCGGAGCATTCATAAATTAGTCTGTAATTGGATAGTGTAAAATTATTTTAAAAGACTAAATATATATATATATATATATATATATATATATATATATATATATATATATATATATATATATATATATATATATATATATATATATATATATATATATAAACATGGAGAATAAGTTAAAGAGAAGAATTAATTTCATTATTCGCTCGTAACCTTCGCCAAAAAGCGTTTCATCCTTTAAAGTGCATTTGGAAAAATAATTTGTTTTGGAAAAACTATGAACGAAGATCAATCATTTTACGTCCCACTACTCATCTAGAGCACCATTGACATCAAAATACCAAATGAACAAAACTCTTTGGCTTATATTTATAAATGCAAAATAATCATACACTACAAACCCACGCATAGTATCTGCACTATTTTGTTATTCAGCATAATTTCTTACATCTATTGATGTCAGTGTCATTACTCGCATTTCATATCTTATTTACATTAATTTATTACGAATACAAGTTTTGAAATGCCATTTCATACCACCAAATGAAAAATTAGTTGGTAATACAATGCATTTAATATACTTATGGTGTTAGTTCTTATTTCTAATGCAGAATTCATGGCATATCTCAGTCATTTTACTACAATTAGCACATTAACGTCCACTTCAATTGCATTCCATTCACTTGTTTAAAAGCGATTGGGCATTTTTTTAACGCTAAGCCTACTTTCGCTCATATTTTTTTTCTGCGCTGGTTTTTATCTTCCAGATTTCTCATTTCCTTCTGTAATCAAAATGCCAAAGAATATCATTCTAGAGTGGCGAGGCCATCCATTGTTACCACGTTAATACATATATATATATAAGGATAAAATATTTAACATATTTAATTCTTTCTTTTACGAAGTATTTTCAGCTTTTACTGAAATATGTGCCAGTAAGAGCTAAAATATATATGGAGAGACGTATTATATTTGTTAAAGTTTTAGGTTGACCCCGCTATAGAATGACACGAGTTTGAAATAGTTCGCTACGATTCCTACTTTTAATTCTCATGAAACATATCACACGTCGTTGTTCATTATAGCGTATAAACTCTGAGGTGAAATCTGCTGTGACGTGTTAAACGGAGCTAAAAGAACATTGCAATGGAGAAACTGCTTTTGTGTCATCAGAAAAAAGCCTAGCACATTGCCATCGTCTAATGCATTTTGTCTTCAATAGAAGGAAAATACAAAAAATGTATTTTCATCCAAGCTTCAAATCTAGAGATCGTACATTATGTCCGTTATTATTTTTATATTATATCAGACATTCTTACTAAACTGCTTCATCGCAGTGCTTGAGAGAATTTAACTTTATATATTTTATAGCATGTCAATGCTATTTAAGTTTTCATAGCCCACAATACTTTTAAATGAAAAATTTTGTTTGTTCCCCAATACAGGGAAATTTCGTAACAATTTAAAAATCCAATATTTCTTAAAATATTGAAATAAATAGATTTAAACATAAAGGAATATATATAATAAATTTTGGTTGCTTCATTTTCTAAATCAATGGTTCTAACGAATTGTTTTCTTTTGCAATAACATAATTATTGTAAAATAATTATAGTAATAAAAATTGCTGTTTGGATAGTTTGGAATAGCTACATGAGCAATAAAAAACTATAAAAAGATTAGGTGAACAAAAAAGATGAAAAATACGGTTTATAAACCCGAAAATTTTGGATAGAGTAAATTTATATGAAGAATAAATGGAAAATTTTCGTCTTTCTTAGAAGTTCGATTTATTTTTTAAATGTAAGTTCTCAAGGTATTTAAGAGCCATGGTAGCCCGATTGGAAGAGTAGTGAGTTCTACTCCAACCAAAGACCGTCGTGTACAAAAGAGGCTGGTACACGTTAAATCTGTTGTGGCCTCAAACGTCCTCACGTTGGCGTGGTGTGGAAGTTTGGGGATTGGGGTGCTAGCTCAGGTGTTGTCTCGTCATCTGACCGTGTCCTCTGTCTTTCCCTTTGGGACTGATCCCGGACAGTTGCTAATAGCCCGTTGTGTTGTTCCAGTGCGACATTAATTAAAATACCCACATACCCACCCAAGGTATTTGAAAATATATTAAACTTATTAAATGGGTGGTTTGTTGCGTGTACTGTTCTTAAGTTATGCTTCGAGCTTGATAATTTCATTTTCAGATGTCTAATAAAATGCATCTTATTTTGTCAAGTCGTAGAAGTTTGGGGTTGTTCCAATGAGGTAACGAGGAGAATACATATTGTTACATTTATTTCGCATACATTTTATTTCAACTACCTGTTTTGACGAATTATTTCGTTGTTTGAATTCACTTATAAAATATTTTATTTGTTGGAGAGAAAAAAGTCGAAAATTCATGAGAATGATTTGGCGTTCTAAATTCCAAGTGGAGTTGTAAAGCGTTCTATACCAGTGCACCTATTTTAAATGAATTATTTACCACATGAGTGATTATAATTAAAAAACAAAAAATCCACATCATTAGAAGAAAAAATATTTTGGTTAATATTGATAGTTATCAAAAACGCACTTTTAATACAATTTAGCATGACTTTGGTAGTGCTAATGTATCATGAATTGCTTTTGAGTATTCGCAATTGATCATCAAATAACATTCTATGGTAAGGTGAAAAATAAAAAATGAAATATTATAGTCTTCAGCTAATATTGATATAAAGATACAGTATATGATTCAGAATATTTTTAAATAAAAGTTGTCAATTCCACATGCTAACTAACAATAACTACTGAAGCTCTGTTAATAACATCAATGATGGGAAAATCAAGATATTTAGTGGCAGTTCCGCCAAATTAAAATTAAAATTATCGTAATTAAACTTAGTTGCACTTTATATTGTTAAACTTACAATGTTTATAAAGCCAAAGAAGTGTTGCAAACGAAGTTACAGAGAAAAAGTTTTGTTTTACGAAACACTTTTAATTACTGTAATTCAAAATAAAAATAAATGTACATCCACATTCAGTAAAATTCCATAGTGCAACTAAAGAAGCAAAAAATACGTATTTACAAAAGAAACGCAAACACTTTTATCCTCTTGATTAACTAAAAACCATATAAAATGGCACTTAATATGAATAAAGGAGAAACTTCTGGAGATACTTTACTTTTTCATCCACCCATTTTCTATTCCTTCCCTGTTTCGTCAATTTTGTTAAGTTGAGGACCTTAATTCAATTTTAGTGTTTAAGTTTATTAAACAGAATTCGCATTCCTTTAATAAAGTGGCCGAGATTATTTTTTAAGTATTTAGAAGAAAAACATCAATTTACTGCATTAAAAATTGTTTGGGTAACTTTCTTTGTGACTGATAATTAGATTTACATATTAATAATTATATTACTTTAAAATTACGTATTATGTGTGCATGCATCCTCAATGGTTTTCCCTCTTAAGCCTCAAACCATCCATTTCGATTCACATTATTATGTATTTTTTCTCTTCCTTAGAGTCATGCCAACATAAAAATGGCCTGATGGTCAGGATTCAGACTCTGATGAAATGAAAATAATCAGTTTTAGGGATTAAATAATTTTATTTGTTTACTGAATTTAATACAGAATTTACAGATTTACAAAATTTTCTTGGGTTTAAAATATTGAAATTAAGAACAAAATAATATACGAGGTCTAGTCCAGAAAGTATCCGGCCGTGTAATACGAAACAAGATACAAGGACTTTTTCTCCTAGTCACCTTCAAAGTAGACACTTGGGACCTCAAACACTTCTCCCAGAGTATCTTCCACCTTTCAAAATACTCTTCCAAGTCCATTATTCGAATCGCCCTCAACTCTCTCATCGTGATATCTTGAATCGCCATCCACGGTCTGAAATCTCTTCCCTTTCAGAGGTGATCTTAGCTTTGTGTAAAACAGAAGTCACAGGGTGCTAAATCTGGGCTGTAGGGGGATGAGACACCTGGATGATGTGATGTTTTGCCAAAACAATTTTGCTTGATACTTGATGAATGGGCGGGCGCGTTGTCGTGATGAACCGGCCAATCACAAATTGCCTACAACTGCCTGTCGTTTTCTTCGTACTGCACGTCTCAACCGGCAAAGAACATCGAGGTATTACTCCTTATTGATTGTTTGACCTGATGGAGAGTACTAATGATTGATAATACCTTCACAATTGAAAAACATAGTCATGGTTTTGAAGTTACTGCAACTTTGTCGCCCTTTCTTCTGGCGGAGAGACCAAGACGTCTTCCACTAGTAAGACTTCGTAATCATTTGAATAATTTCTGAGGACGAATCTTCAAATTTAACGCAGTTTGATAAGAATTCGTTGCTTTACTCGCTCGGTTGTTGCGAATGAGACTGTCTCACGGAATATTCACTGATTCAAGTGCGTCTAGCACTCAAAGGATTAGTCTAATGGGTTCGTGACATTGCATGCATGAATATCCTCTCTCCTTGGCATCCAAGTTACACGATTGCCGCATAAACCGATCTGGTTATATTTGCAATGGCTGGATACTTTCCAAATAGACCTGGTAAATAAAATTCACAAAGAGTTAGTGCGGTTGCCCTGGAGACGTCTATACCAGATAGAGTCCCAGATTTAACCGATTCACATTGAACCCATTGTGTCGGACCGAGAGGAGTGATTCAATGACTCTGAATAACTACATAAACAGGCTCGGGGAATCATAGTAGTACATATAGAATAGTAATGGAAATACTTTAGCACACGGAAGAGCGAAAAGAAAATTCACATGCTTTGTGTACCTGCCAACCTCCAAGGAAATCAACCCGGAAGATTTTCACGACACAAAAAGCAACGCGCAACTGCCAGGAATAAAAAATGTATAAAAATTATTCTTAAAATAAAAAAAATAATTAAAAGAGCAAAATTGTAGCCCTGCTTTTTACTACTGTTATATACACTTTTGTAGAAGTTTGAACATGGTGAAACCAATTAGGTGATATTCTATACAAAATGGTGCCAAATATACGCAAAAGTGAACAATTAAATCATTTTTTTAGTGTTTTAGAGTGCATTAGCACCAAAGAAGGTTTCAACAACAATTTAGCAAAACTTTATTCCAATGTTTTTCGTTTAGGGTCGACATGGCTTGGCTCAAAAACTTCAAAATTGACGTTACTTGAAAGTTTCTTCCTAAAGAAATATCCGGAAAATATTATTTCCGTCGGGAAGACCGGAAAACCAAGTGTTTTCCGGAATATTTCCGGAAAATCCGGGAAAGCTGGCAGGTATGACTCCTTTTACTTAGACTTTCGAAGATTATGTTCCATCCATTAGACATTTATTAAGAATATTGGTACACTGTTCCTTTATAGTGCACAACAAGTACTGCAAAGAATATGAAAATAAAAAGTGGGATAGGGGATTGAGAGGAATCAGATATATTTTCTCTTTCAAATATCGCCCCAATGGTTACAGAAAAATAGTAATTATTTCTTACTCACCCCATCCTACAAAAGCATAGACGTATATTTTTATATTGTCCACGGAGAACGTCTTGACGACCAGAATAAATAGGTAGAGGCCTTCCACGAACATCCAGAAGAAGTTGGTCCCCATCAAATAAGTTAGGAAGATAGTCAAAAAACAGGCAATCTAGATAAATAAATTGCATTCAAGTGTTTTAAAATTAAGAAATAGATTCAATAGCTACAAAATTAGCAAATACTTTCCGATCTGAATCATAATTCAAAGGAAGAACTTGCATATAATGTTAAGGACCCAAAAGTCATTGATCTCATTCTTCAAAGAAAAAGCAATTTTACTAAATGAGTTTTGCAATTATTTTTTATTATAACCAATACTTACGCGACTGGAAACATAGTTCTGACTCGATTGTAATTTGGCCGTAAATATCCATGTGATGTCCAAAAGGAGGTAGGTGAACATGAGATTGGCATGAATGGTATTTCTCAAGCAACGCAAGTCCCTGGAGAAACAAAAAAAAATGGTACGATTACGCATTTATACAATTTAAAATTTATTTAAACACACGCAGTGTATAAAATTGTTTTATATATTAATTTTCAAATTAGATTTAAACGAATATATGGGGTACTGAGCCGTACCACTTAATTTGACAAAAGTGAGATAGATGTCATTATTATGTTATTACTAAAATAAAAATGGCCTAAATGTGTTTAAAAGTTACTCTGAATATAGAAACATATTAATATTTTCTTGCATATATATATATATATATATATATACACACACCATTATGCATTAGTAGCCTACGCCATTTTGCTAGACTGTTCTTGCTCTGTCTCATATTAACAAATTAATGGAGAAATTTCGAAACTTTATTTTCATCATTTGAAATATTTTGCATTTTATACCTTGAATATTTCTTTCTTCATATGCATGTACGAAACACTTGTCATACCAAGATTGTTCAACGATCTTGTAATTACTCTGCCTTGCTACTGCATATGTTGCTTGGATATAATAGCTTTTATATTACAGTTATTCGTCTATTAAATTTCATATTTCTTCATACTTCGCTCTCTGGCTACAATGATTCTCAAATTCGATATCTGCAACACCTATAGTCTGTCAAAGGGATCTGACATAGATTGAGTGAAGCAAAGCATTCACTGTTCTTTCACTTGCTATGCATATATTCTGCTTTTTGAAGAAGCCTGTCTTGTTATAAAGAGATACGGTTGCACCTGTCAGTTGACTATGGTTATTTGAAGTGCTAGTAAAATTTCGATCTCTTTGTTAAGGCATACATTGCAAACTGAAGATATGATATACAAAATAAATGAACAGTATTCAAAAATCATATTCAGGTTATCCTATTTTTAGACTGATCTTTCGATAAAGGTACAGATATAATCCCGTGTTTGAAAATAAATGATTTAAAACGAGAACAAATAAGGCCAAGTAAGAATATGCTCAATTATAATTCTTTACGACCTCCCCAAAAAGAAATCAATGTAACAGTGTTATCCTGTTACATTGGGTATTAACTATAAATATGACAGTGATGGAGGAGAGATTAAAATTAACTTGGTTAGTGCAACGAGAGCTTTATAGCTGTTTCACTTTTTAATTCTGTATACATAAGTGCAAAATGAATATGATCAATTAATCAGGAATAATTTATGCAGATTGTATGAGTTACTTTATATTCAACAAAGACGTAAGCATAAATTTATCGATATTTTTTTTTTTATTCTATCAAGATGATTGACGTTCATCAAAACAAAGGATTAAATTATTTATTTTATGTTATGTTGATACGTCATATACGTATTTTGAATTGCTGCACTCATTTCAAACACTTTTGTGTGTTATGAGAGTGTGCATATGAGTTGACAATACTACTAACTTAAGTAGTTGTTAGAAGTGGCGAAGATTGACGATTAAATTCCTTGATGCACTGCACAGTAGTAAATGTCCAAACCCAGAATTTTTCTTTGATTTAAAATTGATTTGTTTTTAAAAGCTATTAGGGAGTCATTGACGTATTGAAAAAAGAGCTTAATTCTCATAATACTTTTCTATTATATCTATATAAATAGAAATGGAGTGTTTGTACATAGAATATTTTCGACCCATCTCAAGTTTTTTATCTGTTAATGAAGCAAATTTTAAGTGGAATATTACCAATATTGAAAGAACATTAATGTTAAAAATGTCCAAATTAGGACTTTTGAAATATTACAAATTATTTGTCATAGCGACAGAAGGTCGATGTGACTTATTTTAGAAATTGAAGGTATATTCAAGCAACTTATATCAGGAAAGTTTGTTTGAAACAATGATTTTCTTTAGAAGAAACTCTGTTAAATTGATTTAGTATTAAAAATGGTAATAGGTTATACTCTGCTTTGTCTGTACTGAAGACATTTAATTTTAAAACAAGTTCTTTTATTATTGCACGTGACAAAACGGAATTTTCAAGATAAAACAGATTCGCTTTTAAAACAAACTCAGTGATAAATATCTAATCAAATTAATTTGTCATCTTTCCCTTGATGGCAGCGAAATTCGAAAAGAGAGCCACAAATAAAAAAATATCGGCAGACAAATTATGAGTGCGAGAGTATTCACCGTAGATTCGTCATTTTTACGAAATGAGTTGAACAATTTTACAGGAAAAGAACTTAAGAAAGGGAATTCCAAATCCTCCCTCAAAATCCTCTTTTGTAGTACTTACCTTTGTGTCTGTCACCTTTCGTCAGCTTGTACTTTTAGCAGGGTTGCGATATATATGAAATGTATTACATGGGTGGATATATATGTATAGGATTTGTGTCCAAAGTTGATTGTAGAAATTATAAAATGTCTAAAAGGTGTGAAAAAATTATTTTACTCACACTTAAATGATTTGGCATTTTTCTACGAAAGAGGAAAGTGATTATTCTGGTCACTTTATATCTATACTTAATCAATTCAACCAGAGTGAGGTTGGGTAATTTTGCTGGTAATTTATAAAATGAAACAACCCCCAATTAATTATTTGAAGACGAGCGAAAGCAATCTATCTCTTGTCCTTATCAATAAATGAATATTTATATTAATTTGTTTTTGATATTCTCCTTTTACAGCTGGACTACTTCATATTATTTATAAATAACATGTATATGAATTGAAAACACATGAATAGAAGTATTCCAGCTCCATTGAGATCAAAGAGAAACCTTTGTGGTCTTAAGTGATTGATAATATAACTTTAATGTTTGTGGGGAGTAAAGTTAAAACTGGTAGTCACACACACAAGTGTAAATAAAATAAAATAATAACTATGTAAATTTAAAAACAATGGATATACAAATACATAAATAGAAAACAAGAATAAATAATAAAACAAAAATAGTTTAAGGCCAATTGAATAAGTGGTTTTAACCAAATATTTAATTTGGCCCTGACGAATCAGGACATGTTGATCCGCTAAAGTGGCTATTGACTATTGTTCCTAAGTCATTTTTTGAGCCTTTGCACTTTACTTCTACTGATCAACACGTCCTGAATCGTCAAGACCAAATTAAATTTTTGGTTAAATCCATTTATTCGATTGATTCTGGACTATATTCGTTTTATAATTTATTAATTTTTTTTATTTATAAGTCTACAAATTAATTGATATATTTGCGCAAACATGAATAATACATTTTAGTCTTTTTACAATTTATATATTTATTAATATCCTTTTAAGCGTTTGTGTAATTTTCTGCTGCTTTTAAAAATACTAAACAATAGTTCCTTACATAGGCTTACAAAAATTTTACGAATGCAAAACATTGTAAGAGTAGGATATTGAGTATTCTTCAATTAAACCTTTACTAAGTGAAACGTCTGGAGTTCCACTTCCTTGAGATGATTAAAGATAGGTACATAAATATGTCTTGGTATATTAAACACTCCTGGAGGTATATCTTCCTCTTCGAGAACTGCATAGTAGTAACCAGCCTCTGATACAAAACCTTTTCCTATTTCTATCTTCACTCCGCTTGCAGAAGTAATAGGGCAGTTTTGTCTCGACTATGCATCTCGTCATTAATAAAGGTGCCCAGATCTTGACGGACGAGATATCTCTTCATTGATAAACTTACCATATCTTGATAGACGAGATATCTCGTCTAAACAACTTGGAGGGTTTACGCCATTAGATGCATAAATATTATCTCATTTAATATTTTGATGTCCAAGAGGGCTCAGATGGATAGAAAGACGTGTGGCACCACTACAAAAATGTATTTACAATACAGTAGTATATATCTTTGATATGGACGAGAATAACAGTACAAGTCAAAAAGTGACATTTTTTAGGAGAACAAAAAACCCGTTTAACCTTACATATTGTGAATGAATAAAATTTATAAAATCAGCTCTGCACCTTATGTCTGACAACTTTAAAGGGGAAATTAAGAGAAATTTTGGATGTGACAAAATTAAGCCCTGTGACAAAATTAAGTGACTTGTACTGTTCGTACCAAGAAAATTGTGCACATCACAACTGACTTGTACTGTTATTCCCGCCCATCAAAGATATAATAGTGCAACATGTCTCCACCATGAAGTACTTTTTGGTTGATTGACGTTGCACTGTCTTTCCATGTGTTACTACAATTAGTGACTGGTAGACGTGATGCACACGCTTACTTTTAAAACAAGCCAAATAGCACTCCTGGCAAATTCCAGACTGCACTCGCCTCGATCAGCTCGCACTTCGATAAATGGTTCACGATGAACAGTTGAATTACCAATGTGATCACTTCGAACAAATGCTTGAAGCTCTGTGATAACAAACACTGCTTCTATTACTATCACAGTTTCACTTCACATTGCTTCATTGAAACACTGCCGTCCGGCACTCATACTTGATTGGTTAAAGAAACACAGGGTCGCAATCATCAACTGCATGATCACGTATACTGAAGTACACCCATGACCTTAGCACTCGGAAGTCGCCGCATTAATGGCATTACAGTAGTTAATGTTAATGATCAGAGTGAAGATGATTAATACAGCTCTTACGGTTTTACGCAGCCTAAAATTTGTCAATTAGTGGTAGCATCTATAGAATTTAGCACCTGCTAAATTCTAGTCGGGGTGTACTGTGAGGAACTTAACCATAACTACAAAAGTTAGCTTGCAATACAGCACCCATGAAGTACTTTTTGGTTAACTAAAGTTTTAGTACTATTTATTGCCACACACGTAAAAAGTCCTACCATCATTTCAAAATTTCTTAAAACATCTAAATTTTGTTATTTACAAAATACATTCATATCTTGTAATAAGTCTTCATTCATAAAGTTTCTGAATCAAAAAAGCCTTTTTGAGCTCTGTGCTTCAAATGTTTTAGCAAAAAAACCATCAGTTTCACTTTGAGTAGCTCGACAAAACCCCAACTCAGTAAGGAAATCCCAAGAACATAAACCCAAGTAGTTTTAACATTAAGTGAAAATCACCAGGGTTACATGCAGCAAGGTTTTTATTTACGAAACTATCGGAGCCTTATTCATAATTTAATCCAAAAACCTCACATCAATCAACCCAGGTTGAATTGAATGTGCTATACATGCGTGTTGTATTTGAACTATGGGCAACACAGCCACCACCACAAAAATTAAGCTGTCATACAGTAGTATATATATAACATTGCAACTTATCTGACGGAGAAGTACTTTTGAGTTGACTGTGTTACACTCTTTCCATGCCACAAACATGTCTACCACCCCTTAAAAACTTTTTGAAAATCTAAATATTTGCTATGTACAAAATGCATTCATATACGAGTGTTGCAAAAATCTTCAGAATTTTTCAAAATCAAACAAAATGTTTTGCGCAATGTCCTTCAAATGGTTAAGCAAAACCAAGCAACAGTTTTAATCTGAGAACAACAGTTTTAATCTACAAAACTCTACATCTTCAGTCCAAATACTAAGAACATAAACCTAAGTAGCTTTGATATTAAGTGAAAATCACGAGGGTCCCACGGAGCAAGACTAATATTTACGAAACCATCGGAGCCTAATTAATGATTTAATCCAGAAATCTCACAGCAATTTATGTACAAAACACATTCATATTTTTTAACGAGTCTTCATACATAACGTTTTTTTAAATAAAATTTTTGACGTGAATACGTCTTTAAAATCGGTATGGAGGTCATCGGCAGAAACTTGCGCGTCACGAAAAGTGTTAATATCTCAAAGCCACATAACTCCATTTATCACCCTATGGAGATAAATGACCTACCATCGTGTAGAGGAAGGTGGGCCGCGTTGACCTGGTTGACTACTAATCCACTCCCCTTTGACCTTTGTACCGCGTGGCGGGGGAAATGAGTCACATTTCGGGCACATACGCTGGCCTGTTTAACCGCTGTAACTTCAGTTCTAATAAACGGGTGTTTAAATTGAAGAAAACGACGAGTTCTACAATTCCATTTGACTAGTTGACAGTTTGAACCATTTGTGTGAAAATTGTGTGCAGTGGAAAGTGATGATTTGTCGGATTTCACTATGAAGCCAAAATATCACACTAAAGATCAATTGCGGCAAAGGAAACGTAAACAGGTTGAAAGAGCAGTTCAAGATGAATAAAATGATACCAAGATGTCTAAACCTATGACAAGTGCGGAGAGATCTAGAGCTTACCGAAGACGCAAGAAGGAGCAATTGCGCGTATGCGGCGAAGTCGTTGGACCATCTAACGAGCTGCCACCACGCTTGTAAACACCACTATCGACCTTACCTTTGTCAGGAACATCAGCATTGGCACCATGCCGTTTGTCTCGTACTTTAGCTAACACAGACCCATCATCCATAAGGTCGCCATAGAATACTAAGCATTGCCCACACTCTAACACCACTGTTATGTATCCACCAAAACTGGCTAAATAAATAAATGTCAAACAAATACCCACCGTCTTCATTTCACCAGCGACCCACTTACCAGGTATTCCACCCAAAAGTGTGCGTGCTTAAATAGAACAGAACAATGAGTTCTGCAATTCATTTGACTAGACAGTTTAAACCATTTGTGTGCAGTGGAAAGCGACAATTTGTCGAAGATTTCACTATGAAGTCGAAATATCACACTAAAGATCAATTACGGCAAAGGAAACGTAAACAGGTTGAAAGAGCAGTTCAAGACGAACAAAAACCAAGTAGTCTAAATCTATAACAAGAGCGGAGAGGTCTAGAGCTTACCGAAGACGTAAGGAGGAGCAGTCGCGCGTAAGCGGTGACGTCGCTGGATCATCGAACGAGCTGCCACCGCACCAAGTATTCACCAATCAAACCTTACGGTACAGTGGGGACTGTGCCTACCCGCATTTTTTTTAGTGCTATGTCCTTCAAATGGTTAAGAAATTTCACTTTGAGTAGCATGACAAAACCCCAACTCTGTAAGAAAATCCCAAGAACGTAAACCCAAGTAGCTAACATTAAGTGAAAATCAAGTGGGTCACATGAAGCAAGGTTAATATTTACGAAACCATCGGAGCCTTATTCATAATTTAATCCAGAAACCTCACAGCAAGCAACCCAGGCTGAATTGAACAAGCGCTATACTTGCGCGTTGCGTGCTGAACTTTGGGAAACCCTCGTTTATCTTGGGGGACAAGACGCATGTTGATATTTACCGAAGATGAATAAATGTTCCGCCTTACACGTAGACGGAGTAAATAATTACAGAGCCTGAGAGAGAAACGCAAGTTCTACAATATTCACTTCCACGAAAGTATAACCTTAAAATGAAACTAATTACTCGTGAGAATTGGCGCTGCTGTAACTAGCTTTAGCTTATCTTCAGAAGTAGCGATGCTGAATCTTTGAAATCCCGTTGCGATTTGCTGTGTAATGGTATGTATCAAGGTCTGTTTAATTAATCGAGATGTGCAATATCGTATTCACAGAGATATTTCTATTGAATGTTTTTACATGAAAGGCATCGGGCAACATAAAGCTACTTTTAAAATTGTTTTAGTTAGCAATGTTCAAGTTGTAATGAATTCTAAATTATTTTTATCGTCTTCAATATATTGTTTTAAATATTTTTTCATTGCGCAACGTATTTCTGTTGCCCGGACCTCTTCATTAATTCTATTGAATTTAATAGTTATGTGTCTGTTGGTGTTATACATTGTTAATTCCTTTGAAATGCCCTATGATAATAAAAGTGTTTTAAAATTTTATGGGTGAGACCTATTATTTTATATGTAAGGGGATCACTATGTCGTATCGCAAATCTAGAGCACTCCCAGGGAAATAAGAATATTAAGTGAACGAATATTTATATACTTTAGTAGCTTTCTTATTATATCGGGAATATTTATATACCTAGCCATAACCATAACAATGAGATAGGACGCCTGACGTCCTAGCATTCATGGAAGGATTAAAACCTTTTAGAAAGACATGTGAAAGGCAATGCAACTTTGTCTTCCAAAAAGTACTTCAAGGTGAAGATAGGTTAGACTGCTATATATACTTCAATTTTGTGGTGGTTAAGTTTACGAAAATATTCCCCCTCCAGAATTTAGCAATGGCTAAATTCGATAGATGCTACCACTAGTTGATAGATTGCTGATTGCATGAGACCGGAAAAATTGTATTAAGGTCATGGGTGTACTTCCATATGCGTGGTCATGCAGTGGTTGATTATAATGGACGACTGTCCTCCCCAGTGTCGCCTTTAGCAACCATGTGAAGGCTGAGTGAAGAGTGAAACCGTTATAGGAATAGAAGCAATATTTGTTATAACAGGGATTCAGACTGTTGTTGCAAGGGATTGGCATCACATTGGTAATTCAACTGTTCACCTGTGAATCATCCATCAAAGTGCGTCCCGATCGTTGCAAGCGCAGTCTGGTATTCGTCAGAAGCTCTATTGGGCTTGTTTATGAAAGAGTGCATGTTTATATCACGTCCACCAGTCACCCATTTAGCAAGACATGAGAAAGGCAGTGAAAATTTGCTTACTGCTTCATGATTGAGATAGGTTACACTGCAATATATACTATTGTACTGTAATTTACTTTTGTACTGGTGGCTAACTTCACCACAATCTAAAGCTGCTTGTGAAACATTATTCTCCTGAAATCGTTGTTAACCTGGATGCATGTGGTTTGGCATTATTGCTGCACTAAGGTTGAATAAAACCGGCATCCACAGCTTTTATGGATTTCGAACCACTACGAACATTCAGGCCCTTTCGAGCCATTACCAAGGATTAAAGTTCTACCCACTCATCCACCCGGCTGGCGGTGGGTACGATGCGATTAGCGACAGTTTTGGCAACCAATATATATATATATGACGAAATTCCACACTTCCCTTTAACACATCCTATTTACACTCAGTGGCCAAATTATTAGACAACATGCTAATAAAGATCTGGTCCTTATTTAGCTCTGTTTGTTCATTGCCGTAATTCTTCTAAGCATAGGTTCTAAAAAGGAGTTGAAACCGCTGCGCAGGTATTATTGGTCCATAATAGCAGCCCTTGGTTCAAATTGGACGACGGCTGTTCTAGGTTTCGAATGGAGTTTCCCACCTCGTTCCACACATTCTCGATGGGGTTGAGGTCAGATGTCTGAGCAGTCCAATGAGGCAAGTACCAATCTAGTTCACGAACCAATCTAGGCAAGGTGACAGGGTTCATTGTAATGTTGAAAGTGATCATCTGCATTGGGGAACGCTATAGCCATTAACCCTCCAATGGTTTCGACGAGATATCTCGTCCATCAAGATCTGGCCAATTTTGCTAATGACGAGATATATCATCATTAGCAAAATCGTCATTGCGGATATTTTGATGATGACGAGATCAAGATCTTCTAAGGGCGAGATATCTCGTCCATCAAGATATGCTAATGGCTTTGCTAATGCCGAGGTACCTCGTCAAGTCATTGACTAGGAGGGTTAACGGATTCTTTTCGTTCTTGCTTTTAATTTCATGTAGCTCGAAATTCTCTCCACTAAGTCCTCTATTCGCTATTCATGTCAATAATATCGTCATATTATGTCTTAGTAAATCAACTTTCTTTGTCTTAACCATTTTCCCCATGCTGAATATGACATACATAAAATCACAACCAAATTAACACAATTCCTTCTTTTTTATTGATATTTCGAATTTACACTCAGACCTCATAAAGACTTCAAAAATATCCTCAATTATACAAATGTCATAAATTTTAAATTAGAAAAAATAACTATTTGTTCTACTGAATTCAAATGAATTCCCCTGTATAATATTTAAGATATTTCGTTTCAAAGAAATTTTTTGTACTAGTAGAATTATTAATAATTTCTTATCGCATTCATGAGTGGAATAAGATGTAAAGCATTTCAAAACCTCACCATGTATGATTTTGATGGAATAATAGTTACACATGTTAATATAAAAATTTAAAGTAAAATTTAAAAAATAAAATGTAGACTCAATCAAATTAAAAACAAGAACACTAAAAAGGTTCCAGCTGATGATAGCAAAATATTTAATGAACGAATATTAGAAAATTCAAGATCTGAAACATTCTTTTGAAAGGCGAATATAATTCAGAGCTGCATTTTCCTGCAAGTAAGTATTTTTCACTAAAGAAATTACAAAGAGCTAATATATTAAATCGTAAATTTCATTTCATTATCCTAATGCATCTATAAAGAAAGTCTTATTTTACTAATAACAGATTTTTCGTGATATCGCTATTCTTTACAACGAGAACCTTATTGTGCTTAAATCTATTTTCTTCAGAAAATCAATTTCATTCAAGTGTTCAAACTAAAGCGAAAATCCTACTTTTCGAGAGTATCAAAAAGTTAAGCATTCTTAACGCTTTCGTATCCAACAGAAGCTTAGATTTCGTGTTTAGTAACAGTGAAGTATCAAGTTTAATACATTTAAAGTCGTTCTATAGCTTATAAATAAATATAAGTTCTGGAGGTTTCTTATTCAGCTTTGATCCTTTAAACATCATTTGTCAAAACTGACTAGTTTGAGATTCTTTCTAGCTAAGCAATGAAAAATGAATGCGAATATAATCGAACTTCAGAATATATTTCAAACATCCATCATTTTCTCTTTTTGAATAGCATTTGTCCCCACACAAATAACCAATACGGGTATGCATTTCGTGTGTTATGCAGATGTGCAAGACATTAACATACAATCTATCAAGTTTACTAGCATGCAATCTATCAAGTTTACTAGCATGCAATGTATCAAAACGAACAAAAACTATCAAAGTTAAGGATAAGGGTATTTTTAATTAAGTATTTTGCAAGATCAGTACTCATCCTATCAATATGAGATCATCCTAATGAAAGGTTCATATGCATATGTCCATTCTACAACCTGTAATCTTCCCTTCGTGACTGACCAGTTCTGACCAATTGAATTTTAGGATATTTGTAAAGCTGTAGCGTACAGCTGTAGTATAAAGACTTTTTGGCATCGATTTTGATGCTTGCTTTTTGCCGCGAGTTGTGGCAACCCCATTTTTTAGCATTATGGCAACTTTGCGATGTTTAAACTTACATTTCGCGCCTTTTTTACTTCTAAAATATTTTGGAAGGTTCTTTTCATTTCCGTTTTCTTGTTCTTTGACTTATTGGTTCTTTTGAGTTTTTTTCTAATTTTTACATTTTTCCTGTATACTTGAAGCATTCAAGTGTAATTTTCAGTTTGTACTTTAAAAACAGCAGTGCAGTCCCATCGGATTGTATCGGTTTTGATTGTATTTTAATTTCTTTAAATCTTATTTGTAAATCCTAATTACTATTTTTTAACCAGGCCTTCTCTGTTTTTAATATTGTAGATACGTTTTCGGGTGTTTTTTCGCTCGCTTTAGGAAATGAGGGAGTGGCAAATCGTTTGTTTTGTATTAATTTCTTTGAGTATAAACAGCGTTTTTTCAACCAATTTAATCAGCGTTTTTTTCCGATTTAATCAACCCCGATTCCTTAAGGAATCGGGGTTGATTAAATCGGACTTTTTGTGCTAGCCGATTTTTAATTTTATTTAACTCTGTATATATTTAAAAATTCATATGAAGGGAAAAGAATTGATTGTTGCAGTAAATTTTTGGCATATGTTAAATGTTCATTGGGAGGAGGCATAAAATAAGTAAAAAACTTAAAGAAAATTTTAAATTTTTTTTCTTATTTTCTTATTAATCTAAATCTTTTAAAATTCTTTAAAAATGTTTTCATTACTTTCCCCTAATCTCAAAGTTGGCGTGAAAGACATTCTTTTATGGTCTCGTCACTCTCAAAGAAGGTTAAACATGAGTTTCTTCTCGATAGTACTAATTAAAAAATAAAACTATATATAATTATAATTTTAGTAAACCTTTAAAATTGTGGCAGCATGATATATTCGAGTCGTGTTATATTAATAGGAAAATATCAGAAGGTACATGACATGAAAATTTTAGTATCAAATTATTCTAGATATTTTTATTTATTTATTTATTTTTAATATCTGTTCATGAACTTTCATAAAATGGGGGACCACCATGGCTCAGTAGGTTCGATATTGCACTAGCATTTGATGGAGGCACAGGCTCTATTCCTGTCAGGTTCAATTTCTCCCTGGACGTAATTCTCTCTTCTGTATAAGTAAAACTTTCCTTGCGTGTAGGTTCATTATTTGAGGTTGTCTTACTTGTGTTTGGTGCAGCTTGGCCAAATACGGTTCTTGCGCCATAAAACCCAAAACCAAGCAACAAACTTTCATAAAATGAATGTGCTTATATATTTTTATTATTCATAAATTTGACTAAATTTATATATCAGGTACCATTTTTACAGTAGATTTTTTCATTCACCGATAGATTTTACTTATGTGACGATGCTTACTTATTTACTTTCGAAATATATCTTATCCGATTAACTAAACAATTAAATATGATTCTATCTTTTTAATTAGTGTAGTTAAGATCTGTATGATAATAATAATTTTGCTTATTTCTTTATTGTTGAGGTTGTAAAAATCTAAAGGTTTCTACTGGCAGAATCAAAAAATGATTTGTAACCACATTGAAATTAAATTTTAGTTTTAGGCATTATTCAATTCCTGACATCATTTTAATACTTAATGATTCATTTCGTATATTTTTGTATTTTTTCAATCAAATCGTCACAAGAATGTGAAAAAATTGACTCCTATAGAAATATTGACAGTTCAATACCTCAAAATACATCGCTGTCCATAAAGAATACCAAGGTGAATTGGAAATAATTCTACGAGAAGAATGCTTTTCGAATTTAAAAAGGATGCTTCTCTATTATTCCTCTCCGAATTGGACTATAAAAACTTTTGACAAGAATGATGTAAAAAACCGTAAAATTTACGATTTTTGTGGACCTATTAGGGAACGCAATTACTACGAAGGGATTCTAAATTAGATATTTCTTTCGAAAATCTTTTTAAGAAGTCGTACACTACTTTTATGATAAATGTCACCCCATTGAGGATAATTTTCTCCCCTTTGATGGTTTGTGCAAAGTTTATGCGCTTCATGACTGTTTTTAAAAGGTAAACTGACAATTCTGAAAAATGGAAAACATTATTTTAGAAAGAAAAATAGTCTGGTAGCTGTTTAAATGATGTTGGCAATTTGCCAACCTATATCCTTACCTCATTTTAGGAATCTTTGAACGTAACTATTAAAAAAATAAGTACGAAAATAAAAATTTTACAACCTATTAGAAAAAGGAATCTGAATGTATGCATAATAAATTGTAAGATTTGAGAATAATAAACAAGTGTACCGTTTTCAATATATATTGAGGTGAATTTTTAATGAAACGAAAATTCATATCTGCTGTATCTTTAGTTTCATAAAATTGGGAGCAGGAAGAAGTTTTAAATATTAACAGTCTGTAATATACTTTTGACATCAGATTTTTTTATTAAATGAAATTTGAACCCCTTCACGAGATTTCCAAGGAGTGTAGTATTGCCTTTACCCCATAACACACAAAATGACTAAATAACCCCATCTATTGGTTGAAAGAATCCTTGGGAAGATTCTATAGACGAAGAAAGTCAAAACTGGTTTGAAGTCAGGCAAGGAAAACCATCTTGCAGAACGGATTATAGGTGGGAACCCTCAGAGGGTAAGCAAATGCTTTTAATGCTTCAAACCATGACGACGAAAAAGATACAAGGTTCTTTTCTAATTCTTTTGGAATTGTAAAATGAAGTTTAAAGATATGAGAAACAAAATTATTAAATGTAGAATAAGATGCAACTATCCCTGGTACACAGTTTCAACGATAATAAAAATAAAGTTGCAAATACTTCCTAATTTGAACACAAAAGATTTAACTAGCCCAAATATCACACTACAGACTAATATGTATTGCAATACGTATTTTTTTAATCTAGTGAGAGGTTTTACAGTTAAGCAAACTGTAGGTGGCTGTAGTGTCTTTGTGGTGGAATGTGTTTCCTGTACGTATATCGAATGCTACTTCACTTGGCGTGTCTTTTGATTACGATTTCAGCACTTCGCCAATAAAAATTCCAAAGAATAAATTCCATAATGATACGATAGTTGATTGTTCAACGCTAATTTGATTAATCGCCAAACGTCACCAAAACGGCGATCAATTACATTTTAAGATAACCACGATACATATCAGGAGAGAGCATTTGTGAAACAGGAAGTGAAATCCTCGTCTTCCGTCTGATTTGTTTGTTTACGCTGAAAAACCCACAAATTGTTTTCCGTTGTTCTTTTAATTTCACATTTCTTCACAAAACTTCGAAAATACTATAGATTTTTAACGTGGAAAAAAACATTACTTACTTAAAATACATGAATATCCATAACGCTAACGTCAGTGCTATGAGTGATAAGCCATATCCCACGTAGTAAACTGTCACTGCATCACGCATATCCCATAAAACCTAAGATTGAAAATAACAAATATATTATTAAATTAACATTCACATTTAAATTCTTTGAATTAAAAATTATATTAAACCCGTTAATTAACTACCTTTACGTGCTGAACATGTACAAAGAAGTCTGGATGATTAAATTAAATTAATTAATTGCGGAAATTAAATAGTAATTTTCTGATTGCATGTAGACTCAAATGAAAATTAAATATTTATCGATGGCTGACACATTAAATTTTGTTTTTATGATTATGAAATAAAAAATTCCGAATTGACTTTTTAAGGAAATCACGAATATTTACATTTTGGAGTTTAAGGCGAGTTTCCTTTAATTGGAGATTTCACATACGTATTTTAGAAATTTGGAGTTAGAAGAATATCTTGAATTTCACTTTATTGCCTAATTCCACATCGAGTTATCCCAGATAGATTATTCCATATCCATCGAGTTATTCCAGACTTTGAAATAGATCATAATTCATACTAAGAAACTTCATAATGCTTGTACTTTCACTTATTTGTAATTGTTTTAACCAATGCAGGTAGATAGGTAGGTATTTAATTAACGTCGCACTGGAGCAACACAACGGGCTATTGGCTATGGTCCGGGATCATTCCCCGTAGGGAAAGATCCGGGGACAACACCACGTAATTTTCAACCACGGTCCGATGACGAGGTCGCACCTGAGCTGGTACCCCACTCTCTAAACTTCCACACTACGCCAACGTGAGGACGTTTGAGGCTACGACAGATTTAACGTGCACCAGTCCCTTATGTACACGACGGTCTTTGGTTGGATTCGAACTCGCAACCCTCCGTAACCAATGTAGGATTTTCAATTTAGTTTGAACGGTTCTTCCTTTCTTCTACAACATGTAACTTTTAAAAATAAAACTGAACGACGCAAAATGTAACTTATTTTTAAATTCATATTTACTTTTTATTCTGTAATTAAATTACCAAGTTTTTGTACTGTATATAAGTTCATAATATTCATTTTTCTACCGTATACAAAGCCTAAGCGTCTAACAATTCAAAGTTCTAATATACCCTTTTTAGAAATATCCTACATGTGTGGTCTTAAATCATATCTTGTTTCAAAAACTTTTCTCGAATGAAATATGTTTCCTAAATTAAACTTATTTATCGACGAAAAAGTTTAATCTCTTTCTAAAAGAACGTTTTTAATATTTGGAGCTGTCAGAAACAATTTTCCGGCATCTGCATTTAATCGAATTTAATAACTTACGCTCATTTCTTAGCATCAAATGCATTTAATTCTTTCCATGTTTATTTTTCTCACCTGTAAGTATTCATCTTCGGGTATCTTCAACGGTTTGCATGAACGATAATTCGACCAATTGGACCAGCTGGCATTTCCCAAGCATTCCCTGCTTGCGTTTCCTATGAAGAAAAAAATGGATAGATTTTATTTAGAATTAATATTAGCACAGAAATATACCGGAATTCTCTGCATTTAATCAGTTATAAAAAATCGATTTCAATAGAAATAAGTATGGGGGGAAATATAATTTTGAAAATTTTCAGCTTCGGTTATGCATACGTATAATTATTTGACTTTGATAAATTATTTTCGCAAATGAGCGTGATTTAACTCTTGGGGTTAAAAACACTCCCATCTTTTGCTCTTCTTTTTATGCATGGTGGGATATTTTTTAATCCATCTCGAAATTACTCAGTGATACAGTTTAATATTTTATTTGAAGTTTTTCATTGAGTTGGTAATGCTATGAACTAACGCCAAATGTGTAAATAACTGAAAACAAAAATTTACACGCGTCAACACGCATTAGTAAATTGTTGTGATTAAGATTGGCGAATTGTGTGGTGCAGTGAATTTTTGTCTTTCATAACGGTAAATGTTTTTTTTACATAAATATTTACGAGGTTATTCGGAAAGTAAGTTCCGTTACTGTGTAAAAAAAAGGAGACAGATGTGGACAAAGATACATATTTAATAACGATTTACAAACATTTCACTACTTTTCGATATAGTTACCAAGCACATTAAGGCATTTATGGTATCGAGATACAAGGTTTTGTATGCTAGCATCATAGAAGGTGGCCGCCTGTGAGGTTAGCCAGGATGTTACGGCATCTTCATCGTCATCAAAACGCTGGCCACTCAAGAATCGCTTCAAGCGCAAGAATAGGTGAAAGTCACTTGGCGCCAGGTCAGGGCTATACGGAGGATGATTCATTTGTTCCCAACCGAAGGATTCGATGAGATCTTGAGTCACACGAGCGATATGTGGCCTGTTATTGTCGTGCAACAAAATGACACCATCACTAAGCAAGCCGCGTCTCTTGTTTTGAATGGCACGTCGCAGCTGTTTCAATGTTGCACCGTAAGCAGCGGCATTGACTGTTTTGTCTCTGGGTGTGAAATCCACAAATATGACACCTTTTCTGTCTCAGAAAATGGTGCACGTTTTTGCGTGTGGAAATGGTCCGTTTGTCTATTTGCACGAATTTTCGCATCAACTTGACGAACCAGTTCATCATTCACAGCAGATGGCGGCCGCTTCTCGCTTCATCGTGCACGTTCGTTCTGCCTGAATTGAACAATTGAACCCATCTTCTAATCATTCCCTCACTCATAACTGCATCGCCGTACACCTCACAGATTTGCCTATGGACTTCACATGGTCGCATATTCCTTGCATTCAAAAAGCGAATTACAGAACGAATTTCAGTCGGCGGGACTTTATATAGTCTTAAACATCTTTAGCGCAAGATTTACACGTGTCAGTGTTTCACTATACGAACTTTTCTGTTACGACGCATTCTTTAGTCAGAGGACGCGGCACCACATAGGCAGATTAGCGCCATCTGTCGGGTGCGGGAATTATTGCATTCCGGAACTTACTTTCCGAATAACCCTCGTATTATGAGTGAATAAATCGTTTTATAATTAAAAAACCATGCTACTTGATGTTTTATACTAATTTTGAAGCTGAATAAGTGAATAAACAATTCTGTGCAACTTGTTTTTTCCCCTTTAAAATCGTGTGCCTCAAAGAGTTATGTTAGACACCAAAAATGTTTCAATGTAAATAATTACATTCTTAAATTTTTTATGTTATGCATTCAGGTGCTTTCTATAGCGTGTATTTTGATTGCAAATTTATTTTGGGGCATTGCATTTTTTCTCTTGCACTTAAATAAGAAAATTTTCCTTGTCTTTGATCTCTTTATAAACAAACAAATCTTACACCTATGCATATTTTGCACGAACGTACTTGGCACAGAAATCGACATTATTTGTATATTGTGGAATTGCAACAATGGATATTGACAACATAAAATTGACCGTTAAGGGATTCGCTCGCAAATTTTGCCTATTCATTTAAATATGCTTGATTTGAGTCATGAAGCAGCATAATATTGCTAAAACTAGGCAGATCTTTTAATGAAATTCTTCAGTAGACTGATGATATAAGGAAATGAGAAATCTGGAAAATAGAAATCAGCACAGGACAGAAAACGTGAGCGAACGTGAAAATAGGTTTAGACATAAAAAAATATCGCCTTTAACAAGTGAATGGGATGCAACTGAAGTGGACGTTCAGAAGCTATTTGAGGTAACATAACTGAGGTGTGCTCTTTTTGTCATGCATTGTATTGGAAATAAAAATTAACACCAGAAAGGTAGGTAGTTAATTAACGTCGCACTGGAGCAGCACAACTGACTATTAGCGACGATCCGGGATCAATCCCGAAAGGAAAGATAATTTTGAACCACGGTCAGATGATGAGAATAACACCTGTGCTGGAACCCCACTCTGAAAACTTCCACCCCACTCCAACGTGAGGACATTTGTGGCCACGACAGATATAACGTGCACCAGCTCCCGTGTACACGACGGTCTTTGACTGGATCGAGTTTCGAACTCGCAACCCTTCGGTTGCTAATCCGTTACCCTTTCAACTGGGCTACTGTGTGGCCCTGAATAGTTTTAGAACATCTTTACTTAGATACTACTTATTTAAATAGCTATTTGTTTCTTTTTTTGCCTTCATTGCATCTATTTCACGTTTAAAAGTTAAAAATGAGAAGTTCCAGAAATAGTAAATAAGACAACACAGGGTGGATTGAAACGCCGTTATCCATTAAGAATAAGACATCAAAGTTGTTTTAACATTTAGTATTGGAAATTGTGTTGACATTTGAGTTGCAGGAACCGCTTTCAGAAATGAGCCTGGACGTTTCAATTTCCATAAGACAAATATAGGAAAACGAGTTTTCATTTCCAGGATTCTCAACACAAAGTAATTGATTGCTAAATTCACTCATTAGTTTCTGCAATGTCAGCAAATATATTTCATCTTATAAGTATAATGTCAGCAAATATATTTCGTCTGATAAGTACAGAAGGAAAATACTCAATATTCGAAGTTAATTAATGTCTCTGACTGAATCTTTATTAAAAATAAAACGTTTGAATTAAATACTCTTGAGTATCTTATCTCTAGTACGTTTAATTTTCTTATGTATTTGTTTTAGTTTATTCTTTTTTTGACTCTTATCGTTTAATTTTGTCTTTATAATCGTTTTCGGATATGGTTATTAGGCTAAATTTTAAAGAGATTAGAAGTTATCCAGAATAATTTTAGCTAAATAACGCTCGCAAAACGAAACGAAATTGAAGGTTTAAGTAAACACATATTTATTTTAATCTAACTGGTGGTTGTCTCGACGAGGTATGTCGTCATTAGAAAATAACTGACCAGATCTTGAATTCGTCATCACGAAAAAAATCAGCATTATCGTGATCACGACATATCTCATCATTAGCAAAATTGGCCAGATATTGAGACAAGATATCTGATCGAAACCACTGCAGAGGGTCAAATACAATGCGGAAATGTTTTTTTCCGCTTTTCTTTCACCATTCTTATTTTATATTACTACTAGCAGACAAAAGTATAGCATCTAAGCTAAAGGTTCTTAATTACTAATATCTACTAATGGCAGTGGTCGTTACTCACATTTTATATCTAATATAAATCCATTTATAATGAATATATGCATCGATACGCACATTTCCTGTCCAATTGGAATAAAATTAATCAAAAATATAAAACGGTATTCTACTTATATTTTTAAAACGTACTCTTACATTTAAATATTAATTAATTAAATAATCTTATTAATTAGTTAATTCTTATTTCCAATACAGTGTATGGTAAAAAGTTCACATATTAGTCATGTTACTGCAAGTAGCTTCTGAACGTCCACTTTAATTGCCTCTCATTCACTTGTTAACGGCGATTCGATATTTTTTGACTCCTAAACCTCTTTTCAGGCTGACTCAGATATTCTTTTGTGCTTTAATTTCTATCTTACAGATTTTTCATTGCCTTCTGTCTGCTGGAGAATTTCATTAAAGCGGCAAGAGCTCTTCCAATTATAGAAACATGAAGTGCCAAAAATCAAATCAAACATATTGCGACTATCAAGCAAATTCTTAAGCGATAAAATTGGTGAATGAATCCCGTAATGGTTTATTTTATATTGTTTGTATCCTTTGTTGCTATTCGACTCCCTATTATATTTTAAAAACTTGCATTGAAACTTCAAGGCGATACTACTTTTTTCATCCAATAGCTTTATTCGTCATATTTCAAAGAAAACAGGATTTTTGCAGCCCATTTACTTTCCCAAAGAAAATTCCCGGAATATAAACAAGAAAGGAATTTTGTTTCTGTCGAGAAACAATGTACAATCGAGTCAAAGTGAAAAACGATAAGATCTTAAAACTTGGAATTTGTGCTGGAAATCAAAAACTTTCTTGAAAAAAAAATAGATATTAAATTTAAATTAAAACAATCTCTAAATAAAAATAACAGACCTTTGTGTTGCTCTAGTGTGACGTTCATTAAATATCTATCTAAATAAAAATCGTAATAATTTAAATATATTCTTTTAGAATTTTAGATATTTAGATCACACTGGATCAAAACTAGTTATATGAGATTTATAGAAAAGTGTAAACATAAACTTGAATCTCATTGCATTCTTTTATTTACTCGATATTTAGACGTTATTTTAAATCTTTAATAGGATGGGCAGCCATTCCTGTATCCCAGTATTTATATAAAAGCGTTCATTATCATTAACAATAAATCTGAAAAAATGCTAGAGCAGAAAATTTAATTTTTATATTATGTTAAACCATTAGAATTACCGACGTTGCTCGGGATAAATTGGTTACGCGTTCATTGAAAGTAATCCGAAAAATAATTTTTCTCTGTCAAAGAATATCATAGAAAATGCAAATGATGTAGAAGAAAATAAGCGAGCGGTAAATAATTTTTTAAACTCCATTTTGACATTTTTATAGCTTCTACAATTTATTTTGGACGAAAGACGTATGCTTGCTTTATTCATCCATTTAATCAATTTCACATGGCATTGCATTCTAGAGTAAGACAAAAGTACAAAGTGATAAGGACTATTACAAAAGTTGATTTTGAGTTTTGGGGTGATTGTGAATGCTCTTCAAGCTCATTTCCTGTAAAAATGACAAACGTACAGCGTATTATTGCGTCCAATTTTTCTATCAATATTGTTTGGCTCTTGCACCAGGAATGCAATACTTCAGAATTCTACCATCACTATGAAAGGCTGATAAATCATGTTGATACAATATTCATGATGAATTTCTTTTCAAGCAAATGCATTTTGTTTCTTGAAAATTCCATTCTGCATGTGAAATAACAGCTTGTTTTTAAATTAAATATCTTCAGTACAGACGAAACAAAGTTTATCAATTACAATTTTTAAAAAAAAAGGAAGGTCAATTTTAAAGCGTATAGCAAGTTATCAGGCCAGCTATATAAAAATAAAATAAAATCTCAGGACGAGACACATTTATTGACAGACAAGAAGCGAAATATATATACATCTCCAAACGGAACACAGAACAACTTCGCATTAGCTTTTAAAAGGAACAGAAAACAAACGGGGCACATGCGCAGAAGAGAACACCACGAATATGCGTCCTTGAACCCAACTGATGAAGAGTTCCTCGCTCCGATTTGGGGAGGAGAGAAGAAAAACACAGGTGTTCTGCTACAAGCGTTGTTTAAAAAATCAATGTTTTCAACGAATGTTTGAGATATCGAAGTTGCAAAAAAATACCTTCAACTCGTAAAGAAAACAACCTCAATCTCCTAAAAACTTTTAACCTTGATCTTAAGAAAAAACTTTAAACTTTTCAAGTCTTATATTATTTTATAACTGCCAAGCTCAGGAGAGGTTTATTTAAAATTTTCTTTACAACTGGTATGTAGTTTTAAATAGATCCTTCGAGGTACTTGTTTTTGTTAATTCAGAGATCCTGTGTCTAAATGGAAACTAAGTACTTATTTAGGGGCCCGGTGCACAATCATGCTATTTTTAAACGTACGGCGCAGCTGCGTTTGCGCTACGTCGCCGTAGCCACTATGCACACACACCAGTGAAATAACGCCTATACTCCTTTGGCCGCCATTTGCGATGGATGTTTATCGAAGGAAACTTGTTTGTTTCGTTTACTTGGAGTACAAAAACATATTTTGAAATAAAATGGACGTTTAGTGGATACATCCATTTATTGATTTTAGACTTACAAGAGGTAGATTTTATACATCTTTTGCGGATTTACGCCCCCAGATAAGTTTATTAATTACTAGCGGGAAAAATTACTGACAAGATTATGTCTCAAAATACCTGGATGAGACTCTCCATTGGAAATAAAACATCCGACAAACACCAACCCACGCTAATCTTTTCTTTGTTCGTTCATGATAATTATCTGCAGCGATATTCCATATTTCTCACACAGGACACCTTTTTACTTGGCCAATAAACAATTCTATATCGAAATCATCAAAATTAACCGCCATTACTATAAAAATATTAATAATTCATATAAAATAATACGCCGCATTTACTTTAAAAATAACGGATGTGTGCTCAGAGACGTAACTAGGTTAGTTTCCACCCGGGGCAAGAACTCGCCTTGGCGCCCCCCCCCACCGACCAACCAAACCAACACCCTCCCCGACAACACCTGATATCGCCACAACACATTAATTCCACTAGTCCAAATCTTTTTATTAAACTCAAATGGTAAATGCTTGATTTCAAAGGTAAATAGATTAATTTGCAGCAATTTCATTTTTAATACAAGATAAAATATCTCATTAATTCTAAGATTGACAAATAATCTAAGAGTAGCCATGTTTGGTATATTCATTCACACTTATAATCGCTGCAAATGAAATGATATCGGGATATGTGTGGGCTGCATCAAAATCAAAAGACTGTTGCTTTAGAATAGGATATTTAATTATGATAAATACAGAGGCTGTTCGGACATTTTTTGAATGATTTTGATGAGCTGTAAAAATTGTATGCTACGAAATAATTTTATTTTCGCAGCAGTTAAGTAGTTAAAGTATAACTTATCGTCTGCTAACGCAGAGTTTTGTTTACTTTCAATATGTAGCTTTTAAATAAGCAATGGATGGAAGGCTATGTTTCCGCTCTTTCCGAAGATAATTATGCTTATTCAATTATTCAAAAACACTGTAAAAGTAATTTTTTTCTATACCTAAAGGCACGATAAGTAATATTATTAATGAGAAAGGAATAAACGCGTAAAAGTGGAAAAATACTTCCAAATACGTATCCAAAAAAGAAAAGAATTTCTGAGAATATTTGTAAGGTAAGATCTTTAATTTTAAAAAGAGAATCCGCCAAGTCAAAGGACTATTACAAAGTCATTAAAAGTTCAGTTTCAACTGTAAATAAAATAATTAACAGTGATTTGAATCTTAAAAAGGCCAAAAAATGCAATGTTCATCGTCCATCTCCACGACATATTGCAGAAAGCAGAACTTGCTGCAGAATTCTGTATGAGAAGCATTTAGCTGGAGAAAGATGGAAAAGTGTTGTGACAATAGACGAGGCGTGGGTGTATTTAAAAGATTGCAATAAAAAAGAACAATTTATTATCATAAAAGAGGAGAAAAATCTTAAAACGTGGTTCAACTTTGTAACTTTAACGTGAGAACTTTCTCTAAAAGATTTATGATTGTTGCTGCTTTTTGCATATAATGGAAAATTGAAAGTAAAAAGGATGGGGATGTAAAAATCAACTACCACATTTTATCAAGACCCTATTTTATCCCCAACATTCAAAAAAGAAATACTGTATCTTTATCCAAAGTGCCAACAATCAGTTGAACTGCATCAGGATAAAGAAAGCAGCCACACATCTAAATCGACTATTAAATTCATACAAAAAATGGAACAATAAACTGATTTCAAGTCAATAAATACCCTTTACTGATATTCCTGCTAAATCTCCAGATGTCTCACCCATGGACTTTTGTGCTTTTGGACTTCTAAAAAGAGAATTATCGAAACGTCGACCGAAAACCATTCAAGGATTTTGGAAAACTATGGAACAAGAATTAATAATAACAGATTTTACTCAAGTTATTATATCTTATTAGTATTATACTTAGATATTTCTCACAATTTTTTAATCTATTGACAAAATGTGAAAATAACTAATTTAAACACAGAAAGCTTGAACTAAAACTTAACTTTACAGGCTTTTCCGGCTGCAAACATTTTTACAATGTTCCTCAAAAGATTGCTTTGAAACTAACTTGACTCTATTGATATGATGCTCAGGTTGGTTAGTCGTTGTTGTCCTGTTAAGTTTCGGAGGCAATATTTTATGATCTTTAGTTTGCTAAAACTCCTTTCATTTGAGGCGACTGAGACTAGTATTGTGAGGAAAATTCTCAACGCTGTCGCTATGTTGATGTACGCGTATTCAAGTCCGTTGTATATTAACATCAGACCTGATGGTGTAGCCGTTTTCATATTAGGGCTTAAATCCAAGGCATACTTAAAACTTTCCACTTCTATCGCCAGCTAGTCCTTGTCTGTTTTCTTTATATGTGATAGCTAACTCAAGTGCCTGATTCTTCCATTTTTCTCCATTGTTTCAAACCGAGCTCCATTGAGGAAACCAAATAAACTATTCATGTTTTGAATGACTTGGAACCTTTGCCTCAGTTCATTCAGAATCTGATCTATTATTTGTGTAATCAATAATTTGAACATTTTTTCTTCTGAGAATTCATAGCTTACAACTTCGCCCTTCTCATCAAACATCCGCTTCTTCGCCCTCCGTACTTCTTTAAAAAGAGGATCTAGGTTAAGCTTTCCTGCTACTTCTTCACACATTCTGCATTTAGCTCCTTTTATAGTTTTTGGTTTTTGTAGCCTACTAATAAGTTTTTCCTTTTCATTTTTATCATACGTAAATATCTATAGTAAAAAAATATTCGGCCAATTTAGCGCCCCCCCCCCAATCCGGCGCCCGGGGCAGATGCCCCGTCTGCCCCCCTCTAGTTATGTCTCTGTGTGTGCTCTCAATACTGAAGAAGGTACTGAAAGACCGGAGGAGTATGCGCGCTGCCGTGCGGTGACGTGGGGAACTGCGGCACAAATTGCACGCAAGGTGGACGTACGTCGCCGCAACGTCACCAGAGGTATGTGTGCACTACACTATCTGATCTCCTGTCTCAGACCGCACTTACGGTGCCGCAGCGGCACCGTACGTTTAAAAATCGGATGTGCGCACCGGGCTTTAGAATGGTAGATGTCTTTTCTTGACTACGAAATACAGCTTTAGGTTAATTAAGTTAAACAAATTTAAGTTTTACTGATTTTAATTGCCTTGTAATGGAAGCCTACTTCGAAACTTGAAAAATCTTTGAATTACAACGTATGTGGATTTTAAAATAACTTCATTTCAGCATTACCCTCTTTTTATACTATGTATTGAATCTTTTGTACTATTGAACTTTATGTATTGAATCAATGACTTATGGAAAGTTGGTCGAAATATGCAGGTACCGCCTAGAAATAAATCCGTGTCTTTAGCGATATTTTGACAAAATAAAAAATTCGTTAAAATCTAACTCCTAAATAATTTATTTACAACACATAAACCATTGCAACACTTAAACGTTCGAAATATTCAAATATAAACGCATAATTTTGCTGGCTTAAGTCATATACATAAATTTAGAATTCTAAATAAAATTAGTCAAATATTTATAAATTATTGATATTTTTGATAAATAAGCTCAAACATGTATATTAGAATTTAAATTCTTCAAATACAATGTTTTGGAAGAAATTATTTTTCCTAGCAATAATAAAACGATCTGAGTTGTGTCCCACAAATTTATAATACGCTTCAAAAAGAACAATACATTTCAAATGCACTAAGCAATTGACTGCTGGTTTTTCCATCCACCTTCTAATAAAATAGACTGATCATGTGGGCGGAGTCGTAGTCGTAAGATCTCTGAAGGGTAAATCACAAATCGACTTAGCCGATTGGCTATGGAAGGGCAGACTAATGTTTTTGATCACGGTGGATAATCACTTTAACCAATCAATAATTCAGGGTTCATGCTTTCATCCACTACCACTTGACAGATCTTCAAACCGAGCAACTAGAAGAAATAACATGAAGCTGCGGGCACATGCTCCGTCTATTTCATTTTAAGGTCGATGTTAACCTAAAGATTACGTCACAAACGCATTTGAATTATACCCTCTTCAAATTGATGCTCACATACTCCGGAAATTGTCTAACTTGCTGCCGCAAGAATCGATCAGAGATCAACTTTCCCATTTCGAAAGCCTTGAACTTGCTGATCCAACCTATGGCCAACTTGGCAGGATAGATATTCTTCTAGGTTCAGATATCTGAAATTATTTTATGCGATAGAAAACTTTCAACGGACCGAAATCTTGTCGCAACTGAAACCAGAGACGTAACTAGAGGGGGACAGACGGGGCATGTGCCCCGGGCGCCGGATTGGGGGGGGGGCCGCTAAATTGGCCGAGTATTTTCTTTACTATAGATATTTACGTATGATAAAAATGAAGAGGAAAAACTTATACTACTTAGACTACAAAAACCAAAAACTATAAAAGGAGCTAAATGCAGAATGTGAAGAAATAGCAGGAAAGCTTAACCTAGATCCTCATTTTAAAGAAGTACGGAGGAGGAAGAGGTTGCTTGATGAGAAGGGCGAAGTGAAAGCTATGAATTCTCAGAAGAAAAAAGTTCAGATTATTGATTGTACAAATAATAGATCGGATTCTGAATGAACTGAGGCAAAGGTTTCAAGTCATTCAAAACATGAATAGTTTATTTGGTTTCCTCAATGGAGCTCGGCTTGAAACAATTAATGGAGAAGAATTGAAGAACCAGGCACTTGAGTTAGCTACTACATATAAAGAAGACTTACAAAGGACTAGCTGGCGATAGAAATGGAGTTTTAAGTATCATACCTTGGATTTAAGCCCTAATATGAAAACGGCTACACCATCAGGTCTTCTGACGTTAATATAGAAGAACGGACTTGAAGACGCGTCCACCAACATAACGACAGCATTGAGAATTTTCCTCACAAGACCAGTCTCAGTCGCCTCAAATGAAAGGAGTTTTAGCAAACTAAAGATCATAAAATATTGCTTCTGAAACTTAACAGGACAACAACGACTAACCAACCTGATCATCATATCAATAGAGCACAAGTTAGCTTCAAAGCTATCTTTTGAGGATATTGTAAAAATGTTTGCAGCCGAAAAAGCCCGTAAAGTTAAGTTTTAGTTCAAGCTTTCTGTGTTTAAATTATTTTTCTCACATTTGGCAATAGATTAAGAGATTGTGAAAAATGTCTAAGTATAATACTCAAGATAATAACTTCAGCAAAATCTGTTATTAATTCTTGTTCCACAGTTTTTCAAAATTCTTGAATGGTTTTCGGTCGACGTTTCGATAATTCTCTTTTTAAAAGTCCAAAAGCACAAAAGTCCATGGGTGAGACATCTGGAGATTTAGCAGGAATATCAGTAAAGGGTATTTATTGACTTGATACCATTTTCTTGTTCCATTTTTTCCAAGAATTTAATAGTGGATTTAGATGTGTGGCTACTTGCTTTATCCTGATGCAGTTCTGATTGTTGGCACTGTGGGTAAAGATATGGTATTTCCTATTTGAATATCGGGGATAAATAGGGTCTTGATAATATGTGGGAGTTGATTTATACATTTTTTCCTCCTCTTTTTACTTTTATTTTTCTATTATTTGCAAAAGCGGCAACAATCATAAATGTCTTAGAGAAAGTTCTCACGTTAAAGTTACCAAGTTGAACCACGTTTTAAGATTTTTCTCCTCTTTTATAATAAATTGTTATTTTTTATTGCAATCATTTTTAAATACACCCACGACTTGTCTATTGTCACAAAATGTTTCCATCTTTCTCCAGCTAAATGCTTCTCATACAGAATTCTGCAGCGAGTTCTGTGTTCTGCAATATGTCGTGGAGATGGACGATGAACATTGTAATTTTTGGCCTTTTTAAGATTCAAATCACTGTTAATTATTTTATTTACAGTTGAAACTGAACATTTTAATGACTGTAATAGTCCTTTGACTTGGCGAATTCTCTCTTAAAATTAAAGATCTTACTTTACAAATATTCTCAGAAATTCTTTTCTTTTTCGGATACGTATTTGGAAGTATTTTTCCACTTTTACGCGTTTTTTCCTCTCATTAATTTAAGTACTACTTATCGTACCTTTAGATAAAAAAAACATGACTTTTATAGCGTTTTTGAATAATTGAATAAGCATAATTCTCTTCGGAAAGAGCGGAAACAGGCTTCCATCCATTGCTTATTTAAAAGCACCATTTTGAAAGTAAACAAAACTCTGAATTAGCAGACGATAAGTTATACTTTAGCTATTTAACTGGTGCGAAAATAAAATTATTTCGTAGCATATAATTTTTTTTACAGCTTATCAAAATCATTCAAAAAATGTCCGAACAGCCTCTGTATTTATCAGAATTAAATATCCTATTCTAAAGCAACAGTCTGTTGATTTTGATGCAACCCACACATATCCCGATATCATTTAGTAAAACCTTTTCATTTCATTTGCAGCGATTATAAGTGTAAAAGAATATACAAAACATGCTACTCTTAGATTATTTGTCAATGAAATATCTTAGAATTTATTAGGTATTTTATCTTGTACTAAAAATGAAATTGCTGCAAATTAATCTATTTACCTTTGAAATCAAGCAAGTTTAATATAAAAATTTGGACTAGTGGAATTAATGTATGGTAGCGATATCAGGTGTTGTCGGGGAGGGTTTTCGTTTGGTCGGTCGGTGGGGGGGCGGCGCCAAGGCGAATTCTTGCCCCGGGTGGAAACTAGCCTAGTTACGTCTCTGACTGAAACTATATTCGGTTGGATAGTGACAGGGGAAAAGCCTACTTAAACCAGTTCGGGAATCATCCATCAAACCTGAGAATTCATTGTGTCCTGGATAAGATCATATCAAGATTTTGAGAATTAATAGAATTGCCCGATCAAAAATTCAGAACTTTGGAGGATGTTGCTGTTAGTCTGCAAGCGCTGCCCGGATGTGCTTGATGGGAAGAACTTATTATGAAAATTTTATTAGTCTTTATTTTAGTTTGACAATAGTTGAAAAATTACAGTTTCAGAGACCACCAACAGTAATGCAAGCCTGACAGCGTCGACTCATAGAAGGAATGCACTTCGATCGTCATGGACCAGTATCATGCCTCTTTCAGCGGAATGCATCGAACCTCTAATGAAATAGACGGATCATGTGGGCGGGGTCGCTTTCGTAAGATCTCTGAAGGGTAAATCACAAATCGACTTGGACGATTGGCTATGGAAGCGCAAACTAGAGTTTTTGATCACGATGGATAATCACTTTAACCAATCAATAATTTAGGATTCATGCTTCTACCCACAACCACATGATAGATCTTGAAACCGAGCAACTGGAAGAAATAACATGAAGCTGCTGGCATATGCTCCGTCTATTTCATTTTAAGGTCAATGGGTTTTTCACTTTGACTCACTCTTTCAGACTTCAGACTCACTCTAACAGATGAATAGCCTTAGGCTGTATTCATCTATTTTGAAACAGCTGTTTTTCGCGGTGATCAGGCTTCATTTGTTGAAATTGTTTTTCTGAGTCGTGTTTCAGTCTAGAGAAAATAACCCATAAGTTTTTTTTCACGTGCTAATAACTATAACATGAAGAGAAATTCCTGCTGTCACTGAAAATTTACGAAATTCGTGAACTCCACTGTAATCAATCATGAGAGTTGGAGTACCTGTATAGCTCTCGAGTGCATGTTTTGAAACGACTAAATCTCAAATTTAATTTCGATTTCTCAAAAATCCTATTAACTTGTCTCGTAAATACGGGAAATTACTTTATGAGAGGCATATTCGGTCAAGCTGAATGCAAATGGCGGTAGTGTTTATGAGGCGAAAAGTGTTTCCTGTACATATTCGGAAAGTGACGTCACTTGGCTTGTTTTTCGTATCCGATTCAGTTCAATACAAATTACAAAGAATGAATTCCGAATTGATGTATTTATAATAGTGGATTGGCCAACACCAATTAGATTAAACGCCAAATGTTAAACTACATCGAGTGTGTTTTGAAACGACTAAATTTCAAATTTCATTTCAATTCTCCAAAAATTCCATTCCTTTGTCTCGTAAATAAATGAAGTTACTTTTTGTCAAACTAGGCCTTTTCCTTCAAACTAAACATATTTAACTGGCCCAAATATTACCTACAGACTAATTTGTATTGCAATACTTATTCTTTTAATCTTGTGAGAAATTTTACAGTTAAGCGAAATGGTGGTTTTGTGGTGGAATGTGTTTCCCATAACGTATTCCGGATTCCTTATATGACGACCCTGTGCTTTTAGAATATGATTTCGACAACAGAAATTCGAATGAATTCCGGATTAATGTATGATATGTCAAACTAAGCTTTTTTCTATCAAGCTAAATGTAGTTGATGGCGGTGTTTCTTCGGCGGAACGTGTTTCATGTACATATACCGAATGCTACTTCACTTGGCTTGCTTTTCGAATATGATTTCAGCACTTTGCCAATAAAAATTCCAAAGAATGAATTCCGAATTGATATAAGTTGTATGTGGCGTAGGTTTGATTACTGCCAAGTGTATTCCTCCCTGAGTGTATTTCTCTCTTCTGTGACAGTAAAGCTTTCACTGTGTGTGTGCCAGTTACTTGATATTGTATGTCTTGTGTCAATTACTTGATACTGTCTGGCGCAGCATGGCCAACTATGGCCCTTGCGCCATAAAACCCTAAAATCAACTAACCAACCGAATTGATATTGGATAACGCTAGATATTGGTGAACGCTAGTTATATTAATCGCCAAACGACACCAAAAAGGCGATAAACTGCATTTTAAGGTAACCCCAATACGTATCATGCGAGAGTATTTGTGAAAGGGGAAGTAAGATCCCCGTATAACGACTGATTTGTTTACGCTGAAAATCTTTCTCATATCAGAGCTCCAAATAAAACATGACAGGATTCCCTCAATTTCTTCCATTCTCAGCAGAATACGTAAAAGTGCTTGGTAGTATATCTCTCTACAGTTATTGTGTTTTCGATGCAATGGCTTTTATCTAAAAAAAATTAAGACATTCTGCTTCTAAGCGTCCATGAGAAATGTTGGCTGCAATAACTCAATCGCTGGTGACATTAATTGGATTGCAAATACCCCAGCTTCTCTTTATTAAAATGGAGCACTCGTAACGCAAAGAGGATGAAAAAAAAAATTGATTTATATATTTTTAATTTCATTATATCGTCCCTCGTCTTTGGTAATTTAATTTAGTTTCCTGGGATTTATTATACTTTTTCTTTCGGTATGGAACCTCCCTGATTTGTTTACCGTGTTGTCGTGTGCTCGATGAAAGGGGTAAAATTCAATCACTGGTGAAGGGCATTTTCTAAGGGCTGAAATTTAAACTCTTGTTTATAATCATGTATTCTTTCATTATTGTTTTCTATGATACCCTAGCATTTTGAGTGGTAAGAAGGTGTTAAAATCTTTCTGGCTTAAAAGTACAAAAGGTTTTCCAATTTTCAAAGTTCATCAATTATGTTTTATTTTAATTCTTCGATTTTTCTTATTCATTTTATTTTGAAGCTACAACTACTAATATTACATTTTCATAGAAATATAAGGGAAAGCATATTATATAAACATAAAATCTGAAATATTATTGATCTGATGAAGATTACAGAGTTTTTATCCTTTAGGTTGTGATATTCTTATCTTAAACGTATATATATTTGTACCTTTGTATTAAAGGGCCAATGAACATTTTGCAAAGTTGATATAGTAATTTTCATTCCTTTGATTTTTAACCCTCCTGGTGGTTTTTTGACGAGGTATATCGCGAAAAACTGACTAGATTTTAATAGACGAGATATCTCATCCATCACGATTCTTGTGTCATCTCTCGTCATTAGAAGAAAACTGAACAAATCTTAATCTCGTCATCATGAAAAAATCGGCAGTGTTTCGTAATTAGCAAAATTTGTCAGATCTTGATGGACGAGTTATCTCGTCAAAACCACTTGGAGGATTAATACAGCGTAGAAAAAGGCTTTCCAGTGTTCATATTCATTCGTAATATATTAAAAAGGGGACATTGACATTTTATAACTTTCATTAGATTGAAAATATTTGTGGATATAACTCAAAATCATCAAATTTGGACATTGGACCTTTCCTACTAAGGTACAGATATATGACAGCATAAAACATAAACAAATCAAGCGACCCTATTAGATTTGGAAATAGCATTCACAACAAACATACTATCTCGAGTATTTAAGCCAGATGTGTCCAACCTTTATGTTAGAGCCGCTGAAGAGAGGATTCCAAATTTTGAATATGCACCAGCTTTTTACTAAATATCCTCGGTTATACAAGTAGCCAAAGGCTGCTTGATTTAATTTTGAGGTTGTAACCTTTAAAATAATGGTGTTCCTTTACGTTTTGCACGCCAATGTAATGTAAAAGTTTACGATCTTGTAGGGCCGCAACATTTGTTGTCAAGGACCGTGTTTGGCCACCCTAACCTAAACCGCCCTGACCTGATGAATAAAATACACAAGAACGTGAAGCGAACAAAGCTCAAAAGCTGTTCGATGACGCAAAGAAGCTTCTGAGAAAACAGCGACGTGATGTTGTTCATCTGAACGCGCAGAAACTCTCGGACGAAACCGGATAGTAAAGCTAGTTGTATTAATAATAAAGTCCTGCACCAAGTCTGTTACGGAATAAAGAAAAAATATAGATTTGTAGAAGCGAAACAATGTTTACTTTGGATTCATATTTGTATTTTACGAGGGGCCTGGAACTGGGGTTCGGAGTACAAATATGGGGGACATCACACACTATTTTAAATTTTTAAATAAAAACACATGTGCAAGAAATTTTCGAAACGACTAACTTTAATCGAAATGGGCATACTATTAATACCCTGTTAAATTCATTTAGTTGAAACACTTGTTTCTACCATAGACGAAATATATAAGTAGAGTGAGCAATAGTAACCTTTTTATATGCCTAGGATCATGTGTGACCCAAAACTAGTAGTAACGTAATCCCTACACTACTTTCATTTGCCGGGACGAAAAGAACGTTCATCATCTGATTGGACCTTGCGACAATGTAGCAGACTTCGGCGATTTCACCATTTATGTCGCCACTCTATAGAAATCCACATTCACACATCTATCCTTTCATAAGATGTTATATCTAAACGAGGCAAAAAAGTGCTGAATCGGCGAACCAAGTTAAGTTTTCACAGAGCAGTCACGTGACTACTAGTCGATACGTTGGTTACACTTTTTGAAGTTGTTTTCAGTCTACTTATGTTTCACGTCTATGATTTCTACTATTCAAAATTCTTAATATGAAAATTTTAACAACTGTTCTTTTAATTAATATCATCATTCAAATTTAGCGCCAAACTTTTTCTTCGCCGAAATACACTCAGGCATATGATTATGTAAATCACATGCTAACTGATAACTATGACATTGATACTTTTATGAACTTAACGGTTAATTATCCTCTTTTGTTACAAAAACAATTGAACTAAACTAAAGACCATATAATTTGCCAAAAAATATTGATATGAGCAATTTCTTTTGAAGTTAAAGTATTCACCAAAAATATAGAGTACCTAGAAATAAAATTGAGTTTTTACTCATGCACTGTTCTTTTTCTACATTTAGAAATAACACAATTGCATTGGTTTACATTATATTCATGGAAAAATGTCGCTTTATTCCGAAAATGAATGTAACAAATTTTTAACTCTATCAAACAAAAATAATCTAATAGCTTTTTTGGAAGAAAATGTCAGCTTTTGTCTCGTTTTTATGGAAAAATATTACCATTTTACTTCGATGACATTTGTATTGATGTGGTTGCAGCTATAATCTATTGCACATGGATTTTTAATGAAGGTCGTAAGAAAAGATAGGCATCAAACTTCTCCCTATAAAATTTTTATTAAATACTGAGCCGATCCTCAAATATTATTCTAAAAGTTTTACAAATGTTCATAAAATGGGTTATTAGAAAAATGAACATGGCTTATCATATCAATTATACATATATTAATCGATAAATATAAAAAGTATTAGTTAAGATTAATAATATGAATATACATTTTATTGGCAGATAAAAACACAAATTGAAAAATAATTTAATTTAACTAATTAACAAGGAGCCAGAAGTTTTGCTACACAATATTAAGTAATACACTATGCTCAAGTGGAATTTATTACTTTAAAGACATGTTTCCATATCTTATCTATGAAACAATTTTCGATCGACCACGAACAAAGAAATAGTTTATACGACACTGTTATGTTTATATGACACTGTCATGTTTATAAGACATAGTTTATATGACCCTTTTTTAATTCCACCCCAAACAGGCAAGTATTTATGGTAGCTTCCGAAATATTTCTGTCCTTAAGGAGGCTAAATTTCAGGCTTCATGGAAGTGGTTTATAAGAAAGATGAACATGCTAATAAATGATTAATAATATGAAACATTTATTGGGGATAAAAACACACATTGAGAAATAATTCAATTTATCTAATTAACGAGGAGCCAGAATTTTTCCTACACAATAATAAGTCATACAGTATCGTCAAGCGAAATTTATAACAAATACAATCCTTTAGAGTTATGTTTCAATATCTTATCTAAGAAACAATTTTCGATTGATCAGGAACAAAGAAATAGTTTATGACACTGCGTTAAGTTTATATGACATATATTACATCACCAATTTTTCATTCCACCCAAAACAGGGGAGTATTTTAGGTGGCTTTCGAAATATTTCTGTCCTAAGAGGGGGGGTTCAAGGTCAGGCTTCCTACCAAATTGATTGTGCAATAAACTTGATGCTGATTATTTCAAGGCTCCGGAACGTATCGCTCCTGCGGCTGCTCTTCATCATATCCCGGCTGTATTTAGGAGAAAAGTCATTTATTAGGACTCAGTGGTGTCAACCATAACTTCCGCATCGATATAAAGTGTACCGTAGTCTTTTTTATAACACATCATGCATAAATCGTGTGGGAAAGTTAGTCTATAAGCCAGACTTTCCTAAACTGTTTTGCTCCTCAGAGAGAGAGATGCAATTTATCTAAAAACAAGACTCAGTGGAGCCTTTTTATAAAATAAATTGAGTTTGATTACTCTACAGATTCATTAAATTGCGCATTTATAATTATTAAAATTCATTATTTATATTCTAACTAATTTTTATTTAATTAATCACATCGTATTAAATTCGTTGTAATGAATTGATTGGAGTTAATTTTATTACGTTTTGAATTTCCTTTTCTAGCTAGAATCAAATGTCATCCCACTTGCCAGTTCAAGTTATCTTTAGTTTTTCAACTAGTGGTCTTAGATGGAATCCACCTGTCATTATCTCTCTACAGGGATCTTAGCATGACCTTAGCGTTGTTATTTCTTATCTGACTTGTCATGAATAAAATTGCACCAAACCTGTCAGTCTGTTAGACTAAGGTCCTAAAGAACCAGCTGGCTGAATGAATAAGCTAACTGAGGGAGAGTCGAGACACAAGATGTGCTTGGGTGAGTTTTGAGCTGAATTATTATACATTTAGAGCACAGAGGCTGGTTATGTTTTCTATGGCTCAAGGACCATATTTGACCAAGATGCGCACACAATACAGAATACATAAAGTAATGGACATAAACACACAAGGAAAGTTTTACTGACGCAGAAGAAATATATCCAGGTTAAGTTTACAGGAATCAAATAATCTCCGTCTACAAGTCGCAGGTTGTTAGCACTGTGGATAAATCCTCTGAGTCACTAGAGCACAGAGACAGTATCTAGTATATTCAAATCGAAACCGGCTATAATGAAGAGAAAAAAGGGATGTTACAACCCCAGTTAATCAAGAGAGGAGACACCAAAAGGAAGAGGTCTGACTTTGCCTGTTAACTTTAGCTGTGCGTAATGTGGAATGGTCTAAAGTAACTTTACCTGGAATGTGCCTCCAGAGTACTTCGCCCATTCTGCCCAATGACAACCCTTGCCACGTTAGGTAGCACAGCAGGACTTGCCAGTCGTATTTTAAATATATTACCTACTTGTGGTGCCCCTTATCTAGCTGAACGATCTACTTTTGTCGCTTTAGGCAGTCTGATTTCGTCTTCAAAGACAAGTACGCTACCTTCTTTTGAACAGTCCTTTCCAGGGATTGAACACCCCAGTTAGAAACTATGCTTTAGAGTACGGGTAGTTTTGCTTCTGACAAGCACACTGAGCTAAAATGTACTGTTTTTAATTATGATATGCGACGTTATGGGCATAGTTGAGAGAGGGGGTTTTACTGGTAATTTGAACTTTTATCGTATAATTGGTTATCAGTCCTTTTGCTTCCAGACCCACACCTCTTCGACTCACCAATTGGTGTAGAGTCCTTGATGAAAAGACAGTCCTTTTACTTGGAGCGCTCATGTAAGTGGCCTCTGGAATAATTGTTTACGTTACCTGATTGGTTTGTCAAACTCTCCAACTTTCCCTCTGTGTGGCCTTTCAGATTTGACAGGAACCCATCTTAATAGTTGCCTTGATCCTACTGACGACGCAGTGAATAATATTGCTGATAGAGTTACATATTTTATTCCTGTTTCTAGATTATATTGGGCTCCAGACAGACATAGAGAAAAGGCTGAGTTCTGGCATAGGATAAAAATATGACATAAGAGGGTGACATTAGTTTCGTAATCAAACAAGTGTTATTATTAGATATCCTTAACATCAAAGGGTGTAAGATTTTTTTGACGTGAATACGTCTGTCTGGTATGGTATTTTTAATTAACGTCGCACTGGAGTAACACTACGGGCTACTGGCACCCATATTTTCCATTGCCCAAGAAGTCGAATTATCCTTCAATATTAATATCCAACTGCACTTTAATAGTTCAAACTATAAATTAATTGTTGAATGTTCACAGTAAACAATTGTTTAAACTTCCTATGTCTGCTTCATTCATTCTAAAATCTAACTTCAGGCCCGAGTATTCATATCAAAACTACGGTTTGTGTGCTTGACACAGCCTACCAATTGGTTTCTTTATTTTATGCCTTGAACATCTAATATCGCCTCGCAGAACACAGAGGTTATCGGAGCGCAGTCAAATTTCTATAGTTCCGTGTTGCTAAAATCAAATAGATGCTGTTGTTTGCAATAGTTTGCAACAAACTGCTGAAACATGTGAATATAGCTTTGTAAATGTGACTTCGGAAATGTTTTCTAAACTTTGAGTGCGTTAAGTATTCTATTTTAATCTATAAAAATAAAGTTAATCAAATTAGCTATCCTTTCTTGCGTGGTAAGAAGGCTTCTTTCCATCTTTCTTCCGTGACGCGCTGCTCCAATAATTTTACAGACAACAAAAAAGCAGAGCCATCGTTTAGATAAGAATAATTTATAACTGGACATGACAGAATCTTCTAAATTTCAAATAAAAACCTATTTGACGCGTGAAATAAATCTTTGGAAAATTTTCCGTGAAATAACCAAAGGTTTGGGAAGAACAACTGACAGTTTAGAAAATAGTTTTAAGCGCGACTTGTTTGGTATTTGCAAAATATCTGTTGTCATAGAAATCTCATGAATGATGGAATGGTGGGGATGTTATAAATATTACTAAACAGTAAGAGCTTTATTCTTTAATTAATATAGTGAACATTTAAAAACAACTACGGGCAGGTAGGTATCTAGGCAGTTAATTAACGTGTCACACTGGAGCAACACAACGGGCTAATGGCGACGGTCCGGGATCAATCTCTAGGGAAAAATTGAAGGTCTACGCTTCGTAATTTTGAACCACGGTCAGGTGACCATGTCAATACCTGATCTGGCACCCTACTTTCCAAACTTCCACGCCACAGCAAAGTGAAGACATTTGAAGTAACGACAGATTTTACATGCACCAGCCCCCGTGTTTAAGACGGTCTCTCGCTGGACCAAGTTTCGAATTCGCAGCAACTACAGGCAAAGCTATTACACACGTAACATTTTAATTTGTGCACAGTAGCTATTGGAATGTTAACAAGTTCATGCACAGTAGTTTGTTAAAAAATGTTTTTAAATTTATGAATATTTGCTAAAAATTAATTGTTTATACTCATAAAACCTATACAGTATTAGAATAGTGTTAAGAGTATTTTTACAAATATGGTTGTTATAATTATGAGAGGCTTTGACTTTTTAACATAAATGTAGGTTGTGTTTTTGTGAAGGTAGGTAAGTATTTTAATTAACGTCACACTGGAGCAACACAAAGGGCTATTGGTGACGGTTCGGGATCAATCCCAAAGGGAAAGATCCTAATGTTTTTGTGGAGGAAATTGCTTTCTGTACATATTCCTGACGTGAAGTCACTTGACCTGTTTTACGAATACGATTCGGCGTCACCAATCGAAATTCCAAAGAATGCGGTCTCAATTGATATGTAATAGTTGATAGATCGGTGCCAATTAGATTAAACGCCAAACGTCGCCCAAACGCTGTTAAGCTGCATTTAAGGTAACCTTATATGTATCCTGCCACAGCATTTGGGAAACAAGAAGACAAATGGATACTATTACAGCAATTTCATGGTATCATTTTGTTTTACAATTGAATTAAACATTACATAAAACAACCAAAAGTGTACCGAAGCTGATGCTAAGATACATTTTACACTTTAACCACATACTATGAATGTTACAATTAAATAGTTGTTCTTAAATATACTATGTTAGAAATAATGGATATAATTGTAACACAATTTAGGTGTGGAAGTTTGGAGAGTGGAGTGCGAGATCAGGTTTCGACCTCTTCATCTGACCGTGGTTCAAAATTGCGAGGTGCTGTCCTCGGATCTTTCCCATATTGATGGATCCCGGATCATCGACAATAGTCCGCTGTGTAGCATAACTAAATAAATTCTTTCACTTTTGGAAAAGGAATTACTATTATTCCTTTTGAAAACGTATCAAAATCGTACCCATTCTTTTGTCAAATCGGCAAAATGTAATGAATTTTTAGTGTGCCTCAGAATTTTAGCAATTTGTTTAGGTGTGCCATGAGATGAAAAAGGTTGAAAATCGCTGCTCATAATTTCATCAAATGATTGTAAGGGGATTTTACTGATTACATTATTACAAATTTTCAGTAGTGTGAATTTGACGCCTAATTCTTACCCGACATGAATACTTTCAAAATAAAATCATCTCTCCAAATCATCAATCCAAATCTCTTATCTACATAAATATTTTCAAACTAATATCCTCTCTCCAGAGTAAAAGGCAAAAGGCACAATAAAATTCTAAAGGTTTTAAGAAATGATTTATAAAGATGAAAACAAGATGATAAAAATTGTCTATAGCTATTTCGTTGGAATAAAACTTCTACCAGCATCATGACCAAAGTTTCTTTGCTTACTTTCGGTCTTGATGGTTTTCTTCCACCAAAATAGCTACAGAACATCATTTTAATCATCGTATTCTCATCTTTATCTGTCAGTTTTTGAAGCTTTTAGAGTGTGACTATCATCCCTGTTTCCCAATCAATGGCTCAAATGGGCGTTTCAACGAACGCTTCTGTACAATTCAAGAATATGAATCTGCATTTGAATGCATTGAATAGTCCAAGTTCTCTTGGTCCTCGTTAGATGAGATTCGGTCTTACTCTTAAGAAGGTTAATTGGACTTTAAAGTTAGTGACTTAAATTTCAGGAGATTGTAAGGTGATTTAAGTCTTCTAGACTTCTGATTACTTGTGGCCTCGTTACCTTCTTTTATTTTACAGTATTCAGAAAAGATTCAGGAGCAAAACTAATTGAATAGCCCCTGATAATCCAAATAAATCACCGAGTTCATTTTTGTAGAAGTAATTAGTGAAAAAGTGGTCATTTATACGTCTCAAAACCCATAATTTTTTTTGTCGATTATAATACGTCTGTAAAATGCATAAATAACATTTTTAGCAGAATACCTTCAAGTCAAACTGAATTATTTATTTAGTTATTTATTTTAGAACAAGTTATTTTAATGTGCGTATAATGTAATGTGCATTTTGATGTAACGATAAAATTTACTGCTTCGAAAATTCAGTAATTCATTAAATATAAGTAATGCAGTTCTGAAAATTTTAGTTTCTTGCCTACATTTCTAATTCAGAGGGCCGCGTCATCTGACTGCGGTTCAAAATTACGTGGCGTTGTCTTCGGTTCTTTCCCTTTGGGATTGATTCCGGACCGTCGCAAAGAGGCCGTTGTGTTGCTACAGTGCGACGTTAATTTAGTTACCTACCCTACTTTAATGGGATGTAACTTCAACAATCATGTCTAGACATTTCTGCGACCAACACACTTATTACAATTTTTAACTGATGCAAACATTTTGATTCAGTATATAATCACTATGATTGAATAGTTAGGTTTATCGCTCTACGGTCACGAGTATTAAGACCGGGATCTACGGCTTAAAGTGGATTCCGAAAAGTGGATAACGGGATTTGATGGCACGGACTGTTGAATCGTGGCCCCAGAGCTTGAACCACGACAACTAAGCCGACGAGTGAATAGTTTTGGCAAATAATTAAGTATCATCACATTTTTGGATTCATGAAATGTCTTAGAAAAATTAAAATTTTCCTCTGAAATTAATTTAAAATAGTGAAATATTTTGAGAAGGATTTTCGATTCAAACAACCAAACCAAATAAAAAACGAGATTTCACATCCTGTTACCAAAGTGCTCTTACATGATGCATATCGGGGTTACCTTAAAATGTAGCTTTTGCCGTTTTGGCGACATCTGGCACTTAATCAAATTGGTGTTGACCAATAAATTACTATACATCAGTTCGGAATTCATTCTTCTGAATTTTTATTGGCGACGTGCTGAAATCGTAACAGAAAAACAAGCCAACTGATGTCATGTCCGGAATACATACAGGAAGCATGTTCCATCACAAAAAACCCCACTACCATCACCTGCGTTTAGCTCGACAAAATAAATCTCCCATTTAAAAATGAAAAGTCAAACATTGCCAAATCGGCAATAAATCACATTAGTTCTTTACCGGAAGCATTCTTCTCTTCGGCAGTTTGTTTATGTTTACATTGAAAACCACCTCCCAGCAAAGTAGTAAATAATGCGCATGCATATATTCAGAGTGCAGTTAATTTCGACTTACCACTTACATCGTACTTTACGCCATTGAATTCTGAAAAGCAAGATACCGTAGCTGTACTACCCGACAGCGTAAAAGGCCAGCAGGATAGACCGTCCCATGTGATGTTGCAGAACAAAGCACCATCTGAAATAACAAGAGAAAAAATATAACTAGTTCGAGATCCACTCCACTACCAATACGACAGTTGACAAATATTTCTTCGTAAAAAAGGCCTTTTGCGTTGGTTTCCATTTGAATAAAGGCTAAACTATGTATCGAAATTATTTTTGTTAAAGAGATGGATCAAAGTTGCTGACTAGAGATAAAACGTGTTTAATTTTAATCTGTTACATCCAATTTAATTTGCACAGCTTGTTTGCAGTGGAAAAGTGCTACGAACTGTCAATGAACAAATGTAAAGAACCGAGGTTCCTATATAAACTTTAAGATGGAATATTTATCTTTTCCACTACAAACTGTCTGGTTTCGCAATTCACAAGTCTGATGATTTGAAATTCAGACCATAATGCTTTGTACATAAATGTGTGCGCACAGTAATTCAACTCCTTCGTAGAACGCAGTGTTATTAGTTTTACTATGAAAGAATGATAAATCTGTTTGTGGGAAGAATGTATTTGGGTTGTTTCACATTACCAAAATACTATAAACGATTCTTTTAAAATTTCATGAACTATGTAAAAACTGTGAATTTTACAATTAAAAATGTATTCTCCATCTCTACCCATTAAAAAATTTAAGTTAAAAAATATTTTTCAAACCTTATGCATGTATACATAATTTTCTATTCTTGAGAAATATCTTAATTTCTACGAGAAACTGGAGAGATAAACAAATACGTCGTCAAAAGCAAGGTGCTTGATATACTTATACGTATGTAAACAGATGAAAACCTTAGTCAAAATTGATAGTAAAATAGAAAACCTTCAAAATAATGTCTAATCAAAGTTTAAAAACTTCACCAATTAAAAAAATTATTCGGTAATGTAAAAGATCGTCAACTGTCATTTCTATGCTGTAAGACGTCTACCATCATTAATGATCGTCAATTGCAGCTTCGGTGGAATAAGACGTGTCCACCATCATTATGTACTGATGATGGTGGACGTCTAGATACACCGAAAAGGCATTGACGATCTTTTAAATTAACGAAGCATATTTTGCTGACAAAGTTTTAAAATAGTAATTAGTCACTGTTTTGAAAGATTTTCTATTTTTACTATACTTCTACGTGTTTGCAAAAGAAATCAATGATCCTCTTTTATTTTATGGGACGTTAAAGTAATCAGGAGTGAAAAATTACAAAATTAATTAACACAGGACCCTAAATAAATCCTTAAAAGATTCTGCGCTTTTATGAACAGTTGAATTAAATTTCAATACCTCATGAACACGTTTATTAGCTGGAAGAAAACTAGATTTTATATGCATTTTCACTTTATTCTGTCGGAAATATTTTTCTAATGAATTTCACAAACATTTCACTCGAAAAAAATTGCTTAGAGCATTTTGAGATTGTTGTTTGTTATAGTAAGAAAACGAATTGAAGTCTGAATAAAGAAATGAAATTGATTGGAGGTTTATTTTCTTTGTATAATTTTATAATTCAGCTTTGCTTTATCAATGTAATATTAAACTGCGTTGCCTCTTAGAACATCGATTTATACTCCAATCGATTCAATGCAATTACCTTGAAGGGAAAACGCCTGTAATATTTTAAAGCATTTCAGTTTCATTGAGAAAAATTCATTATTTTAGCTCTCCATTGATCTCTTTATAGTTCTCTTAAAACAGTAAAGAACGTTATAGTCAAGGCGGACATCGAAATTTCATGATTCATTTAATCACTGAAATTGGTTCTAAGAAATTTCTATCCAAAGCTTTTTACCGGTAGCCACATATTTCTATATTCCTATTATTTTTACATGTAATGAAATTTTGATAAGCTTCTAAAACTAAAAATTTAACTTCTTAGCTCTTTTTTCTTTCAGTCGGTGATTTGTTAAATTAACTTTTAAATATTGTATATACTCACAATTGCCGAAAATCAAAGATGATAGTGTATTCGTATCATGCGAGGTCACCTGATCTCAATCTAATGGAGCATGTTTGGGATGCTCGTCGAAGTAGGCTCGCATTGCAGCCTACACAACATCAAGGATAGCACATGCGCAAAGACGTACTCTAGTGTGCGAATAGGACACCTTTCCACAGAAACTCTTGGATTTCCTCATGGAAGTCATATCTGAACGTTATAAGGACTGCATTAGGGTCAAAGTCAAATACATTCCCTAAAAAATTGCTTTTAATAGGGCAAAAAATGTTTCTTTTGAAATAACAAAAGCTTACAATGTGTTCACCTAAGAATTTTATTTTAATTTCTTTAGTTCCCTGAACCAAGAGGCACAAGTGGATGTTCTTACTTTATTCCGCATACTTGCGGAATATTCATTTGCCATTTGAGGTACTTCGGTTACAGGTACTTTACAAGGGATTAATCTTGTATTGCATTATCCTTAATACTCGGTTGGTTGGATTGCATTTCATGGCGTAAGGGCCATGCGGTGCCAAACACAAGACAGACAACGTCAAGTAATAGACATACACACACAAGGAAAGTTTTATTGAAATATAACTAAGAAATACATCCAGTAAGGAATTTAACCTGCGCCGAATACGACTCGCAGGCTGCTAGCGAAGTGGGGAAACCCACTGAGCCATGACAGCCCCATAATATTTGAACATGTGTAAATAGTTTATACTAGAAAATAAAAAGGCCTTTTTATATTGAATACGTGGGGTTCATTAACTTCAATCTAAAAGCTTATTGATTATTTTCATCTCTCCCTCTGTCAAAGTTTATTCACAAAATAATTTCTAATGGGATATGTTGATGAGAAAAGAGATCACACAGCTTGTTCACGTTGGAGTAATAAAAGGTCGTTACATAAAATCCTTGATCAACGATATGACCACCTGAAGAACTGGGGAGTAGAATTGTAAACAGTAAACCCTGGAACTCAACAGCTTCCTTCACCTCTAAAACTTCTAGCCATTTTTAGGTTATTTAGTTCTCAACTTATTTTCTAACATTTCTCTTTTCTAATGCTTCGATACAGTACTTTTGACAGGAGTCGAGGGGAAGTTTTGTAAGTTATGTATCGCCAAATGGAGTTAGAAATGACTTTGAAGTCATAACTTGGGTGGGTTTACTTTAGTTCTGACATCAAAGGGTTAACTTCTTTAAAAGTTCAATTGACTGTTCCCGGAATTTCTGGGAGAGTTTTGTTTTTATCCTTGGAATAACAGACGAACCACTGGAGTTCAATGCTCAATTTTCAGAGGCAGGACAGGGCACTTACAGGGAAGCCAATTCCTAGGGGGTCTCAAACCTTTTGGGTTCCCAGAATATGAGAGATCAATATTATAAATTGACCGTTAATAAGAGTTGCTGAAAATCCAGAGTCCCTCAGGGTCCTACATTAAAAATAGTGGTCGTTGCGACTATTTCAGGAAACAGGTTCGTCAAATGAGGGGTTTGAACTTTTCTATATTTTATGTTGTGGACCCGACCTCGTAAAATATGAGAGATGCATATTATAAGTAAGCAATTAATATGGATAGAAACAAACTGGTCCGAAAACTCACATATGGGTGAAACAATTATGCTTTTTACTTGATTCCATCCAATAATTTCCTCAGGTTGGTACACTGGGCACTTGTTTAACCATCTAAGGAATTCACACGCATATATCCGTTTTGCAGTCTTCCAAGTATGACTTCTAACCAGTTTGAACTTCTTGACCAACAGAATCTTTCCTAGGATTCTTTTAATCAATAGATGCGGTTATTTAGTCATGCATATTGTGAGGAAAACAATACTACACTGCTCAGAACACACTACTACACTACTTTTTGGCCAACGAGATTGCAGCACTAGAGTCGGTATTTGAAAGGGCGGTGTTTCCGAGTTCTGGACTGTTTAAATAATTGAAGTGGTGAACAGTTTAGTTTTAAACCTAGGACGTTTAAAAACTCTTACTTACCATAGAATAATGAGTCTAATAATTTTGGCTGAGACAAATCTAAAATCATAAATTCGGTAAGTTTGTACAGTACTGCCTTTGAGAGCTGTAAAGATTAAATTATCTTTCTAGAACATAAAATAGAATTTTGTATCCCGGACAAGCCTTTCGAAACAATATATTGACTATATTTAGTAGTAATGATAAGACGAGGGGTACTTTCGCTTGTATACTTTTTATTTTGAGGTGAACAACATCTGTGTTCCAGTACTCTTCTGAAATGGAAGTGTAAAGAAGAATGTGAAAACTTTCAGGGTTAGACCTCCGAACTTAATACACAAAATTTATCAAGTACTTAAATCTATTTTGTCAAAAATATTTTCAAAGGTTTTTGTATGAGAGGAATTTTCAGGGTAAAACAAAAAGCCAGAAGGTCTGCGAAGGTTTTACTTCAACTGTCCAAATGCTATCGCATAATACATAGAGGGGGTACCATAAAATGAAGTTTATCGCCGTTTTGTAAATGTTTGGAGATTAATCTAATTGATGTTGGCCAATATCAACTATCATATATCAATTCGGAATTTATTCTTTGGAATTTTTATTGGCGGTTCTTAAAACGTATTCGAATAAATGTCAACAGACGTCCCAATCAGAATACGTACAGGAAACACGTATCGCAGCAGAAACATTTATATTTAGCTTGCAACGCTATGGGCAGAAAATGCTTCTCAAAGGCATAAACTATTGGGAAATTAAAATTACTTCAGGTTAAAAACTAATTTGATTGATCACCGCTTTGACGATGTCTGGAGTTAACAATTTTTAACATTAGCGACATGATGAAATTACATTCAAGTATATAATGAACAGGTTACCATAAAATTAACGCCTTCTGTATTGATATTTATAGACTATTTCATGGTTAAATTTTTCAAAATACGAAAGCAATATCGGTATTTCAATATTTTTATCTATTTGTTTTCGAAAAGCTTTGTCCGAGAATTTGTGGATTGATCCATAAAATATATTACGAGCATTATCATTGAGAAAAATAAATCTTTATTTTAAAAACAGCTTACCTTCTGATACGTTCTCTTGATTGAGAAGTGAGCTGTTGCAGTATATATCTTCTAAGCTTAGTTCATTTAAAATTGGATATGGGATCGTAAAAAGATCCTCTTCAGTAGGTTCAGCCTCCATATATACTCAATTGTAGTATTCTCAATAACACTGCAGAGCACAACTTTACAGCTCACCTAGAATTAATGACAGTGAATTCACACATTAGAATTAAAAGCATGAAACTACATTTGCTACAAAGTGCTTCTAAAAGATTATATTAACTTTGAAAAATGGAAATTTTTTCCTATGAGAAAAGAGTAGAAAAATCTATACTTATCAGCAATATATAATGAATGCATATAAATATTTTATATATAACTAGCTGAATTATGCCCTGCGTTGCTCGGGTTGTTTGTAATTCATTATAATATTACTCACTGTTATTCCTATGGGGATTTCGAATTGTTTTTGGACCCTCTGCAGACAAAGGGCAAATTGAACGGGGTTAATATATATCCTATGTTTCCCACAGGATTCTGAAGAACGAATGTACCAAATTTGGTGTAAATTGGTCGGATAATGATATATATATATATATATATAATATACTCAATGTTATTCATATGGGGAATTTCGAATTGATTTTAGCCCCCACTGCAGACCCAGGACAAATCCGATTGGGGTTAATATATAGCCTAAGTTTCCCGCAGGATTCTAAAGAATGAATGTACCAAATTTAGTTTGAATTGGTCTGACATTGATCTTATAAATACGCAATGTTATTCCTATGGGGATTTCGAATAGTGTTTGAAGCCCCTCTGCACACTCAATACAGATACTACGGGGGTTAATATGTAGCCTACGTTACCCGCAGGGTTCCAAAGAATAAATGTACCAAATTTGGCGTGGATTGGTCAAAGGGTGTAGATTTGTATATAGAACAGACAGACGTGTCAACTCTGCTTTATACGTATATATAGATTTCAGATGCAATTGAAATGAATGCAAATGAGCTATTAGTAAAGAAGCAGGGCATTTAATATGCAGACACAAGTGTATTGAAAGGTAAATAAGAAAAAGTGAAAAATAGTTATTTCTATAACCAATATTAAGGAAAGGAAGTGAGCCCACTTACTTTATAAACGGAAGTAGAGAGATTGTCACTTTAAAAAGCCTCACATAGGTACAGAAAAAACTCAATATGTCTTTCTTTTTAAAGTGACAGCCGCTTTACACACCTTAATAAAGTAAGTGGCTCACTTCGTTTCCTCATTTCACTCGGGCCACGGTAGCCAGCTTGGAAGAGTAACGGATTAGCAACCGGAGGGTTGCGAGTTCGAATCCAAACCAAGACCGTCGTGTACATGGGGGCTGGTGCATGTCAAATATGTCGAGGCCTCAAATGTCCTCCCATTGGTGTGGCGTGGAAGTTTGGAGAGTGGGATGCTATATCAGGTGTGACCTCGTCATCTGACCTTGATTCAAAATTACGTGGTATTGTCCTCGGACCTTTCCCTTTGGGTCCCCCGTCGCCAATAGCCCGTTGTGTTGCTCCAGTGCGACGTTAATTAAATACCTACCTTATTTCGCTCATAAGTAAGAGCTATTTACAAGAGATTTGAGGTTACAAAGCAAAACAATCTAGTGATTTTCATCAAATTTATTAGTTCGGTAACTAGACTGATAAATATTGTCTGTCTTTGTAGGAAAGACATTTCACATATTTTGTATACGCCTCTTACTAGCGTTACATACTCAATTGATTAACCATAAGCTTAATAGAAATATTTCAATCTCAGTAGATATGGAATTCTTAATTTTCATTTGTCGGTGAGATACGAGACGTCTTAAATTGAACAGTTTCATAATGTATTACGATCGGAATCGTGGAATCAATTACAATATCCAATCAAAATTCTCTTGGTAGTATTCAAATAACCAATCCAGTTCTATGATTGATATCACTGCCTGCAGTTCTCTCTGAAGGCTGCGAGTTAGGCTGTCTAGGTAAATATTTGTTTGTTCCTATATCAATCCAGTATTGCAGTTATTAATATCTATCACTTAATTAAACTGTTAGTATTTCTCGGTAATTCTTTTTACTGACTGCTCATTTTTACTATTATGTGACTGTTTTTTAAAGATGTAACTACAATTAAATGTATAACGTATAATAAAGATTGTAAAGAAAAGAAAAATTAAAATTATCGAAGCAGAAAAAGCGAATGTAAATGTTACACTTATTTAGTATTGCGAGCTAAGTTGAATGATGAAACTAAAAAACCAGGTTAATTGGGTTTTTATAACAAAAGGGCTATATTTTTCCAAGCCATGACAAACACAAGTCGTACAACGCGATGGACATACACACTAAGAAAGTTTTGTTAACAGAAGAGAGAAATACACGCAGGGTAAATTACAGGAATTGAACCTGCATCGCCTACAAGTAGCAGGTTTCTAGGAACTAAGCTAAAACGGCCTCCTAGAAATAAGTAATATAATTTAAATATAAGTTTTTAAAACTGATTTTTAATTTTAAATCAAATTGTGCGGCAAACATTTACATCTACAACTCAGTGTGAATTAAGTACTTAACACTGAACTATATAATATTTTTTCTTAGCATTTTGAGTGCAACTGACATAAAAATCTCCAGTCCAGTTAGAGGTAGGTAGTTAATAGACGTCGCTCTGGAACAAAACACAACGGGATATAGGCGACTGTCTCCGGGATCAATCCCTAAGGGAATGATCAAGGACAACGCCTCGTGATTTTGAACCACGGTCAGATAACGACCAGTCCAGTTGGAAGAGTAACGGATTAGCAATCAGAGGGTTGCGAATTCGATGCTCGGTTCAACCAAAGACCGTCATAAACACGGGGGCTGGTGTACGTTAAATCCGTCGTAGTCTCAAATGTCCTCATGTTGTCGTGGTGTGGTAGCTTGGAGTTTGGGAGGCCAGCTCAGGTGTTGACCTCATCATCTGACCATAGTTTAAAATTACGAGGTGTCCTCGGATCTTTCCCTTTGGGATTGATCCGACCTTCCGCTTTGGGATTGATTCGGACCGTCGCCAATAGCCCGTTTTGTTGCTCCAGTTCGCCGACGTTAATTAACTACCTACGTACCAAGTATATATAAATTTCCCACTTATATCTGAAAGTCCCACTTATTCTATCTAGTAAAATTTCACTAGACACATTTTCAAAGTATCGATGTAAATTTAATTCAATTGTAAATAATTAGCTTTTGAAATAGGGTCGCTCCTCTGCGACGTAAATTCAACTACCCTACCTATCTAATCTAATATCTAGTTATTAAAGTTTAAATTGAAGTGAAACTTCAATGAAATCAATTCCAAACTTCAATTCACTTCAAATTAAGTGAAACTGAAAGCTCAAAATGCTTCTATCCTGCTGTGCATATCAGTGAATTTCCAAATTTAATTAAAGGTGGAAGCATTACTTTTCACAGGTGAGTAATTTACATTTATTTAAAAAAAGGGTTGCCGGCAAAGTATGCAAAGCAGGCATTATATAGAATTCCTAGGCAATGTATAAAATGCCTGGCGTTTTGGGGCAAAGTTATGAAACGATTAATATTTCACACATTTCCTAGGCATTCTATGCAACGCCAAAAGACAAACCGGAAAAGTATAAAGTAATAACTTTTCTCTTATTATTTTCAGTAAGAAAGTTCTGTATTTGATTTGATATTTTCTTCTTTCGTTTATGTATTTTTGATGAAGGCCTTTTCACACACACACACACACACACACACACACACACACACACACACACACACACACACACACACACACACACACACACACACACACACACACACACACACACACACACACACACACACACACACACACACACACACACACACACACACACACACACACACACACACACACACACACACACACACACACACACACACACACATGACTCTTTTCAAATTTTACTTTTTTTGTGAAAAAGACAATTAAGTGCAATTTAAAATAAAATTCTTTCCTTCCTTATTGCAACAAGTAGGTTCAAATTTTATTTTCTCTTGTTTTCCTCAATAAGAAAGTCCTATACTTTATTTTGTATTTCTTTCTTTTCACATACGTCCTTTTCAATAAAAGCTTTTTCTTGACTATCTTTTAATAATTTGCCTAAATAGCATTTGTCATTCTATATAATGCCTAGGTATTACATACAATGCCTAGGGAAAGTATATATGATATTAAAATAATTAGGATATTTTATACTTTGCCCCAAAACGCCAGGCCTTCTATATATTGCCTAGGCATTCTATACAATACCTGCTTTTCATACATTGCCGGTAACATATACAATAAAGTATCTTAATATTTGCTGGCATAATAATATAGTCTCTTGCTTTAGAATTAATATATTTGCGAACATTTCTTATTATACATAAACATTTCTACTTGTGTATAATACATTTTCTACTTTTATAATAAATGTATATCCAAAGTAACGTTTAAATTAAAATAATTTATTCGATTCATGTTTGCTTTTATAAAAAAGCGTTGATAAAGGCTTGAAACAATAAAAATAATAAATCGAATTTTAAAAAATTGTGTTGAATTGTTTTCAGTCTTATCGATGATTTTTTACTCCAACTTGGATCAGTATTTTGTTTAGAAGGTTGTGCGATAAATAATGTTATGAAATGATAAAATAAATTTAAATATGTATTTAAAATTTTATTTCTTGTTTTATATGCTTGCTTTTTTCTTGCAAAAATGTTTAGCATCAACCCATCTGTAGAAAAATGAGAATTGAAAATAAATAAATAAAAAAAAAGAAATTCGTAACTCGAGTATTATTTAAAATTCGAAATTGATTAATTCAAACATCGATAAAGAATCCCAAAGGCCGAATACAAATGTAAAACAAATTTATATACGCTTTAGATAACCTTCAGTGAACTTGTAGATAATTTTCTACTGAAAAATTTAAAAAAGGATTCGTTTTTAGGGGAAAACCAAAGCAATGCTTAAACAAATATTGGATAAGTGTTGCTTAGCTATTTTGAGGTATTTATTTTTTACACAAATCAGCGAGTGTGTGCCGACAAGAGAAAAATGCAAACAGCTTATTATTAAAATGGCATAAAATAAAAAACGAAATTTAACTCTTTTCGATCTAATTTTAAACATTTAGTGCAGCTGGAAAATGTCTGAAAACATCTGCTTGACACTCCTGATTTTGATTTTGAAAAAGTATAAATAAAATAATAGATAACTATAAATTCTCTCTCTCCCATCTCTCTTTACCAATTTCAAACCATTTTTCTTTATTGTGTTTTGTTATTTTAAGATAAATTCCCGAAAATTAAATAACTTCGAGCGATTTCTGAAAGCATTTCTATTTATATTATTTTTCAATTCTAGAAATAATCGTGACATTGATAAAAATGCATTTAACAGCGTAAGGAAATCCCTAAGCCACTAATCCTTTGGTGTCCATCTGGCAAGAGGGAGCATTTTTTAATTTTTCCCCTAAATATGGAATAAATAAAAATACTGTATATGGAAATATACGAGTAGACATACACAAAACATGCTCTTCTGTAAAATGAATGTATTTCCTATTGATGTAATTTTCTTAAATTGACAAAACTTAGTTTTTAAAGCCTTGAATTTTTCTGATAACTTTTACGAAAGCGAAACATTTTAGAGCACTGCCTTTCGTCTAATTCGAAATAATTTTATTTTATGAAATGAGTAATTTTGAATCGAACTTTATATTCATCTGATAACACAGACTAACAATTTTAAACTTTTTTTAACATGGGTGAAATAAGGTTTTCTAACTAATTTTGGGGTGCTGAATTCGAATATGACTATAAAAATATCCATTACGTATAGTTTTTCTGTATAATATTTTTTATTGAACAAAAGCAAACTCCGATTACACCACAGAAGTACAACACGGGACTTACAGAAGTAAGTTGAATTAACAAAGAAACAGTGGAAAACAATTTAACTAAAATTACAAGATTTGATTTTTTAGTTAAATTGTTTTATTTTATAACTATAAATTCAATTGCTGTATTTCAAAAGATGTATATACAGTGTGTAATATTTATGTCTTGGAAGTGCATGTATGTGGAAACAAATGTTATATTTTATTAAATTATAAAAGAAAGCTGAGATTCAAATTGTATTTATTACAGCATTTATTTTTCTTGTTAATTTTAAAATTGTAGATGTGAAAATTATAAATGCCATATTCGCATATCACTAAATGAGACAGCAAAAAAGTATACATGAATAAATACAAAATTAAATTTATGTACTCCTATATCGTATACCCATACAAATAGATATTTTTCTCTTGTGTGTGTCTTGTCCTCAAAACCAGTCATGATCAGTCAACTAATCAATCATCATTGTGGGTTAGTTGAGTTTTATACCGCAAAGCCTTATTTGGCTTAGCCATCACTGAGGGATACCACTTGCTTTGACACCTCTCCTCATAGTTTGAATATTTTGGATGATGGAACCTCTCCTCTATAATTCGAATGATGGAACATTTCTCCTTGCTCATCTCTGACTACTTCTAGGTTGTCATGAAAGAATTCCAGATGAGAATCTAGGAAATTTATTTTCAAGGACATTCGGCACTCAAGATTATAGTTCTAGAGAAGGTTTTGAATGATCTGTTGGGGTAGTTTTCTTTGTGGTTCCACAAAAATGTGGATATTTTGGAAATTTATCCGTTAAGTGCAAGAAACGTGGACCAAATTTGTCCATAGCCTTCACAATGTTTTTCATCAGCTCCAGTTTGATATGAACTGGTGGATGCAAAACACCACAGGGGTTGTCTAAAGGCATGAGATGAAAGTTGCTCTCTCCAGATATGAAACATCTCTTTCAGGCCAGTCTTTTTCGTAGTGTTCTACTGAAGTCCGACTATCCCACACAAAGAAAACAAAAAAAAAATTGGGCGAAGCGACTTTGAAGCCCGAGCAAAAGTAATATCACTTTCAGATCAACGTATATTTTTCTATGCTGTCATAAGGTTTCATTCCTATAGCATGTGGTACTGAAATTAAAGATTTGATTTTTGTTGTATAAAAGGAGAGATTTTAAACTATCCTTGGATGTGGCGATAAATAGACATTATTCATCACAATCGTGATATATTCCTACATCTGTCATCATCTGGAATATTTAAACATAACACATACCATTCTGCATTTCATAGAAAGAAAACAAAACCAAAATTTCTACTTTTGAACACAACTTTCGAACGAAATCATTCGGTTCATTTCGCTTAATCAAGTGGGGCTCGTCTACATGCTTAGAAGTACATGTAGGATCAGATCTCTATGTGCATCCATATCTTTCTCTGATGAAATTTGAATCTATCCTTTCACAGTTCAGTGGAGGATTTGTTATACGAAGATTTTTCACACGAGGAATGATTTTTTGACCAAAATTTGCACCACACAAATAAGCAACACATTTCTCTTTTAATGAAAGATGCAACAATAGTGGTTCGATTGCGGTTTCATATTCCCTACCAGTGAAAAAAAAATAGCGTTGCCACCCATAAAATGCCAGATGAATAATATGAAATTTAAAAGAACTAATGTCATTTCACATGCTTAAAATGTCAATTTTTAAAGATAGTAAATAATAAATGTCCAATAACAAAAGAATTTGACGTGATGGCCATTGTTAAATTTTTTATTACATTTTATTAATAATCAAAGTTAAATCTACGCTAATAGCTGAATCAGTCAAGATCTTGCTCCAGTCTGACACAAAGATTACTTCGAGGGAGTGTATTTTCTGATTTCTTCCGGATAATGTGTTTACTCCCTTCTATCTCAAATTCTTGGCGAGAGTTTGTAGACTGTTCTTTACGTTTTCTTTCTTTCTCTATTCTCATGTCATCGCATTTTATTTGTGATTCTCGTATAGTTCTTTTCCTCGAGGCAACAACCTTGAAACAGTTTTTAGAGATGATGCTTGCTTTGTTTGGAGTCTCCGAAGATATGAGCATTGTTATAGTCTTTCTCATACCACTAAGAAACAAATGATTTATTAGTTTTTGTGGCAGGATATTTGTGGACTACTCTGAATAAAATCCAAATTAGGGTCGTTGTGTAATTTCAGCCTCCCAGAACAATTGTGTATATTTCAAAATAGTCTACACATTTTGTAACTCGATAATTTATTTTAAATAAAATTTCATCCTCTAAAACGTTTATCAAAATTTACTAACGTATTAAACGTAAATAAAATTAATCATAGAAGGGTTGGTATACAATGGATTTGTGAAGTAATTAGCAGTTAGGATTTTTTTCTTTTTATACAACGCTTCAAAATATACTATTTTTTTCGTGCTCAAAATATGTGTATACAATTCTGCCTTTTGAAAACACAAACTTCGAAAGCTAATCTTTTAAAGAAGATTGCGAACATGTTATTCAATCTCACAGCAAAATTATATCTGAAACGAAGCACTGTTTTGATACACTAACATCAACTGTAGCGTAGTATAAATTCAATATTATAATCTAAAGTACATGTTACGTTTACTCACAAAATTTTTTTAGAAGACAATATAGTTTTAGTTTATAAGATATACACCAAAGAGAGAGATTAGTTACCTTGAGTATCACCTTAAACTCAAGGAACCAATTATATAATATTTTTCATGAGTTTAAAAGGGAATATAAGATCTGATATTTTTAAAACGTGCTTTAGAAGACTTGTAAATACTTTAAAGACATGGGTACACTAAAGATTTTTGTCTTTGCAAAAATAAAATTCACTGACATTTGTTACCAAACTATGTCATCTTAAATTTTATCCAACGCAGAATTGAAAAGTTAGGATTATAATACCAAATACTTTAAATGGGTAGAATTTTGTTTAGGTGTTATATATTAAAGAAACACTAAAATTCTGGATGCTTGTTTAATGCTGAGAATGTTGAATTTCAAAATAATGTTTTTTCATCGGAGGCTGGAAAAGGGATATTTTCGATTTTGCTTTAATAATGAATCCTCAAATTTAACTGAAGATTTGTGACGAATAAAAATTATTCATAATTAAAAAGAGGGAGTATATGGAACAGTCCCAAAACATTTTCATTTCCAGTACATATGTAACGAAATCCATAAACACTTTTCTTTAACATACTCTGTTTATAGTTGCTATTCATTTCTTAATCGAGTTCAAAGTCACGAAATCATTATTAATTCAAAATAATTGCAATCCTATATCTCCGACCTCACTGACCAAACCACTAAAAATGATGGTTCACCGTTCACACGCTCTGCAGTTTCTCACAAACTTTTCTCTTTTCTGTTGATTATTTATATACAGCTCGAACGTCTCACGCTTAGTTCGCTATTCGCAATTCGTCTTCATTATGTCTTAATCTAAATCAGATTTTGTAAGTCTAAACTTCAAGGCCCATGCCTACCTCGTCTTAATGGTCATTTTAAAGACTTTCGATTAAGCCGATTTTTGGATTCCCAAATTCATATAATCGAGATTCTACTATATTTTCTGAGACCCTATTAATATATGTGGATATGAAACCTAAAATTACTTTATACAAATTCTCAGCCATTTTGGCTATTAAGCTCTTTCGGAAGAAAAACACCTTTACTTCAGTAATTTATGTTATAAAAGTTTATTTAGAGTAACCTCTTCATTAAGAAGTAAGATGATGAGTTGGTATTTGGCTTCTTATGGTGCAATGGACCATATTTGTCCAAGCTGCTTCAAACGTAAGGCAGGCAACGGCAAGTAAAGGAAAATACATAGGAAAGTTTTATCTACACAGAAGAGAGAAATGCACCTCGGGGAATCGAACCTGACAGGAATTCAGTTCCATACTGTATTCATGTCAGGTTCGTATACTTTGTTCCATACTATGAGCATGGAAATATTTCTTTCATTCACCGAATGTGTCATCAAGAAATTAACATTTAATTTCTGCCATAAAAACACAAAAAATGTTCTAATAAAATTTTGACAATAGCACTTTTGCTGACTTTTGTGATTTTGGGTGTTTCTCTATAATAAAAGTGATACAAATCAAATTAGCCAATGAAAGCGAATAAATGTTTATAAATTATCGTTTTTAAGCATATCTCTATACTTTGTTCTATACTGTGAGTGTTGAAACATTTTCTTTCTTTCACTGTATTTGTGACCAGGAAATTATTCCAACTGGAGTACAATTCTATTTTATTTACTTTAATAGCAAATGGCAATAAATCTACAAATTAGGATTGTTCAAGGTAGGTAGGTAATTAATTAACGTCGCGCTAGAGCAACACAACGGGCTATTGACGACGGTACGGGACCAGTTTCGAAGGGAAAGATCCAAGGACAATGTCTTGTAATTTTGAACCATGGTCAGATAACGAGAAAAACACCTGAGCTGGCACCCCACTCTCCAAACTTCCACACCACGCCAACGTGAGGACATTTGAGGCCACGACAGATTTAACGTGCACCAGCCCCCTCTGTACACCACGGTCTTTGATTGGATTCGAATTCGAAACCCTCCGGTTACACTTCCAACCGGGCTATCACTTCCCGATTTTTCAAGAAAAACAGAAATAGTTAGCATATTTATGCACAAAATAGTAGCAAATTCTAACAAATTCAATATAGTCAATAATAATGTCTAAACTAAACAACTAATTAAATGTTTCTGTGACTATATCCAAAAAATGTCTATTATACATTATTATGGTCCCAAATTATTACGGTTATTAAGCTCCTTCGGTAGTAAGGCACGCCGCAAAATACAATGGAGAGCGATCTATTTGTTCCTATATCAATATAATCCCTCATCTAAGACATATTCTCTTCGTGATACCTATTGGGTTCATTTGTCTTCATCAAATGCTGTATCTACGACATCTGAACCATCTTCTGTTCATGATAGAGCATCGCCAGTTTAAATGGAGCTGGAAATCAACTTCGTTTTTTCTATTCAGACACTTATGAATAGATGTCGTCGAATAGATGAATATCAGTTTTGCTTTCATCTATTCTCACTAATTTTGAATGTTAATTATTTTAATTACACGATTTGTGCTTATCAACCAAATCATTAAAAACTTTTAATTCGAGGTTTGATGAGGGATAGTGGTATCTCTCCTGGTGGTTTATCTTAGCGTCGATAGGCATTTTAGGTATTTTTTAATTAACGGGCTCTTGGCGACGGTCCGGGATCAAACCCGTAGGGACAACATTTTAATTTTGAACCAAGGTCAGATGACGAGGTCACACCTGAGACGGCACCCCACTCTCCAAACTTCCACATCACGCCAACATGAGGACATTTGAGGACACTACAGATTTAACATCCCACGCCCTACAGCCCCCACGCACACGACGATCTTTGAATTGAGTTTCGAACTCGAGACCCTATCTTAGCGGCGAAAACTGCCTATTGGTGACCAGCCTCTGGTGCAAACACAATCCATACACCTTTTAACGCTCTGTTTGGATGAGATTTCTTGTCCAAGATCTGTTCAACTTTGCTAATGACGAGATACTTCGTCAAGAGACAAAAAGCCCTTATTATTCCAAGGGGAATGAAGATCCAAGGAGGAAAAATAAATTGTTCCTTACCTAGCGGTGGTGAGTTTGTAACAGTACAAACTCACCACCGCTAGGTAAGGAACAATTTATTTTTCCTCCTTGGATCTTCATTCCCCTTGGAATAATAAGGGCTTTTTGTCTCTTGACGAAGTATCTCGTCATTAGCAAAGTTGAACAGATCTTGGACAAGAAATCTCATCCAAACAGAGCGTTAAAAGGTGTATGGTTTAATGCGTCGGTAATGGACAAAGTGCGGTAGAGGATTATGGGCTTACTCTTTCTACCTAACAAGAGTACTAACTTATAATTGGAAAAAAAGAGAATATAAATATGTATATTCCACAGTCCGAATTTGGTATGTTTCCATTGAAGTCATGTGGCTTTAAAGGAGTATATGTGAAGGATTTTCAGTGTAAACAAACAAACCAGACGGAAAGCGAAGATTTTGATTCCACTATCCAAGTACTCTCGTATGATACATATCGGAGTTACTTTAAAATGTCATTTATCGGCGACGCCCCCCCCCTCCTCCCCTTCCGTTTTATCTAATTGGCATTGACCAGTCAACTTTCTGAATTAATTCTTTGGAATTTCTATTGACGACCAGCTGAAATCGCATTCGAAAACCAAGCCATGATGTCACTTTTGGAATTTGTACAGGAAACGCGTTACGCAGCTGAAACACTACAATCACCCTAGGTTTATAGAATAGAGTATAGGGATGTTCCATTAACTTTGACCATCACCTACATGTAGCGTGACAGAAAAAGCGTCCGATTCGTACGATTAGGTGTTAGGTTGAGTAAACAATACGCTTCCAGGGCGTCTTTAACGTGGATTCCAGCTCTGAGTTTATTGTTCGGCGCCAGAAGCAATTATAGTGATTACAATTTGGCGAAAATCGCCTTATTTGTTTTTGCCCGTATGGCAGCCCTTTTCTACCATTCTAGGAGTAGATTCAACTCACCCAACAACTACTTTCTTATCAGAGCCACACCCATTGCAAGTTGTTCGAAAAAGATATTTAAAAATTTAATACACAAGTACAATATAATTAGTAGTTTAGATATCAGTTGACAAGAAAACTCAAAAGTACTCCAAGGGGTAATCTAATTACCCTTTTTATAAATTTTGCGAATAAATGTGTGGTTTTCGAGCATCCTTTTCCTGTATTCATACATTTTAAAATCAAATTTAGATGAGAAAAGTTATAGCTTTTGAAGTAATTGCAGTATCTTTTGAATTATGTATATTTATTTATTTGATATGATTACATATTTAATTAAAAAAATTACCATGAATTCAATACGTAGCGCGTACTACTAATTAGTAAGCTATTCATTCGTAATGAACAGTATGCAATGAAATCTTTTACTTATATTAGCTGAATTGAAACTTGGTTTAATGAAATTTTCTCATATCATATCTTGAAACACGACTTTGCTTTTATCTTTCAAAACATAAAATTGAATATTTATCCTCTTTCTTGTGATTGTTGAAGCCTTTAATAATTAGGAATGAAGTGTTCAATACTTTCCATTGAAAGGGTTTGAAGTACTATGGAGTAAAATGTCAAGGAAAAGATTTTATAAAAGGGATATGATGATGAAAATTATCAGTATATCCAAAGCAAATATTTCCCCAATCTCTGGGTAATGAGCTAGATGAGCGTCGAGTAATTGAATATTTTAACTGAAGCATCTTGTTTTAAGAATGAAAAACTATTAAGTGTTTTGTGTTGAAAACTGATAGAGAATGCTTCAATCTTCTTCAATAAAATGGAATTTAGGAAGGGGAATTCCGTGTTAGTGATAGATAGAATCTTCGATGCATTTTGAGAAAGTTTAAGAAATAAAAGTTTCAGGAAATTCTATTATTCTTATATGAGTCAATTAAAGTATTTTGTTAGCTCCGAACTGATTAATTTTTCTGGGATGAAAAATGAAGTCAATATTACATTTTTTTATAAATTTAAGCATTTATCTCAAAAAGTTAAGCTGCGTACATGAATTAAGGTATCTTACAGCCATCGAAACGAGATTTTCGGTCAAAATATAATTTTTTAATATTTATATTACTATTTCAGGTTCTTCTTGCATTATTATTCTAGCTTTTATATCACGTGCGATACATGATTTTATCTATTTCCCCAAACGCATTTCTCGTTTCTTGCTAGTCCCAAAATACGATACCTGAAAACTTACTTCTCGAATCATGCTGCCTACTTGGTATCGTATTCATAGCGTTTGTCGGCCACACAATGGGGGATAACCTAGTTGGTAGTCACGTATAAGCAACTGGAGTATTGCGAATTCGAAGCTCAGTCCAACCAAAGACCGTCGTACACAGAGGCTGGTGCACGTTAAATTTGTCTTGTCCTGAAATGTCCTCACGTTGTCGGGGTGAGGAAGTTTGGAGAGTGGGGCGCCAGATCAAGTGTTGATCTCGTCATCTGACCGTGCTTCAAAATTACGAGTTGTTGTTCTCGGATCTGTCCCTTTGGGATTGATCCCGGACCGTCGCCAATAGCCCGTTGTGTTGCTTCAGTGCGACTTAAATTTAATAGACTACGTACAACACAGTAGGTCCGAGTTCGAATCCTGGTTTGAAAAATCATGGGCGTTAGTGATTGTCCATGTTAGGAGCAACTGTGGCTTACCCACTGGATACTTCCTTACAAATAGGGGCCAGTTCACCCCTTATAGTGCCGAAGAGATAAAGGTCGAGTTTAAAAAAGCTTCTCGAATCATTATGAAATATTTCGTTGGTGTTCTCAGAAAAGCAATTGAGGGAATGAAGAACAAAGCCATTGAATGAAAACTCACATACTTTTTGGATGTAAGAAGTGTGTATTTGTAGTCATTTTGCAATTTTTTTTGCTATTGGTCCCATTTATCTACACAAAAATATAACTACTTATTATACTCATAAATAATTGTTACTATATAAGTATTTCATTAATGTTACGATACTTTTTATAAAATTGAAAAAAATAGTCTTTGTAAAATCAATTTTGGGTAACGGCCAAATTTTTGATACGCGTTTTAACAAATACTTTAAAAAGAAAACCGGAGATTTAACTTTTTGTGCATTTTCGAACAATTGGATTTGAACCCATTAGAACAATTTGGAGTTGAAAAGGAGTTCCAATTTGTTCCAAACGTAAGGAAAAATCCTCAGAATGTTTGTAAGATAATTACATTACAAGGTAATCGGACATCACGGATAAGTTTAAAATATATTACTTTAGATTGGAATTCCTTAAAAATTAGTTTACAGATGGTTTTTCAATTGCAATGTTATTAAGCATGTTACTTCAGCTATTATCTGAACATAAAACAGTTAATTTTTATATTCAAAATTTTAACAATAAATTTGTCTTTCAACAAGATAACACTTTATCTTGTTGGAATGCATAGAAAAAGTTCAATGCAACTCACTTTCATTTAAATTTAAACTGCCGAAGACACTGCATAAAAGGCATTGAATGGCAATAATTTTCCCAAACTACCACGATATAAAGTATGAAGAGTACGGTATACTCAAGTCCAACACAATGACAAATCCATTTATTCCGATTTTAGAGTCATAAGTTTTTGATTCTGGGTATCAACGAAATTCAACTCAACAATAAGAATATATTTTTGTATGTCTATTCTTTTATTTGTGAAAAGCTTCTCGACGATTTATTGCCCAGAAAAGAATAAAATTTAAATAAGTCTGCTCGAAACAAGACCAAGATACTGCTCGTTTCGGTTTCTTAAAAATATTTCTTTCCTTCACTGAGTTTTTGGATTTACATAATTCTGCAGTTTAGTAAACGCTTAGGGACTTATTTTCAGCACTCTTAGTTCAGTTAGTCCCACAACAAAAGAATGAACTGTAGGATTTTTCAGGGGAGAATGGTTATTGAAGAATTTTTTTAATGTTTATAAATCTCATATTTCTTCTTCGTTCAGTTTTCATACTTCTGGCTGCGATCCCCAACAACAGAATTTGTGGAATAAATACTGGGTGCTGAAATTATTCTTTCTTTATTTAATAAATGGAACCACAGTTTCTACTTTTTTTTTATCTAATTCATAAAATAGGAGATTGTAAAATGAATATTTTTGTCATTTTATTTACTCCAACTATCTATCAACTTCTGAACTAAATAAAGCGGCACAATATTTTTGTTTATTATATTTAAATATACCTCTTATCTTAAATGCAGATACCTGTCGAAGCGCGAAAGGCAATTCACACACACAATAAAAACACAACCAGTTGTAGTGGACTGTATGAAGTTTAATGTTGAATTATTACTCACTCACAAAGCCAATTCTTCCCTGTGAAGAATTACACAAAAATGATGGTATTAAACCATGAAGCAAAAATCCTTCATGGATTTCGGTTTGCAATAAAAAAAAGAACGCTGCTGTCTCCTCACACGCAGAATAAAAATTAGAGCTGATGAAGCGCGAGCTAAGATCACCTGATCAACTGCGCGTGCCCTGTAAAATAAAACTCAAACCAAAACTAAAAGTCACGTGGGAGGAACAGAAATAAAAATTCACTACAATCCAACTTTAAACATCATCGAGTCCTGCGAAATTGTAGGCACTTTTATTTGTAATACATTTTATTACACACACATTTTGTTCAGTATACTTTTTGCTTTAAATTTCAGAATACACGAGGTAGTAAAATTTAAGAAACAAATACCGCCTAACTGGTATAGTGGTAATAGTTTGTCTGCCATCCAGTAGGTCACGTGTTCAAATGTCAGTTTGTAAGCGCATGGATGTTAGTGATTGTCCCTGTTAGTAGAAACGGCAGCTGACTTGTTGGATACTCCTTCACAAATAGCCGTCAGTTCGCCCCTTATAGAGCTGATGGTTGAAGAGTTCAATGATCGTGCATTAGAAAAAAAAAAGAACAGTAAAGTAAAAAAAGATTACATTTTGCGAATTTTCAATCAAATAATTAGTTCTGTTTCATTAATATTAGTTCTAATATACTACTTAAGTAAAGAGGAAGGAAATAATATGCGTAAGGTGTATAGTTATAATGTTACTTTTTGCATTAAATATTTATTTAAATAAGTGGGAATACTGAACAGAATCGTAAAATCAAGTGTATAAGAGGAAAACACTTATTCTTTTATTAAAAAATAATACTTAGGATGGCTTTTTTAGGGAATTGAAGACCTGCAAATTGTCATTCGTACGTGGTATATTTTGTAAATTCTAAACAAAATTCGCGTATCGTAAAATATTTTAAATGAAGTTTCTTGTTTCACTAAATACGAAACCTATAATTATATTAGTTTTTAAATGAATTTCAACCAAAAATTCATGCACGAGATGACCTTTAGCAATTTGTTTCTTATTTTCTATTTAATTACATTTTAAGTGTAAACCGTTTTGGCCATAATTTTCGACAACGAAGGGTTTTCGGAAACAATAAAAACTTGAAAACACCAAGAACAGAGGATCATTGATTCTATGTAACTTAAAATCAATAATTTAACAAAGGTATTGGAGGATAGATAATGTTCGTTCAAAAACACTATAATATCGCAATTACAAAAGTTTAAGTACTCTTTTCACTTTTCGACTAGTTTTCTACTTAGTAACAACAATCTCAATTTTTCAAACTTCTTTTTGTGACTGAAGGAGGTTTAAATGTTATATGAGAAAGTGTAATGATCATTACATTAACTACGCTTTTAGAGACACAATACGAACTTCTATTAATGGATTATAAGTAAAATTAATAATAGAGATTTTAGTACCATGTGAAAGGATTGCAAAGGGGAAAAAGTTTAAGTATTTTTGTATTTTTCTTTTCTACTCTAGCAATCCCTCTCATAGAAAATATAATACACTGAAATAATTTGATTTAAACTACGCTTTTGTACAAAAGAAGAAAATCATACTTAGCATTTTACAAGATATTAATGGATACATTAAAAACATATTTTCTTCTTAAGAACAGAAAAATAAGCTTGCATTTTTATGCAAAGTAAAGCTTCATATTGAAGATTTAAAGAAATAATAGATTTCAACACTTTCCTTTTATAACAATGAATAAAAATACAATTCTCTTCAGAATTCTTAAATCTTGTTTTGAAAAGTCTGTTCGATAATGTTTAAAAAGAAATTCTTCATCTAAAAGTTACTTTAAAAAGCCATTGAATAAAACAAACAAGGAAGAAAAGCAATATTTCTTGAAAGGTACTTTACGTTTTGCATGCTAAAGAATCGCACTCTCAATCATAGATTTAATTTCAAAGGAGATACAATAAATTCAAATGTTAATTATTCAAAATGTTGTTTTAGATAATAAATTCAACAATTTGCTTAAAAATGTAAAAAGACCTCAGATTAGTACAACGTGATATAAATAGCTAGAAGTATCGTAACATTTTTTTATTGTATTCATGTTTAATCAAATTTTTACGAATTTTTGATCATTATAAAAATTATTTTGCACATAAATTACTCTTTATGGTTCTGATAACTAGTAGCTCTGCTTTTCTTACTGAAGAAAATATTGGATGGATTTATTACTTTTTAAATTTCAATTCAAACTATTATTTGCGAATATTTCTCCTTAAATTAATATGAAAATTATAATTTATATTTTTACATACATGATATTTTCGGGTCTAATTCTAATGGCCTCAGATATCGAAGGTAGCTGACTTTATTAAAAGTACTTAATAAGAGATACACAATTTTTAATGAGTGAAAAAATGTTACAATACTTTCCAAGAAGCATTCTGAACAGTGGTGGGAAAAAGATGCAAAGAGGAAATCATTAGACAACCATTAGACCTTCTCAGATTAGTACAACATAAATCTAAAAAGTTGTAAAGCTAATTGGATCTGTGAACGAGCCAAATACTATCAGCATATGTGTAAAAATTGGACATTAAAAATTTCCATCTGAGTGAGAGAGTAATCAACCAGAATAAAACAGACCTGTTATAAGTGTATTTATCCATCTATGAATATTCTGTAACATCCAATTCAACTATTTCAGTTTAAGAACTTCCCAATATATCAAATTGACTGAATTGTAAAAATTGACTGAAAAATCATATATGTTAACTATTATATAAGAATGTTAAACTATCAACATTTAATTAGCATAAATGTGTTCTCAAAATTCCTAAGGTATAGGCCTATGAAGAGAGGTGTATTGCTTTGAGTTAACCGTTCAGTATACACGCATCTGTTAGATCCCTCTTCAAGCTATAACTAAAAATTCTATGTGTAAATAATTATTATATTAATATTTTTTTAATGTCCGACCACTCCTCTTCGTCCATAAGCAGTACAAAGGTCGAACTGGTGGCTTCGAACCTGGGAACTAATGACTGACAAACACTATAATAATAACACAACTACCTATATCGAACTGGACATCACAAACATGCTATTGGTGATGGTTGGGGGATCAATCCTGAAAGGAAAGATCCGAGGACAACAACATCTCGCAGGATTTTTGTCCTGATGATGGTATACATCTTGCTCCACTCGAATGTCTAGACACAATGGTCGAAATAATAGGCAAACACCATAGATAAATAGATGGAAACCTTAGTCATATTGTTTGTAAAAATGTAAAACGTCAAAAAGCTTCGCCATCTAGATGATGGTGAACACCTTGGTACACCGAAATGGCCAATGACGTATTTTTAATTAGTTTTTAATATACTTTAGTCGTTATTTTAAGTTTTACATATTAATGCCACACCAACACTGACTACTATACCAGTTAGGGAGTATTATTAAGTTACTGAAATGTGAAAGACCAGTCCAAGCTGTATGATGAGAACATTTTGCTTCTACTTAAATTCTTCAGCGACTTTACAATATTTTACTTATTGGTAATAAGTTACGAGGTAAAAAGCGATCTACAACACGCCTACCCGAAAGGTTAAGACTTAATAAAACCACTTTCCTCGGGAAAAGAGAAAGGTTAGGAAATATCCCGTACACACAGGATGTTTCAAAACCTCCTGTACAAAAGTTAAATAGGTAAGGTAAAAATAAACTGTATTCACATGTTGTTGTTAGTCTGCAAGCGCTGCCCGGATGTGTTTGAGGGGAAGAACTTATTATGAAAATTTTATTAGTCTTTATTTTTAGTTAGAAATAACATGAAGATGCGGGCACATGCTTCGTCTATTTCATTAGAAGGTCGATGGTGGAATGTCGTGGGACAAACTCGCAAAATTTTAGTGATTCGGCACGCACATGTCTATAGGGAATGTCTTTTCTTCACATGTCTATCTTCACGATGCAATTTCACAGTGGAACGTCCATTTCAATTAGTCCATCTTAACATTCGTGAAGTGATACATATTACCTGTAAGAAATCAGCGTCTAAAATGGCAATGGCCCAAACTGACCAATTGCTGCTTTGCCGAACCTATAGCAAATCTAATTACGACTTAGCAATTACAAGCGCCATTTAGATTTGCTATTGCCCTATAGCAAATCTAAGTGGCGCTTGTATACATACATCCTTTTGTGAATAGTTTAATATTGTGTTCCCTATATCACCTTAAAGTTTCTACAGGAAGTTTTGGATCACTCTTTATTAAATTATCAATTCAAAAAATGAAATTGAGCAAACATGGAAACAAACCTCCTTGAAAATTTCTAGGGATGAAAGGTTCATTTTGATTACGTTAATAATTTTTCAAGAGCTCTAAGTATCTAAATTTGTAAAAAAGATAGCTGGTGATTTTTAGCTTTTTAAGAATGTTGAAGAATTATAATTTTAATGCGTCTGAAAAGGCCTCATTTTTTTACGAAAAATTTCCAAACTGCTTTCGAAATCTGAGAGGAGTTTAAACTTTTGTCGAAGTAATTAAAAATATTTTAATTGGCCCTTACTGAAAGGTTTTCAGCCTTCCTATCATTTTTGAACTACCTTAATTATGTATTTTGAGACACGTTTACTTTGCTAATAATTAACACTTATAGAAGTTTCCGAGATTACCTTTGTGTTAGAACGCTTCATTTTTATTTGTGATAAATACAATACAGTACATTCTCACTAGGGTGGGCCGTTCCTATAGGCGAAAAAGATTTTCGAATTTGAATTTGCAATGGAGAAAAGAGAGATGCCTCTTACCTTCAAATATAAACCTTTATTTTTAAAACGATAGAAGCCTTTATTTAACCTCTTGAGCTGTCGACCGGATGTTATATTTTAGTATTTTAGCTGAAAACTATGTCTTTCCATAAAAATATTACAAATCCAAATATATACAGTTTTTAAAACCTTAAAAATCGATGTACAACTCAGTAAATGTAAAAAACGTTTTGGTACAAGTACAGTATTTATTTTAACGACACTGATGGAAAATTTAAAAATTCTGAAATTTTGCAGTTTTTGCAATATTATATAAAGAATTAAATATATTTACAAAGGTTCGAAAATATACAAAATACGGTATTTTTGCTATTTCAAATATAGCGTATTGGATATAAAATATGATTTTTTTAGCTCTTGTACTGTTTATATAATCACATTTTTGGTACAATTCGTCATGATTTTGTTTTAGCTCTGATGAAGCAATAACATGTTTCTGGTCCTATGATACTTGATACCTCTGTCACCAATCTTACACATCTTTCTACTACCTGTATGAGAAGGATAGCGAAGAAGTTGAAAAGTTTGTGTATCTGAGGAATTTATACAAGATTAGAGTTTTGCATTTGAAACGTTTGTTAAAATAGGGGAGAACTACTAAATCAGTCTTGCCAATTAATCAGTTTGGTAAAATCAATAGCATTCAAGTATCAGCCGCGCTCAAATTTTTCAACGATTTATGAATTCTACTCTACAGAAATTAAATTCTGTTTTCCTTATCTGGTTGACATTTTGTATGCATCTAATTCAAATGCCTGTCTTAAATCACTTAAAACTTTTTACCATATTTACAAGTATGGCTTAATTGAAAATGCATATTTGGTAAATCCCAAGTGAAGTTTTGTGGGCATATTTTAAATGAAAATAGCATATATTCTTGTATATATCTTGAATATATTAGAAAGATTACTATATAGATTAGTTTCATTTATGTGTGCAAAAGTGATTTGTATTTCTACAGACTGTTTTAATGTGCCTCGTATCGTAATGTGAAATTATTCTGAATAACATCAAATTCCATTTAGTGAATAAATTGCATTCTTAACGTAAATATATCGCATGCTCAATGTCCACACAATTCAAGAATGCATTCCGAACAATGAATATGAATGAACTATACAAGGTGCAAAGAATGTTTAATTTTTAATAAGAATGAACTTTTCTTGTTTTTAACATAACTAAGTTTAAAGGTCTATACCATTCAAACCATTTCAAACTCAACTTTTCCCTTTCATAATGTAAGTTTTAAAACTTTTGGATGCCATTGTTTTATCATTCAGAAGTTGGCAAGGAAAGTTATTTTAAGGGTTCTTGAAAACCATTCACGTATTCTTTCTATTCAATTCAATTTTTACTTTTCTGTAATTAAAAGAAAAGTTTATAATTAGAATATGGTTGGCTACTTTTCTTCTCAAACTTTTGCTATTTTTAGCTGAAGTAAAATGAACTCAAATCACAAAACGTGACATTTCCAGTCAGGCAACATTATCTTGCAATAAAATAATAGTAAATCACACAAATGAATGAAAATTAAAAATAGTTCGATTTTGCGTATTTGTTATATTCTATGAGAAACTGAGATTGGAAACGCGGTCCTAGTTATCATAGAATCGTAAATAAGAACATGGTCAAAAGTTCAAGATCTGATTAAGGTTTTGTAGAAAGGTTTGAGTATGGACAATTTATTTTCAGAAATAGGTGGGCATGATTTGAGTGGACATTAGCCATCCTGGACGTTTTTGGATACAACATAATCCAAGATGTCAGTTGCTCCAACACTAAACAGCCTGACATCTGCTAATAACTTACCTATTTTCATGAAACTTGTCAGAAATTTTTAGTAGAGGTTTCATGCATTTTTGATTTGTGTGGACACTGAGCATGCGATATATTTTGCGATTGGGACATCATCAGAGTTGGAGGGTGATTAAATCAGAAATTACTTATATTTCTGTTAATATTGGCTTGATTGTGAGGAAGAAAGGGTTCAATATGTTGTAGATATTATTTTTAAGAATAGTAGTAATAATTTGATAATTGTTTGGGGGTTTTATTTGCAACTAACAGAATTACCCGGACCTTGCTCGGGCTGAATTGGTTAAATGTTGATTGAAAGTGATCAGAATAATCACTTTTCTCTTTCATAAAAAAATGCAAAGATCATTTAAGTGAATGAAAATAATTTTTAAACACCATTTTGACATCCTTATAGCTTCTACAATTTACTTTGGACGTAAAACGTATGTTTGCTATATAAATCCATATAATCAATTTCGCATACAATGAGCTATAGTGTAAGGAAACTACGAAAGGTGGTACTATAGTCAGTCGAATCGATACTAAAGTTATACAGAAGGATGGGGATTTCATATTGATAGTAGGTCCCCATGGACAAATAGAACAGGACTTAATATATAGATTAAGTTTCCCGCTGTGTTCTATAAAATGATTGTGCCAAATTTCGTGTGGATTGGTCAAAAGGTGTAGATTTGTATAGAATGCAGAGAGACATATCAACTCTGATTTATATGTATATAGATATGGATAGATGACTTTTTTGTTTTTTATTTACAATCAAAATTTTTTTGACACTTTACAATGAATAAAGGGATACTAGCGTGCCCGTGCGAGAATTCTAGCATGAAAAATTCCACCCCAAAGCCCCCATCCGTTGTAAGGGTGAAAGATGCAAGCAAATTTTTTTATATCGCAAATATCGCAAAAGTTTATTAAATCACTATTTACACTTCCTACTTGAGATCACTGTTAGCGTTGTTCCAACCATTTGTGTAAAGCACGTAATTCTTCTGCCAAAAAGACCTAATAAGGTTATCTTAACTTTCTAGAATTCACAAAAATTGTTAAGCTGTATATTTTCTCTTTTTTTTCAAATTTTTACCTTGCGTGGAACATGCGTCGTTTAATATCCTTATATGATCAAATCACATATTCATAAATTATTGATATTATGGAAAGAAATGAAAAACCAGTTCAATACATAAATAAATAATTCGTCGCGTGTAAGAGGCGTAAAAGGGATCTATACTATAGAAATAATATAGATGATTATTTTGTCACAAAACTGAATACAGTAATACCCCGACTTACGCGAACTCGGAGTTACGCGGTTCTTGATTTTTTTGTTTGGCATCACTGCCGCCCGCTATCGTCAGTGTTTCTCATGCATCGACATTAAAATGAAATAGGATCATGTTTTCAGAGTCGTTGTCGTAAGATCTCTGAAGGGTAAATCACAAATCGACTGTGCCGATTGGCTATGGAAGTGCAGACTAGTGTTTTTGATCACGGTTGATAATCATTAAAACCAATCAATAATTTAGGATCCATGTTTTTAACCACAATCACGTGACAGATCTTCAAACCAAGCAACTGGAAGAAATAACATGAAGCTGCTAGCACATGCTCCGTGTATTTCATTTTAAGGTCGATGTTCTCATGCTGTGATACTCATTAGACGCGTTTCGCGCGAACTCTACGTGCACGATTACGATTCTACGATCGACGAAAGTTAAGATTGTTTTGTCATACGTTTTCTAAACTCTTAAAAAAACTATGTCGTCCAAACGAAGTAAATCTGATTCTCCTGCACCTAGTAAGAAAAGGAAAACGATATCTTTGGAATGTAAATTTAACATTATCAAGGATTTGATAACAGAATGAAAATTTGTGAATTGGGAAAGGAGTTTTAGCTACCGGAATCCACAGTAAGAAGAATCATAAAAGATAAAGAAAGAATTCTCGATGCGGTGAAGAATGCCCAATTCTTGAACTCAAGCATAATTCTAAATGTCATGGTATTATTGCTGAGATGGAAACAATGCTGAAATTATGGTGTGATAATCAAGTAAAAGTGAAGAATTGTCCAGTCGATCAGAACAAGCTGATTTTTGAGAGGTTGAAAGAAGAAGCTGGAGAGACGGGCGAAGACGAAAAGTTTCTAGCTAGTAACGGTTGGTCCAATCGATTTAAAACTCGCTGTAATTGGCACAGCATCGTGGAGAGTGGAGAGGCGGCAAGTGCCGATAAAGAAACTGCGTCTTCTTTTCCTCAAGGCTATGATAGAAGGTGAGCAAACTGAAGTATCCGACACTTCAGACCCAGTTCCACCAGAAAAGCACATGACAATTGCAAGCTTGACAGAAGGTTTCAGCTCAATTGAAAAGGGCTTAAAAATTTTAGAAAACATAGACTCCAACGACGAACGCGTTATAGCTACAAAGCAAGGAATAAAAAAATTATTAGCTTGCTACGAAGAAATTCTGCGAGAAAAAAAGGCATTGTGTTGTCAGACGAATTTGTTAGATTTTATGAAGCCATCGACATCGAAATAACTTGTTTTACGTAACTCATTTATTTTTTCAATATTTTGTTTTAATATGTATAAAGAACTGCAATTTTATTAAATATTTTTCTTCTAAACTAGTGTTTTTGTTCGTCCTTGGTCCCAATTAAACAAAATTTATACAGGGTGATTCTACGATCATGGGACAAACTTCAGGGGATGATAGCACACAACGAAACAAACACTTTTCCCCATAGAATGTATGGTCGCAAGTGCAGCGGTTGGTCGCTAGAGAGCGCAGTCAAACGCTTGTATAAAAGCCCATAGAATGTCTATTGGGTGAGTCTAAACCAGGCCTGGCCAACCCAAATGTTTTCACGGGCCACTTTGATGACGAGTAACGTTACAGCGGGCCGCACTTTAGGTAAACATGCTTTTAAAAAGTATAATACAAATACAAAATGGATAACATTTTATTGTTATACTATGATTCAAATATAATGAACTCTCGAGTCTTAATTAATGAAATATTTGTTTATCCTTTCCTTCACTTAATTTTTGTAAATCTATATTTATATTCGACGTTGCACATCGTAGCTGGTTTTCTAAATTGGCATCAGTTAATGAAGCACGTGATGAACTCTTTGTACATTTCATCTTCGAAAAATATGTTTCACAAACATATGTGGATCCAAAAGTACTTACAACTCGTTGTGCAAAATATCTTAAGTTGGAATATCTCTCGGATGTAATATAAGTATTGTAAAAATTAATTTTTGACGTAGACGCAAAAATTTGTTTCATTTCATTGTTGCACTGTAACTCAATTAACTCCATTTGCAGATTTTCAGGAACACTATTCACGTCAACATGAAATGGGCATGAAAATATTTCAAACATTTTATCATATTTTGCTAATTCTGAAAAACGACTATCAAATGCAGTTATAAGTTTCTTTATTTCATTGGCATATTTCGAGAAATTCTTAGGTTGGCTTTTTGGGAAGTTATTTAACAGAAGAAAATGTTGAGAATTATTATTTCTAAGTTGGCACTCAAATAACAATAATTTCTTATTGAAAGCTTTGATGAAATTACAAGCATCGGTTATTAAATTATCTTGCCCTTGCAAGTCCTTATTTAGCTGATTAAGTTTTTCTATTATATCCACTACAAAACATAGGTCTAACAACCAATCATCATCACTTAATTCAGGAACAGATTCTTGTTTCTCGTTCATAAACATATCTATTTCCTCCCGTAAATTAAAAAATCTTTTTAAACATTTTCCACGACTTAGCCATCTAACATTGGTAAAATATACGATATCACCATATTCAGAAGATAATTCGCTATGGAATTCTTTGAATTGCCGATGCTGAAGAGCCGGTTTACGTATATTCGAACAGATTTTTTTCTCTCCGATTGCAATTCGATTTCCATTAAAATGTTGTCATCTAGGCTGTCTAGGGGTCATTAAAGTCTTTTAAAGAGATCTTTTTTAAAATTTTTATAAAAATTTAATTTGTGAAATAACTTATGAATTAAATTTATAAAAATCTCCTGTACCTTAGATTTGCTTACCAAGCACTCAACCTATAGCGGAAAATATTTGCACTTAACCTGATAATCACTTTATGTAAATTATAAAGTACGTAATACTTTTATTATGAATTATTGATTATAAAGTTCATAATCCTTTTTGAATTCTCGCAGGGAACGTGTCGAAAGGAAGAACTGTATATGTTTTATGTCAGTTAGTGGATTCTGCGGAATTTTGCTTACAATGCAATAAATAGTCCTAGAAAGCGCAGTCAACTACTCTTTGCTATATTTGAGCGGCAGATAAAAAAGAGAGTTTGAAAGTCTTTTAGTTAAAAATTTGTGTCTGAACCGAAATAAGTATAAATTAACTGAAAACCGGTACAAAAAAAGATTTCCGATTTCGATTCGGGTTCAGAGGTGGACTATTTTTGGGGTTCGGTTTACGGTTAAAGAACCGCAATTCTTCAATTTCTCCGGTTTTCGGTTCAGTTCCGGTTCGAAGTCCTGGTATAAATATCAATATTTAATAACTTTTTAAACTTAATGCAAATAGTGTCACTTGAAACTTTATAACTTTTATCAATTTAACATTTTATTAAATTCTTACTAATTTTTAAATTTACTTGCATTAGTAAAAATATACTCACTTGAATAAATTTCAAATTTTCTTTGGATGTCTTCAGATGTCACTTTTATTCAACTATGAATCAGCACCACACAAAAAATTTAGTAAACACGATTCACTTGAAATAATAACTTCGTTCTTGCAGTGGATAACGAAACGATGACGGACCCAAGCGTGTCTAGACTAGTGTCTCGAGTCAGCCATGACTTCCGGCTTCCATACACAACCAAGATTACCCCTTGGCGAAATTATCACTTACTCGCGCAATTTATATTGCATTTTTTTACTTGGTTTTTCTATCGTTAATTTAAAATTTAATTTTTTTATCGTTGTTTCAAATTTTCATTTAATATTTTTTGTATACATGCAACGAAAAACAAAAGTTTCAATAGAAATATAAAATCGCACGGCGGGCAGCACAATTTAACGCGACTGGCCGCGTGTTGGCCAGGCCTGGTATAAACTAATACGACAAACTTCAGGGGGTGATAGAACACAACGAAACAAACACTTTTCACCATAGAATGTATGGTTGCAAGAGGGCGCTTTCCATTTCGGCACAAACACACGGCCCGACGCAAGTTGGAAAGAGGCATGGAATATGGAAACAACGCTTTAATATCAAATAAACATCAATAACTGCTTGACAAAACGAAATAATACAATTAGATTTGCATAAATTAAAGATAGCAAATAAAGGTACAAGGAGCAACGGGTAAGAAAGAAATGACATGTACAAAACATGAGAAACTTTTCACATGGAAATAAAACGACGTGCACAAACATCAGTCGGTAAGTACAACTCAAATGCACAATTACAGAAGCTGTTCAAAATGTCGACCACCACACCTGATGAAGGATCGCCGACGTAACGCTTTTATACAAGCGTTTGACTGCGCTCTCTAGCGGCCAACCGCTGCACTTGCGACCATACATTCTATGGGGGAAAAGTGTTTGTTTCGTTGTGTTCTATCACCCCCTGAAGTTTGTCCCATGACCGTAGAATCACCCTGTATGTATTTATATGCAAAGTTGTACCCCGACTTACACGAATTCGACTTAAGCGATTTTCGTCGGACCCACCTATCGCGTAACTTCGGGGTATTACTACATTTACAAAATGCTATCGTCTTACAAAAGTTAGAGTACATCAAAAATAATTCCCGCTTTACATCCCTAAACGTGCAAATAAAAGTACAATCTATCAAACCAATTCTTTTCAATATCAGTATTTGTGGGGCTGAATTAAAGAAAGAGTTCTTTAAGAAGGTGCAACATTCTTATGCCTAATGCATCTAGAATGCAATCTACTTTTGCTTGAATTGCGATAAAGAGCAGAGTAACCTCGACATTAAAAGACACCATGCAAAAGCTATTAACATAGTTAATTATGTGAGGGCTCATGTATTACGTATTTAATAAACATATGAAAAACAACAAAATAATCAACGGTCCTTTCGGCGCATCTATCATCGTCAGACAGAACACGAGGGAAATTCAAGTTTAAATAGTTTATTCTTTAGTAGTGGTTGGGGTGGAAGTTTGTAGAGTGGGGGTCAACTCAGGTGTTGACTTCGTTATCTTATTGTGGTTCAAAATTATAAGCATCTTGTCATCGAATCTATACCTTCGGGTTCATTCCGGACCGTCACCAATATCCCGTTTTGTTGCTCCAATGTGATTTTATTAACTACCTACCTACCTTTCCCTTCGGGATTGATCCCGGACCTTCGCCAATAGACCGATGTGTTGTTCTAGTGTGACATTAATTCAACTACCTACCTACTCTTTAGCAGTGTTGCCATCATACAAATCGATTAAGCTCTTTCGGGTCACGAGTAAAAAAGGAGAAGCACTAGTACCATTAACTAGAATGTCTGATACGGTAAAAATTGATACGGCTTCTCTAATGTTAGTTCAAGAATAGATTTCAACTTGAAGTATTTTCATGTGTACTTCAAATCAAAATAATAAAAATAAAACCAACAGTGTTGAGCATTGGAAGATTTGTTAGTTTCATTAACTTTGACACATTGTTCAAGCAAACGAAATTTTAATCCACAGCTTCGATCTTTTTAGAGTTAAAAATATATTGAGAGAAAAGAGCGGTACTCTGTTGAAATCAATTACAGTACAAGCAGTCTCTCCGATTAAACAGTGTGTTCTCCAAAAGCAATCTGAAGTATGACAAGTATTTGGCATAACTACATTTTAAACTCTCTGAGATCATCTTTTAAAAACAAACAGTTTATTGAATGTTTCTATAAACAGGATATATATCTCCTAAATATCAGTAATTGGTATCCCACATACACATATGTTAAAAATTAAGGATAATGTTGAATTCGTATCAAACAAGGTCACGGTCACCTGATCTCAATCCAATAGAGTACGCTTGCAATTAGATCATGCTTGGAACAGCACAAGAGCAAACACGTGCTCCAGTTCGCAAATGCCACTCTTTGCCACAGAAACTCTTGAAAGGCCTTGTGCAAATTACATCAGCATGTTGTAAAGTGCGCATTAGGGTCAGAGATCAACACATTCCCTATTAGGTTGCTTTAACAGAGCAAAAAATGCTTTTTTGCAATAACTAAAACCTACAATGTGTTCACTTAAGCATTTAAAAATTCTATAGTTTCCAGTAGTTCCACAAGACCTGTAGGTGTTCTTATTTTATTTCACCTAGCTTGTGGAATATTCATTTGTCATTTGAAGTACTTTGCAATTACTTGGCAAGGGATTCGTCTCAGATTACATTATCTTTAATGTTCGGACATGTGTGTATATACTATCAGTTAAATCTGCTGGGCACATTATGTTAGTGGTTTAAAGTAACTTTCTTTGATATGGGCTGAGATTTGCTTTAATCGTGAATGTATTCGTAATTCTAACAGGAGATAACGCCTGACAAGAAATCTTCGAAAAATATTTTTGAGAGGGACGGCAGATTTGGTGGTGATATGAGGTAGAAAAACAATGGCTGATCATGTGACATCTAATGCCTTTTCTCAGTAGTCTGATGGAAATAAATTTATATTTGTTATACAAGAACTATTATTAGGACAAATATTTTCGAAAAGGAGCTAACCACAACTTTTCAGTCACTGTTTTTCAATGGAAAATCAAAATATGTCTGATGAATTAGTTATATGAGGATAAAGACCAATTCTTCGTGTCATCTATCACAAACTGCTCAACCTTCACTTCAGGTTATCCTAAATTGATTTTTGTAACAGTTGGTTCCAGTCTCAATAATATTAAGTCAAAATGAATAAAAATACTTTTCAACAATAAAAACTTACTCAACTTGGCTGTTTATATCTAAGCAGACAAACGTTATAATTTCTGTATAATTTGCGATACTTTTGCGAAATATTAACAGGATATTCTGATTGGATATTTAGCGGAGGGGAACTTACATGTTTAATCTTAATTTTTTGACATAAATACAAATTAATAAGTATAACACCAACATGATCTACAGATCATCCCTAGGTTGGAGATTCGTTCTCAGAGCTTACTGTTATTCAATTTCTTGAAAGAAAAGATGAACTGCATAGACTCTGCAAGCGAAACATGACTAAGTAAATGTTTGCTGAGCAGAGTAAAGCATTTCAAACAGTTACCTGTAATTTTACGCAGTAAAAGTTTCCCCATCAGAACATTGCATCAGACAATCTATATACGCTAAAATTATTTTCGGATCATTTCTTGAAGTTGCATTTAGAATTTGAGCAACAGGTATTCTTTTAATTAGCGTCGCACTGGAGCAACACAAAGGGCTATTGGCGACGGTCCGGGATCAACTCCTGAAGGGAAATATCCGAGGATAACGCCTCGTAATTTTGAATCACGGTCAAATGACGAGAACAACAACTGAGCTGGCACCCCACTCTCCAAACTTTCACACCATGCCAACGTGAGGACATTTGAGGCCACGACAGATTTAGAGTGCACCAGCCCCCTTTGTATACGACGGTCTTTGGTTGGATTCGAACTCGCAACCGTCCGGTTGCTAGTCCGTTACTATTCCAACCGGGCTACCGCGGTCCAGAATTTGAGCAACATAATGCTAAGAAATGCATAAAAATAAGTGAAAACCATTTTTTTAACTCTAAAAATAAACGTACACTTCCTGGAATAAAGCATTATACTATGTCGATTATTCAAAAAATACATAAAAACTTTAAAATAACCCTTAAAATTTCCTTTATATGTTCAATGATTTCAATGGATCCGAAAAAATAACTTTATAACATGAGTTATTTCAATCTACAGAAATCCACAAGCTTATGAGTGAGCGCTTTAAAAATTTAGTTGTTTTCACTTCACTTCAGATTAATAATTTCGAAAAAGCAACCCAAGATATTTTAAATATAAAATAGTTGATATACTTTATTTAAAAGGGGAAATTGATTTGTGGAACTTTTTCAGTTTTTCAAAAGAAATTTTATTCGGAATCTGAAATATAAAACTTATAATTCCGAGGATCTGGCATTGAAAAATTTTTCAAGTATGTCTGGCCTTTTACCTTTTCAAAATCCAAATATAATTTCTTTTTCCACAGTAGCATATGTTTACTTTATTGCAACGATACTCATCCTTGGATTCAGCATTTACTTCGGGTTTAAAAAAATTGGAGTTTATTGATTCATTTAGAAATTTATATTTGAGTCCATTGCACAGTAAAAGTCTGGTAATGTATGTTACAGTCATAAAACATATGTAAAATCAAAAGTATATCTCCAATTAGTATAATACTTGACTAAAACAAAATACGATGTGAATAGAATGAGAGGCTGTTGTCATATTCGAAAAGGTTTGGAGAAGTTAAATGTGCAGTGCAATGGTAATGAAAAGTAATATTTTTCTTGTGTGAACAAACTAATTTGTTTCAACCCAGGATACTCTACAAGAATATTAGAAACAATGCATATGAATCATTGTAAAAATTAGTCAAAAGTGACATGTTTTTATAAAATTCATCAAACTACATTTGGTATATGGGTGACAAAAATTAATTTTCATTTATATGAACATAGGAAAACTAGCTTTTAGTCAGCTTTACAATGTTATATTTAGTATGTTTTAATGGCATCCCAATAAATAAAGGAAAATAAGATTAACATGCACATTTAATTAAGAAATTATCATAATGAGGATTTAAAATCGTTTGTAACACGTATGTATCGATTTGAAAGTAATTATTGTATCATACATAGACCTTCAGAGTCACAAATGTACTTTTTGACGTGAATACGTCTTTAAAATCGGTATGGAGGTCATCGGCAGAAACTTCGCGTCACGTCGTGGGGGTTGATATCTCAAAGCGCCATAACCCCAGGGGAATCAGCCTATGAGGATAAATGACCTACTATCGTGTAGAAGAAGGTGGTCCGCGTCGACCAGGTTGAACACTAATCCACTCCCTCCTCTGACCTTTGTACCGCGTGATGGGGAAAAATGAGTCATTATTTCGGGCATACGCTGACCTGTTTAACAACTATAATTTCAGTTCTAATCGACGAGTCGTGGATAGTGCATGCTTAAATTGAAGAGAGCGACAAGCTTTACAATTCCAATTGACTAGTTGATAGTTTAAACCATTTGTGTGGAAATTGTGTGCAGTGGAAAGACGATTTGTCGAAGATTTCACTATGAAGCCAAAATATCGCACTGAAGTTCAATTGCGGCATAGGAAACGTAAACATATTGAAAGAGCAGTTCAAAATGATACCAAGAAGTCGAAACCTATGACAAGTGCGGAGAGATCTAGAACTTGCCGGACGCAAGAAAGAGCAAGCCGAGCACGCGCGCGTACGTGGTGACGTCACCGGACCCATCTAACTACAGCTGCCACCACGCTTGGAAACACCACCATTGACCTTACCTCCGTCAGGAACATCAGCATCGACACCATGCCGTTTGTCTCGTACTTTAGCTATCACAGACCCATCATCCACAAGGTCGCCATAGAATACTAAGCATTGCCCACAGTCTAACACTGCTGTTATATATCCACCAAAACTGACTAAATAAATAAATGTCACACAAATACCCGCCGTCTTCATCTCACCAGCGAACCACTTACCAGGTATTCCGCCCAAAAATATTCACGAACCAAACCTTACGGTACAGTAGGGACTGTGCCTACCCGCTGTTTTTTTCACTGCAATTACCCCTAAGAGAAACTAATTAGGTGTTTTATATCGTAAAAATCTTTGCTCCAACCACAGTTTACTCGATAAATCCTTAATTGTGAGTTATAAAGACGTATGGGGTGGTTTCTTTCTATTAGCCCTCCAAGTGTTTCGACGAGATACCTCATCCAAGATCTAGCCAATTTTGCTTAGGTCAAGATATCTTGTCGAGACAAAACTGACTTATTACTCTACGGGGAATGCAGATCCAAGTAGGAAAACAAATTTTTCGTTGACCAGACTGGTCTAAGCCTGTTCCAAATGGAACAGGGTTTTGCACCACAGGTTGGCCAATACTGGTTAGTTTTCGACACGATGATAGTCCACCAGGAGGGTTATTGAATAAATTTGGATGATCGAAGAGTATCCAAACAAATTATGTACTACTCTATTTAATGGACTCCGAGCAGTATAACAATAAATTACTTTTCAAAATTTTCAGGGAGCAATTTACAAGTTTTAAAAAATTCTAAAATTACAATGGTTATTCCATTACTGAAGAAGTTATGTTATCTTAAAGCAATTGGAATTTCGAACCTGATCTTCGAATGCACCTGGTTCAGGAATCATTATGGAATCAACGCAACGTATACATAAGTTTTATTTTTGAAATGTTTAAGTGGTTTTATCAAATCAAGATAAAAGTAATAGAAACAAATTTTCTCTATACCACAAATGTAAAATCTAACCTATCCTGCAAAAATATTATAAAAACTAATACAATAGCATTAAAAAAGATTCAAGTCGATTGTAATATATTTCTGTTTCATTTAACCTGTTTACTTATTCACATCTGTTTCAAATCCGCTTAGTCAAACGACGCCATCATCATTTGACCAAAACAACTATCATAAATATCACACTTCGAAATTTATCCATTCCAATGAATCCAGAAAGACTAAAAGCGTAACAAAATCACCATCTCAACAAGAAAATCGAAATTGCTTGAAGTGTTTATGTGTCTCTAAAGCACGACAAAAGCAATTTAAACTCACAGCTTCTTGCATTGTTTATTGAATAGCGCAAGCATCTTTTCAAGTTACCTTTTCGAGGGTATATCGAGCATGTGCTCTTGCCACGTATATCCTCCATTGAGTCTCCAGTCGCATAATTTAAATGGAATGCGCACGGTTCAGAGTGGGCAGCGACTTAAAAGGTTTTCGTGCCCTCTGATAAAAGTTTGTACTCCATCATTGGCAACCTTTCAGTGTGCAAATAAATTCTCTCACGAGGGGAGAACGGGAAATTCCTGAAATCGCTGGGGTCTGGAGCAGAAGATTGAATTCTTTGATGTCCGGGAAGCAGGAATAAATCCGACTGCATAAGAAGCAAATAGCGTGCTGAGTGAAAAGAGTCGGTAAAAATGTTTTTACGTGTTCGAAAACTTTTCACAAAATGTTTGTTTTGCTTGCTTTGTTATCTGGGATTTTTAAACCTCGGTTCAAGTTTTAGTTTGCATGTTTTGTGTTGGTCGTATGGATTCAAGCATCAAAGTTGAGGAAATTGAGCATCAGTAGGAATATAGAGATGCAGATGATAAAGTAGACGTTCATTGCTAAGACACGTGTGATACTATCACGTGGAATTTATCACTAACATAATGGGTTTCTTTTGTGAGATGTGTGTCATCAAAGTTGTAAATTGAATATCAGTATAAAAATATCAAGAATGATAAAGCAGAAGTTGATTGCTGAGGTACTCGTGATAACATCGAGCAGAACTTAATACCAAGAAAACTTTTTTGTGAGAAATTTGCATTTTATATATTATGTTTTAGTTTGTACAGTTACGGAAAAAAATGAATCACCTCCCTTTATTTCGAACACTATTCATAGTAGAGCAATTTCAAAGATATCATTCAATAGGGAATAACGTCCTCTATAAATTCAAATGAAAAAGTTGCATTAGGGGCCGTCTTCATATCAAATTTTGCACAAACAAAATTTCCAATGGAAACACCATGTTTTGATGTCTTAATCAGATTCGGCATAGTTAAATTAGTCTAAATATGAAATTTCATGACTACTATCTTTATATCCGGGGATATTCAATGTTAAAGCTCATGTCAATATCAGGGATCATCTCCACATTAAAAATCTCTATTCATAGATCGAGATTAATTGTAGTTATAGTTACCGGAATTTCAAATTTGACCAACTTTTTCAAACGTATTTGTCAGCGCGTGCAAACGATCTGAGAATTATTATATATATTGTGCAAGTGAAAACAATTGGACAATTTAATGTGCAAACGATCCGAGAATTATCCGAGGTTTGTCAGATATTTTTTAAACTTTTGGTTGCCCCCTAAAATCGCAATAATGAGGTAAAATGTAACTCGAAAACTAACGATTGGAATGAGCTGAAATTTTGCATTGTTATATTAGAAGTCCTTCTGAATCGATTCCTATCAAAATATAGTAAGGTTCCAATTCATAATTCTTTCAAACCTTAATTTAATAATTATTATTGCATACTAAAAACTATTTTAAATGAAATATTAGGTGGATTTTGTTTGGGTTCTTTAACAGTAACATGGTAAGAAATATCAGCGCTATAGAAATATTATTTAGGAAAATATCCATTAAAGTCTAAGAAACTGATTTAACATTAGGAACTCGAATCTTTCTGTACTCATAACTTCAAAATGGTAAGACCTAATGACATGAAAATTTGGTATCTGAAGTAAATTTTGATAGATTCGAAATTGTGTTTCGAAATAGGGGTTTCTATTGAAAATTATGAAATTGGTGCTCAATTTAATATGAAGACGGACCCTTATGCAAATTTTATGCATTTAAATTTATAAAAGACGTTAGTTCCTGTCAAACACCATCTTTGAATTTTCTCTATTGTTAAAATTGTACAAATGAGGAGAGGTGGTTCGGTTTTTTTTCCACGACTATATGTTTTGTATTTGTCGCATGGATTCAAGCATCGAAGATCCATGAAATATCAAGTAGTAAATATCAAGCTTCAGTACTAATGTCAAGATGTAAGTACTAAAGTAGACTTTGATTGCTGGGTATTTGTGATACTATCGCGCAGAACTTGCTACCACGATAACTCTTCTGAGAAGTTTGCATTTTATATTTTAAATTTTGGTTTGCAAGTTTTATGATTGTCCTATGGATTGAAGCATCAAAGTTGGGGAAATTGAGCTACAGTAGAAACTCAATATCAAGTAAATGATAAAGTGGGCGTTGATTGCTGGGCACTTGTGATGCTAACGCGCAGAACGTACTAAACTAACGTTTTTTGTGAGATATTTGCGTTTTATACTATATATTCAATTTGCGTGTTTTGTGTTTGTCGTATAGATTCAAGCATCAAAGGGGAGGAAATTGATCACCAGAAGGAAGAACAAGATGTAAATGATAAAATAGTATAGTTGATTTCTGAGGTACTTGTGATATTATTGCGTGGAACTTGCTACTAAACTTAAGTTTTTTTTGTGAGAAATTTTACTATATATACTATATGTTTAAGTTTGCATCCTTCATGTTTGTAGTGGGGATTCAAGCATCAAAGATGCAAATTGAGTGTCAGGTTAGGAAAATCAAGATATAAACGATGGAGTAGACGTTGATTGCTGAGACACTTGTGATACTACCGCACGGAACTTACAACTAAGCTAACGCTTTTTGTGAGAAATTTACATTTTATTCCATATGTTTTAGTTTTCACGTTTTGGTTTGTGGTGTGGATTCAAGCATCGAAGATGAATCAATTCGGCTTCAGTAGGAATATCAAGATGTAAATGATAAAGTAGACACTGATTGTGAATACTTGTGATACTATAAATTACTACTAAGCTAATGATTTTTGGTGAGACATTTGTTGAAAATCTGTGATGTATCGAAGTACGTGGTGATTTTATGGAATGTTTCTCAAACGATACAAACATACTCAATTTGTAATAATGCTGATTGCATGTTATGCCAAATTTACGCTCATTTGACACATCTTGACTCTTTTAGGTTCGGTGGGAATTCTAGCGTTCAACCTTCATTAAACGGCGAGGGTTAGGTATATAAACCCTCTGATTTTCCCTTCTTGACCAATGTTTCCAAGGATTCTTTCAACGAATAAATGTGGTTATTTAGGCTGTAACGTTTCCAGTCTCTAATTAGACGTAAGACTGTTAACAGCACAAAATATTTATTTAGAATAGAGAAATTTAAGGATTATTTACATATTACAAGATTAATTGAAAAGCATGAGGGTACAGCTAATAACGTCGAATCCGCCAAGGAGCCAGGAGGCTCGCCAAAATCTGAGAGTCTCAAGGATGCGACTACTCCTTTCGTGGTTTCAATCTACTCTGTCGTGATCCTTTTGAGGGGTGAGTTCGTCTCAGTCTTGGAATGTTAACCCCGTGTTTCCCCGTCATCTGCAACGGAAGGTCATGAGAACCTCCACAGTTTCCCGACCCGAGGACAGATGTAATGTCTTTCTGGCCCGGGCTTCCACAGAACTGTAAACAAGTGTTTTCCTGGGGGTAGCCCACCTGAATTCCTCTCAAGAAGGGCCTAAGATAATTTAGGTGTTGATAACTTATTTTGCAGTCGAGGGAGATCTAATTCCAGATGTGGGAATGCAGACCGACCGGTACAAGTCATTATGTTTTGTTGTGGAAACGTAATACTACACTACTTGGAAATATCCTGATGATCAGAGGATTAAGGATGCTAAGGTACATATTTGATGCTAAGGTATATGCTATCTTTGATGATTAAGGGGGTCCCCACCCCTTAAAACTACAAATTCTTAATTTTTGCTATGAGCAAAATATATTCTTAAAATTTGATATTAGTCTTCCCCTAGTTATACAAATCTTTTTAACATAGTACCCCCAAAGGGTTTTTGTACATTAAAATTGCAAAATTTAAATGTGTTTTTTAAAAGTGTTATTATAACCCTCCTTTTAATTTAATCGTTCGTGAGAACATTAAATACTTGTACTGCTAATATCGGTATTAACTGAATTATCGTTATTAATGAGAAGGGATGTTTTTATAGCTTTACAACCAGGAATGAATTTTGTTTCAAGCATGCAACAGAAATAATTAACTTTATAACTAGGAATTTTTTCATTCGAAACTTGCAGAAATACAAGCTAGAAAAGAATCACTGATGAATTCGGAACCACAAAAAAAATTAGGCATAAATTAGATTACCGAGATGAATCTAAACCCACAAAGGTGGTTTGACACAATAGATTGAGTCAATTAATTTGTTATGAAGATGGTTTGGGTCCGTATTACGCTTAGCTATTGCAAAGAATCGATGTCGCCAAGGTAGTACTTTTAAAGGGATAAAACTGAAAACATCGAATTGAAATTTTAACTGTCCCTTACATAATAAACGTATATAAAATATGTTAATAAAAATGCAACTGAGTGATTGAATTAATGAAATATCAAATTGAATTCTCGTGACATTAATTTAAACTTTATTTTACTTAATTTTATAAGATTGGAAACAATATGTATTCTTTTAATACTTTCTTTCACACATTTCATACAGGTGATTATTTATTTATACAAACTGAAAGCTAAAAACCAAACTCTACAGAACCCTCACAATCGTGTGGATTAGGGCTTAACAGGATAAGAGTAGATTTTTCACAAACTTTTACTTCTGATATAAGAAGGACTTCCAGTTTAAACAAATAAACCACACGGTAGGTAGATCGTTCAATTAATGTAGCACTGGGTAACACAACGGGCTATTGGCTGCGGTCCGGGACCAATCCCGAAGGGAATGACAACACTAGCTCGTTTAATGCAGCAAGGTGAAAATCATCTGGCTTCGTGAAGGGTTGAGAAATTTCCTATTGTATCGAAAGAGAATTGTCCTGTTAAATGATTTTTTACCGTTATTGAATCGCCAAAGCACAGAACCATTTAAAAAAAAATTCATTTGTTATCCGCATGCTTTACTTCATTCATGCTCTGCGGATGGCAAATGAAAGAAAAAATGACTCTATGCTTTGGCGAATCAAGATTGGCAAGCTAGAGCTTGATGATAAATCATTGCCCAAGACAGTTCTGATTCAATATAATAGGAAATTTGTCATCTACTCACAAAGCCAGACGATTTTCATCTTGTTTCGTTCCACGAACTAGTGAGGATAATCCCTCGAAAATTTGAATCACGGTCAGATGACGAATATCCATGACGAGATCAACACCTGAGCTGGCACTCCACTCTCCAAATATCGGCACTCCGTCAACATGACATACCAGACGGAAAACGGATACTTTACTTCCCGTTACCCTAATGCTTTTTCCTGATACATATTGAGGTTACCTTAAAATGTAGTTTATCGTATGCAGTTATTAAGTTATGTTGTGACGGCGTTGACTTCTAATTTAATTGGCTTTGACCTACCAACTACCAAGTATAAAATTGGAATTTTCATTGGAGACGGGCTGAAATCGTATTTGAAAATGAAGCAAAGTGACGTCACATCCAGAATACCTACAGGAAGCACGTTCCTTTGCAAAAGCACTACCACCACGTAGATTTAGCTTGACAGAAAAAAAAGTATCTCCTAGTTAATGTTCAACAGTAACGCTGACATTCGATAAAAAATATTGGTGATTTTGTAAATAAATTCAAAAAACGTCCTCTCAAAACTATTTCCGTCGACCTTCATTGAGGTAAGGAATTTAATTTAGTTGTTGACAGGATGACGAATGACCCTGCTTTGTGCGTTCAAATCATTTCTAGGAAAAAGGGTTCGTGATAGCAAATGTTACCGAGAGCCGTCTGACAAAATTTTTCTTGCACTCTAACACTTTTTAAAATGTTAAGAAAGTTTCAAAGTTAGATGGATGCCTGCACAAAGTGATCCGCAACTGTGCATGAATATGGAACAATCTGTTACACTTGGTGTCTGTTTAAGAGGCAGGGTTTGGAAAAAATCGATTTTCACATCTTAAAGTAACCCTGATCGACTTATGTCACCTGAAAGAGTCATAATTCAGCATGGATACATAAGTAAAAGTTTCCAATTCGGAGAATCGGAAAATATAAGGTGCGTTTATTTCTCGTTTTAAAATGGAATTCGAAGATCTTTTAAAAGCTTTCAATTTTCTGCCTTCGGAATAAAATACTATGGAAGACGCTTTAGCAATGCATATTATGGTACGTTATAATTCCTGTTCACGAGTGTTTTTATCCCTGCATGTTAATAATTCCTATGACAACACCCAATTTTGACGTCTAATGTCAAATCTTTATCAAATTGCAACCTCTTATATTAGGTTTCAAGTCGTTTCGTGCAGCTGTAGTTCACCTAATGTATAATTAGCTCTTTCCAAACCTTATCTTAAGAATAATGTTTCTATCACGTTTACATTTTTATTGTTATGTTACTTTTAAAGAACCGAAACAAATTCAAATCGATGTTTCTTTTTAAAGTTACTTTTAATATGCAATATCACTAATGAAAGTATTACCCGAAAAGAATTTGAATAGCAACTTTCATATACAAGTATTTATACGGAAATGGATTCTGAAGTACTATACAAAATTTCATCTCTTCCCTTGTGGTATATTTTTGTTACAATCAAATAATAATTCGCTGTTTTCAACGAATTTTGCAAAAAGAAATGTGTTATTTTCGGGATGAAAGCTAAAATTTTGCATTCCGTTTTAGTGTTAGCATATACTCCTAAAGAAATTAATTGCGCAATACATTTCTTAAGAAAAAAATGGAACACATCCCTTAATAGATATACAATAATAACAATGAATTATATAGGTAAACAACAGTTTCAAATTTCTAATCCTAAAACACAGATTCAAAACTAATTTAATGAAAACAATATTATTTCAATCGTTCCGTGTTAAACATAAACAATCATGCATATAAAAGTGTAAAACAATTACAAAACTTTCCTTAAAGAAAGTTATAGTAGTATTTTTATCCGTCTTTAGGTCTGTAAATTAAAATTTAATTTGAATTAAATGTACCTTTTTATGAACACTATAAGGATAATACTTTTAATTGAAGTTTTTAAACTAAGTACGAAGTTATGCTATACAGTAAATTAAGAAGAATTAAGCTATACAGTAAAAATTCTATACAGTAACAATTTCTAAAATATTCATGATGAAACTGTATTTCATAGTGAAAGTAGAGTCGATTAAGTGTAATTCTTTTCAGTTATCAGCAATTAAAGAAATAAATTATACAGCTATATGTTCATATTAAAAATCGCCTTTCTTATAACTTGCAATCATTAAAAACTTAAAATTTGATACCTTATGGGAGTGGATTTGAATTCTTTCTTATAAAAGAGAGTTATGAACTTAGATTGACAAAACTTTATGTATTAATTGTCTTGATATGCCCGAAGGCTTTTCTTAGAAACTACTTTTAATATGCATTTGTCATTTGTTCGAATGAGAGACAAAAACATTTAATTACGGATATTTATCCTAAAATAATTCACAGTTAATTACCTTGTATGTAATTAACCAGAGCACACACAGAAAAATAATTATCATCCAAGTGAATCTTTTGGGAAATTACAATAAATTATAAATGATACAAATGAATGAGCGAGTGGAATAAAAATGGGAATGTTTTACTTGGTTTGTTTATAAGCTATGTCAAATGAGACTGTAAGAGATTCTTGTTTAAATTTAAATCGAGAATTTTTTTACTATTTCGAAATCCATTTGATTACCAAGGGAGTGCAGTTAATCCTCTTTGTTCCAAAAGACATTAAAGCATTCTCAGTGGAGAATAAGGTTTGTCATAAAGCTCAAGTTTAGCATAATTGAAGCAATTATATTAATTAATCTTAAGCCTAAACAAAAACTTCAGAAATTAAAGGGAATTATTGAATGCAAAGCAGATTGGGAGATCTTAAGATTTATTAAACTTTGTTATAATGCTTTTCATTTATTCATGACACGTTTCCCACCCATTTTATATACTTTAATTTTACTTTTTAACTAGCTATACAAGTAAAATATAAAATTGAACCTGAAATCTTTTCTAACCCTTGATAAAAAAACATTAATGTGCAATACTGAATCAATTTTTTCATGCTAATTTTTCATGCTAACAGAATCAAATAGTTCTGAATTTAAACTAATCATTTTATTGACACATGAGTTTATATGACTCTAATTTCTTAAAACTAGTTTCTATGCATATAGTTAATATAGCAAAATGTTTTAAAAGTAATTTGTAAATATATAAGCTTCATTATTGAATTAGCTAAACATTCATCTAAAGGTTTTAATTGCTTATTTCATTACGTTAAATACACAAGGGGTATAAAAGCTAACTGTCTATTTAAATACTCTGTAACTAGGATTTCTTATATTTACTTATATAGAAGTATGGATTTTCTTAGACAAAATTGGTATGTATTGATTTAAGGCAATTAACCATTTCTATTAATGCAAACATTTTAAGAAAACTCAAATGTGAACTTAAGTAAGAATAGTTTCAGAGAAATATGTTCTTCAATGTTATAGGAATGTATGTACTTTTACAAATTATAATCTTAAAACCTTTACTAACCAAATAAAGTTTCTATCTTACAAAAAAGAGTGCTTTATTTGATAGCCGCTTTTAACTTTGAATTATAGCACATTATATAAATAAATTTATTTAGCGAAATCCCGGAATATTTTTCTTAAATCCTCTGAGGGTCACACGCATATATCCGTTCTTCTACCTGCATGACGTCTAAGCAGTTTTGATCTTCTTGACTAATAGAATCCCTGATATAATTCTTTCAACTTACCTATATGGTTATTTTGGTCATTTTCTGTGCTGTGGGGATAAAGGCACTACTCGGAAATTTCGTGGCGTTTAGAGATTTAGGATTTTGTATTGGTAATCTTTTTCTTTTCTCGATAGTGTTTCCAGGCCTGTATTTATTAATTCAACATCATTGAATTTCTGTCTCAAAAGCCTATTACCTATCCTCTAAATTGTAGTCTATTCTCATGTCCTATTTGTCATTTCGCACATCATTATCTAGCTCTAATGTCGTTATTTTTCATGCAGCTTGGGCGTCCCACCCAGTGTCCGAAATTCGAATTCATTTTCATTATATTTTGTTAGATTGTATCGCAACTAAAATCCACTTATTAATTTTTAACTCCTTACACCATGACTTCTTTTAAATATTACATATATTTTAATGCATATTTTGATATTCTTAATTACCCCTTTGAGCGTTACGAAATTTCAGAGAAGCTTTCTCCCCACACACATTATGACTAAATAACCATAGATTGAAATATCTAAAAAAAAATCCCATCAGCGATTCTATTGGTCAAGAAGGTCAAAACTGGTCAAAAGTCGTGTATTGAAGACTGCAGGTTGTAGAACGGATATATGCGTGTGAACTCCTCAGAGGGTTAAACCCTCTGGGGGTTATTTTCATTAACCCTCCAGGTGGTTTGGACGAGATATCTAGTCCAACATCTGAACAATTTTGCTTTTAACGAGATGTCTCGTCATCAATATATTGCCCATTTTTTGATGATGACGAGATAAAGATGTGGTCAGGTTTCTTCTAATAACGAGAGAGAACGAGATCTTGAAGGATGAGATACTTCTTTCATCATTATTTCGTCAGTTTTGCTAATGACGAGATATCTCGTCGAGGCAACCACCAGGAGGGTTAAGTATGCACGGGCATCGCAAACACGAGGTACCTAATGATCTTTCATCCCTTTCGTTTTACCCTAGCCTGTCCTACGTTTTTCTGTTTTCCTCTTTCGTTGTATATATCTAGTGTTTGGTGAAGTCTGGCCAAATATGGCCATTGTGCCCAATATGGCCCTTGTGCCCAATATGGCCCTTGTGCCAAATATGGCCCTTGTGCCAAATATGGCCCAAACTCAACCAGCCAACCTCAGTAGGTTAAATGAAACAATGAATTTATAACTACCAAATTAATATTTTATATATCATCCATTAAGAATCTTCGGTACCTCTGTTATATTTTGAGTATACTGCACTTCACTAGATTTTAGAAGTTAAAGATTTAAAGATTTTCGAATCTTAACCCTCCTGGTGGTCATGTCCACAGGTATCTCCGTCATTAGGAAAACTGACCAGATCTTGATGGACGAGATATCAAGTCATTAGAAGAAAACTAACCAGATCTTTATGTCGTCATCATAAAAAATTAGAAATATCTTGATAACGAGATATCTCGTCATTTACAAAATTGCTCAAATCCTGATGGAAGAGATTTCTCATCTAAACCACTAGGAGGGTTAACTCTGGAATTCCAAGTGTATTATCCGTGTATTCCGCATCTTGCCGATGACTGGTACAAATTACCCATTTCACGTGACAACTTTTCAGAGTACGACCTTTTAGTGTGAATAATTAAAACTTCAACTATATATCAATCCTTTACTTAAACTACCGGAATTCTGGATCAAGAGGAACATGAGCACGTCTCCGGCACATTTCCTTTCCCACGAAAAGTTTTCTTTCCAAATCGGAAATCAGTTTAAAACTCACCCTCCCCGTAAGAGCCAGAGTCACATCCAGAACTGTCAAAACTCCTGTCGAGTTCATAACGAAGAAGGGATTCCGAAAACGCCCTCCAGCTCATAGAAATGGTATTGATTTGACGAAATATTCCCTCTGGTAGGGCTCGCTGAATAAGAAGGCCCAGAAGGAATGACAGCTTAATGACAGACCCTCGGTGTGGAATAGGACCGGTCGGACAGATTAATCGTTGATCAATGCCTGCTTTTCGGATCGTTTTTCGGCCTGAATGATTAATAAATTGGTGTTCCGGAGGTAATGGTTTATGCAAAGGGACTCGCACGACAGCCTTGTGAAGAATTTGAATGCGACGCATCGTTAATTGAGGCTTTCTGTAAACGTCAGGGAGGCTGGTTGGGTCATTGTTCCGCGACAGGATGAACTAATGGGGCTTTTGATTGCATCAGAGATTTGGTGTGATTGTATAATAGAGAGAAACACTTCTTGGTCGAGTTTTGTGAAAAATAAAATTAGAATCGGAAAGTAGATTATAGTTTGTGCTAAAGGAAAATGTCTGAAAAGGATTGCTTAGACAAGTGTTACTCCGTTCCTTTGACATTCCCTGTTTCTTAGACTTATGAAAAACTCTATAAAAACCATTTGATGAGATTTCAGGTTTATATAGTTGGGTATGTTCTTATCCTAATCGACTAATTCTACTTTTGCTGATCTCGGACATCATGAATAACTTTTGTACCCTCCAAATGGTTTTGACGAGGTACCTCGTCCATCAATATCTGACCAATTTTACTAAGGACGAGATATCTCGTCCCATCAAGGTACTGACGATTTTTTTATGATGATATCAAGATCAGGTCAGTTTTCTTCTAATGGTTTGTTAATGACAAGATACCTCGTCAAAAACCACCCAGAGGGTTAATTAAACTTTGAAGAATTTAGGATTAACATTTCCATTTGTTCTTATATTATTAAAACATTAATATTTGATCAATGCCTGCGTTCGGATTCTTTTTCGGCCTGAATGATTAATCAATTGGTGTTCTGGAGGTAATGGTTTATGCAAAGGCATCCGTATAACAGCCCTGTAAAGAATTTGAAAGGGACGCATAGTTAATTGATTCTTTCTGTAAACTACAGGGAGGCTGGTTTGGTCATTGTTCCGCGACAGGGTTGGACTAATGGGGCTTTTGATTGCGTCGGGAGATTTGGAGTGATGGGATAATTGAGTGAAACTTTTTGGTTGAGTCTTACAAAAATAGAATTAGAAACGAAAAATAAATTAGTTTGTATTAAAGGAAAATGAGGCTGAAAAGGATTACTTAGACAAGTGTTATTCCGTTCTTCCTTTAAATTTCTGTTTCTTGGACAAATCATGAATCTCTAGAAAAATTCTGATGATATTTCAGATTTATACAGTTTCATATGTTCCTATACAACTCGATTCGTTCTACTTTCGTTTATATCAGACTTGTCATGAATAACTTAATAAAATTCGATGCATTTCGTATTTATACATTTGCATTTATTCTTATGTTATTATAGCTGATTAATGTCTGCGTTTGGGATCGTTTTTTTGGCATGAATAAAGTCGTTAATTGATTCTTTCTACAAACGTTGGGGGAGGCTGGTTGGATCATTCTTACGTGGCAGTATTGGATTAATGGGGCTTTTAATTGCATTTGTAAATTTGAAGTGACGTGTTAACTGAGTAAAACTTTTTGGTTGAGTTTTGTGAAAAATAAGATTAGAAGCGGAAAGTAGATTATTGCTGGTGTTAAAAGAAAATCGCCGTTAAGGAATACTTAGACAATTCCGTTCTTTAAACATTCCCTGTTTCTTAGACTTTTCATGAAAACTTCTTCGAGAAACTTTGATGATACTTTATATTTATACTCTTATACTATTAGACTTGTTTTTCCTACTTTTGCGTATTTTAGACATGCCATGAGTAACTTTATAATAAAATTCTTTAATGGATGTTCTGATTTATACATTTGCATTTATTGCAATGCCAGTATTTTAATTTAATGGTCACAACATATCTAACCATCAATTTTACAAAATTCAAGAACATACCAGGTAAATGAAACATTAAGTTTAAATTTAAGACTGGATCCATATGAATATATTTCTTAAACCCAAATTCGTTTAAAACTTTTTTGCATTCAAGTTCTTTTCATTTCATGCGATTTAATATTTTCAAATATAAGAAAAATATTACGGAATTCTGAGTTCTAAAGCCAGCATGGACATGAAATGTTATCAGGTATTAGTGGTTAATTTTAACTATCTGTGAGGTTCACACGCATACATTAGTTTTTAAACTTGCAGTCTTCACTTCAAGACTTTTAAGCAGTTTTGACCTTCTTGACCAATAGAATATTTCTGACAATTCTTTCAAATAGATATGGTTGTTTTGTCATTATGCGTGTTGTGGGGTAAACACTATGCTAAACACATCGGAAACCTCGTGATGCTCAGAGGTTAAATAATATTCCCATCTTCTATGGCAAAAATTGACGTAGAATGACGAGTTAAACTAAACTTAAAACTTTGGTAATTGACAGCAATTCAAATTATAGAATTTTATGTCATTTACTAGCAGAATTACCCGGCGTTGCTTGGGTTGAAATAGCTAAATGTTGATTTAAAAATTATCAGACTTCTTTCATCAATTCTTTGTCATAGAAAAATGCAAGCAACATTTTAGTGCACGAAATAATTTTACTTTTTAATAGATTCTACAATTTACTTTGAATGCAAATATGTATACTTGATACATTCATCCATATAGTCCATTTCACATTCATCGCAGTCCTGCTGTAGGACCAACTACAAAAGGTTATACAAAGGAGACTAGTACAGAAGTAGATTTTGAGTTTTGTAGTGATTACGAATACCCCGTAAGTACATTTTCAGTAAAAAGAACGAACTCCAGGCGTATAGTCTTGCACTCAGTTTTCCTATCAATATTTTTTACTTATGGCACTCTTGCACCAGGGATGCGATGTTTTCGAATTTTCTCATCGTAATGAGATTGTGGGAAATTACATTTTTACGGTATTCGTGATTAATTTATTTCGAAGAAAATACATTTTTTCTTGAAAATTCCATTCAGTGGCACGTGGTAATAATGGAGCTTGTTTAATCGATTACAATTTTTCAAAAACAGGTCGATTTTACAGCGTTTTTAAACAAGAAAATAACTGCTTTCAACGAAGTCTTACTTAAAATTCGCTTTCCTCCAACACACATTTAGTTTTAAATCGAATCCTTTTGGTACATTTTTAAAATCAGAGATTCGATTTCTAAATGGAAACCACGTAGCTATTTAGAATGATAGATGTAGTTACTTGACTATGGAGTATAGCTTTTAATAATACCCATGAAACATGAAAACAAATGTAAATTTAATTGGTTTTAATCGTCATGTAATGAAATTCTATGTCAAAATTTAGAAATTGAAATGAAAAGTACGGCTACCAATTTTAATTTACCGTAACCTCTTATTTTAAAATGATTTTATTTTAACTTTACAGATCACTTTAAAATAAGAACTTATACATCTTATTTAACAGGGGTTTGTTTCGTATATTTTATTTATTTCTTTTTATGACTGGGATTTACACAAATCATCACACATTCAACCAAAGACTTGAGGAAAGTTAGTCGAAATATACATATACCGCCAAGAAATTACTCATGCCTAGTGACATTTTGCAGAAGATAAAAATAATTTCTTAAATCTCACTACTAAATACTATATTTATAATATGTAAGATACTGGAGCATATAAATGTAAATAGAAATGAAATTCCGGTCATTGAAAAAATTGAGAATTCTAAAAAACAAAAGATGGGAACAATCACGTCGAACTTCGACTTCCTGAATATATTCAGAAACAGAACAATTCGAAAAGACTTGAACAATATTGATAAAGATTATTGTGACGTTCTCCGACCAACACGGGGAGGAACGTTGGTTGGAAGGAACCATTGGGTCCCCGAGGGGGACGAGGGTGGTGTGCCCTTGAACGATCATCCGGGCCAGAGGAGAAGAAAAAAGGGAGAACTGGAAGAAAAAGGGAGACTGACCGGCGGATGCAGAGGCGTACGGACGTGTGAGGGTCCTTTCTGAGATGTGTTGTAATATCTATTTGTAATCAAATGTAAATAAATTATTTAATCAAGAACCCCATGCAGAAACGTCACTCTCGTTGGTAATCTATACATGTGTATGGATATGAAAATCTATTGAAGTTCTCCAACATATTGTTGGAAAGCCGGCGCAGTCTCACAATTATAATGATTTATTTTCACAAAAACAACACACACACACATATATATATATATACTTAAAAATGTTCAAATATGACCACAGTATTTCGCTGTTTTAACTCAAACACACGAACAAAGAATTCCAAATCAAATGAAAAGATAAAGCATCAGTTTTAACGTTGCCAGATGACGAGTAGCAAAATTACTCTTTTGTGATCAATGAGTTTTTCGCTTGGGCTTTTCGTGTTAGACTTCTTTTATTATAAAATGTAAGTTATGCAAATTAAATATTTTAAATATCCTTAAATATCAATCAAATCATTTATATTATTACTAATAAATTATTTATATTTTGTTAAAAAATAGTTAAAACATAAGTATTAGAATTTAAATTCTTTAAATATTTTTGGAAAAATTTGCTTTTCCAGAAATACTGGTAACACAATCTGAGTTGCAATACCGCAATCGCAATAATATTCAATGTTATTCCTATGGGGATATCGTATTGTTTTATATAGCCCCCTCTACACACCCAAGACAAATAGAACGGGGGATAAAATGTATCCTACCTTAACCTCAAAGTTCTTAAGGATAAGTGTAACAAATTTGGTGGGAATTGGCCAAATATATATATATACATTTGTGAAATGTAATGTTTTATATTTTTGTATAATTTAAATTTTTAGTAAGAAAGAAAAGTCTCTAGAGTGTACCAATGCTCGCAGAATGCATAGAATAATTGCGAGTATGCGTATAAATGCCTTGTATGTTACTTAAAAACAAAAACGCTTCCTAAAATTATCATACAGTGATTCAAAAATTTTTAAAACTAATTAAATATTTACTTACCTTTATTACAGATATTCAACGAAAAACATCACACTGAAAATTCAGAGATACATCTTAAAACAGATTAAAAAAATTTCGAACGAAAAGCAAGGAATGCATCTGTTTTTTCACTACCAAATGGATTCTTGTTATAATATAAGCTAACAGATTACAGAAATTTTAAAAAGCAAACGATTAATAAAGATTGCTTCGAACTAACTTGGTTGCGCATGTCAAAAATAATTTCTAAAAATACCAAGATGTTGCCATGTTAGCAACCAGTCATATTTTAAAAGGTTTGATGCTGTATATTTTATTTATAATGTTCTATCCTCTTTATCGTCTGACTTAAATATTCAGAATTTTTTTATATTTCGTAAGGACAAAATAAGGCTCAAAATAAAGTAAAAATAATTGTTAGAAAATAATTACTTTTTCAACAGTACTGATAAAACAATTCAAGTGATTTGCAAAGATCAACATTCCAGCTTCTTCTAAACTACCAAATTATGGTTGATTTTTAAGTATAGTTACTCAGATGTGTTACAGCAGGAAACTTGTCTAAATATGTAAACAAAGAAAATTTAAATAATTTATTTTCTAAAATAAAATATGATTTATCACATACAGAAATTTATATTAAAATATGCTGAAAATATTTTATGTGATACTTGCACAAACACACAGACCAAAAAACTGATGTAAACCGGGAAGAGAACCAGACAAACCAACGCAACCAAGTTCAGTCATTAAATGAATATACGTATTCACAGTATGCAAAGTTTCAAGAAGATACAATCAGCCATTTGTACATATTGCGGGCCCACACATAGAGGCAGATGGACAGACACCAAACGGACAAGACATCGATTTTGCATTACAGGGGCCCAAAACGGATAAATAACTTGAAATGGTCAAAAATATTCAATGTACAAACGAACACTCCATTTTTGCTTATTATAGATTATCACACTCACCAACCAATTATATAAATTTAGCGAATAATGTGCTCAGCAAAATAAATTAAAATCACATAACTTTTTATCTGATTGTGTCTGGAAATAAAAAAATATCTTAAAGCAATTTAGTTATAAATTGTAAAACTGATTACGACTGAAATGTTCTGATAAATTCCGCGTTCATTCTAAAACTTACGTTTGTCAAATTTCTTGCCAGAATCAAGGGTAAATGAAATTAAAATCAAGTTCCAATTCTTTCCTAATTATTCTTGAGTAATTCCATTCGTATAACAAAGATAAAATTGTTATGAAAAAAAAACCGGAAAGAATATCTTTAACCCAACTACAAACAGAACCGAAAGAACTGTTTGAATATTTCTCAAACGGTTACATCTCTATAAGGCTTAGTTTTCTTCCTGATGAGAGGTGGTGAGGTTATAAATCTTCTAGAAAGTAGAAGTAACAGACTTTTTCAGTATCCAATCCCCTGTCAAATCATATAAAAGTGCACTCCATTTGTCTTATTTGGAAGCAGCTGTCGATGTTTGCTTTTCAATTCTTTATTGGAACTTTGGTACGACTTCAACAATCGATCACTGGAAAAATGCTCTGGTGTTTTTCTACTTCACTTTTACTTTCCTTTAGTAGAAAATCAGCTGTATGATAATTCTTCCCAAAGTATCGTCAGTAAAAGGGAAAAGTTTTTCTCATATGCCATTCGTTATTCTTTGGCGGCAGGCTTTGTACAATGAGTCAAATGGTACACTATGGAATATTTATCAACTCTCTTAACCTTTAACCCACCAAGTAGTTTGGACGAAATATCTCTTTCATCAAGATCTGAGCAATTTTGCTAATGACGAGGTATCTCGTCAACAAGATATTGCCAATTTTTTTTGTGATGACGAGATCAAGATCTGGTGAGTTTTTCTAACGACGAGATATCCCGTCCGTCAAGATCTGGTCAGTTTTTCTAATGATAATGACGAGATACATCGTCGAGACAACCACCAGGAGGATTAAGTCAAGAAACAGATATAATGCGGGATAATAAACACAATAAACAATGCTAACCTGAGGGTCACGAGATTTCCGTAGTGTAACATTTAGCTTAGGTCACAACACACATGAAAAATAACCACATCGATTGGTCGAATGTGTATTCTAGGAAAGATTCTATTGGTCAAGAAGGTCAAATCTGGTTACAAGTCCTGCAGAACGAATGTAAGCGTTTGAACCACTCAGAGGGTTAAATAGTAAATTAGATTTAAATACTGACATAAAAGAAGCCAGCGGTGTCATGTGTGATGTTTGTTCTACAATTGAGATTTAGCTTAGCACAAACTACTTCATCCGATTTTTAAGATCAAAAAGTCTACAAGGAACTGAAATACCTTTTACTGAATTTCATTCTGAGACAAAAAATAAAGTTTCCTATCAAATATTTGCAAATTCCTCAGACGGTTTCATACACATTATGGAATGACCTAGAATATTCCTCAGACACAATATCGTGTTGAAGTTCTGAAAAGCTAATTGTCCAACTAGCGTCATTTGTCTCACCAAGGGAAAGGATTTTATGACCGAACACAAGGTTTTACTAAAGTATACGACTACCGCATTCTAAACCCTTTGTTCCGCCTTATGTGGAATGCGCAGAACTAGCTTTAATTCTACAGAATTTCAGCTGTATACATCAGATAATAAAAATGTAATCAACATATATTTAATTTGCTCATTAATTCAACATATTTGGAGGTAAATCAAAAAAGAAACGCAATTATCAAAGTGAGTTCAATCAGAAGAAAACGAGTTGCTTTAAAACTTATCATGAGGGTTTGAACAAAGAATTTATTCGGCATATATCTCTCCTAATTTCACAATGGAATTTTAATTAGTTCTAACTATATAACTATTTGTAATGTTTCGGTGATGAGAAATAGCCAACTTCATTCACGTATTTAATTAGATCCTTTCGTACTTTTACTGAGCCAGATAAATACTCGGAGATAATAACATCTGCGTAAGGCGTTAATAAACTAATCCGTTTTATGACTCGAGTAAAACAAATTGGTAATTGCGGTGGGAAGGTGTTTTATTAGGACAAGGAAGGTGTGGGAAATTAAATTTATCTTGTCGCTTTGAGGCATGGGGAAGGGAGCTAGGTTGAAGAAAAATGCATTAGCTTTGTTAGACTTATGGAACATATAATTTATACTACAACGCGTGAATATTCGGTCAATAACATGCTCCATAAAATGTCTCGTACAAAGTTTAATTGTTAAAGCTAAATAAACAAATGTGCTAATAAAAATAAACAAATGTGCTTTCTCTAAAAAGTTCAAAGGGCAGCGGTAACCCAGTTGGAAGAGTCGCGGATTAGCAACAGGAGTATTGCGAGTTCAAGACTCGTTCCAGAGAAAGACCGTCGTGTACGTAGGGACTGGTGCACGTTAAATCTGTCGTGGTCTAAAATGTCATCATCTTGGAGTGGTATGGAACTTTGGAGAATGGTTTATTGACTCAGGTTTTGACCTCATCATCTGACAGTGGTTCCTAATTACGAGGTACTGTCCTCGGGTCTTTCCCTTCAGGACTGATCCCGAACCGTCGATAGTAGCCCGTTGTGTAGCTCCAGTGCGACGTTAATTACCTACCAACCAACGAAACAAACAAATAATCAAACAACTGCCTACCTAGAAAGTTCAGAACCTACTACTGACGATCAAATTTAATTTCAAGTTACTGAAATATACTTGCGTAGACTCGAAAAGTACCTGACAAGGAAATGTGCGTTCTTGTTAGATAAAAACATAATTGAGACAAGGAAGAAAATGCTGTCTCAATAAAGTTTGCACTAGAACTTTGTTTTGTCACTACTGTTATTGTTATGCAATACGAGGGCTTATTAGACCAGGACCTACGGATCAAAGTGGATTTTGAACAGCTACGAATATTTATGCTAAAACAGGGATTCGAACCCAGAGACCGTTGTACCAAGTGCGGGGATGTGCAATTTGTAATACCATATCTACACCGAAATTAATTACGCAGGTAATAAAATTACGCAGGTGGTTGGTTAGGTTTTTATGACCTAAGGTCGTATTTAATCAAACACAAGACAAACAATGTCAAGAAATGGACATAAACGCAGCAAGGTAAGTTTTTTTGAAGCAGAATAGGGAAAACACCCTGGGTGTGCTACAGGAATCGAATGCTTACGCTAGTGAAAGTCTTTAATTTGTATTCAAAATATTGATATAAGTATATATACTGATATTTTTTATGAATTCAAAAAATTCCTACCGAAGAACCTATATTCTTTAATGCTAGATTAGTGTCAAACGTACACACTTTCTCTATGCCTATTAAAAATAGGGCCATGGTAGCCCGGTTGGAAGAGTAGTGGATTAGCAAACGAAGGGTTACGAGTTCGAAAATTGGTCCAACCAAAGACCGTCGCGTACACGGGGGCTGGTGCATGCTAAATCTGTAGTGGCATCAAATGTCCTCACGTTGACTTGGTGTGGAAGTTTGGAGACTAGGGTTCCAGCTCAGATGTCGTCATCTGTCATACCATCTTAACCATGGTTCAAAATTACGAGGTGCTGTCCTTGGATCTTTCCTTTCGGTATTGATCACGGACCATCACCAATAACCAGTTGTGTTGCTCCAGTGCGACGTTAATTCAACTACCCCTATTAAAAATTCTATCTTTCAAATGTTTTATCAGAATTTTAGCATCAGATAGTTTAAATTAAGCATAATTTACCTATTAAATATTGGTAAACACACAGTTTGAAAATTATGCGATTAAACTCGTAATTTGTAAGTGTTATATTGTAATAGTTTAACTCGAAGATGAAAAAATGTATATTTTTAGTTATAAAATTCGTGTTAAATGACTGAAGCTTTATTTTATCTAAAAAATAATATTGTGTACGTCAGTATTTATCTGGAAAATGAATTCCATAAAAACCTCCCACTTTGGGAAAATACAAATGCCTACTCAAATTCTATAACTATTGAAAGCTAATTCAGCATTTGATTAAGTTATTTGTGTTTCTAATATTTTCTACTATTTTTTCTAACATTTTATAACTTATTTTAAAGGGAAATTATTGTTGAAGTATGGTCTTAAGTTAAACCGACATTGAATACCATCTTTTCCATTTATTCCATCTTTCATTCTTTTTCAATAATACTTTCAGAGTCGATTCTTGATGTTTCGTACTCGAAAAAAATTGTTTTTATTCTCTACAGAAGAAAGTATGTATCATAATCTTAATGGATGGCATGAAGAGTTTAGATTTTTATCTTACGCTTGATCTATCTTATTATTACGTCTCAAATCCTAACCACCCACGTAATTGTGCCTGCTGGCATGCTTCAATTGTTATCGAAATGACTTTGCATATTTGCAGATTCAGGTTTCAAAAGTAATGCTTTGGCTAAATGATTATAAAAATTATTTTATTGATGTGGAGATATGATTTGTTTGCACATCAAATATGACGAATGCTTTATGCTTCCTAAAAACCTGAATAAAGATAAATGAATGTGGATGAAAACATAGTCGACTATTATCGGAAAGGATACCATTAAGAATATCTTTCCTTCTAGCAAATATTTATATCTTGCACATACTTTAGTCCATTTATTCATTCTATGAAATTGTGCCATTTAACTCTATGATGATCATGCACGCAATATTTCACTATGAAGTTTTTCCTGCAGGACTTCTAACCAATTCTATCCTTCTTTACCACTCGAGTTTTTCGTACGATTTCTTCAACTAATCTGAAAGCCATTTCGTCATCGAGTGTGTTGTAGGGTAAATTGAGCATTTCTTGGAAACGTCTGATGATCATGCACGCTTTATTCCACTGGGCAACCTGCTGTTTTCCCTGTATGATTTCTAACCAGTATTAGTCTTCTTAGCAAGTAGAATGTTTTATACGATTCTTTCAGCCGATAGGTATGGCTATTTGGTTACTGAATGTGTTGTAGGGTAAATAGAACACTTCTGAACACCATCTGACTATCATGCAAATTTTATTCCACTGTGCAACAGGCAGTTTTCACTGCAAGACTTCATATCAATTTTAGCCTTATTAGACAGTATAATCTTTCCTACGATTCTTTCAACCAGTAGATTTAGTTATTTATTTATCGAGTGTGTTGAAAGGTAAGAAAAACTTCTCTGAAACCTCTGATGATCATGCACGAATTATTTCACTATGCAACCTGCTATTTTCTCTGCATGACTTCTAACCATAATTAGCCTTCTTAAGCAGTAGAATCTTTCTTACGATTATTTCAACCAATAGATGTGGCTGGAGCAGGTAATAGTCATCGAGTGGGTAACAGGGTAAATTTAACACTTCGGAAATATCTGATGACCATACAAGCATTATTCCCCTACACTAACTGCAGTTTTCTCCCAGCAGGACTTTTAACCAGTTTAAGCTTTCTTAGCCAGTAAAATCTTTCCTACAATTCTTTCAATCAATAGATACAGCCATTTAGTCATTGTGGAGTTAAATATAGCACTTCTTGCAAACCTAGTGAGGCTTAGAGTACGAACGTAGTGAGGCTTAGAGTATAAGTTCACGTAGACCCTGGCATTGTATGATTAAACATGTTTATACGGGATAGTGATCATATGTGAGCTTTATCTATGAAACAAAGGCTCGCCCATGCAAATGCTTATTCATGTCGTTACCCTTAAAAAACTGATATTTCTATATATTTAAAGGGAATGGGATTATTCTTAGGGATTATTCCTTCTATATATCTAAAGGGATTAAATTAGAACTAGTATAGAATTGGAAGTATATGATAAATAATTACCAAAACTATTTATTAGTGTCAGTTAAAGGTTGCTTACTTGTCAAGTCGAAACCTTTCCCCTTCGTAAAATAATTATTTTTGAGATTATTAAAAATGATTTCTTATCAGTATAGCATAAATATATTTTGCGTTTGAAAATTTATAACTTTGTATTATGCAGGTGTAAGAGTAAGTTTCTGAGTGAAAAATCCTGCTCTCTGTACGAAAAAATTCCTTCGTTTGGACCAAGTTTCTCAAAATAAATAGTTGAAAATGAAATAATAGAATCATCAGTAACACATATAAGACTATTTCATTTTGAATTTACTCTTTAAGTGTATTTTACTGAATTACTATTAGAAGCTAGCATTTTGTGAGTCATATTAAACTTTAATTAAAAAGAAAAACAATTTAAGATTGGTAAACGATATTTTTTCAACAAAATTTATCAGCTTTTTTATTTTTTTATTGCAGAACTTGGCAACTATATTACTTTTAAAAGAAAAATGTTCTCGACCAATGAATGAAAGGCAGTGGCAAGAACAGCAATTTGATTGAAAGACAATAATGGAGACTTTCTCACCCGGAAATAACAGGGAGCAAAAAAAGTCAACTTGTAGCAAACTTGGGAGAGCCAATGCCACTTCGGAATTTATATTTTGTTCACAAAAGGCTTAGGGCGAAATATGAGGAATTTTGTAACGAGCCAGTAACTTTACATGTATATTACTTTCAAGTAAAGAAATTGTTTTTAGTTTACTTTTTTATTTGAAATTTATTTTAGTTTTGTTCAACATTTCCAAGAAAATTATGAACTTGTAAAAATCTGAGTTGCGTTCGATGTTTTAAAAATTTGTTTGTTGGAGAAAATGGTTTGTTTTTCTAGATTTTTACATAAAATTTTAAAACATTTTTTTTATTAAATAAAAAGTTAATTTCTTGAAACTTTTGTTTCTAGGTTGTTATTTAAAATGTTTTGCCGGTATCTTAAACAATCGCATCCACTTTCAACTTATTTATGCTACCTTAATTTAATTGGAAGGAAATTGTTTACTCGTATTATCGTAATGCGTGCATTCATGAAGGAACATGTCAAAAGACTTTTTTCTAAGCCCTATCACTAGCCTTTTCGACCTTAGGCACCACAAGGGGCTAACTAATGGCAATTTGTGAGGAAGCATTCATTGAGTAATCCGCCGTTACTCCTAACAAGTACAATCACGAACATCCATGAGCTTACAATCTGAGATTCGAACTCGTGACCTTCCTTGTAGTAATAAACACTATGAGCACTATACAAGTTAGGCGGCGACAGTTGCGTGACATGACTTTTATCAGACATACTTCCTGGGGCCGTCATGGCTCAGTGGGTATGCCCACTGCGCTAGCAACCTTCGAGTTGTAGGTGGCGCAGGTTTGATTCCTGCCAGGCGCATTCCTCCCTGGGTGTATTTCTCTCTTCTGTTCCAGTAAAACTTTCATTGTGTGTGTCTATGACTTTATATTGTATGTCTTGTGTTCTGGGGTAGCATAGCCAAATATCCTTGCGCCATAAAACCCCAACAAACAAACCAACCAGACATACTTCCTAAAATTTAAAAAGATTAAAACGTCAAGGACGAAACTTTTCACTGACGTCACGTACAGAATACGTACATGATATACGTATCGCCACGGACTATCACTAGCTCTGTATAGCTTGACAGAAAATGCCTCTCATGGAAAACTCAAATTCGACTTAAACATTGTTAGTGTACCGGATTTCTAAAAAAAAAGAATATTTACCGAATAGAACATTAACCAAGCGAGTTTGAATGAATTAAGCCCTGAGAAGCGCGCAATTTTCCATCCAATATTCGTGATCTACATAATAACATCGCTCACACGCAAAATGTCTTGCGAAATTACGATTTGAAGGGGCAGAAAACATTACATACTGCCCATTTGAGCACCTTTTTGCGTGTTTAGATGCGTAGATAAAAATAAAGACGCTACTAAATAAATTGTGTTGAAAATATATTTCCACAAGCCTTTATTTTTACCTAAATTTTAACAAGCCTTTATGTTCAGTTTTTTTAGCATCCCACCACTGACCTCATCGGGCTTAAGCACTACAGGGGACGAACTTGGCAGTTATTTATTTGGGAGGGAGTACCAATGTAAGCTACCGTTGTACCTAACAGGAACAATCACGAACATCCATGCTCTTACATCGTGTTGGTGTGGTGTGGAAGTTTGGAGAGTGGGGTGCCAGTTCAGATGTCGACCTTGTCATCTGGTTCAAAATTACGAGATGTCCTTAATCTTTCACTTCAGGATTGGTCCCAGACCGTAGCCAATAGCCTGTTGTGTTGCTGAAGTGCCACGTTAATTCAACTACCTACCTACCATATCATTTCTTCAGAGTTAGCGGACATTATCAACTAAGAATGCTATTATGTAATATATATCTTTTCCTGTAAATACCTGTTGATATTCAAACTTGCAAGTAATGCTCATTGATCTGTTTTGAGGTTCCTCTATTTTTTTAAGTTAAGTTTTCTCTTCAGCTAAAATTAAGCCTACTGGCATATGCTATTATAATGAGAATTTTCCCTGCCTTTCCTTGTGGTGTTCTAGACCTTTAGGTGAGTCGGGATGCGTGGGTCATGCATACATGTAATTATTTAATAATCAAGTCATATTTTTTATTTATTAAATCACATTGTACTATGTCTACGTATATGTGTAATATGATTTAATTAATATAAATAAGATAGATTTTATAAAAAGTTACCCAATATTTAGAAATTCTCAGTGGATTGCTATCAGAACATAAAAAATTGTTTGCAGACGCTTATCGGAATTTCAATCCTTCAAATACAGAAAAAAAGGATAAAATTTCCTATTCGCAGCAGTGAGTGATTTTAGGGAGTATTCAAGTTATTTAAAGTCAAGTTTTTTACGAACTCAATCAAGAGAAAGCAGAGTAAATTCTATTAGTAACAAGAACATCGGAATCCTGTTAAGATAACGGAAGAATGAAACACAAAAACAATTATTTCAAGGAATACATGACGAACAATTGTTTTTTCAGTGGAAGATTTTCTTAGTTTCGGCCTGGGGAACAAATCTCTTTAGATTCGATAAACAAAACATTCATCTTCACTTAAAAGTAAGATTGTTTACTTGGATTCTTCGCATTTCCATTGCTTAGACAATGGTATGGATTTAAACTAGCAATTACTTAATTACGAGTAATTTGGAAGTATAAAAAATTACGATATAGTAATTAATTGTGCACAGACCGGGATCCTAATTCAATTATTCGTGCCTTGACAAATATCTAAAGTTGCATAACATAAATACTTACGAATGCTGTTTGTTTCAGAAAACAAGAAATACATAGGGATAGTTTTTTATGATATTGGGTTGTAAAATCTAACACGTTTTTCCTTTTAAGAGGAATTGCGCTTGAATAACAACTTAATTTTACTAAAAGACTTTAATACGTTAGTGTATTTTTACCGAACTAAATATTTAAAACAAACTGCTGTTTTTCCTTTCATTTTAAATAATCTATCTCAGTGCTATTTATTTCAATTGTTTGTCTTAAAGATTTCCAGAACTTAAGTCATGTAACTGAATAAGTATGAGACCCTTTTTCTGTCAAAATGTAGAGTTCAATAGTGTAATTTTTATAAGCAATTTGCGTCTGTCTGTTCTCTATACACCATTTGTTATTATACACAAATCTACACCATTTGACAAATCCACACCAAATTTGGTACACATATTCTTTAGAACCCTGCGGGTAACGTAGGCTACATATTAGCACCCTTTCCATATGTCTTAGGTTCGCAGAGGGGGCTAAAAAGAATTCGAAATTCCCATAGTAATAACATTGGGTATAAAGCGATTGCAATACGCAACTCAGTTTGCTTTACCGCTATTGCTGAAAACAAAAGTTCCAACAAATTTTATTTAAAGAATTTAAATTCTAATTCATATATCTGAATTTATTTTTCATTTCTTTCAAAATATCAATAATTTATAAATATTTGACTAATGATATGACGTGATTAAAAACATTTTGCATAGCTGGCATTTTGTAAGGAAACGAGTCTAACGCGAAAAGCGCAAGCGAAAAACCCACAGATAATAAAAGTGTTATTTTGCTACTTTGATATTTGGCAACGCCAAAATTAATGTTTCATTTACTAATTTCATTTCGAACTAGCAGAATTACCTTACTTTATTCGGATTGAGTTGGTTAACTATAGATTGAAAAAGTGAATAATTATTTTTCTCTTTCGTAGAAAAATGCCAAATCATTTAATTGTGAGTAAAATAATTTTAACACCTTTTCGACATTTTTATATAATTTCTACAGCTTACTTTGGACACAAATCTTACACATATATATCCATCGTATGTAATACATTTCACATACATCGCACCCCTGTTTTATGACAAAGCTACAAAATGACGAAAAGTGACACTAAGGGAACTAGTACAAAAGACGATTTGGGGGAGATCAGGAATGCACTTTCTTAAGTTCTTTTCCTGTAAAATCGATGAACTCAATTCCCAAATATGAAGAATCTACGGCGAATACTCTAGCATCCATAATTTGTTTTACCAATATTTTTTACTTGTGGCACTCTCGCTAAGGCATGTGACATTTTTGAATTTTGCCATCTTTAAGGGAAGGATGACAAATTAATTTGATAAAATGATATTCATTGCTAATGCTTTAAAAAGCGAATACATTTTTTCTCGAAAATTCCATTTAGTGGGAAGTACACATTTGCTCACTTCTTTTATTTTTCAACAATATAATACATTTTTTCAAAAATTGGAATTTCACTTTTGTTTGCTAAGCTGCTACTATCGTATTTATATGTTTCAATGTTTTATGTGCTGTAAATAAATTATTTAAGAGTTAGATTTGACGAACTTTTTATTATTTTGTGCAAAATATCGCTAAAGACATGGGTTCTTGGCAGTATGTATATATTTTGAACATTGAAGTCAGTCATTGGTTCGATACATTTGTAGAATTCTATTTCATAAAAATAAATCGAATGTACTAAACAAAACCTTTTAAAATACGGCAGTATCGTCTTACTTTAAAAAGAGGGGGAATAAAATCATTTAATAATAAATTTAATTAATTATCTTTTTTAAAATGAAAAAAAATTAAAATTAAGACAGTTAACATTAATATAAAATTCTATTTTAAAATAAGACCAATAACGCTAAAATAAGGTGGATAACCATACGTTGTAATTCAAAGATATTTTAAAATTTTGACGTAGGTTTCCATTACAAGGCACTTAGAATAGGTAAAATTTACATTTGGTTTTCAAGTTTCAAATTAGATTTTGGATTCTATTGAAATTTGTACTCAAAAGTCAAGAAACAACATCTATCATTTTAAATAGATACGTGGTTTCCATTTAGAAATCAAATCAATCTCTAAAAGAGTGCCACAAAGAATACATTTAAAACTGCATGCCAGTTGGAGTAAAGAGAAATTTTAAATAAAACTTTGCTGATCTCGGATCAAAATCAAGGTTATAAAGTATTCTAATTAGGGCTTTTGAAATGTTGAAAGTTTTGTCTTAAGTGACAGAAAGTTGGTGCTGCATACTTTAAGAAGAGTTTTTTTGAAGCTGTTCTTGAGCAACTTTGCTATCCAAAAAATTCGTTGAAAACATTGGTTTTCGTTTATTTAAATGCTGCAAAATTGACCCGTTTTTTGAAAATTTGTAATTGATTAATTTTTTCGTCTGTACTGAAGACGTTTAACTTTAAAACAAGCTGATATTTCACGTGCAGAATAGAATTTTCAAGAAATATATATTTTCTTGAAAAGAAATTAATTATGTTACCGTATCAATGTAATTTTCCTTTCAAAATGATGATGAAATTCAGAAATATCGTTATCGTATCCCTGGCTATAAGACAAAAAATATTGTTAAGAAAACTGAGTGAAATATTACGTTGTAATTAAGGGGCATTCCTAATCACTCCCAAGCTCAAAATCACTCTTGTAGTAGTCACTTTTATAGTTTCGTCTTACACTATATTGCGATGTACGTGAACTGGATTATGCGGATGGATAAAGCAAGCATACTTATTTCGTCCAAAGTAAATTGTAGAAGCAATAAAAATATCAAAACGAAGTTAAAAATATTATTTTCCGCTTACTTAAATGATATTTGCATTTTTCTATGATAGAGAAAAGTTAGAATTCTGGCCACTTTCAATCATCGTTTAACCAAATCAACACGAGCAACACAGGGTAATTCTTCTAATAACTTATTAAAAGGTAAAGAAGAAATTCAAACCTCGGCTGAGAAATAAATTCCCTAAGTGCATATTCAGTGTTTTCACAATGTTCTCCATAAATTGTTTTTTGAATGTATTACTTAGTAACTGTTATTGTTATTTAGAAGTTGGCTAAATTATTCCCATAAAATATGTTTCAAGCGTTAATATGCTTTCTTAATTTACTAAGTAAAATAATAAACTAAAAATAAGAACAAAATTTTACTAGTGAAGAAGCTTTTTTGACATTCAAATAAAATTATCCCTTTATAAAGTTTTTGCTCATATTGTACATTTACACCTGTTAATCATACACATCCATGTTTTCGGGCTTTTAATCATATAAATAAAATTACTCAATTTACTTTAAGGTATGTGATGTTTGATTTTTATAAATTTAATTGCATTTTATAAGTACCCTAGCACCTGTATATGCACTTGTCAGAAACGTAACAAAGGCAGTGTGTTATCTTAAATATATTTAACTTCTAAGTCTGCATTTAAAAGTGTTCATTCCCTTTTAATAATAAGTCTGAGAATCTTAATTAAAAATTTAAATTAGTATATTCACGAATACGTGACCCACTTTAGAAAAATAAATCACATTACTATTTTTTCTGTCGTTTATTCTCATACATTTTCACCGTTCATTTAATCTTCTCATTTTTTCAAATGTAAATATTTTCACTCAAACTATTTTTTTATGTTTTCTACTTACATGTACCACTTTAAATCCCAACTTTACAAAATAATTAATTTTACTTTAAGTTGCTTCTAAGCCGTATTTATTACAACAAAAAACGGACATCGGAAATAATACGTTACGTAGTAATAATCTTTTGGGATTACTAAAAGATTTTTTTTACTTTTGAGTGTGTGTATGTAATTCAGTCAGCCAAAACCTTTCAGGGAAATTAAAATAATAATACCAATAACAGTTCAAACCTTTTAAACACAGTCCTGTTTAAGAAAGTGAAAAGAATAACGTTTACTGTTCGTGACCGAGAAAATAAAGATACAAATTTTGAAATAATAAGGCAGATAAAAAAGGAATTGTTTTCGGCCGCAAGAAAACGAGTGGGCAGTACTTTTTCTTCGATGTAAAAACTTATCTCTATGAAACATACATGAATCAAAAAAAGAAAATATTAAGCTGTTGTGCCTCTTATAAGCTGAATTCATGTCGCGAGAGAAGTTTTATGAGTATGATCATGATATCTACTTTCATTCTACATTCTCTCTCATTTTAATGGAATATATATAAAAGGCTTGAATTGGATAAGATATAACAAGTACAAAGAAATTAAAGTAACAGCGTTTACAATTTAACTATTGATTGCTTTTACCCCAATTGAATAAATCCAACATGTGTAAGTAACTTAGAATACCCGACAAAAATCGTATAAACTAATTTATAATAACATCACATGTTTATGAGAATGGCCATTTACAAAAAGGTGCTGGTGGCAAGTTTTGGCTGAGAAGACTGGGATATCCTATTATCCAATGTTATCTCATGCTAGTTCCAAAAGCATAACTATCCCTACATTGTTGATTCTGGAGTGCTGACCTACCTGGACTTCCTACCTGTTTCCTCTCGTTTAAGAACTCTTATATCATTCCTGCAAGTTACCTCTCCAGCATGACCAGGCGAAGTTGTCCAGAAGATCCTAAGCTAAGCTTCTAGCAACCAAAGGACTTTACTACTCGGATATATACTTTATTTCATGCTTATATATAAACAGTTACTAAGTTTTAACCCTCCAAAAGGTTAATACGAGATATATCGTCCATCAAGATCTGATCAATTTTGCTAATGACGAGATAACTCGTCATCAAGATATTGTCGTTTTATTTATATGATGAGATCAAGATCTGGTCAGGTTTCTTCTAATGGTAAGATATATCGTCTATCAAGAACTGGTTAGTTTTCTCTCTAATGACGAGAAACTCGTCTATCAAGATCTGATTTTTGATAATGATGAGATACCTCATCGAGACAACCACCAGGAGGATTAAGCTAACGCTGTATGAGAATAAACAATCCTATATATTTCCAATTCCAGCATGGATGAGGATCACCTAATGTGCCAGGACCTGGATTGTTCTCAATAACAGACCCGGAACCCCTTCAAGCTCTATTGGGATGCCAGAGATAAAATTATGAGCTGAACCTCTATATTTATCTCTATATTTATTATTACACATATATTAACAACATATTTCCATAAAGCATTAAGTTTATTCAAGGATGGAGCTACACCAACTTTGGTCGTGCACCAACTCAAGAGAAGCGTCTCTTGATCCACATTGCGATGTGATCGAGGTTTGGAAATCACACCAGTGCCAGACACCTACGAGGACGAAGAACTCAAGTTCATCAACGAACTCTTCAAGACCCCTACGAACACGTAAATATTACACTTAAATGCTATGAATCATCTATCTATCTACATTTCATCAACGTACGAGGCATAGAAATTGACGTTATTTGGGTATTGGCGAATGGCAACAATCGGACCTAAACAATATAAATTGACAGCTAAGAGATTAATTCGCCAATTTTGCTGCAAAGTTTAAATATGCTTCATTTGAAATAGGAGCTGTGTAACATTGCTAGAACCTCACGAAAGAGCTCTTGTTGCTCTAACCAAATTCTTCAGCAGTTTTATGACAGAAGGTAATGAGAAATCTGGAAGATAGAAATTAGCGTAGAAAAATAAATGAGCCAAACCTGAAATAGTTTTAGAGCTAAAAAATATCGAATATCACCTTTGAACAGGTGAATGAGATAACTAACGTGGGCGTTCAAAAGTTAACTGTGGTAACATATCTGAGGTGTGAGCTTTTACCATGCATTTTATTGGAAATAAGAACTAACCCCAGTATGAGTATATTTGAAAAATGTAGACGAAATGCTGTTTTATGTATTTGAGTTATTTTATTTCATTTGGATGTATGAAATGTGTATATCTAAGCTGATATTCACATTATGAACGAATTTAAATAAGGTATGAAATGTGAGTAACGACCCTGCCATCAATAGATATTAGCAATTAAGAAACTTTATCGCAGATTTTTTGCACGGGTCTGCTAAGAGGTCTCCGTATAATTAGGGTTTAATTTGGATCGGTGGTTTTTCGGAGCCAAGTAAAGATTAGTTAGTCCCTCTTAGAGTGTCGACTATTTCTAGGAATTATTACCACAAAATTTTGTCTTTTGAAAATAAACAGCTGGGATTTTATACAATTTGTCTTCAATGCATATTATTTTTGTTTTCTTGGGATATAAGTGTGGTGATTTGAGCTATGGAAGTGTATTCTCGACTTCCATAGCTCACATCGAGAAGGAATTTTACATGCTTTCAACAAGTTCATAAGGTAAGGCATTTCATAGTTTAAATTACATATATGTTCAAATACTTTGAAGTTGCATCTATTTATGAGTTTTTTACCTTAATGTGCAATTTTGATCGTGTTGTTTTTTACCTTAATGTGTAATTATGATAATGAGTTTCTTACCTTAATGTGTAATTTTGATGACATGTAACTTGATCGTGTCTATGGTAGAAATTATACAATGGTTAATACATCGCTCAATTTTGTCCTAAGATAAGAATAAGGAAAGATAATAATTTGAAAGTCACTTTGGTCTTAAAGAATTTGAAAGTCTGTGAAGGATTATGTTGTAGTCTGTTTCTCACAGGAGGGTTGCAACATCACCATCTGATTTTAATGGTTCAGACTGCTCCATCAGCTATCATCGATCAGCCTGAAGTGCAGTAGCATTAAAACACAGGATCTGATGTAACTGCAATCTAAATAATTTGTTATTCACATGCATCTCAAGAAGAGTCCAGATTATGTTCCAGCTAACTTTATTAGTTCGATTCCTTCATGAATACAAATGGTTTAAGAAGATATTTTTTTTAATGTACAGCATCTGGAGCAGGTAGTGCATTTGGAGTAGTGCTGCGCAAGACACAGGGCTCTTCACAAGAAAACGCTGGAAATTTCAAAATGAATAGTACCTAAATTTAAAAAGGAAAATATTTACTGCAAATAAACAGAGGAATCAGAAACAATGCGTGATGCAGATTTGATATTTAGTATGAGTGATGAAGGCCGTATTCAATGTGAAAAGAATAATTATTCTAATGAAAACCTCGTCGAATCGATTCGTTCTGTGCCTAAGGTCCAAAGTTCAACCAGTTTAAGTGGACGAGAACATGAAAAGTGTATCTAAGCAATTCAGGTTCAAATACATATTTAAATATTGGGTGGTAGTCATCCACGAATGGATAAGTCTTCAAGAATATTGAATAAATTTAGAAATGCCTAATTATATATATAAGGATGCCATTTTTATTATTAGAATCTATATTTCTAGCAATATTTCACATTCTTTACTTTGACCTCATTTTTCACTATACTAAAACTTGCTCAAATTGCATAACCAAAGTTTCCAAAATACACTTTTACGGTCCAAATTACACGTATTTGCATTTGGCGGTTTTTATTATTTAAAAATAAACGATGGAATGTTGCTCCTGTCATATTCACAATTTTTGTTCCTGTAAGAAGCAAAAAGTAAAATTTTGTCACCCAGTGCCATACATAAATGGAAGCTTTAGATAATTTTCTATTTAGTTATAACCCTCCAATCTAGGACAAAAGCGATGTGTCTAGCCCAAAGAACCTTCCACACTTCTTTAAGGCGATAAAAGATACTCGTTATGTAATCTTCTGTAACATTAAAATGCAATGTCTTCCATAATGGATCTAGGGAGTGAAAAACGTTCCGGATAGTGAGAATAATAGCGAATTCCATAAAAACAAGATTTAAAACTTCAGAGACTTAATGTTCTCAGTCTTCCACTTCCATTAGTCGACCATTTTTATAGCCTTCCCAAGGGTGCTGTATTTTTTCCCAAGGAAGCATTCCTGAACAAGCATCAATTTTGTTACGATACCTTGGGAAATTTAAGAATCGTTTCCCTTTGAGCCCGGTATCTCGGAAAAATTCCTCCAGTTTCCCTGGAGGTATTAGGTTCCCGAGGTAGAGGAATTCAAACACAGGGAAAAAAAAGGATCCAACTTCAAATAAAAACAAGCCGGAAACAATAGGTGGTTTTGTTTTGAAATATAGTCCTGGGATTGAGACAAGTGAGAAGTGAACTTGAACTCTGCGACTATTCCAGTAGGCAAGAAAAGACAGTGACTTCTAGTTTTACCTAGCAATAAAGTAACCCTTTGCTTCAAAAAGTGCGTACTTTGTAGTAACAAGAGTTATGACATTTTGCTGGATACAGTAAATAATACGTGATTTTAATTAGTCGTGTTCGTACGAGTCTTTGAAAAAGTGACGGAAAAACATTAGATTGACTTTTTCGATTATTATAATTTTAATGATGTACAATAAGCTATAATTAAGTTTATTCAGTTATAATTGTTATAATTATTTTTACTAACTAGTATAATTAATTTAAATTAGTTAGAAAAATTTTACGAGTGTTCTTAAGCCTTGAAATGTAAAAATATTTTTTAGATTTTTGAGGTACTTTTAAGTACTTTAAAGAAAGTATCTTAGATGGTACTTAAACTTAAATTTTTAACTTTGTCTACGACCTAAGTTTAGTTCTTGTTTTCTTCATAAATCACGTTCGGCAAAATCCTCTTAACAAAGACATAAACATATCTTTTAGCTGTAATTCTTTTTTGTTGGGCTTATATATTGTTGTATTAACCTATATTCTATAATTCATGTTGGTATTCAAATAAGAAAAATTAAGTAGGCGTATATGTCATCCTCATACATATTTTACAATCAAAAAGAGCAGATATTAATATTTTACTTCATGTACAATACATAACACATCCCTATGTGTCAATAAGTTTGTATCGGGAAAAATATATGCTTTTAAAATATTCAATGTATCAAGTCAAGTGTACATAGAATGTACAACCGTGCATATTTTACCACAAGCAGAAAGAGTAAACGTACATAACACAACCCTTTTTGCCTATAAAGCTCAATCGGTAAAAATATATGCTTTTAAAGTATTCACTGCATCAAGATTTTTCGAAAAGTTTTATCGCACATTTAAAAATTCTTTGACGCTACTTTTATGTAAGAAAAAGTATCAACTTTAAACGTTCGGATATGAACCTAGCCATTCATCCTTCACATTTCACTTTCTTCACATTTTTTATCTTACTTTTTCTGTATCTCAGAGTTTATCATTTTTCTGCCTTAGTTTTTCTTCGCGCTGGGTGAATTATTTCATGAACATAAAGTTTCCTAAACAAAACGTTTTTTTTATGCACGAATATCCATCTAAATAATGCATATGCTTTTATTTTATTTCGATATATGGATTTTTAATGCATGCGTGCTCAGTGCTCTTTACTTTAATGCATGGGTTTGGATTCTTTATATAATCCATTGTATGTTGGCTTTGTCGTACCTCAAAGAAAATGGTTTTATTGCGTAAAAGTACCATGAGAATAAAATGTTTAAAACTGATATATTAGTATTTCAGTATTCAACATTGGAATAGTTCATTTCACATTTGCGAAACAGTCGGTTTGAAAGGCGTACTAAAGGCATTTTCTGACAAACGAAATATGGATGGCAGTAGTGTTTCTGCAGCGATACGTGTTTCCTCTACTTATTCTGAGCATGACTTCACTTGGTTTATTTATACAATTTCAGCACTTCACCAATAAAAATTCCAAAGAATAAATTCCGAATTGATGTGATGTTTGTTGGTCAACCAATTAGATTAAACGCCAAACGCTGCCAAAACGGTGATAAACTACATTTTAAGGTAACTCCGATATGTGTGCGAGAGTATTTGAGCATCAGTAAGTAAAATCTTTGCAGGCCGTCTGGTTTGTTTGCTTACATTGTGAAAATCCTTTTATATCAAATTTTAAACAGTCTATTAAAGTGTATTAGACATTATACCTATTTAAAGAAAAATAAAGAACGGGGTTTAATATTTACAAAACTGTGAATTAGAAAAACTTATTAATATGAGAAAGAATGAATGAATAATCAAAATTACTTACCTTAAGTTTAAGGTGTTTTTATCCCTATAATTCGAAATGTGTTTTATGAGTTTCACAGGAAAGATCTCAGCCCGGTTTAATATGAGAATAGTAATTTTATACCAGCCATGCTTTATGTAACGGACATCTATGAAAACATGAACCCTTAATAAGTTACATGCATAAAAGTTGGATGTGCATACAATTGGATGCTCCCGATCTAGATAAAATCTGTAAGTACTAAGCATACACGGTACTAAAACTTCAGTATACTTTCAGATACAATACTAAAACTCCACAAAACTATTTACTCTGAAATGAAACACTGCGCTGAATTAAAAGATGAACTTAATTTAACATCAATTTTACTGAAGATTGTGCATTCAGGCATCTGATTTTGGAAATTTTATTCCACGTACACCTATTAATTTTCCGAAAGGTTCCCAATGTAAATACATTTTATTTTAGAACTGAGTCTGAAGACGTTTAGATCTTTAACGGCTTACAGAATATGTCCGATATTAGTATTCTTCGAGTAAAGGGATAGAGGTAAGTAGTTGAATTTACGTTTCACTTGAGCAACACAACGGATTATTGGAAGATCCGAGGACATCTCGTAATTTTGAATCACGGTCAGATGACTAGGGTAAAGGGATAGAATGTGTTACGGAATATAAACTCTAGATATAGAGAAGAGATCTTGCATTCGACATAAAATTCTGCAATTTTCTTTTAAAAGTATTAGTCTTCACAAGTTCGCTGTGAGCTCAATAGAATTTGTAAACAGGCATTTGAGAACATATATTGAAAAAGGATATTTATTTTTAAATTATCATAATGATATATTTTTACTATTCTAGCACTTTTCTATTTGACCTGAGTAAGGTAATTGGTAATTTAAATAACGTCGCACTGGAACAACACAACGGGTTATTGAAAACGGTCCGGGATCAAACCCGAAGTCAAAGATCCGAGGACACCACCACGTAATTTTGAACCACGGTCAGATGACGAGGTCACACCTGATCTGGCGCCCCACTCACCAAACTTCCACACCACGCCAACGTGAGAACATTTGAGGCCACGACAGATTTAATGTGCACCAGGCCCCCCCTTGTACACGACGGTCTTTGGTCGGATTCGAACTCACAACCCTCCGGTTGCTAATCCGTTACTCTTCCAACCAGGCTATTTGACCTGAGAAGAACTGCTCTGTCACATTCGACGTTGTAACTTATACAGAAAAGTATCCATTATATCCGTCCTAGAATAATATTTACCTCTACTTTTATAAACTTAGTATTTTAAACTGAATACTTCAAATAATAGTACGTGTAATTTCTAATTTATGTCTAAGAGTTCGAGAAAATATCCAATCTCGGTACTATAGTAAATGTAAAACTTTTAATTTATAATGAAATTAACCATGTTGGGGTCACGAGATTTCTAAGTGGTATAGTATTGCTTTTGCCCTAGTATAATGACATAATGATCAAGTAGCCACATCTGTTAGTTGAAAGAATCTTAGAAAATATTACTGATAAGAACTGATTAAAAATAATGCAGGTAGGATTAATGTTGCAGAACGGATAAATGCTAATGAATTCCGCTTAACACTTATTAACCCAGAGGGTTAATAAATATATAAATATTTTAAGGTAACAGTGTACACATGCATTTGTTTGTTAGTATAATATATTGTATAGGATTAAAATATAACATTAGTGTCTATCGTTTCGATTAAACTCACCTGGAATAGAACGTATGTGAATTGCTGAGAAATAATGCAACTAAACTTTAATTAATTTTTAAAATAGTATACGACCTAAGGCGGAAACTGAATACGATAAATAAAACAAAAACTTCCTTGAAGTACATAAAGTTATAAATTCAAGTGTGCTATAAAATTTAGTAATAGTTTAATTACTTATGACTAAATTTACGTTTATCTGCCTGAACTCTACCATAAACTGTAACTTCTATTCGCTTCAGTATGAAATTAATTCCGATACATCGTTTGAACAGTTTCTCTTTATGATATTAGAACTATAAATCCTCTGGAATACATGCACTGTTCCGAAACCTGTTCGGAAAACCTGTTTCGAAAACCCGATTGAAAAGACCAAAACTGCAAGTCTTCACTCCAAGGAAGTATTCAAGATGTTTCCGGACGACTTAAAACAGTTCAAATTTTTATTAAACTGAAGACAATAATTTGGGAAAAAGTTCTTTCTCTACTTACCAACTCATTGAAAATAACGCTTGATGTTGACTTTTACATCGATCGTGCAGTCAGAAATTACACCCCACTTTTTTTTAACCAATAAGAAAAATAAATCTGTAAAAAAAATCGAATGAATTAAAAAAAAGCAATTGCTTCGTAAAACGGATTTTATATTAAGTGTACTATATACGTAAGTACTACATAAGTAACTTAACTTTTATGGCTTGGGAAAGAGTTTCGTATCAATCGATCTTGTGTCCATCAGAGACCTACGTTCATTGACTGATTTACGATGGCAGTTGGCCGTAAAGATCCAACCTCTGTCCGTTAGATATTAAGAAGGACCTTTCACTTGGTAGGACTATATTTATAACCTTGTACTCTTTGTTGTGAGAGGGATTTTCAGAGTAAACAAACAAAACAGACGGAAAGTGAAGATTTTACTTCCGCTGTCCAAATGCCTCTCCCTGTTGGGGTTATTTTAAAATGTTGTCTATCGCAGTTTCGGTGACGTTTAGAGTTTAATCTAACTAGTGTTGACCAATCAGCTATCATATATCAATTCGAATTTTATTCTTTGGAATTTTTATTGACGAAGTGCTGAAATCATATTCGAAAAACAGGCCAAGTGACGTCACGATCGGAATACATGCAGGAAACACGTTCCGTCACAGAAATACTACCGTCACCTACATCTAGCTTGACAGAGAATGTCTCCCATGTATAAGAAAATCAGCAACTACCTCCGAAGCATTTTTACACACTAAACCCGAATCCGTTTCTTTGCTTCAATAAGGTTCTGTATTAAATGTTTATTGTTAAAAAAAATAAAGTAAACTATGGATCAATATGAAGGAAGGTTCATTCATAAATGCAGGATTACAAAAGTCTGAAATAGAAAAATTGACATTTCTCTGCTTCTCGTGGACATAATGTAATTTATGAGTTGCTTTCAGTGGTTGTGATGGACTATGTATTAAGCACTTTACTTTAACAGCACTCTCATTTTTCAATTGAGATTATCATAGGTAATATAACAGTATATTTAATTGATACTTAAAGTTAAAAACAATGTTTTACAATTTAAATCTCATATGATCCGTAAGAAAACTTTTTTTGGAGATTCTCTTTCCTTTGGCGAACAAAAAAATACTTTCAAAGATATTTATAACTTGTTTGTTAACTAGATTTCGTAATAATGTTAGAGTCGCTTCTTAAAACTACCTACGTAGAGTTTCCTTTCAATTAGATATTAGTAAATGCTCCTGATGTATAAGGGGGGGTTAATGTCGTGTAGATTTTCTTACATCGAACTGAACTGAATAAAAAAGTATGAATCCCTGAGGTCTTTGTTAAAAATTTATTAAAGCGAAACTTTTCCAATAATTGATTCCCATTAAGAAATGCTTGAATGGCTTGTCTGAAGCTCGACAAAACATAGTAAACAAAGTATTCATTTCCTTTTCATAATGAGTTTCCAAAAAGTGTCTCAAATTGAACAGAAACAAATTATTATGGTCCTATAAAAGGATATTAATATCTTAGCAACCTCTATATATAAAACTCAGCAGACGACACGGAAAATAGTGTTCATAGATAGCTTAAAACTATGCATGGAAATTTTTATAAACTTTCTTCAGATTTCGAAAACTGAGGGGGAAATGTTCAGAATGAGCTGTTGACTAGATGCCATTTTTCATCTTTTCAAAAGTTTTCTTTCTAAATTGGAGTCGTTTCATTTTCCTGTGAGAATATAATGTGTTAATAAATTATACCCAAAGACAAATATAATGGCAGGTTACAGGACTAAGGGAATTCATTTATAAGAGAATTTCGTGCAATTTTAAGACTTCATAGAAATTCTAATGCAATTCTAATGTTCTATATACAATTATTTTATAAAAACATGCATGGCTTTATGTCAGGTTAGAAAGACTTGCACAGCACTACAAATCATGGAAGAATACTTTCAGTGAATTTGAACAAGTAGCAAATGGCGTGAATATACATATTATACTGTTTACGAAGATTTTGTATTTAATTGAAGCTTTTATTAAGACCAGAGCGTAAAAAAAAAGGAGAATTGTGTTTCTAAATCTGTTTTTAGTTAAGTTAGAACAGTGATATTGCCATCTTATGAATAGTAAATACATTTCAAGCCTTTATTCAAAACATTAATCAAAGGAGGTTAACGAAATCTGAAATACTAGATTTTACATTATTATTTGGTCATTTATTGCAATTATATATGTATCGTCATTAATTACAATTGCTTAACTAGAACAGATTAAGAACTGCGGCATTTAAAACACACGCACACATCTTTTTCTATAAAAAATTCTCTCGGACAGCAAAAACTGAAGTCCAGCATTACTTACTGTATTACCTTTTGAAAATAAGCTGAGTCATCATTTGATATAACCGAAATTTTGAAATATGGAGATCAGAGCTGATAGGTTTTCTTAACCCATTGCTTGCACTCTGATTGGTACCTTCACTTTTGAATCATATTCAGGATCATTATTATCAACCAATCAAAGTAAGACTATTGATTATATGAAACGAGAGCATTACTTTTCGGTTTAACGATCAAAACATAAAAAATGTTGGTGATTTAGCTTTCACCACACCCTTCGAAACCATGCTCAATATAATTTTCTCATTTTCTCACCGGAGGGATTTATTTTCTCCCAATTTCAGTGACCAGGCCACTAAAAGATTTTTCATATCCAGGGTTTGTATCGATTCAACACTAAATTTTGTGGGTAAATATCAGATATTTAATTACTGTATACAAAGCATAAGGGTTTCAAACTTGTATGACTTCTAGAGAGGTAGGAAATACAAACTTAGGCATATTCACATAGGGATATATGTCCATAAGCTTCAACTTGATGTGTTAGAGGATACACTGAGATGTAGAAATAAGACAGAAAATTAGCTCTAACTTTACAATTTCACTGTAGTTGTACAATTACAGTTTGCGGTATGTGTGATCAAAGTTACAACCACCAACAGTAATACACTCTTAATAGCAACGACGCGCGGATTGCAGTACAAGCAGTCCAACTGCAGTGGTGTCGAACAGCGCCCTTTAACACGTCTAGGTGTCGCTTGCGGATATGCATCCCCATGTGAATACGGCTTAACCTTGTGATCCGACGTCCCCTAAGAGCTGGTACAGGCAGTTGTGACGCAAGAAGCCCTATTTATATTCGATATATAAAAGCCACGTCTGTCGCCCTTTTGCAGCATGTGCAGGACACCCTTGATGCTCCCATAGCGTCCAGGACCATTAGCCGCCGATTGATCGCTGGCGGCCTGCACCCGTTGAGACGACTACCATTGACCCAACAGCACAGACGTCTCCGTTTGCAATGGTGTCGGGATAGAGCCACGTGGACGACGGAATGGCACAGGGTGGTGTTTTCAGACGAGTCACGCTTCTGTTTTAGTAATGACAGTCGCCGTGTACGAGTCTGGCGCCGACGTGGTGACAAGGCCAATCCGGCCGCATCTGTGGAACGCCATACCGCGAGACAACGTGGTATAATGGTTTGGGGCACCATCGCCTACGATAGCAGGTCACCTCTGGTCCGTATTCAGGGCACTTTGACGGTCCAACGATACGTGGATGACGTGCTGCAGCCGGTGACACTGCCTTTCCTTTAGGGGGTGCCCAATGCCATTTTCCAGCAGGATAACGCTCGGCCGCACACGGCACGCATCAGCCAACATGCCCTGCAAGGTACCCAGGTGCTTCCCTGGCCAGCTGTCACCCCTGATCTCTCACCTATCGAACATTTCTGGGACGTCATTGGACGTCGCTTGCATGCGTTGCCACCGGCACGTTCAGAAGACGAACTCTGGCAAATGGTTGACAGGGAATGGGCAGCCATCCCTCAAAGTACACCATCTGCAAGCTCATTGCGTCTGTACCTAGACGTGTTGCTGCCTGTATCGCCGCTCGCGGTGGTCCTACAACCTACTGATCAGACGTTCTTACTGCTCAGTGGCAAGGTGTATAATGTTGCAATAAAAATCACTTATTGCTCGTTGCTGTCTCTCTCTATTTGCCAAATTTCATCACTTTCTGCCAACTCCTTCTTGGTGTTGCATTTTCAATGTCAGGTAGTGTATATATTGCATATTAGTGTGCTTGGCACAGGGATCTACGTTATTTATTCGTTATCGAATGGCAACAACAGATATAAACTATGTATTATCAACTGTTAGAGGATTCATTAGCCAATTTTACCGCTTAACTTAAGCAATTTTGATTCGAGCAATGGAGCTGCATAATATTGCTAAAATTACACGGAAGAGTTCATTATAATGAAATTCTTTTGCTGTCTGATTACAGAAAACAATAAGAAATCAGGAAGATCAAGATCAGCGCAGAAAGGAAAATGTGAGCGAAAACAGGTTAAGCGTCAAGTAACAAATCACCTTTGAATAAAGTAATGAGATAAAATTGAAGTAAACAAACGTCCTGAATCTAACAGTGGTAAGATGACTGAGGTGTACCTTTTTGCTATGCATTTGATCGGAAATTAGAATTAACACCAATAAAAGCAAACAAAATGCATTACATTAGCGTGGTTATACGTTTTTGGATACTTTAATTTCTTTTAGTGATATGAAATCCATTTATTGAATATGTATGCTATATTCATTATGAATGGAATGAAATAAGATACAGAATGTGAGCAATAACTCTTTGTCATCAATAGATACAAGCTATTAAGAAAGTTCAACGTAGATGCGGAGCCGCGGTAGCTCAGTTGGAAGAGTAATGGATTAGCAACCGGAGGAATGGTGTTCGAATCCAACCAAAGACCGTCGTGTACAAAGGGGGTTGTTGCACTTTAAATCTGTCTTGGCCTCAAATGTCCTTACGTTGGCGTGATGTCGAAGTTTGGAGATTGGGGTGCCAGCTCAGGTGTTATCTCGTCATCTGACCGTGGTTCAAAACTACGTGGAGCTGTCCTCGGATCTTTCCCTTGGGGGATTGATCCTGGACCGTCGCCAATAGCCCGTTGTGTTGCTCCAGTGCAACGTTAATTGAAATACCTAACTTCAAAGCAGATGCTATGCGCTGGTCTGTTAGAAGTAAGTAATGTAAGTGGTTAATATATATGACTGTACTAGCGCAATTAATTTAAAATATACATAAATAAATATACATACCCACGCATAAGAACCCCAATTCAATTTCCATCTCCAAATGAATAAATCATCGACAGATATCTCCGAGTGACTTTAAAATGATGCTTTAGAAGAAACCCATCAATTTCATTTTCGTGAGAGAGAGAAGCCTCATTTCATTTCTTCCGTAACTTTTCTCCCACCATATGCCCTCCAGAAATAGATCTAACTTGATTTCCAGTAGAAATATCATCGTTTTCTTGAGCATAAGAAATATATCTTGCTTTTCAGCTCGCTTTTAGGAAGCTCACATAAGGTTTGTTGACACACTGAAGGAGAAAGCTGAAGGATAGGGATGAGAGAAAAGAACTCCTCTCCGAGAAAAACAAAATAGCCCGAAGGCAGGAATTTACGGAAGAAAAATTAGACCTTGACGTGCATGTTAGTTTTTTAGGAGTTATTAAGGAATAAGACCTGCTCAACACAATAGAAATCAAGAAGGGAAAAATAGTCTGCTATAATTCCTTTATGCTGTGACAAATGTTACTTCTTAAATGTTGTGAAATGTAATTTAAAAGATAAACTTTATGTCTTTATTTCAGAATGCATGTATTCTATTTGTGTTTTTGTTTTGCATTTTTCCGATTTTATGCTTTACTAGCACAAAATATATTTTGAACTGATTAAATTGGATCGAATGAGAGAAGTTTGATGTTTCATATTGTATCCAAATAAGGCAAAATAAATTTCGTCTCCACTCAAACCTTGTTTAAACGAATTTTTTAAGACACATTAAAAATTGAGATTAAAGAGTTTAGATCTCTTTTGCTGAACTGACAATTACTGATTGACTCTCAATTATTCGGACGTGAGGTGAGTTAAAGCAAAATTCCATGACATGCAAAAACGTCGTTCCCAGAAAAACATGTGTAAATGTTTGACGCTATGAAAGTTTTTCAATGTTAGCATAAACAAACTACCAGACAAGAAAGACACTTCCAGTTTATAATTAATTTGATTTATCGTTGTTTATGGCGATGTTTGGCGTTAATTTTTATTACAAGCGACAACTGGAACAGCATTAGAGTAGCATGCCAAGTTATGATACAAGATACGTGAGAGGTAATCAAAATACTAGAGTCCTCTGCATTTAGCTTTACAAAAAACCTTATAGTACGGTTATTTTTAAATTACATTGTGAATTCCGATTGTTCATGATACAAATTCGGACTCACCTTGTTACACTCATAGAGGTGAAATATAAGTTGACTGAGCATTGCTATTGAGAGGAGCTTCAAAAAGTGACCAAAATGTCGACTAGTAGTCACGTGTCTTTTAGGTGAAAATTTTTCTTAGTTGGCAGATTTGATATCGCCTCGTTTGGCGATATAATATCTTATGACAAGGTAGGTGTGTGAATAAGCATTTCTATAAAGTGGTAAAATCGCCAAAGATGTTGAGCGTACTAATCACATGATGAATCAATGGGTGCTCGTCTTCACCCGTTCCGTGTACCAATCATATGAACATTCTGTTCTACGCAGCAAACTAAAGTATCTAAGGGACACGTTACTACTAGTTTTGGTCACATCCTGGGCACATAAAAATATTGCCATTGCTCACTCTACTTTAATATTTCCTCTATGAGCTGACTGGGTGATATATCGAATTATTACCTAGAAAACGCATTATTATGAAAACACCCACTATTGCAGATTCTTTGCCGTGGTGCCGAAGGTATGTTTGTCTCTTGTTTATGGTTTTTAAAGCTACGAGAAAGCTTTTCAGTGTAAATATAAACGAACTACCTGAAGAATAAAATCATTTCCTCTTAAGAACTTGAAAAGTTTGGCATTAAATTATATTATTCACGATAAAAGCGACATAGTGAAATTGCATTTGAGCAACATGCTAAGTTACGTCACAAGTTACGAGGCAGGAAACATGCACACATGCGAACAACGTCCTTTACCCTCATTTAGTTTTACAGAAAAAGTCTCTCATATACGATAAACTTATTCCTCTCATATACGAATTACTTTTTAATATTAATTAAATCGAATAAAGAATTAAACTAATTTATGTTTTGCATTGTTAGAGGCTTTTCCTGTCAAGGTAAATATAGATGGCGGTAGTGTTTCTGCGGCGATACGTGTCTTCTGTACGTATTTTGAACGTGACGTCACTTGGCTTAATATTTGGTAACTAAAATACGATTTCAGCAAATTCCAAAGAATAAATTCCGAATTGATAGGTCAATATCAATTAGGTTAAAAGCCAAACGTTGCCAAAACAGCTATAAACTATACGTTAAGGTTATCCCAATATCTATCGTGTGAGAGTAATTGGAAGCAAAGGTAAAATCTTCGCAAAACATCTGATTTGTCTGTTTGAATTGAAAATTCTTCTCATACGCTACATGCTGAACATGTCGAGTTATGTCACAAATTAACATGAAACGGGAACCATATACATCATCCAAAACACTAGCTCTTTCTACGTTTAGAAGGCCGAGGAAGCCTAGTTGGAAGTCGCGTATTACCAACCGATAGTTTGCCACGTTCAAAACACGGTCCAACCAAAGACCGCCGTGTACATCGGGGTTGGTGCCCGTTAAATATGTGGTAGCCTCAAATGTCCTCTTGTAGGAGTGGTGTGGAAGGTTGGAGAGTGAGGGGCCAGCTCAGGTACTGACCTCGTCATCCGTTTGTGGTTCAAAATTATGAGGTGTTGTCCTCGGATCCTTCTCTTAGGGATTGATCTCGGACAGTCACCAATAGCCCGTTGTGTTGCTCCAGTGCGACGCTAATTCAACTACTTACCTATCTACCACAACATTTAACTTCATAAAAAACCCTTCCTTAACAGGGGCCGCCGTGACTCACTGGGTATGCCCACTGCACTAGCAACCTTCAAGTTGTAGGCGACGCAGCTGCCAGATGCATTCTTCCCTGGGTGTATTTCTCTCTTCTATCGGTTACTCGATATTGTATGTTTTGTGTCAATTACTTGATATTGTACTGTGCCTGGCGCAGTATGGCCAAATTTGGTCTTTGAGCCATAAAACTCCAAAACCAACCAACCCTTTAACAAACGTGTAATATTGAATTTAAATTTTATGCCTTGTCACTCATGGCTTTCCTCTGCGCAACGAAAGGCCAAATTGATAAGAGTGAAATGTATAAGGTCCTTAAAAAGTCCATCGACTGCTTTTGACTTTCATTATCGATTTCACCCTGCACATATAAAAGAAGCAAAATCCGGTACCTTCTTTTTCCAAAACATAAAACTTTTCAACATTTTTACACTGTGTGTATCACTGACAGTTTCATGCAGAAAATTCTTTTCAGTTCCCTGCGAACGAATAAATTTTTAAAGAAGGAAAACAAAAATGAATTTGGGTAAAGAAATAATAAACTGAGAACCCCATTGGGCAGAACTGAAGAAAAGAAAGTAGTTTCAGAGGCGTGTTGCGCTGAATATGTCGTTGCTCGTAACATGAGCCCCTTTTTCTGTCCGTGTTCTCAGAAGCAAGCTGGAATATGAAACAGGGACCGAATTCAAAGCGAAACATTTGCATGTTTATTGTATCGTAAAAAATATCTCCCTTCTCCCCGGATTTAAATGCATGCGGATTTCTAAATGGCAATTCTTGCATAGGAATTTGAGGGAAAAACAGATCCAAATTGCGGCAGTGTAGAATAGAAATGCAATGACTTATTTTGTCCATTATTTGTCATTAAAATGTTTTCTCGTCATATGATATCTGCGTATTTTTCAATTTTACACTATTATGAAATGCATTTTCTCTCAAGATAAATGGCCCCCGGTAGCCCGGTTGAAAGAGAAACGGATTAGCAACACGAGAGTTGCTAGTTCGAAACTCGGTCCAGCCAAAGACCGTCTTGTACACGGGGACTGGTGCACATTAAATCTGTAGTGGTCTCAAATGTCCTCACGTTGGCGTGATGTGGAAGTTTGGAGAGTGGGGTGCCGGCTCAAGTGTTGTTCTCGTCATCTGATCATGATTCAGAATTACGAGGCATGGTCCTTGGATCTTCTCTCTCTTCGGGATTGATCCCGGACCATCGCCAATAGCCCGTTGTGTTTCCCCAGGGCGAATTTGATTAACTACCTACCTACCTCAAGCCAAATAAGAGTAACGGAATTGTTTCTGAGGCGATACGTGGTTTCCTGTACATATTCTTAACACGACTTCAGTTAGCTTGTTTTTCAAATGCGATTTCAGCACTTCGCCAATAAATATTTCGTAGACTGAATGCTGAATTGGCAATTGATAGTTGATTGATGAATATCAATTTAATTTAACGCCAAACATCCCCAGAAAGGCAATAAACTATATTTTAAGATAACCTGGATAAAAATTCCAAAGAATGAATTCCGAATTTATTTTTCATAGTTGATTGGTCAATGCTAGTTATATTTTACGTCAAATGTCGCTAAAACAGCTATTAACTACATTTTAAAATACCTCGATATGGTATCATGCAAGAGCATTTTGGCAACAGGAAGGAAAATCTCAGTTTTCCATCTGATTGGTTTGTACAGAAAATCCCTCTCATAATCTGTCTCAAGTAAAGAGGACACTATTATGTCATGTAACTTTAAACCTGTCTTTTTAAACCGTTATAATGGTTGAAATCTCAGAGAAAGTTCTTCTGTAAAGCTAAATGTAGAAGACTAGTATTTTGGTTGCCTTTTTCGGAACTCTTGGTGTAACTTAGTATGGTTTTCGAATGCAATTTCAGCATGGCGCTTTTTTTGGAAACTAACGCCAAACCTCATCGAAACTGCGGTGAATCAAACTAGTTCTTCGCCAGAAGTACTTCTTTTCCGTTAGTTTGTCTGCTTACACTAAAAATTCCTCTCATACTGCATTTTTTTTAAAGTTTTATTTATAGATATTCTGCAAAATCTTCATTAATTTCATTTAAAGACAAACTTAACTCTTGAAATTTCTAACAAGTATTGTTAGCTATAGTTTGCTATGCATTAAAAAGTAATGGAATTGAAGAAAACATCGTTTTTTGTAATATTGTTTTTAAAATTTTGTTTCTTTTTTCGTTCCTCCGGATATTGTTCTCTTGTATTGAATTATAAAATACATATTACTGCATAGCAATAGTCATCTTACCTGAAAAGCTGGTCTTTAATTCATCTACATATTATGGAAATAACATACGATAAGTTTCAGATTATTCATCGGCTTAAAAATGAAACACATTAAAAGTCAAAAACAGTTCTGATAAAATGAAGAAGGGAAATTCTATTCAACTCTGCTAAACTCACTAAATCCTCAAGAATAAATTTAACCTTCATGCTAAGAAAAAAACAGTTAACTTCACCAATGAAAGATCATCTTCATTCTAGTGTAGAAAAGTTAAAAACTCATACCTTGAAAATATTGACTTCATGTGTTTCCCTTGTAAGCTGACGATATATTGCCAAATTTTCAAATTAACTAACATTTTTTCCAAACCTTGAACTCCGTGTAGTAAATGTAAAATATAACTTTCATGTACCTAACGGTATTTTTATATTTCGAATTTTTCTAGAACTGATTCGATTTTTATTCAGGAATCACAAAAATCCTTTTCAATTTTTTATTCGATATATTTAAGACTATTATGTCAGATCATAGAGATACTATTCTACAACTAGTTTATAGCTAGGAGCAAAGTGAACGTACCACAAGGTATGCTACTGTTCCCCTCATCCTTTTGGTTCCTCAATTTGGTCCTTGCTTCATAAAACCCCAAATCAACCAAACACCCATTTCCCCTTTCTCTATTCCCTACCCCTATTGCTGAACTTTTAATTCGAAAGAAGATCGCAATCAGAGTAACAAACGTCAGAGTAGAAAAAATGTCCTATAAACTCACCGATCTAATTACAAGCAGTTGGAAGGAATATCGAAAGGGGAATATTCTGAGATACCCTGAGAGAATCCACAAAAAGTTCGACAAATTTCATGCGGCGAAGAGTAGAAATTTTCAAATTTTTATCATTGTTCACGCCCATAAAAATGCATAACCGAAAATGCCTAGTCATAAAACTGAAATTGGAAACCTTAGAAGTTAATGAAGACTTTCAAATAAATTGTACTTGTGTTTGAGGTTTTATCTTTTTCAATTTTGGTCAGTAATTCCAATAATTTTATTTGTTTTTAGTCAATCTATTTGGTATACTTATCTCGATTAAACCAGAATGTCACGAAAGAAAAGTATATAGGTGAAACTTCATTATGTGCTATTATCGAACACGTTCTTTCGTTCTTATATTCTTTGCATTTAACCCTGTATGTGTCACGAGATTTACGAGTAGTGTAGTGTTGATTTTACCCCAGAACACACACGACTAAATAAATCACCTCTATTTGATTGAAATCCATGAAGAGAAGAATTATCCATGAAGAGAAGAATACCGGTTTTAGAACGGATATATGCGTCTAAACCTCTCAAAGTGTTAATAACTCTGTAATCTCATTCTATTTAATAATTTCTAGATTTTGAATAGATCAAATTGATAAAGCGGAGCAGCTATTTGATGCTTTCCACCGTGCATATAAATTTTCTTTAGTAAATATAACATCAGACATAGTATAGCTACTTCGATATCAAAATATATATATTTCTATTAAAATTTTATTTTTGTTGGGTATAATGGTACAGATTGCTGGAATGTTAAGTCTAACGAAAACTGATACTTCACTAAGACACACGGGGTTCTATACAAACTATTATTTATACTTTTCTGTTTACCACATTCATACTTCCTTTTGACGTTAATATGACTTTAAATTCAGTTCTGCATAGGGAGGTATCTATGAAACCTCTATGGACCAAAAATTACAAGATTTGTCGAGCTTATACTTCGTAAACTATAAATTATAATATGATTTAAATTTTGGGGATAGAGGGTTTATGTCCGTATCTAAAATGGAGGGTAGTGGGGGTATGCAGAGGGATGAGGGGAGGGTTAGCACTTCCATGTGAACATTTTCGATGCTAACATGATCAAGTCGTGGTCAGTTTTCTTCTAATGAAGAGATATCTCATCTATCAAGATCTGATCAATATTTTTCTGATGACGAGGTATCTCTTTGAGTCAACACTTGGATGGTTAAGCAATTCGCTTTCTCAAATTATTCTGAGCTTTAAACGCTTGTTTGCATCATCTGTTATCTTCTGTGAATTCTATTTTTTTAATATTCGTCCTATGATCTCTCGATATTGTTTTGAGTGCATGCAGTGTATTTCTATGTACTTACTATTACTATGTTCTCTTGTAATTTCCAAATAAATTAATAAGTAAATCGCGTTTTATTAAAGAATAGTTTCAAATCCAAATCAGATTCATATAAATATTTCATAAATGCAATTGTTCAAATGTTAGCTAATGAATACACTGCGTTATTGTCAGCAGTCGAACTTCCAAACCTATTTTTAAGTAAAAGAAAATGCCTTCTCAACGCCCTCCGTAGTAATGTTATCTGCCATTTGTTTTGTTCTAAAGTAAATAGAGCATTGGGTGATTTCGAAAAAGTATGAAACTGTCTCTACTCCTTTCCAAAGGAATCATCTTACTGAAACGAATGCTTCGTAAAAATTGATAAAATCGAATTTAAAATCCGGTGCCATTTTTATTATACTGAATAATACTAAAAACCTCACACAGCGATAAGGAATATCTCGTAAAGCTGAACGAATGCCATAAAGCACCGAACAAAACAAAATAAAAACGAATATGCTCTCCTGAAACATCAGCTTTTGGAGAAAAAAATTTTGCAGAATGCAATCCTCCGTAAAAATAAAAATTTCTTCGCCTTTCTTACACAAGTCTAACATTTATGAGAAAAGAAAATATATTCATAGACGAATGGAAGCGACGATTCGAACTTAAAAAGGCGCTTCAATTCCAAAAGTATTTGTTGATGAAAATTGGTATTTTCAAGCACTCATAAAGTAGATATAACCAAAAAGAAACTTCGAAAAAATGATGCAATGTACCTTGTCAGAATGCCTATGGGAGGCTTTTTCTATTCAAGTAAATGTAGATGGCGCTAGTGTTTTGTAGTAGAAAACTAGTGTTTCCTATACGTATTCTGTAAATGACGTCACTTTGCTATATTTTAAGGTATCTCCGCGTATCTACAGAGACCCTCTCGTGAACTTCAAATTTGTTTTAAAAAATGTTGAACTCTCCAGTAGTTTTGATACGACTTTAGAGACATTTGACCGGTTAGATGAAAAAGTGTATGTCATGCAGTTTGCTCACTGCTCTATCGTTTGTCATTTAGCAAACTTTAGTGTTTAGAATTCATCCGTCCTCTTTAAAATGTGTTCTATTTTATCAAGAATCTTGGATTTTATATTTACCTATGTCAGCTTCCATAGGAAGCTATTATATATTTATCGGAAATTATGCCTTTGGCATAATTTCCGATGAATATATAATAGCTATTTATGATAATATAAATGGCTATTATGCTATTTATACCATTGATGCCATTCATGATAATATAAATGTATCATAAATGGCAGTTAAATAATAAGATAAAAGAAAAATAATAATAAATTAGGCTAATCCTTGGGGATGCTGCTCAAGATAAATGAAGCAAATGGTCGGATATTAGAGTCTTCTTTCAGTATTTCACATTGAAGAGTTAAGTTTGCTGTGTCCCTGTGTATTGCTTTGTTGCTAAAATTTGAGTTCATTTTTGTAATATAGTTTTGAATGGTATCTATGTAAAGATTATCGTGTATTTGTTTATTTCTTATGTAATATGGAGCACTTACTATTTCTCGTAGAATTTTATTTGGGCATTTTTGAATTTTTCGTATATTTTTTGGTGTCCCAAGCTGGACTTGCATAAGTAACTAAAGGCCTGATGGTGGCAGTGTAGATGAGTTTTTGTTTTTAAGTTCAAGTTTTGCCTGTCTGCATATTAGGGGTCTTAATTTGTTTGTAATCCCGTACATTTTACCTATAATATGTTGTGTGTGTTTTGTCCAGGACAATCTTTCATCAAGAATTACTCCTAAGTAATTTTCAATTTTTGTTCTTGGTAGTCATTATTAAAAAGGATTAGGTTTTGAGTAATTTGTGTCCTTGTTTTGGTTTTCCTAATGATAACAAGTTGGGATTTTTGTGTATTTATGACTACTTTCCAGTTTCGAACCATTCTTCAATGCTTTCTATTTTGCTTTGGAGCTTTTTGGCAGCATGGTTTGGGTTTTATGATTTACTAATTATTGCAGTGTCTTCTGCACAAAATGCTGTCATACTATTGTAGTCGTCTGTATTTATGGGGAAACATGCTTCATAGAAAAGGTAAAGAGTTAGGTCCAGAATGGAGCCTTGCTGCACACCTGCTTCAATTTTACGTTTAGTTGAGTGTCCAACAATAGTTTGGGTACAACAGTAGTCTCTAAAAAGACTGTTTTTGTTTGAGAAAGTATCAGAAACCTTGTCAAAAATACAAGGGAATTAGCAGTAGGCTTTAAAAAGAACTATGTTCTAAAGATAAATAGCGAAAAAGTCATAAATAAACATACACAAGAACACCTCTGAAGACAGAATTTTTGTCGAATGTATCAAGAATGTTATTCCATCTACTAATTTAAAGATAAATTAAAAAAACGAATTCAAATTATTTGGTGGATAACGGTTATTCATTGGAAAATTTTCTAAAACTCTTAAACTGGGTTTACATTGACATATTTCAGAACTATTCCAGCATTTTTTTTATTCAGTTACAAGGATTTTATAACTTCTGTGACATGTGAGATTTTACTGTAAAGCTAAATGTGGAGTGACACTAGTGTTTTTATGGTATAATGGGCTTCCTGTGCGTATTCCGTGTTGCGTAACCGGAAGTAAAATCCTCCCCTTCAAATAGTTTGTTTACACACACTCACTGAAAGTTTCTCTCATATAACTTAAATTTTATTTATTTTCACTCCAAACTCAAACCTGATGTACCAGAGTTTGAGTGCATTTGATACGCTATGCTCAATCCGACTGACACCTACGAACTTTCAGAGTTCTTTGTCAAAATTGAGATGTCTTAAGTAGTTTAGGAACAAAGATAGGTAGTCTCTTAGCACTATTTCACGAGTTTTGGTAAAAGGTTATTAAAATATCGTAGGCTTACAAGTAAAACACGCTGTCAAAGCACATAGTTTTGAGGATGCAAAGGGGAAAAAATTCTACTCCCCAAAGCTAAACTCACTAAATATATTTTTCGAGAAGAAATTTAACCATCATGCGAAAGAAAATTACCATTCTAAAAATCTCCACATTCTGGTCTATAAAAACTCAATATTTATTTTTGCTTATGAAAAACGAAATAAGTATTCCCTATTTTATAAAAATACTTTCTATTTGTTTTGTGGAAAATTAAAAAAAATTCGGTCAATTTAATTACACTGATGTTTATATATAATAAATAAATAAATAGTAGTATTATACATATAAGTAGTAGTATGATAGTATTTATACTTATGTAATAATATAAATATATAAATACTCTCAGGTACTAATTATGCTTCATAAAATACTATGCCTATCGTGTAATCTCAAAATCATCATAGATTTTATTACAAAGAGCTTCTAAAAGACATTGTTTATTTAAAACATCCGCAAAGAATATAAGTTTGTGCAATCAATTTTCGTGTAAAACTAGAATTTTGATAGATTTATAGATGCGTGGATGTTAATTCTCATGGCCATATGAAGATGTCAACTGGTTTAATGAATAACGAAGCAGGTAAAAAGTAACTTTAATAAAAATTAATCAAAAATGAAATAAATGTAATACGCTGACTAGTCTACCAGCATAGCGTTTTTTCTCAAAATAAAAAGGCTTGACATTTACTCTAATATATCTCAATCTTCAGTAATTGCTGCAGTCTAAAAATATTTTAATTCACAGCCACCACAACTGAAAGAAAAAACTAACTTAATTTGATCCATTGCCACAGCCTCGCGATATACGTTTCATATACGTACACTGATTCCACCACATATTCATCGATGGAAATTTTGCCATTTTCATAAAGCATACTTTCAAAGATAGATTAAAATTTTTATCGGTAGTCAAAATTCTTAAAATAACATTATTCTGTTCCATTTCTAACTTTCCTAATCTAAACAGGAATTTTTGCTTTACTTTTAAGGACTATCTAAGTAATTTTGATTAGTGGAAGCTATTTTCCAAAAGAAATACTTGCAATCGAAGTCAGATGTCCTCCTTAGCAATTTTTCCTTCTCAAAATCTATTTGAAACTAAATATATTTATTCAATATTTGGAAAACATTGAAGGTAAAACGTGATTGCAAGAAATATGCATTTTATAAATGAGCACATTTCCGAAATATGTACTCTAGAACAATTCGTAAACAAACTGTTTTCTCTAAGAATCAAATTGCATTTGTCCTCAGTCCTGTCGACTAGCAATTTAAATAGAATTTTTCTATTCAATCAGGGTGTTTCTTCTTTCTTTTATGAATAATGCAGTCGCAATTCGCAAACAGCGGAATAAAAATTCTGATAAAATTGTTCTCAATCAAAAAATATGATAATTTTACCACGTTCAGTTCTCTCAGATCGGTTTCAATTTTGGAATAAAAGCCTTTAAGATCGATTATTTGAAAAAGTTTTTTCTCATTTTAAAATAAAGCTACGACTGTACCTGTAAAACTATTGAAAAGTTCAAATTCCTTCATAACTTTTCAACTCTAATTCAGCTAATATAAAGCACTTAATGCATTCAAAAAGAAAAACAAAACATTTTCTACACTCAGAAACAAACTAAAGAACAAAAATTACTCAGGTCAAAAATGAGATTGTTTTATTACTTTTGACTACATACCCAAATCACGATATAAGTTTCTTTATATTTCTTTGAGTAAGAAACAATTTATTTTACCCAAGCATAATTACCCGATTACTTACTCGGTTTGAATTGGTTGACTATAAATTGAAAAGCAGACAAGTAATAATCACTTTTCACTTTCGTCGGAAAATGCCAACATCATATACATGCCAGGAAAATAATTTTTAACTGCTTTTCAACTTTTCTATAATTTCTTCATTTTACTTTGGACGTAAATTGTATACCTGTATCCATGTAATACATTTCACATGCATCACACCATATTGTATAACAAAACTTCCAAATGTGAGACTGGGTGACTACTATAAAAGGTTAGGAATACCCCTTCTGAAGTTCATTTCCTGCAAAATTGCAGAAACTCAATTTGTAAAAATAACGAATCTACGGCGCGCGAACACTATTCCTCTCCCCACTCATAGGTTTTTCTACAAATATTTTTTGACGTGACATTCTTGCACCGGAATGCGATTCTTTCGTATATCTCCACCTGTAAAGGGAAAGATGACAAAATAATTTGAAGATATTGATGACTAATTTTTTTAAAATCAGATACAATTTTTCTTCAAAATTCATTTGGTGGCACGTGGAATCATAAAAGAATTTGTTTTAAAATTGAATGTCTTCTGTACGGATAAAGCAAAGTTCATCGATTACAATTTTCAAAAAATGAAAGGTCAATTTTACAGCGTTTTTAAAAATGAAATCAATGTTTGCAACGAATGTTTGAGATAGCAAAGTTGTATAATATCTTCAACTCGTAAAATAAGCCACCTTGACCTTCTGTAACTACGATAAAGAATTTTTAATATTTCAAAAATCCTATTTCGTATTTTTTTAATACTAACATTCTTTCAATAACGGGGACCGCGGTAGTCCGGTTACAAGAGTAACTGATTAGCAATCGGAGGGTTGCGAGTTCGAATCCAACCAAAGACCACGTTAAATCTGTCGTGGCCTCAAATGTTCTCACGTTGGCGTGGTGTGGAAGTTTGGAGAGTGGTGTGACAGCTCAGGTGTGACCTCGTCATCTGACCGCGGTTCAAAATTGCGTGGTGTTGTCCTCGGATCTTTCCCTTCGGGGGTTGAACCCGGACCGTCGCCAATAGCCCGTTGTGTTGCTCCAGTGCTACGTTAATTGAAATACCTACCAACCATCTTTCAATATAACGGCAAAATACCAATTAAAATTTGCTTTATTCTAACTTGCATGCTACTTTAAATCGGATACTTCTTGGTGGTGTTGCGTGTGATGACAAGGAAATATAATTTATAACAGTCATAAATATTTAAAACAGAAAACAACAAAAAACAGAGAAATTAAACAACAAATGGATGAAAAAAAGTTGTTCTAAAGATCTTTTTTATCTCTTGATCCTGCTCAGTTGCCACAACTTACCGTTAAAAATTAGACGAAATTAATTATCTGCGAAAAAACAGAAAATATCATTGCACGTGGCAAACGAACACGGGTTTCCGTTTCGTTGAAAAATATCGTCTGTCCCAAATATTCGGAAATTGTTTATGTTTCACACAGAAAATTAATAAGGCTCAAAATGAAAAGGAATTAGAATTTAAATTCCGTAAAATAGTTTTTGGAAAAATAATTGATTTTTCAGAGGAACTGGTAAAGCAATCCAAGCAATCACGCTTAATATACCTTCTATATACTACAAAACTTACAAATTATGGTTGATTTAAGAATAGTTACTCAAATGTTTTAACATAAAACTTACCTAACTATATAAACAAAGGAAATTAAAATAATGTATTCACAAAATTGAAACATGGTTTATCAAATATAGAACATTGCATTAAAATGTGTTGAATAAATTTTATGTTATTCTTTTACAACCACACAGACACACAATCAAGCATAGAACGTGAAGACGAACAAACTAACGCAACCAAGTTCAGTCACTAAATGAATGTAAGTATTCACAGTATGCAAAATTTAATGAAAATATATTCAACCGTTTGGACGTAGTACGGCACACACATACAGACAGATGGACAGACAGACACCAAACGTGCAAGAACCTGATTTAGCATCAGAATAGTCCAAAACTGGTAAATAACGAAATGGGTCGACCATATTCTATGTACAAACAAACGCCATTTTTATTTATATAGATTTTTGGCTGTTTTACCAATACGAGATTTCTAGTCTTATTTGATGACATTAGGCCAAAAGAACAAACTGACCAAAAACGATTGACCTAACTTTCCTAAATTTATACCAATCTTTTCAAATGCAACGTTCTTTTCTTTAAGTTTTAAATTTTTAAACCTCTAGGGTTTTACAATCATAATTATACCTTGCAAAAAGTAACCTTCCCTACTTGACTTCTCACTAATTTTGACCTTCAGAATCGTTTCTAGTATTATTTTAACCATAGATGTGGTTATTTAGTCATTGTGTGGGTAAATGGGAAAAAAGTAATACTACACAACACAGGAAGTTCGTGACACACAGAAGCTCAAACGTGCTTTTCACAAAACATATTTTGCAAATTCGCGTCTTCGGTAAGGTATATGTCGGTGATTGATTTGTATGTATGTATTTAATTTAAAGAAATACCCCACAATACCTCCAGGGGCCATCGTGGCTCAGAGGGAACGCCCACTGCGCTAGCAACTTGTGAGTTTAGGCGGCGCAGATTCGATTCCTTTCAGTTGAGATTCCATCTTGGGTGTATTTATTTCTTCTGGGTCAGTAAAACTTTCATTGTGTGTGTCTATTACTTGATATTGTATGTCTTGTGTCTGGAGCAGCATGGCCAAATATGAACTTTGCTCCTTAAACTCCCAAAACAACCAACCCAATACCTCCCTTTACTAAAACGTCCTAATGACCTGTTGACTTCTGCATTCAGTCTAGGAACTAAAATTCAACATCAAGTATCTATAAGGAAAGTAAGGCAAACGAACTTTTAAAAGTTATTTTTATATTTCAATGCAACGCTACTTAATTGTGTACTTTGTCCATCCATTTCAATAGAAATGTTCTCAAGTGATTGCTTTTAAAGTATCACAAGTTCCAGCTCTTAGAGGAATTTAAAGAAGTTAAATGAACGTAAATAAAGAACCTAAAAAATTGCTGAGTTCCAATTCAATTACTGTAAGTTGTTCCTAAAATAACAGCGCAGGACACTACTTCTGAGTACGCCCTTAAAGCATTTAGAAACATAAAAAAGACCCTCAGCAAATATTTGATTTAAAGTGATTTGACTTCTCAAGCGCTCTCGAGGGGTGAAAAATGTAATGAAAGTTCATTTGTTCTAATCGACTGAAGTGTCATTTGGTTTTGATTTTCAGTTTTTTAGAGAAGAAATAAATATTTCTTTAACAGAGGTCGAGTACAAAAGAACTATTTTTAAATAATGTCATTAACTTTAGTTGAAGGAGCTTAGCAACAGATAGAAAATGGAATTTTATTATTTAGTAGTATTCGGGATTTTATTGGGAAATGTTTAACCTTTCGTTGGTTTTAAGAATAATTTAAGCGAATTGAATTCCAACTTAATTATGAAGGCCGTGGTAGCCAAGTTGAAAGAGCACCGGATTAGCAACCGGAGAGTTGCGAGTTCGAAACTCGGTCCAGCCAAAGATCGTCGTGTATACAGGGGTTGGTGCACGTTAAATCTGTCGTGGCTTCAAATGTCCAAAAATGGGGAGTGGAAGTTTGGAGCGTGGGGTGCCAGTTCAGGTGTTATTCTCGCCACCTGACCCTGGATTAAAATTACGAGGCGTTGTCCTTGGTTCTTTCCCTTCGGGATTGATCACGGACCGTCTCCAATAGCCAGCTACATTGATCCAGTGCTACGTTAATTACCTACTTAATTATGAAAAATAAGTATTTATCCGAATTTTCTTCTTGGAGTATAGCATAAGAACTATTACATGTATTCTCTCTGTTTTAGTTTTAATATTTCGGCAGTTTGTTTCTTGATAGTAAAAAGGGCCAATGTCCAAATTCGCTCATTTTAAGTTATATCCACAAATCACTTCAATGTTACGAAAGCTGAAAAAAAGGGCCAATATCTTCCTGTCAATACATTATGACAACATTGGAAAGTATTATTCGTACATTGTACTACAAATTAGAGAAACAAAAATTACTAAATCAGCTCTGTTACCCCAAACTTGCAAAATGGAAATTGATATCCTTTTTCTACCGAAGTACGGAAATAATAATTGATAAAAAAGAGAGCTATAGTTTCTTATACTTTTATGCAGAATAGTAAATATTTTGCTGCAATGAAAAACTATTTTATTCGAACAGCTATTATTGTGTTTGGTTTTACTTGTATTTAAGTAACATATAAGAGTTCCCAGAAAAGGTTTAGTGAATAAGTTTAAAAATATGCGAGTGGTTTATTTATGTTTGAACAGAACTAATAATTTTAAAGTACTGACTATTTCAATAAAAAGAAAATTAAAGGAAAGGTATGAAATAGAAAATTTAGGTTTGCTTATCTTTGAATTCTTAAGTCAGATTTTTAATGTGAATCATAAAATTGTACAAGTTCCATAATTCTTTTCACTAAAAATATCAATTGCTAGCACAGTATTGTAAATAATCAATCTACTTTCCCTCAATTTTTAAATTCTATATGCACTAACACTCAAGAATTCATAAAATATTCAACAGGAAAATAGTTTGCTTAACAGTGCCAATGTTGACTTGCCAAAATATTTTAGAATACATGGCGATCTTATTACTCATTTCGTCAGAAAAAGACTAACTTCAGTACCTATTCACAACTGCTGAATTTTCGATGCTTAATTAGTTTCTGCAAGCTGTTCTAGATCCTTATTTACTTTATTTTCAAATAAGGGTAGTAATTGCACGAACCCTTTTCATCATTTTTCGCAATTTATCAAAGTAAACAGCGACCCCGTACACATGATGACCGTGGTATAGCATATTTTGCTTCTCCTAAGGTGACTATATTAAGTTAATTTTCTAAACCCATAACAAATTTGAAAATATTCATTTCATTATTTTCAGTCCTTTTTGCAGCCGTCTGGTTGGATTGGGTTTTATGGGGCACGAGCCATATTCGGCCATGCTGTGCCAAATACAAGACAGACAACATCAAGTAATGGACATACATACAAAGAAAGTTTTACTAACACAGAAGAGAGAAATACACCCAATGAGGAATCGAACCTGCAACAACTGTAATTCGCAGGTTGCTAGTTCAATGGACCCGGTTAACAACATCGGTTACTGATAGAGTCAAGGGTGCCAACTACTAAAGGCTCGACCCCTTTTTTCATCTCAGGTCACCCGGTCTGAAAACAAGGGGCTTTAAACCACTCTAGAGATGGCCAGGATTCATTTATTAAATCTCCAAATGTTTCGAATAGGTATCTCGTTCATCAATATCTGACCAATTTTGCTAATTACGCGATATCTAGTCATCAAGATATTCCCCATTTGTTTTTGAAGGCGAGATGAAAGACCGTTGTGTAGGTGGGATTTGGTGCACGTTAAATCTCTCGTGGTCACAAATATCCTCACATTGGCGTGGTGTGGAAGTTTGGAGAGTGGGTTGCCAGCTCAGGTGTTGATCTCGTCATTTGACCGTGGTTAGGATCTTTCCCTTGGGGATTGATCTCGGATAGTCGCCAATAGCCCGTTGTGTTGCTAAAGTGCGACGTTAGTTCAACTTCCTACCTACGATTACAAATTGCTAATGGTTGTGGATTACAATTCACACTAACAAAATTACTAGTTCGTAAGGATTTTCAGTGTGAACAAACCAGATGATCTGCGAAAATCTTGCTTCTACTGCCCACTTGCTGTCGCATGATACATATCGGGGTTACCTTAAAATGTAGTTTACCCCCGTTTAGGCAACGTTTGTCGTTTAATCTAATTCATATTGACCAATCCATTATAAATTCAGAATCCGTTCTTTACAATTTCTAATAGCGACTTGCCGAAATTGAATCCGAAAAACAAGTCAACTAAAGTCACGTTCAGAAGCTGTACAGGAAACACATATCACCGCAGAATCACTACCATCAACTATATTTAGCTCGACAGAAAATGCCTCTCATATATATAGATATCTGAACAACCTTCTAAAATCTGAAAACAAAGGGTTTCGCGTGTTTTGTCTCTGTGGTTATTTTTTGCTACGCTATGTTAAAAACAAACGGATTAAGACGAATTATTTCACCACTCTTGGGATTTTGAAATTTCAAGTGAAGATTGTATAAAGGGTATAAGAAGTTGAGGTAGGTAGGTAATCTAATTTACGTCGCTCTGGAGCAACAGTATTTTCGACGGTCCGCGATCAATCCCGAAGGTATAAATAGAAGAATAAATAAATCGATATTTTAGTTGGACATTTTTTAGTTTGTTTAGTCTTTTATAAGTAGGTAGTACGTAGTTAATTAACGATGCACTGGAGCAATATAACGTGCTATTGGCGACGGTCCGTGATCATTCCCGAATGGAAATATCCGAGGGCAACACCTCGTAATTTTGAACCACAGTCAGATGACGAGGTCACCATGTGAGCTGGCACTCTACCACCCAAACTTCCACACCACACCAACGTGAGGACATATGAGGCCACGACAGATTTAACGTGCACCAGCCCCGTGTACAAGACAGTCTTTGGATGGAATGAGTTTCGAGCTCGCAACCCTTCGGTTGCAAATCCGTTATTCTTCCAACAGAGCTACGGCGGTTCCAGTCCTTTATAGAGCTCAGAATGAATCCAAATTATTGTAGACAGTTAAAAGCAAAACATTTGACCGGAAATGACGCATGAGAAATATCTTTATTTTTAGAGAGCACCATGACAGTGTGAATTTTGTATGTATTGGAGTTTTAAATCTAATGTTTAGAAGGCATTTTTACTACTCGTGTAAAAATGCGTACAATTTAAAAAAAATTTAGCCAGAATCAGGCACTTCTTTATGGAAATTTTTTGTAGTATAATTATTTTGTTATAATATTATTTCGATGTATAAATTTTTTTATTTTGTCACAAAACAGGTTTTATGACTGATTGCACATCTTAAACTTCAGAAATATACAAGAAAATAGTTAAAATTCTTAATCCACATGTATCCTGATTTATCTTTTGTATCATCACTCAAAGTGCAAAAGGTCATGTGTCAAAAATTAAATTTTTTTCTTTTATTATTGCTATATGTGACTATATGTGCCCAAGTTAGTGTTTCGTGCAATAATATACGCTAAACTAAGAAAAAAAAACAAAGTATAAAATAATAGAATCAATCCATAAGGGAAAAAATAACATTTTTGGTATCCTGAAAAATGCAGCTTTTAGACATACGACCTTTTGCACTTTGAGTGTCGATATGCAAAAAAGAAAATTAGATAGTTTCAATTACTTGTTTTCATATCCATGTAGGGCCCGCTGTAATCCAGTTAGAAGAGCAACGGATTAGCAACCGGAGAGTTACGAGTTCAAAACTAGGTCCAGCCAAAGACTCGTATATACGGGCACGTTAAATCTGTCATGACCATATCCTCAAGTTGGCTTGGTGTGGAAGCTTGGAGAGTGGGGCCTCCAGTTCAGGTGTTGTTTTCGTCATTTGACAGTACCAAATTCCGAGGCATTGTCCTTGGATCTTTCCCTTCAGGGATGATCCCTGACAGTCGCTAATGGCTCGTTGTGTTGCTCAGTGCTACGTTAATTACCCCTATCTACTATATCCAGGTAATTAATGCAACCAGTAGCATAGTACAACTTAACTAATGAGAGATAATAAAGGCAGTAAATAAATCTTAGAGTTGTAATTTAACCAGAATGGTTAAGGCAATAAGAGGCGTTTTCTATCAAGCTTAATGTAAGTGGTGGTAGTGCTTCTGCGGTGATACGTTTTCCTTTTTTTTGTGTTAGTAAAATTTTCCTTATGTGTATGTCCATTACTTGATGTTGTGTCTTAATATTAAACTTTGTATTATAGCAGAAATGAATTTTTATTTTATAAAAACTTGGCATGTTGTGTTTGCTTTCTCTACCTACTCAATACATTAATGGTTTTTCTTTTGAGCAGAAATTGACTGTAATACTAAAGAGGTCACGTACTATAAGGCATAAAAAAAGTCTGACATAAAAATCTTAATGGAGAGACGATTAAAATTGTCATTGCTTTACCCATTTAAATCGTTTTAAATTTATATACTTTAATTTCTTGGAATACATTTGGAAAAGTGTATTAATTTTTTTAAGAACAGAATTAAAGATTAATTCTCCATCGTTACATTATTACAATTTTATTTTCCGGGTTTCTACAATTTAACCAATGAAATAAAATTAGTTTTAGACATCTAAAAATACCACTTTAAACTTCACTGTTACAATCTTTATGTGTTATTCCTTTCGTATATCTCCTTTTAAGAAAATTGCTTTTTTCATTACAAAGCTAAGAGAGGGACTTCCTCTAGAGAGGGTCTGACTAAGAGAAGAATTTTCAGTGTAACAAGCAAACCAGACGGTCTGCGAAGATTTTACCTCTAGCGTCCAAATGCTCTCTCAACGATATATATCAGTGTTACCTTAAAATGCGGTTTATTGCTGTTTTTTTTGGCGATGTTTGACGTTTAATTTAATTAGTTTTGAATAATCATCTATCATAGATCGATTTGGAATTTATTTTATGGAATTTTTGTGGTTGACGTGTTGAAATCTTATTCGAAAAGCAAGCAAACTGACATTACGTACATGAAACACGTATCACTTGAGAAACAATATCGACACCTATATTTGAACACCTTGACAGAAAATGCATCTAATACTAGTGACAGCTTCAGCTACGCAAGCAATTAGAAAGGTCTAAAGACATTTTTTGACTTAAACAGATGATATATACACTGCTGGCCACCGTAAATGCAACACCCTGAAGGAAGCATGCAAATAATATTAAATTTACAACATGCATTAGCGGAGGTGAGATATGCAAATGATTAGAATTTCAGCGCAGACGCACATCACACGCGCCTGTGGCGCCACTTCAAAGCGCTATTTAAGGCTTGGAGATTTCGACGATTTCAAGTACGGCAATTGTGTTTTTCTTGTGGTTTTTTCAAAAAAACGATCAATTATGCCTCGTAGAAAACAGCGATCATCTTTTGATCAAGTATCCGAGTTCGACAGAGGAAGGATAGTGGCCTACCGAGATTGTGGATTATCTTTCAGGGAAATCGGTAGTCGTGTTGGACGAAACCAAATAACTGTAATGCGGATATGTGATCGTTGGATGCAGGAGGGTACGACGGACCGACGTGTTCGATCGCATTCACCTCAGTGCACCACTTCACGTGATGACAGGCATATTGTGCGTATGGCAGTGACGGATCGCTCAGCCACATCCCGAACCATAGCACAGCACATTCAGTCTGTACCGCATCATCCAGTGTCTGCGCGTACCATTCGACGCCGTTTACAGCAGAGTGGTCTGTCCGCAAGACGTCCATTGCTTCGTCTACCCTTGACGCAGAACCACAGACGTTTCCGCCGCCAATGGTGCGATGAAAGAAGGATGTGGACTGCAGAATGGAATGAAATTGTCTTTACTGACGAGTCACGCTTCTGTCTGCAACACCACGATGGTCGGATTCGAGTCTGGAGACACCGTGGAGAGAGGATGCTGAACAGCTGCGTTATGCACCGCCACACTGGTCCTGCACCGGGTATTATGGTATGGGGCGGTATTGGATATCACTCTCGCACTCCTCTAGTACGCATTGCCGGTACTTTAAACAGCCAGCGCTACATCTCCGAGGTGTTGGAGCCAGTTGTCCTTCCTTACCTTCAGGGCTTGCCCACAGCCATATTTCAACAGGATAATGCGCGACCACACGTGGCACGCATTGTCCAAGGGTTCTTCGTCAATCGCCAGATTGAATTGCTTCCCTGGCCAGCTCGCTCTCCGGATCTTTCGCCGATAGAAAACATGTGGTCCATGGTTGCTCAACGATTGACCCAGAATACATCCCCAGCTGCCACACCAGATCAACTTTGGCAACGTGTGGAAGCTGCTTGGTCTGCTGTACCCCAAGAACACATCCAAAGTCTCTTTGAATCAATGCCGAGGCGTGTGGCAGCGGTGATCTCCAACAATGGCGGCTACTCCGGCTACTGATTTTGGCAGGAACCACACTTCACAGAAGTCTATAAATTTAATCATTTGATACTTGGTCAATATGTTATCTACAAAATAAATTTTGTTGTGATATCTCTTGTCTTTCTTGGTGTTGCAATTTGGGTGGCCAGCAGTGTATAAACAAAATTAAGCTGCAATAGTATGCGGTGCATTCCTGAAAAATGAAAATTAAGTAAACCCTCATTTCAGATAAAATAACAAATTTGAATTGAAATAAAGTAACTATTATTTAATTTGAAGAATACAAGAAAGGGGAAAATAATTTCATATCTTTTTGATGCTGGTTGATAAAAATGGGTTGTTATTTCACCATTAACTTAAATATTAAAACATGTGATCGTCTAACGCTAATACAAGTTATCCATGACATCTTTTAACTGATATGCGCATTGTTAGTCTGCCGTACATCATAATAGGGCATCTGTGCTTCCGTAGACTCCTCAGCATTCAAGATCCTGTGACGCAAAATCTGTATCAATCAAGGTTCATCTTCTAGTAGTTCATTATCATGGATTAGACTTAATCTTCAGTCTGAGTACTGAGTGCAAAATTCTGTCATCTGCCATGAGCATTGTTTAGATTAAAATCTTCTAGAAGTCTTGTACTCCTTCACATTCTTAATCCCTGCTTTCAACCACAGCGACCAAGATTCCTTCGGTGGTTGAATTTGGCATGACATACACGGCGAAGCGGACATTTTCTTCAAATATATCACAGCAACGTGAACGCTTGTCTCGTAATTTGGAAAACCTGAATCTCTGGAACCGAGGTGTAATTCTTCGTTTAAATGGTAACACTGCTTGGCTTTCTCGTCCTCGAATGGATCTCGTCACGCTTTTTAAGCTCGGGAAAGGTGGAACTGTCCGTTCGTTATTTGCAGCGCCCTCGAATGTGGCGTCTATCCCTATTCGAACTCTTTCTTCCCTTCCTGGCTCTAGATTTCACTGACTCAGCAATAGCCATTTTGTAATCGCCATGTTTATAATCGCAGGAGCTCTTTTTCGTTATATGCACTGAACATTCCAAAGGTTTCAGTCTTTCCAGTGCACAAAACCAACTGTTCCATAATACACCATCACCGAAAATAATGTGACCAATGAACTATTGGCGATCTTCTGAGGCGGCCAGTGTTCTAATGTCAAAGATATAACGACGTAGTCAATTCTAAAGTAATTCAAGGCAGCTTTTCCAATGCAAGTTTGTTTGCCTTTTTAAACTTGTTATGCTGTTATATAGGTAATTATATATCTTGTGTGGCTTGTATTTTCATGTTTTTGTTCTGATCGTTGTATCAAATCTTGTATCAATCTCAACTCTTCATTTTAGACAATAACGTTATCAGAAGATTTGTTATTTTTGATTTTTCTTTTGTGTTATTGTCTTGCACATTTCTTGTAAAGTTTCTCTGTAATTAATATTTATAATAGACTTTAGCATATCAGAATTCTTGCTGACATTCTAATGTTTTAATCGAGAATATAATCTTTGTTTTACTAGTTGTGTTTCAAATATTTCTTTATTTCTACTTCGTTCATAAGTTCAACATTCTGTCGTAAATGTTTTTTTCTGATAGCACTAAATGATATAATCAGTGTTTCTGCGGTGATATGGGTTTTCTGTACATATTCTGAACGTGGAATCAGTTCTCTTATTTTTCGAATAAGATTGGGTATCAGAATGGATTGGAATCCATAGGCGGACAATGTTTCATCTGTGGGGCTTTCAGCTATATAGTCAGCCTTACGGAGGAATTTCTACACTTCGCCAATAAAAATTCCAAAAAATAAATTCCGAGTTCATTAAAAATAGTTGGTCGGTCAGCACCAATTAGATTGCGATAGATAGTTGGTTGGTCAACACTAATTAGATACAAAACGTTGCCAAACGATGATAAATTACATTATAAGGTAGCCTCGATGAGTATCATGCAAGAGCAAAGAAGAAAAACAGTAGAAGCAAAATCTTCGCAGACCGTCTAATTTGTTCGTTTACACTGAAATTCCCTCCCACATTTTCTGTGGGTTAAATCAATACCACCTCATCTTCATCAGAGCTACAGAAATAACTGAAATTGGCACCAAGCTCTTCCCTGATAAATGCGGACCGCGTCCACAGCACTAGCAACCTTCTAGTTGTAAGCGGTGCAGGTTGGATTCCTGTCAGATGCATTCCTTCCTGGGTGTATTTCTCTCTTTCATGTAAGTAAAACTTTCATTGTATGCGTTTATTATTTTATATTGTATGTCTTGTGTCTGGCGAAGCATGGTCAAATATGGCTCTTGCGCCATAAAACCCCAAAACCAACCCTGATAAATGAATTGTGCGGTGACTTGTATAAATTTTACAACGTTATCAGCATATTATAGTAAGATGGGACCCCAGGAAAAGGAAGCTAACTGTATTAAAGATGACTACGGTATTTATGTTTGTGAGCTGGGACCTAGCTCCTAGAACATTTGTTATGGCATGTACGAACTTTTTCCATTATTGCCAATTTAAGGATTACACAAAGACTATTTCAATTCCAAAAATACAATACAAATAAAATATAATAATACAAACAAAGCACCACGAGCAGGTATAGAAGCAGTCTATAAACACAAATGATCTCTGGTGTCCCAGTAGCGATCGAAAAGCGAGTTCTTAATGAATGCAGGACAACGAAGTGGATGATCGCTGTTCATTTCCTTCCAAAGAGCCTGGAGAAAGGATCAGAGTTGACGTAATGAGATGTAAATATTTTGTTGGGAAATCGAGTGACCAGTGGCAAGACTGAATTCAGCAACTGCTCTACCAGTTGGTCACTTAGAGATGTTAACAATTTTACCCCTTCAAAACTTTTGAGTGATTTTATCTAATACGCTTCGATGAACATCATCTTTAATGGTTCTTTTGGTCAAGGGGACATTGGACTTTCAAAACATATTTTTGACGTTATGATCCAATTGTTAAAAAATTTACACTCGCTGTTTGTTTACCACTAAAAAGTTTATATACATAAAAGCTTGGTCCAAAAATATTAAGTTATGCGGAAGTTGTTACATAATATGTGGTCAAAATTTTTCATAAATTAACAATGCCTCATCAATTTTCCATGTATAATTATTTTGATTTCACATAATAGTTTCTATACACATAAATTAAGTTATCTTCTCCATTTGGAAAGTATATCACTCAGTTGCAAAGCTAAAGCAATTTGTGAAACTAAAATTTTGCAATAAAGAATAGGTTAAGCAACACATTTTAAACCGAATTTTCAAAAGTCTGAAGCACAATAAATTTCTTATTTTCCCTCAATTATATACAACAGATTACAAGGATTATCCAAAAATTTAAGGAAATAAAATACTAATGCGCAGGGAACAATTCAAAACGATGTCAAAAATTCTCAATTTGAGAAAAACGGGTTTTTATAAAATTATCGCAATTGAACATTTCTTTTTACTACCTTTATGTATGTAAAGTTTGATATCAATCGGCTTTTTAAATAAAAATTAAAAATCGATTTTGGTGATTTTGAAAGCCTTCTGTCCCCTTGATTTATTATTGTATAAAAAGTATGACACATGTAAGAAGTTCGTAAAATCGATGCCCTCCTCTCTAGTGCTTAGTTTCATATTGTATGACGATTTATTTATCATAACTGCATACGTTTTGAAGAAGGTATTTGGGTCTAGAAAATACTAATTAATTAAGAAAAAATTGCCTCTAGAGAAAAAATACTAATAAATTCATAAAAAATTGCACCTACAGGAAAAATACTAATGAATTAAGAAAAAATTTCATAAGTTTGTCTAAAAAGAATGCCCATACACTACATTAGTTTATAGCTACCCTAATGAAGTTGCAGTTAAATACAATTAGATGGAATTTCTATAAAAGATTGAAAAGGATAGTTCTAAAAGGCATTATTATTTTGAGCAATATAACATTAAAAGTAATAAAGGCAGAAAAAAAAATAATAATAATAATTTTCTTTTATAAACTATGTACAACTATTTAATATAAGTCTTAATCGAATTTAAGAGAAAAAAAGTCGCTCAAATTACACAATGAAGCTTTCAAAAAGTTTTAATTATATTCTTTCCATCACGAAACCACACAAGCCTCTTCGTACTTTCTTTTCTTTTGATCTGCTTCCATCCTCTACATAAGTATTCTTCTTAGATAAAAGTTAAATTGTTATGGCAAAAAAATATTCTGTTCTAGGCTAAATTACTTATTCAGCTCTAAGAATTTTACTTTTGTCTTAATCTTTCCCCTTTTGTCATTGTTAAAATAGAAAGTAATTAAAATTGAAGTCCAAAAAATATTTAAAAAAACAAGTTGACTGCTTTCAAGAATGTTTATTGAATTAATGATGGATTTATTTTCTAAATATTGAATGCGGTGTTGATTAACCGCATTCAGAAAATAATTCGTTTATTATCTACATTCATTTAAATAATTTGAACATTATGTTTATAAAGTTAAGGTTAAAAATAGAATAAAACCCAATTTTAAGGAAAATCAGTCTCACGCATTTCCAAACCGGTTCTATATACATTTCCAAATCTCATGAGAGGATGTCAGATATGTAAATATAGCTTATTTACTTGTTTTATTTATTTGCAATTCGTGTGAGAATTGTCTTTCTGTTGTTTTTGTATTTTAATGTGTAAACTTTTAATCTGTTTGTTGTTAACTATTCTTCACCGTTAATTTATGTTAATCATTAAACACACAAAGTAAAGGTATGAAATGTCAGAGAAACATAATTTTAATGAAAATCAGTCTCGCGCATCTAAACTGGCTATACATTTTCAAATGTCATCAGAGAATGTCAATGTAAATATAGCTTATTTACTTGTTATATTTCTTTGCAGTTCCTGTGAGAACAGACTTTCTGTTGTGTTTGTTTTTCTACTGTTAACTTTTACTTTGTGTTTTTGTTTACTATTGTTACTTCACCTTTAGTTTATGTGAATGATGTTATGTTATGAATGATGTTATGTTATGAACACGCAGAGTAAAAGTACGGTTGAGAGCAGAAGAGTTGAGATGTTCCTGATCGATAATAATATCGACCAGGATTTTAATAGGGAACAGATACACTTGATTGGTAGGTTTTTGTCGAAATGGATAATTGACAGACACGGGTTGGAATCCCAGAGTACAGAATGAATGTGCTACAAAGTGCTATATCCAGACCTCGATGGCAAGTTCACATACTACACACAGGAAAAATTAGCAACCTCCAGTACAAAGTCACACAAGTTGCAAGTCCTCAGTCCAATTAAGACCGGTAGCTTGAATTGGTGCAATTCGTGATTAGACGATGCCTGGTCGATATAGTGCGACTTTGGGGAAAAGGGAGATGACCTTGGTGTGTCCACTTTGGATAGGTAGTGAGCCTATTAGGGGAAACTCGTAAGAACCACCCAACAATAAATTCAGAGCCAGAATCCGCGATAAAGACGTCAATTGTTGTTTGGAAGCCTTTTTTGCTTTTTATCAGTTTCCTAATTTAACGAATAAACTCATTCAAAATCGCATGACACAAATACTGACTCACCAAAGATGAACCATACATCGACCTTTTAATGAAATAGAGAGAGTATGTGGGCGGAGTCTCTGTCGTAAGATCTCAGGCTTGGGCCGATTGGCTATGAGGTGAAGATTAGTGTTTTCAATCACGCTGGATAATAACTTTAAGCAATCATTAATTTGTCCCACATCAGGATCCATGCTTTTTCACACAATCACGTGGCAGATCTTCAAACCGAAGAACTGAAAGAAATAGCATGAATCTCCGTGCAAACATACTGTCTGTTTTATTAGAAGGTTGATGTTCTAGTGGGGAGATTACCTATATCCCCTTTAGAAAGATGCAGAAAATGTCCGGGTTCCTTTTGCTTCCCTAGGGAACCACCCATAGATACAGGAAGAAAGAGGAACTCTGAATTATGTTACTCTTGCGGTTATGTTACACATGCACCGTCTATTTCATTAGAAGGTCGATGAAACTATAACAGCTACATCAGGTGCAAGCATATCATTTCAAACTGTTTATTGGACACTCAAAAGAACTGGTTCATGGTAAGTAGTTGTTCTGAGTGAGTCCGGCAGTCAATATTCAAATTGGCATAGCGTCTATAAATTGTTATGCCAAGCTATATAAGCTATGCCAAGTTGAATATTGATTGCCAGGCGTCTACTTCCACTCACTGAAACTATTAGATAGCTTTTATAAATTGTAAAAGCTTGCAAAATTATATTATATAAATAGGAACTGGATTCTATACCGAATATGTTCAAATGTTTACATCGATCTTCAATAGTTTATACTGTTGCTCTAGTAAGAAGATAGATGGATTTAGACGTGTCCACTTCTAGAAAAGTACTTAACACGACAGGGGCTGTAATAAGCTAAATCACGTATAGTAATCACCAATTATAATTTTTTCGTTAACTCGTATCACTGTTATCGCTTCTAGCACCTAACTATAAGCTTAGATCCGGAATCTGCTCTACAGACGTCAGTTGTGGAAGGCGTTCTTTACTTTTAACCAATCACCTATTTCAATGAATAGACACCTTCATAATCCCGTGACCCAAATAACAATTTACCATACCTGGTCTATAGAAGATATTTTGTTTGATAACAAGTGAAATGTGCAAATGTTCAATCGGACAAAATCTATTTAGCTGTGGGAGAAAAGGTTGCAACATCTATAAAATTCGGAGATATATGCGTTCCAGATTATTAACATTTTTTGCTATGCACATAGCATACATCGAGCCCTAGAAAGTGCTTAGGACTTCCATATATTAACGCAGTATTTTCCCTCCGATTTAGGATTTCCTATGGAATTCTTGTCCTCCTAAATGTTTTCTCTAGACTTTCTTTGAAGTTCCAGGTTCTTTTTGTGGGAACGAGAAGGAACACAGTAGGAAGTCCAAGGATATGTCTAGGAAGGTGTGGCTACCTGGCAACCCTGCTGATAAGCAAACCACTGATCGTTTGCTACGTCATAAATCATAATAAAAAGTTGTAAACAAGCCTCGTATACTCGTGCTCTTTCCCTCGAGGAAAAAATGTTTCTTCCTCGAGGGGTTAGGAATATTTGGGGAGTTATTCGGATGATATTTGGAACAATTCAAGAAATAAGAAAGTTACCCTGTTAAATCTGGGTAGATATATAAGTAGTTAATTAACATCACACTGGAGGAACACAACTGGATATTGGTTAAATCTGGGAAGACATTGGAAAGAACAGGAAATTCATTATCCCTCCTAACCAACTCCTTTGAACTTCCTTGGGAAATCGAATGTCCGCCTAGGACATTTCTCGATACATCAGTAGAAAAGTTTATTCCCTTGAAAAGAATGAACAATTTTCTTAAAAAGGATACAGAATGGAATTTATAAATGCCTCAAAACAAACAATAACAACCTCTTTCCAAACGAACTTGTTTACATTTTTGACAAAAGTCATTCTTTGAGAAGAATAATAGACAGGAAGATGGATGGTGCCATTAGTAATAATTCTGGCAGATGCATTCGATATTCCCAGGCATCCTTTATACTAATAAGAAAAGTAGTTCTGTCAGGAAGGAGATGTAAGTGAACGAAACAGAGGCAGTCATTTGCTTCTATAAAAGAATAGGGTGAGATAAAAAGAGCAATAAACCCGAGTCGATATTGATACTTTCCGAAACAATCTACAGAGCTTAGAATATCGTTGAATGTAATGATCCAAAAATATCCAATGGGATTTCCCCACTCCCTTCGCATGTGCAAAACCTCTAAAGCATTAGATAAATAGTTATTAGACTCTTGTTTCATAAGAGGGATGTCTCTTTTGTTATTTTCTTTGTCAAAACAATAGTATTAAAATTATATTTAATGTTTTTGCATGGAAATGCATCATGAAATTTTTAATTAATTTTTAAATAAGTTATGTTCACATATCACTTTAAGATAATGAAAGTTGTAGTAGAAAAATTTCTAACGTCTTCCTATCAATACATTATGATAGTATCAAATGAAAATTATTTGTGTATTTTCTGTATTAAATCAACTGTTTCCAAATATTTGCAAAATGGACATTGGTCCTTTTTCTACCAAGGTGCATATTTAATGCTTATAATAGTTTAAAATAAAGTACGTCTGAATTGACCTAAGTATGCATATCTGTTCACCCCAGTTTGCAGAAAACTGTCGAACTACATACCTGTTGCACCAAAACACCATTTCACGCATAATTCCATCTTGAAAACTACAGTCTTCTTTGCATGACTTCCAACCAGTTTTGACTTTCTTAACCAATAGAAACTTTCCTAGGGTTCCATCAACCAATGGATAAGGTTATAGATATATTTATACTTAGGCTTTGTAGAGAAAGTCTCATTTCTCATACAAAATCCAGAACATCAATTTTTTCGATATCCTCTGTCGTGATTGGATAAGGCAACAAAGTTTGTGAATTTTTATAGCAATTTACCATTGTCTGCGGCAGGTGATACTTTCCTAAACTAATGCATATTTATTTGTATTTATAATGCAAAACAATAGAAGGATGAATAGAATCGATATATAGGCTGAAACGACCTTTTTTAGTGATGAGAGAAATACTTTTTTGCATATCTTTGCGTTTATCTGTCTCAGATGCTGATAGTTTTCTAAGCTGGAGAAAAGCTATTTTTCATTTCGTGCAGCAATGAGAGGAATTTTTACTGTTAACAAAGAAAGCAGACGAAAGATGGAGATTTTGCTTCCTGACACCCAAATGCTCTCGCATGATACATATCGGGTTTACAAAAAAAACCCGTAGTTTAATGTCGTCTTGGCATAATTTTGCGTTTAATCTAATTGGCGTCTCCTCCAGTCCACCCCTGCCATGTTAAAAACTCAAATTAGTCATTTCCTTTAAAAAAATTTTACTAACGACATTTTATTAGATAAGTCAGCAAGCATGTCTCAGTCCAAACTAACCTACATTCATAATCACGTTATGATCGAAATTGTGTAAACCTCTGTGAGGTTCACACGCATATTTCCACTTAGCAGTCTGCAGTCTTCCCTGCTTGACTTCTAACCATATTTGATCGTCGTGACCGATAGAAATTCCAAAAGAATCTATTATAAGGAAATGATTTATAGTATCTTTTCAAGGATTATTATTTAAGGAAAAGACTAATATAAATCTCTATCGATATTGATTGAAATAATCTATGGATTATTTCTATCAATACCGAGATAGATTTGGTTCAATAGATGTGGTTATTTAGTCATTATGTGTGTTGTGAGGTTAATTCAATACTACACAGCACGGAAATCGTGTCTCCCACAAGGTTAAACAATTCAACTTAATATCCAAACTACTAAGGCCATACGCGTACCCCAAAATATACTGAGACAATTTCATTTTCCGGAGTTTAGATCGCACAACTTCATTGTGGGAATTAACATCGCTTTAAAATTAAGGCACCTAGAGAATATGGGCGTTGTTCATCGACCTCGAAGACAAATCCACACCCTTCGCACATATCCACTCAGCCCCTGCAATGTACACTCGTGCTTTAAAATCTCTAATTAATCATTGCCTTTCAGATTTTATTTGAAAGGTCCTAACTATTAAACAAGTCAGCAATCCTTTCTGAGTCCGAGGCAACTTAAATTCGAAACCCCGTTATCATCGAAAGTGCTTAAACAATTCAATTTAATATCTAACTATTAATGGCCATACGCACACCCCAAGACATACTGAACTCATTTCATTATCCGGAGCTCATGTCGGCACACCTTCATTATGGGAATCAACACCACCTCACAATTAAGGCACCTAGCGAAAGCCCTTTATTTCCGCAGCTCATAGGTATTGTCCATCGATCTCGAAAACAGATGGATGGTGCTGATGTGTCGTAAGATGTCAAAGCACTAGGCCGAGATTTGAACTGCATGTCAGTGAAGACCATTCTTACCCGAATCACGAGATTCTGGATGCTGGACATGGCTTTAATCATTGCACCCTATGTAGGGTTGACCTTAAATGAGATCGTGGTACTGTCTAGGGAACGTGCTAAGGTGCAGAGGATGATAATTAAGAGGATGAATGGCAGTTCAAGTGGTTTGTCTCAGATTAGGAGGGTGTTTCAGGTAAAATGTGATCTGTAATATCCATAACCCTTCAATAATATTACTAAAGTAAGCTGTTTTGAGTTTGGAATTATAGAAACTTCTGTAATTTATGGAAATAAGGTATGTATTTTTCCAAATTAGCCCACTTGCCTTAAAGTTGTCTTGGAAGTTCTTCAACCGATTACAACAGACATTTGCTAATTTTCATCATATGAATCTTATTTTTCAGATTCGCTCTAATTCAAATCACTTTTACTTCTTAACCTTCCAGGGTTCACACATAAATATCCGTTCTTTAACCTGTATTCTTGGCAAAATTTCTAACCAGTTTTGACTTTTTTAACCAATAGAATCTTTCACCAGGATTCTTTCAACCAATAGATGTGGTTATTTAGTCGTATGTGTTGTGGAGAAAAGACAATACTACACTACTTGAAAATCTCGTGGCTTCCACAGTGTTAAGTTTCTGTTACATACAATTCAAAGTTTTGATCATATTTCGGTATAATATCCGACAACTGAGCTAGTGAATTTTACCTATTCTACTTCTGCGTGTTCACCTTTAAATTGATTAAATATATATTTTTAGTAAAAAGACATTTATTTACAACTGTTTACAATCATCTTTAATGGCACCCTTTTTCGTTTTTTTTCGATCTGTTCCATCAATTTTTAAAAATATTGTTCAAAATCACTTCTTCGGGCGCGATGTCTTTTCCAGCTATTGTCAACATCGTTAACTTAATTTTTTAAATGTATTTTTAAAGGTAAAATAGAGTTATAGCAAGTATTATTTTACATGTGCTGCTCTGAAATAATTACCCTTATCAATAAAAAGCCTAAGAAGTCATGAAAAAATATTCGCACACAAAAATCGGCAATTAGTGTAATATTTTTATGGCATATACTATATGCATATTCGTATGTAACGAAATCCCAAAGCCCTTTTATTTGATTCATACTACACTACTGGCCACCGTAAATGCAACACCCTGAAGGAAGCATGCAAATAATATGAAATTTACAGCATGCATTAGCGGAGGTGAGATATGCAAATGATTAGAATTTCAGCGCAGACGCACATCACGCGCGCCTGTGGCGCCACTTCAAAGCGCTATTTAAGGCTTGGAGATTTCGACGATTTCAAGTACGGCAATTGTGTTTTTCTTGTGATTTTTTCAAAAAAACGATCAATTATGCCTCGTAGAAAACAGCGAGCATCTTTTGATCAAGTATCCGAGTTCGACAGAGGAAGGATAGTGGCCTACCGAGATTGTGGATTATCTTTCAGGGAAATCGGTAGTCGTGTTGGACGAAACCAAACAACTGTAATGCGGATATGTGATTGTTGGATGCAGGAGGGTACGACGGACCGACGTGTTCGATCGCATCCACCTCAGTGCACCACTTCACGTGATGACAGGCATATTGTGCGTATGGCAGTGACGGATCGCTCAGCCACATCACGGACCATAGCACAGCACATTCAGTCTGTACCGCATCATCCAGTGTCTGCGCGTACCATTCAACGCCGTTTACAGCAGAGTGGTCTGCCCGCAAGACGTCCATTGCTTCGTCTACCCTTGACGCAGAACCACAGACGTTTCCGCCGCCAATGGTGCGATGAAAGAAGGATGTGGACGGCAGAATGGAATGAAATTGTCTTTACTGACGAGTCACGCTTCTGTCTGCAACACCACGATGGTCGGATTCGAGTCTGGAGACACCGTGGAGAGAGGATGCTGAACAGCTGCGTTATGCACCGCCACACTGGTCCTGCACCGGGTATTATGGTATGGGGCGGTATTGGATATCACTCTCGCACTCCTCTAGTACGAATTACCGGTACTTTAAACAGCCAACCCTACATCTCCGAGGTGTTGGAGCCAGTTGTCCTACCTTACCTTCAGGGCTTGCCCACAGCCATATTTCAACAGGATAATGCGCGACCACACGTGGCACGCATTGTCCAAGGGTTCTTCGTCAATCGCCAGATTGAATTGCTTCCCTGGCCAGCTCGCTCTCCGGATCTTTCGCCGATAGAAAACATGTGGTCCATGGTTGCTCAACGATTGACCCAGAATACATCCCCAGCTGCCACACCAGATCAACTTTGGCAACGTGTGGAAGCTGCTTGGTCTGCTGTACCCCAAGAACACATCCAAAGTCTCTTTGAATCAATGCCGAGGCGTGTGGCAGCGGTGATCTCCAACAATGGCGGCTACTCCGGCTACTGATTTTGGTAGGAACCACACTTCACAGAAGTCTATAAATTTAATCATTTGATACTTGGTCAACATGTTATCTACAAAATAAATTTTGTTGTGATATCTCTTGTCTTTCTTGGTGTTGCAATTTGGGTGGCCAACACTGTATTTGTAATCGATATTAATTTCTCAATTGAATTCCCGAGCAGACTGAATATTAATTCAACGCCATTGCATCACTGTCTCAGAAGCCTGTTGACAAACCTTCCCACAAACTTCTCGTTTCGCACATGCTTTTCTCCATCTTCTGACTGAAATATGCACGCAGTTTGGACGTCTCAACCTTGAGTCGGTTATTCGCAATTCGCCGTCATTATAATCTGCTATAAAATATTCTAGTAAATAAATTATGTATCCTTAATCGCAAGGTCTTTGTTTTGGGGGGTAATTTTGGTTTGAAGTTTGCTCTCGCTGTGTATAAAATTATCTTATACTATACTAATTCTATCTAACTATAATCAGTCAATCGACGGTTGCTTGAGTGCTTTTGCAGTTTTCCAACGTTTCAATATCAGATACTTGAATAATTCAGCACGAAACAATCAAGTAATGCTAGCAACGTTGGAGATATTACTTTCTTAACTAGTGTTTCCGTTTCAAAGGAAGTTTTCTAAAATCTTCACAAAATGTTGTGAGCATGATTGAGCCAGAGTGAAGAAAGACAACTTCAAGTGTCAAGATTTTAAATACATTCGAATTTATCGATATACAAGTTATTCTCAATTTTTAAGACTTAAAAATGAGCAACCAAGCTTATCTCATTACATTTTTCGTCCTCTATTCAGTTTAGAATTCCAGTAATGTATATACAAGCAAATTGTTAGGGGAAAGAGAAATTGTGGAGCCTGGCTTTTAACGAGATTTAGAGCTTATTATTTCTTCATTCGCCCCACCTTGAGATTTTGGGAGAAATATCAAGAAAAACAGTCACGAAACTAAATACAATATAAATGTAATTCACAAACAAAATTAACTTTTCACTCAATGAGCGGTTAACACATCTAAAACATTTTAAACATTCAAAAGCTATCTTTAAACCAAATTATTATTACGCAATTTTATGTTAAATGTTCACTTAAGAATAACTGAATAATTTTGAAGCACTAAAGAAAACTAAAATATTTGTAAGTCGCTAAGAAAGTTGTGCTTATAGCTGAGATCAAGTTCTCTTCAATGAATCTCTTGACTTCTTTCGCAAGTCGACCAGAGTGGTTTGATTCGGGACATTTGACTGGAATGTTTTAACTTTTCTCGACTGGCATCAGTAGTGGTAGAATCAGAAACATCAAAGGTATGTCTTGCAGGATGTTCAAGTTCACTTAATGTTTCTCCGTCTTGAATTTCCAGGGGATAGTCTCTGGATCGGACTCAGTTGAACATCCCTTTGCTATTTTTAACTTTGCCAGCCGAACTACTTTGCCCTTGCCAGGAAATACACCGATTACTCTTGCAAGGGACCATTCCAGACGTTTCTTGTCCTCCCTTTTCACCAAGACGATGTCTCCAACTTTTACTGTGTCATGACGATTTGAATTGGACGATCGAAGAAAACGCAAGTACTCTGTTCTAAATCTTTTCTTGAGATTCCCTACCACTTTCTGTATATAGTTGTATCTTTTGGCTATATTTTTTCTGGCTATATGGTCTATGTCGTAAACATAGTTATTTGGGAGACTGTATAAACGTCGATGGTGTTAGCACTTGAAATTCGTGATTTTCTGAAAGTTACGTCAAGAGTTTGCTATTCATGAGCGCACTCGAACAACAAAGTAGATAACAGATAACTCCCTAAAAGTGTTAGAGATGCTTTCAAAATTCTAATAAGTCTTTCCCAAAATCCTCCCCACCAAGGGGATGTAGGTGAATTGAATTTTCAGCAAATTTGGCTCAATTCAATTTCATCTCAATCCAGCTGTTAAGCCAACAAAATCAGTTCCGTTGTTTGTATAAATCACAGATACCCTTCCTCTCCGAGCTATAAAACTCCTTAAAGCTTGTATGAAAGCACTTGGCTTAACGATAGATCGAGCTCTAAATGCACGGTTTTATAAACTGAGCAAGTAAATATCATAATCCGTCTTCTCTTTAGATTTTGTGTAAGGTGGCCCTGCAAGATATACTCCAGTAACCTCAAAGGTGGCAGATAATCTCGTACGGTCTTTAGGCAATGGAGGAAAAGGCCACGTATCTTCTTCATGTGGTGCATCTGCGAATAACTGTTTTCACAACTTTTCTTCTCTTCAAAATCCAAACTTTGTTGCGCAAGATGGTTATTAGAGCAAGCGCTCTATCATGTTTATTCAGTATATATTCCTCTATCATTCTTTCAACTACAGATGTTTTGAAGGAAGTATTATTGGACCGGTTTTTCCTTGTCTATTTCCTTTTCATCGAGATTGATGATCGATTTTTGCCAATGATTTGAAAGCTTTTCAATCAAAGATCATTCCCACCATCTCTATTCTAACAGGGCTTTCGAAGAACAGCATCTAGAAGGAAGATTCACAGGGTTCTGATTGGTAGAAATATGAAACCAATTCTCAGCTGAAGTCGACTTCCTAATCTTATTCTATTGGTAACAAAACTTATCATTGTTCTTTCGACGCGTGTGTTCTGAAACATGGTACACATAAATTTAAAGTGGCGTTTGGATCAATTCGGGCATTTGACTGGATTTGCAATATTACTCCTTTAGTTAAGCAAATAAAACGAACACCATTTTTCTTGACAATTAATTTCTTTTCATTCATTGGCATGTGTGGAGCTTTATTACAATATTTATTCATACGATTCTTTTTAGAAAATATACAAGGAATTCAATTCTATTTCTGAACTAAATGTTTGGTAACTGATAAAGGTGTTATTTTGCCATAACTTTTGCTCAAACCTAAAAGTTTCTTTTCATTTACCCTTGTCAAAGTAAAACTAGATCTAGCTCATTTATTCTTTCTTCGGATGCAACTTCTTTGCTAAGAAAAGAAAGTATAGATTCTAGATCTGATATGCTTGTTTCATTACTTTTAATTCTATTCAAATTTGATCTTTACCATGCCCTTAAAGTTTCGACAGGGATTGACGACTCAACTAAATGGAAGATTAACTATGGCACACTCATCAGTCGCTACAACCAATGAGCTTAAAGCTCTTAACTGATATAAGTTATTGTACAAGGTACTCAACGAATCCTGTTAGTTTCCTTTAAATGCGTTATTCAAAAAGTCCCAACTCATGGACATAAAATTGGATTAATATATCCTTCCTTCCGAATTGTTCTTTTAAACTTTCCATCACAAGCGTTATAATTATCATCCGTAACTGATTAAGATTCGACTATCTCTCGTGCCTTTAATATGAGAATCGAAGACTGAATCAAGTAATGGAATTTGTCAGATCCTTTTAAATCATCATTATCGTCAATTGTTTTTAAATTGGCCTATAAAGCTTAGCCAATCCATAAATTCTCCACCAAACTTTGTAAGTTCAATTTCAGAGAGTCTAAGCTTCGACACAATTGTTGGTATTGTCGTAAGAATCTAGCTTGGCTGCTGATTTCGATTATTTTACTTATGTTCTTCAATTACTCTATTAATATTTAAATTCATTTTTAAAGCCTGTTCTCTGCATTCTTCAATTTCGAATTCATTTTCAAAATCTGCATCAGCAGTTGCATCTAAATATGACTAATTCGCAACTTCTAATCTCGCATTCTTAAAATAACTGATTAAAAAGCATTTCAAGTTTCACAATTTCAGTACTTCTATCATTGAGTATATTTTCTAACGCATTATGATTTAGAAGACTCGCGAAAAGCAGTCATGTTCCGCTTGAGAATGTCCATTCTTGCTATCTACATTCACAATTTCGTAATAAAAAACGGTTCAAAATGGAAATTTTTACCTGGTCAACAGTTTTCCTCACACTGCAAATGCAATTCTCACCTTGTACAGCTTCCCACCAATAGGTGACAAATGTTTCCGTTTTGAAAGAAATTTTCTAAAATCTCCACAAAATGCTGTGAGCAGGCCGGACACAGAGTAAAGAAATACATCCAAGTACCATTTAAAGACATTGGAATTTATTGACATTATTATAGATACAAGTTATTTTCAAGTTTTAAGACTCACAAAATGAACAGCCAAGCTCATCGCATTACATTTTTCGTTCTCTGTTCGGTTTAGAATTCCAGTAATGTTTACAATCAAATCGTTTGCGAGCGGAAAGAGAAATTGTGGCGCCTGGCTTTTACCGCAATTAATAGCTTATTTTTTCTCTTAAACTAGCATGGTTGTAGTTAGTCGTCCACTTATGCAACCTTATTATTCTTAGTATTTGCTATGAATTTGACCAAAGTTCCAAATCTGTATAAAAGTGTATTTTAAAGATTAGTTCATCACAAAATCAATTCCCCGTTTTTCACCTTTAGTAAGCAAATTTCAGTGTGAGGGGAATATTCGGTTTGAACAAACAAATCAGGTGGAAAGGGAAGATTTTGTTTCCGCTAACCAAATGCCCTCGCATGTTATATATCGGGTTTACTTTGAAATGTGGTTTATTGCCGTTTTGGTGACGTTTAGCGTTGACCAATCAACTATCATACTTCAATTCAGAATTCATTCTTTGGAATTTTTATTGACGAAGTGCTGAAATCGTATTCGAAAAACAAGCCGAGTGCCGTCACGTTGGGAATACGTACAGAAACACGTTCGGCCCCAGAAACACTGTCGCAGGAGTACATCGTTTTACAGGAAATTCCCCACATATTTCAGAGTTGCATTTAAGTTACTTGAAAGCAGTTAAATTGTTGAATTACTACTCTTACATCTAGTTTCTGTCAATATCAACCAATAAATAAACTGGAAAAGATTTCAAATAAACAGTTTCTTACTGAGGGGTGATAGTACCCATCCCGACGAGCAATAATTACCATGGAACATAGGGTCGCATTCCACTCGGAGAGGCAGAAATGAGTAAAATTAGAATTTCAACATGAACTTATAACAGTGTTGGGAAAGCGAATGAACAGTACCAAAAGTTGCACAATCTGATTTATTCATCAGAGAAAAACTCACACCAAGTGCTCCAAAGTGGTGGCCACGCGTGTCGTTGCACAGTTCACACCGGCGAAGGAATGACTGGCGCACCCTCTCGAAGATTCCTGGTGTTGTGTTAATTTTGTCTGCGGCAACACCGATTCTCGCTACGAGATCTTCAGCCGAGTCCACAGGCGTCTGGTACACTAAAGATTTCATGTGCCCCCAGAAGAAAAAGTCCAGTGGGTTGAGGTCCGGTGAGCGAGGAGGCCAAGCCACAGGTCCGCCACGTCCGATCCATCGTGCGGGATATGTGGCATTCAAGAAGTGCCGAACCGTGCTGGAAAAGTGTGCTGCGGCTCCGCCGTGCATCAACCACATATCTCTAGATGAAGAGCGGAACAGCCTGCATCAAACTGGGAAGATACGGTATGTTGCGCCGGTCAAACGGTCTGGCAAGATGTAAGGGCCTACCACGTAATCACCAAGGATACCTGCCCAGATGTTCACGGAAAATTTCTGCTGGTGTGTACGAGGGGTAGTGTAGTGGGGATTGCTGTCAGACCAAACGTGTTGACTGCGCAGGTTGAAAATGCCTTCTCTGCTGAATGTTGCCTCATCACTATATAATACTAATGCAGGAAATAGTGGATCGTTATTCCTCATCCCGAGCATCCACTGCACAAAGTCTGCCCGGCGGAGATAATCATCTTGGTGTAAACATTGCACCTTTTGCACGTGGTAAGGGTGCATGCGTTCCTCGTGTAAAATACGCCACGCCATTTTCTGAGAAATACCCATTTCGTATGCCACCGCTCGCGTACTTGTGGAAGGAGCTTCTGCAATTATCGTCAAGACTAGCTCTTCCATTTCTGGCGTTCGTACATTTCGCGAACGTCCTGCATTGCTGTTTGAGATGGCAAACGAACCGGTTTCTCGCAGTCGTCCATCCACACTGGCGAAGATAGGATGACTTGGAATACGACGCGTTGGAAACCACTGCTCGTACAATCTTCGTGCTTCGCGTTCATTTCCTTTTGCTTCACCGTATGCGAGGTGCACATCTGCCAATTCCTCGTATGTGTACTCCGCCATTGCCTTCACGAAACGTTTCGGACGATGTTATCAAGGTAATACTTTAAAGCGTTGATGTTGTGCCGTTTTTAAAGGACAACGCTTGATCTGATTGGCTTTCTACGGAACCTACTGTGCTGCTTCTTCTCACTGGAAATTTGCATACGGTTTGGTTTGTCGCACTACGGTCAAGTCAGCACACGAGGTCTATTAGACCGGTACCTACTGCTTAAAGTGGATTCCGAACCACTACGAACATCCATGCCTACACCGGGATTCGAACCAGGAACCTCTGGACTGGATGCCAGTGCGCTACACCAACCAGGTCATCTTGCTTAGGAGATATGCTACGGAGGCAGGTACAAAACGACGTCAGAGGTGATGACTTGTTCATGCTCGACGTGTTTCGACTTTACTCTCTTTTCTGCCTCTCAGAGTGGAATGCGACCCTATGTTCCATGGTAATTATTGCTCGTCTGGATGGGTACTATCACCCCCCTTACTTTGAAAAAACAATTTAGACTCACCCCTGTATATATATATAATAGACAATCAATCATTCAAAAATGCAGAACATTAAAACGCAAAGCAGCAGAAGTGCAGACCAGCAAAATACCAAAGGTCAATAAAAGTCAAATGTCTGGAAAGCCGAACACAAAAGGCAGAACAAAAAGGAGGCTCCTCCCTGATGGCGCCCTCATCCACCAACACTTCATTTTTTCGAAGTTTCATTTTTTTGAAGTTTTCTTTTTGTTCTGTGATTTTGAATTATATATTGGGTTGGCAACTTAGTTCCCGCCGTTTTTTTTTTATTTTAACATTCCGCATGTCATTAAATGTTTTTGACATAATGCTTTAAATCATTCGAAAGAGGATGTTTTGTTCTACCTGAATCTATGTTTTTTTGTTCGAGTTAATTTATGTTAATTTTCAGATCATTGAAATGGAATGCCAAGTTGAGAAAAATGAGCATTTTCGACACCTCCTTCATTTTGCTTTTAATCAAGGTTCTAAGGCCGCAAAAGCTGCTCGCGACATTTGTGCTGTGTATGGAGAGGGTGCTATAGCTCAAAGAACCGCTCGTGATTGGTATGCCAAGTTCAAAAATGGAAATTTTGACCTCAAAGACGCACCTCGTTCTGGCCGTCCAGTTGAGTTCGATGAAAAGCGATTAAACCAACTTTTGCACGAAAATTCGCGTCAAACGACAAGGGAACTGGCAGAGAAAATGGAATGCTCCCACACTGCTATAGAGAAGCATCTTCACTCGATGGGAAAGGTTCAGAAGTGTGGAGCATGGGTTCCGCATGCTTTAAGTGACAACTCTATGTTCAACAGATGGAACGACTCAATACGGCTATTGAAGAGAAAAGACCTAATCGGCAGCATGGAGTTCTTTTGCTGCACGACAATGCCCGCCCTCATATCTCCAATATGATAAAGGAAGCCATTCGAACGCATGGCTGGGAAGTGCTGCCACACCCGCCGTACTCTCCAGATTTGGCACCAACGGATTTCCACCTCTTTCGATCTCTCTCAAATGCTATGCGCGGAGTTTCGTTCAATACTGATGCAGAATTGGGAGCTTGGTTGGATGAATTTTTCGAGTCGAAACCGGGTGATTTCTACCAACGAGGTATTGAAAATCTTGTTGAACGTTGGGAAGAAGTTGTAAACAACAAGGGAGAATACATTATTGATCAATTAGTTGTTAATTTTTAAATTTTTATTGAAAAATAAACTTTAAAAAAATTTTTAAAAACGGCGGGAACTTATATATATATATAAGTTCCTGCCGTTTTTAAAATTTTTTATAAGTTATATATATATATATATATTCTGGCAGATAGGATCTATTCTTATCACTCATTGTTAGGTGAATCGAAGAAGTAACCTCCATTTGTAAGAAAATAAAAATATTTGACCGAGGAGCATGACAGAGTCCATGAAGTATGATTGGCCCATGTGTTCCCAAGAGAAATGGGTACATTAGGGTTCAGTAGAACAGTGCCCTAGATTATAGCTATCAAACATAGTGACTAATGATTTAGTCTAATCTCAGCGATCTTATACAGCATCAAAATGAAGTCACCAAAGTATCTCAATCTATGAAAGGACAAGATTATTTCTTCAATAGAATATTTCCTTGTGATTCAAGAATATTAAATGATAAGATTAATTGAGCTCAAATAAGGAGCTAAGACGCCTAGTCCGATGTCCGAACCAGTTGGAACCATAATATTTGTATGACTGGAACCATCTCCAAAACATGAGAGTTGAATATTATAATCGTACTGTACTGGTACTATGGAGGATCCAATCTCACACATTAGAGTACACTGGCCACGTGTACTAGGGGCTCGAATGTACTACGCTTTCGATCCTAAATGCTTTCATAATTGAGACCTAACAGCCTCAAATATAAAAGATAAATATTGCGCACTGTTGATATTACTTTTGATCTATATAAATAAAATTAATTGTTTTCGAAACATATCCATATTTATATGGAGCAAGTGGGACCTCGTGAAGAATTTCCCCAAGTTGAAGTCACTGTTAGTAAGAATTCTTTAATGAGCATGAAGAATGAATTGCTTATAGGAATTAGTTATATATAGCTCCAATCATACCAATTGAAAATCTTTAGAATGAACTTGAAGAGTTAATGCATTCTTTAATCTATCACTGAATAAAAGATCTCTATGAAAAATTGAGGCTAATCAAATCGTATACAACAGAGCATTGAGTTGAGGTGTTTAATTTTTTACCGAAACAATTTGACAATAAAGTGCGAGTCAATATCAAAGTTAAAGACGAACCACTTAAACATTGAAGTGATCGACTCTTTTTCAGACAGACTGTGGATACCAAAAGGTACAGACATAATAATTTTAGAAATTTCAATGAAGTAATATAATTTATTCGATGTAATAATATAATCAGTTATATTCAATGTAACATAATCTGTTTTTCAATACAATATCGAAAATCAAAAAAATTGTAAAAGATAAAAGTGAATTAGATAAAAAGTAGTCGAAAAAAATTATATTGTGCCCTGACTTGATGGTTAAATCAATCAAACAGAAACTTTCTCTAATATAAAAATTGATCAAACATTTTTCAACTTCATTTAGTTCTTAAATTTATTTTCATAATCAATAACGTTTCTTCATTCATGCTCGACCGATTCACATTGTAGGGAATGTAACAAGATTTTGACACACTGAAAAGTGAATTTTCAATTTGACACTTTAGTTAAAGGGAACTAATGAGAGCAAAATTGAATATGGATTCTCAATAGTTTGCTTAAGTAATTTGCACTTTAATTTAAGTTACAAAAGTTTTGAATGAAAAATATATAAACTAAAAATAGCTAATCCCTAAATATACTTCCATATTTAAAAAAACATTTTTACTCTTGAATCTGTCACTTCACTTAGATTTGTTTATAAAATTTATTAATGCAAAAGAATTTATGAACAGAGTAACTATATGAAAATGAAAGCATTAAGTTAATTAATTACTAGAAACGTAATCAAGTAAAATATCAAAATGTTTTAGTAATGATATAAATTTAATTAATTCGTGATATCATCTTCGTGGATAAATTCTTTCTAATTCTGGACTACATAAACAATTCAAATGAATGAAAGTCATAACCCCTTGAACCGAATAAAATAAATTTAACTCAATCCCAATTAAAGTGTTTGAGAAATGTTTGAAAACCTATTTTACTATCGCGTAGTTCTAAATTTTGATAAACTGAAAATTAAATTTAATATAATAAATTGAATACTTCTTACCTATTTGAGAAATACATTTAGGGTATTCTAGTACTTCTCTGTGTCTCTCTCGCAGGCAAAGTTTATTCAATATGGCAAATTATTTCTTCCGTGTCAGGGCAAAAGGGGCTAAGTCAAAATGATTACTTTTCAGAATCTTAAGTTGAATATTTCACTCCTCACAAATATTCAGGAAGAAAAAGAAACATGCCATGACACAAATAATTGTAATTTAGATTCGTAGATTCATTTAGCTTCTATTTTAAGCATATTATATTATTTTTCAAATGAATGATGCACTTGACTTCTTTGGACCCATCAAAATTCAGACTTAACTCCTTTTGCTCGACACGGAAGACTATGTCAATTGGCAATTTAGGTCTAACATATGCGTATGTATGTGAGACAAAATTACTAGAATTCAGTAAGCAAAAATATTAATACTTAAATTAAGAATTTTTAATTTGAGTTAAATACAGATTATTTACAAAAATGAGATGGGTTGACAGAGTTGGCCGTCTTAAGCCCGAATATTTGAAGTTAGTGCACATCTTAGTTGCCATCTGTCATATCATCTTTTCCATTCAATCATCAGTTCTGTTATATATCTTTTCCCGATTTGGTGGAAAACTCCGTCATTACATCGTGAGTCGCACGCAAGTGTCTCCCTTTTGTCTTGACATCAGCTGCGTTCACTAGGCGACGAGGGATTTTTGATTTCCAACATATATAAGCAATTTATCGTGAACCGATTTTAGTAAAAACATTTTAAATTGTAAACAATGTACGAGATAAAGAGGAAGAAATATATCAGCATACTTTTCAAAAATAATAACATACGAAAATATTGAATGAGTCACAGGTCTTGATAGTAAATGAAAATACCCCCAACGTTTTGAATGTAAAAGAATAAAGATCCAAGAAATTCGCGGATTTAAGATCTGCAATGACTTAAAGAAAGATGAAGGAAATTTACAACAATCAAATTTCGCATTCAACAGAAATTACTCATTAAATTTGCTCAATTCAACAGAAGGATGAGAATGTTCATATTGCACTAATGCAAATAGAAATGTTTGAATTATAAGATTACAAGTAACAGAATCAATTCTGCAAAGGAACTTTCAAGCCGAAAAGTGTTTATTTTCCTATGTCTAATTTATAAATAAAATTCCATCTTTCTGAGAGAGAGAGAGAGAACTATTTATTAAAATATCTCAAACTTTTAAAGTTTTATCGCCAACGTGTTAGGCAGCGTTTTTAAAATGACAAATCAGATAGCACATTTAGAAATAATTTCAAGTGAGGTGTCTTAAAAAGAATTTATTTCGCCAACAGAGAATCGACAATAAATAGGATTACCGTACTTTTTGTTCAAACCAGTAAGCTTTAATAAGAGGGATTTTTGGTTGAAACAAACAAATCAGATGGTCTGCAAAGATTTTACTTCTGTCCAAATACTCTCGCATCCTGGTTTCCTTAAAATGTAATTTATGGTCGTTTTGGAAATGTTTGGCGTTTAACCTAATTGATGTTGACCAATCAAATGTCATTTATCACTTCGAAATTTTTTTATTATTTGGTATTTTTATTGGAGAAATGCTGAAATCGTATTTGAAAAACTAATGAACTAACATCACGTTCATAATACGTACACAAAACACTTATCGCACCATAAACATTACCGGCGAACTTTCACACCCATTCGAAAATAGACGGACCCAAAGTCGGCTGCCTTCTCGTCGGATCGGCCCTATATCTGCTATTTTGGAAAAGTTTTTAATTTCTCATTAGTCTACAACTACGAATCCAATTGTATTTAGTCATTTTAATGTCAATATTTATTTCCAAATTATGAAAAATTGCTTCATAATTCAAAAATCATTAATCTTGAAAAATTGCTTTTAAGGAAGTTTTACTAACTTAATACAAACAAAATGGTAATGTAGTCAAAAATTATTTAATTCCATTGCTATTTTAACTAAATCCAAAACTAACATACATAAGTAAAAGCAGAATAGATTCTCTTCGCAGGTGAAACTAGTTTATTATATTGTATCAATTGTAAAACGAGAATTGCTGCTACGGTTGAAGGAATACTAGAAAATATAGTATTATCTAAGAAGTTGATTAGAAAATAATATACTGATGGTAGTGAATTCGGATCTTTCCCTTCGGAGTTGATCCCGGACCGTCGCCAATAGCTGGTTGTGTTGCTCCAATGCGACGTTACTTAATTACTTACCTACCTATCTACCTGATGTAGTTAATATCGTGTGCATGATCCTTAGAAAGTTAAAGTACTTTAAGAATATCTGAATTATTTTAACGTAGTAGAGGAATTTCATTCTCATGATTAATGACAAAATAGTGAAATCAGAGCTGTTCTTATGCATAGTACTATCTTAATCTATATATATATTTTTTTAATCTTAACCTCTACCATTCAGAATAAGATCTTTTCCAATTGCTTTCAAGAAATAGAGATTATCCTTCAACCTATAATAAAATAGAAACATTTTCATTCGAAAAATAAACCGTACATGAGGGGCTTGTCTCGAAAACTGTTACTAATTTCGTTTGTAACACCAGTATTCTCTTTTCGGTACACTACACCATCAATCTGTGATCCATAAAACACACTCATGAACAGATCAAAGACACCAATTAGTTCGACATGTTTGTTATCTGTCATAAAAGATAAGAAATATTCAAAGATACGGGTGAATTCCATCAATGAAAGAGAGTGCGTTTCAGAGCAGTGATTGTTCACGTGTTTTACTGTGATAATTCGATAGAACCTTCTGCCAGAAGTAAGTCGAGCAGAATCTTTCTGATACGATTCTGCTCGAAAGAGACTGTATTTACTCTGAACACAAAAGTCACATTATCCTTAAATCTTATTGGCCGTTTGTTCCATGCATTCATGGATTTATATAAGATAAAACTTGCGCAGTGTCATTTGATTTGAGAATACATGAAATTCTCTTTGTTTCAATATTTACGGTCTAATTAATATTCAACAAGGCGTCAATTATCTTTGCACAAATGTATATAATATAAACATACTTTGAAGATTGAGTTCCTCTATGTATATACTTCAATAAATTACGTTTCTGCTATTTACGTCATGTGCTTCAACTATAGGCTTATATATATCCTAACGCTTCCCTTGCCCTTTGAAATAAACCAACTAAATCTGATCAGTATACAAAAAATATGTATTTCTTTTTCTGTTATTCTTTCTCTTACATTAGATTTTACTCTTATATTTGTTCTGGACAGTGGTAACCCAATAAGTAGAGTCGTGGATTAGCAACCAGAGGTTTGCTAGTTCGAAACGTGATCCAATCAAAGACCATCGTGTACTGGGCGTCTGCTGCACGTTAAATCTGGCGTGGCCTCAAATGTCCTCCCACTGGCGTTGTATAGAAGTTCGGAGATTGGGCTGCCATTTCCCCAGGTGTCGACCTCGTCATCAGACTAGTTCAAAATTACTTGTTGTTGTCCTCGAAACTTTCCCTTTGGTTTGATTCGAACCACAATCCCCTTATAGAAGCTTTTGCAACGATGGAACAAGTCTGTTGTCAAACAAGACTATGTTGAAAAATGATGCTATTGTAAGTTATATATTTACATAGAAATTTTATTTATAGATGCATTGCATATAATTATTGACTCACTCACATAAATTCTAAGAACCTCGGCATTAGAAACTTTTTGAATATTTCATATTACAAAAATAAATTTAGTGGCTTAATGCGTTTGCCCACTGCTCCAGTAGCCTGCGGCGAATTGTATACGCGCAGGTTTGATTCCTCCTTGGGTGTTTTTATCTCTTATGTGTGAGTAAAACTTTCCTTGTATGTGTATGTCCGTTACTTTACGTTGTCTTGTGTTTGGCGCAGTTTGGACAAATATGGTCCTTGATCCATAAAAACTCAACCTACCAAAAAGTATTTGAACTATACAGATTGAACTCAAATATCTTTTGAGCGTGATAACATATTCCTTAAACATCTTCAATTCACCTCGAAAACAACTACCTTGTTATAATAACCAAGCCACTTTGTGGTCCAACCAAAACAACAGAGTAAGGAAACAATTTCGAGATACATAGATAACAACACCTAAAGGAGTAACAAAAGTGTAGCGTTTTCGCGAACAAGAACACTGGAAACAGTGTAGAAAATAACGGAAGGAAGGAGAGGAAATTGGAAAAGTAATGACTACTTGAAGTGTTTCTTGTAAAGGTGAATTCTTTCCTCCAATGTGTTTTCTTATCAACATCGCTAAAATTTATATCTGAGCGATAAACTGTATAAAAATAACAAAAAATATGGTAAATATGAGCCATAGTCGTTATTGTATAAATGTAAGCATTATGGAAATTTTATTCTGGAGTATATATTAGCTTCCTTTTATTACCTGCATCTAGTTTTGGAAGTAGGGAGTTATATGACCTTACTATATTGAATTGGCACTGGAAGTGTGGTTATGGTGTTTAAAATTGATGTGTAACATAAATATTTATAATACTCTATAATTTTTATGTTTTGGAGCTATTCGTTAATACTAATCTACTGAAATAAATTATTTCGGATTCATATAAGATTCCATAGTGTGTTGAATCGATTGATAGTGATTAATAAACCAGCAGTATAAAATATTAACACTGCACGATTCAGTCGCATAAAATCAATATTCCTTAATGAATCAATACGTAAAAATTACTATTTTCTTCTTTATTGCTACAAAAAATTTAGATTCGCATTATAATTATAGAAGATCTCAAAACAACAAATATTACAAAAATATGTCGATTCAGATTAATGGGCCTTCAATAATAAATTAGTCAATATTTATTCTTCTCTTTTCTAAGATTTTATATATTTATTTTTATAGTAAAGAACTTGATTATATTACGAATGTTTTAGTTGCATATTTTATTGAAGAAACATTCTGGAAGTAGGAAATTCAATACCACTAAAATATTTCAATTCAGATTAATGCGCCCTCAATAGTACAATACTTAACATGAATTTACTTCTCCGTCTTTACAAAAATAAATATTATTTTTCTTATTGCTACAAACGATTTAGTCTGGATATTTTAATTACGAAAAACTCTGAAAACAGAAAAACAAATGCAACCACTAAAATATTTCAATTTAGTCGAATTCACCCTCAATAGAACATTTAACAAGAATTCCATTTTATTCTCTTCCCATGCCCCAACCCTTCAACTACTTTACTAGAGTACACATTTTTCTGAAATATATATCTAGATTCATATTATTAATGTTTATAGGTTTATGTACATATACAAATTGGAAAATGATACCAATTAATGCTTTTAATTCAAAATTCAGCCATACCATTCAAAATCAATCACAATGTTGGTTTTCCTCACCGTATTAACGTCAAAATCGATTACTCGTGAGTGATCATTTTAAATCTCAAACATACATGCAAGCTATGAGGGTCAATGTCAAATATACGAAAATTCTTTTGCCATAAAATATGGAATACCATCCAGTGCATTTACTGTAGCTCCATTGTACATCAAGCGTCTTCCTAACTGCATACTCAATAAATATTTTAAGGGTATATATATTAACTTCTTGCTTATTAAAAGTTAAATGTTAAATTGCTTTTATCTTGACTTTGGCTTGACTGTATTAAATCGTCAAAAGGTTAGAGACGAGAAAAAAACCAAGGGAAGGAAAGTCTTAAAACTTATATCGGTAGTAAAGAGGAATATACGACCGATAAAACAACAAAGTTCTTTTACCTCAAATAAGGAAATCTTTCTGTAGATTTGCAATATAAGCACGTTAAGGGGATACTAAAACTACATAGTTTTTATTAAGAGTGAATCAAAATTGATTGCTGATACACACTTCAGACTTTGGCTGTTTCCCAATTACATGTTTTCCATTGTCAATCTTAAATCGTTTCAACGATTTTGTTGGGAAACTGCAAACGACTATGTAAAAAATGTAAAAATATCTTCAACTTTACCAACGATTTCGAAAAAATGTAAAACTTCTCCAACTTTATAGTGCCATAAAACAACTCAACTCTAAAATATAGAATTTTGTAGTATTATGTTTAGATTGTATCTTCTAGTACGTATAATTAAAATTTTGTTTTTTCCATTAAGAAGTCAGTATTTTTTGTCATTGAATATGTAAGTTGTTTACCAAGGCTAAAAATAGATTGCTATGGAATGTATTTATCTTCTTTAGTATCATGAACCATATTTAGAATAGCTTTAATATAGTCCTAATATATTCAAAGAAGAATCACAGCTTTATACGGAAAATAGTGCATGGAAAAATGTTTTTAAATTTAGATAACTTCAAAGACATTAAAAGTTTTCCTGCAGGTTCTGAGAGACTTAATTTTTTTATCGAATAAATCAGTACTTAGTGCCAAACAAACCGTACTTATATAAGAATTTTTGTTACTAGGAAAAAATTTCACTTTTTAAATTTTTCCATAGTCTGAATTCCCACTTACTTTCTTGCTGTTCAAACTTCTTCATGTGTACTCTGCTATGAGAGATGTTTTTGGTGTAAACAAACCAGACGGTCTGCAAAGATTTTATTTATGTTGTCCAAATGCTCTCGAATCTAATTGGTGTGGATTAATCTAATTGGTGTGGACCAATCAACTATCATATGTCAATTCGGAATTCATTCTTTGGAAATTTTGTTGACGAATATCCGAAATGGTATTCTAAAAACAAGCTAACTGAAGTCTCGTCCAGAATACGTACAGGAAACACATATCGCCGCAGAAGCACTACCACCACCTACATTTAGCTAGACAGAAAATACCTGGAATAGAGAAAATCATGCATGAAAATATATTTTTAAATTTGAATTTCAAAGACAATAAATTTTTCCGCGCAATTCCAGAGAATCTTCAGTTTTCATTGAATAAATCAGTATCGAATGGCAAAAAAACGGTACCTATATTTGACAATTTTTATTGCTAAGAAATAAATTTTTCACTTTTCGAATTTTTCTACAGTATGTGAGTTCTATTTTTCGTTCTTACTGCTCACTGTTTCATGTACACTTTGCTATTGAAATAATTTCTCCTTTTTTACTCAACTGTGACTGTTTATACTAATGATTCTGTGCAATTCTGACAAATAAAATATATTAAAAGCAGTTAAACTCTTTAGGCTTCACATATTTTAGAGTAGTACAGTATTGCCTTTACTCCTCAACACACATAGTGACTAAATAATCATCGATTGCTTATATACTAGGAAATATTATATTGATCAAGAAGCTCAAAACTGGTTTTTGGACAGGGAAAGATTACACTTGGCTAAACGGATTCATGTGTGAACCCCTCAGGGTTCTAATAAACCCGCGCTTCGTTTATTAAATAAAATTTGGAAAAACACTTCAAAAACATTTTTTAACTATTGATAAATTTTACTTTTACATCAGAAAGTATACATCTCAAAAAAACAAAACTAAAAGAAAAACTAAGGAAGTTAATTATGATGTAATAAAAACTGAACTTATCAACAATATCTGATTGGAATTTTTCCAAAAGAGCTACTTGTTCTATGTAAAACACAATAAAACAAGGACGAAACGCATAGCTTATAAAATGAAAATACAAAGTAAAATCTATATATAAAGAAATTATATTCTAGATTTGGAAATGAAAATTATAAATATTCTATTTAATTATAAGTACCGTTTCAGAATGAAAAGTGCATCATCTATACAAAAATAAAAAACCGTTGTGAATTTAAAACATTCTTCAGAATATTTAAATTAGTGTAAGGCCCTTAAGCAGCAACATTAAATGCCTCAACTTTAATAATTTATATTTAAATATCTCATTTTTTCAAAATGTTCAAAAAATATAGTTGGATAATTTAATGTTAAATACATTTAAATAACCAAGGTATTTGATCAGTTAAAGTAAAGCTCTAATGTATTAGCGATGTTGATGTAACGTTATTAATAAAACCACCAGAAAAAATGATTAAACATTTGATAAAAACGAAAGAAATTACCAAAAGATTATGCAAAAATAAGACATCTGTATAGCTACCTCTCAAGAGTAATTAATGAAGTTATTAGATATTTATTTAAATACTAAGGGAGACTTAGTAGGTAATGTTTTAGAAAGAGGTACGTTAGTAGTTAAGAGTTTTATTTAATGTAATATAAAATAAAACTAATCAAAAATGAAAAATTTGCCTCTTTAATAAAATTATTTTAGTAGAAAATCAATAACCATTTAAATTAATATTTATTTATTTATATAATTATTGTTTCTCTTGAGAAAAATATGCAATTCCAGAGGACAAAAAAATACAAGAGGATCCAAAAAATGCAAGAAAAAAGACATACACAAGTATGTAGATAAGGGATAAAACAAAACACTTCATTGAAGCATATAACTTATTGTATTGAAATCTTGAAAATATATATCAACCTCCGAGAAAGAATAATACAGTTTAAAAAATATATTTGTAACAAAATTGATGCATACAATCTTTTTTAAAGGTTTAACACAAAATAATTTACAATTTCTGATGATATACCGGCGATTGATATTGACCTCGGGACGTTAAAGTCAATACAAGAAACTAAAAAGAGAGAATAAATTCTTTTTATCAATATCAATATATTATTACTCTACTAACTGGACTACCATTTTATGTGAAACTTCCCAAACTTCTACTTTTCAAGTTCATAGTAATTTGTAATTTAAAGTAGAATTATATGAATCGCTAATACTGCGTATTTTCGTAGAAGAGTTAAAACATAAGCACAAAAATCCAGGTAAATAATAAATTACTGATGACTGACAAACATTTTTGAGGTATCAAATTTATAGTAGAATTTCTGGCATTCTTGTGCCTATAATCATTTGTTCCATGAAAAACGCATCAGAAATGGCTTCATCATACATTTTTCAAATAGACGATCGTTTGAGCATTACCCATGTTAAAAGAATGCTGTTGAATCTTGTACGACTTGCAACACATACTGATTCTAAATTTACGTCGAACATCAAATTCGAAAAAATGTGTCCCATGAATTTTAAATCATAATCTTGTTTGTCAGAAAATACATTTCAACACCTGTCCTCGGTGCATGAATTCTTAAAGGTTTACGGATTCTTGTGAATAGGTTCCGGTTGCTATAGAATTGAAATTGTAGAAGCGAAGCTTGTTCGGGATATTAGGAACAGTTCCGATAATGTTTCACAACTGAATTTAAAGCATTGCAAAAAATGAAAGTTCCTTAAATTTTGATCACACGAAATGTTATAGCTCATTCTCGCATTGTGTTTGCCTCTTCATTTTGTACATGCATTCTATAAAAGCGTGACTAATTGTTTTATTTAGGATGACGTAGTAGTTGATCATCGATAAATTTTAACTAATGATACACCTTTTGGTTTTCTGATTTGAAAATAGTATTATCTATGATTTTGATTGTTAATATTGCAAAAGCTTAAAAATTGACAAAGATAAAAACAAGTTGATAGAATTGACATGTAGCTGTTTTGTTGGAACGAAACGTCCATCCTCAACAGGAATGAAATAAACAATAAGAGGAGAAACTCGAGTTTAAATATGCTATGTTTGAACAGTATTTCCTATATTCACTTTTTAACAATACAATGATGGGTATACAAAAGATCAAAATCCTATTGATATACAAATTACCAAAGTCTGACCCACATTAAAGATTTGTATCCTGTAATTAATACAATATTAACAACATCCTTTATGAAGAAATCTGTAGAAATCACATTTTTTAAGTTATAAAATTGTGAAATTCATAAAAAATTTGCCTTCAAATAAAATATAACGAAACTAATTTCAGTTTGACCAAGTACCTGGTGGAAACAATGGTATTTAGACCTAAAATAAATTGAGGCTAAGACGGAATACAAGAAAATTTTATACACTTTGATTTTCACGTTTTGGTTCAACATTTGTAATTTTTACTGCAGGAGGCCAAAAAAAACCTTTTGTGTTCCTAATTTCATGGGTTACGTTACATCTATATAAGTAAGAATGGAGTGTTTGTAAATTGAATACTTTCGACCCATTTCAAGTTTTCTATCCGTTTCGGACCCTTCTGATGCAAAATCCGTCTCTTGCGCGTTTGGTGTCTGTCAGTCCATCTGTCTGTATGCGTGTGTCTATGCTACTTCCAAATAGTTGTATATATTTTCATGAAACTTTGCATACAGTGAGTACTTACATTCATTTAGTGACTGAACTTGATTGCGTTAGTCTGTCTGTCCGTCTTTCCGTTCTGTCTGATTTTGCGTCTGTGTGTTTGCACAAGTATCACATAAAATGTATTTAACATATTTCAGTGCTATGTTCTATATTTTATACAATGTATTTTAATTTAGTGAATACGTTATTTTAAATTCCTTTACTTACATATTTAGACAAGTTTCATGCTAAAATATCTGAGTAACTATGCTTAAATCAAATATAATTTGGTAGCTTTGAAGTAACTGAAAGGTATATTGAGCATTGCAATTACTTGAATTGCTTTACCAGTGCCGCTGAAAAATCAATTATTTTTTCCCAAAACTATTTTTAATTAATTTAAATTCTTATATTTTATTTGTTTTGAGCCTTATTTTTTCTTTACGAAATGTAAAAAAATTCTGAATATTTGGGACAGACGATAAAGAGAATAAAACATTATCAATAAAATATATAGAACAAGACTCAAATAGGACTGGTAGCTAATGTGGCAGCCTTGGTATTTTTTAATCGTTTGATTTTTTAAAATTAGTGTCCTTTATATTCGAAGAATCTATTTTTGTAGTAAAAAAACAGATACATTCATTACTTTTCGTTCGAAGCTTTTTTTTAATCTGTTTTAAGATGTATTTCTGAATTTTCAATTTGATGTTTTTCGTTCAATAACTGTATTTAAGGTAAGTGGTTTAATTAGGTTTAAAAACATTTTTTTAATCGCACACACACACATTGTATGATAATTTTGGGAAACGTTTTTGTTTTTATATGACATACAAGACATTTATATGCATACTCTGAACTATTCTATGCATTCTGGGCAACATTGGCACACTTTAGAGACTTTTCTTACTAAAAATTTAAATTCGACCCACACGTAAAAGGTTAAATATGACATTTATTTACATTTGTGAAATTGTGTATTTAACAATTGTGTACCTTTATTAGAGTGTGGTAGTTGTTATATGTGATAAATAGGAATTACAATTTATATTAACGAAAGCGGAAGTTAGTTAACCAATTCAACCGGAGTTACGCCCGGTAATTCTGCTAGTTCAACATAAAATTGTTCATGGCTAAGCATAAGGTTCAGAGAGGTAGATACCTGCTTTCTTCAGTGTTTGTCCTTGTGACTTGTTAAGGGCCACATCAAAGGCGAGTTTTAGAGGGAATTGTCGTCTTAATGATAATGAGAGGTCTGTATCAGTAGCTATAGGTTGATTCGCGAAATGGAAACAGTTTTACTACAAACTGAGCCTATGAGTACTTTTCTGAAATCATCAAATTGAATTTTAGTTCAATAACTATCAGTCTTGTTCCATTAGAGAAAACTAGTTGTGTATTGTGGTTTCTCAGGAGCATATCAGCTCCAATCTAGTCTGTGAAGTGACGTTCCTGATGGATCTTGCTCGTTTAAGAACTCTAAGAAAATAGTGCTCATTATTTTTTCACCATCGACATCAATTGAATATGAGATTAAGTATTGCTTGATGTCTCCTTATTAATTGTATAAATCTATCCTCAGCACTATTCGGGGTGAAGGAAACAGCTTTTCTTATTGCATTCACAGGAATCACTGCTAATCTGTTAGAAGGTGGGAAAATATACTCTAACCAATTTAAATTAGTGTCAACTTTAAATGAAACGTCATTTAATTAACTAACACTCCTCGTTCGTAGTAAAGAAAATTTAAAGGCACCAATCAATAGGGAATTACATCTTCTATAAATTAATCTCCATGAAATTTGCTTAATGGGTCGTCTGCATATTAGATTGTGCACAGACTTTATCATTTCCCATTTCAACCCCCAATTTAAACGCCAAATTTCGAATCAGTCGAAAATTTTATCTTGAATACCAAGTTTCCAGTCATCTGGTCCAGACCTTATCGGATTATTAGTAGAAAATAAAATTTGGAGCATCTAATGCTAAATTAGTTTCCTAAACATGAATTTATATCTTCCAAAATAATCTTCCCATCAAGCTGAAATTTTTTATTGTCACTATCAACCCTCCAAGTGGTTTGATGAGATATCTCGTCCATCAATATATGGCAAATTTTCTCATGTCGAGATACCTCGTTTATCAAGATTTGGCCAGTTTTGCTAATTACTAGGTACCTCTTCGAGACAAAGGAGGGAGAGAAGATCGAAGTAGGAAAAACAAATTGTCACTTGTCGAAAACTGGCAATTTGGAACAGGTATCAGTGTGGCCACTACCACCACCAAGAGGGTTAAAGAACCCAAACAAAACAAATGTTTAATTTTAACTTTTTAATTTTAGTATTTATAATTATATTAATTTATATATACAGGGTGAGTCAAAATTGTTTTTACAAAATAAGAGGGGTGATAGTACCCATCCAGACGAGCAATAATTACCATGGAACATAAGGTCGCTTTCCACTCTGAGAGGCAGAAAAGAGTAAAGTCGAAACGAGTCGAGCATGAACAAGTCATCGCCTCTGACGTCGTTTTGTACCTGCCTCCGTAGCATATCTCCTATGCAAGATGGCCACATATCCCGCACGATGGATCGGACGAGGACGTGGCCTCCTCGCTCACCGGACCTCAACCCACTGGACTTTTTCTTCTGGGGGCACATGAAATCTTTAGTGTACCAGACGCCTGTGGCTCGGCTGAAGATCTCGTAGCGAGAATCGGTGTTGCCACAGACAAAATTAACACAACACCAGGAATCTTCGAGAGTGTGCTCCAGTCATTCCTTCGCCGGTGTGAACTGTGTAACGACACGCGTGGCCGCCACTTTGAGCACTTGCTGTGAGTTTTTCTCTGATCAATAAATCGGATTGTGCAACTTTTGGTATCGTTCATTTGCCTTCCCAACACCGTTGTAAGTTCATGTTGAAATTCTAACTTCACTCTTTTCTGCCTCTCAGAGTGGAATGCGACCCTATGTTCCATGGTAATTATTGCTCGTCTGGATGGGTACTATCGCCCCTCTTATTTTGTATATATATATATATATATATATATATATATATATATATATATATATATATATATATATATATAGGGTCGCATTCCACTCTGAGAGGCAGAAAAGAGTAGAATTAGAATTCCAACATGAACTTACAACGGTGTTGGGAAGGCGAATGAACGATACCAAAAGTTGCACAATACGATTTATTGATCGGAGAAAAACTCACAGCAAGTGCTCAAAGTGGCGGCCACGCGTGTCGTTACACAGTTCACACCGGCGAAGGAATGACTGGCGCACACTCTCGAAGATTCCTGGTGTTGTGTTAATTTTGTCTGCGGCAACACCGATTCTCGCTACGAGATCTTCAACCGAGTCCACAGGCGTCTGGTACACTAAAGATTTCATGTGCCCCCAGAAGAAAAAGTCCAGTGGGTTGAGGTCCGGTGAGCGAGGAGGCCAAGCCACAGGTCCGCCACGTCCGATCCATCGTGCGCTACCGACCAGGCCATCTTGCTTAGGAGATATGCTACGTAGGCATGTACAAAACGACGTCAGAGGCGATGACTTGTTCATGCTCGACGCGTTTCGACTTTACTCTTTTCTGCCTCTCAGTGTGAAATGCGACCCTATGTTCCATGGTAATTACTGCTCGTCTGGATGGGTACTATCACCCCTCTTATTTTGTAAAAACAATTTAGACTCACCCTGTATATATATCAGAGTTGACGTCTTTCTGTCTGTATGCAAATCTACACCGTTTAACCAATCCACGCCAAATTTGGTACACTTATGCTTCGGAACCCTGCAAGTAACGCAGGCTACATATTTACCTCCGTTCTCTTTAACCTAGATGTGCAGAGGGGTGAAATTAATTCGAAATTGCTATAGAGAAAATATTGAGCATAAAACGATTGCGGTACGCAACTCAGTTTCTTTTAGCAGTATTGATCGAAAATCGAATTTCCAATGAAATTGTTTTACCAATATTGCTCGAAAAGCGATATTTTCCGAAACGTTATATTTAAGCAATTTAAAAATTCTAATTATGTTCCAACTGATTTTTTATTTCTCTCCACAATATAAATAATTTAGGAGTATTTGAATGATGAAAAAATGATATTTAAAATACTTATTTTTACACAACTTGCATTTTGTAATGAAACACGAAAAGCCAAAACAAAAAACTCATTGATCATAAAAGGTAATTTTGCAATTCGGTATCTGGCAAAGTCAGAATTAATGTTTTACTTTATAAATTAGGTTTAGAATTCCGTGTTTGTGCATTTGAGTTAAGACAGAAATGTTGCTGTCATATTTGAGCATTTCTAAGTTTTGTGAATTTGTGTCCTTTTGTAAATAATTCATTATTGTCTATAAATATTTTTCAAGCGTCTTTTTCGAATTTCTCTATTTCAGAATATTCTCATGACGTCGAAATTCGACACACTTGCTCAGATCTTTCGTTTTCCAGAATTCTACATTTTTCAATGACCAGAATTTAGTTTCTGTTTGTATTTATGTGTTCCCTTACTTTCCATATTACAGATATACGTATTATTTAGGAGTTAAATAATTAATTATTTTTATTTTCTGCCAAATGCCACTAGACATAGGTAATTTCTTGGTTGCATATGTATATTTCGACGAACTTTCCTTAAGTCTTTGGTTAAATACGTTATAGTTTGTAGAATTTTGTTTTATAAAAATAAATGAAAACCTTTTTAAGTAAGGTGTACAACTTTCTATTTTAAAATGACTGTTAAAGTTAAAATTAAGTTATTGTAAAATATGATAGGTTACGTTAAAACAAAACGGGTAGCCATACGTTGTAGTTCAAAGATATTTCTAAATTTTGCCATATTTTCATTACAGGACTATTAAAATCGATTTAATTTACATTTGTTTTTCAAGTTTCATGGGTATTATTGAAAGCTGTGCTCCATAGTCAAGTAACTACATCTATCATTCTAAATAGGTACGTGGTTTCCATATAGAAACTGAGTCTCTCAATTGAAAAAAAGTACCTTAAGGATTCGATTTAAAACTAAATTTTTCTGTTGGAGGAAAGCGAATTTTAAATAAGACTTTGCTGATCTTGGAATAATATCATAATAAGGAAGTATGTAAACTAGGACTGTTGAAAAATAGAGAAATTTTTGTCTTAAATGGAAGAAGGTCGAGGTTGCTTACTTGAAGTTGAAACAGTTCGTATACAACTTAGGTACCTGTGAAACATTCATTGAAAGCAGTGATTTTTCAAAAAGTGTAATCGTTTGTTTGCTTTGTCTAAACTGATGACATTTGTTTTAAACAAACTCTGTTATTCCACATGCGGCTGAATAGAATTTTCAAGAAAAAAATGTGTGTTTCAAAATAAATTAACCACGAATGCCATAACAGTTTAATTTGCCATCCTCTCTGAATGATAATGTAATTCGAAAACATTGAATCCATTGTGCAAGGGTACCACAAATAATAAATATTAATTGGAAAACTAAGTGCAAGACTATACACTGAAAAGTTCCTTATTTTTACTGAAAATGAACTTAATTGGCACTCGTTATCACTCCAAAACTCAAAATCGACTTCTGAAGTCATCTCAGAAAAAGCTTTTGTAGTTTGTCTTACAGCAAGAGTGTGATGAATATGAAATGGATTATATGAATGGATATATTATGTACTATACTTATTTGCGTCCGAAGTAAATTGTAGAAGCTATGAAAAAGTTAAAACTGTGTTAAAATATATTTCTATACACTTAAATGATGCTTGAATTTTTCTATGAAATTGAATCAATATTTAACCAATTCAACCCGAGCATTGCCGGGTAATTCTGCTGGTTTTAAATATTTTAACAAATCTTTTTCTAATTCTTCGATCATTTTGATGGGAGGCGAAAATGGAAAGAGCTTTTATTTGGTAAAATTTCAAATCACAATATTAACAACATACTTATAAAATTCATAAAAATAGTTAGAAATATGAGGAAGTATAATACTTGTGTGACCCACTGTATATAACTTGAATGTATAATTAATAATTTTACTGTCAGACGATAACTTGATCTTTTCACTGTTTCATAAATAAGTAATGAACTGTACAAGATTTAATAGAATTTTTTCAAAATTATAATACACGTAATATTCAAGGTTAAGGAATGACGTTGAAGAAATAGTGACCTTTAGCCATTTTTTTTAAAAGAAACTTGCAAAAAAATAATTTCAGAAGATCAGTTTCATATCATTATTTCAATGTTCGAAGTACTTTTTTCGCTTATAAAAGGAATTGTAATTCATGAAACACTTTCATTAAGAAAAGAAGTTTTTTAACACCGAGCCAATTTTAGAATCGAAGTCTAAAAAAGCGACCGATTTTCTTTTCCTCCTCAGTCCATGAAATTGATCAGAATAAGAGGAAGCTTAGAACTAAAAGGCATTTTTTTTACTTTTTCCATCGTATTCCAAAAGGAAATAAAACGTAATAAAACGACATACGTATGAATAAAAATGCACTTTCGCATTTATAGCACCAAAATATACCTCTTTCAAAACCTTCTGAGAAAGCCGAAACCTGGAGAAAGTCAAATCAAAACAGCTCACCACTGGTTCCCCCTCCTATTTTTAGAAACATGATGATTTTGTTGCCCAGACACATGACAAAATATGACAAATTTACAAATTTATATGTACATATATATATGTATATAAACATATATTTATATATATATATATATATATATACATATATATACATACATATATATATAGATAGATATAGATAGATAGAGAGATAATTTTTCGTGATTCAAGACTATATATATAGATAAATCGCCGATAAACCCAGCCTAAATTAGGGCTAGTTTTGTAGATAATTGTACGGTCTGCACATTGATATATAATTTGGTATTGTGAATGAGATTTTAGTTTCAAGGTCATCTAATTTGTTTTTGACCTTGATTTACAAAAACATGTATGTATAAATTGTTTTCTTCAATACAATATATGTTAAAAGAACGCTATTTAACTTTTATTTCTAAAAGTTACAAGTTGGGACACGCATGAGTTCATGGTTAAATACTATTCCAAATAAGTAGAATCGTATAATCAGTACCCATAAACACCTGTATAGTTTGATATAATTGTCTATCGAGCGTATATTAATCTTATTTTATAGGTAACAGTGTCTGATTATATATAACATTACACTATTACCTTCTTTAATTTCAGGGGATAGTGGACTTTCAAAATCACCAAAATCAATCACAAAATGGATTTTTAATTTTAGTTTAAAAATTAATTATATCAATTAATTAGTTTTAAAAAAATCATATCAAACTGTATAGATAAAAATTATTTTTTAAATTCGATAATTTTTGATTGAGTTACATTGACAGCACATAAAGCATACAGTAGATAAGTATGATAGGTCTACTACAAAACTCGTTTTTTCTCCCATTGACATGTTTTGACATTCTTTTGATTTCGAAATGCCTTTGCGCATTAGTTTTTTCTTGATTTCCTTAGAATATTTTTTGGATAATCTTTATAATCTATTGTACATATTTAAGTGGAAATTCGAAATTCATCGCTCATCCTGGTTTTGAAATGTTAGTTTAAATTGTTGCTGAATGTGCTTTTTTGCAAAAATTTAGGTGTTTTAGTACAAAATATCTTTTGCAATTAAATGACACCAAATGGAGTCAAACTATTATGAATTAAAGTAATGACAATATGCGTGATAAATTAATGCGCATGGGACATCAATTTTAGCTAATTTGTTAAAAATATTGACCACATATTATATAACTTCCACAGAGCTTAATATTTTTGAACCACACTTCATATAAAACATTTTAGTCGAAAACATTTATGCAAACTTTATAACGATTAGATTATAACTGTAAAATTTTGTTTTGAAAATCCAATGTCCTCTTAAGGTCATTCAATTTAACCACTGACCGTAAATTTAAAAAAAGGATATATTCAATTTTTTCAAAAAATACATGTTAAAGGTACACAAATATCTTAGTTTTCTGATAGCCTCAAATTAGGACACGCATTGGTTCACAGTAAAAAATATTTGGAGTAAATAGAATCATGTATACAATACCCATAAACATCTGTATCTTTTGATCTAATGATCCACTCAAGATGAAACGGAACGCATTTTGTAGATAGATAACCTTTTTAATGATTTATAACACATTGTGTTTTAATTTGTTTTTGAAACAATACATAAAATATTAAAAACAACAATATTGCTTCAGAAAAATAAAAACTTTTTAGAAATGTAGGATCAGAGGTCAAACCGAATAAGCTTGAATTGAAAGTGTCTCGCACAGAATCATGTAAGATATAGTAAAGTTATGCATTTATCTACAAAATGAGTCTTGTTTCATCTCAATCGATCGGACCATAGGGTCAAAGATGCAGGCATTAATGTGCATTGTTTACATGATTCCATTAACTTCGATTAGTTTTCTTACTATGAACCGATGCTTGTTCCAATTTTTAAATTTCAGGAAGCAAAAATTAGTAGTGTACCTTTAGCATGTATTTTTAGAAATAAATTAAATATACATTTTTTTTATTATTCACTGACCATAAAGAAGAAAGACCATTCGTAGCGTCTTGTAATGCATCATCAGAAATCTTATACTTTTATCTATAAAATATGTCTAATATAAGTCTGATCAGACAATTAGATCAAACGATACGGGTGTTTATGGGTTCTGATTATTGTTCTATTTATTTGGAATAGTGCTTCACTATGTACCCATGCATTTTAATTTTGATTAATATCATTGCAAACGCTACTCTTATAAATCAAATATATTAAGCTAAGTTATTTGTTTATTGGATTTGAAATTCAAACTCTAAAATCTGACTAAAACAAGGGGGGTATTTCAATTAACGTCACACTAGGGCAATACACGGGCTATTGGTGACGGTCCGGGATCAATCCCAAAGGGAAAGATCCGAGGACAACACTACGTAATTTTGAACCACCGTCAGATGACGAGGCAACACCTGAGCTGGCACCCCACTCTCCAAACTTCCACACCATGCCAATGACTAAAACAAGGAAAAACAAGCAGAAGGAAAAATCGAAACATGGTTAAACTCAAAGCGCAAGTATTAAAACTAGAAGATATTTTAAGTACTATTTAGTTGAAGATGTAAATCTTATGCTATAAATAACACAGAATACAATACAATAACAAAGAAATTTCAAAATGTGCTGTTTGAAACTGACAGGGAAACAATACTTCTAAACGAATGGCTAAATTTTCAATAACCTATATATTCAAAACACCAATGAAGTAAACGGCTTAATACTTGATTATATCACGAATTAAATAGTCTTACAGAGACGTTATTCGGAGAGTGTAATTTGTATTAGAGATGAAGCCCCTCGGCGCATTAGTTATGCATGAATACGAAAGCTCGTTTAAACATAACAAGGTAACTCCCTGTTCTATCCTTAAGTGTACTTGTCATGCATAAATGCAAAGTCTCATTCTGTACCGCGTCATAAAGTACGTTTATGGAATGCACAAGTCCCGAAGAAATAAATGTAAGAGTTGCTAAACAAGTGGGAGTTGATAACCCCGATTGGTTATGGACTTGGATAGGTAAAGTGATGTAACGAAATGCTCTCTAGTGAATAATTCAGGTAAAATGAAAATAAAATGTTGATTTTAGCGAACATGAAAAACCGAATAAAAGGCAAAAACATAAAAATGGAAATGGAAGTTTATATACATTTTTTTCGTTAATTACTAACTCTATGAAACAAATAGCAATTTGTTGTTTCTCAAAAATAATTTTTTTCGTTTGAATTACATTGATAGAATTGTTTGCTTAAAATTAATGAAATAATATCTGTACTTTGGTTTAAAAAAAGGGCCAATGACTATTTTGCAAGTTTTTAGTAACGACTGATTCAGGAATATTTATTTTTAAATATTTAATGCGGTGTATAAAAACACGTTCCAATGTTTTTTGTTTTCATAATGCACTGACAGGAGATTAGTTTTTTGCATTATAACTTTCATTACCTTGAAGGGATTTGTGGACATAACTGAAAATCAGCCAATTTAGACATTTGTCTTTTATCTACCAAGGTACGAATAAAAATTAGTACATAATAAGCCATTTTCTGTCAAACTAAATGTAGGTGGCAGTAGTTTTTCTACACGTAATCTGAACATGAAGTCAGTTGGCATGTTTTCCGTATATGATTTCAATATTTCTCCCATAAAAATTTCAAAACATAAATTTCGAATTTATAAATAGTTAATTGGTCAAAAATGAAATTAATCCCAAATTATGCCAAAATGACGATTAGCTACATTTTAACTTAACTCTGATATGTAATCATGTGAGAGCATTTGGACAACAAAAGTAAAATCTTCGCGGACCATCACGTTTGTTTATTAAAACTGAAAATCAATCAGATATAAAATATAATTGCAATTTTAAAATAGCTATTAACTAAAAATACTATTTTAGCAATTGAAATATAAAAATAGATGTCATTGATTCAAAATCAATAACGAGCTAAACTACTTTTTATTAGTTATACTAATATTTTTGGTAAAGCTGAAGAACCCAATCAATCAGATTGACAGAAAATTAACAATTCCCTACCAAAATTTTACAAATTTGAAAAAATAACAAAACGTAAAAGGAAAAGCATTCTTTTTACAGCCAATACCCTATATCTGCTGTGCCTTAAGAAGTCTTATATTTGTCATTCATGCTTGATAGCCGTGAGTTGATTGAATAGACTTCCAGCTTCTTTATTTACCGTAATTATGTCATGCAGTACAACAAAGATATCAACCAGTGGTCTGTACTGCCTCTTTGTCCCAGCAAAAGAAACCCTTGGAATGTCTTCACTTCCCACGGGAAATGACAGCTAAACTGTTAAGGAACAAACGACTCTGTAAAATCCTTTTTTCTGGGCGGTGAATAAGATTGCAAGAAAACAAAACTCTCTCCAAATGTAGCTACCAGGGGAAAAAATAAATCGCTCTTTTCCTTTTATTTCATAAGTCCTATCATTGCGTTCTAGAATGAGGTTAAAATAGATGAAATAGAAACATCAATGACATCGATGGAGATTTTTATTCAGTACATTAAAGTACGGCAATTGTAGCGTTTAGTTTGAAAAACAACCTTGGTTATTCGTAGCGATGGGCTATTATTTCGATAGCAGTTTAAATAACCGTTATTGTAAAATAAAGGTTAGACAAAGTTAGCCGACCAATCGGGCTGGTGACAGGCCTTTCGATCGAAAGGATCCTGGTTCGAATCCGGGGTAAAGCTGGAATGCTTGTCCGTTTGGAGTGAATGTGTGGCCTCTATATAAACTGGTTGTGCCTTGAATGTATCGTATGAATATGTGTACATAAGATGCTACAACCTCCTCATGGAGCACCAGAGTAACCCCAAGTGTTTCAGAATTTTTCTCTTATAGTGCCATGATTAAAGCACTGTTAAGAAGTTCAAATTGACAAGGCATTGGTAAAAATAAGATAAAAGTTAGAAACTGTTATCGAAAATATTAATAGTTAGCTGTACATATTATTGAGCATTGAAGCAATTTAAATCAAAATTTAAATGATTAAAAATATTTGATAAAAATAAACTGTTGCGTAAACTACTTTTTACAAATCAGTTAATGGTCAGTTTAAATAATTAATATCTGTTATAAACAATTGTTAATGTCAATTTCATAACTAAATTATCGTTCCTTTGGAATGTCCATAACGTATGTCGGTCGAATAGTTATCTGGATTTTTAGTTCCACCTTCACTAAATAAAAACACAGAAAATGTTTCATTTTGATTGAAGGCTTACAAAAATTTGCTTCAAATGCTTTTCTAAATTTTTATGTATATCCACGTCTTATAGAACGATACAGATTAATAGTACATGCTACTTAATTGTGCGACCGATTTCAACTCTCCATATAACTCCAGGATTATCGGGGGCGTGGCAACGGCTCCAGTATCGTTTGATAGCGCATAGATGACATTTAGTGGCAATTGTAAGCTCTGGGGCTGTTGGATCAGTGGCAATTTGTGACAGTGCACCGAAGTGGATGGTCATTTTTGTTCCTTGCGCCGCAAGAATACTTTTGTTTTCGTTTCCAATACTCCTGAATTAAAGTTGATTGAACATTGTTTTTGGTATGTAATTAATGTTAATATAGTAGACTAATCGTGTGAATTGAAAATATTGCAATAAATAAACTGCATTACCAACACTGACGATGCATTTTATTCATATTCTTATTTGAGACACAAGACAAGGCTTAGGTAGCTCTACGTTTAAACGCATTGGCCCAATGGGGAATTTTTAAAAAATAAAAGCAGAAAAAAATCAAAATAATATTTTAATAATCATAAATTTATAATAAAGACACAAGAACGAATAAGTTGTTCCTGGTATCTTTTAATATCTATTATTTTTAAATTTGAGTTCAGACTTACATTATTAACGGTCAAATGCTCTAAATATTTAAGCACCTGATTTTTGTTGGGTGCTACTTTTTCCATGTTTTGTGGAAGTATTAGATTTATAATAATAAAATTACATATAATACAGTTAAAGCCATTTGTTAGATTGTCGACTGACTGAATGTGATAATTGAAGTGTTCTGTCAAATCTCGGTCAATATGCAAATTTTTCTAAAATGAGATTTTAATCCTCCAAGTGATTTCAACGAGATATCTCGTCCATCACGATCTGACCAATTGTGCTAGTGACGAGATATCTCGTCATCACGATATTGCCGATTTTTTTATGATGAGAAAATCAAGATCTCGTCAATTTTCTTTTAATGACGAGATACCTCGTCGAGGCAACCACCAGGATTGTTAATGGAATTATGATTCATGCGGTGTATTAGACAGATTCCTACAATTAATCCCTAAGGAAATCACTAGATGGAGTTGTGGGTCAGCATCTAATATCATGGAATCGCGTGCTGTGGTGTAGAGCAACGGTCTATGGGGACACCCTTGACTCTAATTAATGTCCGACTCGTATTTGTTTACGGGAAAGGTTACGGAATGCTGAACTCCATACTTTTTGTGGTTTGGTCCTGTCATTATTTTCTTAACATTAAGATATATTTCATGACCCTTGAAGGGAAGAAGGGCAGTGACGTCATCCATGTGACGTCAGTCGTCTTGACGATAGCCAAATATACAAAACGGCGAATATAATAAGGGTCAATGGTCCACTTACCTAAATACCATTGACTTCAAAAATATCATTAAGCATTTTTGCCCTGTAAAATTAGAAATATGAGTGATATGTACACGAGACCGTTATTCATCCGACCTCTTCAATTATTTCAGAAAGTAGATTAATATAATTAATCAAAAGGTAGTATTGGTATTTTCAATTAACGTCACACTGGAGCAACACAACGGGCTATTGGTGACGGTCAGGGATCAATCCCAAAGGGAAAAATTAATCAAAGATATCTATATAAAATATTCTCTCATGTATTTTCTTATAAATTCTCTTGTATCGTCATCTGACCGTGGTTCAAAATTATACGTGGTGTTATCCTCGGATCTTTCCCTTCGGGTTTGTTCCCGGATCGTTGCCAATAGCCCGTTATGCTACTCCAGTGCGACGTTAATTAAAATACTTACCTACGTACCTCTTGTATTCGAACTACATTAGTGGTCTTTTAAAGTCTAAAAGTTATGCTTTGAGCCGGCTCTGAAAGTGTTTAATAAAGAAAATTGTGTTCTAATACAAATATATTGATTTAACGACACTTGAAGATCGGTAGGTAGTTGAATTAACGTCGTACTGAAGCAATACAAAGGGCTATTGGCGACGGTCTCGGATCGATCCCGAAGGGAAAGGCTTGGAACGACACTTAAAAACAGCCTCTAAATATTTTTCTCGCCAATAAAAAAATTGAAAACTTGCGTAAAATAATCCATAAACATTTAAAATTGTCTTATACCATTGATTAAGCATATAAATTTATTATCTGTACTATGAAAAAGGGATTCAAATTGATTAGACACTTTTTGTGCCTCCTTTAACTGAAGCAAATACGTAGATAAAAAGTTAACGCGAACTTAAACAACATTCACACAAGATATATGAAACTTTAAACTCATAGTTGAAAAAAATGAATTTTTAATCTCTCATGAACATATAAAAAACGGAAACAATGGTTTGAATATGTTTAGAGGGGGAAATGTTTTTTCCTGTGTTTCATATACTAGTGATGATCATAAGTTTCAGTAGCGTAAAATATGTTTGTCAACTTTATGGAAATTGCTCGCACACTTTCCAGTTTCCAAACTTCGCAAACATTAATGTGCGTCTACAATAGTAATATCTAAAGAAATATTTCTGCAATGAAATATTATAATTTCATGTGCCTTGTTGCAACCTCTTACATAGAAATCAATGAGCGGTAGGTAGTTGAATTTACTTCGCACTGGAACAACTCACATCGGGCTATTGGCAATCGTCAGGGTGCAATTCCCTAAGGGAAAGATTCGAGGACAACACCTTGCAATTTTGAACCACGGTCAGATGATGAGGTCACACCTTATGGCGCCCCACTCTTCAAACTACCACACCACGCCAGCGAGAGAACATTTGAGACCACGACACATTTAACTTGCACCATCCTCCCCGTACCCGACGGTCTTTGGTTGGATGTAGTTTCGAACTCGATACCCACCGTTTGAAAATCCACGACTCTACCAACAGGGCTACCGAGGCCCAAATTACATGCGTGAGAGTTATACGTTAATAGGTTTGATTTATAAAAGGAAAATATGAGTTGATTTTTAGGGAAAAAATTAAAACTTATAGGTAGTTTAATTTACGTCGCACTGGAGCAACACAGCGGAAACTACACATGACTGACTTGAATTCGAACCTTGCATAAATTTAGCAGTTTCGATCCATCACATCCATTTAGTGCTTCATTAAAATGCACAAGAAATCAATTGCGAAACGCCTCATGGCAAGGATGCTTGCGTTGGTTCAGAATTCACTTTGAATTCACTGTGTTTCGGTCTAATTAACTATCGTGCAGCAAAACATAAGCATAAAGAATCATCTACTTTATTCTAATTTAAGAAATTTGAAAGCAAACAAACGTTCCATCTTTCTCACAAACCTTTGGAACTACTAGCTCATCGCACTTGATTCTTTTAACCCTCCTGGTAGTTCTCTCGACGAGTTATCTCGTTATTAGCAAAAAGGATCAGATCTTCATAGACAAGATGTATAGTTCATCAAGATCTTGTATCTCGTCATTAGAAGAAATGGAGCAGATCTTGATCACATCCTAGTAAAAAATATCGGTAATATCTTGATGACGAAGTATCTCGTCATTAGCAAAATTGGTTTTGTCTTGATGGACGAGATATCTCGTCAAACCCACTTGGAGGGTTAAAGCAATTTGTATAGCTGCAAAGATTTTTTTGATAATAAGGGCAAATAAAAATAATAAATAAATAAAATAAAAAAACAATAAATAAAAAGGAAATAAATGGGAAAGGTTTTAAAGGTTCGTTACATTATACCACCTCATTCTAATTCTAGTTTAAGTTTCTATTTTAAAAAAGGAGTAAAAGTCTCAAAAAGAAATTCCTTCAAAGTTCAGTAAAGACTAATTTAATATGCTGTACAAAATAATACAACTTAAAATATTTGTATTGTTCTTTACCTGACAATAAATATAATACTTTACTCCCTAGATCTAACATCAGTATTACGCTGTTTTATACTCACTTAATTATTTTTCTTGTTTTATAATTGTTTCATATATTCTTTTTTAAAATTTCACTCGTAACTCCATTTTCGATTACATTGCTATACCTTCTGAGAGATGTTAAATAATGTACCAGAAACGAAGCTGTTTTAAAACAGTACTACTTTTGAGAAACATGCGTTTGTCTTATACCATATACTTGCATAAAAGATAAGTGTGAGAGATAATTAGTTTCTTTCATTATTAAATTATTTTTCTGCGGGTTTAAACTTTTAGAGTAAAATGCTCTATATTCGTATGTTACTAAATTCAAATGTGCGCAAAATTCAAATGTGTTTGTTACACAATTCAAAACAATCATGTTAAAAAACAAGTAAACTCCATGGCTTTTTACCAATAATTTTAATGTTTGAAATCAATTTTCATAATTTTAAAATACGCTTATTCTTATTTTATAGCTTATCAATTTCAGAATGTGATATCAAAATCCGTAAGGACAATTTCAATAAATATACATATAAGACTATTGAAACTTATCTAAGAATCCTACGTCTTTAAAAATAAAACACCCAGTGTAAACATGCTTGGCAATTTTAAACTACGAAAACTCTTTCTTCGACAATTTCTAAAATTTAAAAACTTCCCAAACTTTCAAGCAAAAACATTCCCCACTTGACTTATCCAAACAAATTCAATCAAAAGTTTTATTGGAAACTCAATTAAGTATTTTCATACAACTTTCAAAACTTTCTAAACAAAATATAATATATTTACTGACCTAAATTAAATTCAGGAAAGCTTCTTCCAAAGTCATCTACGAAGAGTCCAGAAGTTGTAAAAAAACTCTCTAGCCTGGGAAAGACCCCGAGACAGAGGCCTGGTGATGGAGTTTGTGTTTCGGAGTTTCTCAGAACTCGAGAGGTGCTTGGAGGCATCTCCAATTTTACAAGGTCCGCGATTTTCAGGGCCATCTGTTGACGAAAGGACAAACTACGATGGCAGGAGGGGATCAATCTTAATGCAATCTGTTGCGAAATACTGTTGATGTGTGAACTGGACGGATTCACGTTAAAGGTTAATGAAGGGTAACAAACTCGTGACATGAAGTTATTTCTAGAGTGGATGGCTCATTTTGTTTCGTTGTTGCATTATTAAATATTTATAAATGTTCGCACTATTTGGGGGATTCTTAACTTTACTGAGAGTCAGGGGTTCCCCGATGTCTATTTCAGGAATGGCAAAATGAAAATAGCAACTACAATGTTGTTGATGTTACTTTTGAGAATGAATTAATAATTTATTTTTCACTTAAAAGGATCTCAATTCGGGAAAATTGTGCCGTGTTTCGTTATGATTTTCTATGTATACCATGAAGGTTTAATTTCTGTATTAATACTCTATTTGTGCATATCAAACCGTAAATAGTCAAAAGGAATGACTAAAATTATATTTGAATTATTAAAAGATAAACGGAATGTATCACTACGGTTTTATGGGAAGATGGGTCATTAAAAGTTTTAAAACGCTATATGAAAAATTGGACGATTTATAAAAATATTTTATCAATCGTTAATATGAATAATATGACGAAAAACAGGAATCCAAGATCATAAAATTAATTTCCATTTCATAAAACGCAGATTTACATTTCAGTTGAAACTATATTAAATGACTGCCATACTGATTTCAAAATTTGATTTTAAGAAAAACTTTAATATTTATGTCAAATGATGCTTACTATTGGGTATGTTTATTACTGTCCTTCATAAACCATTAGTAGATTTGTTTGGAGATCATACGGAATACTGGAATCCACATGCTCATTCATAAACAAGGAATTTTACTATTTTATTACAGTTTCTTAATTAAGGAATGAAATAAAATTATTTAACATTTTAATCACATACATGTTTTTATGAAATTAGATATTTGTAGCTCATTACATTTACGTTTTACTAAAACCTATTTTATTGTGAAACTTATTCTGCTTCTATTTTATAAACTCGGTTTATAATTGAGATTTAAAAAAAACTGTGATACCATACCTATCAGATTTCAAAAAATAATGATAATGAAGACATTTAATTTAAATGTCCAAAATAACACATAGGTTGCTAAATATTTGGAAAAATGCATTGCTATCGAGTTAATCCCTTGATTGTTTACAAATTTCTTTTTGAAGCTGTTTACTACACTTTTTATGGCTTAAATGCATCGATCGGAAAATCAGTAGCAAAAACTTTAGAATAAGTTCAGTAGATAAAGTAAATGACTATTGCTACATCTGTCTTTTACTGGGTGAAAGGAAACCCAGAAATAACTTTAATATATAAGGTCTTCAAATCTTTAATAAATAAAATGAATGAATTGATGACGATTTTATAAACTAAGCTTATTTGGAAGAGATGATTGCACTTTTTCAAATTAATCCGCCTTTAAATTTTTTAATGGATGTTATGCAGTTAAAAAGCGTTTATGATCTACTTCAAAACAATAGATATTAAATCGTACAGCATCTCGTTATCGGTAGATTGCTGGAAGCTCAATGTATTACTGACACTTTTTCTTATCCGGATTAAAACAAGATCAGTTCTATGATTTCCTTCCTGAGAAAAACGTCCATGAATGTTTTTCTACGACACCCCCCCCCCCCCCCCCGAAACAATTCAGTCCGTTGTCGGGACTATCCATGCTGTTACCCTGACAGTTGCGCCAGTTGGAGAAAATCTTTTTTCTGACACTTATTTCATTGCTTTGGCGTAACCAGTTCTAAATCTTGAAAATTGCTATTACATATAGTTAAGTTATAAAAATGCAGGCTTTGAACTTGCATCCATAAATACTCATTGCATTACATAAATTTAGAAATTTCTTAAACTTTATTTTTTAATAGCATATTACCGGAGTTTTGTTTAAAAATGAAGTCGTGTCAAAATAATTCTTAAATTTACCGACTGCACAGACATTAAATTCACAATTAAAAATACATGTTACACCCATTTAAGTTTTTATTTCTGTATGTTTCTCCACACTAATTAATAAAATTCTCTAAACAAAAAGTAGTCGGCTTTTTATACGGAAGGAAAAGTAATTAACAGATAGAAAAATCTCTTATTTTAGTTTCTTTTAACCTGGTTTGTGCGAATTGAGACTTGGAAAAGGGTATTATTTAAAAATACGTTTCTTTTAAGTTCGTTCTGTTAGTGAATCCTTGTAAAATGATTTTTTTTTTCGATTCTTAATAAATGCTTGTTAGACAATCGATCGAAAACATGACTTTTATATTAAGAAAATGTAAGAAAAACGTGATATTTTGAAAATTTCAATACAGGATCTTTCGCAACCTTGTGTTTCTCAAAATGTGTTTCTTGAATTTTGGCTAGAAGTACATGCAAGGCTTCTTTTACTGTCAGCCTATATTTTATTTCCATGAAAGGACTATCTATCTATATCTATACTACGTACTAAGAGAAAAATAAATTTTAGAAGCTCCTAAAAATGTACTAAAATAGAAAAGTAAACAGACTGCTTACCCCTTGACATTCAACTAATTTTTTAATACTTGTATATACTTACTAAATATTACAGCCTTATTTTATTTTGTAAAAATTTTCCATTTGGTTCTCAATTATTATCAACTATTTTTCCCCGGTTTACTAAAAACCTTTTTTATTAAAAATTTCTCGTCTGCAGTTCTTATCAAGATTCTAAAGACACTGCAAGGTTTATGCCATTCACTTCATACACTTTTTCCGTGCAGTTACTGAGAGCAATGCTGTTTTTTCTAAAAAAATGAATTGATTTTGTTATTATTGCTACAAATTATTATTTCAAACTCACTATTCTCAAAGTATACAAAACATAATTTTTTTCCCAAACTGGAGTCAAATACAATCTTTAAAGTTTATAATATTCATTAAAAAATAGAGTTTTTTCACCGACGATCAACAATATAAATCAGTCAGTATAAATAACAAATTGCAATAGTAAAACATGCATGGAAGCAAGTATGAAATAACAGTCATTTAAATAATTAATTAAATTTAACATTTTTGGAATAGAGCTTTCTAAAGATGGATTTAATGTGTTTGTCTTAGGTGAATAGTTTAAATATTTTAATTAATTTATTTATGTTAAATAAAGTACAGACGAAATAAAGTTTTTAAGTTATTTGCATAAATGGATAGTTAGTTGCTATAATTAACTGATCAATCACATATCTGGGTATTGAAATTTTTAAATTACAGGTTAAATTAAATATAAGGTTCTTTTCTTTCTTGGTAAAATTAAAATAATAATTTGACAAACAAATTTTTGTAGGTTAAAACTTACATTCTAGATTATGTGATTTTTTAAATAATGGGTTTCATGAAAAAGAATCCATAGATCTAAGTAATGAAATTTCAAGAGTAGTAGCGCTGTGCATAGCCTCTGCTCGTGTTTCTAAATTGTTCAAGTCTACTGATGGCATAATGAAACTCACATCTGATACATTATTTAAATCCATTTACAATAAATATAAACACAGATATACACATTTTACATCATTAATAAAATAAAATTAATCGGTACAGCTGTATCATACGCCTCGTTTGGTGGCAACGCTCTTGGCTCGTTTTTTGGCGGACTTTTTATGTCGCCAAGGAAAGAATTCTTAGAAAAAATAGGTTTTTAAACGGAAAATAATAAGCTTTAACAGAAAGTAATTAACGGGAAAAAATACTAAACTTCGAAAAACCTAATAAAGATGGGTTGTCTTCACCTGCCATAACTCGCTACTAAAAGTGCGCCAAAAAACGCGCCAAGCGCGTTGCCACCAAACGAGGAGTATAACACAGCTGTACCAATTAATCAAAAATATAAAGCAACATTTAATACTTCTTGCTGGTGTTAATTCATATTTCAAAAACCTGTATGGCAAAAAGTGTCACTTTAGTAGTAGTATCACAACTGACTTCTGAACATCAACTTCGGTATAGCTGTATCTAGAGCTTCCTCTGGTGGCAATGCTCTTGGCGCTTCTTTTGGCGCACTTTTAGCAGCGGGTTATGACAGGTGAAGGTCCCATCTTTATTAGGTTTGTGGCAACCTCGGTAAGAGGCAAGATTTATAAAGATCTATAAAGTTCTAAAAAGATAAAGATGAAAAACTCTTTTATTATCTTTATAAATATAAGATGTTATTATTTATAAAGATAATCAAATATTTTTTCCAACATTTCTTTCCTTGGCGACATAAAAAGTGCGCCAAGAGCATTGCAACCAGACGGCTAGATACAACTTCAATTGCATCCCATTCACTTCCATTGCATTCAATGTACTTGTTCATAGGTGATTCGGTATTTTTTGACGTCTAGACCTATTTTCGCGTTCGCTGACAATTTCTTTTCTGCGATTATTTCTATTTTCCTGATTTCCAGATGCCTCCTGTACTTAGACTGCTGAAAAGTTTCATTGGCGTGACCAGCGCTTCCGTGCAGTTTTAACAACATTATGCAGCTCCATAGCTCAAATCAAGAATGTAAAATTTAAGTAGCGAAATTGGCAAATCCCATAGTTGAATTTAGATTGTTTATATATGTTTGTCGCCAATCTCCAGATTACATATAATGTCGATATAAGTCTCACATGTTAGTGAAGTATAATAGCATAATATGCAGATGCTTTATATATATATATATATATATATATATATATATATATATATATATATATATATATATATATATACACTGAAGTGCCAAAAGTCATGGGATACCTCCTAATATCATGTGGGACCTCTTTTTGCCCGGCGAAATGTAGCAACTCGACATGGCATTGACTCAACAAGTCGTCGGAAGTCTCCTGAAGAAATATTCAGCCATGCTGCCTCTACAGCCGTCCACAATTGCGAAAGTGTTGCCTTTGCAGGATTTTGTGCAGGAACTGACCTTCCGATCATGTCCCATATGTATTCGATGGGATTCATGTCTGGCGATCTAGGTGGCCAAATCATTCGCTGGAATTGTCCAGAATGTTACTCAAACCCATCGCGAACGATTTTGGCCCGGTGACATGACACATTGTCATCCTGGAAAATTCCATCGTTGTTTGGGTACATAAAGTCCATGAATGACTGCAAATGGTAGCTGAACATAACCATTTCCACTCAATGATTGATTCAGTTTGACCAGAGGATCCAATCCATGCCATGTAAAAACAGTCTACACCATTATGGAGCCACCACCAGCTTGCACAGTACCTTGTTGACAACTTGGGTCCATTGCCTCGTGAGGTCTGCGCCACAATCGAATCCTCCCATCAGCACTTAACTGGAATCGTGACTCATCTTACCAAGCAACGTTTTTCCAGTCGTTTAGGGTCTAACCGATATGTTCACGAGCCCAGCAAGGGCGCTGCAGCCGATGGCGTGTTATTAGTAAGGGCACTTGAGTCGGTCATCTGTTGCCATATCCCATCAACGCCAAATTTGGCTGCACTGTCCTCACGGACACGTCTGTCGTACGTCCCACAATTATTGTTGCCGTTATTTGACGCAATGTTGCTTGTCTGTTAACACTGACTGCTCTACGCACACGTCGCTGGTCTTGGTCATTAAGTAGACGCGGTCGGCCACTGCGTTGTGGGAGGTAATGCCTGAAATTATATTTTCTCGGTACACTCTTGACACTGTGGATCGAGGAATGTTGAATTCCCTAACAATTTCCGAAATGGAATGCCCCATGCGTCTAGCTCCAACTAGCATTCCGCGTTCAAATTCTGTTAATTCCCGTCGTGCGGCCATAATCACGCCAGAAAACTTTTCACATGAATCACTTGAGTACAGATGAAAGTCCTGACAATGCACTGCTCATTTATATATTTTTACGCGATGCTACCGCCATCTGTATATTTGCTTATTGCTACTTTGAATCCGGGACCATCGGCAATAGCCCATCATGTTGCTCGGGCTTTAATTCAACTACCTACCTACTTCTAATGAGCAAAGTAACTCCAAATTTTTACGTATGCCACTCAAGGGATGGGTAGAAATATTATGCGATTATAAACAACACCAGAAATTCACGAAACGCAACACAAAAAATTTTATTTCTACGAAATGGATATTGAGAAAGAAACAGTTAAATGAAACACATTTTTGATAAATTAGACACTGTTACAGTTTTAGTAACTAAAAGCCCCCACATAGCAGCTGCGCTCAAATTTCTACTTACATCAATTGATGACAGCATAGATAGTCACTTTTCATACTTTATAAATCCGAATAGAATAATTGATACAGCCATTTCATATTTCCAAATGGAATGATTGGTCAAAACATAAAACAGCATTACGTGTACTTAATGTGGCTATTTCTTATTTACAATACAGTGCGTGGCAAAATGTTCATACCTCAGTCAGGTTACCACAATTAGTTTCTGGACGTCCGCTTCAATTGCATCCGATTAACTTGAAAGGCGATTCGGTGTATTTTAACAACTAAACCTATTTTCTCATTCGCTCACATTTTCTTTTCCGCGCTTCCAGATTTATCATTTCCTTCTGTCATGGACGACTGAAGAATTTCATTAGAGCGACATGCCCTTCCGAGTATATTTGTAACAATATTTTATAGCATAAATCAAGCACATTTAACCAAATCGCCGAAGTTAGTAGCAATTGATTTTATATTGTTTACATCAGTTTGTTGCCATTCGTCAATATAGAAATAATATCGATTTCTATGTCATGTACGTTAGTGATATCGGTGTGCCTACTTTATCAAAAAGGCTGAAAGGAAATATTCATTTAAAACATGGCTATTTCATCTTGGGTATCAGAAATCAAGCTTTCAAATTGAATATAAGTATTTATGCATTGATTAAGCATCTTATTTAACGTCTAGCTAAAGAATTCTTTAAAAAGAATAACATTTGATTGGAAAGGAACTGTAAGAACTTATATTAAACTTTTAAGAGAATTTAATTGTAACTACAAAAATATTTTTAAAAATAATAATGCCTGCAACAGCATACTTAGAACGTGGGGCGGATGTGCCTCTGCGGCTCCTCACCCCAAACGAAATTGTAGCCCCCTTTTTTCCGCAGACTCTACTACGTACCAGAAATTAACTCCTTAAGCCAGACTTCGGGTTTCGTCCAGGACCGTCGCCAATAGCCCGTTGTGTTGATCTATTGCGACGTTAATTAAATACTACCTACCTTAAGCCAGAGCACACGCACTCTGTAGAGCTGCGCTATTTACACGCTGTAAATACGATACATGTAGTCACACAACTATGTATAGAGACATCACTTGTAATATGCTGTGATGTCTCGTTTGAAATTAATGTTTCATATTTTTAACCTGAATTGAACTCACTTTGTAGGTTTTAATTAAACAGGACAATAACTTCAAACGCATGTATGTGATCACATTCCGTAAATACGGCATACTTATATTCAGAAATTTATGTTTTAGCCGAACAGTAAACAGTGTTTAGTCATTGGTTGTTGATCAGGCTTTACGACACAAGGGTTTACCAGGCGCTTAGATTTTTGATAATTATGTTTTAAAACAGTTATTCATTAATAACTTGTTCATCTAATGAATACTGTCAACAAGGAAACCAACTGTCGGACCAGCCAAATGATTAAGAGGAACTAAATTTCTTCTACTTTATCTTCTGGGCAAATAGACAAGAGGCCAAGAATATTATTTTGAAAATTTATTATCAACTGCTTTAACATTTTCATAAATACAGCAAGTTTACTTTCCTTTATTATAGCGTGAACTTAAGGGCTTTGCCTTAACTTTTTAACTGAATGTCACGAAATTTCCTAGTAGTGTAGTAATGCTTCGCGCGCGACCCCACAACACACATAACGATTAAATTACTCCATGTATTGGTTGAAAGAATTGTGTGAAGGATTCTACTGGTCAAGAAATACGAATTTCCACCGGAGTGCAGTAAGAATGGCTCTGTTGTGCCTTACAGATGATTAAAAGGTAAAATTAAGTTTGTTTTATTTATGGCTTAGATTTGAAACTTTGACAAATACGTTTACAAATAATTTCAAGTAATGTCTGTGTAAACAGCTTTGAGTACTACTATTTTATTAAAGTATCAAATAAATTGTTTCAAAAATATTTTTTAAAGCAACTTTGGAGGAAAATGGGGTAGGTAATTACTATTATTTTTGTAAATCGATCAAAATTATACCTATTTTTTGTCAGATTGGTTTAATTTTGTTCAATTTCTTCGCGAGTGTTTTGCTTAAGCTGTCGGCTTGTTTGCGTAGACTCGTTCCCTTAAATAGCCTATCCTTAAGTAGTTCCTTTAGTTTTCCTGTAGGAAAAAAATCCGGAGCTGCCAAATCAGGGAAACGAAAGGGCCGATCAGTATCACCAGATTTCGACATTATTCGGCGGTCCTTTAGAATTTACAATGGTTGCACGAGTTGTATGATATATCGTTGTGTTGAAACTACATATGCTGCAAGCCGTTTTCATATCAATTTCAGATGGAAAGAAATTTTGCTACGTCGCTTAATATCGTTGACAGTTATCGCCTTTCTATTAGCGTCTCGAAACAAAAATTGGTCCAACGATACCTCTACTCCACATTGCACACCAAAGAGTTGCTCTACGGGAATGAAGATGTAGTTCATGAATTAACCTTGGATTTCTTATCTCCAATAACAGTTGTTCTGCGTAATTAAATATCCACGATATCGAAATGAATAAATCACGTGTCCCGTATTTGCAGCGTGATCAGAGGCGATTATTTGACCGATGCCGTATTCCATAAATTGTCATTTTTGTTGAGTAAACAATATGCACAAAAAATTAATAAAAAATATTTTATTTAAAAGTTATTCCAAAAAAATAAAACCCTTTACATAAAAACATCCTGTATCTGCTCTCCTCGCAGTTTGGAAAACATTTCCGTTCTCCATTCTTTGAAATCCTGTTATCCGAATAATTCAAAATATTCGAATTATTGTTACGAAATTAAAACTCGAATTACCATTGAACGATAAGATAAACTAATCTTCACTTTTTCAAGAAAAAATCAGTTTAATTTTTTTGTAATATGTGAATTGGGAAAAGTTTCTCAGCTTGCTTTAGATACATATATAAATATAAAACTTAAGTTCTAAGGAATAGGTCTGTACTTTCGGGGGAATATACAAGAATCCCTAAAAGTTTACTATGTATTTACTATAATGTATTTTTATGTGCACCTTAACGACTTTTGTGATTTTATGAACAGATTTAATGGTCCGTTGTGATTCGCCAATTGTAAGAGCTCCACTATATTTTATTTTTTATGTATCACGTTTTTTAACAACTCTTCGCCTACAGTAGTGGTTTTTCTCGCTGTTAAACGGCATTCACTTAGCATTTTAATACCAGTCGCATTTAATTAAGTTCCTTTGTGTATTTAAATTTTTTCCCGCTTGAGATTGATTGCTATTGAAATACATTTCAACTTGTGAAAGAGAGTATTTGATTTTCATAAAGTTTCGTAAAATTAATCAGCCGTTGGCTTTAAATTCACTTCATATAATATATGTATTTATATATTATAAATACAATGGCGAGTAAAGCTCAAGGAAAGCCATAATTTTTACAGGTTACAACCTCAAAATAAACAGAAGCAGCCTATGGCCATTTGCATAACCGAGGATAGACAGTAGAAAATTGGTCATATTCAAATTTTGGAATCGTAACGTCAGAGGCTCTAACATAAGAATGGGATCTGATAACGCAGGAACTGATCCGCAATCTCATTATCTCTATGCAAACTCGGTTCCAAGCCTACATCAGTATTCGAGGTGGTCATACAGCCTACAAAGGACAGCCTCCCCTTTTCTTTTTTAAACGCTTTTACAGTTAAACTTCTGTCTCATGGCATCCAGTGTACTGTCATCACTTTTGTTCATACTGTTTCACCCATCGGTTCAATAACTGTATAATTTTCCCATATTCCTTCACTGCAAAATAGCAGCTGGAAACCTTACCATTCATGAAGTTTTACAGGCCAGTGTATTTTATCTTGAATGTATGAGTACATAGAAACCTTCAGTTCTGTAGTTGAGTTGAATTAGTGTCACACTGGAGCGTAACAACTGGCTATTGGCAACAGTTTGGGATCAATCCGGAAGAGAAAGATCGAGGACAACACCTTCGGAATTTTAAGCCACGGTTAGATGACGAAGTCAACAACTGAACTGGAAACCTTACCGTTCCTGAAGTTTTACAGGCCAATGTTTATTTATCTTGAATGCATGAGTACATAGAAACCTACAATTCTGCAGTTGGGTAGGAAGTTGAGTTAACGTTCCACTGCAGCATCACAATGAGCTATTGGAAGCGGTTTGGGATCAGTCCCGAAGAAAAAGATCCGAGGACAACACCTCGTAATTTTGAGCCACGGTTTAAATGAGGAAGTCAACAACTGAGCTGGCATCCCACTCTCCAAATTTCCATACCTTGCGGTGACCTAAATATCCCACCAACGTGAAGGTATTTGAGGTCACGACAGGATTTAATGTGCACCAACCCCCCTGTACATGACGGTCTTTGGTTGGATCTAGTTTCGAACTCGCAATCCTCCGGTTGATAATACGCTACTCTTCCAGCGGAACTACCACGGCCCCAGTTCTGCAATTAGAGATACGAAGTTCGACACAAAAAGCGGAAGTGGTACTTTGATATTGAATTTTAAATTAAGAACTGTTTTTAGATAAATTGGCTTAACAAAATGGTGACGTCAACATGCAACCACCATCGACCTCCTAATGAAATGCACTCATGTCCAAAAGTTAAGCATAATTCGTAAAATGCGAAAAAATCGGAGTAAATATGGATACAACGGTTCAAAATCACTCGTGGAGAATCATGGGACGAAGGTAAAATATTGTGCATATGCAAAACAGTTCAATCGACGTCGACATGCGCAAAGCACTGGCGCACGTCGGAACGTGTATAAAACGGCCTCGGCATGGCCAGTTTAGACAGAAATTTCGCAATTGCTGTGTTACGGAGCGTTGTTAACAATCAATAAGGACGAAAGATGTCACAAAGATGCCAATTGGACATGTGAATTATAGGAATGCTGGAATCCAATCGATCCCACCATCGACCTCCTAATGAAATGCACTCATGTCTAAAAGTTGAGCTTAATTCGTAAAATGCGAAAAAATCCAAGTAAATATGGATACAATGGTTCAAAATCACTTGTGGAGAATCGTAGAACGAAGGTAAAATATTGTGCATATGCGAAACAGTTCAGTCGACGACGACATGCTCAAAGCACGTCGGAACGAGTATAAAACGGCTTCGAGTGGCATGGCTAGTTTAGACAGAAATTTTGCAATTGCTGCGGTACGGAGCGTTGTTAACAATCAATAAGGACGAAAGATGTCACAAAGATGCCAACTGGACATGTTTGTGAAGGGACGAATTATTGGAATGCTGAAATCCGGTCGATTCCAAAACAAAGCGTTTCGAATTGTGAATGTGCCTCAGTGTGTGATCTCCAGACTACGGCAGAGGTTTCAAACAACTGGAGATGTTACCCGACAACCAGTACCAGGTCGGCCAAGGGTAACAACCGCTCGGCAAGACCGATATTTGGAGATAACTGCGTTACGTCAGAGGAACCGTTCTGCCAGACAACTGGGTTCAGCCCTGACAACCGCCACAGTTTCAGGCAAACTGTTTACAGGAGAGTCAGACACGTTGGTCTCTATGCCAGACGACCAGCAATTTGCATCCCCCTCACGTCTGTACAGAAACGCGCGCGTTTACAGTGGAGTCTGGAACAACGGCAGTGAAATCGACAACAGTGGGACAATGTCATGTTAGTGACCAGTCCAGATTTAGTCTGCAAACTGATTTCCCTCGTATCACGATCTGGTGAGAACGTGGAACGCGTTTTCACCGAAGAACATCACGGAAAGACATCGTTTTCCTTCAGGGGGAGTCATGCTCTGGGCAGGCATCATGCTGGACGGCCGCACAGACCTCCACATCTTTGACACGGGGTCTATTACCTGCGAAAGATACATATACGAAGTCCTTGAGCCTACCGTTCACCTGTTTCGAGGTGCTGTTGGTCCTGATTTCATATTCATGGATGACAACGCGCCTCCTCACCGCGCCTCCTCACCGTGCATCCCTGGTCGACGCCTTCCTTTAAAGTGAAGATACCCACCACATGCAGTGGCTTTCCAACTCTCCTGATTAGAGAATGTGTGGGATATATTCGGGAGACATATTGCAGCCCTCCCCCACCCACCATTCTCCATTCCAGAATTGAAAACTGCTCTCCTTGAGGCTATGAACTCTGAGCACACAACTCATCCATACCCTCATCGAAAGTATGAGTAATCGTTGTGCAGCATGCGTGGCTAACAGAGGTTCCCACACACCGTATTAAACTTCCGCATCACATTGTTTTAATCATTCTGTTTCACTAAAGTGGACACTCGTATTGTGAACCTTTTTCTTTCATCCCTTTTCTCTGGATAATAAAAGTCATTATCCTTGTTTTGCATTGTTTTCTTCTATAACCCTATTACCCTATTACCCGCATACCGCGTTTCCTTCCATTCCGATGTAGATTTTCTGAAATATTCACATAACAGCAATTATGCTTAATTTTTGGACATGAGTGTAGATGGAACATGTGCGCGCAGCTTTGTGTTATCTCTTCCAGTCGCATCGGTCTGAAGATTTGTCAAGTGGTTTTGTAAAAGCGTGAATCCTAAATTATTGATTGGTTAAAGTGATTTTTCACCGTAATTAAAAACGCTAGTCTACGAATCAATAGCTATTCCGCTGTCTATTCTAATCCCATGTGATTTACACTTCAAGACATGACACCGACTCCGCCCACATGCTCTGTCTATTTCATTAAAATGTTGATGGCAGCCATTTTTGAGAAAACTGTAAAAATGTGATATCAGCCAGCACGCAACGGAAGCCGCCAATTAGAAAATAACAAAATGAAGACATCATCTCACATTCAGTAAAAGATTTTAAAACGATACCTTCTAAACTTCCTTCAATAAAAAATGTCGAAGAGGATTTTATGTAACAAATGGTTGACCTTAGTTTATGGTGGTTGTCATAGGTTTAGAAGTTCCATTTCATATTTTTCAGTTGTCTGTTTATATTAATTATTTTACCATTCAGTAATAAAATTATATATAATAATGATAAAGTAAGCATAAATATATCGTACCCTAAGGGCAACGATATTGTGCATATTTCCAAAGCAATTCCATTTGAGCTTTGTTGTGCAATATGTACGTATATTACCACTCTGTTTAAATTTCCATATAAAGTACAACACAATGTTGATTAAGCTTTCATCCTTATCTGATTTTCTTACGTAGCTATTTGGGAGAGTAATAAATAAATTTAAATATACACCACTCTCAAAATAAGTAATCAAAATAATAATAAGTACAATTAAAATGCAGTTAGTTTCCTCAAAATAAAAATGAGTGATATTTCAGTGACATCAACTCAATATTAATAAATGCAGAAAAGTTTATTTAGTGCATGAAAAGAACTCAAAATAGCATTAAAAAGAATGGTAAAGTTCAAAAATACAAAATATTTACAAATGTGTAACTCTCAATACAAAGAGTATAAGCCCCGCTGAATTGAAATTTGCAGTAACTTAAAATTAACAATATCTCCATCTAATCCAACAAAAACTGTGCATGCATACCATACATATGGCATTTGTAGTTATACACTTTTTAGAATAAAAATAGCAATGAAAAGATTTTAAGTAAAATAAAAATTTTGAATTTGCTGAGTGATTTATGAGATTACTTTTGCTAGCAATGCTGTAATTGTAACTCATTAAAACTCCAAAGCAAGAATGTCGGCTTGTCCTACGATCATTCTTGTAATTCTAGCCCTTGTCTCGTTCAAAAATGTTCCGCAGCTTAAATAATTGCTCCACAGTTTATATTCGAATCATTGAACTTCCGATAATGACTTTCTAACGTAATTTAAATTAGCTAACCTCATAGAAACTCAATGACGTCAAAGGTTACCGTTCGGTTTAACCGTTCCAAGCTTTAATTGATCGAAAGGAGGCAACTAGCCACCTTTCGATTTTATATTTAAGGTCAGGGAAATATTTAAAACTAGCAGTCCCGTTCAGGCATCTGCGCCAAACTTTCTTAATTGCGTACATCTGTTAGTGTGTGTGTGGTAAAGTGCCGTTGCTCACTTTTCATATCTTATTTTAATCAATTTTTTATTAATTCATATTCAAATAAAGGGATTTCATACCTCTAAATGAAATAAAATTGCCCTAAAATATCTAACATCATTTCGTTTATTTTTACTGGTATTAATATATAAATAAAACTGGTATCTTTATAAATAAAAATCGAGTGTTTGTACATTGAATATTTTTGACCCATTTCAAATTATTTATCCCTTTTGGGCCCTTCTAATGCAAAATCGGTGCTTTGTGTGTTTGGCGTCGGTCTGTATGTATGTGTATACCCGTATTATGTCCAAACGGCTTGATGAAATTTCATGAAACTGAATTGTGAGTACGTACATTCATTTGGTGACTGAACTTGGTTGCGTTGGTCTGTCTGTCTTCCTATTTACGTCTGTTTTGTGCCTGTGTGTTTAAGTATCACATAAAATTAATTCAACGTATTTTAATACACTGTTCTATATTTTATAAATCATATTTTAATTTAGTGGATACATTATTTGAACTTCCTTTGTTTACATATTTAAACATGCTAAAACATCTGAGTAACTATACTTAACCACAAATTTGTAGCTTTGGAGAAATTGGATGGTATATTGAGCATTGTAAATTAGTAAATTTTTAACCAGTACTGCTGGAAAAGAAATTATTTGTTCAAAAACTATTGTTACTGCATTTAAATTCTAGTACTTTTTTATTTTGAGCCTTATTCTTTATTGAACAAATATAAAAAAATCTGAATATTTTCAAATTGATATTTTTCATTGAATATCTGTAATAAAGCTAAGTAAATGATTTCTTTAAACATGTTTTCTATCGTATGATAATTTCCGGAAACCCTTTTGTTTTCGTATATAAGGAATTTATATGCATAATCTAAATTACTCTATGCATTCTGGGTGCGCCTTTGTGAAATTGTATATTTAATAATTATAATTTATTAACGAAATGTTTATTATAAATAGGAATTGTAATTTATTAACGAAAACGGAAGTTAGTTAACCAATTAAACCTGGGTAACGCCGTGTAATGCTGCTAGTTTCCAGTAAAATGCCTGTCAAAAAGCACATTTGTCATTTTACCACAATTACATTTTTTTACGTCAATTTCATCTCATCCGCTTGTTCCAAGACATTTCTGTATTTTCATTCGTAGTGAATTTTATATAGATTGCAGAGACATGGCGAACAACAAAGACGAGATCAATTTACCTGGCAATATCAAATTGACCGATATTACCAAATTTACGATTTATTTGATTGATGTTACATTTACAGCCACACAGAAAGAAAGTGCCGTGGTATCCCAGTTGGTAGAGTCGCGAATTAGCAACCGGACGGTTGCGAGGTAGTTAATTAACGTCGCACTGGAGCTACACAATGGGCTATTGGCGTCGGTCCGGGGTCAAACCCTAAGGGAAGGATCCAAGGACAACGCCTCGTAATATTGAGCCACGGTCAGATGAGGTCAACACTTGAGCTGGCACTCCAAACTTCCACACCACGCCAACGTTAGGACATTTAAGACCACGATAAATTTGAAATTCTGCACCAGCCGCCGTGTATACGCCAGTCTTTAACTGGACCTAGTTTCGAACTTGCAACCCTCCGGTTGCTAATCTGTTGCTCTTCTAACTGGGTTACCGCGACCCGGTATATACAGCCAGAATTTACGGACGATGACATTTTTCATGCCATCGATGAAAGTTTGGGGAATTGAAATAGAGATTACAAATCTATGCTCGATGGGGATTTTAATATTAATATACTTCAGCACAGGGCAATAATCCCACTCGTCATATGACCCAAAGTAAAACGACCTTTAATGTTATATTTTCGAGACAGCTTGAAGACATCTAAAGTTTATGAAAGCAGGTAGTTATAATTTGCCATTGTACATTCTAATTCCTTCTGAGGATCCAAACTCGGGTCTTATGTCAGTCGATGGAAGATGCTGGATTTAGAATGTGATTCAGATCAATGATATTACAGGCGACATTGAATGAGAGGATGAAGACGATTATCTGTACCATCAATAATCCAATAATCTATAGATAATGGTTACGGATAAATGAAGGGGAATACTTGGTGTACGTGTGTAGCATCCACAGAAACGAGTTGTGGCAGAGAGCGGCATACTGATACCCTTAAATTTCTTGATTATTTATTGAATCTCTAAGAGAATAGGATGATGAGCGGCAAGTGGAAACTTAAATTTTCAAAGTTGATATTAAACAAATTTATCTACATCGTCTTGGTAAGGGTCACTGTAGAACAGTTTGTCAAGTCACCGATTAGCAACCGGAGGGTTGAGAACGAGTTCGAAACTCTATCCAACCAAAGACCGCCATGTACGTGGAGGCTGGTGCAAGTTAAATCCTGTGCAAGGCAAATGTCCTCACCTTGACGTGGTGTGGAAGTTTGGAGAGTTGGGTGTCAGTTCAGATGTTGACCTCGTCATCCAAGCGTGATTCAAAATTACAAGGTGCTGTCCGGCCTTTCCCTGGGCCACGGTAGCCCGGTTGGAAGAGTAACAGACTAGCAACCGGAGAGTTGCGAGTTCGAATCCAACCAAAGTCCATTCGTGTACAAAGGGGGCTGGTGCACGTTAAATCTGTCGTGGCCTCAAATGTCCTCACGTTGGCGTGGTGTGGAAGTTTGGAGAGTGGGGTGCCAGTTCAGATGTGACCTCGTCATCTGACAGTGGTTCAAAATTACGGGGTGTTGTCCTCGGATCATTCCCTTCAGGGGTTGATCCTGGACCATCGTCAATAGTCCGGTGTGTTGCTCCAGTACTACGTTAATTAAAATACCTACCTACCGACCTTTCCCTTCCTGATTGACCCCAGACATGAATTCAACTAACTACCTGCCCCGGTAATTTAAAAAATTTTTCATATTTTTACAGCAAAGTCCCAGACCTTTTACTAATATTTTTACATTTTTGTTTGTTCAAACCTACCATTTATATTACGTTAAAAAATACTTTACAATTCTATTTCATGGAGTCGCCCTTGTCACATGTGATGGGGGCAAGTGCACACCATAGACTGTTTTCTTGCTTGCAGTGTAATATGCTGTGAGTGTGCAAGAGCTTTGGATTTCATTCTTACCATTCTTTGGTCTTCGCAACCTGCCTACCGAAATTCGAAGCGCTGTAGCTGTGAAACTAATCGATGTCTCCTCCAAGTAGGTCGGATCTTTCCCTTTGGGATTGATCCCGGACCGTCACCAATAACCCTTGTGTTGCTCCAGTGTGACGTTAATTAAAAATACCTACCTACCTATCTTCAAGCAGGTGGCTGCCCCTACTTAAATCACAGGCACGTTTTATATTCAGAGGACGCACTTACCCCCGAACGCACTTTCCCCGCCTCGCCCTTCATCATTCGAAAAGAACGTCAGACCAGGATTTATTAGGCACACGCGTCGTTCACTCAATAGCCTCCCTCGGAGCTGCCCGCTTGGAAGTGTAGTCTCGGGGTCTTAAAAGTTAGGGCAAGGGCGCCACCTCGTTTTGATTGAATTTGGAATAGTTCGGTAAAGGTATGTTTCCACGGGGAATGGAGTGCTTCAGGTAGATAGTTGAATTAACGTCGCAATGCACCAACAGAACACGATAGTGGCGACTGTACGGGATCATTCCCGAAGCGAAAGATTCGAGGACAAAACCTCGTAATTTTGAATCAAAGTCAGATGACGGGGCCAACGCCTCAGCTTCCCCCATCCCCATTCTCAAAACATCCACACCAAGCCAACGTGAGGATATTAGTGGCTACGACAGATTTAATGTGCACCAGAAGCTACGAAAATGGCGGTCTTTGGTTGAATATGACTAACACCAACACACATTCCCGTGCCTAGTATAGTGAGACACTCTACCAGTTTAAATAAATGTGGTTGGGATGAATAGAGCATGGTGACATGTCTATCCAGAATTTAGAGCACTTTGCTTTTATACATTATTACATCTGTACAGTAATTACATCTATATTATCATACTAAGTTACACTATATATATATATATATATATATATATACAACATGCAAGAAGAAAAAAGTAGGTTTTTCAGTCTCTGGATAATCAAGTCCTGATGATTCTTAATGAATCTCACCATGTTAATAATTTTGACCCTCGAGCCCTTGGTATTAGCAATGTTCTTGAGCCGTGCGATTTTAAGATGGTCGGCAGGCGTTCTCATATGCCTTGATGCTGTAAGGGGACAGACTGTGATGGTATGCCGACCTCACCACAGGAGCAATTTCTGAATTGATTCTTTTAAACCTCTTTAGGTAGGATGGAAACGGACCATGTCCTGTGAAGAAAAGTGTCTTTTCCCTGGTCAACTTGCCGATTTTAGTGACACTCTTGGCAACACATCATGTACCGTCCTACCTGTTTTTTCTTCATCCCATTCTTTCTGCCAAATAGTCAGCTAGTGGTTTCCCTCCTGCAATGACTTCTGGGCCATTTCACCCCTTCATCTATGCATTCCACTGTGGTTGCCTCTTATGCTAACTATCTGCTTCTTCGTTTCCTTCATGACCCGCATGGGCTTTAATACAGCCTAGACAAATTTCCTTGTTGTTATTTAATAAATATTGTATTCTTCGTGTCAGTGGACTTGGCGTCTTAGGATTTCTAAGTGCCAGGAGACCAGCTCGGCTGTCTGACCAGATCTTGACATTTTTGTCTGCTCTTGCTTCTGCTGCTTTTATGGCTGCTAAATTCCGATACATTGGAAACGTTGTTGGAAAACGTTGTTGTCTTGCATTCTCTTGAACCATTGCTGGGTTAAACGCCTTTGCATAGAACAAAAAGCATTTCCCACTCTATTTTGGTTGGATCTCGCAACCCTTTGGTTGCTAATCCGCTTCTCTATCAACGGGATACCGGGGCCCCTGGAATGGTTTAAGAAATGGTAAATCGAACTGGCAAGTAAGCTATCGAGTAAGGTTATATTGTGAATAGAATCGGGGCATATTGGGTCAGTTATTGGGAGGTAGGCACTTCCGTGCTTTCGGACGAAACGCTGTTGATGCTTCTATTTTAGTTTTAAGTGAAGAACTTATACATAAAAAGTGAGGGCTATGGGTGAAATGAATGCGAATAATAGTGAAAATAGTAAAATATAATAATGCTTGATAATAGAGAGAACAATGCTTTGATAGCAATCACAATCAAATATGAAACCTGCTTCGAAATCGTTGAAGGCATTTCAATTAGAACACACACGCAAGACAATAAACTATCATAAATACGCTAGTTATGGTACGAAACAATCGAATCAACCTCTTCGACTTTGCCATCTATCCATGTTTGCACGGTCATGTCCGCTAGTATACGCAATACCAGCTCGTATATCACGTGACAATAACAATAAAGTAGCCTTGTCGTGAACTCTTGGTTGCGCTATCCTGGTAAAAGTGTAAGTAGATAATGCGGTTGTTGCTACGGATCATCTCCGTGGAAATTTAACTTAACCCTCCAAGTAGTTTCGACGAGATATCTCATCCATCAAGATCTGATAAATTTTGTTAATGGCGAGATATCTTGTCCTCTAGATACCGATTTTTTAACGATGGCGAAATCAAGATTAGGTAAGTTTTCTTCTATCGACGAGATATCTCGTCCATCAAGATCTGGTCAGTTTTGCTAACGACGAGATACCTCTCGCCAAGTCAACCACCAGGAGACAACCACCGCTAAGGGAGGAAGCACCGAACGGATTCGGGAAATTAACAGTGGGGTTATTACTATATGTATTTATGTATCAGCTCAAATCGTCTTCAGTTTTTCCTCACCCTTGGGCCTCAGATATTAACCCACTCGAATTATTCCATTCTGCGATCTCAACCAACGACATTAATTTCAAATATTTAGTAAAGTACGAGAGGAATTTTCAGTGCAAAAAACAAACAAATCACAGCGAAGATTCTACTTCTGCTGTCCAAATGGCTCTCGTGGAGAAGCAAATCGGGGTTACTTTAAAAAGTAGTTTATCAAGGTTTTGGTGACTTTTCGTGTTTAATCTAAGGCGTTTACCGATCAACTACCGATTCGGAATTCGCTGTTTGGAATTTTTATTGAAGTGCTGAAATCGTATTCGAAAAACAAGCCAGGTGACTCCACGTTTGAAATACGTGCATAAAACACGTTCCACCGCACAAACGTGGTTCTAAATTACGAGACGTTCTTGATCTTTCCCTTCGGGATTGATCCTTGACCATCCAGACTAGCCCGTTGTGTTGCTCTACTGTAACGTTGATTAACTACCTACCTACCGCCGCAGAAACTACCGTCACCTACATACTTTGACCAATCAACCTTCATATATCGAATTTATTCTTTGGTATTTGGTGAGCCGTGGTGGCCCGGTTTGAAGGGTAACAGACTAACAACCGGAGGGTTGCGAGTTCGAATCCAACCAAAAGACCGTCGTGTACAAAGGGGTTGGTGCACGTTAAATCTGTCGTGGCCTTAAATGTCCTCACGTTGGCGTGGGGTGGAAGTTTGGAGATTGGGGTGCCAGCTCAGGTGTTGCCTCGTCATCTGACCGTGGTTCATAATTACGTGGTGTTGTCCTCGGATCTTTCCCTTCTGGGGATGATCCCGGACCGTCCCCAATAGCCCGTTGTGTTGCCCCGGTGCGACGTTAATTAAATACCTACCTAATATCATCTCGCAGAGCACAGATTACCATCGGCAGACTAACTGCCACCGCTGACTTGATAGTCGCGACGAAAAGCTCCGCTCTAAGCGATTTACGTGACTTCTATTCTCGTTCCTTGAAAAGGAAGAGTAACGACTATTGCTCGACCTTTAAGACCCTGAAAGCAAGTTGTAAAGTTTCTGAATTCATTAATTACTGAAAGGCGGATTTGATTAGCTGGCAGGAAATACCTTTTTAGAGATAATGGTTTTCCAAACAGGATAGATATTTCATTTTGACACGAACTTTCACATCATCGATGATTTCTTCCCACTATTTTTCGACACAGTTCTCTGCATTATATCATAGATACAAGTTCTCAGAAAGGTATTCATCAAAAGTAACATTCTTAATTGTAGTTTAAAATGATAAGATAACGCTTTAGGTGTTATGTTTGGACTCGTTATATGGAAGTGATTTAGTTTATTTTTCTACTTTTTCGCGATATGTAGTTCAAACCATTTATAGGAAGAGGTGGTAAAGAAATATTGTTTGGATTATTTTTACATTTCAATTACAATAAAAATCGTATTCTAAAAACAAGTCAAGGGACGTCAAGAACGGAATACTTACAGGCTCTGTGGTAGCAAGTGGAGCATTTTAAGTAAACCTTTCATGGGCATAGGTACCAGACGTCTCAACGCCCTCCAAAAGGTTAGTATCTGTGTGATAATGAATGAACGTTTATTATTAGCGAAATTATGTAGCTTCTTTCGATCTTTGGATCGATAATGCTGTTTTACTTTTGAAATTCACAAGATATACTCACAAAGGAAAGCTTGTCTTGTGTGTCTGACTAACTACAAAACCATCAATAATTCTTCCTTGTTAATTTTTAGAAAAACTTGTGATTGATTTAACCTCTACTAGTGGTCGCCCAGTGGTCGAAATTCAACCATAATTCATTCAATTTTTAAGTTTGAACGTTAATAAGGTTCTTTTGTCAAAGAGTATACCTCTATATTCATTGCTTATAATTTTTTTGAATTTTGTTCTATTACGTAAGCTGCGAGCATGTACAAATACGTCATAGGAAAAATGCGGTATAGCTTGGTTAAGCCATATCTAAAAAGCAATAACGCGTTGTTTGACATTTTCTTGAGTTTTTTTATTGCTATACTGGCCACAGGTTTCGCCAAGGCTACACAGTCAATTCGCCTATCTTTTTCAAATTATATAAAATTTAAATCAAAAATAAATAAAAAAAATGAAATAAGGAATACGTGCTTCGTATTTTTTTATATATTTTTTATTGAAAGAAAAAAAAACGGGTGGTTAAAAAAGTAAATGTTGTCCATTGAACTTGAAATAGTTCGACAATGAATTTAATGATTCAAAACTTCTGTGTAGACGATGTTTTTTGTAAAACCTCTTTCATCGTTTGCTAAATGCCCTTGACCGTTATATTCGGAAATATAAAATCTCAAATCATCGAATGATCGAACTCTACTTGCTGCGACGTACAATGTTTAATTTAAATAATAAAATGTACTCACTTTTTTGAAACCACCAATAATAAAATAGGCGAGAGTAAGTCAATTCACATTGCTTCTACACAATTTTCTTTTTACAACAGATGTATATTGAGCAAGCTGTATTTCACTAATATATAAAGCACTAATATCTATTAGACAAAATATACAATGTATGTACAAATTAAACAATGCATATTTTATTTCATTTATGTATTTGTAGTACATATTATATATAGATTCTTTAGCGATAATCTATACTCAGTGCGACTGTTTGACCACAGGCTAATATGTATTTGACATTGACAGATTTAAATTATCCGCATTTTGTATTTTACTCCGAAGAGTTTTTTTATAAATAATCTAAATAAACTCCCTCTTGGAGTGGATTTCACTGCAGGGGTATTAAATCAATTACAAATCATCCACTCCGCATTTACTCCGCTAAATTTTTTACAGTTTATAAACGTAAACAATTAATGTTTTATTTTGTTTAATTTAATATATTTGTAACGCATATTATACATTAATTTCATCTTTCTGCACTCCTTCTCCATATGAACTTTAATTATGCCAAATCTCATACTCCTCCGGGCGCGCAATGTGCTTAAAAAGGGGTACAAAGTTTTTTCTTCACGTATTAATATATAGATTAATGAAGAATAATTAAAAAATTGCTGTACACACATCTATACAAATTGAGCGAAAGGAAACTAATTTCTTGTTCAAAAATACTTTTAAATATTTTTATGGAATCTCACCTTAAAACAATAAATCATGTGTTCACTTTTTTCCTATAAAATATAGATTTTTTTCTAAGTTACTGATATTGGAAATAAGCTGGAGATTTTTGTTTGCAAGAAAATGTTACAGTTCTTTGCCAGCTATGATAACATGCGCATATTTTTGTGTTTCCTCTGTAGATATACGAAACAATGAGCAACTTCCTCCAGGGTATTTCTTTGTGAGCTTATCACGTGCATTTCAAAAAGAAAACAACATTATCTATCAAAAGATTGAAAGAAGCTACATAACTAAGGTAGGATTAAAAGTTTATTCATTAAACATAAATGTATTAACCTTTTCAGAACAGTAGGAGATCTAGTGTCTCACCGCCTCTTGAAAGGATTCAAATTTTCCAGATGTGTTAAGGCTAAGGTATGTAAATATTATTTATTTTGATATCCTGATGTCAAGAAGGGCGAAAGACAAAGACTTAACACATCGGTACTAGTACAACGATATCTCATATATGCAGCCTTGACTAATTTTAAGATTTGGATGTTCTAGAAAAAATAATGCAAACTATACCAATTTTTTGGAGAATATGCTAAGGAAAGTTGTTGGGTAGGTAGTTGAATTAACGTCGTACTGGAGCAACACAGCGGGTTATTGAAAGTTGTTGGGTATCAAGCAATCTGCACACATGACAAGGTACTTAATTATGACGTTGAAAGATATTATATATAATATGATACATGGCATAGATAATATGGTATAGCAGGGTATGCGCGCGCGGCAGCAACCTCAGCAACGAGAGATTGAGAGTAAAGTGTGGCTTGATTGGACTGGACAAATCACTTATGAAGCATCCTCTACAAGCAGCTTATCTGCTCATCATAAAGAGTATCTATATATTAATACGTGAAGAAAAAACTTTGTACCCCTTTTTAAGCACATTGCGCGCACGGAGGAGTATGAGATTTGGCATAATTTGCCACCACATAAGTTAGTATTGAAAGTTAATTGCATCGTTTTGCTGATCAGAAACTTAAATACAAAGGAAGCATTAGTCAATGGAATAAGAATACGCATCAAATTTATGCATCGTAATACTATTGATTGCGAAGTTTTAACTGGAACCGCACGCAATAAGACAATTTTGATTCCAGGTATAAATTTAACATATTCCGGAACTATTTTACCATTTAACTTTCAAAGAACTCAATTTCTAATTATACCTGCATTTGCGATGACAATAAATAAGTCTCAAGGACAAACATTCGAAAAAATTGGAATTTTATTGAGGCAGCCAGTTTTTACACATGGTCAATTGTACGTCGCAGCAAGTAGAGTTCGATCATTCGATGGTTTGAGATTTTATATTTCAGAATATAACGGTCAAGGGCATTTAGCAAACGATGAAAGAGTTTTTACAAAAAACATCGTCTACACAGAAGTTTTGAATCATTAAATTCATTGTCGAACTATTTCAAGTTCAATGGACAACATTTATTTTTTTTAACCACCCGGTTTTTTTTGTTTCAATAAAAAAAATATATAAAAAAAAATGCGAAGCACGTATTCCTTATTTCATTTTTCCTTTTTTGGATTTATTTTTTATTTAAATTTTATATAATTTGAAAAAGATATGCAAATTAACTGTGTAGCCTTGGCGAAACCTGTGGCCAGTATAGCAATAAAAAACCCAAGAAAATGTCAAACAACGCGTTATTGTTTTTTAGATATGGCTTAACCAAGCTATACCGCATTTTTCCTATGACGTATTTGTACATGTTCGCAGCTTACGTAATAGAACAAAATTCAAAAAAATTATATGCAATGAATATAGAGGTATACTCTTTGACAAAAGAACCTTATTAGCGTTCAAACTTAAAAATTAAATGACTTATGGTCGAATTTAATTTCGATCTAAATAATCATAATCTTCATAAAATAAAAGTTTAAAATTAGGCTTGATACTGCGTAGTTGCGTAGATATGCAACCTATGACGTCACAACTTTTGGCATGCGCATCGGGTTATGAAGCATTACAGGAAAAAGAAGAAAATAAGAGAGAAGTGTACTGCTACAAAAGTTTTATGCCCAATAATATAAAGTTCCCATAAAATTTTCTATATATTTCTCCTGCGACATTTCAAAACACAATTCTCATTGGCGAAAGTATAGGACATCCCTCTTGAAATATTACGGAATTTTTTCTTAATCAAAAACCAATTGGCTGTTGTATAAATAGAAAAATAACCCAAACAGAAATTCAATAAAGTAAATACTTCACCCTTGAGCTTTATACTGGGTTGGATTGCATATAACTCTCTTTGTCTTTCTAACTCAAATAAAATTTCTTTCAACTAAGAGTCTAAATGACAACTCAAGAGCAGGACACACAGATATTGCGTCTCTAATTAATTGCTTTTTCCAATACCAACTGCGATCGAAGTTCCTCAGCAGTCCATTTAATATCAAAGAACAACTGTCCAAAGTCATGTCCACAAATAAAATATCCCCCAACTTTCGGTTTAATATCACCAACAAAAGCGACTTTATATCATGATCTTAAAATACCAGTTCTGCAGAACAGACTGTGGGGTGCTTTAGGGAGTTTGGGGAAAGCTTATCTACTTAAGCCGTTTGGAAGATATAAGCATCCCCAGGGAAAATGCAATTTATTCAGTTTCACCCACGCAGCGGTTTGTCTTTAATCTGCGTAGAAAAACAACCCAGTGTCTGGATCTTCTTATAATAAAGGAAGGAATTTCTTTCTGGACTTCCTAATTATGCGCTTTCTTGGTACTTGCTTTTGTTCGATTCAATTGAAAATCTTAATTTGGGATTTGAGTGGTTTTATTTTGATATTTACTCAAAATCCGTTTCACTCCAAATATAAATTACAGCAATAAATTTGAATTCTGAAGAGAAGTTTGTTTCATTGTCTCCTTTCATAGCAGAATAATTTCTTTTAGATTTAATGATCTTGTATCTAAATATAGAATTTATTTATCTAATGTACTATAAAATTTGAAAATCTAAAAATCAAAATGAAATCTGAATAACTTACTGTGTCTAAATGTGGATTTTAACATTTAACTTCGGAAGTTCATTTTATTTTCTATTGTCAGAGCAAGACTATCGTTAGATTTAAGGTTCACTTCAAATATTCGTTCACTTGATGAATACATTTTATCTTGACAAAATCAGTGTTAAATTCAATATAAAGGTTTTAGGATGCAGATGTAATAAGCGTAAATAAAAAGGATCACCCATTTAGAACATAGATGTTTTACATGTTTCATAGAAGTAGGAGTACATGCGTTGTGTGATGTGCACTGGTAATTACTATCTCAAGTTAACAGTTTAGCCTTTTTATTCAGTCAAAACAGTGTTATTACAATTCTGGTGCATAAGTCATTACACACTTTCAATTTACAACTCAAGGTAATCAACTTCATTACTCGTTCTGAGCAGAGTTCAGCTGACACACAGAATGAACTTTTTGTGTCAGTTCGTTAAATTGTTATGAGAAGGTCAAGGTTAACCCTCCTGGTGGTTATCTCGACGAGGTATCTGATCATTGAAAAAAATGACCAGATCCTGATGGACGAGATACCTCGTCATTAGAAGAAAACTGACCAGATCTTGATGAATCTCGTCATTAGTAAAATTGATCAGAGCTTGATGAACGAGATATTTCGTCGAAACCACTTGGAGGGTTAATTCATCGCGAATGTTTTAGGACAGTGGTACCTCACCTGCTTGTGACCTCTGATTTTTGGGCTGGTGTTTCGTTGGTCATTGCTGCGGTGTCGATGCTACGGGGTCTCAGAAAGTAGCTGCTTCGACTTTGGGGGTTCTTCCAGGAGTACGTTCATCACAGGTCCATAAGCTTCAGTAGAAAAAGATATCTTTCCTCATTATATTGGTGTCTCGAATTGGCAAGAGGAGACACGACGCCATTTTGATTTTGAAAAAAATGAGACAGGAGCAACAAGACTATTTCTAATGTCTGGATCTGTCTGTATGTACATTATATAGTGTGTACATGGTATAGTGTTTTGTGCACCGGAGAAGCAAGGAATAAATGTGTGGAGTAACACATGTCAAATACAAATAAGTAATTTTAAGAGTTCCATGTGCTATTATTGGTGTTTGTGCTTCAAAGGATCTGGACTGATAAAGGAAGGAACCGTCATCGACAGAAAAGAGGTGAGTGACACTTATTTTGAGACTAAGAACTAATTTTTACGTTTGTGCCCAAGTTTTTTTTGTGTTTTATGAAAGGAATGAAATTGAGTTAAAATGTATATTGATCTTGTGTTACTTGCATGGTTAGAAATGGCTTTCCATGCGAAAGGAGGATTTAATAGTCTTGGCACAAGAACTAAGAAGGAAGTTGCTTCAAATTCTAAAATTATTGAACTGAAAAATTAATTGTGGAAGGACAAAATTAAGAGGAGGAATTTGTGAAAGCGCTATTGAATATTATTATATATGAAAGACTAGAATGGACGATCGGAGTAGACTGTGCAATGCCCATACAGTGATTGTTAATAGTGTACTGTATATACGTATGTATAGAAATAAATTATTTATGAATGTTGCATACCTCTCTGTGTTCATGCATAATAGAAATATTCATGTTGTTCACTCTAATTCTTGAGCTGCTACTTCGAAAATAACTTTTGATTCATTACGACTTTCTTAAGTGTCGCATTTCCGTTTTGGTTAGTCAATTATCATTATGTATTGAAACAATGACTTTTATTGAAAGTTGGTCGAAGTATACACATACCACCAAGAATCTGGCAACGAAAGAATTAATGATTCATTTCCTAATTTTATTCAGAACTAGCAGAATTACCCGGCGATGCTCGGGTTTAATTGGTTAAATGTTGATTCTATTTCATAGAAAAATGCAAGCATCATTTAAATGTACAGAAAATATTTTTAACATCGTTTTAACTTTTTCATAGCTTCTACAATTTACTTCGGACGCAAATATGTGTACATAATATATACATCCATATAATCCATGTCATATTCATCACTCTTGCTGTAAGACAAACTACAAAAGCTTTCTCTGAGATAACTTCAGAAGTCGATTTTGAGTTTTGGAGTGATTACGAATGCCAATTAAGTTCATTTTCAGTAAAAATGAGAAACTTTCAGCGTATAGTCTTGCACTCAGTTTTCCAATCAATATTTATTATTTTTCGTACCCTTGCACCATGGATTCGATGTTTTCGAATTACATTATCATTGTGAGAGGACACAAATTTTACTTTTGCAAAATTACGCTTTTATGATCAAGGATTTTTTGTTTTGGCTTTTCGTGTTCCATTACAAAATGCAAGTTGTGTAAAATTAAGTATTTTAAATATCTATTTTCCATCATTCGAGTATTCCTAAATTATTCAAATTGTGGAAAGAAATAAAAAAACAGTTCAAACATAATTCGAATTTTAAATTGTTTAAATATAACGTTTCGGAAAAAATTGTTTTCGAACAATACTGGTAAAACAGTTTTATTAGAAAATTTGATTTTCGATCAATACTGAGCTGCATATCACAATCGTTTTATGCATATATATATATATATATATATATATATATATATGTCGAAATTTTTCTAACCAGTGTACGTCTTCATGTGTGCAACCGAAAAGCAGCAATCTTACTGATACTCTTATCACACGAAAAGTAACTAGAGAGACGAATCAAGAATCGACTTAGATCATCACGCTATCTCCCGACATAAATGGTGGCAGTGGTGTTATGCCAATCTCGGACACTTATTAATATAATTTAAAAAATTATTTCCAATGCCATTTCGTGGGGGCACACTTATCCCATATGATGGGGAAAGTGCATGGACTGTTTTCTTGTTTGCAATATGATGCATTGAGAGTGAGGCAAGAGCATGTCATTTAATTCCTGACCTTTTCTTTTCTGCGCAACTTCCAAGCCGAAATTCGAAGCATTCAAACTATGAAATTATTCTATAGGACTCCTTCAATTATTTCCATTACTTGACGTTGTATGTCTTGTGTTTGGCGCAGATTGGCCAAATAGGGTCCTTGAGTCATTAAACCCCAAAACCAACCAACCTTCAAGCATTTCCAGAAACATGTCTGTGATGTATTGGGTCATCTGGAAAGTTTTGTGGTTTTTATGATAAATACCAACGAAGCAGTACAAAAACTTAAGACAATGTTATTGAATCACATAAGAACCATTTTGTTCTATGACATTTTGCCATATTTTCGGCAGCTGGAAAATTCCTTTTTTCAAAAAGTCATTAGGCTTATTTATAAAGAAGTTATCGAGGTGCTGTTTGACAGTCTCCAAAGAATTGAACCCCTGGCCGTTCAGAGAATTTTGAAGTGACCTGAAGAGGTGAAAATCTGAGGGGCAAGGTCTGGTGTATATGGGGGTGACACAAAACATCTCAGCCATACTCAATAAGTCTTTGTCTGACATTCATTGTCATGCTGGAAGACAAAACCTCGACGATTGGTCAGTTCTGGCCGCTTTGCTTCGATTTCTGCTTTTAATACTGCCATTTGAGAACAGTATTCTTCCGAATTTATAGCCTGATTTTGTTGCAACAATTCATAATGAATAATTCCTTTTTACTACCACCATACATAAAGCATTACTTTTTTGGAATGGATGCAGCCTCCCTTTCGATGTTGGGAGGTTCATTTGGCTTACCCCATGATCTTTTACTTGTAACATTATTGTATAGTATCCACTTCTCATTTCCAGTAATGAGCCGTTTCAAAAATGGAGCTTCTTCATTTCGTTTCAGCAAAGAACCGCATGCCGAAATTCGAGCAAGTATATTCTGTTGTGTTAAAGTATGGGGTACCCCTAAATCGTAGCGGCTTACGTACCCAATCTTCTTCAGATGATCATGAACTGTACTTTTTGGAATATTTAGTCTGTGTGATAGTTCCTGAACTGTGTAACTTGGATTTTCAGCGATGGCATCTTTTAATAGGTCCTCGTTTACAGAGGATGGTCGTCCAGAGCGGACATCATCTTCGAGGCTGAAATTTCCGCGCTTAAATTTATCAAACCAACTTCGAACTGTATCATCAGAAACAGCACTTTGTCCATATACAGCACAAATTTTACGAGCAGTCTGACTAGCATTTTTTCGTTTCTTAAAATAAAAGAGCATAATATGACGAAAATGAACTTTTTGGTTCTCCATTCTTAGCACTGCAGTGAAACAAAAACTGTGCCACAACACACACTGGACTATGCAGTGAAAGCAGAAAAGACCGAATTTACACATCTGCTTCAATCAAGGTCACTCCTTATCAGCGGCAGCAAATTGGAATAAGAAAGTGCGCTTCGATTTGAAAAACCGCAGAACTTTCCGGATAACCCAATAGATATCACAGAAACGTTTTATATTCATTGGACACACTTACTCCGCGGACTCACTTGCTCCACTTTACCTATTAATTTTATTTTATTCTGATTATTTTTTTAAAAACTATACTATAGTACTTATATTTTTTATTCGTAATTTTCATTTTGGACAATCTCATTTTTCCTAGGTTCCAAAAACAACAGCTCCGCCTCTGCATTCAACGAGGGTGATAAACATTTAGTTTTGAACTATAGGTGGGAGTGCATTTTACCACTTTGTTTCTGAAGCATTAGGAAAATGAACGCATTAAAATTCTACTAGAGAACCACCCATCTTGAGGTGAGCACTATAAGCCATCAAGAATTCGTTTCATGCAACTTGCCTCAAAATCAACCTATTTCCAACTATTTTGATGTTACAGCTTATATAATGTACGTGTTGAAACAGAAAATTTCTTTCTGGAACTCACGAAACATTGGTCAAAATGTATTTCAAATTGATTCCCTGCTATAAAAATATATTTGTTTCTTTCGTTCCCCTTGTTTTTGTTCAAGAACAATAAATCGGTTCTATAGAATTGCAGTCATGATGGGAAGGATTTGGATTTCTACCACGTAAAAGGAATTTCAAATTCATGTAAACTATTCACATATTTTTATTGATCTTATTCTTATCTTTTTTAGATGAGTTATTGTAGTATTAAACACAATCTTAGTGAGAAAGAGTTATTTCGTTGAGCGTAATCTTCCAAATTCTGAGGAAGTAAACAGTTTGAGTTCGTTAAGTTTAATAAATAGTTTATTTCTATTAAATACTTATTTGATTAAAGTCGAATAAATCATAACTTTAAGTTTGATTATGTAACCGATACTATGAAGATTTATATACACAATCTTTAAGCATGAAGTAACTCTAATTTAAAATAGGTTTAAATAATTTGAAAGTATAATAAATTAACCGACAAACTATTTTAAATAAACTCCATACGTTCAAATAACTATTACGAATCGATTTCATTTCATTCTAATTTCAAATGCAATAAATTGCATTCCACTTGTTTACATATTTTTAATTATTTTGTAATGTTTTGTACAAACACCTGGCATGAAGTAAAAACCTTTTCCTTCCCTCTAAAGTTTAATTATAAAATATGCACTGAGTGGTAATGATAGCAAAGCTAAATAATAGTATTTACTGCAACAGAGGCATTTCATGAAAAATTAATTTCAACTTTTGCGGAAAAAAATTTAGTCGCTTAGAAAGAGGTATCATAATGGCACACGCTGAACTACGATTTACAGACGATATTTATCCTTAACTACTTTTAATTTTATTTAAACATTTTATTTTATATCTTTGGGCCAATGGCATCGTAGAACTTCCTAGAAGCTTCTTATAACCAAACCTAAACATCGAATGTCACCACTGCTGTAGCATAAACTTAAAATGTATACGAAATAAACATCGAATTATTTTTAATGTTGTATATAATATAACATCGATTATTCTTTAATAATTATTTAGTTATGCCAATACTGTATTTCTCTTACTCCTCCAAATAAATCTTTTAAACTTTATTCTTTCGAACTTTCAATTCCACGAGACAATATTAATTACTTGATACTACTGCCATAGTAACCTTAAATTTATCGTTATAGTAAAATATATACAGTGAGTAAAAAAATCCGTACGCACTTACTATTTGAAATAAATTGCTTTATTTACAAAATATGAATATTGAAGAAATAAAAATGAAAAAAAAGATTAGCATAATTTCGAAAGTTTGTATTGCATTTAAAGACAAAATATTAATATAATTTAACAATAACACATAAATGTGTCAAATCTAAAGCAAAACAAGTCTCCGTACGGTGAAAAATATTTCATTAAATGTTATTCCCCCATGTTTCATCATTTAATGGTAAGTTGAACCTGCTTTTGCTTTACTGATCGCTCTCAGAAGTTTAAGCATGACTCCCACAATTTTTTTTTGTTGTTTCTGGAGTAATTTTGTTCTTTGCTGCTGGTATCAAAATTTTTCATTTCACGAACAATTTCTCCCCATATGTGTTCCATGGGGTTTAAATCAGGAGACTGGTGGTGCGAGAAGTTGCTGTTATATATGGTAAAGGCATCATTCTTTACAGAACGTTGCATTGTGTTTTGAATCGTTGTTCTGTTGGAAGATAAATGGTCTTGCAAGAGACAGTTTCGTAGCACTAGTAAGGACATATTGTTTCAAAATGTGTAGGCATACATAGCTATTCATGTTACCTTCAACAAAATATAAATTACACACACTTGAAGAACTCGTGCAATCCCATACTTTTACATTTCGTCCGCCGTGTTTTACAGTTCTACATAAGTTTTTTGTTTGCATTTGATGTTTTCTTTTTCTCCATGCCATAACTCGTCCATCTGAACCATAGAGACAAAATTTTTATTCATCCCTGAAAAGTACAGAATCCCAAAAAGTTAAGGGCTTACTTACATGCTATTTTGCAAATTCAAGACGCTTTCTTCTTTTAAGTTCGCTAATGGGTGACTTCTTGCAACATGCCCATTGTAGCCATCTCTTTTTTATTACTTTTCTTAGTGTTTGAGGTTATATTTCAAGATTGTAATCATAGTTTTCGACAAGGATGCAAGTTTTGTGGTGCTCAATTCGTGTATTATCGCGAATTTTTCGCAGAATATTCCTGGTGTATATGGCCCAATTTCTGAGGTCTTCCAGATCGGTTCCTATTTTCCAGTTTCTACCTAATTATATCTTTCAGTGCTTTTTACCGTATATTTAGATTTGTTTGCGATTTCGCCAATATTTTCCTCATTGATAAACCGTCATTTCTCAACTTACACAATACTGAAGTTCTTCATTCGATAGTTATGATAATTGAATGCGGAACAGCTGGACTGTACGTTCTAATCAATTTTCATAGTGCGTACGAAAACGTTTTGCATTTCATTTTGTATGTTTTTCTCAAAGTTTTAATTAATTACTTTTTATTTGCGAAAATTAAGGAACTTTTGTTGCGAACACATTATCTAGTATGAAATAAGTTTCTTGCGCAGCTTCTGAATCTTTGGTAAGATTTTTTTAGAAATTATAATAATTTATACGCCGTTTTCGTTTCCGTACGGAAGCTTTTTTATCCACTGTATAATATGTGTCACTTAGTAAAAAGTGGTATGACAATCCATTCTTAAAAATCAATGCATTCATTGTGATTTATTTTTATACCCGTCCATACTGAGAAACCTATCAAGGATAAATTTAAAGGCATATAAAATTAATTTCAACTGCTAAAAATGCTTAGAATAACTTTTTCGTCCATTAGTTACATGATTTAGAAAGACCATTTAATGAAATTTCTGCTATACGTGTGTACGTTGCTCCTTAAAAAGTATGAAAGATTAAGAATAACTAATGTATTCGCTATATCTTGACAGAAATTCTATGCCGCAACGAGATTTTATTGGATATTTAAGGTGGGGAATTTTATCATTTTATGGCATATTTTATCACCTTGATGCTTCAATACTAACCCTCCGGAATTCCAGTTAATGCATATTGTGAGGAAATGTCTGATACTTCATTTAGCTAAGGAATCATTTGTTTTAGATCAACATGATTCAGTGAATATAGGAAATTGAAAAAAGCAAACTTTTTATATTTGTTTTATATGAGACCTTCAAATTTAACATTGGCGTATGTTTCTTTAAAAGATGTTTGTTGACTCTGCAGTGTGGTAATAAATTATATATAAGCACGTTGATAATAACAATCTTTAAATACCCAATGTATGTAGAATTAATGAAGATCTTAGAAACTCCGTTATTCTCCTTGCTAGCTTTCTACTGGCTATGTGATTATTAGAATCCCGTTAACTCCTTTAAGTGTGCTTCTTTGTTAGAAAACATTTCTACTTTTCTGTTTTCCTGTTCTTGTTTCTTGAAGATGACTTGTAACTGAATTCTGAACCTCAAGCCTATAGGTACACTCCGATAAAGTATTTTTGCGGTGCAAGAAATAAATTATATAATAGTATTCTGAATGGATTTGGGAGAAACAATTGTAGATTTTGTAGAATTTATTTTATGATTAAAATTTAATTTAAATGCATTTAATTTGCAAGGGTTTCAATAAGAGGGTTTCTCTGTAAAATTACGTTCAGAGAGTGCTAGTGTTTTCCTATTCCAATGCAAATTCAGCAAGCGCTTATTAGAGGGATTTTTAGTATAAAGAAACAAACGAGATGGTCTACGAAGATTTTGCGTCTGCTATCCAAATACTCTAGTATGATTCATATAGGGTTACCTTAAAATGTACTTTATAGCTGATTTGGCAACGTGGCTTTTAATAATTTGTGTTGACTAATCAACTATCATACATCAATTCGGAATTGATTCTTTGGAATTTTTATTGACTAAGTACTGAAATCGTATTTGAAAAACAAGCCAACTTATACCACGTGCAGGAAACACTTATAGCCGTAGATACACCATCGCCATCTATATTTAGCTTAACAGAAAACTCATATTAAAACATAACTCTAGAATCACCAAAATGGTGCCTAATCAAATTAATTCTTAACCAGAAGTAATTTTTCTTCTTCGATAGTTTGTTTACACTGAAAACCCATCTCATAGTACCCAATTTTTAGAAAAAACTTCTTGAAAGAGTGTAAAAATTTGTTTGAAAATTTCTCAATGTGTGGTGGCATCTTTGAAGTCCAAAATCTATATATGTATTTCACTAACGTACGTGGCCCAGAAATTGGCATTATTTGTATATTGACAAATGGCAACATACGGATATTAAACAATACAAAATCAACAGCTGCGATCAATTCGCCAATTTTGCCGCAAAGTTTAAATAAGCTTTATTTGAGCTAGTATAGCTGCTTAATATTGCTAGAACTGAACCTTCTAATGAAATTTTTCAGCAATCTGATGACAGAAAGCAATGAGAAATCTGGAAGACAGAAAAGCATATGTGAATCAACCCGAAAGTAGGTTTATTGGTTATTTCTTATCGAATCGCCTTTGAACAATGGAATGATGAGATGCAAATAAAGTGGACGTTCCGAAGCTAATTGTGGTGATATGTCTGAGGTGTGAACTTTTTACCATGCATTAACTTTTACCACACACACATGCAAAGTACCAGTCCCTCCCCAAATTGGCGATTAAACTTTTCGTCACCAAACAACTATTTTGATAGGCCTACGCCGAGTTACTATATTCCATCATAACTATCCCTAATTGGTGATGGTAATCAATTGTCATTTGGCGATTTGTTCTTGAGTTTAACCAAAATATGAAAACTGTATGCCGGTTTATATTTTTGACTAATTTCATTTCATTTTAACTTATGAAATGTGTATATCGATATTTATGTTCGTCATTAATGGATTTAAATAAGGTATGAGACGTAAATAACGACGAGATTGGAGCAATTCAGAAACTTTAGCGCGGGTCTGCTAGTATAAAGAAATTGCACCACTCTCATGAAAAGTGACTTTACATTCTTTTCAGGAACTTTCCACGTATTTTTCTTCCCTTTCACACTGTCTGAAAATATATACATGTTTGCCAGTCCATCACTAGAGAAAGAAAACATTTTGGCTTCGAATCGGAATGCTTTCATTCCAATCAAAACTTTTCAAATTCCGCCTTACTCTCTTGGCCTGGTGTCTGAATAGTTCTATTTCGAGCGGACTAGAGCCTTTATTACCAGATATTCCGACAGACGCTATGAATACAAGCCTCTAAAGGATGATACGTTATTTTTCCCGAGAGATGTTACTTTCAGATTTTCGCGTGGGTTTTTTTATTTTCTAAGTTTACTTTCTATGCGAGCCTTTTTCTTTTCGTTTCCCTGGTTGGGACTCTTCCAGCCTTTCTGTGCATCGTCGCCTATTAGGTTGAGATTTCTTTACGTAGATTTATTCAGTTTGACTTTATTGTGGAAATAATTTAAAACTTTTCTCGCTGTTTGCTTTAGAGGCTGCTTTTCGAAGCGATGGGACCGCAAGAATTCTGTAGGAGGAAATAGCGAATAATGCATACCTTATTCTGCTATTAAAAAATAAGATTGGGTTCTATTTTGCATCGTAAATCTATTGTCAGTATCTAGTGAGTTTGAGTAGTTAATTCACGAGGGTTTAACGAAGATCATGATCCCATCATTGGGACACTTAAGACTCTCCTCTGGCGTCGTTTAAATCAGTGACAAAGATCCGTTTTGCAAGTAACGAACAATAAGAAGTGGAAAGCGTAGGCAGACATTAACTTGCAAATGGGATGAAAATAATTGATTTTCAGAAAATATTCATAGTTCTTCATCCTTGAAAACTTTCAAAACATCGTATTAGAAAAAACAGACAGGTTCATAACTTTCCTATGCTGCACGTAGAGCTACGTGTGGGTGGTGTGTAAAATGAAACAAGGTTGTGCACACAATCATTATTCATTGGGTGACATATCACGGCACTTTACAGGTTTAATGGAATCGTACACGGCAAGCATAGGGCGATGATATGAGGAGAACCAAATGCTTCGTTATGCTTACATTGAAAGCGTAACTGTCGTCTAGCTGCCTCACCCTTGGTGTCGACATCGACTAGCACGTTGATTGCTAACCTGATTATCTTGTAAGGGCCAGTTCTCTTGAGCATCAGCTACTTGGTTATGGAATCTAGTCGTGTTTCTAGAGAAATGTAGTAAGCCTCGTACTTGGCGCACCCGATGTACTCGGTCTCGGCGTCCTGCTGTCCTATCTACTCGGTCTAAATTTAGGTTTTCCCGCCGGCATGATACGCGTCCAATAGCAAGGCTCTTCAGCAACAAGCTGAGTGGGGTCATCATGAAGAAATAAAGTGCTGACGTCAACGCTATGACATGTGATTCAAACTTGGTGGTCAAATGTGGGACATTTTCGAGACGTTACCAGCTCATTCAGGCTCAATCGACTTCAGCTGTTTCTATTTCGTTCGATGCCATGTTTCTTCTTCCATCAAACGTTCCTCCCTGGGTGCATTTCTCTCTTCTGTGTCAGTAAAACTTTCATTGTGTGTCTGTCTATTACTTGATGTTGTATATCTTGTGTCTGGGGCAGCATGGCCAAATATGGCCCTTGCGCCATAAAACCCCAAAACCAGCCATCTTCCATCCAACGGTATTGCAATATCTCTGTATCTTTTCGTTTGAAGCAGTAACGACGAGAGTGTGTTGCATTTTTTGTAATGCTCAATTCTCAATTTATACCCTCACTAGCTGAATTACCCGGCGTTGCTCGGGTTGAAATGGTTAAATGTTGCTTGAAAAGTGAATTAGAATAAGCACTTTTTTTTTCACAGAAAAATGCAATCATTTAAGTTGTACGGAAAATACATTTTAACTTTTTCATAGCTTCTACAATATACTTCGGACGCAAATATATGCATTTAATTCCTGAATATATTGCAATATGTAAAAGATTAAGACATAAATACGAACAGAAACGAAATTCCGACGAAAAAATGCAGAATTCTAAAAAACGAATGATGCGCAGTGTCGAATTTCGACTGCCTGAGTTTATTCTGAAATAGAGCGATTCGAAAAAGACATTTGAAAATATTGATAAAGACGATAATGATTTATGAAATTTAGTAATGCTCAAATATGACTGCAACGGGATTCTAAATCAAATTTATAAAATAATAAATTCTGGTTTGCCAAATCTAAAATAACAAAATTACGCTTTTATGATTAATGAGTTGAAGTTTTTCGTGTTCCATTACAAAATGTAAATTATGAATAATGAAATATTTTAACTATCCTTTTTTTATCAATCAAATATTCATAATATTCATGTAAAAATATAAAACTCATCATAGAAATAAAATAATAATTCAAACGTATACATCCAGCATCTCGGTACTCCAAATACATGGCTCTTTGTTATAACGTCAATCAGTTTCAACTGCTTCTGTTTAAATACTCTCGCAATCAAGTCGTGGCGCTCACTGGGTAATTGACCATTGGTAAGAACCTCCTTGATCTCCGTCCAAGTCGGATTGCAGGTGAAGGTGATAAATAAGTCTGGTCTCCCGTACGTCCTCGCGTACGTCATAGCATCTTGTGTGTATTCGTGCATGTGTCTGGGACTCCTGTAAATGTAGCTGGTAGTATGACCAAGGCACCGAGGTTTTCAACGTTCCCGTCATTTCCCACAGCATCTCTCAGGTGAATATATTCGTCAACTCTCAGTTTACGTTGATTTAGGCGAATGTAAAGGAGACGCTCACTCTCGACTTTTGTGTACATATCGACGATGAACTGATGAAACAATTGCCTGCAGTTCAATACGTGGTACTGCTCAGTATCTCGAACCATTAATCTGTACGCATATAAATCCATCACTGAAACTTTCTTGCTCGTTGTTTCACCTGTTCTTGGGTTGATCTGCCTCAGATTAAAATGATATCCATCTTCACCATGTGGGGGAATATCACTGGGTACTCCAGAGCATCATAAGATCGATGTGTTTCCGAAATGCGCTGCAAAGATTCACCTCGTCATTGAATAACGATATCCCGTTGATGGAATTCATCGCCTGATATAACCACCGCGACTTCATCTGCTTGAGGAGAGTTAAAGCGCCGCTCGTGTTCGCCTGCTGGTCTTCGGTCTGCTCTTATGACTACTTTATATTCATCTGTTGGCATACGTTCCAATGCTGTTTCAAACGTTTTAATAAGATTATTGTGCTCATGAAACATCCTCTGTAAGTTTAACACAATCTGACGTCTGGTTCCCGAGATGTAGGCGCACCTCTGATCAGTTTCCATTTGTTCGTTTTGAATAAAATATAGTTGTAGAAATTTTGGTGGTTGATCTGGCAGCGGAAGCAACGATCCCGCTCTATGGTAAATCTGCCCTTGCACCTTGAATGTCGACGGAAATCCGGGCTCTCCAACAACTGATGTGGCGCCGAATGATGTCATTTGGAAACATGAGTTGTATTTTCTGATGTTACTAAGAAAATGCTTCGACTCTGACGTATCTGCTGATGTGTAAGACAAAAGTTCTTGCGGTGGTGGTTCCAGTTGGCAGAGTTTAAGTTTTCCATTTTTACAGCAAATACCAGTAGACTCTGATTTAAACTTTTTGGCTTGACAGTAACTACAAACCATTTCCATTTTCCCGATGGTAACACTTGCATGCAGCGAGTAGTCTTTATGTGAATCGTAGTGGAATTCTTCCAATGCTAAGCTAAAATGGTGCGCAGTCCGTGATCGTTTGGCTCTATCTCTCTTATCCTGTAGTCGGGCCTCACGCTGCTGTGCCGTCTCTGTTGCTCTAGATGTAGTAGCTCTATCTCTCTTATCCTGTAGTCGGGCCTCACGCTGCTATGTCGTCTCTGTTGCTCTAAATGTAGTAGCACTATCCCTCTTATTCTGAAGTCGGGCCTCACGCTGCTGTGCTGTTCTCTGTTGCTCTAGATGTTGTAGCTCTCTCGCAATTGCAAGTCTTCTTCTCGGAAGTTTCTTGACTACGCTCATCTTTCATCATCTTAGCCGTTGACTGCACTTGGCCGATCGTCTTCCCCTTCCTTGGAGGCATTGCTACAGCAAAGAAATCTGTAAAAAAATACAAAAAATGCTATTTCATAAAATAAGCAAAAGGACACTCACTGAGCAATGAAATCTATTATAGAATACAATGCAAAGCTAAAATTAACGAAAAAACGAATTTAAAATTATGTAGTACTTACATCCGTTTAGAAATATAAATCAAAAATGTACACTAACACTGTCGAAAAAAGTAGGAAACACTTATACAATCAAAAGAGCGAAATAAAACTGCCAGATTCACTGAAACATGATAAACTGGAAGACTTACCGAGTTAGCTTCCTTTAAATACGACCAGCTAAGAATCGAGTGGGTGCTGGAATGTTCTCCACCATGAGTCCAATTAAGTTTCCGTTTCCCCAACTTTCTAGAAAGTTCTACAAAGTTTTATAAAAAAGAGTAAACATTAATTCTGGTGCTGCCAGATACCGAGTAGCAAAATTACGCTTTTATGATCAATGAGTTTTTCGTTTGTGCTTTTCGGAATAACGGTGCTTGGTTTAGAAATAAATATAATCGGTGTAGACAAATTAAACTGAATAGATAAAAATTTTTCAAAAAGCAGAAGGTCGATTTTACAGAATTTTTCAGAAAGAAAATCAATGCTTTCAACGGAGGATTCACATGTATCTATTGCGGACATTTTAAAATAAGTTACACGCCTTACCTAAAAAGCCTCGTGAAACAGAATTCTGCAAATCATTACGTATTCAATAAATTATTTAAGGAAAGTTGGTCGAAATATACACCAACTTTCCTTGAAAATAATCCTTGAACTGAAAACCTTTCCTTGAATTTCCTTGCAAACATAAATATTTTAAAATATTCTTTCCTTCATCAATAAAATATCTATAATTTATTTACATCATGGGAAGAACTAAAAAGTCAGTTCAAACATAAATACTGTAATTTAATTTGTTTTGGAAAAAATTGTTTTTCGATCAACAATGGTAAAGCAACCATCGCTGCCTAAAGCAATCAATCTATGCTCAATGTTATTTCTATTGCGATTTCGAATAGTTTTTAGCCCCCCAGAGCCAATAGAACGGGGGTTAAGAGTTAGCCTATGCTGATCGCAGTGTTCTAAAGTATAAGTGTACCAAATTTGGTATGGATTGGTCAAACGGTGTAGATTTGTATAGAAAATATACCCACATACACACACACACACACACATCCTATTTTATATATACTAGCTGAATTACCCGGCGTTGCTCGGGTTGAAATGGTTAAATGTTGCTTGAAAAGTGAATTAGAATAATCACTTTTCTTTCACAGAAAAATGCAATCATTTAAGTTGTACGGAAAATACGTTTTAACTTTTTCATAACTTCTACTATATACTTCGGACGCAAATATATGCATTTAATTCCTGAATATATTGCAATATGTAAAAGATTAAGACATAAATACGAACAGAAACGAAATTCCGACGAAAAAATGCAGAATTCTAAAAAACGAATGATGCGCAGTGTCGAATTTCGACTGCCTGAGTTTATTCTGAAATAGAGCGATTCGAAAAAGACATTTGAAAATATTGATAAAGACGATAATGATTTATGAAATTTAGTAATGCTCAAATATGACTGCAACATTTAGCTGTGCTAACTCAAACAGACAAACTCGGGATTCTAAATCAAATTTATAAAATAATAAAACATTAATTCTGGTTTGCCAAATCTAGAATAACAAAATTACGCTTTTATGATTAATGAGTTGAAGTTTTTCGTGTTCCATTACAAAATGTAAATTATGAATAATGAAATATTTTAACTATCCTTTTTTTATCAATCAAATATTCATAATATTCATGTAAAAATATAAAACTCATCATAGAAATAAAATAATAATTCAAACGTATACATCCAGCATCTCGGTACTCCAAATACATGGCTCTTTGTTATAACGTCAATCAGTTTCAACTGCTTCTGTTTAAATACTCTCGCAATCAAGTCGTGGCGCTCACTGGGTAATTGACCATTGGTAAGAACCTCCTTGATCTCCGTCCAAGTCGGATTGCAGGTGAAGGTGATAAATAAGTCTGGTCTCCCGTACGTCCTCGCGTACGTCATAGCATCTTGTGTGTATTCGTGCATGTGTCTGGGACTCCTGTAAATGTAGCTGGTAGTATGACCAAGGCACCGAGGTTTTCAACGTTCCCGTCATTTCCCACAGCATCTCTCAGGTGAATATATTCGTCAACTCTCAGTTTACGTTGATTTAGGCGAATGTAAAGGAGACGCTCACTCTCGACTTTTGTGTACATATCGACGATGAACTGATGAAACAATTGCCTGCAGTTCAATACGTGGTACTGCTCAGTATCTCGAACCATTAATCTGTACGCATATAAATCCATCACTGAAACTTTCTTGCTCGTTGTTTCACCTGTTCTTGGGTTGATCTGCCTCAGATTAAAATGATATCCATCTTCACCATGTGGGGGAATATCACTGGGTACTCCAGAGCATCATAAGATCGATGTGTTTCCGAAATGCGCTGCAAAGATTCACCTCGTCATTGAATAACGATATCCCGTTGATGGAATTCATCGCCTGATATAACCACCGCGACTTCATCTGCTTGAGGAGAGTTAAAGCGCCGCTCGTGTTCGCCTGCTGGTCTTCGGTCTGCTCTTATGACTACTTTATATTCATCTGTTGGCATACGTTCCAATGCTGTTTCAAACGTTTTAATAAGATTATTGTGCTCATGAAACATCCTCTGTAAGTTTAACACAATCTGACGTCTGGTTCCCGAGATGTAGGCGCACCTCTGATCAGTTTCCATTTGTTCGTTTTGAATAAAATATAGTTGTAGAAATTTTGGTGGTTGATCTGGCAGCGGAAGCAACGATCCCGCTCTATGGTAAATCTGCCCTTGCACCTTGAATGTCGACGGAAATCCGGGCTCTCCAACAACTGATGTGGCGCCGAATGATGTCATTTGGAAACATGAGTTGTATTTTCTGATGTTACTAAGAAAATGCTTCGACTCTGACGTATCTGCTGATGTGTAAGACAAAAGTTCTTGCGGTGGTGGTTCCAGTTGGCAGAGTTTAAGTTTTCCATTTTTACAGCAAATACCAGTAGACTCTGATTTAAACTTTTTGGCTTGACAGTAACTACAAACCATTTCCATTTTCCCGATGGTAACACTTGCATGCAGCGAGTAGTCTTTATGTGAATCGTAGTGGAATTCTTCCAATGCTAAGCTAAAATGGTGCGCAGTCCGTGATCGTTTGGCTCTATCTCTCTTATCCTGTAGTCGGGCCTCACGCTGCTGTGCCGTCTCTGTTGCTCTAGATGTAGTAGCTCTATCTCTCTTATCCTGTAGTCGGGCCTCACGCTGCTATGTCGTCTCTGTTGCTCTAAATGTAGTAGCACTATCCCTCTTATTCTGAAGTCGGGCCTCACGCTGCTGTGCTGTTCTCTGTTGCTCTAGATGTTGTAGCTCTCTCGCAATTGCAAGTCTTCTTCTCGGAAGTTTCTTGACTACGCTCATCTTTCATCATCTTAGCCGTTGACTGCACTTGGCCGATCGTCTTCCCCTTCCTTGGAGGCATTGCTACAGCAAAGAAATCTGTAAAAAAATACAAAAAATGCTATTTCATAAAATAAGCAAAAGGACACTCACTGAGCAATGAAATCTATTATAGAATACAATGCAAAGCTAAAATTAACGAAAAAACGAATTTAAAATTATGTAGTACTTACATCCGTTTAGAAATATAAATCAAAAATGTACACTAACACTGTCGAAAAAAGTAGGAAACACTTATACAATCAAAAGAGCGAAATAAAACTGCCAGATTCACTGAAACATGATAAACTGGAAGACTTACCGAGTTAGCTTCCTTTAAATACGACCAGCTAAGAATCGAGTGGGTGCTGGAATGTTCTCCACCATGAGTCCAATTAAGTTTCCGTTTCCCCAACTTTCTAGAAAGTTCTACAAAGTTTTATAAAAAAGAGTAAACATTAATTCTGGTGCTGCCAGATACCGAGTAGCAAAATTACGCTTTTATGATCAATGAGTTTTTCGTTTGTGCTTTTCGGAATAACGGTGCTTGGTTTAGAAATAAATATAATCGGTGTAGACAAATTAAACTGAATAGATAAAAATTTTTCAAAAAGCAGAAGGTCGATTTTACAGAATTTTTCAGAAAGAAAATCAATGCTTTCAACGGAGGATTCACATGTATCTATTGCGGACATTTTAAAATAAGTTACACGCCTTACCTAAAAAGCCTCGTGAAACAGAATTCTGCAAATCATTACGTATTCAATAAATTATTTAAGGAAAGTTGGTCGAAATATACACCAACTTTCCTTGAAAATAATCCTTGAACTGAAAACCTTTCCTTGAATTTCCTTGCAAACATAAATATTTTAAAATATTCTTTCCTTCATCAATAAAATATCTATAATTTATTTACATCATGGGAAGAACTAAAAAGTCAGTTCAAACATAAATACTGTAATTTAATTTGTTTTGGAAAAAATTGTTTTTCGATCAACAATGGTAAAGCAACCATCGCTGCCTAAAGCAATCAATCTATGCTCAATGTTATTTCTATTGCGATTTCGAATAGTTTTTAGCCCCCCAGAGCCAATAGAACGGGGGTTAAGAGTTAGCCTATGCTGATCGCAGTGTTCTAAAGTATAAGTGTACCAAATTTGGTATGGATTGGTCAAACGGTGTAGATTTGTATAGAAAATATACCCACATACACACACACACACACACATCCTATTTTATATATACTAGCTGAATTACCCGGCGTTGCTCGGGTTGAAATGGTTAAATGTTGCTTGAAAAGTGAATTAGAATAATCACTTTTCTTTCACAGAAAAATGCAATCATTTAAGTTGTACGGAAAATACGTTTTAACTTTTTCATAACTTCTACTATATACTTCGGACGCAAATATATGCATTTAATTCCTGAATATATTGCAATATGTAAAAGATTAAGACATAAATACGAACAGAAACGAAATTCCGACGAAAAAATGCAGAATTCTAAAAAACGAATGATGCGCAGTGTCGAATTTCGACTGCCTGAGTTTATTCTGAAATAGAGCGATTCGAAAAAGACATTTGAAAATATTGATAAAGACGATAATGATTTATGAAATTTAGTAATGCTCAAATATGACTGCAACATTTAGCTGTGCTAACTCAAACAGACAAACTCGGGATTCTAAATCAAATTTATAAAATAATAAAACATTAATTCTGGTTTGCCAAATCTAGAATAACAAAATTACGCTTTTATGATTAATGAGTTGAAGTTTTTCGTGTTCCATTACAAAATGTAAATTATGAATAATGAAATATTTTAACTATCCTTTTTTTATCAATCAAATATTCATAATATTCATGTAAAAATATAAAACTCATCATAGAAATAAAATAATAATTCAAACGTATACATCCAGCATCTCGGTACTCCAAATACATGGCTCTTTGTTATAACGTCAATCAGTTTCAACTGCTTCTGTTTAAATACTCTCGCAATCAAGTCGTGGCGCTCACTGGGTAATTGACCATTGGTAAGAACCTCCTTGATCTCCGTCCAAGTCGGATTGCAGGTGAAGGTGATAAATAAGTCTGGTCTCCCGTACGTCCTCGCGTACGTCATAGCATCTTGTGTGTATTCGTGCATGTGTCTGGGACTCCTGTAAATGTAGCTGGTAGTATGACCAAGGCACCGAGGTTTTCAACGTTCCCGTCATTTCCCACAGCATCTCTCAGGTGAATATATTCGTCAACTCTCAGTTTACGTTGATTTAGGCGAATGTAAAGGAGACGCTCACTCTCGACTTTTGTGTACATATCGACGATGAACTGATGAAACAATTGCCTGCAGTTCAATACGTGGTACTGCTCAGTATCTCGAACCATTAATCTGTACGCATATAAATCCATCACTGAAACTTTCTTGCTCGTTGTTTCACCTGTTCTTGGGTTGATCTGCCTCAGATTAAAATGATATCCATCTTCACCATGTGGGGGAATATCACTGGGTACTCCAGAGCATCATAAGATCGATGTGTTTCCGAAATGCGCTGCAAAGATTCACCTCGTCATTGAATAACGATATCCCGTTGATGGAATTCATCGCCTGATATAACCACCGCGACTTCATCTGCTTGAGGAGAGTTAAAGCGCCGCTCGTGTTCGCCTGCTGGTCTTCGGTCTGCTCTTATGACTACTTTATATTCATCTGTTGGCATACGTTCCAATGCTGTTTCAAACGTTTTAATAAGATTATTGTGCTCATGAAACATCCTCTGTAAGTTTAACACAATCTGACGTCTGGTTCCCGAGATGTAGGCGCACCTCTGATCAGTTTCCATTTGTTCGTTTTGAATAAAATATAGTTGTAGAAATTTTGGTGGTTGATCTGGCAGCGGAAGCAACGATCCCGCTCTATGGTAAATCTGCCCTTGCACCTTGAATGTCGACGGAAATCCGGGCTCTCCAACAACTGATGTGGCGCCGAATGATGTCATTTGGAAACATGAGTTGTATTTTCTGATGTTACTAAGAAAATGCTTCGACTCTGACGTATCTGCTGATGTGTAAGACAAAAGTTCTTGCGGTGGTGGTTCCAGTTGGCAGAGTTTAAGTTTTCCATTTTTACAGCAAATACCAGTAGACTCTGATTTAAACTTTTTGGCTTGACAGTAACTACAAACCATTTCCATTTTCCCGATGGTAACACTTGCATGCAGCGAGTAGTCTTTATGTGAATCGTAGTGGAATTCTTCCAATGCTAAGCTAAAATGGTGCGCAGTCCGTGATCGTTTGGCTCTATCTCTCTTATCCTGTAGTCGGGCCTCACGCTGCTGTGCCGTCTCTGTTGCTCTAGATGTAGTAGCTCTATCTCTCTTATCCTGTAGTCGGGCCTCACGCTGCTATGTCGTCTCTGTTGCTCTAAATGTAGTAGCACTATCCCTCTTATTCTGAAGTCGGGCCTCACGCTGCTGTGCTGTTCTCTGTTGCTCTAGATGTTGTAGCTCTCTCGCAATTGCAAGTCTTCTTCTCGGAAGTTTCTTGACTACGCTCATCTTTCATCATCTTAGCCGTTGACTGCACTTGGCCGATCGTCTTCCCCTTCCTTGGAGGCATTGCTACAGCAAAGAAATCTGTAAAAAAATACAAAAAATGCTATTTCATAAAATAAGCAAAAGGACACTCACTGAGCAATGAAATCTATTATAGAATACAATGCAAAGCTAAAATTAACGAAAAAACGAATTTAAAATTATGTAGTACTTACATCCGTTTAGAAATATAAATCAAAAATGTACACTAACACTGTCGAAAAAAGTAGGAAACACTTATACAATCAAAAGAGCGAAATAAAACTGCCAGATTCACTGAAACATGATAAACTGGAAGACTTACCGAGTTAGCTTCCTTTAAATACGACCAGCTAAGAATCGAGTGGGTGCTGGAATGTTCTCCACCATGAGTCCAATTAAGTTTCCGTTTCCCCAACTTTCTAGAAAGTTCTACAAAGTTTTATAAAAAAGAGTAAACATTAATTCTGGTGCTGCCAGATACCGAGTAGCAAAATTACGCTTTTATGATCAATGAGTTTTTCGTTTGTGCTTTTCGGAATAACGGTGCTTGGTTTAGAAATAAATATAATCGGTGTAGACAAATTAAACTGAATAGATAAAATTTTTTCAAAAAGCAGAAGGTCGATTTTACAGAATTTTTCAGAAAGAAAATCACTGCTTTCAACGGAGGATTCACATGTATCTATTCCGGACATTTTAAAATAAGTTACACGCCTTACCTAAAAAGCCTCGTGAAACAGAATTCTACAAATCATTACGTATTCGATAAATTATTTAAGGAAAGTTGGTCGAAATATACACCAACTTTCCTTGAAAATAATCCTTGAACTCCTGAAAACCTTTCCTTGAATTTCCTTGCAAACATAAATATTTTATAAAATATTCTTTCCCCCTTCATCAATAAAATATCTATAATTTATTTACATCATGGGAAGAACTAAAAAGTCAGTTCAAACATAAATACTGTAATTTAATTTGTTTCGGAAAAAATTGTTTTTCGATCAACAGTGGTAAAGCAACCATCGCTGCCTAAAGCAATCAATCTATGCTCAATGTTATTTCTATTGCGATTTCGAATAGTTTTTAGCCCCCCAGGGCCAATAGAACGGGGGTTAAGAGTTAGCCTATGCTGACCGCAGTGTTCTAAATTATAAGTGTACCAAATTTGGTGTGGATTGGTCAAACGGTGTAGATTTGTATAGAAAATATACCCACATACACACACACACGCATCCTATTTTATATATATAGATAGATGAGGAGAAAGACGTCAAAAATTCAGCAACGATGATTATAGAATCAGGTAGAAGCAGAATTTAGAAATATAGGTTTAAACCAAAGTTTTTGGCTCGATTTTAATGTAAATTGGGTTCTGAAATTCAATGGAACAATACAGAAGGCCAGGATATAACACGCAGAAAGTAAAAATTGAGATAAATCATACAATGGCCGGGATATGATGTTGTGTGTCTACCGCGAAAACTTTCCCAGCCATTGAGTTTGTTTCCCTAGAAAGTGGACTTATCTCATTTTCTATACGGGTGCTTGAAGATAAGCATTCAGGTTTGTAACATTAGCGAACTTAATAACCGGAAATATATTTATTATAGTTTTTGCCCATATATGAAAAGGCTTATGCTAGTAAACTACCCCTTCCCACTTCCAACATTCGCCAAAAATAAAATAATGTTGAGGCATCGACCCAGTCATCCCTACTCAAAATGCATGATCCTTGTTTCTATAGCAACCACCACCCGAACGTAGTGGCGAGATCAGTATTCGTGATAAACGCTGCCCGTTTATCACGAATCTCTTGAATTTGAAAAGTGTAAAAGTAAGAAAGCCTTGATAAAATATTAATGCTCAGACTATGCTCAATATATACTATTAATTTTTTCTCACAACAAAAAATCATACGAAAGATTCTATTATTCAAGAAGTTTAAAAATGGTTAGAAGTCATGAGGGGAAGACTAGATTCTTGAACGAATATATGCGTGCAAACCCCCTATAGGGTTCATACTCCTTTATTCGTTCTTAACAGTAATGGGAGTATCGTAAGAGCTCAGTTTTGATCTTTCAATAGTCCGATATAAATTTGTTTGAAAATGTTTGCAAATATATTGAAATGAGTTGATTTTATTGATATGCCCTAAATGTAAACATACGAAACTGATGCTCTGAAGAAAAGTTGTAGAGACATTTCTGGTACTTGTTGAAATGTTTTAACCTTTACTATTAAAAGCCAATTATATTCAATCCGATGCTTTTTATATCATATTTGGATCGGATGTTTTTTCTTCCATAGATGCATGCGATGATCACATTTATTTCTCTTAAAAATGTGAACGATTAGGGTTTTTTTTAATTCATTTCAATGTAGAACTTGAATACTTATTTTTAATTCCCAGAATTTAATTTTGTTACGGACTGATTCTTTTCAAAAGTTTCTTTCAGCTTATTTTATTCTGAGTAAACATTGATCGGATATTTTTCTACACTATTTTATGTTCCATACTGATAAGATATTTTCTATTTATATTCATAAACACACACGAATCTTTCATCCTACTTGTTGATCTTCCTGAAATCATGCAAAAAAACTTGCCTATCCAAACACATTTCTGCATTCGGTTTAGTAGGAAATCTGTCAGGTTTATGAACTTACGTCCTGTATAATCAGCAAGCAAAAACTTGCAGACTGTAAGGGAGAAACGTCACTTTATTTCTTTTTCTATCTACACAGAGTGATCGCGTTTATAGAATCACAAGTTTTAGATTTCGTACATGTTGTTGAGTAATAAAACGTCCTAGAAAATTGATTCAAAGAATTGTGGGATTATGTGAATTTTCTTTGGTAAGTAGATAGTTAATTAACATTGCACTGGAGAAACACATGGCTATTGGCGACGGTCCTTGATCAATCCCTAAGGGAAAGATCCGAGGACAACACCACGTAATTTTGAACCAAGGTCAGATGTCCAGTTGAACATCTGAACTGGCACCCCACTCTCTTAACTTCCACACCACGCCAACGGGAGGGCATTTGAGGCCACGACAAATTTAACGTGCACTAGCCCCCGTGTATACGACGGTCTTTGTCTGGACTGTTTCGAACTCGCAATATTCCGTTTGCTAATCCGTTACTCTTCCAACTGGGTTACTGCTGCCCGGATTTTCTCAGGAGATTTGATTATTCAGTGTGCTTTTTGAGAGCCAGAATTTCAACTATCTAAAACTACATACATATATGAGCATTTCCAACAGACTCTATATGGGTATTTATTATACAGATGAGAGGGTAGTGGTTAATTTAGGGAGGCTATGAAATTGAAATTGACGTTTAGAATCTAACTGCGATAACATAATTGAGGCGTGCTTTTCGACATGCATTTCATTGGAAATAAGACACCAATTAAAGTAAACGAAATGCTATTAGATATTTTTGGATAACTTTATTTCATTTAGAAGTGTGAAATCCATTAATATGAATATGGATGCTACATTCAATATAAATTTATTGAAGTAGGATATGGAACGTATCTCTGCCGTCAATAAGTATAATAAATTAAGAAAGTTTGATGTAGATGCTATATATTAGGGGATTAACGAAATTAATGTGGTACGAATTATGATATTTTATCCTATTTATCTTCATTTCAAATGTGCAAATTTTGTTTTGGACAGAGTGGCATTAGCCTCATCTACCCCAGGTCCCAAAAGGTATAGCTTCACCCCTATGAGAGGGTTTTGCCGAAAAGCTAAACGGGCAGAGGGTGCTAATGTTCTGGTAACCTCCTTCTAATGGCGTAACTTGGAGTATTGCTCGAATGCAATTTCAGCATGTCGCTTGTATCAAAAAGCATCGTCAAAAACGGTAATACATTAAATTAGTTCTCAACCGGAAGTAGGGCCGCGGCAGTCCTTTTGGAAGAGTAACGGGTTAGCAACCGGAGGGTTGCGAGTTCGAATCCAACCAAAGACCATCGTGTACAAAGGGGGCTGATGCACGTTAAATCTGTCGTGACCTCAAATGTCCTCACGTTGGCCATGGTGTGGAAGTTTGGAGAGTGAAGTGCCAGCTCAGGTATGACCTCGTCATCTGACCGTGGTTCAAAATTACGTGGTGTTGTCCTAGGCTCTTTCCCTTTGGGATTGATCCCGGACCGTCGCTAATAGCCCGTTGCGACGTTAATTAAAATACCAACCTGCCTACCTACCTCAACCGGAAGTATTTTTCTACTCTGTTCACATTAAAAAATCTTCTTGTAGATATATTTAAATGATAAATTTAAGTGCATTATAATTTTTAAAAATTATTAATATTAATTTATTCGAAATGTAATTATAAAAGCAGCTACAAACTGAATTTAAACCGAAATCAAATTAAGTATAATAAAGTCAGAATAATTACTATATGGTTCGATACCTTCCTGGATGTAATTCTCTCAGTAAAATTTCATTGTGCGTATGTCTATTTAGTACTTGATATTGTTTGGAGCAGCTTGACCAAATATAGCCGCACCGTAAAAACCCAACCAACCAGTAACTACAACTGTACACTACTAACTATAGTAGGTATAATTGTGCAAAAATACCTACCTACCACCGAGTCTCGAGATTTACGAATTGCGTACATGGCTTTTTCCCCTCCATACATAATGACAAAATAGCCACTTCTAATCCTAGGAAAGATTCTATTGATCAAGATCAAAACTAGTTAGAAGTCAAATAGGAAAGATCGCACTTTGCAGAACTGATATATGTATGTGAACCCTTTAGAGAGTGTAATTCGAAATTAGTTTTTATAATTTTAAAATTCTTTAAAGTTTTTAATAGTCAAAATTCACACTTTCAAACATCTTTTCACAAAAAATTATTAAGTAACTCAATCAACTCTTCTCGCGTAATAACTTTTAATACGTTTCATTTCCTTGAATAACTTGAATTCGTTGCACTCATTCAGCGTTTTATGGAGTTGCTACGTTAAATTTATTAAACGAAATTTTTTATCTGTGTTAAATTTATAAAAAGAAACTGGATTTTTCAATTTTTCTAATTGGTTTTGATCTACTATTTACTGGGTATAACATCAAAAGCTTTTCAGGACAATCAGGGGAACGTTCATATAAAGCTCATAGCGATTTCTTCAGTTAGTAAGCATTGAAAATGTTTTTAAAAATCGCTATCAATAGTTTCCGCACATATTTTTTCACAAAAGAATTTTTCTCACGCTTCCAGCATCTTTGTATGTGATGTTTGCTTTACAAGATTCTGCAATTACTTTGACTTATATTCCATATTTGACAAACGCCTTCATCATTTCGTAAATAATTTATTTGATTTCATAAGCAATTTGCCAATGAAAACTTTCCTTTTAAAGATAATGATAAGTTGTCAAATTTTCACAAAATATCGTCTCTAAAAGTTGATAGCCAAGACCAGCTCTATTATCTTTGTGTTAAGAAGGATTGTTTTGTTTTATGCATAAACCTAACTAAACAAAGAAATGATGGAAATGTGACCAAAGAGTCAGTTTCAATGATTATCTATCAAGTATTTCTTTTCAATCGATGTATTTATTACTAAAACCTTAAATTTTAAAGTATTGGTATTTTTACAGAATAGAAAAAAGAGTAGTAATAAAATCTGTTTTGATTATTGACGATTGGAAATAAAGTGCTCTTTTAAATTCTTATATTTTAAACTTTCAAATTTTACTTTTAAAGTTAATATTAACTATAATTTAAATTCAGTGAAGATTTAAACCGTTATTTTTGTAAAGATACGAGAATGCAGTAAATAATATATTATTTATTAAGATTACTTCCCATAAATATTCCAGTATAAATTGCATGTTCTCCGACTTCATACATATTGAGGAGGTACATATAGTAAAATGCCCATCAATATGTAATTCTAAATAATGAATCAAACAGAAATTGTTCTTCCAAATGATTTATGTTCCACAAAAGTAGTATATAATCTAAAAATGACTTTTAAATTGGGTTCATTATTTATTTATATAAGTAATAAATTAAGATATGCAGTTTCAAAGTATTTTATAGTCTTATCAAGCGTATATTATGCTTATAGTACTTCAGAATAACCCCGATAAAAAAACATTAAAAAAACTTTGGTACACCTTAAAAAAGAAGACAAGATTAACTCGAAAGAGAAAAATTTTCCAGTAGTAAAAATTCCTTTGTAGGGCGATGGGAAAATAACCTATTGAAACAATCTACAGTGTCCCTCATGAATTCATTATTCAAACTTCATCTTTTCGACATCAATTCCTAAGTACTTCACGAATATTCAAACTGTTTAAAATTTTGGTGAGACGTATTTTTGTTCATGGATATGTTAATGTATTTCTGTTTTACTCGTAAAATATCAAGCAAACTCGCTTTTTTTAGCGTTTTCCTTGGATACTGTTATCAATTACTTTAATGGTGAAAATCGGGAAAAAAACTCGCATTTTTTACTTTGAACCAGAGGTTCCCAACTTTTTTGACTCGCGTAGCCCCTTTTAGAATCAATTTCTATGGCGGAGCCTCTTAGGCCTATCCTATGTTTTACAAGTTAGCGGTTTTTAGGAGTAGTGTTACAAGGAAAGGAAGAGGGGATATATAGTAAGATATTTAAACAATTGTGCAATGTCAACAATGAAATTAGATTTTAAAACTTTGAAATTTACCATAATATCTCAATTTATTCTCAACTACCACTAATACACATGATATTGTCAAAACTTGGCCATATGTTAAAGTTCTTCCCAAGTTCAATAAATGAAACCATTTACGGTACAATAGATTTTATATTATTGGTGATAGGAACATTAAGATCCATACAATAAACCCAGTTCCTCCAATTTAATCATTACATCCGATTCAATTCAAATACATATTCGTTCATTACTTATTATTCGGAAGTTTTATTATTCATTGTAGAAAACAATTCCTAATTAATTTTACTGAAGTGCACTGTAGTGCAACAGTAGGTATAAATTAAGATACAACATAAAATAACGTATAAACGTTTAATGAGATACCTGGGGTTGCATTTTTTGCAGTTTTCTTATTTTAGATATAATTGATGATAATTGCAGGCGAATGTCTGGTTTTGCATTTAAGCGGCTTCTGCATTTTATAACGAAACACAACACTTTAAAAGGGAACACTTACTAACTACACAACTAAACACTCACAAAGAGATCAAACGCACAGAAAACTCATGGAAGAATCGCTAAGAAATCACAATGATATCGCTATGATACTGTGAAGTGATTCCAAATCGATTAGCCAGCCTCTATATTGAGCTAAGTTTCGAGAAGCTTCGAGAATGTATACTTCCAAGGAATCACTCGGACATTCAGTTCCAGGAAGGGCGATTAAAAAGCGGCACATGACAGATAATGCGCGACAGGCAGGCCCCCCGCTTGGCCTCGTCGTCTGTCCGTCTCGTGCTACAATACTTTTACAGCTAGTAGCTGCAGAATGACCTGCTAGAGGAGGCGCGAAATTTAAATTGGCAAATTTACGTTCCGAATGTACTTTCTAGTTTTCATATTTTGATTATACTTTTTGTTTCTTATTCTTTAATTCATTTAATTTTGCTTATTTTATTTTCCTGAAGCGGCCGCGGATTCCTTAGGGCTCCGCGGAGCACAGGTTGGAACCTCTACTTTAAACAAACATGAATCCATAGAGAAGGTCAAATCATTTAAAAAAGTTTTACATTTAGTTTTCTTTATTCACAAAAAAAAATGTTACACACAGCTCAATCTTCCAAGAACAGTGGATCTTAACCTTTGTGAGACCACGGTACGGTAAACTATTTTTTTATAAGACAAAGGTCCTGTCCCAACGCATTTACTCATAAATACCTTGCCAAATTTTATAAAGTTCATACATTATATTAACATAAGAATTAATAATTTATTATGGCATAATCATAATGACTATTAGTACACTGATGTATAGGATGTGGCATGCTGACAAATATAAAATAACAATTTAATTAATTACAATCATTGGACTATAAAGTCTTGTAGCATATTGTAGTTCCTCAGGGACAACTTCATATAAAATTAATTTGTACTGATTTTCATTGACAATCTGATCATCAAAATTTTGAATCATTTAGTACAAAATTTATTATTGTATTATTAAATTAATTTAAATGATACTGTTTAAAAAAACGCTAGTGAGAAAAACATTTATGCATTATAACTCAATAGAAGTGAACTGTGCAAGGGAAGCAGTGAAAGGATGTCAACTTGTCTGTTAAACATTTATCATATGCACATGCCAAATATTTATATATGAAGTATGTATTTTAATAAATAAAAATGTCTCAATTATAAACACTAGTTCCAACGCTAGTTAATATTTTGAATTTTTAAATGGAGCCCTTTAACACAAGTTATAAGTTGTTGAAAAAGTTAAATTAGTTTCGTTTATTACAACTGTGTTTTCGAAAGTTTTGTTCAAAAAAGTTGTTAGAAAACCAAAATGACAATTTCCAGGATAACCTCTCGATTGTCCTAGCCGGCAGCTGAGAAACACAGTCCTAGAGAACGTTTTAAAAGAAACCCCGCACATTTTACAGATTGAGTGAGATTTGTTTTCATTCAGCTCTGGATTATTGTGATTGAAAGAAGTATTTTACTCCGGAGGAACCGAAAAAGAATTTTTGAAGAGATTCTGTGGAAGTTTAGAATCCTTGCAGTAAAAATTGTCAGTGCAGTTTAATCGCAATCCTTTTCTTAAATCCCCTCATTAATAAATGAAGACTCAATAAACAGTATACATTCAGTGCGTCAAACTAAAACTTTATTCTTTATCAAAGACCAATGCGTTGTTTTTGTTCCTTATTCTTCTGGGAAGCGCACGATTGGTGCGTTTGATATCGTTTCTAAAATGGGTTCTGACGAATCAAATGTTCTAGGGGTTAAAATTTCTTGTAATCAGGGGCACTCACTGATTAAACAAAGTAGTGTTAAAGATATACATCAAAATATTTGCACATACGAAAGAATGCAAAAATATTTTCTAAAACATGTTTCGTCACATTCTAAATAAAACGTTATAACTTTCCTAAGTAATTCTGAGTTAAAAATACTTCAAATTCATTTCCTAATTTACTGATAATGTCTGTCTTTTGCATTTTATGTATTTTTATTCGAGAAGCAATGCTAAATTAATTTTATACTAACTTCTTTGCACCACTTTAACTGTTCAAAATAATATGCTGCATAAATAATTAAATTTTCTTGTCAGCCTTTAAATTAAAAACGTTTCCCAAAACAAGTTTACTTCAGATTTGCTAAATACGTCAGGAAAAGCGCATTTTAAAACCGTCTATTATATTTTATAAATTTTTACCAGCTTTATTTATTTAACTATACATGTTCCTGCCGGTATTTGCTGGGATGAGACCCATATACTTCCAATTAGAAAAAGTATCAGAAAAGACAAGCGCAGTTGTCGTGGCACTTTGTTACAAAGGGGTGGTAGAAGCAAGGTAATTGAGCGTCGAATTTCATGCGATCGTCGAGGGGGGAAGACTGCACCTGAATCATTAGCACAATAAAAAGAATTCCATCAACCAAACTTGAAAAATAGCTGAGATTTTAGAATGCTAATTTTAAAATTTTGTAATATTTCAGGCTCCCTGAAAGTTTGTTTCATCACCTAGCAGTTTCTGTCGTAAAGGGTTCGGCTTACAAATTGATTGATTTCATATAATTATAATTTCTCTTAAAAGAAGCATTTTCGTGTATAGGTTCTATGACAAAATTACATTCGAGTAGCCCCAAGAGGATTACCTATAAGTACTAGCGCCTTCTATAGTTAGCCTCGTCACACTTGTTGGCGAAACAAGTTGACGCAGGGGGGATTTCTACTCCGAACACTGATATTTGGCCCTGATTGTGCAAACAATAGACGAGTAGACTGAATAGTGCTATTGGAGAGAAATTTCAAAAAGTGTCTTCAGAAGTTAACTAATAGTCAAGTGACTGCTCTGAGAAAAATTGTCTTGGGTGGCCAATTTGGCATTTAATCGCCTCATTTGGCGATGTAACATCTTATGATAGGATTGTTTGGGGTTGTGTGAATGCGCATGCAGATGAATATTTCTTGGGTTTGGACAAACAAATATGCGTTTAAATTATATTATTTTCAACAATTAAATCATTAGTAATTTGTCCCTTACTTTGAAAAAAAATTATTTATTAGATTGTGGACTACGAAATTTTTTTTGTAAAATTACAGATTATCATGAAGTTAGAGATTTTAAACACAGTGCAGAAATATTTGGCCCTATAATTAAAATTTTTGCATTAGATTCATTTAATTTGTTTCCTTAAAATCGCTATGAAAGGGAGGTAATAATATCAAATATCCTTATGTACTAAATAGCAGCAAAAATTCAGATTTCTGTTTAAAATTTTATATGGTAAATATGGGTTGAAGTAAATTGAAGAATGGAATGTTTGTCAATGCTATTTAGATAATTTCTTTTAGGAAACTGCGCAAAATATTTTCAGAAAACCTTCGTCATACAAATTTAGAAGGGCAATTAACATTTTTTGCTTTGATAAGTTAAAAAATTTTGGATATACACTAGTGCAACTTATTTCTATATTTTTGAAAACTCGCCAAGTGGTTTCGACGAGTTATCTCGTCCATCGTGATGTGACAAATTTTTCTAATGGCGAGATATCTCGTCATCAAGATATTTCCGATTTTTTATGATGATGACATCAAGATGTGGTCAGTTTTCTAATGACGAGATATCTCGTCCATCACGATCTGCTAATGACAAGATACCAAATCGACACAATCACCAGGAGGTTAAACAAGAAGTTTAATAGTGAACAAAATAGCTTCACTGTCAAGAGCTGCATATATATGTATGTTAAATGGCTGTCCTTATTGGCTATGTGAAGAGTTCTAACCTAGACCTTTGAAGCTTCTCCAATTTTTTCAACTTTTTTAACTTTATGCTTCAGATTTATGCGAAAATTTGTATTGAAATTGTCACTCATTGACATAAGTATGAATATTTTTTGATCAAACACATTTGCGTTCAAGTTATGTGATTTTATACCATTAAAGCACTGGTAATTTGCTTAAACTTACTTAATATTACTTATTTATTAAGTTTGTAATCGAAGTTATAGGAACAAATATTTCTGCATTTGTGTTTAAAACCTAATTTCATAAAAATTTGTAATTTTAGAAACATTTTCACACATATAATAATATTTAATTTATTCTAATTATGCTATATTTAGAGGAAGGATTAAAAAGTGAAGGAAGAATTAAGAGAAGAATTAATTTTTAAGAATCTCAGGATTTCATTTCGCTGTCGAAGGAGTTTTTATCACTTTAAAGCTTGTTTCGCGAATTGAAAATACGATATCAAAGACGGTAAGGTTTCCAGATATTGCTGAAAGCTATCTCATTTTATACAATGTATCATAAAATGACAAAAACACAAGGAAGAAAAGCTGAAATGGTTTGGAAATGGAAAATAATTAATTGTTATAGTTTGTTTAAATAATATTATATGAGAAGCAAACTCTGGAGTGTCAAACAGATGTTTTTGAAATTGAAATTTCAGAGTTGCGCTGTTTGTTTACAATTGGTGCGAAAGAAGTTAAATTTCGTTCATTTTAATTTTATTTCAATAATAAATTGCATAGCTACAAAATAGCTAAACAATACTTATTCAATATTTCTTCAAGTACTGCTTTGGTTTTCCATTAAAAACGGACACATTTAAAATATTCAGTAGAAAGTTATACTAGGGAAAGTAGCTTTGAACAAGCAATTTTTTAATAATTAAATAAAGAAATTACACATTTCAAAACATCACAAAAGTTATCGAAAGAGCATATTTTTGTGATGATATTTAATATTTTAACTAATCATTACACGAAATATACAAAAAATCTTGAGTTTTAAACTTCATCCTTTATTTATTCATTTTCAATTCTCATTCTTGTACAAATTGTTTGATACTAAACGTCTTTGTTCATCAAGAAATAAAATTTTCAATACTTAATTAAGTTTATTTCATCATTTCATAACATTTTATTCATCGAATGAAATAAAAAATAGTGATCCTAATTGGCATAAAAATCATCGCCAAGACCGAAGACGATGCAATACAATTTTTTAAAATTACATTTGAGGCCACTGTAGCCCATTGTAGAGGCGCGAATTAGTAGCCTGGGGCAGTGGCGGCTTCTCAGGGGAAGGAAGGGAAGTGCCACTTCCTCAACATTTTTCATCAAATTACATTTCTCAAATTAGTCTTTTTTCAGTATTTCATATATATGTATACATTTTCAATATTTCTACGCAAAATTTCTCTTTTTTTCTATTACGATTCATAAATTACTAAAGTACTTACAAATAGGAACGAATTTAATTTCGCAGAGCGCGTTATTCAATACACGGAAAATATCTTACAATGCTTACGACTGTAGACAGCGAAAGCTTAGCACGGAAGTTTATGCTGAAAAATAGGTGCGCATATTCCGTAAGCCAAGATGGTAGCTGTGACAACACCGCCATTAACAGCCAAAAAACATTTAGACTGTCGGCTCCGAAAGAAGGAAAAGCTAAAAACCTCGATTCCCCTTCCTCTATAGGGTTGCCGGTTGAAATCTAAAAATAGAGTGCCCCTCGTTTCCCGTTGCAAGCAGCGAATATAGAAAACTAATAGAGGGAGCTTTAGCGCCAAAAAGTCTAGCCAATCACGCCGAAATTGCCGAATATTACATGAAATAGAGCAATGATTTTGTTGACCATTTTCTTTTAGATTTTTCAGAGGAATGAATCCAATTAATGATACTATGCTTTAGCCGGTGGAAAGACGAAGACAAAAGGGACGTATTACGTCAAGCACGCCCAACGGATTTATTGACGACTATGACCAAAAAGGAAATTAAAAAGAGGGTAAGTCATACAATATATATTAGTTTTCAAGAGTGTTGGTTTACTCAGTATATAAATGGCTATGCAATAGCATAACCTTAAAAAGATTATTTTGTTGGCCGTGCTTGCTTTTTAGTAATAAACATTCTGTTTGGATGGAATAAAGACGAATTCGCAGACTTATTAAACATAACACGAGCACTCCATAGGCACGATGATTCTGCTGAACATCTGAAGTATAAATCAATGCTAAGAATTTTTTTTTAATCAGAACACGATTGCCTATGCCCTTAGGGAGAATGCTAGGCTTTTTAAAGTGCATTTCAATGAAAACGTTCGTTTGAATAAACTGTTTCCACAAACAGTGATTGATGCAGTAATATATTTGAACAAACAATAAATGGCATTCCGGGGCCATGATGTGACTCCATAAATCGCGGAAATTTCAAGGAATTATTAGGATTGTTGATATCAAAAGTCCTTTAGAAATTCAAAATCATTACAGAAAGATTAAAAACGTCCTCACTGGTGACTCCAAAACTATTCAAAATGAAATTATTGAATGTATTTCCGATTGTATAAACGATCACGTCAAAGATGAAATAAATGGGGTTAAATTCTTTTCCATTCAAGTGGGCGACACCACTGACATAAATCAAACTTCCCAGTGCTCCTTAATATTATGATTTGTGAATTGTGAAGGCGTATTAGTTGAGTGATTTTGGGGTTTCTATGGTGTGAGTGAAGACAGAACATCAGAAATGTTATACAAAATGTTGGATAAAATTTTGGATCCTTTTGATTATCAACACAAATTAATAGGACAATGTTACGATGGGGTCAGTGTAATGTCTGGAAACTTGAATAGACTCAATCGTAGACGCCAGAACTTCTTCGAATGCTTTATGATGACAAAGAAGTTTTCACAGAAGCTTATAATTTCTCTCGTCTTAACAATTCCATCTACAAGTGTATCAGTGGAAATGAGTTTTTTTGCCTTAAAAGAATAAAAACATACTCAAGAAATACTATTTTGCAACAGAAACTTTCTTATGAAACATTTCTATTAAAAAAGATGTATTAGTGACCCTGAAGAAACAGCCATTTTACGATGACATATGAGACAGATTTGCAGTATTAAAGACAGAAGAATTGATTTATTTTACACGAAATATGGGTAAATCCTCATTAACTAATTTTCGGAACTGCTATCTTTTCATATCACTGACAGCCAAGATTTAATTTCGGGGGGGGGGGGGGATCCAACCAAAGACCATCGTGCACAAAGGGGGCTGGTGAACGTTAAAACTGTCGTGGCCTCAAAAGTCCTCACGTTGGCGTGGTGTGGAAGTTTGGAGAGTGGGGTGACAGCTCAGGTGTTGCCTCGTCATTTGACTGTGGTTCAAAATTATGTGGTGTTCTTGATCTTTTCCTTCGGGATTGATCCTTGACCGTGGCCAATAGCCCGATGTCTTTCTCCAGTGTGACGTTAATTAAAAGTACCAAGTACCGGATAGTTGCTAATAGTCCTTTGTGTGACGAAACTTACGCATTTCAGGACAATGTTACGCGCTCCCTCCCCCCCCCCCAGTTTGGGTGCACAGGTTTTAGTTTTAAAAGTGTTATAAAACTAAATTTTGATGAATTCAGTTTTCAACGTGTGCCAATTTATGGAAGATTTGATAATCTTATTCGTTCACGAGGATAAAAAATCAATATATTGCTTAAAACTGTTTTAAGCTTGTGTTATAAGCCGTAATGTAAAACCCACTCCACTCCCAGTATAATCAAGTTCATTTTTGAGTTATTCTCAAAGTCAATAATTAACTTAAAGTGCGATTTCATGTTCAATTACCATGAATACCAAAAAGTAAATATCCCATAAGATTCATTTCATGACCTGTGATGATATAATTTGCATTTTGTTTACTTCATTTTATATTTCAGACTTTATTCTCTAAAGAAGATAAGGAAGCTGAACTTCTGGAAGATATCAGTTGCCCAGTCAGTGGAGAAAGAACACCCTAAACCACTTGATATTAGTTTTGAAAACTGCATGAGCATAATTCTAGTGTGCAATACTTTTTCACCCTTCCTAACATTAATAGATTTATAATTAAATAAATTTAATGCAAAGAATTTCTTGTGTGTGCATTTTATTGTTCATCATTTTATCAGTACTAGTTTCATGATAAAATTTACATGAAAACTTTCATAAATAAGGTTCTGTTTAATATAATAGAAAGTCAAATGAAGAAAAAGAATGAAATTTTTTTTTGGAACACTTAAATTAAATAAAGTGAATTTATTGAATAACTAATTTTCTCTTAATGTCTCAGGAAAATATTTAAAGAAGCATTTTACAATTTATTTTAGGGTCTCGGTGGCCCAGTTGGAAGAGTAACGAATTAGCAACCAGAGGGTTGCGAGTACGAATCCTACCAAGGACCGTCGTGTATAGAGGGGGCTGATGCACATTAAGTCTGTCGTGGCCTCAAATGTCCTCACGTTAGTGAGGTGTGGATGTTTGGAGAGTGGGGTACCTGCTCAGGTGTTGCCTCGTCGTCTGCCCGTGACTCAAAATTACGTGGTGTTCGAGGGTCTTTCTCTTTGGGATTGATCCTGGACCGTCACCAATAGCCAGTAATGTTGCTCCAGTGTGACAAAGGGCCACGGTGGCCCGGTTGGAAGAGTAACGGACTAGCAACCGAAGGGTTGCGAGTTCGAATCCAGCCAAACACCGTCGTGTACAAAGGGGGCTGGTGCACGTTAAATCTGTCGTGGCCTCAAATGTCCTCACGTTGGCGTGGTGTGGAAGTTTGGAGAGTGGGGTGCCAGCTCAGGTGTTGCCTCGTCATCTGACCGTGGTTCAAAATTACGTGGTGCTGTCCTCGGATCTTTCCCTCTGGGATTGATCCCGGACCGTCACCAATAGCCCGTTGTGTTGCTCCAGTGTGACGTTAATTGAAAATACCAAAAATACCAAAAATACCAGTGTGACATTAATTGAAATGCCTACCTACATTTATTTTAAATCAATTATTCTCATCTGTTTTCACTTATATTTTTTCCACCTATCCATTTTATAAATTTTAAATATTTGCTCAGTGAAAGGCATTCAATCCAAGTATTAAACAAAATTACGTGGTGTTGTCCTCGTATCTTTCCCTTTGGGATTGATCCCGGACCGTCACCAATAGCCCGTTGTGTTACTCCAGTGTGACGTTAATTGGGGATGGGGGGGGATTTCAATTAACGTCACACTGGAGCAACACACGCAACACCGAGGACAACACCACGTAATTTTGAACCACGGTCAGATGACGAGGCAACACCTGAGCTGGCACCCCACTCTCCAAACTTCCACACCACGCCAACGTGAATGACATTTCTGGTATCGGTCTTATAAGTATTAGACAATACCAAAATGGTCGGGAGCGCGTAACATTGTCCTGAAATGCCACCGGTCCTTGTGTGACGTTACTTCATTTACCAAACAACCAACCCACTGAACTTAGTTTTTGTTGAAGTGGCAATGCTTCTGTTACGACTGTAGTCGGCAAAATGTCAATAATGCAAGGAAAAGTGATATCGAACTTTTCTGTGTTTTCACGAAATTTATTGCGTGGTTGCTTCCTAAAATGTTTGTAAAGTTTTGTTTTTAGTCATTAATACCACTTATGTTTTAATATATCATGAGAGTAACTTCTTGCTCTCTATTTTAGTCTCACTCCTTTGGGATATACAGTGCGTGCAGAAGGTATTCGTACAGTGCGAATTTTAAAGTGAAAAATGCGGTTTTAACATTTAAACTCGATGGAAATCATTAAAATAATTATTACATGTTCGAAAAATCTTTTACAAAGTGTATTTTTATCCAATAACCAAAATATACTGAAAATTATTTTTTAAAACTTAACTGCAAGAAATAGGAATGGGTTTCTCCCGCGTAAAAAGTATTCGTACACGCGAAAAATGCAAATTTATGTTCGCGTTTCGTGATTGGTTTCAGAAGTACAAGGTAGGTAAATGAATTGGATTGCTAGAGAGTATATACTATATTCAGTAAAAAGTTAACTTGAAATTTGTTTTCAAAGTATAAATTTTCGAAATGGGATGGAAAGGTACTGAAACCTCTGTTTTTGAAAGAAAAAGAATTTTAAAGCTTCGTAAAGACGGTAAAACTTTAAATCAAATTTCGTATGTGATTGGGAGACCCTGTTCTATACAGTCCATAATTAAAAGATTTGGTGCCTCTTCCAGCTTGCTTAATCAGGCCCGCTCTCATCGGCCATCAATTCTCAGCTCTTCGTACCGTCAATTCATCGTACGGCAATTGAAGAAAGATCCGAGAATAAGTGCTCCCAAACTTGCAGTTGAGCTGAAAAATGCCAGACTAAACGCTTCGGTAAGTACTGTACGAAATGCGTGCAGAAAAGCAGGATTTCACAGTCGAATTGCTTGGAGAAAATTCTTCAGAAATGAGAAGAACCGTAAACTGTGCTTGGCATTTGCGCAAAACCATCTGCAAGAAAGCCCAGAATTTTGGAAAAAGTTATATTCTCAGATGAGAGTAAATTTAACGTTTTGGTCCGATGGTGCAAGAATGGTGTGGAGAAAAGCAAATGCAGAGATGGATCCAAAGAATCTTTCCAACAGTGAAGCATGGAGGGGGCTCTGTGATGGTTTGGGGATGTATGAGTGCGTTTGGTGTAGAAAATTTAGTAGTAATTGACAGAATATCATGGACCATAAGATGTACATAGATATTTTAAAAAATAATTTGCAGTCCAGTGCCATGAAAATGGGACTTAATCGCGATTATGCACGATAATGATCCGAAGCACACAGCCTTAAATACGCGGCTCTGGGTGCTGTATAATACATCAAAATTCATGAAATTTCCTCCCCAGTCTCCGGATATCAACCCAATTGAGCACCTGTGGGATGTTCTGGATAAAAAAGTACGACTAAGATCAATTTCCAAAAAAGATGATAAAAAGCTCTTCAAGAAGAATGGCATTCCATATCCAGCTCTAACTTCAAAATTGGTCGAGTCTATGCAACGAAGGCCCCAAGCAGTTATTAAGGCAAAAGGATACCCAACCAGGTATTAAATACAAAATATTTGATGAAAAATTGCAAATTTTTTAACTGTACGAATAGTTTTTGCACCACTAGACAAATGGAAGTTTGTTTTTTGTTATAAATATATGTATAGTTCCCTTTTTTTAATGTAAAATCTTGTAGAATACTAAATAAATTCTTGTGTACATATTATTCGTTAATTATTGCAAAATTTAGTTGCATAGATTTTAAGTTACGGGCATTTTTTAAACATTGTGGGAAAGGTGGGAGAGCTAATGATTTCAAGAGTCCATATCCTGTTTCAAAAGTCAGGTTGCAAATTTTGCTGTCCAGAGTCAAGATTTATGAATCCAATTTCAATAAATTCACTGAGATTAAAACTTAACAAAAATTTAATAAGGTGACATTTAAAATTACAATACAATTCCGCTTCATAATGCGGCCAAGATTATAAGCGTCATTACGCTTCCATTGTTACAGTTCAACTGATTGGCGCAAGAGTGCCACCTACCGTCATTACGGAACACATATGCTAAGGGTGTATGAATACTTTCTACACTCGCTGTAGCTAGTTTCCCAAAATTGAGCTTATTCCATGAATAGATTTCTTTACAAGCCCCTAAGTCTAATAAATAATAATTTGTACATAATTTTATAGGAATAGTAAATTACATACTTAAAAACATTTTTGTCTTGGAAGCAATTTTATATTTGCTATAATATTTATAAAAATTGGTCTTAAAGGACAAATATTACAAAATTCTAGGTCACAAAATTTAGTATTTTCTCAGGATGTATTGTACAGAAATACAAAAGTGCAAGTAAATTTTCGTTGCACATACTATTGCATGTAGAACATCTACGTCAAAGGTTACTGAATTAACAAGTTTGAGTTTTCCTGAATATTTTTGTAAACTTCTCATAAAATTGTTCTTTTGTGATCGGAATATCATGATTTTCAATTATTTTTTACTGCTAGGACTGCCTTCAGGGACACACCTTCTTTGGGGGTGTACTGGCATCACAACCCTGAAGTACCTGAGTGACCTTTCCTATCCTTCTGCCTTTTTGCTTTTTCTGCCTCTGTCATTGTGTTGTCTGTCTTGTGTTTGGCGGGGCTTGGCCAAATATGGCCCATGTGCCATAAAACCCCTCAACAACCTGCTAGGCCCATAGATTTTTCACGCCCATTGAGGTCCTGGGATTATGGTGGGATATATAGTTACTGTTTAAGGTGATACAAAAACTTTAATTTAACTATTTTTGCTCTGTACCTCTTCTCTTTGTGGAGTTGTCAGTACACAAAAATTTGACTTTGAATCCAAATTTTTATGAACTTTAAAAAAAGTTGTCCTTTAAGGGTTAAATATTTCTTTTTTTCATAATTCCATCAATAGAAACTAAATTTCAAACTTCCCCAGCTAGCATATAATCCCTATTCAAGCACATCCATGCTTGCAAGTGGGTTTTGTGTGCCGAGGAAGGGGTTAAATTTTAAGGTTCTCATGAACACGTTATGGCCATCACCTCAAAAAACGAATTAGCTTTCTTAGCTAAGCACTGTGTTATGACTGATGATATCTCTATCAGAACTCTTAAAGTGAACGGCTTCCTCAGCATGATGGGCCAAGTTAGCCTGGTTGGAAGAGTAACGGACTAGCAACCAGAGGATTGCGAGTTTGAATCCAATCAAAGACCGTCATGTACAAAGTGGGCTGGTGCACGTTAAATCTGTCGTGGCCTCAAATGTCCTCATGTTGGCATGGTGTAGAAGTTTAGAGTGGGGTGCCAGCTCAGGTGTGACATCTGACCGTGGTTCAAAATTACGTGGTGTTTTTCTCGGATCTTTCCCTTCGAAGGTTGATCCCAGACCGTCACCAATATCCTGTTGTGTTGCTCCAGTGCAATGTTAATTAAATACCTACCTGCCTATCCTCTGCATAATATAAAATAACTTGCATCTTGCTCAGTTATTTCATATAAATTTAATACAGAAAGAAAAATGAAATTTAAAATTTTGATTAAATAAATTTTGATTTAAATCAATTTTTTTATTAAAAATCACTTGATTTAAATTGCCATACCATGATGAAAAATACGCCAAAAGTGTTGCCACAGAAAGGTGTATATAGGAGCTATACCTATTCAATAGAATTTGATATCACAGAAGTTCATCTTGGAATTATCAATGTTATGTATAATAAAGTCTGAGCATGTGCAGTACCTTTACAGTACAGAAAGTTTTGATATACACATTTGTAAACGCATTTCAATTTTTATAATGGCTACTTTTACATCTTGTATCTATTGCATTATTAATACCTGTTGCTTAAGTATTTCTTTTAATTTTATACTTTTTACTTTACAGCACCTGAAGCACATGCCACTCAAGTAAAGAGTAATACGACATATATCGATCCTCCACCATCTTTTTCACGTAAGGTCAATTTTCAAAACTCATATTTGTGCGTATTCTTAAAGCAGTATATATTGTAGTTTACTTGCAGTTTTTACTTGTAGGAGACTTGATATATTTCATTATGTGTAAGATAATGCAAAAATGTGTCTTATTAAATATACAGATTTCAGAAGTTTGCGAATCTGTCAATTCATTTTTCTTTGTCACTATTGAGTCAATACATATTTGATTGTATATTTATTGCTCTATTTGAAAATTCCAAAAGTAGTGCATTATATCTGAAATCTAAATTTTATATACCTATATTCATAACTTTAGATCTTAACATACAACAACAAACGGCATGGCAAAGTATCTAGTTATTGGAAAGTGAAATACTCAAACGTAACACAGTATAATATTCAAGTAACTATTTGTCTAATGGTATTTGTTGCATGATATACTTTTACTCAAAAGTTTGACTTAATGTCCCAATTTTTTTTCTAGTATTAAATGTATCGGAACAAATTGTTTCCTTTGCTTGAATCCAATGAAGTAAAGCTAATATATTTCAGAGTAAAACAGAGGAACTAACAAATTTCTATGTAATATATAGTCAATCGAGTTAGTACTCTAACTCTTATTAAAACAGGGTATGGATGTTCGTTATGGTTCAGTATCTGCTTGTAAAGTTATAATTTAGGTTCTTGTCTAATGTCATTGTGCTGTAAACAATATCAGCAGTAAACAAAACTAAGTATTGTCAGGCTCCAGTGAGTAAGCAGTCAAGTCATGTATTTTTCAGTGAGTTTATTTTCTTAATTTGGTGGATGGTTGAAGTGTGAACAATTCCACAATTGGCATCTTTAGAGCTGATTCTGGTTTTAAGCAGGGTAAGAAAAAAATCATCATTTTTAAAAAATTCAAAAACATCGGATTTATTTGATTTAAATCAGATTTTTTTATTTAAATCGGATTTTTATGATTTTAATTCCTTGCCGTACAAGTTTAAATTTGTTGGACATGAGACATGCTAATTACTGTGTAGTTTCTAGATAGTTTTGATTTATTTAAAGATTAATACTTTTTATGTAAAACAGTAATGTAGTAGGAAATATAGCTGGGTAAATTTTTGAAAGATTAAAACGCAAACAGGACATAGCAAAGAAATCACATGATAGAGTAAATAGAACAGTGCCCCAAATGCCAAGCATGAACAATGTTTTTCCATTTGGTTCTTAAGCGGTTTAAGCTGACAAGACATGCTCATATTTATTAACTCCCAATTCACATCCTATATGTAATTCATGAAATTGTATTTTATCTGTATTGCACATTTTAATTAAGTGTCCTCTTTTAATGTATCAATGCCATCCAAGTTCTGACTCCACAGATCTTACTCTCAAACATATTCTCAGCAAAGATTTTTACACAAAGAAAAATTAACAAAAAATCTTACATAAATCTTTTATAGTTTATTTTCAGAATTGTTCAATAAAATATCTAGCTTTTATAATCTTATTGTGCAGATAATTTCTTAACCCTGGAAAACTCATGTTGAAATTTTGACTAATTTGTTCATTGGAATTTTGATATATATCTATTCATCTGTTGTACTGGCACAGTATGACCTTTTAGTTCTTTGTACCAGTTATGTTATAAATAAATATACATCCACATGTAAACAAAATATGTTTTGAAATTGCACCCAAATAAAGTATTTTGTCAACTGATGAAAAATATTTAGGTGCTATTGATGCCTGACTTTCTATTCTTTTAAATGCTTATGGTTTCTATATTCTGTATTTATTGATTTTGTATGTATTTTTATTTTTAGATATTGAACTTCCAGAACAAAGAAAGTTAACAGTTGTCCCTAAAATCCCCCAATATTACATTAATAATAAGCCTCCATTGTTGCGACAGTTGCATAGTGATATCAGAGGTCCTGAACGAGTAAACAATCAACTTTTACACAAGCAGTATGGAATAATTGTAAGAATAGTTTGTCGATTTCTTTTTCTTGCTCAAGAGAGTTTTTGTGTTATGGATTGTGATTATTTATATTCTTGTTAGGGTTAAAAAAAATTCTTGTAATTTTTTATATGAATATACACTGCAGAATGAACACTACTTTAAGCTCTCGTGCATTTGTTTCAAAAGAATGAATGTTTTGACTGATGTTCCAATCTAATGATTGAAACATGATGTCAATGATATATATATTTGTTTATTTTCTTAACAGCTGAAATAAAATAAACTGATCAAGTTTTACATAGAATCCTATTATTTACTGATTCATGGAAATTTTTTTTGTTTTAGATTTTAATCCAATAAGCTGAAAATATTTGCTTGAATTACAGCCTCTTGTTTTAATTTAATGTTTCAATTTTCTCAGAGCTTTGAATGAATCAGAATACCTTATTTTAATTTAAAAAAAAAAGCAAACTACAGTTTCTTTAATATGAATTTTCAGGGTATGGTATTTAAAAGCATGATGTCGTGAAACTCTAAGAATGAAAAGGGTTCTTTAAAATTAAGGGGCAATATAACATAAAAGAAAGTACTGTTCTCTTCTACCTTATGTATCTAACAGATCATTTATGACAAAGGTTTCTGATGTAAATATCTGATAGATTTTATTTGTCCTATGTGCTTTCAATTCAGTCTAAAAGTGACTCAACAAAAGTGGAACGTATTTTTATTTGGATATTGGTCCAGTTATTTGACTCTTATCCTGATAAACCACCTTAAAATATACCTGAATCAAATTTATGAATTTGTTTAGAATTTAAATTATTCTTTCCTTGCGTTAAGGAAGCAAAATAAAATATGAATTAAATTCTTATTTATGCATCTAAACTGGTTTTAGTTTAAGTAAAAAAAGTTTTGTCAACTTATTTTTTATATAACTCTTATAACATTTTTACTATATTATTTACTTGTGTGTGCATTAAAAGTTAAGTAGCTTTTTTAATTATAGTTTTTAAAATAAGACTTTTCTAATGTCTTAAAGTTTGTGTTTGTAAACATTACTTTTTCTTTCTCTTGATTTGTGTTATTTCCTGAATTATTATTAATATTGATGTTGTATGGGAAGTTTTATTTTATTTGTCTTTTAAAATGCCTTTAATAGTACATGGAATACAAATTAAGCTTAAACAATTTCCTTGCTTTACTGAAAAACTTTATTGCTTTCTAAATAGATGTTCCATTTACAATTCGTTGATTACTTTAATTTTCAAACATAAATATGCATATAATGAATAGATTTATATTTTGTGTGTGAACATTTTTAGCAACATTTTAATTATCCTTTTTAAGGCGTTGAGTGGAGGTTACCTAAAGTTTGGCAGCATTGAAGTTATTCGAAATACAATCAATAGAGAAATGGACACCAGAAAAACATTTGCTGTATGGAGAGTGGATCCGTTATGGAAACCAGTTTCCAAAAAGGTATATTCATCTTGAAATTCAATAAGTTTAGATAGATTCTATTTCCAACTGCATATATAACTATAAATAAAACTACAAAGAAAGTGGTATTCTCCTCTTTTTCTTACTGGGCATTTTATTGTATTATTTATCAGTGTTTTATCATGAAATTTGTAGAATATTCAAATCACAACATTGCTAAAATTTAGTTTTCTACTTAACATCCATTTTTCCGACTTTACTCTCAGGAATGACACCAACAAATATATGCATTGTTTGCTTCTAATGAGTACAGGTTAACTCAGAAGGAGATCAGATTTGGGGTTCAGGGTGCTACTTATATTTTAGTTTGACTTCATTAGATTCTCATTTCATTGTATGTATTGCTTTTGATAAAGGTCTAATTTGGATTGTTTTTCAGAGCATAGGTAAACGAATGGGTGGTGGAAAAGGAAACGTTCATCACTATGCCACCCCAGTTAAGGCTGGAAGAATAATAATTGAAGTTGGTGGCAAGGTTGAATATCAGGAAGTGTATCCCTATCTAAATAGAGTAAGCACATGTTTTAGAAAAATGTATTGAACTTGTGTACTAGGGCCACAATATTCGCATTTGCGCGAAGGATACTGATTCAATGTTATTTTTTAAATCTATTTTACGAAGAATTGTCTTGTGTGTCCATCATTACTCTTATTTTTTTTCCCCCTGCAAACATATTTTTGTATACATATTATGTATTTTTAATTGTTTATTTGTATTTTTCCCTGTTAATTATTGTTCAAATAGAACCTGTTTCATGTAAGCCATGATTCAACAAGAACCCCCATTTAGTAAGGAAATAAGAATTAACTGGTTGATTCAATGTTAAGTGTGAGTCATTATATGCTTATAACAATTCAGATTTAGATAGCAGAATTTTCTAACTTGTAGACATGCCATGGCTCTGGGTTTGCCTACTGTTCTAGAAAATTGAGTTGTAGGCAGTACTGGTGCAAGTCCTGTAATTTACCCTGGGTGCATTTCTCTTCTAAGCAGCCTAACTAGTATGCCTACTATGGTCATAGTATTTGTCTGCATCCCGGTAGGTCCAAGGTTCAAATCCCGGTTTGCAAGTGTATGTACGGTTATCCTCCGTGTTAGAAGTAACGACAGAGTACCCATTGGGTGCTTCTTCACTAATAGCCATCAATTCTCACCTAGAGATGGGGTCGTCATGGTTCAGTGAGTTTGAAACTGCGCTACGAGTTGTAGGTGGAACAGATTCAATTCCTCCCTGGGTGTATCTCTTCTGTGCCAGAAAAACTTTTGGTATTGGTATTGAGACTTTTCAAGACATGGGGATATGTATTCAACGTAACATAGACATGTATTCCACGAAAATAATTAGTATTGTGACGAATTAATCGAAACTTTTTTGGACATTAAAATAACATTTATTTTTACAGACAAAACATGGGTTGACAATGGACGCGCGAAACAAAAAGCTTAATTTCATATTTAAGTTTATCTGAATTGCTACGAAGACGTCTCAACTAGACGGAGTCCGTGAGCTAACTGTTTTTCATCCTCTTCGCATGTGCAAGCGCAGTAGTCAAGGACTCTTAACAGGAAACTTCTGGGTCTGCAGCCCGCCATCCTAGACTCTTAGGTGCTAAGATGTCACAGTCTATGTCCTCCCTCCTCAAGATTCTTTTTCTGCAGAGACAGACACCTGCAAAAAAGATACAAAACAGCAGCAATAGAATTTTTGCGAAGGCAACAATTCATGCCCAAAGCAATATGCAAGTGGACCATACACCCTAAAGATCCTGGCTGTACCGCCTACTTTAATTTAAAAAGATGTATCATAATTTTAACAAAGTATAATCAAAATTTTGCTCAGTAATAATTCATTAAAAAAAAAATTCAGTTTCAAAAAATATTTACAGATTTTTAATTCAAATTTAACACTTTTTGCAATGTAACTGTATCAATGTACACTATGAATAAACTATTTTTATACACTCAAGATATCAAATACAAACACAAAAAATAGTATTTTATTTCTGTACGTGAGGCGTACGACCTAAACTGTCAGCGTTTATATGCTGTTTTCCCTTTCTATGGACTACTCGTAATCCTGAATCACAGTAAATTCAACTTCATCTCTAACTTTTATGCTTTCTTCAAACGACTTCTAGATTTGTCTAAGCATTCAATTATTTCACCAACCAAACTTTCAGTTTCAACGTCCTCAAATATCAACGGCAATTTAATTACACTTACAGCAACTTTCTTGTTAGGAGTCTATTCCAAATTCAACATCATCGTCAAAATTAAGATTTTTGAACACTTTGCATTCACTTGAGTGGAAAAACATCCTTTACATCATCCCTTTTAATAAAACCAAATGTTCCTTTAAGAGTACAGATAACACCACGGTATCTCACAGGTAAGGGCTTTTCCCAACGCAATTTATAAGGTCTAAGGTTTCTTGTATTTTTTCAATAGCAATACTAAAAGTGACCTTTTTAGGAGGATGAACCTCTACACTTCCATCAACATTTTCAGCAGAATAGGGCCGTTCGGCCACGATTTTCATAAGCACTTCTACCTTCAGTATTTTCCTTTTTTTCAGTGGTTTCAAATCCTGAAACTGTCTCTTTACACATTATTTTACCAACTTTAGAAGTAATTTTGCAAACAGAACTAGCGATTGGTTTTCCAGTATGCCGATTATAAGTAATTTCAAATTCAACTGCATCACCACGTTTTAAATTATAAATATTTCCAGAAAATTGACTAGTGAAAAAAAATCTTGCTTGTCGTTCACAACATTGTATAAAACCATATGAACGTAACAAATTTTCAACGATTCCAGTCTCTTTAGGAGTAACACTGCTAGGACTAAAACTGTTACTGTTACAAGGGCAGTCGTCTTTCAATGTTTCATTTAAAGATGGAGAACGTTGGCACTTGGGCGTTGCAGGGTCTTTTACTTCAGTATCAGAGTCTGTCTTGTTGCTTAGTAAGTAGCGTTCTTTATCTAGGAAGTTATCCTTGACAGCAGCTTTGGTTATAACATGACCCAACTCACACTCCAAATCTACTTCCACTACAGGCAAGCAAATAGGACTATCCTCTAAAGGAGATGCTATCTGTACATGTTCACCCATGTACATGTGTGGCTTTACAAACTGTCTAGGAATTAAATCTATGCTGGCTCCTGTGTCTCGTAAGATAGAAAACTGAGATCCATTTACAGTTCCTACACTAATGTAGGGAGACATCAAATCTATTAATCCCTTTCCCATAATTTCGTTAGCAGCTATGATTTTAGTTTTCTTCAACTTGGGACATTGAAGTCTAAGATGATCATAGGAATTGCATTCATAGCATTGAAGTTGCTTTCTTTGTTCAAAATTTTTCTCTTTGTAATCTTCTCTGTTTACTTCTGTTTTCCGAAAGGGTTTATTTTCTCCCTTAAACTTATGAAAAGCAACATATGTTTTCTTGATACCCTCTGTATTCTGGGAACCTTTAGTATTTCTGTGTGTAAGGCTCCAAGTTTTCAAATTGATCTATTTTTTAGCTAATTCTAGCGGAGAATTTAAGTCCATCCACTCCTCCAGAAAATGTTCTTTTACTAAGGACAACACTCGTCTCTTCATCTGCTCAGTGATATGCAAGTCTCTGAGTTCTTCAAAAGTTTTGATTTTCAAATCAGAAACCCATTGATCATAGTAGCTTGTAAGTTCATGAGTGTAACTCCTCCATTTTTTATCCGGGACTTTTTGATGATGGTAAAACATCTGCTTCAATTTCTCAGAGGTCATTTTATACCTCTTAAGAATAATATCTTTCACATAATCATAACTCTGCATCTTCAGGCGATTCTCCAGCCATCATGCTCAAAATTTCTGAAGGCAATGCACCTAGTAAATATGGCACCCAATCTTATTTAGGCACATCTGCCATCTCAGCTCTTCTTTCAAAATTTATTAAATATAAACCCATTTCATCTTTCTTTTCCTCAAATTTCGGGGTAATTTTGATGAGCTCAATTTTGTGATTTGGCACCCGTTCTCTATTAGATAGTCCTCGCTCACTTGCAGCTTGCATTTCTAGCTTTTTCTTCTCCAAAGCGATTTCTTCCATTCGAATAATACGTTCTTCCCTTTCTTTCTCTTTCTCTGGCAAATTCTTCCTTTTCTTTTGCTTCCTGTCTGGCAAATTCTTCCTTTTCTTTAGTTTCCTTCTCTCTCTTTATCCTATCTTCCATAATACGAGTTAAAGAAATTTTAACATCCTCTTCACAGTGCACTGGTTAGGATTATTTTCTTTATCTCAACTAGTTTACAATTATCCGATACTTTTCCACCAAGTTTATCTGCGAGTTCAAGGTCTTCTTTTCTCCCACGAGAAAGAAAAGCCATGATTGTTGAACAACTTGTTAGTAAACAGTCAAAAACTGATTTGCAATTTCTCAGTCCAATTCTGATTTACTGAGGGAAACCTATCCAAAATTTTCGAATTTAACGACCTTATGGATTCCGATTCCCTGTGAGCCAATAAGGAAAAAACCAAAAGTAAAACAATTTCAATTCAAATGTGTTTTCTTTTATATCTACGAAAAGTAATTCTTATTTTCTATTTCGCATCAAGAACTACACATACTTTTGTTTTAAAACCAAATTTCTTATAGAATGATCACACTCTACTTTTCAATACCAATTTTGTTATAAATAGTTACCAATATTTTTTAATAAACTATATGATTACACAAAATATACTTCAAATACTAGATAAGATTTAATATCAAACATACATTTCTCAAATATAATAAAAGAATCTTAAACTATCTCGTAGCATATACAATGCACAAGATGCAATAAATAATTGCAATTAAATATTAGTTTTCTTTTACTAATGTGTAATTACCATATGTAATTCAAATTATCTGAATCTTTTCAAATCATTAAATACACAAAACATACAAAGTTTCAGTAAAATCAAAACAAAATTTAAATTTTTGTTCACTTTCGATTTGGCACTTTTTGGCCGTAACTTTATCACAACTTGATAATATCTACTTAATAGAACATGCAAATGCACTTTATCATCAAATTCTATGAACTTTCATAAAGACAAAATTTAAAGAACCACAAAATAAAATTAGATATGTAGTTATTTCTTTTGTTTTTTAACCAAAACTATTTAGGCTCTTTGCCTCACTAATTCCGGTAAGCCAGAACCTTAACAAACTTAATTTAATACAAGGGTGGGCCTACCTGCATTTCCTGCTTCCATCCAACTTCCAGGACACCAAAACTCTAGTCTGTGACGAATTAATCCAAACTTTTGTTGGACATTAAAAAATAACATTTATTTTTACAGACAAAACATGGGTTGACAATGGACGCGCGAAACAAAATGCTTTATTACATATTAAAGTTTATCCGAATTGCTACGAAGACGTCTTAACTAGACGGAGTCCATGAGCTAACTGTTTTTCATCCTCTTCGGATGCACAAACGCAGTAGTCAAGGACTCTTAACAGGAAACTTCCGGATCTGCAGCCCGCCATCCTAGACTCTTAGGCACTTAGATGTCACAGTATCAAAAGTCGCCGATAGGGGGAAATTTGGCACTGTTGAAGTTGAACATTTGCATTAAACACATCAAATTAAGTATGTAAAGTTTTGACTGCATAATTAATTTGTAGCAGTACCATTAATTCCACCTAATAAGGGAATGGGACAGTTCAGGCAGTTATTTGAATGACTGACGAGTTGTGTTCAATGTGAGCCCTATTTTGTTGCAGTGTGCATTACTTGCTAGGTTGTTTTATCTTAAATAGTGCTATGCCCAAGCAGCTCTTTGGGAATTTAGATTGCTTTATAACCTGCGTACACATCCTATGTCATATGTTGCATTGAAAACTATGATTAAGAAGAAACAGGATCGCTAGCAGTAGGGCGGAAAGCAGTGCAAGGAGAAACAATAACAGAAGTTGCAACTGCAGTGTTCGATGACACGGACCCATACTGGTCCATTTTTGGCTCCATTAGTGCCAAACTTTCCCCTTTCGGAGACTTTTCATACTATATATTTTTTTACGGAATATATCCCTACGTTACCCTATAAATGATATGATACTGAGCGATTTTCAGTGCAACCACACCCATTTGCGATTGCACAATACTCTTGAGATTCTAAAAGAATTCCAAGGTCATCTTGAGAGGCAACTCCTGTAGATGTTAACTCTGACGCTCTCCACAGGAGAGCCCCCTAGCAAGTACTCTGTCCAGGATGACGGGATGTTACACCCCTCTGCACACCCAAGACAAATAGAACGGGGGTTAATATGGTAGCCTATGTTACCGGCAGGGTCCAAAGAATATGTACCAAATTTGGTGTGGATTAATGGTATAGATTTGTATACAGAACAGACAGATGCCAACTCTGCTTTATGTATAGATATGTGTAGCCATAACCACTTCAGGAGGTGGGACTCTGGATGTCCTACTGATCCTGAAAGGGTTAAACCAGTATTCATTTAAAAAATAATAAATTTTCTTTTTTCAGGTTGCCATGAAAATGCCATTTGATGCTATTCCTGTAAGTCAAGAAATATTAGAACAATTGGAGAAGGAAGCAAATGAACTGCACCAAAACAATATTAATCCTTTCACTTTTAAACATGCTGTTGATAATGAAATGCAAGGGTGTAACTCATGGAGTAAACAAACTGATAAAATATACTACGATGAGTTTATATAAGTAAAAAATGAACACTGCAAATGTTTTGGTGCTTTATGCTTTAGCATTTTATCTTATTAAATAAAAAATTGTGTTGAAATATCTTGTTTCTGGATTAATTTAGATTTTTACCAAACAAAATAGCTTAGGGTAAAATGTTTAAACCTCAAAGCAAATTTATTTTTCCTAATGATTAATGTTTCAAATTTCTAGATTCATCCATATGAATAAAGTTATAACCCACATGCAAAGTTAACATTACAGAGCACAAGATTGTTTGCTTATAGCACAAATGAACACTATATGAAGTAGTATTTTTCATGGCCTATAATGGAAATGGCTGACAAAGAATTAAACACATGCAACTATAAAATGGCCTTAAATGCTTGTGATTGAGATTCAACAGTTTCGTATATTATGTGTTGTCTCTAATCAGTATATTCAGACAAATCAGTCTGATTGTACTGATTTGTCTTAAACTTCCACTGATCATAATTGAATAGGTAAGATTAGAAATCAATGGCTATGAAAGAAGCATGGTTAGTGCCAGAAAATCTGGATTACCTCAGAAATTGTCAGGGTTATTCGCTTTTTTCCTGCAACAGTGTTGAGCTGTTGCAGCAGACCTTGAATTTTGTAGGTTTAAACAACTTGTTAAGAAAGGTCAGATAATGTCCAGAGTTGTCAATTACTTGAAGGAGTTATCTCAAACAGATGACAGCAGAATTTAATGTTAAAACTCAATAGAACATCTCAATATACCTCCAGTCATGGATGAACTACAATATTAAGACCAGCACGAGTTACCTTGTTTAAAAAATGAGAATGCATCAAACATGCATACCTTGGTACCATTTAAAAAAAGCAACTAAATTTAGACCCATAAAACATACTGAATAAAGGGTATGACCACTGAGTTAATTGCTTGATGAGTTCATCCAGCAAAGAGGCTTACTAAAGGCAAAAGTATATCAAAACTGACACCATGCAATCTGCAACAGCCTCCATGTACACGACGATCTTTGGTTGGATCCAGCCTGATGAAATAGAAAGTGCAAGCAATATTTATGTAGAAACTTACATGCAATAGTATAAGTGTCATTTTCTATATTCAGCAACGCCACTGTTTATTTTTTTAGTTCCATTTATAATTATCGAGATGTAGTTGTGATTTGAGTTAAATTAAGTTCTATATTACTGAGTTTTTGAGATTGTTAGACATGTATTTTTTGTGAGATTTATTGACTTACAATTCTGAGTGTTTTGAGCTGTAAACATTCACGGACAATGAAACATCAAAGGTACATTTTAATGCGCCCTCATTATTTATGATTACTTTGCAAAAGATTAAAACAAGCACTCTTGAATAGCAACAAATGACTTCTTGAGTCTAGTGTATTCTTATCTCAATGGGCTGTACAACTAGTCCACTTATTAGCTTATCCTTCAAGTAATGGATCATTTAAGCAAAATAATACTCTACCACAAAGACTACTATCATGATCTTGCTTTAGTCTTTAATCCTATGAAGCAGTTTCCCAAAGTGGGCCTCCTTGGAAGAGTAGCGAATTAGCAGCCGGAGGGTTGCGAGTTCAAGTCCGACCAAAGACCGTCGTGCACAAAGGGGGCTGGTGCATGAAAATCTGTCGTCCTCACATTGGCATGGTGTAGAAGTTTGAAGAGTGGGGTGCCAGCTCATGTGTGACCTCATCATCTGACCTTGGTTCAAAATTACATGGTGTTGTCCTCATATCTTTCCCCTCAGGATTGATCTCGGACTCACCAATAGCCCGTTGTGTTGCTCCAGAGTGACGTTACTTAAATACCTACCCACCCAAAGTGGGCACTGAAGAAATCTTAGATGGGGAGCAATGGTGGTTCCAGGAAAATTGGGGCATCGAGGAGTTAGAGAAGATGCTGGGAAAACATTGCCTAAAAATGTTTCAACCATACACTCACTACAGTGATGCATTGTCACGAGAATTATGCATTGTAAAATGCAAGTAATAACTGAGTGGTCTAAAAACAAAAGATCATGAGTGGATGAGTGTTAACATGGACATATTTGCACAGGTTCTTAAAAATACGGAAGCACATGAATGTTATGTCAAGTTTACTTATAAATAGTTCAGTAAACAGAATTATGCAGTAAAATAAATTTAATAGTAAAACATCAAACAAAATATAGTTTAAGGTTTTGTGAAATAAAAAGGACTGCAAACCATTTTACACAATACAATTAAACTCAGATAATGCTTAGTAATGTAAAAAATAAATACAGGAACAAATAAAATTAAGTATTTTATTTTGTTGCATATTTTTCACTCAACTGTCTTTTAATTTCATATAATACAAGAGTCATTGCAAAGGAAGAATTTAAACTCTCCATGTTATTCTCTAAAGGAATCTTCACTTTCCTCCCTCCATACTGACATGACAGTTTTACTATCTTGGGATCCACACCATGAGTTTCACCACCAACATACAAAATTATGTTTTCCACAGGATATTTTATGCTTGAGTAAAGGTGGGCAGGCACAGTGATATCTTCAAACTTTTCCAGTTCACTTGGTTCATTGAAGGTTTCATCTATAGTGATTGATTGACCGTGCTCATTAGTAGTAACGTATTTTGGGGGTTCTTCTGTATTCTCTTCAATTTCATCAAAACTTACAAACTCTGGTGAGAGATTGCTGCCTTCAATATCAGCTGAATTATCTGCAATAAAAATTGTGGCAGTCTGAGGGATGTAGTTAGAAACGTGAGACCATTCGATGTCGTTTAGAATTGGGATGCGGAAGTGACCACCGCAACCAGCGCGGAGAACTTTGGTGTCCCAGGGATCAACACACCCTGAAAAAGAAAGTTAGAATCAGCTATCGTTAATTTTTGCTATAGATAGTTAAGTGCAGATTTGAAAATACATGAGAGTAAATAAATTTTGAGTCCAATTACATTCCATTGATTATTCGAAATGATAAAAGAGGATGTTAATACATAATAAATCATCTGCATTATATTAAACAAGTAGGATATTTAAAAATAACTTATTCATACACTGGCATGCAAAACTTAAGGAACAGTAGAGTTTTTAGCTGCTACTTTGCAGTGAAATGAACAGGATGTGGGAAAAGATAGGAAAGGTACATTGAGTTATTGAACCGATGAGTAAAAGCAATGATAACAAGAACAGAAGCGAACAGTAAAAAAGTCCAAACTGAAGTGGTGACACTGGTAAATGAAAATTTTAAAATAAAGAGGAGGCAGTATTTGTAAGCTGTACAGCCACTGAGGCCCATGCACTTGAAGAGTAGACGAGCTCATAAACCTCTAATTATATAAAAAGAATGCATCCTAGTACTAAAGACGATGCTAAGAGCACAATATTGGACAACAATGATGACAGGTGTTATGGAGAAATTAATTGACTTTACGCATTTCATATCAGGACTTACAAGTTTGGCATTCACTAAGTGAATGTCTGCTATTAGCACCTACAGTAAAGCATAAAAGCGATGACATGATTTGAGGGTATATCAGTTGGGTAAGGCATGGGTTTACTGGTGGTAATGCATGGAGACATGAACTCTGAAGGGTATAGATATTTTTGATAACTTGGTGCTCTCTACATTGCAGCAGTTCTACACACTATGAATGCTTCTTTCAGGACTACAGACAATATAAATGTAACTTTTTGATTTTTAAATAATTGTCAAAAATAATAGAATTAACAATTTGGAGAGATTTGGTGTCATGCTGAAGTGAAAGTAGGAAAATTATAATATAATCCTTTTACTGTCGAGATCTCGAAGTAAAACAGTTGTTGACAGCCAGTAAAGTAAAATAGAAAATACTGAAATGAAATAATTGAGAAGGGGTGGATAATTATGTATAATCTAATCTTTAACTACATATAAAAACCACAAAATACAAAAATAGATTGGAAATTAAACATGAAGATGTATGGTTTATAAATTTTGAAGCTTTTCAACTGAAGCATTTTTATTATCACAACATAATTAGCCATAACCAAAAATATATAAAAAAAACGATTATTTCGAATTTTTGCAAAAGTCATAAATAATTTATTTTGCAAGCAGTAAAAACAAGTTTCTTTATACAGTAACCCCTTATTATATCTCACCTAGATATATTGCACATTCAGCTATATTGTTCTTTTTTACTTGTTTCCCAATAAATTTTCATTTTGCGATTGAAAAAAGAAATCTTAACCTATTTCTTTAGAATTGGGAATTTAAACGTACTTGTTTCAAGCAGTTTTCCTGAACTGAATTGATATAAAATACTAGGGCGTCTCAAAACAGATGAGAACAATTTTTTTGGCATTAAGAAGCAAGAGTGGGCAATAAGATGCTAAAAAATGTGTCAATGAAGTTTTAGCCAAACACAGGGTTGCCAAGGCACTTGCGAAATAGTGGCATAAATTTTTTAAATAGCAAAAAAGACTCTTAAACCATATTTTAGTTTCTCAGATAAAAATAAATTGACTAAAGCCCCAAATGTGCTAAGTACGAAACAGGTTGATCGACCCTGCCAAGAAATTCCGATGTTTTTCTTTATGGTTGCTACAGCTTGGCGAGAAAACTTCGAAATTGGCATCTCTTGGAAAATTTTCTCCTTAAAGAAAAATCTAAAATAATATTTTTTCATCCGCTATTAGTGTAAAAAAGGACTAAATGTTTGATCTTTGGTGAATTTTTTCAAAAATTCAAAAAATTTTGAAAATAGGAGCCTTCGAGACAATTTTGCTTAGAGATCCCTAGTCACTAAGGTAGCAAAAGTCGCTGGTGGCAACCCTGTAAACAATTATTCACACTAGTGATGCAATATCATTGATTCTTTTAACTAAACAAGAAACTGACTGCAAACAGTTGACCATGAAGATTTTATGATACAACCGATGAAAATAGTCTAATATAGACAAATTGATAGCACTTCACCAGGCTTATCCATCTTAGTGATTTTAATTTTACTGATTTGATTAATATTAATTATTAATAATAGTATACAATCTAGTGTATTTATGTGCAATTTACTTTTGTTATTTCATTTTTAATAAGTGGTTTTATAATTTCACTTCCAAGTTGTATTTCCAAACTAGCTTTTTGAAATTCTAAAATTACACACCCACATAAAATTTTGGTGAAACTCAAAAATTATAGTACAGCTACATTTGCAATTTAATAGTGTGATAGTTTTTACAGAGGGGGCACCAAACAAATGTGTTGTTGAAAATTGGGCATTGAGCTAAAAAAGTTTGGTAACTATACAATAGAATTTTAAAGGACTTTATTCATATACACAGTATGAACTTTTGTCTTGTTCATAAAAATAATTATACTTTTCAGTTACTCACCTTTCATTAATAAAATGTTTTCACATCCAGCTCCTGCAGCATTTCTTATGATAGATCCTAAATTACCGGGATCCCTAATATTATCACAGATTATAGTCACAGGCAAAACTGGTTCATTCATTATCCGTATAGTTTCAGCAGTTGGTCGTTTGAAAATACCTAAATATAAAACATTTATCAATTGGAAGGGTTTTCAGCAGAGTTCAAAACTTTTATAAAATATTCTTATTCACATATATAAATTATGCACAGGCTTTCCTCACTTAAGCACAGACTTCTGTTCTTACAGCTAGGTGGCTAAGTGAATTAGTTGATAAGCAAGGAGCTTAATTGTTATTTTATTCTGAAAACAGAAAAGTGTTGATAACTCGTTTGTTTTAGGGGACAATCCAGAACTTTCGTGCTGCTAAGTAATTATAACAGGAAATGACAGGTGTAAGCAAAGCATGCCAATCACCAACAGAACATGTAATGAGAACATTCCAGTTCCTGAAGTGTCTAGTTTACTGCTTTTGCCAGCGTATGTGGCCAGACAGGGCTGTCTCCAATTCTCCATTTGATTGCATTGTATCTGTGGCCAGCATTGACACCAGCTAAGGAAGGGATGGGATTTCCGATATACAGGCTCAGAAAGGGAATTTCATGCACTGAAGAGCCCGTTGTAAGTTTAAGCAATCATTAAACAAGTACATCATGAAGTGAGGAGTACCTGTACTCAAAGAAAACTAGAAATTACATTCCGAATGGAAATTTGCCAATTTAACCTTGGAAGAACTTTGTGTATGACCAAGTTTTGACAATATCATGTGTATTGGTGGTAGTTGAGAATAAATTGAGATATGATTGATTTCAAAGTTTTTAAAATATAATTTCATTGTATTGACATTCTGCAATATTTTTTAAATATCTCTTTACTATCTACACCTCTTCCTCTCCTTCTAACATTACTCCTAAACCCCATAAACTTGTAAAACATAGGATAGGCCTAAGGGGCCATGCCATAAAAATTTATCCTAAAAAGGGCTCCACAAGTCAAAAAGGTTGGGAACCTCTGCCCTAATTTATCTATGATATTTTTATATAATTACTTTTAATATTCCAATGAGTTATGCCTTATCTTGAAAGGTTTCCTAACCCACTTTGTGTATATCTTGTAGTTTTACACCTATTAAAAATACCTAATTGAATTAAATACATAACATATGTGCATCTATTTCTCATAAATTCATAGCCTAGCTTGCTCTTCTCAGTACATAGCACTTTTTACTGTCTCCCAAGAAGCAGGATATATTGAGGGTTACTGAATCAAAAAATTTGATATCTTAATAAAGGCCTTTATTTTATTACACGTAAGACAAAAAACTGTCATTTGTTACAATATGGAACACAACTTAAGAATGGAAGTTTCTTCAAAATGGATTGTTTAACACTTATGTTTTATATATTTTTCTCCTGACGACATCTATATTGGTTAGATACAGAAAAATACACTACATGCACAATTGTAACAAAAAATCTGATTACCCATTACTCCAGGACAGGTGGTTAGATCAGACCAAGTACTCATTGTCTTGTACAGTACTTTAAAAATTTTCACCTCTCTTGATTTTCCCCATTTGATAGCAGCAAGGTCTTTCTCTCTGCTGAAATATATTGCTTCCAATTCCACTCCAGCATCAACTGCATCATTGATCAACCGTTTTCCTTCAATGAGCATTTTGCCCTTATTCTCCCTCATTTTGCGATTCTTTACAATGGTGAGAATTTTTCTGCAAAAATACTGTAACTTTTAATAAAATCTTTAATGTATGAGAAGGTACATTAAGGTAATTCACAAACACTTTAATTCCCCAATGATTGTTGAAAGAGAAAATTAAGGCAATTTTTTTCAAAACAATATAAATGGCTTCAAAAAAATAATTTAAATGCTACATTTTTGTAGCACTTAATTTCATTATTTTTCAAATTGCTTAGAAATTTTGATGCCATGAGTTTTTTGCCATGCATGTGCTCAATGTTTTCTAACTTGTAAAATTTTAAAATTTCAGTGTTCACTAAGAGAGCTTCAGTAGTATTTTTGTTAGGAGTATTTCTGGACAATCTCGAGAGAGAACACAGTATCGGCCCATTGTCAAAAAAATTTTCAGTGCTGAATGACTATTTGGAAAAGCTTATAAGGGGTTATATTAAAAAATCATTGGCAATGGATTGACGATTGACAATCATACCATGTTCTGAAGTCAAACTGTATTTTTATTAAAATTATCTTAAGTTCAATTTTTCATAACTTATTGAAAAATGAAACATTTGAATTTTGGTACAGCTGCAGTCTCTGCCGCGCGCGGTGGCAACGACTCTTGGCGCGGCTTTTGGCGTAGTTATGAGCGACTCATGCCGGGTGATGGTAACACATTTTTTTCTCGAATTTTCTCCTGGTTAGGGTTAACCTGTTTTTATGGCAACCTTGCCGGCGTCCAGTTCTGTCCAGCATTGGTTGTTCTTTTTAGTTTGGACATATATTTAATCAATATTTGCAGTGTTTTTCTAGTCAAAATGTTCTTTAATTCAGATTTACATAATTCATCCGTACGTATTCACTGTTGGAAATTCGAGAGAAAATGGGTTACCCTCACCGGCATGAGTCGCTTATAACTACGCCAAAAGTCCATACATTTAATCAATATTTGCAGTGTTTTTCTAGTCAAAATGTTGTTTAATTCAGATTTACATAATTCATCCGTACGTATGCAGTATATATTCAATGTTGGAAGATTTCCGTGGCGACATAAAAAGTGTGCCAAACACGGCGCCAAAAAAAACGCGTTGCCACCGCGCGCGGCAGAGACTGCAGCTGTACCTGAATTTTGAATGAAAAATTCAGATGAGTTAAATTGTGAATTTTATTTTTTTTTCAAGCATCTATTATTAACTTTTCTTCATTTTCATAAACCGACAAGTGAAGATTTTTTTTATAAAAACTAATATATGATGGGTATGTAACTTCGATCTTTTCTGTACCCGATATTAAAATTCCACTGATTTTACAAAAATAAATGTTCTGAAAATCACTAACTCAATTTAAATTTCAAGAACACGGCAACATTACCGATTGATGATTAATTTCCATCGTTAATTGACGAGTTGTAGAATATAGACCATCACAAATTTTAGTTGCCAATTTGGAGTGTTCGGTGCCGTGTTCTTGAGTTTTACCGATTTATCCTTTCTCTGTAAGCTATATCCTTAAATTTTCACAAATATACATACGTAAATCGAGCATCAGTGTTCAGAATTTTTTCATAAGGTGGAATCATCAGTTCAGCTCTCTCGTTTACAGGAAGCGCAACAGCATTTCCATTGTATTTTTCTGTAGTAAGCTGCATTTTAGGAGAAATTGCCTCATTCGGAGTCGATATTAAACTTTCTTCAGAAGGGAGGTTAAAAATTCTGATCGGTTTGCGTCTCAAAATATTCTTGCCGTATTGTCTGGAGATCATAAAGAATTTACCAAAAATACTTGGCTTATAAAACAGCATTTTTAAGTTAAATTCAAACGAAACTCCAAAATAATAGGGAACACGAATTACATGCTACAATAATAAACCAAAACAAAGAAGTAATGTTGCCATTCCATCAACTGAAAAATAGTGACTACATAACAGAGTTTTGCTAGCAGCGTCCTCAAATGTGAGGGGTGTTCTTAATTCCCATGCTTTTGAGGGGAGGGGAGCATTTCAATTAACGTCACACTGGAGCAACACAACGGGCTATTGGTGACGGTCCGGGATCAATCCCAAAGGGAAAGATCCGAGGACAACACCACGTAATTTTGAACCACGGTCAGATGACGACCCATGCTTTTGAATTCCACTTCATGAGCCAGTTGGATTAGCAACCGGTAGATAGGTATTTAATTAACGTAGCACTGAAGTGATAAATCGGGTTATTGGCGGCGGTCCGGGATCAATCTCAAAGGGAAAGATCAGAGGATAACACAACGTAATTTTGAACCACGGTCAGATGACGAGGCAACACTTGAGCTGGCATCTCACTCTCCAAGCTTCCACACCACGCCAGCGTAAGGACATTTGAGGCCACGACGGATTTAACGTCCACCAGTCCCTTTTGTACACGAGTCTTTGGATGGATTCGTACTCGCAACCTTACGATTGCTAATCCGCTACTCTTCCAACCGGGCTACCACGGCCCAGATGAGCTACCAGAGGGTTGCGAGTTTGAAACTTGGTCCAGCCAAACACCGTTGTGCTGGTACACGTTAAGTTTACCATGACCTCACGTTGTGGAAGTTTGGAGTGGGGTGCCAGGTCAGGTGTTGACTTCGTCATCTGACCGTGGTTCGGAATTATGAGGTGTTAGATTTCGAGTGCCTAAACTGTGCGGATTCCCTATTAATAAAGTCCCCTTGAGGATGTATCTCGGACCGTCACCAGCAGCCAGTTCTGTTGCTCCCGTGCGACGTTAATTAAAAATACTAATGCGACGTTAATTAACTACCTATTAATAGAGAAATTTGTAAAATTTATTGCGCATCTGAAAGAAATATACCCAAGGGAAACACCGGTTACTGAACACAAAGGGTTATCATGGTGTTGATATATATTCCCTCCGATACCCTTCCAAAAGGTTAGTTTTTGGGGTGACCTGAGTCTAGGAACAAATACCATAGAAAATACCGCTAACTCTGTTTGCAAGAAAAACTTCTAGAACCTAATCGTACGTTGACTTATTAGACTACTGTATCTACGGGCGAACAATCACCATAAGCTTTTCAGAGATCTCCATGTGCTCTCATGATTAATTCTGTAATTACAGCTAAATTTAGTATTTGGAACTTGACTTAAACAGTTTAAAATAAGTGTTAATAATTTATGCCTAATAATTCATTCTGTTAATTGTAGTTTTTCAATGCATACATATTATAACATGTATTTATATAACGAAAACTACAAGCGTTAGAATTATCTTAGTTTCACATTTTTGTTCATAAAATGTTGAAAATCCTTTGAATATCAAACCAAATTGGACAAGAACTTTATAAAATATTTTTGTCCTGGATAGCTGTTTTTTACTGATAGAAACAGTATTTATACAAGAATTTTTTGGAATCGAAAAAATTCGGCACTGTGCGACGTGAGTCATTTTGGTCAAGCTAAATAAATGTACGTATTCTGAATATGACGTCAGATAGTTTATGTTCGAATACGATTTCTACACTTTGTCAGTAAGAATTCCAAATGAATTTAGAATTGGTATAGTTGATTGGTCAAAGCCAAACGTCGATTCACAAGTATATTTCTTTCTTAAGTAACCCAATATGTATTATGCGAGCATTTGGACAGAAGAAAAATCTTTGCAGATCGTATGGTTTCTTTACACAAAAATCCCACATCCAAAAAAGTAAGTTAAATGTCACATTCGAAATACGTATAGGAAACAGAAAATATCTATTATGAGGGATTTTTAGTGCAAACCAGAGGAAAGTTACGAGTTTACTTTCACAACCCAAATGCTCTTTTGATACATATAGAAGGTTACCTTAAAATGTTGTACATCACCGTTTAATCTATTTGGTGAAAAACTTGAAATCACCTAAATTTTCCCAGAAATATTTTTCCAAAATTCTTAAGTATACTTATACTATTGTATACTTAACCGGTTACATTAATAAAATATCGAATGAAAATTTAATTTAAACTGTTAAAGTTCATTTCCTGACAAAAAATCTGCTTTTCATAACATTCCAAAGCATGAAACAACACCCTGCTAAAAATTGGTGCAGTTTTTGACAATAAACCTCAAATTTTCCATTCCATAGTGAATGCTAAAAATGTTTCTGATACAAAGGATTCTTAAAAATTTGAAAAATGTTCATGTAATATTTTCTAGTAATTAACATATTTTAACCCTCTGAGTCATGCACATTTTGTCACTGTATCCAGCAGTTTTCTCTACCAAATTGGCTTCTAGCAAGTTTTGGCCTGGTATATTTTTTCTATTTAGGACCTTGCACCATAAAACCCCAAATCCAATCTAATCCAGTTTTAGCCTTCTTGACCAATAGTATTTCCTGAATTCTTTCATTCAATGTATGACTATTAGTCATAGAATGTTGTCAGGTAAAAGCAATAGTACATATCTAAATATCATGAGGGTCAATAATAGTGTTTAACAAACACTAACCAAGATATTGTATTTGTAGCATAAATATAAGGCTCATATGCAGTAATTATACCTTTATCATATCAATTATACCTAAGAGTTCATATGCATCTGAGAAAAATGCACAATGGAAACAAAAGAACATTACTATAGATAGAGAATAAAGGCACCATTAATTTAAAAATAAATTAATTTTATTGCACTGTATTAAAATAAAATGTAATAAGTATCTGAAAATTTGTGTGAATCAATTCATTAGTTATAAAATATAACTATATTTTTTGACATAGAGTAACTTCACAGGCACATCTATAGAAACCATCTTCTTGACGAGCAGCTCCCATTTCACACAGGTATAAATGAATTACATCTTCAACACCAAACTCATTATCTTCAAACTTCAAATATAGATACTGATCTATATATTTACTGTGTCGCAATCTGGTCATAGGGCGAGATAATTTAGCAACTGTGACATGAGGGACGAATGAAAAACGGTCTGTGATTTGCACTTTTCTGGACACAAGTTCATCAATTAATTTATTTCTTAGATTCATTAATTCTTCACTCTCTTCGACTCTTGCATACAGAACCCTGTGTTTGAAATTATCTAAACCTTCAAGACTAAGTTTTACTGGTGGGGTTTCTTGCAGTGCTAGGGAGTTTAGAGCTGCAATTGCTTCAGAAACATCACATGGAGAACTTAATTTAAGAATAGAAAGTGTGAGGTGTAACATCTCTGGAGGTATGCAACATTGCCCCAAAAGTTCATCTTTTGATTTAATATAGTCTGAAACCTCCTTCAAATTGAAAACTGTATGTTTGTTCTCAATTCTAGCAGCAATGAAGAAGTTGGGTCGGTCAGCCAATTCACTTTCATCATCACTTATAACTTCATCTGAATGATCAACTAAGGCTGTGTTTGGTGTTACAAATAATTCTGTATCAACATCTTCATCATGGAAATTTTCAATATCATTATTTACTCTGGATATATAGTCGTGGATATTCAAGGGATATCCAGTTGATCCAAAAATTATGTCTTTTCTACTTTTTTTATCCCAAACTTTTCTGCCAAGGTATTTAAAATACTCTATGCGGTGTTTAGGTAAAGCTAAAGTGTGATTATCAACAGTTGCAGGATCTCTCCAATCCAATGACTCAAATGATTTCTCTACCACACCATCAAATCTATCTAAATATCCAACAGTAAATTTATCTTGAGGAAGAGAATCATCCCATAATAATCTTGAAATAACATCAGTAGCTGTTTTCATGGAAGGTTTCTTTGTTCTTTCCTCTTCACTTTCTACATTTGACACTTTTTTCAAGGTGCCTTTCTTTTGTTTGTTAGCCATCTGAAAATATATTAATACATATATGTTATTTAGTAATACCTAAAATGTCAGAATTGTATTTAATGTCTATGAAATCTAAAGAATCCATGTTTTTAGGCAAAGCATGAAATGTCTGTTATTTTAATATACTATATACTGTCCCTTGGCATAGTATATTTTACAGGCAATGTATGAAAAGCAGGCATTGTATAGAATACTTAGGTATACATAGAATGCCTATTAAAATAATATCAGAATTATTTTAATATATATACTTTCCCTAAGCGTTGTATGTAATACTTAAGCATTATATAGAATGACAAATGCTATTTAGGCAAAGTATTAAAAGAGTCATCAAGTCTTTTATTGAAAACACGAAAATGAAAAAGAAAGAAATTCAAAATAAATTATATATAGGACATTCTTATCATTCAATATCACATGCCATGATTCCTTCCTAGACACTACTACCGCTCTTCCATTTTCATACAGCACAGTATGGGCTAGTCTGTTGAACAAATTCAAAGTAACATATTTCGTCACTTACGAACAGACTGAAATGCAAATGGGGAATTCTCCATCTAAGGAGAGCGTCAAGTCACGTGCCTTGCCATGTGACATTAGAAACGTCATTAGCTGGAGTATTTTATACTTTGCCGATTTGTCTTTTGGCACTACATAAAATGCCTAGGAAATGTGTGAAATATTAATTGTTTCATACTTTGCCTGCTTTGCCGGAACCATATATAATACCTAGGCATTATAACAGAACACCAAGTAACATTTAGGCAAAGTACAGGAAGAGTAATGAAAAGACCTTTATTGAAAAGACATGAAAATGTTAAAGAAAAATACAAGGTAAAGTGCAGGACTTTCTTCATAAAAACAAGAGAAAAGGACTAGTATTGACCTATTGTAGCAACAAGGAAGGCTAGATCTACATCTTGTTTCTTCCCTTTGAAACAAAGACTGAAGTGCATATGTCAGAAGTTTTCAATACAGCTCACCAAGTGACAGTAAAAATGCCATGGGGGAGTATTTTACATTTACATATTTACTGTAGTCTGAATATTTTTAATATTGCAATAAATAATAAATTTAATAATTTTATAAATATCTGAATATTAAAAATATTCAGACTAAATTTTATACATTGCATATTAAAATATAACTGGCAATATATTTTAATATTGCCAGTTTGCCTTTTGGTATTGCATAGAACTCCTAGGAAATGTGTGAAATATAGAGCATTACATTCTTTGATGTCCCATTTATAGCATTCTGTATATTTCCTGATTATACACAATGCCTAATTTCATACATTGATGGTCATATATAATCTTATGCAAAATAAAAAATATTACTAAAAATTAACGAATGCAAATTTAGAAAAAAAATTAAGCACTGATAACATAAAATGCACTTCAACACATGTTTTGCAGTTTGAATTGGATGTTTCATCCAATGTCAATTTCGTTACATGTTTCCACAGGGATAGTTTAAGTCACTACTGTGAGCGTTAAGTGAAGTTGCCTTGTTGCAACAGTCACACTATCTACTTACTCAATTATCCTGGTAGTGCCACCTAGAGTTAAAGACCAGGCTACTTTACTATCTTGTTACATGAACTACAAGCTGATATTCGTAAGACTTGTGGACTAAAAAACTGATATTTGATTGTAGGTTGGTTTGGGGTTATATGGTGGAAGGGCAATATTTGGTCAAGCTGCACCAAACACAAGACATACAATGCCAAGCAATTGTGGTAAGAGTAAAAGGAGAAAGATTGCTTGGGCGTCCTGGGGTTGTGATTTCCATGTTTACCAGAGGCAGTAAACCTCATGGGAAAAGATTCCTAGGGTACCTTGGGTTTGTGAAGCCCATTTACACTGAAAGATGTGCCTGAGAGGTTTTGATTGTATTAACTTGGCTAGATGCCAGATTCAAAGAGTATGATGATTCAACTTTGATTTTACTTTAAATCACCCTTCTAAGATTTTAAGTACAAAAAACCTTTTTAAGTGCAATAGCAAATAGCTCCAAGGAAATGTTTTCATGTATGTGCACTAATTGATCAATTAATGGCTGGTTCACCCAATAAAACCTCAGAAAAAGTACCTGCTCACTCCTCAAAACCAATTTTTAAAATGATTAATGATGTATCTGTTTCACCAAACTTGGACAATGGATCCTAAATAGTATTCATTGTGCACTTAAACAGATATGAGCTACAACTGAATGTCGCCTCAATCCTGGATTTGAGTATTGCACTTGAAACACATAGTCAATATGAAAACTTAATTAATTTGTTTTTAAAATAACAAAGAATGCAAAACAATGACCCAAAACAAAAAATACCCCAAAAATATATCATTATGAATGAAACTCAAAAGTGCTTGAATTTCAGGAAATTCATTCACCTAATTCTCAAACAGTGCCTTTTCCAATAACTAGAGTATTTGGTTGGTTGGGTTTTATGGCACAAAGGCCCATTTGGTCACGCTGTGCCAAACGTCAAGTAATGGTATAGTTGTACAAGTGCACAAAGAGTTTTACTGTCTCAGAAGAGAGAAATACACCCAAGGAGAAATAGAACATGCGCTGCCTACAACTCACAGGTTGCTAGCACAGTGGGCAAACCAACTGAGTATTGACGACAACTCAGAATTTGGTTCACAGAATTTATTTTCTTCATGTATGAAAATTTCAATATCAAAATCACAAGTTAGTTACCTCAATTTTTGAATCAATTCATGACAAGGCATTTTATTGCGAGATAAAACTAAACCACAAACGTGGAGTAGCGTCTGATGATACCCGGCATCTCTGAAAAATTATTGTAAGTCATCGATTGAATAAAAAAACATGTTATAAACAAAGTTAACTTTTGACACAAATTTTTGCAGACATCAATTTTGATTTAAAGTGTGCACTTTTTCTGTGCTCAATCGCTACACCAGGCTTTCTTGTCGAACTGGGCGGTTGTAACAAATATTTTTAATAAACCTTTTAATGTGAAATAACAAAATATTTGATATCATATCTTAATAGGAAATATTATTTACAGACGTAAGAGGCCAAACACTTACTTCTCTGGCTGATTCCACAAGCAAACCGCTACTTTTCAAGTTTTTAAATTGACAAGTCACAAGTTCAGTCAACTTATTTGAGTGTAATACAGATATTGCACAACCTTGCGCAGTGTTACATTTTGTTATGCAATGCTTTGTTTTCACGTTTGTTTTTGTTTTGAAATCTTTCGATTAATCGTTTTTTTAATGCCAAGCAGCTCCGACCACTCGAACACTTTTAATTTTCAAAAGGGGTAAAAAGGATTTCTTTGCTATTTTTGATAATTTTATTTTTCAATTCCATTCCAGATTACTTCATGTTCATTTTGCTTTCCCCTGAAAAGAGGATATCTGCTAGGTATGAATGATCAAGGCAAAATTACCTTGGTTTCAACAATAGTTTTTCTTTTAAGCAAGAAAAAAGATATTTTGACTCTGATTATTGGAGGTTTCGTGTTTCTGAAAAAAGGCAATAAATGTTTTGTGAATTTGTATAAATTTAAAGTTTATCTCTGTTCATGATAACCGAGTTCTTAAATTAAAAAAATATTTCATGAGTAATTCGTATCCGTATGGCAACAATTATTGTAGTAACCAAATTGTTAAATAAATAAATAAAAAATAACTAAATATTTTGTATTGCTTGGTTTATCGACAGAATTGTAGAGCGGTTTTATTTCGAAAATGCTATTTTCATTTTTTATGTGATCATTTCTTGGAATGCGAAGCAAGGTTGTAAAGTAAGTACCGATTTTCCGTTCCATAAAGTGGTCCAGTTACCTGACCTAAACAGTACTTTCGAGTTCATCGTAAAGTTGAATGGATCAAACGTGTCAAAATCTAAGTGTTTGTATCTTTCTCCGTGCTTATTAATTAATGGTGCTACAAATGAACTTTTTCATCTTGTGTTATGACTCTTCTGTTTCATTACCCACACATTGAGAATCACCATTTGAATTATATTTACCCAAGCGTGGTTCATCTCGTAAAATTTGATCACGAAATGATATTGGTATTCAATTAAAACTAGCATTAATTGATGCATCGTAAAACGAAATTGTATCCAATTTTCAACTTCTAAAATGCCATAGGTATTTAAAAAATGTTTGTTTTGTATAAATTGATTAAATCTGAATTTTCATTAATTTTTTTTAATGAAACTTCAGATCAATATTGATATTTTTCAATTCTATGTCATCGGAGCCCCATCAAAATCCCCTCAAATGATTTGGAAATGCTTTGTTCATTATCAGCCTTTCTGTAAGTCAAATTAGTTTTAAACTGCAATCAGCCTGCTAAACATGAATAAATATCTTAGAGAGTAAATCTTGCTTAATTTTATTGTTGATCAATACATGATTTATAATTAATCAAAAACCAGGCATGTAGCAAATAAGAAAGAATTGAAGAACTTATAACAAATTTAAATTTGTTTCCTAGAATCAGGTAAAATATTGAAAGTGCTACTCAGTATTTAAACCTCTATTAGTTACACTGGTCTTGGGAGGTGCACAGTGACTTTCTTTCAATGCTATGTAATGAAAATAATATCCATAAAAATGTATTTTTAAATTTTAAAAATACATTTTTGGGATTTGTTTTTATAGTATGTTCTAAAAACTATTTTTATGAATAATTAATGCAAGTATTTGGAAACTTCGAGCACCTCGCAGATGCATTGCGATCTTATTTCTTTAAAAGATTCACAACTACTGGAGGGTGTTATATTTTAAGTTAAGTTATCAGAAGTAAAGTGGAAAATATACTTTTTCAGCTAGAATGACATTTTTTACATATTTTTTTTCAGTTGATATTGATACTGCATAATTTCACACAAGAATGGTTCCATAATCCCCTTATTAATGATGATTTCATTCTACACTTCTACATTTTAAATTTCATTTGAGAGTATGCTTTCTTGGTGAGTGATACAAAACATTTGCTTTCTTTGTTGCAGATAATTTCTTTATAGAAATTATAATGTTTGTATTAGTTATTTGACTACTATGATACATACAATAAGACTCAAATGCAGTAGAAGTAGGAATTTTACTATTGATAATCATGTTCAAAATCTGCTGTCCTTATATTTGAAGTTGTAAATGTAATGCATTTGTTTTGAAATCCGATTTTATGGATTAAAATTATTTAAATATAATTCTTCACTTTTCCAAATAACAACTAATTTAACTAGTAATTTAAAAGATATGCCTTTTGTTTTATTTCTTAATTGCATTGTCTCATGACTAGAATTTAGATAATCAATTTTCAGAGAAAATGTAGAAATTTATGAATTCCAGGTGCTGCTTCATTGATGCTACCTAGTATGTTTTGTAAAAGATGGCGACTGATATCAGTGATATAGTGAAACAAGGTTATCTTAAAATACGCAGCTGTAAGCTTGGTGTAAGTAGAAAGCTGTTTTTATTCTATCAAATAGTATTTTATGAAAGATGTGATTAGTATCAGGTGTAATGTTCTTTGATTGCATAGTTAGGAGTTTATTGTGTCCACACTTTCAATTCACACATTTATTTTCTTTGCTCTTTTTAAAAGACTGAAGTTTTACTAAACATAGCGAATCTCCATACAACACCATTTCAAAAATATTTTCAAAGCATTTGATAAAACACTCAAAACTTATTTTAAAAGGATTTTTACTGAGCAAAGTTTTTTGTTATAATTTTAAGTCTGTATTAGCTATGCACTTTCAAAATTAGTTATACATTAATCTAAATAAGAAATTACACTGTTTTTAGGATTGAAGTTTATTTTGTATAGCAGAAAGACCGATTTTTCTACTCACTGTTATGATAAGTTAATAAAAAACTGCATACCATATATTTTCAAAGTTCGAGATTTTCTTTTTAATCAATTGGGAGTAAAGTGTAACAAAAGTAAGAAAGCATTCAAAAGGTGCACAGCTTTTATTTAAATAATTTTTTAAAGTGCTTTTCATGGTTTAATATAGTTCACTGAGCTTTAAAATTTCATCTTATTGATATCGACTTTTCTGTTTACTAGTTTTGGTTGAATATGATGTATTTCTAAATTTACCATTCAAAGGATCGGTTTTTTGTTACTTCAGTAATTAATTTTATTACACTAAGGCTAATCAGACCAGGATCTACTGCTTAAAAGTGTTCCTCAACCACTTTAAACTTCCACATGAACAGATTTGATCCCAGGAAGTATTGTACTGAGAGTCAAAGCACTGACCAGACTGGCATCTAAATGCTTGGCAATTTTTATGCTGCTGTCTGTTTTCTCTTTGTTACCCAAAACCAGTTTTTCTGAAACATCCTGCGTAGTTTTGGATGTATTTTTTAGTGTTTGCTACATGTAAATGTTGTATTTATAGTCATTGTAAATAAACTCATTTATTAATATATAGCTGTGGCAGAGAAGATGGATTGTTTTGAGACGAGCGTCAAGTAAAGCCCCTTGTCGATTGGAAAAGTATTTTGATGAGAAAGCTGCCCGCTCTGTCACGGGCCATAAAATAGCACTTCTGACATCTGTAAATACCATATGTAGAGTTCCAAACAGTGTTAAAAAACATGCATTCACCATTTGTTTCATGGATTGCACCACAAAGTGCTTTGCTTGCGATTCTGGTAAGTATGAGATTTGGAATTGAACCTTAATGATAGAAATTAGAATGACTGAATACATTTTCAAGAAATTATGATTGAAGAGTTGGTATTTTTTCATTTTAAAAATGGTTATTTTTTTATTTTAAAATAATTCTAAAAATGCAAATTTTATAAACATCATCTTTATATTTGGGTTATTTTGTATTAAATTTGAAAACCATATTTTCCATTTATGGTTCCATGTTTTGAAAGAGTTAAAAAGTTTAAAATTATGTTACTTACATTTTTATTTCTTTAATTTTATATTTCAAAATGGAATTTGAAATTATTTTTAAATTTTATTATTATTTTTTATTCATACGTTATTGATTATTTAATTAATATATTACAAGAACTTCTGTCATGCCTACATCTTTGGGGAACCTCTATTAATTGTTTTAGACATTAGAGACCAACCATAACAGATTTTCCGTTATTATGCATTTTTACCATCAATTACGGCATTTTGGCAAATAGTGAAATTACTGTAGATATTTCTATTTGAGGCAAAAATCAGTGTTGTCGTCAAAAATCGCCAAATTAGTGTTCTATTGTCTCCCTTTTTACAAAAAGTTGCCAAGTTGGTGCCTTTTAGCCATCCAAATATTTCAATCCCTATTTTATCCACATTACAATGTTGCGTGCCTTTCAGTCCATATTATAATTTGGCAGTGGCTTGGCAACAAAAAATTGAAATCACGCCAGTGCCGTAACTAACTTTTCAATCTTTATGCATCCTTTGTACTAATGAGAATTTTTCCAGTTGCTGTATTTCATTATTGGAGCCAATGTGCCAGTAAACCAAATGTCACCTTATTTTGTTTTACTCCTGAATAAAAAAATTAAGTAACTTATTTTTTGATGACTTTTGCAGTCAAAACACCCAGACTAAGCAATTTTTCACTTTTCCAAAATTATTAAAAATATTTGAAGTTATAATGAAATATTTCTCAGGAAAATGTATTTAAATAGAAAAAATATTGATTTTACTGTTTCTATTCGCTTATGACAGCTTTTCCATGGCAAACCTGCATTGAAAACTTTAAAGTAGTGGAAAACTATTGAAATCATATTAGATAATGGTTGAATTATGTTTTGAGAATGGTTCTCTAAAGGAGAATTAATTCTGCAAGAAAGCAGCAAAACTAAAAATATAATTATATGTACTGTTTACCTAGTTACCTTTAATCTTGATTAAAATGTTACATTTATAAAAAGCTTAAAAATGCAATATTACGGGATCATTTCTGAAGTCACTTGATGGATTCCTAAACCCAATTGAAGGCTGGCATCTGCATTATGGTCAAGAGCAAAATAGCTTACATAAGCATGTTTGGTTGAAACTATTATGTGTTTAGGTATTGCTGTTCCGGAAAAATATTAATGGAGATGGAATTCATTAATTTGTTCAGTAAAAGAAAACTAAAAATAAGGTTCATGATTACTTTTAATAACAATATGCGAAAAACTTTGATAGTTAAGAAAATAGGGAAATTAATAGCATGTTACTTTTTAAGTAATACCACTCATGCACATATATCTTGAAAATTAATCCCAAATTCTCTGTTGTGTCATTCTTCCGGGACAACTATATGTCAAAGATAAATCATGTATTTCTGAATCTTTCGTAACGTAAATATACGTCTTAGACACTGATTTCAGGTTTTCTTGAAAGAGTTCAATATTTTTGTCATCTATTTGTCTATTGTAATATCAATGCTCCATTATCCCTTAACTATATTTAAACATTAGTATAACTGAAATTCTGTGCATCAATACTGAAAATAAATCCTTATTTCTGACATGGTCAACTACAGATTCACATCTCTGCTATACTTTTTCCATTCATTTATGTGCCACAATATCTGTTAAGGCTCAATCATGTGATCATATTGCTGAAATGCTATGTATTCATTACGTAAAATCGATCATCTCATTACTAATATTGTCAGCCAAAGTCCTCTGCATAGCAAATGCACATTAAAAAAGTAAACAAATAAATTCAATTCTGAAAGTTTGAAATAAAAGAATTATCTATAACACTTATCATTTGTTAAAATAAAATTATATTTGACCAATAAATACAATAATATCTATTAGAAATTTTACTTTTAAATATCATTTGGTAAAATATATCAGATATTTCACTCAAAAAATAATATATACTTTGCTTCCATTTTTTGTATTTATTTCTATACTTTACAAGACAAAATTTTCCTAAAATGGTGTTTATCTTGTATAATGTATTAAAGAAGTAAATTTGTTAACAGCATTCTTTACTACCAATGTTTATTTTCTTCGAATTAAAAATACTTAATGGTATAATAGGAAAAATATCTATTACAGCTGTCCTGATTTTGTTTTTCAAAACATCAATAAGTTGAGTGTAAAGTAAATTTTTAATTTGCTGTCCCTATGGCACTGTATTTTGTCAATGGAGTTTCTCATTTTAGAATTGAGTTCACAGCTTTTTAAATTGTGTCACATTTGGTGAAGCTAACTAGATTAATACAAGTGTTTGTTGCCCATAGATATGGAAGCTGACACCTGGGTGAAACTTCTTGTCCAAGAATCTCTTATTCCTCAGCCAGGGTTTGCCACTGGTGAACCTGATGTCTTGAGTCCTGGCATCCAAAAGGAATTGCAAGGTTGTATGCCTATTTTAGGTTGTGTCACTTATTTCTAATAAAAGGAATTTATTTAAATAAAAGCCATTTTATACTATTGCCCATTCATGTAAATCCAGCAATGTTATCTTAAACTGTAAGGATTTGTCAGCTAGCAAAATGAAATCCTGTAATAAACATGAGTGCTAACTTTCTGCTGCCTTGTGTTTTCCAATCTTTTGAAGAATTGTGTTAGACCCATGTTTTTCTATTATTTTCCTGTTGGTTTCTGTAATAGAATTTCTAATCACAATTTTCTACTTTATTTTTTTGGGGAAAATAATTTGAATTGTTTCAGATTGATATTATGCTGGTACACTAGTTTCTTACCATGTGCCTTTTTTCTTTGGGTATCTATATTTTAGGCTTTCTGAAATGCTTGTATTGTAATCATGTCTTTAGTTTCATAAAGCATGATTAGTGACACCTAAAGTTCTATTTTCTAAAAATTGTCACATTTAAAAATTTCTCAAGATTGAAAAAGAAAAATTATGTATATTTCAACTAGTCAGGAAATGCCAAAAGTAAATTCATGAATAACTTGCATGTGGCTTTTGTATTTTAATTTTACCATGCAAGTAATTTTATAGCTACACTTTTTATAAGGAACGTACACCATTTCTTGCACTTCAATCTGAAAATCCAAAAGAATTCTATTTGCTTTTAACTTGTATAACTTTTGTCTGAGATAAGTATTATTAATTTATTGCTTCATTAAATTCAGAGTCTGATATTGAAAATAACAGTTTATAAGTAGTTAAATTGGAGAGCTTTGAAAAGTACATAACTAAATGATCAAATCCTTACAAGCAAAAATTTAGTAATATTTCGTCATTATCAGTAGGTTTACTACAGGATTTTCTGTAGTAATATCTAATTTTTTTAGGTTTGCCATTAGATAAATAATTATTCAATGAGATAAATTTCAACTCGACTTATTAGTTATACTTAATTAGTGTTTATAATTAGTTTTATTTTGTTTCAGAACAATTTCATGTTTATCTCATGCCCACACCAAAGCTTGATGTGTTTGGAGAATGCTTGTTACAAGTGACTCATGAAAATATTTATCTATGGGATATTAATAACTCTCGAGTTAAGTTAGTTGCTTGGCCATTAACTGCTTTGCGTAGATATGGTAGTGATCCTTCAAAATTCACCTTCGAAGCAGGAAGGTAAGTACATTTTTTTTACTTTATCAATATGTATGCTTTGAGAATAAGTTATAATTTTGTTTATAGGTCATTCAATGCAAAATGAGCAAATCACCGATTTTAATGAAAATAAATTTTTTAATAGGTCATAAAATATTTTTGTCTTCAGTAAGTAGTTTTTGAAAAACAGATCTTCAAACATGCAACATTAAGCAATTTTGAAACTACCCTTCAAAGTTGCAAGTCATTAAAATGCCTGAAACTTCCAAAATATTTAATTTTGAACCAAAATATTTTGGATATCGTTATTTATGCATAAACTAAACCAGTGTACCAAATTTCATGAAAATTCGTCACCATATGGCCACAAGTTTTTTATTTTTGCTCATCTCACATAGGATGTCCCTTTTATGAAAATTTATATACAAAAATAAAAAAATTACAGTCTTATTCTACATATATATAGTTTTATCCTAAAATTGTCCCTTTATATTTCAGAATATTACTTTTCTCATTGTATTTCAACTTAAAGTGTGTACTGTTATGTCACACTACTATTGTCCAAAATCACCCCATGTTTTAAGGTTTTTTGTTATAACTTCTAAAATAAAGCTTTTTCTAAAGATTTGTTTTACTGATATTACCTCTAGAAAGATAAAATTATCTATATGTTATTCTATATGCAGTTTATATATTTAATTTTTTTGCATCTAACTTTGGACCATAGTAGTGTTATGAAGACACCACTAGTCCATTGAATAGTCCATCTTTTAATTAATTGATAAAGGATCATACTTGAGAACTTTTTGCAAAAGGTTAGGGGCAATAGGTAACTTGCACTGACAGTTGGCATTAAAAAAACATGGCAGTCAAAGTGCATTCCAACACCATAGCAATATTATTCAACTTATTTGTCATTTAGTACTTAAATGGTTCACAAGATGCTGCTCATATTCCAAATATCAGTATTTTCATGCATACTGGTGTTTAGACCAAAGTTGCGTGAAATTGCTGTATTTAATTTTTCTACTGCTTATGTGATTGCTATCTAAAATGGAATATTAAATTTTTAAAATAAAATAAACACCTTACATGCTCCTTTTTAAAGGAACATATTCTAACTGGATGGATGATTATTTTAATGTCTTCATTATTCAATAAACCTGTGTTGCCAAATTATGTTTGATAGCTGTATCGTGCAACTTATTTGCAATACTTCAAATGGTGGTTTTATTAAAGACCTAAATGTATTTATAGAGATAATCATACTTTTATAAATGTAATAATTTCAAGGCTGTCAGGGCTACCAAAATGCGAATTTTTGATACTACTTTTCAGGCCTTGGCAAGTGGGGGTATCTTTTCACTTAAAATCATCTAAAAATCTCCTATTTTCGAAATTTTGGCGACTTGAAAATTTACCTGTCAGCAAAAATTTAGTCCCTCTTTTGAACTATAATTTCTTCACTCTAAATTCAGTACAACTTAGTTTTGTGAATTTTCTTAGCTCTAAAAAAGTGCAGTTAAAGTTGGTTTGAAATTATTTCAAAGAATTTTTAAACCAGCTCCTGAATTCTCATGGGAATTACCACTATTCATTGGCAAGGGTTAAAGTAAAAGTGGGAAGTCTTGTTAAAAGGCAAGATGAGGCAAAGTTATTTCAGTAAGTTTATTTGTATCATGTTAGGCAAAAAATCAAAACTATTAGGTTTACTGAAAACGTAAAACATAGCAAAATATTATGTAGGAGAATGTATTAAGTGTTTTATTATAATTCGTTAGTATTAGAAAACTACTGGGCAATTTTATCTTTGAGTTGTGACTCAATCTCTAATAACTCATTCCACGTAGGAGAAAATGTATATTTATTATGGTCAATTACACACAAAAATACAAGAGAACAGACATGCCCCATCTCAATTAACGTTCATTGTTCTATCGTTGACAGTATATTAGAGAAAACAGTTGATACATCCATAGAGTAAAATGCCATTTGATGGCTTCTCAGAGTTATTGCTGCAATGTTTTGTATCAGTTTAATGTGTTGGCAAAATTTAAGCTAGTTGAATCTTTTAGGCAATGTGTTACTGGAGAGGGGATGTTTGTGTTTCATACCTTAGAAGGAGATAAAATTTACAGAAAAGTTCATCAAGCTACCTTGGCAATTGCTGAGGCTCATCATCGTATGAAAGAACACACTGATAAAGTTCTTTCTAATCAGGTAATGTAAAATTTATCTACTGAATTCCTTTTTAGTATTTGAGATAAATTTTACCAATGTATGAGTTGCAGAATTGATTATAATTAATGGTTATTTGTGTGTGTAACTAACAATAATCAACAGAACTATGGATAACTTAACAATAAATAAGTATAACATTACACTCAGAGAACCAACATGTCATCTTTGCATAATGGTGTGTCAGCAGCACCACTTGTATGAATTAATCATCGTTTGGAATGTGAATGCAATTAGTATGTAAAAACAATTATTCCCATTCTGCTGGGAACAATTGCCCAGCATAATGGGATGTCTTTTGCCTCCCTTTTTAAAATGCTAAGAAGTATTAACTTAAAATTTTTTTTACTTTGATATTTTTATTACATTTTTGTATCTAAGCTCTACTTGTATCAATGAAGTTTGGTGACATGGGATATAACTTAATTTTTAATTTTATTGCTGATACTGTGTTTCAATTGATGTATTTAGCAGTAACAAAAATTTCAGTCTGACTTTCAAATTTACTATGTATCCAAGAAATTTTTATCATGCCTCAGTACCAAATTGCACTTTTGTCTGTTACGCTTGTTTCAATACTTTGTTACTTGTTTCAATACTTTATTATAAATACTTCGTTTTAATTTTGGGAAAATTTACTACTTTCTATTTATCAATTTATTAGTATCACTGTTGATAAGTATTTGAATTGTACTTTTGTGTGCTCATACATTCTCCACCTTCTGGGTATTTTCATGATAATTATTAATTTCAGTCATAACATTCATTTCATATTTTCTAAATTTGATATGTTATGCAGTTTCTTGTTCTCCTTATGTAACAAGAAACTCAATCAACTCTTTGTCTCACACTCAAGTTTGATTGCATTTAATGGTCAATCTTTAAACATTAAAACATCCTGCACTCCTGTTTACCCTAAAGCATCCTAAAACCCTAAACGTGTAGAAATTTAGATGTGAACATATGAGTAAGGCTGACCCATTCTTGCCTTTCAGAGGGGATGCTAATATATTCAAGATCAAATAAACAAGTAAAGGAGCATTAGTAAATGAATTATGATTTGAAATCTGCTTGGTTTACTATTCTATTGCCATTTTTTACTGAACGAAAGCTATTTAGACTATGAAATCTGCTTGGTGTCAGGGGACACCAGCAAACGTTCTAAGTAAATTTAGCTTTAAAATTTTTCTAAATTGAGTGACATGAAAAAATTTATGCTGTGTTCGCATTAATTATTAAAAGTCACACGAAATTGTAAAAATTTTGCAAACTCTGTGTGGTGGTTATGCAAATCATCACAAGCCACCGATACATCACACCAGGAACAGTATGCCTGAAAATGTGTATTTAAACAGATTATCTATTTCTACACAGATCAAATCGAGCAGATCAATGAATTGATATTGCTGTAGATCAAATTCCTCTGTTAGATTCTTTTCTGAGTGTAATTAAACTTTTGCTTAAAATGTTATTGTTAATATTTTAACTATGTTACTTGTTTGTTAAAGTTTTCCTGATGATTTCATATCTTAATTTTGATAGCAGCATTATGGTATCTGTAAAATGGAAATTTTGAAACTTGTTTTAGTTTTGCTGTAGTAAATACCACATATGCAAAATGAAGAAAGTTGCAAACGTTGGACCTTCCCTATATCTATAAGGGTTGTGCCTCAGTAGTATCGTGACTCGCAGGTTCGATTCCTGTCACATTCTTTTTCCCCCTGTGTGTATTTCTCTTCATGTCACTAAAACGTTCCTGGTATGTGTAAATTTCATGATGTTGTCTGTCTTGTGTTTGGTACCTGTGATTTTGGCCAAATGGCCCTTGCACTATATAACCCAAACAATCCGATATCTATAATGACTTCAGCTTGTCATGTCAGAGAGGCTGCACTCCAATTAACTCTTTGAGGCACACGATTTTAAAGGAAAAAACCCCAAGTTGCACAGAATTGTTTATTCATTTATTCAGCTTCAAAATTAGTATAAAACATCAAATAACATGTTTTTTTTAATTATAAAACGATTTATTCACTCATAATAAATTTTTATGAAAAAACATTTACCGTTATCAAAGACAAAAATTCACTGTACCTTAAAATTCGCCAACCTTAATCACAACAGTTTCAACAACTTACTAATGCATTTTGACTTGTGTAAATTTTTGTTTTCAATTATTTACACATTTAGTATTGCCAACTCAATGTAGAACTTTAAATAAAATATTAAACTGTATGATTATGAGTAATTTCAGCTTTTTGAGGTGGGTTAAAAAATATCCCATCACACATAAAAAACTAAGCAAAAGGTGGGACAGTTTTTAACCCACCTAACCCCAAAGAGTTCAGGTGTTGAAATCATAAATGGATGTTCTAGTGTTAAACACATTCCAGTTGGCTTTTCCTTAATATTGTTTGTTTAACACAGGATTCATCATCTCAAAAGGGATCATCTTCAAGAAGTGTGTCTTATCCATCCGGATTTTCCGAATCCGGTTCATCTTACCATATTACGGAGGACAGTGACGACGATCATCAGGAGGCTGTCGTGTCCAACCCCGAAGTAGTGGAAGACCACAAGCGGATGGTAGCTAGCGAAGAGATTCTCATTCACCCAAGGCCCAGATCCAAGTGCAGCTTGCGCTCTCATCTGCTGCAGTATGGGAAGTGATGGAACGGATATCAGACATTGGGCGACATTTTGCAGACAAGAGAATATTTTTGTGTGCTTCTGTTGTCACTATCATTTTTTTGTATAAAAGTGGTACATATGGAGATGTTAATGCTGAATATGATATTTTTATTAATTTGCTCGAAGCATAACGGACATTAGGTTGGAGATGTATGAGTTACCAGGCCTGACAAATCGTAAATCCTACGAGAGGAGTTACAAATTATTTTCATCAAATAGTCACCGTTTTGAATAGTTCATGAACAGTGCATTTTATATTTTGATGTCATATAGCATTATTTGCAGAATAAGCGACAGGTGTCTCGGACCATGCTTTCATGACACAGAAAGAGGAAAAATATGCTTTTGTAAATAAGTGACTTTATTCTCTTAATACCGCATGTGTCAGAAAGTTAATTAAATTGCAATTAGGAATTCAAAGTAGATCTGAATGTAAATTTGGTTTCATTGTTGAAGAAAATTAATCTGTGAAGGGAAAATCTCATTTATATATGTAGCGTGAAAAATATATTTTTTCTATCATGATATCAAGCCATTTTTTCGATTCAAATTAAGTTTAAAAGCAGAATATTTTCATCTGTTGAAAATGGTCAGATATGTTTTTTCCCATTAACTTGTTTGTCCTGATTCAGTTGTGATTAAGTTTGATGACATTCATGTCAATGGAATTTTTGTATATAAATAATGTTCAATTATTGATTGACATGTGAATATATTTATTGTACATATACTTTCATCTATATTCAAATTATTCAAAGTTATATGTCGAAATATCCGCGATTATCTAAGCGAAGAAAAGGTGTTATGTTACAAAACCGTTTAAATATCTTGTGTGATACAGTTGCATGTAGAATAATACTTGCCGATTATAGATCTTATTTTGCATGAAAGGCATTTACATTAGTAAAATATGAATTCTTTCATTTATTTTGAAATTTTGTAAATGTAAGCTTGTTTTTATATATGCAACTAATAATTGTCTACTTTGTGTGATATGAGGATAATGGTTATATATTTCATGTATTCATTATAATTGATGAAAATGAGAAAATATGGATAAAAGGAAAATCACTTTTCAGCTGTTAAATTTATTTTAATTTGATATTTACAAAATTGGTTCTACTTTCCACTCTTGCTATTTAATAATTATTTTATAAGTTAAATCTAATGTAGTTTAAAGATAGAAAAACTTGGGATGTTTTCTTATCAAATTTCAATCCACATGATTTTCTTGAAAACAAAACTGATTTTTCCAAAATGAAGTTACAGGCATATAAAGTTGGAAGTATTAAGACATAACATACTGATTTTGAAAAAAATTCTTTCAAACATGCATTTTATTTCTTTCCTTTTTATTGATAAACATTCTTGAATTTTCCTCCTTGCCAGAAATCGAAACACATCAATTTCATGTTCTTGACTACAAAATTTGTATCCTTGATTTGATGTGTTCACCTGAAATTTAGAAATTAGAGTGGTTCTTTGCAATTTGAAATATAATTAAGTTGAAATTGTGTCCTGTTAAATCAGTCTTATGCATAAACTGTTGTAATGTATGTTAGATGAAACCTAGTGAAAGTTAAATACTTTTTGGACTACATTTTGTAAAAAGTTTTCATTTTAATATATTTTGAGAGTTGTCATTCCTAGTAATAACTTTTTATTTCTTAGAGTAATATATTGAATATTTCAGATTACTCTTTAAAATTCCTTCAAATACTCACTTTTATTTCTTCATTTTTATTTACACTATCATCATTTTGTGTATTGTGATTTTTGTTATTTAATCTTTTGAATACTTTTGTTTGCACATTATAAAAAGTTGTGGTACAAATGATTATTTTGTTTATCCATACACATTTTTGTACAGTAACTTATTTTTGAAGTTGTTTTTTTTTTATATCTGTGGAAACTGAATTTGTAACTTATAAATAGTTTGCAGTTTGAAGAAATTTTCCAATTTATCCATGTCGCAGGTGTAAACCATAATTTTTGGAATAAAATGTAAAAAATTGTTTTAAAAATTAAACACACACAATGATTTTTAAACATTTATGCAACTAATGCTTCTATTTCGCAAGCACTTTGCCTGTGGCAGCCCTGTATTTAAGGATCAATTGATACAAAAATTTCTTTAAGCATTTTTAATTGGGTAAAAGACGATTTAAAAATAGTTTTATGGGAAGGTAACTTAAGTTACCTAATTATAATGGTAATTAAGCAACAAAGCAGCTTTCATAAGAAATTATTGTTTTAAAGGTATGTGTTTATCTTGAAAAGATTCTTCATATTAATAATTACTAAAAGCTGAAATAGGCGGAGAGACTTGCTTAAGGACTTTTAAAAATGATTCAAGAAAATGGAACACAAACTGTTTAGCTAAAACTTGTCCAATTTTATCTATTTTGACAAGAATCTTCATTAGAAGCTGATTTAATTGTGTTTTTTTTGTTGTATTGATGTGTGTTATGTTGATTTGTTTATTGTATTAATTGAAAATCTTGTTACATTCCTTTTATAGCTTCCATCCAACCTGTTTTGAGATACCATATGCTTATGAACTTAATTTAGTAACAGGTGAAAATGTTATTTACATTCACTTATTTGGTTATCTTCTGACTTTTTTATATAAAGTTGTAAATTTTGCACTACCAGAAGCAAAAATTTTTATCATGTAAGAAAATATTTATGATTCAGATACAGTGAAATCTATGCTGGAAACGACTGTTATGTGACCACCTGTACTTTTACTGGAAAATATTTTCTTGGCACAGAATATCTGCATGTAGGAGTGTTAATTCTACACCAAGTGGCACCACATACTTTTCTCCAAGCTATTCCAAAAAACATTTTTTTTAAATATGTGCCAAATTATAAGTTCTGATAAAAAAGGTTGATAATTTACCTTATTTTATCAATGGTTTGCTCAAAATGTAATCATTTCCAAAATCTCAATAAAAATCTTTAATCTTAGCTTAAATATTTGCATGTATTTCACACCATTTTGTAAATATGGCCCTTGCACCATAAACCTCCAAACCAACCACACCATTTTGCATTAAGTATCACTAAATCAGTAGTGCCAACTACAGACTGAAGGCAAGCAAAAACAAATAGCATAGAGCAGAGTTGCTTTCCTACTAAACTTCCTTGCTAAATTTTTCATAAATCTGCTTCAATTACTTAAGCATCAAGTCAAAATAAGTGCTCCGAAAGATGCTCCAAATCATACTTTATTAATAAACAACCCTGAGCATGACACTTGCCCTAAAAGACCACCTGTGTTTGTAACCACTTTTTAAAACCATGAATGGTTGCCATACATAGGTTTCACTGTACTTAACCATAAAATCATTTGTTATTGACAGTCCATTTTTATATTCATATTAAGATTTTGTCTCATTCTTTAAATTTTTATCTTGCATGACATACTTGATAATATTTAGTGGTAATAGGTGTTGACTGTAATTTCCTTTATCATGAGTGTTGAAATTTCTTGGGAATGTCTATTTTTGGCTTAATCACTGAACATCTCATTCATAATTTTAGGAATAATCATTTGTGTGTGATGAATAGTTTAATATATTTTCTACTTTTTTAAATGCAAATTTTTTGGCAGTTATTTTGCAATCATGACAAAATGATACCAAACTTTTGACATTGTACGATATTAAATAAAAGCTGACTTTCTATTTATAAAATAAGCTTGAAAGAACAATGAAATAGGATCGAAAGCTTCATAATAAGAAATATTAATTCTGAAATAACTATCCATACAGCTACCATTTAGATTTTTAAATGTCTTGCAACGCTTTCTTTTGAATTGATGCATTTCGATGCGAATTATCATTACTGATTACTTCAGTGAATACATATTTAAGTTTTATTCTTCTCAAACTTCTGAGTTGCTGTCGTAACTTTTACTACAATAAGCTCAGCATGATACAGCTGTACAGAATTTGTTTTCAAAATTATGGACTCCTAACTACACATAAAACTTATGTTTGAAATTACTTCTAGTAAATTCTAACACCGATTTTTTGTTTACATTATCAATAAGCAAGCTAACTTGATAACAAAGGAATATACTTTGCTGAAAATTTAATTGTAAGGTTTTCAATGTTTTGTTCGAAGGAGGAAACTGAAATTTTAAAAATTTATTTGCACTCAAATTACAAATGATAATCTGAATGATTTCTAGAAAATTATCCGCTGAATGAAAACCGAATTTTATTATATTACTGTTATATGTCTATATACTTGTGATTTTTGTACAGTTGGAATCTCAAAATATGGGTATGTGATTTCATCCAGTATTTATTTATTTTTTATCACTTTGAAAGAAAAACATGTCTGTAGCAATTGAAATCTTTTTATCACTATTTATAAACATACTATGCGTTTTTTGCATCCAATTTGCATTTGCAACACTTGCAGTCAGCAATTTGTCATACTCAGTAGGGATTGTCCTGTTTTATGAAAAATGTATGTCTTGGATATTCTGAGAAATCTATGCTTTATACAATGCTGAAATTATACATCTAAAGATTTCTTTAAATAAAAAGACTTCATATAAATATTGACTCTTTATTTATAGTAGTTTGGTGTTATATATTTTAAGTTGACATTCAAACAAGATCAAAATCAAAAGTTGAAATTTAAAATTTTTGAATTGAAACACTTGTATGAGGATTCTTGATTTGATTTTTTTTTGTCAAAGAATACTTTGTTATAGATATTTATCCATAACAAATTTCTATAATTATTGCTTATCAGTGGTAAAAATGATTTTTGATATCACATACTTTATATTTGCTGTTAACAATTAAATTACCTAACTACATTCTGCAGAATCCATTTAAACCTATTTTGAAATTTTCTTTGGACAATCTCGGTACTTAATTTGTTTTTTCTATATTCTAATTTTCATATTTAATCGCAACATTGCATTAGAAAATATTTTCGAAGTGCATACAAGAGAAACTGATTTTTGTTAAAAAAAATCGTAATTTGTAAAAAATCTGGAATTTGACATTTTGAGAAAAGTAGATACATTTTAAAAATTGGTGAAGAACAAAAGATTTTTTTGTGAAAGAATAATTTTATTCCTATTTGTTTACATTTGAATTTATTTATATATTAGAGAAAAAGCTTTTTTTCATGTCATAAAACTTCTTAAATTCCATAATTAAAGGTAAAATAAGTATCGCCTTGGGGTTTTTCCAAACCACTTTCTGTCAGGTTCTATTCCTACCTTAGTGTATTTCTCCTTTTGTGTCAGTAAAACTTTCCTCGTGTTATTTGACGTTGTCTTGTGTTTGGCGCAGCTTGGCCAAATATGGCCCTTACGTAATAAAACCCAATGTCTCGTATTAGCAAGCCTTATTACATGTTTCGTCCCCTATACGATACTTCCCAATTGGGTTCATCGGTAGATGTAATGGGGCAGGATATCTCGTGTAGTTGATCTCATTGAGTTCGCTCGTAACTTCGTAACTGATATTTAGCGCAATTAACTCGTTTCCGTTAGTCTCCAATTCTGAGACGAACTGCAGTTTCCCTGAGTGCTTTATAACGAAGTGCCTCAACTAGTAGCGGATAAAGTCGTTTTAAAGGCCTAGGCATATGTAACTTTAAGGCAATTCCCAGATTTGCTGACCCAAACAGTGACTCCCGAAATTGAGATATACACCATGTAGACATCTTCAAAAGCCGAGAACTCTAATAACTTATATTTTAAACTTAATTTTTATAGGAATGATTAAATGCACATTTGAAAACATTAAAAAACAACTCCATACTTACTATATTTCTAAAAATAGATTTTTAACATCAAATTTACAAAATTCTAGTTCACAAAATTGAGTATACACCTACAAATTTCGTCTAGAAACATTAAAATCGTAAAATAAATTTTGTTGCAAATATTTTTAAATGTAGAACAACTTCTGAGCTGAGAAACAACTAAAAAGCACTTGTGTTTTCTGAAAAATTTTGCCCATTTGTCTCGGAATCGTTCTTACGTTCTGTGCTCTGAATATAGTGATTTTACCACTTTTTTCTTCTAAGATCACACATTTTCGAGCTCATTGAAATCCTGAAGTTATGGTAGGGCGTATAGTCGCTGCTTAAACTGTAAAGGAATTTTAACTTAAGTATTTTTGCTCTGTACACGATAATTAGACACAAATTTGTCTAAATCCAAGTTTTGAAAACTTAAAATTGTTCTTCAATAGAGTTAAATATTTCATAATTTCATTAATAAAAACTAAATTTCCAATCTTCCGAGCCAGCATAGATACAAACACTATACACGCACCTAAACATTTCCATGTTTAATAGTGGGTATAGTGTGCTGTGGAAACGATTCACTTTTAGAGTTCTTATAAACATAATCGGCCCTTATATCCAGAAACATTGAATTTCTTTCTTAGCTAAACGGCTAGCAAATGGAGGGTTGCGAGTTCGAATCCAACCAAAGATCGTCGTGTACAAAGGGGGCTGGTGCACGTTAAATTTGGTGACCTCAAATGTCCTCACGTTGGCGTGGTATGGAAGTTTAGAGAGTGGAGTACCAGCTCAGGTGTGACCTCGTCATCTGACCGTGGTCTCAATGGGTTCAAAAATGTGTGGTTCTAGAAGGAAAATAGTTAAAAATCACGATATTCAGAGCACAGACTATAAGAACGATTATGCGACAAATATATTCAGAAAAACAATGCAAATTTTAATTAATTCAGTACCTCTCAGCTCAGAAATTGTTTTACATTCAAAACTATGCGTAACAAAATTTTATTTTACGATTTTATTGTGTTTTCGGATGGAATTGGCTGGGCGAATCTCAATTTTGTGATCTAGAATTTGGTATAAATTTGACACTGGCAACTTCTATTTATATAGAGAATATATAATTGTTTTTTTGGGGCTTAATATGTTTTTAAATGTGTATTTTACTATTCCTTTAAAACATGCTCAATTTTTTAATTATCGCGTAGTTTTCGGCTTTTAAAAATATTTCTTGAAGGTGTATACTCAATTTTGGAAGCTATTGAATTTCTACATATTTTTATTACAAAATCATAAATTGAGTTGTGATAATAAATAAATACTATTTGTTACGTAGCAATAAAATGTTACAAGAAAAATTCATCCAAATCTGTTAAGCAGAAGTAAACCAAATTTTCCATTGAGTCGTTTCAGTGGGTAGGTAGTTGTATTTGCGACTCACTGGAACAACTCAACGGGTTATTAACGACGATCCGGGATTAACCCCTATGGGAAAGATCCGATGACAATATTTTGTATTTCATGGTCAGATGACGAGGTGAACACCTGAGCTAGCACCCCACTCTCCAAACTTCCACACCACACCAACGAGAGGACAGTTCAGGCCCCGACAGATTTGACGTGCACCAGCCCTCACGTACACGACGATCTTTAGTTGAATCGAGTCTCAAATTCGCAATCCTCCGGTTGCTCATCCGCGACTTTACGAGCTGGTTTACCGCGGTTTCGATACACTGTACTAGTTCAAAAATGTGTACAAATTCATTGTGATTAACACTCAGTATTAAAATTCCTCTTCAAAAATAATCACTGATTTTAGAAAAAATTTTCCAACAGGTCAAATTCATTTTAGTCGTTCATGTTATAAAACACTTTTTGCCTTCTCTTTATGGTTAAAGGGACTGCGACAGTCCGTTTGGAAGAGTAACGGATTAGCAACCGGACTGTTGCGAGTTCGAATCCAACCAAATACCGTCGTGTACAAAGGGGGCTGGTGAACGTTAAATCTGTCGCGGCCTCATGTCCTCACGTTGGCGTGCTGTGGAAGTTTAGAGAGTGGGGTACCAGCTCAGGTGTGACCTCGTCATCTGACTGTGGTTCAAAATAATCGTTGTCCTCGGATCTTTCCCTGTGGTATTCCGGGGGATCCCGGATCATCGCCAATAGCCCGTTGTGTTGCTCCAGTGCGACGTTAATTAAAATACCTACCTACCTATGATTATAGTCATTTAAACACTCACTGAAATTGCTCGCTCACTATAAATAAATTATATCTGTAAATATAAGGAAATGAGTAATGCAATTTGTGATAAAATAGAAAACGCAAGCGATATTTATACAGAAAGTGGAAACTTTAGACGAGATATAAAAGTGAAGTAAGCTATGGTAATCTTTTATGTGCCCATGATCTGTGGTCAAAACTAGTAGTAACGTGATCCTTAGACTCTTCACGCATATATAGTTTTCGGACCCTCGCAATACATTAAAAGGAAAAGCTGAAAATGATTCTATCCTGCTGTGCATATGGATGTAATTTCAAATTTATTAAAGATGGAAATATTACGTTTCACGGGTGAGCGATTTACATTTATTTAAAAAGTATTTCTTAAAAAAATAGTGTTTTTTAACCTTTCCTGGTATGATAAAAGGAGATTTTCTGACTTTGTGTATTGATAATAAAACAATTCCAACCTTTGTAATCAATGCATATCCCGCAATAATGTTTAAAATTCTAAATGCATTAAAAAAACTAATTCAATCAGGTGGTATTTGCTTTTATAAACTGTGCGTTGATAATTACTTTTAATAAAAATAACAAATTTAAATTGTACTGAATCGTTTTAAGTCGTGGCGATGATTTTTTACGAAAAATCGGATGACTATTTTGTTAAGTATGTTATACGATAAATAATGTTATGAAATGGTAAAATATAAATTTAAATATGTACTTAAAATTTAATTTCTTGCTGAACAAAAATGTTGTTTCAACCCACCCGTCAAAGAATGAAAATTCAGATAAATAAATGAAGGTTGAAACTAAAGTATTATATACAATATGAAATTGATTGATTAAAATATATTTAAGGTATCTTGCAGACCATATATAAATGTGAAACATATTTATATGAACTTTGTATAACTTTTGGTGATAAATGTAATATCTTTTATTTGAAATATATCTAAAATTTCATTCTAATTACTAGCCAGTCTCTCACCACCTGCCAGTAAGTGACCATTTCCGCCCACTTCTCATTAAACCAAGCAAATTAATTTATTCCAAGATAAATTAAATTTATATTCCTATAACCAACAGACTACTGGAATAAAAGGGTAACCAATCTGAAGTTCACTAATTTGTCGTTTTATTGATAAAAATTTAAAGCGAAACTCAGGTTTCAAATCATTGGGATCTATGAAATCACAGTATAGTGGACTTGTTCTGAGGAGTGATGTTCCTATCTCTTAATTCATCTAAATTCTATTTCGTTATTTTGAATAATATCTATTTCGTTATTTTGAAATAAAATTTTACATAAAGGTAAATAAATATCACTCATTTTGATATACATAGTAATTTTTCATATATAAATTAATTTTAAATTATAAACATTGTGGTCAATCCACCGGTAGAACAAAACTGCATGTGTTCCAGTAATTGACCAATGTGATCAATTACTGTATTTTTAAGTAACTATTGATTTAAAATTTGAAGTTAGATATTTTATGACTAATTGTTTGGCAATTGTTTGGGGTAAATTAAATAAAAGACGTGTCTATATCCAGTATTTGACCAGATGGTCAATAATTGGAAGAGGTGATCCAGTACTGATGATACATGTAGAAACAATGAAAGTTTAGTAGGAAAAGAGTCTATATAGTACTTCCAATTTACTCTACATCTTCTGTTAGTTCTGCATTCTAATTCTAGATCACATGACCTTAGAGTCTTACCTTAAAAGAAAGGTTCAAGTTGAAAAGACAGAGATTGTTCCATGCAGATGTATCTAAAAGGTGGTTATTATATTGTGAAAGAAAGGATAAAATAAGGAAAAGTTAAGAGGAAAAAAGAATAAAGGCAGGTTCTTATCAACCCAAAAGAGAAAATAAAATCAAACTGATAATAGAAAAAGAGAAAATACTTCCAGACTTAATTAGAGTGAAGATAGTGAATTTGTGAAAAATGTGAAGGTAACTGGTAAAACGAAAAAAATTGTATAAAAGCATGTGATGTAAATGCGATAGTTGCTGTAAAACTTATATATATATAAATACATTTCAAAAACATTTTTTGCAGGTTGAATTGGATGATTTTTGTCTGATGACAATGGGATGTAGATTTTTTGGAGAAATTGATGGAATTTGCAGTGACTGACTTTAGTTTCTGTTATAATTAATGCCAAAGAATTATTTAATGTTGCAATATTTATTTTATTTGTTTTGATAACATTATTAATATTAGTTTGTTAGATATTTGAACTAGTTTACTTTTATATTTGTACTAACCATTATTATAATTTTTACCTGGTCAATATTCGATAGTTAGTTATTTTACTAAATTTTACTTAGAATATAATGTAAACATGTTTAGCCTAGCTATACTTCATACAAGTGTGCTGGTGATCGATAAAATATTTATACAAAAATTACAAATAATGAATTTTATTTGCAAAAATAGTGACCAATTACTGGATGGTTAGTGGTCAATTACTGGTCCAATCACTTCTGAACTTTGAGATAAAAATTTTAAGAGATTATCAAATATTGAAAGTTGTATTACAGCTCATTTTAATGACCATCTTTACAAGATACCAAGTATAAAAAGTCTTGACAGTGCAATTGCAAATTATCTATAGGGAAATCTTTTTATGAAAATGATCACTAACTGATCAATTATTGGCTGGTTTACCCTATATCTAAAATATATATAAAATCTTTTATTTTAATTACACAGAACTATTGTGTTTGTTGAAAAGAGGGCTTTTCTTAATATAATTTTCTCTGTTTTTTTAAATGTGACGTTTTTAATGGAAAACCAAGGCGTGAACAAAGATTCAATAAGTATTGCCTAGTTATTTTTTGAGGTATTTATTCTTTTACATAAACTTAGCGAGAGTCCAACACAAAGAGAGAAATCAATACAGCTTATTATTGAAATAGCATAAAATAGAGAACGAAATTTAACTTCTTTCGACCTAATTCTAAAGCTGAAAATGTCCTTTTCGAAAACATCTGCTTGACACTCCTTATTTTTGCTTCTCATATTATAAATAAAACAAACGATATAACCAATTAATTCTTTTCCAATTCCAAACCATTTCTATTTTTCTTCCTCACGTTTTGTAATTTTGTGATAAATTAGATAAATTCGAGCAATTTCTGAAAACATTTCTGTTTTATATTGTTTTTTCAATTCGATAAATAGGGCGACAGTGATAAAAACGCCTTCGACAGCGAAATGAAATATCTAAATGAATAATCCTTCTGGTTTTTCGAGGGAGCACACCTAAATTTTTACCTCTAAATACGGCATATTGAAAAATAAAAATATAAAACTGTATGCTTACACAAAATAGGCTTTCCTATTAATCGAATTTTTTCCATTGATGCAATTTTCTTACATTGAGAAAACTAAGTTTTTAAAGCCTTGAATTGGTGATAACTTTTCCAAAAGCAAAACATTATAGGCATTCCCCCTCGAATGATTTTAAATAATTGTTTGTTTATGAAATGTGTAACTTTAAATAAAACTTGATAGTTATCTGAAAGGAGAGTATTTTAAAGATGTGTAGACCCCTCTGTTGAAAATCCTTTTATTCAGTTTGTTTGAATTTAGAACTTTTACTATATTCTATTTATTAATTTTCCCATAGATGAAGAAAGGAGAAATGTTTGAGAAAGAAATATCAAGAGAACTGTTTTGAGAGCAAAAGAGAACTGAAACAAATCTCAAAAGAGAACTATTTTGTTAAAATTTCTTCATCATTTTAAGTAAAGTACTTTTTATGTGTTTTATATATGATATGCTTAATACATGTGCTAAAGTTTTATATATACATAATTGCTGGTTATGTATGTAATTTGAATATGACAATAAAGAAAGTTTACAAGAACTTATAGTTTATTATTTGTCTTTTGTATTTCTTTAAAGTGCTGAATTGTAAGTGCATCAAATTTAACTCAAAAAACTACACAGAACATTTCATAAAACCATAGTCATAGAAATTTAGAAGTGTAATTAACATTTTTTGCTTTGATAAGTTTGGAAATTTAAAAGTACATATATGACTTATTTTCATACTTTTTAAACAAGAAGTCTAACAGTGAACGTAATAGCTCAACAATCTCAAGTATATAAGGCTTCCAAAAGCAAAGTAGATATGGTAAATGGGTATTCATTATTGATTCTTCCCATGTGGAAAGATTTAATTTAGAAGCCCTATAGCTAACTTTTAAAGATTGCCCAATTTTTTCACTATTTTTTAACTTTATACATCAGAATTATGCAAAAATGCTCAATGAAACTCATTGACAAACACATCATTTTTCAATTTACTTCAATTCATATTTATAAAAGTTAAAATAGTAATCTTAATTGTTGCTGCTATTTGATATAAAAGGATAATTAATATTGTTGCCTCCCCCTTGTATTCTTTTTAAGGGGAAAAATTGTGACGAATCTAATGAAAAAATTTGAATTATTGGGACAACTATTTCTGCATTTATGTTTAAAACCTCTAATTTCATAATTATTTGTAATTTTATAAATTTTTTCATACAGTTATTAATATTAAGCATCCACAAAAAATGTAATAAATATTTTTTCAGAGACAAATTATTAATGATTTAATGGTTGACAATAATTAAGTTGTGTTAAAAATGAGTTTGGGCAAACCCATGAAATATCCTTATGGCCATTCACGCATCTACCCTGTCATAAGATGTTATATCGCCAAACGAGGTGATAAAATGCCAAATCGGCCAACCAAGTTAATTTTTCACAGAGCAATCACGTGACTACTAGCCGACATATTGGTCACATTTTCTGAAGCTCCGCAATAGCAAACTCAGTCTACTTATATTTCACGTCTATAGTGAAAACGCGTACGTGATATTTTAATTCACTAAGTAGGCAATTTTTGTTTGGCAACGTTGTGTAAATATGTTTAGTTTAATGTGATTTAGAATGTTCTTGTAGGTTTGATGAGAGATTTGTTTGTAGTTGAGTAATTTTGAGCTGTAAGTTTTATTTAGTTTTGTGTTACTGAGTTTTTCTGAGATTATTACAGGTAGGTAGGTATTTTAATTAACGTCGCAGTGGAGCAACACAACTGGCTATTGGCGACGGTCCGGAATCAAACCAGGAGATCCGAGGACAACACCACGTAATTTTGAACCATGGTCAGATGACGATGAGATTACAGAGGTTGAAAAGTATTTTTTAGTTGTGATATTTATTAATTCTGAATATTTTGAGTTGTAAATATTCATGAACAATGAATCATATCAAGGGTAGTCAATGCGCCCTTTTATTTATAATTGATCTACAAAAGATAATAACAAGAATATATGAAAATCTACCAGTCCAAATTTCAGCGTAGTTGTTTGCGAAATAACTACTCTTTGTTTTGCCACCTTAAATTTTTTTTTTATATTTTATGAATGAGTATCCTCTAGGAATATAAGTGTAACCGTTCAGGGGTTCAGGGGCGCTCCAAGTATATCTGTGTAGAGGGGGTTACATTTTTATCGTAAGCTCTTTATTAAGTGGATGATTAAGCTTTAAAAACTTTGAAATATTGACTAGTTTCAAACTTAGACTAGTTATTTAGACTAGTTTTGCTAAGGGGTAACCTAGAGACCAGTTTTAAAGTGACTATTCCAAGAAGAATAGAGTTTGTATTGAAGGGAAAAGGCGTAAACGTTTCAATGAAGTATTAACATTTTCAATTATTTTATTCAAGCACAGTAAATGAGAAATGGAACACTTTTGTAAATGGGCTAAAAGCAATGAATAAATATAAGTTGACTGCAAGAAGAAAATATCAAAACACCTTTATACACGATTTTTAAAGAAGCAATCACTAAATTAAATAAAGATATTTTTCCTTTTTATACCATCTGGGAGGGGCTTAGGCCCCATAGCCCCCTCAATAGGTGCGCCCCTGAATCCATCAAAAACCGCAGACACATTCTACCTCTGGATTATTGATAGCAATGGCAATCAACGTCATCCTCACATTCAACGTCATCTTGAATGTCATTAATCTGGTCTGCGGGCCGGTTAAACCTGGCCGGAAGGTCAATCTGCGGGCTTGATAAAAATATTTTTTGGTCGTACTTGGTCTGCGGGCCGGATATATCTGTCCTGAAGACCGCATATGGCCTGCGGGCCTGAGTTAAACCTATTCGTTGCAAATCATATATCTTATGTGTATTTTTTGTGCGGACGCTACCTGATCACAATCAAAACACCAACTATTTCTCAAATAGCTAGCAGCGGGTATGTATGCAACTCAACTCGCAATTTCGGATCAGAAATAGGGCTCGTGTTCTAAATAAATTAAAAATAATATAGTTCGTTTCATTTTCCTCCTCACATGCTGTGTTTTCTATGTATTGTGATGCCCGTTTATTTAATGTGCTGTAAATAGAAATAAACATGTTTAGTAAATTCTGAATAAAATCTCGTATCCAGAAGGATTTGTAGCGTCTTACTTATCTATTTAATCCCCAACAAGCTAATAAGCACTTGAATAGCAACAAGTGATTGCTAGTCCGTTGTATTCGTATCTCAACAGGGCTAGTTTTCAATAACCCGTAATAAAAAAACAAATTGGAAATTTTTTAAATTTTTAATGGTAAAACATCTTATGCACCACCTTGTTAAAAATTATAATTATGAGTCTCGTAAATTATCAAAAGTGTTATTGGGAAAAGTTTGTAGGAACATTTGTCTTTCTCAATTACCACAGTTCCATGCCAACCGATTCTGACTTGCATGTGAGGTTTTCCTCTGATAATGAAAAGGAAGGAGAAACACTGAAGGCATTGCACGATTTTGCCAAAAGAAGCACTGGAGTATCATTAGGGAAATAAGGGATGACCACGTGATTACTGCACTCGGACTTGGAGGTATGCATTCGATTTGACTGGAGGATGGAAATGGAAAGTGAAATGTGAGAGGGAGGGGTAAGTGATGATGAGAGGACACGTGACCCTCCAACCACGCGCTGTTGACGCCCGTCAGTCGTTGCCATGGAGACGCTCGATGCATTTAGCTGGGTTCTGTTTGCGGTTGTCGATTTTTGGCGGAATATCGCTGTTTTGAAGAAATATGGAAAATATTTATTCATCATTTCTAAATTACAGAAAAAGGCTTTGTTCGGAGATTCTACTTCTCGCAATCCTAAAAATGTCTATTATTAGTCCCTCAATTATTTCATATCCACTATACACTTATAATTTGGAAACTATGCAATCGTAGCCAAGTTTATTTATACGATGTAATTCATTAATTAAAAACTATTAGTGTCTTATCATTAGTTTGTGTTACATTATGTGTTTCTGCAATGCATTAATTTAAAACCATCAGAATTTAATCATTTTAATAATTTAAGATTCGTAAGCATTTCAATACGTCAGACGAAACTTGGAAATTCTTAGATACTAACGTCATTGATTCATAGGATCCAGCTTGAAGATAGGTAGGTAGGTAATTGAATTAAAGTCGTACTGGAGCAATAGAGCTGTCTATTAACAACGGCCCGGGATCAATCCCGAAGGGAAATATCCGAGGACAACACCTCGTCGTCAGATGACGAGCTCAAAACTTGAGCTGGAAACCTACTCCCCAAATTTGCACTCCATGCCAACGGAAGGGCATTTGAGGCATGACAGATTTAATGTGAACCAACCCCCTCGTACACGACAGTCTTTGGTTGGATTGAGTTTCGAACTCGAAACCCTCCGGTTGGTAATCCGTTACTCTTCCAACCGGGCTATTGTGGCACCTTAGCTTAAAGTAGAGATGAAATCTAACATAATACGGATTATAATTTACCAGTCCTCGAATGCAACACACTTTTTATAATTGTTCACAACATCTACATTAATTAAGGTATAAGTTTTTTGAATAAACGGAATTTTTAAAAATTCTGAATCTAAAGTAAGTGTCGAATTCATTTGGAAGGGTCATGTCTGTCAAACTCGTTGGATTTTAGGAAGAAAAGGCCATGTTTGATCAAGCTACACCAAATAACGTCAAGTAAATGCACACACACACAAGGAAACCTTTAATGATATTAAAGAGAAATACACCCAGGGAAGAATCGTGTTGTTCTAGGATCTTTCCCTTTGGGTTTGATCCCGGACCATCGCCGACAGCCCGTTCCAGTGCCGACGTTAATTAAAATACCTACCTACCTAGAGAAAAATCGAACCGTGTAGCCTGAAACTCGCAGGGTGCCTGTCAAGAGTTCAGGGACTAAAGATTTAAAACTACTATTTTTTTTATAATACTCCAAAGAAATTTTTTAAGGATTTTAAAAATGCGAATGAACTGTTAAAGAGACAATTTAAAATTTTATAAATTCCACATGTTTGCTCTTGTTCGCGAACAAGATAATTGTGAAATATGATGCGGTTTTATCCTGAAAAGTTACTATATATAAAACTATACAATAATACTTTTAAGTTTTGTTAAAAAAATCTTGCAATTTAACCCTCCTGGTGGTTGTCTCGACGAGGTTTCTGGTCATTAGCAAAACTGACCAGATCTTTATGTACGATGTACGAGATATATCGTCCATCAAGATCTTGTCGTCTTTTGTCATTAGAAGAAAACGGACCAGATCTTGATCTCGTCCTAATAAAAAAATTGGTATCATCACGGTATCATTGGTATCATCACGGACCAATTGGTATCATCACGGACCCACGAAGGGTATCTCGTCATTAGCAAAACTGACCAGACCTATATGTACGATGTACGAGATATATCATCCATCAAGATCTTGTCTAATATCATTAGCTAAAAACGGACAAGATCTTGATCTCGTCCTAATAAAAAAATTGGAAATATCTTGATGACGATACATCTCGTTATTTGTAAAATTGGTCAGATCTTGGTAGAGGAGATATCGCGTCAAAACCTCTTGGAGGGTTAAAACAAATTGAGAAGTGTTAAAAAGTTAATGCTATGATTATCAGCTCCGAATGAATATTCTACCATGATGACATTCACAGGTTCATGACGGTATGCACAAGATGTTTTGTTTCAGAATCGGAGGAATTCGATCTTTTTTCGTTTCGCTCTCACCGCAGGCAAAAATAGAAGGGGAAGCCATGGTCCTAGTTACGTCATTGTTACAAATTGTTTGTTTTCCCATTCCGTCAAACTGAAACCATTTCCGCTCGAGATAGTCTTCGTGTCGGCCTTTAAAAATAGAATAAAGCACACGAGGCATCTCCATAAAAGGGTGAAAATTCTTTCTTAGATTCCGAGGGCCACATCAATCGATTGATGGATAATGACATCAGCAAACGTGAAAGCGTTCCCGTAATGGCCTCCTTTTCTGGTAATAGCAGCCTCTTCAGAGATATGAAGCAACGAAATCTTCACTTTTGCCCGATTGTTTATGAAACAAAGAAAGTCGAAAAACTGAATGTGCATGGAGCTCTCTTGGAAACTGTGATTATCATAATACAGAGACATTACCACAACGCAATCTATTTCGCGCAAGCATTTCCAGTGACAGGATGGTCGAAAACGTTGTCTTAACTGCTCAAAGCAGACATCATTGTCATTGCGGTGGAAAATTAATGTTAAATTATATGCCCTCTGTAAATGGACAAAAAGAAAATGGCAAATGGTTGCTTTGGGAACCAACTGCGTTCTTTTTGAGGTCAGGATAATGCTTGGGAATTATAACGCGCCAGTTCAAGTTCGAAACATTAGGTTGCATGGATGTTTGGAAAAGTAGGAAAGTCGTTTTATGAATGATAAAGGAGTTTTATGGCGCTATTTCTTCGAGGTTCTTTGAGGGGGGGGGGGGTTGCGTTGGTTAACCCAAATACAGTTCTGGTGTTTGCTTTTTATGAAGATAAAAATGTTTTGATCTAATTGAAAATACATTTATTTTAAGTAAAGTTTTTGCAAAGGAAGAAAGAAAGTAGATTTAACAAAATTTAGAGCAATAGAATTTTTGTAGAAAAATGCACGAAATTCCGATTTTTAAAAGGATGCTCGAGTAACTGACAAGTCTGCAACAACAACTTATAGCAATAAAACATTCATATTGAAGTCTTATCCAAATTTGGAGGTGCTGTGGTTATTTCCCTTCGGTATTGATCCCGGACCATTGCTCCTGTAGGTAAATTCTCCCATTGCTCCTGTAGGTAAATTCTCCCATTGCTCTAGTAGGTAAATTCAACTACCTATCTATTACTCTGGGGTGTGGCTGAAGCCCCATTGGATGAGTCACTGGTGTTACAACATACTATTGAACTGAACCCTTAAAGATGAAGGGCCGCGGTGGCCCGGTTGGAAGAGTAACGGACTTGCAACCGAAGGGTTGCGAGTTCGAATCCAGCCAAACACCGTCGTGTACAAAGGGGGCTGGTGCACGTTAAATCTGTCGTGGCCTCAAATGTCCTCACGTTGGCGTGGTGTGGAAGTTTGGAGAGTGGGGTGCCAGCTCAGGTGTTGCCTCGTCATCTGACCGTGGTTCAAAATTACGTGGTGTTGTCCTCGGATCTTTCCCTTTGGGATTGATCCCGGACCGTCACCAATAGCCCGTTGTGTTGCTCCAGTGTGACGTTAATTGAAATACCCCCCTTAAAGATGAAATATTTTATTTTTTGGGGGTATGAAAATATCCAAATATTGCATTAACTGACGAAAAACGAAAATTTAAACTTTAGATTCAACATTTGAAAGCAGTATAGAGAATGAAAAAATAATTTTCCTGTTTTCAGATAGGTAGGTAGTTGAATTAACATCGCACTGCAGCAACACAAAGAGCAATTTGCGAAGGTCCGAGATCCATTCCGAAGGGAAAGATCAGAGGACATATCGTAATTTTGAACCACGGTCAGATGACGAGGTCAACACGTAGGTTGGCAATCCAATCTCCAGACTTCCAAACCACTTCAAGTTGCCTGTTTCAAATCGATATAGTGAGATGTAAGCAGGTGAAGAGAGATACAAACGACAGATGATAGAACTCATTTAGAAAACGAAAGTCCGAAAAGCTTTTAAAATAATTGAACAGAAGTAAAGCCACTGTTTGTGATAATTCATCGAATCCAATCGAAATGTACAGAAATGCGATGATACTTGAAAGTTTATTATTGTAACGGCTAACTACGTGACGGACGAAAAACTTCTAGTAGCAGCTGTCCAGATTTTTGATATGTTTGGGGGTGCTGTGTTACGGGTTGCAGTCAATAAAATGGTTGCTCAAGGCGCTATACGCAGACCCTCGTTGAAAGCGAATAATAAGTTGTAAATTACGTTGAATTATATTTTGAAAATTCCATTCTGTTTGCACCAAAATGGGCTTTTAAAACGTTTACATTTAACCATTATTTCTAAGTCTTTTGTACTTACAGCATTTCGTTTTATGAGCAGAAACTAGGCTTTGTTTCATTAAAAAAAAATAATTTTATAAAGTCATTTGATGCAAAATAAAAAAATGGCTAAAGATCGGAAATCCGCAATATGTTGAAATTTTATCGAGCTTTGGGGCAGTATAATATTGGAGAGAGGACTGCGTAAGTGATGTCACTCGAAAGCTATCCAATTATGCTACAGTTAATATTGAACAACGATAATTAATATTAAACTGCATTTTAATTATTCAAACTGTAAATTACTGATTGAATATTCACAATAAACAATCGCTCAAGCTTCATATGTTTGCTTCATTCGTTCCACAATCCAACATCAGGCCCGAGTATTCACGTCAAAACAACGGGGTGTGTCCAGACCCAACCTACCAATTTTTTTCACCGTCATTGTTCGTTGCTTTTCTTTATATTGCATGCTAATCTTCCTTCTGTAATATGATTGTGCCCTATCCGTTGGAAATAAAATACAATAAAACCTCGATAAGTCATCACTCAAGGAACCAATAAATTTTTAATGACTGAAGCAGAGTAACCACAGAATGAACTCAGTATGGCATTACTGTAATGATCATGCAATTTTTTCATTTATCATTGTATTTATAACCTTGTGTGTACCTTGTAAATTCAGTACCTAGAACAGACGTAAGGTATTTTCTAATTGTTTCTAAGGCTTCGAGAACTCTTGTGTTTTATTAGATGGTGAAAGGATTTCCTCATTTTCACTTTCATCGCTAGCACTTTCACGCTTTCTCCTAAAGATTCCGTAGTTAACTTTTATGGTCGCTTAAGAATACTGCAACGTTGTTATCGATATTTATACAGGGTGTTTCGAAAATATCTAGCTAAATTGTAAAAGGGTGGTAGATGAGCCCAAACTAAACATTTTTTGTCAAAGAATGTATCCAGAAATGCCATATTTAGGTGGTAGAGGGTACTATTTCGGTCAGTCATTGTTTCTGCGGCGTAAGGCGTAATTCCCGCTCGGATTTTCAACGGCCTGCATTGCTACACGAATTCGGAGTTCACAGATATGCATCTGATGTATGGGGCTGCGAACGGAAACGAGCTATTGTTTATTTTGTTTGTTCAAAACTGTTTTTTTTTTAATATTTTTAAATTAATCAGAATTTTTATTTTGTTCCTCTACCACCTTTTACAATTTGGCCAGATATCTTCGAAATACCATGTATGGTCATTTATGCCAGGAAGTGAACATCCACTTTCATTTATGATTTCAAATAAATTCCATTAAGAATCAGGAACAGAGAATTAATTTTAATTTTAATTAATTTTCGAATTAATATTATTTGCCATCAGACACAAACCCTGTATGCTTTAAGACTTTTGCCCAATGACATGTTATCCGGGATGGCATTTGATTTCTCAACGAGTAAACGAAGGTTTGATTACATTGGGAATTAGATGGTACTAAATAAAAATGACGACTTACCAGAAGTGACAGGTTATCCAGGTGACGACTTTTCTAGGTTTTATTGCATTCCTGATATGTCACAACATTAGAAATTGACACTTGTAACAGCCACCCCTGTCTCTCCCATTAGCCACGCCTCTGCATTTAAAAATGCAAGTGGTTTCGACGAGATATCTCGTCCTTTAAGATATGACAAATTTTGCTAATGCGAGATGTCTCGTCATCAAGATACTGTCGATTTTTTGAGATGATGACGAGATCTTGTCAGTCATCGTCTAATGAGAAGATATCTCGTCCATCAAGATCTGACCAATTTGACCAATGACGAGATATCTTGCCATAGATAATGCCGATTTTTTTCGACATAACGAGATCAAGATCTTGTCAGTTTTCTTCAAATGACGGAAGTCGATGAGAGCTTGATGAACGAGATATCTAGACAATCAAGATCTGGTCAGTTTTCTTCTGAAAACGGAAGTCGACGAGAGCTTGATGAACGAGATATCTAGACAACCAAGATCTGGTCAGTTTTCTTCTGAAGACGGGAGACGACGAGAGCTTGATGAACGAGATATCTCAACAACCAAATCTTGCCAGTTTTCTTCTAATGACGGGAGACGAGGGCTTGATGAACGAGATTTCTAGTCAATCAAGTTCTGGTCAATTTTCTTTTAATGACGGGAGACGACGAGAGCTTGATGAACGAGATATCTAGTCCATCAAGATCTGGTCAGTTTTCATCTAAAGACGGAAGTCGACACGAGAGCTTGAACGCGATATCTAGACAATCAAGATCTTGCCAGTTTTCTCTAAAGACGGGAGACGACGAGAGCTTGATGAACGAGATATCTAGTCCATCAAGATCTGGTCAGTTTTGTTAACGAGATACCTTGTCGAGACAACCACCAGGAGAGTTAATCACAGTATCAAGTAAGTATTATTAATTAATAAATTTCGGTAAACTCAATAAATTTCAATCTATACATAATAGGAAACGATAAAAGGCGATTTTTCGAGATTTTTGTTAGCTTCGATTGATGTTTCTACTGAAAGCGTTTTCTGGTGAAAATATACTTAGAGTGGAATATTTTTATCCGTGTGGACGCTAGACACCTTTTTGAGACAAAAATAAGTGAAATACATTCCTTTAACAAACAACTCGTGAGATGCAACGTGATACTCCCTGAATACAAATGAAAGTTATAGCGCAAAAATATTTTTACTTTTTTTGTTTATGCGAAGAAACCATCTGAATTTTTCTCTTACTATCACAAAAATTCTAAAATTGGAAGGCCTATAGTTTAGTTTATGGATCTTTTGGGAAAAACGTTATTTTCGAAGTGAAAAACTGTAAAAAGATATCTTTCCCTTCTTTTACTTCAACAAAAATGAGTAAAATTTGAGTTTCGTGACTGAATTAAAAAAGACTGTTTCGGTGAAACCTTGGCCATCAAGATTTTTAGAGCTTAATAAGTTAATTTTTAATTGACAAGAGTTTCGCGAAAATGTTACAAAGTACCTATTTTAGTTTTTCAGATAGCTTCGAAAGTTTCAAGGGATTCGACTTTTTGAAAGTGTGTGTTGAATATTCTGGTTAAAACAAGGTTGCTGATATTGCAACGCTTAAGAAGAGTCAGGAAGTAAAGAAGAAAAAAGATGTTTCTGATAAATTTTTTCGTGACGTTGCGAACGAATTATTGCTTAGCCGAATAGGTTTTTCAAATTTAAGGAAACATTCAAAAAATCTTCTTTATTAAAAAATGTTTTATAAGATGTTTTAGAGAGTAAAAGGGTGATACTTTACTTTTGAGAGAATTTTATAAGAAATACCATAACTCTGAATTTTTAACTGAAGGAAGATATTTGACAAGAAAAGCTATTGAGTAAAAGTGCTTATTCATATTAATTGCCAACTTATGATACGTTAATATGACAATGATATGAATTTTGTTAGCATTAAGGTTTTTCACATATATGTTAATTTCAGGTTTTGAGTCGAAGGAGGAATGTACTTTCTTTCTGTTAGTATTATAAATGTGATTTTCTTTCTCTTGATAATGGACTCAATCATTTGTAGTTTTGAAGTAGAACTATGTCTTTTTCTCATCATGGGGTAGTAACTTGGGAATTGTGTCACACGAAAAAATGTAACCCACTCTCATCACTAATGCTCTCAAATTAAAAGACATACATAGATAGTGCATATACCATTGAATAGCGGAAAGAACAACGCGAAACAAAATACAAGCGTTTATTGTCGGTTGAACCTGAGTGAGCTTATAATTTCGCTAAAATGTCCCCCGTTTGGCTCGTTAGCGAGTTGTACAGCGTTCCTTTAGATGTAACCACGTTTGAACCACATGTCATAGTGTTGACATCAACACCGCAGTTCGTAGCTAGAGCCACGCCATCGAACGTGTATTGCTCCGGCGGGAAATCTCAAATATGGACCGAGGTTAGAACCAGAAGATTTTTATAAGATAAAAATTTCAGATACACAAGAAACACGACGCAAAGGACAACGACAAACCAGATGCACTTAGGGGTATTTAAGAAAAGGCCTTTGGGATTTGAAAGGCACTAGACAAGATACCGTTTTAAGCAAAAGCGTGAGCAACGTGCCCGGAGAAGTCACCGCAGGTGGCTATAAAATCGACTCATTCGGCATCGGAGCCGCACCTATCGATTTCTCGTGCACCCGACATCATTATGCAACACGAGCTCATGGACATGGATGTAACAGGACATGGATGTCATGACATCTGGGTCGAGCGGGTCAGGGCTGAAGGACCCCGAGACCAAGTATATCAGTTAGGCCGGATACGAGGTTTACTACCAACTGGTAGCACATTTTGCTTGACACTCTCTAGATCCCATCAACGAGCGGCTAATACGACAGGAGATAGGCACATACAAGATAAATTGTCAGATAACCGACGTGCCCGTCGATGTTGATACCATTGCGAGAAGCTGCCTCTCTAACTGCCCGACGATTACGCTTTCAACGTAAGAATAAAGAAGCACTTGATACTTCTCATATCATCGCCTTATGCTGGCTGCATATGACTATTTAATCTGTAGTGTCGTGATTGGTTCCCAATAAATGATGATTGCATACACAACCTCGTTTTATTTCTCTCACCACCCATTACTTAGTTCTACGAAAAGATATGTATCATAGTAAAGCTATGCACCTAGCTAAGCTTTTTATATCTCCAGTTTACTGAAGTAAATTACTATCTTTCGAATTATAAAAAATACTTTTAATACTTCAAGCAACGCTTTTCTAATCAGTGAGCTGATACATTTCTAAATGAAGGAAATCAGATGCTGATATTTAATCAAGGAAATATTCTACGAATATAATACAAGCAAATTTTTTAATAAAGTTCATAATTTAACACCACGCAACACTAGGAAAAAAATCAATCAGTTACCTGACATTACTCCATGAAAAAAATCAATCAATCAATACACAATCTGTTTTGTCAGATTTTAGGTTCTTTAGGGAATTGGGGAATCCTTCTAACATTGGATAGAAGGATTTAAATACATTTTATTCTTACTTCTCATCAAGGATAATTAGATCAGACTTTCAATTTGGTGCTAAACCTTCAGGATATGAAAAATTGGAAAATTTATTGATTCGTCAATGATTTTTGCGCCTCAGAATGCTAAAAATTTGATGAAAGATGTGTCAATTCATATTTTCGATTACTCCATGAAATTCCATCTGCAGAGTGCTTTCTTCTCTTGGAAAAGGAGCTATCAACAGAAACAAAATTTAAATCAATAGTCTGAAAGAATTCCTTTAAATAAACCCATCCATAATTTTTTTAGACGTAACTGTTTATTTTGACAAGTTGCAATGCAGTTTATAGATCTTTTCTTGAGACTTGCACTCCCTTTGTGAGTTCAAATAAACTTTATTTTCTACACCTCTGTCCAGATGTGTAAAATGGCTCACAGATAACGAAAATAGAAGGTGGAATCGATTTATTAGATTCAGAACCATGAGTTACTAGTCTCAGACTTTTATCATGAGTTATTATAGCCTGCACTCCATATATTTTCAGCAGAGGGTGAAATTGGTTGATTCCATTCGTACTAGTAAGTGAAAAATCTTCACGTATTAGGATAGAACTAGAATTATGTAGAAGAAATATGCGCGTGGAATGACAAGAATTTCAAGTATCCCTCTGAGAAAGTATCAAATAAATGGTTTTTCACATTTTGCTGCGTTGTATACAGCGACAGGGAGGGGATGAAAATTGATTTGTTGTCCAATATTTCATATGTCGGCTAACTTTTCGGGGTTGAAACATTTTTATAGGTGAAATAAATTGGAAATGTGAGATTGAAAATCACCGTAATGCATCATTCTTCAATCTCAAATCACATAATAAAATTAAATAATTTCTAAATTATTGGTTTATTAGGTACTGTTTCTGTAAAGGGCTAAATGTAGGTAGAGGTAGGCTTGTTTTTGAAGGAGAACGGGCTTCCTTTTCGTGTTTCGGACAAGAGACTGATACTTGTTTTTACGAATACGATTACTGCCCGTCGCGGTAGCCCGGTTAGAAGAATAACGAATCAGCAATTGGAGGGGTGCGAGTTCGAAACTCGGTCCAACCAAGACCTTCGTGTACGAAGGCTGGTACACGTTAAAGCTGTCGTGGCCTCAAATATCCTCACGTTGGCGTGGTGTGAAAGTTTGGAGAGTGGGGTAGGTATTCATCTCGTTATCTGATCGTGGTTCAAAATTACGTGGTGTTGTCCTGTGATTGGTCCCGGATCGTCGCCAATAGCAGGTTGTGTTGCTTTAGTGCGACGTTAATTACTACCCGTCGCCAATAGAAATTTCAAAGAATGATTTTCGATCCGAATTAATTTTTTATAATTGATTGGTAAACGCGAATTAGATTCAACGTCCAAACATTACCAAAATGGCGATAAACTACATTTTAAAGTAACCCCGATATATTTCATGCTGAGGTTATTTGGATAAAAAGATATAAAATCTCCATATGGTTTGTTTTTAAGCTGAAAATATCACTCATATGAGAGGCATTTTCTGTGGCTATGTACAGGTGGCAGTAATTTTTCTATGCTTCTGTTCCTATTCGGGCCGCGGTAGCCCAGTTGGAAGAGCAACGGATTAGCAACTGGAGGGTTGCGAGTTCGAAACTAGGTTCAGCCTAAGACCGTCGTGTACACGAGGGGTAGTGCACGTTAAATCTGTCGTGGCCTCCAATATACTCACGTTGGCGTCGTGTGGAAGTTTGGAGAGTGGGGTGACAACTCAGGTGTGACCTCGTCATCTGATCGTGGTTCAAAATTACTCGTTGTTATCCTCGGATCTTCCCCTTCGGTATTGATCCCGGACCGTCGCTAATAGCCCGTTGTATTGCTCCAGTGTGACGTTAATTAACTACCTACATACCCGTTCTTATTCTGAACTAGACGTCACGGCTTATTTTTCGTTTACGATTTCAGCACTTCACTAATGAAAATTCCAAAGAATAAATTTCGAATTGATATATCATGGTTGATTGGTCAACACCAATTAGATTAAACGCCACACGTTGTCAAAACAGCTATAAACTACATTCGCAAACAGTCATTTGTTTTCATTGAAAATCCGTCTCATAGGTAAACATTCTTAAAAAAATGACTGATGGAGCAAATTTTATTAAAAATTTTCTTTTTATTGCTTGAAATAATCCTTCATTGCATTGTTTCAATATGCTTGTAAATGCTTCGTTTATAATCTAAGCTGAAATATGGGACATTAATTGAGATTTTAAGAAACTATTTTCTGGTCGAAATATATATCAACAATGGATTATGTTTGCTGTAGAATTTATGGCATTTGATGGTATGAGAGGCATTTTCTGTCACTCTGCGGTGATACGTGTCTTCTCTAAGTTTTCTGAACCTGACGTAAGTAGACTTCTTTTTCAAATACGATTTCAGCACTGTCAATAAAAATTTCGAATTGATGTATGATAGTTTATTGGTTTTAACACCAATTAGATTAAAGGCGAAACATCACCAAAATGGCGATAAGCTATATTTTAAGGTAATCCCGAAATGTGTCATGCGAGAGCATTTGGACAGCAGAAGTAAAATCTTCGACGACCGTCTGGTTTGTTTGTTACACTGAAAATCCCTGTCACACCCGAACACTGAACAGCTAAACGGCATAAGATAGAACATGAAGAAAATCAACTAACGACGTCATAAATGTATCAACTGTGTCTTTATAAAAAAAAAAACCAAAGTAATAAATAATAAATTCTCTGCCATTCTTTGAAACCAAAGTCGTTACTTGGAGAAGACTTCTTTTAAAGAATTTACAATCTGCATCACAATATCTTGACTGGAAAGTATGAAACACTTTGAAAATGGCAGAAACTCATGAGACTTCTCCACTACTAACTAGTAACCCCTTCAAGAAAGTCTATTTTTTAATTAAGAATATGTTGCAGTCCCTAAGGTTCCTGATTGAGCAGTTTTTGTTGTGATGATGGTAATCATGTCTTACAAAGGCCCTCAATTCGGGGCCATCTAATTTGTATACTTATAACCCCTGAAGATAAAAATGTTCTTCATAATCTTCTAACCCTCCACGTGGTTGCGACGAGATATCTCGTCCATCAAGATATGACCAATTTTACTAATGACGAGACACCTCGTCATTAAGATATTACCGATTTTTTTAGGATGACGAGATCAAGACTGTTTTTTCTTATGACGAGATATCTCGTCGACCAAGATCTGGTCTGCTTATAAGAAATAGAAAGACTCGAATTATACATTAACTTTGAGCATCACGAGATTTTTGAGTAGTATAGTATTGTTTCTATACTACACTTTCTGCAATACTATACTACAATACCTACTACACATCGTAATGACTAAATAGCTACATCTATTGGTTGAAAGAATCCATGGAACAATTCTATAGGCCAAAACGTCGTAAACAGATTAGAAACCATGCAGAAAAACAGCAGTTTGCATGGTGGAATAACGCGTGCATGATTCTCAGATGGTTGAATTTCATGGTGATTTTTTTATTTAAAATAATGTAAAACTAGTTAAACGCAAAATTGTAGCAAAATTTAAAAAAATAACACTAAATACAGGGGTACAATTTGTTTGCAAGCAGCAATTCTCATTTACGCTTTCGAGTACCCTAAATCTTTTTTCTCTCAATTGAATTTAGGATCCCTGTTTGAAACATGTGACTTTCGTGTTTCAAATTGTAAAGAAACAGATCGAGATTCTGTCTGCTGCTCGCAAACAAAAAACTCACCGGGGGAACAAGTAAGATTGATATAACCAAATGACTCGATATTGCCAAGGGTTACTCTACCTTCTCTACATCATATTTTATTGAAGCCCCAATTAGCTTAACCAATGCAACCAACTCTACAGTCTGGGTAACTGAACGTCAGGCATGCAATTTAAATCAGTTTGTGGGATTACCAGACACAATTGTGTAATTCCAGAAGGCAATACCATTGTTCCGCTTATTAGCAATCCTCAAATATTTCGATCCACATGCCCAAAGCTTATACTAGTTGTGTCTAGTGTCCAGTCGTTGAAGCATCGCGCATTATCCAACGTATGCTGTGCTCGTGAAACTACCCCGAATAATGTTGAATCTGTGGAATTAACGCAAAGTGGTCGGACACACAATTCCTAATTCCGTCCCCTTTCGTGATTTATTTGAGGTCAGCATTTGTAGTAATCCACGAGTAACAATGGAGATTTTGACAAATAGGCACAGCGAATAGAATGCGAACGGAATAATTGCCGCTAGTAATTGTCTGGGTGACGAATGAAGCTTTTAGTAGATGCACATAGATTCAGTTACTGAAAGCCCACGAATAAATGTAAGTCCATTTGCGGCAAACAAACTTTTTAGCTTATGAGAATTGTTGTGGCGTTATTCTGTGGAATGTTGGTTTATTTGCCTAAATTCGATTTGTTAAACAGTCGGCCATCTTTAACGTTCTGTCATTTCTAAACACGGAGTATTCTAGAGTTGATGGCGCCATCTAAATTTGTTTGTGGGAAAATAGACTGTTTGATATTCTGAAAACTCTGACAGAGCAGTGAAGATGATTGTGCTAGTCTTTTGAATGAAACCATGCCTTTGAGAACTTTTCAATGAAAGATGTTTGTTTCTTTCAGAGAAGAGCTGCTTCATTTGAACTATTTACCAACGTCTGCGACATCTGTTATGCTAATTTAAAGTTAGGATTATTTTATTATTATAATTTTCTTTCGGAAATAGCACTCGTTTGCATGGGTAGTGATTTATTCTTTTAATTGCTTTAAAATTATGACTTTTCGATATGCTCCTCATTTTGATAGCAGTTGAATTTTTAACTCTCTGAAGGGTTCACACGCATTTATCTGTCCTGTAACCTGTAGTCTTCCTTGCACGACTTCTAACCAGTTCTGACCTTTTCTACCTATAGAATCTTTCCTAGGATTCTTTCAACCGATCAATGCGGTTATTTAGTCATAATGTGTGTTGAGGAGTATAGCGCAATGCTACACCAATCGGATAGCTTGTGCCGATTAAAGGGTTAAAGAAATGTGACTAAGCACCATGTGCAAGTCGCCAATATAAATCACCAATAATATTCTCCACAAGTTTAAAAGTTATCTCAGCAAATTGATTCCCATTCTTTTCAGAAAGCTAAATCAAGTTAGTATGTTTTGAAATTATTTTAGCCACTTCATTTTATTCTCCCAAATAATCTAATCAGCTAAATAAGCTAATCATTCTCCCAAATAAGTTTGTTATGACATGGAGTTTTCAATGACTTGATTGAAGCAACTTAATATGTAAATTACTTTAAACTAACATGAAAACTCATTTAACCCATTCATACTCATGAACAAAATGCATACATATCTTTCATTGAAACATACATAATAATCACCTACGAGAGGCTTTTTCTGCCAAGTTAAATGTAGGAGTTTTTAAGACCGAAAGTGCTTCGTATATGTAGTCCGGATGTGATGTCATTTGACTTCTTTTTCGAATAAGATTTCAGCACGTTGTTACTATAAATTCCAAAGAATGAATTCCGAGTTTATATACGATAATTAATTGCTCAACACCAATTAGATTAAACACCAAATGGTGATAAAATACATTTTAACCCCGATATGACATGCGAGAACATTTGGGTAACGAGAAGTAAAATCTCCGTCTGGTTTGTTTACAGTGAAAATACCTCTAATATGAGAGGCATTTTCTGTCAAGCTGATTAAAAAATGTGATTTTCAGGTGAGTTAAAGATTAAAATATGCATGACTCAAATCAAGCATTGCGAAGAATTGTGATGATGAAACCAATAGTTTTTGTAGAGAGTACATATCTGTAGGGTTTCATGCTGCTCTCATAAGAAGCAACATGACAGAAATAATAATTAATACATGTTTCCTGAAAAGTATGTAATTATGAAAATTCCTTAGGATTTTTAAGCACGTATATTTGGAGCACATTCTTGATGGATTGTTTTTACATTAATGATGGAAATTTAAACTGGTAACCTGACAAGCACAAAAGAATAACAGCATAATTGTAAACACATTTGAAAGAGAATAGGATGCACCAGTAACAAAAGCCAGAGAAAATAATTTTAATTGAAGATGTTTTAAAAATGAATATGAGCAAGGGAAAATAATGTATAAAATTAATTGTTTTTCTTAATCTGAAATCGAAACAATCGATATTACTTAAAAATTATATTTGAAATTTTTTTAAAAATCCATTTCTCCCAAGGAATTCATTATCTCCCAAAAATTTTAGTAGCTTCATTATCTGAAAAGAAAACAAAATTTTCTTTTTGAAAGATGCATAGAAAAACAAGTTTATTATTCACAAGAAAAACAAATTTCATTCATACACTGGTTTTAAAATTGTTTGAAAATTTCCTTGTTTGTCTTTTTCATTTTAAATGTTTTCAAAGCGTGCAAATGAAAACATTCGCAGAAGTATCTGAAAACTTAAAAATGCACCTTAATTAATCTGTTTTTATTTCTCTCTCTTTCGGTTCTTTAATAATAAAGTATAATTCGAATTCAAATTCAAAAACTAATATAAAAATTCAAATCCCATTTAATTTCAATGTATTTTTAACTAACTGTAGAATCTGGTAGTTTAAAAATAATAGCCATTGAACATGGAAGGGTATTTTTCATCCTTATTCAATATACAAACTGAGTCAATATAATTAAAATTTTTTTATAAATATTTTATTAAAATTTTACCACTGTATACTGTTATTTAGAAAACTTGAAATATATTAAAATCTCTATGATGTAAAAATATTATTGCATACATTTTCTCATAAATATTTCTCAAGAATAAATTTTGTCAGACGGGTCTATGAAGAACATCACATTTATTATTACAGGAAAAAACGAAAAACGACACGGGAAAAGCGGTACAGCTGGAAATTAAAAAATCAAGTAGAGTCTACACACAGTACGAGATTATCTAATTTTGAAGTTTGTTTAGCCGTAGTGTCAAAAACATGACCGAAACGTGATAAAATTCTTAACCATATATTCTGATAATGGCTGCTATCGTCTAGAGCAGGGGTTCTCAAACTTTAAATTTTGTACCACATAAATAAGAATCAGAAATATATGTACCATCATAAAACATTTTCCGATTAAAAATTAATGCATAATAAATGGAGTATTAATCAAAGAATAAAACATTTTAAATTTATATTATTCAATTACATTCGTAAATGAAAGTTTTATATTATAATAAAATATAAATATACTATATATTGTAGTAAATAGTGGGTAATAATACATAATAGCAAATATTAAGATTTATTATTGATGAGGATTAATGCGACGAATGAGCTTGTTTTCCTTGTCGACCAATTTCAATATTTCGGGCTTTATCTTCATTAATTTCAAGCGAAAGTCAGGTTCAAGTTGCAACCGTGTCTTATATTTATTTTCAATTAATATCATGGCTGAAAATCCAGTTTCGCAAAGATATGATGTGTCGAAAGGCATTAAAAATTTTAGCTCTTGTCGGAAATATACTTATATTCATCTCTTCTTTTTAACCAAAAATTGCATAAGTTATCTTTTTTGAACTCATTCATGAGATTTCTGTCGCATGAAATATCTAAAAGCTGATCTCTTTCTTCAACTGAAACATTATCTGGCACAGTATCCGAAATAGAAACGGATCTCTTATCTAACTTTCATATCTAAATCTTCAGGAAGGTAGGAATGAAAATTGTTAACGAGTCCTATGCAGTGTTTTTCTATATCTTCAATTAGTTGTTCAGTCAGTGACAGATTATTTTCTTGGAGATACTCTTCTAATGTTGGTAATGAAGCAACTTTCTTGCTTTTCACGTCCTTAATTATGTATTCTAGTTTTTTCAAAGCTGCATTTATTTTGTCATGTACAGTAAGGACAGTTATATTGGATCCTTGTGAACTAGAATTCAGTTCGTTCAGTTTTTGAAAAGTATCGGACATATACGCTAAACGTGATAGCCAGAGTTCATCAGTAAAACAATGACGGAGTTCAAATTTGGATTCTGTCAGGAATACTTGGGCCTCTGAACGTAATTCAGAGTCTAGTTAAAACTTTTCTCCTTGACAACCACCGGGCTTCAGAGTGTAAAAGGAGCTTATTGTGGTAACTACCAATTTCATTGCACAAAATAGTAAACAGTCGTGAGTTAAGGGCCCGATATTTAATAAAATTCACTATCTTCACAGATTGATATGAAACAGTCTTTAGTCTTGTGGGCATGTGGTATGATTCGGACGAGGTTCACTGAATAAGGATTCATCATCTATGACTTGTTCTCTTTCATATCGAATATAAGTCATCAACGATGCAAAGTTGGTTACGTCTGTACTTTCATCGAACTGAATTCCAAAATATTTGCTTTGTTTTATATTTTCGATTAGTGTTTGTTTTACTTGAGCTGCTAGTTCTTCGCGAAACAGTGTCATTTGAAAAAGAAACAACATTCAACTTGGCTGCTGCAGTAGGGCCAAGAATAGACGTCACAATATCTTTGCGGGGCCATCGCGAAGGATCGGGCCAGAACCTGCGGCTCTGCGGTTGCTTTTACTTCACGATGTGGGGGCTATCGTTCCCGTTTGTTATCGCAGACATGTATTCTTTAAAAGACCCTCGAAACCTACAAATATTTGTCTTTCTTCGGATTTTAAAGTGATAATTGATTCAGACCGTTCCTGAATGGTATGATGGGTGTACATAATGGAAAAAAGGGGGAGGCATCTTCTCTTCTCACTTCATGGTATATGAGTGATAGTTACTTTTATGGGGATTCATTAGGCGCTTTCATTTTTAATGTAGAAAGCATAAATGATACGGAAAAGATCACATGCCATCTAGATAAGAGTTTGAATAGAGAAAGAACATTTTCAAGAGGAAATGTCTCCAAGTCCACCCCTCCGAGCAGTGATTAGGGGCGCGCAAGTACCGGATAATCTTAATTATTTCAATCTAAAATGGAAGGTATATGATCGTTTTGACAAAATTATCGATGACAAAATTATTTCATTTGAACACATCGCAAAGACAGTTCCATCAAGATATAACCTATCAGGTTGGCTTTCTATTTGTGATGAAGAAAGCTTCATTATGTATAAGGTTTCGATACTGAGAAGCAAGCCAATAATACATGTTTCATTGACAATTTAGAAAAAACTTTAAAGTGATCATTACACACAATAACGTTTCCATGGACCCCAAAGCCTGAATCATATTTTGGGCAGTGAACTCACATGCGATAGATGGACATAATTCGACAATCTAATTGAATAAATTGTCAGGTGCAATTAATTCGCTCAAAGGGTGTTACACAACACTTCTTGAGGAAAATGGGATGATGTTATAAGGATGAAAATATCATTTCTCTCTGAACAGGTATCGTTGCTTACAATAAAACAGATCCGATACAGCACTGAAATGCTGCTATGGGCAGCTAAGCTGTATTTTAGTAATTCCTAGGGATGATATACATTGATGAGAAACAGCAATTCTCTTACCTTGCCTCATCCAGTATATTTAAAACGATTAACTACCAGCTTAAGTTGCATCGAAATCTCAAAGTGTAGCAGTCACATAAAATACTTAAAGAAAAAAGTAGAAATGTTGGAAGAACATGAAAGAACAATCAATGTCCTTTTGGATGAGATATACGTATCTCCTAATTTAAACTATAAAGGTGGAAATATTGTTGGCATCACAGAAAATTCTAAAATTGAAGCAACCACAATTCAATGCTTCATGATTGAATCCCTCTTTTCAAAAAATAAAGATGTAGTAGTCTTGTGCCCACCAAAAATTTAAACGCTGAGAAACTGCATATGTACACTTTGAGCGTTTTGCCAACTTTTATGATTGCGGTTATTCTGTTCTACAACTGATAACAGATAATAGCAGAGTTAATCGTAATATGTTCACAATCATGTGTGATGGTATTTTAAAAAGTTGTATAAATAACCTCGTCGACAAACAAAACAAACTATTCTTTCTCTTTGACACCGTGCATCTCCTAAAATCAGTAAGTAATAATTGGTTGAACAAATCCTTAACAAAACCAAACATTTTTATATCCCAATATTACTAATAACAGAGAAATTAACGTTTCCAGCCTACTTCATTTGCGAACAATATATGATTATGAGAAATCACAAGTCATTAAACAAGCCCCAAAGTTGTCACAGAAAGTTCTTTTTCCTAAATCGACTGAAAGGCAAAAAGCTACTCATGCATTAAATCTCTTTCATGAGACTAACATTGTTGCCTTGCAGTTAAATAGTGATAAATTTTAATCAGACTTTCGGTAAACCAAGAATTTTATGTCTCACATTTTATGTTGGAAAACTGTAAATGTTAAACTTCATTTAAAAGGGAAACATCTCAGGGATGAATTTAGCAACCCAATAAGAAGTAACGGAGATGAAAATTGTGAAGTTTTAAAAAATTTAGTAGATGGCTAAGTACGTGGAACAACCTATCTCAACTTTTTAAGGAAGTTAAAGCAAATTTAAAAATACCAATCACACAACAGACACTCTAATTGGGTTAATTCATTACATATTCAGCAGAATTAAACCGCGATATTTGTTACTCGGCCAATTCCAGACCGATAGTTTAGAGGCTCACTTCGGACAAGAACGTCAAATGTGTGGGGGCAATTACAATGTTTCCATACGTCAAGTGTTGGAATCAGAACATAAACTGAAAATTTTAAGTCTGACAAAGCTACAATCAAAAAGAGTGGTAACTTCCAAATAAAAGACTTTGATTTTAGATTCAGCTATAGAAACTATAACTGACATACCAAATGTATTTGAGGAGATCATTTACAGCAGTAATAATATTAATGTTTCAGATGATGTTCTGCCTGTTATAGTATATATATCTGGCTATGTTGCCAAAAAGTGCAACATGAACTGAATTGTGAGACGTGCTGTTCGATCTTGTCAAATGAAAAAGATCTAACCTATGAATGTTCGGATGAGTCTATTCACCAATATTTAAAATTAAGTGATAGGGGTAACCTTAAATGGCCTAAGGAATTTACGGTGCAGCTTATTGTTTGTTCTCACTAAATTTTTAATGAATTGATTAATGGGCAGTATGAAGACTTTCTGTCACACAAATTTCAGAAAAGATTGTTAGTTGAACTAATTCTACTTAAAATAAGTACCTTCAATGAAATGACTGTAGAGTGCCACATCTGTAAAATGGCACAAAAATTTATCATCAGCTAATGTGTGTGCATAATAGCAAACATTTTAATTAACAATTATTGTAAAGCAAAAAATGACCTGCTGAAAACGACTCAAAATAAAAGAAAAATTGCAACATTTAAAAATTAAAAACATGTGTGGTTGTAACCTGACTAAAGAAAAATAAAAGTTTGACTTTTTTGAGGTCATGATAACCTAACACCCTTTTTCCTTATAATTTAAATTACTGTATTACATTATCACCACCAATATGTATACCATTATTTAAAAAAGATTGTTATCAGCTTAAAATTTAACTTCAAAAATTGGTTTTGAGCTATTTAAAGTTCAATAAAGATTTTCTTCACTGTTAGAATGTTTTACTGAAAATTATGTGTTATTTGATTTTCTACAAATTTTGGATTCATTTCAACGATTCACATGCATTAGCTATTGAAAAATTGCTCATTTTTTATTTCTTTATATTCATAAATCATATACACTACAGTAAATATATTAATTTCCTATTGTAGAAATTGTTATATCATAAAATTGCTATGCATTAGGTATGATACACATGTATGTAAGGGTTTGAACATTCATTTAAATCTTTTGTGTAAAAATCGTATCACCAAAAATAATGTAATGTACCATTAGTGGTACATGTACCATAGTTTGAGAAACTATGGTCTAGAGTGTTGTAGCAGAGAGTGGAAAGACATGCAAGTTCAGTCTGTAAAAAGTACATCATTCAACAAATCATGTACAAAAGTACATGATTTGTTGAATTGTTCTAAAGGGAGCTTCGAAAATATCTAGCCGAATTTACAATTGAATTCTTTGACAAAATAAACATTTTTGTCAAAGAATGTATGTCGGAAATGCCGCATTTAAATGGTAGAGGGCGCTGCTTAGGTGAGTCAATAACATTCGTTTCTGTGGCGTCATTCTCCGCTTGGATTTTCAACGGCATGCATCGTTACACGAATTCGGACCTTGCTGTTGATAATCCAAGCAGGGAATGATGCCTTACTCCACAAAAACGACGTTATCGACTGACCTAAACATAACCCTATAGCACCAAACGGGGCATTTCCGGACACGCATTCTTTGGCAAAAAATGTTTGGGTCACTCTACATTTTGGACACATATTTTCGAAACACTCTATGCACAACAAAATTGTATTAACTTTTGTAGAGGTGGTAAGTTCGTCCCAATACTTCCCTCTAGAGTTTAACAGTGTCTTATTCGAAGGATGCCACTTCTAGTTGACTGATCGTCACTTACTTGAAACCGTGAGAACTGTATAAAGGTCTCGGGCGTGCTTCCGTATGCTTGGTCGTGCAATAGATGAATGCAACCGTGGATTGTACTGTGTTTCTTTTAGTGTGAGGAGTCGTGCGAAGCTGTGCTAGAAGTAGAAGCAGTGTCTGTTGTAACAGAGCTTCAGAGAGTTGTAAGAATTGATATTTCGAAATGCATGCTGATTGTGGAGAGCTCTATCTGGAATTTGTCAGAAGCGTCTTCTGTCTTGTTAGAAAGTGAGCATGTCATCACGTCTACCAATAACACTGGTCTACACGATTTTCGTAACAGATAAGTCAATGAGTGTTTTAAAAAGTATTTTTAATGCTGAAACAGAAAATGTAATCAAAATTTTTCTATCACGTCACGTGTTTTATTTATATAACTTTAAAGATCCCTATTATGTCATTTTTGGCACATAATAGAAACGATCTGCTATCTTAAAAAACAAAGAGTCACCCACCCGGAACCAATAAATAATGAGTCACCCCCCGCTGAACCTTTTTGAAATCACACAATCTCTCAATGCAGCTAAGGCCATTGTCGGGTGTGGTAATCCGTATTAAATTCTGCGAGTTCAGTAAGTGTCCTATACTTCTTCCAATTACGCAAGTTTAGTTAATATTAATCAAGTATCAAAATAGTGTTTTGTGTTATAATTTTACGTCGGCTTTTATTTACATAATGAGTCGGCAAACACGTTCGTGTAAAAATTCTCCGAATTTATTTTGTTATGTCTGTGGCGAATTCACAAAAAAAGAGTCAGCGTAGGCCGATTTCAAAATTGATGAAAACTGCTTATATACATTATTTCGGTTGTCCACTCGGAGATCAGGATAAATTGTGGTCGCCGCATCTAACGTGTATTAGGTCTTATGTGGAGCTCACGCAGTGGTTAAAAGGGAAAAAAACGCATTTGGCCTTTTGCTATACCTATGATTTGGCGTGAACCAAAAAATCATTATGACGACTGCTACTTATGTTTAAGTGTCAGTGGTTTCTCTGCAAAAAATAAAAGTAATATTGTGTACCCAAATGTTCCATCGGCTATGAGACCAGTTGCTCATGGAGATGGTTTACCTATTCCTACAGCCCCAGATTCGTGGCAGGAAATTTCTGATTCTGAAGAGGATAGTTCTGAAAATACTGCGGTGGCACAAGCTTCAAAAGACGTTGATTTCATACTAGAAAAATCAAATAGTGAACAATATCTCATTTCACAAGTGGAACTGAACGATCTGGTTCGCGACTTGAATTTATCAAAACAACAAGCAGAACTTCTAGGTTCACGCTTAAAGGTGTGGAATTTATTGCATAATGATACCAAAGTTTCATATTTCAGAAACAGAAATAAAGAATTAATGCAATATTTCACTGACAGATCTGCTGTGTTCCTGCTGCAATATACAAGGTTTGATGTCTGCTCTGAGTATTCCTTATAAAACTGATGATTGGCGGTTATTCATAGACTCGTCCAAAACCAGCTTAAAGGCAGTGCTACTGCATAATGCAAACAAGCATCCCTACATACCAATAGCGCATGCTGTTGGAATGAAAGAGACATATGAAAGTATGTCATTGATTTTAAAAGCAGTGAATTACGATGTTCATTTATGGCGTATCTGTGGCGACCTCAAAGTTATCGGTCTTCTTCTAGGTCTTCAAGGTGGCTTTCCAAGATACTGCTGTTTCTTATGTTTGTGGGACAGTCGTGCAACAATTGAGCATTATGTGGTTAAAGACTGGCCCAAAAGAGACACCTTCACTCCTGGGGAAAAATAGTAAGTATGTTCCATTAATCAACCCTCTACATTGATTATAATCAATGTAGCAGGATTTAGCTTGATTGGTTAACTCAGTTTGGTTCGATATCATTATTGCATATATCTTTAAATATTAAAGATATATTTTTAAATACTAAAGATATATCTTTAAATACTAAAGATATATCTTTAAATACTAAAGATATATCTTTAAATACTAAAGATATATCTTTAATTACTAAAGATATATCTTTAATTACTAAAGATATATCTTTAGTATTTAAAGATATATCCGCATTAGATCGCAAATGTAATCTAATCCGGGTGTATCTTTGTGAACCATTTATTCCCTTTAGGCTATAGTAATGGTACTCGGAATATGATGCATGAATTTACTTATCACTTCATCCACGAGTAAATCTACTAATGCACGTCCTCTACAACCATGTGCACACGTTTCAAAAGTCGACTCTATGGTTGCAAGATCACTCCAGTGTAATTTAGATGGACACTCGCTTAGAGAAAGCTAAAATGTTACCACCATCAAATAACTTCCGGATGCTATAGACCAGAGGTGTTCCATAGAATCTGGAAGCTATATTCAGATTCGGGGTTTAGTCTACAAATGAATGAACCATGATGTTATTTGACGAATATAATATGGAATAACTGTAATTTCCAGAAGCAAGTGGATTTGATCATACTTTCTGTAGATTCAAGGTGTTTTCATGTAGGGGTCCCAATTTATTATGGAATAACTTAAATAAAACATTTATAGTTAGAAATTTTTTACATATTATTTACTAAATTAATGACAGTATTTATGGAATTGGTCGTATTTGGATACCACACAAATGACCACCTCAGATCATGTTGCAAATGCAGGCTCTTTTGACCATATTTTCCATCACGTTTGAGCACATTTTCGGATGTTTTGTTAACTTTCTTCGCAAATGTTACGCCTAAGCTGCTGAATTGTTGTTGCCTTCTTAGCGTAGACTCGTTTCTTTAAGTAGCTTCGAAAAAAAACCCAAACGCGGTCAAATCAGAGAGGTACGAGGAGGCCAATAGACTCCCAGGAAATCCGTCCTTTAGAATTCACATGGTTGAACGAAATGTTTTATCTAATCCTCCTGGTGGTTTATCTTCGAGTTTGAAAACTACTCTGTAGTGGCCAACATCTGATGCAAAAACCTGTCCCAGTCATCAGTTCTAGGCAAGGAACAATTTGTTTTTCTACTTGGATCTTCATTCCTTTGGAGCAAAAGGGCAGTTTTGTCTCAACGAGATATCTCGCCATTATCAAAACTGACCTGATCCTCAACGGACATCTCGTAGAAACCACTTGGAGGGTTAAAAATTATTTCTAAACAAAACGGAGCCCAAACATGAAAAAACACTCAGAACGATCATAAATATAATTATAAGGTATCATAAGGTGATCTACAGGATTAAATATCTCTCATTAAAAATCAGACGAAGTAGTAAATATAGTTAGTGTGCAGTTGTGTATAAATCGGGAGTGTGGAAAATATATTAGATAATTTTTACCAGCTTCGTAGAAAACCAAACAAACAATTTAGTTAATTAAAACACATTTTTAGTGAGGTTATAAAAATTACAATCTCATTTCAAAATTATTTTCAATAAAAACTTCTAATGTACACAGATTTAATAGTTATAAATTTAATACAAAAACTTTAATGAAATGGAAGCAAACATTTTAAATTTTAAACAATCATTACCAGAAAAATTTTAATACACTTCAGTTGAGCTTTTTGAAAAGCAAATATAATTAAAACATGTAATTTAATAATTGTACTGTCGGCTCGCTATTTTGTGGAGAAAATGACGAAAAATGTTTTACTCTTTTTAAGGTAAATTAAAAAATGCACAAGTATTTTGAATCTTTATTCCATGTCTCGCAGTAAGTAAACAAACTTTAGATCCTTTTACAAGCATTAATTCTTTTTTAGCATGTTGGAAAAACGAAATGAACAAGAGACTAAATATTTAATACCGATTAAAAAAATATCGATATTAACCAAAATGTAAAAGTAAGCAATACATAAATATCAACAATATAAAATACTTGTTGAAATTGAAATACTCTTATTACTTTTTCTTGTGCTAAAACTGAGCCACAAAAGTACAAATCAAGCGTATTGTGTAAGCTGCTAACTGTTTCTGGGAATTTAAACTATATTAAAAAAATTCTAAACTTCAAAACAAAATATAATAAGGCAAACTTTTCGATACTAAAAATTGCTAATATTTTTAATTCTCCCAGTTTTATCTGTCATCAAGGAGACTGAAAATGGTTATTAAATGTCCATTTCAAATGCGGGAAGTATATTATTGAAAATGGTTAACTCTCCAGGTGGTTTTCTCTACAAGACATCTTGTCATCAGCAAAACTGACCAGATCTCGATGGACGAAATATGCAGTCCTTAGAAAAAACTGACAACTGACCTCGTGATCATAAAAAAATTGGCAATACCCTGATGACGAGACATCTCGTCCTAAGCAAATTTGGTCAAATATTTATTGACAAGATATCCCGTTGAAACTTCTTGGATGGTTAATTATCCACTTCAAATACAGGAAGAATATTAATAAAAATTGTTAGTAACTTCCCATTTCAAATACAGGAAGAATATTAATGAAAATGGTTATTAACTGTCTGTCTTAAACGCAGGAAGGATATTAATGAAAATGGTTATTAGCTGTTCATTTCAAAAGCAGGAAGAATATTAATGAAATAGTTATTAACTGACCATTTCAAATACAAGAATTTAAATGAATTATTTTAGGAAAGAGAAGCGTTCTAGGAAAAGGTTCCAGGAATTATTTCCTAAGACTACAAAGTCGGCCACAGTCCTATCTATGCCTTTGATCCGCGACAATTTTTTTTCCAGAATCTGAGTTGGAAAGTTCTTATCTTTGAAAAGACTTTAAGCCTCCACTGATCAGAAAAAAGTTCCAGAAACAACTTCTGCTCAAGGGGAATCACGTACTCGAACTGGACTTATTTTCCCTTTCCAAGTCTCCACGTCATTAGCATTTCCGAAGCTTCAGTTTTCGACAGCATTCTTGGGGAAAAGAATCTCTCGAACCAATGGCCTTAATATACATAAACAGCGGGGTCGGGCAAAAGAAGGGCAGAAGCTGTGGGAAGCATCGGTCCAGAACATGCTCCTGGGAGCGAGGATGATGGATTGCGCAGTAATTATTCGAGTATTCGATTGCTGCGAATGCTCCAAGGGGGTGATTATTCACCAATAAGTCCTTTCAGGCTCCCGAGGAGGTTTCGTTCTTGTTATTGCCAGATGCCTTTCCGATTGCAGGAGAAGCAAACGAAAATTCATGGATGGACAAAAATAGAACAGAGCGTGATTGAAAACGTTCTGTGTCAGAATTTTTTTGGGGTGGAAGTAGGAATTAGAACAATGTTACATTGGTGATGTGGGATCGAAGTGCTTCAAGCTGGAAGTTCAATCTCATTTGTTTTCAATGATTCTAAAACTCACGCCACTTTACATATATGTAAATATTGGATTAAAATAACTATTTTCTAACTCTATAAAACAAGACTCAAATATCCACATGTCAAATATATCGTAGAGATCTAGTTGGTTTAGTTGAGTCTTCATTTCTAATTGTGTAATGTGGAAAATTTTAGTGGAAGCTTATCTACTTACTTTTAAAGCGAGTGACTGGACTTTAAATCTATTTAGGATTAGGACTCACAATATAGAGAACTACTACCTTCGACATAATTCACGTTTCTTTAAAATAATTTAACTATATGTTCTTTGATAAAACGATTTATTTGCGATTCATTTACGATTGCATAAGATTAGTTCACAATCTTAATCAAACAATCTATGGTGATCTTCATGCTAAAACACTATATGCAGTGGTTCAATATGAACCTAAAAAAAGCGTTACATTTATTGTTTCAGCTATTTCAAAAAGAAAGAACTATTCCTGTTATTCATTCATGTAGAATGGTGAATATTCACATAGCACATGGTCAATATTAAGAAACAGCATTAGCTTCTCGCTTGTTTAAAAGGATGTTACGATGACTCCCAATAGCCTGGGTTTCAAATGGTGAAATCTATCACTTATATTTACTGCCCCGCTTAGAATTAATTATAGAAGAGTAGTATAAAACTTCGGACAATCTCTACAAAATAGTTATCTGAATTTTATTTGATGAGAAGACATTTCTGCAATTTCAAATACTTGTTCAAAGGGACAAAGGTACGTTATCAGAAGGTTTTTTTGGAAATAGATAAGTCGTCCAATAGTATACGCTTTTTAGTACAAAACTAAAAAGAAAACAGTAACAAAGTATGAAATTTCAAGCTAAGTATTCTACAAATGTTGAAACTAGGAGCTAGGAATCTATTAACATTGAAAATATAGAGAAATTCAGCTTTTTATTACCAAAGTAATGTTAAAATATTCTACTCTACATGCAATAGAGACACGTCATGGGAGGTTAATAGATATGTTTGTCTAAGTGCCTTTGCATTAAAAAGCAATTACGTACAAAGTTACAACGAATTTCTCCAATACGCGTAATTTTTAAGTACACTGTTCCCGCCTGTTCAATTTCTCAAATCAAAAGGATTATAAATTAAGTGGAAATATACCAAACTGACAGATAAAACTTGCGAGAGAGCAAAAATTGCCTCATAAAGAAGCAGCATAGCTGTGCATCAAGCATGCCTTTAAATATCCTTTAAAGATGTAATATTCTAATATGTTAGAATTATAACACATGTTTCTAACTTTTATTCAGCCTAAGAACGAGTTTGTCCATTAAAAGAAATAAGTTTAATTTTTAGCAATTATTCCAGACGTTTAACTTTAAGTGATCTCGTTCAACTTAATTAGACTTGAAGTGTAGAATAAAATTAGCTATCCCGACGCCATTTTCCCACTCAGCCGCCATTTTAATTCTCCGGAAAGTCACTCACATTCTGACTCATTTGAAAGATCGTCCCTGTTAAGTAGGATGTCGATCATTTAAGTCAAAACTGCTCTTCTTCTCTCCCCTGCGCGATCACCTATTACGAAGCACATTCGTTAGTTTACAAATAGCGCCCCGACAGAAAAAGTCGTTTAGTAAATGTGACACCCGCTCCATTTGGTCTTGTAATGTGCTAACGGAACTAAAGAGAAATGTCAGGCATTAAAGCTACTCTATCCGACCCTTCCGTTTTTTCTCCCGTAGAATCTTTTCCCGTTTTTTTAAAACCTTAACGATCGGAATGTATCAAACGATCCCAACTCCTGGAACTTCTTCCCGGAGAAGCCTCGACCTGCGAAAGTGACACAAAATCAATGGAAGCAACCCAAAACTAACAATCTGAAAAGATTAACCGGGTCAGAGGGAAAGAAGACTATTTTATTTTTCCCTCTTAAAAAAGTTATCAGAAAATTGAATTCTTTTGGAGTGCGGTGCGGGCAGATTACCGTTGCTCAGCATTTAGGTGTAAGTTTTGGCTGACGATGAATTGCTGTTATTGGATTTCAAAACACGAAACAAATTGAGTACTTTTTCAAAGGTGATCTAAAATACCTTTTCTTCAGCTCTGTTTACTTGTCATTAGCCTCATACTTGGTCTCTTCTAAAAGTGTTTCTGCAAAAAAAAAACAGTCTCCAAGTATTGCAGTGTTGCTTAATCGAAAATATCTAAAACATCTTAAATCAAAATATCAGTCTGTTGTAGCTATTTAAAATTTTTAATCAATTACAAAAAATTATTTTGATAAGAAATTAAGCTTTTTTATACTAGGTCACTTTTTATATTATTTTATATTATTTTTATACTAGGTATACTTTTTATATTAGGTCAATTAGGTTGGTTGGGTTTTATGGCGCAAGGACCACATTGTACCAATCTGCGCCAAGTACAAGGTAGATAACTTGTGTATAAGTAATGGACTGACACAAAGGGAAAGTTTTACTATTATATAAGATATGAATACACCCTGAGTAAGTTACAGGAATCAAACCTATGCCGGGTACAGGTCACAGATTGCTGGAACATTGGACAAACGCACTGAGAAACAGGAGGTTAATTAGATTGAAAGTTTTAAATGTTTAATGTTACGAGGCTTAAGGCAGTTATATTGAATAATCTTTTCTTATGTGTGTTAAGAACACGTGTACTAAAATCTATGATATCGTCGACAATGAAACACACTAAGTCAAAATTTTCAAGATGTGAGTATTTTAGCTTTTATAGACCAGAATGTGTGATCTTTACACTGATGTTCACTAAGTCATTTTTTCTTTACACGAAGATCAGATTTCTTCTGGAGAAACACGCTTAGTGAGTGAAGCATAGTGAGTAGAGTTTTCCCCCTTCGTTTTCTCATAACTGTTTTTGGACTTGGTGTGCTTCACTTCTAATTGGTTTTTCTACTGAATGTTTACTTTTCCACAAAGTCAAACTTTGGTCTCAAATAGTTGATGTACTCTACATTTGCATGGCAAACAAAATTAAACTGCATTAAGTGTTAATCGTTTTTATGAAGACTGAATAAATATCGCGTGTACTCAAATTTATATATAAACTAATTAACATAATTTACTAATTTCATTAACTCACAAGTATGAACCAATTTCATATTGAATTCTATTCTCTTACAACTTAAAATTCTCTTACAACAGAAATAACTACATTCATAGAAAAACATTTTCTTCATCGTTTTTTGTTTCTAGAATATTTCTAAAACGATGCCTTGTCTTATAAAACCAGGGGTCTCAGTCTTTCATAATCTTTGACTTGGAAAACTGCTGCTTTATTTTTAAACTAAAAAGTCACTATAGCTTGCTTACTAAAAGGCTGCATTGTAATACAAAACTGGGGGTCAGTCTTTTTGGACTTTTGTCCCAGAAAAGCCTTTTGTATAAAGACTTTTAATAATTCTACTTTAAATAATGAGTGTGATCAAATTTATATTTAAACTAATTAGTCTAATTTACTAATTTTATTAATCCAAAGTTATTTAATATAAATTCTATAATTAAATTTAAAAGCAGAAATAATTTAAAGGCATTCTTAAAAACCATTCTTTATAGTTTTTAAACACTTAAAAAACATTCTTTATAGTTTTTTTGGGTTTCTAGAATATTTATAAAAAGTTCCTTTGTCTTGCAAAAACCAGGGCAAGCTCTTGAAAGGTTTTCCATAGATCAATAAGGAATTAGAGCCGTTTGTTTAGTTCTCGCAGTGCTTTACCCTTGTTTGAATCTTGTTGAACCGAAAACTGGATTTATGCCCCATTTTCTGTTCCAGTGTTAAATGCAGCGTTAAAATTGAATGTTATCTTCACGGATGGAAGATATCTGTGTGGAGATTACTTTCTCATTTGTTTGAACGGAACTGCGTTGAAAAATTTCACAGAAGTGAAACAAACTGACTTTTTTCGCGTTTGCATAAAAACTTGCTTCTTTCTCTTCAAACAAACATTTCTTCCCGAAACGTGATAATAGCGAAAAAAGCCCCAATTTCAATTGAACCATGCATTCTAAGACTCTGCGAATTTTATTCGTTTTTATTTATTACTTTGCTGTGTGAAGGAATAATTTATTTCTATTTTTGACTTAAATAGATTTAGAAGCAAAGAATTTCATTTCGAAAGAAAGAGTAAACGTTTATTGAAGCCTGAAAGTTTGATAAATTTTTAAATGAGATAAATTCCGATTCTTCATTGCAAGGGAGTTTCGTTACATTATTTTTATTTGAGGCAAATACCAAAGGTAAGGAAAACACATTTAAATACTTTACTTGTACATAGAAAACGTGGGGATAAATTAAATGCTTTTGTTCCGAGGATTTCACTATTTAAATATAATTTTGTATCGCTTTTGAACATTTCTCGCTTCATTTGCGCTCAATTTGCTTTTTTGAACCTAGTTGAAAATGGTTTATCAGGATTTTTTTTAAAAATGCGTTTATCTCTTTAAGACAAGGACAAAGTTCTTTTCCAAATTAGATGAAAAATAATGTAGCGTATAATAACAAGATATTTGAATACTTTTGAAACAATTGGATTCTATCGAATTATTTTTTACCTTTCAAATCATTTACGGAGCTAGAAAATTTAGCAAGCAAAGGCCATAATCATTCGTTGCACTTAAGGTATTTCATCCGTTCATAATAAATAGTTTTTCTTAGTTAATATCAACTTAACACACTACATAATTTATTTTTCACATTATTTGAAAAATTTCAGTCTTAATTATATTGAATAATTATATACTTTCGATCTGTACAAGGTGCTTCTAAAGTAACTATTCATTCTTGTGAAAAAGTCACATGACCATTTTCTTTTCTAGGTTTTATGAATTATACTCACTATAGAAAAAGAATAGTTAAAGTGCGTTTGGCGAGGTATTATCTACAGAGGTGAATCAAGAGTTAACAGGAATAATTCCGAAAAGCACCTTCACAACTATCTCCTGACATCGCATCTCAAGATTTGTGACGTCTTTATATCTAGTAAACTATAAATGATAATAGAATTATTTAAATTTTGGTGGATAGAGGGTTTATGCACGCATCCAAAATGACGTGTAGTTGGGGTGAGCAGTGGTAAATCTGAACACTGAAAATGGCGACGTTTGGGCAGTGTAACTTTGAATTTCAAAGAGATAGTATGTTGAAAATGGTGTCACTTTGTATAGAACAACTGGATATACAATATTATTCAGCAGTAATAACCGATAAAACAAAGTTTATAAAGTTATAAGACGAGCAGTGCTGAGTTGAATAACATTTTCATAATATCAAAAACATTACAAAGGAAATATGAACAGAAAAGTAAGAAAAGTATATCGTAGTAAAGAAAAATTCAAAAGTAACCAGAAAAACTCAAATTGACTAATGCCGAAAGATGCAGATTGTATGGTAGGTAGGTATTTAATTAACGTCGCACTGGAGCAACACAAAGGGCTATTGGCGACCGTCCGGGATCAATCCCGAAGGGAAAGATCCGAGGACAACACCACGTAATTTTGAACCACGGTCAGATGACGAGGTAACACCTGAGCTGGCACCCCACTCTCCAAACTTCCACGCCACGCCAACGTGAGGACATTTGATGCCACGACAGATTGAACGTGCACCAACCCCCTTTGTACACGACGGTCTTTGGTTGGATTCGAACTCGCAACCCTCCGGTTGCTAATCCGTTACTCTTCTAACCGGGCTACCGCGGCCCACTGGAGAGCGTAAGAAAACCGAACGCATCAACGGCGGCGCGAGTACTTCAAGTGCGCCGCCTCCTGAACCGATGGATATTGACTTGGAATGTGATAACTATGATGAATGATTCTACCAGGGAAATTGTACTCAATACGATTACAGATACCAATGTACCCATTATGCTTATCTATGATTTCAACATTTATATTACTCAAAACAAATCGCTTATATCAACTTAAGTAACACAACTTGAAGTACAATTCTGCATTGCCCACTACACTGGGCAACACTTGTATAGAATTAACCTTTGAAAGAAACATCGATGTGAATACTATGCCTTACTTCTATCATCGGCCTTTGATAAATAAAATTATACTTCACTTATAACCACCAAGACGTACCCTTACTCTACTACCACAAAGACGGATTCATACCTTAAGCGATTGAAGTTGTGTCCCCGTACACAACCCATTTTTTGTGTGAGGTTTTGTGAAAGCAAAAATGAAAAAAATTAAATTAACATCATAAATCAACTTATGTAGAGGATCATAGCTGCAGTGACTAAGATTACACATTGTACTTTGAAAAGATTTTCCATACTACCACTAAATCTTGAGATTTATGTGTTGATATTCAAGGTTGGCCATGGGGAATTTGTATGAACCTTTGTTGTTTTAATGTGTTTTATTCATTTGCAACATAAAAAAAGTATTAAAATGCTTCTTCACAGGAATTGATAGTTACTTTAGGGCATTCTGTATTACCTTTTGTTATACATAAATCTATACCTTGGTTAAACAAGTTTTTAGTGACAGCCGATATAGTAATTTTTTTTTAAATCTTTAATACAGCGTACAAAAAATAATTTCCAAATGCTTTTATTCTTTCAATTTTCTTTCAATAACTGTATTTGCTAGTGTAACCGTTATTTTCAATTTTTTCGCTTTCCTCAAAAATTTCAAGGACTTTGGCCTTAAATAAAAATTCCATGGAAGTGGACATTGACTCATTCAATAGATATGAATGTCTGCTTCCCAACGAAGTAATTTATTTGATTGAAAATCTTATAGGTATAAACTCAGGAAAAACGCAACATAAGTTGTAGAAACAATCACTGTATAGTGCAGCTGTTCAATGGTGGATGAAGACAAAACAGAAGTTTCGTTCACTTTCATTGATCTACGTATAGCCGATACATTTACGCCACCGATAAACCAGGACGTAAGTAATACGTTTTTTGCTGTCTTTTTCCTTGAATAATGACTTTTATAAGCAGGAAAGCTGGTTATGTCGGCCTGATAGATTCTTCTGTTTCGTCATATTTCGTCATTCGCAAAATATGTTTTTACAAGACTCCATAAAAGTTCTGAGAAACTCATTACCGTTCTATAGATATCAACATTCATCGGAGATTGAAGGTCCACTTCCCCAGAAAAAAACTACCGCTGCCAATATGTTTTTTAAATAAACGAACTCTCACTTGTTTCACTATGAATATTGAAAAAATATTTTCTTGAAATCTTATTTCGTCTTTGTGTTTTCTGAGTGCGAATCCGTTCTCTCGACTTTTGAACTTGAAAAACTGTTTTAAGCGATTATCTTGTTCTGGCCAACACTGCAGAGTTCGGAGAGAATTCATTGTGCAAGACCTGATCTAGTCTTACCAATTTTATCGTAGCACTTCCTGCTTTCACAGGCACCACCCACTACCTCATTTTTCTTTAAAACATCGAGGGGCTCAACTGGGCCGCAGCAGCCTAATTGGGAGAGCAACGGATTAGCAACCGGAGGGGTGCGAGTTCAAAACTAGGTCCAACTAAAGACCGTCGTGTACACGGGGACTGGTGCACATTAAATCTGTCGTGGTCTCACATGTTCTCCCGTTGGTATGGTGTGTAAGTTTAAAGTGAAGGTGCCAGCTCAGGTGTTTACCTCGTTATCTGACCGTGTTTCAAAATTAAGTGGTGTTGTTCTCGGATCTTTTCCTTGGGCATATCCCGGATCGTCGCCAATAGCCCGTTGTGTTGCTCCAGTGCGACGTTAATTAACTACCTACCTACCTTTAAAACACCGTTTATTTATTTGTATTCTCGGTGAGTGACGTAAGATGTCGACAAATTATTCTCAGTGCAATCTACAAAACAAGGGTCAATGTCTGGATATATGCCATTTATACTTGAATTAACGGATGTATCGAAATTGTTTAAATAACCAATGCGCACATTAGCCTTTTTGAAAAAGGAACAGCGCAGAATGTACTGACAGGGGGACAATAGCATTTTTCTAGTATAGGTTTCATTATTTTGAAGTGATTGGTGGACATAACTCAAAATCCTCAAATTTGGGCGTTGGCCTTTTTCCTACCAAGGTACAGAAATAAATTTGGTAGAAATATAATGTGTACAATACAGTTTATCACTCTGAAGAAACAGTGCAGTATCTTTGAAATGCCTCACCTTTCGTGAATGCTTTAATTGTTTCTTTAAATCTTGTATTTTAAGAGTAAACAAAGCCAAATTGATACTAGTTGCTTAAAAGGGTAACACTTATCAAGTAACTGAAAATGTGCATATCAAAACAAATCAGGTATTTTGAAGTTGTACCTTATACACCTATGTAGCTGTCTAACACAGATTGCTACAGTTCTGCAATTGATGTATAAGTTTAGTAAAGTGGCTACGCGCTACAAGATGAGATTACTTGAAGCTCCCTTAGTGATAAAAATCGGAAATTCATATTCCTATCTCGGAAACAATGCTATACGGAAAAAAAGCCATTTACAAAGTTTTAAAGTGTCACCAATTTAGTATGAAATGACTCCCTACGTACATGAATAACGTAAAATGTTTATTTATCGGTGTTCGATTCCCTTCAATGCTACGTAATCACTCGCGTTACAAAGCAGCGAATTGTGTAATGCAAGCTCTGCAGTCGTCTAGCAGCTCAAAGAATAGATGTGTCAAATCGAAAGACGACTGTGCAGGATGTACAGGCGTTACCGATGCCTGTACCAGTGTGACACCTGAAATACTGCTGAACGTGCAAGTAGTTCTATTCCAAATACAAATGTATATTGCGGCCTACGGTGGTACATCGAGTACAGACCGTAAAATGTGTATCTCCTATGTAGATTTATTAATTTCTCATGTGTTTATTTCTATCATGTGTATTTATCATTTTCCTATGTCTTCGTGTTGTATTCATTATTGTGTGCAGTACGTTGTTCATCGCTCACACATATAAGGTTTTGCAGTCGCCCTGTTTATTTCTTTTTGCAGCTTTTCGGTGTAATGGTGGCGTAGTAGTGAAGTAGCATTGACGGGAATCAAATACCGACAAATTAGCGTTTCAAGCTTTCTATTCACGCTATTCATGTACGCAGGGTGTCATTTCGTACTAAATTGGCTGTAAATTACAACTTTGTAAATGACTTTCCTTATCTTGCGCAGTATTTGAGATAGGAGCTCTAGTTTCCGAGTTTTACCGCAAAGGGCGCTGCAACGATTTCATCTTGTAGAACATAATCACTTTACTTATTTATACAACACTTTCATTACTGTAACTATCTGCATTTTACACTTACGTGGGTGTATAAAGACTTACTATGCACCATGCATAGTAAGTCTTGATTAGCATATCGCTATGCTAATCAAGTTATATCAAAAGGCCACATTTTTACAAGACTTTCAGGTTGATCCAGTCTGTTTTTAAGTCCCTAGTGTGCGTAAATTACTCTTTTACGATATTTTTATTTCGAAGTTACTCTCGCAAGCACTAAAAAGATTACATGTGACTTGGAACTCTACATAATGGGATTTAAATGAAAATTTTCATACAATTTGTTCAATCCCTTATGAAAACAACAAAAAGTATTTTCACATTTCGTCTCCATTCAAAATTGTTTTTGAGTTATTCCTTTCAGTAACACTTCATCAGTAAAGTTAATTGCAGAACAAGTAAGGTATTTTTTTTTGAGGAATAATTCATAAATTATTCATCCAATAGCTTTCTATTGTTAAATAGCAAGAAAATGTAAATTGGATTTAGAAGATGAGTTATCAGATAGAGTTAGATAATTTGAGGAAGTGTACGCGAGCTTAAAGCTGTCTTTAGAATTTGAATAGCTTTTGAAATTGGATCCTTTTAATTTCCATTTCTAGTTACAGAATTTTTCATTTAACTTTTTCAATTCTTTGAAATATCCTTCTTTTCTTTTGTGTTCGACTCAAATCAGATGTCATGTGAATTGGTTATATTAATTATCGCAGCAGAATAATGATATTGATTAATTTTTATACGCCATGCTGATATCAGGTTTTATTTTTTATTATCTTGTGATTAATTTGTTACATTCCTAAAGTGAAAAACTCGTTCGTTAAAAGATAATTCAAATTTGTTCTATGATATTTGGATGGTACAGATGGAAGTTAATTAAAAGGGAATTTTAATTTGCTCTGCGATATTTGGATGATTTATATGAAAGTTCGTTAAAAGAGGAATTAAATTTATTCTACTATATCTGGATAGTATAGATGAATGCTCGCTAAAAGATAATTTTAATTTCTACTATATTTGGATGGTTTAGATGAAAGTTTGTTAAAAGATAATTTAAATTCGTTTTGCGTTATTTGAATAGTACAGATGAAAGCTCGTTAAAAAGCAATTTAAATTTGTTCTATGACAGTTGAATGGCATAGATAGAAGTTTGTTAAAATGGAATTTAAATTTGTTTTACGATATTTGGATGGTATATATTAAAGTTCGTAAAATCGGAGTTCGTTAAAATGAGGTCTTACTTTTGAGAAATTTAATTCAGTGAAAATCGCTGTCATATGTTCAACCATATGTTTATACCCTAAATGAATGTTTAAAGCTGAACAAAATGAAACAAATAAATAGCTAAACTCTTTGCAATAAATAAATAAATACAATCAAGTGATTCGAATCAAGCTTATCCATTCAATTCCTTTTACTGCCGAATGCAATTCGCCTAGCATTTTTATCTGAAAAAAGCGTTTAAAAGGACTAACCAAACAAAAGTATTTATTCAAAACTATCGGATTTAGATTTCCTAATCCATTGCCTCCCATTGTGCTCAAGGGTCGTCGAAATAAACGCATACTTTAACTTTCCTCTTCCAATTTTATTTTATTCGAAATCTTTCGTTTACTTATTCTCTTCTTTTGCTCAAATGAGCAGCCTTTTTGTAATTTTTTATTGGATCGAGGTATTCGATCCGAGGGAACACAATTATTTATGGACTTCACTTTTGAGAAAAAGCAATCTGTTTTAAAAACGTATACCACCTTTTCTTAAAACCGTAGAAATCATTACAATTTGTTTTTTTCAGGATTTGGGATCGTATTTTAGAATACAATATTATGTGGCAGGTAGATATTTTAATTAACGTCGCACTAGAGCAACACAACGGGCTATTCGCGACGGTCCGGGATCAATCCCGAAGGGAAAGATCCGAGGACACCACGTAATTTTGAACCGCGGTCAGACGACGAGGCAACACCTGAGCTGGCACCCCACTCTCCAAACTTCCACACCATGCCAACGTGAGGCCACGAGAGATTTAACGCACAAGCCTACTTCGTACACGACGGTCTTTGGTTGGATTCGAACTCGGAACCCTCCGGTTGCTAATCCGTTACTCTTCCTCTTACCTCGGCCACAATATTATCCGAGTAAAAAAATTCCCAGTTGTGTCGAGGACACAAACTGTAGTTTTGACTCGAATAGTAGGGCCTGATGTTGGATTGTGGAATTTATGAAGAAAACATAGGGAAGTAAACGATTGTTTATTGCATGAATATTCAATAATTAATTTACAGTTAGAACGATTAAAGTGCAGTTTGATATTAAATTGAAGAATAATTTTGTTGATTGAAGACCTGTGATTGTAGTGTAGTTTGTTAATCTTTTAAAAAGAGTTTGTTTCGAATTCTTTTTGCATCAAAAGGTTGGAATCCATCATTACTTTGTTTTGTATATCCAGAAACCAGTCTGCCTTTTGATTTTAACAGAAAGTTACATGCAAACATGTCATGCCATGTACTGTATGCATAGCACACAAAAATGCACACAAAACCTTCAAAAACACCCTTTTTCGAATTTTCTTTTGCATCAAAAGCTTCGTATCCGTGATTACTTTCATAATTTGCGAATGGCAGCATTTACTCAGTCCTCACTCCACGCAATCCAAAGTTATTACTGGCCCAAAGCTCGCCCAGCACCGTATAGTTTCGACGTATTGCAGACCTTTTCCCCGAGCTCAGAGCGCATGCGCACTCGGTCTGAAGTTCATATTAGGTACGGACATCCTTTGTCTACACGAAGCTATGTTTATCTTCTGGATGTTTCTTCTAGTTCTGAAATCATATGACAAAACAATTGTAACGCTTTTTTAGCGATGAACTTTTCATTCACGCCCCAGTACTGTTCCGGTTTTAAAGGCGTATTCACATCAAAAGTTAAATTAATATTCTTAAACATTATAATTTTTTTCTTTTATTGACATCAGAAGTTAAATTAACATTCTTAAACATTATAATTTTTTCTTTTATTGGCATCAGAAGTTAAATTAACATTCTTAAACATTATAATTTTTTTTCTTTTATTGGCATCAGAAGTTAAATTAACATTCTTAAACATTCTAATTTTTTCTTTTATTGGCATCAGAAGTTAAATTAACATTCTTAAACATTATAATTTTTTTTCTTTTATTGGCATCAGAAGTTAAATTAACATTCTTAAACATTATAATTTTTTTCTTTTATTGGCATCAGAAGTTAAATTAACATTCTTAAACATTATAATTTTTTTTAATTTCCTGAAGTTTTCTTGAGAATGTTGTAATTGGAAAGTTAAAAGAGCGTTTTGATTATTCATGTTTTTAAATAATCCAAACACAGACTTCTAGTTATAGAATGAAGAATTGAAATACAAATTCAGGAAGAGAAGCTTTGTTTTTACAGTATTAAAACTGGTGATGGGAGACTGGAAAATAGCTTCCTACAGAAGAAGCTGGTGCCAATAAATTAAATTCTGTCTTAGAAAACAGTTTAGGTTTGTAATATTTTGTAAGTCAAGCTAAAACATTACTTTATTCAAAACTTTTACCGTCGTACCTAATTGAAGTGGCTGCTTTGAAATCTTTTTAAAGTAAAAGACACAAAAAGGTGCTTTTTTTATACTTTGTTTACACTTTTAACCACAGATAAACAAAGATAAACTTTCACATTACGAGGGGGATTGTCTATTCACTAACGTACGTGGAATAGACAAATCGATGTTATTTATTTGTTGTCGAATGGCAACGACGGATATAAACAATATAAAATCGACAGTTATGGGGCCCATTTGCCAATTTCGATGCTCAGTTTAAATATGCTTGATTTGAGGTATGGAGCTGCATAATATTGCTAAAATTGCACGGAAGAGCTTGCTACTCTAATGAAATTCTTCTGCAGTCTGATAATAGAAAGCAATGAGAAATCTAAGACAGAAACCAACTCAGAGAAGAAAATATGAACAAAATTAGGTTTGCGTCAAAATAGCTAACATTCCCTTCGAAAAAGGGAACGGGAAGCAAATAAACTAGACGTCTGAATCCAATTGTGCTAATATAACTGCGGTGTGACGTTTGCCATGGATTTTATTGGAAATACGAATTAGCATCATTAAAAGTAAACGACGTGCTACTTTTTTAATAATTTTATTTCATTTAGAGGTATCAAATCCATTTAAAGTATGGATACTATTATTCATTATAAATGGATTGAGATAAGAAATGAAATATGAATAACGACACTGCCATGAATAAATATGAGCAATTAAGAAAGTTTAGCGCAAATGCTATACGGGAGTCTGCTAGTATGTTACATTTTAACAAATACTTGCGCATTCATAACAAAGGTAGGTATGGTATTTTAATTAACGTCACACTGGAGCAACACAATGGGCTCATGGCGATGGTCCGGGATCAAACCCGAAGGGAAAGATCCAAGGACAACACCACGTAATTTTTAACCACTGTCAGTCATAATAAAGGTATCTATTCTGACATAGAAAGAGTTCTTGATCCTTTGATATTTGACCATAAAAACGTTAACAATCTGGAGAATTGTTTGTAATAATTAAAATTTTATTAATAGCCCAAAAGAGCTACTGCTTCAATTTTTAGTTTTATATCATAAAAACTAACAATTAACTACTATTTACTCTCAAAAATAGCAAATAATTTGTCGTAACTAATAGCGTAAACTTTAAGTCAGATAAAAGCATTGCATCATTCAAGTAAACCAAAATTCTATAATACAATGCAGCTGAAATTCAAGTCGAAAACTACCTGAGCCAGTAACATTCATAAAAACACTGGTGTTTTTCTTCCAATTAATTGCACACATAATTTTCAATCATAGGCACAAAGAACTGCAAACTCCAAAATGTAATAATTTTCATTAAACATAACTACAACCAGAAATGCTTTATACATTAATTTTTGAAAACAAACTTCCCTGGATTTCCGAAATTTCTTTGAGAAGCTAATTTTAGAATTTATAAACAGCGGTAGATTTTAAATTGAAATAAAGAATGCTGCATCGACATATCTAGAAACGCTGATACGCACTATATGGATGCGTACAAAACACACTGGTGTGCAAAATTTAAGGACTGACAGAATTCCATGAGATTAGACCCGAAAAATGAAATACGAAACCTTTCGGCGATTTATATAACGAAAGCTGATTGGTAGAAAGAAGATGAGCATGCACATTTTCCGAAAAGGGATGTTGCACTTGAGAGCGCAAAACTTGATAAAAGCAGCTTTACTGAGCAAGGATAGGTACCAATGGTAGTTGATTAACGTCGCACTGGAGCAACATAAAGGGCTATTGACGAAAGTCCGGGATCAATCCCTAAGGGAAAGTCCGAGAACTACACAATTACGTGGTGTTGTCTTTGGATCTTTCACTTTGGGATTGATCCCGGACCATCACCAATAGCCCGTGTGACGTTAATTAAAATACCTACCTACCGAGAACTACACCACGTAATTTTGAACCACGGTCAAAGGACGAGGTTAACACCTACGCTGGCACCCAGCTCTAGAAACTTCCACATCACGCCAACGTGAGGACATTTGAAGGCCACGACAGATCTAACGGGCACCAGCCCTCGTTTACACGGCGGTCTTTGGTTGGATTCGAATTCGCAACCCTCCGGTTGCTAATCCGTTACTCTTCCAACCGGGCTACTGCGGCCCTGGGCAAGGTTAGGAAGTGGACAGCAAGTATTAGCGTCGTTGTAAGAGGTTCAAATGAATATTGAGTTACAGACGATAGTGTAAGAGTTATTGTGTTACAGAAATGTGTCTAGAAGGACTCATTTAGATGACTTTGCTCATGGCTGAATAATTGGTAGGCATTAAGAAGAACGCATTGTGGATAGTGTAGCCGAAGAGCTTCGAGAGTCGAGGGTCACATCAAAGATACCGGTTACAATGTTGCAAGGACCACAAAGAATATACCATACAGCGATGGGATGAGGTACTCTTCTCTGATGAGAGACATTTCAATCTAACGAGCGATTCTGGACATCAGTTGATCTGGAGAAAGGTGGGAACGCTGCATCATGAGGCAAACATTACTGAAGGAGATTGGTATGGAAGTGTTATCGTCTGGGGAGGCATCATGCTGGATGGTGGTACTGAGCTCCACGTTTTGGAACGTAGTGGTCCGAAATCTTGCAAGACACAGAAGAACAAATCCTGCAGCAGTTTAATACCTTCCCGCAAAGGCCTAAACGCCTATGCGGGATGGTCCGTTTGGATCCTGAAGTCTATGCTTTCAATTCCTTTTATTCTCTTCCCAATTAATTTCCCCCTACTACTTTGACCTTTCTGTACACCAATAATTAGGAATTTTTATGGACTCGATTGGATCACTATTATATTATTCTTGAAGTTAGATTTTAACATTTAAATCGTAATTTCCCTCTAGTTTTCTTTCCTTTATTCATCTAATGCTAGCGCTCTTCTGTGCGAGCGTACCAGAACCTAAACACCTTCGGTCGCGGTCAGTAGATGGGAGGGTGACCTCCATCTACTGATCCATCTCTTTTGTGGTTGTGTGGAGCTTATGGTTCTTATCATTAAAGTTTCTTCTGCATCCTAGATCGACATGTTTATTAATTCACCCACCCTTATGTTATTAAATTTATTTTTTTATGTTTTTCTGATGTGGAGATGAGTTGTGCTATGCAGCGGGTGCTCCGTAAGGGATGTGTCCAGTCCAGTCACGTTTGGGACCGCGATCTAGTAACCGGACACCGCTACAACAGCGAGAATGGAAAACATTACGAAACGGTAACATAATATGAAATAATTGGAGAAAACTCGAAATTAAAACTTTCAGTATATGGGTAGTTAATTAACGTCGCACTGGAGCAACACAAAGCGGTATTGGTGATGGTCCGGGATCAATACCATAGAGAAAGATTCAAAGACAACGCAGACGATTTTGAACCACGGTCAGATGACGAGAACAACACCTGATCTGGCACCCCACTCTCCAAACTTCTTCACCACACCAAAGTGAAGACATTTGTGGCATTTTTGGTTGTGGCTCTAAAAACTTTCGGAAACCAGCGGAAATGGAAACAGTACAAAAGTAACATACTATGAAATAATATGAAAAGGATCAAAGAAAAGTAGCAAAGAGAGAGAGAGGGAGCCCTATCTTGTTGCAACCAAATGATTACAAGTCAAACGGTGTTGGAAAACAGTTTCCAATCAGAAAAGAGACGGATAGAAGAAAAAATTTAAAACAAAAAGTACGGCTGAAATGTAGTATCACAGAGAAAATTAGTAGATGAAATAAAGGACTTAAAGAAAGGAGGAGAAAATAATTTAATAAATGTTATGTTTGTAACAGGGATAAATTAAAATAAATTTGAAAAAAAGTGAAATATGGTAGGTAGGTAGGTATTTTAATTAACATATCACTGGAGCAAAACAACGGACTATTGACAACGGTCCGGGATTAATCGCCCAAGGGAAAGATCCGAGGACAACACCACGTAATTTTGAATCACGGTCAGACGACGAGATAATACCTGAGCTGGCACCTCTCTCAAAACTTCTACACCAAGCAATGAAATAGGGTTGGAGATCTTAAAACTATAGAAGGGAGGTAATGAACAGAATAGAGGAAAAGAGGACCAAATCCACATTTAAGATTTAACCTAAAGAACGTAGACTATTGGTGCTATTGAGTAACATTACAGTAAATGACCTCTCGCTTTCAATCTGGCTTTAAATTTAAAATGCTTTTTTTAGTAACAACTCAATGTTTACAAATTTATGATTTGATTCGTTCTAACTTTTGTTATCTATTTTCTGGCTTGTTTCGAATTCGTCACTTTTAATTAACCCTTTTAGGGGAGCATGTATACGTTTGGCAATGTGTTGTCTCCCCTGCATGACTTCTAACTAGCTTTTTGACGTTCTTGAACAATAGAATTTTTCCTAGGATTCTATCAACCAGTTTGTGTATGGTATACCCGCTCAGAGCATATGCGTCAAAAAGTCAATTGATTGCATTTATTGATAACGTTGAGCACTTTTCTGTCTAGTATAAAAAAGTTTAAAGTATGAAGTAATTTTTCATAATTTGGAGACAAAGAAAATACCATTAGATTCGTAATTTTAAGTCTTAGGAAGAACGACAACGGTGTACCAAGTCAAAATAGTAGATAAAATAAACTTGAAGAAAAAATTAAAATTCTATACACATAAGACAGCTGATGAAAACCTATTGTTACAGAGGCGTACAATGCGTTGTTAAAGTTAGTTTCAATTCATTCACTCATTTCAAAATTATGTATACATTCAGTAAAATATATATATGTATAGTAAAATTATTATCACATTGAATAAAAGGTGTATACAAATCTGATTGAGTTCCACATTGATCATAAAATCATTAAGTCTCAATAGTTGATGTAATTTGTCATTTTGTTGTCGAGGGTACATCATGATTATTGATGAGTGTGGTGAAGGGTCAAATATGGATAGATGGGAAGTTCAAGAGAGTGGTACTCATCTACTGGTTTCTGGGATTGGGTGATGCGTTATCGCTGATTCAGAGCACTCAGTGATGACTACAACTCTACGGAGGTAAAGATAACTTTGGAAGGTTTCATTTGTGGATTTGTCGAAGAACTCGCTCTTTACTGGTCATTCAATCTCAGCATTTTTCAGCTCTTTCTCCTCACGAAAGATTTACAGTTACTGTTCTTTTCGGTTGCTCCACCCTCACATAAAATCCCTCCCCCGATAATGCCTAATGCTCTAACCCAGGGGTTCTCAAACTTTTTAAATTTTGTACCACATAAATAAGAATCAAAAGTATATATAACATCATAAAAGCATTTTACGATTAAAAACCAATGCATCCTAAATGGAGTGTTTTAATCAAAGAATAAAAACATTTTAAATTTATGTTATTAAATTACATTCGTAAATGAAACTTTTATATTATAATAAAACATAAATATACTATATATTGTAGTAAACAGTGGGTAATAATACATAATAGCAAATATTAAGATTTATTATTGATGAGGAATAGTGCGATGAATGAGCCTGTTTCATTGTAACCAATTTCGATATGTCGGGCTTTATCTTCATTAATTTCAAGTGTAAGTCAGATTCAAGTTGCAACCGTGTCTTATATTTTTTTGAATTAATAGCATGGCTGAAAATATAGTTTCGCAAAAATATGTGTTGAAAGGCATTAAAAATTTTATCGCTTTGTCAGAAATATACTTATATTCATCTCTTCTTTTTAACTAAATATTGCATAAGTTATCTTTTTTGAACTCATTCCTAAGATTTCTGTCGCATGGAATATCTAAAAGCTGATCTCTTTCTTCAACTGAAACATTATCTGGCACAGTATACAAAATATAAAACGGAACTCTTATCCAACTCTCATTTCTAAATCTTCAGGAAAGTAGGAATGAAAATTGTTAACAAGTCCTATGCAGTGTTTTTCTATATTTTCAATTAGTTGTTCAGTCAGTGACAGATTATTTTCTCGGAGATACTCTTCTAATGTTTGTAATGAAGCAACTTTCTTGCTTTTCACGTCCTTAATTATGGATTCTAGTTTTTTCAAAGCTGCATTTATTTTGTCATGTACAGTAAGGATAGTTATATTGGAACCTTGTAAACTAGAATTCAGTTCGTTCAGTTTTCCAAAAATATCGGACACATACGCTAAACGTGATAGCCAGAGTTCATCAGTAAAACAATGACGGAGTTCAAATTTGGATTCTGTCAGGAATACTTGTGCCTCTGAACATAATTCAGTCTAGTTAAAACTTTCCCCCTTGCAACCATCGCGCTTCAGAGTGTAAAAGGAGTTTATTGTGATAACTACCCATTTCATTTCACAAAATTGTAAACAATCGTGAATTAAGGGCCCGACATTTAATAAAATTCACTATCTTTTTACAGATTGATCTGAAACAGTCTTTAGTCCTGTAGGTATTGTTTTGATAGCTAATGCTTCACGATGTATGCTGCAATGTGTGAACTTTGCATCTGGTACAACTTCTTTAATTTTGGCGAAAACTCTACCACAACCTGTTATTGAATGCGCACCATCAGCACACACTCCTACACATTTTTTCCAATTTATTTCATGGCCAGTGATAAACTTATTAATTTTCTTAAAAATCTCATCCGCTGTGGTATGATTTGGAAGAGACTCACAGAATAAGAATTCTTCATCTATGACTTGTTCTCTTTCATATCGAATATAAACCATCAACTGTGCAAAGTTGGTTACGTCTGTACTTTCATCGAATTGAATCGCAAAATATTTGCTTTGCTTTATATTTTCGATTAGTGTTTGTTTTACTCGAGCTGCAATATCGTTAATTCGTCTCGAAACAGTGTCATTTGACAAAGAAACAACATTCAACTTGGCTGCTGCAGTAGGGCCAAGAATCGAAGTCACAATATCTTTGTTTGCAGGTAATATTAAAGATTCTCCAATAGTATGTGGTTTTGCAGCTTGAGCAATTCTCAAACTAACTAAATATGATGCTTCTCTCCGCTGCTCGTTCATTGATTGTGGTGAAGGAATGAAGTGAACGTATGTTAGTTTTCATTTCAGCTCGTTTTCGTTTTAAAAAGTCGAGAGGTTTACCTGTTAAATTGGCGTGTTTATTTTGAAAATGCCGTAGCAGAAGCGATGGTTTCATCGAGTGATTCTAAAATTGTTCGTAACAAACACACTTGGGCATGGGTCGTTTTCATCCTCGTTCCCAAAAAATCCATATTCCAAATAATTTTCAATATACTTTCTTGTAGAGTAGCATTTCGTTTTCTAGATGCTTCGTGAGATTCAGGATGAAAACTAGAAGTGCTATCTGTGTCAGTGTCTTCTGCCAGCCGTTTCCCCTTTGATTTTTCTATTCCTAAATATTTGTCCATTATAACAGGATTGGGCCTAAAAGTAAATAAATGAAATATTAATATATATACAAATTTAAGCAATTTATAACACATGATTATATTCACACGTCATACAATAAAAAATAAAAAATATAATAATAAAAATAAATACATTAATAGTTGACAATAATAATACAAATTAAAAGAATATTAAAGAATTCAGTCAACATTGAAAAAATTATATTCACATCCCAAATTAAAATTAAAAAATCAAACAAACCAAAATTAATAAATATAGACAAAAACTAGATATAAAAACAATGCTGTGTTAAAAAAAGAAACAAAAATAAAAGTCAAATTTGCTCCTTACCTTTTCTCGCAGTCTCTATTTTGACATAACTTTGTCATATGCATACATATCTTATGCACAATTTGCTAAAAACGCAGTTATAATATACAACAAAAGGTAGCATTACGATAAATCCGGATTTATAGTCTCTTAACTACAAATAGCAACGACAGCAATAACAAACCAGCTAAAAACTTTTTCAAGTTGTTCCATGTGTTATTGGGTGTTGCTTTTATGCTAAAAACTTTTTCACTGGATGCACCTTGTTTGAGAAGCGGACAACTCTACTCTAACTGATAGTTCTTCGCAACCCGAGTGTGAACCACTGTGTTCAGACCTAAGTTTGTGCCCCTGCGTTTAGCTATTAGTTAACTGGAGTGCTAGGTAAAGGAGTGGTGGTGTGCGAGGTAAGGGAAAAGGTGAACTGAAGTGACGCTACGATTCGCCAAACTAAAATTCTTGGAAAAGTCTACTACTCGTTTCAATATTAACCCATGCATGATTTTTTCATCTTTTTAAAATATTTTTTTCTTTTATTCAAATGTTCTCAAACAGGAAAAATACTAAAAAAATTGATAAATACTAAAATATTGATATACAAAAAGTTATCCCATACTTCATGATGTATCAAATTTGATACATTGATTTAAATGCCAAAAAAGTAAATAATAATTGAAATTAATGACTTAAAAATATTTAATGAAAAATAACTTAAAAAAAAATTTTTTTTCGAAAAGAAATACTGATTTGATGAATATTACTATTTCTTAAAAAAAGTGCTTATTATTCAAAATCTAAGTCCAGTACAATGTTCAGTAAATGGCTTTGTTACAAAAAATGCTGGAAATAATTGGAGGAAAATTGATGGATTTTAGAAGTGCCCCTACTGTAGTTAGTAGGAAACACAATTTCATTAAAAATATCAATGATAACGGAAAGATGAAAAAAAACTAGTATGTATCAGATATGATACACTATGCATGTAAGTTTTGAATATTCATTTAATTCTTTTGTGTAAAAATTGTGTCACCAAAAATAATGTAATGTACCATTAGTGGTACATGTACCATAGTATGAAAAACCCTGTTCTAATCGATGCCAACAAATCCACTCATCCCATATTCAATCGCTGTGGCAGCTTGACCCCTCCCAATTCCTTGTATTCACTATGATGTAAGTTGTTCCATTTGTTATTGGGTGTTGCTTTGCGTTGTCGTTCACTTGTCAATTTATCATACCAGTAGTCACACCTATATTCTGATTTGCTTTCATTTTTAATGTATTACGATGGTTAATAAGTTGTAAAAATATTTTTATTTTGAATTTCTATTTACTAATGAAAAAAATGATCAAAAATAGAATCTCTAAGGCCAACCAGTAAACCATTGATTCCTCTTCTTTTAAACCCCTATTTAGGTGAAAATTCTGTGGCGAACTTTTTATGTGCGATTTTCAAAAGTTTACAAATAATATTCATGGTATTGCTGACGTGCGGAGCAGTTTGTAATAGGAGATAACAATAAAAAATTCATTATTGCAGAATTTTTTTTGACACAAATTGAAAAATTAATATTCATTTCATAAAGATGAACTCATAACATGACATACAAATTGCAGCACAAATTAATAAGATTTTTGCTGTTATACATTGGATGCCAAATGCTTTATATTTTGTTCATGTCTCGTCACTTTTAGTATTAAATACACAGGCCGAACTACAGTGATCAGTAATTCTGTTTCTTAAACCATCTTTTATAAAATTCATTTCGAAAAATAGAGCAGAGTGCTGAGTCATGACTTGCCCCTCAGTCAACGGTTACATGCTCTTAACACCAGCTGTTGTTTTCAGCTACCAATCATTGTTTCTGAAGTGGGCTATATATTTGTTGGTTAGTTTCTTTCGTTCAAAACAACTTGCACTTGTACATTGTAACAATTAAAATAAAATTTGGAATAATTTATAAGCTTATAAAATGATATCTGTAAATCGTTGAAGTGCCAGCAAAATTTTCGAACGTGCCAATTCTGGTACGCGTGCCCTAGGTTCCCCATCCCTATGTTCTATGCAAAATAAAAGGTAGGCAGAAAAACGGAGAATAAAAAGATATCTAAAAGCAGTCCACGAAGGTTTGAAAAATAGTTATATTTCGAAAAAGAAAGTAGACACGACAAAAGAACAAAGCAATGATAAATTTCATGTTTGGCCAAGGCGGAGTTACCTGATCTGTATTCTAAATGTGATTTCGAAAAAGAGAAAAAATTCTTTGCAAAGTACTACCAAAAAAACTGTTCCTCATGAATGGTTTAGTCCCTCATGTCCAAACTTTCTTCTGTAATTGAATAGTTCTTGTTTTAATGATTTTTTTCTCTAATTTCAAGACTAAATTTTTTGTTACTCAAAAAACAGTTAAAAAACTAAACAACCGCCTAATTAAATTTCTTAACAGGAGGATAAATTCATTCAATTTAGGCTATTAGATTTAATTTAATGTTTTAGACTAAAAATGCTGAAATTCTTCAAGATAAATTGCCTCGAGTATTTTAGACAATTCATCCTTTTTAACCTGCACTGAAATATCCCGAACCGTCAGGAGATAGTATTGAATATAGTTGCTGTTATTTATTCGAGAAAACCAATAAGTATTGAGGTAGGTAAGTAGCTAATTAACGTCGTACTGGAGCAACACAACGGGCTATTGGCGACGATCCGGCATCAATCCCGAAGGGAGAGATCCGAGAATAACACCTCGTAAATTGGAACCACGGTCAGATGACGAGGTCAACACCTGAGCTGGCACCCAACTCTAAAAAAATTCCACACCACGCCAACGTGAGGCCACGAGAGATCTAACGCACAAGCCTACTTCGTACACGACGGTCTTTGGTTGGATTCGAACTCGGAACCCTCCGGTTGCTAATCCGTTACTCTTCCAACCGGGCTACCACGACCCAATAAGTATTGAAGCTCGTGTGTTCAAAAATGTTAAAGTAGAAGACTACATTCTGTGTCAAATACTCACTTTGAAAAATATGCTCCGTGCAGAAAGCAATTGAAAGTGATAGTTGAAAATTATTCATCTGAAGGAAAAATGAATTTAAAACATTTTGTTCTGCAGAAAAAAATCGAAGCAGACGACATCAATTTTTTTTCAGAAAGAACAAATAAATTTTGAAAAACATTCTACTCGAGAGAAGTAAAGCAAATGATTATATATTATTCCACAAGAAAAATGAGTTTTTAAAAATACTGCATAGAAAATCAAAGAAGACGAGTTTAATTTATCCTACAGAAAGTTAAAAAAGTTTTCTAAGCAAAGGATTTCCTAGTCCGATTCCCTTTACTATTAATATTCCAACAAAATCCAATAGAATAATTATGAAGTACACCTTTTTGGTACTTCCGTTCAATTCGAATGAATTTCAATAATTAATATTAATACGAAATATTAATTATCTCTTTCAAAAGTTACAAAAGCGTTGGTTATAAAAACGTTAATTGGAAAAATCCTTTCCTCTGAAAAAAATTTTGTGGTGGAATCAGACGAATCATCAATATCTAGATCAAGTGACTCTCTTATAAGCAAATTACTCTGGGTAAGATAGTGTACTTACATCGTAGATTAAAGTACTACATACATTGATCTCAAGTATATTGGAATGCTGTAAGCTCAAAATAAAGTTCTAAAGACTGTTAGGTATTAACAAAAGTAAACAATAGAGGTTTTTCTATAATGAAGATGGATGGTAAAAACTTTTTTCGTGTTTAGAAATAGGAAACTTTTATTGTAAGCTTTATGTAGGTCTATGAATCCTTAAGTGAAAGTATTTACATTCGAAGAATTATCCGGAATGTTGCGACGTTACTGCAATTACCTACCTACCGAAGAATTGACAAAAAATCATCTTTTATTTATTTAATTCACTTTATTTTTCAGTACGTTATCAAAATAATTAGTAATGCAAGCAACATTGGTCACCACTGTTATAAGTTAGGGATTTGAAAAAAATTATCAATTTAAAACTTGGATATCAAAAAACAGTAATGTACTCTGTACAAATATATATTCTCTGTGAAGTTAAAAGTATTTTTTTAATGTGTTTTAAGAACTAATATAACCCGAAAATTAATTTGCTGATTATTCCAAATTTATTTTCGATTCACTAAATTACTATAAAAGTGATTTAAAGTTAACTAGCATCTGTGCCAAAGTTTTTTAATTGTTTATTGATCACGGTAACTCAGTTGGAAGTCTCAGATTAGCAACCGGAGGGTTAAGAGTTCAAAACTCAATCCAAAGACCGTTATATACGTGGAAGGTAATGCACTTTAAATATATCATGGTCTCAAATGTCCTCATGGCGTGTTGTGGAAGCCAGCTCGAGTGTTGACTTCGTCATCTGACTACTTAAAAATTATGATGTCCTCGCATCTTTCCCTTCGGGATCAATCCATGAGTCAACAATAGCGTTTTGGGTTTCACCAGGGCAATGCAAATTCAATAACCTATCTTAATTACTTATATCTGTTGATGGCAGTGTCATTACTCGCATTTCACACCTTATTTAAATCCATTGATGTATACAATTTATATTTAAATGATATAAACTTAATCAAAAGTAGAAAATGCAGCATTTCGTGTACTTCATATGTTGTCAATTCGCATTTCCAATAAAGTACAATGCAAAACTGCATACTTCAGTAATATTCCCACAATTAACTTCTGACATCCGCTTCAATTGTATCCTATTCACTTATTCAAAAGCGATTCAGTACTTTTTCGCTTTTAGGCACATTTTCTTTTTTACACTGATTGCTATACGTATTGCTATATATACTTGAGTTTAAATTCAAAATCCCATGTTAATTCAAAAATACCCATTTTCACAGTAATTGCCGATCAGGATAACATTGTGCTTTGTCAATCTAATATCTCATTCTAATTCTATTAATATTTTTACGTATTTGTTATTTTATATTGACTTTTCTACACAAATAAATAACAAATATTATTCATCTTTCAGTGAATTTTAGTACTACTTTGTTCTATATCTCAGATAACACTACGTATTAATAGAAAATTTTTAAAGGATGTAACTACAATATGAAAAAAAAGCATAACTTCACAGAAACATATTTCAAATTGCGATTCAGACGTTTAGTCTTCATGAATAGAAACTTATGTTGTAGAAATGAACGGCTTTAGAAATTCTTTTCACTATGCACATATCATAACGATCAGAAGCCACTTTAAAACTCCTTTTTTAGTAAGCGTACAATTTTTAGATTACACAAGAGATAGTGAATGAATTTCCTTTCAGGAACGGGTTTCTGGGATAAAATATAGTAAGAGAAAATAAATAAAGATCAATCAAGGAACTGAAATTTGCATTTTCTGGCGGAATTTAACTCAAAATTTAAAACAGAATTTAGTTTCGACTTTTCTCAAAGCAAGAGACGTCTTGAAAAATGTCATAAAAGGATTCTGTAACACTGCACCTTCTATGATGTTTTCACCGAAATGAACCATTTATTACATTTTTAATAAATACAACTACTAAATACAGATTATGATGTATACATCCTAAATATCGCATCTAAAAGCAAGTTATATTTGAAACAATAATCATATTGTTTTGAGTACAAGTAATTAGGTTGGTCAAAAGTAATGTCGGACTTCTGTAGTAGTGTTTTATTGTGCAGTAGTGTCATTTTGTTTTTCAGCACAACCAGGTGGTTCTTAACCTGTAAATTATTTACATACTGTGAAAGCTGGTAATTTATCGTTTAAAAATAACATTTTGCTAAGAATTTATTTCTGAGTAAATTCAGACCCATTAAGTTGGTATTTGAATTTACGACACGCATGAGCAACACAATGGGGGCTATAGGCAACGGTCCGTGATCAATCCCGAAGGGAAATATCGAGTTTATAACCTCGATAATACCTCGTAATTTTGAACCACGGACATTATTCACTACAAAAATATGAAAATAATGTGCTAACATGAGGACAGCTGATTCCAAGGCAGATTTAACGTGCACCAGTCTCCAACTTGACGATCTTTGATTGGATTTACTTTCGAACTCGCAATCCTCCAGTTGCTAATCCACGATTCTACCCACTGGGCTACCCTTTGCCCCTATTTCAACATGATAAACCTTCAAGTATCATTGCATTGTTTGTACATTTCGATTGAATTCGTTTAAATACCGAAAACAGTGGCTTTACTTCTGCTCAATTATTTTAAAAGCTTTTGGGACTTTCATTTCCTAAATGCTTTCTGTCATCTGTCGCTTGTACCTCTTCGCATACTCTTGTAGCTCACTACTTCGATTTGAAACAAGCAAGATATTTTCTCTCATTTTCTACACTGTGTGATTTTATAAATATCTTCATTTATGATATTTGATCCTCTTGAAGCAGTTCGATAACAATTAGTTTTGTTATTTTCTTGTTTTAGATTCATGTCCATTTTTAATTCCTTCCAAACACATAGAAGAGAAAGTGAGTGAAGAAAGTCCCACGATAAAGGGACATACCTGGAAATTGAAGCAAAAGAAGTGCTGCTCCGAACAACATTGTGCACTCAAGTGCTATGGACACTAAAATGAATGCAATCTTATTTATAAAGCAAGAAATCTTTTTGAAGCAGCAAGAACTCTCTAAGCTGAACTCGGCCGTGATGAAATTTGCACAGCATACTCTGCCGGGAATTTCTTTGTTAGAGCATCAATTTTCAGATCTCTACGCTATTTCCTCTCAAACCATAGAGATAAAAGTTAATACAGAAAACTATGAAAGAAGAGACCGGTTTTTAGTCTATATATATATATATATATATATATATATATATATATATAGTCTAAAACCTCACAAAGTAGCCCAAGCGCCACAAATAGAAAGGTAAAGCAAGAAAAGCAAAACGGAAAATCCAAGGACACACCAAAGACAAGCACAATACAAAACTATAGAATAGAACACAAACTTACTCACATTAACAAACCTAAAATCGACTACGACCCGCCGCAACTCACATGAGGACCGCCAGCTAATGCCTTTCGTAACGCCCAAAAAATCACAGTCAAGGATCCGGAATTGGAATTATGATTCCGATTCGGAATCAGAATTCCAGAGAATTTTTATCGAACCGGTTTGATCTATATATACACAAGTCTTCTGGAGATGGAGCATATGGAGCATGACGTGGTGGGGACAGAAGTCCATATTCGAAACGGGGTAACAGCGCATAGCATACGCACATGTTTCCCATCCCAAGTAGCTAGTTAGTTGGGGTTTCATTGCTTCTCTTCCTGTAATCTTCAATCTTCTGGAGATGGAGCATGTCTTGTTGGATTCAGAATTCCGTGGACACTCACTAGAAATGGAGCAACAACTCGTCGTTATGCCCATTTTAACATCTGGGCAATTTAACGTTGGGTTTTTATTTCTTTTCTTCTTTGAATCTTCAATCTTCTGGAGATGGAGTATGACGTGGTGGGAGGAGGTTTATTCCGTCTCTCGAAACGGGGCACAACAACCCTTCACTTATGCCCATATTTACCATCCCCAGTGCTTTTTGTTCGTTCGGTTTTAAATTTTTCTCTGGAATCATCTCTTTCAATTAACTGTCTGGGGATGGAGCACGATTTGGAAGGTCCGTAGTACGTGTACACGCACATTGACTGTTTTACACATCGTCGGCTATGCCCATAGATCCTACCCTCCATGAATAGCTCTTCGTTCGGCTTTAATTTCTTCTCTTTATGGGGAATCTTGTCCTTCAATTTATTGTTTGGCATGGAGCATGACTTGGTGGGGACCAAAGTACGTGTCCATGCACACTGACGGTTGCACAACCTGTCGCCTACACCCAGAGACAAGATCTTCAATCCCATCTCTAGGACCTAGATCTTCGGTTTTAATTTCTTCCTTTTTAGAATCTTTTCTTCCAAAGTGCTGTAAATGGAGCATGTGACGTGTTAGGGGCCGAAGTTTATCCAAAATTTATTTCCATTAAATATTCTCGTTTAATAAGCAACATGATTTCTTCCATTATAAATTTTTAATTTCAAGGTCGGTAACTTAATTTCTTTAAAATGTATTGATCTAGAAATAATGCGAGATGTTTTGTTATAGGCTTCTTAATGGCATAACTAAAACGGCAAACCAATGTAGGGAAGTAAAATTTGCGATTCTTTTTGCGAAAAGAAGTGTCTGATACTTTCTTATTGACGTAATTTGCTGATAAGAATTGTTAAACAGAAAATTCCTTTTGCGAATTATCCCACATATGCTTTAGAACAAGAAAAAGCTTATATTGGTGAAATCCAGTATACCAGCCTTAAAAATTCAATGTGGACGCTGGTTGATATTCCAAATCGATAAAAAAATCTGTTTGCTGCCGTTCGCCCAATATTGATTTGCCACATCGTCCAATATTGATTTGCGAATCGTACCTTTAAGGAATTTGAAAAGAAAAATGAATTTTTTGCGTGGAACTCTTGACTGTAGGATATTTTATCACCAAGTTAAGCCTTTAGAATAAGAAATCGCTACCGTTTTCTTTCCGTTTCGAACACTTTTGTGCAAAAGATTGCAAAACGACAAGCAGGGAAATTTCGGGTTCGAGAATACTTTCCGTAAACACGATACCAGAAAAAGCGGTGGGAAAGAAAATAAATAAAAAACAAGACACCATCCTTTTTAAGGTCGAAAACGAAAGTGTTGATTCTGTGGAGCGAAAAAACCACAAGTATTTTATCGACTCCGAATGAGAGCTTGTGCGAGAAAGAAACTTTCCAATTCCCTGTCCGCCATTGTAAAGGGGAAAAGACCACCTCCGATTTTTCGTTTAAATTACGGAAAACCGAATCAATAAACATGATTTAGTACACAGTTATCCAAGAAAGAATTGGCTTTAGGGCGAGGGGAACGGAATTAAGAGTGCTTTTAGACTACACTGTCATCATTTCGCGCTGCCTCAAAGTCGATACTGCCGATACTGAAACAAGCTGGGAACAGGAAGGAGGTGAAACCTCATCGATTCGTTTACGATCTTTTCGAAGCAGAAAAATCTTTGTTTTTAAGCCTCTCAAAAATTAGGGGAATAAATTAAAAATGGAGCTTGGATTTAGAGGATAGGAAATGGAGCTTGGATTGATGCAGTTTCGATATTTTACTACCGGTATAGTAGGATTCTGTCAATTTCTTTTTGTAGGGATTAGCACTGATGGATGTTTTATCCAGAAAAAATAGTTTTTAGTTAAGAATGTTTTGAGCGGTTTTCGAATAAAAGTGTTTGTTTCTTCTAAAGTGAATTAGTTTATTCATTTTTTCCGTATATTTTAAATGTTCTCGTTTAGCAAGCAATGATTTTTTATTTTATAAATATTTAATGTCAAGCTAATTAGCAGTTTTTTAAATACTTCTATGGTCTAAAAATAACGCTAGATGATTTATATTTGTTATAGACTTCTTAATGTCCAATCAATCATAAAGTTTGTATGAATTCCACCTTATCTTTATTTTAAAGCTTCGCATTACATCTAGTATGTTTAATTACTATGAAAATCCCTTTTTCTGCAAATTTTGTAGGAGAATGCACCGTATTTAGAATGATCATTAGCAAATTACTATAACTAGAGAGAGAACAGGTGGTATGATTATTTTTAGTAAAATTACTGTAAATATTTATTTATATTTCTCTTAGTACGCAAAAACACATTTGTATTTGGCAACGAATAGATCAAGTATCACACCATTTACTCGCGAATCAAATCAGCCCACGGAAAATTAACTTTTCATCGGAGTTAAATAAAAACAATTGCGATATTAGTTGTTTTTGTAGCAATACGTTTTTCCTGTACGTATTCTTAACATGACTTAAGTTGGCTTTTTGAGTACGATTTCAGCACTTAGTCAATAAAAATTCCAAAGAATAAATTCGTAGTTGATATATGATTGTTGATTGGTTAACACTAATTCGACTAAACGCCAAATGTTGCCAAAATAGCGATAAATTACATTTGAAGATAACCCCAATATGTATCATGCCGAAGCATTTAGACAGCTGAGGTAAAATCTTCACAAATCTTCTGGTTTGTTTTACTTACACTGGAAATCCCTCTCATAACATTCAAAATGAACGGAGGCTTAACGAAATAGCAAATGAATTTTCTTAGGAAAGATGTGCAAAGGCAAATGTTTGTGCGCGCATGCCATATAATTATCGTTTGTGCGAGCATTGATATCTTGGCTCGTGGATAATCAAGATCAGCTTGCATTTGAATTAATTTTGTTTTATTCTTTAGACACCAGTTGTGGCAACAGTCAGTTTGTGTTTAAATTAATTTTGTTTTATTCTTTATACGCCAGTGTGGCAACAATAAGTTTATATTTAAATTAATTATATTTTATTCTTTATACGTTAGTTGTGGCAATATTATAAAAATATCTTTAGAATCTTCGTTTTTCGTCAGTTAGAATTTTTTGACTAGCCTTACGTCGACCTTTTTGCTTCAACGCAAATTATTTATAGACGCATAGAAGCGCACAGCATGGAAGCATTATTTTAGAGTCACGGCCTCCATTAGTGTAGATGAATTTGTTGCATTTAAATTTGTTTTAATTACAGTCCATCTATTTTAAAAATTACAGCACAAGACAGCAAAGTTTCTCTTAACAAGGGAGCATACTGGTTCTGGACATTATGGTCAAATCATGCACCATAAGCTCAAAACTCTACAAGTTCATCTTGTCCTAAATGCATAATTGATTTAAGTTTCTTTCTGCACTTATTAAATTTATAAGATTATATTATTAAATAAATTATATTCGATCGATTCGAAAAATCAATACTTTTGATTTAACACTATTACATGATTTGATGCTTGGGTGCATTACAAGCATGTTAAGCAAGCGTGGTTCGAGCAGAGAACCAATGAGTGTTGCCTAATACTCTTTGGGTGTTAGCAGTGAAGTATAAGATAAATGTAATATAAGCATCATATATCAATAATGGATGATTGGGTTTGTTTCGACGATTTTACAAAATTATCTCTAGGCATACAGCTATTGACGGCATATATTGCATTTTCAAGAGAAAAAATAAAAAATTCCAATTCACTCATTAGTCTTTGGAAGTTCACGGTAGTAAAATTCAAAACATGGCACGCACAATTCTAGACATAACACAGACATATAACAATTTTTGTTCTTATTTTTAACAGACAGTTTCATAAAGATAATTCTTCCCACATTCATCAGTCTGTCATTCAGCTCCATGCGCTGGATGGTGATTTTAATTAGCCATAAATATAATTAATACGCCAGTTTCATAGCCAAAAACTCAACAAAATGAATAAAAAAATAAGATATCAAAGGAAAAGTGTTAGCAAAAGCGTTTACGAAATGTATTTTTATTTTTAGCAGACAGTTTCATAAAGAGTCACCTCATTTTTAATCGACTGTCGTAAAAATCTGAGCGGGCTTAGAAATATAAATGACAGTAATTAATGTGTCATAATATTACCGAGTTGTTTCAAATTATTAAGGGGGTCATTCATTTATTTTCATTTCAAATTTTCGAATTCACTTGGAGTATAATGAACATAAAATTCTTTATAACACCGTATGTAGTCAAAGGATTTAACATTCATGGAAGTTAACTATTTAAAATTATTTGAAGTACTCACTGAAATCTACATTTTTAAATATACTTATACCTCACGCTTTAAAAATATTTTTTAAATTTTATGCAACGGGTCGTATATTCTCTGTGTATGTGGTTGTCTCTTTAAACTTATTATAAAATAGCTCTAGAAGTATGGAATTGAGTAGACCACATTATAGTTAAGTATCAGCAGTTTTATATAAGAGAGTATTAAAATGTGTTAGAACAGCAAACTATGGTTTACTTTTATTTAACGATTGATTCCCTGAATATTTTCGTTTTGTTTTGAAATTTGTAAACAAAAACTATTTATTAAGTTTAAATTTACTAAAATTGAATGCTACTTTATTAATTAAAAGTAGTCTATTCAGATAAAACAATAGAAATGTTCACATTTTCTACCATCTAGAAGCTTCAAAAAAGTCCCTTGGTTACAGAAAACAAGTTTGATACTCACTGGTCTTAATTAACCCTTGAAGGGTTCACACGCATATATCCGTTCTACAACCTACTGCATGACTGCCATCCAGTTTTGACCTTGATTAATAAAATATTTCCTGGAATTCTTTCAAGCAATAGGCGGGTTATTTATTCATTATGAGTGTTGCGGAGTAAAAGCAATACTGCATTACTAAGAAATCTCGTGATGTGATTAATCAGACCTTAATTTTATCAACGTTTATAAATACTTCATGAAGCAGACCAAAAATAGCATAAATATCCTTTTTGAAAAATATATTAATGGTTAGTTAAGTAAACACAAGGTATTGGTTTAATTGAATGTTGAATATTGAACGGAGGATTTAAATTTCACAGCTCAGATTTCGAAAATTCTAAAAATGAAAAACAAACATTCCAAAACTTTTTTGAACTAGAGATTTGAATTTTTGTGATAATTATCGAATATTCTAATAATTCAAGTATAAAGTATTTAAAACTACAATTGAACCACACACAAAAATTAATAAGTTACATTACTTAAATTAAAATAAAAGTCCAGTAGAAACGTGAACATATTTAATTAAAACTTTATATAGAATATTTAATAAGCAGAATAGCATTTTAGAGCATTGTAATTTCAAGAATTTTGTTGTCCTATTTGGCGTTTCCAAGAATTTAAGTAAGAAACTTAATTGAAATAAAACACTATATATGGTTGCCCATTTTGTGGTATTTCTTTAATTAATTAACAGTTCAGGGCTAAAAAAATTCGAATCGTTTATCACCGATTTGGCGACGTTTGGCGTTTAGTCTAAATAACGTTGACCAATTGCATATTAATTCGGAATTCATTCTTTGGAATCTTCATTTTCCTATATTTCGCGCATTTAAAGAGATTTTACATTCAGAGTCCATTTTCATGTATTGTTTTGGATTTTTGCTTTCAAAAATTTTATGTTTATTAAAATAAATTACAAAAGGTCGTTACCTATTTGTCTTCATTGAGAGAGATTTTGCAACGTAAGCAATTACGATGCACTGCTTATAAAGAAACAAGACTGCGCGTTAATTTTTATGAACAAAATGATGGGTCAGCTGTTACCTAATGATTGAATAAATTAAGGATAAGCTTCTGTTCATTCCAAGCAGTTCATCCCTGTAGGGTTGAAGGGAAGTTGAGATATTAGAGAGTTTGTAGAACATCAAAAAGCGCTTTGTCACATCATTAATATTTTCGAGAGTTTGCTAGTGGGGGGACGATTTTCATTCATGGAAAACTTTCCCTCTCTAATTAGAATGGAACCCCGGGGAACCCAAATAAAACAATTAATAAGAGGCTAATTTATACCCGTCTGAAGGGGATCGTGCTGTCATTAAATATAAGCATTTATTGCATCCCCAAATTAATGGAAGGCTTATAGATTTTAAGCTACATACTTTCGCATAGTTATTATCTTCAAGTAATGCTTGTTATGCAAGACTAATCAGTTTGATGGATAAGCTGCAGTGAATATAATTTAGAAATATTCTCATGAATTTCACCTTCCTTACATACTATATTTGATGTTAAAAAGTTCAAGAATGTAATGTGGAAAGAACGAAGTCCATGAAAACATGATAAATATTTATTTGTTTTATTCCGGAACTGAAGTATTTAGTATTTTATGAGAGGGATTTCAGCGTAAAACAAACAAACCAGTGTAGACAGATTTTACTTCCTATTACCCAAATACTCTCACAGTTATATTAAATTGCAGTTTATCGCCGATTTGGCGATGTTTGGCTTTTAATCTAAGACGTTGATCAATCAAATATCGTACTTTGTATCGAACTTTGAAATCGTAGTATGCTATTTGAAACATTTTGACGTTTTATAAATGAGATAATAATGTTAGCAACATATTTTCGAGGGTGTAACCTCTGTTTTGGTTGTCAACTTGTGCAAATAAATTATTTTCGTTCCTTTCATTTATTGAAACTAGATTTGCTGAATACTTTCATCTTTTTGAAATTTAAACATCTATGAGAACAATTCTCAGTGTAAGGAAACAGATCAGACGGTCTGTGCAGATTTTCCTTAAGCTGCCAAATGCTCTGAAATGATACACATCGGTGTTATCTTAAAATGTAGTTTATCGCCTTTTGGCTCTTAATCTAACTGGCGTGGACCAATCAGCGATCACATGTCAATTCGAAATTTCTTAGAAACTTTTATTGGTAACGTGCTGAAATCGTATTCCAAAAACAAGACAGCTGACGTCACATCTAGAATACGTTGTTGTTGGCTATATGCTTAGTCTAGAAAATGCTCGACCAGATCCAGGTAGATTGTTAATCAACATTTCACTGGAGCAACACAACGGGCTATTCACAATTGTCCAGGATCAATCACGAAGGAAAAGATTCAAGGAAAACGCCTCGTAATTTTGAACCATGGTCAGATGACGAGGTTAACACCTGAGCTGGCATTCCACTCTCCAAACTTCCATACTACGCCAACGTGAGGACATTTGAGGCCACGACAGATTAAATGTGCACCAGTTCCCGTGTTCACGACTATCTTTGGCTATACCGAGTTTCAAACTCGTAACCTTCCTGTTGCTAATCCGTTACCCTTCCAACTAGCCCACCAGGTCCATAAGATCTTGAGCAGGAGAGAAGGTGCCTTCTTTTGGTCTTCCACCAATAAATTCAAAGAGGCACCAATGCAGCCTATGATATGAGAGGGACCTGCAAGTGAGGTAGTATAAGAGCAATATGGAGAAAACTTATCTCTACGCTATAAAAAACATACACCGGAATACGAACTGGAAACATGTTCTGCCACCAAAACGCTACAGCCACTTACATTTAGTTTGTAAAAGCCTTTCATAGAGGCAAATGCTCATTCGGCGTCTAATACTTCAGTATGTAATAGCATTTGAAGTTGTAATATGCATTGAAATTTTAAATGCTATTACATATTTGCATTGACTTTTAAAGTTTCAGTACTTTTGGTGAGATGTTTTCACGAATCTGTACGAGCAGATATTAACCAACAAAGGTAGTTTATTTATTTAAAAAATTAAAGTCCTTTAAATGGCTCAAACTTTTAATCATATTTTCATTTTATTGTGTGGGCATGATAAATTATTTAAAAGTTCCCAGGATAAAACACACGATGTTGAATATGTATGCATACTTAAGACACAAGTGAATTAAAATGTTTTTTGTACATTGTTTAGGTAACTTTAATCTCTTCTGCGCAAATATTTGATAGATATGCGCAAATTTGTGTTCATCTAAAGAAATGTGAGTTTCCGATAATAAAATTATCAATGTACAGAAATATTTACTACCTCAATAAGCTTTCGTAATTTCTTGGTAACTAGTGTATACTTATTTAGCAAATATATTTTTGTCATTTACCTTCGAACAGAAAATTAAGCATTTTTGAGAAGTCCTTGAAGATAAATATTTATGATTTTTACAGGAAAAATACATTTTGTTATAACTTAATACTCCACGAATCTAATTTTTATCTTAATTTAAACAGAAGGAGAATTAATGAAGCTCGTTAAATATTAACAATCAATCCAAAGCGAAAAAATTCAGAAACTACAAAATTTAACACTTTTCTTCACAACGTTATTTTAACATGAATCAAATAGAATTATTTTAATATGAATGATCTTATGACAGGGTGAACGTGTGAATGCGCAGTTCTATAGCAACAAAGGTGGTGAAATCACCAAAGTCTACAACTATGTCGGACCAATCAGATGATGAATCAATAGATGGGCGTCTTATGTGCACCAGTCGGATGATATCATTTCCAACCAACAGACGAAAGTAGTCTAAGAGTCACGCTGCTACTAGTTTTGGTCACATGACCCTAGTCACATAAAATGGTTACCACTGCTCCCTCTACTTTTATATTTCCTCTATGGTTGACGCTCAGGTCAACAGACTAGGTTCGAATATCAGTATGGGAATAAATGTCTGTGGTGGTTAGGAATACATGTTAACCCTCGTATATACAATAAATATATTAGGAATACAATAAACCCTCGTATAACCAAAAATAACCTAAAGCACTAAACTAAGCCAAACACAATCCGATCACATCCCTTTCCACTTGTTAAAAATATATGCCTATGACAGACATTTTCTGTCAAGCTAAACATAGGTGAAGGTAGTGCTTCTGCGGTGATGCATGTCTAATGTTCTTGTGGAATAGGAGGATTTTGAGCGTGACGTCAGTTGCCATGTTCTTCGAATTCTATTTCAGCACGTCTCCAATAAAAATTCCAAAGAATGAATTCCGAATTGATATATGATAGGTGATAGGTTAACTCTAATTACATTAAACACCAAACGTAGCCAAAAATAGGGGTAAACTTCATTTTAAGTTATCCCCGATATGTATCATGCGAGAGGATATGGTTAGTGGAAATAAAATTTCCTGGTTTGTTTGTTTCTACAGCGGAACCGGTTTTCTGTACGTATTCTAAAGGTGACGTAAATTGGATTATTTTTTAGAATACCATTTTAGCAGTAAAAGTTTTATTTGGGTTTATTTTATTTGCTTTTTTTATTTGGACAGTAAGAATTGAAAATAATGGATTCCGGATTGATATATGATAGTTTAGTCATAAACGCCAAACGTCGCAAAAAGTGATATAAACTGCAATTTAAGTCACCCCCGATATATATCATGCTATAGCATTTGGACAGTGGAAGTAAAACCTCAGACCGTCTGGTTTATTTGTTTCTACTGAAAATCCCTCTCTTGCGCTACGGGATCAATAACACGAAATGCCGTTCCTAGCTGGTAAGGGGTCATAGCATTTGTCTGCCACCCAGTAGATCCCGATTTGTAAGCGAATAGATGTTGATGGTTGTCTCTGTTAGGAGTGACAGTGGCTACCCACGGGGTACTCCACCTTAAATATTAGCTATTTTGCCCCATGTAGTGATGATGGTCGAAAAGGTCAGTAGTCCAGCTTAAATGAATAATATGAAATGGCTTACTAAAGTCCCATTCTCCTTTAACACCATCGAACATGCATTGCCATTGACCCCTTTCTAAGTTAAACCTCCAAGTGTTTCGAACCTGTCCACGATCTGGTCAGTTTTGCTAAGGACGAGATATCTCGTTGAGATAAAACTGTTACAATAAATTATTAATAACTGCAGAAATTATCTTATCTCTTTTAATAATTATTTATTACTTTAAAAATAATTATTTTATTTATACATAAGAAGAAATTAAAATTGGAAAAAAATTAAAAAGAACACTTGCTTGACAATAAAATACGACTTCTAATTTTGTAAACAACAGAGCTCGAACAACATAAAATTTAACACAGTTTAGTTGTATCTCTTATTTCCATTAGACAAAAAAATAGAACAGTATATTTTTCAACAAAAACTGCCCTATTGCTACATGGGGAAATGAAGATCCGAATAGAAAAGAAAATAGTCCGTCGCCCAGAATAGGTGACAGTTCGAAACAGGTTTTTACACCAGAGGCTGGACACTACAGGGCAATTTTCGACGCGAAGATGAACCACCAAGGAGGTTAACACATATCAAACACCCTATTAGAGTGAATAACCACACTCACATGAACTGACACTTCTTCGTGATAATTATCACTGAGCAACTGTCGGTAGATACGGAAGTCTGTCCAGAAAGTATCCAGCCATTGCTATTGTAAAGATAACAGTTTGAGTGGAATTGATATAAAGAGCTAAAGAGAGGAAACGTTGGCGAGCATGCGTGAAAAGTCACGAACCCATTGGACTAATCCGTTGGGTACTATACTCCTTTGAGTTAGTGTATGTTCTGTGAGATTACATCAAATTTTGCAATAAACTTAAAAATTCGCTCACAGAATCTATTCAGATAATTAAGAAGTCTTCCCAAAGGAAGATGCTTAGTTCTTTCCCCCAAAGAAGGTGCGACAAAGTCACAGTTACTTCAAGACCATGTTGTGTGACAGTGTTTTTTGATTGTGAAGGTGTCCGACTATTCATTACGTCTTGAGTAGTGTTTTTGGCAAATATCAAATCACTCGGTGGATCAGCCCTCCTACAGCCCGGATTTGGCCTCCTGCGACTTCTGGCTTTTCCCAAAGCTAAAATCACCTGTGAAATGGATGAGATTTCAGACTGTGGATGGCGATTCAGCAGAACAAGACGAGGAAGCTGATGGCAATTCCAATAATGGACTCTGCAGAGTGTTTTGAAAATTGGAAGAAAAGCTGGGAGAAATGTGTAAGGTCCCAAGGGGGTGCCTACTTTGAAGGAGATTAAGCCGCCAATGCAAAATAAAACGATGCAAAGCCCTAGATACAATGCATCGTTTTATATTACAAGACTAAATACTTTCCGAAAAGACATCTTACATGTAATGTACCTAACAGTCTTCCATATTTCACTGTCATATGTGGCTTAGAAATCGAAGTTATTTGTATAGTGGAGAATGGCAACAAATGGATACAGACAATATAAAATCAACTACTACGAGATTAAGCCGCCAATTTTGCCGCTAAACTTAAATATGCTTAATTTGATCTAAGACTTGCATAATATCACTAGAACTGAACGGAAGAGCTCTTCCCGTTCTAATAAATTCTTCATACTTCTGATTACTGAAGGCAATAAGAAATATGGAGGAAAAGATAATATGAGCGAACCCGAAAATAGCTTTACAGGTCAAAAATATCGTATCGCCTTTGGACAAGTGAATGCAATTCAAGTGGACGTTCAGAAACTAATCGTGGTAAAACATGATTGAAAATAAGAATTGAGTAAGCGTATATTTGAAAAAATATTAACAAAGTACCATTTTATATTGTTTACAATTTTATTTAATTTTGATATATGAAATATGCATATCGATGCTTATATTCAATATAAATGAATTTAAATAAGATGGCCTGTGCATAATAGTAATGTCATCAATAGATTTTATCAATTACGAAGCTTTACGTGGGTCTGCTAGTGTATCAAGATTTTTAATGAGAATATAGATATTTAAAAAATGTAAATTACGATCCGTTTTATTTTTGTTTTTGCCTATTATCAACACAGAAATACAACACAATTTACTACCACAACAATAGAACTGTCGAGCTAAAAATATATGCATATCCTAGAAGAAAAATATCTAATTAACAAATTTTCCCAACGGGCACACCTATTCTGAATAAAATAACTCCAAGAATTATAAATATTCAAGCACAAAAACGTCGTCCACAAAGTCCCTACTTTGGGAATTCATTAAACGTGGAAAAATTCCTACTCGCAGAAAAATACAATTCGCCCCATTCTCGTATTCTCCACCAGGAGAGAGCATTGTTAATTTCCCCCCGAAATTGAGTACTTAATCTGCAAGCAGGGAATTCCCTATTCCCTATACGAGTGAAAAGGGATTTATTTTCTGCTTTGAAAAATAGCTCTCCGGGTAGCTATGTCGCTTCTTACTGTCAGAAATCCTCTTATAAGGGATACCCGAAGGAAAATACCCGGTTGCAAAGGGATTTTCTTGACAGATAATGTACAAACAATGAGTTGCTAAGGTGACCAATCACAACCGCAACCATTCTTTATACTCTTACCAGATTATAGGGAAATAAAAATGCCCACATTTTCCCCAATACTGATTTTCTAAGGACATCATTAGGGTGCTTCACATTTTTTGAAAGTTTGAGTTCAATAAATGATTGGAATAGAGAAATAGAAGAATTAGTTGAGTTTGAACCTTAAAGAAATCTTACTTTTGAAAAGACTGTCTGGTGTTTTTTTGCGAATTTGAGATATGTCAGATACATGTGTGTGGAAAATAAAGGTCTGGTGTTATTAAAAGCTGTCAAGCGAGAGAAGGACAGTTTTTGCGTGGTATAATAGTTAAAAGTCATACAAAAAACGAGAAAGAGGTTTTTAATTTCTATGTTAGTAAGAGATAGTTATATTTTTCAAGCGTCAACTTTTTCAGGTAATTAAAAAATGTATTCTTTTTAGATTTTTATTTTTTAACGAGTGTTTTATCTCTGCTTGGTAATTTATAATATATATTTTCCTCAATGCTATCTTTTAGATCATGTGACTCTTCAAGCATGAATCTGCGAGAGCATTCTCTGCATTACCCCGAGGCATCATGAGAGGTACTGCCGCATCACATCCACCGTGAATTGGGGAGCCATGGCTTCTTAAGGGACTGTTTTGCGTGATAAAATAGATAAAACCCATACAAAAAATTAAAAATATTATTTTTTATATTTCAATTTTTTATCTGCATCATAATATATTATATATAATATTAAAAATATAAAAAATTGCAAAATAGTTACAAAGCTAAAAAGCAGTGTGAGCAATTTTTAGTGTACAGCTGCCCATACGTAGAAAACACCATTTTCTGTTGTATGGGTCAGGCCCTGATGACGCCCCGATCCACCCAATAGCATTTCATTCCTTAAAATATTCTAAAAATTTCCCTTTAATTTTCTTTCTGTAATTTCTGTATATTAGTAGCAGACACAGAAATTAAAATTCTTTACTACAAATGTGTTACTCATTGAAAAAAACCCGCTTTACTAAACAAAACAAGCTTAACTGTCAATATTTTAAATAATACTAAAAGCAGAATAAAGTAATAGACGACTTAGTTATAGATAAATAATGTAAAAAGCTTTTTTAAAAATTTCCCAGTAAAATATATCTCGGATTGTCGTTCATAATGAGTTCATTATGTTTAAAGCCCAATTTATCTTGCTTATTTTTTCTTCATATTCTCGAAAACGAAAGTGAAACAATTAATTTACTTACAACAAATGCAGATTCTGGATCGCGTCCAATCCTCAACTGAAACTTCGACATAAACTTAGCAATATCTTACTCTTTTTTATTAAAATAATCATGTTAATGTTGTTGGATGATTAATTTTAAAAGAAAATATGTAGTTTCCAGTGAAAGTGGACGAATATAATTTTTTGGAAGAGATTTTTGAAAGGTTTGCCATCATGAGATAATGAATTACTCCTCTATGACTTCAGTTTTTAACCCTCCTGATGGTTGTCTCGACGAGGTATCTGGACATTAGCAGATCTTTATGGACGAGATTTCTCGTCATTAGAAGAATTTTAGATGACCAGATTTTGATCATCATAAAAAAGTCGAGGTAACTCGTTATTTGTAAAATTGTTCAGATGTTGATGGATGAGATATCTCGTCTAAACCACTTGGAGGGTTAAGGGAATACTTTAAAAAATATTATTACCGGTTGAAACGAGTTAAGTAGTCTGTCTTTAACCCTTTGTTACTAGATATCCGTTCAGAGTTACTAGATATATAACACGTGTACGTCCGTTTTAGAACCTGTAGTCTTCTAACCATTTTGACGTTTTTGAATTAAATAATCTTTTCATGTATTCTTTCAACTAATAGATGTGATTATTTAGTCACGATGTGTGTTGTGTGAAAGCAATACTACTCTATGGAATTTCTTGATGCTCAGAGGGTTAAATTCTATTTTGTCATTATCTTTAAAATTATGATTGTAGTTATGCAAATATCAGTTTTCACTAAAAACAAGAATAAGAATTTTTGTTTACGATCTATGGAATGCTAAAATGGATCCATCAAGGCATTGTCTTTTTTTCTTTTTACATTCTTTTAATCCTTACGTATTTATTGAATACGAAAGACAACCCCAAAAGAAATCTCAGACCAACGAATTCATAAGCCAAAACACACATTAAATCTTTATATCGCACAAGAATATTTTAAGTCAAAATAAAGACATTTAATACAAAGCCGAGAACATTAAAAATGGGCAACAAAAATGTTAATTATTCATAGAAGTTCAGCGAAGAGACATCGTCTGTATGCACTTTCTTAAGTGTCTTATTTACGCAAACTATTCTTATTTTTGCTTCTGTACATAACCAAATGCTTTTGATCTTATCCCAGTGTATCTAATTTGAATACATTGCATGCGTTTGACCAAAACTAGCACACAAATTAAATTAAATTTTAATGTTAATTTTATGTGGCAAGAAATATTTACACATAAGACACAACTTGGAATTTTTTCTTTCTCGCTAAAAGAGATGAACTAAGAATTTGTCCCATTTATATAAATAGAAATAAATAAAACCGACGCTTTTCATGTTTAACATAGAACAATGACATAATATAAGTTGATGACACGCAAACTGTTTCTTGACTTTTTGATTCTCTCGAAATTTCAATGTCTGAAATGTTTTATTTTCCCAAAATTTTTATTGCGCATATTTCTTAGGAAAGTAAGCACATAAGTTAAAAATGTCAAGTATATGTTGAGTTATTCCTAAGGGGAATTTTATGTGATTTTCTCGTAAATCCAGTCTCAGAGGAAGCTCTACGATTTTATTTTCACTGCGCACAAACTGAACTTGCGTAAAAATAGATTTACAGAACTGTATCTTGGAATAGTCGTCTATCGGAAGTAGAGTAGAGTAGTAGGAAGTAGTTTTTAGGTAATGTTGTTTTTTAGGTATTTTTGATGTGTGCCGTGTAAAACATCTTAGTTTAATCTTTTATTTTGTCTAGATATATTTTAGAAACTGAATATTAAAATATTTAATTAAAACTGAAAAGAATAATTTAGATCGAATCAACAAAACCTTTATTTATAAAGCATTATTCGTTATTTTTAAATTCTTTACATAAAAAAAATTGAAAATTTGTTTTATGAAAAAGGCTTAGATAACGACTATAATAACATTAGTAAATATGTTTTAATTAATAATACGTAATTAAGATATTTAATGCAAATAACAAAAAATATAAGAATCATGTAAAGTTAAAAAAAATTTAAACTTCAAACATCTTTTCTAAAACAAATTTGTAATAAAATTAGAGTACTATCTAATTAATGAGGTTATAACAGCAAGAGTTGCCTAACCCACCAACATACCAAATGGAGATAAATTCGATTTTCTTGACACCATTTTTTATATATTCTTATTTATCCACAATATGATTTGAGGAGGGTTAACATATATATATTGAAAACGCATTAAATGCTAAGAGAATGCACTGTAGGTGCAAAAAATTATTATTTTGGCATTTTCGGATTTTTGTGTGTTAGGCCACTCTTGATCTGATAGCCTCAATTTAGAGACCCCTGGCAGAAATATAAATATGTCATAGCAATAAAGCATATATATTTTTAGCATATACGCGATTAACAAAATATTACTATCAAGACCAGAGGCTCGATATTTTTTCTAAAAATAACTATAATCTATTGGTATTTGGTATTCGTATTTTCAATTAACGTCACACTGGAGCAACACAACAACTATAATCTATACCAAATAAACATGAATAATGCAATCAAATGAATTTTGTATGTTTAATCCTCTGAGGAGTTCACGCACATTCCAACACTGCATCCTCCAGTCTTCTCTGCATGACTTCTAATCGGTTTTGACCCTCTTGATCAATCGAATCTTTTCTATGATTCCTTATATCAATCGATGTGGCTATTTGGTCATTGTGTGTGTTGTGGATAAAAGCATTACCCGGAAATCGCGTGACGTTCTCTCAGAGGGTTGAGAGAAAAAGTAAACTCGCTTCTGAGAAAAAATTGGTAAGTTGTATTGCGGACACTAAGCGTTACCACCATGCCAAAGGCGCGAATCTGCAAAATTGACGTTTCTACGAAAACGCGTTCAAAGTTTTGATGCTTCAGGGGAAATCGAGTTACGACTCAAAGTTTGTTTTCTCATGAAAATCGGAAGAATCAAGATGATTCGTGGTTTTGTCATAGTATAAAACATGAAATGGTGACACGAAAAATGTAGTTAGGTGAAACTCTTCAATGCACATTGATGACTTCGGTGTGGTAGTAACGTGTAGTTTGAATACTTGGGCCTGTTGTTGGGTTGTGGAGTGATTGGAGCACATATAGGAAGTTTGAAAGATTGTATATCGTGAATATTCAACAATTAATTTACAGGTTTAGAGATTAAAGTGCATTTTGGTATTAATTGTAATTGAGATATTGTTGTTGTCCAATATTAATTGTAGCGTAGTTTAGTAGCTTTCGAATGACATCACTTGCAATTCAAAGTTACACTGTACCAAAGCTTGCCCAGCACTGTAGAATTTAGACATATTGGGTACCCCTCCCCGCGCTCATTGTGACTGCCCACTCGGTCCGAAGGTCATGTCAGGTACAAATATCCTTTGTCTACACGACGCTATAGTTATCTTCCAAATCTTTCTTTAGTTATGAAATCATAAGACAAAACAGTCTTTTGTAACTCTAGACTTTTCTATGCATGCCCTCCAGTAATGTTCCGTTAGAGAAGTATTCACGTCAAAAATCCCATCTATATTAGTTGAAAAGGTTTTATAATTCAGCTATACCATTCATCCATATTATAAAGATAGTCCATCTCAAAAACATGCAGTATGATTAGCAAATGTTTAACTCGAGATGCGAATGAAAATTGGAAATCAATATACCTCATTACATGGCAAATACTTACAGAGTAATGAGTAGAGCAACAATTAGTTTCGATATTCATTTGTAACATTTTAAGTCATTTTAAAACAAGAATCGATTAATCCACTTATGCCTTGTGGCAAGAGAAACGTAGGAGATAAATGAAGCTTATGAAAATAAATGAAAGGGAAACTACCTAATGTTTTCAAATAAAACCAGTTTCGGCAAAAATTGAGTTCTTGGGGCAGTGAAAGACAATGTAATTATGGTGTAGTTGGTACAAATAAATGAACTGTACAATTAAAACTTATTTATTTTAGCAAATCTATATACTCTACCAGAGGTTGTGGCTCTAAAATAATAGTTCCATGAGAAGCGCTTGCATGTATCCGTACAAATAATTTACACCAAAGCATATAGATCGACACAAGGCGGGTAAAAAAATAAATTCTATCTGACGGAAAACAAAAAAGTTCTAAAGATATTTTTATAATATTGCCACAATTTTGGTAAATGAAGAATAAAACAAAGTTAATCTAAACACAAACTGATTCTTGCCACAACTGGCATATAAAGAATAAAATAAATTGAAATGCAAATTGACTATTGCCACAATTAACGTCTACAGAATAAAACCAAATTCATTAAATGCTAGCAAAGATATCAAAATGACAATTATTTGGTATGCGCTCATAAACAGACAACACAAATTATAAGAAGTCTTTATTGAAATTTCAAACATGTATATTTTTTAGATTGTATCTAAGGGGTTCTTAACACGAATACGAAAAAATTGTCTTTTTGTGCTGTTACACAGAAAGTATAGTTATGTTCCTAAAATGTATCAATCTTAAAGTTTCAGTTTTTCTAAAGGATTTAAATTATAAGGAAAGAAGGTGATTTTAGATGTTTTTTGCGAAACGGAAAACTCTTTTTTCGTGTAGTATAGTTTAATATTTTAAACTCATTTAATACTTTTAATAATTTTTGGTAACACATTTAATTCCTTTAATAATTTTTGTTAAATATCCACTAAGTATTCTAAATGTAACCAGGAAAAACAGGAAACACAAAAGCTTATAGTTTATACCATTGAGTGAGAAAGCAAAAATAAAAAAAACCGAGTGAGAATAAAAAGTGAAAATAAAACAAGAATACAATAAGCAACAAAAAAGTTTATAGTTACTTCGAATTGACCAAAAGCTTGTTTCAGTGACTTTAAAATACTATAAGTTCTCAAATATTTAAAATAAAATCATACGAGGAAGGAGATGGTTTTCATAAAGAGCATTAATTTTAAAACAGTATAGTTTCAGGAATGTTAAACATGAATAATCAAAAACTTCAACCGTGCCTCTTGTAAATGCACAACAACCCTACTTAAACTTCAAAGTATAAAACGAGAATCAATTATTTGAATTTTCAATTTCCTCTCTTGAGATTTTAAATAGGAGTGGTAAATAAGTAAACGACAAAATTCTTAGACCATGCAAAGATATTGGTAAGGATGTAAAAGATATTGCATCGTAATAATTTTGAGAACGTTTTTTAATAATATCAAAGCCGAATAATAGATAGAATAAAATATGTCTAGAGTGTATTGTTTTAATAATATATTTGTTATTTATCGAGATGACAAGCACACAAACAAACGAATGTTGGAAATGTTGAGTCCGTGCTTATTATAAAGAACTATATTCGCCGTATTTGGTTAAGAAAACTTCTTAAGATCCACGAAATTTTAAATAAAAAAGAGAACGGAGAGAATAGTTAGTCTTATGATTATTTTATACATAGAGAGGAACACGTTCATTTTGGTTAACGAGTCTGCATGCTGTTATATCAAAGAGCATGCATACCTATTCAAATATTCAACATTTCGAAAAGAGAAAATAATAACACGCGTCTTATGAATTACGAATGCCATCCAATTAAAATATTGTTTGAGCACATGCCGAAAAGAAATCGAAATTCTTGCTTCCTTTGAACGCAATAACATTTGAAAAAGATCAAAACCATTATACTCTCATTTCAAACTTTATTAATGTAGCAAATCGGGAAGAAATGAAGATCATTATTCATAAAATTGAATTATTTGTTGGGAATATTTACTTTTCGGGTTGGAGAGATCTTTTTATGAATTTACATAAGGGAACTCTGCACCAAATCAATATTAATACGTCGTCAGGAAAAGTAGATTGTTTTTTCCCTTCGTTTTCAAAATGAAAGACTTGTGAAAAGAATGTCCATAGGGAATCCGATAAATATTTCATGAGCCCCGTTGTGCAGAGTAAGCTCATTTTTCAAAAATAAATATTTTTTGGAGCTTCTTACGAAAACTGATTAAGTATTGACACAGTCTTCTGGAATAACACAAGGCTCAACAAAATAAGAATTACATGCAAGACAAATTTTTTGTGACATCGGATTAATCTCTAAAAGAATTTATATGAAGCAGAAAGAGAATAAATCTGCATCTTATACTTTCTCAGTTGTTATCGAGAAGGTTAGATTTCCTCTAAGGTTCATCCAATTTGATTTATTGCAAACGCGTCTCTGAATTTATTTGGCCTTTGAGGGTTTCATAAAAGAGTTATTCATCTTCTATTATTCATCGAACAGTTTTATTTTGCAATCAGCGGCTTGTGAAAATGAAAGTAATTTTTAGAATTAATGCACTAACAATAAAAGTATTTATTTGAGTTAGAAGTAAAAACCAAAGGGTTTCACATGCACTTGATGCAAATATTGTATATTATTATTCAAGATCGGGACAATATACAGGATGACTATTCATTTTAGAACATGTAAGAACATACGGTTTAAGAATTTCGTCATATACATATTTCCCTCTCCAAGTTAAAATTGAACATGAGAAAATTGAATATTCCAGTCATTGATTTTCGTTTATACTTTAAAGTTTAGGTAAGATTGTCGTATATTTACAAAAGGCACGTGAAGCTTTCGATGTTTCGTTTCCTGAAATTAGACTGTTTTAAAATTAATACTGTTTATGAAATAAAATTCCCTTCCTCATGTAATTTTTTAAAATATTTGAGAACCCCTTTGAGTATCTCAAAGCCACTTAAGCAATCTTTTAAATTAATTTGAAGTAAATTGAAAGCAAGTTTTTGGTGATAAATATGAACTTCTTGTAATGCTCGTTAGGGAGTCGTGTTTTATTTTCCCCTCCTGGTAGTTGTTTCGCCGACGCATCACGTCATTAGTAAAACCAATCAGATCTTGATGAACGAAATATCTCGTCATTAGGAAAAAACTGACCAGATCTTGATCGCGTCATGATCGAAAAATCGGCAATATCTTCTGACGAGATACCTCGTCATTAGTGAAATTGGTCGGATCTTGAGTGACGAGATATCTCATCGAAACCACTTGGAAGGTTAATTCATTTCTCTTTTGTTTTTATTTTCAGGCTTAACGGTATGGAATGTAAGTTTTAATGTTTACTACTTTAGTAAGAAATATGTAGCTGAATAGGGAAATTTTAGAGTCCCCATCCTTTGTAATGTATGGTTGCGTCTAATGTAGTTTGGTTTGTAATTGCCACTGTAAAAAATTGCGTCTATGAAGGACAAAGTTGCGATTTCATGAAACGAGAGAAATCTGCTATTTCAGCGGAGCAAAAGCTTATAAATGAGTAAGAACGGGATATCTCAGACTTTAAAAGCATAAAAATTGGTATACAAAATTTAGCCCTTTGAAGGGTTCACACGCATAATTCCACCTTGCAACCTAGCATGATTTTTAACCATTGACCTTATTGAATAATAGAACCTTTTCAAAGGATTCTATATTCTAAGGGAATGGCCAACAAAACGCTTCCAAAGAATTATATTTTAAGGAAATGAGTGAGAGGCCAATATATGATCTTTCCAAAGGATTCTATTGAAAGGAAAGGACCAGTGGTCCAAAGGTCGAAACAATGAATGGATTCTCTCAAGCAATAGCTGAGTTTATTTAGTCATTTAGTGTATTGTGGGTATAAATAGTATTGCTTTTACCCCACAACACTAACAAATTTACTAAACTACTAGGAGAGCTCTTGACGCTCAACGGGCTAAAGGGATTGGTAGTATAGGTTAAAATCTTCCAAGAACTGGTTGCGGAACAAAGAGCTGAACAGATCAACAAAAGAAGCCCATGTTGAACTATACTGATGTCCTGGGAAAAAGTTTTTTGAATTTCGTTAAACTTTATAAAAAATGAATCTAACTATCTTAGTTTTTATGTTATGAATTTTCTTAATCAATGAAAGATTATGTACACACTGTACATATGCATAACGAGAAGGGAAGATGCATCGGAGTTTGTAAAATCAATTTTAGTTAGATTTTGTTTTGGGGAGAAAGATTTTACTGTTTTCTCACGCTGAATTCAGAAAAAAAATTAAACTATGAATGATACAAATAACACAAATTTGCCATTATATACATAAGGAACGTCTAGACTCGTGAATAAGGTTTTAAATATGAAGTTTTCAGGGTATTTAAGCACTATTTTTTCTCAAAGTCGTATTTATTAGGAAAGACAGCAATCAAACATAATCTCTTGAGAGAAAACAAAAAGTTCAGCAATGAATTGAATATCTGTTCTAGAAGTGATGTTATTCTAGCGCCTGAAACTTTCTTCGATAATCGAAAAACTTTTAGATGAGCTATTCTTTCGCTTATGACAGAGAAAATTTAATATCTGTAAGAAACACTATAAGTAATATAAGATGTCGCTGTGGGGTATAATGGCCTTGTCGATTAATAGCAAAAGACGACAATCACGCATAAATTTAATTTTTAGGACATTAAAATTATTCTGCACAAAGTATGCACTAGGATTTAAACTAGTAGCAGCGATAAGTTACGGTAACATCTTGTCCCGTGTTCTTTCCCGTTCCCGTCTCTCTTTTCTTATTTCAATCAAAACAAATTCTCTCAAAACTAGCTTTTCATTCAATTGCAAAAAAGAAGTCACCGGAAGGACCATCACGTGATGGTTAGTCTTCAAGTTTGTGCATATATTAAAGATATCAATGTTAATTCTTCATCAAGGCATCAATGTTGATTCTTCATCCAGACATTAATGTCGATTCTTCATCAGTACATCAATATTGATTCTTCATCAAAACATCGATGTTGATTCTTCATCCAGACATCAATGTCGATTCTTCATCAGGACATCGATGTTGATTCTTCATCAAAACATCGATGTCGATTCTTCATCAGGACATCAATGTTGATTCTTCATCCAGACATCAATGTTCATCGTTCAAAGTCCTAATACAAAGAAACCTTCTACTGAATATACAGAAATGAAAGTAATACGTAGTAGGATAATTACTACCATTGCTAGATGTGAGAAGTAAGCTGAAGAACAGAAAATTCGTACAGGGCGTCAAAACTTGAAATAGTTAAAAATGGGAGAGTTTTCGTGTTCTCAAATTAATCCCTAGTTAAAAGTTAATTTACTGAGTTTATTTTATGTTACTTGGCATCTGAGGTTGTATACTCCACAGTTATGTAAAATGCGCCAATGCACAGTATGCTTCTAAGAACTTTTTGAACACAATTCTACAATTTTGTGATTGTATTCCATAACTAATATAAAAAATAATTGCCTCAAAGCATAGTTTAAAACTCTTCCTCAAGGTAGATTTGATTCATAAAGAAATGGTTACAGTATTTTTCCCTCTGCACTTACAGAGAGATCGGCCCTTATAACTAGACAAGAATATGCCTAATGGATTGGTTATTTTTAAATACACGAAGACTAATCAGACCGGCGCCTACGACTTACTACTAACATGCATGTCATGACTAGAATTCTAACCCAGAGTCAGTGAAATATAAACTAAAGTAAGCCAAGAGCACTTATCACTCGGTTACCAAATATTCTTGGCATATTCGGACAACTGAAAGCAATCCTTATTTTTCTTGCTAAAGTTAGCGTTAAAAGTTATAAAATAGAATATTATTGGAAACAAAAGATAAAAAAAAACGTTTTCGAAGTTGAAAGTGAAAAGCAATTTGTGATTATAATTTTGAATGCTAATTAAAAATGGGAAAGGATGGAATGAATTCTGGAAAAAAAACTAATATTTAATTTCAATAATTCAGAAAATTAAGTTTTATACAATTACTGTTCTGGTAACCGCAATGGTAGGAAATTTAGAACATGCTTGAGAAGAAAATAAGAAATAAATTTTGGATTTACAATGCAGAGATAATTAAAAACCTCACTCTAATACGAAAACCTACCATGTCCTATCAGTTTTCAAAACTGCATTGAATTAAAACCTGACTTTGGGAGTGAAAAACACATTTGACAGCTTTGAAGATACTCGATACCTTCCAATTACACCCTGACTCCCCCACAAAAAAATGTCCCCAATGTCATCGAGTAAAACTTAATTGTTTCCATTGATAAACCCGATGCCATTATTTCGGAAATATTTTGCAAGAATGTTCATATCTAATTACTTCTCTCCTCTCTCAAACGTGACTTCTCAACTCCAATCACTAGGTCTGCCGAGTTCAAGCGCCATGAAATAAATCATGCTCTCTCTAAATTCGATACGTCCTCTAATTTCGGAAATCACCTGCTACTTAGAAGGATTCGTAGCCGAATAATTATCTCAACAATCTGCGCGTACCATTTCGAAATCCGTTAAAGTGCAAACGAGCAGCAGCAGCGTGTAATTCCGTGCACTACAATTAAACCGAGCTCGTTCACTTGGCGACCTTGGCGACGGGGATTTTTAGTGCAACCCTGCGATCGCTGGCGTTACTGAGTCGAAAGCGAGAGAAACGGATAACCAGCAGCCAACACCCAAAGCACCCTGTTTTGTCGGAGACACGTTCAGCATTTCATGCCTCATTAGTTGTAGTTTTGAACTGGATCCTAATATCCGGCACTGCAGAGACGAACAGCCTTCTCCGATCTACTGCAGAGAAGATTTCCTGATCGTAATCATCTACATCTTCTTTGTGTGCGGTAAGTGGAAGAAATCAGTAGAAATTAGAGATCGGTTTTTAATATGTATAATGGTATGGAAAATGTTTTTAGACAACTCAACTCGACAAAATAATGTGTATTCTTAGAGAATAGGAGTGAGAATTGTGCAGGGAATTGTATTTAGCACGAGTTAAGATTTTGCGTGGAATCGCTTCTAAATCTCGTGCACGCCTGTTTGTTTTCGTACCCCACCGCTACTCTATAGCTTTTGATGCCGGCTATTGTTTATTAAAATTAATAAAAAGGAGTATCTGCCCATAAATTGAAATAAATATCTTCCTAGCATTTAAAAATATGAATATTTGGTGTACTAATATTTTTAAATATGCTTTTCTTCTGATACGCAGAAGCTTGTTTCGACAAGATAGAGATCTAACATGGGAATATAAGAAGTGTATTTTGAACGACATTATAATATCCAATTTTCTATATGAATTCCGAGTTTTCTAGTTTAGTAATATAATGTGTAAGGAGTTGAGGGTAGAGAATGAAAAAATTGCAAAACTTTCCAAATGCTTCTCAAAATTAAAACCCAAACTTAAATCAGTAATAAAATAAACATGGGGATTTATTAAATTACATAAAAAGTTAGTAATTGTGAATTATTTGTTTATTTAATTAGTGATATGCGATTAAACACGACTGCGATAAATTTCTCAGCTTAATATAGTGACATAATTTGGACTCATTGTTGTGTTTTATTGCTTCAGGAATAATGTTAATTAAATAAAAATTTTTAGGGAATAATCCACTGACAGATTAAAAATTATTCTATAAACTCACCAGTACAAATCTTATTTTCAAGCATTCATCTTTTATTAAACTAAATTTTACACGTGTAAATGATATCCCATGTATCTAGAAACCTTGACATGAAATGTTGAAGATATTATTCGAACACATGTACTATAGAAATTTTAATTTAAATGTGCTGAATAATCTGAGAAGCTTATTTTAATATGTGATGCTCCTTGTTTAATTTTAATTATCCTTCAACTTTATCAGATTCCAATGAAATTATTATTGTAGGTTGCTTATTAGCTTGCATTTGAGTTATTAAAGTATTTAGAGCATTCAGTAAAACTTAAGTCACATTAAGAACTGCGGTATAAAAAAAATTTGTTAATTCTAATCTAAATTGCAGTTTCTAAACCATTTAACCCTCCTGGTGGTTCTCTCGATGAGGTATCTCGCCATTAGCAAAAATGACCAGATCTTGATGAACAAGATATCTCGTCATTAGAAGAAAACCTATCAGATTTCGATCTCGTTATAAAAAAATCGTTAATATCTTGATGGCGAGATATCATGTCATTAGCAAAGTTGGTCAGATCTTGATGGACGAGATATCTCGTCAAAACCACTTGGAGGATTAAGATGTTGGAATAATTTAGTAACAGCGACCAACTAAAGCTTAAGACTCAATTGCGAAGCTTTTGGTATAAATTCCTAAATTAATAATTGCTTTGAAGTAAAGTTTCACTTAACCACTTAACGCATTTACCCTTGTCTGACGCGGGCGAAAGTTACCGGCAAATTTGCACAAGCCCGTGTCTCACACGGGCGCTCTTGTATCTCGCGTTATTTTATTTCTAATGCCCCCCCCACAACTGAAATTGCAAAAAATAACTTACACTATACCTATATATTCATTTTCTGTCAAAAAAACTCGATCATTTTTTACCAGTTTTTCCGAAAAAAAACTCGTGCTTTAAGTGGTTAAATGCTATGCTAGAAACAAATGGTTTTGAAGGGTTTATTTTGTTTCAAAGATCTGGTCGAAGCACTAAGCATGGTTGCCATTCTAGTAAATGGACACGAGGAAAAGTTTTGCTGAAACAGAAGAGAAATACACTACTACCAATACAATACTAGACACACTACTACAATACACAATACAATACTAGACACACTTCTACAATACGCAATACAATACTAATTACAGGAGTCGAACCTGCACCGCTTACATACCTGACTTCTAAGGGAAAAATAATGGTAAACAAGAGAAAATAGCAATTTAAACCTACCCTTTTTTATTATCCCTTTAGTTTAAATATAATTTCTTCCGGGTGACAAGGTCCTTTTGGACTGTCCTGATAACTCAAATGATTCTTTTTCAGATAGGATTGTTTAGATGTAAATACCGCCAATAAATTCAAACTTATCTCTGTATACAATACCGATTTTGTATTGGAGGAATATTATAAGGGTTATGTGTATACATGCACAAAAATTTTTATTGGCTTGAGTAATTTTTGAAATTCTTCCTTTAACGATACGCTATTGCATATTTCTCTTCTGTGTATGTTCAAAAATTATTCAAAAAAATTACCACATAAAGTTTCTCGATTTGATACGATATTGTTTCCCAACGTTATATTACACATGCGCCCATAACTTTAAAGTCACATAAGTTTCCTTGAATTGGTTGAAGAGTGCTGATGTTTCTGATTTGGATCTTGCATTTGTGGGATGCAAGATTTCTTGTAACCTACAGAATTAACGTAATCACACCTTAGGTGACTGTAGAAGATTCATTAAGAGCTGATATAACGTTTACTGAGAGTTTTCAATATTACCATACAATCCTTAAAATGGCATTGTTTACCTTACAATTTAAATCAAATTAAATCTATGAATCGAATAGGGCCTATTCCTGAACTGTTAAAATTTTCAAGTATTCCGCTAGAAATATTGCAATAAATACATTTTTAATTGCGAAGCGTAAGATGTAATGCATTGCGATTCATCAATTACAGTAGAACCTCGATTACCTGAAGTAATGTAGTCGTCTCAACGGGCGACAGTACGAGATCAATTCCGAACGGAAAGATCCGAGGACAACACCTTGTAATTTAATCATATATGACGAGGTGACGATCTGGCATCACAGACTCCAAACTTCCACACGCCACAAACTACCACGCCAATGTGAAGACATTTGAGGCCATGCCAGAATTAACGTGCACCAACCCCCGCTTACACGACGGTCTTTAGTTGGAGTGTGGTAATATGGAACGAGGCACGTCGGATAACTTGAAACTCGGATAATACCGACTTAGAAACACAAACATCTTTATACGAAATTCAGAAACAAAATACTGTACAAGTCATTCATATAGCTAGGATTAAGAATAATCCATACTTGAATTTGCGTCTCAGATTATTTGTTATAATCTTACAATAAATTTGAACGTGAGTTACGTACCCTTTTAAAATGTCTTGAAAAAGTCCCTTAACGATCTTCCTGCCTCGCAGCACTTTTTCGTCTTTTTGAATAAAGTAGGCACACTCGTACTCGAAGCTTTATTTAAAGCTCCGAGTACTTTTAAGTTTCTCTTTATTTAAAGTTTCCCTTTATTCGAGCTTTTCTTAAGCTTCATTTAAAGCTAAGGAACACTCGGGTATCGAATTCGGCTCCGATTAACCGAGTTTTCGGATAACACGAACACTCGCCTAATTGGAGCAAGGATAATCAAAGTTATACTGTATATATGTATGTTATTTGAACTTTTGTAGTTTCAGGGATCCCTCGGTTTGTAAAAGAAATTGAATTTTTGTCTTCCTAACTCAGGTCATTGTGAAATGCTTTGAAAAGACCAAAATTTCATTCAGCTGTTAAAAATTCCTTGAATTTTACTATGGAGATTATTTTAAAAACACAGAATTTTTTCTTAAAACATAAAACCTTTCTAATTCGTTCATTTCAACTTATTCTTTCATCCTTTTCTTTCGGATTGCTGTTAATTGATTCGACAATTTTATTTAATTAAACTAACTTTAACAATGATAAAAACAAACCCGATGCGAATTTTTTGAGCTTCGTTTGGTACGCACAAAAAATGTACAAAGCGGATGTCCTTTCTGTTATGTAGTGATTTAAAAGTAATTTTTGTTTTTGCAATTTCCTTAATTATTGGATCATTTATTTCAAATAATTTCCTTTGTATTTTAATTTTCTAGTCTCTCATGCATCAGTTTTTTTCTCTTGAAAATGAAAACTCATCATTAGCAAACAAGGTCCTTGAAAACATTTTGCAGGTTCTTGAAATGTCTTTGAATAGCACTTGAATATTATTTTATGTAAAAGGGAGGGAACCCTTTAGATTTTATTTCCATTCAAATTCTTCTTTTAGAACACGTAAACACGAAACAGGTTCTTGATTTTGTCATAATACTCCCATGCATTCCTTTGGGCAACGGATTAGCAAACGGAGGATTCCGAGTTCGAAACTTGGTTTAGCCAAATACCATCGCGTACATGGGGTCTGATGCACGTTAAATCTGTCGTGACCTCAAATATCCCCACTTTGGCCTAGTGTGGAAGTTTGGAGAGTGGGGTGCCAGCTCAGGTGTTGTTCTCGTCATCTGACCATGGTTCAAAATTACGAGGCGTTGTCCTTGAATCTTTCCCTTCGGGACTGATCCTGGACCGTCGCCATTAGCCCGTTGTGTTTCTCCAGTGCAACGTTAATTAACTACCTACCTACCCACGCGTTCCTTCATTCAATCGAATACCATATATATATATATATATATATATATGTACTCTGAGTTAAAATGTTAGATTGTTCAATTAAGATTCTAATTAACAGTACACATATTATAAAACACACATGCACACCTCTATGACTATTGTATTCAGTAAACCTATCTTCATCCTGTTAGAATACTAAAAATGTTTATGGGATTGTGAAATCTAATGTTATATAGATTATACAAGAACGGATACAGAAAGCATATGTATCTGCACCATGCCTTAATTCAGAAAACATTCTCTTGATGTTTGATAATCAGTAGTAATTACTAGATGAATAGAGATATCGTGTTAAATTGTATCTTGGCGGCTGGTTGGTTTGATTGGGATTCATGACGCAAGGGCCATATTTGACCATGCTGCGCCGAATACAAGACCGACAACATCAAGTATTAGACACGCACAAGGAAAGTTTTTGACTCGTAAGGGAGAAATGCATCCACTGAGCTAAGACGGGTCATTTTGGCGAATGGTAACAAACATACAAAGAATAGACAATCAACTGCTACGGGATCCATTCGCATATTTCATCGATTCGTTAAAATGTGTGGTTTGAGCTGCATAAAAATTGCTAAAACTACATAAAAGAAAATGCGTGGGAACTCGAAAATATGTGCCTTTAACTAGTGAATAGGATGCAGTTGAAGTGAACGTTCACAAGATAAATCGGGGTAAACATGACTGCGGTGTGCACGTATTTGTAATAACAATTACCAGTGAGAAGAACACGAAGTGCTGCTTTATATTTTTTATTAATTTTATTTCATCTGGAGGCTTGAAATCTGCATATCGAGACTTAATTTCAATATAAACGGATTTAAAGAAGGCACAGTAAGGTAGCACTAATTCAAGGAACGACACTGCCTTCAATAGTTTTAGACCAATAAAACACTATAGCGCAGATGTTGTGAGGAGGTCTGTTGGTTCACTTTTGTTTTTGAAACGTTCCTTACATGCATTCATGTTTTTCTTCTGTGTAGTATCAAACATTTTTATCGAAATAGCAGTTGTTGGAACCATAGACCTGAAACATAATTAGACTGAGCATTGTTATTGAGAGGAGCTTCAAAAGGTGTGACCAACATTCCAACTAGTAGTCATGTGACAGTAAATTGACTAGACTTGCAGATTCGGCATTTATCACCTCTTTGGCGATACAACACCTTATGACAGGTCAGATGTGTGAATGAGTATTTCTATAGAGTGGCGGTCAAAAATCGTGAAATCGCCAAACTATGTCTCGTGAACCAATTAACTGATGAATGAATGCACATGCCTTTTCTATCGTCCCATGAACCAGTCAGATGATGAATGTTTGTTCCCACCACGAAAGTAGTCAAAGGTCACGTTATTACTAGCTTTGGTCACATGATCTTGGGCACATAAAAAGGTTATCATTGCACACTCTACTTTTATATTTCCTCTAGGCTGAAATCCTTGATATTAGTTTAATTCTTGAATGATCCGAATTCGGAGAAGAAATAAACCCAGCTCGAATTCGTCTCAGTCAATAGAATTAAATCGCAACTGAAGCTCCAGTTTACTCAACCGAGAACAAAGAATTTAATATCGATTTTTCATCAGTTATCGATGAAGCTAATCGATGTACTTCCATCAATTGACTACGAATTCATTTCAGTAAGATTTTGGAGGCAGTTTGGGTTTTATTAATTTTTCCGCTGACTTTCTAATCGATTTGAATTTTTTTCCCTAGATTTAGATCAACTTAATGAGTTGAAAACAATTTTTTCGTGATATCGACGTAAAAAGTGTTTGATGACATAAAATTATCAATATACAAACTGAGGTCAAGTTGTAGTGACCCTTAACATTAATGATAGGTCATCTATATTTATTAAATTTGTTTGTTACCCTAGTTTTGTTAGGTTTCAAAGAATTAATTGCATCTTACATTCAACCAAATTAATTACGTTTAGAACGAAATTCGTGATTTTTAGTTTAGATTGAATTTATTCTTTTGAAAGAGATCGATTGCTTTATAGTTGAAACAAATGGGATTTATTCTTTTAAAAAAATTCTTCTACATCAATTAAATTAAAAACCTATTAAATCTTAATTTTTCTTTCCATAGCATGAATGGCAATTTCAGCAAATTAGAAGAGCCGAAAAAGTAAACATCAATGTTTTCGAATTCTGTCGACGGGAAATACAAGAATTAGCTTATTAATTTATTTATACAGGGTGTTTTTTCATGCAAGGGCATCATTTGGTTTTGCAGTAACTTTTTTGAATAAAACATTTTTTATTAAATTTTTTTTCACACATTGTTCGCACAATTAAACTTAATTGCCTCTGGACGAGGTGCAAATACGGGCTCTTTCGACCATGTGATTTGATCGATTTCTTTGCACTTCTTTTCGACATCAGTGGATACATAAACAAATAAAACAGCCGTAATTGTGGATCAGAAAATCCAAGATCAATTCATGAACGACCTCTTCAGTCATAACATTTCCCTATTACATTGTGGAATATGACTGAATACCGAATATGGCAAATATGTCTTGACCACATTTTCCATTACCTTTGAGGACATTTCCGGTTTGTTAAATTTCTTTGCTAATGTTTTACTTAAGATGTTGAATCGTTATTTGCTTGTAGTGTAGACCCGTTCCTTTAAGTAACTCTAGTAGTCTGACCGTGGTTCAAAATTACGAGGTGGTGTCTTTGGATCTTTTCGTTCGGGGTTGATCCCGGACCGTCGTCAATAGCCCGTTCTGTGGCTCCAGTTTGACTTTAATTCAACTACCTACCTGCCTTTAAGTTACAATTTTGACATTATTCGGTCAGGAAATGTGTCCTTTGAAATTCTAGTTGTTGCACGAGCTGCATGACATGTTGCTTCATTTGGTTGAAACCATGTGTGATGTTAAACTATTGTCGATCGATTTCAGACACAAAAATATTTGCAACATCGCACAATATTATTCACAATTGACAGTAACCACATTTTCATCAGAATCCACGAGAAAACTGTCCAGCAATACATCCACTCCAAAAATTGCACACGAAACAGTAACTCTAGGAAATGAAGAGGTACCTCACGAATTAACCTTGGATTTTCTGATCCCTAATAACGGCTGCTCTGTTTCCGTATCCACTGACGTCGAAACGAAACACAAAGAAATCTAACAAATCAGAAGGCTGGAAGAAGCTGTATTTGCAGCCCGGCGGAAGGCTGTTATTCGTCATTAATTGTGCAAACAATATGTGAAAAAATTTGATGAAACTGTTTTATTAAGTTATCTTTAGCAACATGGTGCCCTAACATAAGAAACCCTACATGTGAAGAATTGATGGTATCAGTAACTAATTTCATGATATGGCCTTCAGTAGGGCACGTTAATTGTCATAACAGCAGTGCATTTCAGAATACCGTCATGAGGAAAGGAACTTATTGTATTCCCTTCGCTGAATAACCCCAATATAAACACCTGGCAGGGTTGATAGAGGGAGAGAGAGAGAAAGAAGAATGATATTGGGAGGGAAGAAACTGGATTTCCTCACCACTCGTTTTTATGAAAAGCCAGTAAAGATATGAGAAAGAGGGTAAGGGGGGTGAAGAAGAGACTCAGTCGGGAATAAGAACAATTTTCTCCCGCATGGAAATAGCCGCCCACACAGTGACATCAATGGTGCTTGCATGCAATGTCCAGTCACGGGTCAAGTTTTGTCCTCCAACAAAGTTTGTGTCTGTGATGGAGGCTATACGTGTTTTATTTTTATTTATTCATTGCAGAATTATATACGTATTGTTAAAATTCTCAATAGCATTAAGAAAATATCTTGTGTAATAGTTTATGCGCACTAGAACTCTAAATAGTGATCACATTGAAGTATTCAGTCCAACAGCAGTTCATATTACATATCATTAATTGCACAATAGTGATCGTCATAGAGTAGATATCGTCGGCTTAGAGCAGGAACTCATTGACTGACAAAACAATTATTTTATTGTACAGCTGTTTTAAAGACTATTGCTTTTTAGCTTAAAAAATTAAAATTATAAGCTTATTATATAAATGTAATACATCTTTTAAGCATATATAGTCTGATGTATTTCCCTCATTCTGAAATAAGCATTTAGTGTCTCCAAAAAAGTCAGTTAATGCGTTTTTGCCTTTAACCCGACGATATGTGTTGTAAGAGGTGAATTAATGGCAAGTTTGTAGAAGATTGATACTCGAGGAACTCATAAAAACTTGCCATACCGACTTTGGTCTCTGGCATTTGAAGGTCGTTGTAGCCCTGTTGGAAGATTAACGGATTAGCAGGGGAGAGTGGGCGAGTCGAATCCAATCAAAGACTGTCGTGTACAAAGGGGGCTGGTGTACGTTAAATCTGTCGTGGCCTCAAAAGTCCTCACGTTGGCGTAGTGTAGAAGTTAGGAAAGTGGGGTGCCAGCTCACATCATCTGACCGTGGTTAAAAATTAAGTGGTATTGTCCTAGTATCTTTCCCTTCGGGTTTGATCCCGGACCGTCGCCAATAGCCAGTTGTGTTGCTCCAGTGCGACATTAAATAAAAAATTCCAAAAATACCTGGCATTTTGGAGCTGAGAGTAGGTGATTCCGGCTATGATGTTGCAGGAACGCTGCTACACGTCTCGGGAGATGCTGCTTTAACGTTTTGGTTCATCAGTGAGCATGCTCATCATATGTCATGCACTCCCGACGTTTACAAGATCTGTCCCCGTTCCCCTGAGGTATTCCAACTATCTTCCTTGCAGGCTCTATCCTAAATAAAACCCAGCTTCATAATCAATACTTTGTCAAATGCCACCAAGTTAGCTCATCCCATGGTCAATTATAGCGGTTGTCTGACCCCTCTCAATTTCTTATAGGCACAGTAAAGTAAGTCATTCTATTTAGATACTTGATGTCATGACCTAAGTCCTATTTTCTAGAAGATGGTCTGATGTTTAAGATAAATGAAACGAATCCTATAAATTTCAAGTTTGATCTGGCTCTCGGTTCATCATGTTCCGGGTTCGAATGAATGGTTGGTCGTAGAGGTTCTGAATCCAATTTAAGTCGTAGGTCCCGGCTTAATTGGCCCTCATGTTTGAAAAAAAATGACTGTATTACCACAAAAAACGATAATTTTGATAACGTTTTGTCAACTGGGTGAATTTTTTTTCATAATCCCCCAGACCAGTCCTTATTGACCTTCGAAACTACAAGGGGCAAACTGATGGCTATTTGTGAGAGAGCATCCAATGGGTAAGTCGCCATTGCTTCTAACAGGAGAGATATCTATGTCCACTATACCAGGTAGGCCAAAACTGGGTGAAAGCGGCATATCGGAACTTTTTCATCTGTAATATAAATTATTTTTCGAATTCCCCACATGGCATTCATAATCAATCGTTATAATTGTCAAGTTTTACCGACAATCACATAAAATTACTAAATTTAGGGATGCGTGCTTCAGCACATTTCTCCCCTCCCACTTCTGGCAACTGGTTGCTTGAATACGAGTATCATTGCATCAAATTCCTTTGATCCGTAACTACAGTTGTCTCAAGGTCTAATTGCATTTCGAACTGAGGCATTAGCGTTTTGAAGGGCTACAGGTCGTATTACCAGACGGATCACGATTCAATTTGCAATAGTATCATAGTTACATCCGTGTTTAATGAGATCGTGGCAAAATGAATATTTCGCAATGCAATTCCAGCTTAACGCCGAGTGCTATGCTAATTTTTAAAGAATTGAGTTCCAATGACAATCTACTTGATGCGAATTCATGGAATCGTCAACACAGAAATGTCAGATATAGGCAAAGATACTATACATATTAATACATAGAAGGGGCAGAGGGAATGGGGATATGAAGGAGACACATAGTACTCTCCGTAGATGTTCTGGCAGAGTAAAGCTTGACGTTACCTTGATCATTCAAGACTAACCAAAATATAGCTTATTCTCTGCTCTGTGCATTCAACAAACATGTCTTAGATGCTGTTAACATTTCATCAAGGTAGTACTCCTTTAACTCTCTTGGTGGTTGTCTTGGCGAAGTATCTCGTCATTAGCTAAACTAACCAGACCTCTATGGACGATATATCTCGTTATTACAAAAAACTGTCTAGATAGATGAGATATCTTGTCGAAACCATTTGGAGAGTTAACGATACTAATGTCTGCGATAACTTTCTGTAAAAATCTAAAAGTATTTTACATTGATGAATAGGAACATTTCATTTGTGTATAAGAAGTTTTTAGTATTGACTAAATTCTAATTTTGAAGTAAAAACTAGTTGCTACTTCAAAATACTGTTTTAATTCCAGTAAGCACTTCAAAAACAAACTTTTATTATTTATACAGGGTGTTTCTGAAGTAACTATCCATCTTAGTGAAAAATTCGAATGACGATTTTCTTTTCGGGGTTTTATGAATCGTGCTGACCACTGAAAAAAGATTACCGCTAGTTGAAGCGCGTCTGCGAGGTTTAATCAACAAAGGTGTGACAATAGTATGCTGGAAAATTTCAAAAATCACTTCTAACGGTGACCTGACCTCACACCTCTAGATTTTTTTGCGGGGATTTGTTAAAGCATATGTGTACAAAATTAAGATTAACAGCATTAATCAACTTTACCCTCCTGATATGATAACTCGTCATTAGCAAAAACATTAGCAGATCTTGATGGACGAGATATCTCGTCATTAGAAGAAAACTGATCATATCTTGATCTTGTCATGAAAACATCGGCAATATCTTCATGATGATTTATCTCGTTATGAAAATTTATCAGTTTTTGATACACTTGAAAAACGTATTCCGTGCTCACTAAACATTAGAATTCGTGTATTTATATGCAAGGGGACCATGTCGAATTTATTAATATTTGTTGCTTTCATGTTTTATTCATTTGTAACACAAAATTAGGTAATAAGATGCTTCATCAAATAAATAGTTACTTTAGAAACACCTTATATTGTAAAATTAAATCCAGATAAATTTGAGAAAACTCATATGGATAAGGGTTTTGCGAATTAACATATTTCAGTCGTTTCAAATATGAAATAAATTATTAGTTTTTATTCTATATTCACACAATTGCATCGAAGTGATATTCGTTTCCCGTGACAATAAAGAATTAAGGGTATCTAGTGCTAAATCCGTAAAATTTCCCAACGTAACTCTTCTTTTTTTCATTTCGCAATGCATTTTAAACTCTAACTCCTTAAATAAAATACTAGGTCTAGTTTGTTTTCGCATCAATATTTGAAGAAAGGACCTTCCTAACCCGTAAGAATCATTTCCGGTGGGGCTCGCTTTAAATAAACTCAGTAAATATTTAAAATTCCTTAAGTGCCTTTAGAAAGAAATTGATTTTTTGTAACTCTTCAAGGAGAAAATGCAGAAGCAATTCATGAAAAATTGATACCCTTTACTGAAATAAAAAACTACTTTCTTAAACGTTATGGTTTCCTATCCCTTGGTGAATCCTTTTTCTAATACTTTGTTTTCGAGAAAGTAAAACAAACAAAGTGATTTTTCCATCAGTTTAAGCAGTTTTCTAACACTGGATGGAAAGAAAGTATCCTTCTCAAAGTACTTCAAAAATAAAACACATTTCAGTCGCAACAATGCTAGATAAGGTAGGATTTGAACTATACAATCTGTGTATGTTTCAGTGATATGTTTGATGCGTTTCAATTTATAATATTTGACGTATCGCGTGAATTCTTTATCTAAAAATCCAAGAGGGTATGAGTGCTTTTGGAACGTTATAGACTTGTGAAGAATAATTTTTTCAGATATCTTTATTTTCATTTAAACACAGGACTTAAGAAGTGAAAAACGAAAACCTTTAAAGTTATTTTTATGCTAGATTTCTGATTCAAAAGCAGTACGCTTCATAATTCTTTAAGTTCCTTTTCACACCTCATACTGGTTCTTTCACCATAAAAACCAACTAAGCATTCATCCCACCCTCACATTTAAATAAATCATTCTTTCTAACACTTTGTTTTAAGATTGTTTCGTGACTAATGAATACTCGGATCTCAGAGAGGAAAATGCTATAAAACAGAAATTCTTAACAATAGGGCGAAAAATCCGTGTTTTCAGCCCTTATGTTGAAAGCCATTTTATTGAAATGAAATAAAGTGTACTATAAATATTTTTATTCCCGTGAATGACAAGAGAGGCATTTTCTGTCAGACTCAATGTAGGCGGCGGTAGTGTTTCTGCAGTGGAATATGTTTCTTGTATGTATTTCAAACTTGACGTCACAGCTTTTTTCGAATACGATTTGAGCATTTCGCCAATAAAAATTCACAAGAATGAATTCCAAATTGATGATAATAGCTGATTGGTCAACATCAATTCGATTAAATACCAAACGTCGCCGAAAGGGAGATTGATGATAATAGCTGATTGGTCAACATCAATTAGATTAAATACCAAACGTCGCCGAAAGGGAGATTGATGATAATAGCTGATTGGTCAATATGAATTAGATTAAATACCAAACGTCACCGAAAGGGCGATAAACTGCATTGTAAGGTAACCCAGATATAGACCTTGCGAGAGCATTTGGGTAGTGGAAGTAAAATCTTTTTCAATCTGGTTCGTTTGCTAACCTTGAAAATATCTTTCATAGCACTAAAACAAGACTTTGTTTTGAGGTAGCTTTGTTCGATCTTGGGGCGATATAGAAACAATCTCGTGCGTGTTATGGTGAATGCAAAAGCTGTAGGTTCTTACCGATTTGGAATTAAGATTAAGTTACCTGTGCAATGCGATGATCGGAATTAAGTAATCTGAAAAGTTATAAAAAGATTTTTTAAACCTATCGTTCTAAATATCAAAAATAGTTTATTCATTAAATAAAATATACTGGCTCTAATCGTAAAGAATGAAGCCATATTTTGACTGAGAATTTTTTTGAAATTGAGACAATATTTACTTTTCTGCTGATTTAATTACACATTTTTTTTCAGAAACTTGTTCTAGCTTTGGGTTTTAAAGTATCTAAGTTAAGTGTAATAACACAAGATACCAAGTTCTTTGGTTAAAAACATCCTTATTTATATAATTTTTTTAGGATCTGCTAAGTTTAATATTACGTATTCTCAATTTATAAGCTTTAGTTTTTATCAAGTACTTAAATAGAGTAATCTAAACATTTTTAAAAGAAAAAGTGTTCCACGCGATATAATTTTGAAATTGAATTTTCGAATGAGACATTGGAGAGAAAAGAAGCTTTCTACAGCTCACTGTTATTTACGACTCTAAATCTCATATTTATTTCAGCTTCTTTATCTCTTACGATTGTTACGAGTCGGTCCAGCATAACTTGCTCCACATTTTCTCAGCTCTCAACAAGAAAAGCAATAAATCTAGTAAGACTTCGCCTTAAGCATTTTTTTATGCGTAAACTTTTTCGAATATATCCCACGCACGAATGACGATTTAGAATAGAGCTCGGTTTCCGTAAGGAAAGGTTATGTAAGAGTGTATGTCTATTCCAAATCTCTTAGAAGATTCAAACAGAAGATATGAATCTTTCTCCTCCTAAACTTTCATATCTTTTTTTAACTGACTGCATTTGATAGGTGTTTTGTTACGTCGGGATATTCTAAAAGCAAGGGTATAGAAAGATGTTATTCTACTGTTACCTTAGCCCAGTTGGAAGAGCAACCGGAGGGTTGCGAGTTCGAAACTAGGTCCAGCTAAAGAACGTCGTGTACACGGGGGTGGTTCACGTTAAATCTGTCGTGGCCCAAATGTCCTCACGTTGGCGTAGTGTAGAAGTTTGGAGAGTGGGGTGCCAGCTCAGGTGTTGATCTAATCATCTGACCATGGTTCAAAATGACGAGGTGTTGACATTCGATCTTCCCTTTCGAGATTGATCCCAGAGCGTCACCAATAGCCTCTTGTGTTGCTCCAGTGCGACGTTAATTGATTACCTACCTACCTTTAACATTACCTTTTTCTAGTTGCGAATTTAAGCATGATTTGCTCTAACTTATTCTGTCATGAGAAATGAAACTAGCACGTAATTTTCATACTTTTGTCGTAGCTAGGTAGTTGAATTTATGTAGCACTGTAGGAACACGATGGGCTATTGGTGACGGTCAGGGATCAATCCCGAATGGAGAGATCCGAGGACAATACCTCGTAATTTTGAACCACGGACAGATGACGAGGTCAACACTACTTACATGTTTAGAAAAGGAAAAATTGGCAGGATTTCCCCATTTGCAAACCTAGAGCGACCTTGTTTCTACCCGCCATGAAATGAACTCGCCCTGGAAGAAGACTCATACCGAAGCGTCTCTTCCTGGTGGGTGTCATCTGACCGTGATTCAAGATTACGAGTAGTTGTCTTCGGATCTTTCCCTTCCGGATTGATTCCAGATCGTCACCAATAGTTCGTTGTGTTGCTCCAGTCAAAGAGGAAATATAAAAGTAGAGTGAGCAATGGCAACTTTTTGTGCCAGTGATCATGTGATCAAAACTAGTAGTAACGTGACCCTTAGACTACTTTCGTCTGCCGCGTACTATCTACCGAGCATTTATCATCTGATTGGCCCACTGGACGGGAGAAGACGCCCATCCTTTGATTCATCATCCGATTGGCCCGTACGATATAGTAGTTTGGAGATTTCACCACTTTTGTCAGCACTCTATAGAAATGTACATTAACACGCATACCTTGTCGAAAGATGTTTTATCGTCAAACGAGGCGATAAGATGCTATTCATTCAAATTGGTGTTGACCAATCAACTATCGCAATCAATATTCCGAATTTTTTTTTTTTTTTTTGGGGGGGGGCTTTTTTATTGTATTCGAAGAGAAAGCCAAACGACGTTCCGTCCGGGATACGATCGGGAAACACGTATAGCATACAGAAAGACTACTACCACTTATAATATTTAGCTTGGCAGAAAATGCCTAGCTTTCATAACCTGACGCCACTTGGAGTGTGATTCGAATACGATTTCAACACATCGTCAATAAAACTTCCGAATAAGTTCCGAACTGACATGATAGCTGATTGGTGAGCATCAATTAATTTAAACGCTAAACGCCGCCAAAATGGCGATAGACTACATTTTAAGTGAACCCCAATATGTATCACACGAGGGCTTTTGGACAGAACTAAAACCTTCGCCGCCGTCTGGTTTGTTTACTTTGAAAATCCCTCTCATATCGGCCTTTTTTCTTTTTCCCGATAAATCTTTCTTTTCCGAACAGAAAGAAAATCATAATCCGCTCCTTTAGAATTAGAAGCTCAAAAGTTTCTTGTTTGAAGCAGTTAAACTGGAGTAGGCTCAGTCGAATTAGCTCTTTTTGTAACAAATAGGGACCGCAGAGACAAACCAAACCTAAACTGGATTCGTGAAAAAAGGGGTTTCCGGGAAACGTAAAGGAGAAGGAATTTCTATTTTCAACCATATTAAACCGCATTAAGTATTATTTAAAAAAATTCGTCATCGAGTAGGAACTAGTAGTTTAACGTTCGGTTAAATAAGACTCGTAGTTTAATCCTCCAAGTGGTTCCGACGAGATATCTCATCCATCAAGATCCAACCAATTTTGCTAATGACGAGATATCTCGTCCGTTAAGATCTGACCAATTTCGTTAATGATGAAATATCTGACGAAATTATTGCATATCTTTGGATGATGACAGCAAGATCTGATCACTTTTTTAATGATGATAATTCACAATTTTTTGAAGAGATATCCCATCCATTAAGATATAGTCAGTTTTACTGACGAAGAGATCTCTTCCATTAAGATTTGGCAAATTTTGCTAATGACGAGGTATCTCCTCCATTATGATCTGGTCAGTTTTGCTAATGACGAGCATGATACCTTGTAGAGACAACTACTAGAAGCGTTGAAGCATATCATTTGTGTCTTTATAATAAACTAGTTTTTCTCGGCCTTCACTATATCGCGATTTAAAGAGGGGTTACTGTAACACATAGTTTCTCAAAGTGGGTACTATCGCTCCCCCTTGTGGCCAGTGAAGGAATCTTGGGGCAATGTTGGACCCAGAGGAAAAATTGGGCATTGAGAAGCAAGAGTGGACAGTAAGATGCTAAAATGTTAATAATCAAAAATGTTCGAGCAAACACTTGTTCACTTGACCATAAGGACACTAAGTACAGTGATGCATTATTATTAATTCTTTCATCCAAAAAGAGAAACCCACTGCAAATAGTTGACTGGATATTTGAGGATGCTGCTGACGTAAACAGAGCCTAATGTAGACGAATTGCCAGCACACCAGGCTCATCATTCTCGTTTCTGATTATCTTTTACTTCTCTGATTTGATTGATATCAATGATTGTATCAATGATTAATAATTATGAGAAATCTAGCGTGTTTATGTTCAATTAATTATTTTTGTTTTTCATTTTAGTAAATAGCTTTAGTTTCAGTTCCAAAAGTTGTTTTATTTGCAAACTAGATTTTTGAAACTCTAAAATTACACACAGCTACATAAATATTTCGGTGAAATGCAAGAATAAGTGGCACAGTCGCACTTGCAATTTATTATTAGTTGAGTCAGAGGGGTTGCCGAAAAAATTAAATTTGAAAAGGGTCGTTGAGCCAAAAATGTTTGGGAAACTGCTAAAATAGATCCTTATTTTACGAAATGGTGTCCAAGCAAAAGCTTTTTAGTTCTAACGGACCTCGAGTATACTATTATAGACTATACAGATTGTGTTTCATAGGTATGACAAACAGTAAGAAACAAATGTAAGCTTGTAGTAAATCCACGATTAATGACAACAGACACGATTACTTTAATCATATATTAATGAGGATTAATCCAAAGGAAGGAGCACTCTATTTAGTAGTAGAATGCTACCTTTTATTTTACTTATAGAAGGGTTTTGCAAAAATAAACCTGAAGTCTCTGATAGCATGTTTCCAAACAAATGTGCCCGTGCCTATGAATGTGGCCCAATACTTTATAAGTAGATATTACAAATTGCCGATCAATCGATGTGCTGGCTCCAGGTTCGAATCCTGGGGTAGGGCATGAGTGTTTGTGCTGGGGTGGTCGACTGGAATGAATGTGTGGCCTCTTTATAAGTGGGTTGTCTAGAATGTGAGGTATTGCGTACGTTCCGTCCCCGTGGTGCATCAGGTAACGCAAAAGTGGTTTACAAATCGAACTTTGTAGTGCCATTATGAATGAAAATATTCGTTTGGCCGGGCATTAGAAAGAAAAAGATACGACAATTACTTAAGCAAACCAAATATTTTTCTCTAAATTAAATTTTAAGTCTAAAGTCTAACAATAAAAAATTATATTCCGAATTTCATAAAATGATTCATAGTATTAACCAGTCAGCCTAGTTAATCTCATGTTATATCATATCGCAAGACTGATTGCAGTCTTGTGATATGATGGTTCCAGAATTTAATGTCCATGCCTATGAATTTATATACAACCCAATATTGCATAACTACGACCGCTTTATTTCAGAAAACCAAAAGTTTCTCTTTAAATTAATGTGAAAGAATTGTAAAACAATAGAAAAATATATTCTGAATTTTATGAAATGGCTCATACTATTAACCAAGCAGCCACCAATCTCATCTTATATCTTACAAGAAATATTGCAGTCATGTGATAGCTGATGTGATGGTTTCGAAATTAAATGTGTATATCCGTGCCTATGAATTTATATGTAACCCAATATTTATAACTAGATACGACTCCCCACTTTATTTCAGAAAACCAAAAATTTCCCATTAAGTGAAATGTGAAAGAATTCTAAAAAAACAATAGAAAAAATATATTTTGAATTTTATGAAATGACTCATTGTATTAACCAGTCAGCCTGCTAGTATCACCTTATATTATATCACAAGACTGATTGCAGTCTTGTGATAATGGTGTGATGATTCCAGAATTTAATGTACAATATGTGCTTATGAATTTATATGTAACACAATATTATATAACTAGATACGACTACTTTATTTCAACGAACCAAAAATTTCCTATTAAATTAGATGTAAAAGAATTGTAAAACAATACAAAAAATGTGTTCTGGATTTTATGAAATGACTCAGGTATTAACCACTTAACCTAGCCAATCTGATCTTACATTTTATCACAAGACTGATTGCACCCCCGATTCCCTTTAGCGAGTATGCGGAGGGAAGAACCACAAGTACTTCGTAACCTGATCGCCCTAGCAATCAAGAGGGTTTTACCTTAACTATCATTTAGGCAAACGTGATTATACTCATTTCCCGGGACTGAATCGTATTCTTATTCTTTATTGGAGTGTTTAGAGTCGTTCTTTTACATTCTTTATTTGGCGGAACATTGCACTCTCGTTTTATTAGTCCAAGTTTGCGAGTATTTGAGAATTTATCTTCAAGATTGATCTTTCTCAATTTGTTCTAGTTCTTAATTAGAGGTACGATAAAGTAGATAATGAAGATTTTTCAAGTGGTATAGTGGTACGAAAGGGATTTTCAGTGCAAAAACAAACAAACCAGTTGCAAAACGAAGATTTTACTTCCGCTATCCAAATACACTGGCAGATACATATCGGGATTATCTTAAAATGTAGTTACCACCGTTTTGTCGACGTTTGGCGTTTAATTTATTTTGCGTTGGCCTATCAACAAACCAATTCGGAATTCATTCTTTGGAATTTTTATTGGAAAACTTCTGAAATCGCGTTCTAAAAACAAGCCAAGTGACGTCACGTTCGGAATACGTACAGAAAACACGTTCCACCGCAGAAACACTAATGCTATCTACAAGTACATTTAGCTAAACATTTAATACAATAAAATATATCAGACTTTTATTCAAGTTTGGAAGTCGCTGTATTAAAAAAGTTTGCAAATGTATATTTAGCTATTATTAAACTAGAAGGAAAAGACATAATATACAAATATGTATCTTCGATTGAAATGCTGCGTCAGGTTTTGTCATAAAAATCTAAATTATTATAATTGCTTTCCTGTTATGACCATAAAGTTTCATCGAGATTTTCGTCTACCCTACAATAATATTTCAGGGTTTGAGATGTTGAAGTTTGATAAGTTATTGACAAAGTATATACAAATTAATTAACCAATCATCTGAGATAAACGTTCAAGGACTTGGTCTCAATATCTTTAGATCGTCGCAGTGCTGCCTGAGAACACTTGCAGGATGGTAAGGAATCCCAATGAAAATATCAGCCCATATATCACACTGACACTACTAAAGGCGTGCTGTTGAACGATGGGTTGGTTGCGTGTTCCTTATCCACTCTAGACCCTCCCGCGATTTGTATCCCACAATCTATATTCAACTAATACCTGGACCTTCAAATGCAATCCATAACTCTTTGAGAGTGATCGGCGCATGCAAACTGCGCGTGAAATGATCCATCAGTCTTGAATGTACTTTTTGAAGGGCGTCTGTTCCTCAGGGAGACTCGCAATCCGAACCTTAACCTGGTGGAAACTCGCAATCCGAACCTGGTGAAATTGGAGGATATTTTTCCCGTTCTGGCCTTTATTTGTAATTTCTCTCCATCTAGAAGCAGTAGAAATATACCAGCTCCTCCTTTATTCAAATTAGAGTCTGGTGACCCATCAGTGTAGGATACAATGTGTTTATTCGATGATAAAGTTGGTTTTAAAACCTTTTACTTTAAATTTAAGAGATGATTTTTCTTAGTTCAGGGATCTGTCAGGTGGACATTTATGATTGTGTTTGAGGGCAGTGGTGTGGAGAACAGAGGTTATTCGTGTATGTCGATATCTTGATGGTTCAGTGATATTTTTTCCTGATTTCCTGGTAATACTGTAGAGTTGATCTGTTAAATCGGCATTGAGAAATGTGTCCATTTTGGTAGGTCCTGATGCGATTGGTGAATTTGACTGTAGACAATTTTCTTCGATCTTCTAGAAGATCCAGTCCAGCCTCTTATTGAGCTTTGGTGTTGCTTGTGGAGGAGATTGCCCAATAAATATTTTGCACGCTTTTGCTTGCGTCCTTCAAGTTTTCCTTTTAATTATATACAAGATAGTAACCAAGCAAGTTCCGCGTATTTCATTATCGGTATTATTAGAGTAGAATAGGTGGTTTTGAATTTTTTTGGTTTGGCACCCCCCATCTTGTTCCAGTCTTTTCATGATGTTCAGTTTTTAAGAGCCTTTCTGATATTTTGTTTATGTGCTGATTGAAACGTAATTTTGTATCAAGCATAACACCCAAATACGTTGTGTTTGCTACCTTTTCAATTAAAGTATTGTCAATCATGATTCGAGGATTGAAGGACTCTATTTTTTCCGTCAGTGCTGAAGATGCTAAGTTTAGTTTTATTTGGGTTGATACTAAGTTTCAGATCCCCTGCCCATTTCTCCAGTCCTTTCGTCGACTCATTAAATTGTTTTTCTGATTCCTGGATGTTTTCACAGGAGTGCCAGATGGCAATATCATCTGCATAACAGTGACATAACATAATTTTAGAATGAAGAGGAACCGTACTGCTACCTTCATATAGCTTGACAGAAAATGCCTCCCGCGCCATGCATTCAACGGACAATGTTGTAACTCTAGGGCGTCCGAAACAGGTCTTTGGGGGACTATTCCACTGGTTTGGAATTGTTTCCACAAATGAGAAATGACGGAGTAATCCACAGAAAAAGAAATTTGCCACCTCATTAATGGACTGTCCTGTTCATAGCCTCCAACAAAACGTCAGAGTTGGAAATCTTCCAAATGCTTTCTCAGAGACATAATAAAGAACATCTAATTCAAATCAATCCTAAAGTTTAGCAAAACATTTCCTACGAACATTACAACTCTTGGATGCGAATGTGTCATTTATGTCGTATTCCTAATTCGCATATTTGACATAGAGCCAATTGCTTTTGGGGAGTGATATGGTATTTGCATATCCCATTTAAAGACTACAATAAGTTCCACCCAATAAAATCCAAGCATATACGCTCGCCATCTGAGAATTTGCATTCCATGCTTAACTTTTGAAAGGCAGTGTACCTACCGCGAGGAACGAGTCCTGCACAAAGTCTGGGTGGTGCCGGTCGCTAAAGAAAAAAGGATCGTTCATATTGAGTAGGGGTGACTCGGATGACTTATTTTTATTTTGTTTTCCACGAGTGTTAGAGGCGGAAAAAAGTGGTTTATAAGTACGGATCTTCTTGGAGACTAAAGATTTCAACAAATATATTTCCGATTTGTCATCGTGCGTCAAGGTGACAAACTTGAAAACATTTCTTCGTTTCCATGGCGACAGACATGGACAGACTGTGTCTGAATCAGTTGTCGTAGTAGACAGACAGCATATTCATTACATCCTAATTTAAAATACACAAATCATTATAAAAACCAATATAAGAAAATATTATATGATCGGGATTTTTAGCGTAAACAAACCAGAGGGAAGACGGAGATTTTACTAGCTGTTATCCTAATTCCCTCGTATGATACATATAGAGGTAATAACTTAATCTCATTGGCTATCATACATCAATTTGCTATCATCTATCAATTCGGAATTCAGTCCTTAGAACTTGTATTAGCGACGTGCTGAAATCCTATTCGAAAAACAAGCCAACTGATGTCACGTTCGGAATACATACAGGAAGCACGTTCCGCCGCATAAACACTACCCCCCACATGTAGCGTGGCAGAAAAAACTTTTAATACTAATATCGAAATTAAACAATGCTTATAAACTACATTAATGATATTATAACTGAAAAACTATAGGAATTTCTGCCAGTTTGTTACGCGAGTTAGAAAAAGAAACATTCTACGCAAGTTCAAAGCTATAATACAATATATATTCATGTTATGTTTCATAATGACTTAGATCATATGTATAACTTTTCTATGTAAGGGCATGCATAAATTTCACTTAGAACTAAACGTTATAAATCGCTTGATCAATCATTTTATAAGGGTGCGAAAATTTCAAAATATGAAAACTAATGGATAAATTTCGGTGAAAGTTGTTTCCGCATGTTACTAAAAAATAGCAATCCATTAATATTTAATATGTTACCAAAACTAATATAAAAGTTCAAAGAGCGTTCGCAGCGTGCGTTCCATTTCATTTATTCCACTTTCCCCCTCTTTCGTTCTGAAGTGTTCACTAGCACGTCAACGGAAGCAACATTTTCGGAAATTGATTGAAGACCAAAATGGCAGTAACAGCAGTCAATTACATTACAAATTGAACGAAAAGAAAGAATTCCGGGAAGTTATTTATCATATTACACGAAATGCGTTTTTATCCTCCGAGCCCCATTTCAATCTATCACGGCGTAAACCATTTTGACTGAAGGGGAAAAGCGAAGAAAAAAAAGTCAAACGATCGTTTCGAAAATAAATTATTTCTGTCTCCGAAAATGCTTTTTCCCGCCTAAAAATATTTTCGAGGCACAGCAATAACAGATGTTGCTGTTGGTCGCAGACGCGAGAAAATAAATTCGGTTTTCCCCCGGCATTAATGCTCGTCTGCAGACTGGGCGTTAACTACGTACAACCGTCACTGATGGATCCGACTGCTGATATAATGGCCGCTTGCATACAAGAGGGCTATAATAATATTTTCGCGTCAGGATCTTGATTGCACGTGCACGGATCGTGCCAGTTGGGCAAATGGGGTCAGAAAAGAGTAAAATGGATTTCCTCGTGGGGAAATAAACTGGAAAAATGACTGGAATCAAATATTTTTACGGACGAGATAAACTTTTCATGCCCCCAATAAAATTCCAGCGTAAGAGTGCATTGTAAACTTCGTGCCACGCGAACCAAAATTAATTTGTTCAAATCCTTCAGGGGGACTTGGATGTTTATTTCTTTCTTTTCCATTAGTTTTTATTGTATTTATGGTGGGATGTTTTTAAAGTCTGTCGGAATCATTTTTGGCGGATGTGGCAATTACAGATGACGCGCCATTTCCCTCAACAGATTTCGTTCGAAAATTGAATTTTCAGCGTGAGGGACTTTGACGTAACGAAATTGCCAAGTTAACATTTCAAAAGGTGACATAAGGCATTTTTGAGTCGGGCAACGACAGTGATTTTCACCGCTGTCAAAATCATTTGTTCGAAAGGGAAGATAAAAATGTTTCTTCTGAGCTGATGGAAATTTTAAATTCGTGATATTTCGAAAATCTGATAGTGATATGCGATATTTAAAGTAAAAAATAATAATATATTTAAATTTTTAATTTAAATATTGTATTATTATTCAATTTTTATGGCCAAATAAATTCAATCCAAGTTTATCGTTCACATTAAAATTTCCAAGCTCATGTACATTTAGATAAACTTCTATTAATGATTACAAAGGATTTCCTGGCTTTGATGTGTTTTCTTGCTATTACCAAGTACAAGTAAAATAAAATTTAATCGAAAATTCTCTAAAAATTTAAATATTCTCAGTAGTCATTCAATTTGTCAATGTACGAAGTAATGGATTGCTAATTAAAAAGAATTCTAAATCCCATTTTCTATTGGTAGGTGAAATTCCACTAGCAGAAAATACCATTCCTCACATTTCAGTACCGTAATAGTAATCGGACATTTTTAATTATACAATAACGACATATATGATAGATTTTTAATGTTAGCAAACTACTGGAAGACGAAGATTTTACTTCCAGTTATCCGATACGAAATACATACAGAAAGTACGATTTACCACAAAAACACGTGCCATCTACATTTAACTTAACATAAAAAGTATTTCATACCAATAAAGTCTACATGAGTAACTAAATCAGAAATCAGCAGTCCACAATTCGATGTGAAATGAAACATCATACAAAGAAATTTACAGTGTTTTAAAAATAAGAATTCAAAATCTTAATAAATATGCAAATGGCAACAGAGACAAAATGATATCTTTATACACAGAGCTCATTGATTTTTAATCACAACTGTCTCCAAACAGGCTTTGTGTCACTAGCCTTTCGTATGCAAATCAGAATTCACTCTAATTGCCATTGCACAATATGGATTTCAAATTGGAGTATCAAGCTGTACTCGACTGAATCGATCATTTCCATTGCCACTGTACTGATCAGATGTTTTGAATATTTCAGCCTTAGACCATCTTAATTCCTATCTTTAGAAATCGGATCGTGTATTGCTGGTTGGGAGAATTGGATATTTGGATCGATTGAAATCAGATAAAGAGTACTTTGGCTCCCTGGTCTTTGTACCTCTAAAACTATGAAGTCTATATCTTTTGGACTTAAAATGAATTTCTTGTTCCTTAGGACTTATTTCATTTAGTATGTTTCTATTCCTCTGACGGAAAACACTTTGGAATTTATAAATTTAAATCTTATTTTATATTGTCAAAAGATGTAATTCTTGGTTTGGTTGAAATGTATGATGGTTCGATTAGGAATTTGTTCAGCGAATCATGGTTATAATTAAGAACATTATGATTTCAGTGGTAACAATTCAAGTTATTTGAAAGCATGTGGTATGGCAATCATAGCAACCTTTGAGCTTGGAAATATTCTGATTGAGGAATCTTTGATAGATACGTATTCCCTGTATCAGGTTTATACAAGTAATTCCAAAGCATGATATCCAATCATAGTCACCTTTAAACTTGAAAATATATTCTGAATGATGGATCTTTGGTGTGTACGTATTCTCTTTATCATATCAAGTTCGTATTGCTCAATCGAAGTACCTTGAAGTTGCAGTTTCTAAATTCATTCAAATTGGAGTTTGGAAAAAGAGTAAAATCAGAGGATTGGATTGTAATTTGGGGTTTTGTGGAGCACGATCCAAGTGAAATGGGAAGATATTATCTTCAAAAACTAATATTAATTGATGCAAGCATATCTTACAGCTGTAAATTCACTATTAGCCTTCCTAGATTAAATTTACAGAAATAGTTTTCCGATGGCATGACACAATGCCAATACTATGTCAGAATGTTCGTGTCAAATATGTGATGATTTGTCAAAATATTCACGATAACTCAATCCACATGTCAAAATTGACTATGATTAAACATTAATTTAACTGACTGTACTAAAGCAACATTTCAACTAAAGGCTAGAAAGCTATTCAAGCTCTGAATTTAAAAGAATATTTTTGCCGCTGAATTTATGAATTGATTTAAATATTTTAAAGAACATCTCAACTTAATTTATATATAGTTAGCCATATTATCAATCCATATTATATAATCAAAAACTAATATTAATTGATGCAAGCATATCTTACAGCTGTAAATTCACTATTAGGGTCAAAATAATCCCATTTGATATATTTTCATTTGATGAAGTACTTTAATGTACGTCTTCTTAAACGCATTATTTTGATGTCACAGTCTGACAGTGTGACTATCACACATAAGACTAAATCTTCTTTGTCACACGATTGTAGAGAACAAGTTCAGAAGTCACAAGAAGCAGTTGTCTTATGCTATTGATGATTTTCAGATTCTGACTCGTTCAATTAGCCTTCCTAGATTAAATTTACAGAAATAGTTTTCCGATGGCATGACACAATGCCAATACTATGTCAGAATGTTCGTGTCAAATATGTGATGATTTGTCAAAATATTCACGATAACTCAATCCACATGTCAAAATTGACTATGATTAAACATTAATTTAACTGACTGTACTAAGGGTATTTAAGGGTATTTTCAATTAACGTCACACTGGAGCAACACAATGGGCTATTGGTGACGGTCCGGGATCAATCCCAAAGGGAAAGATCCGAGGACAACACCACGTAATTTTGAACCATGGTCAGATGACGAGGCAACACCTGAGCTGGCACCCCACTCTCCAAACTTCCACACCACGCCAACGTGAGGACATTTAAGGCCACGACAGATTTAACGTGCACCAGCCCCCTTTGTACACGACGGTGTTTGGCTGGATTCGAACTCGCAACCCTTCGGTTGCTAGTCCGTTACTCTTCCAACCGGGCCACCGCGGCCCTGACTGTACTAAAGCAACATTTCAACTAAAGGCTAGAAAGCTATTCAAGCTCTGAATTTAAAAGAATATTTTTGCCGCTGAATTTATGAATTGATTTAAATATTTTAAAGAACATCTCAACTTAATTTATATATAGTTAGCCATATTATCAATCCATATTATATAATCAATATTACATAGTCATGTCAAAAGGCAAATCCATTTAACTTGGAGAAATCAAATGGAAAAAATTATTGTTAAATCTTATTAAATATTCCACCCGAAATAAATCGAAAAACCTCTCCTTCAACAAATAAACCCTTACTCGTGATAAACTTTATCCTTCTACCACTTATGCCTTATGCACCCCGACAGGAAATCAGACTGCCGAACCTCTTCCAAAATGTTATAATACTTCCAGGACTTAATTAATGCCAAGTATTACTTAAATACCATTAATCGAAATGGAAGAGTGTCTTCAGAGCCCTGATATCAATTCATTTCCTCGCTCTCACCTGGATCATCATTTCCGGCTGACACATCTTTAACTTCGATTAGGGTTTGCGGTATTTAAACAAATTAATGGCCAAACTCGGCCGTCAGTTCATTAACCGGATTGAGGTTCTCTAGGAATGTGTCTGATTTAATTTATTGATAATTTTAACTCCGGGATCGCGGACATTCGTAATGACATTATTAGCGCTTGCTCGACGGCATCTCAATCCACTTCAGTTCGTTTGCGATTAGTTTTGGAATTATTCAAGACTGAAAAATACTCCAATGATGGCAATTGAAGAGTGCACGGAAATTTCTAGAGGAAATTGTTTTGTAATTACTTCGAATAATTACGAAATGTTAATCGAATTGAAGAGTTTTTTTGATTAGGATATTTCTAGGATAGAGACGAAGTTCTTTTGGAATTATTAATTTTAAATAGATCAGTGTGTATTCGTTTCTATTTATCAAACTATTCGTTTCTGTTTATCAAACTATACTATCAATCATTTCTATTTATCAAAATATTTTGACATATGATAGGCAGTGAGATAATTTTAAATCTGGTATTGTAGACATTCGTAACGATATTTATTTATTTCGTATGTACATTTGAATTTTATGCTACAGAATTGGTGTCGTAATGTTATTATTAGAGCTCGCTCGATGGCATATTAATCCACTTCAGCTCGTTTGCTATTAGTTTTAGAATTATTAAGACTGGAAAGATGGCGATTGCAATTGAAGAGTGCATGGATATTTCCCGAGAAAAATTGTTCAGCGATTACTTCGAATAATTACGAAATGTTATATGAATGGATGAGTACTTTTGGTTTGAATATTTCTAGGATATGCGAAGTTCATTTGGCATTTTAAATTTTAAATAGACCCAGTGAGTATATCGTTCCTATTTATAAAATATTTTAATGTATGGGATTGGCATTGAGATAATTTTAAATCTGGGATCGAGGACATTCGTAATGATATTATTAGCGCTTGCGCGATGGAATCCATCCATTTCACTTTGTTCGCGATTAGTTTTAGAATTATTTATTTAAGACTGGAAAAATGGCCACTGAAATTGAAGAGTGCACGGAAATTTCCGAGAAAATTTGTTCAGTGATTACTTCGAATAATTACGAAATGTTATTTGAATTGATGAGTATTTTTGATTTGAATATTTCTAGCATAGGCGAAGTTCTTTTGGCATTTTAAATTTTAAATAGGCCCAGTGAGTGGATCGTTCCTATTTATCAAAGTATTTTTACATATAGAATTGACATTGCGTGCTGTAATCGAGAAACTTTCGGTAAATTTAATCTAAAAAGACAAATTATGTGATTAGAACCTGAAAATATCACCAATGTTATAAAACAGTCGCTTCTTGCGGGGTCTGCACAAATTCTGTACAATCATGTCACAAAGAAGATTCTTTCCCAAGTATGGCACTGCAACACTGACAGTAAAGTATAGCGCGTTAAGTACGTTAAATTAAAATACTTCAGCAGAAGAAAACAAATGTGAGTTTAATACCATAAAAGGTTTCACTAATGAGACTAGCATTTTAATGCGTTGGTTGAGTTGTAGGCATCGCAAGTTCTGTTTCTCCCTGGGTGTATTTCTCTTTTCTGTGTTCGGTAAAGCTTTCTTTGTGTGTATGTCCGTGTTACTTGATATTGTTTGGCGCATATTGGACAAATATGAAACTTGCTATAAAACCCAACCAACCATCAATGTGTAGGTGAAAAATGTTTTAAAGAATTTTTTTCTAAATTAATGTGATTTTGTGTGAGAATGCGATTTTATACACACATTTGCATTTCACCATGCCTATCAATTATCAATTTGTTATTTATATCGTATTTCACAGCATTGGTCGACTCGTAGCACGTTAAATATATAAAAAACAGCACACGTAATGTTGAATATTTTTAGGTTTTCATATATTTTTAGGTTAAGTTCTAAATCAATATGTGTTGAATAAGATATTCATGAATACGGTAGGCTATACGAAGTAATACTATTAGATTTATGAAGGTATACATGGTGAGTCTAAATTGTTTTTACAAAATAAGAGGGGTGATAGTACCCATCCAGACGAGCAATAATTACCATGGAACATAGGGTCGCATTCCACTCTGAGAGGCAGAAAAGAGTAAAGTCGATTATGAACAAGTCATCGCCTCTGACGTCGTTTTGTACCTGCCTAAGTAGCATATCTCCTAAGCAAGATGGATCGGACGTGGTGGACCTGTGGCTTGGCCTCCTCGCTCACCGGACCTCAACCCACTGGACTTCTTCTGAGGGCACATGAAATCTTTAGTGTACCAGACACCTGTGGACTCGGCTGAAGATCTCGTAGCGAGAATCGGTGTTGCCGCAGACAATTAACACAACACCAGGAATCTTCGAGAGGGTGCGCCAGTCATTCCTTCGCCGGTGTGAACTGTGCAACGACACGCGTGGCCGCCACTTTGAGCACTTGCTGTGAGTTTTTCTCTGATCAATAAATCAGATTGTGAAACTTTTGGTATCGTTAATTCGCTTTCCCAAAACTGTTCTAAGTTCATGTTGAAATTCTAATTTGACTCTATTCTGCCTCTCAGAGTGGAATGCGACCCTATGTTCCATGGTAATTATGGCTCGTCTGGATGGGTACTATCACCTCTCTTATTTTGTAAAAACAATTTAGACTCACCCTGTATATATAGGGAGAGATAATGCTTTAAATTATGGTAAAATAATTATGGAATAATCATTTTGAACTGACTTTGGACTCTAGAAGCCAAACATATGATCAGAACCATAGGGGAACTTGCATCTTTCATGATGACATTTTGCTAAATAAAAGAGTATTATCGGATTTCTAGTTGGTTAAGGATAGGAAATTAAAAATTGCTTTAATATAATTCGGGGAAAGACATGCCACATTTACATTCTAGGAGTAAATACCTTAGCTCTGTACTTTGTACTGATTATACTTTTTATGGATAATGGCAAGCAGCCAATTCTGTTATCCTTCGGAGTCTATAATAAGTATAATCATATATATTTGACGTTGACGATATCGATTTTCAATACTATATATTTTCGATCTACAGTGAAACAAGTCTTTAGTGAGAAGGTACATTTCAGTTAAAATTCATGACTTTGATAACGCTGTAGATGCGCAACATGTGTCCAAAATGTAACCATAAGGGTTTGTTTAGATGAATGTTTTCAATTGTATTTTTTTATAAATCTAAAAGACCCGCAGTAGCCCGGTTGGGTAACTATAACAAGTATTCAACCTTTGAAAAGTTATTAATGGCTAAAAGAAGTTTAGTCTTTCAAACACAAATGCATACTTTGTTGATCCTTACACTATACTTTGTTTCCTTCTCCTTCAAGGACGGGTATTGTTTATACGGTTTAATTTTGAGTCAGGCTCTTCTTTAAGTTTGAGCCGTAAGTTAACACCCAATACTTATGGAGTTCTTTTGTAGCTAAATCAAGTGTTCAACTTTTGAAAAGTCATTAATCACTTAAACAAGTTTAGTTTTTCAAACACAAATTTCTCTTAGTATACTATACTTTTTATTCTCCTCCTTCAAGGATGGGTATTATTTTATGCAAGTTAGTCAACTGGGAGAGACTTTTTTACTTTGGAAGAAAAAATACTCTCAAGGATGCAAAAGATCTCTATGAAGTACATTTTTCATCTATTCTACAAGTTGCGAAGGGTATATAAAGAACAAGTAAAAAACACGTACTTAAAAAGTATGTGTGTTTTAAACTCTTGACTTTTGTCTCGAGAAGGTGATCGAAAAAACATCGAAGAAGGTATTAAAAGGTATTGAGGAGGTAATAATGGGCACTAGGACGCTTGAGTGTAAAAAACCTGCTTTATTAATTAAAAGAATTGATGGAATAAAATTTACCTTAAAACGATTAAGACGATATTGCTTATTTGATAGTTATCTAATTATTTCCTAGACCCTTTTAAATCGTAATCGCAATTGTATTGATTTTCAACAGAATAATTATTGACATCATTGAATGTGTATATGTTCCGAAGACGTATCTTGTCTTATTTGAAAATGTGTTTGCTTTATAAAACAGATCCCATTTTCCCATAAACATTTATAAATGTTAAGATGATACGATTGCTTAAAAATAAGTCCCAATTGTAGTTTCATAAACATTAATTAAGCAATTGTATTCCAAAAATGTTTACTTAATCCAATTTGAAATTAAGTTTATATTCTAACTAGAAGGAATAGTTTATACAACGTTGAGAAATAAAAAACTGTTAGAAATTATCTAGCACTTCTATTTTAGTCCCCACACGCTTTTTCTTTATTTTAATCCCCACACTAAATTTTAATTTCATGAAAGCTACACAAAACGTGTTTCAACCATTGATAAATTCGCTTTTAATATTGTTTGACCGCTGCAAGAATTTACTTTCCATTTTTACTGCCTTATAAAGCAGTTAAAAAACTTGTATTTCACTTAAATGTGTATTACGTTTGGTTTATACCGAGTCATTCCCTTAAACTCTCATTTCTAGAAAAATTATTTCATTTCCGAGTAATTAATTTTTTTCAAAATTCGTGTTGCGTGTTTGATAAATACAAAGTATCAGCAGGAGAAACTGTTTACACACTAATAGCTGAATAATTATGAGAAATTTATTAGGTAGAAAAAATTAAACAACCGAAAGCGATTCCGTTCAAAAGAAAAATGAATTTAATCTACGAAAGCCTGCTCTTGTTTAATCACGTTCGTTTCCAGGTAACTTTTAAAACAAACGAGGTTTTGAATATCCTCACAAGCAATCAATCAGAGCGAGAACACAAAGCTAAGTAACAAAACCTCGTCTCGTGATTAATTTTTATGCCGATATTAATTCCACTACAATAAAAACAATGAAACAAGCACAAAAAAGGAAGCTCTCCTTTATCATCTAGCAAAACATTCCTACCCCATTTTTGTTAAAACATTTTTCCACCAGAGTAACATTCTGTTTCGCCATTCAAACCACAGAAGAGTGTCAAAGAGTAATCTTGGTTTTTTCTGCTTGGTCATAAATTAGGGCTATCTCTTATGGAAATATTAATCATGCACACAGAGAAGCCTGGAAAGAAATGCTGAGAAACAAAGAGAATTTTTACTTCCTCGGTCGCTTTAATCATTGCAAGCCCGGCTGAATCGAAAAGTTTTTTCCCCTTCTTGGTTAGTTTCTGAATGGTTGATTTTTAGAGTTCGCGAGAGAATGAATGTTAGGAGGATGATGAATAACGCATCTCCATTATTTTATTTGGGACAATGGATGACTTTTCTCAAGTTTGAAAAGAAAAATGTCTTCTGTGGAATTGGCTACCGAGAGCTTTATCGCCATACAGAGCTTTATCGTCTCATGCAAATGAGCCGTTTTGAAACTTTCTAACAGCATCTAATTTGTAAGAGATACTGCTTATTAAGTAATTTAGAAAACTAAAACTACTAGGATTCAGGAAGCATGAAGAGTATTTAGAAATTAGCACATTAGTGTGAACTAAAGGATGATTAAAAGCTTTAGCGTCTCATGCAAATGAGCTGTTTCGAAATGCTTAAATAGTATCTAATTTATAAGAGATATTTCTAAATAAGTAATTTAGAATACTAAAACCACTAGGATTCAGGAAGCATGAAGAGTGTTTAGACATTAGCACTTTAGTGCGAAGTAAAGGATGAATGAGAGGGATTTTCAGTGTAGTAAATTTAACCAGATGGAAAGCGAAGATTTTATTTCCGCCACCAAAATGCTCTTGCATGATACATATCTGGGGAAACTTAAAATGTAGTTTATCGCCCAGTTCAACAAGCCATTCACCCAGAATAACACCCCCCAGTACATTTTTTTAGATGTGTACTGTCTTCACGAACCCGAAGTACCCTAATGAATTCCTTTCCCGTGGGGTTTACTACTTCTAGTAAATATGGGGGTCACGACCCCAGGATGCCCAAGCGATTTTTCTCTACTTTCTTCTTTGCATCCTTTCTTTTCACAATTACCTGACATTGTCTTGTGTTTGGCACAGCTTGACAAAATATGGCTCTTGCGCTATAAAACCCCAAATTCTCCAACCCGGAATTACAATGATCTGAAAAGAAGAAATTGTTTCTCGATGAGGACTCATCTTCAGGCAAGTTGAATCACAGAAGAGGGCTTTAAAAATTCTCCATATCATCTGTAATCTATGGAAAGGTTTTTCAGTGTTAAAAAACCAACCAGACGGTCTGCAAAGATTTTACTTCTGCTGTCTAAATGCTCTCACATATCGGGGATACCGTAAAATTTAATTTATCACCATGTTGGCAACGCTTGGATTTTAATTTTATGGCTGTTGTCCAATTTCTATAATATATCAATTCATAACTCATTATTTGGGAATTTTCGTTATCGAAGGGCTGAAATCGTATTCGAAAAACAAGTCGTGACGTCACGTTCGGAATACGTACAGGAAACACGCTCCTCATAAACACTATCCCCACATTCATTTAGGTGAACAGAAAATTCCTCTCATAGTATTGCATAAAATTTAGAGTTGCCGAAATATCACAAGGAAATCTGAAATTTTGTTCTCAATAGTTTTCCACCAACATAGACATACCACCGTCATTTATAAAGAAAAATACTACATTTACAAGGAACTTTTCTTTACATCAATACTTCATACAATACTTCAAAGACGGTCTGCAAAGATTTTTTCTTTAAATCTTTTTTGTACTTTTACACTGAAAATCCTTTTCATAGATGTGATTGATAACTTTTATATTATATACTGATATTCTACTACTACGGAAAAAACGGAAATGCTAAGAAATCTTTTTATGGTAAATTTAGCAAAAGTACTTTAGTAAACTACTAAGAATTTTCATTTTGGAAATGAAGCATTCTTGAAATATTATATGTAATGAAGTACATTGGATTTAAAGAGAGAAGTGTTTTTATAAGCGAAGTAGCATTTTTCTTTAATAATTAGAGTAACTAGTTAAAGACAGCAAAAGCGTTCAAAAAGGGTTTCTGGCAATTTGGGTTGAGCTATGGCCTACAGTTATTAAAAACCAAACAATTCAAAAAAATGTTTTAGGACTTAACTTGTAAAGGTAAAATTGCATCAATAAAGATGAAAAATTAATGAAACTTCTGACGAGTAGTATATTGCTCTTAACCCTCTTGGGGTGACGAGATTTCAAAGATGTGTAGTGTTGCTTTTACCTCACAATACACATAATGACTAAATAATCACAACTATTAGTTGAAAGAATCCCAGAAAAGATTATGTTCGTCAAGAAGGTGAAAACTGGTTAGAATTCGTGCAGGGAAGACTGCAGGTTGCAGAAGAGATATACGCGTATGAACTGAGAAAGTTAAACCAAAAGCTAAAAGGATGATACAGTTATCTTTCATCTCGCAATATTTATATTTTGAATTCAATAACTGAAGTAAGATTTCAATAGTAATTGTGAGGTCGCTTTTTTTGTAAGTTGTGTACATAAAAACAGCTCATATATTTCATACACGAAATTATAACCATATTGCACTGAGCAAACAAAATGTATGCATATTTAATAATATCATAATCCTCTGAAGCTCAGAGATGACATTGATATAGTTCTATTTAGCTACAAAGGTTTCATATGTATCCAATGTAGCGACCGATCCAAAGCATCCTATGTAAATGTCTCCTAAAAGAATACGGGGCCGTCGTGGCTCAGTGGGTATGCCCACTGCGCTAGCAATCTTCGAGTTGTAGGCCGCGCAGGTTCGATTTCTGACAGGTCATTCCCTCCTGGGTATATTTCTCTCTTCTGTGTCAGTAAAGCTTTCACTGTGTGTGTCCATTACTTGGTATTGTATGTCTTGTGTCAATTACTTGATATTGTATTTATCTGGAGCAGCATGGCCAAATATGGTCTTTGCGCCATAAAACCCCCAAACCAACCAAACTAAAAGGTTACGCTCTCCTCTATCTCTTTAGATCTATTTATTAATACTTTAATGATTCCTTTGAACGAAATTTTGGATAAATGCAGGAAACTTTCTGAAAGTAAATTAGGAAAAAATATTAGTGATTCACGAACGGCGCGTTACTACCTTGAACATCGACCTTCTAATGAAATCAAGTCGGCGGAGTCGCTGTGGCAAGATCTCTAAAGGGTAAATCACGTAGACATTCGAATCGACTAAGCCGATTGGCTGTCGAATCGCAGGCTAGTGTTTTTGATCACGGCGGATAATCACCTTAACCAATCAATAATTTAGGATTCACGCTATTACCCACAATCACGTGACAGATCTTCAAACCGAGCAACTGGAAGAAATAACATGAAGCTGCGGGAACATGCTCCGTCTATTTCATTTTAAGGTCGATGACCTTGAACGAATTATTCAAAAATCGGTCCACGTGAGATTTTTAATCTTAGTTTCCTACATCTTCACTTCGTGTCCCAGCACCAGATTAGATGAAGGGGCCCTCCACAAAATACAAATTTGTAATCCAAGTTCTCTCTATTTAACCGTGTAAAGGGCATACACGCATATATCCGTTTGGGGATCTGCAGTTCTTCCCAACGTGACTTCTAAACTTCTTGACCTCTAGAGACTTTCCTAGGATTATTTCAACCTACAGATTTGGTTGAATAGTCCTCATGGTGTGTTATGGGGGAAAGGGAATACAGCACTTCTCGGAAATCTCGTGACATTCTGAGTGTTAAGCTTTAAATTGCAAGGTTTAGCTCATAGTGGGCATGTTTCTAATTTATATATTGGAAATGACTTTCTGTAAAAGAAGACATAAAATTCATATCGTTACCTCCACGCCATAGGCACCAATCTGCATTTTGGCGATTTTCACCTAACTACATTTTTCGAGTCACCATTTCATGTTTTACGTTATGACAAAGCCATGAGTCATCTTGATTCTTAGTGGAATTGCCGATTTTCATGAGAAAACAACCTTTGAGTCGTAACTCGATTTTTACCGAAGCATCAAAACTTTGAGCGCGTTTTTGTAGAGACGTCAATTTTACAGATACTTGCCTTTGGCGTGGTGGTAACGATATTTATCTTAAGTTATCAATTATCGCATCTATTAAGGGGGCAGTGGTCTTCCAAACAAACTTTTTCACTTATTCGATTGTTATAAAGTTTGTGCAAACTGTTTTTTCTACTACATAGCCTAGATAAAGTTTCGTCCAAAAATATCAAGTGATTCGGAAGTTATTACATAGAACGTGGTCAAAAATTTTGATAAATTAGCAAAAATTGATAGGTCCCATGGGCCTTAGTTTTTCGTGTGCTTTTTTTCGTCAAAATTTTAATTCACTTAATAATTTATATGCATGTAAGACTAATTAACTCCATTTGGTAAGTGTATCGCTCAATTGTAAATGAAATAAAAATTTTTGGGCTAATACAAGTAAAATTTTTTTCAAAAACAAAAAGGAGCATAGGTTAAGCAACATTTAAATCAAAACTTCAAAATTTGGAAACATAATGAACTTCTTTATTTGCACTTATACACAACAGATTGCAAGGATTATCCAAAAATATTCAAGTAAATCAATTGAAACCAGATGCGCATGGTGCATTTTGAAATCAGAAGAATGTCAAAAAATCTCAATCGGAGGAAAACGCATTTTTAGACTGACTATACTTATCTATTGTACGTTTTATGTTGTTACATGTAACTCCAAAAATTATCAAAATTGAAAAAATTATTTTTGCAACCTATAAAAATGGATATAAATTAAATTTTAATTATAAAATTTAAAAAATATATTTTTCGATGGAGTTTGGTAATTTTTAAAAGTCTGTCCCCTTAAATTACTTTAAAGTTCTGAATGAAGGCATTTTTTTATATTTCCATGTAAAAGCCCTGTATATGATTCATTAAAATAACAAGAAAGTACCACTGTATTTTCAAAACCTTAATTTCTTTACGGTTTCAGTTACGAGAAAGAAAGTAAAAAAATGTTCTAAAAGTTTTTGTCTTGAAGTTAAGCATTTAAACATTCTCATTTGCAGAAAACTTCTTACATTTCGTTGTATTCAATTTCCCATCCAATAAAGCTCCTTAAGAAATAAAAAAGTGTCACGGTACAAAAATACTTTAACTCTCAGAGGATTAACAGGCAGAAATGTGTAAAAAATGTTCTGTTTATTTCTTTTCTCGTTTGTACAGTTTCATTTTCAAGAATACAAAGAGAAGACAATTTTGTGAACTTTACAAGCAATGTATCAAGTTAAAAATATTTCCCCGGGCGTCCTTCGACCTCGAGCCACAGTTCCAGTTAGAAAGAGGAACGAGGCTGAGGAGGTGAGGAAAATTCCACACGGGCTGGTACAATTACGGGCCGAATGGGCCAGCCGAACGTTTGAGGGCTGTCAGAAGGCTTATTTTCCCCAATAACTCCCTCATATCAAGGAAAAAACGATTCCGGCTCATTTATCATTTCCATCCTGCCTTTCTTCCGTTTGTCTTCGATACACCAACTGCTTCATAAAATAATGGGGCTGTCATGGCTCAGTGGGTATGTCCACTGCGCTAGCAAACTTCGAGTTGTAGGCGGTGAAGGTTCGATTCCTGTCAGGGGCGTTCCTCCCTGGGTGTATTTCTCTCTTCTGTGTCAGTAAAACTTTAATTGTGTGTGTGTCTATTACTTGATATTGTACTCGTATATCGTGTCTGGCGCGGCAGCGCAAAATATGGCCCTTGCGCCATAAAACCCCCAAACCAACCATAAAATAAAAAATAAGTTTTTTATGGTTAGCCCTTCAAGTGTTTCGACGAGATATCTCGTCCAATATCGGGTCAATTTTGCTAAGGATGAGAATCCCCTCGAGACAAAACTGCCCTATGGGGAATGAATATCCAAGTAGGGAAAACAAATTGTCTCTTGCCCAGAACTGGTGACGATTTCGAAGAGGTTTTTGCGTCAGAGGCTGGACACTACGGGGCTGTTTACAATCCAAAGATAACTTTATGGCCACATTTTGTCTTTTCTGTACAAGTTAAATCTATTTCAAACCCAGTCAGGGAATTACGTCCATTTTCCCAATTACAAGAATGTTTCTGAAAAGTTCAATGCCAATTTAAAGTCTGTATATGTTGAAACGATTGATAATTTTACACCAGCCTTCAAGGATTGTTTTTCTGATTTTCAGAAAGTAAAACCGTTGCTAGATTTATTTAGCAACCCTTTCGCCTTCTTGCCTGAACATGCACCAGAATCAGTATAGCTTGAACTCATCGACAAGGAAACCGATGAGAACCTGCGAAATAAATTTAATGAAAACAATTCATTAAACTTCTATTGCATTGTGAATAAAAAGAATTGTAAATCGTTGCTAGATAATGCATTAAAATTCACAAGCCTCTTTGGGTCAACATTTATCTGTGAACAAACATTTTCAGTCATGAATATTAAATAAAAAAATAGGAACTATTTTTTGATTTGACCCTTGATTAATGACAATTGAGATTCAATTTTGATCTTGGCTACTGTAAAAATCGAAAGAAATATTAAAACAATTGTTAAATCAATGCAATGTAACGCATCAAATCAAATTCTTTATTCACTTTTTGTTATTTTTCTTTGTAATAATATATGACAATAATTAAAATTTTTAAAAAATGACAGATAACTGCTTTTTTTGTCGGCCCTCCCAGAAGCTACAGTGAATCTAGATGGCCCTTGTTCTTAACAAGTATGTGTCCTCTTGATTTAGACCGACCTGATTACTTCTCTAGCTCTGATCTCAACGTACGATGTAATGGATGGACATCAGTAGCCATACTCCATACAATATACCATTCTTCTAGTTAATTAAGGGCTCATTGAGTTTGAATGCACATTTGGTTTTCAAAAAAATTCTATTTCGCTGTTTGAGCCCGATAACACGTATCAACATAAATACCCTTTGATTTAATCTTCCCCTACTTGAATAGACAAAGTGAATCCTTAACGATTTGCACTTTAAGGTGATTCATGAAGTGACTCAAACTGGAGGCGAAAAACACGTCCGATACTAGAATATGAAGTGAAACGGAAGGCATTACGTGATTCGTTTTACCAGCGTGATTATTTCTCTAAAGCCCAGTTCTCAACGTACGATAAAATGGATGGACATCAGCAACCGTACTCCATCCAATATACCGTTTTTCTAGTTAATGACGGACTCATTTAGCCCAGCCGGGGTACATACACACTTTGTTTTTCAAAAAATCCCCATTTCACTGCAATTTGACATCGGGGAAAGCGTACACGACTCGAGGACCATTGTTCACAGACAAGCGGAAACCGGGCCAGCGGAAGCGAGATAAAGTATGAAACATGACTTCTAATAAGGCAGACGCGAAGAGCGAGCAGCGGCTGGCGGCAGCCGTTCATCACCGAAGAACAACTGCCGCTCTCTGCCAATGACAAGCGTCCTCCGATAACGACCTGCCAGTGAGAGGATGGAAATCAAGCTGGGCGGTAATAGCAAGCACGGCGCCGACCGACTCGGAATCGGGATCATTCCTCGCGCTAAGCGCACTTAAGCTCAGTTTGGGCCGTGTTGCCCAGAAAAGAAATATGATCGATTTATGTCTTGAGAAGAAAAATGATATAGGGAATAAACCTTTTTTTTTGGCAACGGAGGGGAGAGATGGGGTTCTCTCTCTTTTTTTTCTTTTTGGGAAAGGTGTAGGTAGCGTAGATAATTCTCGTGTTTCTTTGACAAATTTTTTTGTTCTTGCAGTGTTTTTAATATATTAATGAAAAATGTGCTATCTGCGCCCTTCTAAATTGGAAAATTTACATTCCCTGTGTCTGTCTTTAGATTAGGAAGTGGGGAAAAAAGTGGGTAAAGTTAAAAAAAATAAAAGCTTCTTGTGTGCAATGTGCGAGAAGAGGAGGGGTTTCTCTTTGGGGACTGGGAAAGAAGATTATAATTGATTTTTGCAACCCGAAAAATCTGTAAGGCTCTGGAAAATGAGCTCGCAACATTCAAAGAAAAAAAGATGGAAGATGTGCTGCCAATTTGATCGGGAGCTTCTGTTAAAAGTGGGATCTTCTTTTCTTCTTTAAAAGGTCAGAAAATCGATTCTGTTTCCCTGTCGCACTAAAAGACTTTCTACAAGGAAGTGGTATTGTGCCAACCTTGAGTTAAATTTAAAATTTATACTCTACAAGCGAGCTGCTTAGTTTTTCCATTTTTTATAATTCTGTTTTTTAAAATTAAGTTCTGTACCACTGTATCCAAATATTGATTGTTGAAAATAGTTTTTTAATGATGTTAATTGACTCTTAAATTAAAAAATAAATAAGTGACGTAATGAAATGGAACTCACGATTAAGGCAAAAGAATTTTTTCATAAGATGTAAATTGACTTATAAATTAAATAAATAATAAATGACGTAATAACATAGGAAGTCATGGAACTCACGATTTAGGCAAAAAAAACAGTTTTCATAAGATGTAAATTGACTTTCGAATTAAATCAATAACAAGTGACAAAATTTAGGCTTAAGATTTATAGCACATATCAATCACCCAGAGATCAAGAATTTTTGGTTCATTTATTTTAAATGTGATAAATATAGTTTTAGGAGAACTTATAAAATGTTTCACTTTCTAAAATGTCAAAAAATTTTGAAAAGTTTTATTCAATTCCATTGATTGCGTTTAATTAATTTCAAAATTTATACTTAGTGTTTCCAGACTGGTGAAGGGTTCTGACTGCATAAATATTGCACCATTTTTCTAAAAAATTACCAAAATTCTAACAATTGCTTAAAAATACACAAACATTCACATATAGGTTAATATCTAGACAATTTTATTTCAGATAATTTGTTTCAGTCATCAACTAATTGCTCAGTTTTCTGGTATGGTATACTCAACATTAAAAATAATAAAAGTAATTAAGCATTCTTCTTAAATACGGTTACTGACATTAAATACTTGCTATTTTTAATTTTCACATAGGAGAGTATTAAATTTTCAGATATGTTATATTACATCTAATATGAAGAAACATGTGTTTAAGCGATTAAAATGACTAAATGCATATTTTTACTGAAATATTGGATACTTGGTAAATCTTCTACCATAAAACATTGTGTTAATACACCTTAAGTTATACAAAAAAATCAACACTTTATCCCAAAACTTCATATCTTAAGAATCTTCATTATTGTATTTACATGAGTTTACTAACATACATGGCACAGAAATCGGTGTTACTTATATATTGGCGAATATATATATATATATATATATATATATATATATATATATATATATATATATATATATATATATATATATATATATATATATATATGGTACAAACGGATATAAACAATATAAAATCAACCTCTACACGATAGATTCGCCAATTTTGCCGCATAGCTTAAATACGCTTAATTTTAACTAAGGTAGGTAGGAAGGTAAGTATTTTAATTAACGTCACACTGGAGAACAACACGGGCTATTGGTGACAGTCCGGGATCAATCCCAAAGGAAAAGATCCGAGGACAATATCACGTAATTTTGAACTATGGTCAGATGACGAGGCAACACCTGAGCTGGCACCCAACTTAATTTTAACTAAGAGCTGCATAATATTGCTAAAACTGCACGGAATAGCTCTTGATGTTGTAATGAAATTAATTTTTCCGCAGTCTGTTGACAGAGGTCAACGAGAAATCTCTGACTGAAATGAGCACTAAAAAAATATGAACCAACATTAAAATAGGTTTAGAAGTCAAACAATATTGAATCGTCTTCTAATAATAAGTAAATGATATACTATTGAAGTGGAAGTTCAGAAGTTAATTGTGGTAACATGATTAAGGCGTGAACCTTTGACCATGTATTTTTTTTAAAATAGGAATTAACCCTCCAAGTGGTTTTGAGAGATATCTCGTCTATCATGATATGAACAATTTTGCTAATGACAAGATACCTCGTCATCAAGAAATTGCTGATTTATTGATGATGACGAGACCAAGATCAGGCTATTTTTCCAATGACGAGATATCTCGTCCATCAAGATCTGGTCAGTTTTGCTAATGGTGAGACAGCTCTCTTCAAGACAACCACCAGGAGGGTTAGCACCACGAAGGAAGGTATTTTAATTTACGTCGTACTGGAGCAACAACGGGCTATTACCGGGATCTTCTCCCGAAGGGAAAGATCCGAGGACAACACCACGTAATTCTGAACCACGTTCAGATGACGAGATCACACCTGAGATGGCACCCCACTCTCCAAACTTCCACCCAACCCAAATCAACCATATAACCCAAATCAACCAAACTTCCACCCAACCCAAATCAACCATATAACCCAAATCAACCAAACTTCCACACCAACCCAACGTGAGGACATTTCTTGCCACGACAGATTTATCGTGTACCAGCTCCCTTGTGCACTAGTCTTTGGTTGGATTCGATCTACCAACCCTCCAGTTGCTAATCCGTTACTCTTCCAATCGAGCTACCGCGGCCCGATATAAAATGTGAGTAACGTAACTTCCGTCAATACATATTAGCAACTGAGAAACTTCAGAGCAGATGCTAGTTTATAATGATTCAAACACTAGACTATATACCATGCGAGTAATAATGTATAAAAATAATAATGTATGCGTAAATAAATATGCAGACAAATTGTGTAATATAAAAATATCGATGCATGTATAAGTTTTAGGACAGAAAAAGTATGTCTCAAAGAGTGAATAGTTTAGTTATTTGACTACTAGATTGTCAATTTTACTACTAGATAAGAGGGATATAGTATGGAAGGGTAGAAGGAAGTTTTTTCTCATACGTAAAACCTAATATTAGTTCTTGAAGTTGTAACGCTTTTCCCGATGGTCTTGGCTACGCGCCATCTGATTGCAATAAGACGACGTTATTCAAAAAATGCATCATCGATGCTTAAAAGGAAATGTCAGGATTCGAGCTTTATTCTTTTTCCTAGAAGAGAAACACCATGGTGTAATCCAAAAGTAAATGTATAAAATGAAATGTATCAGTAGACAATTATTTTGGTCACATAAAATGGCCATCTTTGTGTACACGACTCTCCGCCTTTTAGGAAAGTAAATATTTGTATAACATGTTCATAAGATTCTAGATCAGCTTATGCAGCTAAATTCCTATCAGTTGACAAACACATTGACGTAAATCTATTTAGATAAATCTTTCCGAAGGTGATTCTTTGTTACAAAGTATGTACTTCCTTTCATAAATCGATCAGGATTAGAAGAGATTACATTTGTTTACCCAGAATAAAGAGTTTAGCCTCCATGTTTTGAAATTATTTTGAATCTGTTTAACTAATGCCACAAAGTATGTATTTTTAAATTCTAAGTATAAATATTTAGATTTATTGTGTATGCTTTGCAAAAGTGTGCATTTTAAAAAATATGTACGGCTGAGGAACATTTATATTTTTCTTTTATTGTACGAAAGCGAGAGAATCGAGTTTTATTTATTACTTAGAAGTACTTAGAATCACCTGTATTGTTTACGAAATTTCAAGTAACATCAATTATAGTTTATGTATCTAATGTTTCTAATTATCTTAACAATCTTATTATCGATTTATATATAATGTTTTGTGTCACTTGCCTGTATCCCCTTAACTAGTACTGTTGTGCAAGTCAAATCTAATTTTTAAAAAGTTGGATTTGATTAATAAAAAAGACCGATTTTGGTTAAATAACAAAGGAAAAGTATTCATTTTTCTCCATATTTGCGTATATTTAAAATTATTGACGATGAACCTGGTTGAGTTTCAAAGTGAAATTAACTAAGATTTAATAATCTTAACGTGATTATGTGAGTAAAAATTTAATCTAACGTAATATATGTAAAAATAGCTTTAACCAATTGCATTATTAAAACCATCACATTAAAGAAAAAAATTTTGAAACTAACTATAACTTATACATGATTTTAAAAATAATTTAGAGTATGAAATAATGATGAATAATTTAAATCTGATATTCATAGATTTAATTTTCTGTTAATATTTTTCATTATTGAGATGTAAAATTGATTTTTCCAGAGAATTTTAATTATAAAGTTAGTAAAATAAAGAACAAGGATTATATTATTAATCCTCTGAGCCTCACGAGATTTGAGAGAGAACCCACCATAGGCATAATGACTAATTAACTACATCTATTGTTTGAAAGAATCCTAGGAAAGAAAAAGGTTGTTCCTTGTTCGATGTACAGATTAAATATGCGTTAAATAAAGATATATCTTAAAGTTAGATATTTAAGAAAATTGAAATTTTTAAATTTCTTTGAAGTTAAGTCATTCTGGAAAAACTAAAAGTCCATAACAAAGAACATTTTGAAAACAAATTAAAACGTAGAGTTAAACTAGTGAGGTTGCTAGATATTGACAATAGAATCCTTTGTCACAGTAGAAACTTTGCTATAGAAGTTTCATTATCTTTTGAGAGTAGAATTAATGTTCCTCTTATATAAGGTTATAAGTGAGTTTTGGAATATTGTAAACAATGCAAGTTTTGACGGAATTCTTATTTTAAAGTTCCAATATCCAGTTTCTAGGGATTTATTAAGAAACAAATGACTGTGTCTGAATTTATTGCTTATTTGGAAAAAGTGGAGCCATATTTTTTGAATAGTTTCTAAATGAAATAAGGGGATAAAGAATGTTGCGGATCTGAAAAGAAAGAAAAATATTCGGAGTATTATTTTCTATATACCTTGGAAAAACAAAAATAGGAGAGAGAGCTTCCAAAATCAGCAAATTCTGCGGAAAAAATAGGCCGGGAATATTTTGAGATATAGTTTTTCTATCTCAAAAACGAAATGATTTGTCAACAAATGTTGCCTTTAAAGTAAGTTAGAGGACAAAATTCTCTTCACTTGAGAGCAAACGTAGAACATTCTTTCAGAATTTCGAGAAAAAATATACGATCAATCCTTTTTCGAGATGGATTGCAAAATATGACAAAGGTGTTTTTTGCTTGGAAAATAACAGGCATGAAACCTGCATCAGGTTCGAAGAATTTTGAAGTACGAAGAGATCAATATTTTTATCCTTCTGTTGTCCAAAGGAGAGAAATTGCAAATGGGAAATATTTAAAGAATATAACCGTGTACCAAGTATTATAGAGCTTCCATTATTAAATTTTATTTATTTCAGAAAAATGTTTGAAGTTTCCAATAAACGGTTTTAAATTGTGTTGTGTACATGACAAGGGGGTATTTACGAAATGCGGTATAATTATTTTCTGAAAGGGTTTGAGTTAGTATGTTAATTGGATTCGGACGTCATTTTTTCATATCAGTTATTGCATATTATGTAATGGGGATTAAACTAATATTCTGCCGTATAAAAGATTCCAAAAACTTTCTTAATTAAAAAAATAAAAAATAAAATCGGAAGCAAGGTATTTTTCAATTTCATTCGCGACCGAAAAGTAATTAACTTATTGAGTGAGTGAATTTAGTCAGTATGGAGGTTTCCCTTTATTGATTTCTTGAAAATATTTTTACCTATAACAAGCCTTCCCCGTACTTGATTTGTTTATAAAGCAAATATTTATAAAAATTTATAATTAAACTTTTTCAAAACAAAATCGGTTCATTCAGAATGAATTTCTTAAGTTTGATTTATTTAATTAGGAGACAGCTCATTCTGTCAATTTCATCTATAAATATTTTTGGTTAGTCGCAATTCTTTTTAAAGATTTCTATGAACGAATCTCAGATTGTTTTTTAACAACTCTTCAAATAAAATTCAAATTTTAGGCATATTGTGTTACCCTTTCCAATTGTTCTGAATTGGCTGCAACGATATTTTCTATTCAAAATGTTAATGAAATACACAAAGTTTTAAATCTTTAACTAAAACATAATTTTGAAGTAGAAACATTTAGAAAATAAGCCTAATTTCCACAACATAGACAATCTCTTAAATCATTATTTTTTTCTAGGTAAATGGATGGGAAAGGCAGGAAATTCTGGAAAGTCCTCATCTCAATGAAACCTGCAAATTTTTGAAATTTGATCACTTGAAAAATAAATAGGTTTTTGAATGAACTTATGGTTTCCGTAATGTATGCGGTGAATGCGGAAAATGAACAAAGCAGTTCAAGTCATCAAATTGAATTCGCACAGAGAGGTACCGAAACATCCAATTGAAATCCATCACAACATCAGATCCTTGAAGACCGAACAAAACTTTTGCTCCTTCAAAGAACGATATATTTAAACTTAATTGCATCCAACATACATATTTGAACTTCAGTATACATAACAAGTACTTTCAGACATGTCGTCAACACATTCCAGCGGCAAATCGCACGAGAACTTACTGAGTCCAAGGCCAAAATGCAGAACTGCAGAACCCATACCTGTCGAAGTGGGCTACCATTTCAACCGAGCCACAGCTCAGACAAGAATAAAGCCTCTGGAGTCCCAAAACCGCTTGCACACCTATGGAACTGAGAGTTCCCTAGGTGCCACAGATTCCATATCCTCAGTTCAGACGGAAAGACAGCTGCTTAAGAATATGATAGTGCTAGGCTTAGGGTTCGTCTTCACCTTCAGCGCCTTAGCCGCTCTACAAAGTCTGCAAAGCTCCCTATTCCTCGAAACTCACCTCGGTCTGCACTCTTTGAGTGTTCTGTACGGTTTGGCAGCATTCTCCTGCTTCTATGGTCCCATTTTTGTCCAGAAACTGACCCCTAACTGGACTGTTGTCCTCTCTTTCGTCCTAATTGCTCTCTACATCTCCACCTTCTTCTACCCTAGACCTTACACCCTCATCCCGAGCGCGGTCCTGTTAGGCCTCTCGTTCGGTCCGTTGTTCTGTGCCCAGACGACGTTCCTGATGCAACTCGTGTCCAAGATGGCCTATCTGACGAACGGGATCCGGGACAAGGTCCAGCAGAGGTACCTGAGGCTGTTCTACTTCTTCTACAACTCCAGCCGCATCTGGGGACATCTGGTCACTGCCATGTTGCTGCGGTACGGCGGGGACGTCTATGTCTTCTCGACAAGACCACAGTACCCTCGCTACCATGCCACCGGCCCTCATTTCCCGGTCCTGGACCTGCACATGTCCCCGTCTCTGTACGCAACAGTGGCCAGACCCAGTCTGTGCACTTTAGACCATATCACGGATGATCACATCTTCCGGAATCCTGCCTCTTACGTGTTCTACGTGCCATCCAATTTGTACTTGATGTTGATTTCGGTTTTCCTGGGTCTCGCTTTCATGGGTCTGGCCACGGTGACTACTCTCCTGGATAAGTTCGACCTGTACGTTTCGCAAGATCCTCTGGAGAGACCGCCCATTCTTCTCAGCTTCAGGAAGGTGATTCTCGCCCTGGTAGACCCACAACTCCGGCTGATGTTCCCTATGATAATATTCATTGGATACGAACAAGGATTCATGGTTGCAGATTTTACAAGGGTATGTCTTCAAACGTTTTTTAACTTGAACTTTTTTGTTACGCCCTCAGTCTCTCTTTCTAGCCTTAGATCTCTTGAAGTCCAATGAAACAAAGGAACAGCCTCCGAATGGGGAAGGTCAGAACTCACATTAGTTAGAGATATAATCACATTAATTAGATAGAGCAAGTAAATAGATGCTTAGATGCTTTCCAGGTGCTTCGGTGTTTTCCAGCCCTAGGTGCCTTGCCGTCCAATAAAACAAAAAAACAGCCTCCTAATGTGGACGATTGGAAAAACATACATTAGATAGAGCCGAGCAAGTAAATAGGTGCTTAGCCTAAGGAGATTTCCATCCTGCCTTGCAGTCCAAAATACAAATGAATAGCCTAAGAATGGGGAAGGTCAGAAGAACACACATTAGATAAAACCAAGCAATTAAGTAGATGCACGGCTGATAGATTCACACTATTACATGATGGACAAACAGAAAAATCACAATAAGAAAGCCCTATTTGATGAAGAATTCCCAATAAGGATTCTGAAGCATGCAACTCCGATGGCTCTATGAAGATCATGCTGCACAAATTTGTGGGGTATATAGCAATACGCCTCCGCACCTGGTAACGTCAAATGAGCTACAGACGTTGCATTTCTCTTTGCGATCTTCTGAATCATCCCTCCAAGTGGTTTCGATGAGATAACTCGTCCATCAATATCATGCCAATTTTGCAAATGACTAGATATCTCGTCATCAAGATTTTGTCAATTTTTCTGATGACGAGATCAAGATCTGGTTAGTTTTATGAATGACTAGTTATGGTGTCTCGTCCATCAAGATCTGATCACTCTTGCTAATTGCTTGAGATACTCGTCAAGACAACCATCATAAGGGTTATGAGAGGGGTCTCTCGTCGTTCTAACTTGGACTTAAATTCAGCATTGTTTTTGACACTTCAGTAACATTGATTTCATATTTTCAGTAACAGTGACGGAATATGTATTGTGGCTTCTTAGTCAACTTTAGGACCCACTAACTTCAGCTGATTATCATCAAGCAATTGTTGCCTCGGTAAATTCACATGGAATTTATTAAGGATATTAATAACCTAATCCACACATTTCGAGCATTAATTTTTATCAATGAAGAATTAATTGTATTATGACTGATACCAATATTTTTCAATGAACAACACAAAGAGATCGGGTTTGAGTTTTGTAAAATCATCATCTAGTGGTAGTTCCTATTTGAATTTCGTTGAGGTAGTGTTTTCAGTACTGCTGTAATCAAAATCCATTATCCATAACATCTACGTGTAACAAAAATTGACCGTAGAGTGATAGACTTTGACAACAAGTCACGACATCTATATATTTTTTCAGATGAGTGTTCTTTTATGTAGCAATTTCCTTCATACCGAATGAAACCACGACATACCTTCAAAGCTCGATTTTCTGCAAAGCTTGTCGACTGGGACAGTATTGTAAACCATTGATTATATATATAAAGAAATAATTCTAAGTTCTGGCTCTGGTGGGTTGGGATTTGTCACGTGGTATTGAACGAGTCTATTCACCCAATTAGGGCTCAGGTGTTGCCTCGTCATCTGACCGTGGTTCAAAATTACGTGGTGTTGTCCTCGGATCTTTCCCTTTGGGATTGATCCCGGACCGTCACCAATAGCCCGTTGTGTTGCTCTAGTGTGACGTTAATTGAAATACCACCACTACCACAATTAGGGCTCAGGATAAGAGTAAACAATGGGTTCCCACCTTTGGCTTCTTCAGCGAGGATTCTGGATACGAGGTTAACTGTCGATGCTGGAAGCGGTAGCAGTGATTAAGAATTGCTAAAACAAATAATCACCAATGCGCCTATCGCCGTACATGGCCTGTGGCAGCCTATCCCCAGGGAGATCACCCCCTTTGACATCGACTTACTCAAGGTCATCTGCCTTCTCACTGAAGCCGTAGTATACGCCCCGACTATACTGCTAATTTTCTGTGCATGTTTTCATGAGGTCCGGGATCAATCCCGAAAGGAAAGATCTTGTAACTTTGAACCACGGTCAAATGTCGAAGTCAACACCTGAGCTGGCACCACACTTCAATTTCCACAACACGCCAACATGAAGACATTTGAGGCTATACTACAGATTTAACGTACACCAGCCCTCACGCACACGACGGTCTTTGGTTGGATCGAGTTTCGAGCTCACAACCTTCCAGTTGCTAATCCTCAACTCTACTAACTGGCCTACTGCGGATCTTTCAGATGCAGTAATTACATACCCAGTAAATTTTATTATATAACTATAAGGCATTAACGTAAATGTTCACAGAAAATAAGGAATTAAGTAGTAAAAGTAATATAAAGACCAAAGTTAATTTCGAAGCGTGTGGAACTACTCAATCTGATTTATAAATTAGTTTAAAGGATAGACTAACTCTTCCATTCAGTAAACTAATGTCACAGATTCAATTTTCTTTCCCATTTCACCTGCCTCCCTTGTTCTGCAATGAATGGTGTCGTTTTAGCACCTATCTAACGAAAACTATTTTGCTTTTTTGGGTTATAATTAGGAAACATTTAATTTTTAAAAGTACCTTCCCTTATATTTTAGGTGCAGCGTTTAATCCTAACCTGAAGTCATCGAAGCAAGTATTGGTCACATCAAAACGTATAATTGGATTTATCTAGTAGCATTCTGAGAGATTGTGTAGTTTATTTCTGTGATATAATTTTTTCAGATAACTTCATCACATGTCCATGATATGTTAAATCTAACTCTTAAATTTTCAGCTTCTGGCGATTCTGAATAGATTGAACATCTTAGATTCTACTTGAAACCGTTTGTTATTGATTTGAGAACATTTATCAAATAGTGGAAGAATAAGTCTCTGACACTCATTCCACTTATTCTACATATGAATATGAAATCAAGTGGAGGTAATTCGTTAAGATTTGAGCTTCGGGACCCACTTAATTCCATTACGATTTATCGCTATAAATATTTTCTACACTGTCAAGTATTGTTATGGTTTAGCTGCTTTGACAATACTTTAAGCTTTATTTTGTCACAAGATAGCCTCATGTGGTTGGATATAATAGAATAAATATAACAGCATAAATCTGATGGAACGTTAACAATATGTTGAAAATTCTACTAATTCAGGGGGCATGGTAACCCGGTTGGAAGAGTAACGGATTAGCGACTGGAGGGTTGCGAGTTCGAATCCAACCAAATACCGTCGTGTACAAAGGGGGCTGGTGCACGTTAAATCTATCGTGGTCTCAAACGTTCGCATTCTCTGGCGTGATGTGGAAGTTTGGAGAGTGGGGGGTCATCTCAGGCGTAACCTCGTCATCTGACCGTGGTTCAAAATTACGTCTTGTTGTCTTCGGATATTTCCTTTCAGGTTTGATCCCGGATCGTCGCCAATAGCCCGTTGTGTTGCTCCAGTGCGACGTTAATTAAATACCTAGATATCTATCTACTATTTGAAAACTATAAAATCTCAAGATTCACCAAAAATACCAATTATGATATAGTAATCATTAAAAAATTTATGCAACATTACACGTAATAGTTAACAATTGATGATTAGATAAATGATTATACAAGAGAATACTTAGTGTTTGATAATATGATGGAATACTTTTATTCTTTTCATACGATATTGTTTTGAACTGAACTTGCTAGATCTAATACGATAGAGGTCTATCACGTATTAAATATTAAAGTACAATTTGTCTGCACATTATCAAAATCACTAAATTTGGTTTTCTTTTGGCTGTCACCGAAATACATTTTCTCGAAGTTATTCGAAGTTTTATATTTCCCAAAGCCACTGATTCTGATTCCTAGTCTAAGCGACCTAAACTGATATGCACACTTTGAATATTAGTCAAATTTCCTTAAACTTTTAATTTTTAAAACTTTAACGACTTTAAAACGAGATTTTCGTTTCTTGAATTTTCAAATTCGTGTTTTCTGCATAGGGCCTAAGATACAGGAAACTATCAGACTAGCACATAACATCTGAATAAAGTTTCATATCTATTTCTGTCTATTTATGGAAGTTCATTGCTCAAATTTGATACCTTATTTAAATACATTTATTAATGAATATAAGCATCAGTATGCAGATTTTGTAGGTAGATTGGTATTTAATTAACGTCGCACAGAACACAATGGGCTATTGGCGACGGTCTGGGATCAATCCCCAAAGGGAAAGATCCAAGACAACACCACGTAATTTTGAACCACGGTCTGCAGATTTTGTGCTTCCAAATGAAATAAAATTTATCAAAAACCTAAAGCAGTAACTCGTCCTGATGTTAATTCTTATTTCCAAAACAGTGAATGGAAAAAAGTTTACGCTTCAGTCGTCTGACCCCGATTACCCTCTGCACGTCCACTTCATCTTCCTCTCATTGACTTTTTCAAAGGCGTCTAAATCAATTTTCACGTTTGTTCACATTCTGCTCTGGACTGATTTGTCTTCCAGATTTCTCATTGCCGTCTGCAATCAGACTCCTGAAACTTTCATTATAGTAGCGAACTCTTAACGTGAAGTTTGTTTAATACTATGCAGCGCCGTAGTACAAATTAAGCATATTTAAACCAAACGGCGAAATTGGGGAATGAATCTTGCAGCGATTGATTTCATACTGTTGACATTCAAAAATACACAAGTAATGTCGTTTTATGCGATGCGCACGTTGTTGAAATAGTATCAGAAAGATTTTAAGTATAAGCAAATAAACCAGATAGGTAGGTATTTTAATTAACGTCGCACTGGAGATACGCAACGGGCTATTGGCAACGGTTCGGGATCAATCTCCAAGGGAAAGGTCCAAGGACAACACCACGTAATTTTAAGCCTAGGGTAGGTACGAGATAACACCTGAGCTGGCACCCCACTCTCCAAACTTCCACATCACGCCAACGTGAGGACATTTGAGGCTACGACAGATTTACCAGCCCCCTTCGTGCACCAGCCCAATTTGTACACAACGGTCTTTGGCTGGTTCCGAACTCGCAACCCTCCCGTTGCTAATCCAAACCGGGCTATCACGGCCCTTAAACCAGATGGAAGACGGAAACTTTACTTCTTTTAACCCAAATTCTATTGCATAACACTTAGAGTAAGTTTAAATGTACGTAGTTTAAGCTGTTTTGGTGACGTTTCGAATTTTACCCCATTGGCTTTGACCAATCAATTATCATATATCAATTCAGAATTCATTCTAGTATTTCTATCGACAACGTGCTGCAAATGCTGTAATTCGACGTCCTGTGATTTAAAAACAATCGAAGGGGTGTCAGGTTAGGGTTACATAAAGGAAGCACGTTCCACTACAAAAACACTACCTCCACTTACATTTAGCTTGACAGAAAAAGCCTCTCATAGATAAGTAGTTGTTCAAAATAAATTTGCAATAGGCTACGTCGACAAAAGTTCATGGTTGGATTTTTATTGCGCAAGTGTCATATTTGACCAAGCTGCGCCAAACTACGTCAAGTAATTGGACATACAAGGAAAGCTTGCTAACACAAAAGAGAGAAATACACCCAGGGTTGGTTGGATTTTTATGGTGCAAGGGCCATATTTGGTCATGTTGCGCCAGACACAAGACAACCCGCAAGTTGCTCGTCAGTCTATGCTTCCCCATTTTGTTTCAATTTGTCCTCTTTGAGCTTCGATCTGTCCTCATTTTGTCCTTCGATTTGATACATCACGCTGAATGTACTTCATCATTCTTCCGAAAATCTGCCAATTAAAGAAAAGGAAACCCTCATTCGCAACTGAATTTAAACTAATGGTTTCATCCCTTTGAAGTTAACCCAATTGCCCGATTCCATTTCAATCCTAAGCTAATCTGTCAGGGTTGAATCAAAAGGAGTACAGAGCCACTCAGCGAAGCAGCTAGCAATTTTCGGACCTGCCTTAGTTCTGGGGAAAGGGCGAAAGAATCCCTGATGAAATTAATTAAAGCTCGCCTCACGACTTATGATTGAGCAACGTGCAAAACATCCCAACTCCATTGCATCTCGCTGTCTGCATGTTAAACAGCTCTTGTGTGACATTCCTCTCCTTGCTAACGACGCTAATTACCACCAGACGTCGTGCGTTTCTTTGTCGGGGCTCTGGACCAGTGAAGGAATTCATTTACTTTTGCTAACTTTGCGTGAGGAGAGATTGTAACCTAGCTGTTTATTTCGTTCTTTGTTTTTGTGCTTTGAATGCGTTATGTCGTTTGAATATAAATGCGATGTTCTCAAAGGAAAAAGGAATTTGAAACAGCTTGTCTGGCGCGTTTTGTTTGTGGTACTAAATTCTAACCAAGTTATGGAAATTGGTTCTTTGTTAATGTTCGAGCATTAACCGTGTAAAGGGTAATTGTTAAAAAAGTTTGGGAATGAAACTTTGTGGAGGAAGATTTATCACCTTATATAAGTGAATGAAAGCGTGAGTACATTCTTGTGGTCTTAATTATCTCACTCCGTTAATAGGAAAGTGGTGCTCTAGTGACCTTTTATTTCCCATGGGGTTTTATGTCATAAGCAAACTTGAGGGTCGTGCTCCCGGAATACCCAAGCGAACTTTTTCTGCGCTTTCATTCTCCTGTTCTATCCCCAAATAACTTTTTTTCATTTGCGACATTTTTTACTTGACGTTGTTCTGTCTTGTGTTTGGCACAGCTTGGCCAAATATGGACCTTGACCCGTAAAACCCCAAACTAACCGTTAATGGGAAAAGTAGTTTATAAGAATTGAGTTACGTATTTTATAAAGCTAAGTTAGAATTAGCGTTGAGTACATCGTCTCCATAGGTTCATAATGCAGCTCACCCGAAAAGTTAATCGTCTATTGACAATCCAATAATTACGAAAAGCATATTGAGATGAGTTCTAGTAGTGTTGTGTTCTATTATAACAATTTATCAGAATATTACATGAATGTATGTCCTATTTAAACGATAGGCAGGTAGTTGAAATGACATCGCATTAGAGCAACACACCGGCTATTGGCGATGGTCCGGGATCAGTCCCGAAGATAAAGGTTCGAGAATAACACCTCTTAATTTTGAACCACGGTCAGATGAGGTTCACACTTGAACTGGCACCCCACTCTCCAAACTTCCACACCACACAAACGTGAGGATATTTGAGGCCACGACAGGTTTAACGTGCACCAACCCCACGCAAACGACGGTCTTTGGTTGGATCTAGTTTCGAACTCGCAACCCTCCGTTTTCTAATCCACTACTCTTCCAACCGGGCTACCTCGGCCCTTATTAAAACGAAGCAATAATAGGCCTTGTGGTTAAGACTTAAAGATAATTTATTAACCCCCTAGGGGTCACTCAATAAGCCAGCGCCTGCAGTTCTCCCTTCATGACTTCTAACAAATTTTAGACTTCTTGACCAATAGAATCCTTTCGAGGATTCTTTCAACCAATAGATATGGCTATTTAGTGATATGTGTTCTGGGGTAAAAGGCAATAGCACATTACTCGAAAATCCGGTGGATCTCCGAGGTTTAAGACTTAATACATATAATGTAATTATTACAGATAGCGAACCCAACGGTGAGACGTCTGAGCAGAGTGGAGGTTGAAGTCGGAAGAGAGAGAGAGAGAAAAAAATATGCGCAAAACACTTGAAAGAGGCCCAATCATCAAATTTAGGGGATGATTCAGATTTCTGGGAAATGAATACAATGGAATTGAAGGATGCAGACTTAGGATCTTAATATTGTGTCTGTGCCTACGATCGAGAAATGAATATCGAATTTAAATAGAATGCATCTAAGAAAAGGGTTGGGGGTTTCGCCACACACATTTTACACGCAACAAAACTTAGTTGTTTTGATTATATTGCACAAGGTCCGTATTTGGTCAAACTACGCCAAATAGAAGACAGGAAACATCAAGTAATGGATATACACACACGAAGAAAGCTTTACTGACACAGAAGAGAAATAAACCCAGGGTGAGGTAGAAGTATTGAACCTGCGCAGACTGTAACTCACAGGTTGCTAGCGTAATGTGCAAACTCACTGGCTTCCACAAATATTTAGTACTTTTGGAGTGTCTAAGGTTAAGTGAAACACATATACCCCCATCTAGAACAGTCTTTCATACTAAAGTATTCATTGAGAGAAATTTATTTACCCTAGCCTTAATATATCTACGAATATTTATATACCAAGCCATAGCCTTTTCAGAGTTGGTAAAACTCCAGATGTCCTATCATCCTTGAAAAGGTAAATGCACTTTTTATGAGAAAAAGTGCACTTCTAATGCAAGTGAATCACACAAAGTAATTAACACAATTCGGAGAAATAAATTACTAAAATGTTTTCTGCATTGCTCAAAGAAGCGAAGCTAAATCTAATTGAGAAATTTGAAGTTGTCTAAGATGCTTATTCACAAAACTATTCAATTGAATGAAAACAAGTTTAAAAATAATACTTCAGCTTAAATTAAATTAACCATATCTGAATGCTTATGCCTCCGTATTGAATCAAATGAAAGACATTGAACAAATTTAACATGAAAAGGGGGTTGCTTTGTAAGACACTTTAAATATAGCATTTGTAACACTAAACCTCTCCAGATTAGACTTTTGTGTGAGGTAGAAGTATGCCGTATTGTTTCGCTCTATTCCATTCATAAACACTTATACTCCTTTCAGGGATATGTGAAGGAAAACACATAACTTGCAGGTAAAAATAATTTGATTAAAAGCAATTAACAGTTTCATGTTAATAAAAAGCTTTTCTTTCCCTGGGATTTTAATCTCTATTTTGCTTTGAGTGATACATTACTGTGAAAAGTTTGGATTTTAATTTAATTAATGTGTATATTCATCGCTTTTTGTATGAATAAATGAGTTAGGAGACCTTACAAAGTGCTTTTGAAAGAGGAGACAAAACCATATTTTTTACCCGTATTGCTTAATATAATGAATCATTGTATAATTATAAGTAAAATATTTGCGTTACTCGATTGAGTCATCTGTTATTTAACTTTCCGTCCGCCTAAAAATGGGTCAAAAATAACATAATTGCAAGGAATTAGCAATGAACTGAAAATGGAGAAACCTTAGGTACATTTTGCTACATATTTTATTTTGTGTGTCTGTTTTTTATCGGATGAATTATCTGTTTGTATAATGTCTGTTCCAGAACAGAATAAATGATATCCCCAAAATAAATTTTTCTCGGTACATTTTCAAAACATGATTCCTTCAGTTTTTATCAGACGTTAATTAATGTTGCAAATTTTGTTCTTTGTACTCACTTCTTGAATCTAACATATTAGATATAAATAAAAAGAAAAATGGCACTTTAAAATAAATTGATATTTTAAATCAGTTTTATTTTCCTCGTTTCAGACGTTAATAATTGTTTTTCTAAATCAATTAATCATTATTTCCCAAAACTGGGAAAATGTTTTTAGAAATATATTATCTGACATTATCAATTAGGAATTATCATACAAGGATAAAGACACGTACTGCGAAAATAATTATTTTCATGTTTCTCCTAAATTTTCAATGCAAAATTATTTACCTTCCTAAGGATAAGAAATATCCATGTATAAATTTCCCTTCACAACCATATCTTCCGTCGAAAAATATGCCTTTTTACTGACTTAAATTGAAACACATTCGTATTTTAGAAATGAATTTAAACTGTTTGTCAAGTATTGCATTCCTATGAAACAGGGTTCATAGGAGGAAGATATTAGAGGTGAAAAAAAAGAGCAGAATATTTAGAAGGCAAAACATGTGATACTGATGTTAATATTGAAACATGATTTGTGTGAACTTCGCAGCGGCTGCTGGATTTACGGGCTTAATTATTAATTTTTCTATGAAAACAGGATGTGCTGCAGTGATGATAAAGTACCTTTGAAATAAGTGGCTAGTCCTGAATCTTTTGTAAATTTCATTTAGCTGATAGAAAATGTATTAAATATATCATGTTAGGATCATCATGTCAACATGCTATAAAGAATAGAATGTTTCAAAGATTTTTCATTCTAGAAATAAGTCATACTTTTTCTGGATGATCAGATTAACACTAGACCAAAAGTCTTCTTCAAATGTATCATAAAATACTAAACGTACACACGTTGGCGTAGTGTGGAAGTTTGGGGAGTGGGGTGTCAGCACAGGTGTTGACCTCGTCATCTAATGTGGTTCAAAATTAAGAGGTGTAGTCCTCGGATCTTTCCCTATATAATTGACCCTAAACCGTCGCCAATTATCCGTTGTACTGCTCCAGTGCGACGTAAATTCCACTACCTAAGTCAATCTATCCACCAACCTTAATTACCAGATTGTCCAGGTAGGTAGTTAATTAACGTCGCACTAGAGCAACGCAACGAGCTACTGGTATCAGTTCTGAAAGGAAAGATCCGAGGACAACACCTCGTAATTTTGAACTACGATAGCAAGGTCAACACCTGAGCTGACACCCCACTCTCCAAACTTCCACACCACGCCAACGTGAGGACCTGCGCTTCAAATGTTTTAATGCTAGAGCGTATTATAAGCCAGTGAAGCGATGATGATGGCCTGCGGGGTTTGGAAAGCGGGATCAAGCAGGGGACATCATCCTGGTTTATCAGAATGTCAACGACACGTTGCTAAGAAACTCATTGCCGTAAATATAACTTTTGTTGTTTCTGCGGCCTCCGGCACTACAAGGGAAAAAATGACGGTTATTTGTGAAGAAGCACCCAGAGGAAACTGGGTCTCCTTCCTTACTCCTAATAAGGACCAACTTTTTTCCGCATAAAGGGCACATGCTAGCTCATTTGGAAAAAATAGCGGATTAGCAACCTGAGAGTTACGAGTTCGAAACTCGGTCCAACCAAAGATCGTCGTGTACGTGGGAGCTGATGCACGTTGCCTCAAATGTCCTCACGTTGGCGTGGTGTGGAAGTTTGGAGAGTGGGTATGCCACAGCTCAGGTGCTAACCTCGTCATCACACCGTGGTTCAAAATTACGAGGCGTTTTTCTTAGATCTTTCGCTCCGGGATTGACCCCGGACCGTCACCAACGGTCCGTTGTGTCGTTCTAGTGCGACGTTAATTCAACTACCTACCTCGTAGCAGTTCTCTAGGTACAGACATTAGTACACTACTGTTTGTGAAAATTTGCAACACCATGAAGGAATCATGCAAATGAAACGAAACTTGCAGGAAATTCAAAACAGGTTAGGATATGCAAATGATTAGAATAACAAAGCGATCACGCATGTGTGGTATGGGCCGAGAAACACCCTCTAAACTTCCAAGTGAGCCGTGTATAAAAAGCACTGTAAAGGTGCGTTAAGATGTGTGTATCGTCGTTTGACTGCTGTACATGATTGTTTAGAAGTCAATATGCCTCGCCAAAAATGCAGAGTGCCATACGAGCAACTAACGGAGTTCGAACGGGGCCGCATGATCGGCCTCCGTGAGGGTGGACTTTCGTATCGTGAAATCGCCCCTCGCACGGGGCGTAATTCCACAACAGTGATGCGTGGGTGGAAGAGATGGAATATGGAGAACCGGACAATTCGAAACCCCGGCAGTGGGCCACGTAATATGACGTCACCATGGGACGAGAGACACCTCATCCACATGGCGGTGACGGACCGTAAAGCGACCTCTCGTGCGTTGGCACAACATTGGAGCACATCTACAGGTGTGTCATTATCTGCCCCCACGGTTCGTCGACGTCTGCTGCGCCATGGGTTACGTGCAAGGATTCCCCTGCGCAGGATTCCCTTGAAGCTGAACCACCGACGCCTCCGGCTACAATGGGCTCACCAACACAGCCAATGGCGGGCCGATTGGCAACAAGTCGTCTTAGATGAGTCCCGCTACATTCTGGACTATAACAATGGACGCGTACTCGTCAGACGCTACAGAGGTGAATGCCTACTCCCAGCGATATACTGGACGAACACCTGCTTTTATAGTCTGAAGCGCTATTGGATATCATGGGCGATTCCGCCTACTCCAAATTGTGGGGACCCTGAACAGCGGGCGCTACATCAGGGAAGTTGTGGAGCCCGAGGTCCTACCCCTCCTGCAACGCATTCCCGGAGCTGTATTTCAGCAAGACAATGCCCGTCCACATGTTGCTCGGAAAGTACAAGCCTTCTTTAGTGCACGACAGGTTCCGCTTCTTCCATGGCCTGCACGTTCCCCGGATATGTCGCCCATTGAGCATGTCTGGGATTACATCGGACGGCGACTCGCTCGTACCGTTCGTCGGGCAGAGAGTACGGCTGAACTTTGGCATCAGATAGAGGCTATCTGGAATGCCATTCCTCGGCATGATATTCAGAATCTGTATGATTCGATGCCACGACGTGTACATGCTCTCATCACTGCGCGTGGCGACTGCACAAGATATTGATTTTCAGCATTATTTTTGTTTTATTGCTCTTCAAATTTAATCGTTTATTTAAACCACTATAAGTAATACGTGGAATAAATTTTTCATAGTGTTGTAATTTTCAGAAACAGTAGTGTATATGCACTTATTTGTACATTTTCTTTCTTCCCGTAGTCTTATGTGAGCTGTGCTCTGGGCCTGGAAGCTGTGGGCTACACCATGCTGTGTATGGGTGCCATGACAACCCTCGGATCAGTGGCCGCGCATCAGTTCTTCAAGCATATCAAGCGTATGACCATCATGTTCGCCACTGTCGTATGTCACGCAGGCCTGCTCATGGTGCTGTGGCTCTGGACGCCGGTCAGGGATGACGTAGCCGTCTTCTACGTCATCGCCGCAGGGTGGGGACTCTGCAACGCTGTCTGGGAGACACTCACAACCAGTAAGTTGGACGTCTCTTTTTATTGCTCTGAATTTGTTTTCCTTTCTTTGTATTCTTAAAAGGTCGTGGGTAAATTGAATTCCCATTGCTTTCAACGTAACTAGTATACTCGAGGGATATTTTCCAGCTCATTTATGAGTATTCTTGATTACGGAATGCCAATTCCATTCAGATATTAACGAAGATAGATGAATTCTTCAACTTTAACAATATAGTATAGTTTTTTAAAAGGAACAAGAACAAAAAATGTAATAAATGTTGCTGAGAAACAAGAAATGTACTAATTATTAACAATTCCATTAAGATATTGACGGGATGGATGAAATATTCTTCAATTTCAAATTTAAAAAATATAATTTAATTTGTTTTTAAAAGAAACAAGTACAAAAAATGTACTAAACGTTGCAGAGAAATAAAGAATATATAAATAATTAGGCATTAACGAAGATGAATAAAAGATTCTTCAACTTCAACAAATATAATTTAATTTGTTTCTGAAAAAGAAACAAGAATAAAAAAGAATCTTGTAAACGTTGCAGATAAATAAGGAGTTTACAAATAATGAACAATTCTATTTAGATATTTACGTAGATGAATGAAATGCTCTTCAACTTTAACTTGAAAAATATAGTTTAATTTGTTTTATGAAAAAGAAATAAGAACAAAAATCTTATAAGCCTTGCAGATAAACAAGGAGTTTACAAATAATGAACAATTCTATTCAGATAATTATGGAGATGAATGAAATACTCTTCAACTTTAATTTAAAAAATATAATTTAATTTGTGTTTTAAAAGAAACAAGTACAAAAAAATGTAATATACTTTGCAGAGAAACAAAGGTTTGCAAATAATCAAGAATTCTATTAAGATATTAACCAAGATAAATGAAATATTCAAATTAAAATATAATTTATTTTGTTTTTAGATAGAAACAAGCACAACAAAATATATTTTTTGCGGTAAAACAACATAAATTAAACTGTATAATTTTATACAAATAGGAATGGGAATGAATAGTGACAAATTAAAACTTTCTGTATTTCTTTTCAATAATTATGTAATGAAAAGTATGCTGAAATGTGAGAATGACATTTATGTATTGGACGTAAACAAGTTTCTATTTTACAGTAGACATTCAACCCTCATTCTGGTTGTCTTGACGAGGTATCTCGTCATTGACAAAACTGATTAGATTTTGATGGACGAGATATCTCGCCATTAACAAGACTGACTAGATTTTGATGGACGAGATATCTCGTCATTAGAAGAAAACTAACCAGATCTTGATCTCGTCATCATAAAAAATCGGCAATAAGTTGATGAAATATGATTATTATCAGCAAAATTGGTCGGATCTTGATGGACGAGATATCTCGTCGAAACCACATGGAGGGTTAAATCGTGTTTAAAATATAAAGATAAAAACTCTGACGGACACACACAAATATATCTGTTCCCCTACCTGTACTCTTTCTTGCATGGCTCCGACCCAGTTTTGATGTTGACCAATAGAATTCTTCCTAGGATTCTTTCAACCAATAGATGTGAATAAATGTGTTGGGGGAAAGAAATACTACAGGACTAGTAACGTTCAAAGGGTTATGCTTTTAAATGGCATTGTTTAGGTCGCAGTGGTTATGTTTTAAAGTTATGTACAGGAAATAAATTCTAACTGCTAAAGCAGATATATAAAATTCGTGTATAACTTCATGTGTGTTCTCAAATTAAATCACTTCACAGATCTGAATAAAACGCATTTTTCTTTTATCTTTCCATGTAAACGCTTTTATAATTACTTAAAAATAAGGAGAAAGTACACTATATTTTTAAACCTTAATTTATATTTACTATTTCAGTAGTAGGAAGAAAAGTAAATACTATTATAAAAATGAAAGTTTTTGTCTGAGTTCAAGCACTTAAATATTCTTGTTTGCAGAAAACTTCTTACATTTCGTTGTTTTCAATTTCCTATCCAATAAAGCTCCTTAAGAAATAAAAAGAAGTACCACCGGTACAAATACTTTTACTCTCTGCTATTCTTATACATGTTCTTGTTGACATAAGAAAAGGAAAAGTGCCGTATCTCATTTCCCAAAGTGACACATTTATAAGCCGAATAAGATTCCAGGCGTGGATATTTTTTTAACTGGATGATGGCTATCTGTCCAATTTTACTTTGATGTTCTGAATTTATATCGGAATTCTTTTGCGTTGGGGACAAAAATTGTATCGTTAACGCAGGAGCCAGGCGTTGATTTTCAAACTACTAATACGTCTGTCTGTGTTTTCGTGCAATTCATTATTTATTCATTTATTTATTGCATTGCTTATTCAATGTTTTCCGAAACAAATGTTTGGCTTTTGGATCGATTTCCATAATCCGATTTCTGGGTACAAATATTTTTTTGATTTGAGATCAAAGTGGGTTTTTCTGTATTCTTTCCGCTTTTTTAAATCCGTTGTAGCTCGCGTGTGGTGTTTTGTATGTTAATTTTATGAGGGTTCATACGCATACCTGTTCTGCATGACATCAAAACAGTTTGGACCTTCTTGACCAATAAAATCTTTCATTGAATTCTTTCAACCAATAGATGAGGTTATTTAGTCATTATGTAATGTCGTGGGGAAAAGCTACACTACTCGGAAATTGACTGTAGTTCGAAAGGTTAACACCGTCCGTGGAAAGGTCCGTGGAATCTTTTAAACTTTAGAAAGATTCTCTGCTCCTTTCCTTAGAATAGAATCCTTTAGTAGGATTCCGTTAATCATTTCCTTAGAATATAATATTTTAGTAAGATTCCGTTAGTCGTTTCCTTAGAATAGTATACTTTGGAAAGATTATATTGGCCCTTTCCCTAGAATAGAATCCTTTAGTAACTTCCGTTAGTCTCATTTCCTTAGAATAAAATACTTTGGAAAGATTATATTTGCCTTTTCCTTAGAATAAAATCCTTTGGAAAGATTATATTTGCCTTTTCCTTAGAATAGAATCCTTTGGAAAGATTTCATTTCTTCTTCCCTTAGAATAGAATCCTTTAGTAAGATTCTTTAGTCATTTCCTTATGATAGAATCCTTTGGAAAGATTATATTTGCCTTTTCCTTAGAATAGAATCCTTTGAAAAGATTCCATTTCTTCTTTCCTTAAAATATAATCTTTTAAAAATATTTTATTGGTCAAGAAAGTTAAAACTGGTTAGAAGTCTCATGCAGGGAATACTGCTGGTTGGAAGGTTGAATCCTGCATGTGAACGCCTCAGATGGTTAAAATTACACTTAACGAAACATGCATTACGATAGGAAACATGTTACCCGTGTGATGTCCGTCTAGGATAACGATTGCCCAAACTGTCCAAATTGTCCAACTGTCGCGAGGCCGAACAGCTTCCACTTATACATTCTGGTAGAACCTGCAAACATTTATCCAGATGTGAACATGGTTTAATTTTGTGTTCCCTCTCTCCCCTTAAAGTTTGTACAGGAAACTTTGAAACACCTCTTATAAAAAATCTATTTTGTTTTATCTTAAAAAAACTGTAGCAGTTTTAATCTTTTGTAAAAAAAACTCCATTCTGAGCAAACAATATCAGGTTAGAAAGTTCTCTGCTATTAATTTTGTAAGGAAGTCATAATTTGTATTTATGACTTGTAACATCTTTGTTTTGTTTTATCTTAATAAAAATCTAAAAAAGTTGTAATCTTTGGTAAAGAAGCAGCATTCTGAATAAACTATACCAGGTTAGAAAATTTTGTACTATTCGTTTTGTAAGCAAGTCATAACTTACATTTACGACTTTTAACATCTGTTTCTATTCATGAAGCTTAAAAACAACGCTGTATTTAGGTAAAAATATTCCTGGCACTTTCCTGACTTTATTCACTAGTGCCTTTCTCAATTCTAATTTAGTCATATACATACTTTTTACTGAAAGTTAAATAAATAAAATAATATTGTTTTATCTCGAAACTCAAGATTAAATCAAAGTAAGAACAATTATATGTCAAATGCAGTTCTTACAAGCACGCTGTTAAATTTGTTCTTATATTAATCAAAATTTATATATTTTAAATTGTAAATATGCCATAAGTCCACACATTGGAGATCATATTTTTGAACATATACTAAAGCTATATGTTCACGTAAATTAAGGAATTTGCATCTCGTGCTTTTAATACACAGATATTTTTTTTTTATCTGAATACAAGTATTTCACTTTACGATCGTGTCTATATACTATTAATGACGAGATATCTCGTGATTAAAAGAAATCAGATTTTGATCTCGTTATCATAAAAAATCGGGAATCCTTTTTTGACGTGATATCACGTCCGTCATTAGCAAAATTGATCCGATATTGGTGGACGAGATATCTCGTAGAGGATTAATACCATGTTTAGGGTTAACATTGAAATATTAACTGGTTGTATTAGATACATTTAGATTATATGTTGAAATTCGTCTATATTTTGAATAAACTATTGTAACTTCAATAATCAAGGCGAACATTTTATCACAAAATAACAAATTTATATATATTCCATGTTTATTCCAAATTGCTCTAATCACTCTGAGTGTTGCTAATCTCCATTATACTTTAGTTTATTACGACAAACACAATTACGATTTTATAAGCAGATGTATATTGTAGTTTTCAAAATTATATATAAACATTGTTTTACCAGTGTAAGCTTGTTGTCAAAATTAAACAATACGAATTGTGATGTGTGTGTGTGGCATATTGCATAATGTTAACTTCAATTAGTGTTAAACAACGTCTCCAAACGGAAACAGCGCATATCAAAACAACCTGTTATAAATTTTCCAATAAATAATTAAATATGCACGAAAGTCGAAAAAACGTTTTAGGTGTGAAAGTACAAGTTAATCAGCTTCAATAAATTTATAGGCTTAGAAGATAAGATAATTATCCAATTAAATTTTTTTCGAAAACTTGGCAAACTTACAAAATACTTCTTTAATTACTTTTTTGAGTCATGGCTATTTTTTATTTACTTTTAATAACTCATTAACGTTAATCTCAAAAAGAGGAGGTGGAGTAGGATTAAATAAACGATTTATTAACGTTGAAGCTTTTACATTCATCGAAGCATGAAAGATTAAATTAATGTGTAACTTTTCTTTAAATTAGTTTTTCGAAGTTTTTTTAGGAATTAAAATCTTCTTTTTAAAATGTAAATTAAAAATCCGGTTGAGAACCACAGTTTTGTTACTTCACTAATTTCTGCATGCGCAACACATTTTAACATTATTTGTTAAAGCTTAGGAAAAGCATATTCAAAATTAAATTGCCTCATTAAAATATAAGCGGGGAACACCTTATTTTTCCTTTTAATTTAAACTAATGCCTTAAATTAAAAATGAACACTGCTTTGTTATTCTAAAATGGTTTTTGCTTTTGTTTACTAAATAAACACTAATTGTTATCAATTCATTAATAGTAGTTATATCAGTATTTTCTGTTAGAATCTTTTATGGATAAAACTTTTTAGAAAATAAATCCAGTTCACAGTTAACAGAATTAGATGCTCGTGAAAGGCATGTTCAATAATGCTTATTTGGAACTGTTGTGGCCTCAAATGTCATCAAGTTAGCGTGGTGTGGAAGTTTGGAAGGAGTGCCAGAACAGGTGTTGACCTCGTCATCTGACCGTGGTTCAAAATTACGAGGCGTTGTCCTTGATCTTTCCCTTGGGGATTGATCCCGGACCGTCGCCAATAGCGTTGTGTTGCTCCAGTGCGACGTTAATTAACAACCTACCTAACTACATTATTTGGTACAGAAAATCATATCTGTTTTAATTTTTCATTCAGGGCCCTTATCAGCGGCTGAGTAGTTAAAGGCGCTGGTCTAAAAAAACTGATGGACTGAAACGCTAGGTTACAAGTTCGAAGCTCGTATGTACCGAAGACTCAGAGAAAATATACAAGTAGAGTGAGCAATAGTAACTTTTTCATGTGCCCAGTATCATGTCGCCAATAATAGTAGTTACATGGTCCTTAGACTGTATACTTTCATCTGCCGGGGGAAACGAAAGTTCATCATTTGATTGATCCACGCGACGGTAGAAGCCACCTATCCACTGATTTATCATTTTATTGGTCCGCCCGACAGTGTATTAGATTATGGCGATTTAACCATTTTTGTCGCCACTCTTGAAAAGTTCGTTCACACATCTACCCCGTCATAAGTTGTTATATTGTCAAATCAGGCTGTAAGATGCCGAATCGGGCAACCAAAACAAATTTTCACAGAGGAGTCATGTACACCCAGGTCCAAAAGTTAAGCATAATTGCTGTTTATGTGAATATTTCAGAAAATCTACATCGGAAAGAAGGAAACGCGGTATGCGGATGTAATAGGGTTACAGAAGAAAACAATGCAAAACAAGGATAATGACTTATTATCCAGAGAAAAGGGTTGAAAGAAAAAGTTCACAATACGAGTGTCAACTTTAGTGAAACAAAATGATTAAAACAATGTGATGCTAAAGTTTAATACGGTGTGTGGGAACCTCTGTTAGCCACGCATGCTGCACCAACGATTTCCCATACTTTCGATGAGGGTATGGATGAGTTGTGTGCTCAAAGAGTTCCAAGCCTCACGGAGAGTATATTTCAATTTCTTAACAGAGCTTGGTGGATGGGGCGGAGGGCTGGAATATGTCTCCCGAGCATATCCCACACATGCTCTATAGTATTCAGATCAGGAGAATTGGCATGCCACTGCATGCGGTGGATATCTTCACTTTGAAGGAAGGCGTCGACCAGGGCTCCACGGTAGGGAGGCGCGTTATCATCCCTGAATATTAAACCAGGACCGACAGCACCTCGAAACAGTCGAACGGTAGGCTCAAAGACTTCGTCTCTGTATCTTTGACCAGTAACAGAACCCGTGTGGAAGTCTTTGCGGCCGTCCAGCATGATGCCTGCCCAAACCATGACTCCCCCTGAAGGAAAACGATGTCTTTCCGTGATATTTCCCGGTTGAAAACGCGTTCCACGTTCTCTCCAAATCGTGGTACGACGCGACGAGAATCAGTTTTCAGACTAAATTGGGACTCGTCACTGAACATGTGATTGTCCCACTGTTGTCGACTCCACTGCCGATGTTCCAAACTCCATTGTAATCGCGCACGTTTCTGTGCAGACGTCAGGGGGATGCAAACTGCTGGTCGTCTGACATAGAGACAAACGTGTCTGAGTCTCCTGTAAACAGTTTGCCTCGAAACTATGACTCCTGTGGCGGCTGTCAGGGCTGAACCCAGTTGTCTGGCAGAGTGGTTCCTCTGACATCGCACAGTCAACGCCAAATATCGGACTTACCGAGTGGTTGTTACCCTTGGCAGACCTGGTACTGGTCGTGGGGTAACATCTCCAGTAGTTTGAAACCTCTGCCAGAGTCTGGTGATCACATACTGAGGCACATTCAGAAGACGAGACGCTTCGGTTTGGAATCGACCGGATTCCAGCATTCCAATAATTCTTCCCTTCACAAGCATGTCCACTTGGCATCTTTGTGACATCTTTCGTCCTTATTGATTGTTAACAACACTCCGTACCACAGCAACTGAGAAATTTCTGTTCAAAGTGGTCATGCCGCTCAGGCCGTTTTATATTCGTTTCGACGTGCGCCGGTGCTTTGCGCATGTCGACGTCGACTGAACTGTTTTGCAAATGCACAATGTTTTACCCTCGTCCCACGATTCTCCACAAGGAACCATTGTATCCATATTTACTCCGATTTTTTCGCATATTACGAATTATGCTTTTTTGGACATGAGTGTTTATAAAGCAATGAGTTGGCGTCCGTACTCTATACATATCTCACAAATTCGGACAAATTTGGGTCATTTATTCTCTAGTACCCTGTAGAAAATTATTGAATGGTTTTTTGAGCTCTATGGTGCAAAGGCCGCATTTGGGAAAACTGAGCCAAACACAAGACAACGCCAAGTAATGGACATAAGCACAAGGAAAGTTTCAAAGATACACAAGGGAGATAAACACTCAGGGAGGAACCAAACCTGAGCAGTGGCGAACCCCCTGACCCAAGGCAACCCCTCTGGAAAACGGAGAATATAGGCTTTTTACCTTCCCCGTTTGATTTGTCCTTGATGTTCGAAGGAATAAAAAAAGAATGAAGATGAGAAATAAAAAATTTGAAAATACACTTATCATTTTGATTTTTAATGCCCGATTTCTGATTACTACAAGGGAAAAACTGGCAGTTTTTGGTGATGGAATGAAGGATTTGAATACTCAGTGGATAAACTGAAGTTGTTCCTAACAGGGACAATCATCAACACTCATGCACTGACAAATCCAGATTTGAACTCGGGATCTTCTGGGTGGCAGACAAACGCTATGAGCACTATGCAGGCTGCTTATCATCATGATAATCAGCGATTTTCAACCTTTTTCATCTCATGGCACAATAAATAAGTGTTTTTGTTAAATAGTTTGACATAATAGTGAAACAATTTATTTATATATGATATTTTATAGTAAAAAATAGCATATAAAAATAGTAATAACCGTCAAAATTATTTATACGGTTATTACTTGAAATAATTTATGAGTAAAAATTTCTGAAATAAACCGTTGAAATTAAATAAATCTTACACTATTTAAGCAATTTCACCATCCGTAAAGACACCAAAACCATTCTGGTGACACTCCGATTGAAAATCTCCGTGATACATGGTTGTGATTCACGATTCGTATGTTTATTTGTACTTCAAACTCACATTGGCTCTTCTCACTTTAAGGTTAAATAAAGAGAAACTGATGTTAAATGCATGAAGTACAATTCAACGCATTACAGATCGATATTTATAACAAAAAACAGTTGTTCTTTCAGCAACATGAATATTGAAAAGCTACCGCAGTAATGTTAACAGCCCAAAATAAGGCGAGTCGTGGCTGTATAAAATAACGAATTCCATATACCTAAAAGATAAGTTCCAGAAAGGGAGACACCTCAAAATAAAGCTTCTATCTGGAATAAATTCAAAAGCTTTTAAGACTACATTCGATGCGTCTTTAAGTTTGGAAATTTTATTCCAAGTTTGAGGCCTGCCCTGGAGTCTGATTCTTTTCTTATTCAAAAGTGTGAATTTACTGAGACTTCTAGGTCAGACATGCATAGAATACTTGATTCAAAGAGGGAGTGAGACTCTTTCAGGGTTTGCCAACGCTCACTTGATGATAAATAAGATTTCTAAAGGAAGTAAATCAAAAACAAAAAACGTCGCTGGCTAAATATAATGAAATTATCTATTTTTATCCCTGGCTGTTGACGGAACAAAATAAATTTTTAAAAATGTAACTGTCTCGATACGTATTTATAAAAAATGCGTTTTTTATAAGGCAGTTTTGTTTGTTAACGAGGAAAAAAAAATAAAGTTTTCGTAATTATCATTCATTCAATATATTAGTGACTCAATTTTCAGTCTTTATAAATGCATTAGCTTAATCTAAAAACACAATAAGTACAAATAATTGGATTGTGGTAAATTAATAAAAACATGATTAATTCGCAATGTTGTTTTAATAGTGAAAATAAATTAATGTAGATATGCCTTCCCTTTGGAAAAAATATTTGGACAACTCATTCAGCACACATATTTTTGTCACAATCTGATTCATTTCTTATCTCAACATAATCCAGAGCGTGGAGCAAAAAACTGAGTCAAATGAATTGCATATCAGTAAATTAACTTTTTGTAGGAAACTGAAAGTAATGAATAGTTTAAACAACCTAACAAATAGTTTTGCGACAAACATTGATAAAACGAGGTTTACATTAAATTTATTTGACTTCAAGAGAGATCCCTATTTTTTGTATATTTCTTTGTTTTATTTTTCAACGGAAAGAAAACTGGTATATTTCGATTACTTTACATCAGTTGATGACACACCGTAAGAAGATATTTTTTTCTCAATGGAACCGAAATACACAAATCCTTCACTGAACTAATTCAATTATTTTACCCCATTTTGATTCAATATATTTCGAGAATTTATGGAAGTTTTCATTTATTACCCTTGCAAAACTTTTTTACCTGTTTCCCTATATCCATAAATTACTTCACTCCAATGTAAACACTGAGATCAAAATAAAAATAACAATAACAGCATAAAGATCTCAATTATTAATGATAACGAGAAACATTTTTAAAGTTAAAGATTGCGCGGAGCATAAAAATCGTCGAAATGCATCACTTTTCTAATTAAAGATTTCAAAAAAACGTTTAAAGAAAAAGTAATAAAAATAGTTTATTTTTATTCTTATTGGCCGTGACTAGAGCAACAAAGAGTGATTTACTTTAATCTTGGGAGAAGTTTGTTTTTCATAGTTCTGAAATAATTTGTTTTTAAGCGAAGTGCAGCCATCAAGAAAAATGGCCACGCTAAGGGAACATAGGATAAACTGTAGTTAGAAAACGGGAGAATTGGGTCGTTTGCGTGCAAGACTTTTATCCATTTCAATTATAACCAAACTGTTATTGAGGGGAATTTTGTCCTCTTAATACTAGCTATCTATAATAAAAATCTAATACGAATTGGCAATTACTTTTCTTACATTTAAGGTTTTTAGATTATAAATTTTTAATTCGTATATAAATCTTTATATTGCTAAAATGCATTTCTAGCTTAACAAAAATATACCTGAATAAACCAGAACTAAAAATCAACCTGAATAAAAAACATAATCACACTGGCGAGCAAAAACCCCTCTTCGAGAACAACCACCACAACCAACGAGGGTTAAGTTTTGCACGTCAATGCATTTCTGGATAACTAAAAACATACCCGAATAGACCAGAACTGAAAAACGAAATCTGAATAAAAAATATTATCCTTCGTAATTATAACTCGACTGTTTTTTAAAGATCTCATCCGTCTTAATACCAGTGATCCAAAAATCCAATACAAATTTACAATTATTTTCTTCTCTTTTATCATTCACGTACTTTTTAATGCATACATGAACTAACTACCAACTTACAAAAACATATTTTTGACTTACCTCAAAACAATGTCTAAATAAACTATATCAAGTTTTGTAAGAACTTGAAAATGTGTAACTGTTTTTACTAATTCCTTAAGGTGGTTGTCTCGACGAGGTATCGCCATTTATTAGATTAGGTCAAAACTGACCAGATCTTGATTTCGTCTGCGTAAAATTATCGGTAGTATTTTGATGACGAGATATCTCGTTACTAGCAAAATTGGTCAGATCTTGATGGACGATATATCTCGTTGAAACCACTTGGAGGATTAAAGGTGACTGAGAACCCATCAGTCACTCCTTGTGTGTCCCATTGAGTTAAACAGAAAAGGACAAATCAAAAACCCAACTATATAAAATAATAAGTCAACAAACCAAATATACATAACTTTGAAGACGAAACTCAGAAAACAGGAGGGACAAAATTTCAAACTCATATAACATGAACGTGCTTTTATTTCCCCTTTATGTACTGTAATATTTATGCAATTCTAAAGCAAAGCTTGTTCTTAAAGCTTAAGATCATCAAATTTGTGCATTTCGAAAGAGAAAATAAATATTAATGAGCTTTTCAGAGATCGGAAAACATCAAAACGCAATTGCTTTATAATTTTCAAACGAATTTTAGAATTTAAGGAGAATATGCAATAGCAGAAAAGACTAAAGGGAATTCGAGATGAATAAGTTCCCGGAAATTCCATTTGATTTAAAATGCTCTGAGAAGTATCAGCTGAACATTCACCTCCCGATTGAGCTATCCGGAGAGATCGAAAAATCTTTGTAATTTTTAATGTTTCGTAAGCGTGACGTAATAGCCCGTTGTACATCGACCTTCTAATGAAACCTTCTAATAGCCAGAGCATGTGACCGCAGTCACTGTCGTAAGATCTCTGAAGGACAAATCACGTGGGCTTATGAATCGACATAACCGATTGGCTATCAGCGCAGACTAGTGTTTTTGTTCACGATGGATAATCACTTTAACCCATCAATAATTTAGGATTCATGCTTTTTCCCACAACCAAGTGACAGATCTTCAAACCGAGCGTAAAGAAGTAACGAAAAGCTGAGCGTAAATGCTCTGTATATTTCATTAGAAGGTCGATGCCGTTGTATTGCTCCCCCCAGCAATACAACGGCATCGACCTTCTAATGAAATATACAGGGCGACGTAAATTAAAATACCTACCTACATCGACCTTCTAATCAAATAGACGGAATATGAGTGTGCAGCTTCATGCTATTTCTTCTGGTCGCTCGGTTTCAAGATCTGCCACGTGGTTATGAAAAAAGAATGTGGGACAAATTATTAATTTGCTGAAGTAATTATCTACCGCAATTAAAAACACTAGTCTGCACTTCGATAGCCAATCGGCCCAAGGCGATTCGTAAGCCCACGTGACTTACCCTTTTCAGATCTTACGACAGCGATTCTGCCCACACGATTCGTCAATTTCATTAGAAGGTCGATGCCTACCTGAGAGTGATATAGATCAAGATGTAGATTTTTGATGACAGTTACGTAAATGTTTTAAAAATGAATTTATCGAAACACTGTTATACAGGGTGTTTCTAAAGCAGCTATCCATTTTAGAGAAAAAGTCGAATGATAATTTCTTTTCTAGATTATTTTAATCATACTGGCCACTGTAGAAAAAAGATCGATACTTGAAGCTCAAAGGTTTTATAATTGCATACATGCTGGATTTGGGCCGCCGAATATTAACACGCAATTTTGGGTGGGTGAAAGATTCTTCAAAAATTATTTTTTTGTTGGGCATCACAAAACGCAATGTGTAGCCTCTTTTTCGTTTCTGAGAAGACAATTAATGATGACGTTTATCTGAATATGTTGCAGATTTTTGTTGTACCTCAGCTTATTTCTGATAGAATTAGCGACACTGCTGTCTTTCAAGATAGGGCGTGATTTCACTTTACAATAAGCGCCCGTGACTATCTGCGTGAAACTTTTCCATAAAGGTGGGTAGGAAGAGATTCAACTGTATTTACGGCTTTACGGTCCTCTGACTTCACACCTTCAGATTTTGTGGGAGGTTGTTAAAACAAAGATGTACGAAATTAATATCAGTTTGAGAAGTGGATCATTAGGGTTAAAATTACACCTGAACATTGGGATTTGTGTTATACAAGTGAGGCTACTTGAAATTGCATATGTATCAAAATTTAATATTGCATAGTAAATATAAAAATTTTAGATTTTCAGACATTCAACACAGCGTACCCCATTTTGCTGTTTATTTATTCTATCTTTTCGCAATTTCGTTCCGACTCTTCCCAGCGCTTCATTGCGTATTATTATAAGTTTTTATTTTAAACTTTCTGTATAGAATAGGCTGGAACGCGTTTCACCTTATGAAAACCACTGTCTTAAGAACTCGGAAGAGTAAGTCACGTCCAGGAATCCACTTGGGCAGATTGACTGTCGAAGAGCAGTGAGTATTTTTAATCAAGCTGAATAATCACTTTAACCAATGAATTTGTCCCACATTATTATTCATGCTTTCTCTCCACAACCACTGGACAGATTTTAAACCGAGAGTGGAAGAAATAGCAGGAAGCTGCGAATGCATACTCCGTCTATTTCATTAGAAGGTCGATGTTCTAAAGGGGATATTGCCTATATCCCCTTTAGAAAGATGCAAGAAATGTTCGGATTCCTTTTGCTTCCCTAGGGAACTCCTAGAGGCAGGAAGAAAGAGGAACCCTGAATTATGTTACTCTTGCGGATTAATACGTTGTACTTGTTTGAGTGGTGCCAATTTTGATTTTGTGTATCACTCTTGTGACGGCCAAATATTTTGATTTTCATTTTGTGAGAAGTTATAACACTTTTTAAGTTTTGACACAAGCAGAAATAAACATACCACTTACCTTTCTTATAAAGAAAGTCGTAATTTAAGGTATATTGTTTTTGCACTCAGATTGACGTGAAGCATCTCGCTGAGCTCTAAAGTGACTCTTTTCCGGGATAACTTCGATCTAAATTCTTCTAATAACTATAAAGACGCAACTGGTCTTAGGGGCAAAGTTTTTGAACTTTGCACGTTTATGGGGCCGAACTTTGCTAACCTAAATTTGGTATTAACTCAAAAATTCCTTTTTTAATTGTGACGTTATTGTAAATGACGTTCGATACATTAGTGCATATATTCTCATTTCAACGTTTACGCTTAGAAATTTAATGGGTAGCAAATCGTTACAAGCCACCGGTTATAAACAGCCTAGCTAATTATTATGAATTCCGCTTGTCGACTTTGAATTTTCTGTTTCTTGTTTTGACGTATCAAATTTTTATTTCAGCTACCCATACATGAGCATGTAGCAGCTTGGCTCGTTAGTATGAACTCTGCTTGTCGACTTTTAATTTTCTTTTCCTTGTTTCGACGTATCAATTTTTATTTCAGCAACCCATATATGAAGTATTATACAAAGCAAACCTTTTTACTTACAGCTTACCTTGCAACGACGTTTACTTATGATTGGCAAGCTCCCTTTGCGGTGTATTTCATGGCTCAGTGCATTGGTCTGACCACGGCCTTTACGTGCAGCCCCATCTTCGTGAATGATGTCAAGATATGTCTAATGGCCGGACTCCTCGTGTTCGCCCTTATTCCATACACTGTGTTGGAACTGAGGCTGCATCGGCAACAGAAATTACAAGATCGAGCTGCAGATCTCTGAACTCTGCCCAGTCCGACAGAATTATAATTAGCTGGAAGAGAGGAACTGTTTCTCGATGGAATCTCATCTTCAGGCAAGTTGAATCACAGAAGCAGGGTTTTAAAAAAATTTCCGTCACCCGTAATCTATGAGAGGGATTTTTAATGTAAACCAACAAACCAAACCGTCTGCGAAGATTTTACTTCTGCTATCCAAGTGCCCTCGCATGATACATATCGGGGTTACCTTAAAATGCAGTTTATCGGCGTGTTGGCTACGCTTGGTGTTTAATCTAATTGGTGTTGACCTATCAACTACCGTGTATAGATTCGGTATTGCTTCTTTGGAATTTTTATTGGCGAACTAAAGTCGTATTCGGAAAATGAACCAAGCGACGTCAACCAATACGTACCGGAAACACTTATCTCCTCAGAAATACCATTGCCACACCACCTACATTTAGCTTGACAAAAAATGCCTCTCATAGCCGAGTACTTACTTGTGAACTATAAAATGTAAGGTTACTAAATTAGCCAGTGTGCTAGCTTTGGCAGTATATTTATTGAACTCAGTTTATCCATATGAACGGGAACTTAACCAAGAAATAACAAAAACATAAACTCCATATAATTTAATTGACCATACAATTATCCATAAAAAATATTAAGATTGAATAAAAATTACGATGTTAAATTGACGAGACCTCTAATCAGACACATTTGTTACATGTATATTTGTTTATTAAGTAGTTTTTTATGGATAAAAATTTTTTAGTATCATAATTTATGTAGCGTTTATCCGATTCTAGCTCTTGCGCCATGAAAAACCAAACAATCCAACCCAAATTATCTAGTGTGGGCACCTATCAAAAAGAGACCACGAACAACCTCATAGCACTCGAATCCCCCAAACCAACCGATTGTGGGTTTTGGAGGCAAGTACAAAGGGTCTCGCATTAGGATCGTAGACTCTAAAATGAGCTGTTTGTCAGAGTTTAGAGATGGGCATAACTGTTATTTTATGATACGATAAGTCTTAAAGGTTATTGCTAGTGTATTATTACAGTTATAATTAGCAACTCATATAACAGTTTTGTTTCGGTTAGATTTTAGTTAGTAATTAAATTCAACGGTTATATTTACCTTTTAGAAATTGATATTAGCAGTTGTTTTTAACATACATTGATTGTTTGAATTTATCATTAAGTAATTAGTAATAAATTTGTTTATGTAGCTTTTTATTTTGATAAAAATGTTTACAAATTTTAATTTTTTTAATTTTAAATGTAATTCGATTTAAATTGTTTTTATGCTATCTCATTAACATATATAGATAACTGTTAACATCTTTTTTGCTGACTGTTATTTTACAATAACACTGTTATTTAAACTGCAATCGAAATAACAGCCTAGCACTACCAGAGTTCACGTTGACTCGAACCCAAGCATTTTCCCTTGTACTCTGGATTCGCCTAATTGCGAAGACTGTCTCAACACTGTGAATCCGACAGATCACGATGTGTTCGTCCATATCGGAAACTGGTTACATTACATGTTACAGTTCGAATAGTAAAAACCATGTCACACTAACATGGTCCTAAACCACGACTATGGTCCAAACACCCGATCGTAGCCCGTTGTGTTTCTATATTAATTAAATACCTACCTACCAAATATCCGATCGTAGAGATGAGCTGTTATTCCGATAGCAGTTTAAGTAACAACTTTTATCGAAAATATGACCAGTTACCGATGAATGGGATAGCAGCGAAACAATTTAAATAGAATTAAATCTTGTTCAAAAAATTGAAATTCGTAAGAATATTTGATAAAAATAAAAAGTTGAAATTACTATATTTAAAAATTACTTAATGGCTAATTAAGACAGTTAATAACTTTTGAAACTAACCGTTATTGCCAAATTTTAGCTGTTGATAAGAACTATTAAATATTTTTGAAAACTGATGTTAATAATAAGTGTTATCACAAATTAGCAATAACGTCCTTATGAAATAATAGTTTTTTTCCGTGTCATCCCCGCGCACGAAATCAACGATATTTGAAATATGAGCGACATCTAGTGAACCTTTTCAATACTAAATGACAGGGCAAAGATTGAATAATATAGTTATGGTATTGGAAAGCACTTTGTCCGCCATGTTGTTTTACTTGTCAACTGTCAGTGAGAGTTACCTATTGCAAAGCATTCTCTCAACTATAGTCTTTTATCGATTTATTAAACAATTTTTCGATGGACTATGATTGTGTCATCACAACAGAACTATGATTCAAAATTTGTCAAAATATATTTATAAAAACAGAGAATAAAAAATGCATTTACCATAAATTTTTCTGATCTTTCTACTGGTTTTACCAGTAAAATATTCTTTGTGAAAAGCTTTATTTTAAGAGCGATAACGAAAAATCTAAAAAATGGGGTGATTTTGAACCACAGTTGTGTGAATTTACAGAACGCAATTCATTTATTAAATCTATAAAATGAGATGTGTGAGTGAGCAAATATGTTCCCATTCTCAGAAAACTGAAGTCGAAAATCCTTCTCAAAATAAAAGGGTACCATTGAAAGTTCAAAACGTCATTAGTTCGTCCTCTAATCTGGTTAAATCTGACTTCATCAGTGGTGCAATAGAGAGTAAAATAATCTTTCGTCTTTCAGATAAATTTTATTAAGTTTTATAAAATGCCATCCTTACTAATGATTCGTCTCTGAAAGACTTAACGTTTTTGAATGTTACGGCTGATAAGTAAACGAGTTTAAGACAGAGCAATAATCAAAATGACAAGTTTTTGGTACGTCTTATGTATTATGTTGATTTCTGTTTTTTGCGTTAAACCAGGATCAACTCTTCATTTGAAGTGTAAAGCTTTCTTTCATTAAACATTTTAGTTGATGGCAATTGCATTGTCTAAATATTGAATTCCCTTTAGATAAAGCTGTAAATGTAATTGATGTAAAAACATTTCGTGATAAGGGAATATTTTAATATCTTACGATAAAAAAGAATAAAAAATTTTGAGAAATACTAAAATAAATGTTTAGGACTATTTCATAGAATAAATAAAAAAAGTAATTGTTTCAACGCATTCAATTTCTTTTGGTTATTTTCAAAGGATTGTTTATGAAACATTTATTCAGAATTTAGAAGTAGAAAATGTTTGTGTTTAAAGTAACATAAAAATAAAGTGAGGATTGAATGTAATATAAGAAACACTAATAAGATGGATGGTATAAGCTAATATAAAGTTTAAATATAAGTCATACGTCACAATCTGTAATAGATTTAATGGAAGTAAACATTTTTCAGTTTTATATATAATTAATTTTAAATAAAAATGTTACATCCTCTGATGAAATAAAAATTTTGATGAAGGATATTTTTGAATTGTGATTTCCATGTAAAAAATATCTTGGAAATAGCGCCATCAGCATCATAGATTTAAATGCGCCATTTATTTTTAGATTACAAATTTTATTTCTGTGGGGAAAGCAGATTCATGTACACTCTCAACCCTAAATCACTATTGTTTATTATGTTACAAATAGCTTTAAAAGCTTTGTAATCTTTTATCATACAAAATTTATGAAATCAAAAACACTTCAATTATATTGTTTGAATAAATATAATATCTCACTATATTACATATTTATTCTACTTAAAAGATGAAAAATTAAATAAATTACTAATTATTCTGAAATTTTAACATTTTAGTCAATTTCATTCAACGTTTGTTAAATAAAGCAAAGTTAAACAAACACCATATGAATAACGTACAGACTAAACTATATAATGCTCTTTTGAGACAGAATCATGCATAATGTTTGTGGTGGTGGTTCTAATTAATGGTTCTATCATAATTCCGGAATATTTTATATGTACAGAGAGGCAGTTAAAAACAGCAATGCGATTCATTATTGATTTTGTTTGTATAAATTGTCCTTATAGTATTGCTTTTTTTTAACCTTTCTTCAGTTATGTTATCAACGCTGGCATAGTCAAACACTAGATTTTTAAAACCCTGCTTTATGATGTGTGTTGTGTTAGAACAGACAAAACATAATTGTAAATTACTGTACATTCCATTTTCTACACAATTTGGATGTTTTTGTTTTAAGAAGTTGAAAAATTGCTTAACAATGAAAACTTATTTCTGTATGAAATGGTGTACATTGTGATACATGAATCTTCTGTCTTTTGTTTTCATATAATGATGATACTTCATGTAAACTCATTTACATTATGTATATCTACATAAATGATTTGCTCATTAATTGATGTCTGTATTTACATAAGTGCAATATTTTTATTTCATTTACTCTATTACATTTTTGTGTTAGTTGATCTTGAAATGTTTGTCAGAAAAGAAATACATATACATTATTATAGATCAATGTATAAAAATGTGTTTTTAATTTTTGTATGGGGTAAGATTCGAAACGTGATTTAATTTTTTTCACGATGAAAATTCTTTCTCTGTACCTAAAATGTTTAAACAATTTTTACTGTCTGGAACATTTAATTGTAAGAATTTTGTGAAAAAATTTCTTGATTAAATAAAAGTAGAATCTAGTCATGTTTGATGTACTTAGAAATTTTCTAGATTTACTTTTATGCATATGTTGTTTTATTTTCCTGTTAACTTATAGACCTTATGACTCATATTATTTGTATCATACGGTATACGGCAATAATTTGTATCATACGCATTCAAAAAATATTTTCTCGATTCATTTTTCCCTAAAAAGCATTCGGTAAATTACTATTTTCTGTATCAGATATTCATTTTCCATTTTGCAGCGCATTTATTTCTCAGTTTTAGAATTTGCAAATATTTCATCTTTTACTGAAGTCGAATAAGATATTAATTACAATAATATTAACATATCTGTGATGTTTTGCATAACAAAATTTATTTTCAGCAATCGTTTTGTTTGTATTACCTCTATCGTGTCAATGTAAAATAGTTTTCCTTCGATGGATTCTTTATACTACTGGTTTTAATATGTAATTATCTATATAGATATGTATTTCACTATTGTCCGTGACACAGAAATTGACGTTATTTGTTTACTGTCGAATGGCAACGGATAGGAGTATAAAATCTACCGTTACGGTATTCCTTAGCCAATTTAACAGCTTGATTTGTGCAATGGGATTACAGAATATTTCCAAAACTTAACGGGGGAGTTCGCCACTTTAATGAAATTTTCTATTGTCTGATAACAGAAAGCAATGCGAAATCTGGAAGATACAAATCAGCACAAAAAAGAGAATATGAATGAAACTAGGTATAGCGTCAAAAATTTGCTGAATTACCTTTTGAATGGGAGGAAATCGAAGACCTTTAGAGCCTGTCTATGGTAACATGACTTAGTTCTGTTTTTTTCCATACATTTTATCGAATATAAGAATTGATACTAATAAAAGTAAGCGAAATGCTGTTACATAGTTTACGATGATTTTATTTCATTTAGAAGTATGAAATTCATTTATGTGAATATAGGTGCGATATTTATTATAAATAGGCTGCAATAAGGTATGAAATGTGAGTAATGACACTTTGCCGTCAATAGATATAAAGAAATAAGAAAGTGTAGTACAGATGTTATGCGTGAGTCTACTAATTTGAATAAAAAGTCCCTTCAAAAGTTCATTTCTTTCCATTTCAACCTTAAAGGGGAAATAATTTCATGCTTTAATTTATCATCTCTTATGCTATCAAGAGCCATTACCTTCACATGAAAACTATTCAATGCAACTTCCTAAAATCACTTAGGCAGATTCAAAATTCTATTAGACAGCCAGGCATATTCTTAATAATCCCGGTTGTGCAAATACATAGCAGCGACACTTCCACACTGCGAACCGCCATCACAAGGCGATAAGGAAGACTGATTATCTAATTTGAGCGGCAGGATGGACACAACGACACACCGAAAATGACAAAACGACGCCAGCTTTTCGAAAATTCTTCCTCGCAGTAAATAGTTAGGAAAGACTTTCGGCGAACGGGCGTATGCTTTTCAAGTCTAAATTAAAGACAAACGTGCTCTGCTCTTTGGCGGCATAATATGCTTCAAAGAACTTGGTATGCAAGGCAATTTCGCCATTTTGCTGGAGAATGTCTTTTCAAGAGAGAGCGATATAAGTGGCTGCCTCTCATAATTCTTCTCCCCAATATCTCCGCTTGCCAATGGCTGCGCTTTTTCAAACTATCCGCCAAGGAGTGACTGATATTAAAGCACATATGAGCCAACAAAGGCGTGAGCCTTTTGTTGTTGACTTTTATTTCTTTGTTCCTTTATTGTACTCTATTCAAAAGAACAAGAGCTTGGGATTATGGAAGTTGAAGGGGTCCCTACTTATGGAGAGATGATCTAGATCGTTTTATTTCATAATAAATCGACTTGCACGACATCCTCAGTTGACATTGATAGATTGTTTATATATATATATACACGTTAATGAATCATCGTCAAGTTATGGACATACAAAGAAAGTTTTACAAAAACAGAATAGAGAAATATACCCAAGTTTATTTTATCCCAATGCCCGGAGAATTGTGAGCATATCCTTCATGGCACAAAGGCGGTTTCGTAAACTACTTTGCGTTATCCTGGTGCACCACTGGAGGTGAATTCACGTTGCACCTCACATTCTTACCATCCATTCTAGGCACAACTCGTTTACAGAGAGGCCACACTTTCATTCAGTACGGACAAACATACAATATTTACCTCGGATTCGAACCAAGAACCTTTCGATCTGGAAACCAGCACCATGACCACTAGACCGATTGATCGGTTAGCGCATAGGCATGATATACAAGTAGACAGAGTATTGCTATTGTGAGAAGCTTTGGAAATAGTGGCCAACATGTCGATAGGAGCCACGTGACTGTTCTGTCAAAAATTGACTGGCCGATTCCGCATTTTATCCGCGTTAGGCGATATAACGTCTTATGACAGGGTAGATATGTGAATGCGCATCTCTATAGAGAGGTTATAGAAATGGTGAAATCAACAAAATCTACCATGTTGCGCGGGCCAATCAGATGATGAATCAATGGATGGGCGTCTTATGAACCAATCAGATGATGAATGTTCGTTTCCACCCAGCAGATGAAAGTAGCCCAAGCGTCACGTTACCACCAGTTTGTTCACATGAAAATGTTACCATTATTTACTCTACTTTTATTTCTCCTCTAAGGTCTAGAGGTCAGGAGACTGGCAATATCTGAATACACCCAGAGAAATTTAGAAGAATTAAACCTATACCTTCTACAGGCGCGAAGTTTGCTAGAGTAGTAGGAAATCCTACTGAAACACGAAGTTGATAAATACAAATCTTAAAAACAGCTGCGTTAAGAAATATTGTGATTTTAGAAACTTGCACGGCAGTATGGCAGATTGAGTAGAATGAATAATTGTCAGGAGTAATGAATTGAATTCCATAACCTCAACTTTTAATTAATTGCATGTATATATAAATTTGGTATCACCCTGTTCTAAACTTATTCTCATAAACTCTCTACTAACAATGATTGCGATTTTTCAAATTATTCGTCAAGGCCTGATTGATATTAAGGCCACACGAGCAAAGCTAGGTGTGAGCGTTTTAGTGTTGCACCTTTATTATTCATTCGTTGTATTAAATTCATAAGATCAGACGTATACAATCAACGCAGTTCAAAATTCTACTTTTAGAATGTTTCTCAAAATATTTATATTTTTGATTACACTTATCTAAATGACATCTTCAGTCGAGAATATAAGTATTGATAAGAGCTGCAGATAGGAAAGATGTGATTAAAACATTGCAAACCACATGGTGAAGAATAGAGTGAATGCGTATCAACCCTCCTGGTGGTTGTCTCGACGAGGTATTTTATCATTAGCAAAATTGACCAGATCTTGATGGACGAGATATCTCGTCATTAAGAGCAAAGTGACCAGATCTTGATCTCGTCATAAAGAAATCGACAAAATTCTGATGACGAGATATCTCTCCATTAGCAAAATTGGATAGATATTGACGGACGAGATATCTCGTTATGAGCAGAATTGGCCAGATCTTGAACGAAACATTTCGTCGAAACCACTTGGTGGGCTACTTCAAAATGTGCTAATTGGGCTTCGAAATAAACCATTGATTCATTGTACAAAACTGGCATATACATTTGCAAAGCGCTTTGAAAAAAAGGTAATTGAATATTCTTTCTTCACACTTAGTCTCAAAACTCTAATTGATGAATAACAGCAACCATCGGAATTTGACTATTTTCCTCTTCGTTTGAAGCTTGCTCGGTACAGCTTGACCAGATCTGGCCCTTGCGCCATGAAAAACCAACCAACTATCCTATTCGTTTAAGATCTAGTTATACCACGTGTAGCGAAAAATGACAGTATGGCGATAAACCAAACCTATGCATTTTCCATGTTGAATAAGCCTACTCATACTGAGAAAGAAATACTGAAATAAAATTAAGATTCTGTGTTTATTTATTATCTGTGTTTGAACGAAATACTAGTTTGAGACTTGAAATGGAACTGTAAATATCTTATATACAAGTCACGGTGATTTTGTCCTGGAATGTGTGTAACAAGAAAGATTTAACCAAAAGGCTGCTGTATTATGTAACTTAAAAGTTATCTTTTATTGAAAATATGTAGTGAAGTAAATTATCTCATGTATATTTTGAAACTTATAATTATCTAAATTTAAAATATAAGAATTCTTATAAACTATCTTAAGAATTTTAAATACAAAATTGGAAATTTTATATCGTATTGTTGAACATATCTCGCAAAAACATAATAGCCAAAATCTTTTCGTAAAGCAATTTGTAAAGGAAGAGTCTCTAGTCATTTTTTGAGTTGAATCTCATATTTTACAAGTGTTATAATTTATTTACCATTGTAAATAAATGTTGAATTCTCTTGTGTAAAATTTTGTCACCTAAAACAATTTTTTATCTTGTCTGTACATAATTATTAATTTCTCACGTCACATTTTGTGACTTTGAGCTATATCATGTATGTTCCTTTGTTTTTGAATATGGTTACAGCTTATATTTTTCCTATATGTGTAAATAATCCACACATTTTATCTTTGAAATTCTATGAAAATAAAACATTCATGCTTTGAAATTGATATTTTTTCTTAAGATTACTAGAAAAACAGTATTAGAATATATTACTAGAAATTTTGATGATGAATGAGATTATGAATGAGATAATGAGTATGAGATTAAATTACTAGAAAACAGTACTAGACTATATTGCTAGAAAAAATAGTAACCTTCCATATCTCTACAGTCTCCGTCGGAATGCTTATTTCAATCACGAACTTTCATTTTTAATTTTTTTCAAAATTAAATCTCAAATTATATTAATTCCAGTAAAACAAGTGGAAACTTCAGACTTAAAATAAAGGATAACCGTTTACTTCTTTAATCATAAAGTTTCATCCTTTAATCATAATATTTGAAATGAAAATACATGAAAGGAAACAAAATGACAATTAATAAATAGTAAAAAAACTATTCAGTGGGCCGATGTGGTCCGCGGGCCTGATAAACCTATTCAGAGAACCATATTTGGTCTCCGGGCTTGATAAACATATTAAGTGCCGTATTTGGTCTCCGGACTGATAAACATTCAGAATGCCGTATTTGGTCTCCGGACTGATAAACATTCAGAATGCCGTATTTGGTCTCCGGACTGATAAACATTCAGAATGCCGTATTTGGTCTCCGGACTGATAAACATTCAGAATGCCGTATTTGGTCTCCGGACTGATAAACATTCAGAATGCCGTATTTGGTCTCCGGACTGATAAACATTCAGAATGCCGTATTTGGTCTCCGGACTGATAAACATTCAGAATGCCGTATTTGGTCTCCAGGCCTGATAAACATACACAGTGCGTCAAATAAGTTTTAAGACTGGGTCTGTAAAAAGAAATGGAAACAAGAAATTAATACCTGTTTTGGTTTTTTATTCAAAATAGGACCCTCCGGCTTCAATGCACTTTTTACAGCGATTTATTAATGAATCGAACGCCTGTTGTAAATCACTTTGTGGAATGGCCTGCAAAGCACGCGTCGAAGCTTCTTGTATGGTCGAAATATCCTCAAAATAACACCCTTTTAACTTCATTTTAAGTTTTGGGAATAAGGAGTAGTCACAGGGTGCTAAATCAGGTGAATACGGTGGATGGTTCAACACACAGCCATTATTTTTTGCCAAAAATCGACGAACAATAAGGGAGGTGTGATTGGGTGCATTGTCGTGTAACAAACACCAACTGCTTTCAGTCCATAGTCTGGACGAATGCGACGAATTCTGGCCATCAAACGCTTTAAAACAGCTAAGTATTATTGACCTGTAATTGTTTGTGCAGTTGGAACAAATTCTTTGTGGATAATACCTTTACTATCGAAGAATGTAATGAGCATTGTTTTGATTTTGGATGGAACTTTTCTTGTTTTTTTGGCTTGCGGTGAATTTGGTGACTTCCATTCCGCACTTTGTCGCTTTGTTTCAGGATCATATTGGAAACACCAGGTTTCATCACCTGTAACAATGGACTTCAAGAAGTTTGGATCGTTTTCAGTGGCTGAAATAATGTCTCTGCAATGTGCACTTCTCATTGCTTTTTGTTCAGGGGTTAAAGTGTGTGGAACAAATTTAGCACACACTTTTGTTTTGCCCAAATCTTCATTCAGGATGGTTCGAATTGTTTCTTTGTTGATGTTTAAAGAGTCTTCCATCATTCTCAGTGACGCACAGCGATCGTTTGTTACGAAATTTCGTACTTTTTCAATAACTTCAGGTGTCCTAGATGGAATTGGTCTTCCACTACGCTGATCATCTTCTACCGTATCTCTACCGTCCAAAAAACGTTTGTGCCACACAAAAACATTTGATCTACTTAAACAACAGTCACCGTAAACTTGTTTCATGAGTTGGTATGTTTCCGAAGCACTTTTACCAAGTTTTGCGTTAAATTTAATTACAGCTCTTTGCTCCATCTTAAAAAATCAACATGAAAAAAATTCGCTTCAGCAATGAACACTCGCCTTCTCTAAGCTACTTAACGAAATGCGCACAACTTGTTGGCAGTGTGCCAGCAGACGATGGACGTTATGACGCATGCGCATTTACACTCACTGCGCCATTACAACCAGCGCTCTGGGACGAGTCTTAAAACTTATTTGACGCACTGTGTATTCAGGGTGCCATATTTGGTCTCCGGATCTGATAAACCTATTCAGAGTGCCGTTTTTTTCCGGGACCGATAAAGACATCCGGAGAGCCGTATCTGGTCTTCGGGCTTGAAAATGATATTCGGAGGACCGCATCTGGTATCCAGGCTTTATAAAGCTATCCGGAGGGCCGTATTTTGTACAGGCATGGTAAACCTATTAGCTACAATTCGTTTATTTTTCGTGAGAGGTTTTTGTGGACGTCACTTGACCGTAGACCAGGACAATCACTATTTCGGAAATAGCTAAAAATATCAATACGAATAACAAATGTACAGATATTTAACTTAAAAGATTATAATGTTTTCTAACCAAATAGGGATGGATTATCTCAAACAATATTTCAAAATTCAGTATGTGTCTACCTACCGATTTGGCAACTATCCATTCGCATTTCAATTTTCGTTCATGATGAAGAAAATCAATACATCACAGTCAGACTTAAGAATAAGCAGAGTGTATACTGAATATTAAAACAAAAACAGTTTGCCTCTTGGAAATAAGAGCATTTGAAATCGTTCCCTAAAGCTGTTTCCCTCTTGGCGGATTAAAATTACATTTCGTTCCCTGAGAGCTCGTAATGTTATTTACGAAAGCATTCTGTTGCTATCCATATAAAGTATTTAACAAACTTCCATTAATATTCAAAACATTCAGATGAAAGAATTAAAAATTCATATTTTGATCTTATTAATGCATCGGATTGCATATTCACTCTAAAGCTTTCCCAGGTAATAATTTTTAATCTGGTTTAATTTGGTTCACACAATCTGAAATTGTAAATCCCATGTTTTAGTTTAACATGGGATTTACTGTTTCAGAGAGAAAGAATGAAGAACAATTTTTCAGCACCACATTCTGTTGAAAGTCATCTGAATCAGCTTATTTCTTTTGTCAAAATTTGTAAACAGGAACTAGAAAGTAAAATAGTTTAGCCAATTTGTTTTCTTCATGACTTGCTACAGATTTAATTTTCTGTGAAGGTAAATAGATAGTTAATTAACGTCGCGTTGGAGCAACAGAACGGACTATTGGCGACGCTCCGGGATCAATGGGAAAGACCCGAGAGCAACGCCTCGTAATTTTGAAACCACGGTCAGATAGCGAGAACACATGAGCTAGCACCCCACTCTCCAAACTTCCACATCACGCCAGCATGATGACATTTGAGACCACGACAGATTTAATGTGAAACCAGCCCCTTGTACTCGACGGTCCTTGGTTGGACAGTTTCGAACTCGCAATATGTTACTCTTCCAACCGGGCTATGGCCGCTCCCTGAAATAGAAGGATCTTAAAATATGTAAATACACATATAAGTGCTCATATAAAAATATATAATAGTTTATGTATAAGACTTTTCTTTAAGCAGATATTTAAAATGTGACACCCTTGCTTTTTCATGTTGATATGAGAAATTTCAGAAAAACATACAAAAATTCTTACAAGCGAATTTAGAGTTCAGCACTTTGGACAGCAACTATCTGTCGGTGTTTCTCTGAACAAAACAAAACTTTTATGGCACTTTCAGATTTTACCAACTTTTGTATAACGACTTATTCCTAATGAAGTTTAAAGATTGTTTAAATAAGAAATAATATTATATAGAAAAAGCATACAAAATTCCTGTACCCGCTAATATAGAGTTCAGCTCTTTGGACTGCCCGAATTATAATCCCTTGTCGGTATTTCTATGAACAAAACGAAATTTGTGACACTTTCAGATTTTATAAGCATTTTGTATAATGGCTTATTCTTTTTCATAAAAAAAGGAATTTCTGATATTTTAACTCGTTTATCCTTTTGTCACACTTTTCTGATATAGATCCTCAAATAATTTTAACCCCACAAGTGATCTATAAAGATCTGATCAATTTTGCTAATGGCGAGATATCTCTTCATCAAGTTATTGTCTATTTGTCGATGATGGCAAGATAAAGATCTGGTCAGTTTTCTTCTAATGACGAGATATCTCATCCATAAAGATTTGGTCAGTTTTGCTAATGACGAGATACCATTCTTTGAGATAACCATCTTTCCATTCTTTGAGATAACCACCAGAAGGTTAAAGATAAATAATGTGAACGAAAATGAATCACACCTGAACACAATCTCTATAGTATATGGGTACATAATCAACGTAAAAATAGAATGGAAGAGGTCGTAAATAGTACAATATACGTGTTATTGATATCTTATCAATTATATGATACATTGAAAACAAATATGTATTGATATATGTATACACAAATGTTAAAATACATATTAAAAAATGTAAATTATATCTTTTCACGCTGTTACTTAAACAATAGAAATTGACAAGGCTTGAAATGGAGTCATTCGATAGTACGCAGTGTACTTTACCTTAAAACAAAAGCACATGCAAAATTCACAACTCTCAATAGGTAAAAATTAATGCAAAGTATAAAATCACTTGAGTTTACAAACTACACAATCGAGATTTTTATTCACTTCTAGAATTAGAATCTTGTCTCAACTATTCAAAAGTAATTATGCCTTGAGATGTCAATTCTTTCTTTTTGGAAAAATCACTAATATGCAATGGAACAAATGCGTATTTAATGAAACTAAAGGGGAAATCCCTAAAACTCTAAATAAAAATCACAAAGCAGAAGTTAATGAATCACATAATTCTGCTTTACGGGACGGAACATGGTCAAGCACCTTTAACGATTTAGAAGAACACAATTTTTAAATTTCAAAAATGGTAACTTCTTATTGGTTTTTTGAATGGCATCGAACCGTGTGCAAATATATGCATGGATGTAAACATGAAAGGATTCAAATTGCTCTTGGTGGATACACCGAATGCAGCTGTCTAAACATTTGTTATTAAAAGGTTGGTTTGGGGATGAATAATTTAGAGATCATTAAACAAAGTATCATTTTCCATTTGTGTAAACAGTAAACGTTGTGAGTAGCTTCCACCACAATCTCCTCAACCAATAACTTTAATAATGAATTGACACTTTCTGTGAAACAAAAACCCCTTTTAACAGCAAACGTTTGAAGTGACGTATTAACGAAATTATTCTTATGAAGAGCACAGGCAAAATGAGTTCCACTGATCCTCCAATTCCTTTTAGCCATTTCAAAATTTATACTGGAAAGCAATGTTCTGTTTTAGATGAAGATGAACCAATCTAATTTCACCTTAACAGAAAACACATTTGAAATAGAATTTAGGATTAGGTAGCCCGATAACATTACACAAAAAGGTAATCTACTTGACCATTTAATTTGAAATTGTTGGATTGCCATTATTTCGAATTACGATAAGAAAAGACAGTCATCACTACAAAAACATATTTAAATATAATTATTTTGCTACGTGAAGTAAAAACCATAAAAGTTTTCACCTAAGAAGCAATTTAGCATTATCACATTTTCGTTATCTAAAGAGTATATAAGTTTACTTTGATTTCATTGTGAGCATACGAAACACAAAAATTGAGAGTTCATAAAATTTATTATTCCTGTAGTAAAATATATTACAACCTTACAAACAAAATTCAAACACCTAATTTCCCATGTTGTTTCTTGGAACCTCACTTAAATATAAATATCAAAAATTTAATACTGTATTTACAATACTGTTAAATTATGTATCCCAAAATAATGCGCAAAATTAAATTGGTTCACAACATTCAAATTTTCGTCTTTTTTATATTGTTTTGTATACTGTTCCTTCATTTCTGTAGTATTTATTGTGTGGATTTCAAATTCCAAGGAACACAAACACAATATAGTATATAGAGATCACTTTATGATTGCAATTGGGAGAGTATCCATTATAAATTGGCCATTTCTTTGAAGACACGATACATCTAATCTTATTGCAAATCCCTGCCTCGAATTCTTGGACAAAAATATTTTTTTCAATTCAGTATCTTAATATAGATACATTTCAATGAAAACATAATCTACATTTATATGGAAATGGAACTTTCGATATTTCAAATGTACCGGTAATATTCAAAGATACGAAATGCAATTTGCTTTTCTACATCCGTTTCAGATCAGATCTGACTGCATTAGAGAAATATTTGACTAGAAGAGAGGAAGCGAAATAACTTGCTAAAAAATAATTGAAAAACTGGGAAAAAGAGTTCTAAAAACATTTTACCAAACTTTATATTGAACGAAAGAGATCAAAATCATATATCACCTGTAGGAAATGTAGGATTTTTCTGTATCGCGTCAATACTTCTACTTTTTAAAATAGTTTGTACATAAATGATTGTGTATATTAATAAATATCTCTATACACTCACTTCTAAAAGTTAAGCATGAAGCGGTAAAATGCGAAAAAATCGACAAGTACAGCTTTGATTGACTCAAAATGCCGCAGGAAAGTAGCAAATATGTTTATGCATGAAACAAAACAAAGAATTACATACAAAGATGAAAACAATATTGAATTTTCATTATAAGATGAAGTATATAAGATGAAGTCATTTTGGAGTCATTAACAAAAGGATGTTTAAATCCAAAACGAACAAACAAAACCGACATTAATAGGATATGTGACCACCCGTCATCCTCATACAAACTTTGCAACGTGTGACCATGCTTTCCATGAGGTGATCAGCCACCCCAGAGTCAAGTAATCGCCATTCCTCCTGTAGAGCAGTTTGGAACTCTGTGAGACTGAGTAGGGTGGGAAACGTGCAGACACAGCAAGGCCGAGGGCATCCCAAAGATTTTTAATGGGATTAAGGTCGGGCGAGTACGCCGGCCAATCCATACGCGCAATCCCTTCACTCTCCAGGTAGTCGTCAACGATGTTGACTCGATGGGGACGCGCATTATCATCCATTAAAACGAAAGCATGACCAACTGCTGCAGCGTACAATCTCACAGTGGGTTCTAGGAATTCATCCCGATACCGAACATCCGTCACAGAACCCCGTCTATAGATATGCAGGTCGGTGCGATATCCCCACGAAATACCTGCCCACACCATGATGTCTGATTGGGCCAACGTTATGTTCACGGATGAGTCGAGATCTGGCTCCAGGACAAATCTCGACTCATCCGTGAACATAACGTTGGCCCAATCAGACACAGTCAAATTCACATGTTGCCGACACCACTTTAATCGTGCCCCTCTGGATTGGACGGATAGAGGAACACAGACTCGTGGTACCCGGGTGTACAGTCCATTCATGTGTAGCCTTCGGCGAGCAGTAGTGGCAGATATCGTCTTACTAATAGACGCTACAACCATAGATGTCACACGTGTGGAGGTCGCTCTTCGATTCTGCTTGGCTAAAACAGCAATATGTCGATCTTCCGCGGGGGTCGTAACCCTTGGGCGATCGACCACAGGTCTTCGGACAACTGTTTGGCTTGTTTGGAATTGTTTCTATAATCGTGAAATGACGGAATGATGAACGCCGAAGAAAAGAGCAACATGTGTGGTTGATTGTCCTGCTTCAAGGCGTCCCACAGAACGCCAGCGCTCACTATCTTCCATTTGTCTTCTGGAAGCCATAAAAACACGTCTGTCTTGAAAACTAATCGTACGAAGTTCTAAACACTTTTTATCGGCTCTTACATGAAACTCCTCTAACCCTTCACAATGCTAGCTTCTTATACGACTGCCTTTTTTTGCATATTTCTCGACACGAAACCGTGATTGGCTGTTACAGAACATATTTGCATACCTCTGCAGCGAAATGCAGCCTCTCAAATTCAGATTGGCTTCCGGAAATTAACATTTTCCTCTTAACTTTTGGCATTGAGTGTACTTCGCTAACGTGCGTGGCACAAAAAATGATGCTAGTTCAATCTGTCGTGACCTCAAATGTCCTCACGTTGTCAAGGAGTGAGAGATTGGAGAGTGAGGTGCCAGCTAAGGTGTTGACCTCGTCATCTGACTGTGATTCAAAATTACGTGGTGTTGCTCCAGTGCGACTTAAATTCAACTACCTACCCACCAATTATTGTTCAGTGGTTTGTTTATATTAGACCTTGTCAACCAATCGGTCTGGTGATCATGGTGCTGACTCCTAGATCAAAAAGTTTCTGGTTTGATTCCAGGGTTAGGCATGGATATTTATCAGTCTCTATAAACGGGCTGTACCTTGTGTGTATGCAGTGTATCGTGAACCCATTCCCATTGGGCCACCAGTGTAACGACAAGTGGTTCACGATTCCGCCCTTGTTGAGCCATGATGACTAACGTTCAATTGGAAGTGCTTTGGAAAAAATAATTATCACATTTCTGAAGACAATTTAAATCCGTTTCATAATCTATAAGACCTATTTCAACGGGATGATGCTTTCTAGCTTCTGAATGTCATAGTTGTGCTGAGTCACAGCCGCTTACTGCAAAATTATTGGAACCTTTGGTAATCCATAGATTAAATAAACTTCCTTTTCGGATAACAAAAGCTAATTTTTCATCTTACGTTGTTGCCATTGCATTACTTTGCTTGATGTTATAATCTATTTTAATTACAACTCCGCGTATATAGATGTTTCTTATTTTGTATGTAAAACAAAAATAAATGTTTGGAGTTAATTCGATTGAGAAAATTATGTTTGACAAAACCAATTTTAATATTTTTGGCAGTGAAACCCTCTCCAAAGTGTAAGTAAATAATGCATGTAATCACTAGAACAAATAGATATTTATACGTTGGGGAAGGGAATTTAAAAGTGTTTTAAGATTGCGATAACAAGGTATTTGGAGGCACCTGTCTACCTATATTTATATTGAACTTAATTCAAACCAATTTTCTATCTGCTTTTAGTCGTTCTGGCCCTCAGTTCAACAGAAATGGATTTAAATGGCATGGATATTCATAGTGGTTTGAAAACCATTTTAAGTCCTGGTTTCATTAGTCCTCGTGTCGTAGCTTTAATCTCCAAGTGGTTTTGATGACATATCTTGTCCATCAATATCTGACCAATTTTGCTAATGTCCAGATATCTAGTCATTAAGACTGCCGATTTTTTTTATGATGAACGAGATCAAGATCTGACCAGTTTTTTCGAATGACGAGATATCTCGTCCATCAAGATCTGGTTAGTTTTCTTCTAATGACAAGATGCTCGTCGAGGAAACCATAAGGAAGGGAAGTAGGTATTTAACAAACATCACACTGGAGCAACACAACGGGCTACTGGTGACGGTCTGGGATCAAACCAGAACGGAAAGATCTGATGAGAATGCCCCGTAATTTTGAGCCACGGTCAGATGACGAGGTCACACCTGAGCTGGCATCCCACTCTCCAAACATCCACACCACATCAATGTGAGGACATTTGATGCCCGACAGATTTAACATGCACCAGTCTCCTTTGTACACGACGGTCCTCAGTTCGATTCGAACTCGTAACCCTCCGGTTGCAAATCCGTTACTCTTCCAACTGGGCTACCGCAACCCGACAACCACCAAGAGGTCACATCTTTCGACTTGGATTAGCTCACTCTTCTTGATGTATTCTTTGTCGCCTAATAACCCTGGAGATCGCCGTGTCTCAGTGGGTTTTCCCACTGCACTAGCAACCTGCGATTTGTATGCGGCACAGGTTCGATTCCTCCCTAAGTGCTTTCCTCTCTTCTGTGTCAGTAAAGGTTTCCTTATCAATAACGTAAGGGACAGTAAAGTTTTCAACTGCTACTTTGCAAATGGATGTGGGGAAATGATACAAAAGGTACGTCGAGAGTTCCCGAACCGTTAAATAAAACTCAAACCATACGAAGAATATAAGCAAATAATAAAACAAATCTTTGAACTGGAGTGGATCACTGAATTTTTTGCATCACTGCATTAGGCGCCATGACACATAAGGGTAACTGAAAACTCAAAAAGAGAGGATTTGATCCTTTGCAAGCAGTATGACCATCTTGAACACTGATACAGGCTTCGCACCGTGCTTGTATACAGAAAATAAGGTTGCGGACGAGTTCATGTGGTGTAGCAGCACGCATTCCTTTGTTAAAGTCGCTGACGTAACGATTCCAAAATTTGAATATACACCTGCTCCATTCTGAATAACACCTGTTATACGAATCACCACAGATTATTTCTTTCTTCTTTGAGGTCGTAAACTTCAAAAATAATGATTTTCCTTAAGTTTTTCTTGCCAGCGTACAATCCATAAGCTAGCATTGAAAAAAATATTTTTGAGTCAAAAAAGTCTTAAAATTCAGCTTGGTTTCAACGTAGTGTATAGGATTCACAGAACACTACTTGTATGTTTACATGGAAAAGAAAAAACTTGAAATCCCTGTCACTAAGAAGCGGAAAACGATAAATTTATATAAGAGGAGATATAAAGCTATCCAAGATTCATTCAGCCGAATAAAACTCTTTTCCTTCAAGCTGGATTTAATAAAAAATTTATCAAAGCTCTGGATAAAATTGTTCAGTCTCAGTTAACTGAAGCAAAACTTTTCGGAATTAAGCTAATATAACCTAAAGGAAATCATATCTGAGACGAAAAACCCAAAAGGAAGCAACTTAAAATCGAAATTCTTGACTCCAAATAGACGAAAATTCGTTCTGCTCTTGGAGATGTTTTTATCCACTGAGGGGCTCATACGCATATATTCGCTCTGAAAAATCTAGTCTTCCTACTTGACTTCCATCCAGTTTTGCACTTCCAACCAATAAAATTTTTCTTAGTGCTTTCTCAACCAATAGAATTGGTTATTTAGTCATATGTGTTGTGATTGGACGTACTACACACCTCGGAAATCTTGTGACGTTCAGAAGGTAAAGACTATCGTAACATTTGGGCATTATATAAATGACACCATTACAAGTTCACATCATTACAAGTTCATCTACAAGAACATGTAATGTAACTTACAACTACTTTCATTATTTTTCGCTAATAACTCGATAAGTATAAGTGACAAACAATGGAATTATTTTTTCCATCAGAAAAATGGTGACAATAAAGTATTCTAACGAGGGACTGCTATTAAAGGAGACGGCTGCTGATTGCATTTTAAGGAGGCTAATATTGATCTAAAAGCGTTTATCCTCCAAACTAAACAATGTATATAACCCTGTTTACATTCATAGCCTTTTATTTTTTCAGAACCCAAGAGTGGCGATAGAAATGTTCTCTCAACTATGCATGGTATTAGAAGTAGATTTAAAGCTTAATATTTCACCACTACTGCTTGGTGATAATCCTGTTTTGTCTGCTCATTTATATTGTGTACTTTTACTACAAGGAGTTAATTCCTTCTATTAACTAAATTTATTTAGTTTTTATATTTGCAGTTCATAGAATTATTTTATTTTAAATATTCTCATTTAGCTCTAATATAGATGTTCATTAGGTTTGGTTTATTTCTTAATTTGACTGCAAAGTTTTGATCTAGTGTTCGCGAATGGAAATGACTGAAATGTTTTTTAACCATTCTGAAAGGCTTGTAATAGTTTCACAGGTAGGTAGTAGAAAGAACGTCGCATTAGAGCAGCATAACGAGCTATTGGTGATGGTCGAAGATAAATCCCGAAGGGAAAGTTTCGAGGATAACACCTCGTAATTTTCAACCCTGGTCAGAGGACCAGATCACACCTGAGCTAGGACCCACTCTCCAAACTTCCACACCACGCCAACGCAAGGAAATTTGAGGCCACGACAGATTTAATGTGCCCTAAATCCCCACGTACACGATTGTCTTTGATTGTATCTTGTTTCGAACACGCTACCCTCCGGTTTCTAATCCGTTACTCTCCCGACCGTGCTACCACAGCCCAATAGTTTTATCATACGAACGTATTGTATGTGCTATAGTTTTAATTTAATAGTTGTATTGTTTATTTTTATGTATATCTGTTTGTATGAACTGTCATTTCAAATAGAAATTTCTGGAATTACTTGGAACTCAATTTGAAAAACTAGAAAAGTTTTTTCATAGCATATTTTGATTTCATATTGCGTGCAATTTGTGCAATAGCTTTATAATAGAACACCTTTTCTCTCTGTATCTGCATGAAATATTCTACTCAATATAGAAATCGTTCTTTATGCCAGATAAGTTGATTCGATCGTAAACTAAACAGATGATTCCTTTCGCGGCACTTAAAACACAAGTTCTTTTGTTCTTCCAATCACAATCGGAATAAATAGCCTTATTAAGGATCTTCACTTTTTATGCCAATTTATTTTTACGGATTACTCGGGATGAAATGAGCTGCAAAGAATGAAGACGTCTTTCTTCCAAGAACGTCGAGAAATCTTTTCCCAAAGAATAATCACTAGTACCTCAAGTACTGGATGAATTCATTAGTGATTCTCTGCTTTTAATTAAAAATATTCGTTGGGGAAATCTGGGGATAATAAAACAGAGTTTACCACGCTAGCTAGTTTACGTCAGGGCGAATGAAGATCAGTTATTAATTATAAAACTTCATGTAAACGAAGGTGCATTAATATTGCTCAATTTCTCAGCTATCCTGCTGTTATAAACTAATTATTGGTGGAGAATAGGATTTTCTCCAAAAAAAAGTCCAGCGCTTTTATTAATAAAATTAACTGATTTTTGTAGAATTTTGAGTACATAAATCGTCATGGCTCATTATAAGTTTATTTAAATTGGTAATTGAAATGAGAAGACATGATTGAAATAGATTTCTGTTTCTGAACTTGGAAAAAAGTAATTGCGTTATGTAAAATTACATTATCATTCTTTATTGTTTCATTTTTCTAAATCCACTCATATGTGTAATTAATTTGGATTATGAAGAATAGTTTCAGAAAACGCCTGTCTTGTGAATTTTAAAAGCGAGCAGACTTGTGTGTTTTGTGGCATTCGAAATCAGAATTAGATTTGTGATGAGAACGGATGTAATTATTTATATTTTATCTTACTTATGAAATGCATACATTTAATGCTTAGATATTGAATTATTTCCTTTACTACCTTCCTATTTAATACACATATTAAAATCTTTAATAAATCCTTGATCTTTGGGATTTTGATGACAATGCTGTTTTTATTTCCTATAAATTTTTACGATCCATGTATTATTTATTTATATTTGAACTTGTATTATGTATTTTCCGTGTATCTAATCTATATACGAACCTATATTTATGTATTATCTTAAACACTTGATTGCATTTAATTTTGTTCTGCAGCTAATCGTTTTGTTCCTTGAGATCCTGGAATCAGTTTGGCTTAGAATAAAATTTATCTATGTAATTAATTCTAAAAGTTACAAAACTAACTAAAGGAATAAAGCAACTACACGCAACTACGGACTTAAAAACACTGAACTTGTGAAACCCAAGTTTAAGCGGATTAAAAATTCATAGAATAGTTTTTATTACATTTTAACGAAATAGGTTAATTAGATTTATGATATATAGAAATAAAGTGATGCAAATGAAGCAATGCTTTGTGAAGTGGACTTTCGTTTCAAGCTTCATTTAAAATTTCATTTCATGTCTTTCTCTTAGTGATTTGTTTGAGTAAACATTGAGAATCATTTGCACTAAAAACAAAATAGCTAAACAGAAAACAATGAAAACTACAAAGAGGGGAATTTTTAGTTCTATGTCTGTTTGTAACCAGTTCCATTAATTAAATAATTCATATCCGTTATGCGCGCTATTTAAGAGAAATATTTAACATTAAGAATTATGAAATGAAAAACTGATGTTAAGAATTAAACCAAACATGTTCAAATATTTATATACAGCAGTATGTCAACACTAATAAAATAGATGTATTCAAATTCTTATTTGAACGATGTTTGCGTATATTTTTGTGTACATATTTATAAATAGTAAGCTATAATTTTGTTATAAATTAATTTGAGGTGAATAAATAGTTATTTCTAAACCACTTTTAACACATGACAGAGTTATAATCTTATAAATTTTGATTTTTGACAATAAATGCCGAACACATGTATTTTCGTAGTTCTTAGTTTCTAGAGGGTCAAACATTATCAACCTTTCTAACTTCGTAAAAAGTCCTCATAGGGTTTTAATTTCAATACAACACTATCAAAATACTGTTTATTTTCAAGGGATTATTGCCACGAAATATAAGTAGGCACATAACTGTTATTGAGAAGAGCTTCAAAAAATGTGACCAACCTATCAACTAGTAATCACGTGACTACTCTGAAAAATTGATTGACTCACCGATTTGGCATCTAATCGCCTCATTTGGCGATATAACATCCTATGACATAGTAGGTGTATGAATGCGTATTTCTATAAAGTGACAACGAAAATGGTTAAATCGCCAGTCTACTGCACTGATGTGCAAAACTTAAGCAACGACTGTTTTTTGCCGTAACTCCGCAAGAAATCACCTGGGAGAGATGTAATTCAGAATACAGAGACAGTATTTTGTACTTAACGGATGAAGAAAGCATACTAGCGCAAAAATTAATAGAACGCATACAGTATGGAATCAAACAAAAAAGGCTTTATCGAAAGAGTAGTGTTGGTACAAATGATTGTCTGCCCTAGAGAGAGAACAACAAACAGATGCCCCTTAGTAGGAGATATGACCTCCATTAACTGCGATGGTTGCTTGGCACCGTCTCTCCATACTCAACACCAGATTATCCAACAGTTGTTGAGGTAAGAGGGTCCATTCCTCAATGAGCACCTGTTTCAGTTGTTGGGTGTACTCCGGCGGATATAATCGTGCCGAAAGGCGTCTCCCCAAAGCATCCCACACATGTTCTATGGGATTTAAATCAGGGGAGTACGCTGGCCAATCCATTCTAGTGATATCTTCACTTTCTAGCAGCTCCTCAACAGCAAGAGTCCGATGTGGCCTGGCGTTATCGTCCATAAAAACGAAGTCTGCACCAATGGCACCTCGGAACAGATGTACGTGGGGGAGGATCACTTGTTGACAATAGCGATCTCCAGTAACAGTACCTCTGTCGAAAATTTGGAGCTCAGTTCGCCCGTTCATCATGATGCTTCCCCAGACGAGCACGCCAGGACCACCGTAACGGTCTCTTTCCCTGATGTTAGTGGGATAAAACCGTGTTCCTACCTCTCTCCATATCAACAGGCGTTGAGAATCGCTTGTGACACTGAAACGACTCTCATCTGTAAAGAGGACGTGACTCCATTGATCAGATGTCCAGTCTTTGTGTTCCTTACACCAATCCAAACGGCGCCGCCGATGGGCAGCTGTCAATGGGATGCAACGTTCAGGACGGCGGGCGAATAGGCCACCTTTATGAAGACGTCTGGCCACAGTAAACCGCGACACTTGTCGTTCCGTTGCCGTACGCAGAAGCTAAGCCAGGTTGACCACTGACTGATATCGATCTCTTTTCGCCTACAGGACGATATATCGGTCATTCATTGGCGTTGTTTTTCTTGGTCGACCACCACTAACCTTTCTTACAGCTGTACCTGTGGTTTGGAAGGCTTTCCAAGATCGTGAAACGACACTTTTGTCGATTCCTAACTCTTGGGCTACACTCGTCACACTACGCCCCTCCTCAAGCTTGCCGATCATTCTACCACGTGTAAAGTCGTCCAGATGGTTTCTTCTAGCCATATTGCACGTACGAAATCACTTGAACTTGCAGCGAATGCCTTTAATAGCGCCTTCGTCCTGCTTTTTATTGTAGTCTTGCACTGCGTGCTCTGACTGCACGCGTTTTGAGTGCCCTCACGTCACCTGTAACGTCCTGTTCCTGATATTTGCATATGAATCACCTTTCTATTGAATTGGGTGTTCATTGTACTGATCGCGACAAGCCCTTTTCTACAATTTCATGGCTTTCTGCTTAAAAATTACGTTGTTGCTTAAGTTTTGCACGCCAGTGTATTATGTTGCTCTGGACCCTTCCCAATCAGATGATAAATCAGTGCATGGGCGTCTTATTCCGTTCCGTGGACCAATCAGATGATGAATGCTCATTTACACGAAAGTAGTCTAAGGGTCGCGTTACTACTAGTTTTGGTCACATGATCCAGGGCACAGTTTCTATTTCTCTCATTCTTATATTTTTTCTGGGTTGACTTTCTTTTCTTTCTGGATTCGACTCCCGATCTGGGCATGGATATTAGTAGTGGTTTGGAACCCAATTTAAGCTGTAGGACCTGGTCTAATCAGTCCTAAAAAATCACCGTAATTTTGCTAAGTAAATCAATTAAGATATTACTGAATAATTAGATAATTGAAACACACACCACTTCCACGTTCGTTGCCCCAAAGCAAAAGGTTTTAAAATAAGGTACTTTTATCGCTTTAGGTACTGTATATAAACTGTTTTAAAATGCGTTAAGCTGAATGAATTGTGAAATATATCTTTCCCATCGGCAAAAGCTGCTTGTGAATTTGAAATTCTTGAATGAAGTTCGGAAGTAAGATTTTAAACTATGCTTTACCGATACTTCCATTTTATTTCCGCAGATGTAATCGAGCTCTCTCTGAGTAATGGAAACCCCGCTAGGTTTGCGTTGCCATTTGGTTATTTCAATAGTAGTTGATTTTCATGAAAGAATGTAACCCAATAAATATACATATTTGAATCTGTAAGCTGCTTTGATTGTTTATACACTGCTGGCCACCCAAATTGCAACACCAAGAAAGACAAGCGATATCACAACAAAATTTATTTTGTAGATAACATGTTGACCAAGTATCAAATGATTAAATTTATAGACTTCTGTGAAGTGTGGTTCCTGCCAAAATCAGTAGCCAGAGTAACCGCCATTGTTGGAGATCACCGCTGCCACACGCCTCGGCATTGATTCAAAGAGACTTTGGATGTGTTCTTGGGGTACAGCAGACCAAGCAGCTTCCACACGTTGCCAAAGTTGATCTGGTGTGGCAGCTGGGGATGTATTCTGGGTCAATCGTTGAGCAACCATGGACCACATGTTTTCTATCGGCGAAAGATCCGGAGAGCGAGCTGGCCAGGGAAGCAATTCAATCTGGCGATTGACGAAGAACCCTTGGACAATGCGTGCCACATGTGGTCGCGCATTATCCTGTTGAAATATGGCTGTGGGCAAGCCCTGAAGGTAAGGAAGGACAACTGGCTCCAACACCTCGGAGATGTAGCGCTGGCTGTTTAAAGTACCGGCAATGCGTACTAGAGGAGTGCGAGAGTGATATCCAATACCGCCCCATACCATAATACCCGGTGCAGGACCAGTGTGGTGGTGCATAACGCAGCTGTTCAGCATCCTCTCTCCACAGTGTCTCCAGACTCGAATCCGACCATCGTGGTGTTGCAGACAGAAGCGTGACTCGTCAGTAAAGACAATTTCATTCCATTCTGCCGTCCACATCCTTCTTTCATCGCACCATTGGCAGCGGAAACGTCTGTGGTTCTGCGTCAAGGGTAGACGAAGCAATGGACGTCTTGCGGACAGACCACTCTGCTGTAAACGGCGTCGAATGGTACGCGCAGACACTGGATGATGCGGTACAGACTGAATGTGCTGTGCTATAGTTCGTGATGTGGCCATACGCACAATATGCCTGTCATCACGTGAAGTGGTGCACTGAGGTGGATGCGATCGAACGCGTCGGTCCGTCGTACCCTCCTGCATCCTACGATCACATATCCGCATTACAGTTGTTTGGTTTCGTCCAACACGACTACCGATTTCCCTGAAAGATAATCCACAATCTCGGTAGGCCACTATCCTTCCTCTGTCGAACTCGGATACTTGATCAAAAGATGATCGCTGTTTTCTACGAGGCATAATTGATCGTTTTTTTGAAAAAACCACAAGAAAAACACAATTGCCGTACTTGAAATCGTCGAAATCTCCAAGCCTTAAATAGCGCTTTGAAGTGGCGCCACAGGCGCGCGTGATGTGCGTCTTCGCTGAAATTCTAATCATTTGCATATCTCACCTCCGCTAATGCATGTTGTAAATATCATATTATTTGCATGCTTCCTTCAGGGTGTTGCATTTACGGTGGCCAGCAGTGTATATAGAACAGAACTATAAAGGGAAGTTGGTCCATATGCAAAAATGCCAGGTCTATAAATAAATGAAAGAAAACAGAATTCCAGATACAAAACGCCATTAGACTGTTGGCAGACGATATTTTTTCACACAACTAGTTTTTTCATTAAAGTTTGTATTTTTAATAATACTTTAGTTTGAATTGACTTTCTAGAGAACGTCTTGTAATGATTCAACAAACTTCAAACGATGCTTACTGTTTTATGTAACGTTGATTATTTATTTATCCTTTCATTCCACTTTTTTTATTGTGCTTTGCTGTGTTTCTCTTTTCTCCAAATAAACCGTTAAGTTTCCTTTCGAATTTTAATCATTTCTACCCAACAATATAAACTCTACCGTTATAAAGTCAAGCAATATTTCCTTAACTCTATTATTCATTTTGCGATACGAAAATGTCTTAAAGTTTAGTAACAATAAAATGAACAAATTAAATATTGCTTCTATGTTAAAAAAACTTTTTTTTTATCCCTCGTCCATCGGTCTCTCGGGGACTTTTGAAGTGAATAAAATATGACTAAGAAACACTATCAACAGTATTTAAATTCTATTATCAGGAGTTTTAGGACCGTCCTTGGGTATCCAGTCATTTCGTCCAGTTAGCATGTGGACAGATAGCTGTCTCTGTTCTCGTTAAACGACTGACCTTTTTGTCTCTATTTGAGGCAACACAATTTTCCGAGCAAATCTAAATTTAAAATGTTTGCTAAAACTAAAACTGTTTTAAAGTTTACACGTTTCTTGTACGAAAGCACATTATCGTTCTGTTAATTTCAGTTTTAGATTTATTAACATGATTCAGTTACAGAAGTGTTTCGCTTTTAACCCTCCTGGTGGTTGTCTCGACGAGATATCTTATCGTTACTAAAACTGACCAGATCTTGAAGGAAGAGATGTCTCGTCATTAGAAGAAAACTAACCAGATCTTGATCTCGTCATCATCACAAAATCGACAACATCTCTATGACGAGATATCTCATCATTAGCAAAATTGATCAGATCTTGATGGATGAGATACCACTTCGTCGAAACCACTTGAAGGGTTAAAATTAAATTCACTAGTCATTTCATATTCTGCGTGGAAAATTGTCGTAAATGGCTTTAAGAAAAGGTAGGTAGGTATTTAATTAACGTCACACTGGAGCAATACAACGGGCTATAGGTGAAGGTCCGGGATTGACCTCCAAAGGAAAAAATCCGAGGACAACACCACGTAATTTTGAACCACGGTCAGAAGACGAGGTCAAACCTGAGCTGGCACCCCACTCTCCAAACTTCCACACCACGCCAACGTGAGGACATTTGAGGCCACGACAGATTTAAAGTGCACCAGTCCCCTTTGTAAACGACGGTATTTGGTTGGATTCGAACTTGCAACCCTCCGGTTGCAAGTCCGTTACTCTTCCAACCGGGCTACCGTGGCCCCCAGCTTTAAGAATAGAACCAAATATGAGTATTTCATGCTATCAACAGAAGAAACACAATCCGATGAACAGATACTTTAAATGCACGGAGAGTAAGATAATGCCGTTTTCGATCATTAAGATCTCTCATGCTAATGGAACAGGGCTAATGGTGTTAATTCAATTTGGGCCGAAAGGCTGACTCTTGGCCTTTGCGCAGCATCAAGTCAATGCGTCTGGAATTTAAACGAAGATGAGATGCAAGTTGCTAAAAGCCACATTCTATGATTCAAATAAAATATTTTATGCCTCTACTATTTTTCAAAATGCGAAGTCGTGATCTATCTTTTATCAACAGACTCATTTTAATTTAGAAAAATTTCATACTCCAATAAAATCCTGAAGTTTGATGTCCCTTTCATAGCATAATCATTATTTTCTAAGATGTTACATTTATTCAATGGATATAGCAATAATATCTCTTAACGAAAGAAGAAATTCGATGCTCAACTTGTAATTACAGTTGTATAACGTTACTAATTAGGAATAAATTGGTAAAATATAGTTGAGGTATGACATGTTAGGGTTTTGAAATTTATACATATCATGACATTCAAGACAACTCATGCAACTATACCGCCTCATCAAATAAAAATATTTGATTCTTTCATTTATGATTATTTTGAAATGTAATTTCGTTTATAACAATTTAATATATTGAATAGAATTTTCAAAAGAAATAAGTTTAAGTAGCATATTGCAAAATGATTAAGGACGAAAAAAAGCATATTTGCCACTGATCTTTTACTATTGCTAAGAAATAATGTACTATATCTAATAAAAAGCATCAGAGTGAAATAAAAATTATTTCTAAAGCATATTCCAGTAATCAAACCAAGAAAATAATATCTAATACTGTTTCCCAATAGCTGTTTTCAACCATAAACATAATACTTTAATCAATATTTTCAGATTAATTTTGGCAAATAAAATGCTGGCACATTTTTCATAATTCTGTTGAGTCATAAGTATTTTATGACGAAAACTCGTTCACATGGAATGTTTTCCTCCTGGTTGCATTCAAAGAGAACTACAAAATTGCTTTGTTTCCTTTAAATGAACGAATATTTCATTTCAAAATACATTTTCGATTTCAAAACAGTTCGTATTATATTTATTCATCTATGCCCCTTTCCTTTCTCTAATTACAGTTGAAGTTACTGGAAAAAATGGCTTCGTGTGAGAAAAGTTAATTATTGATTCTATTCACAGTAACTTGTGATGCAAAAATTAAGATGATAATAATGGAAAACAAGTAGAGCGAGAGAGAATACAATTATCCCAAAACTTCGAACATTTGATTCCTGAATTTCAGCCTCCAGACAATACAGAAACTAATTCGAAGAAGAGTAAATTTTAGTTTGCTTTAAAGCTTATAATCTGTCTGGATCTACCGAAAAAAATTGACTGCTTCATTCGTTCCAAACCAAGCCAAGAATTGTTGAAAAATGTAATGGAAGATAATTAGACAATTTGAAATGCTGTAATTAAACTGAGGCTTTCTTTTTTGCGAATTAATTTGTTTGAGTTGATTATATTCGCACTTATTCGAGCTTTGTTTTTATATTTACATAATTTCTCCCAATTTAATTAGGGACGTATTTATTATTCCATTAACCTTTTTACTTTCTATTGTTCATTATAGTTAAAAAATAGAATTTGCATATTTATGAAAAATAACAATCAGCACAAAGTGGCCATAATTATGCACTAGTAGGTTTATGCAAATGAAAAGTTTTATCATCGATTATTTCAGAAATCGTCTTTATTTGCATATCGTAGAATAGCTTCGTTCAAATATGCTTAATATAAGTTAAGGAGCAGAATTTTTTTTGAAAATCAAAATGAGATATAGCAGATTTGATCACTCTATCAGTCTGATAAAAGAAGCCCAATGAGAATAAAAAAGAATCAAATAGGCTCGATAATACGTCGATGAACACTGAATCTTTTGAAGTAAATTATTACCCGTTGTGTTGCCGGCAGTGCGAAGTAAATCCAACTAAATACCTGCCCCGAGCAAGTAAATATGATGCAATGAAGTAGTAGTTTTGGAGCTTAAAACCATGACTTGGTGGCACTTTAATGGAAATACGTATTAAAGTCGTTAAAAAAATACACGGAATACTGTAACAGAGACGTACAATGCATTGTTAAAAGTTAAATATGCATTTATTCTTTCATTTACAAATTATGTATATGTGAAGTTCTGATATTCCTGTCCGCATGTCTCATAGGATTCCTCTGCTGGGGAAGTAATGAGTACCTGTGGTATATACTTCCGGTGTGATAAACCTCGCAAATAGACTTGAGTCATCAACGAGTGGTAGATTTTGTAGCGCACGCCTTCCACTAGTCACCCCCCAAACTCTCGTAGAGCTGACGGATATGTCGGTATCCCACTCTTTATATTACTAGTACCATTTGCGCTAGTACCACTCTTTATATCACTAGTACCATTTGCGCTAGTGCCATTCTCTATATCACTAGTACCATTTGCACTTGTACCATTCTTTATATCACTAGTACCATTTGCGAGCTACGTTACGAGTCTCATGTGTTGGTATCCCACTCTTTATATCACTAATGCCATTTGCGCTAGTACCATTCTTTATATCACTAGTACCATTTGCGAGCTACGTTACGAGACTCACCTTTCACTTTTCGTTCTGCCACTCACACCCAAGGATCAAGACGCTAGGTCTCCTGTTCCGTTAGTTAAAATAATTTGGTGTTCGAATAATAATGCAACCTTTTTGTAAAAGCTTTGTAAATTCATAGTATTCAAGAGTATTAAGAGGTATTCAAGTTAATCATTTAGTCAAAACGGATTGATATGGATCTGATTTACTTTGTGTGTATAAATTACTATTGTACTACTAGGTCAGCTCGACCATTGAGATTGATCAGTGTTGAACCTGCCGTCAAGAATGTAGCATCGATTGAAATCAATAGCTCTTCCGTCATTTTACGAAACCCCAAACATCTACAGTGCATATATGTGAAGTTCAGTGGTAGTATAACAGGGCTTTAAAGAACACTGAGAAATTCTTTAAAAGGTGACACATTTAATTAAAAAATAATAATTAAGGACAGGACAGTTACAAACATTTAAAATAACACAAAAATGGCCGTCTGCCTTTCACGTCTCATTCCTTCGTCGTCCGAAATCGTTCTCTTCCTAGAACGTTCTTAACCCTTTTCAGGAAGTCGCTCGTGTTCTGCTTCTGGAATCTGATTCTCGCAACTGCTTCTGCCTGTTCGCCATTGATGAGTCAAAAGTGGAATGAGTCATTGGGTATCACATATGTACGATGCAATTATCATCACATTGAATAAAAGGTGCCCCACACAAACCTAGTTGATTGAGTTCCACACTGATCATAAAACACTAAGTCTGAGAATAGGTCATGTTATATATCGTATTGGTGTCGAGGCAGCATCTTAGTTATTGATAGATATGGTGTGCGGTCAAATATGAGTAGATGGGAAGTTCAAAAGAGTGGTACTCACCGACTGGTCTCTGGCATTGGGTGATGGGATATCGCTGGTTCAGGGAACGCTGTGAAGACAACTATGCTATGGGGCCCGGGATCACTTTGGAAGGTTTCACTTTTGGACTTGTCGAGGATCTAGTTATTTGCCAGTTATCCACTCGCAGCATTTTGTGGACCTCTGTGCTCTCCGAAAGATTCCCAGTTTCTGTCCTTTACCGGTTGCTCAAAACCTTTTTCCTTTTATAAAATGTTCATACAGATAAATATAATACAAAATTTTGGATCAGAATAATGGGGATTGTACTTAATTGTACATGTGCCTTGATTTGATTCTTTTGCTTCTTTTCCATAAATGTTTATTATCAGTCATTTTCCTTTCAACTTTTGGTTGTAGAAACTTTACTGCGTCATACTGACTGTTAATTTCGTCAGGTACTAGATGGATCTGTCCAGCTAGTTAAAAATTGTAATTGACTGTTTAAATAACCACAGGATACTATTAAAGAAAGAAAAGCAGAAATAGTTTGAACAGTCTCGAGAAATGAAACGCATTTAAAAATTTATACTGTTTATGGGCAACTTATAAAATAAAGATTCTCATAAAGTACATAGGTTGAGGTTGGGAAAGTGCAAATCCAAATCTTCAAAGTTCGTATTGAACCAATTACGACTGTCTCAGTGTAATTTTTAAAATTTTCATTTTTTACCAGACCATTCTCAGACCCTTTAACTCTTATATTACACTCTTACTGTACTTGTTTAAACTTATCATTGATGTAATTTTAAAAATAATTTCTAATGCTACTTCATGGGGTTGCACTTACCCCGCATGATGGGACAGTGAATACTGTGGACTGTTTTCTTGTTTGCAATGTGATTTAATGAGAGTTACACGAGAGTACATTACTTTATTCATACCTTTCTTCGGTCTGTACAATTTCCCTGCTGAAATGCATAGCGTTCTAACGATGAAACTAATCAATGAGAGGCATTTTCTGTTAACCTAAATATAGGTGAAGGTAATGTTTTATGCTACGGTGAGTGTTGCCTGTACGTATTCTGATGGCGTGGTTTCTTTTTTGAATACAATTTCTGTACTTCGCCAATAAAAATTCTAAAGAACAAATTCCGAATTGATGTATGATAGTTGATTGGTCAACACCCATTACATTAAACGCCAAACGTTCCCAAAACGGCGATAAACTGCATTTAAAGGTAAACCGCATTATGTATCGATATACGAGAGCATTTGGACAGCAGGTGTAAAATTTTTGCAGACCATCTAGTTTGTTAACACTGAAAACATATCTTGAAGGGTCTATTTAGAAGGGAAGTAAATCTTGAAGAAGGTCCTATGATAGGGATTATCATAGGACTCCTTCAAGATTTACACTTGCTGGCAGCCCCTACTTTAATCTTACTACTACCACTAATTTTTTATCTACTTTTAAGATGTTTTATGTTCAGTGAAAGCACTTACCCCACGAGCGCATCTCACCCAATACAAAAAAAAATTCAGTATAAAATGTGAAAATAGTTTCAAAATGATCAAAACAAATTCCTACTGGATACCAAACACACATTATCGTCCTAGAATTCATGTCCGCTGTCGTCAAACTTCGCTCCTAGGGGGCGCTGCAACTGCTTATAGGTTATGTGTAAACAGAGAAAGCACTTGCGCTTTTTATCAATAATTTTAAATTAGTTAACCGTGCAATATCTCCTCAAACACGTAATATATCTCACTTAAAAACTTCAGGAAACACAAATTCGTTCTTCGTGTCTAGATAGCTTTACGTAGCACCGCCATATTTGTCAACCCAACAGCGCCACCAAACTCCGAATTATGACGTCAACAGACAGTATCGACCTTAAAATGAAATAGACGGAACATGTTCCCGCAACTTCATGTTATTTCTTCTAGTGTCGCGGTTTGAAGACTGTCACGTGGTTGTGGGTAAAAGTACAAATCCTAAATTATTGATTGGTTAAAGTGGTTATTCACCGTGATCGAAAACACTAGTCTGTGCTTCCATATCCAATCGGCTATGTCGATGTGTGATTTATCCTTCAGAGATCTTATGACAGTGACTCCGCCCACATGATCCGACTATTTCATTAGAAGGTCGATGACAGACAGGCCAACATGCAGAGAAAAGTTGTCAGTTGAGCCATCGTTCCTGGAAATGAATTGTGTCACAACTTCTGGAAATACATCTCTGGAATTTCTGGAATTTGTTAGATTTTAATCTTCAGACTATATAAGACTAACAATTCTAATTAAAATTTTAATGCGTTTTTCGCAAAACTTTACCTCGGATCTTTCCCTTGAGGATTGATCCCGGATCGTCGCCAATAGCCCATTCTGTTGCTCCAGTGCGAGGTGTTAATTAATTACCATTACCACCCAAAACTTCAACTGATCAATTTTCGAAAAAATCTTAACAAGCAGTAAAAACTTGTGTATTTGCTCTTTTGAAAACAGACCATCACTAATTTTACACTGTGAAGTGCGTACTAGCAGTGATTTTAACAGTACTTGTGAGCCCAACAATATGGAAAATATCACCATCACCTCCAGCTTTAATAGACTTACTTGGTTATTAACACAGACACCAAAAGTTTTTCGATAAATTGCACAGTTGTTATCGGGGTAATTAATTATGGTAATACGAAATTATCTTTCATTTTTCCTTTATTTAAGGCATCGGGTCTATAAATCTCTTGCAGCCTGACCAATGAATCATCATTATGTCTTTTTTGTTTACGACCGTTGGTTAATTTATGACTGCACTTCTGGTTAATGACACAGAGCTCTTCGTAAAATATTCCTGATGGTAATGAAGATATAGTTTTTAATGGGAGGTCACAAACCACCATTTATCCATTAAAAATTAATGTATAAGATGATGGTTTTGTACTTCTTTGAATTGTAGTTATAGGTCTCAACTTTGTTAAGGTATATACACTAACTACGTCTAAGCCTTTAGCGTACCAGCGGAAAAGTTAACTCACTGATGCATTTTGTAATACACAGTAGCTTATTACTTCAATAACTTCAGTGTTGATCAAACAGCGTTTTCAGACATTGGCGAATGGTGAACATGGTTAATGACACTTAAAATTTTTATTGAACTAGCAGACTTTCGTATAGCATCTGCGCTAAAGCTTCTTAACCCTCCTGGTGGTTGTCACGACGAGGTAACTCGTGTTAGCAAAACCGACCAGATCTTGATGGACGAAATATCTCGTCATTAGAAGAAACTGATGGGTCAACTTGATCTTGTAATCATAAAAAAATCTGCAATATCTTGAGATATCTAGTCATTAGCAAAATTGGTCAGATCTTGATGGACGAAATATTCCGGCTAAACCAGTAGAGGGTTAATTGCAAATATCTATTAATGACAGTTTCGGTACTCTGATTTCATGCCTTATTTAAATCCGTTTGTAACTAATATAAGTATCGATAGGCACATTTCATACGTCAAATTAAATAAAATTAATCAAAAATATAATACGGTACTTTGCTTAGATTTTTCAACTTTACTCCTACTGATGATAATTTTTATTTGCAATAAGGTGTACGGCAAAAAGTTCACACCACAGTCCTGTTGCCACAATTAATTTCTGAATGTCCACTTTAATTGCATCTCATTGATTTGCTTAAAGGCGATTCGATATTTTTTTTATCTGAAAACCTATTTTCGGGTTGATGCCGATTTTCTCTACTGCTCCAATTTCTATCTTTCAGATTTCTCATTGCAATCTGTCATAGGACTGAAGAATTTGACTGCTGAAGAATTTTATTAGAGCTGCTAGAGCTCTTGCATGCAGTTCTAGCAATACTACGCAGCTCCTATGTCAAATTAAGCATGTTTAAACTTTGCGGAAAAATTGGCGAATATATCTGGTAGCCGTTTATTTTATATTGTTTTCATCTGTTTGTTTCCATTCGTCAAGATAATGTGAGAATATTAGTGAAATGATTCTAGAGATTAGCTTTTCTTACCGTTTTCGACTGAGTGTTTGTTTTTTCAGACAAACCAAGTCCTGCATCAGTTTCCTAAGAAGTTTTGGAGAACTTTTAGTGCTTCAGACAAACCAAATCGTACCTCTGTTCCCTCACAAGTTTCATTGCGTCGTTGAACAGCTTTTGGGGCTTTGTCTCCTTTGCGCTTGTGTTGTTGCTTCTGATTATTCGGCTTTGAAACTAAATGTGGTTCGCTGATTAAATCGGGACTGAATTTCAAAAGAATATTGTTTGGTCTTGATAAATAAAATTTCAGTTTTCAAATTGCCGCTATTATACATTAAAAACAATAGTGAATTACTGAAAATAAGAATTCATTTTGCAAATTTGGGGAATACGCAAAAAGGATGTGCCCTTCGGCCAAAGAATTGTATTAAAACCAGTCTTTTTTAGAGTAATTCTTTGCTAGTTAAATTAATAGATCGTACTACATAGGCTGAAAGTATTACACGCAGAAAAACAATTGTTTCCACATAAAGAAGGCTTCCGAATTGCATGCAATAGCTCGTTGTGTTGCTCCGTTTATTATATGCCTACCTACCGAATTAAATGCATCCAGAATATTCTAAATTATGTGGCGTTGAAAAAGAAAATACGTAAATATCAATCTTAAAATCTTTATTAGTTAAAAGTTAAGAGGAAGCCCATGATATTGTTCTGAACAAAAAGTTACGACGTCGTTTCGAGTTTTTTATAAGAATTCATTAAAAGGATTAGGAAACAGTTTATCCTTTGACGTAAGAGCTTAGAATTTGTCCAACAATTTTCACATTTTTACACCTCTCAAACCCAGCAACATTCAAGGTACTTAAATGATCCCACAATTTATTCAAATCCAATCAGCGGTGTTTTTGAATATTCATATTTCCTTCAGTTTTTGCAAGTAGATTACCAAAAGGAATTAAACTGTTTCAGAAATGCCGAATAAATTAGAGTGTTCGCTTTAGGCACTGGCTACCGAGAAATAACTATTCCCAGTTTACCACCAAGGCATCTAATATCTTCCGGGCGAGCAACTGATTAATTTAGAAACAGGTAAACATTTACTGTACGGTCACCCTTGGCGACTTTTTCAAAATATCGCCAAAAGTCGCCAAAATGGCGACTTCCTGCACGAGCGAGATCTAAAGAAAACAGCGTAGTGAAAAATGGGTAAAGATGTAGAATCCGAGACATGTTTGTAGCCAAGCAATTTTTGTCGCCATCAAGATTGCGTCCAAAGCCAGGATGTTCTTAAAAAAACCGCGGACTTTCCTACGCGAACAACCTTTTGTATAGGGCAATAATAAACGAGGAATGCACAAATAAACAATAATAAGTAAAAAAAATTAAAATAACGGTCTAATTAATCCTGTGGATGTTCTTTAAAAAAAACGCGGACTTTCCTACGCGAACCTTTTGTATAGGGCAATAAGAAATGAGGAATGCACAAATAAGCAATAATAAGTAAAAAAAAATAGAAATAACAGTCTAATTAATCCTGTGGATGTTCTTTAAAAAACGCGGACTTTCGTACGCGAACAACCTTTTGTATAGGGCAATAATAAATGAGGAATGCACAAATAAGTAAAAAAAAAATAACGGTCTAATTAATCCTGTGGATATTCTTAAAAAAAAACGCGGACTTTCCTATGCGAACAACCTTTTGTATAGGGCAATAATAAATGAGGAATACACAAATAAGCAATAATAAGTAAAAATAAATAAAACTTACGGTCTAATTAATCCTGTGGATGTTCTTAAAAAAACGCGGACTTTCCTACGCGAACAACCTTTTGAATAGGGCAATAATAAATCAATCATCTTCAAGCTCTCCGGTTTTGCTAATATATTCTATTGCGACCCGGTGATATATTCCGTTGCGACCCGGTTAAGCGGTAACCAATTACAATCCTTCTAAAAAGCTAAGACATCAACTAACACAAAAAGAATTCAAATTTTAAAACGGTAACCAATCATAGAACGCAAAACATCGATATTTTGTTAAAAAATGCGTTCGTTAAAAAAAAAAAAAGAAGCGCTCTTTCCTTCCGAAAAACCAACCTTTTCCAAGGTCCAATAGGGTTGCTGCAATTCCTTGTCGGGTCGGATGGGGTTGCCATATAAAAAATTTATCGCCAATGTGGAAAAAATCGCGCCAAGGGTGACCGTACAGTAAATCTGATCCTAGAAACAAGTTCCCGGGATACTCTTAATTACTTTGAATATTAATTACTGTGTAATGAAAAGCAGAGATTAAGTAAGCAACCTTAATGGTTTCCGTTAAATACACGCAATGATTAAGTATCAACAGTTTAAAACGGTCGGGAATCTTATCTGCACATGCTGCCATCTTCCGGATAAAGTATATACGAAATTTCTACATTTAACGATTATATCAAAAGCATAGTATTGAAAAGACATCAGAGTGAGCATATATGTGAACCTTGCACAAGTATCAAAGTTTTACAACAATAATGCCACGTCAACTGGAATTCAGTTCGTGATTCTGCTGTAGACAGAAATATTTTGGTAGTTCTCAAATTTTATTTTATTTTGGTTCATTCGATTTTTAAGATTTCTATTTATTTCCATTTATTTTATTAGTTTTAAATCGTTACTTTTGAGGGAGTTGGTTGGGTTATGTTTTTATGGCTCAAAGAGGCCATATTTTCCCAAGCTGTGAGCTGTGCTTAACAACGTCAAGTAAATTAACATAAACACTGAAGGAACGTTTTACTGACGTAGAAGAGTCTTTCTGAGAGGGTCTTTCAGTGCAAAAAAACAAACCATCGGAAGACGAGGATTTTGACAAACGAGGTGTCCTCGGATATTTCTCTTCGGGATTGAACCCCGAAATAGCTCCAGTGCGACGTAATTTCAACTCACTCCTACAATACGGTTATCCAAGCAACCTTTCTCTCGGAATATAACAAAATTTATTTCAAAATGTAGTCAAGTGACGTCACTTCCGGAATATGTACAAGAAAACATTAGCACCCTCTACATGTAGCTTTACAGAAACATCTCATACGTGATAATCTTATTCATTCTGCCTGATAAATATGCCGACGTCACGATCAACTGAAGAGACTTATCTGTTTAGATCAGGAAATCCCTTAAGACATATTTCTATTGATATATTCATGAGATTCTATAGAGGAAACCTCTATAGAAAATATTCTTTGCTGTTACATTGTAGTTCTGATCCCTTAACAATATTTTTAAAAGCTTAAAAATAAAACTTAAAATTATTTTTAAAATGTTAGACTTCTCGAAAGAATTAGAAGTAATTTTAGAAATAATGGATTTAATTTTTGAAATACACTAAATATAAGATCTAACAAAAATTTATGTAGATAAAATATTTTCTGTCGCATTAAAACTATAAACTATATTTGTTATTTCAAAATACTACACAAAGAATGGGGATGTATTGATAAATATAACAATAAAAATTTTTTAAAGATAATATTTAATTAAATAATTATATATATGTGTAGTATAAAAATTCTATAGAAAGTATCGCAAAACTCTTTTGAATTATAATACAATGTTTTTACAATACAATTCTTAAACGCTTTTGAAATTCAAATAAATAATTATGTATTTGTAAGATAAAAAGTTTTGTAGAACATTACAAAATTGAGACTCTTTTTCAAGAAACATGCTCTAAAATATCGTAGTTCTAAAGATTCATTTAAAAACCTATACATATCTAATTATCAAAATTTAAAACTATTAATTCTTTATAAAAGTGGTACCAAATATATGAATTCTATTCATCTTCAGTTCTCTAATAAACATAAGAAATTGTTTATTCTAAGCTAAGAGTATTTTTATGTACCAAGATTTAAAAAGATGCGATAAACACTTCATGGTGCAAAACATTTTGCAAATAATTTGAGTGTTTAAAATTGGTAAAATTGAAACATTTTGTGTAGAATTTAATGGAAGGAATTAATGTTTGCCTAGAGTACTTGTGTTTATCGTTTATCTTATGACAATGTGCATTTATAGAACCATTACCTAAGATTTTAACTGAAATGGAATAACTATTTTAACATAAATATTATTTGGAAGGCATGTAGTTGATAGGGTGATTAAAGTTAATTAAGTGGCATGTGATGATTTGTTTCATAATGCAAAATAATTCTTCCATTTGACTTACATGCTCAACTCCTTTAACTTTTCATCACATATTTTAATTGCCTGCCTTGCTTTCAATCATCAAAGTCCTAGATTTTTCAAAAGTACAATTCTAAACTTACAGGGCAGAACTGGAGAAACCCTCTAATTCTACCAATCCTACCAAATCCTTTTTCCATTTTTACACCTTTTTTTAAATCTCATATCAATTTTTTTCCCCATCATGACTCACAAGTCTAATTTATTTTTAATTTTTTGCTTTAAATAAACTTGCGTTCAAATCCCTTCCTATAATATGTTTGACAATTTTTCTTTGAATTACTTTTGTTCTAATTACTATTTTTTAAATATGTGCAAAACTAAACGGACACATCCTTCCAGCGTTTTCGTGATACACTCCATGGTAATTCTGAGACTTTTCGATATTGAGTGAAAAGAAATCTTTTGAGGCGACAACCCACCAATTGTTTCTTGATGTTTCTTTTTTAAACTGTTCCTGTTTGCTCTTGTTCTTTTTTTTTGTATTTCGAACCTGCTGGCTCTCTTTTCTTGAATGTATTGTAACGTCTTGGTCCACAGGTAGCTTAGACTAGTTACCATTGAAAAGTGATCCGTCTCTAGATTAACGAATTTTATTTGCACTTTTTACAATTATTTGATAAAACAAATGAAGAGTTCATTTAAGAGTTCGAAATGGAATTCACGAACGATAGTTCGTTGGAAAGTCCAATGTTTTATCGAGGTCCTTATGAGTGTTGGCGAGACTTTCACAAATTACTCGGAATAGTCTCCTTCACGGCTACGGGCGAACCTTTCTCAATAAAATACTCAGGCGAGTATAGAGTCTCAAGGCGGGATAAATCAGACTTCTCCAGCTCTGATAAGCTCAAATCTCCACGACTACTCGGGCGAATAATTTCACAATTTACTCGGAGGAGTCTCCTTCACGGCTACGGGCGAGCCTTTCTCAATAAAATACTCAGGCGAGTACAGAGTTCCAAGGCGGGATAAATCAGCCTTCTCCAGCTCTGATAAGCTCAAATCTCCACGACTACTCGGGCGAATAATTTCACAATTTACTCGGAGGAGTCTCCTTCACGGCTACGGGCGAGCCTTTCTCAATAAAATACTCAGGCGAGTACAGAGTTCCAAGGCGGGATAAATCAGCCTTCTCCAGCTCTGATAAGCTCAAATCTCCACGACTACTCGGGCGAATAATTTCACAATTTACTCGGAGGAGTCTCCTTCACGGCTACGGGCGAGCCTTTCTCAATAAAATACTCAGGCGAGTATAGAGTCTCAAGGCGGGATAAATCAGCCTTCTCCAGCTCTGATAAGCTCAAATCTCCACGACTACTCGGGCGAATAATTTCACAATTTACTCGGAGGAGTCTCTTTCACGGCTACGGGCGAGCCTTTCTCAATAAAATACTCAGGCGAGTACAGAGTCTCAAGGCGGGATAAATCAGCCTTCTCCAGCTCTGATAAGCTCAAATCTCCACGACTACTCGGGCGAATAATTTCACAATTTACTCGGAGGAGTCTCCTTCACGGCTACGGGCGAGCCTTTCTCAATAAAATACTCAGGCGAGTATAGAGTCTCAAGGCGGGATAAATCAGCCTTCTCCAGCTCTGATAAGCTCAAATCTCCACGACTACTCGGGCGAATAATTTCACAATTTACTCGGAGGAGTCTCTTTCACGGCTACGGGCGAGCCTTTCTCAATAAAATACTCAGGCGAGTACAGAGTCTCAAGGCGGGATAAATCAGCCTTCTCCAGCTCTGATAAGCTCAAATCTCCACGACTACTCGGGCGAATAATTTCACAATTTAATCGGAGGAGTCTCCTTCACGGCTACGGGCGAGCCTTTCTCAATAAAATACTCAGGCGAGTACAGAGTTCCAAGGCGGGATAAATCAGCCTTCTCCAGCTCTGATAAGCTCAAATTTCCACGACTACTCGGGAGAATAATTTCACAATTTACTCGGAGGAGTCTCCTTCACGGCTACGGGCGAGCCTTTCTCAATAAAATACTCAGGCGAGTACAGAGTTCCAAGGCGGGATAAATCAGCCTTCTCCAGCTCTGATAAGCTCAAATCTCCACGACTACTCGGGCGAATAATTTCACAATTTACTCGGAATAGTCTCCTTCACGGCTACGGGCGAGCCTTTCTCAATAAAATACTCAGGCGAGTACAGAGTTCCAAGGCGGGATAAATCAGCCTTCTCCAGCTCTGATAAGCTCAAATCTCCACGACTACTCGGGCGAATAATTTCACAATTTACTCGGAGGAGTCTCCTTCACGGCTACGGGCGAGCCTTTCTCAATAAAATACTCAGGCGAGTACAGAGTTCCAAGGCGGGATAAATCAGCCTTCTCCAGCTCTGATAAGCTCAAATCTCCACGACTACTCGGGCGAATAATTTCACAATTTACTCGGAGGAGTCTCCTTCACGGCTACGGGCGAGCCTTTCTCAATAAAATACTCAGGCGAGTATAGAGTCTCAAGGCGGGATAAATCAGCCTTCTCCAGCTCTGATAAGCTCAAATCTCCACGACTACTCGGGCGAATAATTTCACAATTTACTCGGAGGAGTCTCTTTCACGGCTACGGGCGAGCCTTTCTCAATAAAATACTCAGGCGAGTACAGAGTCTCAAGGCGGGATAAATCAGCCTTCTCCAGCTCTGATAAGCTCAAATCTCCACGACTACTCGGGCGAATAATTTCACAATTTAATCGGAGGAGTCTCCTTCACGGCTACGGGCGAGCCTTTCTCAATAAAATACTCAGGCGAGTATAGAGTCTCAAGGCGGGAAAAATCAGCCTTCTCCAGCTCTGATAAACTCAAATCTCCACGACTACTCGGGCGAATAATTTCACAATTTACTCGGAGGAGTCTCCTTCACGGCTACGGGCGAGCCTTTCTCAATAAAATACTCAGGCGAGTACAGAGTTCCAAGGCGGGATAAATCAGCCTTCTCCAGCTCTGATAAGCTCAAATCTCCACGACTACTCGGGCGAATAATTTCACAATTTACTCGGAATAGTCTCCTTCACGGCTACGGGCGAACCTTTCTCAATAAAATACTCAGGCGAGTACAGAGTCTCAAGGCGGGATAAATCAGCCTTCTCCAGCTCTGATAAGCTCAAATCTCCACGACTACTCGGGCGAATAATTTCACAATTTACTCGGAGGAGTCTCCTTCACGGCTACGGGCGAGCCTTTCTCAATAAAATACTCAGGCGAGTATAGAGTCTCAAGGCGGGATAAATCAGCCTTCTCCAGCTCTGATAAGCTCAAATCTCCACGACTACTCGGGCGAATAATTTCACAATTTACTCGGAGGAGTCTCCTTCACGGCTACGGGCGAGCCTTTCTCAATAAAATACTCAGGCGAGTACAGAGTTCCAAGGCGGGATAAATCAGCCTTCTCCAGCTCTGATAAGCTCAAATCTCCACGACTACTCGGGCGAATAATTTCACAATTTAATCGGAGGAGTCTCCTTCACGGCTACGGGCGAGCCTTTCTCAATAAAATACTCAGGCGAGTATAGAGTCTCAAGGCGGGATAAATCAGCCTTCTCCAGCTCTGATAAGCTCAAATCTCCACGACTACTCGGGCGAATAATTTCACAATTTACTCGGAGGAGTCTCCTTCACGGCTACGGGCGAGCCTTTCTCAATAAAATACTCAGGCGAGTATAGAGTCTCAAGGCGGGATAAATCAGCCTTCTCCAGCTCTGATAAGCTCAAATCTCCACGACTACTCGGGCGAATAATTTCACAATTTACTCGGAGGAGTCTCCTTCACGGCTACGGGCGAGCCTTTCTCAATAAAATACTCAGGCGAGTACAGAGTTCCAAGGCGGGATAAATCAGCCTTCTCCAGCTCTGATAAGCTCAAATCTCCACGACTACTCGGGCGAATAATTTCACAATTTAATCGGAGGAGTCTCCTTCACGGCTACGGGCGAGCCTTTCTCAATAAAATACACAGGCGAGTATAGAGTCTCAAGGCGGGATAAATCAGCCTTCTCCAGCTCTGATAAGCTCAAATCTCCACGACTACTCGGGCGAATAATTTCACAATTTACTCGGAGGAGTCTCCTTCACGGCTACGGGCGAGCCTTTCTCAATAAAATACCCAGGCGAGTACAGAGTTCCAAGGCGGGATAAATCAGCCTTCTCCAGCTCTGATAAGCTCAAATCTCCACGACTACTCGGGCGAATAATTTCACAATTTACTCGGAGGAGTCTCCTTCACGGCTACGGGCGAGCCTTTCTCAATAAAATACTCAGGCGAGTACAGAGTTCCAAGGCGGGATAAATCAGCCTTCTCCAGCTCTGATAAGCTCAAATCTCCACGACTACTCGGGCGAATAATTTCACAATTTAATCAGAGGAGTCTCCTTCACGGCTACGGGCGAGCCTTTCTCAATAAAATACTCAGGCGAGTATAGAGTCTCAAGGCGGGATAAATCAGCCTTCTCCAGCTCTGATAAGCTCAAATCTCCACGACTACTCGGGCGAATAATTTCACAATTTACTCGGAGGAGTCTCCTTCACGGCTACGGGCGAGCCTTTCTCAATAAAATACCCAGGCGAGTACAGAGTTCCAAGGCGGGATAAATCAGCCTTCTCCAGCTCTGATAAGCTCAAATCTCCACGACTACTCGGGCGAATAATTTCACAATTTACTCGGAGGAGTCTCCTTCACGGCTACGGGCGAGCCTTTCTCAATAAAATACTCAGGCGAGTATAGAGTCTCAAGGCGGGATATATCAGCCTTCTCCAGCTCTGATAAGCTCAAATCTCCACGACTACTCGGGCGAATAATTTCACAATTTACTCGGAGGAGTCTCCTTCACGGCTACGGGCGAGCCTTTCTCAATAAAATACTCAGGCGAGTATAGAGTCTCAAGGCGGGATAAATCAGCCTTCTCCAGCTCTGATAAGCTCAAATCTCCACGACTACTCGGGCGAATAATTTCACAATTTACTCGGAGGAGCCTCCTTCACGGCTACGGGCGAGCCTTTCTCAATAAAATACCCAGGCGAGTACAGAGTTCCAAGGCGGGATAAATCAAACTTCCCCAGCTCTGATGAGCTCAAATCTCCACTACTCGGGCGAGCAGTTTCTCCCAAAAGATGACAATCTTTCGCCGACAGTGAACGGGTGTTCACTTTTTGTTCGACTCGGGTCTCTCCAAAAACTTTCTCCTCTCTTCTCTGTCCCCTTCTCCTTACTCTCTCTTTAAAATCCAAAAAAAACTCTCTATATATCGAGTACTTCTCGACTCCGCCTTTTTGTCTCGGGTCGGCCCTTCTAGTCGTCGGTGCTCGTTGGCTGTTGATTACCTCACCTTCTCCGGGCCTTCCCGAATGGCCCTCGCATGTTGGCCTCTCCCCTTGACTCTTACGTCAGACTTCGGCGGACTTGAAACTGGACCGTTAACCCTTGTCGGCAATGCTCATCGTAACTCATCCCCGTACCCTTTTGTCTCGAAATGTCATAGAGAGCGAGAGGGGGCGCCTGCCTTTTGTTTCGAAGCCATCAACAGTTTCGCCTCTGGAATGCGGTGCTTTCCCTATCTGCCGTTAATCGGCTGCTTTGGTGGTCGTTCTTTTCCGCGCTTGATCGTCGGCAAGATTGTTCAGTTTCCCTAGCCGCCGTTACAGTATCTTGTTTTTATGCTCTGGCGATTATGAATAAAAAGTATTACTTTTTAAATCTTGCGTTGTCCATTGTTGCATCTTGCGCCATAAAACTGAATTCCAATGCAATCCCTCCCACTCATTATATGGTATGAATCAGCAGTGGATCACCCACTAAGCGTAATGGGGACGCACCTAGAATGATTTGGTATAGAAGGGCCTCAAAACGGAATAATATCGATGTCAAGTAAGCATTTCTCAGAAAATTTCCAGATGAATCGATATAATGTTGAATCTAGTACTCTTATTTATTTGTAATGAATTATTATAAATAATAGTTTATGTAATTGTAAAAAAGATTTTGCAACAAAATTATTTAAATGTATTTTGGTCAACAAGCCTAAGAATAATCACAAAGTGAAATATCTTATCTTAAAAAAATTTGATCCACCACTGATATGAATTATTTATTTGGGGCAAATATCGCTTAATATAACGCGCGTTTCTGACGTAAAGCATGCTTTGTAGTAAAAAAAAGACCAAAAAGCTAACTTTAAGGCGAGTGTAGTTGATTTAACGTCACTGGAGCAACCTAACGGACTATTGGCGACGATCGGGAATCATTCACAAGGGGAAAGATCCGATGACAACTCGTAATTTCGAATCATGGTCAAACGACGAGTGAACACCTGAGCTGGTGCCCCACTCTCCAAACTTTCACACCACGCCAATGTGAGGACATTTTAGGTCACGGCAGAATTAACATGCACCAACCCCACATACATGACGATCTTCGGTTGGATAGAGTTTCGAACTCGCAACCCTCGGTTGCTAATCCGATACTCTTACAACCGAGCTACCGTGTCCCAACTTTAAGGGTATTTCAAAATTACGTCGTGCTGTCCTCGGATCATTCCATTCGGGGGGTGATCCCGGACCGTCGCCAATAGCCCGCTGAGTTGCTCCAGTGCGACGTTAATTAAATACCTACCTACCCAACTTTAAGGGGAAACAAATTACCATTGAAAAGCATCGTTGGCTAGTGTTCGCTTTAAAAATGTCACCACCCTCCTAAACGAAATTAGGTCGGAATTATAAATACCCAACTAAGCACAACCTCTGCACATTGTTCCAACCTCAGCACAGACATTCCAAACCCCAAGACTCGATCATTCCAACATGATTCACGATCACTGGAGCAATGCACTCATAATCATTCCAAATTCGCAACGAACTACCGCTGGAGGCGTACTAATAAACTCTGCCTGAATGCGTCGTTAATAAGATGGAGAACCTCTTCGAGATCATTAGGCACGTTCTGACTGCGATACGTTTTGATGTCCATTTAATTAAATGCCTCAGTAAACAGCAAGCAGGGCCCAATCCCTGTAATGAGCAGTCCGTGCGGAACGCACAAATCACCGGGCAATAATACATGGCGTTGGATTGTAGAGTTATACAGTTGTCAAGAAACAAAAGCCGGGTTTTAAGTCTCGGCTTCTTTCAGTTGGTGTTTAATGGCGAGCATTTCAATCTATTCATTTCTACGAAGCTAGCTGTTCGTGCATAGAGACATTTATTGTAGGGTCTGTTACTATGTCTCTGTTGGAGAGCTTTAATTGCAGTTATTAGTGGGGTGCTTTCTAAGAGATTTTACGTCAGCGTTGTTTTATTCAAATCAAACGCACAATTAAGTAGAATAGTTATGTTAATAAAAAAATTTGTAGTTGTTCAGAAAGTTATACAAACTTCTCGAAAGAATGGTGATTTTAGGGATAATGGATGAACAAAATTTCTAAGATAATTGCCAATTGTACTTCTGGAAGTTTAGCAAGGCATGAAGATAATAAGTGTCTGAAATGTATGTTAAGAGACAATAAGATATAGTGTGTAGCCATCTTAGAATCACGAGATTTTCGCGTAGTGTAGCATTGTTTTAACCTTCAGGAAGTCATGCATGCATTATTTTATCATACAACATGCAGTTTTCCCTGTATGACTTATAGCCTGTTTTTGATGTTTTGATCAATAGAATCATTTTAAGGATTCTTTCAACCAATAGAAGTGAATTTTTTTGTCATTATTTGTATTATAGGTAGGTAGTTGAATTGACGTCCCACTGAAACAACACACGGGCTATTGCTGACTGTCCGGAATCAATTACAGAGGAAAAGATTCCATGACAACACCTCGTAATTTCGAACCATGACCAGATGACGAGGTCAATACCTGAGATGGTACCCCACTCTCCAAACTTCCATACGAGCGTGAGGACATTTGAGGCCACGACAGACTTAACGTGCACCAGAATCCACGTACACGGCGGTCTTTGGTTGGATCGAGTTTCGAAGTCACAATCCTCTGGTTGCTAATCCTGTAATCTTCCAACCGGGTCACCACGGGTCCCTCTATAAACAGTGGTGACTGGAATGTATGGTTATGTATGGGAGATGTAACGTTGACCAATACCCCATGGTGCTCCAAAGTAACCCAAAGTTATTCACAAATCCTCCATGTGCCATTATGAAACATTCATAATTGGCCAGGCATTATAAAAAGTAGTAGTAAAAAAGTTTAAACTACAAAAATGACTAATAAAGAAGGTAAAAATAGTCAACAGTTATTTCGATAAAACAAAATGCCCACCATGACCGGGATCATATTTTTAAAAATTTCGGCCTTGATGGTACAGGACGTATTACTTCACTATGAAATAGATATATATCAGCTTTATCGTCATTTTTATCTTTATTTGTCAATTTTTATAGTTTTTAAACTATTGACTACTAGTTTGAATAAGGTTTTTATCTTTTACTCCAAGTGAATTATAATACTACTCTTAAACTATGTGAGTAAAAGCTTTGAAAACAGTATCTTTACACGTTGAATTCGCACATAGAATGCAATAATATCGCAGCAATTTCAGAAAATATGAATACAATTTATATCATCGAGAGAGTATAATAATATCCCCGCACATTAAAAGGCTATCAAAGAGATTTGTTGAACTATCTGCTCTATACTTCATCGTCCCTTCTCATCCATTCCGCTTGTAGCAACATCCTCCGAAACATCCCTAGACTTCAATTAGCTTCATGAGATGTATATCGAACATGCCGCAGCAAATAGAGCAAACCCATTTCCTAAGCTGTTGATTTCATCATAAAGAAAGAAGTCTCTTAGGAGATTGGTCCATCTGTTCGGAGATTAAGGAGGAAATGAGATAGGGCTCTATTACCTAACTGGCACATGGAGCCTGGGAGAAAGATAACAGGATTTGACTCGAAGTGGTAGAAATGGTATTACCCTGCGCTTATTAATCACGCTCGAGAATTGCTCTGTCGGAACAAGCAGTAAACACACCTGGGGATAGGATTTCTCTTATTTTCGTGGCAACAAACTTTTTGTGTATTGTGTGAAGATCTGCAAAGAATATGCAAAAAATAGATTCTAAGTTTGAGCTTAATTGCAAAATCTCTACATATTTAACACTATGAGCGTCACTATATTTCCCAGTAGTGTAGTATTGTTTTTACCCCACAACACACTTAATGATTAAATAAACATGGCTATTGGTTTGAAAGAATCCATGGATTCTATCAATCTTTGGGAATATCATATTTATCCTTTCCTTAGAATAGAATTCTTTGAATAGATTATATTGATACTTTAATTAGAAAATAATAATTTGGAAAGATACTATTAGTTGGTTGGTTGGTTGGTTTGAGGGTTTTATGACCATATTTGGCCATTCTGCACCAGACACAAGACATACAACATCAAGTAATAGACACATATACAATGAAAGTTTTACTGACACAGAAGAGAGAAATACACCCAGGTAGTAAAAGATACTTTTGTTCCCTAAGAATAGAAATATCCAGTTATGTTGCCCCAGTGCGACGTTAGTTAAAATACCTACCTTAGAATAGAATCCTTTGGAAAGATTTTAGTGCAACGTTAATTAACTACCTTCCTACCTTTGGAAATATCTTAATGCTCTTTTCCTCAAAATAGAACGTCATCTGACCGTGGTTCAAAATTAAGTGGTATTGTCCTCGGATCTTTCCCTTGGGATTGATCCTGGACCGTCGCAAATAGCCTGTTGTGTTTGCTCCAGTGCGACGGTAATTAAAATACCTACCTCAAAATCGAATATCTGTTGGTATTTAAATTAGAAAAGAATGCTTTGGAATGATACTATTGGTCCTTTCTTTAGAAAAGAATCCTTTGGAAATACTTTATTACTCCTTTCCTTAAAATAACATCCTTTGGAATGATTCTACGTGTGTTGGCTTTGGGATTAATCACTGACCGTCACCAATAGCCCATTGTGTTGCTCAAGTGTAACGCTAATTAAAATACCTACCTACCTGCGTGTGTTGGTACTTTCCTTAGAAAAGAAGGTTTTGGGAAGTTTCTGTTGGACAAGAAGTTCAAAACTGTTTAGAAGTCATGCAGAGAAGATTACAGGTTGTAAAGTGGAATTATGCGTGTGAACCTCTCAGAGGGTTAATGTATTGTCAAGCTACCACGAGAACTGCTCCCGCTACTAAATCTGGGAAGGAATCCCTAAGTCCTTATAGGAATAGGACTCGTTTATTTTTTTTTAGTAGGATAACTCCAATGGATGTCTTAGTTTTACTTTGATTTTTCCGAATATTGACATTATTTGTATATTTGCAAATGGTAAGAAAAGTATATAAAATGTATAAATGAACTTATATTATTATTTGCCTACTTCACCTATAAGTTTAAATTTGCTTGATTTGAGCTATGGGGTTATAAAATACTGAAAAAACAATACTCGGAAGCGTTCGCCATAATGGAATTTTTCAACTCTGATAAGCGAAAATGATCAGATGTCTACAAGATAAAAATCTGCACAGAAATTAATATGTAAGCTAATGAAAAATAAGCTTAAACAAAAAAAATACCAAATCACTTTTGACTAAGTGAATGGGATGAAATTGAAGTGGACATTTAGAAGCTAATTTTGGTAACCATGACTGAGGTATGCCATGTACGTTTTTGGAAATCAGAATTAACTCTGGAAATTACACGAAATACTGTTTAACGTTTCGATCATTTTTAATGCATGCGTAATGTATAACACATAATAAATGATACGTAGATAGTTGAATTAACATTGAACTGGAGTACCACAAAGGGCTATTAGCGACGTTCCGAGATCAATCCCAAGGAAAAGATGTGAGGAAAACACTTAGTAATTTTGAACCACGGTCAGATGACGAGGTCAACACCCGAGCTGGCATTCCATTCTTCAAACTTCCACACCATGCCAACGTGAGGATATTTGAGTCTACGACAGATTTAACACGTACCAGATACCGAGTACAGTTCAATGTTTCGATCGGATCGAGTTTCGAAATCGCAACCCTCCAGTTGTTAATCCGCGACTCTACTAACTGGGCTACTGTGGCCCATAAATAAAATGTCAGAATGGTCCATGAGGGGATTGAACCCGTGATCTTCATGTTAATGGCACGACTTTTAAAAAAATGAGATAATGGTCCACCCATTATAAATGTTTTCAAATAAGTTTGAAACGGGAGTAACGACACTATCATCAATAAAGGAACTTTACCGCAAATGGCTATGTGCCGATCTGCTATGTACTAATATTTTCTAATCGAATTTCAGTTTTCTAAATGTTCCTTCTGTTTTGGAGGTCTAAAAGCTTTATTTTACGTACTGTATAAAGGATGAGGAAATTTTCCCTCAGTTGGTTCATTTCAATTTAAGCAAAAGTTTTATCAAAATGGGTATGATTATCCGTGAGAAAGGACAGATAATTTGAGACAGGATTTATTGCTATAGAGCACATTCACTTTTTGCATTTTAATAGCCTTGGTAATCGTTACAAAAGTAATAACCAGTAAACTTGTTTTGTGATTCACTCTTTAAGAATAGTTTATGTGGCTATTAGAGTGTGAAGTGTATATTAGTAATATCACCTCACCAAGACATGACACAAGATAGCACTTTTTGATGTGAATACGTCTTTAAAATAATCGGAACAACTGAGGAATATGAATGAAAAGTCGAGCGTTACATAAAAGTGTTAAAACTGTTTTATCTTATGATTTCAGAACTATGTGAGAAAAATCCAAAAGGTAAATATAGCGTCGTGTAGACATAGGATGTCAGTACCTGATATGACCATTGGACCGAGTCCGCAGGTACACTGAGTGTGGGAAGGAGGCTCGAAATATGTCGAAATTCTATAGGGCTGGGCGAGCTTTGGGCCAGTGTAACTTTGGATTGCGTATAGTGAGGACTGCATAAGTGGTGTCATTCGAAATTTACCGAACTACGCTAAAATCGCCTTTAATCAATAAAACTACCCTTCAATATTTATATCAAACTGCACTTTAATCATTCAACTATAAATTATTTGTTGAATATTCACACAATAAGCAATCGTTCGAACTTCCTATGTCTGCTATATTCATTCCCCAATCCAGCACCAGTTCCGAGTATTCGTCGGTTTGTGCCCTCGATATAACCTACCGATTTTTCTACTTATTGATAGCTATTAGAATGTGAAATAAAAGTAATCGTACAAAATAATTTCACAGATAAATGAAGATGGGAGTTTTTTCAACTGTGAAGCTTTACCAAACTATCAAGATGTTAAAAGATTTAATGGAAAACATCATCAGATCGTAATCCCTTTTATCTAATGACATTTTTCCGTTTATAAAATATTAATGCAAATTTTCAGTGTGTCTTTACAATATCCAAATATGAATAAGTAAGATAAGAAGTCTGCCATGGGTATCAAAACAATTTACTTCAATACAGTGATATTAGATCTTTTCTTGTTAAAAAATAGATAAATAACGCTCTTAAATAGACCCATTCATGAAATGACCCAGAAAGATATCAAAGTGGTAATCAAATAGAAATCCTTTCAAATTCGGAACGAACACAAACGATTTTTTCTTAAAAAGGAAGGGAAATGGAGAATTTCAATTCTCTTTTAAAGGACTGGCACGTTTCACTTTTTATTACGAACCAAGACGAGATTCAAAGGACTTTCATTTCAAACTTTTAACAGAATATACAAAAGGCAGAATGCGTTCTCGTGATGATACCTGGGCGAATCTTCTTTCTTTTGAATCATTCTTAACATTTTTTCACTCAAACGACTTTAAAAAAGCTACCATTGGGTAGCAGCACATTTTTGAGTCAGATCCAAACTAGCATCAACTTTTCAAAGACGTTCACTGTGCCAATAATATTCAGTATAAATGCTTTGCTTGGAAGCATTGCATTAACTCTTTGAGGCACACGATTTTAAAGGGAAAAACCAAGTTGCACAGAATTGCTTATTCACTTATTCAGCTTCAAAATTAATATAAAAACATCAAATAACATGTTCTTTTTTATTATAGAACGATTTATTCACTCATAATATAATTTTACGGAAAAAACATTTACCGTTATGAAAGGGAAAAATTCACTGCACCATACAGTTCACCAACCTTAATCACAACAGTGTCAACAACTTACTAATGCGTTTTGACATGTGTAAATTTTTGTTTTCAGTTATTTACACATTTAGCGTTAGTTCATAGCATTGCCAACTCAATGAAAAGCTTTAAATAAAATATTAAACTGTATGACTATGAGTAATTTCAACTTTCTGAGGTGGGTTAAAAAAGATTCCACCATGCATAAAAAGCTAAGCAAAAGGTGGGACAGTTTTTAACCCACCTAGCCACAAAGAGTTAAATTATATGTCAACCATTTTTCTTAGTTTATTTGAGTTCCCTGATGTATTACGGATGGATTGAATCTTCAAGTGCAATGGTGTTATCGTTACTTTTTTATGTTATAAATTAATTTTGCGCAACTTTTAAGTTAACCCTTTTGATGGTTGTCTCTACGAGGTGCCTCGTCATTATTAAAACTGACCAGATCTTGACGGACGAGATCTATCGTCATTAGAAGAAAACTTAGAAATTCTTGATCTCGTCATCAGTGAAAAATCGGCAACATCTTGATGACGAGGTATCTCGTCATTAAAAAATTTATCAGATCTTGATGAACGAGGTATCTCGTCGAAACCACTTGAACGGTTAAACACCAGCCCTTCAAACTTGCTACAACAGATTATTACCAAGGACGTGAATAAATTATGAAAAATTGAATGTTTCATTATCTTCTTATCGTTCGTCTGAGATAGGGCCGCGGTGGCCCGGTTGGAAGAGTAACGGACTTGCAACCGAAGGGTTGCGAGTTCGAATCCAGCCAAACACCGTCGTGTACAAAGGGGGCTGGTGCACGTTAAATCTGTCGTGGCCTCAAATGTCCTCACGTTGGCGTGGTGTGGAAGTTTGGAGAGTGGGGTGCCAGCTCAGGTGTTGCCTCGTCATCTGACCGTGGTTCAAAATTACGTGGTGTTGTCCTCGGATCTTTCCCTTTGGGATTGATCCCGGACCGTCACCAATAGCCCATTGTGTAGCTCCAGTGTGACGTTAATTGAAATACCCCCCCCCCGTCTGAGATATTCAGATATTTATATTTTGCATTAAAGAAACCATATTAAGTAGCGGAGTTTGATTATTGTGTGAAAATAGTTGTTGAGAAAAATGCTTTACCAGCAGTACTGGTAAAACAATCTCAGTTTCGACCGGAATCACAGCGTTCAGTTTTATTTATTTATCTCGTATGTGCATTGGAAGTTCAAGCTATAACAGAGGGACTGGCAAAAAACGTTCAATTTATATTTCAGCATCAACACTACCACATTAAGGTTTATTCAGGCATGGTCAAGAGTATGGTTATAGCAGTTTTAGCGTAGATTTTGCTCAAAAACCAGACAGAAAAATATACTTAATGTAGGTAGGTAGTTGAATTTACGTCGCACTGATCGATGACCCTACCAACTGGGCTGCAGATAAAATGTCAGAATGGCCCATGAACCTGCCACTTTCGAGTTAATTGTACTACGCAAACCCTGAGCTAATAGGCCTCCCATTATAAATGGATTTAAATAAGATACCACTGCCTTATACAGAAATGCATTCACTAAGTTGGAATATGTTTTATGAAATATATCTATATGAAATACAAAAAATTAGTACCTGTAAGATGTGATACTTGCACAAACACATCAGCAGACAAAACGTGAAGATAGATAGGCTGCTACTGTGAAGTCAGTCACTAAGTTACTAAGTTTCATGAAAATACATCCAGCCGTTTGGACATGTGCGAATTGACGGATATAAGCACACACTAAATGCACTCAAACGGATAAACAACTTGTAACAGGGGTAGGGAGGTAGTTAATTAAGGTCACACATAGGGCTATTTGTGACGGTCCGGGATCAATCCCGTAGGGAAAGATCCAAGGACAACACTTCGTAATTTTGAATCACCGTCAGATGACCGAGAACAACACGTGATCTAGCATCCCACTCTCCAAACTTCCACACCATGCCAACGTGAGGACATTTGAGGGCACGACAGATTTAACTTGCACCATCCCCGTGTACACGACGGTGTTTGGCTGAACCGAGTTTCGAACTCTCAACCCTCCGGTTGTTAATCCTTTGCTCTTCCAACCGATTTGAAACAGGGTGAAAGTAGTTTATGTACAAACATTGTTTAGATCGATTGCTACTGTATGTAGTCTGATGCAGATGTCAATGCATTTGAAAGTTTTTCTGTCTATCCACCTTTCTAATACACGCAACCTTAAAAATCGATACATACCTGTTGCATCGCGTGATTCCACACTATAAAATGTAGAAACATATTGCCTACATCAGCAACCTACAATGAAATCTCAAGTAAACGCGTCTATTTTTTTAAAGAATTCTATTTTCACCTTTTGGATTTTATTGTCATAAAGAAAACAGGACAATGAACGTATTTTTGCGAACATGGAAAAAATGAAGTTAGTTTTTAACAGGTTAATTTTCTTTATCTAGCTTTCATGTCATACAATTTATCAAAAGATGCGATAAGTTGTTCAACTCTAAATGTCTCATAATCGTTATACAGCCTAGCTAAATTTTAGTGTCACGGTAGCAAATTGGAAGAGCAACGGATTAGCTACCGGAGGGTTGCGAGTTCGAAACTCGGTCCAGTCAAAGAACGTCGTGTACGCGGGGGCTGGTGCACGTTAAATCTATCGTGGCCTCAAATGTGTGGTGTGGATGTTTGGAGACCAACTTTGGGTGCTAGTTCAGGTGTTGAGCTCGTCATCTGAGAGTTCAAAATTACTAGGCGTTATACTTGGTTCTTTCCCTTCGGGATTGACCCCGGATCATCATCAATAGCCCGTTGTGATGCATCAAATTAACTACCCATTTACCTACCTAACTAAATTTTTCTCAGCGAGGTCGTTTCGCCAACTAAGGCGTATCTGGAAAGCGCTGAAATAGTTCAGAGAACTCTTTTCAATAATCGATTGTTTTATCGATTTAAAATGCTACTAGAACTTCTGGATTTAAATTTATTTCCAGTTTTACAAAGCACCTGGTAGGTTAGGGTAAATCAATTGATCCTCTATATCCAACCCTCAGCACATGCAATTAAGGTTGGTTGGTGTCGGTTTCTTTAAAGGCACAATGGCTATATCGAACTTTTAGAAATAAAATAGCCAATCTTGAATTGTTTTTAGATTAATATCTTTCTAAATATATACTTTACCATTCCCATCAAAATTAAGTTCAAATTATTTTTTATAGAGTTTTGGGCTTTTAAAGATATTTGCTCATGGTATATACTCAATTTTGGAAGCCACTATAGATGCAAGAAAACGAATGATACAAGCGATAATATGTATGACAAAATAGTAGAAAACTCAAGCGATCTTTAAATAGAAACGTAGTGATGCAATAGTAAAATTAAATTATTAATAAGTATACAATTTTTTGTTTGGTAATGCCAGTAACATGTTTAATTTATTAGTTCCATTTAGAATTATTGAGATGAGGTTCTGAGCTGTGAGTTTAATTACGTTTTGTATTACGGTTTTTGTAAGATTATCACTGAGACATGAATTTTTGAGCGGTGAGATTTATTAATTGGCTTACTATTCTGAGTATTTTGGTTTTTAAATATCCATGAAAAATAAAGCATATCAAGGATATGTTTCAATGCGCACCCGTTATTTACGATTACTTCGCAAGACAATAAGCCCTTGAATAACAATAAGTGATTTCTAGACTTGTATTTTAATCTCAAAGACTGCCATTAAATTACTAATATCGAAAAGTTATACTTTGATTAGTCCTTATTTGATCTTTGTCGGTTCTTTTTGCGATCGAAATAAAGATACTCATAAATATGTATATTTTGTTCTTTAGATTAGAATATTGGAAAAGTAATCATCAAAGACTGGGGTGGGGAATAAGGAAAGCCCATGCATGGGTCATGAATTGTTCCCAAAATGATTTTGGAATTAAAAATCTATCAAAATTATACATTCTGATGCTGGTTATATAAGAGGAAATCGAAGTTTCGTAAATCACAAAGGTAAAAAATATGTCTGAATTCTCTATAGTCTAAAAAAAGCAAATAACCATTAAATGTATTGCTCATTTAACATAACGGCATTTAGGGAACCAGAAGGAAGAAGATTAGGCCATCCAAAATTATTTTCTTTATATATGCTTGATAAAGGGAGTTCTTTTGGAAAAGTTAATTGCTTTTTCGAAGAATAGGCAGTCTACTAAGATTTGACGAGGGCAGCTAATACCTAAGGGAGAACCTGACTGAACGTTTTTAATCCACGTTTTTAGTGAGCATAAAGATAATTTAATTAAAATTATGATCTGTTTTTAATGGGATACATCAAAATATTACAACTACCATTTCCTACTTTCATGTTGATGGCGACATGTTTTAATCGTACTTTCACTGTTTTCATACTTTTGATTAGTGTTTTAACTACGCTACACTACATATTATTGTGGTTTTTATAGAAATAAACAAAGCATTTCCTCGTGTTTCACATTGCATCAGTGAGGCTTGTCAGTAAAAGTAGGAAAGATACAGTGGAAAAACAAAATGACATAAAAATAAGGACAAAAGAAAACTTTTAAAAATCAATGTATACAAAATTTCAATAAGATGTGAGCTCTTGGAGCTCGTATGACAGCATCGCGAAGAAATTGAATTATTAACGAACACTAACAAGAAATTCACTGGAACAAGCATAAGCCTCAATAGTTCCAACTTATCCAGAATGTCTGGGAGCCAAACAATCAGAAGCTGTCACAACTTCTTTCGAGGCTTTATCCTCCTCCCTTTCTGGAGGTCAGTTGGAAGAGTCACGGATTACCAACCGGAGGATTGCGAGTTTGAAACTCGACCCAACAAAAGACAGTAATGTTCGTGGGGGCTGTTGCACATTAAATCTGTCGTGGCCTAAATGTCCTAACGTTGGAGTAGTGTGGAAATTTGAAGAGTGGGGTGCCAGCTCAGGTGTTGACCTCATCTGACCTTCGTTCACAATTGCGTGGTACTGTTCTCGGATCTTTCCCGTCAGAATTGATCCTGGATCATCCCCATAGTCCGTTGTGTTGCTCCAATGCGTCATTAACTCAATTAATTACCTACTAACTAAAGCCCTTTTTGAGAATTCTGCATTGAAATATATGATTACTGGAGTATTGGTCACTTTTTATGCTTTTATCTGTCGTTATTTCGTTGTCTATTATTGAACACTGTATCATAAAGCCCAAACCAATCTACTAACTAACCATCTAATTGGGTTCTTTTGTTCAATATTAGTATCGAGTCACAACATATGGAGCGTCATCGTAATAAGTGGATTTTCATTTTTTGAATAATCTGATTTAACTTTCAATACATTTTTATTGCTTAAAATTTTCAGTTCAAAAGGATCAAAAGAATTTTTGATTGTTTGAATGAGTGCTTAACACTTGAAAATTAAGATAATATGACCTCTTGAGTAGTGGATAAACCACCACAGTTTGGAATTCTTTTAAATTGAAAATTTCTGACCAGAAAAATTTCAAAAATACTTTATCACTATGTTGCCCAAAGCCCTTCAATTAATAAAAATTTTAAAAATCGAATAAGAATTTTTAACTACCCACTTTATTTGGTACAGATAGAGCCATAAAAAATCGAAATGAGAGAGATTATTTCATATTTGTACTTCAGTTCTCATTGCGTTTCATGTATTATTCGATGAAGTCTTCATCCATAATACAACTACAAACCAAATTTACATAGAAAATCCCATAGTTGCATTAAAAAATTGTGAACAATATAAGCATAATAAACTCAAGTATAGTAAATTATAAAACATCCATTTTAATCAAACCGAAATTTAATCGCAAGTAAGCAAAATTTTATTATAAAATGTTTTACCTCGAACTGAAACAAAGTACTTGAGGTATGGGTTTTCTTCAAGAGATACACAGAATTATAATTCAAATAATTGTATTACCCAAATTATATTATATATAATTGCTGAATTATTCCAAAGGAAACTAAAGAACACAGTTTAAAACGACATGACAAATGCAGACTTTCCTTGTCAATGTTTTGTGATAATGGTTTCTTATAACATAATTTATATATAATATTTTTGTATGTACTATACATAAAAATTTATATCAAACATGATGAATTTGATACTGTCTTTTTATGTCTTTTATGTAGGAATGTTTTTTTTGTAGGAATTTTATGTACGAGTCTTTTCATGTAGGAATTAAACAAGATAAATTTAAATCCCAAAAAGTTCTTTTTGAAATAGCAGGTAGGTAGTTAATTAACGTCGCACTGGAGCGAAACAACGGGCTTTTGGAGACGGTCAGGGATCCATCCCGAAGGGAAGGATCCAAGGACAACTCCTCATAATTTTGAACCACGGTCATATGAAGATATCGACACTTGAGCTGACACACCACGCCAACGTGAGGACATTTGAGGACACGACAGATTTAACGTGCACCAACCTCCGTGTACATGACGGTCTTTGGTAGGACAGAGTTTCGAACTCACAACCCGTCCGATTGCTAATCCGTTACTCTTTCAACCAGGCTACCGCGGCCCCATTTTTGAAATGGATACATATATATTTCACATACATTTAACCTTTAAAGTACACCTACTAATTTACTGTCTAAATACAAACTTCTAACTAGAAACGTAATTAAAAATACAAGGTAAAAAATTCTTAATTTCGTTTGCAGTTACTATTTAAGTTGCAAAGAATTTAATTCACTTATATACCCTGCTATTTCATTCGATTTCATCTCAGCTGAGAACTAGATAATTAAGGATACTTTTTCTCCAACCGAGTTCTGCTTGAGTGCTTTAATGAATTATTCACGTAGATTAATATTCTTTTAGGGAATTGAAGGAACTCGTTATTTATCTTCATCTTATAATTAATATTTAATTATAATTACTTCATGTAGGAATTTTAATGAAATATAAATACACACAGAACATTTATATGATCTTTTTTATAAAAAAAGGGGTGAGTTTGTTACTTTAAAGGCTAAACTGAGATTAACCCTTAGATGATAATCGTAATCTACTCAGACGTATCAATTATAGGAGCAATTTTATATATCTACATATATACTGGGTATATATGTAGATATACATATATACTGGGTTTATATGTAGATATATAAAATTATATCAATGGGTATATATGTAGATATATATTTTATATATCTACATATATACTACATATATACCCAGTATATATCTACATATATACTGGGAAAAAATGAACTTTTTTCTTTAAACTTTGTATTTATATTTGATGGATTTTGATTGTAAACTGCTAAACCATACGACAGACGAAGATTTCATTTGTTGTTTTCCGAACGTTTTCGCATGATATGTATCGGGATACCTTAAAATGTAGTTAATCGCCGATTTGGTGACGTTTCCCGTTGATCAATTAACTACCATACATCAATTCGGAATTCATTCTTTGGAATTTCTAGGCATTGAAATTGCATTCGAAAAACAATTCAAGTAACGTCACATGCTGTTGGTTGATTGGTTGGTTTTGTGTTTTATGGCACAATGGCCATATTTGGCCAAGCTGCGCCAAACACAAGACATGCAACATCTAGTAATGGACATATATACCAAGGAAAGTTTAATTGACAAAGAGAGAAATACACCCAAGGAGAATTCGAATCTGCGCCGGCTATAAATCGCAGGTTGCTAGCACAACGGGCGAACCCACTGAGTCATCGTCAAGTCCGGGAATACGTACAAGAGGCACGTTCCACTAAAACACTACCGCCACCTACATTTAGCTTGACAGAACTTGCACAGATAAAATAAATTTGCTTTATTTGATTTCACAGATATACTCTTGAATAATACAGTCATTCTTAATTATTGCTGAATATGTGTGACTTATAATATACCATAAATATAATAAATATTTTAAGTGCATCAAGCGCCAACTTTAAAATTAACTAATAAATGATTAATTACTGTAAACATCAGTTAACACAATATTAACTTTATTGAGCGAATTTGATAAAATATGGATACCTTAAGTTATATGCGAACATAATATGATCTGGAAATTTGTAGTTTGAGCGAAGATAATAGTCATAATATCAGCAGTTATACGGTATCGTGGTGTTATCGGAATATTTCCGGTTAGAATTGATTGGGTTGTATGTTTGGGTCTTATAGCGCAAGGTCCAAAATCGGACAAGCTGTGCAATCAGTTCTAGTTGAATACAATACATTTTCCGAATGTTAGACGTGAACAAATATCATACGATCTCAGAGTATGTATTAAACATCCACTGAATATCAGGATGCAAAACCACAATACATTCTGGTCAATATACTTAAAAAGTGTATGATTTTAGTTTTATTTGCAAGAAAGATTAAGAGGAGCGCGTGTAATATTCGAAATTTATTGCAGTGAAAAGTATTACTATTGATGAAAAGTACCTCCAGAATCTACTACTTTGTTCTTTTTGAAAAATGCATTGAAATCAGATTATAATAAATTTCTATCTTTTATAATAATTTATTATAAGCTTTATTAATCATCCTCAAGGATTCACGGTCATCAAATGAAATTTGCGAGGACCTTTTAAAATCTTTTCCCAATATTATTAACTGTTAAAGTTTTCTAATTAATCAATTTGCTAATTATATGTTTATGAATGTTCAGTATTGCAGGGAGTTTCTAAAGTAACTATCCATGTTAATGACAACGTCGAATGACAATCTTTATGTTTTATGAATCATGCTGGCCACTGAAAAAAGAGTACCACTGGTTGAAAAGCATCTGAGAGGTTTAACCTTCTTAGAGGTGAGACAAGAGTTTACTGAAAAATCATCTCCAACGGTGACCTGACATCAAACATCTTGTGGGGATTTGATAAAGCAGAGATGTCAATAATTTCGACTGACAGCATTAATCAACTTAGTCAACGAATTACAGTTGCAATGTCTAAGATTACACCTGATATTTTGGAAAAGGTTTTCCATGATATTACTGAATGTTGGGATTTGTATGTTGATATGCAAGGAGGCCATGTTTAATTGTATTAATATTTATTTTTTATGTATTTTATCCATTTGTAATACAAAAAATAGTTATAAAATGCTTCTTCACAGAAATGGATAGTTACTTTGAAACACCCTGTATTTGACACAAAAAGTTTTAATATCTATATAGCAGTATTATTTCGCATTTAGGTTTTCAGTTTGATAAATAGTGATATAAGTAGAGTTAAAATCAATTTATGGCAGTTTTCTTATGAAGTTCATTGAGATAAATTTAAAAATGCATGATTTTATTTCGAGAGTTGTCTAATAAACCTTATTTATCCAACTCAGTAATACTCTTCTATACACTCTATAAGAATAGAGTAAATTACTGAGACCTGTCAAATGATTTTTGAATGCAAATAAGTTCATACGAAAGAAGTGTGGCACACAAAGCCTCTTTTGTCTATGTTAATAACCTTGAGTGTCAACGATTTATAGTAATCTTCCTAAATAGCAAAACAAGTAAATAATGGATACCATGTTCTTTTTGCAAAAGAAATGTAACACATAAAGCCTCTTTTGTCTACGCTAATAACCTTGAGTGTCAAAGATTTATAGTAATCTTCCTAAATAACAAAACAAGTAAATAATGGCTATCATGCAAATGAGGATCCTTTAAAGCCATTAGCCTTTACGTGCTCTCTGTTGATATTACTTTCCCTCCAAACCCATTTTATCGCTACCATTTCCTCTCACTATCCTTGGAGTCCCTCTTTATGTGTACGATCTCTTCCCCGTGCAGAATTAGTACCCTACAGACATTAAATGGATTGTACTAGGAACCGTTACGGATCGATAATTTTTATATATGTCGATACATTTTAGGAAAGAACACCTTTTCAGACTTGTGTGTTCAGTCATAAAGAGTTGCATATAACCTCGCTTGGATCGAATGGGAAAGTTCTGCTAGAGGATATAAGGTACAGCGATTAGAGAGAAAATGTATGTTATTGAATTTCTGGTCCGTATAGAGAAGAGCTATGAGTGCTCAAGGCCCCTTTTTCTCTTTGTCAAAAGGACACTTTTGCTAGAATTTCTTTATAGCTAAATTTGATTAAAACGTTTGTACATTGGCGTGCAGAACTTAAGGGGAACACCACTATATTTAAAGATTACAACCTTAAAGTTGAACGAAACAACCTGTGGAAATTTGCATAACGGAGGATATTCAGTAGAAAGCTGGTTAATATTAAAATTTTGGAATCGTGACTTCAGAGGCTTTGACAGAGGAATGGATTCGGCTATAACAGGAACTTATCCGCAGCCTCATTCTCACTATGAAAATACGGTGCAAAGTCTACATAAGTGTTCGAGGTAGTTATACAGCCTACTAGGACTACTTCTTCTCTTTATTTAGGTCTTAATCTTCTTTCTCATGGCATCCAGTGCAATGTCACCACTTCAGTTCAAAGACTTTTACTGTTCGATTTTGCTCTTGCTATTTAACTTTACTCATCGGTTCGGTAACTTCGATGTATCTTTAGTATCCTTTTTTCCACATCCAGGTCACTTCAACTACAAAGTAGCAGATGGAAACCTTTTTGTTCCTTAAGTTTTGCATCTCAGTGTATGGTTTGCAAAGTACCTATGATTTGAATTGAAAGCCTTCTACTACTTCATAGAATTTCTTAACCTTCCTGGTGGTGTCTCGTCATTTACAAACTAACCAGATCTTGATGGTCGAGATATATTGTCAGTAGAAAAAAGTTGACCATATCTTGATCTCGTCATCATCAAAAAATCGGCAACATCTTGATGACGAGGCATCTAGGCATTAGCAAAATTTTTCAGATCTTGTTTCACGAGATATCTCGTTGAAACCATTTGGAGGGTAAATACATGTCAAGGGATCCTGGATTGCAAGTATTTAGTAAAAGACTTATGGAACCTACAAAGGGTAGTTGTCTTCCAGTGGATCCCTGTTCATTGCAGCATTACGGGTAACAAGGTGCCAGATAAATAAACAATGAAGGGTACACAGATACTCCAGATTTTTCAAGGGGAGATACCTTACCATACTGTGTCTTCTTTTATTCGCCGTAGAGTGTATACGGAGCATAAACTCGCTCCTTTAGATAGAACTAATGACAAATCTTGGAAAGAGTCAACCCTTCCCCTCCCCGATCATCCAAGAAATGTGGTAGGGGCAGAAGTCAGACTTACCACTAACCATAATTGCCTTGCATCCCATCTACATAAGTGTGGTATTGCTAAAAGCCCATTGGGGCCATCTTTATACAGAGATTGCACTAATGGATGCAGCACACTCATTAGCCTGTGCAGCTCTAACCGAAACAACTCTCCGTGGATGTTACTGTCAGAAGAGAGGTCATTTGGCTGGCTACCCGGCTGTTTGCTTAGCTTTTTGGATTTTTATTTGGTACATTTTACACTTGTTATATTTGTTTTATTTGCTTTTACTTGTCTGAACTTTTGTCTGAAAGATTTGTGCCTGTTAATTGGTCTGCTACGTTGGAAATGGTAATAGTAATAAAATATAGAAATCGTTCGCTTAGAGAAGCGTGTTAAAAGTCTGAAATTTCAAAGAAAATACTGTCACGTAAATCCTCATTTGCTTACTTAAGTACAGCTTTTAGTAAACATGTTTTTCCTACACAGTTGTATATATTTGTTTATAAGTTGTTCAGAATTTCGAATTTTATAGGTTATAAGCAATGATTAAATGAGTAAAGTGTACGCGCAAAACAATTCGATAATTATTCCATACCTACAAATTACGAGGTGTCCTCGAATCTTTACCTTCGGGGTTGATCCTGGACCGTCGCCAATAACCTGCTGTGTATAGCGCTGTGCAACGTTAAATCAATTCCCTACCTACCCACAGCCACATGATAGATCTTCAAACCGAACGATCGGCAGAAAAACATGAAGTTGAGCGAGCACAGGCTCCATTTCATTAAAAGGTCGATGCTTTTTATCCTCCATCATGGTTAAAGTTAAATAAAATAGTTAATTCTTTCCCGAGATATTGCTCGTACAATTAAATAAATATCAACTAATGGCATAGATGTAAGGGACTGATAATGAGGAATAAAAGTGATAATATTTATTATTAAATATAATAGTATAAAAAGCAAGTCATATTTATGTACCAAAACTTAGCGGAAACGTGCATGATATAAGCATGTATTTATTCACCTTATTGTTAGTGTTTGGCTGTGCTAATTTCTTCTGTTTTTTTCTCTAGTCACAACATTGCTATCCTTGGAGTGACGTTTTAGATTTTCTCTTTGGACCAACATTTCTTTAAGGGGAGTAGCAGTCCATATTTCTGAATGTTGCTTCTTTCTGGACCCTTCTGACGCATTTGAGTTGTTGGCAACAAACAGTCTGGAAGGAACTGGTGAAACATCTGTTATTTACAGTCTCAGATGCTGAAGTAGAGGGCTGCTCGAGGTCAATCGATGGTTGGTCTGTCACTTTGTTTTGGTAGAGTCCTTAGTTCATCTATGTCTGAGGCAGGCGTATCTTCAACTACAGGCACGACTTGTCCTCCAAACGGTCCTGCGAAATCCTCTTCAGAAAAGACTGCTGGATCAAAGGGAAAAATTCCTGTTTTCTTAAACCAGACACAGCTTTCTGTAAGCTGAACAGAACAAAGCAGCAAGATCATAGTGAGTGATTTTTTTATGCTGATTTATTTTTATGATCGCATCGCATTCTTTGTTCTCAAAGTAGGCCTATAACATGTTTAATACAATAGCAATATTGACTAAGAATTGTCAACAAGTTGCAATGACAATACGTTTTTATTAAATTGTACAAATGGGGTAATGGCGATCAAGTGAACGAACTGATCGGAATTTCCCCACTGGCATCCATTTTCATTTTCACGCTCATCGTCATGATACATGTTATAGCGATGTCAAATGAAATAGGCTATTATATCAATAAGAATATCGGCTTTTGTATACTATGATTTACCAAGATATTTATAAAACGATTTTTGTGACTTACCTTCCATTGACAGACGCACAAAATTATAATGAAACCTCCAAAAATCCCAATAACGATACAGCACAAAATGTCCAAGCATGAACTGTTCTTTCACTGCTGGAATAGAATCAACACGTCACCGCCCAGATGGCAACATCTTCTAGGACTCTTAAATATGAACAGTAGCGCTAAATATTTGGTGATCGGCATTACCCTTTGATCGGAATTCCCCTCCTTCCCCTACATTTTCTCATTGTGATTTCTTTCACAAAAATTAAGCTAAAGTTGCATTAACCCTCCTGATGGTTGTCTTGAAGAGGTATGGTGTCATTAGCAAAACTAACCAGATCTTGATGGACGAGATATATCGTCTTTAGAAAACTGATCCTTGATAATGTTATCATCAAAAACTGACCCTTTATCTCGTTATCATCTAAAACTGAAACTATCTCGTCAACATAAAAAAATTGCCAATATCTTGATGACAAACTATCACGTCAATAGCAAAATTGGTCAGATCTTGATGGACGAGATATCTCGTCGAAACGACTGAGAGGGTTAAAGAACTACCCGCTTCTAGCAATTTCTTGTGTTTGACAACTTGTTTTCCCTGCAGATACATCCATCGGTCATCTACGGAATCAAGCTTGCATAAGAGCTCTGAAACAAAAAATGTCGCTACTTTAGAAAAGAAGTATAAGTATTACGTGTCACTGCTGTAAACAACCAAATTAGCATAAATAGAAGGAAAAGTATTCGGTTTGTAAGAACACCGTCGTTCTTTTTATAGAAATGGAATGCCAGTCTCGAAAAGCCGTTGCTGTAAAAAAGAAGGGAATCCAAAACATTTCAGCTAATCGGAAAAAAGAGGACATGTAAATGGAATCATGTATACGCGAAAAAGCAAAACTTATGGAGGGAAGTGTTTGTGAAAGATGGGAGTACCTTTTAACGCATTCCAATCTAAAACACAAAATCCGTACGAGTTGGGAATTTTGGATTATTTTGAAAAGTGAATATAAAACAAGCTTTACACGACCACTTGTATTTAGGAACAAATACTATCGATGAATAAATAATTTGTTTATATTAATCAAAAACAATCTAAAGAATTTTTTTACTGATAGGAATTAGACTTTCTCTGACTCAGCCTCAAAAACTATCCTTAATGCTCCCAGTGGTTTTGGCAAGATACCTCGTCCATCAAGATCTGGTCAAGTTTGTCAATGACGAGATATCTCGTCCATAAAAATATAGTCAGTTTTGTTAATGACGAGACACATCATCTAGACAAAACTGTTCTATTACACTAAGGGGAATGACGATCGAAATAGGAAAAGGTTTTGTATCAAAGGATGGTCATTGCAAGGCAGTTTTCAACACAAAGATAAACCAAGTGAAGGGTCAGCCATTATTAATTCTATTATGTCTGCATAAGTCATTTTGACGTAGAACAACGGTCTAAATCAACGGATGGAGCCGTCACAAAAATAGATCACACTTGAAATCGTTATATCATTAAAAATACGTGGCGAATGTTATATCATGTTAGTATATTCGTAAACAGCATTCACATACTGCACAATATATCGTGCATGTTACGTTTCCCCTCCCTCCCAGTAGGCGGGGAAATGACGTAATGTTTCTGGGCGTGCCTGAGTTTGATTCAGTCAATCTCGGCAACTGTGAATGCAACACGGCTATGTGTTGTAACGTCCCGTCATCCTTGACAGAGCACTTGCTAGGGGGCACTCTCTCCCGGTCTGGTTGTGCAAATGACGTCAGAGTTGACGTCTACAGGAGTCTATTTTTAGAATCTTCGTCAGTCTGGTGTAATCGCAGATGGGTGCGGTTGCCCTAAAGATCGCTCTGTATTGTATCTGTGATGCATCTCGCCTGTAAATTTTTAAACTAGTTTTATAAAATAGAATTTAAATTTTTTATAACAAGATTATTTTGATAGAAAGTGGTCTATTTTATCGTCGATATGGTACAGCGCACTATCATTTTAACCCTCCAAGTGGTTTCAACAACATATCTCGTTCATCAAGATTTGACCAATTTTGCAAATGACGAGGAATATTTGACGTCGTCCAAATATTGTGCCATTTTTTTATGATGACGAGATCAAGATGTGATCAGTTTTTCTAATGAAAAGATATATCGTCCAAGATCTAGTCAGTTTTGCTAATCAATTGTTGAATCAATCAACAGGTTGGTTGACTCTCGACGAAATCTATTAAAATATACGAACATTTCTCAAAACTGAATATTTAAACAATTGCTTTCTTCAAAACCGGTTGACACTTTTATAACAAATTAAATAAAAGCTTTGAAACAATGCTCGAGTAACACGTTTCAACTCTCCAATTTACAAGTCGTAGTCCTACTCTACAAACTGACGTCTCAATCAGAATTGTTGGATCTACGTAAGTGATCAGTGGATTATTTACTACGAAAAAAGCACAAATAAAACGATTATTAATGTCAAATTGTGTTCCTTTGCAGTTAGGAAATCTATTAAATAACCAAACTGGGTAAAAAAGAAAGACGAAATACTTTTGTTTAACTAAAAGAGAGTAACAGAATAGAAGACAAGATTTTGCAATATCATAAACAGAGAAATATAACGCGCAGATTTATACATTTTGATACAAAGCAATTGAAAAAGAGATTGTATACTATCCTGCACTGATATTACTGAAAAACGCATTTGAATTTTCTTCCTCTTATATTTTTATTTCTTTACTTAACATTACTATTTCTTTCTCATATATGTAGAAAAGGTATTGGAAACAATACCTTCTAGAAATCCTTGACTATAAAACATTCAAAGATGTGAGTAGATAGACATTTCAATTAACGTCACACTGGAGCGACACAACGGGCTGTTGGTGACAGTCCGGGATCAATCCCGAAGGGAAAGATCTAAGGACACCTTGTAATTTTGAACCACGGTCACATGAGGTAAGCAACTGAGCTAGCGCCCCACTTTCCAAACTTCCACAAGATGCCAACGTGAGGATATTTGTGGCCACGACAGATTTAACGTGCACCAGCCCTCTGTACACAACCGTCTTAGGTTGATTTGAGTTTCGCATACTCAACTCTCTAGTAGTGCTAATCCACTACTCTTCCAACCGAGCTACTTCGGCTCCCATAAAAGATTGAATGGCAATTCCAGTCAAAATAATCCCAAGCAACTTTTAAGAAGATTTCAATGATTCCACAGTCTACATTTTTGTATCACTATTTTATTTCATTTCTTAGTGATTTAAATTTAGCTTGTTAAAATTCTATAACTTAACGACAAGATTTTATTGGCCAATAAATCTTTCTTTTGCAAAAGAAACAACTTCCTTATCTGAAAGAGAAATAGAATCTCTCGAAAAATAAAATGTCGAAATGTGTCGCAGAAATTTTGAACATCAGATAAATCAAATTCTTTCAAATGATAGTGTAGAGCGAAAAATATATAATTCTCTTAAACCCTTTATCAAAACGCCATAAAACCATCAATATATTTCTAGAGTAGTCGATATAAAAAGGATCCAAATAAAACTTTTTCTCGATTTATCATAAACAAAATTATAGCTTTGCTTTTCCAATAGTAAATTCCTATATAAGGTTCCTCGAAGTTTTATAAAAAAGTTAAAATAAAAAAAAATATGAAATAGACACAAGAAAAGAATGAATATAAACGTTAGGTTTAGAACGAAAAATTATTGAAGGAAGGACACCAGAATTTCGATTTAAAAATAGAACAACCAAACTCGTTTTTAAAATAGTAGAACTACCGAACTCTTGTTTTAAAATTTACTAATTATAATAGAAACAAAGCCAGTTAAATTTATGTAGCCAAAGCTGGTTTCTAATATTCACTCTAATATTCTCGAATTAATTAATACTTTATTTTTATGCTTTGAACAGTACTACGAGTAGAAGTTGAATAGAAAAGATAATTGCATTAATTATTTACTATGAATAATTAATGAAAATATATACTCTTTTTTAAAATGAAAGTAATTTTATATCGATATGACTACAAAGTACTCTTACACTGAAGTCTCGGAAAAATTGGAATAGACGCGTCTATGCAAAATCAAACAATTTCACCTATGTACGTCATTGGTGGTGTCTACCAGTGTATACATGAGACATCTGTGGATCCATATAGAACTATTTCCACCAGGAGAGTGGCAAGTTATCACGATTTTGGTGATTTTCAATGCGATTTAATAATTGGAGCTCAAGAAATGGGTCATCGCATTTTGGAGATACAGATGTTTGAATTTCCTCTTACTACTATTTCAAGGGTGAACCGTGACTGCAAGAATTCTGGCAAAACCTACAACTTATGACAGCAGTGTGGCTCTAAAAATACTCTGGGTGAACGTGATCAGAGTCGGCTGGCAAGAATCGTTTCACGCGATAGACGTGCATCAATGCATCAAATGACATCGGAATTTAATGCTGAACCCTCGATATACATCAGCGTGATTACCGTGCAACGTTCCTCATAGATATGGGCTTTAGGAGTCGATGTCCGACTCGATTCCTCTTGACGAATACTCAAAACACATCTCTGCTCCTCGCCTGGGCTCGAGAACATCGCCACTGGACACTTGATGACTGAAAACGAGTAGCCTGGTCTGATGAGTCATGTTTCCAGCTGTTTAGGGCAGATGGAAGGATCCGTGTGTAGAGAAAATTTGTCAACAGGTGATTGTATAGGCTAGTGGTGTGGGGCTCCGCAAGGATGTGGGCTTTTTAGTTGGCATTCAAGACTCCTGGTACGTCTACAAACAATTTGACCAGGTGAACTGAATATTTGCATTCTTCTTGACGACTTACACCTGTTCATGCCCTGCGTTCATTCTGATGGCCATGGCCTCTTCCAGCAGGACAATGCCTAAAGACGCCAAATTATAGGAACACTCCTCTGAGTTTGGGGTCTTGCCATTCCTATATAAGTCACCAGACCTCAATGTTATCGAACACATCTGGGCTGCCATGCAACGCTCTGTGGAACACAGAAATCCTACACCTCGGAATACAATAGAATTTTTGACCGCTTTGCAGGAAGTATGTGTTAAATGCCTACAGAGTTCCCAAGCAAGCTCGTGGGGTCCATGCTCATTCGTATTTCCTGCAGTTCTACGCTTCTGTAGGAAGTCTACCAAGTATTAGTGAATCAGTTAGATAAGTGATTCAGTGTATAAAATTATCGTGACACCTCGGAACATTGCAGTACGTGATCAAAACTAGTCATGCCGTTACCCTAACAGTTGTGACATTCAGAGTAACTCTTTTTTACTGCCACATATTTCATTGTTATGTCCATTTCCTTTGTTCGCTCTCGTTCTGAGGAATAATTTGTTTATTAGTTATTAAATTGTTACTAATAGATGAGTTCCATGATGTTCTTCCAGCGAAAAATTTTCAAAAGATGAATCGGATCAGCATGAATGTCCTTGCATAACACAGAAATATTGAAGTTCGTGGTCAGGACTAATTACCCCTGCTACCCTGACAGTTGTGAAAGTCAGGGCAAATATTTTTTTCTGCCACATATTTCATTGTTGTTCTCATATGTTCATTCCTTTTGTTCGTTCTAGTTCAAAAGAATAAATTTTTCTTATTAGCCACTAGATTGTTCTGCTGTTCTATGTGGAACGTACAGTATCTTGTTACTGTTCAGCAGATGATTGACTGCCCTGATTTTACTACATCATCGACATAGATTTTTTAGAAACACAATTTTAAACTTGGAAGATTTGATTGAGAAAACTCCTCATCCAAATGTCTTTCAATTCCTACATTCAGTTAGTTTTCTTAACTGTATAAAATATTTTTTACTCTCTCATGTCTTTCACACCTCAAAATACCTTTTATTGTTGCTGATAGACATGTCATAAATGCATATTCTTACTAATTTTACATTATTTTTATTTTCATGAAAATATTTGCTACTTGACTAATTTCTTGATGTATTTTCATGAAAAGTGCTCAATTTAATTCATCACTTATGACCTTAACCATTTCGTTTCTGATTTTGATAATTTTACTATTACTTTTTCTATACAACGATTTTTATTGTTTTACTTGCGTTTGGGGCAGCTTGTTCGTTTCTGGACCTTGGGCATTAAACCAACCAGTAGATTTAAATAAATACATCGATTCCGTGATGTACCTTCTGCGAAAAAAGCCAAATCTGTAAACATAATTGTGGGACATAAACAAACTGGTAAGCTAGCAACAATCCTTAAAATATCGAGATATGAAACAAAATATGTGGAATTGCGAAACGACACGCATGGTGGCATTCTGATTTCTGAGGAATCTGTCGATAACGAGTCACGACCTTTTTCTGGACATTTTATTCCCTTACCGCCGTCGTAATTTGTTCCATCATCCCGGGGGACGAAACGGGAAGTAAATATTTTATTTCGGAAGCCTTTGAGAATTTTCGTCTGTTTTGGTGTGTTCCCGATAAAAGCTGTAAAGCAAATATTGATTTGGCATGTGACGCTACGGTTTATCGGCAATCGAGGTCTTTGTCAAATGCAGTTACGTCTCCAGAGTGAGAAGTTGCATGCGAAGCGGAAAAACGAATTTCGAACGCTTTTTCTTAACGTAATAGAAACTTCTGTTGAAAATGTTTCATCTATATATTGCTGCGATTTTCCAGTGCGCTCTTATTTCGCTTTTTAATATTCCAATCTTAAATTACATTTACGTGGTGTTGTCCTCGGATCTTTCCCTTTGGGATTGATCCCGGACCGTCACCAATAGCCCGTTGTGTTGCTCCAGTGTGACGTTAATTGAAATACCCCCCTTAAATTACATTATATAAAAAATTGAAATTCTATTCTATTTTTCATTATTTTGAATCTGAAACATTTCAAAAAGGGGGAATATGAATGAAACAAATTCCAGGCACTCGACTTTACGTCATTCGCAATCTGGCTCTCCAATACATCTGTACTCTGTTACTAAGAGGGCCGTGGTAGCCATATTGGAAGAGTAAAGGATTAGAACCGGAGGTTTGCGAGTTCGAATCCAACCAAAGACCGCTATGTACAAAGGGGATTGGTACACGATAAATCCGTCGTTGGTGTGGTGTGGAAGTTTGGAGAGTGGAGTGCCAGCTCAGGTTTTGCATCTTCATCTGACCGCGATTCAAAATTACGAGGTGCTGTCCAAGAAAACCAATCTTACTGACGCCAGGTTCAGGAAAGCGTACAAGAAGCACATATCACCACAGAAACATCAGAGATATGTAAGTAGGTAGTCAATTAACGCCACACTGGAGCAACACAGTGGGATATTGGCGAAGGTCTGGGATAATTCCCTAAGGAAAATATCCAAGGACAACGCCTCGTAATTATTTTGAACCACGGTCAGATGACGAGGCGACACATACATGAGCTGGCACCCCATTCTCCAAACTTCCACACACCGGGCCAACGTGAGAATATTTGAGTCCACAACAGATTTAACGCATGCCAGCCACCTAGTACAATATAATCTTTTGGTTGGATCGAGTTTTGAACTCGCAACCCTTCGATTAATCCGCCATTCTATCACCTGGGCTACTGTGGCCCATAAATAAACCACGGTCAGATAACGAGGTCAACACCTGAACTGACACCCAAAGTTGGTCTCCAAACTTCCACACCACACCAACGTGAGGACATTTGAAGCCATAATCTACCCCTTTGGGATTGATCCCGAATCGTCGCCAATAGCCCGTTGCGTTGTTCCAGTGTGACGTTAATTGACGTTACTTAAATAATTAAGTACAGTGCACGTGTTTAAGTGTTTAGCCATCATAGGTTGTCTACTAATACATAAAATAGTAACTAGAGTCAGCAGAGTCTCGTTTAACCGACCTTTGCTCATCCGACATTCCGTCATCCGACGCCTCCAAAAAAACGCATAAATCGGCGACGAGAAAAGTTTGCCGCTTGTTTGAGAGTGTGAGACATTTTAACGCAACTCTTGTCAATAGCGATGGCGACGAAATTGATGATCAAGCATCAACTATTGCACCTCTCAGAATCTCGCATAACTATGGAGTTAAAGCTATAGAAATCGCCATGAAATACGTTGAGCAACAAGAAAAAGCTATGGAGATCGAACATAATGAAGCTGCAAAGATGGCGAGACTTGGCAGCGAAGAAACGGCAATTGTTGGGAAAGCAGACTAGGATCACAAGTTTTTAAATCATTACAGGACTAATAATAATAGGACTAATAGTTTTTATGCATTTAACTTCCGACATTGCTGTTACTGTAAGTTCATTTTATGTAATTCTATATTTATTTGTAATCAATTTTTAACATTAACTTCAATAAAATTCAATATTTTTCAATACAGTACAATGTTTTGGTGCTAATTTGTAATTAAATTACTATAAAACGTTACCGTGTATTGAATTGTTTTTTTTCTGTTGATTTGTCGTAAAACGTGATGTTTAGGTGCTTAATTTGTAAAATTATAACGTAGTTTGACGTTTATCAGGCTTTTTCTTAATTCCTCCCTGTTATCCTACATTTACGCTTATCTCCGACGAACTGTAGGCCCGCTTATGTCGTATAAGCTAGACTTGACTGTATTACAATAAAATAAGTGAGCACGCAGATAGTCATGCCCAGTGAGGAAACGGAACTCAGCAACTGAAACTTTCTCAGCAACTTTCTTTGAAAGACGGCGCCCCAGGTGGAAAGAAGACATTCCCAAGTTTTGTCCTTGGCAGCATTGGCAAGTCTATCGTTTAGGCGGTATTTGAACAATTCTTTCCAATTTTTCGAAGTCTGAAAGGTGAGAGGGTTTAGCGACTTTTGTATGATCTTGGTTCCTTTTTGGCAAGATAGTCGTCTCTCTCTCATTTTCAGGTACGTCACAATGACATTACGCACCAACATATCGGCTAGCTTATCAAGGTACGTAGGTATTTAATTAACGTCCCACTGGAGCAACGGGCTATTGGCGACGATCCGAGATCAAACCCGAAGGGAAAGATCCGAGGACAATATCGCGTAATTTTGAACCACGGTCAGATGACGAGGTCATACCTGAGCTGGCACCCTACTCTCCAAACTTCCACACCACACCAATGCGAGGAATTTGTAAGCCATGACAGATTTAACGTGCACCAGCCCCCTTTCGTTGTATTCGAACTCGCAACCCTCCAGTTGCTAGTCCGTAACTTTTCCAATCGGGCTACCCCTTCCCTAGCTTACCAAGGAGTTCTATGGGCTGCATAAATCGTGGGAATGAATTTGAAGAGACCGCTTGCATTGCAAATTTAGAGTCAGATAAAATTATTGCTTTTTCGAACGAATCTTCTCAGAAGAAGCTGTTTTAATGCCACAGAAATTGCTCCAACCTCTCCGTCAAAATGAGAATAACTCCCAACGGCTTTGTGGGAAGGGAATAATTTGCAGTGAACACCAGAACCAGCCACTTCAAACCTGTAAAATAGAGAACTATCGGTATATGTATGCAACCAATGATTTTCAATCTTTCTAATGTTAAGATTCGTATTTCATGATTATCCGCAATTTCCTTACAAATGTTTTGTCCTATATCAAGGTGGATCTCAACTTCTGAATAATTTAATGGACAATAAGGGTTTGGTAATGTTGAACTATTTCAATTTGAGACGACATCATATATCCCCTTTTTAATTTCAAAACATTGTTACCTATACATTTATGTGGTCATTTCTATCAGTTGGGATTGATGCTCACACGTACAAATGTCTTACCAGTTACTTCAAGGTGAAACGTCAATGTAGGTCAGCTGCTCAATTTATCAAGAAAAGCATTTGGATCCCCTTCGTTCTCGTTCAAAGAAATAACGAATTTTCATTTCTCAGTTGTCTATTTTGCATATTCTTCACCAATTTAGGTGAATCTTTTTATTTTTTATGGGAGGATGGATTTTTCCTTAGGATGATAGACTATGATGTTAGTATGGAAAAATCACATGTTATTTCACCTGCTACTCCTGTTTTCTTCTCATTACCCATTTATGATGATGCTTTTATCTTTAAAGCATAAGAACTCCAAAATGTTTTCCTGTATTGAAACAAACTTTTTATCCGCTTCCTTTTTTCCTATCACCATAAACCATATCCTGGCTGTATTGTAAGAAATGTTCTAATTTTTGACTATGAAGAATATCTATGAGAGGCCTTTTCTGTCATACCAGAAGTAGGTGGCGGTAGTGTTTTTCGACGGAAATGTTATACCTGTTCGTATTCAGGAAGTGACGTCACTTGGCTTGTTTTTCCAATAAGATTTCAGCACACATCACCCATAAACATTTCAAAAAATAAATTCTTAATTGATATATGATAGTTGATTGGTCAACGTTAATTAGATTAAACGCCAAACATGGCCGAAACATCGATAAACTTTGATGTAAGGTAACCCTGATAAGTATCATTCGAGAACATTTGGGTACCGGAAGTAAAATCTCCAGTTTCCGTCTGGTTTGATGTTCACTGTAAATCTCTTTCATACAGAAGCTCTATGACAGGTAGAATGTCCTTCCCTGTATATAAAGGCAAGATCTTTTGCATAGGTGTTAATTGAATTTAGCTTGTCATCATGATACATTAGCGAAATGACTGTTAACTTGCTGATCAAGGTTAACCTTCTAAGGGGTTTCGACGAAATATCGTCCATCAGGATCTGACCAATTTTGGTAATGACGAGATATCTCGTCATCAAGATCTTGCCAATTTTTTTATGATGACGAGATCAAGATCTAGTCAATTGTCTTCTGATGATGAGATACCTCGGCCATCAAGATCTGGTCAGTTTTACCTCGATACCTCACCGAGACAAACACCAGGAGAGTTAAATTGATGCAAGGAGTTGATTATGCAATCTCATATCATTAAAGAGAATAGTGGAACACCACGTACACCTTTCATTCATACCTGATGCGATCTGTCACAACTATAATATTTTAAATCGCTTAATTGGAAGACAATTGCATTATTAATAGATCATGCAGTTATACCTCTGTACACATAAGTTCAGTCATAAGACCAAAGTGCTAAAAACGGTTGCAACTCAACGGTAGAAGAAATAGATGAAAATAATTTGATGTATGTGGTGCTAGGACGGAAATGGATGCTAGGAGTATATGCAATCTTATACCATTAAATAGAATATTGGAACACCACGTATACCTTTCATTTATACCTTATGTGACAACTATAATATTTTAAGTCGCTTAATTGGAAGACACTGCCATTATTGATGGATCATGCAGTTACACCTCTGTGTACGCACAAGTTCAGTCATAAGATCACAGTGCTAAAACCGGTAGCATCACAATGGCGGAAGAAATGGATGAAAATACTTTACCAGCCGGTCTTGCTAAACTCCCATAAAACCGACAGGCATAAAAGCATTCTCCGATTCTGCTGCACATGAAACGGTGAATTTTCTTCCAGATGGTGTTGCTTACTTTCATTTGTTTTATTTTGCACAGATAAATTTTTTTATACGAAAGAAACTATAAAATGATTTATGGCGCAATAAAATGAATTAACCATGCGCACTTTTTGAAACAAACGAAAAGACATAAAGGGATATAATGCTTTGCATAAAAATAAACAAAGTATTTATCATTTTAACTATAAAATGTGATTAACTCTGAAAAGTGGATTTATGGCTCCTAAATTTTTGGAGACCTGATTGTTTTCTCAATAAGTAAAAACCCACTGAGTAAAAAATATTGACATTTGGGACATTGAGTTAAATTTATTTCCTATCTTGATAATAATAACGAATGTAATTTAAAGGCTGCTATAATATTCTTTCCTCTTGAAATAAATTTTCATTTCATGACTTTTTTAGATATTTTCTTTAAGACATTGGTTTATAATTGGGTCTCGTTTTTCAAAAAAGTTTATTTCTCCGTTAGTAGTTATAAGTCTGAAACATTCTGGGTTTCTCGTTTCAATTAGATTTCTGTTGATGCAGAACTCAGTTGCGTTTGAGCTATCGCGTTTAAATAATTCAATGTGTTTTATATTTTTTTAATTATTCCTTCTCGTGAGCAGATTCGTAAAATTAAACATGCTCAGTATTAGCTACTAAATACCCTGTCAATACCAATTTCATTCTGAATACAATAAAACCTATTTGAGTACATAAAATATTAGCAACAAAAACACAAACCGTTTGTATTTGGTTTCGTTTCCATGAGAAAACTTGGCCCGAAGCGCACATTTTTGAAACGTTTTATACGAAAGCTTGCATAATAAATCTAGTTTTTGAGTATCGTAACTTTGCGTGATGTGAAAGTTTTGAGAGTGGAGTGCCAGAGAACTTGTCGAGATGTCTTCGTGATTTTGAATCTCTTCATCTGATCGTGGTTCAAAATTAAGAGGCGTCCTCAAATCTTTCCCTTCGGTATTGATCCCGGTACGTCGACAATAGTCCGTTGTGTTTGTTGCTCTAGCGCGATGTAAAATTCAGCTACCTATCTACCGAACATTGTAACGTACTGGACCAGAGTGGGTTTCTAAAAACGACACAGCCAAAATATAAGAGAATTACTTATTAGACAACAATTTTAAATTTTTTACATTGGAATTTTAATGGATGGTAGTTAGGGAATTAACGTCGGACCGGAACCACTCAATGGGCTATTGGCGATGTTCCGAGATCAATCCCGAATGGAAAGATCCGAGGACAACACCCCGGATAATTTTGAACCACACTCAGATATCAACATCAGATTTGGCATCCCTCTCCAAACTTCCACACCACGCCAACGTGAGAACATTTGAGTCCATGACAGATTTAACGCGCTCCATCCTCCGCATACATGATGGTATTTGATTGTATCTCAAACTTGCAACCCTCCGGTAGCTAATCTGTTACTCTTACAACTTCCAGTGTAACTGAATTACGTGAAGTGAGGACTGCGTAAATGGTGTCATTCGAAAGCTATCGAGCTATGCTACAATTAAAATATTGGACAAAAATCTCTCAATTACAATTAATGTCAAACTGCACTTTAATCGCTCAGAGTGTAAATTAATTGTTGAATATTCACAATAAACAATCGTTCAAATTTCTGATAGCTGCTTCATTCATTCCTCAATCCAACATCAGCCCGAGTGTTTACGCCAAAACTACGGTTTGTGTCCTCGACATAACCTAGCATTTTCTTTTAAGGATGATACTGTCAGGTTTTCCATTTCCTAATTTTCAAATAATAAAATAAGTAATAATAAAATAAAACTTCTGGCTCTAACTTATGATGTTTTATTACCTGTAGAATCTATACTCAGCATCAAAACTTGTGCTTTTCATTGCAAGCATGATTTCTATGGAACAACCAAGTCTCCAAGTGGTTTAGCAACATTAGAGGTACAAGTACATTCATGTCTAAAAGTTGAGCTTAATTCGTAAAATGCGAAAAAATCCAAGTAAATATGGATACAATGGTTCAAAATCACTTGTGGAGAATCGTAGAACGAAGGTAAAATATTGTGCATATGCGAAACAGTTCAGTCGACGACGACATGCTCAAAGCACGTCGGAACGAGTATAAAACGGCTTCGAGTGGCATGGCTAGTTTAGACAGAAATTTTGCAATTGCTGCGGTACGGAGCGTTGTTAACAATCAATAAGGACGAAAGATGTCACAAAGATGCCAACTGGACATGTTTGTGAAGGGACGAATTATTGGAATGCTGAAATCCGGTCGATTCCAAAACAAAGCGTCTCGTATTCTGAATGTACCTCAGTGTGGGATCTCCAGACTGTGGCAGAGGTTTCAAACCACTGGAGACGTTACCCGACGACCAGTACCAGGTCGGCCAAGGGTAACAACCGCTCAGCAAGTCCGTCCGATATTTGGCGATAACTGCGCGACGTCAGAGGAACCGTTCTCCAGACAACTGGGTTTCGCCCTGACAGCCGCAACAGGAGTGATAGTTTCGAGACAAACTGTTTATAGGAGACTCAGACACGTTGGTCTCTATGACAGACGACAAGCAGTTTGCATCCCCTGACGTCTGCATAGAAACGCGCGCGTTTAAAGTGAAGTTTGGAACATCGGCAGTGGAGTCCACAACACAATGTCATGTTAAGTGACGAGTCCAGATTTAGTCTGCGAACTAATCTTCTGATCGACGTACCACGACCTGGAGAGAACGTGGGACGCGTTTTCACCCGGGAAACGTCACGGAAAGACATCGTTTTCCTTCAGGGGGAGTCATGGTCTGGGCAGGCATCACGCTGGACGGCCGCACAGACCTCCACATCTTTGACACGGGGTCTGTTACTGGTCAAAGATGCAGAGACGAAGTACTTGAACCTACAGTTCGCCTGTTTCGAGGTGCTGTCGGTCCTGGTTTAATATTCATGGATGAAAACGCGCCTCCTCACCGTGCAGCCCTAGTCGACGCCTTCCTTCAAAGGGAAGATATCCACCACATGCAGTGGCATGCCAAATCTCATGATCTAAATACTATAGAGCATATGTGGGATATACTCGGGTGATATATTGCAACCCTCCGCCACCCACCAAGCTCTGTTAAGAAATTGAAATATGCTCTCCGTGAGGCTTGGAACTCTTTGAGCACACAACTCATCCATACTCTCATCGAAAGTATGGAAAATCGCTGTGCAGCATGCGTGGCTACCAGAGGTTCCCACACAACATATTGAACTTCAGCATCACATTGCTTTGATCATTCTGTTTCACTAAAGTTGACACTCATATTGTGAACCTTTTTCTTTCAACCCTTTTCTTTGGATAAGTATTTGTTATCCTCGTTTTACATTGTTTTCTTTTTCCATAACCCTATTTCCATAACCCGCATACCGCATTTCCTTCCATTCCGATGTAGATTTTCTTAAATATTCACATAAACAGCAATTATACTTAACTTTTGGACATGAGTGTAGTAGTTCTGTGTAGATACGATTTTGTCTTTAATTCATCGAGATCAGTTCTTCAAAGTGAATATTTTCTTTATTGATGTAGCAATTCCGTACTGATCAGCAGTTGTACTTGTTATGTGTGTGCATCTTTCCTTGATTGACAATCAGGAAGAAAGCCTGAAGTCGATATTTTATGACTGAACATTATAAAATATGAAATCAATATTTCTGAAGAAATTTTATTTGCGCCAACCTGTTAGTGGAACATCTATTAAGTGTTAATTTTCTTCCCAGTGTTACCACATAACAAATGAACATTCAATAAAGACATGAATTAATTTAATTTTGAAATTTTTGATATGAAAATATTAATTATCGTTTTGCTACGAGAGGTTTCTTCTGTCAAGTTGAATATAGGTGGAGGTTTTTTTGGTGGAACGTGTTTCCTGTAAGTATTCCGAAAATGACGTCACTTGACTTATTTTCAAATAAAATTTCAGCTCCTCGCAAATAAAAATTCAAAAGAATGGATTTTTAAAAAAAATATGAGACGGATTTATGAGAGGAAGAAACAAACCAGACGGTCAGCGAAGATTTTACTTCTATCCAAAAGTTCTATGATGCATATATGTGTTACTTTAAAATGTAGTTTACCACCTTTTTCGCAACGTTTACTGTTAATCTAATTTATGTTAGCCAATCAACTATGATATATATAAATTTGGAATTCATTCTTTGCAATTTTTTACTGGCGAAATGGTGAAATTGTATTAGAACAAGCCAAGTGACTTCACGTTCAAAATGCTTACAAGAAACACGTATCGCCGCAGAAACACTTCGGCTACCTATATTTAGCTTGATAGAAAATGCTTCTCATAGTCAAACCTAATAAGATTAAATCCCAAACATCTCCAAAAAGGCTATTAAACTGCATTTAAAGTTAACTCCAATGTGTCGTGCTAAAGCATTTGGTTAACAGGAAGTAAAATTTCCGTCTTCCGTTTGGTTTGTTTGTTTATAAATTCCTCTCATAATACTGCAAGATAGCTGATAATGATTGAAAGTTGTCGTTCGACAAAATATGATAGACTTTTTCTCAAAAATTTAAATGGTGCTAGTGTTTCTGGCGTACAATGTTCTTCCTGTACTTATTCAGTATTGGATAATCGAAAGTGAAATATTCGTTTCCTGTAGTTTGAACTGAAATCTCTCATATAAGAGTTTTTACTTTTAAATAAAGAGCGTTTGTTAAAATAAGAGACATTTTTTTCACAACAAACTTTCTTTCAACAAATAAATTAATTGTCAAGTAATATTTCGTTCTGTGATATTATAGGTATCATACGCAAGTACAGAATTACTAAAAATGTTTATGCTCATATTTTCAGATCCTGTATATATTTAGTTTCTTCAGATTTGAAAATATGATGAAAAACCCGAAAATAATTTCGATTAATATTTTACATTTTTATTATTTCAATCTTAAACTTAATTTCTTAACGACTTCCATCTTTTTTTAATCTCGTTATTTACGATAAACGAAATAGTTTTTCTTAGATAATTTCATTTTTTAAGTATAGGCATTATCTCCTCGAACGCAAAATTCTAGCTTTGATTTTCATTTATGTTAAGTCCCTTGTGGATCACGATAAGCTTTAGGATTAGTCTTAATATTCTTTGTTTAGTCTTATTACTTGCTCACTTTTTCCGAACCACTTTTATCCTTTCTGTTTATCTTCATCACCTTTTCTTTAATTTCGTAAACACTTCACTGGAAATCCCATTATAACTTGTTTGTCCTTTTCTTTTTATATCTGGGTCAAGTAGCTACTTTGGAAACAACTTTTGTTTCCGTAATTGCTTTCAATGAGAATCTTTCAAAAAAGCAATGCTCAATGTGTGTAAATATTTTTTGCTGGGACATCAGGTAGTTTCGTTAAACTTTTATTCATGAGTAAGAAGAGTATAACAAGCGTACAAGGAAAAACATGTCATGCGTAAGAAATAAATTTCTTAAAAACTGAATGTTTAAGGTCCTTTCACGTTAGTTACAGACCACGTGAGACTCCATCAATTACGAATTGACGTTGTTTTCTTAACAACACGCCAATTTATAAATAAGGCACCGAATCTAAAGCAATTATTTCTTAGTGGCTTGATTAAGTTCTAAATTTATCCTAACGCCAAAAAAAAGAAGTTTTTAATTAACCAATCCATTTGTTAAAATTGAGTTTTGTAAAAAAATATTAAATTCATTAAGAGTGTAACAGTTTCGAATGTTTTGTCGCATGAAGTTCAGTGAGTCAAATGTCGGTTGATTCAGAATATGTTTACAGTTCGAATGTAGATTGAATAACCAGAATAATTTGAGTTAGTGAAGGAATTGAATTGATGTCCATATTGTGAAGTGTGTACGAATGAAACTATAATAAAGTATACTAAACACTTTTAAAAATCTCACGTTTCTGATTTAAGTTACTGTTTAATTAACTTATTGTTTAATTATGTGACTGACAAAAATTCTTAGAATTAGTTTTGAAGATTCTTTTTGAGAGAAATATACGAAACTAGCAGACCTGCAAATAGCATTTGCGGTAGTTTGTTACTGTTTAAAATTATTGATTGCAGTGTCGTTATTCACATTTCTAAACTTATTTAAATTTAGATATGATGAATATAAGCAATGTGTGATATCCCATTTTACACCTTCAAATGAAATATAATTAATCAAAAATATACAGAAGCATCTCTCTTACTGATGCAAATTCTGATTTCTACTACAGTGCAAAACTCAAACGTATTACCACAACAAGCTTCGGGACAAAGACCGTCGAGTACTCTAGGGCTAGTGCACGTTAAATCTGTCGTGGTCTCAAATGTCCGCACAGTAGCATGCTGTAGAAGTATGAAGAGTGAGGTGCCAGTTCAAATGTCGACCTTTTCACCTGACCGTGGCACAAAATTACGATTTGTACTCGGATCTTTCCCTTCGGGATTGACCCCCGGACCGTCACCAATAGTCCGTTGTGTTGCTCCACTGCGACGTTAATTTACTACCTACCTTCTGTAAACAATGTTGAAGAATTTCATCAGAACGGTTTTCGCGTAGGTTTAGAAATATATGTACATCCATAGTTCAAATCTAGCATATTTAAACTGAGGTAAAATTAGTGAATGAATCCTGTCGTGGTTAAATTTATACTGGTTATATTTGTTTGTTGATACTCATCAGTAAATGGGTGGGTAAAGGCATCGCTCTTACAAAAGTGGTAGACAGAAAGCGTTTGGTTACTGGTTTGAATCTGCACCGAAGTCGGGTTGTCTGCTTGAAGTTTCCTGTTTCCTTCTAGACGACACACAAATGCGGGCCAGCTTCGTCAAATTCCTCCAGGAAGGCATCCCTCCCACAATTCACGTTAGGTGTAATATGGCAGCCCCTCCCATTTAGCCCGTGAGTAACACAAAGTCTTTCAAGTTCTCGAGAATTAGTTTCTTGAAGGTTTACAATACATTCAAAATGGAATTGCAAAAAAAATAGCAGTTTGTTGTCATTCATTAAAATACAAATAATTTCGATTTATGTGGTACGCATGCTAGTGAAATATGTAGATTTATGTAGATAATTTTAGTTGAACACTCGAATGCATTATCTTAAAACAGAAATGGTCAAGTCGCGGAAGCAGTTGCAACAAAAAACGAGCCCCTCCCCTTTATATCAAGCACTACTCAAAGCAGAGCAAATTTAAAGATACCATACAATAGGGAATAACGTCTTTTACGAATTCAAATGCAAAAACATTGTACAAGGGGCCATCTTCATATCAAATTTTGCATAAACAACAAAATTTCCAATGACAACACCATGTTTGCCTTAATTAGATTCTGGATCGCCAAATTAATCTCAATATGAAATTTCATGAATTTACTATCGTTATATCCGGAGATATTCAATGTTAAAGCCATTGTCCATTAGAGGAATCATCTCCACATTGAAAGTCGCTATTCTAAGATCGAGATTATTTGTAGTTAATCGGGAACTGTTCACTTGTTGCTTGGCTAAAAGAAGATTACAAAGAACCTTAACCCTCCTGGTGGTTGTCTCGACAAGGTATCTCGTCATTAGCAAAAATTGACTAGATCTTGATGGACGAGAAATTTGGAAAGAATGATAATAACATTTACTGTTTGGTTTCAACCTCAACTTCAATTTTTAACAGTTAATGATAACTGTTAAACTTATTCAGTAACTATTAAAGAAGCTTTTCGTAATAACAATTAATAATAACTGTTATCGCAAGTTAGCAATAGGCGTTAAAATGTTATCTTAAAAACACAGTTTTGCCTCTATTTATAATTAGATTGATAATTGTTCAGCTGTGCTACAGATGACAGGTAGAAGGCAATGTCCGTTAGATTGCATAAAAGACATTTCCAAACAGTTATAAAAAATTTACACTTTCCTGAGGTTTGTCATAATTTTTGTCAACTTTTGGATGCCCCTAAAAACCACCGTAGTGACGAAAATTAAGTGTAGCGCAAAAACTATCCAGAAGAAAGCTGAATTTTTTTATGGTAATGTTAAGTCTTTCTGAATAGATTTCTGTCAAAATATAGCAAGGTTCCTATTCATAAGTTTTTCGAATTTTAATTTAATAATTAATATTGCAAACTAAAAATTATTTAAAAGCTAAAACATTATGCATATTGTGTTTGGGTACCTTAACAGCAACATGCTACAAAATATCAGTGTTATAAGAATATTAATTAGGAAGACATCCATCAAACTCTGGGAAACTGATTTAACATCAGGAGTACCAAACTTTCTGTATTCATGACGGACAGGAAACTTAGAACCTGAAGTTAAATTATGATATGGATTCGAAATTTTGTGTCAAAATAGGGAGTTGCTACTGGAAGTTATGAAGTTGGTGCTCAATTTAATATGAAGACAGCCCCTTATACAAATTTTACACATATGAATTTATAGAAGTCATTCTCTGCCGAATGCGATCTTTGAATCTGCTCTACCGTTAAAATTGTTTGAATGAAGAGGGATGGTTCGGTTTTCTTTCTTCGACTGTATAGTCAAGTTATTATTAACTGTTTTTATTAAAAGCTTATTTAATAGTTACTGAATAAGTTTAACAGCTATCATTAACTGTTAAAATTTGAAGTTGATGGTGAAATTAAACAGTAAATATTTGATTATCATTCCTTCCAAATATCTCGTCCGTCAAGATCTGGTCAATTTTGCTAATGACGAGATACCTTGTCGAGACAACCACCAGGAGGGTTAAGGTTCTTTGTAATCTTCTTTTAGCCAAGCAACAAGTGAACAGTTCCCGATTATAACTACAAATAATCTCGATCTTAGAATAGCGACTTTCAAAGTGGAGATGATTCTTCTAATGGACAATGGCTTTAACATTGAATATCTCCGGATATAACGATAGTAAATTCATGAAATTTCATATTGAGATTAATTTGGCGATCCAGAATCTAATTAAGGCAAACATGGTGTTGTCATTGGAAATTTTGTTGTTTATGCAAAATTTGATATGAAGATGGCCCCTTGTACAATGTTTTTGCATTTGAATTTGTAGAGGACGTTATTCCCTATTGAATGATGTCTGAATTTATCATACTATGAATAGTGTTCGAAATAAAGGGGGAAGTTCATTTTTTTCTGCGACTATACATATCCTACTATATAAAAATAAACTTACGATGACGTAGATTACTTTTATTCTCTTTCATGGTTGAAGTTAAATAAAATATTTAATACCTTCACGAGAAATAACTCGTGCACAATAAGTATTAAATCATTATTTAGATGTAAGTGAACGAAAATGCAATCGACAATATTTATGATATAATAGAAAATGCAAGCGCATTTATACAAAAACAGTATTCAAAGTATAATCAAATTATTAATTTGTATTTAATTTGCGATATTTGGAAAAACGAGTAAAAGGTTTAATTTTTCAGTTCCATTTAGAATCATTAATTGAGCTGTAATTTGAGCTGTGAGTTTAATTGAATAATCGAGTTTTGCATTGCTGAGTTTTTTATGCGATTATTACTGAGGCAGATGTATTTTTGAGTTGTGAGATTTATTAATTGGCTTACTATTCTGAATATTTTGAGTTGTAAATATTTCATGAACAATGAAGCATATGAATACTATGTTTCAATGCGTGCCCATTATTTACAACTACTCCACAAAAAATAATAATAAGCACTAGAATAGTAATGTGTGATTTCTAGAGCCCATTGTATTCTTATCTCAACGGGCTTTCCCTCTCGCTAAAAATAATATCAATTTATAACTACAATATGTTTTCGGAAAAATTTAGTTTTAGTTACGACTCTTAAAGGGAGAAATTTCCTACGCTTCAACTTCGATGCCTGTCGTAGTAGTTATGCTACCGTTCTTTTCAAGCAGCACATTCGCCGTAGAGCATACAAAAAACATTGAGAAAACTGTTACTCAGCATCAGCAAGCTAAATTATGCGAGGATAAAGTTTGTTTGTGCTTTATTTAAATTTATTCTCAGGTAACTCGATTATGTATATGCCCAAATGAGGGTGTTGTGCTTACTTCGATTTCACAACAAATACAATTGTTGCATTAGCATACATTCGGTGAGTACCAACCCTTCTCAGAGATGTATTTCCAAACAAAACAAGCAAAAGCGAAACTTGACGTAATTTAATAACGCCCCTCGAAGTCTCCGCTGGCACTGGTATCAAAGAAGTGTTTGCGTTTATACAAAGCAGCTTTCCTGGAACACATCACAGATGGAGAGTTGAATTTCGCAGCGCAGTGAATGTATTCTTAAGAATATTATTAAAGGCAAGCATGCACACTCATTTGTTCGAGAATTTTTCGACAAGTGTTAAGTAGATCAGAAAGAGTTGTTTCGAAGACCAACATTATTGTCAAAGATTTCCCGTCATACGTAGGTAGGTACTTGAATTAACGTTGAACTGGAGCATTGGCGACGGTACGGGATCAGTCCCAAAGGGAAAGATTGGAGGACAACTCGTAATTTCGAGCCATGATCAGATGACGAAATCACACCTGCGCTGGCATCTCCCAAGATATGAGAAATAGGAATAAGTAAGAGTTTTTCTTCAGAAATATGACAGGCATTTTGTGCCAAGCTAAATATAGTTTCTGGGGACGTGGTAGTGCATTTGGAAGAGCAACGGATTAGCAAACGAAAGGTTGCGAGTTCGTCAGAGACAGTCGTGTACACGGGGGTTGGTGCAAGTTAACTCTGTCCTGGCCTTAATTATCCTCACTTTTGGCGTGTGTGTGGAAGTTTGAAGAGTAGGGTGCCAACTCAGGTGTTGACCTCGTCATCTGACCGTGGTTCAAAATTACGAGACATTCCCTTAGGGATTGATCCCGGACATTCACCAATATCCCGTTGTGTTGATCCAGTCCGACGTTAACTACCTACCTACATATCTCTGGTGTTTCTGTAGTGATATATGCTTCTTGTACGCTTTTTTGAACATGGCGTCAGTAAGCTTGGTTTTCTTATACGGTTTCAGCACATAAAAAATTACAAATAATAAATTCCGAATTGATATTGAATTTATTGGTCACCAATTATATTAAATGTCTGACGTTGTCAAAATGGTCTATTAACTATATTTTAAGGTAACCACGATATGTATTGGAGAGAGTCTGGTATGTATTGCATGTATGTATTTTTAATTTACGTCGCACTGGAGCAACACAACGGGCTGCGAGAGTATTTGGATAGCAGGAATAAAATTTTCGCAAACCGTCTGGTTTGTTTATTTACACTGAAAATCTTCCTCATTGATTTTATTATTTAAAATGTAATTAACTGTAGCAAAAATTAATAAATTCTTGGATGCAGTGAAAAAAGTATCTGAATCAAGAGAATGGTTATTTTGAAAATGGTTCTAAAATGAATATCCCATTGCACGCAACTGAAATATTTTTGCAAACGAACAAATTTTATTTTTAACTTTATTTGTGAATGATAAAAGACGAAAAATATCATTTTTTCTCTAATGTTCGAAAAGATAATAATAAATTCATTTCTGGTAATTTTGTTGATTCATATCTTGATTAAATAATTGAAGTCATACCAGTGTGTTTTTAATCGGAAATGTTTCCTCTAAATAATTACGAAATAATTATAAGCATTTATTAGAGATTGATTTTCAATGCAGACTGACAACATCAGACGGAATGCGAAGATTTTACTTCTGCTCTCTAAATGCTCTGGGGCATGATACATAGCGGTAATACCTTGAAATGTAGTTTGTTGCTATTTTGGAAACGTTTGGCGATAATTCCAACTTTAGTTGATCAATTCGGGATTCATTCTTTGGAATTTTTATCGGCGAAGTGCAGAAATCGTATTAAAGCCACGTCATCTGACGCCACATCCGGAATACTTACAGGAAACACTTATCGCCAACTATATTATATAACTTGACAAAAAATGCCTCTGAAACATATGAAAAGAATTTTCAAGCATGAACTACCGGAAAAGAAAACAAACTTCTGGAAAAGAGTTAATTTGTTGTATCGCCGTTTCGATGATGTTTATATTCAGTTTTTATGTGAAGGACAGGTTTAAATTGCATTAGACTAACATTCCGAATTGCGCCATGCGTTCCTAAATGGGTTTCCAAACCACTAGCGCCAGCTGTATTAATCTTCACAGAAAAAATCTATCATAAAGTAAATAAATAATTGTTATCAGTGAGATAGAAAAGAAAAAACGGCTTCAAGGTTTTCGCCAAATTTAGCAACAGTTATGATCAGCTGGTAAACCTTGGTGGAAAAGGCATTAAAAGGCTCCATAAAGGTAAATAATACTACCAGGATAGGGTTTGGGGGATTTTAGTACATGAGAAGGATTTTAGTGTAAACAAACAAACCACTGGAAGAAGAGAATTTTACTTCCGGTTATCCAGTACTTGCGCTCGGTAGATAACGGAGTTACCTTAAAATATAGCCAACTGATGTGGTGCTCAATTTAATATGAAGACGGGCCCTTATGCAAATTTTATGCATTTGAATTTATAGAAGACGTTAATTTCTGTCAAACGCCATCTCTCGAATTTTCTCTACTGTTAAAATTGCTCGAATGAGAGGGAGGGGGTTCGTTTATTTTTTCTGCGACTACATTGTATTCTACGAATTCTATAAATATAGCAAACACAACAAATTTGATAGAGTTTTCAAGGTTTATTTCTGTCAAGCATGCACAGAAATCATAGGTGTACTAAGTCACTTCCATTTTGAAGTCCCCAGTAAGTTTTAAGTTTAAAGTAATATTACAAACTAAAAACTGAAATCCAAAGTAATTTTACTAGAACAAATTTATTGACAGCATTTTAGGAATGCAAAGAGCTTCGCCTTCGATTCTTCTGTCTCACGAAGAGCTTTTGTCTATAAAACTCTTATGGTCGATATTTAAGAATTACCTTAAAATTTTATGTACCACTTGTTCTGGATTGACTAATAAATATTTCAAGAACGTATGTTCTGGTTCCCCTGTTTAAGCAAAAGAATAATAAATGTTTCCCTAACGCTATTTTACGTATTTTTAAGGTTTTTCATTTAACATTGATAAAAAATACATTTAAGGCATTTAACATAGATTGACCCAAGATGCACAGGCGAAAAACAATTTCAGGTGCTAAGGTTGGATTTCACACCCAGAAATGATACTTGTCTAAAGTGTCATTGATATCGGTTTTAGAGATTATAAGGATAGACCAGTGTTGGATGAAAATTATTAAAATTGTCCAAACGACATATTTAAATTCGCAATGTCATTGATCTTATTTGCTTGTTAGTTGGGTGTTATGGCGTAATGCGCCATATTTGGTCATGCTCCCCCAAACACAATACCGACAACATCAGGTAATAGAAATACACAAGGAAAGTTGACGCAGAAGAGAAACATTCACTCAGGGAGGAATCGAACCTGCGCAGCCTACAACTCGCAGGTTGTTAGCGCGGTGGGTATACTCACTGAGACAAGACGGTCCCTCCATTAATGTTGTCTTTAGATGCAAATGAAATAGAATACGTGGAGTTTATGTAAGAAATTAAAGCTTTTCATATTTAAAAAAAGACTAAGCAAATATTAAGACTTCTTAAGGGCTCTTAAAAATTCAAATGAAGTATCTATTTTTAAGATCCATGAGAACTCTTTATATATTGAATAATGACATTATAGGTGTTTTCGGATTTGACACTAAATTTCATAGATTGAGATGAACGTAGCTTTATTTTAACCTTTCATTAGAACTTTAATGTCTAAGGTGTTACTCCTGTTACTTACAAGCACCATAAAAACGCATACCTAAATGTCTAGTCTACTAAGTGTGATTTAACAGTAGTAAACTCAGATAGTATTAAATTGATTAATTGTAGTATAAAACCTTATAAGAGCAACGATAATGAATAGGAACACAATCCTGCGAATGGAGACCTTTATACGCTACTGTTCGTGAAATTTGGAAATTTGCAACACTATGAAAGAATCATCAGAAATAATTGAAATTTATTCCACGTATTACTTATAGTGGTTTAAATAAACGATCAAATTTACAGAGAAATCAAACAAAAATAATGCCGAAAATCAATATCTTGTGCAGCCGCCACGCGCAGCGATGAGAGCCTGTACACGTCGTGGCATCGAATCATACTGATTCTGAATGTCATGCTGAGGAATGGCATTCCAGATGGCCTCTATCTGATGCCCATGTTCGGCCGTACTCTCCGCCCGAAGAGCGGTACGAGCGAGTCACCGCCGATGTAATCCAAGACATGCTCATTGGGCGACATATCCGGGGAACGTGCAGGCCATGGAAGAAGCGGAACCTGTCGTGTACTGAAGAAGGCTTGTACTTTCCGAGCAACATGTGGACGGGCATTGTCTTGCTGAAATACAGCTCTGGGAATGCGTAGCAGGAGGGGTACGATCTCGACCTCCACAACTTCCCTGATGTAGCGCCCGCTGTTCAGTGTCCACACAAATAGGAGTAGGCGGGATCACCCATGATATCCAATAGCGTCCCAGACCATAACGCCAGTCGTTTGTCCAGTATGACACTGAATAAGACACTCCGGGAGAAGGCGTTCACCTCTGTAGCATCTGACGGGTACGCGTCCATCCTTGTAGTCCAGATTGTAGCGGGACTCATCTGAGAAGACGACTTGTTGCCAATCGGCACGCCATTGGCTATGTTGGTGAGCCCATTGTAGCCAGAGGCGTCGGTGGTTCAACGTCAAGGGAATCCTTGCAAGTAGCCCATGGTGCAGCAGACGTCGACGAACCGTGGGGGCAGACAATGACACACCGGTAGACGTGTTCCAATCTTGGGCCAACGTACGAGAGGACGCTGTACGGTCCGTCACCGCCATGCGGATGAGGTGTCTGTCGTCCCGTGGTGACGTCATATTGCGTGGTCCACTGCCGGGGTTTCGACTTTTCCGGTTCTCCATGGTCCATCTCTTCCACACACGCATCACTGTTGTGGCATTACGCCCCGTGCGAGTGGCGATTTCACGATACGAAAGTCCACACTCACGGAGGCAAATCATGCTTTTCCCCTTTCGTTGCTCGTATGGCACTGCGTTTTTCGCTAACTTCTAATCAATCTTTTACAGCAGTCAAACGACGATGCACATATTTTAGCCCACCTTTACAGTGCTTTTTATACACGGCTCACTTGGACGTTTAGAGGGTGTTTCTCGGCCCACACATGCGTGATCTCTGTAATTCTAATCATTTGCATATTCTAACCTGTTTTGCATTTCCAGCAAGTTTCGTTTAATTTGCCTGCTTCCCTCATGTTGTTACAATTTTCACAAACAGTAATGTATGCTCATTTTGTATTTACACTACCTGACATTTAAAATGCAACACCAAGAAGGAGTTGGCAGAAAGTGATGAAATTTGGCAAAGAGAGAGAGACAGCAACGAGCAATAAGTGATCTTTATTGCAACATTATACACCTTGCCACTGAGCAGCAAGAACGTCTGATCAGTAGGTTGTTGGACCACCGCGAGTGGCGATACAGGCAGCAACACGTCTAGGTACAGACGCAATGAGCGTGCGGTGGTGTCCTGAGGGATGGCTGCCCATTCCCCGTCAACCATTTGCCAGAGTTCGTCTTCTGAACGTGCCGGTGGCAACGCATGGAAGCGACGTCCAATGACGTCCCAGAAATGTTCGATAGGTGAGAGATCAGGGGAGACAGCTGGGCAGGGAAGCACTGGGTACCTTGCAGTGCATGTTGGCTGATGCGTGCCGTGTGCGGCCGGGCGTTATCTTGCTGGAAATGGCATTGGGCACCCCCTGAAGGAAAGGTAGTGTCACCGGCTGCAGCACGTCATCCATGTATCGTTGGGCCGTCATAGTGCCCTGAATACGGGCCAGAGGTGACCTGCTATCGTAGGCGATGGCACCCCAAACCATTATACCACGTTGTCTCGCGGTATGGCGTTCCACGGATGTGGCCGGATTGGCCCTGTCACCACGTCGGCGCCAGACTCGTACACGGCGACTGTCATTGCTAAAACAGAAGCGTGACTCGTCTGAGAACATCACCCTGTGCCATTCCGTCGTCCACGTGGCTCTATCCCGACACCATTGCAAACGGAGACGTCTGTGCTGTTGGGTCAATGGTAGTCGTCTCAACGGGTGCAGGCCGCCAGCGATCAATCGGCGGCTAATGGTCCTGGATGCTATGGGAGCATCAAGGGTGTCCTGCACATGCTGCAAAAGGGCGACAGACGTGGCTTGCGGGGCCGCCGATACTTGCCGTCAGATGCGTCGGTCCACGCGTGCTGACGTCATTCTGGCTGCACCGGAACCCCTCAAACGTGCCACATTCCCTTGGTCCAACCATCTGTGCCACAACCGATGCATCGTGGACGCGTGTAGGTGGGTATCTGCTGAGATTTGACGTATGGACCAACCTGCCCTTCTGAGGCCAATCACCATACCCCTCGTGAAGTCGTCTGTTTGCTGGAACTGTCTTGATTGGCGGCGTCCTGGCATTCTCCGCTACTAGACGTTTCCTCTGAGACACAAAAACAAATTGCAACTTGATTTACCTGGCAAACAGAGCGGCCCGAAACTGATCACTTTTGCAGGTTCCTTCCCTGGTTGGGCCGCGGTGGCCTGGTTGGAAGAGTAACGGACTTGCAACCGAAGGGTTGCGAGTTCGAATCCAGCCAAATACCGTCGTGTACAAAGGGGGCTGGTGCACGTTAAATCTGTCGTGGCCTCAAATGTCCTCACGTTGGCGTGGTGTGGAAGTTTGGAGAGTGGGGTGCCAACTCAGGTGTTGCCTCGTCATCTGCCGTGGTTCAAAATTACGTGGTGTTGTCCTCGGATCTTTCCCTTTGGGATTGATCCCGGACCGTCACCAATAGCCCGTTGTGTTGCTCCAGTGTGACGTTAATTGAAATACCCCCCCCCTCCCTGGTTTTTCACTCGCCGTGCGCGGGACAGCTGCGCAGTTTGTATCATTTATATATCTCGGTGAGCTGAGTCTATCCTATAAATTTCATCCAGTACTGCGCACTTCTTCTGGGTGTTGCGTTTTCAATGTCAGGTAGTGTATTTTGTGAATTTAGTAGCATGAATATATTATCTTATCATTTTTAAATATATTTAATTGCTCTGTATCATGTAAAAATTGTGTAAAATTAGTAATCCAAACTACTTTACTCCTAAATTTGAATTATTATTTTCAAATGCACTGTGATATTCGGTAGGTAGGTATTTTAATTAACGTCACACTGGAGAAATATAACGGGCTATTGGTGACGGTCCGGGATCAAACCGAGACCTAAAAGACTAGGAAAAGATCCGAGGATAACACCACGTAATTTTGAACCGCAGTCAGATGATGAGCTCACACCTGAGCTGGTACCCCACTCTCCAAACTTCCACACCCCGTCAAACTGATATTCAGAGATAATTCCATTTTATTGAATATGGACACATGGCATCTACAACTTTTGCTCTTTTATGTAACTATTTAATACCTTATAAATACATGCATAAGATGATAAGGGACAAAAGCGTTTTGTTGCTCGTATATCATAGTTTGTTACTTGAGGGGAAATTAGACAGGAACCTACAAGGTATGACATGAAACTTGTTTGTGGGAAATGAACCGCTTTCCTAAAACAATTCAATTCACTTTCTAAAATGCTTACTCAAAGCATGAATGACATACGACCCACATAAATAATTCTGCTCATAATTTATGTTCGCCTTCCAGCTATATCTAGAGTAATATAAATAACATACTTTTTGATATATTTCTTTGCAGTTTTCTACCATATAAATTTCTCAAATAAAGGAAAACACAACCCAAATATTCATATATTCAGAAACAAAATTTTGATCCTTAAAGAACTGAGATAAAGTTTTAAAAATAAATATGATTAGCCTTGGCTATTTTCATAATATACTAAGGTAAGAAGATAATGGGTTTAATTTTTGATCAAACTCTATTCGTGACTGAACTAACCTTTAAAACTCATAACTCCCATATAATTTTTTCCCTCTATAACTCACTTTCAATATAATTTAAATATTCTCGTGAAATAAACTACTTCGGAAACTAGCGTATCTAAAATCTAAAAACTCTTTTTAATGGCTTGTACTTGTTTGAAAGAAAACTGGTGAAAACTAATTAATTTTACGTAAATATTAAACAATAGACTGTATAACGCTTATGGAATTTAGTTGTAACCTCGGGCATCCGAATATGTAGCGTCGAATAACTTTCGAATAAATGACTTTCAGTCTGAAGGTGTTAGATATATTTTTTGTAGTGAGGGAATTTTTACTTGACAAAACTGTTTCTTGGTATGCATTTAAATAGATTTTATAATACTTTTGTTAGAAAAGAAATTATACAGTGATAGACGAAAAAAAATTATTTAGGAAGATAATATATTAAAATAAAATATTAATAAAATAATAATGTTAAAAACTTTTCGTAATACAATACTGCTGCAATTAAAGTGGTGATCTCGCCCTATCCAATTTCAACTAAATTACTTAAAGGATTGTAATATTTGCAAGTCATAATTAATTTTTTTTTCCGTACGCGGCACAGGTTCGATTCCTGCCATGTACATTCCTAACTGGGTGTATTTCTCTCTTCTGTGTCAGTAAAAACTTTCATGTGTATATGTCTATTACTTGGTATTGTGTATGTGTTGTGTCTGCATGGCCAAATATGGCCCTTGCGCCATAAAACCTCAAAACAACCAACCAACCATAATTAATTTCCGTCCATCTAAGTGTCATCAAAAATAACTACTTTTTACATAACTACATATTATTTCCTATTTTTGATGTCAGAAATCAACCAAATGACAACTTAGTTTAATTCATTTACTCGAAAATATAAAGCAATCACAAAAATTAACCAAGCTATCAGGGAAAATTAAACGATAACTGTATTCCGGGTAACTATATCCTAAATATATAAAACTTTACTAAATGGACTGACGTACATATGAGGATCAAGGAGACTTCAGAATTTCACTGCGTTAATCTAACTCCACGGAAATATGCTATATCAGGTCATATCAATAAATGCAAAATCAAATGCTGACTGTTTATGAATCTTATATTTTCACAAGAAATACCTTTAGTGTTTGCGTAAAGAATAACCTTACGATAAAAGGCTCATCAGTGGCCAAACGACTAGACATCTCTTATAAAACTGGTAAGCTTTGTTACGAGTTCGAATCTCGTATGTGCCGAATTTAGGTTGACTGCGTGAAGTTTGCTGGTTTCTTCAAGAGAGCGCGTAAATGCGTACCAGCTCCCCCAAAATTCCCCAGAAAGGCATAACTTATCACAGTTCACTGTGGGTGCAATGTGGTAGTACCTCTCATGGTGGCCAGGTTTAACGTAGAGTCTGCCATGTTGTTGCAACACTCACGAGCACTTCTTAAGATGTATACAGACTTGTCGGACCCTAGGTACTTAAGGGATCTTTTGTTTTCATATTGTGTTTATTGTCTTTACAAAACACGGAGTTCCCGGAATACCCAAGTGATATTTTTCTGCTTTCATCCCAACTACTGTTCCCCAATCCATGTTTCCCCCTTTCACGACATTTTTTACTTCGCGTTGTCGTGTTTGATGCAGTTTGACCAAATATGCGCCGTTAAAAGCCAAAACAATCAACCATGTTCTCGCCAATCAGTGGTCTATTCAAACGTTAAAGTTACGATCTATTCAAGCTGGGGGGGGGGTATTTCAATTAACGTCACACTGGAGCAACACAATGGGCTATTGGTGACGGTCCGGGATCAATCCCAAAGGGAAAGATCCGAGGACAACACCACGTAATTTTGAACCACGGTCAGATGACGAGGCAATACCTGAGCTGGCACCCCACTCTCCAAACTTCCACACCACGCCAACGTGAGGACATTTGAGGCCACGACAGATTTAACGTGCACCAGCCCCCTTTGTACACGACGGTGTTTGGCTGGATTCAAACTCGCAACCCTTCGGTTGCTAGTCCGTTACTCTTCCAACCGGGCCACCGCGGCCCCTATTCAAGCTGGCATTGAGGAAAAACTTTTGATGAAATGCGTCTGCCGAGCAATATTGTTGGACATAAATTGTATAAATAGTTCAATAAGTATTAAAAGGTTCCAAGGCACAAAATAAATTTCATCAATTTCGCTGAAGCGGGGACAACAAACCAAACTTTCACGATACCATACATTTTCGTCCTTTAAAACTGCTAAACCAAAAAATCTGACCCGATCTATTTACCCCTCAAATGACCCAAGAACCAAATCAAGCAAGTAGTCGCGAAAAATTCCCATCATCAGTAAAGCAAGCAAAGCGTGTAAAGTTTTCTTTCGGTAACGCCCACCGGTCAGAGCAGAATCATTTCACTAATACCCCCAAAGCGAGTGAATGGCTTGTCGTACGAGTTCTCTCTCTGTAGAAGTACTTTCGCAGCATACGCCATTAGAATGCAGGGAAGCCCTACTCCTCGAGCGGGTTCATATAAATACTTTATGATCTCCACACACTCGGGACATTTCTGCTGATTGTTGGGCGGCATCTCGCTAGGTGAACACCGTTAACGTTACTTTGTAGTATTATGTTGGTTGCAATTAATTAAATCAGTCGTAAATAAACTATTTAGTTAATGAATCAGTCATAAATCAAGAACCGATGCAAATATTTTGTATGTTCAAGAATTATGAACAGTGTTGTGTATATATATATGTGGTGCCCAGACTGCCACTAGAGGGCACCTCCGCGCTGATGTCATCTCCGACCACTGCGCAGCCATTCCGCGCATTGGAGGAACGCAGTCAAAAAGCGACACAGAAGGAAGACGACGAAGCTACAAGACGGACGTAGCGTTAGACTGTGTAATGTTGACGGGCGACGAGCGCCGATGGAGTTTATGATGTTTGTGCTGTGCACTTAACTTTAATTGTCTAAACCAAATTCATTGTAAATATTCATAAATCTCAATAATCATTAAATTTAGTTATTCTTTAAAAGTTTCATCACTACTTGCCCACAAACCAGCACCCCCCACATCTCAGAAGCGGGATAGATGCCTAGTAAGATTCCAGACAGTATTTTCGAAAGGATATTTTTAAAAAAAAACCGAACTATGTTCTCCAGTCTCCAAGCTGCTCCTTGTTGCCAAGCATCTTAAAGGTACGTGAACATTCCATAATACAAGATGATATTGAATGATATTAAAGAAGTCAGCGTTGCATTGAAAAATTGCAAGACAGACAAAATAAAAATTTTGCATAGATTCATTTTCGAAAATGACGGCAATCGATCGAATAGAAGACACGTTAAAAAATTTTCTGGCTTTAATTTCGGAACGGATAGTGAAGAATTTGATGAGAAATTAAAAAATAAAGAAGATAGCTTTTCTCTAAACGAATTGATTGCAATATCTAGTTTGCTAAGCATTTCTTTCGAAGGCACGAACACGGAACTAGCAAAAAGAATTCTATCTATGTTATGTAACCTTGAAAGCTTCGTCGAGAACGAACGCGCCGATCTGTCTGAATCCGAATCAGAAGAAGACATACGCAAAACAAACGATTTTTCAATGCAGTGCAATGAATGTGATGTTGAAAGTGTTACTCATAACTCTCAGTGTGATTATATGCATAGTAGTAGAAATAAGATTGATGGTAATGATTTTTCTATGCAATGTGGTGAATATGATTTTAAAAGTAATACTCATGTTTCTCAGTGTGATGATGTATATACAAGTAGAAATAAGAATAATAGTAATTATGCTATTCAAAATGTCAGTATAAATTACTCTGATATCGAAAGTACCCTTACTAAGTTCAATGCAGAACCGCACGAAAACGTTTTTCATTGGATCGAACATTTCGAGAATATTTCTCAGTTGTTTTGTTTGTCAGATTTACAAAAATTTATTTTTGGCAAGAGATCGCTTAGTGGTAACGCTGCTTTGTTTGTTAGAACAGAACCAGAAATAAATTCATGGTCAAAATTGAAACAGGCCTTGATCGACGAATTCTCTTTTGAGATAAACTCTGCTAATTTACATGAACTTTTGAGTAAAAGGAAAATGAGGGATTCTGAATCCACTCAGGAATATTTTTTTAAGATGAAAGAATTGTGCAGTTGCGGAAAAATCGATGACGCTGCTTTGATGCACTATGTGATTAAAGGAATAAATGACAAACAGGAAAACAAAACTATTCTGTACGGTTGTAAAAATGTGTTTGAGTTTAAGGAAAAACTGAAAGTATATGAAATAATGAAAGCTGATTCTGCATATGGTAAAAGTGCTTTCGACAGAAAAAATTTCGATAGAAGGAATTTCGATAGGATTAATTATGATAATAAGAATTTTGAAAGAATGAAAACCAAACATGATGATCACGGTAGAATTAACTCTTTTGATAGAACAAAAAATGAGTACAGTAATAGATTTAATTCTAAAAACGAAACTGTAAATAGAGATAGAGTCAAGTTTGATAGAATGAAATACAATGGTTCAGAAAATCGTAACAATAAGATTTGTTTTAATTGTGGATCAAAAGATCATATTTCTAGATTTTGTATTCATAAAGATAAGGGACTTAAATGTTTTCGATGTGGCACGTTTGGTCACAAGGCTTCGGAATGCGGAATGAATTCGAAACCAGAAGTAGCCATGTTTGATGTTGGCGTAGAATCGAAAGTAAGGAAAATTGTAATGATTAATGGTTTAAGTGTTAATTCATTGATAGATACTGGAAGTCAAGCTACTTTGATTCGTAAATCTGTTTTTGACAAATTAAATGTTAAGGAACTATGCCCGTTGAATTCTACTTTGACTGGTTTTGGAAAATGCCGTGTAAAACCGTTAGGCTATTTTAAAGGAAACATTCAAATAGATAATTTTGAGGGAGATTCAGATATATGCGTAGTAGGAAACGATGTTATGACTTATGACGCTATTATAGGACTAAGTGTACTAATGTTGGGTGAAACACTAATTAATGAAAACGGAATTACCCTGAAAAATAAATCCCAGTGTGTTGAGAAAAAAATACTTTGTCTATTTTACCAATTGATTTGTCAACTGAAGACGATGTTGATGTCAATATTGAACCTGACGTTCCAAATATCTTAAAAGATAAGGTACAACAGTTAGTTTTGAATTATGTACCACACAAAACAAAAACAACAAATGTTGAATTAAATATTTTGGTAAAAAATAATGAACCCGTATCTCATCAGCCACGTAGGTTACCATTTTCAGAGAAAAAGATCGTCGAGACTCAAGTTACTGAATGGTTAGATCAAGGGATAGTAGAACCAAGTTCTTCAGAATATTGTAGCCCCGTTGTAATTGTAAAGAAAAAGGATGGAACCCCTCGTGTGTGCATAGACTATAGAAGATTAAAAAAAGTGAAAATAAAGGGTCTGGACAAGTTCAAAGAAATTATCAAAGTTGAATTTCAAGCAAATTTTGAAACTCAAAGAGAACAACTAAGGAAGCATGCAAAACAACAAATTTTTAAAATTCAAGAAGAAAATAAGACGTACAATTTAAGAAGAAAGGAACCAAAACCTTATGCAGTTAATGATTTTGTTGCCATCAAGAGAACTCAGTTTGGTCCGCACTTGAAGCTGAAACCAAAGTACCTAGGACCCTATAGAATCACCAGAATTAAAGGAGGAAATACATACGACGTTGTAAAAGAGGGATGTCATGAAGGACCCAACCTCACTACAACATGCGCTGAATTTCTTAAACCGTGGAATTGGATTTAAGGGTTTGCTAAGACGTTGAAAGAAGTTAAAGACGAAGAAGTTAAAGACGAAGAAGAAAGAAGTTAAAGACGAAGAAGAAAGAAGTTGAAGACGAAGAAGAAAGAAGTTGAAGACGTTGAAAGAAGAAAGACGTTAAAGACGAAAGAAATTTGAAGACGTTGAAAGAAGTTAAAGACGAAAGAAGTTAAAGACGAAAGAAGTTTGAAGAAGACGTAAGACGTTTAAAGAAAGACTAGACGTTTAAAGACGACAAATGAAGCTAGAAGACGATTTGGCTCATTTAATCATTTCCAGAGCTGAAGGACGATTCAGAGCTCTATAACCTAGATATATTTGCTTTACAGAGACTGACAGATTTTGGAACTTTGCTTCTGCTTTTGCCTTTTTTTGTATATTTTCAGAAACGCCTGGTGGACCAGTCGAACCCAGGATGGCCGATCTGTGGTGCCCAGACTGCCACTAGAGGGCACCTCCGCGCTGATGTCATCTCCGACCACTGCGCAGCCATTCCGCGCATTGGAGGAACGCAGTCAAAAAGCGACACAGAAGGAAGACGACGAAGCTACAAGACGGACATAGCGTTAGACTGTGTAATGTTGACGGGCGACGAGCGCCGATGGAGTTTATGATGTTTATGCTGTGCACTTAACTTTAATTGTCTAAACCAAATTCATTGTAAATATTCATAAATCTCAATAATCATTAAATTTAGTTATTCTTTAAAAGTTTCATCACTACTTGCCCACAAACCAGCACCCCCCACATATATATATATATATATATATATATATATATGTCGATCTTAGGTCAATCTATTTGGGTAGGTTTGTTTTCTCCTTTTAAATTTTAATTTAATTTTTAATTTTAATTTAATTTTAATTTTGTATTATATTATCTTTGGTATGTGTCCTTGGTTGTCCCTGGTTTTGTTTTTCTAATTTTTGTTTTTCTAATTTATTTTCTTATGGTGTTTGGAGGGGTGTGTGAGCTACTTTTGGTATACTGCCGCTCACATGCAGAAAACACCATATTGTGTTGACTGGGTGAGGCTCCTCCCTGATGACGCCCTGATCCACCAACACTTCCAGCATTTTTTTCAAAATTTTCTTAAATTTCTTGATTTTAAAATTTTTGGATTTCTCTTTGTTTTGGTTTGTAATTTTGAATTATTTTACTTTCCATGTTGTGTCTGCAGCTTTAGCGCGCATACATGGACAGTTCTGCTTTCTGGATTCTGCTTGACTATTTTTTACCCCCAACTTTTTTGGTTTTTTGGCTTTTTACTTATCTGATCTTTTTGATCTTTTGGCATTTTGCTGGTCTGCATTTCTAATATTTTGACTTTTTGATCTTTTGGCGTTTTGCTGGTCTGCATTTCTATTGTTTTACGTTTTGATGTTTTGTATATTCTGTAATTTGATTGTTTTTATTATATATATATATATATAATACATTTGTACACCCGATTTCATAGATAAGTTGTATTGTACACATTTTAGCAAATTTTTCATAACTATTCCATTATTTAATGGGAAGCTAAAGTAGAAAAATAGATATCTTAAGTGGTTAAATTCTATATCGTTATTTTAACCTAATCTGCAGAAAATACTCGAATTGCCGGCGTTGCTTGGGTTGAATTGGTTAAATATTGATTGAAAAGTGATCAGACTAATCACTTTTATCTTTCATAGGAAAATGTAAACATAATTTAAGTGTTCAAAAAATATTTTTTTAAACACCGTTTTGACATTTTTTAGCGTTTATAATCTACTTTGGAAGCAAATACGTGTACATGCTATATCCATCCATGTAATCCATTTCATAAACATCGCATCCCTTTTGTAAGACAAAACTATAAAACTATACTAAGATGACTGTTAAAGAAGTCGATTTTGAATTTTGAAGTGATTATGAATGTGCTTGAAGTCATTTCCTATAAGAGTGACCAACTTATTGCGAATACTTTTGCACTCAGTTTTTCTATCAATATTTTTTGGCTTGTAGCATTCTTGAACTTGGGATGCGATAGTACCAAATTTCATTATTATTATGAAAAAATGACAAAGTAAATTTATACGATATTCATGATAAATTTCTTTTGAAGCAAATACATTTTCGTTTCTTGGTAATTCCAAACATGAATTGGTACACGAAATAAAGGAGCTCGTTTTAAAATTACATGTCTTCAATACAGACAAAGCAAAGACAAGCGAATACAATTTTCCCGGAATTCACTGCGTTCATAAATACAAAAATCACTGCTTTGAACGAATGTTTCATGGGTACCTAAGTTGAATAATAGCTTCAACTCGTAAAATAAGCAAACTCGACCTTCTGTCACTAAAGATAAAAAATTTTAAAATCTGCAAAAGTCCTGGCTTAAATATCTTCTAACCGTGATATTCTAAGATCGGCAAAGCTTTATTTAAAATTCGCTTTACTTTACTCTTACTGACATGCAGTTTTCAAGTGAATCCTTATGGCACTTTTGTCAGTTCAAAGATTCGATTACTAAATAGAAACCAAGTACCTATTTAGAACGATAGATATAATTACTTGAATATTGATTGCAGTTTTTGATAACATAATTTGTCAGTAACATAATTTGAAACACGAAAAACAAATGTAAGTTTGATTTATTTTAATCGCCTTGTAATGGAAGCCTATGTGAAAAATTTAATTTTAAAATGACTGTATTTTAACGTCACCTGTCTTATTTTAACGTTAGATATCCATCCTTTTAAAATAAGAAGTTCATCGTATTTTAAACGGTTTTGTTTTGTATATTTTATTTATTTTTATGATACAAAATTCTACAAACCATTATGCATTGAGAGCCAAAGATTTAAGGAAAATTGGTCAAAATATACACATAGCGTCAAGAAATTAACCCATGCCTTTCGCTATACTTTCCACAAAATGAATAATTCATTAAAATCTTAAATAATTTATTTACAACATATAAAATAATGGAACACAAAAATACTGCAATACCAGAAAAAAGAGAAATGTTACAATCATTGAAAAAATACAGAATTCTGGAAAACAAGAAATATGAGCAAACGAGTCGGATTTCGACTTCACCGAATAGAGCAATCGAAAAAGACCTTTAAACAATATTGAGAGGCTATAAAGATTTATTTACAAAAAGCAAGATTCTAAAGAATATGTGTACCAAATTTGGTGTGGATTGGTCAAACTGTATATTTCTATAGACATACGCCAGCTCTGATTTATGCATGTAGATATAAAAATAGGTAGAAATGTGGGGTTATCGAATACCTTTGTGATCTACTGTATTTAATGTGTAGATAATTTGATAATAAAACGAGTCTAATTTGCTGTCGTGTACCAAAAAAATAAACGTAAAGTTATAATCCAACCAAACCAAACTCATAATAATGCGAAAGTGTTTGGATTACAGATCTATATCAATTTTTCTTCTTTGTTTACTTCTTATTAATTTATTGGTACATCTGTATTACACGCCTCTTTTGGTGGCAACGCTCTTGGCGTGTAGTTTGGCTCACTGTTAGTAGTAAGTTATGGTAGGTGAAGGCAACCCATCTTTATCAGGGTTATTCCCGTTTTTATGGCAATCTCGGCAAGCGGAAAGTTTAAATTTTTATTTCGAATATTCTAGAATGTTCTTTTCATTTCCATTAAATTGTCAAATCAGAAAACCTTATTATTTTCCGTATAAAACAACGATTTTTCAGAGAATTTTTTTCCTTGGCGACCTAAAAGGTGCGCCAAAAAACCCGCAACGATCGTTGCCACCAAACGAGGCGTATAATACAGCTGTGCCAATTTATTTAATATTTGTTCGAGCTTTATAATTTAATTTCAAATATTCAATTAACTTATTTGATTGTCATTTATCTACATAAGAATATCGAATTGCCAAGAAAAAATATGTGATTTAGAAAATGCAAGACAAAAAGACATGCGCAAATACAGCTAGATAAAAGGATAAAACAAAACACTTTACTGAAGCCGACTTATTGAGTTCAAATCATTTACAAATATATCAACCTCCAAGGAAGAATAATATATCTCAGAAAGTCTGTTTGTAACTAAATTGTTAGATACATTCTTTTTTTAAAGAGGTTTAGAATTTATTATTTATTAAAATAAAACATTTTATGACAAAGTGACATATTCTGAAAAACAATTTATATGTATATATAGACCATCACCACAAATCAAAGGAGAAAACAAATAAAAACAAAATGCAAGTAATAACAAGAACAAAAATCTATTCTTAGGGTAGCTTTACTTATTATATATATATATATATATATATATATATATATATATATATATATATATATATATATATATATATATATATATATATATATATATATATATGTATATGTATATTCCAATGCTAGGGCATAACTTCCTTGCGAATGTGGTTCCGTCGACTTACGTGGACTGTACAAATGCCTCGCAGACGGGTTCGAGAACAGTATGAGCAGATATCACCATTTGAGAGAGGACGTGCAATGGAACTAAAGGGAGCAGGATGGTCAAATCGCAGGATCGCTCGATATTTGGGTCGGAACGATGCTACCATTTGACGATGTTGGCTGGAATGGGTGAACCATGGCAGTACAGAGCGTCAAGAAGGTAGCGGTCGACCAAGAGTGACGACAGAAAGCGAGGACCGAGTGATCGTCCTATCAACGATCACAGCACCTGATGCGTCCTTATCAACAATCCGACGTGTAACCGGGACACCAGTGAGTGCAATGATCATTGCTAGGCGAATCAGCGGACGGGGGATGAGATCACGGAGGCCATTGCGCCGACTGCCCCTCACCGTTGCACACCGGCAGGCACGTTTGCAGTGGTGCCGGGTGCATTCGACCTGGAATCTCACGGACTGGAGTAGAATTGTTTTCAGCGATGAGTCCCGCTTCGAATTGAGCCCGATGACCAGCGAAGACGTGTCTGGAGATGACCAGGACAGCGGTGGGGTACTCACCTGACTGTCGTCCGCTACACAACCTGACAACCAGGAGTTATGGTATGGGGTGCCATTTCATTTTATAGCCGGACCCCTTTGGTTGTCATCCGTGACACCCTTACAACACAGCGGTATGTCGACGAGATTCTACTCCCCGTTGTGTTGCCCTTCCTTTCACGGACCCCTAGACTTACATTCCAACAGGATAATGCCCGGCCGCACACGGCACGCCTTTCTTCAGATTGTCTTCGTGCTTCTCCAACACTTCCCTGGCCAGCCAGATCGCCAGATCTCTCCCCAAAAGAGCACGTTTGGGCTCTGATGAGCAGACGTTTACGACCGTCCCAGGATCGCGCCGATCTAATTCGCCAATTGGAACGTGTATGGCAAGCAATCCCGCAGGAGGACATCCGCCAACTATACGAGGCAATGCCCAGCCGGATAACAGCTTGCACCAGGGTCAGAGGTGGGCCAACGCATTATTGATTTTTTTTTTTGCTCTTGTGGCTGTATTTCCTGAACAAAACATTCAATTCCTATGATATCGTTTCGTTTTCAATACATATACATCACATCTACCGATTTTCAACCCATTCGGATAACTCCTTCATGGTGTGTCGATTTTTATGCTATAGAGTGTATAATTGCGTTATTGTATAATGTATAAAATTGCATTATATATAAAATAGAAAGGCAAAGCTTTTATGTAATAAAATTTTAAATAGTAATTTTCACTACATCCATATAAATATCATGAAAATAATTAAAGCCCTGAGGTGGATGAATACTTTTCTGATCCACTGTACGTTAATGAACTTCCTGTTTTGTTTAATTATGGTTTCAATTAATAAATCCTAATTTCGTTTCTTTGTTCTTTTCGTCTTCTGATAAGCTAAAAATCCTGTGTATTTCACCTGTTTATGCAAACCTAAATTTTCAGTCGAATCTCATTTTTATATGCAAATAATGAACGCATGCATTAAAGAATCGAAACAAATAAAAAGGTAAGCACAATCATTGGTCAATTAGTTGCCCATCTATTTTAATTAATTTTTCCAAGTTGTAGTAAATAGTTTACAGTTTAAAAATAAGGTGAATTTATAAAAACGAAACGAATATGAATTGAAAATGATTTTTGAAATCATAATAAAATCAAAATAAGTTGAACTTATATAAACGAAACGAATATGAGAGATAATTAAAAAATGATTTTTGAAATCACTCTAATCCAAATTCAAGATCTTGTGCATTAATAAATTAGTTATAAACTTCTCAAAATACGATATACTCATAAACACAAATTGAATAAGTGGGGCAGTTTCTAAAATATGAACATATATTTTTACTCTAAAGGAAAATATTTTACGTAAAATAATAGATTAAACAGAGCTCGAAGCTTTCAGCAATAAGCAACAGTATTTCCATCTTATATCTAGATAGTGAAACACAAATTTTAAAGGTTGACGTCTATATTTGAAAAGTTTATTGAATTGCAAATCAGATATCGTTTTTGGTGGATATAGTTTAAAGTTTGGTTATTTTGATAAAATTAAAGTAACTTAATCATAAAAAAGTAGTTTATATTACGTGATGTAATTTTGACCCAATAGTTTTCCTTGACGTGATATAGACATGTTACCATAACTATTTTATGGGAAATTCAGCTTTAAAATTGGAAACTTGTTTAAGGAAGTAGGGTGTTGCTTTTTATTTGCTGATTTAAACCGATTCTGAGAATTTTATTTCTTAATCTATTTTTCAATACTTTCAAATAATATCTAATTTCTTGTCTTACAAAACAAATCTGCACGTGCTAGCGTCACGAAATACTTCGATTGAAGTTACACGACTTTTGAAGTAAAGATAAACGATACGTGAAATTGAGACTTAAAAAAATGGTGTGGCAATTTTTTATTTTCGTAATCAAAAAGGCTGTTTTGCTTAAAACTCCTCGGAAACTTATTCTAAAACTCTAACGGAAGAACTAAAAAATCTACTACAATTTCTTAATTAAATTTCAGTAAAAGTGAATGCATTAATTTGAAATTTGTAGCTAAAGCTGAATTCGCTTCTAGAACAAACAAAATTTCGAAACTTTAGACGACGAACGAAAAAGTTAATGGTTTTGTTCTTTATTCTGCATTACTAAAAGATAATTAAAATGTTTTAATTGAATTGTACTCCAGTCAAGCCGACTGATTCGATTACAGAATCAAATTTTAGTGCTGTAATTCGTTTTTGTATCTATTGTCTCAATATAAAAAGATAACAGCATAACAGAAGCGTTTTCAGATGTATTTATTTTCAGTGGTTAAGTAAAAATTGATGAGTAATAAAGTGTAAAGTTAGCAATGAAATTTTTAATGCATGATACACTAAGTAAATATAACTATATATTACTATGAATAAACGTATATTGTTTGCTATGCAATTATAAATGGCTAGCTGGTTTTATTTGAGCTGCAATAGTGTTATTTTTTGTGTTACAATAATTTCGATGTTTTACATGCCTGTTGGAAACATTGAAAGCGTTAATAAACCGAAATATTGTTTCTTTTAAAAATTTAGAATTATCACTGCTTTGCCATCCTGCATTATTATTTTATAGTATACATGGGTCAATTTTAGTTCGTATTTTCTAAACTATCCATTGATTCCATAAAAACGAAACATTTTGAATTTATATTTTGGCTCCTATTAAATATTATATAAGAAAATGGCGAACTCAAAACATAGTTTAAATTTATTCATAAAAGGTGAGAATTCCAAAATGCAGGAAAGATACTTTACTTCATGAAATTTCCTTAATAAAAAGTGGATACTCTGTTAGCTTTGATCATTAAACTCAAATCGATTGTTCTTATTTCCTATAATCAAATTATCCTTATTCTAATTGATTGAAGAATGTAGCAAAATCGTTTTAAAGCTTAAAAACAGTCTTTTACATTATTCTTATTAAAAATACAAAATGTTATTGAGATGTTATATATGATAGTAGTTAATATAACATTAGTTATCACAAATTTATATAATTGAAAACCAAAGTATTCTAATGCGTCGTGAAAATGAAAATATTTTCAAAATAATTGGAAAGATTGTAAATTGAAGTATGTAAATATATTTTGTTGATGTTTGCCTTACAGATCATGTATCTTTTTTACTTTTTTAGTAATGGTAATTAATTTATATTTTACACATCTATCCGTGATGGGAATATTAATATCACTACGTTAACAAATATCTTTACACCTCATGTTCAAATTATTTCACTTTATATTTGGAAGAGTTTCAAAAAGAAAAAAATATGTTTATCTAGTAGATCTGACTTTTAAGAATGTCCCAGAGCTTCTTAAAAATACTATTATAACTTCTGTATTATTATTGTCAAAGGAAGTTATATTTGTGAATTGTTTGTTTATTTTTTAAGCTCATGTAGCATCTCTGCATCTATGTGCAATTTTCTAGATTTTTATCAATCAATATAATATCTCTCAACTTTCCTACTTTTGTATCCCTCTATATATCAAACTGTCCTTTATAAACGTCTCGATATATATTCTCCTACAATCGTACAATCTCTTACTTTTCCTCTTCAATATAAACCTCTTGTCAGAATTGATCTCTTTCAATCTCAATATGTGTCTCCATATCCCCTCTTCTCTAAATGTATTTCATCCTCTCAAATATTTCTTTAACTTTCAATATATCAGACTGCAGGTATAACAGATCTTGAGTTAGAATCCTTTGTGACTTGGATGGTCGCAGTATTTAAAACTAATTAAAACAGTAGATCTTGATCTAAGTTCTCGTATAATAAAAATGACCCGAAGAGCAAAAATAAAACTCCCCTTTATCTCAGACTGTTTTAATCTCTAACTAATCTTTTTGTCTTTCTCTCCTGACAGCCAAATGGTTAAATCTCTAGTCCCCGGTCGCAACCAGGGTATAGATATTCACTCGTATTATCATGATCATTCATATTATCATGTAACATATCATCAGAGAGGTTATACATTTGTCTATAAAATAAGCTCTCTTCAACTTGATTGGACAAGCAGGTCAAAAGATACAGATTTTTATGGGTATTGATAAAATCCATTGATAAAAATTGTCCAATTTTTCAGACTCGAAATTAATATACATAAAAAAATATTGCAAGTTGGAATCTAAAACTTTCCAAAATTTCTTATATATAGCTGGGAAACAAATTAGCCGAGTTTAAAAAATATCGGAGGGGGTCCGGTCGAAAATGACCCTTTTCTGTGCTGTTTCACGTGGAATGACCCATATATGTTATGTAACTTACAGTCTTCCCTGTATGACTTTGAACCAGTTTTGATCTCGAGCAATGTAATCTTTCCTGTGATTCTTTCAGCCAATCCCTGTGGTTATGTAGTCTATTTTTGGTTGTGAGTAAAAGCAGTAACTTGGAAATCTCGTGATGTTCAGTGTTAAATCTCTGACACTCAGTTAAATAATCTCTGGGTTAGAATCCCGGTGTATTCCCCATGAATGTTCGTAGTGGTTAGGAATCCACTTTAAGCCGTAGGTTTCGGCCTAATTAACCCTCGTGTAACAAAAATCTGACTATAGAATACAAACCAAACAATTTTTCTTTCTCTCAATCTTATATTACCTCAAGTTAATATATACCTTTAGTATTTATATAAATAACACCTATCTGGTAAATGCAGTTTCACTGCAATATTATTTTTTATCATGCGCCAGAGCTCAGTCCTTTTGCCATAAGTCTCTGCCTGACAGACCAATATATTCTAGAAACAAAATTAAAATATGTAACTCTATCTGCAGTGTTATTCAGTGCGATGTCAGTAAGATCAGGGCAATTATTGAGGTGGGTTCCTGTCATGTCTCAAAGGTAATACAGAGGACCAATTGGAGATTTTGATATGTCAATTCGATAATTTTTGTGCTTAATAGAGTCTAATAAGAACACGAAAACAAACGACTTTAATAGCTCTCTGTAGATCCTGTGGCAACTGAGATCTTAGAAAGAACACCAAGTCTTTCTCTTCCACTATATACCTTTGTAAGTGAGTGTTGTTATTTTTTTGTATTAAGTCGAGAATATAGCTGATTTCATGTTCTTTTACGCCCCTAGATCAATATTTTTAACTTAAAATTCTCCCTCCCTTATGTATTATGCTTTATTTAAAAACCGTTCTTCTCTTTATGATGTGGAGATGAGCTGCTTTTCAGCGGGTGCTCCGAAAGTTATATCTCCTGACGTAAGTCGAGAATACTTTATTTTTGTATTTATCATTTTTACTGTATTGTATTCAAAATGCAATATTGCTAGATTAAACTGGTTGAACAAGGAATAAAAGGCTGGCACACAATAAATTTTATCTATTTCCCTCAACCGACGTTGCATGAACCCAAACTAACATCACACCATCTTCCAAAATTGCAAATCCAGAAAAACCGAGATACCAGACCCCGAAATCCCCTGCGAGTCTTCATCTTGTTTACTTTATACGCAGTCTTTTCTCTCCCAGACTTTCTCGTGTGTTATTTCAACGTCAAATAATCCGTTTATTCAGTCCATGGACGGAGCTTATTAAAAGAGAAAGGCGAAAGAAGCCGTGGCATTGCGTAATCTGGCTAAACCGTGGTCCATCTCGTTTATTTGAACAAAGACGGGTGGGCGGGGCCTGGGAGGAGATCCCTTCCGCGCATGTGTGGAGGGTTAACACCGAAGAGCTCTCTTTTAAAGGAGCCATTGACTCGTCTATCCGGACTTTTATCGTCCGGCAGATGTTATGCGTTGCTTCTTTCACGAAATAGCTTTTTGCGGAGCGTCGTTATATGAGCGTTAGAAAATGTGAGTCGTTCTTTATTTTCCCTGTGTGTGTTTACGATTTTTTTCTATGTCTCCTTTGTGGGAATGTGATTTGTTTTGATTGCCCTTTTTGGGCTTAAATATGCTTATTACAACTTTTTCATTGTTTTAGTGCGTTGTCAAAGTTATGTAAATGTTTATACGACAGTGCACTAAAGGGATTGGTGTGTTGCTTTTTTTTTAATATGAAATTGTGTTATTGATCTTTTTTCATACAGACGCAGGTGCTAAACCTCAAGGAACTTTATTAGTTTTTCTCATTTAGCTTATATTTTGAGATTTAAAAGAACCTGTTGATATCTCTCTCTCCGTATATATGTCATTACATATATACGGAGATAACCGTATATATGTCATACATATATACGGTTGATATTTATTTATCAACTACATTATTCTAAATAATTGAATTTTCAGTATTGGTATCTTGATTATTATACACCTGTTCCTTTTGGTAGTTAAAAATAACTATTTACTTTTTATCGGTATTGTTTTGTTTCCTGCTTCCAATTTACAGCTTCACTTTTTAAAAATGATCTGATATATTTGGCGTTTCAAACATGAGATTCTACATTATTTTTAATTAGCGCTTCTTTAGATTTTCAAGGATATAAATAGAAGTCTAATTTTATGTTTAGAATTATATTATTTTTTAAAACAGCATTCTGATTTCATTGAAACAAAAACATCTACTTATCTGAAGATTTTCGATCTTATGTTCTTTGAAACACAATTAGTTTATCTTCGTATTAAATTAATATACAGGGATATTGTTGACTTTGTTTTGAGAGAATAGAAACATAAATGTTTCGAAATGCTAGTTCTAAAATATGAAAGAACGTTTTCAGTAACTTTATATTTTTCTCCTTTTGGAAGCTCCAGAGAATAAAAACGAATACATATTTAAGACCAAGAGAAAATAAACGAAAATGGCTCTTACATCTGAGGTCTGTAGGTTTGGTAAGAAGCCATTTTGAAATAAAAACGGTATTAGAGCAAAAAGTTTTTGTAGTACAAGATTGAGGTTTAAACTTAAGGTATTGTTTCCCTCAGAATTTTTTTTCTATTGCAATAGACTTTAGACCTATGAAATATTTTGAGGTCTATCAGCAAATATAACGGAAAAACACTGTCATATAAACTTTTTAATTAAATCGATAAAATACAATTAATCATAACACTTAAATTCGACGCTAACAAACTTAAGATTGTTTAGCGATCTAATAATTTACAACGAAGTATCTTTAGCTACCTATTCTTCTAGCTAGCTCTTCAATAAATTTTCGATTCGAAGTCTGAAATAAGAAAACACTTATTTAAGCACCTGTCAAAAAAGTTATGGAATTAATAAATGTAAAGAAATCAATGTTATAAATTTGATATTTAATTCATAAAAAGCAATTGGGGTTTACCCAAATATTTCTCTTAAACTTATTCCTGAGCCTTCCCCTAAAAATATCTTTAAAATGTTTAAAAAATTTATTGTGATAGAAAAAACTTTCTGAGGCATACATTCAGTATCAACCTGAATGTTTTTCTGTCAGCTTAAGTTTAAACTTTAATCTTCTACAAAAACGTTTTCTGCTCTAAGGCAAAAAACGTTTTTTTCAAAATGTCTTCTACTCAAACCTACAGACCTCAGCTGTCAAGAGTCATTTTCGTTTATTTTCTCTTAGTCTTAAATATGTATTCGATTTTTTCCCTGGAGCTTCCAAAAGGAAAACAAATTATAGAGTTTCTGGAAATACTCTTTTATACTTTGAAAGGACACAAAGTTACGTTTCTTAATTTTGCTATTGGAACAACCTGTTATCTCTTAAAACAGAAGTTTAAGAATAAATAATATCAAAATTTTAAGACACTAATAACACATATCGGAACAAAATTTTAAGGAATATGTAAAAAAAGTACTATAAATAAGGAACTAGCTTTATACGGATTTTTTAATATTATATGAAAAAAGAAATTTCTTTGTTTTATTCTTGGTAAATTGTTCTATCATAAGCAACCTTTCACAATTATAATAAAGCGACAATTTTTCAGTCAAAATGCAACGCGTAAAGTACAAACACTAAAGCTGCAGAACATATTCCGCAATAGAGCCAGTTTATGCATATCCCTAAAATAACGTTTAATTCACGATAAGAACTGAAATTCTAAAAATATTTCTGAATGATATCCTCATAAATTATTTCAATTTATTTGGATGACATTAACCGTAAAATACGTATCTTACTAAAAATAATCAAAGTGCTAATTTCAAGGAAAGGATTTTGTGATTATTCCCAGAATTCATTATGATCTTTTCTTATAAATAATTTTACTACTTTAAAGTCAGAAAACAGATTTTTATAATATATATGAAACGAATTTCATTTGTATCGTTTGCTCGTTTCATTTGTTTATTCTTTGTGAATTTTGCTTGTTTATTCTTCGTTGATTTCATTTGTTTTTTTCTTGCTTTTTCATGTAACAAAATTAATTTAAAATGTTGACTTTCAGGCATACTTTTAAATTAGTAACAATCCTAAATAATACTTAAGGAATATCATGAGTGAATAAAGATTACACGGAAAACTAACGTCACTAAAATAGCATTACCAAGAGGAAGTTGTTCGAAGGAGTTGTTCAACGTTCGTTTTTAATAATTATATGTGGTAACGAATGACATTACAATGTAAATTTAAAAAAACATTCCTTGTATCTACTATTACTTCGAACGACATGTGAGGCGGATTCAAATGTACTCAAACACATTACTAATACTGATCTATTATTTTTGAATCAATAATATCTGATTTTTGAATTTTTGTAATGCCATATCTTGCAGTATAGCACAAATCCGAAATTGCTTTAATTACAATCGATTATATAATATAAATATGATGATTTTTTCATGCGTCATCTCAAAACATTTTTCAAATAATTATTGCTATCAACTTATCGATTAAGAAGGTGGAGGTATTTAAGGTGGCATATCAGTTTGGATGTATGATAACCTCTATCTCAACAAACTCTCTTTATCAACAAACCAGTAAATTGTAGTGTACTTAAAGAATTTTTCTATGCGATGTTTAAACTATTTTGAAATCTTGTAAGTAAAATTACATAATGACAGAAGTTTTTTAAACCAGAAGAATGTAAAGAAGATACATGTCAAACTTAGTGAATACGAAGGAGTTGCATTTGAATTCAATGTCGGTATAATTAACTTCAAGAAGTAACTATAATTTAAGGTGTCGTGAAGTAGTAATTAAAGTGTCTAGAATGTGTTTATAGTGGAAGCCAATCTCATGCGCGAAAAGCCAATTAAAAATGCATTTGCCTGAAGTGGAAAAATAGTGATTTCTGAAAAGTACTTCAACTAATTAACTTTTCAAGCGTTAGGTCACTTATTCACACTGAGAGTTCTACAACACTTATACCACTTGATAGTAAAGAAAATTCCTAACGTAAAAACACAAATTTTCTTTCAACTGCTTGGATTAAAATATATTTGGCATAGAAGATTGACCTTATTATCAACATGAAAGTTAGGAAAGCAATAACAAATTCCATTTAATTTGAAAAGATTTAATTGATAATTTCATAGATTTTAAGCTTTGCTAAATGTTAATAAATATAAGATTCAAAAGGGCGCAGCTGAAATTTAGCATTATCTCTTTAAATAAAAGCATAAATTTTGATTCAATCGTAATTTATGAAAAAGCTTAATTTTATAATAGCTGGAGTAACTTTTAAGCCCAGTCTAAAAAAGCTGGTTTTGAGAATTTATAAAAATGAGTATACAGGAAAAGTTCTGTAGTTTCCATTTTAAAATGCCCTGATTTCAGAGGTTTCTTCGCAATAAAGAATTATTTGTGAATAAATTTAATTAATTTATTTAAATAACTATTATAGATTCCTGTGATATTTTAGGGCTAGCATTGATAAATTTTCAATCTATTTAACTACAAATAAAGGAATGAAGTTTTAATGAGAAATTGTAAAATACTTTAATGAGGAAAACTATTTCCCTCATTAAAGTTCACTGAAACATGATAATATCGTTTCACAACAAAATAATTTAGACTACTACTTGTTATTGTTCGTTTTGAATACTTTCAAAATTTATTACGCAAAAGAGGCGCGATATGCTTTTCAAATACAAAATAAAATATTGGCCAAATGTTCAGTATTTGAGCTTAAATTAAAAGTATAGATGTTTTCCATTTACTGTAATTTGCATGTTAAATCAAAATCTATTACTCTCGCTTCATATACTTAATTTATTCTTACTCTAAATGATCCAGGTCTGATGATAATGACTCAGAATCATCAACCAACCAGAGCACTTTCATTTTTATGTTTTTCATTAAGGGAAACTTAAAAAATTATATGTGCTAATTTTTAAGTATATTGTTATAAACAACAGTTTAACTCAAAGGATAAAGTTGCTAAGTTAAGAATGGGGCAGTTTTTTCATTTTCATATTTTGATCTATTACAAAACACTAATCATCTTTTAGCTACGGATTTTTAAATTCTGGAAAGTATCAAACGATAATTTAATTCATTTTTCAATTATTGTTTTTATTTCAACACGCATGACTAATGTGTTTATGGGAACACAGCTATCTCCTACTTTTAGACGGAAAAATCCAATAAATATAAACGAAAAGAAAAACGATCCAAGGCGTAAAGTAAAATCTGGGTTCGAGATTACAATCCTTTTTTCACCATATTATGCCCCATTTTTAAAACTTCAATAAAAATTAGTTTTAAAAATTTACTAGTTCTTAAAATTAATTTCCAATACTAGCAGGGCTCTAGTGAACGTGAATGTTTTATAGAAAATTAACTTTTTTAAACTTGATACCATCCCTCACAAATATTCTAATGTTATTTATATTTCGGAACGGAATAAAATATAACTTCGAACATAAACTATTAGAATTTAAATTGGGTATCAATAATGTTTGGAAAAAATTGCTTTTCCAGCGCAATACTGTTAAAGCAATCTCAATGCTTCAACCGCAATATTGTAACAATACTCCATATTAATCCTAGGGGGTTTGAAAATTTGCATCCCCTCTGCACACTCGGGACAAATCGGACGGGGATTAATTTGTATACTTTTCTACAAGATTCTAATGAGGTAGTGTACCAAATTCGGTCGAATCAGTCAAAGGGTTGGGATTTGTATTGTGCAGACAGACTGTAGGGGGCACAGGTTCAATTCCTGTAATAACTTGCCCAGGGTGCATTTCTCTCTTCTGCTTTCCAAGTATGTGTGTCCATTACTTGAGTTTATCTGTCTTGTGTTTGGGCACTTAACCAAATATGGTCCTAGCACCATAAAATCCAACCAACGATTAGACAGACGGGCAATAGGAACTCTATTTAAAATAGCGAACGGTGGAGTTTATTTTTCTTGGACGAATAATTAAATTATGTTAAATGCCATTCAAAAGCTCCTCGTCTGGTGCACATTGATGGGTGGAGTTTCTAGTACTATATGTACATATAAACCTTGAATTTAAATGTATTTAAAATTATTTGCATTGTGAATAACGAAAGTATTCAATCTTATAAACGATTGAGTAAACAATATTCATTGAACTACTTTAAGTGAAAGATGGTTTCTACAAAGCTTCTATCTAAAAAAGTCAAAGTCCTTATATCTTTCTACTAAAGACGGAAAGACTAGACATATCGGACGCTTCTCTAGATATATTTTCTCCATCCGCTTAGGAGGGTTAATTGATATTTTTATTTCTATCCAGCTATTGGAACAGATGGCGAATTTCTATTAGCAGATTCTTTTTTCCCGTATCGGACATCTAATCGAAGTATTGTTGGGGAGTTAGGATCTTTCATTAGTACAGCGAAAAAGACTGTCTGGAACATCTTGGGTTGTATTCTTCTGCCCTTTTTACTTTAGTGATAACCAGGAACATATTGGTGTATGTGTTCTGAGTTTTTTATTAGATGGTTAATTTCTTAGCAAGATTTTTTATTTTTTCATAAGATTCATTAAGTGGATATTTTATGGAGTGGATTCTCATGACAATGGACAATAAGAATTTTAATATTTTTTTAAATTCTTTAAACCCAGTCCTACATTACAAAGTTGCACTATTGGGTTTTTTAATTTCCTAACATATTTCATTAATAATATTGTATGGAGTTCAGTCAGTTCTGCCTGAGCTACTTAATAACAAAGCTTTCATACTTGAATTGACTTGTTTGAGCAGTCAAAGGTTTATTAACCCTCTGAAAGCCACGAAATTTCCGAGTAATAAAGCATTGATTCTTCCTCACAGAACACATAATTACTAAATGACAACATCGATTGGCTGAAAGAATCTTAAGATTCTATTGGCAAAACAAGGTTCAGATTTGTTAGAAGTCATGTGTGGGGAAGATTGCAGGTTGCAGAATTGTTTTGGTAAGAAACTTTTCTGGGCACTTTTTAGGAATTTAGCATGCTTCTTTTGAATTTTTATAGAGAATCTTTTTGAGAATGTTTTTTAACTAAAACTATTTTTAATCAAAAACTTGAAATTTGTTTGCTCCTTCAAACATTTACAGAAATGTCTTGAAGCGAATTGCTTTCATTGCATTTTTAACTTTGTATATCACATAAATACATCTTAAATAAATTTTAATTATTATAAAAGCAAATAGTTATGACATATCCATGCTTTATTTTACATGCTTAATAATAAATTAGAATTTTTCAACTGTTAATTATTTAATTATTATCAACTAGCTGTAAAGCTCGTTGAGATAAGAATACAGCGGGCTCTAAAAATCACTTATTTCTATTCAAGTTATTATCCTGTGCAGAGCAATCGTAAATAATGAGTGCTCATTGAAACATATCTTGAAGTGCTCCATTGTTCACTCAAAACTCACTTCATTGAACTCAAAATACTCAATATACTAAGTCAATAAAACTTACAACTCAAAAATACATGTCTGTGTATTAATATCACAAAATCTCAGCAATACAAATTCAACTATTCAATCAAACTCACAGCTCAAACTACAGCTTAATTAAATATTCTAAGTGAAACTAAAAAGTAAAGAATTACTGGGGTTCTTAAATATAGAAAATTTCATACTTATTAATAATTAGTAGAATTACCGGCGTTACGGGTTGAATTAGTTAACTAACTCCCGCTTTCGTTAATAAGTAGTAATTCCTATTGATCACATATAACAACTACCATATTCTAATAAAGGTACACAATTGGTAAATACACAATTTCAGAAATGTTAACGAATGTCATATTTAACATTTTACATTTTTGTAGAATTTAAATTTTTAGTAAGACAGAAGTCTCTCCAATGTTACCCAGAATGCATAGAATAGTTCATAGTATACAGAGTATACTTGTCTATCATTTAAAAACAGAAGCGTTTCCCAAAATTATCATACAATGATTAAAAATGTTTTGAAAACTAATTAAACCATTGCTTACCTTTATTAGTTATTGAACGAAAAACATCAAATTGAAAATCAGAAATACATCTTAAAACAGATTTTTAAAAAACTTCGACCGGAAACTAATGAATGTATCTGTTTTTCACTACAAAATAGATTATTGGAATATTACGGACACAAATTTAAAAAAAAAGCAAACGATTGAGAAGTACCAAGGTTGCCATATTAGCTACCAGTAATTTTTAAAAACGTCTTGTTCTGTATATTTATTTATATTTTATTCTCTTTATCGTCTGTCTCAAATATTCAAAAAGAATTATATTTCGTTAAGAAAAAATAAGGCTCAAAATACAAAAGTATTAGAATTTAAATACCGTAAAAATAGGTTTTGGGAAATTTTATTTTTCACAGCACTGGTAAAACATTATTATTATAGTAATTTAAGTATAGTTACTCAGTTCTTTTAACATGAAACTTGCCTGAATATGTAAGCAAAAAAATTAAATAGAGCATTCACTCAATTAAAATATGGTGTATCAAATATAGAACGTTGTATTACAATATGTTAACACATTTTGTTTGATACGCACAAACACAAGATTAAACTTAGAATGGGAAGGCTCACAGATAAACTAACGCAATTAAGTTCAGTCACTAAATGAATGTAAGTACTTACATTATGCAAAGTTTCATGAAAATATATTCAATCGTTTGGACGTATTACGGGCACACACATACGGACAGATGGACAGACACACCAAACGCACAAGTGACGGATTTGGCATCAGAAGGGTACAAAACGGAAAGAAAACTTGAAATGGGTTGAAAATATTCAATGCACAAACACTCCTTTCTTATTTATATAGATTTAATTATACTATCGCATGCGCGTTTCCATTAAATTTCTGTATCATCTGCGCTCTCTACCATTTTATCAACAATATTATCGCTTGCATTACTGGTTTCCTTACATTTATATCATGATTTTAATATTTATTTACTGTGCACTATCAATTTATCGGTGAAAGTATTTAAATATAACTTTAACCAATGATAGGGCTAGGATAAAAAGTGATCCACGTTGTCTTAAGTTTGTCTTTCTTAAGAATATTTAATTTATGTTTCTTTTTTTATTTCTTTAACAACGTATTGAAGAATAAATACATATAAAGATCTCATTTGCCTTAATAATACTAAGAATATGTCATCAATATTTTTATTAAAATAAAATTGCATCGTGTTCTAAATCTCTAGTTACCAAAATGTCACACGTGTAAAGAAATCAACCGAAGATAACTGCCACCAATTAAAATAAAAATAATGGACCCGTAACAAATCGACTACGCATTTTCACAAGGGCTGATCGGTGGCGTTAATCTTTATGCAGAGTCTCAGATAATGACTTGTAACGGCAACAGAACCAATTATAAGATAACCGGAGGAGGTCCAATTACTTCATTTTTCCTGGGTCCTGTAATGGAGCCGCCGTGGCGTAATATCCTGCATTATCTTATCAGGAGACGACGTCATCCCAAGTCAAATTTCCATTGCGGAATGCCAATTATGCGACATTTTTAAGGTAGGTAATCCTATCACCTTGTAATGTAGGTGACATCGAAAAAATAAATGAAAAGAAATAACCTGGCTAGTTTCAGGATGAGGAGCGTTAATTTTTCGAATTTTGTTTTTGGTTGGTGGACTCCAATTAGAATTTCTACCATTATATTTGGCCAAGAACTCAGAATGAGTGATAAAGAGTTCTGAAGTAAAGTTACTACCTTTTTGTGCAACACGGTTTATTATTTCAATGCTATGTATGAGATATTATTGATACAAAAACTTCAAAAATTAAACCTCTCAAAGTGGTTCCAATATCCCTTCTGACGATATTCGGGTATACACAGAAGGAAATAAAAACAAACATGGCTGCACTGGCATCGGAGTTTTTATCACATTTTATAACTATTCAAATCAAGAAAAGAAATCCAGACTTTTGTCCCATCTTGCAATCAGAGCTTTTAGACATCGAAGGAAGAATGAATTCTATAAAATCTACGGATAACTACAACATATGGATACCTACTGACAGTCGTAGCTACATCCAATATTTAACCCTCCAAGAGATTTCGACGATACCAGGAGACCACCGAGATCTATTTGGTTTATCTAATGACGAGATGCCTTGTCGAGTCAAAACTGTCCTACTACTTCAAGGGAATGAAGATCAAAGTAGGGAAGGGAAAACAAATTTCCCTTGCCTAGAACTGGTGACCATGACATTTGGAACAGGTTTTTGCATCAGAGGTTGGTCACTACAGAGCAAATTTCGGAAATAAACCACCAGGAAGATTAAAGACCTGAAACAAAATCGGAGATAGGATTAGAATTGATATTCTAGATAAACTTGGACAATTGTCAGCGCTTCGTGCGATACATTTGCAATGGATCATTTGTCATGTGGACCTCAGTGGAAATTAAATGGCCGATAGCTCCGGAAAAGAGGGTATCTCAGAGTCATTGTAATCAATTACGTCTCTTACTTATTATTAATTGTTAGTGAGAAAAAAATTTCAGAACAATATTTCGTGGAATGTTCGTCTCCCAACCTTAACTGGTACCGGAGAAAACATCCCGAAAATGCCCTCAAATTCCTAGGTGATAGAGGTCAGCAGATCGCCATTTCTAGACTGGCCAGTGGACATTTAAGATCAATTTCAAATGGTCATGATTTTAACGATCTTTCGAAAATGCAACATGGAGTAAGCTTCTCCTAGTAACCTCCTTGTTTCTTTGGGGCTGTCCAGGGATCTGTATTTTAATCCTATGCTCATTTTGAAGATTTATGAACTCATGGACCTTGTCTAGCATGTCTAGACCAAGTGGGATAATAAACAACAAAAAAATGACTAATAACTATTTCCTTTCGTGTGTTAAAAATCAAAATGATGAGACCACTCCCAACAGTGTTTATGAACTCATGGACCCTGTCTAGCTTGTATAGACCAAATGGGATAAGAAACAATAACAAAAATGACCAAAAAGTATTTTTTCAAGTGTTAAAAATAAAAACGATGAGACCACTCCCAACAGTGTTGAACAATGGCAAATCTGTTGGTTTCCTTATTTTTGACGGATCGTGTGTGTTTTTGTTAAAAACATTTTGCTTATGATGAAGTGAAAGTAATCCATATTATTTACACAAAATGCATAAAGTGAACCCTGGAGCCAAATTTTGCCTTAGTGAGGTAATTTTGAACTAATATATTTGGTTTGTGAAATCAAACTCTCGTTGTCAGGAGAGCACACTGAATTTGGTTGAATTTGGACCAATAGTTATTTACACAGAACTAAATCATTCATTCAATTACAACTCTGTCTTATTTAAACTTGCTCTGGGGCTTAAAATAAGATTAGCCTTTAAAACGTACTTCCCTCAAAATTGTTTATCTTCAACTAACTATAGGACCTAGCTTACAATATTATGGAATGTAATTTCATAGTTAATAAATCTCTTTAAAGGCAGTGTATAATGCATACGAATGCTCAGTAAATTATCATTAACTACGTACTCTGTCTAGATTTGGAATGAATTTTAATAAATGATTTTTCATTATGTGTAGCGGCATTCTCAATAATTAAACTTCCAGGTTCATTTACTAGATTCCGCAGCATACGTACTTAGATTACATATAATTGAAGTTAAAATGTTTATCGTATTCTCACATTGTAAATAGTCAAATTAGTGTCTATGTAGTTAAATAATTTATTATTTGATAAATGTTCCGTATATTTAAGCGTATGATCAAGAATTTATTGCTTCCGTATATATTTATGTGATTAATTTGTATTTGCGTCCTCATATTTAACCCTATTGGTGGTTGTCTTGACGAGGTATCTCGTCATTAGCAAAATCATTAGCAGATCTTAGCTGAAATTAGTCTCGTAATTAGAAATCTTTATGTCGTCATCATAAAAATATTGGCAATATCTTGATGACGATATATCTCGTCATTAGTAAAATTGGTCAAATGTTGATGGACAAGATATCTTGCTGAAACTACTTGGAGGGTTAATAAACAAATCGTCGACTTAGAGCAGAAACGCATTAATTGACAACAAATTTTCGGTTCAGCAACTTAAAGAATAACGATCAGTTTTTAGATCAGAAAAAATTTATAATAATTTCGATAGTGCTATATTTTTGTTCTAATGATTACAGAAAGACAATTTGTTTCTCATCTTCATGGAAACAAGCATTTGGTATCAAAAAACGCAATTCCGAAAAATGTCAGTGAATCAGTTTCTGCTCTGAGCTGAAGATAGACACAAGATAGTCCAACTGTAATGATCGATAAAAATAGAGCATTTATCAACTTGAACAAAACAAATGCAATCCAAAATATACTGTATGTACCGGATGCTTTATTATGAAACAGAAAACGAAAAAAGTAAAACAAAAATATGAAATATATCCCTAATAAAAGATGAGAATACACATAAAGAAACACAAGAGTGGGGACTTTTTCTCTGACGAGGAGAGAACAATTCTTTGCATATAAATATTTAAAACCTACAACTTTATTCAGATGCAAATGTAGTACTTCCCGAAAGCTATTTTTTATATATCGATTGTTAAAATAATGATTCTGAGGTTCGTTAGAAATTCTAGTACTACTTCAGAAATCCATGAGAAAAGAAGACAGTTATATTTATCCGCAGAAGTTTTCATTCTATAAAAAACGGTTTTATCGCTTTGAAAGAATAATTTTCTTCAAATATATTATTCTCTACGCTTGTTAGAATTTTACTTTTAGTAAATTCCATAGAGATAACATGCCTTTTTCTCTATATAGAGAGAGATAGCAATTTAATCGAAAGATACGAAAGGATATAGAAACTTTCATAAGTCTCAATAAATATCCCCAAAATGCAAAAAAAGCAAAAAAAAAACGGGGAAAACAATATAAAACAAGCAGAACTCTATGGTTGTGCGCTAAAGCAGCTAGACATAATATGGTGAGTGAGATAATAATAATAATTCAATTAAGGGAAATTTGAATGGAATTTTAAAGAAGCGGTTGGTGTTGGTGGATCAGAGCGTCATCGGGGAGAAGCCTGACCCAGACAACACAAAATGGTGTTTTATACGTATGAGCAGTATAATGCTAAAAATTATCATACTCTCCCCAAACACCATATTGAACAATAAATGAAAAGCAAGTTAAGCATTTCTACACAAAAATTAACGCATATCGTAGACAGTGTAAAATAAAAGCAGACATACCTAACATAACGCTGAATTGTTCCACACCGCATGAAGACAACCATCAAATGTTTGCTGCAACGCCCCTGTACAGTATTTCAGCATTCTGCTTCTCATACGCCGAAAACATCGTTTTGTGTTGTCTGGGTCAGGCTCCTCCCTGATGACGCTCTGAATCACCAACACCACTTTATACTAGATAAGCTTAGGCAATCGTTAGTGCTCCATGAAATACATTTACATTGGATCTCTTCTCATGTGGACCTCAATGGAAATTAAATGACAGACATCTTAGCAAAGGATGGTATCTCACTCAGTGCCATTGCAATCAATTACTTATTATGAAATTTTTGCTAAAAGGAAATTTCGGAACAATATCTTTGGAAATTCCCTTAGGAGATACCAGTGAAAACATCCTCTAATTACCCTCAAATTAGAGGGTGATAAAATCAGAAGACTGCCACTTCTAAAGTGGACGAGATATTTGATATCAATTTCATTTGATCACGTTATTAATGTCTTCCAAGACGTGTTGGAAATAAAATATGAAGCCAAAGCCTCCACAGTCACCTCCTCTCTTGTCTGGGCTATGCAGTGAGGATTTGTATATTAATCCTATGATGGTATTGGATTTTGGAAGGTGCATGAATTCATCGAATTGGTCTAGCTTGTCTATAACAAACAGGACAAAAACAACGATGAGTTCTTAACAGCTTAAGTTTATACCAAGATGTACCAAGTCGTTATCCGATAATGCAGAAATCAATGGAACACAAATATTTGCTAGAATGGTGTAAGTCTGGATATACGATGAAGAGAAGACAATCTCTTTTCCAATACAACTTTAGAATTTTAAGTTTCTTGTGCATCCAAATCCAGTAAAAGAGCATCTATAAAAAATTCTTAGACATGAAGAAAAGCGAAATCATTTTTCGGAGCAAATGATTTAGTTAACCCTCCTGGTGGTTGTCTCGACTAGATAACTCGTCATTAGGAAAACTGGCCAGATCTTGATGGACGATATATTTCGTCGAAACCACTTGGAGGGTTAAAAGGTAAAAAGAAGTTTAAAAATGTCTAGAATGGCCTACTTAAATTATTTTCTATAAGGAACTAAAAATATTTGATAAAAAAGGTGAAGTTCCTCAGCATCACGAAGTTTGTTTTGAAAAATATGTTTTAATACCAAAGCAGAGTAAAAATATTACTAGCTCAAGTTCGTAATGCAAAATACCTCATTTATCTTTAAAATATCCGAGAACGAAACTTTTAAAGCACGGAGCACCCAAAATTTTCCCGGTCTGTCTCATCATGCAGGGAAAGGCAATTCGTATATTACTTATTAATGTATTAGCATCCGTAACAAATGGCATTTTGGGGAAACTACGGTTTATATTAGATTACTTTCCCCTAAAGTGGATCAAGTTGTTTGTGGTTGGAAACACTAATCAATTTGCTATTCTTCAAAGAGAAACCAAATCATTTTCAAAATAAAATAATAAACTTCGGATAACAAAACACCGATAAATGGATTTTTGGAAAACCGAATTAACTACACATGATATGCTGGAAAAAGAATATTTCACTATTTCTCTTATCTTTGTATTCCTTTTATTATCAATTGATCATTCATGACCATTTAAGAGTAATAATTTAATCATAAATTTCCATAATAATAATAATAATTTCCATCATATTAAATTCATAACAAACTTTCAGTTTTCCTGATAGAATATTTGTATATGCATTCATGCTTTACTTTTATCTCTCGAGTTGCAAGTCAATGTTGAAATGTATCCCAAGAATCCAATTATACTTTATTCATATACCGTGCATATTTAAGGCTGTCATATTTATTATGGTTCATTTATTACTATTGTAGATAAATGTTACCAACAAGTGTTAATTTTCATTTTTTTATTTGAATACTTCAATAGAATATTTGTTTCGTCGATGAGGATTAACGTCAACTTCATTTTACACACTTAAAAGTAATTAAATAAGTTTCTTTACATATGATAAGAAAAAGTATGAATATGAAATCCATATACCGAAGCATATTTACTATTTCGGTAGCTCTAAAAATGCACTACGTTATTTTAGTAGTACACATAAACATTACAACTATGCATTTTACATGTGAAGTTCATGAAAATGCATATGTATGCCTTTGTAATCAATGAATACATTGTTAAATTGAATCTATCTTTCTTTAATTTGACTATCGAAAACGAAATTAGGTTAAGTAGTGGAATTTACTTCGTATTGGAGCAATACAACGGTATATCGGCGACGATCCGGGATCAATCCCGAAAAGAAAGATCCAAGGACACAACGTCTCGCAATTTTGAACCACGGTCAGATGACAAAGTCAACACCTGAGCAGACATATTTCCACACCATGTTAACATATGAGACCGTGAGAGATTGAACGTGTACCAGCCCCCGTACAAGACGGTCTTTGAATGGATGGAGTTTCGAACTCGACCCTATCGAAAACAAGAGCTCGTGTTAAAGTTAATCCTCCAAGTGGTTTCGACGAGATATCTCGTCCACTAAGATCTGACCAATTTTGCTAATGGTGAAATATCTCGTCATCAAAATCTGGTCAGTTTTCTTCTAATAACGAGAGACGAAATATCTCGTCCATCAAGGATCTGGTCAATTTTGCTATTGACGAGACACCTTGTCAAGACAACCACCAGGAGGTTTAATATTTGTATCTATTCTTTATTGGGAATAGAAGGTGGAGATTTTACTTCCTGTTTACATATACACTCGCACGGTATTACCTTAAAATGTTCCATTCGTTCTTGGGAATTTCTATTGTCGACGAGCTAAAATCGTATTCGAAAAACAGGACAAGTGATATCACGTCCGCAACACGTACATTAAGAGTGTTCCACCACGCAAACACTACCGCTACCTATATTTAACCTGGCAGAAATAGCCTCTCATAGTAAACATTCAGTAAAGATAAATAAATTTAATTTAGAAACTTTTGGTGGTTAAGAACATTAATAAAAATCGTTGCTATAGTAACATATAAGACATTTCACTAATAAAAATATATTTGACAAGAAATACACATCAGGAGATTTTACTTTTAAATAAATAAATATGTGTCATAATAAGCATCAAAATTTTTACTTTTACATAAATATGACAGATTTTTTCAATGCAAGCAAACAAACCATACGGTTTACGAAGATTTCATTTCTGTTGCCCAATCGCTCCTGCATAATACACATCGGGATTGCCTTAAAATGTATTTTATTGCCATTTTGGTTACGTTTAGTGTTTAATCTAATTGGAGTTGACCAATCAACTATCATACATCAATTCGAGATTTATCCTTTGGAATTTTTATTGGAAACGTGTTATTTGATAAATAAGCCAACTGACGCCACGTTCAGAATATGTAAAGGAAACATGTAATCCAGTATAAACACTACACTATTTACTACACGTAGTGTAACCAATACATATATTTAGATTGACAGAAAATACTACTCATAAGATTTAACATTTATTTACTGTGCGCGATTAATTTCTCATGAAAGTATTTAACCATCCTCTACTAGGTATTTCATCAAAAAAGGAATTAGCAATGCTGACCAGATCTTGATGGACGAGATATTTAGTCATTAGATAAACTAACGAGATCATAATCTAGTCATCATAAAAAAATCGACTTGATGACGATATATCTCGTCATTAGCAAAATTGGTCAGACCTTGATGGACGATATATCTCGTCGAAACCACTTGGATGGTTAAATATAACTTTAAACACTAATAGAGAAAGGATAAAAAGTGATTTACGTCATCATAAGTTTGCCTATCATAAGGAAGGTACTTGTTTTTCCATTTTGTATGGTCACATAACAAACATTCAATAAAGATAAATAAGCTTAATTCAGAAAATGTTGACCATAAAAGCATTGACAAAAATCGTTGCTAAATAATACAATCTGACTTATGAATAAATATTATTTGACAAGAAACTTTGCTTTTAAATATACATGATTTGAAATAATATACATATTTTACATATATGATATACATATAGTACTTTTTAATATAGTTTGGTAAAATAAAAACAACAGATGCATCCACAACTTATTCATAAAATCATCATTATATTCAAGAAAATACACGGCATGAACAAGCAGTTATCAAGTGGAGATAACATCCCATTTGATAGCTAGGATGCAATTCTATTAAGTGTTCTATCCCATCCTCATCAATCATTCGCGAGAAAGTGTTTTCTAAAAAATCTCAATAAAGCCATCCTGGAACATTTCGGCTAAATATAAAAAGAACGTCCTTTTTTCTTCTTTTCACAGAATTTTTCGCTCTCCCCTTAAAAGGAATTTATCAGTAGAATATTAATTTTGCTAAAATGAAAATCTCAGGAACTCATTATAAATAAACCACTCAGGAAGGGTTAATAATGGGTACAAAAAAAGGCGAAAATAAGAAGTGAAATGAAGAACTTCGACGTGAGGATAAAAAGGGATGAGTGAAAATGGAAGAGCCTCGGATAATAAAATGAGATTTATACGGGATGAAAGAAATATGATAATGGGATTCATTATCATGATCTACTGAAAAGGAATCCTTTGCGGATCTTTGAGATAAGATGTATATTTAAGGAACTATGAGTGTTATCATCTATCAACAAATAAATAACTGAAAGATCTCTATCAACGTGGTTAGAATTTAATACAATGTAAAATAAATTTTGCCTTATCTACAAAAGAGGATATGTAATTTCAGCTTTGAATACGAAATCAGGTGTGTTGAGGAGATCATTATTTTTATTTAATTTAAAAGAGTGTTTTAACAATCTTTTGTTACAATAATCCATGGTTTTGGCATATTGATGGTGTACCTTTTGATGATTTTGATATGCCTTTTCTTTGCAAATGTTAAATTAGCATACACTGCTTGAGGCAGTTTTCTAAATATTTGAATATTTATTTTAATTGAATTAATACTTTACTATTACTTCATCTCTTCATAGTTCCTTTTAATGTAATTTTGAACCTTTCTCTAACTTACGTGGCAGAGAAATTGGCATTATATATAGTGGTGAATGGCAACAAACTCACATAAATTATATAAAAGCATGCGTTAAGGGTTTAATTCGTCAATTTTACAACATAGTTTAAATTTTTTTGATATGAGTTATGACCTCCGTAATATTCGGAAAAGCTCTCCACTATAATGAAATTCTTCAGCAGCCTCATGATAGAAAGAAAAAATCTGGAAGGTTGAAATCAGTACAGAAAAGAAAATATGAGCTAAAATAGGTTTAGCGTCAAAAATACCGAATCGTCTTTGAAATAGGGAATATAATGAAATTGAAGTAGACGTTCGGAATATAACTATGCTAACATGACTATTGTGCATTTTGCTATGCATTTTATTGGAAATGTGAACCAGTAAAAGTAAAAAAATGCTGCTAGATATTTTTGGATAATTTTATTTCATTTCATGAAATTCATTTATGAATATGGTTGGTTGATAGTTTAATTAGAGCACTGAACAACACAACTGGCTATTAACGACGGTCCGGGATAAATCTCGAAACGACAGATCGGGGGACAACACCTCGTAATTGTAATTTTGAACTACGGTCACATAACGATGTCAATGCTTGGCATCCTACTCTCCAAACTTACACACCACGTCAACTTGAGGATATTTGAGGCCACGGCATATTTAACGTGCACATCCCCATATACATGACCGTCTATGGTTGGATGTCTTAAACTCGCAACCCTCCGGTTGCTAATCCGTGACTCTACCAACTAGGCTATTGCGGACCCATAAATGGATTGAAGTATGATATGAAATATGTCACGACAATCAATAGATATCAGATTACTAAAGTTTGGTGCAGATTCTATACGCTGATCTTCTAGTTATAAATATATTTTCGTAGGTAAAACTTGATTTTTTTCAAATTCTTCACTTCTGAAGTAAGCAACCAAAGCACACTTTATTATTTAAATTTGAAGTTAGTAACTATGTTTTTATGCCTTTTCTCTCATATTAACTGTCGTTGTTGCCATAAATTTAGAAACAGATTGATATCAATAGTTTTATTCTATTCAGAAATACAAAATCATAAAACGTTTACGAATATTTTTAGGTTGCAATATTTTCAAAAACTGTACAAGTGATTTCTTATATATTATATATAAGAAAACTCAATACATGAGAGAACTTTATATCTTATCTAACCTTTATTAACGAAATTAACTTGTTGAACGAAAAATATTCATTGAACAAAATACCATTCACCTAAATTAGCCTTCAAACTAAATTATATTGCTTTATAAAAATAAACACTCGTATACAGATGTACAAAATAGATAGCAAACTTAATAAAACACTTTTACGAACAGATAAAATCATTGTGTACATACGCCAAGGGCTTCCTATCAAAATGCTACTTATCTAAAACTCTTAAGGAATCTGATTATTAGATATTGTGTTCGAAATTCTGAAACAAGAATGTAATTATATCATTAACACGCATTTTGCTCAAGTATATTTGTTGTTTTGTCTTTTTGCAATAACTAATTTCTTAATTCAGCTTTCAGATCGTTGTATTAGCTTAGAACAAACATGATTATAATTATGTTTCATATTTACCTATTTCTAAAACAGAATCTTAAATCTTAACTTGAGTAATCTTAACTACTTGAAAAAGTAATTTTACTCCCTGCAAAAGTTATAATTTCATTTGGTTGTAATTATCGTAACTTCTGATGTAGTGGTAAAGGAAAAAGTATTTAATCCAACATAAAAATTATAATTATTCATACTTATTATGCTTAAAAAATGCGTTTTAACCGAAAATCGAGAATTTGAAATACTAAGTTCTTGAATCGTACCTGTGCTTTATTAAGCTTTTAGCCTCAAACTCGTTTAAGATTTCAAAGAAGCTCAATGGTATAAGGTAATATAATACGTTAATTACTTAAACACGCTGCATGTAGGAATACAATACTTCATTAATGCTTTAAACACAAAAACCAAGCCGAGTCTGGATCTCGAGTAAACATTATAATCTGAGCTGTTAGTGAACTATGTACTCCAAGACCATTAATAACAATGGTGGAAAGATTTGGGAGAGCACACCATTCTGAAACTTGAGCAGAGATTTCGGGGAAATACAATCTACCCACGCAAACAATTTAGAGCTGATGGGGTATGATTTAGAGCTTGAGTTATGACCGCCATTTTGTTTTTCGGTAAACTTCATTTCCTTTGAGAGGAAATGAGTCTTTTAGCTATGCTTGTTTATAGAAGTATGGAAACTGCTGAACATCTTAAAGCGAACTCCTCATTTAACTGCTTACTTCAACAATCGATAGACAAATGTTTCTTCGCAAATTGGTTGCATTGTTTGTGGCATGAAAACCTTTTGTGGGTATCATTTCATGAAACTGTCTAAAACAAGTCACTGTCGCTTAACAAAATATTACGAGAAACACCTGGAAATTAATTTTTAGAAAGAATCACCTTTAATAATGTTGATCTCAAAAAGAATGACACTAAAACAAGTATTAGAAACGAATCTAACCCCTTAATTATGAGTTCTGTTAAATATTTGTTCTGAATCAATGTAGTAACTGAACATTGAATTCAAGAAAGTATCCAATAGCTATGCATAATAAATGTAGAGCAAAAAAATATACGGAATGTGTTATTGAATTTTCATACTGGAAATAGTTAAAAACTAATAGAAAAAGGTCAAAACAGCCTGAAAAATAATCGAAAAATTATGCTTTTCAAATAATTAGCTATTTTTTACGGTATCATGATAGGATAACTGAAATGTAGCTTTTTTACGTGTTTTTAATACTTAAAATAAAAAGCATAGCTCCTATCTTTAATATTACGTGGAACGTTTTAGTTTGATTTTTCTCTTTTATTAAACTTTTCGCATCTATTGTATTTAGTCAATTGAAAGTTTTTACCCCTCGTATTATTTGTATTTAGTCCTCCAAGTTGCATGAATAAAACTCTAGACAAAGATTTGTGTTACTCCAGTGCGACGTTAATTAAATACCTACCTACTACACAAAGATTAAAAATTAATTCAACATGTGCTAAATTTAAAAAGAAAATATATTTTTAATATATTCTGATGTTACTTATTACAAGTAACACGAGAATGTTTTTAAAATAAGTTTTCTTTTTAAATTACGAATGAGGAGAAGCTCAACTTTAATGACAATTTTTGGACATGATTGCTAAGTAAGAAAGTCTGCTCGCTGTATGAAGATATCTTTTGAGAAGATAAACGATTTTCTTTACGTTTTCCGGGACAAGATGTTGAACGGATGTGTTCTCATTTACTTTTGGATGTTTTCCAAAGTCCTACTTCGTTTTTCTGAATCCCAGAAACTTCTTCAACAAATTAAATAAAGTTTGACACGTTCATTTATATTAATAAAAAGAACATCAAAAATATTTCTCATTTATTACGAATAGTTTTTAAAAAGAATATTTTTAGATGATATATATCCCTAGTCTGTAGTAAAAGTATTAATGTACCAGAAGGAAAGATATAAAATAATTTAACTGTGACTTCTTCAAAAATACCGATACTTCATCCAGTATTATAGTAGTAATCCCGTCATGTCTGTCAGAAAATGAATTTTCAAGTCAGATTCTCAATTTTAAAAAAATGTTTTCTTTTAGCATTTAAGATGTGACGACGGAAGTAATAAATGAAAAGAATTCCTTATTAATAGAATGAAAAGGTATAATTTTTTAAAGTACTGTGAAAGGAAAGTATGGCTTTTTACAAACGTTTTGAAAGTATTGAATCCTGCTGCAAAATAACAAAGAGGTTATTTTCAAAATCACAGGACAAAATGCTGTGAAACTTATTCTAATATCTGTTGTTTTGTTTCAGTCGTTGCTCCAACTAGTCTAGTCAGAGTGCTTGCTTCTGGATCGAACGTTCCTGGTTCGAATCTCGTAAGGCTTGATTGTTTATCAGTCTAATGAATGTGGCCTCTTAGCAAATGGGTTGTCTAGAATGTGAGTTATGTGTGTGAGGTGCAGTGTGACCCCTTCCGTGATGCACCGGAGGAACTCATAGTGGTTCACAAACTCACCTTGTAGTGCAATAATGAATAATGTTTCATTATTCATTAGGACATTAGGGGGAAAATAACAGTAATTTCTCTTAAACGTATTTGCATTTAACTTTATTTCAACATGTGATAAACATAATTATGTTTCATTAATTACTAATATGTTTTATTTCTCTCGTCTATGTTAATTATATTTAGATGCATCATTAGTACACAAACCTATTAGTGAGTTTTATATTTTATTTATTTTCACGTTAGCGACTTAATTTTCAACATATTTGGGAAACATGTTTTTAAATTGAAACTAAAACAAAACTCCCCAAATAATCTATTTGTAATTTAAATTAATAAATTACTCGGTTAACATAAAATTAATGAGTAACAAATATGTGTTTAGCCAATATTAACAAAATATGGTTTAATTAAATATTAATATAACATAGTTAATGAGACCACTTTCTGAATGTAATTTTTGTATATTCTATTTTTATACAAAAGCCATTTCTTATTTTATTTTACGCATAATGGTAATTTTCAGAAAACTTTCCGTCTGTTTTAACCAAGAAACTTCTATTTCGAGTGTGAATAAAAGAAAGTCCTAGAACTTGGATGTACGTTTGAAACTTCTGTACAAGAAATAAGACACTGTACGATGAATGCACAACTGACTTGATTGACAACTGGATTGAATAATTTCAACGATTTGAGTTGCTGTGTACAACTGGATTACTTCTAGTCTTTTCAGAATAAGAAGCGAACTTTGAAAATTTTCAGAGTATCCCAAGAGTTATACAAAATGGAGTGGGTTGTGTACGGGGACACAACCACAATCGTTTAAGGTATAAGATAAAGATTTAAGGTTTTAAGGTGTAAGGGGATAAAGATTTAAGGTTTTAAGATGTGAATGAAGTCTAGATTATTAGTGAAGTACAATTTTATTTATCAAAGGACGTTTCATATATATGATGTAAGGCATTTTAATTGTTTTAGAGAATAATAAATAAATTATATCAGAAGAAGCATGGATAGATATTTTTATTTGAAATCATTTATAAATATATTTTAACACAGATAAAAATAGTAATCAAATTATATAATTGAACACACACAACATAATGCGCTTATATTTTTTAACTCCCCAAGACGCTCTAAAAACTTAATTTTAAATTTCCTGAGTTTGTGTAGCATATTTTGAAGTGCATTCCATTTTACAATGTAAACATTGCATTACAGATCCTACAACAGCTGCATTCACAATCAGATTTTTTTCAGATTTTACTTGGTATTTTTCAAGAATACAATTAAAGACAAAAAAAGTCAATAATCAAAACATGTTTTTGACTTCTTTGAAAAACCTTTTACAAATGATATCCTTTTTCCGTAACTTATCTTTGAACAATATTCTTAACTTAACTTATCTTTGAACAATATCTTTGAACAATAGCAATTTTAATTAACATCGCACTGGAGCGCAACACAATGGGCAATTGGCGACGGTCCTGGATGAAACCCGAAGAGAAAGATAAGGACAATACCACGTAAGTTTGAACCACGGTCAGATGACGAGGTGACACCTGAGCTGGTACTCCACTCTCCAAACTTCCACACCACTCCAACGTGAGGACATTTGAGGCCACGACAGAATTAACGTGCACCAGCCCCCTTTGTACACGACGGTCTTTGTTTGGATTCGAACTCGCAACAACCCTCCGGTTGCTAATCCGTTACTCTCCCAACCTGGACACCGCGGCCATTTTTAAATGGGTCTTTTTAGGTTGTTTTTGGTTACCACACTACGAACTTCAAGGGGCAAGTCACACATTGAACCAACACCAATCCTGAGACACTAAGATGACAGAAATACGCATGCCTATCGGCATGTTTTCTGTACAGAAACGGAGCACGAATGACTGCATAACGATTGCTCTGCAACTATTTGCTCTAGTAAAATTGAGTTGATGAGCTTAAGAAAGCCTCGTTTCTGAAAATGGTAAAATGGTACCCGTTAAATCTGTCATGGCCTCAAATGTTCTCCCGTTACCGTGGTATGGAAATTGGAGTGTGGTATGCCAGCTCAGGTGTTGAACCTCGTCATCTGACCGTGGTTCAAAATTACGAGGTGTCCTTGGATCTTTCCCTTCGGGATCGATCCCTGACTGTCACCAATAGCCCGTTGAATTGTTCTTGTGTGACAAATTCAACTATTTACCATATTGATGGAAAATATATTAAACTATTCTATCTATGAAAGCATGTAAACTTTTCTGTCAACCCTTATGTTATTATTTATCCCTAAAGATTTGTTTCGTAGCTTAAATAATTCGCATATTGAGCTCCCACAACAGACAATTGTCATCCGTGGGAAATTTTGAACTTATTGTTTAATGCGAGAAATCGATTTTCCTTAGTCATGAAAGTATTCACACGAATTTTATAAGAATTGGGTCTTCACACTCGAGCTCTAAACACCTGTTTAATTCTAACTTGGTGATTCGAAGTTGCACTACCGAATTTTAAATAGAATTAAGTCGGATTTGCAAAAATGGTCTTTAATCAAATTAATTATTCTACATAGATTCAACGATAAAGTCGAAATATGCATGAAAAGTTAAGACATTCTTGCCCCTTGATCTAAAGAGAACCGCAGAATTTCTTAATCATTTCTGAGGCATGGCGTAACTAGTGTCTCGCTAATGGCCACGGTCTTAATTTGTGATTAAGTGTGTTAAAGTGATTATTGCGTCCTTAATTAAACGCTCGATTCCTTCTTAATTAAACGCGACATAAATGAAACAATTTGCGTTCCAATTAAGGAATAGAAAAATTTCATTTCAAATTACACCAGCAAACTTAACAGTTTGGGCCCAACTGTAGGCTTCTTGGGAGTAAATTCCTGCAGAAGTGACAACTGTGAGTTTCCGACGCAACCCAAGATTTATTTCGTATGGAATAACGAGTCTTGTAAAGGCAATGGATTAGAATACTTAATTAGTCCTTCTGTTTTCGTGAGAGTGTAATGGTTTTTAATCAAGAGCTGGATGAACATCAGCTACATCTACAAAACTATCAACCCCACTCTTCTACATAGACTTGAAAGATAAGTGTTCTGAGCATTGCTATTGAGAGGCGTTTCAAAAAGTGTGATTAGCATGTCGACTAGTGGTCATGTGACTGCTATGATAAAAATTTACTTGGCTTACCGATTTGTTATCTTATCATCGCCTCGTTTGGCGATGTTACATCTAATGGCAGGATAGATGTGTGAACCGCATTTCTATAGAGTGGCGACAAAAGTGGTGAAATCGCCAATCTACTACAATCAGATGATCAATCAATAGACCAATCAGATTATGAATCAATGGATGGGCGTCTTCTCCCATCTTGTAGACCAATTAGATGACGAATGTTAGGTTTCACCCATCGACCTTCTAATGAAATAGACGGATCACGTGGGCGGAGTTGCTGTCTTAAGATCTCTGAAAGGTAAATCACAAATCGGCTTAGCTGATTGGCTATGGAAGCGAAGACTAGTGTCTCTGATCAATGTGGATAATCACTTTAACCAATCAATAATTTAGGATTCATGCTTTTAACCAAACCACGTGACAGATCTTCAAACCGAGCATCTGGAAGAAATAACATGAAGCTGCAAGCTCATGCGCCGTTTATTTCGTTTTAAGGTCGATGGTTTCACCCAGCAGACGAAAGTAGTCTAAGGGTCATGTTACTACTAGTTCTGGTCACATAATCCTGGGCACATAAAAAGGTTACCATTGCTCACTCTACCTTTATATTTACTCTATGCTTTGATGTAGGAGATTAACAACCTTTTTAAATGATTAATACACAGATATGTAAAACAAGATAAAATGTAGCAACTTTTGCATGAATTTTTTATTTCAATACCCTTCATGACGTGCTTATTTTTCTTATTTACAAATTGAAAGATAGGGTCATCACTTTGCAGTGGATTACCACGCACTGTGGTGTCCATTCTTCATATTCTACAGTTAACTTTGCTTGAAAAGTTAGACTGCCACAAATGGCAACAAAGCCGTCAGTCATTTAGCGAGAACAGAGGAACCACGAATACGGGACTGACATCTCCCCCAAACTTACACTTTGTTCTTTGTGAATTTGACAAAGTGACTGGAGACCTCAAAAACTACCCTAAAATTCCTGACGATAGAATTGAAGATACTACATGTTACTGTTTTAAGCCATATTTTTAACTTCAAAACTATTGGGTCCTTCGATTGATGATCAAGAAGCCCGAGACGGGCGTAGGATAAAAACAACTGTGGTGTCCATGGCAGGAAAATAGCCAAATTGTCTTCAAAAGCGGGTCCAGTTCCTTTGTCTTGTAAGTCATTCTCAGGGAGCCTAAGATAAAAACCGATTTTGGATACAGTTGGTGTGACACCTGGTAAAGTACTGGAGAGTGTCACTACCTTTTTTGTTTCCTATAGGAGCCTAATAATCGTGTCTAGCACACGTGCAAGCAGGATAAAAGCCATATCTGCCATCTACCTTTCGTTGGGAAAGGTCTTGGACTATCTTGACCGCATATGGGTTAGCATAAGAAACACCTAGTAACTCAAATTAAAGGGGCTGCGTTGGTATCGTAAGAAAGGAGGAGTAATGTGAGATGATGAGAACGTCGAGTCAAATTAACCATCATTTCAAGGGTGGCCGTGATTTTTAAATTTAATGTGTTTCTTTGAAGTATAATGTAGGTTTATAGTGCTATGAAATGCTGGTTTTATAGTGACTATTCCAAGTTGAATAGATACTGTATTGAAAACAAAAGGTGATTTAACTCCACATTAATCAAGAATGTAATGTATTTTATTTGTTGTAACTTATTTCACTTCGCATAAATAAACTCAGACCAAGTCTACTTGAGACCCTCAAGATCCAACTCAAGATGATGAATAAACTGGTCTAAGAGACAGGAGATGATGTGCTCAGGCGAGGTCTGGTCTGAATGAGTTTTGAGCACAGAGGAAGGTTCTTGAAGCCTAACCGATTTTCATTGGCTCCAAGTGCCTATTCCGAAGCCTGAAGAGATCAGTATGATCTTTTCTTCTGCCCATTTTACCCTGGGAAGCACCGGGCTGACTGTTTGCATACCCCAGTTATGAGTTGGAAAAGGAATCCTTCCAGTTCTGTTCATATTCATTTTGTTTGGAAGCAACTCCTCCATAGATAAACGCTAAGGTCTGACGTGGTGCAATCTTCTCAAATCTCAATTGATGTTATGGGGCATTTTTTTATAAATGAGATACCAATCCTGGATAAATAATTGTTGATTGAAACAAGAAAATCTCTTGAGCATCTTTATAAGTGACTTTTTAACCCTCCTGGTGGTTGTCTCGAAGAAGTGTCTCGTCATTAGCAAACACTGACCAGATCTTGATAAACGAGATATCTCGTCATTAACAAAATTAGTCAGATATTGATAGATGAGATATCTCGTCGAAACCATGTGTTGGGTTAAGTGGATGGAAAGATCGAAAAGAATCCAGTATTTCATATACAGTATAATTTAAAAAATATTCTGGGGCCGTGGTAGCACAGTTGGAAGAGGGTTAAACCGAAGAGATTAATTAAAGACTGATGGATTTGCTTTTCAAGGTCTGTCAGGGGGTTCATCCCCCATAGCACTCTCCGTGGTTGCGTTCCTGGTTAGTATCATATTGCTGGAATATAGTATTAGGATAATTTTAAAAGGAACAAACCCATTCTATCTCTAAAACATTCCTGATACATTGCTGACTGTTCGGGTTTCTCTACTATTTCTATCAGGCGAAGACGAAATCCTATGTCGCCCAAAACCATGACATCACGTTTGGTCAATGGGACGATGGAAAATGTCTGTTCCTAACTGCCTTTTGTCATGACGTTTACGACTCGAGACCATAGTCTCTTTTAGAATGGCCAACCTGTACTTTATTTGCCAGTTGAAATCACTTCTAACGCATTTAAGAGGGATCGCCTAGGTTTATTCACTGCGTTAGCAACGTGGGAGATGTTGGGGCTCAGGTTCAATTCCTGTAATTTCCTCTGTGTTAAACTTTCCTTGTTCATGTATGTCCACTACTTGATGTTTTTGATGCAACTTGGCCAAATATGGTTTTGCATCATAAAATTCTGCCAACCTAACACATTTGAGACCAGCTAAGAATTATTTCCACGCACACGCTAAGAAATGATTGCTGAAATTATGTCCTAGAGCTCATTTTGCTTTCAAAATGCACAATCGTGATACTTTTGATATTATTGGTGCAGAGTGATATTCAATGTCATAAAACTGGAATAATCCCTTTATTCAAAATATATGTTAAACTATTTGGCCGCATAAATTATATTGTTTTCAATCCAGAGAACTTCTTTCTATTCAAATGTGGGGCTTCTGTATCAGTGGATTTTTCCACTACTCTAGTAATCCACGAGTTGTAGGCGGCGCAGGCTTTATTTTTATAACTTACCTCGGGTGTATTTTTTTCTTCTGTAAAACTTTCCTTGCGTGTATCCATTATTTGCCGTTGTCGGTGTTTAGAGCAGCTTGTTCAAATATAGCAATCAATATACAATTCGTGTCCCTAGATGAAAATAGTTTTCGGAAAATATGAACGCATTTACTTGGAAGAGAATTAATTATATTGTATCAAATTTTTTAGTCTTTCTTATAGAGTAATATTGCTAATTATATTACCATTTTTTTGAAATATGTGGAATGGATCGTAAATGTGGAGCAAGCAGGAGTACATATTAAAGTCAAATGTTATTTCTGGGAATAATTTAGAAATACAAAATAAAAAAAAATTTCCAGACATGGAGATAATTTTCCACGAAGAGAAAAACTAATTATTCTGATCACTTTCAATTAATATCAAATTGATTCTATCCGAGTAAAGTTATGTTATTCTATCAATAATATATGTATAGACAGAATAATCCTCTCAAAGCCATTAATGAAATTGATTCCTTGAACATTAGAGACTTCAGGGCATAAGCATAAACTCTTGCTAAGCCTAAGTATATATTAGATTTTAAAACTTCTCGGAAAAATTAATGCTATAAACTCATTGTCTATGAATTTCTGGAAATTATTGAAAATGCATTACTTTTTAACCAAATTAATTATTACTTCATGGGTGATGTTGTTATAACTCACTAAGAGTTTTAGAGTTATTTACATACAAATATCACTTCCACTTTATATAGTATGTGAATTTAATCACAATATAGGGGAGTTTCTGAACCATTTTAAAACACAATGACACCTTTGAAAATTGTTTACCAATTAAGTTATGAACATTATATAAATAATGTTATGAACATTATATAAATAATGTTATGAACATTATATAAATAATGTTATGAACATTATATAAATAATGCTATGAACCTTATGATTAGCTTTAATTGTAAGCATAATTTCGAAGAAGTAATTCATTTCACTAGAAAAATTTGATTATCTAAGCTTTGTTTTGCTTACTGTAGTCAAAACAGTTCTCTTCATAATTCATCCAATTTCATTCCGTCATATCTTATGAATTGGTAACATGAGTTATGAAAGTTTATTTCATAAAGTTTAGACTTATCAATCTATAGGATTATATAGATTAAATGAAAGTGTTGTTTTTGTGGGATACTCTCGAATCTTGCTAACAATCGAATAGTTCTTGAGGTAATATTGATAACTACAATGTTCAAAGCATATTAATGCCGAGATTGAAAAAATAGAAATGATTTAAGGTAATGGCTTATTTAGGTGCAGTGGGAAAAACCCGTAACAAAGTTAACTTTGAATGATATAGATCCTATCATGTTCTAATTTAGATAATATTTTCTTGAATGCTAGGTACACAAACTTATTAGCTGTTGCAAATTACGATTTAACTCGAATTTCTAAATCAGAGTCACTTGCTACAAAACCCCTTTTAACACACGTCCAAGCGTGATAAAAAATCAAATTTACAGACAACATTTTTACATATGCTAAAGAAACTAAAATGTGCCTGAGAGAAAATTATTTTTGCCACTAACTTAGCGATAAAAAGTTTTTAATGAAATCTCATAATGAAAATAAATGTTTACACCACACGGAAAGATTGTCTTAATATTTTTTAACCCTCCAAGTGTATCGACAAGATATCTTGTCCAAGATCTGGTCAATTTTGCTAAGAACGTTCTCGTTGACTGATAATTACTCCATGGGGAATGAAGATCCAAGTATGTAAAACAAATTGCGCCTTGCCCAGATCTGCTGACGATTTCGAACAGGTTTTTGCACCAGACTGGAAACTACAGGGCAATTTACAACCCGAATATAAACCACCACGAAGGTTAAACTATGATAGATATTTTCTGGCAAGCTAAATATAGGTAGCGGTAGTGCTTCTGCGGAGATGCATATATCCTTAACACATTCTGAACGTGACATTACTTGGCTTGTTTTTCGAATACAATTTCAGCACTTCGCCAATCAAAATTCCAAAGAATAAATTCTAATTTGATGTATGGTAGTTCATTGATCAGTATCAATAAGATTAAACGCCAAACATTGTCATCAAAACAATAAAGTGCATTTTAAGGTAACCCCTATATGAATCATACGAGAGCATTTAGACAGCAGACGTGAAATCTTCTCAGACCGCCTGGTTTGTTTATTTACACTGAAAATTCATCTTACAATGCCCCGAAAATTCATTATCTAACTTCAATCTTACGCAACCTATCATTTCATTATACATAGGGTTAAAGATACTTAAATATTAAGATTATCAGTAACAGAGGGAAAACAATACTTAAAAATTTTCAAACTTATCTGAGATTCGTAAAAAGAAATTTTGCTAATGAAAAATTTAGGTTTCAGATTTGAACATAGAGAGAACAGATTTAAAACAGAGTAATATTAAAAATATACATCGTATCTCTCTTCTTTCATCATAAAATATCTTTCAAGTAAAGAAAGTTTTTTTTCGCCCATGTACAAAAATTGCTTGATACACATTCAGAAAAAAATAAATGGCACAAGATATATATTTTTATTTATAGATGCATTTGCTGCATATTTTATTCACATTCCTTTCCGCGTCAGCTTCGATTTGATAATCTAAAGTGCTCATTTTTTATGTTACGTGTAGATGTTACGTTTCTTATTTTTAGAAATAAGAAAATATTTTAAACTTTCGTCCTGCTGAAGTGCATGAAAAAATACAGTTTGATAATTAGTTATAACGTTGTTTTTTATGCGACTAAGAAATATAATTATTTTAGAAATATCCAACCCAAAAAATAATTTTTATAAAATACTTGCATGTCCTACAAGTGTCTGAAAAATTATTAAAAATTCCTTTTGGAAATGTAATGAATTTGTCAACTTTTGTACCCTTGTGATAAAAAAATAGAAGCACCCTGAAGATAGTATTCGATCAGAATGAAAAGTAGTATGTTTTTTATGTACATGATATGAAGAAATTATCACTATATCAAGTCTAGAGTACTTTTTATTATTGTAGAATTACACCAAAAAGATCATGAACTAGTAAATTATCAATTATTAATAAGGCCGGCGTGACATAGAGTCAAATGGAATTTTTATGCTATCCTGTTGCAAATTATGTCCAGAATTCTACAGCTGTTACTCCAGATCTCTCTTATTCCAATTCTCTTTCCAGGAGTTTGAGATTATTTACCCACTGCTAATTCAGGTTTCACTATCTGCATATATATTTCACTGATGTACGCGGCACAGAAATTGATGTAACTTGTTTACTGTCGAATGGCAACAACGGATTAAAACAATATAAAATCTAGCGTTACTTCATTCATTCGCCAATTTTGCCTCTTAGTATTTTGAATATGCTCGATTTGTCGATTCCATAACATTGCTAAAATTACATGGATGAGCTCACCACTTTAATGAAATTCTTCAGAAGTCTGATGACAGAAAGCAATGAGAAATCTGGGAGATAAAAATCAGCGCAGAAATGAAAGTATGAGCGAAATAGTTTAGCGTCAAGAAATGCCGAATCACCTTCGAAAAAGGGAATTGAATTAAATTGAAGTAGACGTTCGGAATATAATGGTGGTAAGATTACTGATGTGTGCATGCATTTTATTGAAAATATGAATTAACCCTAATAAAAGTAAACGAAATGCCGCTATGTATTTTTAGATAATTTTATAAAATTTACACGTATGTAGTTCGTTTATAATGAATATCAATGCCATTAAAATAAATTTAACATTTAATTAAATTTAATTTGTAATACAAAATTGAATTGAATTTATAAAGGGATATGAAATGTGAGTTTCGACATTTTTCCATCAATAAATGCAAATAGTTAAGAAAGTTCAACGCACATATTATGCGCAGATCTGCTTGTTTAATTTATTAGTAAAACTCAAGAACACTGTACTTGAGTTGTACTAATAAATTAAACAAGTCCGTGCCTAAACTAATAAATTAACATGGTTTGTCCCGTGCCAGATTGTCGACTTTCGTAACCCAAAGGTTATTTGGGTAGGCTTACGATGGGTTATCATATTCCAAAAGTATCACCATTATTCGTGATGGAAAGTTATCGCAAATTGGCGATGGTACTGTGTTCTTGAGTCAAGCCAATTCATTTTCTCAAGTTAATATATTTACGTTAGGACTGTTTTGATAGATTTATTTTGCTATCCGTGAATATTTTTTGTAGCACGAGTTAAGTTGTGAACATTGTAGCTGTTCTCTAAACAAGATGTATTGGAATTTTCTCAAAAGGAAGTGTAAACAGAATTGTAAAAAACGAACAAAGTGTAAAGCAAAATCTAGAATTCCAGAATTCGTTTATCTTATTTTCACTTGTTTTGTAACAAACAACGCAAAATAACTCTATTCTCTTTTATCAAGTATTTCTATCTAAGAAAACGTTCTTGGGACTTATTTTTAAACCGCAATTTACTGAAATGGACTTTAGATAAAGGAAATAAAGTTTAGAGAAAAACGCTGATTGTATATTGACTGCTAGGGACACAAAAAAATGTCGCCAATCCGATTCATCAATTTTCAGCATAGTTCCATTATTTTCGCATTACAGCTTGGAAGTAAAAGCCAAAGTTTCCAATCCTATTACTTTGCCCATTGATTGAAATCCTGAACTTCCTGAAACTAGAAATAAATAGAGCGGAAAGCTTTAACTTTTATAGATGGACGGGAACTTCAATTTTGTACCAAAGATCAGAAAGAAAAGGAAGAGGTTTCAGGCTCTGGCAATATAAGAGTTAATATTCGGTGCAAATTAAACTTTTGACTATTATTTCTAGGAGACAGGTAAGAATATAAATAACGGTAGTTTATTTTTGTATTTCGTGTGTTTCATCAAAATAAGATTATACTTTCTATCAAATATCTAAAATAAATGAAATTTTCTTCGATGTAAAAGTAAATGTGAAATGTGTTTGGGGCATTTTTGAAATAAAAATTATTACTAGTTTAAAATGTGTTCGTGATTTTCAATGAAGTCAAAATTTGAGTATAAGTATATTTTACTGTATAACCAGTTTGAAATTTTCAACTGCGATCAAATGTGAATGTAAAAAAACATGATAACTATTTATTTGCGGTAAAAATTGCTTTACGAATATTGATGTGAATTTTGAAACATTTTGTGCCAGATTACATTGATTTTTATTTTCTATTTGTTTAAACTTAACTGGTACTTTTTATTAAAGTCTTAGTAACCTTTTTCGTTAACCGAATTTACCAAGTCTTGGTAAATAAAACTTTAAAATAAGAACTTTATTTACTTATAAATGTGATTGTTTGTTTGTGTTCCTCTCATTCTTTACCGCTTGCAAATATATGAATAGACGACTAACAAAACAATTATTATCCCCAGCCATAGAAAGAGTTTATCTTTGCTTTCTCTGTGATACTACTTGAAATCAAAATGAAAGTCAACGAGATATAAAATGAACCTTGACAATAAGTTATAGTTATTTTAATAATTGATAAATAAATCCAATTAATTAATTAGACATTTTTCGAAGAATATATTAAACCAGACGTGTTTGGTATCGTTTGCTTTTTTTGTGCGTACTACTTTAAATAAAAATTAAAGTCAAGAAGATTTCAAATAAAACTTGACAATAATACGTTATAGTTATTTAAATAATTGATAAATAATTATAATTAATTAATTAATACATATTTTTTGAAGAATATATTAGTCTAGACCTTTGTTTGGAATTTTAAAAATATACAGATTAAAAAGAAATCGTAAAACTTAGAAAATAATGCGAAGTATTTTACAAACATAGACATTTTATGCCTTTTTAAATCAATATCTCATGACCTGATTGTCTGATACCAGAATTCAGGCAAGTACTAAACTCGCAAAAAACATGCCTGTCTAGGCCTAATCTAAATAACTTTGGGGTAGAATTTTTTTGTTCAGTGATAGATTGAAGCCGTATAAAATGTAATGGTGCTTAAATCAGCCATTTCTCTTAGAACTAAAGTTAGGAATTTCCGTCAAATCAAGTCCAGCTGTTGTTTTTTATAATCTATATTTTTTATTCGTTTGCGCAATAACTAAACAGGGCGTTTCTTTCTCATGGAAATATAACTTAGTATGTTTTTCTGGTCGCAAACTCTAAGTATCATGGGCTTACAAGGTCTTAAATCCTAAAATTCAAATAATTATTTGTGGTAATAAATATAAAAGTTCCTAAAGACTTAAAGTTCTAGTTCATTATACTTCCTTCATAATTAAACTCATAAAAATTTTTAAGTACATATTAAATTAAATATTGTCAATTAAAAAGGAACTAAGCACTCAGATTTTTCTCAAAATGATCTTTTTGAACTTAGTATCTTTTGTATTCTATCTTAATAATGTATGTTAGTAAACTCTCCACAACACGCTAAACATTTAGTGCATTAGACGTGTTGATTTCATCGCTAACTCAACTTTTTTGAGCAGGGAAGAAAATGTAAAGAGCGCCTACAAGAGAAAATTTCAATAAACCACTGGATGATAAGAAGTTCCAAGAAAACTAAAGATTAACCAGAACCAACCGTATGAAGTGACTTCGCCTTGGTTAGTTATCCTCCCATATGCACCACGATCTAATTGAATGAAGACATGGAAATGTAGCGAAACATTTGATTAAAGAGAATATGTGCTTCGTGCAAAAACTTTTTCCTGCATTAGAGGGGAGTAGGTAGAGAAGTTTACCAATGAAGTGCTTGTTCTTGACTGAAATACTGTCACTGAGAAGCTAACGTGCTTTACCGAAAGAATCAGTTAATCAAGAAGAAAAAGTTACGAAAAGAAGTCTGCTTTCGGTAATCAACCTGATAAACGATCGTATAAGATCCTGTTGGAGTCCTGTGATGTTCCTACCTAAGTACCTCTACAAGAATCTTGGAGAAGAAATTACACTGAGAAGAACAATTCCTAGAACTTCAGTGAACATGTGATAATTGGTCAAAACATATTCACTTATTTAGCAGTGTTTTATTTCTAGATAAATATTATAAGGAATAGGGGAAATAGTTTCACGCCTTTCCTATATCTTTTCTGACGCAACTGCCCACACACATGCTTGCTGTGCGTTCTTAATTCATGCTTTATAATCTTGCTTAACAGTGTACGATTTCTAGATAAAAGAATATTATAATGACTACGGAAATAGTTGCTTCCTACACCTGTTCTGATCTGCCCACACACATACGTGTTGTGAGTTCCTAATTTATGCTCTATAATCTTGCCTAATAGTTTCCAATTTCTAGATAAAAGAATAGTATAATGACTATAATGAATAACGGAAATAGTTTACTTTCTATATTTTTTTACCTCCCTACACATGTTCTTGTTGCGCGTTCCTAAATTATATTAAGGACTGTGGTAGCTCGGTTGGAAGGTTAACCGATTAGCAACCGGAGGATTGCGAGTTCGAAACTCGATCCAATCAAAAACGTCGTGTACGTAGGGGCTGGTGCATGTTAAATCCATAGTGGTCTAAAATGTCCTCGTGTTGTGGACGTTTAAAGAGTGGCTTACCAGCTCAGGACACGATAGATTTAACGTGCACCAGCCCCCGTGTACAAGACGGTCTTTTGGCTGGACCGAGTTTCGTACTCGCAACCCTCCATTCGCTTCCAACCTTCCAACAGGACTACCACCGCTCGGAGACATGTTAAGGGAACCTAAAGGTAAAAAACACATCTAGTTTTGAAAATTAGATAGTTTTATAGATAAAATAAATAAAAAGACTAGGTAGTGCAATTATCTATTTATCATCGAATGCATTATAAATCCAGACCTTTTGGAATAGAATTCAGAGCTAATTCTAAATTTGATTTTTATACTAAAACAGATTTAATTCATTAGCAAGTTAGTAAGAGATGAAGGAATCTAAGACCAAGGAACAAGGGAAAACAATTCGTTCTATGAAATTTATTTCGCTTTCTGTTTTAAACATGTAGAGATCGCAATCTTTAGATGCACTCAAGTATAAAATTCACAGCTGATTCTAAATTTGGTTTTATTAATAAAATACATCGCATTTGTCAAAAAGTTAAAGTTCAGAGATGAATGAATCGAACTTCAAAGAGCAAGGAAAAACATTTCTCGCTCGATGAAATTTATTTCGTTTTTCGTGTTAAACATGTAGGGGCTTACAGCAATCATTTATCACATGGTAAAGTGTTCTCGCTTGGCAGCAGATCGTTTCACCTAGCTCTAATGCCGAAAAGAAAATTGTTAAAGCAGCTCACGTTCGGCTATTTCCACATGGGAATGAAATAGTTACATACTAGGGTAAATAATTCTTTGGAAGGACGTGTCAGACTAGCTTTGAGCGGTTAAGATAAAAATAATTAAGAATTAATTTAAATGAAAATGGTAGGTATGTAAGTAGTTAAATTTATTTCCCACTGAGGAGCAATGCAACGGGCAATTGGCGATGGTCCCGGATCAATCCCAAAGGGAAAAAACCGATGATAACACCTCCTAATTTTGAACCACTAAATGAAAATTAATCTGAGAAAGTTAATGGTTGTTATTAACTAGTTTTGACAAAATGAAGTCGGGAGCTTCAAAAATACTTTTGGGAAAAAAAGGGAGCCCTGACTGTATGAATGTGCATTGGGTTTGTACATATTTTTGAAATATCAAGCCGTTTTGACAAATATAGACCCTCTAACTCGGTTGGAAGGGTAAAGGATTATCAACCGGAGGCTGTGAGTTCAAAATCGATCCAACCAAAGACCGTGGGAGCAGGTGCACGTTAAATCTACCATGGCCTCAAATGTCCTCACGTTGGCGTAGTGTGGAAATTTGGAGAATGGAGTGCCAGTTCAGGTGTTCTACATACTGTGGTTCGAAATTACGAGATGTTTTCGTCGGATATTTTCCTTCGGAATTGATCCCGGACCTTCACCAACAGTCCATTGTGTTGCTCCAGAGAGAGAGTTAGGTAGGTATTTTAATTAACGTCGCACTGGAGCAACACAACGGGCTTTTGGCGACGGTCCGGGATCAATACTCTCGGGAAAGATCCGAGGACAACACCACGTAATTTTGAACCATGGTCAGATGACGAGGTCACACCTGAGCCGGTACCCCACTCTCCAAACTTCCAAACCGCGCCAACGTGAGGACATTTAAGGCCACGACAGATTTAACGTGAAACTAGCCCCCTTTGTACACGACGGTCTTTACTTGGATTTGAACTCGAAACCCTCCGGTTGCTAATCCTGCAACCGGGCTACCGCTGCCCCAGAGAGAGAAAACAAACAGCAGCGATAACGCAAGTAATTTGCATAAACCACAATCGCCTATCACATAACGCCAATTGGCGTTAGGAATTGTAACTAAGTTTAGAATGCGGCTTCTTGCTGCCCTTCTTTCCTCTTATTCTCACTCATCTTTGATAGTGCTCTTGTGCAGTCGTTTTTAGAGCTAAAGATAAATTTTCTATGCCATTTTGAATATTTCACACACTGTCGATCACATTGCGCTAAAAAAGTGTGTTGCGAAATTTTCGAAATCTGTTAACTGCATCCGTAACCATGAGAGCTCACTCTTTGTTATTTACGTAAGTCTCGATTGCATACCTTGAAATCGCTAAATATCAAGTTTCACACAGATTCGTTCAAAATTATAGTCGCTAGGGGCTCGTATATAGGGAGAAGTTACTGTTTGACCACCCTTTATTTAAGTAACCCTTATATTTACATAAGCCTTAACGCTTTCAGAGATGTTGAGATGCCTCACGTCTTACCACTCTTGAAGAGGCTAACTTTATATGCAATAATTATAAAATGTCAGCTAGATATAGCAATTCTACCAATTATGGAACCTTATATTTACACAAGATATAACCCTCCCAGAAATATTGAGATGCCACACGTCTTACCACCCTCGAAGAGGCTAACTTTATATGCAATAATTATAAAATATCAGCGAGACAGCAATTCTACCAATTATGTAACCTTATATTTACATAAGCTGTAACCCTTTCAGAGATGTTGAGATGCCACACTTCCTACCACCCTTGAAGAGGCTAACTTTATATGCAATAATTATAAAATATCAGCGAGACAGCAATTCTACCAATTATGGAACCTTATATTTACATAAGCTGTAACCCTTTCAGAGATGTTGAGATGCCACACGTCTTACCACCCTCGAAGAGGCTAACTTTATATGCAATAATTACAAAATATCAGCGAGACAGCAATTCTACCAATTATGGAACCTTATATTTACATAAGCTGTAACCCTTTCAGAGATGTTGAGATGCCACACGTCTTACCACCCTCGAAGAGGCTAACTTTATATGCAATAATTACAAAATATCAGCGAGACAGCAATTCTACCAATTATGGAACCTTATATTTACATAAGCTGTAACCCTTTCAGAGATGTTGAGATGCCCCACACGTCTTATAACCCGAATAGGCTAACTTTATATGCAACTAGTTGAATTACTCGGCGTTGCTCGGATCGAATTGCTTGTAATTCATCATAATGTTATTCAATCTTATACCTATGGGGATTTCGAATTGTTTTAGCCTCCTCTACAGACACAGGACAAATCGAACGGAGGTATTATATAGCCTATGTTTCCCGCATTATTCTAAAGAATGCGTGTACCAAATTTGGTGTGAATTGGTCTGATTGTGATTGCAAAAATACTGTTATACCTATGGGGATTTCAAATTGTTTTTAGCTTCCTCTGCATACCCAGGACAAACAGGAAGGGGATTAATGTGTGACTTACATTACCCGCGGGGTTTTGAAGAATAAATGTACCAAATTTGGTGTCGATTGGTCAAACGGTGTGGATTTGTAGAGAACAGACAGACAACTCTGCTTTATATATAGAGATAATTATAAAATGTCAGCGACATAACAATTCTATCAATAATAGAAATTCTATATTGGTTCTTGAATTCTAGAAATAAAGTGACAGTCCTATCACAACAATTGGAAGATGTATCTACAAACAATATATATGTATAACAGATCCTCATCCACCAAACCACACGTATTTTGAGAGCACCGACAACAAAAAAGGCGTCTTCACTCCCAGCCCTAACTCAAGAGCCGAGTGATTTGCATGTATAATTACTCGACGCTTCGTTAGGTTCCGAGCAGACAGCGAACTGGAGTGGAAAGGTTCCGCCAAGTGCTGTCAGCACGATTTGCTGTGTGCTGTGCGGACGGACGAGCGGCACAGCCGAATGCCCTGCGATGCGATTACTGAAGAACGCTCGTACAGCCGTCGAATGCTTGGGGCTAAGTCGCTTTTCCGCTTCTAATCGCAGCCGTGGATTAATATGCCGGAGTTGAGGGGTGCGAGTGCTGGCTCTCGCGAATTAAGTTTTTTCGTCTTTGTGCTTAGATTGCTAATTCCGGTCTTGATGCGTTTCGCTTGAAATGAAAGTCTTTTAGCTTGTTCGAGTGTGAGTGGTTGTACGTCGAATGGGTTTTTGCGATTTAAGTCAAATTGTGAGATTGTGTTTCGATTTGGGCTGTCCTGTAAATTTTCATTGGGGAGTTTGGTTCGTATTTAGCTCTTAAACGGCATGTTGCAAACCATCGACCTCCTAATGAAACAGAGGGCCGTGGTAGCCCGGTTGGAAGAGTAACGGATTAGCAACCGGAGGGTTGCGAGTTCGAATCCAACCAAAGACCGTCGAGTGCAAAGGGGGCTGGTGCACGTTAAATCTGTCGTGGTCTCAAATGTCCTCATGTTGGTGTGGTGTGGAAGTTTGGAGAGTGGGAAGTTTGGAGCCAGCTCAGGTGTGACGCCGTCTTCTGACCGTGGTACAAAATTACGTGGTGTTGTCCTCGAATCTTTCCCTTAGGGTTTTCATCCTGAACAGTCACCAATATCCCGTTGTGTTGTTCCAGTGTGACTGTAATTAAAATATCTATCTCTAATGAAACAGAAGCAGCATGTGCGTGCAGCTTTATGTTATTTCTACCGATTGCTTGGTTTGAACATCGACCTTAAAATGAAATAGACGGAGCATGTGCTCACAGTTTCGTGTTACTTCTTCCAGTTGCTCGGTTTGAAGATCTGTCAAGTGGTTGTGGATAAAAGCATGAATCCTAAATCATTGATTGGTTAAAGTGATTATCCACCGTGATCAAAAACATTAGTCTGCGATTCGACAGTCAATCGGCTAAGTCGATTCGTAAGTCCATGTGATTTACCCTTCAGAGATCTTACGACAGCTACTCCGCCCACATGCTCAGTCTATTTCATTAGAAGGTCGATGGGTTTGAAGACGTCTCAAGTGGTTGTGGGGAAAAGTATGAATCCAAATGTGGGACAAATTATTGATTGGTTAAAGTGATTATCCAGCGCGATTAAAAACACTAGTCGCGCTTCAATAGCCAATCTGCCCTAGCGATTCATAAGTCCACGTAATTTGTCATTCTGAGACTTACGACAGCGACTCTGCCACATGCTCAGTCTATTTCATTAGAAGGTCGATGGGTTTGAAGACGTCTCAAGTGGTTGTGGGGAAAAGTATGAATCCAAATGTGGGACAAATTATTGATTGGTTAAAGTGATTATCCAGCGCGATTAAAAACACTAGTCGCGCTTCAATAGCCAATCTGCCCTAGCGATTCATAAGTCCACGTAATTTGTCATTCTGAGACTTACGACAGCGACTCTGCCACATGCTCAGTCTATTTCATTAGAAGGTCGATGGGTTTGAAGACGTCTCAAGTGGTTGTGGGGAAAAGTATGAATCCAAATGTGGGACAAATTATTGATTGGTTAAAGTGATTATCCAGCGCGATTAAAAACACTAGTCGCGCTTCAATAGCCAATCTGCCCTAGCGATTCATAAGTCCACGTAATTTGTCATTCTGAGACTTACGACAGCGACTCTGCCACATGCTCAGTCTATTTCATTAGAAGGTCGATGGGTTTGAAGACGTCTCAAGTGGTTGTGGGGAAAAGTATGAATCCAAATGTGGGACAAATTATTGATTGGTTAAAGTGATTATCCAGCGCGATTAAAAACACTAGTCGCGCTTCAATAGCCAATCTGCCCTAGCGATTCATAAGTCCACGTAATTTGTCATTCTGAGACTTACGACAGCGACTCTGCCACATGCTCAGTCTATTTCATTAGAAGGTCGATGGGTTTGAAGACGTCTCAAGTGGTTGTGGGGAAAAGTATGAATCCAAATGTGGGACAAATTATTGATTGGTTAAAGTGATTATCCAGCGCGATTAAAAACACTAGTCGCGCTTCAATAGCCAATCTGCCCTAGCGATTCATAAGTCCACGTAATTTGTCATTCTGAGACTTACGACAGCGACTCTGCCACATGCTCAGTCTATTTCATTAGAAGGTCGATGGGTTTGAAGACGTCTCAAGTGGTTGTGGGGAAAAGTATGAATCCAAATGTGGGACAAATTATTGATTGGTTAAAGTGATTATCCAGCGCGATTAAAAACACTAGTCGCGCTTCAATAGCCAATCTGCCCTAGCGATTCATAAGTCCACGTAATTTGTCATTCTGAGACTTACGACAGCGACTCTGCCACATGCTCAGTCTATTTCATTAGAAGGTCGATGGGTTTGAAGACGTCTCAAGTGGTTGTGGGGAAAAGTATGAATCCAAATGTGGGACAAATTATTGATTGGTTAAAGTGATTATCCAGCGCGATTAAAAACACTAGTCGCGCTTCAATAGCCAATCTGCCCTAGCGATTCATAAGTCCACGTAATTTGTCATTCTGAGACTTACGACAGCGACTCAGCCACATGCTCAGTCTATTTCATTAGAAGGTCGATGGGTTTGAAGACGTCTCAAGTGGTTGTGGGGAAAAGTATGAATCCAAATGTGGGACAAATTATTGATTGGTTAAAGTGATTATCCAGCGCGATTAAAAACACTAGTCGCGCTTCAATAGCCAATCTGCCCTAGCGATTCATAAGTCCACGTAATTTGTCATTCTGAGACTTACGACAGCTACTCCGCCCACATGCTCAGTCTATTTCATTAGAAGGTCGATGGGTTTGAAGACGTCTCAAGTGGTTGTGGGGAAAAGTATGAATCCAAATGTGGGACAAATTATTGATTGGTTAAAGTGATTATCCAGCGCGATTAAAAACACTAGTCGCGCTTCAATAGCCAATCTGCCCTAGCGATTCATAAGTCCACGTAATTTGTCATTCTGAGACTTACGACAGCGACTCTGCCACATGCTCAGTCTATTTCATTAGAAGGTCGATGGGTTTGAAGACGTCTCAAGTGGTTGTGGGGAAAAGTATGAATCCAAATGTGGGACAAATTATTGATTGGTTAAAGTGATTATCCAGCGCGATTAAAAACACTAGTCGCGCTTCAATAGCCAATCTGCCCTAGCGATTCATAAGTCCACGTAATTTGTCATTCTGAGACTTACGACAGCGACTCTGCCACATGCTCAGTCTATTTCATTAGAAGGTCGATGGGTTTGAAGACGTCTCAAGTGGTTGTGGGGAAAAGTATGAATCCAAATGTGGGACAAATTATTGATTGGTTAAAGTGATTATCCAGCGCGATTAAAAACACTAGTCGCGCTTCAATAGCCAATCTGCCCTAGCGATTCATAAGTCCACGTAATTTGTCATTCTGAGACTTACGACAGCGACTCTGCCACATGCTCAGTCTATTTCATTAGAAGGTCGATGGGTTTGAAGAGGTCTCAAGTGGTTGTGGGGAAAAGTATGAATCCAAATGTGGGACAAATTATTGATTGGTTAAAGTGATTATCCAGCGCGATTAAAAACACTAGTCGCGCTTCAATAGCCAATCTGCCCTAGCGATTCATAAGTCCACGTAATTTGTCATTCTGAGACTTACGACAGCGACTCTGCCACATGCTCAGTCTATTTCATTAGAAGGTCGATGGGTTTGAAGACGTCTCAAGTGGTTGTGGGGAAAAGTATGAATCCAAATGTGGGACAAATTATTGATTGGTTAAAGTGATTATCCAGCGCGATTAAAAACACTAGTCGCGCTTCAATAGCCAATCTGCCCTAGCGATTCATAAGTCCACGTAATTTGTCATTCTGAGACTTACGACAGCGACTCTGCCACATGCTCAGTCTATTTCATTAGAAGGTCGATGGGTTTGAAGACGTCTCAAGTGGTTGTGGGGAAAAGTATGAATCCAAATGTGGGACAAATTATTGATTGGTTAAAGTGATTATCCAGCGCGATTAAAAACACTAGTCGCGCTTCAATAGCCAATCTGCCCTAGCGATTCATAAGTCCACGTAATTTGTCATTCTGAGACTTACGACAGCGACTCTGCCACATGCTCTGTCTATTTCATTAGAAGGTCAATGCAGCATACGTGTTCGCATCATTATTACAGGTTTTGCAAGTTTATTCCATTTAGGTAGGTAGATAGATTGATAATTGAATTTAGGTCGCACTGGAGCCACACAATGGGCTGGCAACAATCCGGGATCAATTCCGAAGGAAAAGATCGGAGAACAATACCTCGTAATATTGAATCACGGTCTCATGACGATTATTTCATTTGGGAGGGTACTAAATAAAAAAATGCAACCTTTTCCAGCATTGTGAGAGGCTTTGTATGTCGAATTAAATGTAGTGATGGCAATGTTTTATCAGAACAATTGGCTTCCAGTACATATTCCGGATATGACGTCACGCGAATTGTTTTTCGAATATAATTTCAGCTCATCGCCAATATAAATTGCAAGGATTGAATTCCGAATTGATGTAAAATAGTTTATTGATCAGTAACAGTTTTATTAAACACCAAACGTCCCTAAAATGGCGATAAACTACAATTTGAGATAACCCCGATGCGTATCATGCGATAGCATTAGAGTAACATGCAGTAAAATCTCCGTCTATAGTCGGGCACCCGTGAGTTGGCAGTCGAGTCACGTGGTTTTGAACGAGTCTATTCTCTAACTTAGGTGAAAGGTTTAAATGCAAACAAAACGCAACTGGTGCCTTTATGGACTGTGCCTTAAAACGGGATTCTGGCTCTAAGTTTATCATTCTGTGCCGAAAGCAATATCAGTGATAACCAGTTGACGGCGAAAAGCCATCCCAGGCGATCGACATTCATGCTTTTGCGTATGACAATTCTCCTAACGAACTTTCACACCTTTTCAAAAATCGACTGACCCAAGGTCGACTGCCTTCTTGTCAGAGCAGCACTATACCGTCAGGTTTGTTTGTTTACTTTGAAAACCATACTCATATATGGCAATAAAGAAGGAACTTATTGGTAGGTAGGTAGGTTATTAAGGTCACACTGGAGCAACACAACGGGCTATTGACGACAGTCCGGGATCAACCCCGAAGGGAAAGATCCGAGGACAGCACCGTCATTTTCAACCGCGGTCAGTTTACGAGGTCACATCTGAGCCGTCAACCCACTCTCCAAACTTCCACATCACGACAACGCGAGGACATTTCAGTCCCCGACAGATATAATGTGCACCAGTCCCCTTTGTACACGACGGTCTTTGGTTGGATTCGAACTCGTAACCCTCCGATTGCTAGTCCGATATTCTTCCAACCGGGCTACCGGGGCCCAACTAACTTATTGGATGTAATGATTGGACCAATTGAAAGAACCAGCAGGCAATGATCTTCAAATGCAATTAAATCTCTGTAAAGTGTCCTTCCAATCTTGAAATAATTTTATTAAAAAAATTTGGTGTAGAGTGCGTACGTTTTCAATGAATACATAATTGAACCATACTGAATTCTTATCTATGATATAATCCCTTTTCAAGGAGAAAAATACAATATTGATAAGTGTGTTAATGTCAGAAATATACAATGTGTCATTTGGCTTGAGAAAAATATGTGTTAACCACTCTAACGAATTCAAGATAAATCCGATAAAATGCATAAAGTAAATAGAATTATACAGTAAATACAGTTTGGGAAAAGTGTAGAATAACAAATTAATTCTTCTCGTGTTTCCCCAGATTTTCCTGTGATGTTTTAATTTGCGGTTAAACTAGATATCCCCGCTTATGCCGGTTTTCCAATTTTATCAGTCACGTTTGCTTGCATGATTTCTACTTATCCTGAAATATATTACTTCTCGCTTAAACAAATACACAAACCCACTAAAAGAACACAGTCACGTTGGACATCGCTAAACAGAAAATTGCCCACGTGTGTGCTTTGTATACGAAAGCCGGGAAAAAAGTGTATCAGCTGATAAGACCAACAAATTATCAAGATAAACGAAAGATAACGTTTAACTATTTCTTTGTTCTGAAACGGTGTTTCTAAACTTCCAGTAACAACTTTAAGAAGTAAGAAACACAAAATCAAATCGTATTCACAGAGGATATATGCCAGCAAGTGTCATCTGGATGTGCTAGATTGTGATGCTAGATTAGGTGCGGGTAGGTAGGTAGTTCAATTAACGTCACACTGGAGCAATATAACCGACTATTGGCTACGGTCCGGGATCAATCCCGAAGTAAAAGATTCGTGGACAACACCTCGTAATTTTGAACCATGGTCAGATGTCGAGGTTGACACCTGAACTGACACCTCTCTCCAAACTTCCACACCACGTCAATATGAGGACATTTGAAACCACATCAGATTTTACGAGCACTATCCCCACGTATACGACGGTATAGGGTTGAATCGAGTCTCGAACTCGCAACCCTCCGATTGCGAATCCGTGACTCTACCAACTGGGTTACCGCGGTGCACTAGGTGCAGAAATGAACACCAGGAAGTACGTGAAAAAGAATTGTACTAGCCTTAATTTAATAGTTTAACAGTATTTAAACAATTATATTATAGGTGCCCAAAGTTATAACCTCAAATAGTAACACACATCTCACAGCGTCGATGCAATGGCACAGGCTGTCAGGCGAGCATTACTGCTCGTGGGAGCAACTTTGCGAAATTGTAAGTGCACAACTGTCAAACTGTGAAATTAGAGCTACTGAAATTGTAATTTTCATACTTTTCTTATTTCTCCACCTTAGTGTTCTCACGAATATACATCTCTATATGAATACAGTTTAATTTTCTTGTGTGTTCCCACCTTTGCTACTCCCAGTTTTAGGGGAACGCAATTTCTCAATTGCTAGAGTCGCGGAGGAAGGTTACGTAATTCAAATTAAATCAAAGCTCGATGAATTAGCAAAGGGAAAGCAAAAAGACATGGTTTGAGACCCTTAGCAAATGAACAGAAATGCCTATCTAGTTTGATCTAATCGTAAGAAGCATAGACCATACAATTCTTTTTCACGTACAAGCAGATAGTGACACAGCGTTTAGACTTTTCTAGGAATTATTCAGTGATTTACAATGAGTGAAGCATTTAGAATATCAAATATTTCGTTCAAAACTCGATCCAATCAGAGACCGTCGTGTACGTGGGGTCTGATGCACGATAAATATGTCCTGGCCGCAAATGTCCTACCGTTGACATGGTGTGAAAGTTTGGAGAGTGAGGTGCTAGCCCAGGTGCTGATCTTGTCATCTAATCGTGGTTCAAAATTACGAAGTGTCATCCACGAATCGTTCCCTTCGGGATTGATCCCGCACCATCGTCAATAGCCCGTTGTGTTTCTCTAATACGACGTAAATTCAATTACTAAATACCCAGTTGTAGCCTCGTCATCTGACCGTGGTTCAAAATTACGAGGTGTCCTCGGATTTTGTCCTTCGGGATTGAACCGGGACCAATAGTTAGCTGTTGTGCTCCAGCGTATTATAAGTTCAGTTGCCCATTCCCAGTTGTAGGCGGGCAAGTTCGAATCCTCTCTGTTTTTTTTTCTTTTCTGTCATTAAATCGTGCCTTGTGAGTGTATGTCCATTACTTGATAGTGTCTTTCTTGTGTTTGGCGCATGATCAAGAGTCCATACCTGTGATTGGACAAGTATGGTCCTTGCGTGAAAGTATGGCCCTTTCCATGAAACCGAACCTACCTCTCCTTAAATACATATAGGAAGTCTGAGAACACCATGTACATGTACTAGGTATTGGGATTCAAAACTTTTCAAATTTCATATAAATAGAAAATCAAATATTTTCGATAGTTAAAAAATGAACACCTCTATCAGTTTTCTTTAAAATAAGCACTTAAATGGCTTTTACAGTCAAATATGTCTTGACTTATTTGACTGTCCTTTGACTTTTACCGTCAAAGGAGCTTCAACAGTTAAATACTAGAAATATTTTCAACCTCAAGAATATTTCAATATCTCAACTGTCGTGATAAAGAATCCAAAAATTGCAACAAGCAAGTCACCTCCTTATAGCCAAGTCACTCGCGACAAATTGATCCCCAAAGTCAAAAATGCAACACTCGCTCTACCTATTGAAAAACGGGCATTTTTACCCTCACTGCCCTACATAAAAATGAGCCCTAATGGTCGCTACAATTTAATAGGGTCCAAAAAGTTATGTTATAAAAATAAAGGTTAAAAAACGAAAGTCTGATCGTGCTTATTCCCCGCTGTGCTAGTCTTTCGCCCGGAGCGGATCTCCTATTTGAGAAGCACGTACAGCTACTATCGCTGCGATAAGCTACCGACGCTGCTTCTTTTGAAACCTTATCACTTCCAGAAGATGACTTCACACTTTTCCCCCCAGACGGTCGTGTACTTTCAAGAGCACAGTTGCTTGAAGAAAAAGTGCTTAAAAAGAGATAAATGATGTGTGTCATTTCTTAGGCGCAGATATCTTTTAGTGTAAAAATGAATTATAATATGCCACGTTCCAAAGAGGTGAGTATATTGATTCAAAAGTTGAAGGAGTTTTTAATTTCTTTAAAAAGTGGGCCTCGGAGAAAAAGATTGCCATAAAAGGGTTGAATTCCCTTGAGTGCTTTTTGGAAAACAGGCTTTCCTTTTAAAGATTTATGAAATGTAGTGGTAAGAGTTTATTTCTTTTCTGTTCTTTTATAGCACTAAGAGCCATACTGACCTTTAAAGAAACAGGTGGTCAAATTTAAAGTAAATCATTATAATGCAGTAGACGGCCTAGTGAAGGAATTCAAAGACAAAACGGAATGTAGAAATATGTACTTAATAACATTACTTCAACCCACTTCTTAATCCACGTGGTGGTTGTCTCGACGAGGTACTTCGGCATTACCAAAACTAATCATTTCTTGATGGACAAGATATCTTGTCATTAGAAGAAAAATCACCAGATCTTGATCTCGTCATCATAAAAGGATCGATAATATCTTGATGACAAAATATCTCATCAATATCATAAAAAGTCGGATCTTGATGGACAAAATATCTCATCGAAACCACTTGGAGGGTTAGTACAGCAATTTAAAGGTTTATTAAGCATACAAAATCCGTTGTTTTAATGTTAAATCAATAGAGTATGTTAATTCTCTTTCAACGCACATTTTCATTTATTATGCATCCATTATTTATCACTATAATTTGAGTACGAAGCCATCCATAATTAGTAAGCATCGCATCATAGCTTCAGATGATAAATAGATCATCCCTATTTTTCCAATGAACTCGCTCAACAAGATGGGCGTTCAAGAACAACAAAATAATATAGTAGTGCTTCGAAACTTCCTGTACAGATTTTAAGGGGAGGTAAGGAACACAAAATTAAACCACTTGATGGAACTTTAAAGGGATGTATGCAAGTGCCACCAGGCAGTGCTAGAGCAGTGACTGTTAACCTTTGTGACATCACGACCAAAAAACTCTTCTTTTATAAGACGTGGACCTGGTCCCTGGATATTTAGTCGTAAATACCTTTCTAAAGTTTTAAAAGTTTGAAGTAATGTTTGTGTTGAGGTGTCGAGTATGTTGAATTGGCTTCATAGCTTCGTTTCCTACAGGGAGGGATGTAGTTAATTAGCGTAGCATTAAGGTAATTTTATTCTCCTCGTATTTCCACTATAAAATAATTATTCACAAAATGCTTAGTTAACAAAAATGACTAATTCCAGGAGAACCTCTCCTCATAATTGATATCAGGTAGAGAAACACTGTGCAGAGAGAGAATAATGTATCCTATATCACCCACCCTTGCGAGCCCTAACTTTTATTTCTTCAAGAGGTAAGGACATAAGAAGAGCTCTTCACTTAATAATTTGTTTTAACATTAACAAATTCAACGTAATATTTAATTATTATTAATAACATAATAGAAAAGAGGGTGATTTGAATCGAGCGACATTTCAGCGCAATTATCTTCCTCCTAAGTGGCGTTCTGAAACAAGAACCTCCAAGGTAGTACAATATTGTAAACCCTCTCCAGAGACAATTCGGTTTGATGGTTATGTTTTGTTACACGAGGACTAATTAAATGCAGACCTGCACCTCTCTAGATAGACAAGAGGTTTGAAACGCGTTCCTAACCCTAAATGTGAAAGAAAAGGAAATGTTTTAATTTATACGAACCTTGCAGTATGTACTAGAGAACTAATTGCCACTTTAGAGTGATAGGAACTTATAATTAACAATTTTAAGCATTTAACTACATCGTCTACATCAAACTCAGCTTACCTTAAATTTTTTAGGGGCCGCGGTAGCCCGGCTGGAAGAGTAACGAATTAGCAACCGGAGGGTGGTTGCGAGTTTGAATCCAACCAAAGACCGTCGTGTACAAAGGGGATTGGTGCACGTTAAGTCTGTAGTGGCCTTAAATGTCCTCACGCTGGCGTGATGTTGAAGTTTGGAGAGTGGGGTGCCAGCTCATGTGTTACCTCGTCATCAGACCGTGGTTCAAAATTACGTGGTTTTGTCCTCCGATCTTTCCCTTCGGGTTTGACCCCGGACCGTCGCCAATAGTCCGTTATGTTGCTTCAATGCGACGTTAATTAAAATACCTATCTACCTTCAATTTTTTTATTCTCATAGACGAAGACTTTCATCTTGCAAAACGTTTTTAAGGATAGGAATTCGGATATTATTTTTAAAATTATGATTTAGAATTTTTTATGTATCAAAGAACGGAACTTTTGTTGCTGGTGACTCTTTGAGACTACCGAAAAATTAAATAATTACTGCACTATTTTCACATCCGAAATATATGCTGAAAATCTAGCCCTGACAAAGAGCTTCATCTATAAATAAAAATATTATTCTATATTCTGATTCAAAAAGCTGCCTAGACGCCTTAACAAATTATTCTCTGAACAGTCGCCCACTTATACTCAAAGTAGTAAAATTATTTTTTAGGTTAAAAGACAATAATTTTAAGATTATGTTGAATTTCCTGTGACGTGGGAATTTACGTTACCGAGAAATAAGACCTGGTTGCTAAAATTCTCAAGGCTACTTCTAATTTTAAACGTTATCCAAGATATAAAATCTATTTTAAAGGGACTGAACTTTTAGAACAAACTTTTGAAGTTATAATCCGATAGTTATAAAATTTGCGCAGACTGATTATTTTCTACTAAATATATACTAAATATTTTCTACTACATATATATAATATTTGGTCCAAAATTATGAAGTTTTGTATAAGTTAATAATACGTATTCAAAACATTTTTAATAAATTAGCACAAATCAATAGGTCCCATGTGTGTTAACTTTCCCTATGTTGTCAATTTTTCAATTTATATAATAGTTTGTATAATCAAATTAACTTCACTTGGTTAGTGTATCACTCAATTGCAAAGCAAAAACATTTTTGTACTAAAACACCAAAAATTTTTCAAAAATAACTATATGGTAAGCAAGATTTGCAGTCAAGTTTTTAAAATTTGTATGCATGAGGTATTTCCCATTTGTTCTTAGAAATATACGACAAATTTCAAGTATTATCCAAAAAAACGTTCAAGAAAATCAATTAAAACCAAATGCGCATGGAACATTTTGAAATCAGAAGAATGTCGAGAAATCTCAATCGGAAAAATGCGTTTTTGTAGTAGACTCACTATTCTTATCTTTGATGTTGAATATGTAAATCCGTCAAAAATGGTCGTAATTGAAAAATTTCTCTTTTTATCCATAGAATTAGGTATCAATTAACTTTTAAAGGTAAAATTTAAAAAATCGATTTTTCGATCAATTTTGGTCATTTTGAAAAAAAATTTTCGATCGATTTTTTTTATCATAAATCATAGTGTCCTCTGAAAGCAGAGAGTAAATTCATTGTGACAGAATAAATGAGATCAAGATTTTCAAAATAAATTAAATATAATTCAACCATCTTTAAGAGGATTCCATGACACAAATTTAGACAGAAAATGTCAAGTTAAATTGACGAGGCTCCAGTTTTTACATACCTTTTTATGCAGTCTTTATATTATTTTATGTTTAGTGTGGGAAGAGTAGTTATTCCTACATGTTCCACTTGTAAGTGTATTACATCAGTGCGATACATTTTGACAGAATCTCCTAAATTTAATTGGGTCCACGGTAACCCGGTTGGAAGAGTAATGTATTAGCAACCGGAGGGTTGCGAGTTCGAATCCGACCAAAGATCTATCGTGTTCAAAAGGGGCTGGTGCACGTTGAATATGTCGTGGCCTCTAGTGTCCTCACGTTGGCGTGGTGTGGAAGTTTGAAGAGTGGGGTGCCAGATCAAATGTGACCTCGTCATCTGACCGTGGTTCAAATTTACGTGTTGTCCTTGGATCTTCCCTTCGGCTTTGATCACGGACCGTCGGCAATAGCCCGTTGTGTTGCTCCAGTGAGACGTTAATTAAAATACCTACCTACCTAAATTTAATCGTTATAAATGCAACCTTTTTGGCGTTAATCATCCCACCTGAAAGACGGGTTGACAAATCCCTGTTAAACAGATTTACTCTTATTCATTGCAAACATTGAGTTTTAAAACTTTGCATAGGGTTTGAATTTTCACTATATTCCCTCTTTGAATTACACTAAATTAATTTTATTTTTAGTACCTTTTCTTTACAAAATTTATAACAGAATTTTAGTTCTATTATAATATTACTTGGCACAACTTGGTGAACCTGGCCCTTCAGCCATAAAAAACCAACCAACGAATCCTTTACGAGAAGACAGTCTTTTCCTTGAAAGAACAATACTCTCCAATACTCATCCTAAAAAGTGTCCCTTTCCTATAATCTCAATTTATATCATTATGTAAAAGCACTTACATAGACGCATTAGTAGTGACAAGAAAGAAGTAAACATTTTCATACTTTAAAATGTTTGCCATTTTCTGGGGATATCCAGAAACTTATATGTCATAGAAACGATTATGTCCCACTAAAGGCAAATCTTGTTAACAAAATAAGATTCACCTTTTAAAATAACTCGTGACGCCACGTGATGCTTGTTTTAGGAACCTTCATATTTAATACTCAATTTATAAAAATCTTTCACTTTCAATCTCATAAAGTAAGAAGATCCGTTAATGGCCACGTCTCAATTTTGGAATAATACTTGTTTTAGGAACGATTCATATTTAATGCTTAATCTGTTAAAATGTTCCACTTTCGATCTCATTAAACACAATCCGTTAATGGCCACGTCTCACTTTTGAAATAATGTTTTTAACTTTTTCGTGACAAGGAAATAAAGCTTACTAGTGTGTCATTTTATCTCTCTTTTTATACCTTAAACGTTGAATAATTAAAAGTATAAATCCATCTTAAAAGTGAACGATACCTTAAATTCAGATTCGTTTTACAGGAATAAGATAAAACCTTACCTTATACCTTTATACCTTATCAAATCAAAGCATTATCTTACGGAAGAATATTATCCCTTTCCTGGTAATTCCTGACTGAGTAATGCCGCGTTCTAAAAATTCAACGTATGCGAATGTAATAAGAGGAGAATTCGGTGACAGCTGAATTTAACAGTTTTAATACAACTTAAGCAATGACGAAGCATTCACAATGTTCCAGAGGAATGATTTGAAATAAATGAATGCTATGAAATAGGGCTTAAGAAATATTGTTACACTAAGTAAAGTTTCCATCTGATAAAATTCAACCCTCAGTAACATTGAATAAATTTGGAAGATTATTGTTAAATTTGTTTCACAAGTTAAAAAACAAACACAAATGGAGGAATATTGTAATACAAAAGCCCTTCAGACAAAATATTGTGTTTTCTTTTAATGGTTTTAAGAGGTAAGTAACTAGTTGAATTAAAGTCGCACTAGAGCAACACAATGGGCTATTGGTGACGATCCCGAAGGTGAAGATCCGAGAACAACACCTTGTAATTTTTAATCATGATCAGATGACAAGGTCAACACCTAAGCTGGCACCCTACTCTCCAAACTTCCACACCACGCCAATGTGAGTACAGTTGAAACCACGGCAAATTTAACGTGTACCAGCCCCCGCGTACACGGTCTGGTTGAATCCAGTTTCGAACTAGCAACCCTCCGGTTGCTAATACGGTACTCTTCCAAACAGGTTACCACGGCTTCAATAAAGAGAAACCTCACTTTTGCATCTAATTAGGATCAAAATATTTGGTAATGGGTCGTCCATTATCTTCTGTTAATTTTTCTGTTCCATCTTTTGAAAAGTATATTTTAAGATGCGTGCTTTAGTAATAATGTTTTTGATACTTGCTCTTTCATTACATGCCTTTGTATAGCTTATTTTTTTTTAATTTTGATTCATATATATTTGATTATCGTGCTTGGAACAGAATCGACGTTATTTGTTTATTGTCGAATGGCAACAGCTGCTATATCGAATTAACCTTTACGGAACTCTTGCTAATTTTACCGCTTAGTTTAAATATGCTTTATTTAAGTTATGGAGCTCCATAATATTACTAAAACTACACAGGAAAAACTCGTCACTCTAATGAAATTTTTCGGCAGTCTGATTACAGAAAACAATGATAAATATGGAAGAGAGAGATCAGCATATTATAGAAAATATATGCGAAAATATGTAGAAAATGTCGAATCAGCTATGAACTAGGGAATGGGATGAAATTGAAATTGACGTTTAGTATCTATGCATAATCCGTGGACTTTTAGAATCTATGCATAATCCATGGACTTTTAGAATCTATGGAGCTGTATGATATGGCTAAAACTACACAGGAAGAACTCGTCACTCTAATGGAATTCTTCGGCAGTCTGATTATAGAAAGGGATGAATCTTGAAGATCAAAATCAGCCTAGAAAAGAAAATATGAGCGTTGCTGTTGGTTTTGCTAATCTCCACGTCTAGCTCCAGCTAGACCAAATCCACAAGTCCATTCACCCGTACAAAGCCATACACCAAAAATATACCGTAAATAATATTGGAATTTTAAGGTGGACTGGAAGGCTTTTGATAGGTTCGTTGACACACAAATAGCGTCGGAGCCTTTATCACGTAAACGACTCTGATTTTCTTTCAGGAATATGCTTATCAATTCCGCAAAAAAGGCTATTCCTAGGACAGTGTTACCCTTCCTAATGTTATTATATACTCTTCTTTAGCCATAGACATCCACTTTTGATGCCTCTATTCGATAAAAGAGAGCAACTACGTCGTGATCTGAGTGATAACAACATCAGCCAATTCAGAGCTGATTTGGACAAAATCAATGCAGAAATTAAACGAACCGATACTCACATAAAGCGAAAAAATTGGATAGACTTATGCGAAATGTGAGCGTAAATACGTTTAGCGTCAAAAAGAATCAGCTTTGAACAAGGGAATGGGAATGAAATTGAAGTTTACGTTCAGAATCTAACTGGTAATTGAACTGAGGAATCTTTTGGAGCCACGCTTTTTATTGGAAATAGAATTAACACAGGTAAAAATGAACGGAATCCTGTTACATATTTTTGATCAATTTTTTATTCCATTTCGATACAAAAAATCCATTCATAACTAACTATAAGTGTCTATCTCTTACAAATGCATTGAAATACGATCTGAAATGTGAGTAACGACACTGTGCCATCAACAATAAAAAACAGTTAAGTAAATTTAGAGCAGGTTCTATGCTTAGGTCTGCTAGTCCTAAACATTTTTGTAATCCTACCAGAGGTAGGTACCTACCTACATATCTCTGGTAGGGTTACAAAAATAGGTATGGTTCTACCATCTGGTAGGGTTACAAAATTTTTAAATAACGTTGCAACGGGCTATTAGCGACGGTAAGGGATCAAAACCGAAGGGAAAAATCCGAAGACAACGCCACGTACTTTTGAATCACGGTCAGATAACGAGGTCACACCTGAGCTGGCACTCCACTCTCCAAACTTCCACACCACGCCAAAGGTAACCCTACCAGAGATATTACCGTTACAGTCAGTAATGAGTAGATGGTATTGTGTTTCAAGATTTATAACAGCATTCTCAAATTCAGTTTCATTTTGCTGCTGACTCAAAGACGTCACGATCTGTATATAAAGAAGCACTACACAGAAAACCTTTCAGACGGCGTCTCCAGGTACTATGGTTTTTCATTCTTGGCAGAGAATCTAGACACAAGTCCACCATGTGGATTTTAACGAAACACGGTTCGGACATCCGATTCTGGAGCTTTCGGTGGTGGCCATTAAAATTGACACAGGACGGGGGAAAATGATAGGTGATTTATTTATAACCGTCGGAAAGATGTGTTTACTGCTTACTTTGGCGTCTGGGTAAAGACATTTTCACCTCTTATAATTTATTACGATGTAGAAAATAAATAAAGAACCAATTTCTGATGGAAAAGACGCAAGTTAGATCCTTTTTATGACCCAGGCCACCCAGCCTACCAACAAGGGTTTAAGGCCGGACATTATTCTTTTAAAAGCTTTTCTTAAAGCATTATTTTTCTTCTTTACTCTTGCCCTGAATCTTACGATAAATTCGAATTATTTACTACTTTTTAATGTCTACAGTAAGCCAAAGTGAAAACCGGACGCCAGAGAGAAATTAGCTAAAACAATTAGTTCGTTGGGTTCAGACGCATATATCAGTTCCACAACCTATTTTCTTCCCTGTAAGACTTCTAACCCGTTTAGACCTACTTGACCAGTATAATTTTTCCTATGATTCTTTCAATCAATAAGTCTGGTAATTTATTTACTATGGGTGTTGTGTGGAAAAAGAAATATTACTACACTAGTGGGAAATCTGGTAACTCTCAGAAGGTTAAATTTGTAACACTGAATGTTAGACATTAAATTAAATCTATTCATTGCATTTTTAATATCAGTAGTGATAATACCATCTGAATACTGACGTTAAAAAGCACAATGAATAGTTTTTAATTTAATGTCTAATTTTTTGTGTTCCTAGTTTAACCCTCTTTAAGCCTAAAACTTTATAACAATTTATACTTTTGTGAAATAAAAAGGAAAACTACATACATTTCAAACAAAAACTGGCCTTTCTCTTAGAAATCCAGATTTTTATTTGATTTTTTGTTGAGATTGTAAGATTTGTAGCAGAGTTGTATTTCAAATTATTTTATTTATTAAGTATTTAGATTTATTTTAATTTCGTATTTGAGGTCGCCGTGCCAGTACTGATTTCCGTTACAAAATTGCTTATAGAACTATACCTATCATATTCTGAGGCATCACAGTTTTAATAAGGATTATAAACTTGTGTGACAGACGAAGAAAAGGCCAGTGGACATTTTTCACTAATGCGAATGAACGTTAGTCGAAAAAGAATACAAGAAAAACAATGTTTAGTGTTCCAAAACTTGAGGATGAAGTTTTCTTATTATTAACGAAAACTATCCCGGAAGCAATCATAATTATCCTCAGAAAATACAGATTTAATGTGGAAGAACTGCTAAACGCAACATTACATAAGCAGTCAGCAAGAGAAAACACTTAGCATTAGCAAAATTGAATAAGAAAACCGATTTTTCATGGTATAATATTTTTTCCATAAACGAGGCTAAAGTTAACTTAAAAATTATAGTCTGAAAGCTCAATTAAGAGCCAAATTTTCAGAATTTGAACTCCACTGAAAATCAGAATGGAGGTTCTGTAATGAGTTTGGGTATCTGTATTATAAGACCATAGTGTATCAACCGGCAAAAGCACGCTTTATGGAAAGAAATATGGATCATTTTAATTTATATTGACATTTTGAAAAGAAATAAAAAAGAAAATGCAATAAAATCGGGATTTAAGCGACATTTACTTTTATCTAGACAGCAATCCCGAGTATAAAGTTTGGATTATGAGGTGTTGGTTGGCTGTATAACTGCCGCAAGTCATGAAAATACCTCCCCTGTCTTCCAGATTTTATTGTTATTGAAAATTTATGGGGCCACTTAGAACAAAAACTTCGAGACCATCACGTCACCAACGTTGTAACAATGTAAACAGCAAGTTTTAATGAAAGTGAGTGAGCTGAGTTATACTAACTTAGCGTAACAAATTAGTTGAATCAATGCCAACACGACTTTCATTTGTTAAAAAACTATAGAAAAATCATAACCACTACTAAAAATAATATTTTTTTGCTTCCTTCGTACATAATGACCAAAACTTCATTGTGTTCGTTTTCATTTTGAGATTTAAAAAAATATATATTTCTTTCTTTTTCTTTTCTCTTAAATATAAGTTAGAAAAATTGTGAATACTAGCATTAAAACGTGAATTAAATTAGTTTTAATTTAGTGAATAACTTTTTTTAATATTCCTATTTGTTCCAAGCTTACAACTTTTTTAACCAATTTCACTCTGGTGTCCAATTTATATGTAAATTCGAATGAAAATTATATGTTACAAAGGGATACACTTGAGCAATAATCATTAATCTAGCTTAATAAAAAATATAGCCTTTTTAAAACATTTGAATTCCAAATGAGTCAGTAGAATATTGAAATCCAGCAAAGAATGCTTGCTAATATGCATTCTAATCTTGCTTTTTGACAGGAAAAGTACTTATAAGAAAATAAACAACATGCATAGATAATAATTATGTTATAGATTGAATATCAATCAAAAATAAAATATGAAACTTATTTACTTTGGAGAAAGATAATAACCCTCGGATCTTTTATCTTCAGACAACAAAGAGAAGTCATTAAAAACTGCAGACATGAATCTCATCAAAATACGCGACAAGTCTCATCGAAATTCTTTGATTAATTCAATAGATCCGAAAAAATTATGAATAGAGCTTTTTTCATCGTTAGTTCTAAAGAAAACGAGCAAAAGCAAAACTGAAAAGGAAAAAGGCGAAAGTAAAAATAAAATATGAGAAACGAAGTGAAGAGAAATGATGAAAATAAGAACTGGCAGATAATCACAAACGAGAGCAATTCTCTGAACTTTTTTTTCAAAAATGCATGTAAATAAATTATATTTTATTCTAGAAGGAAGAGAAAAATTTCGAATATGTTCTGAGGTTTTTCATGTCCATTTAGTAATTTGTCCTATGTTTTCCCGCCTAAAATAGGAACATGATGTATTGAGACTTCAAAAAGAATAACTGCTGGAGGAAAATTGCAAGCGACAGACAACTAAACTCGAATAAGTGTTTATACGTAAAAACCTAAAACGAAGAATAGAACGGCGGAGTTCGCGTTTCTGTGGTTATGATAGAAAGTGATTTTTATGAAGGCGGCAGATGTATTTTTTGAGAGGGGTTTCGGAAATGGAAGATATATTTTTAGATGCTTTTCAGATCGCTCGTGAACTGTCAAGTCTTTTTGGTATAGAAAGCTTTTACGGTAAACATCGCCGAGAAAGTACGTTTTTTTCCTTGTGTGATGAAAGGAATCACTAATGGGATGGGGGTATTGTATCTTCAGTTGAAGGCGGCCATTTTTTTCATTTTCACTCTCTTAGCACGCAAGAAATCGTGCTCAACAAAATGTGTTGATCTGTCACTGGAAAAGCAGGAAACTTTATTATAAATGCGTTTGTATTATATGGGCTTCGAATGAGGGTTAAATATTTACATCGGTTGCATTAGAGTTTGATTGGAACTTAACTCTTCTGGTGGTCGTCTCGAAAAGGTATCTCGTCATTAGAAAACTGATCAGATCTTGATGGACGAGATATCTTGTCATTAGAAGAAAACTGATCGGATCTTGATCTCGCGTCATAGAAAATTCGTCAATATCTTGCTAACGTGATATCTCGTTATTATCAAAATTGGTCAGATCTTGATGAACGAGATATCTCCTCGAAACCACTTAGAGGGTTAAGTGAATTTGAAACCCCTTGAGTTAAGATTTTGAAATTGAGATTGGATAGCTATTTTATATTTTTCCAATTTAAGAGGTTTTTTTGTCAAGCTATATAAATGTAAGTGGTGGTAATTCTAGACGTATTCCAAACGTGACGTCACTTGGCTTGTCTTTTTAATCCGATTCAGCAAATAAAAATTAAAAATAATGAATTCCTAATTGATTGTTTAAAGTTGATAGTTGATTTTTTTTGTTGATCAATAGTTGATTGTTTAAATCGAATTGAATTAAAAACCAAACTTCGCCAAAATAGCGGTAGACTACATTTTACGGTAACTCCGATATGTATCATGCAAGAGCATTTGGGTAGAGTAAAATATTCATTTATTTTCCGTTTCCGTTTGTTTGCATTCACTGAAAATCCTTCTCATACATCGATATTTTTCAATCCTATTACGATTGGTTGGTTTTTATAGCACAATGAACATATTTAGCCATGCTGAGCCAAACACAAGACAGGGAACGTCGCGCAATGGACACACATACACAACTGATCCCATTAGAAGTTTTGTAAATATGAATAAAGCTAATAAAAATTTGAATTTCAAAAATTCAATTTTTGATCTTTAATTTCGATTTTCTCAAAATAACCATTTTTTTAACTTTGAAAGTGCATTTTCAAAGAAATTACTCTGACTTGGCGAATTAAACTTTCCAAACATATTTGATAATTTTGTTATATGTTGAGAAATGATTTTTTACAAATTTTTTAACGAAAAACTAGAATTTCGTAATTTTCTGCTTAATTTTAAAGAAATATTTTTAATGTTATGTTAAATACCATCGAATCATCATTTCAGTATATAAGTAAATGTCTATTAAACTCTTTTCAATGTAGTATTTTCGATACATTCAGAGAAAAGATCTGCAAGGTAATTAGGTAAGTAACGTTATTAGTTTGGATCTTATTACTTGTCTTAAATATGTAAACCGAAATTTCTGTTAAATCGTTAAATTATATGACATATTATATTATGTTTATGTAGTAACAATAAGCCTAATTCGGAAGATGATGTTTGTACATACTTTATTCTTCACTCAATATACCTTTATACAGCTGCTTAATTTAATGCCCGTTTTTACTTTAATTGAAATAGAAGCATTCTAATTTATTTAAGTGCTCCTCAGGTGGGAATTTCGTGGAGTCGATTATACTCAAAGAGAAAAGATATTGAGTTCATTTTCAGCTTTGCTTATTTTACTTTCAGTAGATTTATTGTTTGTTCTTTATTTTTTATTCTTTGAAATGTATATACATATTTTTCTTTAACGCTCTTTTGTTTCTTATATTTCTTTGATTGACTTTTGCTTTGGAAAATCACGTTTAATAATTTATACTAGCTAATGGTAACTTTAGATAAATTATAAAACTATTAATATTCTTCGTTATAAATATTTACTGTTGAAAACATAAGTGCCAATTAAAACTAATTAGTTTAAATAGCGAATGCATTAAAAATGAATAAAATAAACTAACAGACCTGTGCGTATTCTCCAATCAGGCCACGGCAGCCTGGCTGGAGGAGTAACGGATTAGCAACAGGAGGGTTGAGAGTTCGAATCCAACAAAAGACCGTCGTGTACAAAGGGGGGCAGGTGCATATTAAATCTGTCGTGGCCTCAAATGTCCTCACATTGGTGTGGTGTGCAAGTTAGGAGAGTGGGGTGCCCTCTCGGGCGTGACCTCGTCATCTGACCGTGGTTCAAAATTACGTGGTGTTGCCCTCGACACTTTCCCTTCTGGTTTGATCCGGACCGTCCAATAGCCCGTTGTGTTGCTTCAGTGTTTCGTTAATTAAAATACCTACCTACCCGTGCATAGGATAGTTTCTTAAGTGTATCTATTAATGGCAGTGACATTATTTCGTTTGATACTTTATTTTAATATATTTATAGCATATATAAGCATTGATATGAACATTTCATACCTCCAAATGAAATCAAGTTTATCAAAACTATAAGGCAGCGTTTCTCTTTTAATCCTCATTTCAAATTAAATGTCTCAGTAAACGTTCGCAACTCAGTCTTGAAGTTCACAAAAGTTCATTAAGTACACGTGCAGAAGCTAATCCTCCTGAACATGTACTTCAATTACATCTTATTTGATTGTTAAAAGCGGTTCGATATTGTTTGGCGTCTGCATCTATTTTCGTGTTCATGCACACTTCTTTTCTGCGCTGATTACTGTCTTCTAGATTTTCCATTTTCTTCTGTCATCAGACTGCTGAAGAACTTCATTAGAGCGTCGAGGTCTTCCGTAGCAATATTATGCAGCTCATTTGCTCAAACCAAGCATATTTAACTTCCCAAGTGGTTTTTACGAGATATATCGTCCATCGGGATCTGATCAATTTTGCTAATGACGGGATAGATACATCGTCATCAAGAATGCCGATTAAATTCCCAAAGATGGAGATATTGCCAATGTTTCGATGATGATGAGATCAAGATCAGGTTAGTTTTTTCAATGACGAGATATTTCGTCCATTAAGATCTGATCAGTTTTGTTAATGACGAGATACCTTGTCGAGGCAACCATCAGGACGGTTAAACGAAGCGATCTAAAATTAGCAAATCAATCTCGTAGTGGTTTATTTAATATTATTTATATTCTGTTACCATTAGCCACTGAAAAAACAATGCCGATTTCTGTGCTACGTACGTTAGTGAAAGATATAAACAGATGATTAACCTCGGTCAAAAATAAAAATTATTTAAAACTGCGTTATGTACAGGAATGTGGCAGCAATGTGTGTAAAATTGTCTGCAACAGCACATTTGAGGTTTCTTTAAATTGCATCGACCAAAATATCTTCTGCGTCAGCTGCCAACCCGCGCTTTTAAAGATCTAAATAATACATGAATATGCGAATAAATGAGTCATTATGTAATGAATAATAAACTAAATGGATCACAAGAGAAAAGAGCTGCAAACTGCACTGAATGGAACTGTGACATTCGATACGGTGTAGCAACTTTAACTATCCATAAAAACCATATTAGAATTTAAAATTTATCAACATATAGACTATGCAACAGATCCCATAGGAAACATTAAAGCAAATGCTACTCAAAGAATGTAATTACTCAAAGAATTTCACCAAGCGACAGGAAAATCTGAAACAAAGTTTGCTTCGACAGCAGCTCTTATGTATAAGAGTCGTTGCAATATTTTATTTTCTTGGATCGACCAGGGTGTTTCGAAAAAAAGTTCATTGCAGAAATGCTTCATTTGCAAATGAAATATAGTAGCAGTGTTTTCCTTCTTGGTGCCCTGGGGTGAAGCATTCGACCAAGGCCGTACATCACTGAGATTTCATTTGAAATCTCCTTTACGATAAACCGCTTTGAAGACCTCAGGGGAGGTTCGTGCGATTGTAAGTTTGACGTTAAGCGAAATGAAGTTAAAATCAAATTTATGTTTAAGTTAATAATGAAACATACTCTTTTGGTTTTATTTTTTTGGTCTTAAATACTTTATTTCTTTCTTAGAACGTATTTCATAAACATGGTTTATAAAAGCAGCTGTGTTCGTTTCAGGATATTTTTATGCATGGAAAACTTTCATAATGCAAATTCTACAGAATGAAACCCGTAGAGCTTGATTTCATATTGTTGACATTTTTTTTGTTGCCATTCACCGAAATACAAATAATGCCCGATTTCTGCGACACATTCGTTAGCTATATATAACAATTTAATCTAAAGAATAGGAAAGATATTAAAACTCGTAATAAAAATCCGAAGACACCATTAGACGAACAGAACTCTTAGTCGCGCGTGTGGGATATGTTTGGTTTTGAATCTAATTTTAATTCTATTTCTATTCTATACTGTCTTTCTTATTTGTTTTACTTGAGTTCAGAGTGTTGATTTTTCGGGTTGTTTCGATTACCTTACTCTTTTTATCGTTCACAATGGTGTTTGAGTATTTTTTAGCATTCTCACAGCTCATTAGTAGGAAACACCACTTTGTGTTTCCTGGGTCAGGCTCCTCCCTAATGACGCCCTGACCCCCAACACCACGTATTGTACCATATCGATGATAAAAAAACATCACTTTCAATCAAGATAATCTCATTATCACAACAAAAATTTATATTCTATTTACAAAACTAGTTTAAGAATTTACAGACGAGATCTATCACAGATACAATACAGAGAGATTTTTAGCGCAACCGCACCCATCTGCGATTACAATAGACTGACGAAGACATAGACCTTCTAATGAGATGCGTAGATTGATCATGTGAGCGGAGTTGCTGTCGTAAGATCTTTGAAGGATAAATCACAAATCGACTTAACCGATTGGCTATGGAAACGCATACTAGTGATTTTGATCACGGAGGACTTTTGATCACTTTAACCAATCAATAATTTAGGATTCATGCTTTTACCCACAACCACGTGACAGATCTTCAAACCAAGCAACTGGAAGAAATAACGTGAAGCTGAGGGCTCATGTTCAATCTTTTTCATTTTAAGGTCGATGGACGAAGATTAGAAAAATAGACTCCTGTAGACGTCAACTCTGACGTCATCTGAACAGCCAGACCGGGAGAGAGCACCCCCTAACAAGTGCTCTGTCCAGGATGACGGAACGTTACAATATATATGTTACCGGTGAAAGACCGAAATTAGAGAATGTCAATATTCTCCGGTGTATGTCGAAACATACCAAATACGTCGGTGAAAGACGGAATATTTGGTTATATTCTTATACATTCGGACCATCGCCCGGTGTATGTCGACAAGAACAGATAAGCTCTAGTGGGGGTCGAAACGAAAAGCCGAGAAGGCGGTGAGGCCACAGCCAGAGAGGCCTCTCCGCCTTCAGTTTAAGTTGTAATAAATAAGATTGTATAACGTTAATCACATCATTTATGTGTAAGTTTATTATTGGCATTATTTTCTTTTCTCATTTAGAATGTTCTGTTCGTTTTAGGTTCAACAGTTTACTTACATGTGCTGTTACTTAAGCTTTCTCCTATTTTGACATATATCATAATATGTTTTAATAATAAAGTATGATTTAGAAAGTTGCATTTTTGTCTTAACGTAACAAAAATATTTTTATGCACCATTCACCACCAATGCATGCTGAATGTCGACATTTTCCAGTGTAAGTGAGAAAAAATGATATTTAGCAAATATTTCGGACATACGCCAAGCCACTATGTGAATGCTGACATTCACCAGAGAATATCGACATTTGCCAGATATCGGTCTTTCACAGTAACATATACACATATAACACCACAGACACATATACATATATGTGTATCATTTTTATTTATTATTTATTTTTTCAAACTATGTTAAAGCTTCTCATCACCCTGTGTTCTCTAGAAATATCAAAGAGAGCATCAGTCCATCGAAGTATTAGTCCATAGTCCAACACAATTATTATTCCAAAAGACATTCCTCCCATGGCATGACAAAAGGATGGAAGAGCGGCTAAAAAGACTCCTCCCAATGACAAGCTGACTTCCCTTTGTTTCCTTGAAGGAGGGAACAGGGCTCTTGAGAACGCAATCCACCTTGCGAGGGCTTTTGTTCTCCTGGTAGAGGGCCGCACATTACTTGGGCTCTTGATGCCTGGCAACGTGATCCATCAGCATTTCCCCCAAGATACGGGGATGAGGGATTAATGTACTCTGCGTCTTTGGAGACCGGGGTACATACATTTTGCTTGGCAGGAAGCATTAATTAGTTTCAAGCAAACTTCAGTCGGTGCTGCAATCAATCATTAGGCAGCCAGATATGGATTTTGCCTTTGTCTGGATGTTATTAGAGATGTGGAGCAATTCGGATCGAATAGAGTGAATGAAAAAAATATAACTTTCCATTAGTCTCTCGGTTTGACGATAATACATCAGAAGAACGGATGTTGTCCGTGAAAGAAATGGGTTCGTTGGTTGATTTGGGTCTCATAGAGCAAGGTCCGAAATAGGACAAGCCGCGCCAAACATAAGACAAAATACAACCCAATAAAAATAGATATCAGTCACAGTAATAAACAGACTATCAATAAAAAGTAAGATTTTAAATCATGTAAGTACGCTATATGAAACATGACTAAAATTAAAATATTTATCCAAAAGGTTTTTCCAACATACTCATGATACTACAAAGGTGAAATCGTGAACCACTTGGCGTTACCCTAGTGGTTCATGAAAGGTGGGTTCACGTTACGCCTTACACACATACCATATATTCTAGACACAAAACATTGATAGAGAGGCCACACATTCGATTTAGACATACAAACATCTATGCCTCACCCGGATTCCAAACAGGAACCTTTCGATCCAAAGGCCAGCAAGTACCCTGACCACTAGACCGATTGGTTGGTCCAAAAGGTAAAAACGGCGAGTTTTACGTTAAGGTACGATGAAATGGCGTCATGAATTAAAAAATAGTGCGAAACAAATGGGTTCTATTTAATAGTCGTTTTAATGTTAGTTTTGTGAGAAAAATGTATCCTTGTTCATCAACCTCTGGAGTTTGTTTTCATATCAGCAGAAAAGCGTGGAGACGAATACTCTCAGGACATTCGACTATGTATAAAAGCGCATTTCAACACCCCAGACAGAATTTATATCAAATACCACCACTAACACATTGTTCAAAACAATCTAAAAGAATACATAAATGTAAACCATTTACGTTTGGAATCTTTTGCATTATATAATTCCAATAATGCTTCAACTAATGCCCTTATTCATTAGTTTAAAACTTTTTACACTACTGTTTTTGGTTTATTCATCACTGACATTAAAAAATTCCAAGAACGTGCTTTTCCTCGAAAATTGTAAACTTTAGGTGAGAGGAATATATATATGACGAAACGAATATATTTATTACGTATTTCCGTTTGATACATAACGCATCTGCAGTGAATGCCCCTTCAGAATTGTTATAACACACTATTGTACTTTATATACTTCTACTAATTTTGTTACCTATCCCCACTAGCTTAATAAAATTACGCCAAGTCTATGAGGTCGTGAAAATCTAGACCCACAAGAACCAGATTAGGGTGTGTTTTTATATTTATTATGGCCCCCCATATTTGCTTCTAACATTTAGCCTTAATGGATATTATGTACTGTAATCTTGAAGATCACAGTGTATACCATCCATACCTCCTTTCCAACAAAAACAGCAATAAGAAATTTAGGTCTACATCCAGTTGCCATAGAGTACATGTAAGCATAAATAGTTTCAATTATAGTTTATTTTTGTTTGAATCTTTACTATCTCTTCGTTGATCCAGCCCTCACGGAAACATCTCCTTTGGATGTGTACGGGCTTCACGGCCCCGACGTACCCTAGTGGTCCTTTCTTTTCTCATGGGGCTTAGTGTCTTTATAGTAAACACGAGTGCCGAGCTCCCGGGATACACAGCAGGTCTTTTAATGCTTTCATCGCATTATTCTATTTTCCAATACCTCTTTTCTCCCTTTCACGACATTTCTCAATTGGAGTTGTCTGCCTTGTATTTGGCACAGCTTGGCCAAATATGGTCCATGCGCCATTAAACCCAAACACAACCAACCTCTCGCTGATCCAACGGCAAAACGCCCTACATCTCTTATCGATTGCTGTTGTAACTACGCACTTGGACACAAGTATCCTAATTTATTCGTTAGTTTTAATTACATTTAATTCAAAACAAGCTAATCAGTAATTGAAGTCATTAATTATGCAAATATTTCAGTTAATCCCATCTCTAATTCAATAATTCGCGATTCGTGTGAAAAAGTAACGTATCTTTGCCCTTAAAATGAACGTCGAATTTGCTCAAATCTATAATAAAAGTGAATGGAAATACATGCAAATGAATGTTGGAATTAGGGATTAATTCTCCTGGTGGTGTGGTACCTCGTCATTAGCAAAACTGACCAGATCTTGATGGACGAGATATCTCGTCATTCAAGGAAATCTGACCAGATCTTGATCTCCTCATCATAAAAAAATCGGCAATATCTTGATGATGACCTATCACGCCATTTACAAAATTGGTCAGATCTTGATGGATGAGATATGTCGTCGAAACCACTTGGAGAGTTAAATAAAAGAGCCCCTCTGGGGGTTTACTCATAGTTGAAGCTAGACTTTGGGATCTGGAGCAAATGAGGCTGATGCCGACCTCTTCCCCCAAAAAAATTTGCATTCTAAAATGATGATAAGGTATATTATTAAAATTATTATTGTGTACAATATACTAATTAGCATATTCTACACAACACACTAATAATTATAAAATTACAGATCATAATATTAATTTTTGTTGCAATTTTTATTGAAAGTGTATAAAAACTAACAATAGAATGATCTTTGAAAACGTCTCCTGAAAACGGGTTTAAGTACGGAAGTAAGAAAAGGCTCCCCTTTCTTTGATTTTTGCTCGCTCTCCAGACATTTGGGAGAAAAACATTTTTAGGGATTTTTCTTTTCTCTCTTTTCTTACTGGAAATACGAATGTGCTGTAGGCAATATGAAGAGTAATTCATATACAGGGAACTACATGAAAGCAAGCATTTTAATGCTACATCCGATGGAGCAGTGCATGAAAGCATTCACTTCACTTGCACAGCACTGGAATATATTTCCATGACAAAGGTACGCACGTAGTTGAATTAACTTTACACTGTAGCAACACAAAGGGGCTATTGGCGAGGGTCCCGAATAGAAAGATCCGAGGACAACACCTCGTAATTTTGAACTGCGATCAGATGACGAGGTCAACAAGTGAATGGCACCCGACTCTCCAAACTTCCACGCCACGCCAACGTGAGGACATTTGAGGCTACGACAGATTTAACATGAAACCAGCCCCCTTGAACTCGATGGTCTTTGGCTGGACCAACTTTTGAACTCGCAATCCTCCTGTTGATAATCCGTTACACTTCCAGCGGGCTCACGTGGCTCCCATAAATTGATGGATCATGTATTATTTGTATCATTCCTTTTCATAAAAAAAGAATTTCTGATATTTGGACTCTGACCCTTCTGTCACCCTTTTCTGATATAGTTCCTAAGATAATTCTAACCCTCCAAGTGGTTTCGACGAGATCCATCAAGATCTGATCAATTTTGCTAATGGGGGATATCTCTTCATGTTCCAAATTTCCACACCACGCCAACTTGATCACATTAGAGCCAGATTTAACCTTCCTCCATGTACATGACGGTTTTTTTCACGGGATAAAATTTCGAACTCGAAACCCTCCGGTCGCTAATTCGCAAATCTTCCAAACGGGCTACCTCTGCCCCCTCTGTGGCAAGGACAAAATTGTGTTTAAAATTATGAAACATTTTTTTCTCCAAGAAAAAAATTACAAAGCGTTTATAAATAAATATGCCTTAGAAAAACGTTTAAATAAGTATACCGTCCCGTTAGATATTGCCTCCCCTGTCACCCTCCCATAGCAACGCCACTGGGTTTATTTCCATTAAGTAAACCCGGGCACCTCAACCCCGAGGTACCCTAATCACCTGTCGTTTTATTCTCTCATGCCTTTCTGCTTTTTGCTTTCTTCCAATATCGTGGTTTTGGTTATTTTGTCGTGTTCGGCTCATTGAGTTTTAATGGGCCGCGGTATCCTGGTTGGAGAGTAGCGGATTAACAACCCGACAATTGCGAGTTCGAAACTCAATCCAACCAAAGACGTAGTGTACGTTGGGGATGGTGTCCGTTAAATCTGCCGAAGCGACAAATACTCTCATGTTAGCTAGGTGTGGAGTTTGAAGAGTGGGTGGATGCCAGCTCAGGTATTGATCTCGTCATCTGACCGTGGTTCAAAATTAAGAGGCCTTGTCGTCGGATCTTTCCCTTCGGGGTTGATCCCGGACCGTCGCCAATAGCCGGTTGTGTGTTGCTCCAGCGCGACGTAATTAACAACCTACCTATCATTGAGTTTTAATGGTGCAAGGACTATATCTGGGTCCTTGAGCCATTAAAATACAATCAACCAAGCTAAATAAAAAAAGAATTTAACGTAAGTAATCTATGTAACCAAACATTACAACTGTTCTTTCCACATCGATGACATTCAATTTTGCTTTTATCTTTCCCATGAGCAGCAGTGAAAAATAAAAATCTGCAAAGGAAATTTTAAAAGCGAATTGTTACCTTCATACATGAATGCTCAAACGCCAAGAAAATCAAAATATTTACATCTTTATCGTCTTCATGGAAGCAGGTAGATAAAGAAATAACATATTATGTGTCCTTTCAACGAGTATAATCCATCGGTAATAATATTTACTGGATTCATTTAGTTGAATTGGATGTAAAGCGAAAGATAATTTAATCCTCTGATTTATATTGTGGTATTAAGGTTGTGATATAGCGAAGACATTTTATGAAAATGACATTTATCTGTGCTAGTACTGGTAAAGCTCACAATTTAAGAAATCAATAAGTGTCAACTCTAGGGACCTACACCTAGGCTGGTTCTGGAACAGAATATTTTCATTAAGGTACATATAGAACATAAAACATGTCAAGATCCAATTTCTCGATCTTTTTGATGGCCCTAATTCCTCGTAATCACCGAATTTGTCGCCAAAGCTCTTGTATTATTTTGTTACTCATTTTGTGTGTTAAATTATTTGTCTAGACTACAAAGTTCGCGTTTCTTTGAAATTAGGAATTCTTGTGTGGTAATAAAAGTTTCAAATCAAATTTGTATTTCAAATTTTATATTCCATTTCCATGGATAGTTAGTTCACGTTATACATCTCTGTTACGGCTGGTTGTTTAGGGTTCAATGGCGCTAGGTTCAATAATCTTAGCTATGGAAAATTTAAAATTCAAGCTGTTGACATTGGAAGTGCACAAATCACACAAGAGCTTTAAATGCCTGTAAAATTCCCTATTAGCGTGCCATATGCTATCTCATTTGACCTGTATTGGCTTTCGCGGCCGAGTGTGTTGGGTTGGATAGTTGAGTTAACGTCGCACTGGAGTAACACAACGGGCTACTAACGACGGTCAAGGATCAATCCCGAAGGGAAAGATCCGAAGACAACAAGTGGCATCGGTGAGGGAAGCGACATCTGGTATTGGTCAGAAGCGCCATATGGCTTGTCTTTGAAAGTGCGCTTGTTCATATCACGTCTACCAGTCACCAATTTAGCAAGACGTGCGAGACTGTAATTTCTTCTACCAAAAGTACTTCATGGTGGAGTAGGGTTAAACTGTTGTATATACTGTTTTATTGCAAGTTGAGTTTTGTAATAGTGGCAAAGTTCACCATAGTTCTGACAAAGAACTAAATTCCAAAGTACTTATACAAATTCTGCTTTTAAATTTGAAACATGGTTGTGCTCTTATACTATAAAATTTAGTTTTTAAATACAAGTAGTGAAATTATTTATACACAACCGTAAAGTTCTCAAATTTAATATATATTTAGCAGGCATTTAATAAATTTTTAATGCTTTAAGTAATTTTAATTTTGTATATTTTATTTATTACGTTTTTAACAAACAATTCTAAAAGCAGTATTTTCTTTCATACATAAAACACAGCATAAAAGTGTAAAGAATGAAACGTAACTGGATTCTAAAAGACCGGAATGTAGAAAGTAAATGTAAAAAATTTAAAACAGGCGTAAATGTTCATGAAAATATATAAATATTCTGCAATCTATTCAAGACTACCTAACAATAAGAGAAATAATAACAGGGAAATTTCTTTTTGAATTCCATGTTCCTAAATATTCGAGTTATAGAGATTACTTTTAACAGTTCTCAGATTCATTAAGATTTCAAACAGACATCAAATTTAATTTTTTCGCTTTTCTAATAAAAAATCAACACTAAAAAAATCGTGTTTATAAAATAGGAAATGATTAAATGTTCTTTTTGAAACATTCGTGAAAGAGAAATGCATTCCATAGTCTCACAATGTTTCTGCAAATATAATCACGAAATTAAAAATGCGCTTTTTTTCATTTTTTTTCCTTCTCATATCAAGAAATATTGTTTAATTCCAGTTGATGACAACGGGGCTGTTAAAAGCTCGTGGAATCGAATATAACATAATGTAATGAAACAAATGAAAGTACAGCTCAATTTACTTTTACGTCGCATAATTTAATAACATGAAACACAATAGTTTGTTCCGAGTCAAATTCAATTTACTTTGTGCTTTCGTTTAAACAAAAATAGTTTCCATTAGAAAAGCGTCCATTATTTGATTAAACGCAATCGGAGAGACATCGACTTTCTTTGCTTGATACTTTTTACCACCGCCATCTATTACTTTTAAAATGCATGGGGCAGAAGTTCGTGTTCATAATAGGTTTTTTTATCTTGAACATTAATCAAAGAATCGTAGTAAAAAATCAATACAGTTGGATTTATTCAATTCGGATTTTTCAGTTGTGAATACAATAAGATAGTTTGTCAGTGTCGTATACAGCGGGCAGTTATGCGGGGAAAAGCCTCCCGCCACCGGGTAAGTGATAGTTTCTGTTTCTAACTCTCCAAGGGTTTCCGATGAGATATCTCGCCCATCAAAATCTGACGAATTTTGCTGACGAAATATTCTTTGGAATTTTTATGCACTGAAATTGGATTTTAAAAACAAGCCAATTCACGCCATGTTCAGAATACGTTCAGAAATGCTACCACCATATGCATTGACAAAACAAGTCTCTCAAATTTAAAAATATATGTTACCGTGAAAGACCGAAATTAGAGAATGTCAATATTCTCCGGTGAATGTCGAAACATACCAAATACGTCTGTGAAAGACCGAATATTTGGTTATATTCTTATACATTCGAACCATCGCCGGTGTATGTCGACAAGCACAGATAAGCTCTAGTGGGGGTCGAAACGAAAAGCCGAGAAGGTGGAGAAGCCACACCCAGAAAGGTCTCTCCGCCTTCAGTTTAAGTTGTTGCAATAAATAAGATTGTATAACGTTAATCACATCATTTATGTGTAAGTTTATTATTGGCATTATTTTCTTTTCTCATTTAGAATGTTCTGTTCGTTATAGGTTCAAAGTTTATTTACATGTGCTTCTACTTAAGCTTTCTCCTATTTTGACATATATCATAATATGTTTTAATAATAAAATATTATTTAAAAAGTTGCATTTTTGTCTTAACGCAACAAAAATATTTTTATTCACCATTCACCATCAATGCATGCTGAATGTCGACATTTACCGGTGTAAGTGAGAAATAATGATATTTAGCAAATATTTCGGACATACACCAAGCGACTATGTGAATGCTGGCATTCACCGGAGAATATCGACATTTGCCAGATATCGGTCTTTCACAGTAACATAGTATATATCCAATCCAAAAATTTCAAAACCAATATTTTCGAAAATGTTTGGTTCCAAATCCCCTTAACCCTCCAAGTGGTTTTAACGAGATATCTCGTTCATCAATGTCTGGCGAATTTTGTCAATGACGTTAATATCTCGTGATCAGAATGCAGATTTTTTTATGATGAAATCAAGATCTGGTCAGTTTTCTTCTAATGACGAGATACCTCGTCCATCAAGATCTGCTAATGGTTTTGATGATGACTAGATACCTCGTCAAGAAAACCACCAGGAGGGTTAAAATATATCTGCAACAAAATACTGTAAATGCATGAAAAACTTACCTATATTTTATAGTATATATTTCACAAACGTACGGGGCACAGAAATCGACATTATTTGCATATTGGCGAATGGAAATAAATGGATATAAACCATATAAAATCAACAGCTGCTATTTTTACCGGTTTGTTTAAATGTGCTTGATCTGAGTTATGGAGCTATAAAATAGCGTTAAAGAATCCGCGGACGATCTCGAATGAAATTCTTCAGCCGTCTCATGACAAAAAGCGATGAGGAATGAATCTGGAAGATAGAAATCAGTGCAGAAAGGAAAATGTGAGCAAACGAAAAAATAGGTTTAGATGTTAAAATATACCGGGTCGTCTTTCAATTAAATGGTTATGTAGGTAGGTAGTTGAATTTACGTCCCACTGGGGCAACAGAACGGGCTATTGGGTTGGTTTGGGGGGTTTATGGCACAAGGGCCATATTTGGCCATGCCGCGCCAGGCACAAGACAGATAACTGACTGACACAGAAGAGAGAAATACACCCAGGGAGGAATGTACCTGACATTGACGGTTTGGGATCAATCCCAAGGGGAAAAGATCTGAGGTCAACATCGTGTAATTTTGAATCAGGTCAGATGACGAGGTCAACACCTAAGCTGGCACACCACTCTCCAAACTTACACACCAAGCCAACGTGAGGACATTTGAGGCTACGACAGATTTAAAGTGCACCAGCCCGCTTTGTACACGACGGTATTTGGTTGGATTCGAACTGGCAACTCTCCAGTTGCTAATCCGTTACACTTCCAACCGGGCTACCGCGGCCCATTGGAGAATTAATCCCGTAATGGTCGATTCTAAATTGTTTTTATCCGTTGTTGCCATTCAACAATACACAAATAAAGCCATTTTCTGAAATACTTACGTTAGTGAAATATATAAATAAATTTTTCTGATACACTGTATAGAGTAGAATTTAATATCCTTAATATGAAAACAATTATTAAGGATATTGTTTATATTCGCTTATTCCACCGTTTTCTGGTATACTTAAAAGTAATAAGTGAAAATTAGTAAAGTAATAAGTGAAAAATAATAAGTGAATATATATATATATACACTGCTGGCCACCCAAATTGCAACACCAAGAAAGACAAGAGCTATCACAACAAAATTTATTTTGTAGATAACATGTTGACCAAGTATCAAATGATTAAATTTATAGACTTCTGTGAAGTGTGGTTCCTGCCAAAATCAGTAGCCAGAGTAGCCGCCATTGTTGGAGATCACCGCTGCCACACGCCTCGGCATTGATTCAAAGAGACTTTGGATGTGTTCTTGGGGTACAGCAGACCAAGCAGCTTCCACACGTTGCCAAAGTTGATCTGGTGTGGCAGCTGGGGATGTATTCTGGGTCAATCGTTGAGCAACCATGGACCACATGTTTTCTATCGGCGAAAGATCCGGAGAGCGAGCTGGCAATTCAATCTGGCGATTGACGAAGAACCCTTGGACAATGCGTGCCACGTGTGGTCGCGCATTATCCTGTTGAAATATGGCTGTGGACAAGCCCTGAAGGTAAGGAAGGACAACTGGCTCCAACACCTCAGAGATGTAGCGCTGGCTGTTTAAAGTACCGGCAATACGTACTAGAGGAGTGCGAGAGTGATATCCAATACCGCCCCATACCATAATACCCGGTGCAGGACCAGTGTGGCGGTGCATAACGCAGCTGTTCAGCATCCTCTCTCCACAGTGTCTCCAGACTCGAAACCGACCATCGTGGTGTTGCAGACAGAAGCGTGACTCGTCAGTAAAGACAATTTCATTCCATTCTGCCGTCCACATCCTTCTTTCATCGCACCATTGGCGGCGGAAACGTCTGTGGTTCTGCGTCAAGGGTAGACGAAGCAATGGACGTCTTGCGGACAGACCACTCTGCTGTAAACGGCGTCGAATGGTACGCGCAGACACTGGATGATGCGGTACAGACTGAATGTGCTGTGCTATGGTTCGTGATGTGGCTGAGCGATCCGTCACTGCCATACGCACAATATGCCTGTCATCACGTGAAGTGGTGCACTGAGGTGGATGCGATCGAACACGTCGGTCCGTCGTACCCTCCTGCATCCAACGATCACTTATCCGCATTAGAGTTGTTTGGTTTCGTCCAACACGACTACCGATTTCCCTGAAAGATAATCCACAATCTCGGTAGGCCACTATCCTTCCTCTGTCGAACTCGGATACTTGATCAAAAGATGATCGCTGTTTTCTACGAGACATAATTGATCGTTTTTTTGAAAAAACCACAAGAAAAACACAATTGCCGTACTTGAAATCGTCGAAATCTCCAAGCCTTAAATAGCGCTTTGAAGTGGCGCCACAGGCGCGCGTGATGTGCGTCTGCGCTGAAATTCTAATCATTTGCATATCTCACCTCCGCTAATGCATGTTGTAAATTTCATATTATTTGCATGCTTCCTTCAGGGTGTTGCATTTACGGTGGCCAGCAGTGTATATATATATATATATATATATATATATATATATATATATATATATATATATATATATATATATATATATATATATATATATATATATATATATATATATATATATAATGTTTAATAAAATTTTACATGTCTTGTCAGTTGTAGGGTAAATACTTAAAATCTTTCGTTATACGTATATCACCTTTCTTTCTATGTGCTTAGTTATCCTTTTTAATTTCAGTCGGTACGAAAACATAAAAAGACCTTTTTAGGTGATATGATCTTCACTTGTCATAAGAAAATATTCCATTTTTAATTTTGAGCTCCAGAAAAATAAAGTCCTGTCTACGCTACTGGTATTTTTAGCTTGAAATATTCTGAGCGAAAATATGTTTGTCTAGAAAGAGCACACATTTTTAAATATTAAATTTTACGCATTGTAGAAATGTCACTTACATGGCTGCAGTGATTAATTTAGATGCTTTATCTTAGGGTTCTCTCAACGTTGTCTGGGTTTCACTTGCTGGACTGGATACATATCTACAGCAAAACACGTCTTTCTTGCGTGTTTATTTTCCACGTACTACAACTTGTGTAGAATAGTAATGTATAGGTATCTATGTTCGTATATGTTGCTAGAAATAACGATAATAGAGCCGAATCGACCACCTAAGAGATCTTGTGCTCAATACTTGCTGAAGACAAGCAATGCTAATCATACCTCGTCATTTCTGTCAGTTACGTAACTTGACCGCTCGTTACGATGCTAATCATTTTGCACCCATTCGGTTCCATCATATTTGAGGGGGCCTTGGAAGTCCGGTTGGAAGAATCACGGATTAGCAACCGGAAATCCATGGATATGTCATGATAACTGTAGAATACTATAAATAGGTAAGAAAACACTATTCAATCACTATTAATCAATTTTCAAATTGTGTGAAGTGCAACAGTTTTGAATTTGGTGCATTGCTAGTTGTTGCTTATCTCCATGTCTAGCTCCAGCTAGATAAAATCCACGTCATTCACCTGCACATAGTCACACCAACTGAGATTCAGAAAACAGGTCGTCTCGGAACCACCCTAGGCACTCGAGAATATGCGCTGGGGAGGCCTGGTCAGACTGGCATTTAGGGCAAACAGGGTGAATCTTGCGACCATAGCAAAATGTGAGACACCTCAGATGACCACTGAAAAAGCGGGAGAGAGCTGTCTGAATATGTCTGTCGCAATTGAGAGCAAGAGATCTTCCGGGACGATCCCCACGACACCAAGAGTGAACCAGGAGATTGATCCATGCCTTCTTGTGAAATACCTAACCATTTTTGGCTTATTCAGGGCATCTACGGATTACATACAAAGGATATTATTATTCCAATAAAACTGTTTTTCGAGTGAGTAATTTTTTATTTTATCGGAAATGTTTTCGTTTTTCTGACTTTCATACGAGGGTGCATTGTGCAGGGAACACAATCGCGATCCTTTAACTCGTGAATCCGTCTGTGTTATTAGAGGCAGGGGAAGAGGCAAATGAATAAAGTCGGTGGTTATAAGTGAAGTGTAATTTTATTTATCAAAAGCCGATGACAGAAGATACATATGCATAGTATTTGCATCGGTGTTTCTTACAAAGTTAAAAATAAATCCAGAGAAGTAGATGTAGAAATATACTTCAAGTTAAATTAATGTTGCATAGTCTATATAAGCGATTTGTTTTGAACAATATTGACATTGAATTCACCTGTAAGTCTAATGAGTACATTGGTGTCTGGAATCATATTGAGTACAATTTTACTGATAGAATCTTTCGAAGTTATCACATTCTAAGTCAATATTAACGGTTCAGGCGGCGGCGCACTTGAAGTATTCGGGCGGTTTCTAACGCTCTCTAAATATGATCTTATTGTTCGAAATTGGTCAGTTTAGGCTTTCCTGATTACTTTTTAATTTTCCTTTCCAATGATATACATTCTGTTCATATTTCCCTTACAATTTTATCGACATTATGACAATTTTCTTCTATTCATTACATTTATCAGCTTATAACTTTACAAATCTTATTTAATCGGATAAAATTGCTAAATAATATTTTATATCCTGTTATACTCTACAAATTTATACCAATTTCAACGTCCTATTACTTCGCAATTCATAGCTACACTGCCCAAATGTCTCATGGTGTCGCCATTTTCAATGTTCACGCACAAGCTCTGCCCCTCCACTTCGCTGCACCCCAACTCCTCCCTAATTTAGATGCGGACTTAAACTCTCTATGGAGCATAATTTAAATAATTAGATTATCACTTATAGTTTACAAGATATAAGTACGACTAATTTGGCCATTTTTTGTAGAGGCCCCTACACCAGACAGAATTAAAGACATATTCACTTAAAAAATTAGGGATAAAGATAAAGTTATAAAACAAGTTCATGACCAGTTGAAACGCTTGATTTTCAGTTTCTTGTCCAGGAGAATCCATAACAATATTGTATTTAAATGTACAATTAAACCCTAAAGAATTTTGCAACAATGGTATTTTCCTACAGATAAATCTAATGATGAAACCAAAGAAATGTAGACAGTATGATATCGATTATTTGAAGCATGGAGTTATTCAGTCTCCCACAAATACAAAATTACCCATGTTAGTTTTATAATTTTAATGTCAGGTCGTTTTATTTTTAAACTAACTTTTCGAAATTTTAAAATTACGCAGGTACATATTTTGATCAAATTCAAAAATTGTAAGCACAGCTATATTTTCAATTTATTATTAGTTAAGATAGTTTTTCAGACGGGGCGCCGAAAAAACTGTGTTTGAAAAATGGGGCGTTGAGCCAAAAAAGTTTGGAAAACTTTGCTATAAACCATCACATTTATCAAATCCTTTCCGGGAAAGACAAAATTAATGTCTTGACTAAGTTTTCATACTTTGATGTGTTTGTAAAAACGCTAGGACTGTGGTAAAAGTATTCTTTTGTTGTGCATTAAAATATTTACGCTATAAACACTTGGAATCCGGCTGCATTGCTAAATAATTTATCTTTGCATTTATTTGTAAACTAAGTTCTCTGATACTATATATTGCAAATATACGAAATGCCTGTTATTTTCAAATAAAATAGCTAATTTATGCTTAAAATAGTTATTTCATAAATTAATTTTCCTTGTAACAGTTTAATGATTTAATATTATTACGAAACATGAAAGCGATGATAACCAAGCGATCCCAATAGGCTAATAATTTCCACCGCGCACCATTATATTTCATTGGACTGCTTACTAAATTAAGAAATACAAGTTTTGATAAATGGAATTCCCTTTTCAGGTTCTGAGGGACCATGTTACATCCCCACTAAGCCGGATGGACCGCTCTTCTTCCGAGTGCAGGAAGTCCTTGGACCAACTGCTGGAGCAGGCCCTGTGCGAGCGCAGTCGGGAAGAAGACCAGGTCGAAGTCACCTACGAGCTCACGGATGAGTTTGCCTGCCAGCAACGTGGGGTAAGACTCAAGCCCGAAGAGGCTTCTGTTTCGACAGGCTCCAATGACAGGGATGACAACGAGGAGAATGAAGGTGCACTACTGTTAATACCAATTGTATTGTGTCTGTTTCTCTGTGTCTGCTAGTCTGTCTGTCTCTCTCTGGTCCTGTCGTGTCAGATATTTTTACGATCTTGCGTACCTTGCAAAACAAGGGTTTTGATATTCTGTTTTGTTGGATCCCTAGTCTAGTCAGGTGGGCATAAAAGGTAACTAGCCTGCTGACAGTGCTGCAAAGGTAGCTTCCGTTCCATTACAGCAAGCCGTTCCTCTTAGTGACATCAAGTTGTCCACAAAGGAGTTCATCGCCTCTTTGTGGCAAGAGTCGTGGAACCTGCAAGTCACCAACAAATTGAATTGTATAAAACCCATCATTCATCAGTGACCAGTGTCTCCAATGTGGAGGACGAATGTCAAACTGACCCGCCTTCGCATTGGACACACACACGTTTCACCCATCGTCATCTTTTATTAGGAGAGAGCGCAACCATTTGCAACTCATGCTCTACTCCAATTTCTGTTTATCACATTTTAATTGCCTGTCCTTTTAATCATCAACTTATAAAATTTTTTAAAAGTACGATTTTAAATCTGCGCGATTTGATTGGGGATAATCCCCATTCAAACCTTTTCACGTTTTTACGTTCAATTGGTTTTTTAAACATCATCTAATTTTTTCCATCTTTTAAATTTCACACTCAAAATTTTATACCATATGTATACCTTCAGTTTCATTAGTTATGCTGCAGGCAATCATCTTGTTTTATCATCTGACTTGTTTGAATATTTTTATTTTCATCTTTACATTTTACATGTTTTAAATCTACCTTTTATCTTTGTCTTAGGTTATTTATTTTCAAATATTTTATACTTTTATTGGGTCACATTCCGTTTAGTGTTTGGTGCAGCTTGTCCGCTTTTGAATCTTGCGCCATAAAATCTTAACATCCAATCTAATAATCTTTCTGTCGGTTAGTTTGTCTGTCTATGTTTCTCTCTCTGAGTCTGCCAGTTTATTTGTGTCTCTATCTGTAACGCCGCTTTTAGAAACTTCACAGCAGTCTGCTTGCGGAAGGTAATCAGAAATCTGGAAGATAGAAATGCATCGCAGAAACGGAAATTCAGCAAACTCGAAAAAGTTTACATGTCAAAAAACACCGAATCGTTATTGAATAAGTGAAGTTGTTGAATAAGTTGGTAGGTAGGTATCTTAATTAAATTCGCACTGGAGCAACACAATGGGATATTGGTGATGGTCCGGGATCAAACCCGAAGGGAAAGATCCGAGGAAGACACCACGTAATTTTGAACCATGGTCAGATGACGAGGTCACACCTGAACTCTCCAAACTTCCACACCGCGAGCCAACGTGAGCACATTTGAGGCCACGACAAATTTAAAGTGCACCAGCCCCTTTGTACACGGTCTTTGTTTGGATTCGAACTCGCAACCCTCCGGTTGCTAATCCGTTACCCTTCCAACCGGGATACCGGGGCCCTGAATAAGTTAATGATGCAATTGAAGTGAACATTCAGAAGCTAATTGTGGTTGCAGCTAATGTGTCCACTTTTTTGGCATGCAGTTACTTGAAATGTGAATTAACACCAATGAGAATTATCAAATGTTGCTTTATCTTTTTGGTTAAATTTATTTCCTTGGAAGTATGAAGTAGGCATATCGATGCTTATATTTATTATCCATTTGGGAGAGGCCAAACCCCTCAGAATGAACACAGGACATGAACAAGTGTTCCAAAGACCAGGCGAGGTGCATTGCTGTGTGTCGAGTATTCATCAAGGATACTCGAGGATTCATCAAGGACACACACATAACATTCACCTGTCAGAGACGTTTGTAGGCGCACCGGGTTCCCATTGAAACTAGCCAAACACAAACCACCAAACCATTATAGAGCCACCGCCAGCCTGTTCAATCCCTGTTGATATAAGGGGGCCACGCACGGATCATTCCATCTGTCCGAAACATTTGGAAACGTGACTCGCCAAACCAGATTACTGGTTCTCAGTCATCAAGTATCCAGTGGTGGTGTCCCCAAGCCCAGGTGAGGTGCATAGCTGTGTGTCGAGTATACATCAAGGATACTTGATTATGGCGTTGATCCTAAAGTCCATAACTTTGAAGAAACGTTGCACAGTCCTGCTGTCGTAAGTTACAGGTTTTGCCAGAATTCTTGAAGTCACGGTACAGCCTTGAAATGGTAGTATATGGTAGTAATGGTAGCCTTGAAATGGTATAACCCATCTTACGAGCTCCAATTATTAAACCCTTGGAATTGATCCCGGACCGTCACCAATAGCCCGTTGTCTTGCTCCAGTGTGACGTTAATTAAAATACCTACCGACTATTAAACCGTATTGAAAATCGCTTAAATTGCGATAACTTGCAATTCTAAAGGCAGAAACCGCTCTAGATGCTTCCGCAGATGATTACGGCTTTACATAAGCACTGACAGACGCAACCAATGACGTGCATAGGTGGCGTTGCTATATATTTTGCACAGGCTCGTCTTCACCAGTTATTCTGCCACTTCGTAGTACATTGCTATGCGAATATCGTTTAATTTTGGATCCCTATTTCTCCCTTTAAAGTTTAACAGGAAGTCTCGAAACGTCATGCATAAGTGAATGTCAACAGATTACATCGCAATGAAACTATCATACTTCAAACCGAATACATCCTATTCGAAACAATAAAATATCTTATTTTCGTAAGCACAGAAAACCATTTGCGTTGCCTTCCCACAGAAAACATGAATTTGCTGAACTAATATTAGCTTTCCAATGCAATCTTCCTGACATTTGAACAAAACACTTTAAGGCTTCCTATCTCAATACATCAATAAAAACTTGTGTTTCGTCCCGCATAACAATTTTGAAAAAACGTTTCCATTGAAACGCCGCCATTTCAATTTTGGTATAAAATCCTTTTGTCTGTCGCGTGTGTACATTCCTGCATGAGATTCCGAGTTGAGCGCTATGCCAGTCTTTCATTTTGTTGATACATCTTTTTTCTCTGGGGGCCAAAGACGACTTCTGTTTCGCAATTCCCTGACATTTCTTTATGCAAGTCTGCCTTTCCGATAGTGTTGTGATGCAATGGCTTTTCACAGTGAGGCTTTGAGCTTGTAAGGGGTTTCTTCGTATTTCTTATTTGGTGAGGTCTCCGATGCACAAAGCAATCTGTGGCAAATGAGTTTTTTCTTTCATCTCATATTAGTTCCTATATCAAATCATTAAATTAAGTTGTCTGCTCTTAGAAAGCCGGTAGGTTTTGGGGTTTTATGGCGCAAGGGCCATATTTGGTCATGCTGCAGCAGATACAATAACAAGTAATTGCACGACATACAATATCAAGCAATAGACACACATACAATGAAAGTTTTACTGTCACAGAAGAGAGAAATACACCCAGGGAGGAATGCACCTGGCAGGAAATAGAACCTGCGCCGCCTACTCGAAGGTTGCTAGCGCAGTGGGCATACCCACTGAGCCACGACGGCCCGCTCTTAGAAGGCATTCGTATTGAAAGTACGTTTAGGTTAATGTTGAAAAGTTTAGGTTAGATGAAATGATTGAAAGTACGTTTAGGTTAGATGCCTGTATCAAAAAAATATTAATGCTCCGCCACTGACCCCTACGGCCTACGGTACTAGAAGAGGTGTTGTTTGGGGGTTTTATGGTGCAGGACGATATTTGGCTATGCTGCGCCAGACATAAGACATGTAATATCAAGTAATAGACACGCATACAATGAAAGTTTTACTGACACAGAAGAGAGAAATACACCCAGGGAGGAATGCACCTGACAAGAATCGAGCCTGCGCGGCCTACAACTCGAAGGTTGCTAGCGTAGTGGGCATACCCATTGAGCCACGACGGCAAATGTTAGTTTGAACTTGGTTTTGAAATGGTGTATGGCCAACGGAAATTTTCAGGTGTTTTGCAGCTTTGGTTTCTGAATTGTATCAAGTAGGCTGTTTATTTTGGCTTGCTCAAGTAGAACATCCGACTTATTTGAAACAATGAGATGTAGTCATACTTAAGAATTAATTATTAATTAAGTGATCCAAACTTTGAAAATTGACGGCATTAAAATCATTGTACGTTTCAATCGTAGAGATATCTTTTATTTGTTATACCATCTTTAAGATATCTAATTCGATGTCGATTTTGTTCAAATTATACTTTCTAAATAAGGTAAGACTTTTATGGATATCTTCCTAAACAATATTTCTATAGCCCTGATATTTTGTACCATGTTACTGTTAAGCAACTAAAACAAAATCCATTTAATATATTATTTCAAAAATAGTTTTTAGTATGCAATAATAATTATTAAATTAATGTTTAAAAAAATTATGAATTGGAAACTTTACTATATTTTTATAAGAATCGGCTCAAAAGGACTTCTAATATAACCATGCAAAATTTCAGCTCATTCCGATGGTTAGTTTTGAGTTACATTAAATTTTCCTAATTATGGCGATTTTAGGAGGCTACCAAAAGCTTAAAAACGTCTGACAAATCTCGGATAATAATTCTCGGATCGTTTGTACTTGTACAATAAATATAATTCTCGGATCGTTTGCACGCGCTGACATATACGTTTGAAATAGTGTTCACATTTGAGAGAAATTCGAGTAGTTATAACTATATTTAATCTCGATCTACGAATAGCAATTTTCAATATGGAGATGATCCCAGAAATTGAGAGAAACTTTAGCATTGAATATCTCCGCATATAAAGATAGTAGTCATGAAATTTGATATTTAGACTAATTTAATTATGCAAAATCAAATTGGTATACGTCGTATCAGTATACATATACATACATCGTATTAGTATACATAATTAGTATTAGTCTATTTAGTATACTAATACGTTTGAAATAGTTATTCAAATCTGAAATTCGGGTAGCTATAACTACAATTAATCTCGATCTACGAATAGCGATTTTCTATGTGAGGATAATCCCTGAAATTTTCATCCACTTTAACATTGAATACCTCCCAATATAACGATAGTAAAGTCGTGAAAGTTCATATTTAGACTAATTTAACGATGCAGAATCTAATTAAGGCATCAAAACATGGTATTTCCATTGGAAAACTTTGTTGTTTGTGCAAAATTTGATATGTAGACGTCCCCTGATGCAACTTTTTGCATTTTAATTTGCATTGGACTTTATTCCCTATTGAATGATATCTTTGAATTTGCTTTACTATGAATAGTGCTCGAACTGAAGGGGGTGGTTCGTTTTTTATCCGCGAATGTACTTAGATCAACGGAGATTGGTTAATCTAATTGCCAATCTGTCCAATTGTCGCGAACGCGTTCTATTTCCTTGCAGTGGATACCATCCCACTTTGATTTGTTTGTTAATGAGGTAGCTGATTTGCTGCCTAAAGAGGATTGAGAGAAGATCAGTCCAGTAAATAATGATCTCAGCGCCTCTGAAATTTACTCTTTACACAAGTCTAAAAACCACAAAACATAATCTATTCTCCCCTCATGATTTGGCCGCGGTAGCCCGATTGGAAGAGTTACGGACTAGTAACCGAAGGGTTGCGAGTTCGAATCCAACCAAAGACCGTCGTTGTACAAAGGGGGATGGTGCACGTTAAATCTGTCGTGGCCTCAAATGCCGTTACATTGGTGTTGTTAGCAAGTTTGGAGAGTGGGGTGCCAGCTAAGGTGTGACCTCGTCATCTGACTATGATTCAAAATTACGTGGTGGTGTCCTCCGATCTGATTCGTAATCCTTAGTGGATTGATCCAGGACCGTCGTTATGTTGCTCCAGTGCGACGTTAAATACAATACCTACCTAATTATCCCTTCATGTTTGGTATCCCTTAAAGCGCCCTAGACTGTTACATTTAAAGAATCAAGACTGCACCAGACTGCTTTGTCGAAGGCTTAGAACCCTTCACACAAGATGCTTGAATTTTATTACGGGAATTAAGAATTTTCAAACATGTTCATGTTCCGCAACTATTTTATTAATCAATTACTATTTTTAGAAGTACGCATCACGCATTGGATACTGTTGAAAGCAAGTTCATGATCCTTTTAGATGCGTCAACATTTCATCGCCGAGGGAATTAGAAATTCGATCCACCTTTGGGTTTCTAGCGAAAAAATTTTATCTTCGTGGGTGGTTTGATACACGCATCCAGATGATATCGATCGAAAACGGCTCCCGCTCAATCCGATTTAAAGCATTTCATTTCTTACTTCGTATTCTACTTAGAGTGAAAAGAAATAAATATGGTCTTATATTTCCTTTACTACGCATGAAGTGAAAAGCTGATCACCACAACGGATTCGCAAAACCGTTTTTCGCGTGGGCATGTTCGGAATTTTGACTTCTGAGAAGTCTGCAATCTGAACAAATATCTACAAAGAACCGTCGACATTTAATCCGTTTCCAGTTGATTGAGAGTGGGTAACCAAGAGGACTTTTTGAAATTTGTCTTTGCGAAAACTATCCGGTTTACTAAATTCTTCACTCAAAAGTTGACTAATTGCAAAGCTAAATATCAAAATGGTAATTTTGCTTATTAATTGCATGGCAGCGTAAATACAAACATATCCAAATATTAAGGTAGGTAGTTGAATTAATCTCGCACTGGAGCAACGCAAGAGGATATTGGCGACAGTCTGGGATCAATCCCGAAGGGAAAGATTCGAGAACACCTCGTAATTTTGAATCACGGTTAAATGACGTGGTTAACACCTGAGCTGGCACCCCACTCTCTAAACTTCCACACCACGACAGCGTGAGGACATTTGAGGTCACGGCAGATTTAACATATACCAGCGCCCACGTACACAAAGGTCTTTGGTTGGATCGAGTTTTGATCCCTCACCCCCCCCCCGGTTGCTAATCCGCTGCTCTGCCAACCAGGCTACAGCGGCCCCAAGAATTCAGGATAATATTGAATTCGTATAAAGTAATATAGCATGCTTGACACAGCATTGAATCTGACACAACATCAAGGATCAAACAAGAGCAAAGACGTGTTCTAATGGACGAATGAGACTCTTGACCCCAGGAACTCTTGGAAAGTATAATATACAGAGCAGAAAAAAAAATTTCGCAATCTATAACATGCAAACAATAACAAGCTACCTATAACAACTGAAACCTATAACATGTTCACCATAAGCATTTTGTTTTCATTTCTTTATATTTCAGTCGTACCAAGAGGCGTGTCGGTGCTCTCATTTGTTCCACCTTGCTTATGGAATATTCATTTGTCATTTGAGGTACGTCTGTGCAAGGTACTTGGCTTGAAATTCATCTCGTTATTCTAAATTTTTGGATTATTTTTAATTTTTGGATATGTGTGTATGTTGAGGTATTCTCTCAACTATTTTACTGTAAGTACGATAATAATGGCATGCCATTCATTTTGCAAACTTGAAGCGAGATTAAAAAGATGATAGTCATTGAGTAAAATTTACTATCCCTCCAATCACATATAGATCTATTTTTAATTCTTCTTCTCGTTGGTCTCAGATTATTTCCATATTTGTTTTGTCCATTTTAATCCTTCTCATGTTGATCAACATGCTTTAAATATTTAAATTAAAAATTTGCTGATTTAATTCTCATTTTATCTTTACACTGGTTTTGTTATTTTATTTCGCGTTCGGCTGTTTTTGGACCTTGATCCATAGAACCCAAACATTCATCCATCCTCTCACTCCAATTAAGTTCAGTGATATTTAATTGAGTAAAGATCAGGACACTGAGAAGGCCAGTTCAATAATGCCGCTACATTATCAGGAAATCAGTCTTCTGCATACGCCGCAAAATGCAACAAGGGGCTATTCCTATCAGTTTGTAAAATTTAACTGTTCCAGAAAACTACTACAACAATAGCACAACTTATACATGTTACTGCAACATCTGGGATTTCAAGGTAAAAATGTAAATACATAGTGAATCACTTCCCAGTCAGAAAAGGGAAGTATCGTTCTAAAATTAGAAACTGTCATTACTATAGAACAACTAAAGTCCATGATATGCCGAACAAGTAATGAGTCGTATCTAGTCTCAACGATCCATATATAAGATTATTCAACCTCTTATGTATTTCAATGTTGAAACGATAAAAAAAATGCGACAAAAACATTCACTCGACTATCACAATACCAAACAAGTTCAGATTGGATGTGTGAAAAACATGGTTCGCCACTCCAAACAATAATCTAGAACAACCAATCCAAAAGGAGCTTCGAATTGAAAGTGGTGAGGTGAGACTTGTGTGCTACTGTCTACTTTAATTACCCACACTGTTAAACTTTGTGCGAATAGATAGGATACTAACAGCTACTCGAAGCATTTCCTTCATTATCTCCAAGGTTTTCGAGTAGTAATGGAAATAGTACATGAAAAACAGATTTCTCAACAGATCTTGACAGAGCTTATCAGGATTCCCGTCAGTTAGCGTAGTCTGCCCAAACATTTTTTGCTGTAGTTGTAGGAATTCTGGATTGAATTTTGGGGATTTATGGCGCAAGGTTTAAATGCGGACAAGCTGCGCCAAAAGCAAGACAGATTATGATCCAATAAAAGCATAAAATATTTAAAAATTTAAATAGTCTAAGATAAAAGGTGATTTAAAACATGTAAAATGTATAGATGAGAATAAAAGTATTCAAACAATAGTCAGATAATAAAACAAGATTATCGTCTGCAGCGGAATTAATGATGAATAATTTAATTTACAGATGTATAAAATTTTGAGTGTGAGATTTAAAAGATGGAAAAAATTCAATGAGGTTTAAAAAACCAACTGATTTAAAAACGCGAAAAGGTTTGAATGGGGATTTTAACCAATCAAATCTAGTAGATTTAAAATTGTGCTTTTAAAAAATGTCATACGTTGATGATGAAAAACAGGACAGGCAATTAAAATGTGATTAACAGAAAATGGAGTAGAGCATGAGTTGCAAATGGGTGTGCTCTCCTAATAAAAGATGACGATGGGTGAAACGTGTGTCCGATGCGAAGGCGGGTCAGTTTGATATCCGTCCTCCGCACTGGAGACACTGGCCACCGATGAATGATGGGTTTTATACAATTCAATTTGTTGGTGACTTGCAGGTTCCACGACTCTTGCCACAAAGAGGCGATGAACTCCTTTGTGGAAGCCTCGATTTCACATGAATTCTGGAATATCTACCATAACTGTACTGCTTTGTATCGAAACATTACCCGAAATATTCCAGGACCAGACCAAATTCAAAAAATCAGAAATTCATATCTAAGTACCATTTAAAACATGATGGACATTTCAGTCTTATATACTTGACTCCATATTGAGCCCTTTTTTTTGCAGACATTCGTTGCATTTAAGCTCATTTTCGGTTGCGTCCGAATATATTTATTTTTAATACATTGTATAACCTTGATAATACTTATAACATTCACATGCATAAACATTCTTACAGTGAGGAACTTTATTATTTTCTAACATAAAATCATTTTTTACATCGTGAAAAGTTCTAAGCTTATTTCAAGTCTACTGAACACTATAATATCTGAATATTATATTTAAGTACATGCCGCCTACCTGGTACAGGGGTCACAGCGTTTGTCTGCCATCCAGTAAGTTGGTTGGGTTTTAAAGGCCATTTTGGCAAGCTGTACCAAACATAAGACAAACAACTTGAAGTAATGGATTCACTCATACAAGGAAGGTTTTACTGACAAAAAAGAAAATTACACCGAGGAATCAAAACTGCGCCCCCTGCAACACAATTCGCAGGTTGCTTGCGCAGTATGCAAACCCACTGAGCCACGGCAGCCCCGTAGGTCCTGGATGAATTGACGTCTCAGTGGTTGCAAAACAACGGGCTATTGGTGACGATCCTGGATCAATCCCGAAGGGACAGATCGAGGACAGCTCGTAATTTTGAATCACGGTCAGATGACGAAATCAACACGTGAGCTGGCACCCCATTCTCCAAACGCCAACGTGAGGAAATTTGAGGCCACGATAGATTTAACCCATTAACGGCCAACGTCCCTTTTTTGGGACGCATATTTATATGGCTTTAAAACCATGGTCATTGTAAATAAGTTATTATTCTTTTACTCAGCAGATTATTTATTATCTATTCTAACTATAATATAAAAATAGATCCAAATCGTTACAAATTAAAAATTAAATAATTAAGAAATTCATACAGTACCCTTCTAAAGACTGTAGAAGATAGGAACAATCAATATTTTTCAAATAAACATCATAGTTGAATTCAGGCCCTTAGTGGATTAAAGTGCACCAACCCCCCACGAAAACGACGGTCTTTGGTTGGATCGGGTTTCGAACTCGCAGCCCTCTGGTTGCTAATCTGCTACTCTTCCAACCAGGCTACCACGGTCCTTCCCCTGTTAATATTAACTGTGAGTGTCCATTGGGTGTTCCCTCAAATAGCGGCCAGTTCGTCCCATTTAGTGCCAAATCCCTAAGAGCTCAGGGGTCGGGCATTAACAAAGTATTTAAGTTCGTAAATAATATATAACGCGTCTTATCTAAGTTGAAATTTCCAACTTTATTTGTAGTGAAGTTCCAAATTATTCAAGGGGCCGTCGTGGCTCAGTGGGTGTGTCCACTGCTCTAGCAACCTTCGAGTTGTAGGCGGCGCAGGTTCGATTCCTGCCAGGTGCACTCCTCCCTGGGCGTATTTCTCTCTTCTGTGCAGTAAAACTCATTGTGTGTGTCTAAACACAATGAGTTTTGGGACACCCTACATATAGATATATGTATATAGATAGATAGATAGGTATAAATATATATATATATATATATATGGTGCCCAAAAAGGTTGTTACGCAATTTATCTTTTTACCATTTGGAGATAGGTAGGAAATGTAAATTGCAAAAGTACACCAAATAAGGTGATAAGTAATTAAGATATGTGAATAAAATTATCGCATGATAACAACTTAAGAGGATACAGTTTTTTTTAATTTATATACAACCCCTCTAGATAAAAATCCGAGATAGCAAAAATGTTCCTTACCTGTATCCCTATCGTTAGTAAAAAACCATATTTCTGTATGTTGAATAGTAACGGAGATACAAGAGTTTCCATTTTAAGGGGGCCGTATCTAATTTAGAACGATGGCCAAAAATGAAGAGCGAAGTTCTGCATTGCTGCAGATGGAAAACATTTTGAACATGCGTTGTAAATTTCCTTTATTTTTATTTAAATCATTTTTTGTACAATATTTTTATTAAAGATTACATTGTCTACTATTATTCATTGCGATTTTCATCTGCAGTTGTAATACTACATTACTTTGCACAATGTTGCACTTTCTGACCGAAAAAAATGCTTTTTAGCATAATATATACGGTCCCTAATTTGACTGCTTGAACAGCTGTGCACAAGTGTTATAAGTCAACTGTTTTGCGTCATTATGCCTCCGTTACTGTTCAATCTACAGAAATGCAGTTTTCTGCTAACGATAAGGATGCAGTTAAGGAACATTTTTGCTATCTCGGATTTTTATCTAGAGGGGTCGTGTACAAATTAATAACTGAATCCGCTTAAATTGTTATCACGTGATAATTTTATTCACATATCTTAATTACTTACCTTATTTGGTGTACTTTTGCAATTTACATTGCCTACCTATTCCAAATGGTAAAAAGATAAATTGCGTAACCTTTTTGGGATACCCTGTATATATATGAAACGATACCTAAAACTGACCCCCTAAGTGCAATTCTCACTACAGATAAATCCCTTAGCGGTCCCCTTTTCTCTCAGTCTTTGTCCTCCCTATCCAAGTGGTCCATATATATTGCCACCCCCCTTTCACCTTTGAACTCAAGCCGTCTCGTTAACTTGAACCTCCCACGAACTCTCCTGCTTTCAAATCGCATATGTAAGATCACATTCCTCATTCATTAAACCACTGATTTCTACCAATGAACTTTCTTGTTAGATATCCTGGTCCAATACCACTAATCCTAATCCCTCTAGCGAGATCATTGAAAACTATTCATTCTTTCACGAGCCTCTTGGGCTAAGGAGTCCTCAGAGCCGTTCCAAACTCCAAAACCTCAACAACCTCCTCGCCTTATGATATAACTACTCGCCTATTGAAGTAATAAAGAATTGTTATAGAGCTTTCTGCCTCTCCATTTGCGGAACTATCATTATTCAATACAAGTGGACCATTCTCTCCGGTTGCCTTACACCACTCTCGTCACGACTACAGGCTTATAATTTCTGTTATTATGGCAGATGTTAAAAGTTTACGAGACAGATTGAGTTCAAAGGTGAAAGGGGTGGCAAGATATATTGACCACTTAGATAGGGAGGACAAAGACTAGGAAAAGGGAACCGCTAAGGGACTTATTTGTAGTGAGAATTGCACTTAGGGGGTCAGTTTTAGGTATCGTTTCATATATATATATACATTAGCATTCGGATCGAAACAGAAAACTTTCGGAAAGGCATTTTCGCTCAATGAATTTTGAATGAAATTCTTCCGACTCGAATTCTTTTCCTACAAAATTCCGGAGCGAATCTATTCTGCAATCAGCGTAGCCGGCGGCTCCGAGACTCACAATCCAATCTGCCAAAGTTTCGGCTTCTTTCAGGCAAAGGCACTCGTGCCTCAACTTGCTCAAGGGAATAGGATTCTCTTCTGATCACCTTTATCGGGGAAAATCTCAAAAACTTTTCTTTTCATAGTTGCACTCCTGGGTATTTTAGATTTCATGCGAAAGACCATGCTGTGATTTCGAAACTCATATCGAAAGTAATATTTTTCCCTCGATAGATAATATCCATTTTTTAATTCTGGGAGCATATGAAAAACGATTCCGCAGACTTCTTACTATATGTTCATCCTTATCCGTGAAATTTGAAAGGCGGTTTGGAAATTTCGGGGAAATGCATGATGAAAGAAGCTATTTTTTAAGAATAGAATATTGTATATTCATTTCAATAAATATATTTTTGAATACGAACAGTAAGAATATACGATAAATGTTAAGTTCGAAAAATGTTATTAAAGTTCACTTTAGTTTTAAACAAGAAACCTTTCAAACGATTCGAACATTGACTCGCACAAGCATTTCATTCCAGAATCTTGGCAACATAAAATACGTATCGTAAGTCTTATTGAATGCTTTTAAGACCGAGAGGCACATTTTGAGTCATAAAGAATTTATAAAACAATTTAAAGCAGAAAGTGCAGTTCAATAAAAATTTCCAATAGATCTTGGAAAGAAAAGTCTGAATTATTCTATTTATTTTTGCAAAAGAGAACTGTCAAAAATTTTGTTAGATTTACTGAGAAAATATTTCAGTGTGCGTCTTGGAAGGAAAAATCTAAATTATTCTATTTACTTTTGTAAAAAGAATAATTTTAGCAATTGTTACATTTCTTATGTTTACTGAGACAAATTTTCAATGCGTCTTGGAGGAAATCTTTAAACTTATCTGTTTACTTTTGTGAAAAAGAACAATTTCAACAATTTTGTTATATTTCTTATATTTACAGAGAAAAGTCGTCATTTAAAGTAACTTAAATATCGAGATATAAAATTTTATTATTTAAATGTAGTCTCATACTATTACGGGGAATCTAGTATTATTAGTATTTCCATCAAATATTCTAAAACTGAAGTTTACAAACAATTGTTATCATGAATACCAGTAGCCCTCGGGGGCACATCTCCTTTATTTGTGCACGGGCTTCATGGACCCGAGGTACCCGAGTGATCTTTTCTTTTCCCATGGGGTTTACTATCTTTTAGTAAACACGGGGGCTCGCTCTCGGGATACCCAAGAGATCTTTATCTGCTATCATCGCCACTACTCTGTTTCCCAATAGTTTTTTTTCTCGCTTTCACGACATTTTTTACTTGACGTTGTTTAGTGTTTGGCGCAGTATGGCCAAACATGGTCCTTGCGCCATAAAACCCCAAAACAACCAACCATTTAACACCGCTTCTCATCCTTTGGTTGAGACCTTTTTGTTCGATTACCAATTTTATTAGGGCATCTGCTTTCCAATTTTACCTTAAAATAAAGTAAGTTACGAATATCCATAAAATTGGATTTGGAGAGAGTTCGGAACAAATTATTGAGAGTGTCCTCCAACCACCTGATCCGTCTAAGAGAAAACGCTGTGACTGCTTTTGAACTAGCGACGGGACATTGATTGCCTATAGCTGTCCATTTAAATAGACCTCAAATTTTGAACAGTCCGATGTGTCCCCTCTGAATCAGCGGTGAGTTGATGAATGTTGACCATCTCCTCATCTGTCTGTGCTTGATTGGACGAATTATTTGCTCCCGTTATTGGTAGACTTTTGTCCACATAATTACTTTCCTGTACAGTTTTATTCTGATGGTTTAAGGGCCGTGGTAGCCCGATTGGAAGAGTAACGGATTAGCAACCGGAGTGTTGCGAGTTCGAATACAACCAAAGACCGTCGTGTGCAAAGGGGGCTGGTGCACGTTAAATCTGTCGTGGCCTCAAATATCCTCACGTTGGCGTGGTGTATAAGTTTGGAGAGTGGGGTGCCAGCTCAAGTGTGACCTCGTCATCTGACAGTGGTTCAAAATTAAGTGGTGTTTTCCTCGGATCTTTCCCTTCGGGTTTGATCCCGAACCGTCGACAACAGCCCGTTGTGTTTGTTGCTCCAGTGCGACGTTAACTAAAATAGCTACCTATCTGATGGTTTAATATATCATATTCTTTTGTACTGTGTTCTTTATTTTCCTGCTGTGCCTTCTATTGCGTATTGAAACTAAGGATATTTGTATTGCCTGTTGTATTTGAAGTAAAAAAAATTTCAAATAAGGTCTTAAAGTATGTTTTCTTTCTAAAAACTTCTTTAATCTTATAATCCAAGAAGGGATTAGGGCGCATTATTTTTCAATGGATATCTGGACATTGCAATATTTTTGGGAATGGACATCAGATCTTGCCAAAAAAAAGGGACCACCTTACTGCAACAGTCAGGTTCTAAACTATCCGTGAGACATCTAGTGACTTCTAACTACTACCAACGAGAACATCAAGGTAGAATATCTACAAAACACTGGACTAGTCTTGAAGACAAACCATGGCGTGATACGGTGGTGACCTTTCGATTTATAACTAGGCATGATTGTCTTGCCACCCATTTGCATAGAATTGAAATAGTCTCACAGCCTTTCTGCCCGCTTTGTAAACAGTCTGACAATTTGGTTGATTGGTTTTGGGTTCCATGGTGCAAGGGCTATATTTAGCTAAGCTTCGCCAAATACAAAACAGACAATGCCAAGTAATTGTGAAAAGAAAGGATGTAGAGGAGAAAGATCGCTTGGGCATCCTGGGGTCGCGATACCCATTTTTATCATAGGCAGCAAGCCCCATGGAAAAATAATAGATCACTAGATATCTCGGGTTTGCGAAACCCGAACACACCTAAAGAAGATGTGGTCCCGAGAGGCCTGACCCTATCGACAGATCCCACCTGTTTCGCTGCAAAGCAATTCATGGGGCAAGACTCTTGCGATTTATCGATACTGGCCAGCGAGAACTTTTAGGGAGATGATTATATTTGCTTTTTCGTACTCGTCTGTGCTGTATTGTAGTTTTGTAATGTACTAGTTTGTGTTGTAATGTTGTATTTCTTCTGTCTGAATCTGGCATTGGAATAAAAAAAAAGATTGAGGGCCTATTGGGACAATATTAAAATTATAGTTCTTTTTTTTTCAGAGACCCTTGGGTCCGTTCAAATGGAGAGAAAAGTAATGAAAAATACGATCCTGCAGAGCATCACCATAGTATTCTACTCTAGCGGTTTCGCCGCCCTGCAAAGTCTCCAAAGTTCCGTGTTCCCGGCCATTGGCCTGCAATCCCTGAGCGTTCTCTACCTCTTAGCCACACTCTCCCTCATCTGTGCCCCCGTCATCGTGCAAAAAATAGGCATCAAATGGACCATCACCATAGTATCAGTGCTAGAAATGCTCTACGTCCTCATGTTCCACTACTACCACCCCGCTGCTTGGATTACCTGTGCCATCCTCCTGGGAATCGGCTTCGGCCCAATGGTCCGAGCCCAGAAGACCTACCTCGCCAGGAACATATCCAGACTCTCGTACATGACACAGGCCATGAGGAACAAGATCCAGCAACGCTACTTGAGGTTCTTTTTCACCATTTCCAAGTCGTACTATTTTTGGGGACACTTCATAGCCACCTTTATTTTAGAGTTTTCTGGCGACGACGCCAATTCTGGCGGAACGACGCCAAACACCACCGTCACTGTCGTCCGCCATGCGGAGCTGTGTTACGAGAGACTGTGCCAGAGAGGAATATACCCGATGGAACTGGACGCCAAGGACCAGGTTTCTTTCTCCAGTACCATGTCGCCCAGCGTGACGAGACTTTTCGTGTACGTTTTCGTTCCGTGCGTCGCGGTCGGACTTTTTATCGCGGTAGTCTTCTTAGAGAAAATTGAAGTTCTTCAGGAGCAGGATCCCTTGGAGAGGTCGTTGTTTCACCAGACGTTGAGGCAGATTAGACTCATTTTGGTGGATAAAAACGTGCGGCTGGTGTTACCGATGCTCATTTTCATTGGAATAGAGCAAGCTTTCCTGTTCGGGGACTTCTCACGAGTACGTATTGTTCTTGGTCTTAAATTAAGCTAACTTAAATTTCCGATGCGGATTCGATAAAAAAAATTGGTAGGTTGTGACAAGGACACAAACGACAATTTTGATGTGAATATTCGGGCCTGATGTCGGATTGTGGAATGAATGAAGCCGACATAAGAAGTTTCAACGATTGTTTATCGTGAATATTCAACAATCAGTTTACAGTTTGAATGATTAAATTTCAGTTTTCACATTAATATTGAAAAATAATTTAATTTTATTTATTAAAGCATATGAGAGCGTAGTTTGGTAGCTTTCTAATGGCACCACTTACGCAGTCCTTACTCCACGCAATCTAAAGTTACACTGGCCCAAAGCTCGCCAAGCACCGTAGAATTTCAACATATTGCAGGCCCCCTCCCCACGCTCAGTGTGCATGCGCACTCGGTTCGAAGTTCCTGCCAAATACGGACTTTCTTTGTCTACACGACGCTATGTCTATCTTCTAGATGTTTCTTCTAGTTCCGAGATCATAAGACAAAACAGTCGTAACGCTTTTTGTAACGCTCGACTTTTCATGCATGCCTCCAGAACTGTTCCGATTTCAACGACGCATTCACGTCAAAAGGCATCAATCCTACGTACTACCGTAGGTAATTAATTCTCCAGTATATGCATTGCTTCATTCAAATAAAACGGGTCCCAATACCAACCAAACACCGTAGTGTTCGTAGGCGTTGATACACGTTAAATCTGCCTGGTCTTAATTGTTCTCTGGCGTGGTGTAGAAGTTTGGAGAATGAGGTACGCCCGCTCAGGTGTTGACCTCGTCATCTTAACGTGGTTCAACATTACTAGGTGTTGTCCTTTGATTTTACCCTTGGGGATTGATCCCGGACCCCGTCTTCAATACCCCTTTGTGTTGCTCCAGTGCGACGTAAGTTCAACTTCGTACTTTCCATTCAAATAAACGTTTAAGTACTAACAGGGGTGGAGTATTAATAACACTATTGTGAAATAATCTTAATTTTCATCTTGGTGTTATGGAAGTTAGTCAGCTGTATGGAATCGACATTTTGTTATTAATTGTTTTAAGTTAGATTTAAATTTAAATAACAAATGTATATTTTAGAACTAATCAAAAGCCATACTTTTGCATAAGAAAAATAACAACTTTTGAGGAAGTTCCCCTACTTGGAATCTAACGTTCCAATTTTTTTAACTTAAAAATGAACCGTTACACGAAATAAAATTTAAGGAACAAAGTTTAACATCTAAAGCAATGTGTTTTGTTTGAGAGAATTGCAAAAACAAAGAATTAGTTTTTTATTAGAACAAGTGTTCCTCTGCGGAATTTAATGGGAGGTAGGTAATTCAATTTACGTCGCACTTGAGGAACACAATGAGCTATTGGAGACGGCCCGGGATCAATCCTGAAGGGAAAGACTCGATGACAAGAACTCGTAATTTTGAACCACGGTCAGGTAACGAGGTAAACACCTCGTAATTCCAAACCATAGTAAGATGACGAAGTCAATATCTGAGCTGGCATCCCACTCTCCAAATTTCCAGATAACGCCAACGTGAGGGCATTTGAGGCCACCACCGATCTAATGTACTGCAGCCCCACATACGGTCTTTGGTTGGATCTAGTATCGTACTTGCAACCCCCTAATTGCTAATCCGTGACTTCCCACCGTGTTACTTAATGGGAAGTAAGAAACACAAAATTGAACTGTATTCACATAGAAATTTATGTAAACCAACGCCAAAGTACACCATAGACCAAAGTGCACTACACAGCAGAAATAAAAGACAGCAAGTATTCGCACAACATTTTTATACGACAGCACAGCCTATTATCAGTTAAGACAATCTTTAAGTCAAAAATAAAAATTATTAACATTTTGATAAGGGTATATTTTCTTTCAAACCAATATGACAATTTATTTCTCATCATCATGAAATTAATCATTTAGTGCCAAAAATGCCTTTCCTAAAAATGTCAGTTAATGAGTTTCTGCTCTAAGCTGACGATATAAGTAAATACAATCCCTTTAACTCTTTGGGGTTAGGGGGTTAAAAACTGTCCCATCTTTGGCTTAGCTTTTTATGCATGATGCGATATTGTTTAACCCACTTCAATTACTCAGTCATACAGTTTAATATTTTATTTAAAGTTTTTCATTGAGTTGGCAATGCTATGAACGAACGCTAAATGTGTAAATAACTGAAAACAAAACTTTCCACATGTCAAAACGCATTAGTAAGTTGTTGACACTGTTGTGATGGATCGATAACAGGGAAATTTATCTTTTATCCAACTAAGATGATCCAAATCTGGTGGGAACAGTACAGGGAAAAGATAAAAATGGGGATAAAATTTCAGTTGCTTGTCCCTCGTTAATTATTGTTATAATGCGAACATGAATGCAGTGGATAAATTTGACCAGCAATTGGTTAATTATATACTTGCCCGACGTAGTAAAAATGGTGTCACTTCATACTATTCTTTTTTGGATGCAGCTGTTGTTTAATTCATATATTATTTATAAACAATTGGGTCAAAACATAGAGCTGAAACTTTTCAAGGGGCAGTGCGCTGAAGGGTTTATTGCCCAGACTTTAATTGATAAAAATGCACCATCGACATCTGCACTTCCACAGCAGATAAAAATAATCTAAAATTTCATGGGAAATACTAGGAAAAGATTCGAAACATCTACCAAAACGTACTACGCGGAGACGATGTGCATTCTGCAGCAGTAAAAAAAAAGAAGTTCCACTTCATGGTGCTACTGTCTGCAAAGTGCCACTTTGTTTTGGAAAAAGATGTTTCAATGACTTTCACTTAAAAATTAGTTGAATGGTGGGGTTATTTAAGTCCCCCACTTTGTAATAGAGGATTTATTGAAATGGGTTTTTTCCAGTTTTGAGTAATATTTTATGTTAAATAATTTATATGAACTTTTTTCCCATTTTATATTAAAATAAATTCTGTGCAACTTGGGTTTTTCCTTTAAAATCGTGTGCCTCAAAGAGTTCAACTCATTCAATGCATTACTTTGTTGTTATACCAGAGCACACAAACTAACGTCTCGTTTTCTTCTCCCGAAGGCTTACATCAGTTGCGCGTTAGGCGTGGAGTCCGTCGCCTTCACCATGATGTACATGGGAGGCGCCCACACCATGGGCTCCATCGCAGTCTACCTCTTCTCCCATCACTTCCAGCGGCCCATCATCATGGCCGGCGGCTTGGTCTGTCAGTCCGGCCTCCTCATGGTCCTGTGGCTGTGGACACCCGTCAGAGACGACGCGGCAGTCTTCTACGTCATCGCGGGAGGCTGGGGACTCTGCAACGCCATATGGGAGACTTTGACTATAAGTAAGACATCTACTTCAATAAGTAAATATAGGTATTGGTATTGGTATTGGTATTTTCAATTAACGTCACACTGGAGCAACACAACGAAGTAAATATAGGATTAACTACCTAAAAATTATTAAAATCATCTAAAAAGAAAAATGACATGAAATATTAGATTTGCAATTTTTTATTACCCGTCCTGGTGATTGTCTTGACGAAGTATCTCGTCATTCACCAAAACTGATCAGATCTTGGACGAGATATCTCGTCAACTGAAAAACTGACCAGGTCTTGATCTCGTCACCAATAAAAAGCGGCGATATCTTCATCATTCGGAATTCAATCGGCGTTCTTGGGGACGAGATATCTCATTAGTAAGTTGGACAGACCTTGACGGACGAGATATCTCGTCGTAACCATTTGGAGGGTTAAAGGAATAGATGCATAGAAGCAACAGCAAAAGAAAAATCTAAGCAACCCTAAAATGACAAAGATACAACTTAGGGATATAAATAACACTTTAAACGGGGCCGCGGTAGCCCAGTTGGAAGAGTAACGGACTAGAACCGGAGGATTGAGAGTTTGAATCCAACCAAAGACCTTCGTGTACAAAGGGGTTGGTGCAGGTTAAATCTGTCGTGGCCTCAAATGTCCTCCCGTTTCCGTGGTGTGTAAGTTTGGAGAGTGGGGTGCCAGCTCAGGTGTTCCCTTGTCATCTGATCGTGGTTCAAAATTACGTGGTGTGGTCCTAGGATCTTTCCCTTTATGATTGACCCCGTACCATCACCAATAGCCCGTTGTGTTGCTCCAGTGCGACGTTAATTAAAATACCTGCCTACCAACAATTATTTTTAATTTACACTCACAACAAAATATTTTACTGTACCTTATTCCAAAATATGCATGAAATATAAATTAAAGAATACAAAATTGATTTTTACATGAACAATAACTTAAAAATTCAACTTTTTTTAGTGTTTAAATATTTTAAAATTTCTTCTGCAAATGTTGACTTGTTTTTTTTTACTTTTCTTGAAGCGTTTCCCATAATTTTCTGCATGGCTATTCAATATTTATTTTGTACAAATATTTTTATATCAAACATTGAAAAGCAATCATAATTGATTTTATCAAATCTTTAGATTCTTATCCCGGGTACAAAATTGTCAAATATATCATGAAAAGTAATAAAAATTTCACAGCTGTCTATCAACCAAAAAAAGCCTTTCCATCTTTAATACTTTGTAGTCATGGAAAACAGAAAGCTGAGAAAATGGACTTCATAGTTTAAAAAGGAGTCTAACTCATAGCATATTCGATGGGAAAACTTTAATAACTCATTAAATAATGTAGCTACATATATAAAATTTTGCAGATCTATTCTTTAAAGCTGTACAATTATTATGAAATCACAAAAATTCTATATTTTTGGTCATTCTTAAGGTACTATGTCCCTTTAAAAATAGAGTTAATAACAATTTCTTTTCCAAGACGGAAGTGTATTTTGTTAATGAAAAGTTGGCCCTATGAAAGAGAAAGAAAGAATACAAATACAATTTACATTTTCTGACAGTTCCTGTGTCAAATTGTTCGAGATCAATTAGTTTGAATTTAACTTACAAAAATGTTTAATTTTTAGTTTACATATTTGTATTTCATCAAAGATCTTTAACCCTTTAAGTGGTTTCAACGAGATATCTCGTCCATCTAGATCTGACCAATTTGACTAAACGAGAGGTATCTCGCCATCAATATATTACACATTTTTTCGCCGACCTTCTAATGAAATACACCTTCTGTAATAGAATATAGAAATAGTAAATAAAGAAAGATAACTTCTCCTCGGCTTACAACCTATGACCATCCGCAATTACGACCACAAAAAATAAATAAATAAAAATAGTAAATAAAGAAAGATAACTGCATTGGTAGGGTAGAAAAGATACAATAGGGTACATATTATGTATATTTCACATTATATACTACAATTATACGTACATAGATTGAATGAATTTTTGTGTTTTATGTACAATTTTTATAACCCGTTTGAATGAAAATAGTGTTGAAAAATATAAATCCGACTTACGACCAGTTCGACTTACGACCTGTCAGTCGGAACGGAACTCGGTCATAAATCGAGGAGACCCTGTAGACGGAGCATGTGCTCTCAGCTTTACGTTATTTCTTCCGGTCTCTCGGTTTGAAGATCTGTCACGTGGTTATGGGGAAAAGAATGAATCCTAAATTATTGATTGGTTAAAGTGATTACCCACCATGATCAAAAACGCTAGTCTGCGCATCAATAGCCAATCGGCTAAGCCGGTTCGTAAGCCCACGTGATTTACTCTTCTGAGATCTCAGGTCAGTGACTCCGCCCTTCATACTCTGGCTATATCATTAGAAGGTCGATATTTTTTTCATGATGACGAAATCAAGATCTGGTCAGGGTTTTTTTCAAATGACGAGATATCTCGTCCATCAAGGTCTGATCAGTTTTGCTAGTGACAAGATACCTCGTAGAGACAGTCACCAGGAGGGTTAAAGAAACCATCCCTTTTCAGTCTCCTGAAATTTCTTCGACAAGGATGAAAAATGTTTTTTTGGAAGTTCATCCCAAAATGCCTTTTGCTTGAAAACGTCTCAAAAATAAACTCAAAAATAACGAAAAAAAGACCTTAAAATGACTGATAAAACTGAAAAAATTCCCTCTTGCGTAAAAGTTATAAAAAATGCAAACAGATGCCCTGAAAAAGTATTTAAATCAGCTTTGATATTATGAAATACATTTCTAGTTTACTCCAATACTCTTGCACAAAAAAGATGCAAAATCATCAAAATCTTAATAATTTATGTTACAACAATAAAGCTGTAACCCTTTAGGAAAACCTATACTACCGATAATTATCAAGATTTGTTCTGACACATAAAGTTCGTGGAGCACTCACATGACATTAACTTTTTCAATGCTCATTTCCGGGTGACGTTGGGCACAGTAGCCATGTTGGAAGAGTAACGGACAAGCAAACGGAGATTGCGAGTTAGAATTCAACCAAAGACCGTCTTATACAAAGGGGCTGGTGCACTTTAAATCTGTCGTGGCCTCAAATGTCCTCACGCTGGCGTGGTGTGAAAGTTCGGAGACTGGGGTGCCAGCTCAGGTGCGACCTCGTCATCTGACAATGGTTCAAAATTACGTGGTGTTGTCCTCGGATGGGGATTCCCTTGGGGATTGATCTCGGACCGTCGCCAACAGTCCGTTGTGTTGCTCCAGTTGCGTTGAACAAAGTTCAACGCAAGGCTGGGGCCACCGTAGCCGGTTGGAAAAGTAAGGGATTAGCAATCGGAGGATTACGAGTTCGAAACTCGGTCCAACCAAAGACCGTCGTGTACACGGGGTCTGGTGCACGTTAAGTCTAGCGTGGTGTGGAAGTTTGGAGACTGGGGTGCCAGCTCAGGTGTGACCTCGTCATCTGACAGTGGATCAAAATTGCGTGGTATTGTCTTCGGATATTTCTCTTAGGGATTGATCCCGGACCGTCACCAATAGCCCGGTGTGTTGCTTCGGTGCGACGTTAATTAATCACAACTACCATCGACGTAGTCGAAAAATTCTAACTGAAGAGAAATTCTAAAGATATTTTTTAATTTTGCCACACCTGGCATCCAAAGAATAAAACAAAATTAATTAAGATGCAAGCAAATCTTAATTCTCCGCCAGTCAAGATATCAATATGCGAGCGCAGTTGTCTCGCATGCACGCACAGATAATTTGAAAGTTAAGCTGTCGAAAAGGAACCCGTGTATTAATTTGTAATAATTATTTCTGTTTTATTTTGTAGATTTGCATTAAATAAATGGTATCAACATTCTTTACTCCATGCTTGGTAAGAGGGCCGTGGTAACCCGGTTGTAAGAGTATCGGATTAGCAACCGGAGGGTTGCGAGTTCGAATCCAACCAAAGACCGTATGACAAAGGTTGTTGGTGCACGTTAATTCTGTCGTGGCCTCAAATGTCCTCACGTTCAAAATTGCGCTGTGTTTTCTTTGAATCTTCTCTTCGGGATTGATCCCGGACCGTCGCCAATAGCCAGTTGTTTTGCTCCAGTGCGACGTTAATTAAAATACCTACTTACCATACTTGGTAGCTTGTTCAGTTGGGTTTCATGGCACAAGGACCAAAAGTGGACACTCTGCAACAAATCTTAACTCCATGATGGATTAATATAAAGAAATTATTCCAAAATGGTAGTATTTTATTTTACACTGAATATATTTAGCCCTCTGAAGAGTTCACACGTATATATCCACAACCTGAATTTTGTTTTCCTGTATGACTTTTAACCAGTTCCCACTTTGACCAATAATCAAACCAAGAATCTTTTCAACCAATACATGTGGTTAACTAAGTCATAAAGTGGTGGAGGGAAAGCAATACTACACTACTAGGAAATCTCGTGAGGAATCATCAAAGTGTTAATAAAAGGGTTATAATTTTATAATAATCACGAAATTATGGTGTTTTGATTTCTTTGGAGAAAATGAACATCGACCCTCTAAATCCGCCACACTATACGATTCTGTGACATTACCATATATATGTCCCTACTGCTTTTCTTACTCGTACTTCTCCAGTCCATCGGAATAGAATAGAATCGTAGGAAGACGAACGCACTGTACAAAAGGGGAAAAAAGGCAAAAGGAAAATAGTATTTCTTTTATGAGTTTCTCATATCCGGAGCCAGTGTTCAGAACTGTATGCGATTGAGATTTTTCATTTCCTACGCCTTACAACAGAGACGCATTCAATTCTTTCGTCAACTATTGGCTTGTTATTTTTGTGTTCGCATAGTGTGACGTTTTCCGTCTCAAAGATCTGTCTGTTTGGTAACGGAATTCCTCATCAGGAAAGCATTACATTACCAATAACAATGTGGTTCTTTCTGGGGTTTCGGGTCTTCGCTGTTTGATCTGTGTCTGGTTTTTCCTTCATGAATAAAATATTCGTCTTCTGACATTCCAACGCTGTGTTTCCTTTGCTAATTGTGGTAATTTTAGATGCACCGTCAAAGAACCTTTAACTATTTCAATAGTTCATGGCGTGATATCTAGAAAAGAAGTCAAAGCAGCATTTGCAATGTTGATACTAATTCGGTGCATTGAATTCTTTATTTAACTGTGTGTGTGATCACCTTAGTTCCAAATTAATAGTTAATATTAATAACAAAATATTAGGTAGATATTCGAATTTATAAATTGGTATAAAATTGATGTATTATAAATTATTATGTTAATTTTATAATATATTTTACATATAATTATGACAATTATAAATATACTAGCAAAATTGTCCGACCTCACTCGGATTGAATTGGTTAACTATATATCGAAAGTGACCAGAAAATCACTTCCCTCTTTCGCACAAAAATGCCAAATCATTTAAGTGTGAGTAAAATAATTTTCTAACACCTTTTCGGCATTTTTATAATTTCTACAACCTACTTTGGACACAAATCCTATACATGCATATCCATACATGTAATACATTTCACATATATCGCACCCTTGCTAAAGGTACAAATTGGCCAAAGGTGAGACACTAAGGTCGATTACTACAAAAGACGATTTGTGAGAGGATTCCCTTTCTTAAGTTCTATTCCTGTAAAATTGCTCAACTCAATTCGTAAAAAGGACGAATATACTGCAAATACTCTCTCACATAATTTACCTGCCAATATATTTTTACTTGTGGCACTCTTTTCGAATTTCGCTATCATTAAAGGAAAGATGACTATTTGATAAGATATTTATCACTAAGCTTGTTTTAAAAGCGAATACATTTTTTAAAAAAAATTCCATTTCGTGGCACGTGCAATAATAAAAGGACTTGTTTTAAAATTTAATATCTTCAGTAGTGATAAAGCAAAGGTAACCTATTACCATTTTTTAAAATGGTAAATTAATTTGACAGCTTTTCTTTTAAAGAAAATCATTGTCTTAAGCAAACTTTCCCTATATAAGTTGCTTAAATATAGCTTCAATTCGTAAAATAAGCCACTTTGGCCATCTGTCGCTATGACAAAGAATTTGTAATATTTCAATAGTCCCAGTTCGGATATTTTTAACGTTAACGTTCTTTCAATAATGGCAAAAATCCATTTAAAATTTGCTTTATTCTAACTTAAACAGAATACTTTGCGGTGGTGTTGCGTGTGATGAAAAGGAATTACAATTTATTAAAATAATAAATATTTAAAACAGAAAAGAAATAAAACAAAATAAAAGTTGGAAAAAGTTCTAAAGATATACAATGGCTCCCAAAAGTGTTCGTACACTTTAAAAATTTGTAGAAAAACGCTGTAGCCTGGAATTGAATTCGAATATAAAGTCCAATATCTTTTCATATCATCTCCGTGTGATTCTGAATAAAACCTAAGATTCCTTAAAAAATATTGATTCATTTTCTTTTTATAAAAATCAAATTGCAAGGAGGCAGAGAAAGAACACGCCACAAAAGTGATCGTACACCGAAACATTTTCGGATAAATTCATAAATAAAATTATCATTTATCGCTTTTTTTATTTTTACATTGTGGTGACATTTAAAAAATCATTTGGCTTTAATCTTTGCTTGCTTACTTCGTAATATTCTATTTATTATTTAAAAATGGCTCGTAGTCGTAAGGAAACAACGAACAGCATTCGAAAATTGATTATTTTTCATCACAGTAGTGGTAAATCAGTTCGGAATATCTCTAAATTAGTAAATTTATCCCATTCTACGGTGCAGTATGTGATAACACGCTTTAAAGAAGGAAATCGGATCGAAATCCCATTCTACGGTGTATTCTACAAGGTAAGGAAAGGTAGTCCGGCAAAGTTAACTCAACGTGATCAGAGATTTATAGTTAGAAAATTTGTGAAAAATCCACGTTTGAATGCTGTAAAAATTTCTACAGAATTTACTGAAAAATTTTCTACTTCAATTTCATCTGAAATTGTTCGACGAGTGCTCAGATCAGCTGGATTAAATGGAAGTTCTGCCCGAAGAAAATTTTTTGTAAGTGCGAAAAATAAAATGCTTAGGTTTTTCTTCGCAAAATCAATTATAAATAAGCCCGAAACGTATTGGAATCATGTCTTATTTGCAGATGAAAGCAAATTTAACATGTTTGGTTCCGATGGGCGTATAATTGTATGGAGAAGAAAAAATGAGGAACTTAATTCCACGAACTTAGTTGGAACAGTAAAGTATGGCGGGTGAGATGTCCTTGTGTGGGGGTGCATGTCAGCATCAGGACTAGGTAATTTGGCATTTATTGATGGCATAATGAATCATACTCTTTACTTAAATATTTTAAAAGACAATTTAAAATTATCAGCCCAAAATTTGGGTATTGGAAACAACTTTGTTTTTTATCAAGATAACGATCCTAAGCACACGGCTCTCAACGTTCGCCTCTGGTGTCTCTATAATTGTTCACAAGTTCTGAAAACACCACCTCAGTCACCGAATTTAAACCCAATAGAACACATTTGAAGGGAACTGAAGGTTAGAGTACGAAGACACGACATTAAAACGAAAAGCGAATTAAAAACAGTAATGATTGAAGATTGGAGGAACATTGATGCAGAAATTACCAAAAAAACTAGTGAATATTCCCAGACGTTTAAAAGCTGTTGTGTATGCCATAGGATATTCTACTAAGTACTAATTTACCGAAATATTACAATATTTACTAATATGTAGAGATTTTTTTAAAGTGTACGAAGACTTGTGAGGTAATTTTTTTGTTACTTTTTGATTATTGATTTTCCAAAAAAAAAGTTTTACTATGCTTTTAAAATATTTTATGTAATTTTGTTAAGAACAAGTTATAGATGTTATTAAAAAATTCCCATTCTGAAATATTAATTTTTATTAATGGATAGAGCAGTATTTCATTGAAATTTGTAAGTGTACGAACACTTTTGGGAGCCACTGTAAATTCATGATTACTTTTTATCTCTTGATCTCGCACAGTTGCCACAACTTACAACTAAAAATTAGATAGAATTTAAAAATACGAAATCAATTCGGAGCGAAAAAAATATCACTGTACGTGGCAAACGAACACGAGTTTTCGTTTTGTTGTAAAATATCGTCTGTCCCAAATGTTCGGGAATAATTTATATTTTGCAAAGAAAATAAATAAGGCTCAAAATAAAAAGTATTTTAATTTAAATTCTGCAAAAATAGTTTTTTTAAATAATTGATTTTTCAGCAGTACTGGTAAAACAATTTAAGTAATTGCAAGGCTCAGGCTTCTCTAAAACTACCAAATTATGGCTGATTTAAGTAGAGTAACTCAGATGTTTTAACATGAAACTTGCTTAAATACGTAAGCAAAGGAATTTAAAAATAATGTATTCTCTAAACCAAAATATGGTTTATCAAATGTAGGCATGGCATTAAAATGTTTTGAACAAATCTTATGTCACACTTGTATAAACACACAGACACAAAATCAAACATAGAACCGGAAGACGGACAGACAGACTTACGCAACCAAGTTCAGTCACTAAATGAATGTAAGAACTCACAGTATGCAAAGTTTCATGAAAATATGTTCAACCGTTTGGACGTAGCACGGGCACACACATACAGACAGACATCAAACGCACAAGAGACGGATTTTGCATCAGAAGCGTCCAAAACGGATAGAAAACTTGGAAACAGGTCGAAAATGCCCAATGTACAAATAAACACTCCATTCTTATTTATATACGTAGATTATACATAATTATACTAATTATATAATATGCTAGCAATATTGCCCGACCTCACTTGGGTTGAATTGGTTAACTATATATTGAAAGTAACCAGAAAATAATCAGTTTCCTCTTTCGTAGAAAATTCCAAACCATTTAAGTATAATTAAAATAATTTTGTAACATCTTTTCGACATTTTTATAATTTCTACAACCTATTTTGGACACAAATTCTATAAATGCAAATCCATCCCTGTAATACATTTCATATAATATATCGCATCCCTGCTAAAGGTACAAATTGGCGAGACACTAAGGTAACTGCTACAAAAGACGATTTTGAGGGAGAATTAGGAATTCCCTTTCTTAAGTTCTATTCCTGTAAAATTGCTCAACTCAATTCGTAAAAATGACTATCTACTGCGGATACTCTCACATTATTTACCTGTCAATATTTTTTATTTGTGACACTCTTCGAATTTCGCTACCATTAAGGGAAAGATGAAAAATTAGTTTAATAAGATATTTATCACCAAGACTGTTTTAAAAGTGGATACGTTTTTTCTTAAATTGCGTTTTGTGGCAAATGCTATAATAAAAGAACTTGAATTAAAATATAATGTCTTCAGTAGTGATGAAGTAAAGGTAACCTATTATCATTTTTTAAAATGGTAAATCAATTTGATAGTGTTTCTTTAGAAGAAACACAATCAAAAATCATTGTTTTAAACAAACTTTCCCTATATAAGTTGCTTAAATATAGCTTCAATTCGTAATATAAGCCACCTTGGAAATCTCTCGCTATGACGAAGATTTTGTAATATTTAAAGTCCTAGTTCGGATATTTTTAACATCAACGTTCTTTCAATAATGGCAAAGTTCCACTTAAAATTTGCTTTATTCTAATTTACATGCCACTTTAAACAGAATACTTTGCGGTGGTGTTGTGTGTGATGAAAAGGAATTACAATTTATTAAAATGATAAATATTTAAAACAAAAAACAACAGAAAACAGAGAATTCAAACAAAATAAAAGTTGGCTGAAAAAGTTCTAAAGATATAAATTCATGATTATTTTTTCTCTTGATCTCGCACAGTTGCCACAACTTACAATTAAAAATTAGATGTAATTTAAAAATGCGGAATTAATTCGGAGCGAAAAAATATCACTGCACGTGGCAAACGAACACGAGTTTCCGTTTTGTTGCAAAATATCGTCTGTCAAATGTCCTGAAATAGTTTATATTTTGCAAAGAAAATAAATAAGGCTCAAAATAAAAAAGTATTTGAATTTAAATTTTGAGAAAATAGTTTTTAAAAAAGGAATTGATTTTCAGCAGTACTGGTAAAACAATTTAAGTAATTGTAACGATCAATGTGCATTCCAGCTTCTCTAAAACTACCAAATTATGGTTGATTTAAGTAGAGTTACTCCGATGTTTTAACATGAAACTTGTTTAAATATGTAAGAAAAGGAATTTAAAATATTGCATTCACTACACTAAAATATGGTTTATCAACTGTAGAACATTGTATTAAAATGTTTTAAATAAATTATAAGTGATACTTGTACAAAAACACAGACACAAAATCGAACATAGAACGGGAAGACCGACAGATAGACTTACGCAACTAAGTTCAGTCACTAAATGAATGTAAGTACTCACAGTATGCAAAGTTTCATAAAAAAATATATTCAACCGTTTAGACGTAGCATGGGCACACACATACATACAGACAGACACCAAAGGCGCAAGATACGGATTTTGCATGAGGACCCAAAACGGATAGAAAACTTGAAATGGGTTGATAATATTCAATGTACAAACACTCCATTCTTATTAATATAGATGTACAGTATTACAATTATATCTTCCGTGTCATGTCATAAAGGGTTAAGTTTGACTTTTAATGGTTTAAAGGAGTCAAATTCATCATTATAATTATAAAAATAATATAATATGCTTAAAATCAAAACTAAAGGAATCTGCGAATCTAAATTAAAATTATTTGTATCATGGCATTCTTCTTTTTCTTCCTGAATATTTGTGAGAAAGAGTGAAATATTTTACTTAATATTCTGAGAAATAGCTTTTTTGATTTAATCCATTTTTGCTCTGATACGGAAGATATAATATAATAATTATATAAGAATGAAAAACCATCAGAATTTTTGTTCGTGGAGGCGGAAATACGTTTTGATTGAAGTAGAATTTTCTGAGAAACTTGTCGACAGTTTGAATAGCAATGTTTAATATATTCTTAGAATAGCAACAATCTGAGTTTCTATTCGTAGAAGAGACAATATTGCTTTGCTTAAAAAGAATTTTATTTAAATCTTTTTAATATACAAATAGTTTTAAAGCAATATTCTGATTATGTTGATTTTGTCGTTAATTGCGAAACCATTATTCAGTTTCCATTTTAAAAGTACAGATTCTACAAATGAAACATAACTCCAGTAACTTTTTTAATCAGATGAATAGATGTTATGGAAAACGTTAATAACAGCTAATTTTATTAAGTCAGTGATATTTTTTGGACTCGTTAGACATTTACATTTAATACTTTCCCTTATTCTTTGTTTACAGATGTTTAAAAATCCTGCAGTTTGCCTACTGTTTAAAAGTAATATCAGTTTTCGTTATAAGGATCTACGGTCTAATATGAATTACTAAGATGTAATTCTGAAATTTCGTACCTTCAAGCAAATGTTATATCTCGTATCTAATACCGAATACAAAAATTTCTTATAAAGAACGATACATAAATTTTAGTATACTGTGTTAGCTTTTGTATCCGAATAAGTGAATAAAATAAATTTGGAAATGTGATTATTTGTTGCTCGAGATTATAATTACTATTTCGCTTTCAAATTAATTCGACCTTTGAAAACGTTGCATTCAATCAAAATAATTACAACTTCAGCACTTTTTACTGAATTTTCTTAACGGAAAACTAATAGAGTTTATAACAGTTTTTATTTAACAGAATAACGATATTTTGAAGAGGAAAGATACTCTTTCAGAGTTTTCTTTGTCATTAGTGTTCGTTTCCTCAAAGCTAGTTTTCTTTTCATACCTTCATTCTTTTCATGAGAAATGTTCTTTTTACTCTTCTTGGTGGTACTAAAATGTTCTTAGTAGCACGAATGAAAAAGAAAAATGTACACGTGAGATACCTATTCCATTGTATTCTAAACACTTACATTAATTTAGCGATACGTTTCTATTCCATGTTTGAATAATAACCATGATAAAAATATGAATATGAATACTGAATTCAATAAGTGTGTGACAAACTATTTTCAAGTCTATTTCAACTACGTAAAGCTATCTATCTTGCACTTGTAAAAAGATTCCAACAACTCTCAAACTTTGACTTAAGACTTCGAGTGATATTACGTTATGCTAAGAAAATCGATGAATTAGTTGATAACAAAAGACCTACAGTATAGCAGTTTGAATTCAAATGTAGTGCAAAAAGAATTAAAGAATCTGTGAGGGTCATCTGGGGTCCATTGCTACTTAGACAAAACAAACATATTTCACTTAAAATCATTCATTCCATGCAGATGCTTTTACATAATTTTCTAAATCAAATGGCTGTTGGTTGGGTTAGGATTTATGGCGAAGGGCTATATTTAGCCAAGCTGTGCTAAACACAAGATAGACAATGTCAGGTAATGGTTGGTTGAGTTTTATGACTCAAGGACTATATTTGGCCATGCTGAGCTAAACATCGTCAAATAAATTAACATACACAAGGAAAGTTTCTAGCGATACACGAGAGAAATACACCCAGGGAATCGAATCCATTAAGTACGTTTCATACACACAATGCAAGTTTTTCTGATACAAAAGACAGAAAAGTACTCAGGGTAAATTGCAGAAATGGAACCTGTTCCGCCTACAATTCGCAGAAATCCAATAACAATGCATCTCGCTACGTTTTACGTAGGTGCGTATTTAATTAACGTCGCACTGGACCAACACAATCGGCTATTGGCGATGGTCCTTGATCAAACCCGAAGGGAAAGATCCGAGAACAACACTACATAATTCAGAACCACTTCCACACCACGCCAACGTGAGGATATTAGAAGTCACTACAGATTTGACGTGCACCAACCACCTTTGTATACGACGGTCTTTGGTTGGATTCGAACTCACAATCCTCCGGTTGCAAGTCCGTTGCTCTTCCAACCGGGCTACAGCCGTCGCTATGTTTTATAGCAGTAAATACACTTTTAACTGTTGTAATGTGAAATGCCAATGTTGGTGCCAATTTGAGGGCCGTAATCAACCCAAACTCTCTGAACACTAGTTAAATTGATTTATTTATGTCCGAAATATTTCTTAATTTATGTAAGATTGAAAATAGTGGATAGTATTTTTCTCATTTCTTCGTCATCTGACCGTGGTTCAAAATTACGTGGTGCTGTCGTCGGATCTTTCCCTTCGGGATTGACCCCGGACTGTCACCAATACCCCGTTGTGTTGCTCCAAGTGGGACGTTAATTAAAACACCTACCTTCCCCATTTAGAGTCGCCGTGGCGCTCTGCACGTTCGCTCACTGTCCTAGCAACCTGCGAGTTGTAGGCGTTGCAGGTTCAATTCCTTCCTGAGTATATTCTTCTCTTCTATGTTAGGGGCCTCGGTAGCTCAGGTGGAAGAGCAACGGATTATCAACCGGACGGCAGCGAGTACGAAACTCGGTCCAGCCAAAAGACCGTCGTGTACGCGGGGGCTGATGCACGTTAAATCTGTCGTGGCCTCAAATATACTCGCGTTAGCATGGTGTGGAATTTTGGAGAGTGATGTGCCAGCTCAGGTATTGTACTCGTCGTCTGACCGTGGTTCAAATTACGGGGCGTTGTCCTTGGATCTTTCATTTCGGGATTGATCCCGGACCGTCGCCAATAACCCATTGTGTTTGTCCCAGTGCGAAGTTAATTAACTACCTACCTTTCTATCAGTAAAATTTTTCTTGTGTGCGTATGTCCATTTGCTTGACCTCGTCTGCTCGCGGGCAGCGGAAGCCCGGTTGGAAGAGTAACGGATTAGCAAGATTAACTTATTAGGAGGGTTGCGAGTTCAAATCCAACCAAAGACCATCGTGTACAAAGGGGTCTGGTGCACGTTAAATCGCTTGTGGCCTCAAATGTCCTCATGTTGGCTTGGTTGTGGAAGTCTGGAGAGTGGGGTGCCAGCTCAGGTGCTGCCTCGTCGCCTGACCGTGGTTCAAAATTACGTGGTGTTGTCCTCGGCCTTTCCCTTTGGGATTGGTCCCGGAGTGTGCCACCCGATTGGTGTTGCTCCAGTGTGACGTTAATTAATATACCTACCATACCTCTGTTCTGCGCTACTTATCCAAATACTGCCTTGAGCCATGGAACCCAATCAACTTGCATTGCATGTCGTGTATTTTAAATTCAATTAAATACCCTGTGTGCCTTTTAGCGAAACAGGGATTTTGAATTCTTAAAAATATCATATTCATAACTTCAAAACCAACTTCACGATTCAGCAAACCCAAAAAGCGTTAGACGCCCATAACAGCTGGTTCCTTCCAGTACATTTTGCATCGACACAGCATTGCTCCAGACAGGAACATGCCATTTCCAATTATTTTTAGTCCCCTTTCTAAAACATTAAGCGCAGCACAAGTCTTCGACGTAGTCTGATTCTGAAAGATTAGACCAACCGGGTTCATGAATGTCCTCAATCTGAACAATCTTGCAGCTTTAAGGAGATTATTTTAAGTCTCAGATCGCATCTCGAAAACAGTCATTAATTCCCCACGTGTCAAGGAGATTCGATCCAAGATTGAGAAAGGAACTCTTATTATTTTAGAGAATGCTATCTGAGTGTGATGTCTAGACTCAATATTGGTACTTTTCAGAGTTTTCATTTCTAAGTCCTTCATTAAAACTAAGAATAGTTTCTTTGGTTTACTTGAGTAAATCTAGTCAGAACGGTGTTTATAAGGCAATAAATTTTTTGAAACGCCGTTCGGGTTAATCGGTTGAGTTTTATAGCGCAAGTTTTATATTTGGCCAAGCCGAGCCAAACACAAGACAGACAATGTGACGTAATGAACATACACTACACAAAAAAGTTTTACTAACACAGAAGAGAGAAATACACCCAGAAAGGAATCAAGCCTGTGCCGCTTACAACTCATATGTTTATAGCGCAGTGGGCAAATCTACTGAACCACGGTGACCTCAGAGCTATTCGGAATATTTATAGCAATACGGTAAGATTAATAATACACGAGATTTATACTATGGTAGAATACACACACAGTCAATTTACCCTTAAAATAAAATTCATCAACCAAAAGTTCAAGACTAAATATATTTCCATTTGTAAATTCATGAATAGTTTTTTTAATGCCAGGTATGGAGCGCATGAGCCTTGACAAGAAAGCGTCAGTCGTGTCAGACATACGAGATTCGAACTCGTAAAATTAAAGTGCTACGGGTAACATATTGGTAAGCAACAGAATGAAAATTCCATAATTAAAATGATTCAAAACAAATATTCAAGAAGATCAAAAGAATTTCTGATTGTTTGAATTCGTGCCCTTGAAAGCTTAAGATTACACGACCTCTTGAACTATAATTAACCATTATGCTTTATTCTATTTGAATTTTGCTAGCCTGAAAATTTTGTAAAGTAGTTTACCATTTTGCACTAGAAACCGCTAGATTCACGAATAGTTATGCATGCGATAAGTTCACTTCTGTCACTTCATTGAAAGATGCTTTCGAACATTGGGTAAACCATATGTCAAACATCTCACAATTTCTCATTGAGTAACATTTGAGAGGTTCAATGCAATAGTGAGAATTGTACATATATTAACTTTTGAGTTATGCTCAGTTGAAGTCCAAATCTTGATTTATTTATTGATACAACAAACCAAGTTCTCTGTTCATTTATGGTTTTACAAGTCTATAAAAATAGCTCTACGGCTATGAAATGCAGCTAATAGAAAACTTTAATGCTTTTGTTTCTCAAAATGGAACAGGTGGACTTTGGTTCTAAATCTCTCATACAACATTGTCTGAATTATGAATCATAATATCATGTTTTCATACTAAAATCATGCTTTCATAAGTCTTAAATCATGCTTTCATACTTTACATTCAGATACTTGTGTAATCCCCTCTTATTTTTTGATTTACTGTCAAATCAGTTAAATTAAATAGATTGCCACTATTATTTAACATCCGTATGAGCACTCAACACCGTATATTAAATCCCAAAATGAATGTAGTCTAAACATAAACATTCTACTCACAAACCCTATTAAAATTATACTTCACTATATTGATCCATATTTATTTCTCCTTAAATTGATTGATAAGGATCGGTGCTTCCACCAGTTTGTTGGTCACGAAACACTTCGGGTTCAGCTGTATTATACGCCTCGTTTGGTGGCAACACTCTTGGCTCGATTTTGGAGCACTTTTAGTAGCGAATTATGGCAGGTAAAGCCAACCCATCTTTATTAGGGTTATTCCCGTTTTTAAAGCAAAATAAAAAGATGTTTTAACAGCTATTTTCCAATTATTTCTGCTAATTTTCCGTTAAAAAAAACATGATTTTCTAAAGCTTTGTATTATTTCCCGTTAATTACTTTCCGTTAAAGCTTATTATTTTCCGTTTAAAAAAAACGATTTTTTTCTAAGAATTCTTTCCTTGGCGACATAAAAAGGCGCCAAAAGCGTTGCCACCAAATGAAGCGTATAATATAGCTAGCTGTCCCACATTTTTTTAAATGTGAGGATGGAAGTCTGCATTCTGGCTTGATTCAAAAGTAAACAAATTTAATATTGATCGTGTGATGAAGTTGATACAAATAAGTGAACATTATAATTAAAACTTATTTATTTACAAAAATTCTGTGTTCAGTTACAGAGACCGTGACTCTAAAATAATGCTTACACGTGGAACGCCTCCATACGTGCTTACAAAATTTACGCTAAATCAGAGATCGACAATAAAAATAATTAAACTGCAAACGATTCTTAATTCTTCGCGAGTTCATTTGATGCACGCAAACGATAATTATTTGGCAAACGATAATTATCCAGCATGCGCAAATAAATATTTTAAAATCTTTTACGATAACGAATTTTACCAGATTGGTTGGGAGAGTTGAGGGAGTTATAGGACACAAGGGCCATATTTGTCCAAGCAGAGGCAAACAGAATCATGTAAATGTACTATATACACACAAGGAAAGCTTTACTGACACAGAAAAGAGAAATATATCCAAGAAGGAATTGAAGCTGCACCGCCTACAAAACTGGCAAATAATTTTACCGTAGATGTATGAATAAATGCATATATTATAAGGACGTCTGGAATATATTCGAATTTCAGTTCATGATAGAAAAACCAAACATTAAAAATATTATTTCAAAATTTCTAGAAGGTTTACGATACTTCGTTAGTGAAATATGTTATATATTCAATGAGATAATGTTTGAACATATGTAAAATAAAGAAGCAATTGGCGGACACAATTTCAACGGATTGTTTCACGAACCTAACGAAAAAAGTCATCTAAAAACAATACCTCATATATTCTAAAATAAATTATTCTGCTTTTCCATTTTTCAAGGAACAGTACAGGAACTGATTGTGTCACTGAATTAGCCAGGATTGGATTGTAGAGGGTCAATCCCCACGAATGGGTTGGTTCCTTATTTTATATTATATATTTTTACAAATAGTGGAAAGGTATAGAATACTTTTGTGTCTATCCGGTTATATCCCTTTACAACGGTTTCCAAATATTTATGACAAAAAAAATCCACTTTTTGGTAAATGGCCACGAAACTTTTCGCCGCCAAACGTCTATTTTGATAGTGCTAAGATGAGTTACCATGTTTCAAAACTATTGGCAATTGCCAATTGGCGTTGCTGCTGTGTCTTTGGTAAATCCAATAATCCACTTTTTTGGTAAATTGGCGACAAAACTTTTTGCCGCCAAACGTCTGTTTGGATAGGGCTAAGATGAGTTATGTTGTTCCAAAATTATCCGCAACTGCCAATCGGAGTTGCTGCTGTGTTCTCTCTGTGAGTAATCCACTTTTCATTTCTCTCACTTAAAAATGCGATATATCGCAAGCATAAAGCAGAAGCTCATTAACTGGCATTCTTTTGGAGACACTAAATGCTTATTTTCATAATGAAGCTAAATTTATCGTCAGATGGTAATATATTTAAAATATATGTAACACTATCCAAAGGCTTAAATTCTTATTTTTATTTAGAAACCTTGTTAGTCTTGAAAAAGCTGTACAGTAAAAAATTTGTTTCGTTAATGAGTTTTTGCTATAAGCCAACGATTTATGTGAATGGAATAAAATGGTTATAGCAGCCAATTTGTAATCTTCCTACTTTCCTATTTCTTAGTAAAAGATCAATTTAATAAACTAAATTATTTTATAACTGTTATTTTATTTAAACTGCGTCGCTCTTGTGTCGCTTGTTAACAATATTTTGCAACTCCATAGTTAAAATGAAACACATTTAAACTGAGCGACAACAATTGGCGAATGAATTCCACGAAGGTTGGTTTTATATTCGTCTGTTGCCATTCCCAACGTACAAATAATGTATATTTGTGTTCCACGCACGTTTAGTGAAATATACAGGGTGATCATAAAATAACTTTCAGTCTTTGAGAGCATCTGTAACTAAACCGAATAAACGGAATGGAAGCAAATTTGGTGTTCAGACCTTTGAAGACATGAGGGAGATGTATTTCGTGAAAAAAAACATTGGACTTCGCCGATTGGAGGAAATGTGGTGCTGTTGCAGTCGAAAACAGTCGAACTTTTGCATTAAACGCATTGACGTGGTGTGGAAGTTTGGAGAGTGGGGTGCCAGCTCAGATTTTGACCACGTCATCTGATCGCGATTTCAAATTACGAGGTGTTGTCCTTGTATTTTCCCCTTCCGGTTTGATCCTGGATCGTCGCCAATAGTCTGTTACTCCAGTGCGGCATTAACCTACCTACCATTAAACTCAGATAAAATGGATTATACAAAGTTTCAACTTCTTAAGCAACAACCACGTCACTAATTCCAGCTGGATATGTGGCGCGTTGCAATTAAAGGCAATAGACCCAAATTAATAGATTCACTCACAGGAAACAATCTTTTATTCACCATAATCATATTCCCCTTTATCACATAGAAAAGCGACTTTCCAATTAAATAACCGTCCGTAGTAGTTGAGAAATTTGAAAGGAATAGAATTCTGAAAGCAGCTCGCAAATATTAGTTCACACAATTGCTCCCGTTGCATTTACTTCTAAGCCAGAAGCAGAGCAGACGCTTTCTCAAGTTCTGTCTAAGTAGGCATTATTGATCAAGGTGAACTGATTAAGGGCGCTGGGAAGCTTCTCATTATAGCGCCGGCATTCTCTCCCGTTGGGTCATTAGTTTACGAAAGGAATGTCCGAGTTGAGTTCTTAAATGTCCTATGCACTTACCTCAAGACAAACAACTCTGACGAAGCCTCTAGAAATTGCTCTTTGCTTTTATAGTCCCATTATGGAACTGTAGGTTGAAAGTTGGTAGTGCTGGACGTAGGCATCAATGTTTAAAATTTAGTGTCGAATTTAGGGTAACCGATAGCTTTCCATGGCGTATAGGTATTTCATAAAAGGGAATTGCGTTCCTTATATAGTTTACGCGTTTAAGGATTGTAACGCGCTTGTCGAATTGCCCTCTTGCCTTGGTATGTCTGTCTAATTTTATTTTAACTTAGCAAAATTTTGAAATTGATTCTTACACTAATAAGATTTCATTATTGATTATTTTTCACACACTGTCAAATGTGTATGAAGCTTAGCCAGATCCATACCAAACAAAAATTCGTTTTCCAATCTTTAAAAACATGCACAAAAGACCACTCAGTCTTCGGTAGTCTCACATAAGAAATTCAAATTTCTGCTATTAAAGTTTTAGTCCTTAATAGTTTTCATATTGAATGTCACAAATAATACCGTTTAAAGATTTTATAAGTCAGTCCAATCTAAATACATGATATCAGTTGAAGGGTATTTTTATAGTACATATTTTGTTTGAAAATATTTTCAACAATTAGCTTTATAAAACAAGTCATGTTTGAAAGTTTTAAGCAATTTATGCTTTACAAAATAAATCATGTTTGAAAGTTTCATGACTTAATAATAAATATAACTTGGTTTGTCAGCAAACAAGTTATGCTTTACAAATCATATTTAAAAGTTTTAAACTAGTTGTGCTTTACAAAACAAGTCATATTTTGTAAGTTACAAGTCTGATAATTTTTTTATTGATAAAACTTTAAATATATGCTTATTTAGGGAGGAAAGCTCTCAAACACAACAATCGTTACTGATTTTCTCCCATATTAGCCCTTATAAAGGGTGGCCACTGAAAGACTGAATGATATAAAACAAAAATAACTTTTACAAACATGTATTTAAATTTTTTATTATTTTATTTGGAAATATAATTAACGGATCTTTTTCAGTATTATGTGTGAAAAACAACATCCCTCAAATGACCACCATTTTCCTGCTCACAAATACAGGCTCTTTCCACAGCATTTTCCATGACCGTACGCAAAGTTTCAGATCCTAAACGTGGAATTTCGGCTATATATATATAGAATTGTTCTCCTTAAGTTCCTTAACTCCTTAAGATCGCCTGACTGATCCAGTTCTTTCAAACAGGGCGATTAGGTTCCGAATCATGTTATCGCTATCCTTAAAATGTTGCCGGTATTTTCTCTGAATTGAATAATTGATCTTTCACTGGAATAGAAAAACTCAATGAGTTTTACTCGTTGCTGGACATCATATGTAGCCATTTTAATCTCCATGGGATGCTCTATAATCTATACAAAGAAGAAAATAAAAAAGATTGAAACTGAATAAGTTATGACTTTCCAAACTCTTTAGTTTTTCAGTGGCCACCCTGTATATTTATTGATACATATAATACTTTTTAACTGGAAATGGTTACGCCCTGTACAGAATCACAGCTTCCATTATAACCATACCCAACAAAATTGTATACCACATAAAAATGTGCACAAAATTGGAAAAGTAACAGCTAGGTTTCCTACCAACCCTCTTGAAAAATTGAGAGCATGAAGTTAATTCCAATTGCCCAATTGTACATATTCTACGCATTCTTCTGTTTAACGTTTTTATGGATTACTGCTGTCGTGTTTTGGTTTTTCTCAACCCGTAGGTTTCTTATTGGGCTGGTTAGTGGGTCTTATGGCGTAAGGGCCATATTTTACCAACAAGAAAGGCAACAAGTAATGGATATACACGCATAAACAAGTGGAAGTATTTCTTAACACTTCCACATGGGACTACCAATGTTTTATTGGTTGTGAAAGATCATTCATCAAGCCTAATTCGGTTTTCCCTAAAGAAATACCCTTCAAGTAATGTCAAAGTAATCTCTAACTCCTCCAGACATAAAATCTGTTTCTGTCTGTTACCATAGGAAGGAACATTACCCTATTTTCCATGGGAGATGCTTGAAGAAATGTATTCAAGTATGCCACATTGGCACACTTGCTGACAATTTTGAAATACACTGTTCTGATTTTAGAGAAATCAATACTATTATAGTGATGGGATGAAAATGAGTGATTCGTTCATTTGAATCGAATCTTTAAAGTGAACGAATCGGTCAGCCGACTCCCTTCAAAATGAATCGAATCATCGACTCCCTAGTTTTTTTTACCAGCGGTAGTCTGTGGGGTTACTAGTTTTTCCATTGTAAGGCTACTACATTTTCAGGTTTATCGATCATTTTCTCATTGAAAAGTAGTTGAACAGGTTCTGAGGCATACAACGGACGCCAAACCAAACGATTGAGCAAAAGAGGGTGTCTCTCCTATCGCCAGTAAGAGCCAATTGATTCGATTCGTGAACGAATCGGATCATTTGACTCATTCGACTCACCAACTCATTTGACTCATCAACTCATTTGACTCTTTCGACTCTTCGAGTCATCGACCCTTTCGATTCATTTGGGATTCAAATCTTTGAGATTCGGATCTTAGGGAGTTTATTCGTTTGGTTTCGGATGGAGAAAAACTTTCGTTCCATTTTTTGCTTTGATTTTTTTCTTTAGTGTTTCTTTTCACAATTTCCTCACAAAATGTTGAATTTAATATTGGGTATCACTTATTTTGATGTATTGCATGAACTATTATATAGATCTATTGTGAAAGCTTTTCCTTTTATTTCCAGAAATGAATTGTTTTCTTTCGAAATATATATTCACTTTCCTAGAACAATTTCGTCACTGTAAACATTTCTTTACATCGTTCTATTTTTGAAATCAATCAAATTACATTTTGTGCAATTATATTTTATATTTTGAGATATTTATTGACTACTTTGAAAATTATTTTCTTCGTATGAATCATTAAAAAATCTCTCATTCTATATGAGCTTCATATAGAATGTTAGATATTAATTAAAAAATAGTCATGAAACATAGTAAATTACTTCAATCATTGCACTGATAGCTATACTATTCAAAATGTGGGAATATAGAAAGTCAGTAAATCAGCATGTTAGCCTTTATTTGAAATTAATACGGATGGATATAAATATTTTAATACAATTCACAATAGAAATATTTTGACGCTTAACCTGTGTTAAGCATAAAACAAATGTATCTCGAAAAACCTAAATATTATAGTTCCAACGTGCTCTAACTTCAAGTTGCGAGAGGTATGAGACCTGGATATCTAATTTCGAACAGAAACAGAACATTTTCAAAGTTACAGATTCAACACACATTTATACCGTTTAATGCTGTTTTTTATCATTATTATTTTATCGAGGAGAACTAGGATGGTAGGTAGTTGAATTTACTTCGCACTGGAGTAACACAATGGATTGTTGGTGACGACCGAGCTAGGAATCACGATAAGATTGTGTTTTAGTTTTTATAATATTAATATATATGAGAGAGAGAGAGAATGATGAAGCATAAACGAACAAAGAAGGGCTATTATTGTAACTGTAAAATTCAAAGTCAATAACAGTATGCAGCAGAATTGCATTTGTTCATTAAGTCAATTCTAACTATTTTAAATTGAAATTAAAATGTTATTTTAAAATTTTATTTCTAACAGTGATTTTCTAATTTTTCATCGTAAGATTAATTAGTGAAGGCTATTTTAAAATTAATTATATTTACTTTAGGATGAGTTTTGAGGAGACTACACTGAGTATTATGGGCTTTGACTTGAATTATGAAGGAAAAATAATGTTTAATTACATTATTTCCTTCTCCCTGAATTGGGAAGAGGAACTGAAAGAGGTCAAATCCTTTCATTTTCATGAATTGATTGATGAAGTTCGAAATCATTTAAATAAAACAATTATTGTAACTTTTAAGGTGATTGTGCTTTTTTAGAGAAATCTTGTTATTCAACTAACTCAAAGCGCTGTGCTCCTCGGTTCAATAGGCTCTGGGTTCGAATCCTGGTCGTGGAATGAATGTTCGTAGTGATTCGGAAAACACTTTATAAGCCGTACGTCCCCGATCCAGTAAAAAATGACCGTGGAGCGAAAACCAACTATCACAGAGGCCAACAGTTATCTTAGTCATAATACAAAATTAAGATTACTATAAATAAAAAGTGATTTTTTAAACTGTCTATAATAGCGTATAAATAAGATATGAAACATGATCGTAGCTGACAATTGTGATTCCGGCTCCTTGTTTCATCCCTTCCACAGAAAAGTTAAGACAAATGTGTTTGGCTTTGATCATTATTTTCAGCGATTGTCAACCATCTAAGTGGCGGATTACCTAAGATGATCATCCCAGGAAATGTGACCAATCTACAAGCCTTAGGAAGGACTTTTAAATGTTAAAGGTAAAACCCCTCCGAAACACTCTCGAAAGCAGAACTGTAATCGCTCCCTGAAGGATAAAGTAAAATTGAAAAAAGCTTACCGTGAAGTGCGAATAAAACACGACCAGCAATCGTAGTTTCTCAGAAAGAATGCAAGAAAACGAGTTTTACACCTCTCAGTTCTCACCCGATGAATGGGGGAATCAAGGCCTGGGGAAACTATCCCCATCCCATAAATGATTCGAAGAAGCCGAGGTTCCCCCTTCAAAAAACAAAGAAACATGGAATAGTGCTAAAATTTATCAACAGATGGCGTGGCATGTACCGGAAGGCCAAAGTGAGTTATTTCCGGTGAACGACTCTTTTGAAAGAATCCTTTTACTGACTCGATTCAAATGAATCGAATCTTTCAAAAGAATCGATTTGCCCATAAACTACCTCTTTAGGCAGACAACACGTGGAAAATAAAATAAAATAATTTCATCCCTGGGAGTCACCCCTACTCAAAATGAACAAGCCCTGTTTCTATAGCGACCGCCACCACCCAGACATGGTGTTGAAAGCAATTCTCGTGGCAGACAGACAGTAGCTCCTCTTATGAATACTCTCTTTTATCATTTGTCACCTTAACAATTTGTCCCCACTGGGTCCATTTAAAAGCAAACGTATCCTTGAACTACATAAAACTTTAAGGAGCTGCATTGGTTACAATATCGTTAAAGTAGACAGATACAGCAGAACCTTGATTATCTGAGGTATTGTGCACGGAAGCGGCCTCGGGTAACCAGAAACTCGATAAACACGAACACAACAACTTATACGAAATACAGAAAACATTTACTCTACTGCATGTTACTGATTCATAAAGCTATAGGATTAAGAGTGATCTATACTCGAAATTATATTGCAGTCGTGTTTCACGCTTTGGAGGGAGGAATGTGAGATTCACGTCACGTACGGAGGTGATTTCACGTGAAGATGAAGACTGGCGAAATGGAAACCTAGTAGATAAGAATTTAAATTAATCAAAATCCAATTAACATAAAATGCTGGCAAATCTACAACCAGGAGGGTTAACCTTCTGGTGGTTTATTTTCTAGTCTAAAATTAGCCCTATAGTGGTCAACCTCCAGTACAAAAACCAGTTCCAAACTGTCACAATTTGTTTTTTCTACTTGGATCTTCATTCCCCTTGGAGTAATAGGGCAGTTTTGTCTCGACGATATATCTCGTCTTTAGCAAAATTGACCAGATTTCGGACGAGATATCTTTTCGAAACACTTGTTTGGTTGGTTGGTTTGGCGTTTTATGGCGCAAGGGCCATATCTGACCAAGCTGCGCCGCATACAAGACAATGTCAAGTAATTGTGAAAAGAAAGAATGGATGGAGAGGAGAAAAAGAAAGATCTCTTACGCATCCTGGTGTCAGACCCACATCTTTACCAGACAGAAAACCCCATAGGAAAGGGATAGATCACTAGGTACACCGAGTTCGTGAAGTCCGTACACGCCTAAAGATGTGCCCCTAAGGGACGAAACACTTGGAGAGTTAAAGCTTTAAAAAAAAATCGGTATCAAATTTGGTTCAGATAACACGGACACTGTTAATCGGAGCAGTGATAATCAAAGTTCTACTGCGCGTATTTAAAGATGTTAGCTACAAGATCAAAGCATCTGCGTTGCTTTGTATGTAACATATATAAATTATATTTCAAAAGACTTTCGGGCAAATTTTAGAAATAATCCGCTAGCTCCCTCGAACTTCATTTGTTACTATTATCCTAGAGTAATTCAACACAAAGTTTTCCGAGCATTAAAAATATATTTCTGAGAAAATGCACTCCCCTAACCAAAAAAGCATGCATTTTTAGTTTCTCCTGTCGGCTCACTCACTGAAAGGTGAAATGCGGCAGAGCAGAGAGAGAGAGAGAAGAGAGAGTAGAGAGAGAGAGTTCACTTGCACAAAAACTTTTTTACAATCTTCTTTCTGAAAAGTGTTTCTTCGAAAAATCTTAGGTTAAAATTTAATTGCTTTCAAGTAAGTCCCGGGGCGAATAAAGAAATCATATATTAACTTCCCATTCAACGAAGCTTCGTTCGGAGAGTTTCGTTCAATTTCAGAAGGGAAGGCGCGTGTTTCTGAGTAAAAACCGTTCGGGGACCTAAAAAATAAATACTTCTTATGCGTTTTGTTGAATATTATATCGATAGTGCAGATTTATTTTTAATTTATGGGAGGACAGTACCTTCGAACGCTATAATATCTGTGAAAACAGAAGTTTAAAAGTTCTGTCCAAAATTTATTTTCAACTTTAGGTAGGTATTTTTAATTAACGTCGCACTGGAGCAACACAACGGGCTATTAGCGACGGTCCGGGATCAAATCCGAAGGGAAAGATCGAGGACAACATCACGTAAATTTGAACCACGGTTAGATGCCGAGGTCACATCTGAACTGACACCCCGCTCTCCAAATTTACACACCACGCCAACGTGAAGACATTTGAAGCCACTACAGATTTAACGTGCACCAGCCCCCTTTGTACCCGACGGTCTTTGGTTGGATTCTTACTCGCAACCCTCCAGTTGCTAATTCGTTACTCTTCCAACCGGGCTACCGCGACCTCTTTTCAACTTTAGAACTTTGATATTATGTATGTTATATTTGAAAGGTCACTTTAAAGTTTCTGTCAATTAAACTTGTATGTTTATGAAGAAACATATATTAACTAATTTCTCCGAGTGTTATTTTTAGTTTCGAGTCTCGCTAGATAGTTCAAAAATTAATAATCTACAATAATGAAACTATACTTATTCCCCTGTGACTCATTGACTATAAAATAACCTGTTCTTCAAATAGTAGTTAAAAATATTCTGTTTTCAGCAGTAATATTCTGATATGTACAACAATTTTTTAACATTTATTTTATCACCACTTGAATACTTTTCTGTAATATAAGTGTGCAAAGTTACATTATTGTGAAGTAATTAGTTCTAGAAAATTTAAAATTCCTGACATTCTTGCGGGAATACAACATAAATTGCCAATAAGTTTCATATAAATAAGCATAGGGAGTAAATTACCATACTCTAGAATTTGATTACGGCTAATGAGATCCATACCTTTTATACAACTTCTCGTGTTACATAAAAATGAAGGTAAAATGACAAAGCAAAAAAATCTAATATTACTTTTGGAACACTACGAGAAGGACTTTGCTGTGATCAAAAATAGGAAGCGCAAGGCGCGCAGCGACACTAACAGACCAATCAGAGCGTTTTCACCACTCGCCGGAAACTATGGTCTGTCATTTGATCACGGTTAAAATAAACTTGACGGAAAGATAATATTTTACTTTCATTATCCAAATGCTCTCGTATGATATAGTATATGGGGTTACCTTAAAATAGTCGCAGTTTTGGTGACGTTGGCGTTTAATCTACTTGGCGTTGACCTATGAACTATCATAGAACTATCATATCTATGAACTATCATATAACAATTTGGAATTCATTCTTTAGAATTTATACTGTCAATGGACTGAAATCGTAATCGAACAAGCCAAGTGACGTCATGTCCGGAATACATACAGGAAACGCGTTCCGTCCCCAAAACACAATCGACGCCTACATTTAAGCTTGACAGAAAAAGCCTTTCATAGTCACACTTGAATAAACATAGCGGATTCTTTATTTTATGAAAGGTAAGTAGGTAGGTAGTTGAATTAACGTCTCACTGGAGGAACACAACGGGCTATTGGCAACGGTCCAGGATCCATGCTGAAGGGAAGGTTCTCAGGACATCTCGTACTTTTGAGCCACAGTCAGCTGACGAGGTCAATACCCCTGAACTGGCACCCAACTCTAAAAACTTTCATACCTCACCAACGGGAGGACATTTGAGGTCACGACAGATTTAACCGCGCACCAGACCCGCGTATACGACGATCTTCGGTTGGATCGAGTTTCGAACTCACAACCTTCCGGTTGTTATTCCGCTACTCTTCCAACAGGGCTACCGAGGCCCCCTATGCTTTTGGAAAATTTTATTTCATTCAGCTGTATGGAATTCATTTACAACAAATATGGGTGCCATATTCATTTTAATGGATTTAAATAAGATAAAATTTAATTAAATAATAAATGCATGGGTCTGCTAGCTATTCTTTAGAACGTAGTCTACCATCTCTGATTCTGTGTTTCATGAAAATAATGGAGTCCAATGTATATGATTTTCCGTTTTCAGCTTTCCTGGCAACAACTTACTCTGATGACTGGCAGGCTCCCTTCTGCACTTACTATCAGCTGCAATGGTTTGGAATGGCGATAACGTTCTTCGTCAGTCCCTATCTCTGCGCAGAAATCAAGATCCTGATACTGGCATTGTTTCTCGCCATCGCCATCATACCTTACACTATACTGGAGTTCCAACTGCATCACAGGAATCAGGTGCAAAACAGAACTGATATGCTTTGAGAATCTCAGAACTTCGAAAAGAATGATCTTCCATGTGTAGTGGATCTGTTACATTTGAATCTTCCGTAATTGTATTATGTGTACAGAAGTTTTATGTGATGTGATACTTATACAGAATGTGCCATAAGTCACGAAGGGATTTCAATGTTTAGTAACTCTATTTTTTTTGTCTTCTATTACTAGAAGAGAGCGCCCCCAATTGTAACTCATGCTCTACTCCTTTTTTCCTGTTAATCATATTTTAATTGTCTGTCCTTTATTTAATCATCAGCGTCTTAAATCTTTTTTTAAGATACTGATGATTAAATAATTTTATAATACAATAAAATTTAAATAATTTTTAAGTACAATTTTGAATCTGTGAGGTTTTCGGTTAGGGAAAATCCCCATTCAAACCTTTTCACATTTTTACGTTCAGTTGGTTTTTAAATCTCATCTTTTTCCAAATTCAAAATGACTCATGAATCTAATTATTCAAATATTTTTAAATTCAATCCTTCAAATTTCGCACTTTCAAATCATTTATACATGTGTAAACTAAATTCCTATACTTCTGTCTCAACCCTTGATTTCTCATTTTTAGCCTTCAACATAACACTATTTGTGGTTTAATTTTATAATATTGCGTCTGGAGCAGCTTGTCCTGCTCAGGACCTTGTCCATAAAATTCGAAATCCAATCCAATCCTATTTTGTTTAAAATTTACAACACCGTAGAATTTTGTACAGTATCTATAGGAAATTGTTGAGAACAAAACTGTTTCTCGTTGCTAAACAACTGTACTTACTTTTTTCTATCGGCAGCAAACTGAATAATTTTTCTTATTACTTTTTTGTTATGCATGCTTGGGTTTTGCTTTCAGAACTTGCTATGCCGTGATATTCGTAATCTTTTGCAGTTTGATTTTTTCTAGTTTTGTTCTAGTCAAAACTAGGAAAATGTAAACTGAAAAAGATTACGAATATAACGGCACAAGTTCTGAAAGGAAATCAAGCATGCATTGCTGCCGATACAAAATTCTAACAAAAAGTAAGCGTAATTGCTTAGCGAGGGGGAAAATTTTGTGCGTCTCACAACAGAAATAAATGTAAACTATGTGAAAAATAAACATTTTAAATAGCATTCATTTTCTGCTTCGCACAATTGTGCACTTTCCAGTGCGTTTATCAGACACAATGTATCAGGTTCCAGTGTTTTGATTTCAGCCCGAATATTGTTATACAGCTGTTGGAGTGTGATGCTTGTCAACATAAATTTATCTTTGAGATAGCTCCATAGGGACAGCCTTCGAGTTGATGTAAGGTTTTATTTATGCAACACTCCAGTTTACACGTTAACTTCGTTCCTAACCAAGTGTGGTTTGCCTGTTCATCAAAACGACCAATCAAACGTCAATTCATTGACTCCCTTGGTAGGTAGGTATTTTAATTAACGTCACACTGGAGCAACACAACGGGCTATTTTGACTCTCTTGGAGAATCTTTTACGTTGCGACACTATGCTAGTTGGGTCAGAATTATTGATCCTTGGGTTTGATAGTAAAATTTCACAACTTGGTTCACTGTTCGGTCGTGAATTTTTCTATGGTTAATGCCCTAAGTCTTTTTTGTAAAACTTCTGAAACAAAATGAAAAATAATTAATTAAAAGTTATTAAAACTACAGACCCCTTCGTGGCTTTAAACCCACCCTTAGTAAGTGAACAAAATTGAAAATCAATGTAAGATCTCTTAATTCTATTTTGTTTGAGAACTTTTTAATTACTGTTAATGAAATTTCTCGAATATTTAATTGTATAAGTTTTGTGATGCTGAAAAAGTGTTTATTCCTGTTATAGATTTTAACCTGAAAATTGGTTACTTGTTTTAAGGGGGAAATATTGTACAAAAGAAAACAAATATCTTGATGAATAAATATGTGCTGTAATTGTTTTTTGTTTCTGTTTATTTATGTAGACTTTAGTCTGATATTCAAACTGACAAAATGAATAAATGACAACGACAATAAAAATAACATGAATTCATGATTTAAAACCTGTTGATCGACATGGGCAATATAAAAAATATCAAATTTATGCGTATAATAAATATTATGAATAAATGGATTTTTAAAGCTACGGGCATTTAAAAATTGAAAAAGATTTAGATGGGGTTTTTCGCTTATCAAATATTCATCATAGAATCCAATGGCCCCGAGGTACTCTAGTGACCTTTTCCTTTCCCATGGGCTTACTGTCTAGTAAACACGGGTGTCACGCAAGCCAAGCGACCTTTTTTTGCCTTTCATCCTATTATTCTATTTTCTAATCCTTCTTTTCCAAGACATTTTTTACTTGAAGTTGTCGGTTGTGTTTGGTGCAGTTTGTCCAAATATGTCCCTTGTGCCATAAAACGCAAAAACTACCACAGGATCAAAACGTAAATTATGCATTAAATCTCGCTTTGTGGTTATATAACTCGGAATCCTACACAATGAATGCGTTGCATCCACAATAATTCTAGTCACCAGAAGCATTTCACTGATAGAGTTAATGAGCATTTGTGGTATTCAACCATGAAAATTAATCAGCGTAAGCTGCCTGCCTCCCTATTCCTCTGCCTCGAATAGCTGGCGGTTCTACAGGCACATCTAGAGACAGCTAAGCATGGTAATGGACTTTACAGCTGAGCGCCATTATTGACAAGTTCGAAAACTCAGTATTATATACTTCTCTAAATCTGGATTCCAAACGCGACTCATCAGAATTTTTTATTGTACGTGAACAATGTCCTGTTCAAACCCTCTTTTTCTTATTTCGTTAAGTTTTTAATAGACATTTTTAGAAATTTACGTTCTTCTTTTACTTATCGTTACACAAAATGCCAAGTGTTTCAGAGAATTCCAATTTTTTTATGCACATGCAATCATAGCTTGATCAAATACACAACCGTCAACTGGAGTGACTGCTCATTTTCCAAAATAAAAAAAGATTCAAAGGAAACAGTAGTTAACGCTCCAAGTGGTTTCGACGAGATATCTCGTCCATCAAGATCTGATCAATTTTGCTACTGGCCAGATATCTCGTAATCAAGGTATTGCCAATTTTTTTTATGATGACAAGATCAAGATCTGGTCAGGTCTGATGATCATGATGGCGTTTTCTTCTAATGACGAAGTATCTCGTCCAGCAAGATCTGGTCAGTTGTGCTAATGACGAGATATCTCGTCCAGGAAACCACCAGGAAGGTTAAGAAACGACTGCTAAAGGCCATTAGTTGTCTCATGAAAATTCTTTGGAATGCTGCAATTATTCTAGAACTGATGACTTTCATCATAACCCTCCAAGTGGTTTCGACGAGATATCTCGTCCATCAAGATCTGAGCAATTTTGATACTGGCGAGATATCTCGTAATCAAGATATTGCCGATTTTCTTTATGATGACAAGATCAAGATCTGGTCAGGTCTGATGATCATGATGGCGTTTTCTTCTAATGACGAAGTATCTCGTCCAACAAGATCTGGTCAGTTGTGCTAATGACGAGATACCACGTCCAGGAAATCACCAGGAGTGTTTAGAAAAGGACCGCTAGAGGCCATTAGTTGTCTCATGGAAATCCTTTGGAATGCAGACAACCTATTCTGGAACTGATGACTTGCATCTTAACCCTTCAAGTGGTTTTGACGAGATATCTCGTCCATCAAGATCTGATCAATTTTGCTACTGGCCAGATATCTCGTAATCAAGGTATTGCCATTTTTTTTTATGATGACAAGATCAAGATCTGGTCAGGTCTGATGATCATGATGGCGTTTTCTTCTAATGACGAAGTATCTCGTCCAACAAGATCTGGTCAGTTGTGCTAATGACGAGATACCACGTCCAGGAAACCACCAGGAGCGTTAAGAAAAGGACCGCTAGAGGCCATTAGTTGTCTCATGGAATTCCTTTGGAATGCAGACAACCTATTCTGGAACCGATGACTTGCATCTTAACCCTTCAAGTGGTTTCGACGAGATATCTCATCCATCAAGATCTGACCAATTTTACTAATGACAAGATATCTCGTCATCAAGATTTGGCGATTTTTTGCTGATGACGAGATCAAGATCTGGTCAGTTTTCATATAATGACTAGAGACGACGTGAATCCTGATACACTAGATATCTCGTCCATCAAGATCTGGTTAGTTTTGCTTGCTACTGACAAGACACCTCGTCGAAACAACTACCAAGACGGTTAATATGTTGTCAGTCCACACAGCTGATTTTGAGAGGTAAAAACGTTTGGAGTTAATCTAATTGATGCTGATCAATAACTACGATCATTCCATGTGAAACCTCAGTCCACAACTCAACCTCCTCCGATGTTTTTAAAACTTGGCTAATTTGTTGCCCAGCCACATGTATGAAAAATTTCCTTCCTACTTGCTATAGTTCTTATTTATTTCAATTTTAAATTTGAAAAATTGGGCAATTTTTATGATTATTAGAAAGGTTATTCATTTATCTGCAAAATAAGATCTATTTCATCCAGATTGAACCATCAGGTCAAAAGATATACACAGGAGTTAATGGGTTTTGCTTACATGATTCCATTTACTTCGAATGTTTTTGTCTATGAACCAATGCGTGTCCCAACTTGAAACCTTCAGGAAGTAAATATAGGTAGCGTACCTTTAACATATATTTTTTATAAAAAGTAAAAAATTGTAATTCATGATCAAAGGGAAAATTTAGTGACCTTAAAATCAAAAACGTCATTCACACAGTGTCATGTAACATATCACTAGAAAGCTTAAACTTTTAATCTACCAAATAAGCCCTAAATAATCAGACAATTAGGGCAAATGATACATGTGTTTATGAGTACTGATTAAATTATTCTATTTCGAATATTTTTCATCGTGAACCCATGCGTGTCCCACCATGGAACTTTCAGAATAAAAAAATAAATTACGTTTAACGCATATTTTTAGCAAAAAATGAAAAGTGCAGGTTTTTGTAATTCAAAGTCAAAGATCAAAATTATTACCTTGAAACGAGAAAGTTCGGTTATGAGGTTATGCTATACGTCATTAGAAAACTTGTGCATTCATCTACAAAATAAGCCCTAATTTAATCCAATAGAACTGGTAATCCAGAATACGGGTGATTTAGTAATTCTAGAATCATGAAATATTACCTAATTTTTCAAATTTATAATTAATATAAATTTTTAAAAATGTTGCAAGTAGAAAACTAAAATTTTCCAGAATTTCTCATGTGAACTGGGATACAAATTAGCCAAGCTTTTAAAAAAAAATCGGAAAAGTTAGGGTTGAAAAATCCCCCATTTTGTGCGATTCGTCATGGACTGATCCATATATCAATTCGGAATTCATTTTTTGGAATTTTAATTGGCAAAGGTCTAAAATCGTGTTCCAAAAACAAGCCCATTGACGTCCCGTTCAGAATAAGTGCAGAAATTCGTATTGCTGTAGAAACGCTGCCGCTACCTATATTTAGCTTGACAGAAAATGCCTCTCATTGGCAAAATCTGCAATCGTATTCGAAAAGCAAGCCAAGTGATGTCACGTTTGAAATAGTACGTACAAGAGCACGTTCCGTCCTAAAAACACTACCAGCCATCTACATTTACCTTTATAGATAAAGTTTCTGATATTGAAAGATGCGAAAATTACTGAAACCTGCTTTGTATGAAATGCAATTTCGCTGTTAAGTAGGGTTTGATGGCGCAAGTTCCAAAATAGGAAAAGGCAGGTAAGGTGTGGAAACACGTGGCCTATAGGCGCCTATCTGAATATAATTCTTACTAATACCCTTGGTCTAGTACAGGCCTGGCCAACCCAAATGGTTTCACGGGCCACTTTGTTGACGAGTAACGTTACAGAGCGCCGCACTTTAGGTAAACATGCTTTTTAAAAATATAATACAAATATAAAATGAATAAAATTTTATTGTTATACTATGATTCAAATATAATGAACTCTCGAGTCTTAATTAACGATATCCTTTCCTTCACTTAATTTTTGTAAATCGATATTTATGTTCGACGTTGCACATAGTAGCTGGTTTTCTAAATTGGCATCAGTTAATGAAGCACGTGATGAACTCTTTGTAAATTTCATCTTCGAAAAAAATGTTTCACAAACATATGTGGATCCAAAAGCACTTACAACTCGTTGTGCAAAATATCTTAAGTTGGAATATCTCTCGGATGTAATATAAGTATTGTAAAAATTAATTTTTGACGTGGACGCAAAAATTTGTTTCATTTCATTGTTGCACTAACTCAATTAACTCCATTTGCAGATTTTCAGGGACACTATTCACGTCAACATGAAATGGGCATGAATTATTTCAAACATTTTATCATATTTTGCTAATTCTGAAAAACGACTATCAAATGCAGTTATAAGTTTCTTTATTTCATTAGCATATTTCGAGAAATCCTTAGGTTGGCTTTTTGGGAAGTTAATTAATAGCGAAAAATGTTGAGTAGTATTATTTCTAAATTGGCACTCAAATAACAATAATTTATTATTAAAAGCTTTGATGAAATTACAAGCATCGATAATTAAATTATCTTGCCCTTGCAAATCCTTATTTAGCTGATTAAGTTTTTCTGTTATATCCACTAAAAAACATAGGTCTAACAAACAACCATCATCACTTAATTCAGGAACAGATTCTTGTTTCTCGTTCATAAACATATATATTTCCTCCCGTGAATTAAAACATATTTTTATACATTTTCCACGACATAGCCATCTAACATTGGTAAAATATACGATATCACCATATTCAGAAGATAATTCGCTAAGGAATTCTTTGAATTGCCGATGCTGAAGAGCATGTGAACGAATGTAATTTACTATTTTTATAACTACTTTCATAACGTGATTCATGGATAATACTCGAGCACATAAATTTTGTTGATGTATCAAACAGTGAATAATAAAAAATATCATAGGCATCATAAATGCCTCTGCAATCTAGCTTATCCATAAGTAATTTTACAGCTCCCTTATTTTTACCTACTATAGCAGGTGCTCCATCTGTTGTTAATTCTGAAAGAGCCTCAAAATTTAAGCTATTTTCGGCTAAACATTTTTCAATCGCCTGGAAAACATCTTCTCCTCTAGTTGTGTCTTTTAAATGTAAAAGATTTCACATTTCTTCTGTCACTTGGAATGAATCATTCACACCGCGAATAAATATCACAAGTTGAGATGTGTCTGAGATATCTGTACTCTCATCAAATGCCAAAAAATATGCTTTGAATTGGTTAATTTTATCTCGCAGTTACTACGATTTCAGCTGAAATGTCATCAATGCGACGACATATAGTTTGGCGTGAAAGACTGATGCTTGAAAATAATTTGCTTTTTATCGGGCAAAACATCTTTTATAACTGCTTCCAAACAGTCCTTTACCAGTTCACCATCCGAAAATGGTTTCATTTTCTTTACAATCAACATGGCAAAAGAATAACTTGCTTTGATAATGGTTGATGGTTGTAATAATGAATCAAACATCGTTTGCTGAGCTTTCAGATGCGATTTAAGTGCAGTTAACTTAAAACTTTTTACTTCTTTACTGAAATTTACATATTCAATGTTTTGTCTCATGATGCCTTTTAACGTTATGTTCCTTAAATACAGCGACCGTCTCTCTACAAATTAAACACATTAATTTTGAATTCTGCATTGTGAAAAAATAATCTTTTTCCCAACGATCATTAAATTTCCTGTTTTTATAAACAACTTTTCTTTTCTTTGAATTCATCCTTGTTATGGACCAAAAAAAATTCAAATAAATGTTAGTTGGAGAATATTGGTATATTACACAGAGCAAAAAAATTTACTTTTTAAAGTAAATTTAGTATTCTTGTTTTCTAATTATGTATTATAATTATGTAAAAATCAGGGCTTCGAACCGTAATTTTTTCCGTTCCGGTTTTTGTTCTATTAACCAAAATTTTTGAAATTCGGTTCTGTTCCGGTTCGCGTCATCAATAGTACGTAAACCGGTTTATACCGGTTTACGTATATTCGAACAGTTTTTTTCTCTCTGATTGCAATATGATTTACATTAAAATGTTGTCATCTAGGGTGTCTAGGGGTCATTGAAGTCTTTTAAAGAGATCTTTTTAAAATTTTCATAAAAATTTAATTTGTGAAATAAATTATCATGAATTAAATTTATAAAAGTCCCCTGTACCCTTAGATTTGCTTATCAAGCACTCAACCTATAGCGGAAAATATTTGCACTTAACCTGATAATCACTTTATGTAAATTATAAAGTACGTTTTTCTTTTATTATTGTATAAATTATTATTGATTATAAAGTTCATAATCCTTTTTGAATTCTCGCAGGGCACGTGTCGAAAGAAAGAACTGTCAATGTTTTATGCCAGTTAGTGGATTCTGCGGAATTTTGCTTACAATGCAATAAATAGTCCTTGAAAGCGCATGCAGTCAGCTACTCTGCTATATTTGAGCGGCAGATAAAAAAGAGAGTTTGAAAGTCTTTTAGTTAAAAATTTGTTTCTGAACCGAAGTGCGTATAAATTAACTGAAAACCGGTACAAAAAAAATAACGTTTTCGATTTCGATTCAGAAGTGGACTATTTTTGGGGTTCGGTTTACGGTTAAAGAACCGCAATTTTTAAATTTTTCCAGTTTTCGGTTCAGTTTCGGTTCGAAGCCCTGGTAAAAATATCGATATTTAATAACTTTTTTAACTTAATACAAATAGTGATCACTTGAAACTTGAAAATTTATAACTTTTATCAATTTAACATTTTATTAAATTCTTACTAATTTTTAAATTTACTTGCATTAGTAAAAATATACTCACTTGAATAAATTTCAAAATTTCTTTGGATGTCTTCAGATGTCACTTTTATTCAACTATCAGAGCCACACAAAAAACTTAGTAAACACGCCAGTAAGTAAAAAACAAACCTAACACATAAAGAGATTCACTTGAAATAATAACTTCGTTCGTGCAGTGGATAACGAAACGATGACGGACCCAAACGTGTCTAGACTAGTGTCTCCAGTCAGCCTTGACTTCCGGCTTCCATACACAACCAAGATTACCCCTTGGCGAAATTATCACTTACTCGCGCAATTTATAGGACATTTTTTACGTGGTTTTTCTATCGTTAATTTAAAATTTAATTTTTTATCGTTATTTCAAATTTTCATTTATTTAAAATTTTTTTATACATACAACGAAAAACAAAAGTTTCAATAGAAATATAAAATCGCCCGGCGGGCCGCACAATTTGACGTGACGGGCCGCGTGTTGGCCAGGCCTGGTCTAGTAAACAGACCAATAGACTTTGGCGCACGGTATACTGAATCCTCCTGATCTCCAATCAATACTTCCAAAGGCAGAGATGCAGTCTAAGATATGAGAACAGATTGGAGTCAAAGGTATGATGGTTGGTTGCTGGTAAACAGGAGCATGATGGGAAAGCTGTTTCGAAATTTCATAATCCGTGTGTGCTCCCTTCTAAGCCTTGCCAAAAGAGTCTAGAATAATTATGAGACCTCTAAACTGACAATTTAAAAGTAACTGAATGTAACAGAATGGTTATTTAACTCTCCAAGTGGTTTCGACGAGATATCTCATCCATCAAGATATGATCAATTTTGCTAATGACGAGATATCTCGTCAGTTTTACTAATGATTGCGTGTTTGATACCTCATCGAGACAACCTAAGCATTCCGGTTCTCCAAGATAGTTGGTGAACTATAACAATTGATGGTTGGTAGGGTATTATGGCGGAAGGGCCATACTTGGCCAAGCTGTGCTCAACACAAGACATAACATCAAGTAATGGACAAACAATGGAAGTTTTATTGTCACAGAAGAGAGGAATACACCCAGGGTAAGCTACAGAAATCGAATATATAACCAGTGAAGGGCTCTGGTCAACGTAGTGTATGCCACTGAATGAAAATTCCATTATGCAAAATTAAATAATTAAATTTTTAAAGAAAATAGTCAAGAGGATAAAAAATGTCTGATTGCTTGAATGAGTACTAAAAAAATTTCTACTACCAATAAAGCATGCATTATAAGAAATATTCTTAGCCTCAATACATAGTATGACAAAATAGAAAATATAGAATACAGTATAAAAGGAAATTAAACATTAATGCATCAAAATAAAAATAAAACTATCTTCTTTCTTATCCTAGTAAAAAAACAAATTACACTAAGTCGTTGAGTCTGCGTAAAAAAGGTTTTGGGCAATGGCAGATGGGTCCTTAAAAATGTTTTCAAGCATGGTTCCAATGCAATTCAGGATGTGTGAGGGAGAGACTGGTAATAAGCCGCACTTTATACAGATGGGAAAGGATTTCTGGCCATCAATGAATTCTCAAAGTCCTATCCTATGGCCTCATCGTGGCGAGAGGGTGAAACGGGTAGCACAGGCGGAGTACGTCGGGAGTATATACTTCTAGTAGTACCACCCAAAGCATGAAGGCTGGGCTGCTTTAGCCTAGGAACGGAAGGTGAACGGGTGGTTAAGTCGGACTGCTACAGAGATGGCTCCCAGATCTTAGGATCAATAGCAGACGCGCTCTACCCATGTCATGGATTTGTGCAATAAAACTATAGATAAAAGCAATCAAGAAAAGCTATGAGGACAAAATGTCTCTAGCCTCCCAATAACGACAGTAAATAGCTCTTCGAGTCAGGGCAGAGCAGTCAATTCTGGAGGTGGTCAGCACTTATCAATTCACCACTGGTGTAGATGGACTGTTCAATGATTGGTTGGTTGGTGCGGTTTTATGGCTCAACGTCCATCTTTCGCTAGTGGGACTGTTCAAAATTCCAAATATGGATGGACGACTGGGCAGTTCTGTTCAGTCGGTGTTTAATACTTGAAAGCTTGACCCTCTAAGTGTTTAGACGAGATATCTCGTCCAAGGTCTGGTCCATTTTGCTAAGAACGAGATATCTCGTCGAGTGAAAACTACCCTATTACTCCAAAGGGAAAGAGGGCCGCGGTAGCCCGGTTGGAAGAGTAACGGATTAGCAACCGGAGGTTTGCGAGTTCGAATCCAACCAAAGACAGTCGTGTACAAAGGGGGCTGGTGCACGTTAAATCGGCCGTGGCCTCAAATGTCCTCACGTTGGCGTGGTGTGGAAGTTTGGAGAGTGGTGTGCCAGTTCAGGTGTGATCTCGTCATCTGACTGTGGTTCAAAATTACGTGATGTCCTTTGATCTTTCCTTCGGGTTTGATCCCGGACTGTCGCCAATAACCCATTGTGTTGCTCCAGTGTGACGTTAATTAGAATACCAAATACTAAGGGAATGAAGATCCAAATAGAAAAACAAATTGTCCCTTGCTCAGAACTGGTGACAGGTTTTTGCACCAGAGACTGGCCACTATAGGGCAGTTTTCGATACGAAGATAAACCACCAGGAGTGTTAAGGCAACATGACCTCTTGAATAGTGCATAAACCATTATATTTTTTTAATTTTAATGAAAAATTTGAAAAGTAGCTTATCATTATGTAGCACCAAAGCTCTGGAAACAAAAACACACTATACGAAATTTTCAAAAAGTTCAAACGGCATACTTGTTCATGTGTCTTTCTAAAGCATACCTTCTAACCCATCTGAAACTCACAGCTAAATTAAGGTTCAGTTACAATTCCCACAAGCCGCACCAGGCAATGCTACACTATAGCAAAATCCACAACAGCCTGTCTTTTTCTCATTAAGCTGCGGCGTTAAATTTTAATTACCCTCAGGCCCATTAAGCTTAAAAGTACGCCCTCGTGGGCTCGTCTTTACCTCTCATCATAACTTAATCACGCGGGCGTATGTGTCTGGCCGGCGGGACGTAAAAAAAGTCGAGTTTCAGCATCCCGTTAAAAACGGCTGCAACAGACGGATAGCGAAAAAATCGACTCAACCCAAATTAGATTAGGAGTCACGATCCCTGCCTTTGAAGTAAAATCGATTCATCCAGAAATCGCGTTTGGGAAAGGATCGCTGTAGTCTTTTTTTAGATTCGTAGTTGCCAAGCGCTAATTGCGTCAGCTTCAGTGGAATTTAATCGAATTATCGCTTGACATTTCCCAATTTAACATCGGATACAAATCAAATAATCGAGTTCTGTTTTTTTATTTTTTCCACGTTCAGTTTCTGTTGTTTAGTGAAGTAAAAGTGATTGGAAATTCGGACATACTTAACGCAGAAATAATTTTTTTAAGATAGAAATAGACATTAATAACGCTTGACGATTTTATCCATTTGTGCTGAAGCATGGTTCCATAGTAGAATATTCTCTTAAAATTAAATGCAATTCAATTGCCGTCGCTAATTTAATGTAACTTTTCGCATTAAATTTCTGTTTTAGCCAGAATATCTGAATTCATTAAGCATTCTTTAAATTAATTTCATGCAAAATACTTCAGGCGCATTGCTATTTGTAGTTAGTTCCTTGAAAGATAATTGGGTCTTTCTTAAAAAATTCATTTAATTACAATCTCGCAAATTTCTAATGTAGGTTTGTATTGTATGTTACCGTGAAAGACCGAAATTAGAGAATGTCAATATTCTCCGGTGAATGTCGACACACACATACCAAATACGTCGGTGAAAGACCGAATATTTGGTTATATTCTTATACATTCGTACCATCGCCGGTGTATGTCGACAAGCACAGATAAGCTCTGGTGGGGGTCGAAACAAGCCGAGAATTTGGAGAGGCCATGGCCAGAGAGGCCTCTCCGCCTTCAGTTTAAGTTGTTGCAATAAACAAGATTGTATAACGTTAATCACATAATTTATGTGTAAGTTTATTATTGGTATTATTTTTTTCTCATTTAGAATGTTCTGTTCGTTTGAGGTTCAACAGTTTATTTACATGTGCTGTTACTTAAGCTTTCTCCTATTTTGACATATATCATGTTTTAATAATAAAGTATGATTTAAAAAGTTGCATTTTTGTCTTAACGTAACAAAAATATTTTTTTTCAACATTCACCATCAGTGCATGCTGAATGTCGACATTTGCCGGTGTAAGTGAGAAATAATGATTACACCAAGCGACTATGTGAATGCTGACATTCACTGGAGAATATCGACATTTGCCAGATATCGGTCTTTCAGAGTTACAAATACAACCAATTATTGCTTGACATTTCTCAATTTAACATCGATTGGTTTGGGTTTTGTGGCGCAGGGTTCAAAAATGGACAAGCTGCTCCCAATTTAACATAGGATGTAAATCAAATAATCGAATTTGTTTTTTTTATTTCAAAATGCAGTTTCAGTTTTTTAGTGAAGTAAAAGGGACTGGAAATTCGGACACACGTTAACACAAAATATTTTTTAAGAAAGAAATCGACACATTAATAACGCTTGACTTGATTTTATCCATCTGTACTGAAGCATGGTTCCACGGCAGAATATTCTCTTGAAACTAAATGCAATTCAATTGAAGTCCTAATTTAATTTTGTAACTTTCCGCATTAAATTTTTGTTTTAGCAGAATATCTGAATGCATTAAGCATTCGTCTGAGTTTAAATGAATTTTATGTAAAATACTTTAGGCGCACTGACTGCCATTTGTAGTTCCTTAAAAGATAAATAGGTTTTTCTTCCAAAATTCAATTAATTGCACTCTCACAAATTTCTAAGGTATATTCGTTCCTATTCTAAGCAGTTCTTCAGATATTTTAATTTATTCACAAATCTTTCTTTAACTCTTTGAGGCACACGATTTAAAGAAAATAAAACCCAAGTTGCACAGAATTGTTTATTCACTTATTTAGCTTTGAAATTAGTACGTATAAAACATCAAATAACATGTTTTTTTATTATAAAACGATTTATTCACATAATAAATTTTTAAGAGAAAAACCTTTACCGTTATGAAAGACAAAAATTCACTACACCACACAATTCGCCAACCTTAATCACAAGTGTCAACAACTTACTAATGCGTTTTGACATGTGTAAAATTGTATTTCCATTTATTCACGCATTTAGCGTTAGTTCATAGCATTGCCAATCAATGACAGACTCTAAATAAAATATTAAACTGCATGACTATGAGCAATTTGAACGTTTTGAGGTGGGTTAAAAAATATCCCACCATGCATAAAAAGCTAAGCAAAAGGTGGGACAGTTTTTAACCCACCTAACCACAAAGAGTTAAAAGCGTTTTTGTACGAGAAAAATATACTCTTTTGTGAAGTATTTAAATCTAAAAATAAATAAATCTTTAAGATGACATATAAAGCTACTAAATAAATCGATTCATATCACTTCTAGTGTAAAAAACTTTAGAGTGTAGGACCCTCCGCATTTTAAAAACTTTCTGTGTTGTCAAGGTAGTGGGAGGGCAGCACTATAGGGCGATGACTTCGGTCTTTTCATTGTTTATGTTTTACATAAATTATTTTATCATTGTGTTCGTTGTTTGTCTTTGTGTTATACTTAATCTTTCTCTTGTATTATGATTGTGGAAATAAAAGTTTTTAATAGAAACTAGTCAGGCCGAGAGATTCTAGTGAACAAGTATTTAATGTGCCACTTTTGCTTTAATATTTGGGCAGCGGTAACCGTTCGGAAGAGTAACGGATTAGCAACCGGAGGGTTGCGAGTTCGAATCCAACGAAAAGCCGTCGTGTATAAAGGGGACTGGTGCACCTTAAATCAGTCGTGGCCTCAAATGTCTTCATGCTGGCATGGTGTGGAAGTTTGGAGAGTGGGGTGCCAGCTCAGGTGTTGCCTCGTTCCAATCCAACCAGGAGTTCTTTGGTTGGATTCGAACTCGCAACCTTCCTGTTGCTAATATGTTACTCTTTCAACGGGACTACCACGGCCCAAGGGCGATAGGAAACACCAAATTAAACCACACCTAAGTAACACAGCCATGCATTCAAGATGTGTTAATAATCGATAAGTATTACAAACACAGTGTATTCAAAAAGTTCCAGGACTGATCGCACACAGACCATGTAACACAGAGGATATATTTACATTTGATATTAAACTTCGATATAGTCTCCTCCCAATTCAATACAACGCTTGGAACGAGTATACAGGCCCGTAAACGCCTTCTGGAACACCTCCACTCCAACACTATTGAGTTCCGATGTCACAGCCGCTTCAATCTCCTCTATCGACTCGTATCGCTGCCCCTACATCTTCAATTTCAACTTGGGAAATAAAAATAGTCCGGGGGGACAGATCTGGTGAGTACAGGGAGTGGTTGATGCACACAACCTGCCTTCTCGCCAAAAATTGCTGCACAAGGATGGACTTGTGAGACGGTACATTGTCGTGTAAGAGGCACCAATATCCACTGTGCAACAAATCGGGCCTCACACGCCGCATTCGTTTCAAAAGCCGATTCAAAACGTCTTTGTAGAATGCCCCAGTCACAGTGGACCCTTGACGACGAAATTCTTGATGAATGATGCCCCGACTGTCAAAAAGGTGATCAGCATCTTTAGCGTTAATGTCAGCATCACATTTTGTAGCTAGAGAACCGCTCTATTGGACGCATATCTCACCGAGGTGGAATAAATTTATACCGAGGTAAGGGATACGAAGATGGGTCATCGACTAAAACATTTCAGAGATGCCCAAGAACCACCAGCTTACTATTGCGACCTATGAGTTTCACTTAGAGAGCAGATTGATGCTTCAGGGATTTGAAAGACACCAGACGAGGATTGTAAGAGTGATAGCGTGAGCAGCGTGCACCGGAGAAGTAGAGGTGAAAAATAACAAAATTGATTAAAAAGACTTCGGAACCGCAACCATCGACTTCTCGTGCACCTTACATCACCGTCCATCAAGCCCATGGGGTGGATGTACGGGGCCATCGTGAAGGAACGGGCGTGAGTGCAGCTTCTGTGAAGTCACGAAATGGGGGCCGTTGGAGAGAAGAATTAGCAAGCGAAGAGTCCGTGATCACAGACGGAAATAGATAGTAAAATCTCGATATAAGCAAATCCATCAAACCATTTTTCCCAAGATTAGAAACCACACAGCTTAATGTCTTTGTTGTTAATTTCGGATTAATTTTCACTCAAAATATTCGTTCCTTTGTATTTCCGGGATTAACTATAAAGTGTTTGGAGCAATTTTCGTTAAGTGGTCCCAGTGCCATATAATTCGTTAAAATGTTGAATATTTGTCTTACATTTTGACCTTTACAAATAAGTATGCTGAATTTTGGAACGAATAGAAGCAGTTTTAAAGAAGTCATTCAGTAATTATAGAGCAATTTTTTTAAAAGACTTCAATGACCATGCTTAGTGGGAATATTTTCCTTTCTTGTTAAATTTAAATTGAAGTAAATGTAGCCAAAAATATTTTCGATCTCTTTGCTATTTAATAGTATTCATTGTCTTGATTTATGTAATATTTATTTTAGGGTAAATTACGAAATTAAACAAATAAATTTTTGGATAACTTGAGAGCTTAAAAAATAGTAATAAACTGTAGTTCTATTTATATAAAGAATGAAACATATTCATTCTTATAATATGATTTGTAAGTAATCGTTTACAAAAGTTAAAACTTGCATTTCTGATTGTTCACTTTTTATTGATAACTAGCTGTATGGCCCCACGTTGCGGAGGACAATGTGTTAGTAAATACCTCCCTCTTGGATTTTTTACTCTTTTTTTGCATGCCTTCTTATAGATTCACTGTTATATAATTCTATACATTTATTATTATTATTATTCGGATTTAAAAGTTTTATGGTTTAATGTGTCACGGGATAACTGACTGTTAGTAAACGACATATTAGATTTTTCGCCGTCTCATTGCAAGTCTTCTTTATGTAAATTTCCCAATTTCACCCTGACGTTCAGTTTCGACCAGTCTTCTATTGGTAGCTTGTTCCTAAGATTCATTGTGACGTCTATCACGTAGTTTATATTTAGCTGAATTGCTTGTTATGGAACGTTTTCTTTTTGGCATTGTCGTTAAAAAAAAAGAGTAATTACAACGCAAAAAACAGTCGCTATAAAAAAGGCAGTAGTAAATAATTTGAAATTCCAAATTACGATGGATTGAAGAGTTGAGTTGTACAGGTTTGGTGTATTGGATGTGAAATAATTATAAAAAATAAGGCTTATTTAAAGAAGTAAAATATAAGGCTCGAAAAAGGAGTGTATTAAATGTTTATTTAAAGCAGTAAAATGTAAGACACGAAAAAGTACTGTATATTGAATTTTGAACATTTTCTACGTTTTTTTCACGAATTTAACACGAATATTTAAGTCAAGTCTGACAAAAAAACATAATAAAAAAGTTAGGGCAAAAACCGCTACGGAAGCGTTACGCAATCAGCCAGTGACGTCACGGCACTCTGTCCAATCAGGTAATTTTTTTGAACATTTTATGTTAAAATTTAAATTTTTGAAAATTTTAAAGGGGTGGAATAACTTTCCCAGTTTATTCTGCGTATTTTGACACCTCTCTCAGATCTCTACGTGCTGTGGTTGAGACGAAGATAGATTTCCAACAAACTATCACACATTAATAGTGTAGATCAGCGATTCTCAACCTGTGGGGCGCGCCCCCATATGGCGGCGCGAGCACACTAGAAGGGAGGCGCGAGAATATCCAAGAGAAAATATTATTTAAAAAAATTGATTAACTGACTGAAAGGAAAGCACACATACACATAGAAAACAAAATACATTTCGACATATTTAACAAATAAAGTAAAACAACTTACTAAATCAAAACTTACTTAATCAAAACATACTAAATTAAAAACAAATTTAATAATTATTAGTGACTTCCTTGGGCCTGTCTTGCAGAGCAAAGTTTTTCGAAGGAAGGCTTAATATTAGAAATAGCCACTCTCAGTTCTGTTTCTATATTTAGCCGAGATCTATATTTTGTCTTCAAAGAAACCACAGCAGAAAATCCAGTTTCACAAAGGTAGGATGTTGAAAATGGTAATAGAATGCGAAATGCCCTTGTTTTTAGTGCAGAAAAATCATCCTCTACTCCTGCCCAAAATTCAAATAGTGATTTATTACTAAATTGTCTTTTGGTTTCGCCACTTGTCGTGAAGTCTATGAATTTTTCTTCCTCATCAATTGAGAGTCCTTCGGGAGTCTTATGAAATGGATCCCTAACCCACTCGTAACTTGCTATCAGTTTGTCGTCAGCAAGAAAATACTTTTTAAAATTCTTTGCCAGCATGGCTAAATGATTTTCACAATGGTTACAAAAACAACTTTTACATGTTCTTCTTCAGCCTTGTAAGTTTTAGTACAATCATCCACATTTGCAAACATTGTTAGGTTTTTTGCTTTAAATTTCTGCTCCACAATTCCAATTTTCTACAAAAAGCATTAACTTTATCACTCGTATCCAACATATGTGTATTTGCTCCTTGGAGTTGAAGATTCAAGTTATTTAATTTCTCGAATATGTCGACCAAGTAGCTCAATTTCATCACAAATAAACCATCGCGAAAATTCTCAGCTTCCGGTCTGTTTTCTTCTTCTAGGAAAATGGCGATTTCTTCTCTTAATTCATAAACACGTTGCAAAAATTTCCCACGTGATAACCATCTTGCCTCGCAATAAAATAGTAACGCTGAATGTACTGAACCCATGTCTTTACAAAGTGCGGAAAAGATTCTCGATTTCAGGGGTCTCATTTTTATATAATTTACTACGGTTACAACCGTAGTTAACACAATATTCAGACCAGGACTCATTTCTTTGGAAGCCAAAGCTTCTCTGTGGATCATGCAATGTGTCCAGACGCACTGAGGCGATTTTTGTTTTACAAGTGCTTGTATACTTTGTAATCTTCCGGACATTGAACGAGCATCATCGGTGCATATTCCGACGCAATTTTTCCATTCTATGTTTGCCTCGTTCATAAAATCATTTAAAATAGCGAATAATGCCAGCGCTGTTGTTTTGAGTTCTATTGGTTTGCAGAAAAGTAGTTCTTCTACTACTGACATATTATCACAAAATCGAACATAGGCAATTAAATGAGTATCTTTATTACTATCTGTTGCTTCATCAAGCTGTATTGAAAACAATTTGTCACGCAACTTCGAGAAAAGCTGACACTGTATATCTTCAGCTATATCACCAATTCGACGAGCAACAGTATCATTTGAAAGAGGTATGGACTGCAATTGTTTTGAAAAATTATCTCCAAACATAGTTTCTACAATCTCAATTGCTGCTGGCAAAATAAGCTCTTCACCAATGGTGTGAGGTTTTTTACATCTGGCTATTTTATATGAAACTTTGTAAGATGCAATTAAAGCTTTTTTATTCACAGACAAAGTTTCTTTAAAAAATGATTTTTGCTTTTTATATGATTTTAATTTTAATTCGAAGAATTCTCTGGGTTTGTTGACGTACTCACTATGAAGCGTTTCCAAATGTCGTTTAAGTTTATTAGGTTTCATGCTGTCTGCGGCCAATATTTTTGAGCAAATGATACACAGGGGCCTTTCTTCATTTACTTCAGTACTGGTAAACCCAAAATTTAAGTATTCTTGAGAAAACATTTGCTCTGCGCATGCTCGAGACGGCATCGGTCGTGTGGATTCCCTTCCACAAACATTACTTATTTTTTCTCTTTTATTTAGTCATGCTTCTGTTTTATTTCTTTTATTATTCGAAAAAATGTATTCCCAGTTTCTAAATTTAGCTCACCCCGTCTAGGTTAACTTTCATTAACGAATTTTTCTACTTTCATATTCTTTTAACGTTATCTCCCTGTTTGGCTTTCATTTCAAATATAATATTTAAATTTTCCCCGCTTTCATTCGCTTCATCTGTTCACCACCCGCTTGGCAAAATGCCAGATGTGGTTTCTCGCCAACGTTGGCTCGCTTTTACTCTTGTTTTTTGGCAGTTAGTTAAAAATAATTTAAAAACAGAATCCAAAATACTCAATATACATTATTGTTGTATACATTTTATTGTAAGCGGGGGGGGGGCGCGATGAAAATTATGATTGAAAACTGGGCCGCGAATACTGAAAGGTTGAGAAACGCTGGTGTAGATTATTGAGAGGAGATTTGACTATTCACTTATTAAACCCTATTCTCTTTAAATCAGATAGTGCTCTGAAATTTCTTTCAGACTTAAGGCGTTTAACAAAATTATGTTCGTCTGAAGCGAATGAAATTCAAAAATTAAATTTTAAGGAATTTTCAGTATATAAATGTGGTAGCCTGTCAAAATTCGGCAGGTCATCTTTTTCCTATGAAAATATTTTACTAAAGAAAATATACCAACAAATCTTAGTTTTACTTTATAAGCAACTTTTAAATTTTCTTTCTCAACAATTAACATCTCCTTTTATTTAATTTCCTCTCTGAAGTACATAAAGTAACATTTTAATATAACAATTTTTACGATAAGAAATCAATGTATTTATTGTAGTGTATATGATTTATAAATGTAAGGAAATAATAAAATATCAATTTTTGAATAGCTAATGCATGTGAATCGGTGAAATGAATCGAAAATTTGTAGAAAATCAAATTACACACAATTTTCAGTAAAACATTCTAAAGGTGAAGAAAAAAGTACCTTTATTGAAATTGAAAAGTAGCAGGAATTTTAAATAGCTCAAAACCAATTTTTGAAGTTAAATTTTAAGCGCTGATAATAATCTTTTTTAAATAATGGTTAGACATATTGGTGGTGATAATGTAATACAGTAACTGAAATTATAGGCAAAAACGTTGTCAGGTTATCATGACCTCTAAAAGTCAAACTTTTATTTTTTTTTAGTTATAGGTTACAACCCACACAATGTTTTAATTTTAAATATTTTTTTTAGTAATTATCATTTTTTTAGTAATTTTAGATATTTTTTTAATAATTTTCTATTTTGCGTCTTTTTCGGCAGGTCATTTTTTGCTTTACAATAATTGTTAAGTAAAATGTTTGCCGCTATGCACATACATTTTCCAATGATAAATTTTTGTGGCATTTTACACAGATATAGCACACTACAGATATTTCATTGAAGTTACCTTTTATAAGTACAGTTAGTTCAACCAACAATCTTTCTAAAATTTGCTTGAGAGAAGGTCTTCATACTGCTCACTAATTAATTCATTAAAAATCTGATACATACAAACAATCAGTGCACCGTAAATTCCTTGGGCTATTTAAGGCCACCCCATCACTTAATTTTAAATATTGGTGAATAAACTCTTCCGCGCGAACATTCATAAGTTAGTTCTTTTTCAATTGACAAGATCGAACAGCACATCTCATAATTCAGTTCATGTGGCACTTTTTTAGCAACATAACTAGATATATACACTAGAACAGGCAGAATATCATCTGAAACATTAACATTATTACAGCTGTAAATGATTTCCTCAAACAGATCTGGTATATCAGTTAAAGTTTCTACAGCTGAATCCCTAAAATAAGTCTTTTATTTGGAAGCCAACACTGCTTTTTGATTGTAGCTTTATCAGACTTAAAATTTTCAGTATACGTTCTGATTCTAGCATTTTGCGAACGGAAACATTGTAATTGACCCAATCATTTGACAATATTGTCCAAAGCGAGCCTCTAAGCTATCGGTCTGGTCTTACAGACTACTTAAATGGTAGTATGAAAAATATTAAAGGAAGTAAAGTTTACCTTTTAACCCGAGGGAAATAATCGAGAACCAAAAAATTCGAACTGTTAAAAAATAAACGTACAATTGCCAGACAACTGTCAGTGAAATTGAACTAGATGAGAACAGACCCAGCTGAAAACGAAATGATCTTATACCTTCCATTTTAGATTGAAAGAATTAAGAGCATCCGGGACTTGCATGTCCCTGATCGCTGCTCGGAGGGATGGGGTTGGGGACATTTCCTCTTAAAAATGATCTCTTTCTCTATTCAAACTCTTATCTAGATGGCATGTGATCTTTCCCGTACCATTTAGACTTACTACTTTAACAATGAATAGCGCCTAATGAATCCCCATAAAAGTAACTATCACTCATATAGTACCGTGAAATCAGAAAAGATGCCTCCTTTTTTTTCTTCTTATTTTTACTATGTACACCCATCATACCGTTCAGGAACAGTCTGAATCAATTATTACTTTAACCCTTTGGATACGGGGCCGGTCCAATCGGCCGAAAGTTTCGAGACCCCTCGTTACGAAAGGCTTGGATTTTTTCAGGCTTTAAACTCCTGAAGAATCACCGAAGTCTATTACGATTTCCATCCCCTATTTTCTGTGCTACAAAGAGATCCGCGCGTAAATAACCTTATCTCCCGGTTGACAAAGATGTCAGGGTTATCGAAGGGAAGCCTCGCAAATCGTTTATCCTCGAGCATCTAGTCTGTGAGAGGTTGAGTAAATGAAAAGAGATACATTTAAAAAGTCACCACCGCACTTTCAGTTTACCCGGGAAGAATATGTCCCTTCTAGGCATACCACGACCCAACAATAGAAACTGGTACATTCGGTGATAATGGGACGACGCATATTCCCTCTCCTCCTGGGGGAAAGCATTGTAAAGGCCGTTTCGGCCGGTTTTAGTAAGTTGCGGGTAAAACCGTTGGGCCGGCTGCCGTAACCAAAGAAGGAAACCATATTCTGCCCCAACGTATGCAGAGGGTTAAAATACGAAGAAAGATAAATATTTGTAGACTTCGAGCGCCTTCTAAAGCATACATGTCTGTGAGAACAATGGGGAATGATAGCCCCCATTTCGTGACGTAAAAGCGACCGCAGCGCCACAGGTTCTGGCCCGTTCCTTCACGATGGCCCCGGGATGTAGCAGCAACGTGTGGTCCGAGTGGCTAGACCAGACGTCACAAGAACATAGACTGAGTATATCAGGTATGCCAAGAACGAGGTTTACTACAAGCACACTGGCGACACATTTCGTAAGACTCACAGCTAAATCCTATAACAGAGCGGCTGATGCCACACGAGACCAGCAATTACAAGATAATCGGAGAAGTAATCAACATGCCCGTAGGTGTCGACACCATGGTGAGGCAGCTGCCTCGCCATCTGGATGACAATTACACCTTCAACGTGAGTATAAATAACCATTTGGCACTTCTCATATCATTGCTGTGATAGCCGTGTATAACTCCATTGAATTTGTAGTGCTGCGATTTGTCGCCTAATAAATGGTGATTGCATACGCGAACTCAATTAATTTCTCGCACCACCCACATTCAGTTCAACATATGATATGCAGCATAGTAAAGCTACGCACCTGTCAATGTCTTTTATTGTTGTTATCGAATACAAAATAATTTCCAAAAAGTATTTTTAAAGTATAATATAAGATAGCAAAACATAAAGAAAATGCTATATTCCGCATACAAATACTACTAAGGTAGAAAAATAAAACCACATTCTCATTTCTAATCTAAAAAACAGAAATAACTGATAGTAAATAAAACCTTCTTTTCTTTTGTAATAGCCTATTATCTGATAGCGTTAATGATACTCTTACAGATATTGGTTAATGGTATTTTTATCGCTGTCAGGATGAGATCTGCGAAAAAGTCATTAGTAATGGGGGAAAACATAAGCAGATTACCCGGCGTTACTCGGGTTTAATCAATTGGGTATGGATTGAAGTTGACTCGGCAATAATGACTTTTCTCTCTTCTAGTATTAATGTCACTTAAATAACTGGAAACTCATTTTTACTATTCTAATTAACATTTATAGATTGCTTCCACAACTACTCTTGACGCAAGTATTGGGTTGATGCAAAAGTTCGTCCCGTTTTTGGTGTTAGATGGCTACCTACTTCACACGTATAAAGTTTTGATATTGTTTGAAAGTAGGAAATTCAGCGGGTACTTGAGAAAACAATTGCGTTTTTTAAATTTTGTTAAGCATTAAAAATAAGAAGCATTTTCGACATACGTATTATGCTTTTTTATTTCCGAAAAGGTGAGAATGTTTCACAGACGCAAAACATGTGTGTTGTGCATGGTGAGGGTACAGTTGACAATTGCACGTGCGGTAGGTGGTTCAAAAAGTTTCGTCACCTGGGTCAGTTCTTTAGCCAGAAACCTCAGAACTTCTATGAAAGAGAGATGGAGAAAGTTCATCGATCAGAACGGCACATACTATATTGATTAAATGTAATTTTTAGTAAATAAAATTTTTCTTCAATTTTTGTCAAAAAAACGGGACGAACTTTTGCATCAATATAATACATAAAATAGCATATGCGCATCAGTGGTTCAATAGTAAAAAAATGGTTATAGAAATCAGCGCAGAAAAGAAAATGTGAGCAAACGAGAAAATAGGCTTAAATGTTCAAATATACCGAATCGTCTTTCGAGTAAATGGGTAGGTAAATAGTTGAATTTGCGACTCACTGGATCAACACAACATGCTATTGGCAACGGTCCGCCCCGTCCAAAGACAACACCTAGTAATTTTGAACCACGGTCAGATAACGAGGCAACACCTGAGGTGATACCCCACTCTCCAAACTTCCACACCACGCCAACGTGAGGACATTTGGGCCACGACAGATTTAACGTGCACCAGCCCCCACGTACTCGACGGTCTTGGGTTGGATCAAGTTTCGAACTTGTACCCTCCTGTTGCTAATCTGCTACTCTTCCAATCGGGCAACCGTGGCCTCGATGAATGTCCAGAGGTTTGTTAGTGATGCTCTGACAAACCTACACAAGTCTAAAAATCAAAACCAACATGGGTCTCGGTAGCCCGGTTGGCATGCATCTGACAGGAATCGAACCTGCGCCGCCTACAACTCGAAGGATGTTGGTGCAGTGGACGTACCCACTGAGCCACGACTGCCCCAGAGTTTTCCAGAAGGGGTGGAAATAAATTATCTTTGGAAAGGGGGCGTTGAGACAAAAAAAAGTTTGGGAAACTATGGTAAAGGGTGATGAATCTTCTTCCGTAAAGTTCTATTTAAACTTTTTCTAGCATAATCCTCTAAAATAGCACTTTAAAAGATTTAAAAGATTTAAAACTTTTTTTAGCATAATCCTCTAATCTACGCATATTTTAATCCTATTAAAGGGTTAAAATATGCATATTTTAATCCTATTAAAGGGTTATACTTGCGTTTTGAGTTTCAATGCCACCTTAACTTTAACATTCCACCCATAACTGAAGTGGGAAAATAAGTTCGGTACGTCGATCGCAGCAAACGTTGCCATGTCTACAGAGTATCTTAATATTGTCGTTGGTTGTGTTGGAATTTATAGTCGCATAGACCATATTTAGCCAAGATGCACTAGACAACGTCATTGAAGTTGTCTACACACACATGGAAAGTTCTATTTAACCAGAAGTGAGAAATAAAACCAGGGATAGCTATGTCCTTGAAGCACCTACTTAAAAGTAATGGAGTATAAGTCATGTGAGAAGACAATGACATTAATCTTCCGAGGTATCCATTTATTCTTGCAAGCAGATTTAAGCTTTGTATATCTTCCTTTTACGACTGAATAAAATTTTTATGCCTGGATTGAAATCGGTTCAATTGGGAGAAACAATGTCAATGAAAATTCGCTAGAGGAAATCTTGGTTTTAAAAAATTTTGTATTGCTTGTTTGGTACTTGTACGTATTTCCTTCGCTCTTTATACAAGAAACATTTCTATGCTGAAGGGTGTATAAGTACTGACTGTCAGTACTTTCTAAACAAAATTTTATCTAATTTGATGTATCTATAACGCTTAGGACGATAGCCTTATTGTAAGAAGTCAGATAGCTAACAAATTCCATCACGAAATTAAAATTCCAATGCACACGTCGCATTTTTCAAACGAAATGTCCAGCAATTTCATATTGACGAATTCCCAGTTTAAATAAACACACAGATCTATATTAAGACACTATTTTCAATAGCTCGCTGAATTGGGTTGGCTGATTGGTTGGGTTTTATGGCACAGAGTCTAATAATTTATCGTCGATTCAAAAATTCATTGCACTCTGTAGGTAGGTAGATAGTTAAATTAAGGTCGCACTAGAACAACACAATGGGCTATTGGTGACGAACCGGGAACAATCCGGAAGGATTAGATGTGGTCAACACCTGAGCTGGCACCCAACTCTCCAGACCTCCGTACCCACGCCAACGGGAGGACATCTGAGGCCACGACAGATTTAAAGTGTATCAGCCCTCGTGTACACGATGGTCTTCGTTGGGACCCAGTTTCGAACTCGCAACCCTCCGGTTGCTAATCCGTAACTCTAATTGGGTTACCACGGCCGTGCACTCTGGAAGTAGGGTACTTAAGAAATAAAATCGGAAACGTTATAAGGATGTTCAGATTTCCATATTTCCAATCAACATGCAAATATTTATGAAAGGATGTGGGTGGCCAATTGAGTAAGTGCAGGGATTTTCCGTTCCGATGGAATGAAGTATCGTTTATACGAGATACTCACTACAAGCCACTTGTATACGAGGGGTATGTACATGTTAAATCCAGATCAGTAAAACCTCCCGATCGTTGGGTGCGTGGGGGTAAATATGTCCACAGATCTGACCCTGTGAGTCCAATCCAAAATTGGGTGTGTATTTCTGGCCACGCCTATTGCAAATCTCAATAAAGATTAGGTACCAGAGCATGTAAGTGGCGGAAAAAGAAATGACCCCCTTATTTCGAGTACTAAACATAGAGCAAATTCAAAGATATTCAATATTTACTGTCTATTTTTTAACAGTTAATGGTAACTATTAAATTTATTCACTAACTGTTATTTTTAGTAACTATTAAATAAGCTTTTTACAATAACATTTAATAATAACAGTTATCGAAAGCTAGCAATAGCCGTTACGACTGTTATCGTAAAAACAGTTTTATCCATCTCTACTATTAGATTGATCATTGTTTAGCTTTATCACACATGACAGGTAGAAGGCAATGTCCTTTATATTTCATAAATGATATTTCCAAGCATTTAAAAAATATATATTCCTTCCTCTCTGGTTTGTCACAATTTTTTTCACCTTTTGGATGCCTCTTAAAATCACCTTAATGCCGAAAATTTAGGTTTAGTGCAAAAACTATCCAGGAAAGAGGTGAAATTTTGTATGGTAATATTAAGTCTTTCTGAATCGATTTCAGTCATAAGTTCTTCACATATTCAGTTCTCATATTTTTTTAATATTAATTTAATAATTAATATTTCAAACTAAAAATTATTTAAAAATTAAAACATTATGTATATTTTAGGTACCTACCTTAATAGCAACATGTTACAAAATATCAGTTCTGTAGGAATATTATTTAGAAAGATATCCATAAACGTCTGGGAAACGGATTTAACATTGGGAGCTCCAAATTTTCTGTACTCATAAGTCCGAAGCGGCTTGACCTAATGACATGAAACTTGGTATCTGAAGTTAAATTATGATATAGATTTGAAATTTTGTATCAAATAGGGGGTTGCTATTGGAAATAATGAAGTTGATACTCAATTTAATATGAAGACGATCCCTTATGCAAATTTTGGACGTATGAATTTATAGAAGACGTTATTCCATGTCGAATGCCATCTTTGAATTTGCCCTACTGCCATAATTATTCGAATGAAGAGGGGTGGTTCGTTTTTCCGCGACTGTACATATAGAGAACGATTCACAAAAATTACACTTGAGTAAAATGTTTTAAACTTCGGTATCACAGAGCTCGCACTCAAGTCATTTTCATATGTATGTTAATTCATGTTGGAAAATAATCTCTCCCCGCTGCTCACATAAAATTTGACTTATCACTTTTAAGTTTATTACAAGTCAAAAGATGGCAGCACGATTCATTTAAGAAAAATGGAAATAGATTAGTTGTTACTGTACCTGTTCTCGTACTTGGTATATTCCAGTGCTAAAGTACTGTTTTTAGTGCTTTTACTGGAACAAAATGTAAAGTTCAAGGGTGGAAAACATGTGGCTTTGAGGCCGTCAGCTGTCGACAACGGTGCACTGTGTTTGAAGCGGAATGTGTGAATAGTTGACAGCTCGACAATATTTTTTAATTGCTTCTGCTTAACAGCCAATCATGTCCAGAAAGACGAAGAGGACGCTGAAGGAAGAAAACATATTTATGATTGGGAATTGCAATATTATCTGGTTTGTGCCAAGGATAGGATGACTTGCTTCGTGATACTACAACATCATTAAAAAAAATTCAATGCTCAATCAGAATAACATAAGGACTACAAATATTTTAAATCAGAGGAAGATGTTATCTTGTAGAAATTAAAAGATGAAAAGCAAGAACAATTCTTTCAAATAGCGACAAGATCTGCAATGAATTTATTGGTGGGGAAAGCAAGAATATATAAGTTATGAGTTTCCAAATTTTATGTATTATATGTTACAGGCAAAACATGCAAAGCAGGCAGTGTATAGAATGCCTAGGCAATGTATAGAATGCCTGGCGTTTGGGGGCCAAAGTATTATAAAAAAATTATTATATAAAAATTGGAGTGGTTTGGGAGCTGGTACGATTAATCTTAATTGAAATGAGATTAATCGTACCAGCTCCCAAACCACTCCAATTTTTTTATAATAATGTATTTATAATGAACATATATTGTAGCTGGAGTAGCCTTTATCGAGTCCTGCTTCAGAATAGTACATATCGTAAAAATAGTGCGATTGCACTGCGTTGCCAAGTCTATTACCCTTACGCCTTGCTCATGTTTGTCTTGTTTCACTCTAATTCCATGGATATTACCTTTTCCTTTTCTCACCATTGTTCTTTGCACTCACCTTCTTTGGACTCATGGTTATACAAAAAAAATTAGTTAAATAAACTACATACACCCCGTTTTTCCGTTTTTAGAATTGACGCATCTGGTCGGAGAAAAGAAAAATGAAAAAATAAGAAAGGGACTCTGGCCTCCCGGTGGCAATTGACAATAAATGTCAAACCAAATTAAGAAATTGATTGATTTTTGTGACAGACGTTAACTGTCATCTGGTGAGGTAAACATGTGAACTGAATGACACGCAAGACTCGGGAATCAGAGCGGAGTGGTGGTTGTGGCGTCACCGAAGCAGGCTCGTATCTCAAATTCTGGCACGTAACTCAAGGCAAAAAATCGACCTAGTGACGGCTCGTATAAAAAACTCGTATGTTGGGACACTCGTATCTCAAGGTGCCACCGTACATGTATTAAAACGAAGCAGTGATGGGATTAGTGTGACTCAAATCTTTCATGAAGACATGGGATTAGTGTGACTAATCCCATGGGTCCTTTGAGTTGACTCAAGAAGGGCAACTTTTTATAAAACGTAACTACATTATGAATATAAATTAAGAACAGCAGACCCAGGAGTGAGACGTCCGAGCTGCATTGTGGTTGAAGTCAGAAGAGAGAAAAACTTGCGAAACAGCAAGCAGAGTGTAGGAATGCACAATCAGCAAATTTTGGGGTTGGTTCACAAGCTTCTGAGAGGTAGGTATTTGATTAACGTCGCACTGGAGCAACATTGGCGATAGATGACGGCACGGAATCAAACCCGAAGGGAAAACCGAGGACAACACCAGGTAATTTTGAACCACGATCAGATGACGAGGTCACACCTGAGCTGGCACCCCATTCTCCAAACTTCCACACCACCCCAATGTGAGGACATTTGGGACCACGACATATTTAACGTGCACCATCCCCCTTTGAACACGACGGTCTTTGGTTGGATTCGAACTCGCGACCTTCCGGTTGCTAATCCATTACTCTTCCAACCGGGCTACCGCGGCCCCCAAGTTTCTGAGAAATAGTATGGTATACAATAAATAATGACTGTGTGTGGGAACTCGATCGAGGAATGAATAGAGAATATATATTGAGCGTGTTAACCCTCCAATTGGTTTCGACGAGATATCTCGTCCATCAAGATCTGTCAATTTTGATAATGACGAGTCACCTCGTCAAGATAGGAGGGTTAATTGGAAGTGTTTCGGGTTTTCGTTAAAAAGGTAAAAAAAAAATTCTCAAAATTAGTTATACAGAGCCATTATCGTGTTCCTTGAAAGAATGATTCCATTCTAAATTCATGTGTTGATCTTATAGATATGAATATTCAGATTAAAAGGTTTTGCATTGTTTTGGTATGATTTTAGCTTTTTACTATTCTCCGACTAATAAATGCACGGAAAAGATAATAAAGCATATAACCAGACGTGTTTTTCTCTCTTAATGCTATGATTAGCCTTGTTTTCACTTTTTTTTAATGCAAAAACAGAAGAAAAAACAATAAAATATCCCCAGAAGTTGCATCTGACATATATTCAAGTTCGTTTCATCACGTGATATGCTCGGAAATCGCATGTTCCGCTTTATAGCTCTTACATTTCCAGTTTACAAAACGATTTCCTTAACTTTGTCTCTACCCTATCACCATTACGTCTTCATGGAACGGCGAAACAGCTGTCTTGCATTCTAAGATATGTTTGTTTACGTAGGTGATAAAGCTTGAGTATTCGTGAAGCGTAGTATTTCAATTTCCCGTTTAGCTAAACACAAGGCTGGAAATAGATAAGCTTTTCATGTAGTTTCTCTTTCTGATTAAAGAAAAATTCAGGATTGTTTCTTTATCGTGAATGGAAGGGATTTGAGAATGTTCTGTCGTAGTCCGTCACGAGTTCCGGAATTCGTCTTCATGAATTACAGCCTCTTTGAACGTCTGATAAGCTCAAAGATGAGTCTATTAAGGATTTCTTTAGATGTAAACAGAACTTTAAAATTCGGGTCAGCCTCAATACTTTAAACCGGACACAACCTTAATTTGAAATGTTCTCAAAAGATAAAAATTTTCATTCAAAATTTATAATCCTATAAATATTTATGAAACTAGCATGTCTTCCCTTCTGTTTAAAATTCAGGCGGGGTGTATAAAAAGCAGGTCTGTTCAATGACCAGAATAAATGAGATGCTTACAACGTAAAACTTTCTGAAACATGACTATGCATATCCAAAATTTTTTAAAACACTTTTACTCTCCTAATTGTTGTCTCGACGAGGTATCTCGTCATTAGCAAAACTGACCAGATCTTGATGGACGAGATGGCATTAGAAGAAAACTGACCAGATCTTGATGGACGAGATGGCATTAGAAGAAAACTGACCAGATCTTGATGGACGAGATGGCATTAGAAGAAAACTGACCAGATCTTGATGGACGAGATGGCATTAGAAGAAAACTGACCAGATATTGATGGACGAGATGGCATTAGAAGAAAACTGACCAGATCTTGATGGACGAGATGGCATTAGAAGAAAACTGACCAGATCTTGATGGACGAGATGGCATTAGAAGAAAACTGACCAGATCTTGATGGACGAGATGGCATTAGAAGAAAACTGACCAGATCTTGATGGACGAGATGGCGTTAGAAGAAAACTGACCAGATCTTGATGGACGAGATGGCATTAGAAGAAAACTGACCAGATCTTGATTTCGTCATCATAAACAAACCGGCAATATCTTGATGACGGGATATCTAGTCATTAGCAAAATCGGCTGGATCTTGATAGGCGAGATATCTCGTCGAAATCACTTGGAGTGCTAAGAGGAGGTGAAAAGTCCCATCTTCTTAAAATGGCGGTGGATAACAAGGGTGAGATGGGGCGAAGTGCATCCAATGTGTATAAAACGTGTCTGTGATTAAAGTAGGGGCTACCACCTGACAGAAAATGCTCGAAGTCCTGTAGATAAATTTTGCAGCTAGAGCGCTTCGAATTTCGGCAGGGATGTCACGTAGACGAAAGAAGGACATGAATGAAATTATATGCTCTTGTCCGAGACACAACCCGCCACTCTGCGAACAAAAAACAGACCATGCACTTGCCCCATCATGGTGGGGCAACCGATTTTAAAACAATTGTTCGAAGCACAACTTCTATTTTTCATTCTTTGTTTTAGTCGAGCATATGTAAACCAGCTGATATAATTGTTTGTCAAATTATTAGAGTATATTTTAATGCCCGACCTTTCGACCTTTGGCACTACAAAGGCCAAAATGGCGGCTATTTGTGAGGCAGCACCCAAGGGGTAGGTCGCCGTTGCTCCTAACAGAGACAATCACCAATATCCATGAGCTTACAAACTGAGGTTCAAACGCGGACCTACTGGATAGCAGACAAACTCTGTGACTACTGTGCCTGGTAGGAAGTTATCACTTGTATGTTAAGTCATACAATTTAATTGTTCAATGATTTGATAATTTTTGTAGATTTTATCAAACTTAACGTTGTATTCAAAGACGCGTATACTTCTATATCCCTCCAATCAATCTGCTGAAAACTAGCTGTGCATCCTTTAGGTAATGATTGAAATTATTGAGATAGTTGTATTCTTAAATGTCCCACAAGTCGTAAATGTAGAAAATTCCCTTATGACTATCGGATGATTGGAAGTTAAACTACTTGTTAAAATCGCGAGCGCGTGTCTCGATTTCTCAGTTTTGAAAAGGACAAACACTACAGAATGCACATCAGGACGTGTGGTACTGACCGGAGAACTAATGAAAAACTTGTTAAGGTGTGGTATGTATCCGCTAGAGAAAATCATCACTTACAGTGCTGGCGTCTGAGGTGTGAACCCCACCAGAGAACAATGTAAAAGCTTAACTCGATTCAACGTATTTACCTATTAAAATATTCTGGCGCTTACACGATCTTCTTACTAGGGAACTCAGCCCCTCCGCCCAGATCAGCTGAGGTCATTACAGATATAGGGAAGGCTCCAAGAGGGTTCGGCAGTGGGTCTCGCTTTGGGAATTAGATATCCGCTTTACACAGTGGTCGCTGCTGTGGCATTTCGGCCACCCGTTTTGCCGTGTCTTAACGTTATTCCGAAGTTGCAGGCCGTTATCACATCTGAAAAGGGATATGCCTCCATTTGTCCACACATAGGACAAAGGTTCCGACCGTGCCTACGCGATTCTTGTTTGACGCTGACCCGCCCAGGTGACATTTGCCTGGATAAACGAGCGAAGTCCGACATCTGGAACACAGGACCCGTCATACCCAGGCAGCGTTGCAGGTGAGAAGTTGGCCAGACTGGCGCCGGAGAGTGAATAGAGACGAAACACCTCAGTGGAACAAAGGTTTGGCGCGACCCCTGGCATAACCGAGCTGGAGAAGTGAATCGAAAGTCATCTCTCGAGGACTCGCAACCCGAACTCTCGACCTAGCTGGTCAGATCGTCCGTTTGACGCGTGAGCCCAGAGCCTCGTTCGTAGGCGAACTTTACCATTACTTGCAGATAGGCAGAATCATCTGTGGCCTATACCTTCGGAGGATTCGTATCACTGTTTCTTACCAGATTGAGACCATCCCGGTCAGATTAGAACAACCGATCTAGAAGCAGCTCATTCCATCTTGGAGGAGAATTACGGCCTTTCAGTGGCAGAGAGACAAGAAAACCTGTTGTGCCCTCACGCAGAGTGAACCAGACTCGTCTGTGACATTATTCGGCGACGTTCTTGTGCAATTAACAATCATAATTTTTAATCGGAAATAAATATCTTCTAAAGAGTTCGGGTACATGGTTCTGTGCGTCTGTCATCAGTACAATACGCTTCACCGCGAAAACGAAGGCTCGTCAACCATGGGCTGGCAAGTGCTTTAAGTTTGAATATACCAGTATTCGGTCAGGGGATGGATAGGGCTAATTCCCTATTTCCTCCATCCTACCATTATAGCCTGGTATGGCTTCTAGCTTGCAGGGCAAAATAGAATATCTACATAGGCATCTATGTCTTATTTCTATGACTGTCATGGTTTAGATCTACGTGAATCTACACGTCTTGTCTGGGCTCTGATGCCTGAACCGGCGCTTACAGGATCACCCCGATGTCAGCACTTAATGTACTCCTCGGTATTCCCCCAATCCATATTACACTCAAGCGACTTTTCAGCAAACTTGATCTCGGAAAGAGACAAAGGATCTTACCTCAGCTGACCTACACTACCAATAATTTGATCATAATAATAGCCTTAACTTAATTAGTCCTTCAGATAGAGTTATAGACAGGATCGCTTAGATTAGTTAGGATCTAGGCAACGAGCTAGCAGATCAAGTCGGCTGCTAATTCTGGAGAGATTGAGGTGCCCTCTCCATCTGTCTCTAATTCCCCGAACTATTAAGCCCATGTATATCTACCTGGAAATCCCTGTGGGAACAAGATGCCACAGGAAGGAGAACTTATACATTTATTAGGTTCAAAATTATGTGGTATTGTCGTCGTTGTGTTGTTCCAGTGCGACGTTAATTAAAGTATCTACCATACCTATACATTTATTAAAATCCCCGATCCTAACTTTTCTCTTCGATGGGTATTTAACTTTCTTTTTATCGTACCACGTCGCATTCCGATCGTATTTGAATGGATTTAGAACTAAACAAACTGCCCTCTGTCCATGTAGAGGGGTGGACAATGCGGACCGTTACGTGTTCGTCTGTAGACTCAAAAAAAATTTCTCCTTAACACATCCGAAATCAAATAAACTTGGCTTAATTATGTAATTGATAACAAGCAGTCTCTGGCGGATTAGGGAGTGTGTCCGAGGTTCTTCCGTCATTGCGGACAATAAACCCTGGATTGAAGACTGAGGTGGTTGATTTGGGGTTTCATGGCGCAAGGCCCATATTTGGCCATGCTGCGCCAGACACGAGATACAATATCAAGTAATAGACATACACACAATGAAAGTTTTACTGACACAGAAGAGAGAAATACACACCCAGGGAGGAATGTACCTGACAGGAATCGAACCTGCGCCGCCTTCAACTCGAAGGTTGCTAGCGCAGTGGACATACCCTGAGCCACAACTGCTCCAGGCTGAGGGGTGGAGGTCTCTCAAATCTGAATATATTCATCCCATTAGGATGCCTTTTCTGTTTATTTTATCTGTTCATACTTAACAATGTAGTATATTTAAATGTATATCGATTATGTTCGAATGCATTTACTCATAATTAAGTCTGCAATCGTGTTCGTCCTCATTCAAAATTTCGTTTCTGTTTTAAATGTAAAGTAATTTCGTTTTGGGCATTTGTCCTCATCTCTAAAAATAAATAACAATTTTATATTCGTTTTAATGTACAGTAATCAATTAAGTTTCGGAATTTATCTTTGTCTTTATTCAAAATTTTTGCATTTGTTTTTTAGAAAGGTCTGTTTTCCATTTAAATTTTTACTATCCTGTACCCGCTTGCAGCGGATGATTGTTAACACATATGTATGTAACATCTTTGAATGAATGCACGTAAATGTTACCTAGTTTCTAGTGAAGGCTCCTTTGGAGCCAAAAGACCCCTCCCTGTCACTCCTTGTCCGGCCTTAAACAATTTTTGGTAGACTGGGTGGTCTGGGTTATAAAAAAGTAAATGGATTGTATAATTAAAACTTATTTATTTGCGAAATTCTATGCACATTAACAGAGGCAGTGGCTCTGAAATAAGGAATCGATGCGGAGCGCTTCCATTTCGTACAAAATTTGTGCTAATGCCCGAATTAATTTTGAATAAAGAAGATAAATTCCAAAACTTAATTGATTACTGTACATTACGACCCAAGCAACGATGAAAAAGCAGTGATTGACAAGAACAGCTGAGGTAGAAAGTATGCCCCGGCGTACGAGTAGTACGTCAAAAAGACGTTGCTGGATCATCTCAAAACCCTCTCCGTATTCTGAAGGCGATCATATGATGTGCATTTCAACGAATCAGAACACATCATATTGCGTGGTATTGCTTCATTCCATTTCCCAGTTGACACATCGCTTAGGCGGGCAATTGAACTTTACCAGCGATTCCACGTGAGGAAAAATAACCACATCAAAGAGGTACAAAAGTACTCCATTCTGTACGACACGACACAGAATTCCCGGTAGTTGTGGTTATTTTTGTTTATATTTTACTTTCTAAAATCCACGTTTTAAACTCAATTTGTATTTTATAATGAATATTAACTTTTAATAATGTTTTATGTAAAGTGAAACTCACATTTTATTTTAGAAGCACATGACACTTTATTTTTGAAAAAAAATTGTGTTGGGTGAATCAGCCAGTTCCTGATCACCTACCAGTAATTGATCATTTTCTCATTTAAACAAGCAAACTAATCTATTCCACAACAAATCAAAATGATATCTTGCAGCTAATAGTCTATAATAAATAGTAATCAATCTAAAGCACAACAATCTTTCTTTTCATTGATAAAAAATAAAAACAAGTCATGTCAAATTGTTGGAATCTAAAATCACTGTATAGCGAACTTGTTCTGAGGAGAATAATATCTCAATATTTACTCATCTCAATTCTGTCTTACTTTTTAACTGAAGTTGTAAACATTGTGATCAATCCAATGGTAGAACAAAATTGCATGTATTCCAGTAATTGACCAAACTGATCAATTACTGAATTTTAAGCAAAACTTTATTTTAAATTTGAAATTAGATATGCCATGATCAATATGAATTTTATTCGAAAAATAAATAGAATGAAGGATGTTGAAAGTCATTCTATTCGAGGCCCAACCAGAGATAGCGCGTCATCAAAATGGGCAGGACACATCCGAAAAAAAATTCGAAATGATTCGGTGCCTGTCAACCTCATTTCTTGTATGAGGTTGAAAGCTCCTTGCTCCATTCTTTTAAGGAATATGGGACGAACCAACCACCTTCTTGGGTTCTTGCTTAATGATGCTTTGCCAGCAAGAATCAGAAAGAGAACTTTCCGTCTTCGTTCGGACCCTAGCCATTTCGATGAAAATGTTTTAGAAGGAGAATTTGTGTCTTTAGCACGACGAAAAAACAACGAGGAAAACAAACTTAAAAGGACGGGAAAGGATGTAAACAAAGGAGAGGATCATGGGAAATATAACCGCACCATCTGCATTTGAGCGGGTCTTTAGCGCGCAACGCAATGATGGCCATGTGAACGGTCGAACGTATTTCCAGAAACGGGAGAAAAACGAGCTTTGCCAGTTTACCATGGGGCAGAAAGATCGACGTACAGTCTGTTGAATTCTAACACGAACAGTTCTAACTGTACTAAGAATACAAATTCGAAATGTCTTTAAAATGTTGCCACAACTAGCGTCTAAAGAAAAAATAAAACAAAAATAAGAAACTGCAAACGATCCTTAACTCTATGCGAGCTAAGATATCAATGCGCGCGTGCAAACGATAATCATTTGGCATTCGCGCTAACTAATTTGTACCGGATGAGATGGAGTGATGAAAGGTACAAATGGTAGCGTAAAATAATTAGAATCTTATATTTACCACTACAACATTTATTCCAACATCCTAGAGCTATTATATACAAATTTACAGATATTCTATGACAGAAAGGTTAGGCTGAGGTTAGGAACGAGCATCAGCTCGCTTCTCGGTCTGGATTCGCAACTTCCTGATTTTTCCAGCGTTTCTTGGGCAGCATTTCAGAGAAAATCCACTTGAATATGGAATTTTGAGTGTAGTCAGGAGGCTTGATATTTATGAGATCATGAATGTCAGTATAACGTCAGATGAAGATGTTTTATGTCACTGCATGGAGCTTTATAACCGATGTAATGTCAAATGAAGTGCTGTAAGAGTACTTACTTCCAGAGTAAGTTATAGACAGTTGGTTACTTGAGAAGAATTTTATGATCTCCAATTTAGATAATTCCTGAACATGACGTTTTCTTGACGCGCAAGTTTCTGCCGATGACCCCCCCCCCCATGCACGTTCCTTAGACCCCCGGACCGATTTTAAAGACCTATTCACGTCGAAAGGAGATACAAATAATGAAATGTGTTACCCCGGAACCAAAATTATCAACCCTAGGATCCTTTTTTCGTAAACGAAAGCCAACACCAGTTTTTTCGCATTATTAACAAAAGTTACTTTAATGACAAATAAATTGACTTTTACCAAAAGCTGAAAACATCCATCTCAAAGAGAGCTCTGGTTTGATTTACCCTTTCTGAAACAATGTTTCCTAAAAAAGAGTAATTTTCACTTCGATTCTAAATTTGGTTGAAGGTTATTGGAATTCTAATCAGGGAGACCAGTTTTCTAGTTTTATGCCCGAACAAATTATACCTATTTGATCTTTAATAATTCATCTAATAAGAGACTTACATCATCAGATCGCTAGCGTTGATTCAATTAAAGACTCATTATGAAAACCGGATGTTATTGAATAACTTAGCTAGCCATTTCCATAAAGTTGGTATTTATCGTATAATTTCGAGAGGCATGTGCAGATTTAACTCTTTCAGAGAGATAGGATGTCTGGTAGGTAGGTAGTTAATTAACGTCGCACTGGAGCAACACAACGGTCTATTGGCGATGGTCCGGGATGAATCCTGATAGGTCTAAGGACAACGCCTCGTAATTTTGAACTGTGGTCAGGTGTCGAACTGGCACCCCACTCTGTAAATTTCCACACCACGCCAGATAAGGGCATTTGAGTCCACGACAGATTTAACGTGCTCCAGAACGCTTTTGTACACGACTTTGGTTGGATTGGAACTCACAACCCTCCTGTTGCTAATCAGTTACTCTTCCAACTGAGATATAGCGATTCTGGGAATAAAATAATGGGATGGAAGCGGAAAATGATATCCTTGGAGTACGATAAAGTAAATGGGAAAGAAAAGATCTCTAGAGATCAAAAAAGATCACTACCTCGGGTGCAATTTCTTTGAGAAATCTACCTTCAAAATTTCAACTATTACAATCTCATGTTTTCAAGAATAAAATAAAATGGATTAACTATTTGCAATCTGTATTTTTTTAATGAATAGCCCCAATTTCAAAAGAAATCAAAACCAGCGAAGTTCATCTAATGAACAAACAGTCATAATATCCCGCACCTGCGAAAATATTTTGCTTCAACTGTCAATGATAATTGCGTTTGGATTTCATGAATTTCTCCACTTTTCCTCATTTCACAATTGTTCCTCTTTGAAGCAACTCTAAGGAAAACTCGTTCGACGAAATAGATGCGTCATTTTCAAATATATACTGGCTATGGATCAAGTTCGAATTTAAAACTGAAACCAAGGTCTTTTGTAACACGACTAGCTTCAGTGTTTCTTGTTTTACACAAAATTTAATTCAGGAATTTATCGCTATTATATCTAGAAAGGAACAAAACCAAAGCGAAAGGATGATATTTCGTAAAAGCTTCTTAGGAAGTGGTTTTGTTTTCCTTTGGTTGAATTGGAAAGGTTGACCAATTAATTTATTTTCCATTGCTAAGCAAGCTAAAACATCAACTGATTTTATTACATCTTGATACCCGAGTCCGTCGTTAACCCTTGCGGTGGTTGTCTTGACGAGGTATCCCGTCATTAGCAAAATTGGCGAGATCTTCATGGACGAGAAATCTCGTCGAAATCACTTGAAGGGTTAACACTGATTTCACGATGTCTTCCATAAATCAGCGAGAGTTTAACGTTGCACTGGAGCAACAGAACGGGCTTCTGGCGACGGTCCGGAATCAGAAGAAAGAGAAAGGAAGATCCGAGGACAACACCTCGAAATCTTGAACCACGGTGAGATGACGTGGTCAACACCTGAGCTGGCACCCACTCTCCAAACTTCCACAACGCGCCAACATGAGGACATTTGAGGCCTAAACGGATTTAACCCTCTACAAACGTCAAGGCAGAATATTGTTTCCTTCTTTGGTTATGGGAGTTGGCCGAACAGCCTTACAGGCAACTTACTGAAACGGCCGAAACCGGCCTTCACAATGTGCTTTCCCCAGGAGGAGAGGGAAGTGTGTCGTCCCATTATCACTCAATGTTACAGTTTCTATTGTCGGGTCGTGGGTATGTCTAGAAGGTACAGATACTTCCCGGGTAAACTGAAAGGATGGCGGTGAGTTCAATACGTATGGTCATTAACACTTGCAGACCCGCAAGCTGTCTTCGGCGACGTTTTTACGGGGACAGATCGACAAACGATTTGCGAGACTGCCCGTCGAGAACCCAGACATCCGTGTCAAAGATAAGGCTATTTACGCGCGGGTCTCTTTGTTGCACAGAAAAGAGGGGAAGGGAATCGTAATGGGCTTCGGCCGTTTCTTCAGGAGTTTGAGTTCTAAATGAATCTTAGCCAGCCGTATCCAGGAAACTAGAATCTCTCGGTCGGTGCCGTATCCGGGGATTAACGTGCACCAGCCCTCACACATACGACGGTCTTTGGTTGAATCAAGTTTCAAACTCGCAACCCAATGGTAGTTATACGCGATTCTACCAATTGGGCTGCCGCGGCCCGGAAATGAATTAAGAAGCAATCAAGAAACACTTTTATTCTGTGTCGTCGCAATGTCGTCTTCTCTTCTGTTTGTCACAAATTAGCGTCTTGGCGAAAATTCAGTCAAGAAAGAGCACACTTCAGTTATTATTTTAAAGTCTACATTAACCATCATGGTGTTTCTATCGACGAGGTATCTCGCTATTAGCAAAATTGGCCAGATCTAGATGGACGAAATATCTCGTCGAAACCACTTGGGGAGTTGAGACATTCGTAAGAAACTGTTACAACCAGGACCGACTTAGTTTTCATTATAGAATGAGAACAAGAGTTGCATAAAAGGGAGAAATTTTGTTGCTTTTGCTTAAAAGAATACATATATAACATTTGAATATAACTTATTCATAGGTTTTTGTTGCGCAAGGGCTATATTTGGCCAAGTAACAATTATTGGGATCTCTTGATATTATTTCTATCCGTTTTAGATTTTACTAGCAGAATCACTCGGCGTTGCTCGGGTTGAATTGTTTATAAGTCATCGTAATATACTCAATATTAGTCCTATGGAAATTTCAAATTGTTTTTAGCCCCCTGCAAACCCAGGACAAATCGAACGGGGTTAATATATAACCTGTGTCCCGCAAAATTCTACAAGATGAATGTACCAAATTTAGTGTGAATTGGTCTGACATTGATCGTATAAATACGCAATGTTATTCCTATGAGGATTTCGAATTGTCTTTAGTCCCCTGTACCATATCGACGATAAAAAAAGGCCACTTTCTATGAAAATAATCTCATATTATCATAAAAATTTACATTCCAATAACAAAGCTACAGTTTAAGAATTTACAGACGGGATACATAAACGATATGATACTGAGCGATTTTCAGCACAACCGCCCCCATCTGCGATTGCAACATACCCTAAGATTCTAAAAACCTCCTAGGTCATCTTGAGAGGCGACTCCTCTAGATGTTAACTCTGACGTCATCTACACAGCCAGACCGGGAGAGAGCGACCCCTAGCAAGTGCTCTGTCCAGGATGACGGGACGTGACACCCATCTGCACACCCAAGACAAATTGAACGGGGGTTTGTTAAGTTCAAGTTTGAACTTATAAATTCACCAAGACGCCAGGATAAAAATCAGGTTTTTTTTTTATTTTAAAAGTTCGTTCTGAATAGTAAACATACATCATGGTTCGAGCATGACTGAAGAAGTAAGTTGCAGAAACAAAAATGTCAACTTAAATACACAAACATATAGTTATAATAACAGTTAAACTAATTTTATGCAAGAAAAATGGGATACTCCACTCTCATTGGTTACGGTCGATGACGTCACTAGTAAAGGGGAGTGGTTATGGTTTTCCCGCGAAGTTTGTTTTAACTGGTGTGGCCACACCTCGCCATCTGGGCGAAAATTGTTTACTAATAGAAAAGAAAAACGCCTCTCTTGGGCGGACATTTTATTTAAGGAGAAGGACGTGGGATATTCTAGTATAAGTACTGACAAATTATTTACATATACTTGTCTAACAAGTGGCCTCCCTCCCACGTTCTTCAATGCTCCTAAATAAGAAAAAATACATTCAATCCAAATCTTATAGATAAATACTGGTTCCTCACTTAAGGAAATCTAAAAATTACAAATGCTAATATACATAAAGGAAATATTTATATTAAAAATAATCATAAACACATTCAATTTCATTCAAATACTACATTACAAAAATTTTGTAATCCTTCTTTTGATAGTGGTTTGGTGAAAACATCGGCTAAATTTTGTTTAGAAGTAACATGTTTCAATGTAAATATTTTCTCATAAATTAAATTTCTAATAAAATGATACTTTATATCAATATGTTTAGTTCTATTGTTTTCTATGGGGGAGTTCGAAAAATCTATTGCAGCTCTATTATCACATAACAGTTCTTTACTATATGGGTCGACCACGGCCAGAGAATGTTCTTTACATTCCTCCAGAATTCTGGAAACCCACAATAATTCTTTGGCTGCATCTGTCAGTGTCAGGAACTCGGCCTCCATTGTAGATAGTGTTACGCACTTGTGCTTAAATGTACGCCATAATATTGGAACTTGATCGATGAATAGCATAATTCCACCCATAGAGATACGGTCGTCCCTGCTAGTCGCAAAGTCTGAATCACTGTAGCATGTAATCTTGAGGTTTCGGATATTAGACATGTTGAGTTTTTGATCTTTAGTAGTTTCAATATACCCCAGGAGTTTCATCAAGCTGTTCCAGTGAGCTATGCCAGGGTTCTCTTGGAATTGCGATAGGATGTTGATGGCATAGGTGATGTCGGGTCTAGTGCGGCTTGCAAGATATGACAAACAGCCGATGACACTTCGATATGGCAGTTTTGTCATTTCTTTCCTTTCGTCTTCCGTATTAGGGCAGTCAAGTTTTGAAAGAATTATACCTTTTGGGATGGGAAGCGATGACGTTGGGAATCTAAATTTTCTAAAGGTGTTGCACACTTTTTCGATGTAAGGTTTCTGGTGTAACATGAGATTACCATTATGTTCTTCAAATTGTACACCTAACAGCTTCTGTGTCCTTCCTAATTTCTTCAAATCGAATTTTGAGCTTAGGATTCTGGTTATTTCTTTTGTTGTGTCCTCCGTTTTTCCGAAAACTACAATGTCGTCGACGTAGAGTAGAAGCAAACCTCTTCCCTTATAAGTATATACGCAGTTGCACCATTTAAATTTCTTGAACCCCAATGTTTCTAAGACGTTGTGCACTTCAAAGAACCATTCGCGTCCACTTTGATGAAGTCCATACAGGGCTTTCTCCAACTTGCAGACGTGGCTCGGGAACTTTGGGTCTACAAATCCCTTCGGTTGGTCCATGTAGATCACCTTGTCAAGATTTGCGTATAAATATGCGCTCTTTACGTCAAGTTGACAATGTGACCATCCTAATAGGCAAACTAATACTGCAAAGAACAGGCGTATAATTGAGAAGTTCACAACAGGACTAAATACTTCGTCGTAGGTCTCACCTTTTCGCTGTTTGAAGCCTTGGGCTACCAGACGGGCTTTATATCTCACGATTTCATTTTTCTCGTTAGTTTTCGTTGAGTATACCCAGCGGCTTCCAAGAGTAGTTTTGTTCTTGTTCGGTACAAGTGTCCATACTTCCCGTTGTTGCATCATCTCCATTTCTTCTTTCATCGCCTTTTGCCACTTGTCTTTGAGTGGAGATTTCATGGCTTCTTTAAAATTTCCCGGGATTGCTATTTCGATGTGGCATGCTTCCGGAGAATTTCCATCATCCCCATTCGAGATCTGTTGTGGAACCTTTCCCGAGTATTGGTTTTTGCCGCTAAAGTTGAAGAAACTGGGATCAAAAGTGATATTACGGGACCTGCAGTATGTTTCAGCATCCTTATTGGATCTTAAACGAGCGCTCGTTCCTTGTACCCCGTAATATATGTCGGTCCTTGATCCATCAGGTCTGGTGACCGCTTTACGGAACCAGTCGATATCTTCACAGGATATCTGTTCAGGTTGGCTTTGTTCCATACTTTCTTCAGGTTCGTCATCAGAATCTTCGTCCTTCGGATAATTCATATGATGGCCCAGGACAGTTTCCACTCTCTCTTCCGGCAATTTTTCGTTAAATGATACATTGATCGTTTCTACAACTCGTCTTTCTTCGGGTATCCAAATTCTGTAGCCTTTCGTTCGTTCAGCATATCCCACCATTATGCCTTTTTTTGTTCTCATGTTGAGTTTGTTTCTCAATATTTTGGGGATTCCGACGAAAGCTGTGCTACCAAAAATCTTCAAATGCTTCACTGAGGGTGTTCTTCCGCCGTAAAGTTCGAATGGCGTCTTCTGTGAGTTGCCATGACAAACTCTGTTCCAGGTGTATGTGAAGGTTAATAGGGCCTCTGCCCAAAATCGGTCAGACAGTTCACTTTGCTTCAGAAGGGCTTTCACACCGTCCATTGCTGTATAATTGAAGCGTTCACTCACGCCGTTCATTTCAGGACTGTACGTGTTTGTGCGTTCGCCTTTAATTCCTTGAGACTGTAGGTATTCTTCAAATTCTTTATTGCAGAACTCTTTCCCTTGGTCCGTCCTTATATTAAGTATCTTCGAGTTCTGGAAGCGCTCTGCTCTTGTTTGGAACCTTTTGAATAAACCAAATACTTCATCTTTTCGCTTCATGGGGAATACTGTGACCTTTCTGGAGTAGTCATCTATAATGGTGAGGAAGTATCTGTTTCCCCCTAGTGAAAAGGTAGGTAGTGGTCCACACACATCCATGTGAAGTAATTGTAAGGGTCTAGTCGACCGGATTTTGGCTATCAGTTTAAATGATTTTCTTCTTGTTTTGGCCAATTTGCAGTCTTCGCACCTAGAACTTGTTTCCTTGAACTTTGGTAAACCCCTTACGCTCTCATTCTTGCTTGTTGATATGATATATTGATCGTTCACATGCGAGAAACGCTTGTGCCAAATTTCAAGTTCCTTATCTGCAACTATTGATATATTCAGGGTCTCTTTTACTTCTGAGTTTTTCTTTGGATATTCGGGCTTCACAAAGTATAGTCCATCCTTCTTGAACGCTGAATACATCAATTTACTGTTCATGTCAAATACATCAATTCTATTACCCTTGCCAATAAATTTGATCCCAGTCTTAGCACTTGCTGAACCGGATATTAGGTTTCTTCTCAGGGTTGGGGAATACAGGACGTTCTTTAGTGTGATTCGTTTCAATGTTTTGCAATTTCTGATGATCATCTGAATGTTCCCTTTTCCTTCTACAGGGCCTGTTGCATTTCCAACTGCTAGTGTCATGTTGGTGTTAGTAACCGGTTCGAAGTCGGTGAATAACGCCCGGTTGTTACAAAAATGGCTTGTTGCACCAGTGTCGAAAACCCACGATAAATAATCCACTTTTGTTTTTCCATTGTTCAGATGAGCTTCTATAACGTTGTTCTTGTGTTCGTTGTTGTCCGTCCTGGTGCATTCTGAAATTAGATGTTCCATCTTTTTGCACCTGAAGCAAGGACCCCTTTTCTTCATGTTGGTTTTCCATTTTTGAGAGCTCTTGGGTCGGGAAACGTCTACCTTCAGTGCTATGCTACTCACAGATTCAATGTCTCCAACGCGCTGTTTAATTCGGCTTTCCTCAAGAATCAGTTCTTTGAGTACTTGGTCAAACTTGAAATCTGTATTTGGCCATCTATAGATGCTCTGGACTATTCCTTGGTATTCAGCTGGTAAGTATCGGATTAATTGAAACGCTTGATAGAGGTCTTCTAAAGGGTGTCCGGCATCCTGTAGTTGACGTACTATCCCCCTCATTCGAGCGGCAAACAGTCCGATTTCTTCACCTTCGTATTTGCAGTTGAAGAATTCGTCCAACAAAGATATTATTCTTGCACGACTGTCCGGTCTAAAATGCTCCTTCAGGATCCTCCAGGCCTCCTTACCATCTTCTGTTCCTGCCAACAATGTTCGGTACTCTGCCTCTATATTCATGTAAATAGTAGAGAAGGCACGGTTCTTTCTAATTTCAAAGTCACGGTGGTCCTTTGAAGTGGCTGTAGTACCAAGTTCTGGTTCTGTTCCCATGACGAATGACCACGAGCCTCTGTCCATCAATAGAACCTTCACATCCTCGGCCCATGTTGAATAGTTTCTTTGGTTCAACTTTGAACAGATTTCCATCATTTTTTTAGTCTCGGGGCCTCCCGTCGATGGCGTCCTCAAAAAGGAATTTTTATATTAATTCCCGCAGTGGGCTATGTCTAGTGGCCCATAACCTTTGTTAAGTTCAAGTTTGAACTTATAAATTCACCAAGACGCCAGGATAAAAATCAGGTTTTTTTTTTTATTTTAAAAGTTCGTTCTGAATAGTAAACATACATCATGGTTCGAGCATGACTGAAGAAGTAAGTTGCAGAAACAAAAATGTCAACTTAAATACACAAACATATAGTTATAATAACAGTTAAACTAATTTTATGCAAGAAAAATGGGATACTCCACTCTCATTGGTTACGGTCGATGACGTCACTAGTAAAGGGGAGTGGTTATGGTTTTCCCGCGAAGTTTGTTTTAACTGGTGTGGCCACACCTCGCCATCTGGGCGAAAATTGTTTACTAATAGAAAAGAAAAACGCCTCTCTTGGGCGGACATTTTATTTAAGGAGAAGGACGTGGGATATTCTAGTATAAGTACTGACAAATTATTTACATATACTTGTCTAACAGGGTTAATATGTAACCTACATTACCCGCAGGGTTCCAAAGAATAAGTGTTCCAAATTTGGTGTAGACTGGTCAAACGGTGTAGATTTGTATAGAGAACAGACAGACAAATGCCAACTCTGCTTTATATGTATAAGATAAGGTGCAGGGTTATGAGCATTCCAGTGAGGTGGTGACTTTTTTAAAGGTCTTATTATCAAGGCAGGCCTTGTGAAGTGCGGGGCCCAATTCAATCAAACTCTGAGGGGTCTTACACGCTTTTTGAAATTAAGTGAATTGAGTAGTTGACGGTGGAAAACATTTTTCAATTTAAAATAATCGTTTAAGTGTGTCGCTGAATAATTAGGGGATAAAATTATTCAATAATAAATTTTCATCCGTTCCCAATCACAATCATGGCGGAGCCCTTGGGTGTATGGGGACCCCATTATGGGAGGAATGGGATTAGGCCCCGCCCAGCTTATAATCAGAGGTTTTTTACTTCAGCTTTTTCGGTGGCATCCTTTTGAAGTGAGGAGTTGGTAGATTGATATGACATGCTTCAGCAAACAAATTTATTGCCACTCTACATATGTTAAACAGCTTATCTATGAGCCTGTGTATTTGATCTCGTTCGTTTTATTCTTTTTTCAAAAACCGTTGTTTTAAAATAGGTCACATAATTTAGAGTTGCTGTCAAAGTTCACACACACAAACATATCTCATTTATTACTCAGCAAGAAAAGAATCTACAAGAAAACATTCTCGGAATCAAGCTAGTAGGGTCATTTCCAATATGAAACGAATGTCTTCCGGCAACTGATAACCTAATAGGAACTGGAGCGAATTTCGATTAGTTTACTTTGTGATAAATATCTTTCCGCGGAAATTTTTGCGCAGGATAAGGTGAAGTGTTTAGTCAGTTTTAACATCTTATCTCGTGAGCGGGATTGAAGATACAACACTCTTACAAAGCGTTATTTGTGGAGGTATTCAACAAGAGTGTGATGAAATTCTTAAATGCGGAGATCAAATATTATCGACTACTTAACACAGTTCTTGGTAGCATTTCTAGACGGAGGAGGGGTGTGTCCCCTACCATAAGGTATTGGCTTCTTGTTTTTAAAATCTCCCAGTCAAAATATCATAAAGCTGCATAAATCCCTTTTTAATATTCTAATAGAATAATGTTATTTATTATCAAAAATGATTATTTATTATCCTACTCTACAAAAGGTAAGATTTGAGACGACATGGATCCTCTCTCTATCATGATTAAAGTTTAATAAAATATTTAAACACTTTCATGAGAAATTGCTCGAACACATTAAATAAATATTTAATCCTGATATAGAATCGCTGTTGCACGTTTGGAAGAGTAACGGATTAGCAACCGGAGGGTTGAGAGTTCGAATCCAACCAAAGACCGTCGTGTACAAAGGGGCTGGTGCACGTTAAATCTGTCGTGGCCTTAAATATCCACGTTGGCGTGGTGTGGAGGTTTGGAGAGTGGGGTGTCAGCTCAGCTGCTGCCTCGTCATCTGACCGTGGTTCAAAATTCCGTGGTGTTGTCCTCGGATATTTCCCTTTGGATTGATCGCCAATAGCCCGTTGTGTTGCTCCAGTGCGACGTTAATTAAATACTACCTGATATAGATGTAAGGAAATGAGGAATACAAGTGATAATGTTTATGATAAAATAGGCGCAATCGATATTTATAGAGGAACTTGGTGGAAACACAGTATAGTAATTAAATTATAAATGTGAGCGCACTTTTCTGTATCTGTAATACGCTTAATTTTTTAGTTCCATTCAGAATTATTAATCGAGATGTAATTTTGAGCTGAGAGGTTTTTTTTGCGTTATTGAGTTCAGTAACAAGAGTTTTGTGAGATTGTTACTACTATTGAGATGTAGTTTTGAGTCGTGACGATTTATTAATTGACTGACTACTCTGAGTATTTTGAATAGTGAATATTCATAAGCAATGAAGCTATCAAGGCTATATTTTAATGCTCACTCATTATTTACTCTACAAAAGATAATAAACGCTTGAATAGGTTTGATTTCTAGAGCCAGTTGTACTCTTATCTCAACGGGCTTTACGGCTAGTAATATACAGGGTGTCCCAAAAAATTTGTTGCGCAATTTATCTTTTTACCATTTGGAGATAGGTAGGCAATGTAAATTTCAAAAGTACACCAAATAAGGTAAGTAATTAAGATATGTGAATAAAATTATCACGTGATAACAATTTAAGGGGATTCAGTTTTTAATTTTTATACGACTCCTCTATATAAAAATCCGAGATAGCAAAAATGTTCCTTAACTGCATCCCTATGAAAACAGCATTTCTGTAGGTTGAACAGTAACGGAGACATAATGACGAAAAAAGGTTGACTTATACCGCTTGTGCATAGCTGTTCAATCAGTCAAATTAGGACCAAAATAAAAGCATTTTTTTTCGGCCAGAAAGTGCAACATTCTGCAAAGTAATGTAGTATTGCAACTGCAGATGAAAATCTCAATGAATAATAGTAGACAATGTAATCTTTAATAAAAATATTGTATAAAAAATGGTTTAAATAAAAATAAAAGGAAATTTACAACGCTTGTTCAAAATGTTTTCCATCTGCAGCAATGCAGAACTTAGCTCTTCATTTTTGGCCCATGGGTCAGTTTCCGTCCTAAATTTAGATACGGCCCCCTTAAAATGGAACCTCTTGCATCGCCGTTAATATTCAACCTACAGAAATGTAGTTCTCTGCTAACGATAGGGATACAGGTAAGGAACATTTTTGCAATCTCGGATTTTCATCTAGAGAGGTCGTATAAAATTAAAAACTGAATCCTCTTAAATTGTTATCACGTGATAATTTTATTCACATATCTTAATTACTTACCTTATTTGGTGCACTTTTGCAATTTACATTGCCTACCTATCTCCAAATGGTAAAAAGATAAATTGCGGAACAACCTTTTTGGGACATCCTGTATATTTATATGATTCTCACTTTTTAAAAATATTTAATGTCCCCAATGTGGTTGACGACTGAGGTCCTGCGAATCAGACAAATATTTTGACAAATTATGCAAAATAAACTTGCAAAGGGAGATACAAGGCAGACATCCACGTCCTGACACGCTAGGTGCGGTCGAACAAGTGGTCGATAAAGAAGGAATGTGAACAGGGTAGTTGAAGGATCAGTTTAACCCCTTCACACAGGCTAAAACTATGTTGAAAGTGGGAATTGGAGTGCTTTTAGTGATCGTGATGTGGCGGTCGAGCCGATTTTGGTGGAGTACGCTTTTGGGAGCCTGTGTTTTCCCGAGAGCCGAAGAACCGAGTCGGCGGGCCCGGGGGTTGTATGGCAGTCTGATGAACTGTCCCCTGGGTCAAGTGAGCTGCAGAAGCCTCCTCGTGGCGGCCGCTGGTAACTGGGCAACCAGGCTAATTTCTGCTAGCATGCGAAAAATATCCGACCGACCTGGGGGTGGCCGGAGTGGATAGGACGTAGTGAACCCTTTTCCGCCGGTCATGTCGGAACAGTGTGCCCTGAGAACTCACGCTTCATCAAGCCGGGGTGAGCGCCGCTGTTTCCGGCGGTTACGGCCCCTCGGAGGAGGTGGATGGGCGAAGCGGTGGTCTTGCTGGGGCCCCGTGGAGTCGGTGATGGGGGCTCTTGCCGGTAGTCTCTAGCACTCTCTGAAGGAGCTGAAGAACCATGATGAATGCCGATTGAGGTTATAAAGTTCGGAGTGGGGTGTTGTTCTGCCCGTGAAAAGGTTCCATAGGTAGAGGGTTTGCCCTCCCCTCTGTGCGTAGTGAGGCTTGGGACCCCTCCTGCACCTCGGCCGCTGTGACCTTAGTAACGGGTTGCCCGCTCTGCGTGCTCCTAAGGGCTAAAATGGTGAAAGTGAAACCTAGCAAAATCTGGAGCATTTCCTCTTGATGCGTTTCTAATTGGCAGGAGTAGGCTCTGAATGGGAGTTCTGCTGGCGGTCCCCCTAGATATTATTTTGGCGTGTCGGTGTGGGTTCCACCGAGAGTGTGTCCCTGCTCACCCGACCATGGAAGGTTCCCTTCCACGTAATGTGAATGCAGGTCGCTGTCTAAAAGACCTTCCAGCGAAGGCAACGCCCCAAGGAGTCGCTGAGAACTTATGGTCAGCGTGAGTTGGTCCATTCAGCAGGACTCAATTCAAAATTGTTTTTAGCCAGCTGCATCTTTGCATGTTAGGGCTTTTGGAATTAATTCGCTAGGACGCATATTTGCGATTGGCCACCCTGTATGCTTCGGCGTACTAACAGGTCCATCCATACATGTCGTGCGAAGTCTCCGCTAATAAGCACTGTATATTTTTGCGGAGTGGTGGGCGGGAGGGAGCTCACCGCCACTCCTTCCGAACTTATTGGTCAGTACGTTTTCCAGCCGGTGGTTGGACAAACCGTTATGTTAAAGGCCTACGGGCTACCAGGACACGTTTCTCGCTCTCATTTATCGAGACATCCGCCACTAATACTGGGGTCTCCCCCTTTTAATCTGCAATGGCTTTATGTCGGGTGCGGAGGGGGCTGCGCCCCCAACTAAGTAAGTAAGTGATCGTGATGTCAGCGGAGACGTAACTAGGCTAGTTTCCACCCGGGACAAGAACTCGCCTTGGCACCCCCCCCACAGACACCGACCAACCAAACCAAAACCCACCCCGACAACATCTGATATCGCCAACACACATTAATTCCGCTAGTCCAAATTTTTTTTTATTAAACTTAGATGGTAAATGCTTGATTTCAAAGGTAAATAGATTAATTTGCAGCAATTTCATTTTTAGTACAAGATAAAATACCTAATTAATTCTAAGATATTTCATTGACAAATAATCTAAGAGTAGCATGTTTGGTATATTCTTTCATGCTTATAATCGCTGCAAATGAAATGAAAAGGTTTTATCAAATCATATCGGGATATGTGTGGGCTGCATCAAAATCAACAGACTGTTGCTTTAGAATAGGATATTTAATTATGATAAATACAGAGGGCTGTTTGGACATTTTTTGAATGATTTTGATGAGCTGTAAAAAAAATTGTATGCTACGAAATAATTTTATTTTCGCAGCAGTTAAATAGTTAAAGTATAACTTATCATCTTCTAACTCAGAGTTTTGTTTACTTTCAAAATGGCGCTTTTAAATAAGCAATGGATGGAAGGCTATGTTTCCGCTCTTTCCGAAGAGAATTATGCTTATTCAAGTATTCAAAAACGCTGTAAAAGTCATGTTTTTTCTATATTTAAAGGTACGATAAGTAATATTATTAATGAGAAAGGAATAAAAGCGTAAAAGTGGAAAAATACTTCCAAATACGTATCCAAAAAAGAAAAGAATTTCTGAGAATATTTGTAAGGTAAGCTCTTTAATGTTAGAAGAGAATCCGCCAAGTCAAAGGACTATTACAAAGTCATTAAAAGTTCAGTTTCAACTGTAAATAAAATAATTAACAGTGATTTGAATCTTGAAAAGGCCAAAAAATACAATGTTCATCGTCTATCTCCACGACATATTGCAGAAAGCAGAACTCGCTGCAGAATTCTGTATGAGAAGCATTTAGCTGGAGAAAGATGGAAAAATGTTGTGACAATAAGCGAAGTGTGGGTGTATTTAAAAGATTGCAATAAAAAAGAACAATTTATTATCATAAAAAAATTTTAAAGAAAAAAAAATTTTTGAGAAAAATTTTAAAACGTGGTTCAACTTTGTAACTTTAACGTGAGAACTTTCTCTAAGAGATTTATGATTGTTGCCGGTTTTGCATATAATGGAAAATTAAAAGTAAAAAGAAGGGGAGAAATGTAAAAATCAACTCCCACATATTATCAAGACCCTATTTTATCCCCAACATTCAAAAAAGAAATACTATATCTTTACCCAAAGTGCCAACAATCAGTAGAACTGCATCAAGATAAAGCAAGCAGCCACACATCTAAATCCACTGTTAAATTCGTGGAAAAATTGAAACAAGAAACTGGTATCAAGTCAATAAATACCCTTTATTGATATTCCTGCTAAATCTCCAGATGTCTCACCCATGGACGTTTGTGCTTTTGGACTTTTAAAAAGAGAATAATCGAAACGTCGACCGAAAACCATTCAAGGATTTTGGAAAATTGTGGAACAAGAATTAATAACAGATTTTACTCAAGTTATCTTGAGTATTAGACATTTTTCACAATCTCTTAATCTATTGACAAAATGTGAACTAAAACCTAACTTTAAGAGCTTTTTCGGCTGCAAAGACTTTTACAATGTCCTCAAAAGATATCTTTGAAGCTAACTTGTGCTCTATTGATATGATGCTCAGGTTGGTTAGTCGTTGTTGTCCTGTTAAGTTTCTGAGGTAATTTTTTATGATCTTTAGTTTGCTAAAACTTCTTTCATTTGAGGCGACTGAGACTGGTATTGTGAGGAAAATTCTCAACGCTGTCTTTATGTTGGTGGACGCGTCTTCAAGTCCATTCTTGTATATTAACGTCAGAAGACCTGATAGTGTAGCCGTTTACATATTACGGCTTAAAGCCAAGGCATAATACTTAAAACTCTCCACTTCTATCGCCAGCTAGTCCTTGTCTAAGTCTTCCTTATATGTGGTAGCTAACTCAAGTGCCTAGTTTTTCAATTCTTCTCCATTCATTGTTTCAAACCGAGCTCCATTGAGGAAACCAAATTAAACTATTCATGTTTTGAATGACTTGAAACCTTTGCCTCAGTTCATTCAGAATCCGATCTATTATTTGTATAATCAATAATCTGAACTTTTTTCTTCTGAGAATTCATAGCTTTCAACTTCGCCCTTCTCAAACCTCCGCTTCTTCATCCTCCGTACTTCTAAAAAGGATCTAAGTTAAGCTTTCCTGCTATTTCTTCACACATTCTGCATTTATCTCCTTTTATAGTTTTTGGTTTTTGTAGTCTACTAATAAGTTTTTCCTCTTCATTTTTTACCAAACGTAAATATCTAGTAAAAAAATACTCGGCCAATTTAGCGCCCCCCAAATCCGGCTCCCGGGGCAAATGCCCCGTCTGCCCCCTTCTAGTTCTGGATGTCAGCTGGGATATAGCCGTGACAGACGTGGGCACTTTGTGTTCTGTAAATTCCTGTCCTTGTTTTGGACTGTTGTTGGAAAAATTGAATTGAAAGCAAAGATTTTATGAAAGAGAACAATGGATTTACAAGAGCATAATGAAACTCGAAGTGGGCTGATGACGAGTCGTCACCATGACGTCATTGTTGAAAAACTACTCTATCCAGTCATTTTCCGCGACAATTTTTGGCACTGATCCAAACGCTATTCTGCTGAATTTCGTCGTTGGTTGAAGCGAAATCTTTCATACACAAAACAAAACAGAGGTTAAACTGGCTTTGACCACGACGTAGGGAAAGTGTACAGTCACGAGATGTCAACAAAGGCAATTTTGTGGAAGTAAGGATGAGACATCACTGGATCTAAAAAGTACTTCAGAGGATTTATCTTTGAATCCTGACATTTCATTGTTATTAGAGGCGCTGTTTTTTTCACGGCTGCATTTTAAAGTGAATTTCTTCGGCAGGATAAAGATATCAGTTATAATTTGTCAAATACAATCAGTTACAAATATAGTTCAATCCGAAACTAGTTCACTTGGATCAAAATTAACTGCAAGACTTGCCATTAACATGATGAAAGAGGATGCTTGTCTGTATTATGCAGATGAAATTGTGACTGAACCTTTAGTGAAAAGTAATTCAAGCATCAATCATAGTACTTCGGGGGCCTCTGATCTCTTACTGTCCGGAATGAAGCCCAGGGAGCCTGAGACAATGGGCAAAAGCCGAATATTGAAAAATCTCATTATGATCAGTTCGTCCTTGTTCATATTTTTCCTCGGCTTTCAATCACTGCAGAATCTTCAGAGCACAATGAACTCTGCCAAAGGAATTGGTATGGAATCTCAAGCAATGGTTTTTGCTACCTCTATGTTTTCATCTTTGTTTTTACCTGATCTGTTGATCAAGACATTTGGTGCTAAAAGAACACTGGTTTGCATGATCCTAGGTAGCATTCCCTTCTTCGCTGCAAACTTCAACCCCACGTTTGATATCATCATGCCAGCTTCTTTTACGATGGGACTGGCTATTGGACCTCTCAGCACAGTGAACGCATTCTACGTCAATGAAATGGCACTGCGTTACCTCAAAGTATGCCCGACTGAATCGTTGGAGGCAGTTTTGGCTAAGTTCTATGGGTTCTTATCATTCTTTTTGGAGAACACACAAATATGGGGCAACCTGATCTCTTACTTCATTTTACGACCTGGTATGGTGCCTATCATGAACGCCACCAACAACTCTTGTGGGATTGACTTTAAGAATCAGGACAATTCCAATCCCAATCTTCAACCTCCATCTGAAGATAAGCGTACTTTGCTGGTCAGTATATTTATATTAAGTACTGTGGTTGCTGCTGCTTTGATGGGACTTTTCATGGACAAACTAGAGAATGATATAGACAATGATGAAAGACTCGAAGGAAGAGGCAAATTTATACTTCATCGACTATTAGCTGCAGTTAAACATAGTTTCCAACCCAATCAGATATTACTTCTACCTTTGACAATATTTATTGGCATGGAGCTTGCTTTTTATACTGGAGATTTTACTCAGGTATGTAATGACTTTTTTACCATTTTCTCCAACTTGAAATTATATCCAATAGAGATGTTAGCAGCGAATTTTCTATTTAAAACCTCATTTTTTAGTAAATTGCAATTTATTTATAGAAATTAACTTGAAGTTTATTTCACTATCATTCTGAATATATACAAGCACTGTTTTATAGAAATTATTTATAATTTTTAGTTTTTGTCAGTTTTAGTTTTTGACACCCATGATAAATTTTTCACATATTACTGATAATGCTATCATGTTGAAGTCTAGAGATATGATAAGCAACATATCTCCATGTTTATGCATTTAATTGCGCAGCATACACATTAACCTTATTAGTTGGGGATTGATCAAAACTGAACACTTTGAGTGCTATCAAAAATAACTATTTATATAGTCAAAGTAAATAATTCACTCTTCAAGCAGAATTGTCAAAAAGAGCAAAGTACAAGCATAACTGAAATGTTTCCTTCTTTATTTCTAATGTTAGCCGAAGAAATATTGCATTTTTAAGCGTAGGGTTTTTCGGTTCTGTGTTCATTATTCATTTGAGGGCCCGGTTGGAAGAGTAACGGACTCGCAACCGAAGGGTTGCGAGTTCGAATCCAGCCAAACACCGTCATGTACAAAGGGGGCTGGTGCACATTAAATCTGTCGTGGCCTCAAATGTCCTCACGTTGGCGTGGTGTGGAAGTTTGGAGAGTGGGGTGCCAGCTCAGGTGTTGCCTCGTCATCTGACCGTGGTTCAAAATTACGTGGTGTTGTCCTCGGATCTTTCCCTCTGTGATTGATCCCGGACCGTCACCAATAACCCATTGTGTTGCTCCAGTGTGACGTTAATTGAAAATACCAATACCATTATTCATTTGTTAAAAATTTTATTGCATGGTATTTTTTTTAAATTTGTTATAGTTGAGAAGAAAATTTTCGATTATTTTCCTCTTGTTCTTGTGAAGAATGTTCACGAGAATATTCCCCAAAAGATTATTACAGAGAAATTTACATCTCTAGTACCCATTCTCACATATGATAGTAAATTGGATTGTTCTTATGTGCTTGATCAAGTTGACAGATAACATAACATGACACGATGAATCTTAGAATACGTTGAGAGTTGGTAACATCATTTCTTTCCAAATTAAAACCAGTCTACCATTCTAACTTGGGGGCCGTCGTGGCTCAGTGGGTATGTCCACTGCACTAGCAACCTTCGAGTTGTAGGCGGCACAAGTTCGGTTCCTATCAGGTGCATTCCTCCCTGGGTGTATTTCCCTCTTCTGTGTCAGTAAAACACATTGTGTATGTCTGTCTATTACTTGATATTATGTCTTGTGTCTGGCGCAGCATGGCCAAATATGGTCCTTGTGCCATAAAACCCCAGAACCAACCATTCTAACTTGCTTTCAACCTTGCAGTATGTGAGAATCAGATTTATTTAGGTATAGGTCCTAGTTACTCTTGAAATATATTTGATACTATAAACTATTAAAACAAGTGCAGAAACTAATTTAATCAGATAATGGTTTTGCAAAGCACCAATATAAAAATGAAACTACAATGATAGTTTTAAATCTCAATCAATGTTGTGCTTATTTATCATCAATGCTAAATAAGTTATCAGTTTGATTGGTGTAAAATTACGAAAAAATATGCGTGTCACCTCTTGAAATTTTCTGCATACATGACAGGTGAGAATCAGTTATGAGAATGACAATACTTTGAAAAAGAGAATCACTCAGAAAGTCGTGAAACATCCCATAAAGTAAAATGTAAAGATTATTTTAAGTTGGCATTCAATCTGTGAAATACATTTTAATGACATCAATGTTTCTACTGTTTTCAATTTTCAATAGACATAGTTTTGAGCAATATGCCTTTAATCACAGTTTGCATTTATTGTCTATGTCAGAAATCTGATTCAAGCATCATTATCAATATAAACTATCAACAGTTACGTACACTGGGAGAGAAAAATTTAAATTTTTTGTGGTCATGCCTTTTAGAAAATTTGCATTTTGTCTGATTCATTATCTACAAGAAAATATGTATAAACAAAGAAAAAGCTGCATGATAAATTTCTTAACATGTTTCAGTGTTTTTGTCGCCGACACAAGTGACTGAAACTCAAGCAAACTTGTCCCGATTTCCGTGAAGTTTCCAATCACAATTGGGGACATTAAATTTTTTTTAAAGTGAGAATTAATTAAATGTATAAATGAAAAGTTATATACCATGTGTGAAATATTTTTTATATAAACCATCAATAATTTATAATTGAATTGTAAAGACAAAAACAATTTCCAACTTGTTTTTTTATTTTATAACAAAAAACAATGAAAATTGTATATAAAATTTCATGATAGTTAAACACGAAATACATTTTTCGTAGGAACTAATTATTAAAATGACTTTATTGCTACAAATTTTAGTTAATCTCCTTGTTTTATCCACCAAATGTATGTAAAAGTTTATAAATCATTACATGAAAAACCACATAACTGTTTGACTTTGAATATCAAGTTGAAGATATAAACATAGAATAGAGAGCTAGTTAGTTTTATGACACAATAGAATAGTTTTAGACACATAGGATAGAGATTTGTTAGTTTTATGGTACAAGGATCACATATTTGGCAAAGCTGCACTAAACAAATTCAAGTAAATAGCTGCACACACAAAAGGACAGCTTTCCTAACACAGAAGAGAGAAATATATCCAAGGAGGAATTGAACCTGACAGGAATTATTGAACCTGCACCTCCAACAATTCGCAGGTCGCTAGTGCAGCAGGCAAACCCACTGAACCACGGTGGCCCATTATCACGACCGAAAATTAATTAGGTGGACTACGGTTTTCTTCATAAATTATATAAATACAGCCCAAAACCCTGTTGATGAAAGCTTTTTCAACTGTAACATTGAAACAGCTCTACTCTGCATCTGATTATAAAAAGAAGTGATGATTCAGTCGTTCGTCAAATGATCAACAAGTCAGCTTGAATGCAAGTGCATGCATTTCGATCAGCTGTTTAAAAGTTGTGCACATGCTAGTTGTATACAAGGTGTAGCGAGTACTTGTAGGTGCAGTGGTATAGCCAGAAGGATAACTTTCCTAGTGTGCACATGTCCATTAAGTTGTCTGTCTTATGTTTGGTACAACATAGCCAAATATGCCCTTGCACCATAAAACCCCAACTAACCATCTAACTTTGTGTGCTCCTCTGAAATTAATTTCTGGCTACACAACTTTTAGAGTGTAACAGCTAGAGTTCACATTTAATGCTATAGCTTTGCCTGAGAGTTGCACTGTTCATATTACTACTAATTAACAATATCTGTTTCATTGAATAAGTGTGTGTAAAAAGTAAATACTGGAATTTTCCCAATTATATACAGTACAAGTTAAATTGAGACAGATTGCAATGCTCATAAAATACTAAAATTTAAATACATTAATGTTATACTAAGCATATGAATTTTTTACATTACTTTTAGATTCACAGGGCAAGTTTAACATAATACTGACTACTTATTTTCAGAAAAATAATTCATTTTTAATAATATATTTTTGATAAATCTTATGCAGTGCAAAGTAAATGTATTGTACATACCTACATATGGGACTGTCATGACTCAGTGGGTATGCCCACTGCTCTAGCAACCTTCGAGTTGTAGGCGGCACAGGTTCCATTCCAGCCAGGTGCTATTCCTACCCTAGGTGGTAGTGTAACATTAATTAAAATACCTATCTACCTATTCCTATGTGGAGTGGGGCCGCAGTAGCCCATTTGGAAGAGTAACGTATTCGCAACTGGAAGGTTGCGAGTTCGAATCCATCCAAAGACAGTCGTGTACAAATAGGGGGTATTTCAATTAACGTCACACTGGAGCAACACAATGGGCTATTGGTGACGGTCCGGGATCAATCCCAAAGGGAAAAATCCGAGGACAATACCACGTAATTTTGAACCATGGTCAGATGACGAGGCAACACCTGAGCTGGCACCCCACTCTCCAAAATTCCACCGTGTACAAATAGGACTGGTGCACGTTAAATCTGTCGTGGCCTCAAATGTCCCCACGTTGGCATGGTGTGGAAGTTTGGAGAGTGGGGTGCCAGCTCAGGTATTGCCTCATCATCTGACGTGATTCAAAATCACGTGTTGTTCAAATATATCTTTCCCTTCGGGATTGATCCCGGACCGTTGTCAATAGCTCGTTGTGTTGCTCCAATGTGATATTAATACCTACCATACCAACAATATAAATATCAAAAGTTCTAGCTTTCTGTTGTAAATTTAAATTATGATATTGTGCAGAAGAAAATGCAATCATGGCAGATGGTTTTAGCTTTTGGAGCAGTTTAAAATTACGAGAAATTCAATTTAAATATGAATTAGTGCATGTGCTGCAATATTTCTATTCATGGAGACATATTTTCAATGAGTTGGCGCACTCTTTTCACTCCTCTATGAGTGAGCATGTGCACTTGCATGTCTGCTTAGAATACGTTTTAAGTATGACTAAAATTTCCACTCATCAAATTTCACACATGTGTAACATTTCATCTTACAACAAATTACGAATAGCTGTAGATCTTAAATTAAAAAGCCGGTTGGAAGAGTAACGGATTAGCAACCGGAGGGTAATGAGTTCGAAACCAACCAAAGATCGTCGTGTACAAAGGGGGCTGGTGCATGTTAAAACTGTCGTCTCCAATGTCCTTACGTTGGTGTGGAAATTTGGAGATTGGGGTACCAGCTCAGGTGTGACCTCGTCATCTGACCGTGGTTCAGCATTACGTGGTGTTCTCAGATTTTCCCTTCGGTTTTGTTCAAGGATCTTCGCCAATAGCCCGTTGTGTTGCTCCAGTGCGACGTTAATTAAATACCTACCTATCAAAATAAAAGTGACTTCTTTTTAGATACGTTTTGATGAAAAGCAATAGATTTGTTTAGCTTTGCATTACATAGTACTTAACGCTATTAACTGTTTGACAATGAAAAAATCTTATTAGTTGATTGTTGAATTTACGATTGAATTTTTGATGAAAAGCAATAGATTTGTTTAGCTTTGCATTACATAGTACTTACCGCTATTAACTGTTTGACAACGAAAAAATCTTATTGGTTGATTGTTGAATTTACGTTGCACTGGATCAACACAACTGGCTTTTGGCGACGGTCCGGGATCAATCCCAAAGTGAAAAATCTGAGGATTATACCTAATAATTTTGAGACACGGTCATGACGAGCTCCACACCTGATCTGACACCCCACTCTCCAAACTTCCACACCTCGCTAACGTAAGGACATTGGAGGCCACGACAAATTTAACCTGCACCAGTCCCCTTTGTACACGACAGTCTGGTTGGATTCGAACTCGCAACCCCTCCTGTTGCTAATCCTTACTCTTTCAACCGGGTCCTGTTCTAAGAGGAATTATCATTGTTTAATTTGTGTACTCAGCTATGATACATTTGAGGGGGGGGGAATTTCAATTAACGTCACACTGGAGCAACACAATGGGCTATTGGTGACGGTCCGGGATCAATCCCAAAGGGAAAGATCCGAGGACAACACCACGTAATTTTGAACCACGGTCAGATGACGAGGCAACACCTGAGCTGGCACCCCACTCTCCAAACTTCCACACCACGCCAACGTGAGGACATTTGAGGCCACGACAGATTTAACGTGCACCAGCCCCCTTTGTACACGACGGTGTTTGGCTGGATTCGAACTCGCAACCCTTCGGTTGCAAGTCCGTTACTCTTCCAACCGGGCCACCGCGGCCCTCACATTTGAGGGGACTAAATCAACTGTCACTTGGAAAGAAAAAAAGAAAGCATACAGAAACCTCAAAATTGAAAAACTAATGTTTTGATGATTTCTACATTTTGCTTCCGAATTGCATTTGAGGGGCCGTCCAGGCTCAGTGTGTATGCCCACTGTTCTAGCAACCTTCGAGTTGTAGGCGGCGCAGGTTCGATTCCTGTCTGGTGCATTCCTCCCTGGGTGTGTTTCTCTCTTCTGTGTCAGTAAAACTTTCATTGTGTCTATCTATTACTTGATATTGTATGCCTTGTGTCTGGCGCAGCATGGCCAAATATGGCCCTTGCGCCATAAAACCCCCAAACTAACCAACCGAATTGCATTTGAAATATGCAAACTTTCCACAATGGTTAAAGCTAAAATATGGGAAATTCGACATCATAATTCGGTAATGGGAAAAAATTAACGTCACACTGGAACACAATGGGCTATTAGCGATAGTCCGGGTTGGGGAAGGGAATGATCGAGGACAACGCCTCGTAATTTTGAACCATGGTCAGATGACGAGAACACCTAAGCTGACACCCAACTCTCCAAACTTCCACACCACTCCAACGAGAGGACATTTGAGGCCACGACAGATTTAACGTGCACCAACCCCCATGTACGCGACAGTCTTTGGCTGTACCGAGTTTCGAACTCACAAACCTCCGGTTGCTAATCCGTTGCTCTTCCAACAGGGCTACCGCAGCCCCATCATAATTCGGAGAGATGCTTATATATTGACCTAGTTAACGTCCTTTAATTATGCAACCTAACGCCCTCTCCTACATTCGAGAAAAATGTGCTGTGAACCAGTTCTTTTATATTCATCTTCGTAATTTTTTTAGATTTAAAATTCTGTTTTAAAAGAGATTTTCTTCGGCCTAAAATTGAAAAATGTGTTTTGAAATTCAGAAGAGATATGAGGCTCCACATTTTCAACGTCACTGCTATGACCAAGTACCTCACTTTTATCTGAATTCTGCTTTCAAATTCATTGCATCCTGCAGTCGATTCATTTCCAAGACACTCATTTCCACATGCGCTCAAAAGGAAAGCTGGTACACTGCAGGAATCGTGGAAAAATTATACACTGACGGAAACGAGTTTCCTTTTCCGTTGCGATCACATGATGAAATAATGATAACGATCAGGGCCTACGCTGTTAAACCCGGCATCATTAGCCTTGAAGTCTGTCCTGAGTTGGTGATCACGGTTTCACAGCCTGGTCAAGGTTGAGACGGCTGGAAATGTGTTCCTTTTGTCCTTTAAAATCTCCGTCAGCGTCAACTGTTCCGGAAATAATCGGAGCAGAATCCAATAAGCTAACAGTTCTGCTTTTGACCATGAAGTTCAGAAGTCATTAACCAAATGAAGTAAACAACCGATGATTTTCTCTCCACTTGAGTCACTTCGAAATTATCCAGTGATAAAGTACGGCTCCCGCAAGATGGCAGTTGTCACATGGTTTTTGGACGAGTCGCGATTTCTGGTTCCAAGTTTATTGCTCCGTGCCGAAAGCATTGATAACGATGCGGTAGAAACATCTCCGGCAATCTCCTTTCCTTTCTTACAACAGCCCGTCGCGTTAACACTCTTTCACACCTATTCAAAAATCGACTGACCCAGGATTTCTCTTTGGAGCCGTACTTTAACAAAACCAGCGTTGTGTTTGTTCAGATTAAAGCAGACTGGTTTGGAACAGAATTTATTGAAGTATGAGTGGGATTTTCAGTGAAAACAAACAAACTAGACTATTTGCAAAGATTTTACTTTTGCTGTCCAAATGCTCTCCCATGACACCAATTGGGGTTTCCATAAATGTAGTTTGTCGCTGTTTTTGCATCGTTTGGCGTTTAATCAAATTCGTGTTAACCAATCAACTATCATTTTTCAATTCGAAATTTATTCTTTGGAAATTTTGTTGGCAAAGTGCTGAAATCGTTTTCGAAAAACAAGCCAAGTGACGGCACGTTTGGAATACGTACTGGATACATTCCGCCGCAGAAACATTACCGCCACCGATAACCACTACCAAATCACACACGCACCTGAGAAATCTGAATACAAAAAGTCGCATACGTATTCATACCAAGTACACCATTCTTGTGTTCCTCTCATTACTGTAAATATACTAAACTTGTGATAAAGAATAGGGAAAGGGAAGAATGGCGAAGACTTTGAAATACATTTGGAACTTTCTAACTGTTTCGAGAGCATTTTATGTCGTTACCTATTTTAAACTTTCGAGATTCTATTGGGGAAATCCACATCCATATTTTTTTTAATTGTTAGATAGTACTGGAGACTTCATATAGCGTTTATATGTATCATGTCGTTTAAATTGAATCACTTTATCTGCACGGAATCAACATTTCCAACATGTTTTAAACGACCAATTTACTATTTTTTTATGGTGTCACGTTTAATAATTTTACCGTTTCCGTACTTCTGATTAAAATGTTTAAATTTTGCTTTTCTCTTCGTATAATTGTACCCACATCTCTTTAAATCCACCTATTTTTGGTTTTATCTGCTTGTTTGAATGTGTTATCTGTTTTATTGGATGCAATGTATTGCTTTGCCGCAGCTTGTACATTATTGGACCTTGCGCCATAAAACCCAAACCGCTCAACCATGACTTTACGCAGTTCGAAAGCTAAGTTATCCGAAAGCATTTCCCTTAGTCTAGACTATTGTCACTCACCCTAACATCTTTCAGCGATGAATTTTTGGAGGATTTTAAGTTCGGTATTTTGATTGAAGGGAAAAAATTAAAAAGAGAGAACTCGTATTATTTGAGTGACAAAGCATAGATGTGTGATTAACAAATATTTTGACGAATGCAGATGTGGGACAGAAATGCTGAGGCATCCAAACTTCTGAAAATTTATTGTCACAGACGAGGAGTGATTTTCGAATATTGACTTCAACCTTTTGGTTATTAGAAGTACTCTTCTTTTCTCGACGTGCATTTTAAAGTGAGCTAGTTTTTCAGTGTGGAATTGGATGAAGGATATTCGAAACCGGTTAATCTGAGATCAGATTTGTCTTCAGTCTCAATAAAATGAGTGAGGAAACTAGTGTGTATTGTACCGCTGATAAAAATTTGCAGCAACTTTTACTGGAAAGTAACTCAAGCATCAATCATAGTACTTCGAGGACCTCGGATCTCTTACAGTCCGGCATGAGGCCCAGGGAGCCTGAGACGATGGTCAAAAGCCGAATCTTGAAAAACCTCATCATGATCAGCTCGTCCCTTTTCATATTTGCCCTCGGATATCAGTCGTTGCAGAATCTTCAGAGCACGATGAACTCTGCCAAGGGAATTGGTATGGAATCTCAAGCAGTGATCTATGCCACGTCGATGGTTTCAACTCTGCTTCTACCCGATCTGTTAATCAAGACGTACGGTGCCAAAAGAACGCTGGTCTGCATGATTCTCTGCAGCATTCCATATTACGTTGCAAATTTCAAACCAACGTATGGCATCATCACACCAACTTCTGTTTTGGTGGGACTGGCCAGCGGACCCTTCTGTACAGTGAGTGCTTTCTACGTCTACGAGATGGCTTTGCGTTACCTCAAAATGTGCCCTACTGAATCCTGGGAGGTCGTGTTGGCCAAGTTTTATGGCGTCACATCATTCTTTTCTCAGAATACACAAATATGGGGCAGCCTGATATCCTACTTCATTCTACGACCAGGTATGGTGCCCATCATGAACACCACCAACAATGCATGTGGGATTGACTTTGAAGATCAGGATGATTCCAATTTCAATCTCCAGCCTCCTTCGGAGGACAAACGCGATTTGCTTATCAGTATTTTCATTCTGACTGCTGTGATTGCTGCAGTCCTGATGGGACTTTTCATGGACAAACTGGAAAACGATATAGACAACACCGAAGTGCTAGAAGCAAGAAACAAGTTCATAATATATCGTCTATTATCCACTGTTAAGCAAGCTTGCAGGTCTAACCAGATTTTTCTTTTACCTTTGACAATATTTATTGGCATGCAGAGTGCTTTTTACACGGGGATTTTTACTGAGGTAAGCTATAATTTTAGTCTCAAATTACATTAATAGCGGGTGAAACTTAAAACGCATTTGAATAGCATTTGAGAGTGTCAAAATTACATTTACAGAAGGGTGAAAAATTGTCTTAACCCATAAAGTGGTTTTGACGAGATATCTCGTCCAAGATCTTATCAATTTTGCAAATGACATCTCGTCCATAGAGATCTAGACAGTTTTGCCAATGATGAGATTCCTAGTCGAGACAGAACTGCCCTTTTTCTCCAAGGGGTAAAGCAAATTGTCCCTTGCCAAGAACTCGCGACAATTTGGAATAGGCTTTTGCATCAGAGGCTAGCCACTACAGGGTATTTTTCGATGTGAAGGTAAACACCAGGAGGTTTAAAATAGGTTACCAGAATTGGAAAGAAAATTTCTTTTACAAAATTATAACTTGTCAATCGCTCTATTTTGCTTTGTTCAATATATATTAGTTTATGATCTAAAGTATTTATGTTTATGAAAATCAACTGAGAATGATAGCATTTTCGGAATTAATGTCAAACATACATAGTGCGTACAGTTTTAAATTTTCGTAGAAAAACTCGTCATCACACTAGTGAAAAAGAATTACTGGAAAACTGAATAGCTCTAATGATATACTTTTTCAAAGAGGGTAGTGAATAATTGTTGTCGTCCTTTAAGACCTGTCCTTTATTCTCATACATTTCATTTTTATGTGTGTTATTGAATTTTGCAAATCACGAAGCAAAAAATATAAATCCCACATAACTTTTACGAACGTGAATTCAAAGGATTAAATATAAAAGCATGGAGCATGTATATGGGGTATGTGTAGCCATTTCGGCTTAAAGTATAAAACAAACTTTCGAAATGTTGCAGAAACACGTGTTAATTTGAGAAATATGTTTATTTATAATCGGCAGTTGGGTTTAGTCACGCGCGCGGTAAAGAATAATTCACTAAATGAGTGTATGTTTTATTTTAATGAGTATATGTTTTATTTTAATGAGTAAGAATGAGTAATACGTTCAAGTTTAAGACTTGAATTTAAACATCTTCATTCTCAAACACCTTTTTAATAGATAAAAAAAATGTACTCTATGTATTAGTTATTCATTTCAAATGGGATTAAGGCATCTCTGCTGACACGTTGGAATATGTGATATGTGTACTTTACTGGATGGTGATCATACCCATGCATTTTCTTAAAGATATAAAAGTGGAATCAAAACTATTCAGAGCCGTAAAAATCTAGTGTCAAACTTTTTCTATGTAGTAGTCTTTTTGCAAGATATAAACTTCGTACACGTTACATACAGGTTTTCAGCTTTCTTTTCCCACGAAAGGTTCTCGGCCAGAGGAACTCGTGAGCGAGTCCCACTTCGGAGATTGAAAAATCGTTTTTAACCGATTATGAAGACATCACGTTAGGAAATCTAGAGCGCTTAGATCACATGAAGTAGGCTACTTTATCTCAGAAATTCTGCTTATCAAAAACAAATAGTGTCATGTGTTCTTCTAAATTGTACGTCCACATGGAAACTGTTAAATCGACTGAAATGTTCAATCGAATTTGCTGTAAATGTATGACATAGGATTCTGGATGTGAAATTCTGAAATTGATTGAAATGTGAAATTCATTGTGTGTTCAATCAAGAGCAAAAAAGTGTTCCACTTGTTCCATAGGTTGTAAATGATTTTGGATGTGAAATTCTGAAGAGTCATATATCTGCAATCAAGAACAAAGTGTTCCGCTTGTTTCATTGAGTTTCTGTTCTGTGCTTCAATATGGTTTCACCCGACGCGGGATACACCGAGTCTGTTACAATAGACGTGGACCTAGGTAATGTTTCTCATGGAGGTGAAGAGACGGAACCCACGGACTTCGCAACTGTGGAAGCGGTGATGGTGCACAGAAAATCGCCTGTGCTGAACTTGTCCATCTTGTGCTTGTGGTACCTGCTCTTGTACTCAGGATTCTGGTCCATGACGAATCTCCAAAGCATGATGAATGCTTCAGGTGGCATCGGTCCGGATTCCCAGGCTGTCATTTACGCTTGCTCCATGCTTTCTGCCTTGCTGTTATCCCAACCGCTCATCCAGAAATGTGGCTGCAGAACCGTGCTGATTATTGGAAATCTCACATGCTGTGGCTACATCGCTGCCAATATGTATCCCCTCGTTGATATGATGCTGGCATCCTGCGTTTTCGGATTGGCCAATGGTCCCTTTGTTGCCGCACAGACTGTCTACATCAATGAGATGGCAAACCAATTCCAGTCGAGCTTTTCAACAAATGTGGAGTTTGTCATGGCTTCTTTCTTCGGTGCATACGCAGTGTCCATCGAGAGTGCTTCGGTTATAGGAAATGCTCTATCGTATTATGTCCTACGCCCAGTGAACGGTTCTGTCCTGGCGGAACCTCCCTTCCATAACGTGTCGCGGAACTGTGGTATTCATTTCCCTGTGGGAGATCCAGGCGGTGGAATGAATCCAGACCTTGTGCCTCCTCCAGATGACCAGAGACTGGTGTTGATAACCATCATATTCAGTATGGGTATTCTAGCTGTTGTCTTGATCGCTTTGTACTTAGATTCCCTGACGAACCGCATTGCTGCCGGAAGTGAATTACGTGCGATGTGTCGCCATTTTTTGGCGTCATTGGAGCATTCGAAAAATCTTACAGTTATTATTGATTCCAGTCAGCGTGTTCATCGGAATGGAATCGTCATTTTATTATAATGAATTCACTCAGGTAAGACAAATGCGAAATATAGGATTCTCACTGGCCTAAAAAGGCATGAATTTTCGTTTCAGTTTTTAAGGTCCCTTAAAAAAACCTTAATATTTATTCCAAGTTCGTACAGTTTATTGAGGCCTTAGGTTTTGAAAAACACTGCACATTTTGTTTCACCTGTATTCAAAAATCTAAATCAATGATACTTGCCCTGAGGTCGAGTTTCATCAAAAATCGAGGTATATTATAGGTTAGTTAAAATATGTTTTAAAAGTGGGTCCGTGAGACCCAAACAGAACTCGTGAAATCGACTTCACGAATGCTTACTAGTTAATTTATTGTGATCTATGAAAGCCTTTAAAAATAACCTTGAAAAGGCCCAAATTTTTCTTTTGCATGAAGAGTGGGAATGGGTGTATTTATCTCCTCTTTGTCGGTAAAACTTTCCTTTTGTGTATGTCAATTTAGTTGACGTTGTTTGGCGCAGCTTGGTCAAATATGACCCATGCCCGCCATAGAAACCGACCAAACCAGAGTCGATTTCCTCGCCTTTACATTGGACACATGTTTCACACATAGGCATCTTTTGGTCGGAGTGTGGAACGTCTGTTCAACTTACCATTCATCACATTTTACCTGTTTGTCCTGCTTTTGTTAGCCCTCAGGAGCACATTAGGATCAGTGATCTGCTTTTTGCTTTTCCTTCCCTCAATATGATGTATGCCCTGTGTTTGGCGCAGCTTGGCCAAATGTGACCCTTGCGCCATAAAACGAAAACAACCAACCAACCTGTTTTTTTCACCATCGTCTCAGATTTGAATAGTATCTACAAACCTACAAGATTTGATTGCAAAACTCCCATCGAAATCTCTGCTTTTTCACATTCCATTCATGTTTTATTTTACGTCACGAAACTTCCGAATAGTGTAATATTGATTATACCTTCCCTTACATTTATTTAATGACTAACTAACCACATCGATTGGCTGAAAGAATCCTTGGAAACAGTCTATTGGTCAAGAAGGTCAAAACTGATTAGAAGTTATGCAGGGAATAGTGCAAGTTGCTGGTTGTACAAATGCGTGTGCGCCCCTCAGATGTCTTTTCATAAAATAATTTTTCATGTCTTTTCATAAAATAATATTTATCACTCACTGTTGTTGATTGACATGATTTTAAATCTCCTCCATGCTGTCTTCATCGTTTGTATCGCCATTTATTAAGAATTTCTTTTTAAAATTTAATAGAATTTTAAACACTTTCCTGTACTTCTCATCTGGAATGTCTTTTTATAGTCCTATTCACTTTATGTTTTAAATCTGGATTTTACGTCTTTGTTTGGATGGCAATGACAACTGACCAACAAATATTTCTCTTTTTACTCACTGAAAACAAGTGTCACTCACTAATCTGTTTATCAGCAGTGGTTGAGTTTCATACATATAGAGCCAGTTCACACATTGCGCTAAGTGTGGTTTCTGTTAATTTTGACCTACTTTTCACCATAGAAAGGTTGGACCTATACTTGGAACTGATGCCCTTTCAAGAGGGAATTTGGGAAAGGTATCTGCACTGTTTAAACATTTGTTTTCAGTTCAAAGAAAGCTCGGTGCACTCGGCTCACTTCCTAGCTTATTTAATAAACCTTCCTGGGAAAAAAAGCAATGCAAAAGCATAATATTCATCTATTATAATGCCTATCATTTTGGAACAAATTCAAGTGAAAGCAGGTAATTGTTTTATGGATTTTCCTCGTTAAAAAAACATTGTATCCCAGATGTCTCCTTCGGAATGGGAGCGGCTCGTTTAGATTTTAGCATTTGTGTAGAAAACGAGAAAGCTCTTTAGGATCTTACCATCTTAGATATTTCTGTATTTGTAGACAGAATATCTTTAATTTGAAGTTTTTGCACTTAAAACTTTGAAACAAATTGGGCAACGAAAAGGCAGGAAAATTAATATTTATTTAATTATTTTAATTTATTAAATGTATAAAATTAAATTTATCCCCTTATTTTAAATAAGGGGATAAATTTAATTAAATTGCTTGTATATTAATCTAGAATTTCAAGTACTATCATGAAATAGAATTGGAATGAAAGAATAAAAGTAATAAGGCCCAGTATTAATTTAAATTGTTTTGATCTTCCAAATATTTGCCTTGTTATATTTCTTAATCCCTCATATTTTATTAATGTTTAACAACAAAATTCTATCTACGATGACGTATGTCTCATGTCTAACAAGTTTAAAATTATAAACGCAACGAATTAATAAATTTATTTATTTTCAAAAATCATAATTTTTTCACACCCAGTATGAAAACAGAATATTTTTCACTTTGCTATTATTCACCGTTTATTTTCATCTCGTTTTAAATATTCAAGCTTAATTTTTTCAAAAGCGTTTCTTCGTGTGTGTTATCTTCCGATCAACTAATTTTATAAGCATTTATATATATTTCTCTAAATACAATTGTTGAAAGTTTCATTGAGGACTCATCCCGCCCTCCCTATTCGATGTCCATCCCTCGAAACCCACCTTCTCCCGAAATTCTACATCCGAAGATCCCGGATGACAATTCTAAGGGCACCCCAACGTCCATCGGGATTCAAATGGTTCCTTCCAGCCAACATTCTTTTTGTTTCGCTAAGAAACCTCACAATAGTATCAATATATTGCTCATTTTTTTAAATGAATCAACTCATTCTCAATGAATCAGCACGTTCTTCCTTCTCAAAGTAATCATTAGCCTCAACTTTTTTTCTAAGCATACGTTTCAGTTAATCTCTATCTGTTTTTTTTATCATAGCAGATACGATCTCTTTCGGACAAATAGATACCTAGACTGTTATCTCTCGAAATGACAAACAGATTCGAGTTATAGAATGAAACACAATTCTATCTTTCAATTTTTCGTAATTTTATATCGAATCGAACAAAAACCCTTTCCCAATGATCCTGACATTGTGTCATCCTTACGTAAGTGCGTGAGGACTAAAATATTCACTCGTTTTGCGATCACCGCAACCCCTACCTTAAATATCGTTGGGAGATAGAAACCGTGAAAGCACTGCTCTGTGTTCGCGTCGCTGGTGAAAAGAAATAACCCTCTTGAAAGTCAACGTTTTAATCTCGCCGTGTTTTAAAAAGAATGAAAGAAGTTTTCCTTTCGATTCGCAAAGCTGGGTGAACAATTTCCCGTGAAACTTCGATCAGTCTGTTGGTATTTGTGTGAATTAATACTTCGAAAGCAATAAAGGAAATAAAAATGGCCAAAGAGTATAATGTTCGAAATGTAACACTAGATGACCTGAGATTGATCCCATCGATCAACGAAAGCACAGATAGACTGGCAACGAAAAGGACAAGGAGAAGATCGCTATGGAATTTATTCATATTCAACCTCTGCTATTTACTAGTGTACACCGGGTTCTGGTCGCTGGCTACCCTCGAAAGCACCATGAACTCTGCAGGAGGTCTCGGCGATTATTCGCAGGCTGTTATTTATATTGTCTCCATGGTGTCTTGTCTGTTCCTGCCCAAGCTCTTGATCGAAAAATTCGGCTGCAAGAAGATTATAATCGTATCCACTTTCGTCTGTTCTCTGTTCATGGCCGCGAACTTGTACCTTCAAACGGCAGTGCTTATGTCCGCTTCAGTTCTGTTCGGCCTGGTGAATGGACCTTTCGTAGCTGCGCAGACTTTGTACGTCGACGAAATGGCGACACGGTTTCAGTCCACTATCAAAGGGAACGTGGAATTCGTGATGGCCAGCTTCTTCGGCTTGTTCATGTTCTTCTCTGAGAACACTCAGATCTGGGGGAATGTCATATCGTACTACGCGCTCAGTTCGGGAAGGCATGTTCCGACGAATTTCACAGTTCATTCCAACTGCGGCATTCATTTCCGTCCATCCGACAATGACACAAACTCAAATCTAGATCCACCTTCCGAAACCGAAAGACTTATTTTGGTAGGCTCGTATACATCCTTGGGACTACTGGCTGTCTTCATACAAATATTCTTTATGGAGCCCTTGAATAATGATAAGAAGGCTAGTCAGGACTGTGGTGTTGTTTGCAATCGCTTTCTCTCTGCTCTGACTCACTTGAAAAAGCCTCAGCAGTGTTTATTAGTACCCCTCAGCATTTATATTGGAATGGAAGGACCTTTTTATTCAAATGAATTCACTCAGGTAAAGTATAGTAAAGTAATCTAAATGTTTAATTTACGAAAAGCATTTTGTAAAACGTAATAGAATCAGAAAATATTTCAGTCATTTCCGATTTATTGTAACCCTAGTTAAGCAGTTAATCAAGGAAAGAAATTATTGTGATAAATAACGATTATTTTGAACCTGCACGTATACAACCTAGAATGTATTGTGTTACAGAATATTTTTTGTAGATGGATATACACCGTATAAAATTGTCCTGTATGTTTCAACTTAGTGCTTCAAATTTCGATTATGAGAGGGTTTTTCAATATAAAAAAACCAACTTCCGGTGAATAAAAAATTCTTCCAGTTACAAACAAATTTGATTGATCGCCGTTTTGTGACGTTTGGCTGTGTTAAAATTGCATTCGAATAACATACCAAGTTACCTACAAGATACGAACAGTTACCAAAGCACTAACTCCTCTATAATCAGATCAGCTTTATAGAAAAACCCTCTTATGTACACTCGGACATGGAAACAAAGTTCCTGAGTCAATGTGCTTTGATTAGTAACCAGCTTCAAAAGAGAACTCAACTTTTGACTATCTAGTTCCTAGTTAATAATTTAAACTATTACGTTTGTTTCCTTATTTCGTTGAGAATTCGCAGAAATGTGTCACCTTAAAATATTATTTGGTACAGCTTTAGGCAAGGTATGCCGATTTAAATCAGCTTGATTTAAATCAAGTTATTTTTATTAAAAAAATCATTGATTTAAATCAAAATTTTAGAATTCATTTTTCTTCCTGTTATTTTTAATAATATTGAGAATGAAATGCTGAACAAGTTGCATGTTATTTTATTCAAATAAGTTAAGAACTTTGCTCATACTGAGTTCACCCCAAAATTATATTGAAAATCATCCTCCTTTTGAAGACACTAAATAACAGTACTTGCTGATCGGGATCATAATTACCAGATAAGTATTTTCATCATGGGCCTTTGACCGATAGGGGTCACTCCCAGACCTGCTCATAAGTGTTGGTTTTGTTTTTAAGATTCCGTGTGACTATAAATCGCACATGGCCAATTTTAAACCATTCACCATGTGTTGAGTGAAGATGCTCGAAATATATTCACTCAAATTATTAATATTGTGCTAACTTGCTTTCTTTTTAAGATGTTCTAGTTATTTATTTAGTTTTGTAGTCTATTCATAAAAAATATAAGGGCACTTACAACGAAAAGATTTTCTTCAGTTTCACAAAAGCAATCCAATTTTGCTTTGTGATACTGAATCTTTATAATTGGCAATTTTAATAGTTTCATTTTGTTTTGTGTAAAACATTGGTTAATTTTTATTTCAATTTATTGGGGAAATTTTATGCATTGATCCCAAAGAATTCTTTACCTGCTAGAATAACTATTCGATATTTATGGAATTGAAATTTGGAATGTAAAGTTAATTCTCTCATCTGATAATTGAGTATGTTGAGAAAAGACTGGGTTGAAGCATAAAGATAAATAATTGATAAATTTTTTATTGCAAGCTCAAAATTTCACTGAATTGGCATTATCTGGGGATGCTTATTACACTTGTTTTACCCTGGTTCATAGTGAAAAGCTTCATTTTTTGTTTTATATATAAACTTATTATGTGCTTCGAATATACCTATGAAATACTTGTCGATGCTCAAAGAATTTGAAAAATATACATGTATGATTTCAAATTTATGTATTTTATGTCGTCTCATTTTTTTACTTGACTTACAAAACATAACCATTTTTTCATCAATAAGTTATTTTTGCAAGCTAAAAATTAATGAGTAGTAGGAATTTTTTCAAGATGCAAGTTCCTTTTATTTTCTATTGGTGACATGATTTTTCTCATACAAAAAAATTCTGAAATTTGTATGATTGAAAAAATTCATAATGTAGTGTTGGTGAGATCCGGCAACCTCATTTATCTGGGTCCAAAAAATTCATGTCACTGATTATGTGTTAAACTCAAAGTAATCTAAACCGCTTGATAACCAGATGGAAAAACATCGCTAATGCTTGGAGTTTGGGGTACTGTTGTATTTACTCTATCATGTGATTTACTTCACTAATTCTAATGTCACGTTTTAATCTTTGAAAAATTATCCAGCTATATTTCCTAATGCATTAATGTTTTACATAAAAATAGTAATGTTTAAATAAATTAAAACTATCTAGAAACTACACTGTAATTTGCGTCTCATGTCCAACAAATTTAAACTTGTATGGGCAAGGAATTAATTAAAATCATAAAAATTCTATTTAAATAAAAAAAAGTCTGATTTAAATCAAATAAATCCGATGGGTTTTTTTTTAAGTCATGATTTTTTTCCCCTATACCCTGGCTTTAGGATAGACTGTGGCAACGCTATTGGCGCGCTTTTCATGTCCCTAAAGACGAATTTCTTAGAAAAAACACCGTTTTAAGCTTAGCGAGAAATAATTAAAAAAATTAACGAATAGATTTTTAAAAATAGAAAAAAATCCACACAACTGATTATTCTTACAACTAGATATGAAAAAAATCTTTAGTTTTTCTGAAATATTATAGAAGTTTTGTCCAAGTTAAATAATATATTAGTTTTAAATTAATGGAACCAGTCTACATAAGATCACACATTAAATCTGACAAACTAGAGCTATTTTGGCATGGTAAAATAAAAAAGTTTGATTTACAAAAAATTAATAAATAGATACAGGGTCTCCTCGACTTTCGACCGAGTTCCGTTCCCACTGACAGGTCGTAAGTCGATTTATATTTGTCAACACTATTTTCATTCAAACGGGTTATAAAAATTGTACATAAAACACAAAAATTCAATCTACGTATAATTATTATACATAATTTGAAAAATACATGATATGTATTCTTGTATCTTTTTGACCCTACCAATGTCCTTTATTTACTATTTTTATTTATTTTTTGTGGTCGTAAATCGAGGAGCCCTTTATTCAAATAATCGCGAGGTTGCCGTAAACCTAATAAGGCGGAGTTGCCTTTGCCTGCCACAACTCGCTACAAAAGCACGCCAAACAAAGCTCCAAAAGCGTTTCCACAAAAAGTCTATACTAAAGCTGTACATATTGATCATACTGATTTTTTAGCCATTTGACTATAATCAATTGCAGAATAAAGTGGAACGATTTTATGATTATTTCTGTTGAATTATTTTTTTAATTTTTCTGAACATGAGAGGATCAACATTTTAAAAGTTCTAGAATATTCATTCAAAGGTGCTCACTCACCGATCTACGGCTCTATTGTTAGGTGTGGCTCTATAATCGTACAATTCCTTTTAAATTTCCATCTGACGGTAACATGTACCACAATTTCGCCTTTGATGTGTTATACCATTCGAAGATTTTCAAGAGGAAATTAAAATTATATATTTTTTACAATGCGAAGACAAATATCTTCGTTCCTTCAAAAACTCGCAAGTCACCTCGAATCATGGGCTGTGAAACATTTAAATTAGTTTTTTTTTTCGTAGAAGTAATCATACGTTGAACTAGAAGTTTCTATTTATTTCTTTGTCAAAATACAGCTCTCAGCAACTAGATATAAAGATTATCATCAAACATTTTTCAATTCCCCATTCTTTTATGTTGTCTAATATCAGTAATGATAATCGTCACGATTTTATTTCGCACGTAATCAAATCCTTGTGAGATGACTTGCGCTATTTTTATTGCACTTTATCGAAATCTATTCCCGGAGGCAACTTCACAGAAACAAGTGTTGATATTTCTATATTTGTCTTGACTACAGTTCAAGGCAGTACGTCGGCGCCATGTGTGACATTTAAGTAATTTTTTGGTGAGATAGCATTGTTTTGGCTATCTTGAGAAATTCTTTAGATTCTTTTTCTCAAGGTGTTGTTCACTGAAGTAGTGTTAAATTAAGGTGTAAATAATTTTCTTTAAAAGTGTAAATCTTCTGGAGAATTTCTTTCATGCTCTGCTATTGTGATGTGCAGCATTTTTAATATCTTCAAAAGATGAACTATTGAAAGAAAACCATTGTTTTACTTTTAAGATGATTCCTCTAGTACAGTGGAATCACTGGACTACATAAGATGACTTAAAATAAGTTGAAAAAAATCTACGTATTGGTTTAATAAGCTATTTGTGTTTAAGTTTCTTTTTTTAAGATCTACACTTTTCCGAGATGGAACTTCCAAAGAATAAGTACCACTGTGGGAATGTTCCAGAGTTGGAGATAAAAACTTATGAAAGTCCTTGCACATGTGAAGTGACCAATCCGTCTAAGAGTGAGCTCAAGAAATTGGTCCTGTTGGATGGAATAATACCATCAATGAACATGGCTGTCTTCACCGTGTGGTACATTCTCTTATACTCCGGTTTCTGGGGATTGTCCACTCTTCAAAGCACAATGAATGCTGCTGGTGGATTGGGTTCGAATTCCCAAGCTGTGCTGTACGCCTGTTCAATGCTGTCCTCGCTGTTTGTGCCTCAACTCCTGATTGAAAAGTGTGGCTGCAAAATGGTCCTGATCCTTGGCTCTCTTGCGTGCTGTTCTTTCGTGGCAGCAAACGCAAAGCTTCGCGTCGATACCATCATGCTGACATCAGCGCTGTTCGGATTACTCAATGGTCCATTCTCAGCTGCTCAGGTCCTTTACGTGGACGAAATGGCCAGAGGATTCCTCAAATCGAGCGTCACCAAGAACGTGGAGGTCACAATGGCTGTCTTTTTCGGTGTGCTCGCGCTGTCCATAGAAGCTTCCACGGCACTGGGGAATCTGGTGTCCTTTCTTGTTCTGAGGTCTGAAGTGAGGATGGCCTCGATTCCTCGAGATGCAAACATTTCTCTCCACCTGACATGTGGTGTTCGTTTCTATCCAGAAGATGAAGAAAATGAGTTCAATTCGTATCTCACCCCGCCACCTGAACTGGAAAGGGTCCATCTCGTAAGCATTTTACTAGTTATGGGACTTACGGCGACTGTTTTGATAATTTTCTTTTTGGATCCTTTGAAAAGTGATTTGAAGAGTGGAGATGAAAGTGAAGGGAGAACTTTTTGCGATGGTTTTCTGTCGTCTTTGATACTCTTAAAGAATCCTGATCAAATTGTTCTTATACCTATCACCATGTACATGGGTGTGGAATCCGTTTTTTATGCAAATGAATTCACTGAGGTAAGTATAATTGATTTTTCTATAAACTAGGCTGTGATTGAAACATTTCAAATGGTTAAAAATTATGTTACTGAGACTGATTATGGAATTCTACTTTTGCATAAGCGTGCCATTGTTCTGAAGTATTATTGATTCCTCTTATTACAATATCATTCTTAACCAATTCTTCGTAGTTGCACTCCATTGAACCCGTATTAAAATGCACTAAATTCGTATTAATAAGATTGCTGAAGCATTGAATTGCAAAATAAACCCATTGACATCCAATCATTAATGAATGGATTACGAATCATCACGTCACTAAAAAAAATCGGCAATATCTTGATGGACGAAGAATCTCGTCATCAACAAATTTGGTTAGATCTTGATGAACGAGATATCTCATTCACTTGGAGGGTTAAAAGACTTGTTGGGTGGCCCTTATCACATAAATTTATTTTATTTATCACGACATCTATTTTATAAACTTTATTTAGACCTTACACCCTGACAAATTTCCATTGCAAATCATAAACTACTGAATTTATAGTAATCAGTTTTCTTCATTTTTCTGTTCTGCGTCTACCACAGCTTGGCCAAATGTGGCCCTTGTGCCCTTAAAACGAGCCAAACCTAGTTCCGCTTTTTAATCAGGCCAACTTTGAATACCAGTATTTATTTACTTTCCTCACTATCTTGGTATACTACTTTTTCAGGCTTGGTTCCTCGCGTGTATCGTGTAAGATCAATAATTAATTAATTTAAAGTACTTTGATTCAAATAAAATATTTGAAAAATAAATAAGAGTTAAGGTGATTTTTTCATAACTAATTCATTTAGCGTTGTAGCGAAAGACTTGGAACATAAAACATGAGCAAACCCCCTATGCCCTAGTCTGCATAATCTATAGTAGCATGTTGCTACACGTTCTGAGTCCCAGCATGGTTTTTCTTACTTCAGAAAAGACTTGTGTGACTAATTAACGCAAATAATTTCAAATTAATTTCTCATTTTCCATATTTTAAAAAAGGCTTGATGGAGACCTGAGCCAATTTGTTAATTACTACCGTAAAATTTTAAATCTCAGTATCGGCACCGTTAATTTTATCAAAAATTAATCAGCATAAAATGTGAAGCTCGTTAATGGAGAACGATGGAAGTTAATTAGATCAAAACATAATAGGTACGCTGAGAAACTTAAAAAGTGATGGCTTGACGCTGTGCCTTAACCTACAATTTTTTTCTTCAGAACCAGAGGGGAGCCATATGCATTTGCAGCAGCGGTAAATATTTAATATTCTGAGGCTGGTTCATCTCAAATTTCGCAACAACGGTACACAAGATTATACAGGTGGTTATCAAAATAATGGAAACACCTGTGAATAAAAGTGACATTTAAGAATGCGCTTCGTAAGCATTAAAATATAATCCTAGCTACCAGTTTTTTTAATATAAAAAGTACTATATATCATGGTAGTATGAGGAAGCTTTAGTGAAGTTGTATACATCGAGGATTTTTGTCAAAAGCGTAAAATGTCAGACCTCACAGACTTTCAAAGAGGCCAAATTGTAGGAGCCCGACTAGTTGGAGCAACTGTGACCGAAACATCTCAGCTTTTAGACGTTTCTAGAGGTACGGTGTCTAAAGTCATGACAGCGTACACAGCGCGGCAAAAACGAGCTCGGCAAAGCAAAATAGTGGACGGAAGGAGAAGCTGAGTGAAAGAGACCGAGGGGTATTGAAGCGGATTGTAATGTCTAAAAAGAAAACAACTCTGCAGCCAAAGTGACCGCAGAGCTCAATCAGCATCTGGATTCTCCAGTGTCAATAATTACAGTTAGGAGGCACTTTCATAAACAGAACATTTACGGCAGAGTAGCAATTCCCAAGCCACTTGCCACAGATGTTAATGCCAAACGTCGTCTACAGTGGTGCCACAACCACAAAACCTGGTCGATTGATAAGTGGAAGACAGTTATAATGGTCAGACGAATCATCTTTCACACTTTTCCCCACAACAGGACGGGTGCACGTTTGGAGGACACCTGCACAAGCGTATGATCGTGACTGTCTCCTTCCAACTGTCAAGCATGGAGGTGGATCTGTCATGGTATGGGCAGCCATGTCGTGGTTTTCTGCTGGCCCAATCGTAACCCTGAAAGGAAGGATCACTGGGGAGAAGTATAGAGAAGTTTTAGCTGACCAGGTCCATCCTATGATGCAAACTTTGTTTCCTGCAGGAGATGGAATTTTCCAGGATGATAATGCTCCTATTCATGCAGCGGGACTGGTCCAATCATGGTTTGATGAACACGAGGATGAACTGAAACATTTACCTTGGCCAGCTGTCCCCCGACCTCAATATAATTGAACCGTTATGGTCTATTTTAGAGCGTTCAATTCGGAATCGATATCCTCCACCGGCATCTCTCCCGGAACTTTTACAATATCTCCGTGAAGAATGGTACAATATTCCTCTAAACACTATTCAGCACTTGTATGATTCGATTCCCAGGGGAATCCAAGCTGTATTACATGCCAAAGGCGGTCCTACGCCATATTAGTAAAAGATTCCTTATAAATCCAGTGTGTTTCCATTATTTTGATAACACCCTGTATGTGCAGGGCTACCACAGGCGTCTTTTCGCTACAATTTTTCAACCTTGGCGCCTAAGGGTGTCTTTTTCAGCAAAATCGTCTCAAAAACTCCTATTTTTAAAATTTTGGCGACTTTTTTGAAAATTCACCAAAGATCAACGTCCCCTTAGGAGCGGAAGGAAAAAATTCCGTTTTTTTTCTTAAGGGAGAAAATTTTTCAAGGGATGCCAATTTCAAAGCCTTGGCAAACAAAAGAAAGACGTCGGAATCTGTGGTTGCTAGAATTGTCATGAAAACCTTATAAAGAAAATATTTAATTTTTTAATTTATAATTTAAATTTCTTTCAACCAGTTTTGTACTTAATTGGCCCATTTGTGCCTTTACCGATTCATTTTGTATCTGAGCAACTATAATTGCTACTAAAATGGGTTTATGTGGAGACTGCTATTTTTTTTAAATTTATGCTTCGATTTCACAAGTGTTTTGGCTGTGTGGTAGCCCTGTACGTGCCATCAAAATAAATATAATTAAAATATTAATATTTTAAGACGCATCCAAAAATATTTTTCGTGACAAAATCAATCTTAAAACAAAATTCTTACCCCTATAGCAAGTCACCGGGGTTCAGTGGATTTGCCCACTGCACTAGCATCATACGAGTTGTAGGCAGGACAGGTTCGATTTCTCCCTGGTATATTTCTCTTTTTTCTGCACCAGAAAAACTTTTCTTGTGTGTATCTCCATTTACTTGACGTTGTTTAGCCAGTGGGCCAAATATATAGCCCTTGCGCGATAACAAACCCAACCAACTAACGAACTTACCCATAACAAATCGTAGTGATTCTCAAAACAAACGACTGCTGATGTTTGGGTTCCTTTGGGCTGTTATGTCAGATAACAGTTCTCCTTGTGGTTGGTAACCCTTGAATGACCACTCCTTGGCTGATCTTTAACCTTTACGTGTTGAATAAAACTGTTGCGTAGTCGACTATTTGCACTCTGAAAAACTCCAATATCGACTATCACTTCATTGACTAACCAGAGGGTTATAGCCCTACAAGAGGCTTGGTTTTTATGGCACAAGGGGCACATTTGGCGAAGCTGCGCCAAACATCAAGTTTACAGACATACACACTAGAAAAGTTTTGCTGAGACAAAAACCAGGGAGGAATCGAACCTGCGCCGCCTGCAATTTGCAGGTTGCTAGGGCAAACCCACTGAATCCCGGGGACTCCTACAAGGAGAGGAAGGAGGTAGTAAAGCTTTTTTTATGTGTATCTCCATTACTGTGTCTGGCGTAGCTTGGTCAAATATGTCCCCTTGCGCCATAAAAACCCAAATCAACCAACCTGTAATCTTTCAACCAACATTTGCTCCCTTTTCAGCACTGCTTACAGCCTAAAATTTAAGTAATTTATCTTCAGTGTAAAAACTTTGTTTTTATTAGTATCGTATATAGTGTGAGCCATTCGTAATTTCGGTAAACTGCAGACTCACTTCTTTTAAGTTCATTAAAACATCAATTCCTTTGTTCTTCTGATTGTCTTTTTTTCCGGAACGAGGAATTCTTTTAATCCATGTGCTTATTCATCCTATTTAATTTGTTGCATGTGATTGCCAACTTCTACTCTCCGATAGCATATTCTCGAGAACAGGGGACTTTTTGATAAAGCTACTGATTGGCTAGATTTATCATTACCTATCAGAAAATTTTGCATCACCAGTTAATCTTGATAATCTCAGCATTGTTTTTTTATATTTAGTACGCATTAAATTCAAATCCTGTTTGGCATCTTTTCAACGATTATTTTGCAAGCAGTACTAGAAATTTCCGACAAGAAGTATTTGCCAGTATCGTATTGATGTTTATGAATCCACTTCCAAGAAACTTTAGAACATAAGACTTATACAGTACCCCTCGATATATCCGTAGAGGAAATATAAAAGTAGAGCGAGCAATGGCAACCTTTTCATGGGCTCAGGATCATGTGACTAAAACTAGTAGCAACGTTACCCTTACATTACTTTCGTTTGCCGGATGGAAACGAGTATATATCATCTGATTGATCCACGTGACGGGAGAAGATGCCCATCCATTGATTTCTTATCTGATTGGTCCACACGACATAGTAGTAGACTTTGGCGATTTCACCATTTTTCTTTCCATTCTATAGAAATGTGCATTCACACATCGACCCTGCCCTAAGCTGTATCGCCAAATGAGGCGATAGGATGCCAAATCGACCGACCAAGTCAATTTTTCACAGAGCAGTCCCGTGACTGCACTTTTTAAAGCTCTCAATAGCCCCAATGCTCAGTCTACTTATCTTCACGTCTATGGATATATCGCGCTTCTGAGGGAACAAAAGTAAAGCGGCGATGTGAGAGGAATTTTCTGTCAAGCTAAATGGGGGGGGGGGGGTAGGTGGCGGTAGTGTTTCTGCAGCGAAACGTATTTCTTATACGTCGCCAATAGAAATTGTAGAGAATGAATTCCGAATTGTTATAGACGTGTGACCCGGGTGCACATCAATTCAGTCTTGTCCTCACGTTTGCGTGGTGTGGAAGTTTGGAGAGTGGGATGGAAGCTCAGATGTTGACCTCGTCTTCCGACCCTGGTTCAAAATTACGAAGTGTCTTTCCCTTAGGGATTGATCCCGGACCGTCGCCAATAACCCGCTGTATTTCGACGTAAATCCAAAAGCCGTCATGTACGTGAAAGCTGGTCTGTCTAGAGTTTGCTGACCTTCACTTTCGAATTTGAGGGCACGTCCTGGATGTTTTCTCTGATACCCGTTATGGGTGAATAGGTAAGTATTTGAATTAACGTCACACTGGGGCAACACAACGGGCTATTGGTGTGACGGTCCGGGACCAATCCCAAAGAGAAAGATCCGAGGACACCACCTAATTTTGAACCATGGTCAGATGACGAGGCAACATCTGAGTTGGCACCTCACTCTTCAAACTTCCACACCACGCCAACGTGAGGACATTTGAGGCCACGACGGATTTAACGTGAACCAGCCCCCTTTCTACACGACGGTCTTTGGTTGGATTCGAACTCCCAACCCTCCGTTACTCTTCCGACAGGGCCCGTTATGGGTTGGAGGAATTTTTCAGACATTGTTTCGACGTTTCTTTTTCGCAAAACTTTCCTAATAAGTGTCAGATCGTTTTAAGTGTGCCATGGTTTCAGTAGAGGTGAAACGGAGCTTTTTAATGTTTCAAACTTCGTTGAAAGACCGTAGAAAATCAATCTCTTTTGAAAATCTGTACATGGTTTTTGTTTGCAATGCTGGAGGACTGGGGTGAAATTCAAAATTTCACTTTTTGCCATGGCAAACAAACTAAAATTATTTAAATAAATGTTAGTTAAATTCAAATTTGTAATTTGGTACAAGAATTGTCAGCAGATATTCGTTGCATTTGTATTTTTTCTTGTTTCCTTGGGGCCGTCCTGACTCAGTGGGTATGTCCAACTGCTCTAGCAACCTTCGAGTTGTAGGCGGCGCAGGTTCGATTCCTGTCAGGAGCATTCCTTCCTGGATGTATTTCTCTTCTGTGTCAGTAAAACTTTTATTGTGTGTGCACGTTTATTACTTGATATTGTTTGTCTTGTGCCTTGCTAAATATGGCCCTTGCGCCATAAAACCCCAAACCAACCATCCTTGTTTTCTTTATAGGATAAATTTTTATTTATAAAATAAAGAGACAGGTTTGGCAGAGAAAGTAATGAATTAAATTGTATTTTAAGGGTTTCTTATTTAGAAATTTTTGTCATTTAGGTATTTTTATATTTTTTCAGAACAAAATTAAATGCAAACAAATGAATTAATTGGACGATAAAAGCATTTTATTGAACATTTCCTAGAAATTTTTAGGCCATCGAAGTTTTATCCTTCATTTTTAACCTCAAACGTACAATGCTCATTCGAATGATAACTGAAACAGTTTTAATTGAATTATGTTGTTACATGTTATGTAATTATTATCAGCTCTTATGTCATCATAAATAGTAAATTTTGCACATTGATCCTTATTTAGATATGATTGCTTTTTCGGTATGCCTACTCAAGTTATTTTTATCTAAATTTTGAAAAGCATTGTTTCAAACATTGACCGATTGCTTTTGAGCTGTTTTTATTAACTTCGTTTCAACCTAAGAAATCTGTGCGTTCTACTTTATTGGCAACTGCAGATAACACATTTTGAAAGTTTTTCTGTCTTTATTAGAACATCAAATCCGTTTTGATAAAACTCATTTGACTGCAAGTGATTGGTTGAACAGTTTCATGACACAGTTTAAATGAGAGCTGTGAGAGATTGAAGCTTTCGAAATGAAACAGTAAAAAGGATTCATGGTGTAGTTTTAGTTGAGTACGTGATGGGATTACGCACCCTCATGGCTATCTGATGTTCAGATTTTGAGGTACCATAGATGATTCATCGGTTTGAATACAAGTGGCACTTAGTGAAGCAAGACCCAAAAGATAAGAAATCAGATAATCTCAATGCTGACCACATTTCTTATAAATGTTACTTGAAATAACCACCTAAGAAACTGAAAATGGCCACAAAATCACTAGTCAATTTGCTGGTCTTGTGCCTATGGTACATTCTTCTGTACGCTGGATTTTGGTCACTGACCAGCCTCCAAAGTACCATGAATGCTGAGGGCGGAATAGGTCCCCATTCCCAAGCAGTTTTCTATGGATGTTCTATGCTATCCGCTTTGCTTCTACCTGAACTGTCCATCCAGAAATTGGGCTGCAAGACCGTGTTGTTGATTGGTACCTTTGCGAGCTGTGGTTACATCGCTGTGAATATGTATCTTCGCGTCGAAATTTTAATGACCGCTTCGGTCGTGTTCGGATTGGTAACCGGGCCATTCATTTCTGCACAGGTCTTCTACGTCAGTGAAATGGCAACTCAGTACCATGTCGAGTTTTCAGGGAATTTGGAGACTATCACGGCATGTTTCTTCGGGGCGTACGCGATCTCCATAGATGCTTCAACAGCCTTGGGCAACATTATATCGTACGCCGTTTTGCGACCAAAGGACGGATTTGACAAGAGTCGCGAATTTTCTGCAAATGTTTCACACGAGCTCAACTGCGGTGTTCACTTTCAACCCGAAGAAGGAAACTTCGCCAACACGAATCTTGTCCCACCGTCTGATTTCGAAAGAATGGTTTTCATATCCATCTTGCTAAGCATGGGTCTTTTGGCTGCTACTTTTTTGGGTTTCTTTTTGGATTCCGTGAAAAGTAAAGTAAAATCTGAAGAGAGGAATCGATCGTTGCTCACTCACATTCTGGCGTCTCTGAGACTTGTGAAACAGCTTGATCAAATCTTACTTTTACCTCTCACTATTTTCATGGGTTTGGAAAGTTCATTTTATGCGAACGAATTCACTCAGGTAAGTGACCATGCGTGCATGCTCTTACGTTTTTTCTGTGTGTTAAAAGCATCCATCGAAACTCATTCTCACGCAAAGATAAAGTATTTCATTGTAAACAAGCCAATGTATGTATTCAAAATCCAATTTAATGTATTTCAAAATATGAGTTATTGATGTGTTCAGATTTTAGATTAGATTTCTAAAATTTCATTTTATAATTCCTTTTTACTAAATTATTAAGTATCCGTTTTACTTAAAATAGAAAGTTGTATCGCACGTTACCTTGTCAAATCTGTCACAGTTGCTCTGTAAACTGAGCTTGAGAATACACAATTCAAAGAATTAGTGTCAAATTCAGCATTGAATTCCAGCCTAGCACTGAATTAGGGTTCAGTTTCGAATATACTAATAAAGTCAAAATACTCATTGAAACTAGTGAGAATCCGACCAGGTGTTGATATCGTGAAAAATATAATTTTTTCCTTTCAACTTTGGCCCTCAGGGACACATCGCCTTTAGGTGTGTTTCTTTTCCCATGGTGTTTACTGTCTTTAGTTAGACCATTTAAAAAGAGATGTCGCGCTCCAGGGATACCCAAGCTATCTTTTTCTGCTTTCATCCCATTAATCTATTCCCCAAATCCCATTTTTCTATTTCACGAAATTTTTTCTTGCAGTCGTCTGTCCTGTGTTTGGCGCTGCTTGACCAAATATGGCCCTTGCGTCATAAAACCCCAAAGCAACCAACCTTTCAACTTTGACTTACTGTGGGTATATTGATCTGTTCTGTATCAATAAAACTTTCCTCGTGTGCATGTCCATTACTTGGCTTCTCGCGTTTGGCGAGCTTAGCCAAATATGACCCTTGCGCCATAAGGAACCAGCTAACTTTTCAAATTTGATTTTCGATTCGAAAACTTTTGATAGTAGTATTTGAAATGCAAGTAACTCCTCGACATATTTCGCGTCTTAGATGACAAAAGTGTAAGGGTCAAAGAAATACCTACTTATACATAGTATACGAATTAAAAATTATTATTAGATTGCGTTTTTTATTGAAACTAATGCCCACCAAAAAGTCAAACACAAAATTGATGGTAATATTTTTAAAATTTGGTAAAATATTTTTTAACAGAATTTTTTCTAATCCACCTTTACAATGCACTCAAATCTTTATTCGATTCAATTGAACCTTTTAACGGGACTGGATTTGTTGAGTTGGATTTTATAGTGCTAGGACCATATTTGGTCCATGCTTAACGTGAATGAGATATATGCACCTAGATACTATCTACCCAAACAAAATATCTCTCCCATCTTAGCTCTTTTCCTGATTATCATACATGGGATCAAGAAATCATTGAACTCCATGCCATACAGGGGTCAATAAAGCCATTTCATGAAGCAAATCTGAATAGGAATCATGTAAAATTGACAAGGCTATCAATCGTGTATACTTTTTACATATAAACATTTGTTGTACGGAGAACCTGCTCCATTATGTTCATCTTGTAACACCAATTTATCTGTATATAGGAGATATTTATCTGTAACACCAATTTATCTGTCAACATATTTTGACTGGATGTTCAATATTCAACAATCGTAGACTAAACCGATTTGGAGTTACTTATCGTACCCTAAAAGACCTATTAATGGATACTTACTTAGCACAACTTATTTTTATTCATAAATGATATTGTTTTGAAAAACTATTCAGTTATGCTGACTTAAATTAAATTTATACTCGAGATTTGATATATTTCATAATTTTTTAGATTTATGCTTGGTTTAGGTTTTAATACGGAATATTAAATATATACTTTATTTGGCACAGCTTGGCCAAATATGACCTATGCTATAAAAAACAACCTGATTATCGTATGAATACAATGCGCAGTCATTTTGACGTAAGAGGATGAGATATCTTATCATTTCTCCGTTTGAATTTTTTATCAGTTTTTTCGATCACGGATTGTTTAAGTTGCCGGCCTTATACCGGATTTTTAACTCTAACCCGTCTTCTGAACTCCGTTGATAATATTCTTTTCATTATTATGAAGTAACGGTACGCGAATTTATCTCATGCATGAATGACTGTAGAAAAATAACTCTCATCCATCGCTGCAGACTTTTTGACAGTTTTATTTCAGTCGTGAGTCGCAATTGTTGCACCATTATTTCTTTTTCTCTTGTTCATCGTCTCTTTTATTGCATTACTGGTTGAATCAATCAACCTGTTTCAACAATAAATACCATTGGATCACTCTCCCGGTCAATGTGAAAATCAGTGTAAAGGAATAATACAGGGTCAGTGCGAAAACCCGACGTCCTTGCAGAAAGCTGTTAGTCAGTAAGCTTGCAATAGAGAACTCTGCCTGTTATACTTGCTGGTTGACTGCTTCAAAAACAATGGTGATTACTTCAGTGAGCGACTGCCCTCTACCAAACGTTGCTGTGGAACTAAACCCGAGCGTTAATGGAGAATCGATATGCCTGGAGCCAGCAGACAAAGATGGGCCGGTCATGAGCAAAGGAAGAATCCTGTGGAATTTATTCGTCCTAAGTTTCTGCTATTGCCTTTTTTACACTGGATTCTGGGCCCTGACGAATCTCCAGAGCACCATGAATGCTGCTTCGGGTATGGGTCCGGACTCGCAAGCAGTCATCTACGGCTTCTCAATGATCTCCTCTCTGTTCCTACCTGAGCTATCAATCGAAAGGTTTGGTTGCAAGAACGTTATGATAGTCACCACTATACTGTGCTTGCCGTACATTGCCGCCAACGTGCACCTGCGTTGGGACACTATGATGTCAGCATCGGCTCTGTTTGGCCTAGCAGCCGGTCCTTACGGATCGGCCCAATATGTGTACATAGATGAAATCGCCCTCCGCTACCAATCGACCGTCACAGAAAACGTGGAATTCGTCATGGCCTGCTTTTTCGGTGTCTTCACCTTCTTCATAGAGAACACTCAAGTATGGGGAAATGCCATATCTTTCTTCGTGCTCAAGTCTGGTAGCCACCATCCGGCTGGGCATAATGTCTCGCAACCGGCACGCTGTGGGATCCATTTCGATCCTACGGACATCTCGAACGATTCGAACTCCAATCTGGCACCACCCTCTGACGAGGAGCGATTTCTTTTGATCGGAATTTTCGTCGGAATGGGCGTCTTATCGGTAGTGTTGCAGGCATTGTTCTTGGATCCTCTGCACAATGACGTGAAAAGAGGCATTGGGTGTAGTCGAGTGGTTCCCCGCTTTAAGGCTTCCATTTCTCATTTCTTGACTCCTCACCAGCTTTTATTGATACCGATCACCATATTCCTTGGTGTCGAAAGTGCCCTATATTCCAATGAATTCACAGAGGTATGTTTTAAAGCAATTCTTTTTACATTCTGATTTTAAATGATTTTTAAGCTGTATTTTGTGCCTCCCTATGTGTGAAGATTTTCATTAGTACTCAAACCATTAAGCCCGTTTTCATTTAAAAATTATTGCGTGTACGTATTTCTCCCTCATTCCTGTAATCATATTTTGGATATCAATGTACATTTCGATGTTCCCATCATTTATTTCCAGTTATTTTAACATCCACTGATATTAACTCTTTAGGGTATATACCTAACTCCTCTTAGCGCATTTGTTCATGCACTTCTACACATTACTTTTACGCATTAGTCTTCTGCGATTCAAGCTGAGTCACAGTATTTCTCGCTCTGGTAGTTTGCTAGAGCGGCAATAAAATAAATTCCGAGACGACATCATTTCATTCTTGCAGTTATGAAAAAATGATTTTCCAAACAGCACACATGCATCAATCTTCATCCTGAATACCACATTTGTAGTTTATACCATTAAGATTTTTTCTTAAATAGTTCACCACACTTTAGTATCCAATCTAGTCCTTTTGCTGACATCCTAGGGTGGTCAAACGAAAAGTTTTTCGCAATTGGGTTGGTTGTTTTGGCGTTTTACTGCGCAAGGGCCATATTTGGTCAAGCTGCGCCAAATACAAGACAACGTCAAGTAAGAAACTGTCGTAAAAGGGTGTAGTGGGATTTGGGAACAGAGAAGGCGGGATGAAAGCTGACAAAAATGGCATGGGTATCCCGGAAGCGCGACCCCCGTGTTTACTAAAACCTTAAACCCCATGTGAAAAGAGATCACTAATGTACCTCGGATCCGTGAAGCCCGTACATACCTAAAGGAGATATACCCCAGAGGGCTTTTCCCAATTGGGAAAACTTTCCTAGGAAACTTCGGGGTCGTCGTGGTTCAGTAGCTATGCCCACTGCGCTAGCAACCTTCGAGTCGTAGCCGGCGCAGGTTCGATTCCTGTTAGGTGCATTCCTCCCTGGGTGTATTTCTCTCTTCTGTGTCAGTAAAGCTTCACTGTGTGTCAATTACTTTATATTGTATGTCTTGTGTCTGGCGTAGCTTGGCCAAATATGGCGCTTGCGCCATAAAACCCCAAAACCCACCAACCATCCTAGGAAATTTCAAGATATTGTATTCTGATATTTTATTTTTTTACATACTTACAAATCCGTTCTTAGAAACTGGTTTGAAATTTTTATTAACTGTACGAACTTCGCAGCTAAACCGGTAAAGTAATCTTCGTATTTTTTCAAATATAGTTTGTTTCTTTCCAAGAATTGGAGGTATCGCTGTGACAGGTGCAGTGAGCTTCCGCACTTCGCTAGCAACCTGTGCAACTTTGTAAAATAGAAGCATTTGACACAGTTCTCCAAAAAGTGATATTTTTTCAGACACTAATGAGTCGACACTTGACAAAATGTTTTCCTTCATGGTATAAAAACCTGTTTAATGGGAGGTGCAGAGGAATGGAAATTTTCAAAGATTAGATGTCAAATATACTTTTCATGGTACAAAAATCTTTCCTGAGAGGAGCATAAAAATAAAAGTTTGGAAATATTTGATATCATATTGCTTATTTGTTAAAGCAGTTTGGAAAGGTTGAAAGTTGTATTAAGTGTGTTAAAAATATTTAAAGTGGTAACTTGGAAAATAATTTTTTTTGTTTATTTCATTAAACCAAGTGGGGCTCAATAACATTTTTGAAGCAAAATATATCAGTAATTTGTTCTACTATTTGTTTCTACCCATCGTTGAAGTTCGCGGTATCAGCAAGGTTAGTGTGGAATGCAATTATATATTGTCTCCTTGCCCACAAACAGATTGTAACTAGATAAGATAACATTGCACTGTGTGCGTGCATCCCTACATTTTTCAAAATTAAACAATAGCACAAAATCATGCCGCGTATTATGGCGAATATTTGTCTAACTGTTAAAATCTCAAAATAGCGTTTTTCTTTACATTCTTTGACTTAATTAACCGCTAGAATATTTTCCTTGAGGAAACAAACCGTAATACAACCAAAGGATAATAAACGTACGCATTAAAACTGTTGTTTCTTAAGTTAATAGACTTGAAAATTGTTATCCCTCTTTCTAATTTTTAATTCTATTAAATTTTCTTTTGCATCGTGGTTCTCTGGATAAGTGGTTCTTGGTAAAGTAGCTATCCACTTGATGAACTTATTACTTTATTACTCAAAAACAGCGAATATTTTTTCCAAAGCCCCCTTTTATTTTTGCAGTTAAAATGGCCTTCGTTTCAACAGGTTGACCGTATTTTCTGAAAAGCTCCATTTCTCTTCAAGGATATTGGTTCCGTATCACAATCCATGGTCGTTTCACGCTTGGGCAATAAGAGGTATAAGTTAGATTGTCTTATCTAAATTCTAATTCATCTTTGAGTCTAATTCAGCGGTCACATACGCAGTCCTTGACGGGTCACTTTCCAGTTTTGAAGGAAATTAGGATGCCATGAATATTAATAAATTTCTTACAAACAAATAAAAATTTAAAAAAAAAATAAAACATGACTTGACACTAGAGTTGATATATTATTTCTAATTATCTGGAAACTAAAAACCAATGCTTCATCAATGCCTTTTATTTCTATACTCATTGTATCATTGAAACCCAATCGCTTTTACGAATATATTTTTACTTGATTCTTAAAACAATTGCATTGTACCAAGCGGAACATGATGAAGAAAATACGGCGATGCTGAGACCAGAGCTCTTGGATTCATATACGTGGAGTAGAAAGTAAACCTCACTCTCATTCCTTCCGACAATTGGCATGCTTAGTACATTTATCTTCGTAAATAGACGGCATTTATGAAGATGACTGTTAAGTATTTCTATGAGGGTATGCCGATTGAAATCAAGTGATTTTTATTTTAAAAAATCATTGATTTAAATCAAAATTTTATATTTCAATTTTCTTTCTGTTTTGTTTAATAATATTGAAAATGAAATAACTGAACAAGTTGCATGTTATTTATTCAAATAAGTTAAGAACTTTGCTCATACTGAGTTCACCCCAAAATTATATTGAAGATCGTCCTCCCTTTGAAGACACTAAATAACAGTATTTGCTGATCGGGATCATAATTACCAGACAAGTATTTCCATCTTGGGCCATTGACCAATAGGTGTCACTCAAAGCCTGCTCATCAGTGTTCGTTTTGTTTTAAAGATTCCGTGTGACTATAAATCGCACATGGCAATTTTAAACCATTCACCATGTGTTGAGTGAAGATGCTCGAAATATATTCACTCAAATTATTAAAATTGTGGTAACTTGCTTTCTTTTTTAAGATGTTCTAGTTATATATTTAATATTGTAGTCTGTTCATAAAAAAATATAAAGGCACTTACAACGAAAAGATTTTCTTCAGTATCAAAAGCATTCCAATTTTGCACATAAATCTTTATAAGTGGCAATTTTAATAGTTTCATTTTGTTTTGTGAAATACATTGGTTAATTTTTATTTTAATTGGGAAATTTTATGCATTGATCCCTTAGAATTCTTTACACTGCTAGAATAACTATTAAGTATTTATGGAATTAAAATTTGGAATGTAAGTTAATTCACTCGTCTGATAAATGATTGAATATGTTGAGAAAAGATTGAGTTGAGGCAGAAAACTATTGGAATTGGTAAATTTTTTATTGCAGGCTCAAAATTCCACTCAATTGGCATGTTCTGGGGGATTCTATTACACTTGTTCTATGCTCTTCATAGAGAAAAGCTTCATTTTTTTTGTTTTATATATAAACCCTTCAAATATACCTATGAAATACTTGTCAAGTGTAACGTTTCCTGTCTCTAATTAGGTTTAAGACTGTTTACAGCACAATAAATATTTATTTAGAAAAGAGAAATTTAAAGATTATTTACATATACGATTAATTGAAAGGTATGTGGGTACAGATAGTTAACATCTGCCAAAGAGCCCGGAGGCCCGCCAAAATCTGAGTCGGAAGGATGCGACTGCTCCTTTCGTGGTTTCAATCTACTCTGTTCTCTTGAAGGGGGAGTTCGTCTCGGTCTTGGAATGTTAATCCCGGTGTTTCCACGCCATTTGCAGTGAAAGGTCGTGAGAACCTCGACAGCTTCCCGACCCGAGGACAGATGTAATGTCTCTCTGGCCTGAGCTTCCACAGAACTGTAAACAAGTGTTTTCCTGGGGGTGGCCCGTCTGCATTCCTCTCATGGAGGGCCCAAATAATTTAGTTGTTGATAACTTGTTTTGCAGTCGAAGGATATCTGAATTCCAGATGTGGGAATGCCGGACCGAACGGTACACAAGGCTCAAAGAATTTGAAAAATAGACATTTGATTTCAAATTTATGTATTGTCATGTCTAATTTTTTAATGTCAGCTTACAAAAAATAACATTTTTTTACCAATAAGTTATTTTTGCAAGCTAAAAATTAATTAGAAGTAGGAATTTTTTCAAGATGCAAGTTCCTTTTATTTTATATTCTATTCTTGACATGATTTTTTCTCAAAAGCAAGTCTTAGACCAATTCATTATTTTATGTCAAATTAATTAAAGTAATTCAAAACATTTTATTCATAGTATATGATAAATATATAATGCAAGAAAAATTCTGAAATATGTATGATTGAAAAAATTCATAATGTGGTGTCGGTGGGATCCGGCAACCTTATTTATCTCGGTCCAAAAAATTCACGTCACTGGTTATTAGTTAAACTCAAAGTAGTCTAAACCGATTGAAAACCAGATGGGAAAATATTGCTCATGCTTGGCATTTGGGGCACTGTTCTATTTACGTTATCGTGATTTACTTTGCTAATTCCCTATGTCACGTTTTCATATTTCAAAAATTTACCCAGCTATATTTCCTAATACATTAATGTTTTACATAAAGAATATTAATGTTTAAATAAATCAAAACTATCTAGAAACTACAGTGTAATTCGCTTTTCATGTCCAACAAATTTAAAACTTGTACTGACAGGGAATTAATTAAAATCATAAAAATCTTATTTAAATCAAATAAATCCGATGTTTTTTATTTAAAAAAAATCATGATTTTTTTCATACCCTGATTACTATGTATACTGTAATACACTCGAAAAAGGGATGATTTTTTATTGTGTAGTCATTCTTGTGGGTACTAAACGATTGGTGCCGTATCTCAAGTTTGTGACCACTGGTCTGGCTAGAAAGTGAAACTTTTTAGACTTCTGGCAGCGTCTGCTTACAAGTAGAACACAAGTTCAGATTTTCAGTTATGAGTTTTTAGTTTTCTAGACTATGCTGCTTTTCAGCCAGGTGGTCCACTGAATAATTTTTCTTTGCATAAAGATTAGATTTCTTGAGAAACACTGCTAAATACACATTACTTATAATTCTATTGATATAAGTTGCTATCTCGATGAAAGTACTCTTCTCTGAATAATTGATAAATTTAATAAATGCAGCGTGTAATAAATCATGTTAAAGTGACAAAATTAGAATTTTCGTATTGCTTGAAAATTAGGATTATTTCCCCTTCATTTTCTCAGATTTATCTTTTTTGATTTAGTTTGTTTCACTTGTAAGCCGACGATACGATGGAATGACGATTTGTACCAGTAGATCAGAGGTAAAAAGGACAACTTGCTTAGTTAATTCGATGCCTTCGTTAAGGCCACTAATAATAATCAACCAAGTATTGATCAAGTGAAAAAATGAATTTTTCAACTTGATATTTTTTAGATCTTGCGTCATAAAACGCAACGCAACCAACTAACCTTTCAACGAACACCTAATGTTTTGGCAATAGTGTGTAAAATACATTCCCAATCTCATACTGAACAAACGTTTTAGAGATTACAACATTGTAAAAATCGATCGTGGGTCATACGTACTTTCGAATTATGAAAAATATTTTCGTCTCTTGTAGAAACGAATGGTAAACTTGTCGGAAAATTTTATATCAGTTGGATATCGTTGAATGTTGGTATTTCACGTTATTTCGCTACTAATTAAATAAGCTGAATGGAAAATATATTTGTGAGACGAACGATTAAACTTTTTTAAACCTAGTTCATAATACTTTCGTTACTTTTTCAATGTTTCATCAGGAACAAAAATTATTGCAGATTGTTCTCTTGTCCACATTAATGAAGTCAAAAACATTGAAATCTAAAAAATCCCATTATCTTTTTATAATTTATTTATTCCATTAGTAAACAAAATAGTATATTATTAACTTCCTAAGCGAATAATGAGTTTTGTTTCTTTTAACGTTGCATACCACATATTGATTAATGTCCCGCTAATCTATCACTCATATTTGCTTTAATTCTCTGATTAGTATGTGAATTATGACGTACAGGCATGTTGATGTAAGAGGAAGGGTCAGCATATCACTTGATTTCAATGCATCATTTTGTTTCCTCCGAAAAAATGTTTGAACAGTCTATAGTCTTTCGCCTGGTTTCCAACTCTGTAAACAGCCTGCTGAACTAATAAATTTCACAGCGTTGTGATAGAAAGTTACGCGAATTTAGCTCTGCGTGAAGAATTACATAAACGAAGTCCTTTATCCACCTCTCTTTCGAACAGTTTTACTTCACGCTCAGTTGCTGGTGGGTGTTGCGCCATTCGATCATTTCATCGTGCTTTACCTCTACGTTATCTCCATAACTGTTTTTCGCGCGTAATCTGCACTTAGTTTCGGATTGAATCAAGCAAATAATACATAATGTTATATCATTCACGGCAAAAAGAAATGTCACCGATAATTCCAAAGCAGCACCGCCTTCTATTGTGTCTGCAGTGAAGTTCTGTTCCTGACTGTTGCACTCTGGTTCTCGGTTCAATAGGTTCTGTTTCCGAATCCCGATCTAGTAGATGCTCTTAATGGTTCGGAATCTACTTTGAGCCACAGATCCTGGTAGTGATCAACCAAATCAATTGTGTCTGTCTTGTACCGTCACCTAGCCAGGTGTTTTGATGAATCAGCGACGGCGATTAGATTTTCACGAATTCACTTCCTCTTGCAGAGGAACAATGATGAAGGAAATGGCAGGAGAACATCGTTTTTCTGTTTAAATATGATTTGATTCGTGTGTTAATTACTAAACTAAAGCTGGTGTCGAAGTTGATTTTATTTTGTTCAAACAATGCCACGGTCTGCTCGTTGAGCTTTAACGTCATCGTGATGACTATGGAAAACGATTGCCCTCTGCCTAACCTAGCTACGGACCAAATGGGACAAAATCCATGTATTAATGGAGAATCGGTATGCCCGGAATCCACGGATAAAGATGGACCGGTCATGAGCAAAGGAAGAATCCTGTGGAATTTATTCGTCCTAAGTTTCTGCTATTGCCTTTTTTACACTGGATTCTGGGCCCTGACGAATCTCCAGAGCACCATGAATGCTGCTTCGGGCATGGGTCCGGACTCGCAAGCAGTCATCTACGGCTTCTCAATGATCTCCTCTCTGTTCCTACCTGAGCTGTCAATCGAAAGGTTTGGTTGCAAGAACGTTATGATAGTCACCACTATACTGTGCTTGCCATACATTGCCGCCAACATCCACCTGCGTTGGGATACTATGATGTCTTCATCGGTTCTGCTTTGCCTAGCAGCCGGTCCTTTCGGAACAGCGCTATATATGTACATAGACGAAATCGCCCTCCGCTACCAATCGACCGTCACGGAAAACGTGGAATTCGTCATGGCCTGCTTTTTCGGTGTCTTCACCTTCTTCATGGAGAACACTCAGATCTGGGGAAATGCCATATCATTCTTCGTGCTCAAGTCTGGTAGCCACCATCCGGCTGGGCACAATGTCTCGCGACCGGCACGCTGTGGGATCCATTTCGATCCTGCGGACATTTCGAACGATACGAACTCCAATCTGGCACCACCCCCTGACGAGGAGCGATTTCTTTTGATCGGAATTTTCGTTGGGATGGGCGTCTTATCGGTAGTGTTGCAGATCTTACTCGTGGATCCTCTGCACAACGACGTGAAGAGAGACATTGGGTGTAGTCGAGTGGTTCCTCGCTTTAAGGCTTCCATTTCTCATTTCTTGACTCCTCACCAACTTTTATTAGTACCGATCACCATATTCATAGGAATTGAAAGTGCTCTGTATTCCAATGAATTCACAGAGGTATGTTTTGAGGAATTTTTTTTCGCATTTTAATTTAAATATGTACTTTTATTTTGTTCTCTTCGCATTCTAATGAATGTAGAGGTATGCTTTTAAAAGAAAATTAATTCTTTTCACATTTTGAATTAAATCATATTCTTTTATGCTTTATTTTCTGTAACTGTAGATTTAATTTTTTCTTAAAATCTTAATCCTCTGTTATTTAAGAATAATTTAATCATCCAGTAACCTTGTTTCTTACCTCTTTCGTTATGCATTGACCTTATTTAATTAAAATTGATTATTGCATTGAGCTATAACCGGGAATTGTACTTCGTATATGAATATAATTCAACTCTCAAACACTATAACGTCGTCAATTTGCGAAACAAAACCGTCGCTAATTCGTGATAATTTTGATAACACGTTGTAGACCTAACCAATTAGCCTTATGACACAAATTTTAGTCACCAATTTTGCGAGGAGTCAATACTCATGTTGTACTTTATCGTAATTTTTTTTCGATACGTTCCTGAAAGTTAGCTTGATTTCGAGTTGTTTTTTTTATCCTAAACAAATCTTAATCGCATATTTTTAATTTTTCTTAGTCTTACGAATGTCTATTTTGTCTAGTCCCTTGAAAATGAGTGCTCATCAGTAGAAAAAGAGGTCCTTGAAAACCTATATCTTAATTCCGACATCTTTAGAAAATACCGTTAAAATTAAGTAAAATTCTTACTAATGAGGACCCTGATAATTTCAAATTGGAAATTTTAGTCATTGATCGATGTCTTTTACACAGAATTCACACGGTTTTTAAAGTCTTTAACCCACTGAGGGCTTCACACGCATATATCCGTTCTGCAACCTGCAATTTTCTCTGCATGATTTCTGACAAGTTTAACCTTCTTGTCCAATAGAATCTTTCCAAGGATTGTTTCAGCCAATAGGTATTGTTTATTTAGACTTATGTGTGACGGAAGCAATGCTACACTACTCGGTAATCACATGACGCTCAGAGGGTTAAAAAGTAGCTCTTAAATTTCTATTAACCCCTAGGACGTGAAAAATACCAAAATTTAATTTTGTCCTTGTATTTTACGTAGGTGATTTGAAAAGAAATTGCCCGCAGCCTTCTTTTTGATTGTGCTGTTTGATATGATAATTTTATTCAGTTAAATTTTCTTGATTTATTATACAAACAACAATCTGATTTTTTTATGTATTGCATGTTCCCTTTTTGTTGCCCAATTGAATTTTTATTAATTATTTTATTTTGATTTTTTGGCATTTTTCATTCGTCAATTTTATTTAGTCCTAGAAAATGAATGCTTTCTAATAACAGAATGAGGTCGATAAACAGGTGAAAACCTTAGTCAAATTGGTAGTACAAGATGAAAATCTTTAAAACAACTTGTAAAGAATAAAAACTTTGTCAATTACGTTCGTTTGCACTCGACCTGGAAAGGCTTAGTTTAAAAAGGGAGTTGTGTCCAACACTATTCTAAAACAACAATATTTAAATTCGCGTTTTCTTCTGTGACTCACTTCCGCCCTGATAATGGTGGACATCTTGTTCCACCAAAACTGACTTCTTTTCTAAGTGTTTAATCTTTATTTGTCGTTGTTTTGGAGGTTCCATCTTTTACAAGAATGAGGTACTTGACATTTTGGGTGGAACCCTGGAATGTCCAATTTTTTTTTACGCTAAAGGGGAAAACGTTCATTTTATCTTATGATTGTATCGATGTCGAAAACTCATTATAATCTGTTGACGATCGGCCCTCATTTTTACGATTGACAATATTTCATTATGTTTTATACCTCAATTCTTCCGAAACAACAAATAAACACCTAATCTACAAACAGCAGCAAACCATCTTTTAGTCGCTTCAACGCAAAAGCTAACCTTGAAAATGTGTATTTTTAGTCGCATAAGTACAATCGAAAAGTTATCGGTCGGGTGACAATTGCTTCGATTGTAGTATTACGTATTAACGTGAGTCGGAAATCGTCGAGAAAAAAGGTTCAAAACGTGATTGCCTCATTTATTTTGCTGCTTAGAGAATGAAAAGAGGCTAGTTCACGTGCTTCAGCTGTCTAGGCGACATTGATATGAATGGATAACAAACTAAGTCAGTAGACAAGGATCGCTTTGTTCTTAACGCACTGCTTTTTTACTAGTCATAAGTCAAATATTTATTATGATGCCGCAGTTTTTCGGAATTCATACTGTCAATGATTTTATTGTGAAAGGAAAAACAAAACTTTTAACAAAAATATTCACTGCGACATCAGTAAGATCACGGCAACTGTTGAGGTGGGTTCGCATTTCAATACTTGCCCTGATCTTAATGACGTCCAGTGTATAATACTGCTGATAAGAGGGCCGCAGTAGTTGCGTAGCCCGGTTGGAAGAGTAACGGATTAGCAACCGGAGGGTTGCGAGTTCGAATCCAACCATAGACCGTCGTGTACAAAGGGGCTGGTTCACTTTAAATCTGTCATGGCCTCGAATGTCCTCACGTTGGCGCGGTGTGGAAGTTTGGAGAGTGGAGTGCCAGCTCAGGTGTGACCTCGTCATCTGAGCGTAGTTCAAGATGACGTGGTGTTGTCCTTCGATCTTTCCCTTCTGGGTGTATCCCGGACGTCCCGTTGTGTTGCCCCAGTGCGAGACGTTAATTACCTGCCTGCTGATAAGAGTTTCATATTTTGTATCTGTTTCGGTTCAGCTTTGATATGATGACATTTTTGTGGAAACGCTTTTGCCGTGCTTTTTATGTCGCCAAAGAATTTCTGATCCTGGACCGTTGCCAATAGCTCGTTCTGTTGCTCCAGTGCGACGTTAATTACCTTCCTGTCTACCAGGAGAACTGCTCCATACAATGTCTAGGAACAGGCGGTCACAGAAAAGTGGTCTGTCTCGTTTCTCGCAACAGACGGATACAGAATTTCTATCTGGAGCAAACAGTTCCCGTGGTAGACACACAGTAAATCTTACTCTGCAGCTAAGACTGCCTCCTTCGGTATGTTCAACACCCAGAGATTTTCCCATTGAATAGTTTTGTATTTGATGCTCAGAAATGTAGATCCATAAACAAAACTGCAATAATTTTCAGGGAAAAGTGATTTTGTAATTAAATCAGGCTCAACTTTGCTTTATAAAAAGATACCAAACATTAATTTTCTCTGAAAGCTTAAAGACCAGATCTTGATATCGCCATCATCAAAAAATCGGTAATATCTTGACGAGATACATCGTCAAGTATTTGCAAAATTGACCAGATCTTGATGGACAAGATACGTCGTCGAAATTACTTGGAGAAGAGTTAAAAACAATCGAGAATACACACTGAAGCTAATTCAGTCAGCGTAAATCGTAATGTGTCGTTTATTACTAGCAAAATGCGCGTATGTGTCTGGAAACTGTCAAAAAGTGTTGAAGCGTTGCATAGAAATCCGAGATAGAAGATTGAAAATTATTTTCTGGATATGTGATTGGCAGTGGAGGTTAATTTCTTTTGTGCTTTACGTAATAAGATTTAGTGTTTTTGTACGTAATAAGATTTAGTGATATCACCTTTATGAGTAACCTGACTACTAGGTACAGGGTTAATGACTCGGGACTTTACCTTCCACTTGCGCGCAACTGGAAGATGTCCAATATGACGGCCTATCCAAATAGCTGTTTGCCGACGAAAAGATTTTGTCGGCAACTTGGCGATTGCTCGGTCACGTGGTCTTGAGTTTTACAAAACTTCTTCCTATTTTAGATATTTATTAAAGGATTAAAAATATATATAGCTTACTTGGGGGAATACAAATTCGGTAAAAATAATAGCGTACTTTGCCTCTCCAGATTGGAAAGTATTTTAATAAACTAAATAAAAAAATATTTGAAATTATGGAAAACCCGTGGAATCACTTAGGGACGAGTTCTCCAAAAAGGCTTATTCCAAAAACATTGTGCATTCATTGTATTAAATTGTTTTTAATGTATGTTATTTCTTCTGTAGGCCTATATTGCCTGCTCCTGGGGCGTCCATCATGTGGGCTTCGTCACCGTGTGCTTCGGCGTGTGTGGGGCCATCATGGCACTCCTGGTGGGACCCTTGGTGAAGTGCATATCTCAAATGGCGGTACTCATCTTGGCGGCCTGCGCCAACGTAGCCACCTGCATCCTTCTGTTCCTGTGGACACCATCTCCCGACTCCGTGACCGAGTACTTCCTGTTTGCGGGTGTCTGGGGCATGGGCGACGCCATCTGGTGGTCACAAGTCACAGGTACAGATTACTCTTTCATTGGGTCTTTCCCTAAATTTGGCGATAGCGATGGAAATTGACATACCCTTGTGTGCTCGATGACCGTCATTGGATTTCGGATTAAATTCAGTGGCTGTTGCTTATGATGTTGCCGATAGTAAAGCAATGTCGAAAAGAAAGCTAGTTTGCCCACTGCGTTAGCAGCCTTCTAGTTTCATAGATGTGAAATATAGGTAGACTGAGCAGAGGAGCTTCAAAAAGTGTGATCGACATATCCACTAGTAGTCACGTGACTACTCTGCGAAACACTGACTTGGCCGATTTGGGATCTTGTTGCTTCGTTTGGAGTTGCAGCATCTTATGACAGATGTGTGAATGCGCATTTATATCCCTGACGTGCCAAAAGTCATGGGATAGCAGTATGCAGATTTACAGGTGGCGCTCGCATCGTATTAAAATTGTATAAATAGTCAGATGGTTATCAGTACTGTTTATTAGACTCTTGAATGTTTTGTAAAACGTTTAATAACGTGATAATGGCTACCCGACGAGAATTAACCCAGTTTGAACGTGGAATGAGAGTTGGAGCTCGATGAATAGGGCATAGCATTTCGGAAGTTGTTGAGACTTGATCGCCGCAGTCGACCCCCTCACATCCCGCCGGGTGGCAGGTTCGAGTGGATGGTCGGCCACCCACGTTATTTGTATGGTTCGTCCATACCCGCCCACAGGGACCAGAGCCGGTGAGGCGACCGCAGTTCGCCTTCTTGGCTCCGCTCGACCCGATGTTCTGGGCAACTACCGCCGCCAAGATAGACCGTTTGTAATTCGAATACTATAGAGTAAACGAATGAACAAACAACGTGTTTAAGATGAGAGGAAGAGTGGGACGCTCCCATTATTGTACCCTCCAAGTCATGCGCAAAGCACACAAGTGAACTACGACAACGAAGTCCGGCGGATCCCACACATCGGAACGCCTTCCGCCCGAAGTTCCCCGAAGGGTTGACCCCGAGTAGGGAGATCACTAGTACGGTCTCCACCGAACCCCGCTTCTGACAAGGAGGTATACCGTTAGTCACCTCTTACGACACGCTGGGAAGCGGTGGGGTTATTCTACTACCCGCCCCCACACGGGGAAGTTGTTGAGACTTAAGATGCTCCTCTCCACAGTGTCAAGGGTGTATCGAGAGTACCTCATGCAAGGCATTACTTCCACAAGGGACAGCGCAGTGGCCGGCCAAGTTTGGTGATCGAGACCAGCGACGTCTGAGCAGAAGCGTCCGTTCTAACAGATGAACGACACTGCGTAAACCGACTGCCACATTCAATGAGGAACGCACTAGAGGCGTTTCCGTGAGTTCCCTGCAGCGAAATTTGGCGTTGATGAGATATGGCAGCAGAAGACGACTCGAGTGCCTTTACTCAGAGCACATCGGCTTCAGCGCCGCACCTGGGCTCACTAACACATGCATTGGACTTATATGACTGGTGAAGGTGGATGAGTCACGTTTCCAGTTGGTACGAGCTGATGATCGAGTTCGGGTGTGTCTCCAGCCCCATGAGGCTATGGATCCAACTTACTTGCAAAACGCCAACAAGGCGTTTTGCAAGCTGGTGGTGGTTCCATAATGATGTGTGGAGTGTTTACCTGGCATGAATTGGATCCGCTGGTCAAATTGAACCGGTCATTGACAGGAAATCCCTATGTTCAGCTGCTGGGTGACTATTTGCAGCCCTTTATGGACTTCCCTTACCCCATTAACCATGGGATGTTCCAGGATGATAATGCTGCACCGGGCTTATTTTGTTCGTGATTGAGGAGCATTCTGGAAAATTCCAGCACATGATTTGGCCACCTAGATCGCCAGACATGAACCTCGTGGAGCATATCTGGGATATATATGATCGAAAGCCATTCGTGCACAAGATCCAGCATCTACCAGAAACACGTAATTATGGGGGGCTATCGAGACAGAATGGCTGAACATCCTGGCGACTTCCGCCGACTAGTTGCCTCCATGTCACATCAAGGTGCTGCACTTCGCCGAGCTAAAGGAGGCCCACGTGATATTAGAGAAGTATCCCATGACTTTTGGCACTTCAGTGTAGCGTGGCGACAAAAGTGACAAAATCGCCGAAGTCTATTTCGCTGGAGCCAATCAGATGATTAATCAATGATGGGAGTCTTTTGCTGTCCCTTGAACCAATCAGATGATGAATGTTCGAAGACGAAAGTAGTCTTGGGGGTCACGTTACTACTAGTCTTGGTTTCATGATCCTGGGTTAAAATTTTAAAAATTATAATTTCGGTCGAAGACTAAATTAAAAGATTATCATTGCTCACTCTACTTTATTTCCTCTATGTCTAGTTTAGGCGTCGCTGGTTCGCTGAATTGGTAACTTTATTGGCCCACTGTGGACCTTGGCCATCTCGGTATTTTTATTCCATCTTGACCTATTATTGGCATTAGTTCTCCGCTTTACAAATGCCAAAATCATTGTCTACACAGTCAATCCATCTAAGCTTTGGTCTTCCTCGAGGCCCCAATTGACCTACTCTGAAGTATTTTTTTGTACTCATTTCGTTGGCTTTCGAATGACATGCCCGATTCATTTCGTTCTCTATATTTATATATTTGGTTGTTTGTATAGAGATCTGGTTGTTTATATAGATGGTATAACAATTCCTGCAACTATCCTAGGTGTATTTCTCTCTTCCGTATCAGTAAACTTCCCTTGTGTGTATATGTCCATTTGTTTGACGGAGAAACATGCGTGGTCAGATTTTGCTCTTGTGTCTTAAAAAAATATTAACCAACCATAATCACTATAGAACCAGACCTGAAAACGATATGCTACTCTTGAGCCCGTTTAAGATTACAATTCAGTTGTACTTTTTTTTGTCTTTGAATTGGTAATTCATAAGGTCGCTAGATTAAATAGACATAATATAAAACAGTCTTCTTTAAAATGTAACTTTTGCAGTAACATTAGCCTAAGACATGCAGTGCGTCTTTAAACCCATTCAACCTAAGACTATGCGCACCTGATCAGAAATTTAAATCAGGTGTGCTAAAACAACCGCTCACATTTACGTGGGCCGCGGTAATACGGTTGGAAGAGTAGCGGATTAGCAACCGGAGGGTTGCGAAGTCGCAAGTCGATCCCACTAAATACCTTAGTGTATGTAGGGCTGGTGCACGTTATATCTGTCGTGGCCTCGAATGTCCTCACTCCCTTCGGGATTGATCATGGACCCTCGCCAATCGCCCTTTATGTTGCTTCAGTGTCACGTTAATTCAACTAGTCCCTCACATTTATTTTCATCATGGAAACTTATTCGCAAGCGCATATTTTTAAAAGGCGTATGTTATTGTCTTTACCAATGTTATTCTGTTGAATTTAGTGCTATATACCAATAACACTAAATTGAACGGAATAACATTTAGCGTCTCCAAATTGTATCATTTTTAACGAAGTTGTTTTATTTTGTTCTCTTCGCCAAATGTGTAACTGCCGTGCACAGAGCCGTACGGTATAAGCGATCCCAAATGTGTCTAAAAAGTTGCAATATGTTATGTATTCAATCAAAATTATCGCTTTGTTGCAAATCAAATTTTTCGTTAAATATTTATATGCTTACCATTTTCAATCTGCCATCGACGGAAAAAAGTATTATAGGTTTTTTCTAAAAGAAATTTATTTTACCCTCTGAAAGAATTTGAAAATGTCCATAATATGCAATTGTATGTTGGAAAAGAAACCATCTGGAATTGCTTGTGTGCATCGGTAATTCTAACTAACTAAATTGCACAGAATAACATTTAGTCTCCAAATTTTTATCATTTTTAATTTCACTCCAAGGAAATTATTTATTTTTTTCTTTTCGCCAAATGGGGGTTTAACCGCTTCAATACCGTGCACAGAGCCGTACGGCATAACCGATCCAAAATTTGTCTAAAAATCAGTTTAAAACCTTGCAATATGATCTGTTTTCAATCAAAATTATCCCTTTGTTGTGACAATTTAATGTCTCCCTACAGGTGCGAACGTTTCATTTTGGAGATAATTTCGGACATGGCAGCAATAGTCTCTTGTCCCAGGTCCCAAAAGGTCAAGATTCGCTTCTGTTCCCTGAATCTATTTTTAAACTGACTGCATTGATTTAAAAAATGTAATGCCAGTCCATGAACATTCAACCTGTACTGTAACTTAAAGGAGTTAAGTTACAGTACAGGTTGTAACTTAAAGGAGTTAAGTATTCAGAAGTACTCACGCGACTGCATTTGCATTCGTCCTTAAAAGTCCTTGCTGTTATCTCCAAATGTGTTATTCACTTCCAAAGTAGTATATGAATTCTTGATTTTTCAAAATTGAATAACTGGTACTGTTGAATAACTATCTGATGGTCTGGACTGACCTCTAATAACTAAATGACTTCTTTTTATTGTTTATTTTCTCAAAGTGAGATGCGTGCGTCCGTTTGAGATTATAATTTGAATTCAGATCATGACGCCCATCTGCATACTATTGCAGAATTTTTTGAGTTTGTTCTTGAATAAGTCTTCCTGGTTATCCTCTTTAAAGTAGATGCTTCTTCAGTCAGGATCGCAGTTGAGCTCAAGGTTTAAGTAAAAAGAAATTAAATACATCAATGCTAAGTTCTTTCCCTTTAGAATTTTAAATAGGATAAGAAATTGTAAACATATGATACACTTGAATACATAAGTTTTCTCATCTTGAAGTATTTGAAATACATATTTCGAAATCCCAGACTAAAAACTCAGAAATTCAAATTTTTAGGATAATTATGATAAAACCGCATGTGACATTCATTCTTTTACGTTAAACGGAATTTTTCCTTTGTTTCTTTTAATCAGTTTCAAATGGAAGTGGTACTACTTATCATTTCAGTGTGATAATCTATCGGAGTTCTAAGATATGAGACGTTGGTCCGTTATACTTTTTTGGATAACATAATTATTTGGTAGACTTTTTATATTAAGTGTATTTTATTCTAAGTGCATAGGAGAACACGCTGTGCCGTGGAGTTGATGCTATGCAAAGCACATGGGTCGAAGGCCCTCCGTCTTCGAATAGAATGTTGTGTCCAACCATAACTGTTTGTGAGTTCACATAATCTTGACACAGGCTTAAATAGGAACTTGGAGTGTGGGGGGTTGCGACAGGTGCTGAAAGCAAGTATTCCATTGAACGGGAGGCGCAACCTACCAACCAGAGGAACTGATAACAATCTGAACCAAAAATCTTGGAGTGGAAGGGAAAACACAAGTACAATTTCATAAGTTACAATTGAGTTTAAGGGGATAAGAATTAGGATTTAGATTTGAGGATCAGCAGAGATAGAGGGATCGTAAAATAATATTGTTATAATGATCATGTGAACATTGGATAAGTTTAGAACATTGAATTAAAGATCAAAGAGCGCGTCTTCCTATTGAGATGTATTGAATTTATTGAGAAAATTTAAATTTATTGAATCGCATTCTTTCCTATATTGGAATGAGGCCTTCAGACTTATTCCAAAATCCTGATGACATAATAGCTTTTTGAAGACGTATGACTTGTTGGGCTTGGTCTAGCAAGTGGCTAGACCAGGAGAAATAAGCAACGGCAAACCAATCCGTTCAAATTGTCTTGTAACGTAACGAAACAATGTGCCTTTCACTGTCGCATTCTGTTAACTACGTATTATTCGTTTCAGCTCTTTATGGCTTGATGTTCCCCAACGACCGGGAGGCGGCCTTCTCCAATTTGTACTTCTGGAGCTTCTTGGGCTTCTTCCTCAGTTACTCGTACGCCAACTACTTCTCAGTGGCCGTCAAGATCAACATTCTTCTCTGCTTCCTCGTCACTGGGATGCTGGGCTACCTCATAGGACAGCTCAAGATCAAGTGCTCAACGAGAAGGGAGTACGTCATCATCACGAATGAGGAGTGAAAAGGGTCTCAATCCCTCATCCCAAAAGATCATTTGTGTGATTTCTTTCCCATCAGTTCCAAAACTCATCTCATCACATTTGTATATATGCTCGTGATTCTGGTTTTGTTTACAGTGTTTTACATTTGAGGCTTCGATTTTTTTTTTTGACGAAGCGACACTGTTGCTAAAGTGATATGGACGGTTTTATGCGTACGATTCATTTTCAATAATTCATGACGCCTGAAGATTGCAAAGTTTCATAGGTCTCTCGTGGTATGAGAATCCCTTTCGGTTGTGAACCTACTGTCTGTCTACTACGAGAACTGCTCCAGACTGCCCCTGCTAAAACGGACCTTTCCTATTTTGCATAGGACATGCTTGAAAAAATGCATAATATTTTTAAGACCCTCACATCTCAGTCTACCCAGAAGTGTAAAGCAAGCCATCGTTTGAGACTTCTTTTTGTCGAAGCGACGTTGCTCAAAAATCATTACACATTTTTATAAAGTATAGAAGAAAGGGCATCGGACTAGAATATATATTGATTGAAAAAATCACTAAACTACCAATTTACCTTATTCTTTGCGATCACTTCTATTAATTTTAGCAAACTTACACACTCCTAATCTTAATTATATAAAACATTCCAGTTTGCTCATTTTTCCTTGGTCTAAGATTTCAACTGCAAATCGTTAAAAAATTTTATGAAGTATTGAAGAAATGCATTGTAGACTAGAATACATATTGTGATTGGAAGAAATCGCTTAAGTCTTACCAATGTGTCTTATTCTTTGCTCTATCACTTCTTTTGATTCAGTAAACCAGCAATTTTATTTGTTTGACTTTCAAATCAATTTGTAATATATTTCTGCGCTTTGTTACTCATATTGTAAATCCATCCTTCTGTTTGTAATTAGCTTAAGTTTTAAGAAAGTTTCTAATTTTTGAAAGTTTGGTGTTTGAAAAATGTTTGTATTTTAAGGAATGTAATTTTCTGTTAATGTTTGGTTTTATGTGTTACATCTGTGTATAATTTCCTCTTCATAATCCAACGTTTTATGATATGTTGGTCATATTTATTACAGTTTTATCTAATCTTAATTTTACTAACATTAATTGAGGACCAAGTTCTATTTTTATTACAATTTTATACACTAATTGACGTATATAATTTAATCTTACCTATGAATATTCCTAAATATCAATTACAAGAATCGTATAAATGAACTGTACATGTTTCATGTGATAAATTGTTTTTTTTACCAAAATCTTTTGTTTGTTTATTTATTGACATCGAAATAAATGAAATACTCGGCTCTTTTCAGAAACAAAACCACAACTTGTCCAGACCTGCTCTTGTGTCATAAAAAAATCAATCAATAATATTGTTGGCTTACAAGGGAACACTGAAACAGTCAAAAACATAGTTCTGAGTTCGCGAAGAGGGAGATTCTAGTCACTAGTTGGACTCACTAAGTATGTTTCTCAAGAAATCTAACCTTCACGCAAAAAAAATCTTACTGGCCTAAAACAAAATTTTCAAGACAAGTTTTTATAATTCTGAGTGTTTTTGGACTGGACTGGACATATCACTTACGGAACATCCGCTGCGAATCGCATCATCTCATAAATTGGGGGAAATTTTTGAATAAAATATAGGTGGAAGGCCCTAGATAGCTTAATTCAGTGGTTCCCAATCTGTTTTCAGAGGGGGTCCAGGAAAATAAAAATTAAATGAAATAAAGAATAACAAACAAAAGTCGAATCAAAATAAGAAAACTGGAAATTACATTCTGAACGGAAATTTGATTTATTGAACTTTGGAAGAACTTATGTATGGTCAAGTTTTGACAATATGTGTATTGGTGGTAGTTGAGAATAAATTGAGATATCGCGGTAAACTTCAAAGTTTTTTTAAATATAATTTCATTGCATTGACATTGCGCAATTGTTTAAATATATCTTTACTCCCTATCCCCTCTTCCTTCCCCTGTAACACTACTAAACACCATTTACTTGTAAAGCATAGAGTAGGCCTAAGGGGCTCCGCCATAGAAATTGATTCTAAAAAGGGCTCCACGAGTCAAAAAGTTTGGGAATCTGGCGTAATTAATTAGAGGAGCCAAAATTTTATAACACCCTCGGATCGAGACAGCATCCAAGTAGTGTAAGCCGACGAAAACAAGTCTTTAAAGCTGGGGACAAAAGACCGTCTTCTTAGACTTCAAATTCTGTACGTATTTTTCGTACTGAGCGTCAAGAAAGAATTAAAAACAAATATGCGTGAAGAAAAATCGAATCTAAACATGCAGTTAGTTTAAGAGCATTAAATTATATGCTGTTTAAATTAAAAGTCCTTCACAATCTGATAACCTAATTTTATTTACGAATCTATTTTATTGAATAGCAGAATTACCAGACCTTACTCGAGTTGAATTGGTTAAGATTGTAAAAGTGACAAGAATAATCACTTCTCTTTCGTAGAAAAATTCCAAATCATTTAAGTGGGTAAAATAATTTTTAACACCTTTTCGACACTTATATTTTCTACAATTTTGGGCACAAATCGTATACATGCATATCCACCCATGTAATACATTTCACATGCATCACACCCCTGCTGTTATGATAAAGCTACAAAATGAGGAAAGATGGCACTTTCATCCTGCCCTTCCCTTTCAATGTCCATCCCTCGAATCCCACCTTCTCCCGAAATTCTCCACCCGAAAACCGGATGACGATTCCGGATTCAAATGGTTCCTCCTAGCCAACATTCTCTCGTCTGGCTTTGGAACCTCGCAATAGTATCACTATAATTGCTCATTTTTTAAAGATGAATCAACTCATTTTCAAGGAATCAGCTCATTCTCAAAAAAATCATTAACCTGAACATATTATAAGCTTGCGTTTAATTAATCTTTTTATCATAGCAGACACTATTTCGTACAAATACCCAGACTATTATCTTTTGAAATGATAAACAGATTCGGGTTATTGAATAAAACACAATTGTAACTTTTAATTTTACATCGAGTCGTTCAAAATCCTTTTCCCAATGATCCTGTCGTCACTACGTAAGTGCGTGAGGAAAGAAAAATCACTCCGTTTTGCGACCACCACAAACAACCCCTACATTAAATATCGTTGGGAGAAAAACTCATGAAAGCACTTATCAGTGTTCTCGTCACTGGTGAAAAGAAATAACTCGAAAGTTCGCGTTAGTTTTCTCACCGTGTTTTAAAGAGAAAAATAAGTTTCGATTCGCCAAGCTGGATGAACAATTTCCCGTCAAACTTCGATCTATTTGGTGAAGGGATATTTGAATGAATGCGTTGAAAGCAATATAGGAAATAAAATGGCGGAAGAGAATAATGTTCGAAATGTAACAGTTGACCTGAGATTGATCCCATCGATAAACGAAGGTGCAGATAGACTGGCAACGAAAAGGACAAGGAGAAGATCACTATGGAACTTATTCATATTCAACCTCTGCTATTTACTAGTATACACCGGGTTCTGGTCGCTGGCTACCCTCGAAAGCACCATGAACTCTGCAGGAGGTCTCGGCGATTATTCGCAGGCTGTTATTTACATTGTCTCCATGGTGTCTTGTCTGTTCCTGCCCAAGCTCTTGATAGAAAAATTCGGCTCCAAGAAGATTATAATCGTATCCACTTTCGTCTGTTCTCTGTTCATGGCCGCGAACTTGTACCTTCAAACGGCAGTGCTTATGTCCGCTTCAGTTCTGTTCGGCCTGGTGAATGGACCTTTCGTAGCTGCGCAGACTTTGTACGTCGACGAAATGGCGACACGGTTTCAGTCCACCATCAAAGGGAACGTGGAATTCGTGATGGCCAGCTTCTTCGGCTTGTTCATGTTCTTCTCTGAGAACACTCAGATCTGGGGGAATGTCATATCGTACTACGCGCTCAGTCCGGGAAAGCATGGTCCGACGAATTTCACTGTTCATTCCAACTGCGGCATTCATTTCCGTCCGTCGGACAATGACACAAACTCAAATCTAGATCCACCTTCCGAAACCGAAAGACTTATTTTGGTAGGCTCGTATACATCCTTGGGACTACTAGCCGTCTTCATACAAATATTCTTTATGGAGCCTTTGAATAATGATAAGAAGGATAGTCAAGGCTGTGATGTTGTTTGCAATCGCTTTCTCTCTGCTCTGACTCACTTGAAAAAGCCTCAGCAGTTTTTGTTAGTGCCCCTGAGCATTTATATTGGAATGGAAGGACCTTTTTATTCAAATGAAATCACTCAGGTAAACTATTTATATTGATCTAAATGTTTAATTTACCTAAAACATTTTGTAAAACGTGTTAGAATCAGAAAATATTTCAGTCTTTTCCGATTTATTGTAACCCTAATTAAGCAATTAATTAAGGAAAGAAATTAAACTCTTATTTTGATAAATAACTATTATTTTGAACCTGTATATTTATAACCTAGATTGTATTGTGTTACAGAATATATTTTGTAGATGGATATACACCGTATAAAATTGTACTGTATGTTACAACTTAGTGCCTCAAATTTCGATTATCAGAGGGTTTTTCAATGTAAAAAACAAACTTCCGGTGAAGAAAAAATTATTTTGGTTACAAACAAATTTGATTGGTCGTTTTTTGACGATGTTTGGCTATGCTAAAATTGCTTTCGAGTAACATACCAAGTTACCTACAAGATACGAACAGTTATCAAAATACTAGTTCCTCTATAATCAGCTTTATAGATAACTCCTCTTATGGAGTAACAAAGTTCCTGTGTCAAAGTTACTGGGTTTGATTAGTTACCAGCTTCAAAAGAGAACTGGGGCCGTTGTGTCTTAGTAGGTGTGCCCTCTGCGCTAGCAACGAGTTGTAGGCGGCGCAGGTTCGATTCCTGTCAGGTGCATTCTTCCCAGAGTGTATTTCTCTCTTCTGTGTCAGTAAAACTTTCTTTGTATGTGTATGTCTATTACTTGGTATTGTATGTCTTGTGTCAGGAGCAGCATGGCCAAATATGGCCCTGTCGCTATAAAACCCCAGAACCAATCAAAAGAGAACTCAGCTATTGACTAAATAGTTTCTAGTTAATAATTTAAACTAATACGTTTGTTTTCTTATTTCATTGAGATTCCGCGGAAATGTGTCATCTTAAAATAGCTCAGGTGTTGCCTCGTCATCTGACCGTGGTTCAAAATTACGTGGTGTTGTCCTCGGATCTTTCCCTTTGGGATTGATCCCGGACCGTCACCAATAGCCCATTGTGTTGCTCCAGTGTGACGTTAATTGAAATACCCATCTTAAAATATTATTTGGTACAGCTTTAGTATAAAGATTTGTGGCAACGCTTTTGGCTCCTTTTGGGGCGTGCTTTTTACGTCGCCAAAGACGAATTTCTTTGTTATTGTTATTGTTATTTCAATTAACGTCACACTGGAGCAACACAACGGGCTATTGGTGACGGTCCGGGATCAATCCCAAAGGGAAAGATCCGAGGACAACACCACGTAATTTTGAACCACGGTCAGATGACGAGGCAACACCTGAGCTGGCACCCCACTCTCCAAACTTCCACACCACGCCAACGTGAGGACATTTGAGGCCACGACAGATTTAACGTGCACCAGCCCCCTTTGTACACGACGGTGTTTGGCTGGATTCGAACTCGCAACCCTTCGGTTGCTAGTCCGTTACTCTTCCAACCGGGCCACCGCGGCCCCGAATTTCTTTGAAAAAACACCGTTTTAGGCTTAACGGAAAATAATTTAAAAAGTTAACGAAAAGTATAAAAGAAATGAAAAAGATCCATATAACTGATTATTCTTACCATACTAAGGAAGGTATGTTAGGTAGGTATTTTTAATTAACGTCACACACTAGAGCAACACAACGGGCTATTAGTAAGGAAGGATATACACACTTTGATGTAAAAATCATTACTTTTTCTAAAATGTATAGAAGTTTGTTCAAGTTAAATAATTATATGTTTTAAGACAATGGAACCAGGCTAATGAATGTTTTATAAAATCTCCTTAATTCTAGCAAAGTAGAGTTATTAAAATAAAAATAATGATTTACAAAAATTCATAAAAGATTCAAATAATCGCGAGGTTGTCATTTTCCAATTGGTTGCCCTTTGCTTGCCACTAGCAGAAAAAACGCGCCAAAAGCGTTGTCACAAAAATGTCCATATCAAATGTACGTTTCTAAACTTTTGGGGAATTATAGACTAATGACGAAAAGGCTGAAGTCTGGCGTAGGTCCAAAGACTGACAAGCTGTGCCAAATGAATATGATGCAAACAGTAAATATAAATAAAAGGTTGAAATAGTCTAATCAACAATAAAAAGTATGATTAAAATTATATTTTTTTGGGGGGGGGAATTTCAATTAACGTCACACTGGAGCAACACAATGGGCTATTGGTGACGGTCCGGGATCAATCCCAAAGGGAAAGTCCGAGGACAACACCACGTAATTTTGAACCACGGTCAGATGACGAGGCAACACCTGAGCTGGTACCCCACTGTCCAAACTTCCACACCACGCCAACGTGAGGACATTTGAGGCCACGACAGATTTAACGTGCACCAGCCCCCTTTGTACACGGCGGTGTTTGGCTGGATTTGAACTCGCAACCCTTCGGTTGCTAGTCCGTTGCTCTTCCAACCGGGGGGGGGTTGGGTTGGGTATTTCAATTAACGTCACACTGGAGCAACACAATGGGCTATTGGTGACGGTCCGGGATCAATCCCAAAGGGAAAGATCCGAGGACAACACCACGTAATTTTGAACCACGGTCAGATGACGAGGCAACACCTGAGCTGGCACCCCACTCTCCAAACTTCCACACCACGCCAACGTGAGGACATTTGAGTTCCAACCGGGCCACCGCGGCCCTTATATTTTTTGGTACAGATGATATGTAGTTTAGATGATATAAAAGGTGCAAAATAAAAGATGTACTGTATGGAGGTCACTGTTGGTAAAAATTATGAAAGCTAAAAATATAAATGGTAGCTAGGTTGGCATTAAATTAACGTCACACTGGAGCAACGCAACGGTCTATTGGCGACGATCCGGGATCAAACCAGAAGGGAAGGATCCGAGGAAAACACCACGTAATTTTGAACCACGGTCGGATGACGAGGTCACGCCTGAACTGGCACCACTCCAACGTGAGGATATTTGAGCCCATGACAGATTTAGCATGCACCCCCCTTGTAGACAACTGTGTTTGGTTGGATTCGAACTCGCAACCCTCCGGTTGCTAATCCGTTACTCATCCAACCGGGCTACCGCGGCCCAAAAATATAGATGGAGAAAATGGTGAGATGGGGTATCCCCATCTTTGTTGACTATTGAAATTCTAATGAAATGTAATTAGAAAATGATGAATTCTAGGAATGGTAAAATGACGCAGCGATTTAAGAAGGCAAACAGGGATGCATAAGGAGGGTAACCCAACAAGTCTGAAAAATTGGTAATGCAGTATTAAAAAAGCGATAAAAATGTCAAAGATCTGTACACAATTTAAAATATGATTGATTGAGATAGGTGAGAATGGATTGCACAAGAAACGTTTCTTGTCTATTCGTCTAGACATGAGTGACCAAGCACTTCTTCAGAGGAGAAAACCTACGTCGAACCCTCCCCCTGAAATATTTAAGATGTTTAACACCCTAGGTGGTTGGTCCCGACGAAGTGTCTCGTAATTAGCAAAACTGACCAGATCTTGATCTCGTCATCGCCAAAAAACCGGTAGTATCTTGATGACGAGATATATCGTCAAATATTAGCAAAATTGACCAGATCTTGATGGGCGAGATATGTTGTCAAATATTAGCAAAATTGGCCAGATCTTGATGACGAGATATATCGTCAAGTATTAGCAAAATTGGCCAGATCTTGATGGACGAGATATATCGTCGAGTATTAGAAAAATTGGCCAGATCTTGATGACGAGATATATCGTCAAGTATTAGCAAAATTGGACAGATCTTGATGGGCGAGATATATCGTCAAGTGTTAGCAAAATTGGCCAGATCTTGATGGACGAGGTATGTCGTCAAAACTTGGAGGAGGGTTAAAAGCAATCTAGAATACACACTAGCTAATTCAGTTAGCGTAAATCGTGAAGTGTTTATTACTAGTAAAATGCTCGTGTCTGGAAACAGTTAAAAAGTGATGAAACGTGGAATGGAAAACCGAGAGGGAAGATTGAAAATTATTTTTTGGATATGTGCTTGGGGGGGGGGCATTTCAATTAACGTCACACTGGAGCAACACAATGGGCTATTGGTGACGGTCCGGGATCAATCCCAAAGGGAAAGATCCGAGGACAACACCACGTAATTTTGAACCACGGTCAGATGACGAGGCAACACCTGAGCTGGCACCCCACTCTCCAAACTTCCACACCACGCCAACGTGAGGACATTTGAGTTCCAACCGGGCCACCGCGGCCCTTATATTTTTTGGTACAGATGATATGTAGTTTAGATGATATAAAAGGTGCAAAATAAAAGATGTACTGTATGGAGGTCACTGTTGGTAAAAATTATGAAAGCTAAAAATATAAATGGTAGCTAGGTTGGCATTAAATTAACGTCACACTGGAGCAACGCAACGGTCTATTGGCGACGATCCGGGATCAAACCAGAAGGGAAGGATCCGAGGAAAACACCACGTAATTTTGAACCACGGTCGGATGACGAGGTCACGCCTGAACTGGCACCACTCCAACGTGAGGATATTTGAGCCCATGACAGATTTAGCATGCACCCCCCTTGTAGACAACTGTGTTTGGTTGGATTCGAACTCGCAACCCTCCGGTTGCTAATCCGTTACTCATCCAACCGGGCTACCGCGGCCCAAAAATATAGATGGAGAAAATGGTGAGATGGGGTATCCCCATCTTTGTTGACTATTGAAATTCTAATGAAATGTAATTAGAAAATGATGAATTCTAGGAATGGTAAAATGACGCAGCGATTTAAGAAGGCAAACAGGGATGCATAAGGAGGGTAACCCAACAAGTCTGAAAAATTGGTAATGCAGTATTAAAAAAGCGATAAAAATGTCAAAGATCTGTACACAATTTAAAATATGATTGATTGAGATAGGTGAGAATGGATTGCACAAGAAACGTTTCTTGTCTATTCGTCTAGACATGAGTGACCAAGCACTTCTTCAGAGGAGAAAACCTACGTCGAACCCTCCCCCTGAAATATTTAAGATGTTTAACACCCTAGGTGGTTGGTCCCGACGAAGTGTCTCGTAATTAGCAAAACTGACCAGATCTTGATCTCGTCATCGCCAAAAAACCGGTAGTATCTTGATGACGAGATATATCGTCAAATATTAGCAAAATTGACCAGATCTTGATGGGCGAGATATGTTGTCAAATATTAGCAAAATTGGCCAGATCTTGATGACGAGATATATCGTCAAGTATTAGCAAAATTGGCCAGATCTTGATGGACGAGATATATCGTCGAGTATTAGAAAAATTGGCCAGATCTTGATGACGAGATATATCGTCAAGTATTAGCAAAATTGGACAGATCTTGATGGGCGAGATATATCGTCAAGTGTTAGCAAAATTGGCCAGATCTTGATGGACGAGGTATGTCGTCAAAACTTGGAGGAGGGTTAAAAGCAATCTAGAATACACACTAGCTAATTCAGTTAGCGTAAATCGTGAAGTGTTTATTACTAGTAAAATGCTCGTGTCTGGAAACAGTTAAAAAGTGATGAAACGTGGAATGGAAAACCGAGAGGGAAGATTGAAAATTATTTTTTGGATATGTGCTTGGGGGGGGGGGGCATTTCAATTAACGTCACACTGGAGCAACACAATGGGCTATTGGTGACGGTCCGGGATCAATCCCAAAGGGAAAGATCCGAGGACAACACCACGTAATTTTGAACCACGGTCAGATGACGAGGCAACACCTGAGCCGGCACCCCACTCTCCAAACTTCCACACCACGCCAACGTGAGGACATTTGAGGCCACGACAGATTTAACGTGCACCAGCCCCCTTTGTACACGACGGTGTTTGGCTGGATTCGAACTCGCAACCCTTCGGTTGCAAGTCCGTTATTCTTCCAACCGGGCCACCGCGGCCCGGATATGTGCTTGGCAGTAGAGGTTAATTTCTTTTGTGCTTTACGGTGCCTATGTAAAAAGATTTGGTGACACCTTTATGAGTAACCTGACTACTAGATACAGGTTGATTCACTCGGGACTTTATCCCCGAAAGCGCTATAACTTTGAGAGGGTTAAACATTTCAAACTGAAATTTGAATGCAAAGTGCCTTGCGGTCTTCCCAATCACATCAGGGCCGCGGTGGCCCGGTTGGAAGAGTAACGAACTAGCAACCGAAGGGTTGCGAGTTCGAATCCAGCCAAACACCGTCGTGTACAAAGGGGGCTGGTGCACGTTAAATCTGTCGTGGCCTCAAATGTCCTCACGTTGGCGTGGTGTGGAAGTTTGGAGAGTGGGGTGCCAGCTCAGGTGTTGCCTCGTCATCTGACCGTGGTTCAAAATTACGTGGTGTTGTCCTCGGATCTTTCCCTCTGGGATTGATCCCGGACCGTCACCAATAGCCCGTTGTGTTGCTCCAGTGTGACGTTAATTGAAAATACCAAAATACCAAATATCCCAATCACATCGATATCACAAAAGATGATGAAAATGTCCGGCATTGGTGTCCAGAGATCAACTCGTCGCTGCATGCTGTCTAATGAATGCTTCTGCATTTTGGTATTTAGTGTTTTATACGAACAAATGGTGGCAGATACGGATGCAAATGTCAGAACGTACGGCGCACATACTCTTACTTAAATTTCATATTGAAATTTTTAACCGTTTTAGAGTTAGCCGTTTAGTTTATCCGTTTTAATTTAGCACTTTTTTAGGGAGGGGGTTAATTCCCGACTGTCACCCTGTGATAAAAAGACACTAATTGAAGAAATTCAGAATTAATAAGATTCAGAACTTAACCCTAAATTTCAAATCACACTGCCTGGTATAGTTGTTTATTAACCTGAAACATCTTTGTAATGTTTTACCTAATAGGATTCTGCATTCTAACCGAAGCAAAGGTAGCTGGCATGATTACAAGCTAACAAAGCTGCCCCCTCACAATTGTTTGTGATCTATGAATCATTTGTATTTAAACGTGGTGTTTCATGTCCTTTAGTGTTACGAAGCAAATTAATATCCAGCATAAAATTAATAAATCTTAGAACATTTGTTATTTCCACCAAATTTTGTCACGTTTATGGCATACTTTCATCGTTTTGCTGTACATATTGATATTCAATCAAGTCTCCTAATACTACTTCGGTTAGACTCGAGAACACTGTATTATCGCCTTTTGACGATAAGTTTGAAATATGGCAACCCGTCGTAGGTTTGCTACATTCACTTTCACTTGCTCACAAGTGGAAGGTGTATAATATGTCGACCTATCCAAATAGCATTTTGGCGACGAATTTAGCTGCCAATTTGAAAATCGTCATGAAAATCTGTCAGATCTCTCAAGGACTAGTTTTCCGAAAAGGCTTGTCCTCACGTTGACATTGTGTGGAAGTTTGTAGAGTTGGGTGCCAGCTCAGGTGTTTATCTCGTCATCTGACCATGGTTCAAAATTACGAGGTGTTGACCTCGGATCTTTAGTTTCGGGATTGATCCAATAGCCCGTCGTGTTGCTTCAGTGCGACGTTAATTAAACTACCATAAAGACTTGTACCACAATAACTGTACTTTCACTGTGTTGTATTGTTTTTAATGTAAGCTATATCTTCTGTAGGCCTACATTGCCTGCTCCTGGGGCGTCCATCATGTGGGCTTCGTCAGCGTGTGCTTCGGCGTGTGTGGGGCCATCATTTCCCTCCTGGTGGGACCTTTGGTGAAGTGTATATCTCAAATGGCGGTGCTCATCCTGGTTGCCTGCGCCAACATAGCCTCCTATATTCTTCTGTTCCTGTGGACACCATCTCCTGATTCCGTGACCGAGTACTTTCTGTTTGCGGGTTTCTGGGGCATGGGCGACGCCATCTGGTGGTCACAAGTCATAGGCACGGATTAATCTTTTATTATATCTTTTTCTAAATATGGAGATTGTGTCGGAAATCGACATTCCCGTGCTTGCTCTTTGACCGTCATTGTATTTCCGATTAAGTTCAGGGGCTGTTGTTGCTTATGCTGTTGCCGATAGCAACGCAATTTCGAAAACAAACTGAATTTTCGCAGTGCCCTAGCAGCCTAGTAGTTTCATAGATGTGAAATATAAGTAGACTGAGCATTGCTATTGAGCTTCAAAAAGTGTAACCATCATGTCGAATAGGAATCACGTGACTGCTCTGCGAAAAACTGGCTTGGTTGGCCGATTTGGGATCTTATCGCGCCGTTTGAAGATATAACATCTTATGACATAGAAGATGTGCATAGCATATTTATATAGTGGCCACAAAAATGGCGAAATCACCAGTCTACTACTATCGGATGACCAATCAATGAATGGACGTCTCCCGTCCCGTGAACCAATCAAATGATAAATGTTCGAAGACGAAAGTAGTTTTGGTGTCACGTTACTACTAGTTTTGGTCTCATGATCCTGGGCACATTAAAAGGTCACTCTACTTTTATATTTCCTCTATGTCTATTTTAGGCGGCGCTGGCTTGATTCATGTGACTTCTTCCCTGGTGAGACGACCCACTGTAGACCTCCTGGGTGATTCTTGTTCCATCCTGACCTATTGTTGGTATTAGTTCTTTGTTTTTGCAAATGCCAAAGTCATTGTCTGCACAGTCAATCCATCTAAGCCTTGATTTTCCCCTAGGCCTAACCACAATTGAGCTCTGGTCAGAAGTATTTTTTTACTAATTTGATCGGGTTTTCGAATGATATGCCCAGCCCATTTCATTCTCTGTATATTTATATGTTCGGTTGTTTGTATAGATATATGGTTCTGTATAGATGGTATAACAATTCCTGCAACTATCCTAGATATATTCATCTCTTTTGTATCAGTACTTCCGTTGTGTGCTTATGTTCATTTGCTTAACGGAGAAAACATGCTTGGTCAGATTTAGCTCTTGCGTCTTAAAAAACTAACCAACCATAATCACTCTATAGAACCAGACCTGAAAAATATATGCTACTGTTGAGTCCGTTTAATATTACAATCCAGTTGTACTTTTTTTTGTCTTTGAATTGGTAATTAATAAGGTCGCTAGATTAAACAAAATATAATATAAAAGCAGTTTTCCTTGAAATGTAGCTTTTGAAATGACACTAGCATTAGACGTGCAGTGCGACATTAAACCCAGCCAATCTAAGACAATGCTCACGTGATCAGAAATTTAAATCAGGCGTGTTAAGGCAACTACTTTCACATTTACGTTCATCAAGGAAACTGTTATTTGCAAGCGTATATTTTTAAAGGCGTGTGTTAGTGTTATTCTGTGAAGTTTAGTGTTGTAAGTAACGGTACTTTTGTAACGGCCTTGGCGATAAAAGGGGAATTGGCGCGTTTCCGCCTTGGCGAGAAACAAGCGGTTACCGATCTGTACGTGGTTTACGTTTCTTCAGTTCGCGAAATTTTTCTCTTAAAATATAAGTTTTTCGTTGTTAAATATTTATATGCTTACCATTTTCAATCTGCCATTGACGGAAAAAAAATACTATAGATTTTTTCAAAGAGAAATGTATTTTACCCTCTGAAAGAATTTGTGAAAATGTCCATAATATGCAATTGTATGTTAGAAAAGAAACCATCTGGAATTGCTTGTGTGTATCGGTAATGGTAAATAAGTAAATTGCACAGAATAGCATTTAGTCTCCAAATTTTTATCATTTTTAATTTCACTTCAAGGAAATTATTTTATTTTTTCTTTTCCCCAAATGGGTTTAACCGCTTCAATACCGTGCACAGAGCCGCACGGCATAACCTATCCAAGATTTGTTTAAAAATCAGTCTAAAAACTTGCAATATGATCTGTATTCAATCAAAATTATCCCTCTGTTGTGGCAAATTAATGTCTCCCTACAGCTACGAACATTTCATTTTGGAAATGATTTCGGACAGGGCAGCAACAGTCACTTTTGACCCAAGACCCAAAAGGTCAAGATTCGCTTTTGTTCCCTGAATCTATTTTTTAATTGACTCCATTGATTTAAAAAATATAATGTCCGTCCATGAACATTCAACCTGTACTATAACTTAAAAAAGTTAAGTATTCAGCACTCACGCTACTGCGTTACTCTCCAACCGGAAATATCCCACGCAGATGATACTTGAATAAATAAGTCTTATCTTGAAATACTTATTTTGAAACTCGACTAAAAACTCAGAAATTCTAAGCTTTTAAGATAATTATGATAAAACTGCTTGTGACATTCATTCTTTTACATTAAACGGAATTTTACCTGTTTCTTTTAATCAGCTTCAAATGGAAGTGGTAATACCGATCTTTTCAGTGTGATAAACCTATCGGAGCTTTCGGAGTTCGGAGATGAGATGCTGGTCTATTGTACTTTTTCGGTTAACATTTTATTTGAAATTTTTAATGTTTTACAAACCTTTTTGACCTCAATTGTACCTATTGATCAACCATAAGTTGAATCCGAAACACTCTTTGACCTTAATTGTATCTATTGATCAACCATAAGTTGGATCCAATACATCCTTTGACCTTAATTGTACGTATTGATCAACCATAAGTTAAATTCAAAACGTTTTTTAAAAATTGGTAGATTTTTTATGATATTAATTGCTTGAAGATACTTATATATTTGCTTGCAGCCAGTTGCAACACGCACACTTTTTATAATTAGCTGTAACGTTTTACATAGTTGCTTAAAAGTAAAACGGTTCCGAAAGCAGAAACCGAAAGTAAAGAACATAACCGCGTGTAAAATGGTGAATTTACTCAAGCGATAGTGCCAAGCAGAAGCAATGTTTTTCGCTTCTCTTCTCGAACTCTTTAGATTCCTAAGATCTGGGACAGATGGATCAACAAAAACAAACAACCCCAAAATAAAAGTTTGGAAACTAGAAATTTATTATGCAAAATAAAACAGTTGAAATCATCGATTGTGACGAATTCTTGCGCAAAAGGTCTTGCGGTCAATGTTTGCTCTCATGTAGCAAGCAGCTTCCTCACCTTGGAACAGGCCTTAGCACCAGCTTCTGGTGCTAAAGCCTGTTCCAAGCTGTCAACCAGTTATAGGCAAGGGACAAATTGTTATTCCTTCTTGGATCTTCATTCCCTTGGAGTAATAGGACAGTTTTGTCTCGACGAAATATTCCGTCATTAGCAAAATTAACCAGATCTTGGACGCGATATCTCGTCGAAACACTTTGAGGGTCAACGCTATTGTTACTAGGTTTATTTTCTGGAGAGTACAGAATGAAGTACATCTTAACTAATGCTAATTACGAATTTGCTTTAGACTTGTTGACCAGTAGAATCTCTCCTAAGATTGTTCCAAATAGATATTATTGAGTGGTAGTAGGGTAAAAGCAATAATAAGCATCTTGGGAAACTCATAAGCTCAGAGGGTTAAATAAGTACAAATGTAAAATCAAATTGTCTATTATTTTGATCATGAACGTTTTGAGTTACATTGATCGTCAATGCTTTTACTGTTTTTACACTGGCTTTCGTATGCTTTTATAGGAACCTTTAGGTTGTCTGCCATTTTATCTTTACGTTGATTTGATGTGTCTTGTGCTTGGTACAGTTTGTTAGTGTTTTAATTGGTTTGGTTTTATGGAGCACATGGGCCATATTTGGCCAACCTCCTCTGTGACATCTTAGCGCCTAGGAGTCTAGAATGGCCGGCTGCAGACCCGGAAGTTTCCTGTCAAAAAGTCCTTCAATACTGCGCTTGCGCATGTGAGGAGAATGAGAAACAGTTAGCTCACGGACTCCGTCTAGTTGAGACGTCTTCGTAGCAATTCGTAAATTTTAGCAATTCGTAAATTTTAATATGAAAATAAGCATTTTTGTTTCGCGCGTCCATTGTAAACCCATTGTTTTGTCTGTGTTAAAATAAATGTTATTTTTTAATGTCCAACAAAAGTTCGGATTAATTCATCACAGACTAGAGTTTTGGTGTCAGAAGTGGGATGGAAGCAAGAAAGCAGGAAATGCAGGTAGGCCCACCCTTGTATTAAATTAAATTTATTGAGGTTCTGGCTTACCGAAATTAGTGAGGCAAAGAGCCTAAATAGTTTTGGTTAAAAAAACAAACAAAAAGAAATGACTACATATCCAATTTTATTTTGTGGTTATTTAAATTTTGTCTTTATGAAAGTTAATAGAAGTTGATGATAAAGTGAATTTGCATGTTCTACTAAGTAGATATTATCAAGTTGATAAAGTCACGGCCAAAAAGTGCCAAATCGAAAGTGAACGAAAATTTAAATTTCGTTTTGATTTTACTGAAATTTTGTGTTTTGTGCATTTAATGATTTGAAAAGAATCAGATAATTTGAATTACATATGGTAATTACACATTAGTAAAAGAAAACAAATATTTAATTGCAACTATATATATTGCATCTTGTGTATTGTATATGCTACGATATAGTTTAAGATTCTGTTATTATATTTGAGAATTGTGTTTGATATTAAATCTTATCTAGTATTTGAAGCATATTTGGCATTGAATATATTTTGTGAATCATATAGTTATTAGAAAATATTGGTAACTATATTTATGATAACAAAATTGGATTGTTTACTAATAAGTTATTCATTGATCATGGCTTTTCTTTCTCGTGGGAGAAAAGAAGACCTCCTCGAACTCGCAGATGAACTTTGTGAAAAAGTATCGGATAATTGTAAACTGGTTGAGATAAGGAAAATTATCCTAAACAGTGAACACTATGAAGAAGAGGAAGTTAAAATTTCTTTAACTCGTATTATGGAAGATAGGATAAAGAGAGAGAAAGAAGCAAAAGAAAAAGAAGAAATTGCCAGACGAGAAGCAAAAGAAAAAGAAGAAATTGCCAGACAAGAAGCAAAAGAAGAAATTGCCAGACAAGAAGCAAAAGAAGAAATTGCCAGACAAGAAGCAAAAGAAAGGGAAGAACGTAATATTCGAATGGAAGAAATAGCTTTAGAGAAGAAAAAGCTAGAAATGCAAGCTGCAAGTGAGCTAGGACTATCTAATAGAGAACGGATGCCAAATCATAAAATTGAGCTCATCAAAATTACCCCGAAATTTGAGGAAAAGAAAGATGAAATGGGTCTATATTTAATAAATTTTGAAAGAAGAGCTGAGATGGCAGGTGTGCCTAAAGAAGATTGGGTGCCGTATTTACTAGGCGTATTGCCTTCGGAAATTTCGAGCATGATGGCTAGAGAATCGCCTGAAGATGCAAAGAATTACGAATATGTGAAAGATATTATTCTTCAGAGGTATAAAATGAGTTCTGAGAAATTGAAGCAGATGTTTTACCGTCATCAAAAAGTCCCGGATAAAACATGGAGGAATTACGCTCATGAACTTACAAGCTACTATGATGAATGGGTTTCTGATTTGGAAATCAAAACTTTTAAAGAACTCAGAGACTTGCATATCACTGAGCAGATTAAAAGACGAGTGCCGTCTGAAGTAAAAGAACATTTTCTGGAGGAGTGGATGGACTTAAATTCTCCGCTAGAATTAGCTAAAAAAATAGATCAATTTGAAAGCTTGAAGGAGAGTCTTACACCCAGAAATACTAAAGGTTCCCAGAATACAGAGGGTATCAAGAAAACACACGTTGGTTTTCATAAGTTTGAGGGAGAAAACAAACCCTTTGGGAAAACAGAAGTAAACAGAGAAGATTACAAAGAGAAAAATTTTGAACAAAGAAAGCAACTTCAATGCTATGAATGCAATTCCTATGATCATCTTAGACCTCAATGTCCTAAGTTGAAGAAAACTGAAATCATAGCCGCTAACGAAATTATGGGAAAGGGAATAATAGATTTGATGTCTCCCTACATTAGTGTCGGAACTGTAAATGGATCTCAGATTTCTATCTTACGAGACACAGGATCCAGCATAGATCTAATTCCTAGGAAGTTTGTTAAGCCACACATGTATACGGGTGAACATGTATGGGTAGCATCTCCTTTAGCGGATAACCCTATTTGCTTGCCTTTAGCGGAAGTAAATTTAGTGTGTGAGTTGGGTCATGTTATAACCAAAGCTGCTGTCAAGGATAACTTCCTAGATAAAGAACGCTACTTACTAAGCAACAAGACCGTTGTACTTATAGAAGATATGAAAAAAGACAAAGGCTCTGATATTGAAGTAAAAGACTCTGCAACGCCCAAGTGCCAAAGTTCTCCATATTTAAATGAAACATCGAAAAACGACTGCCCTTGTAACAGTAACCGTTTTAGTTCTAGCAGTGTTACTCCTAAAGAGACTGGAATCGTTGAAAATTTGTTACGTTCATATGGTTTTATACAATGTTGCGAAAGACAAGCAATATATTTTTTTCACTACAGTCAATTTTCTGGAAATATTGATAATTTAAAACGTGGTGATGCAGTTGAATTTAAAATTACTCATAATCGTCGTACTGGAAAACCAATTGCTAGTTCTGTTTGTAAAATAATGTGTAAAGAGACAGTTTCTGGATTTGAAACCATTGAAAAAAAGGAAAATACTGAAGGTAAAGTTGCTTATGAAAATCGTGGCGAACGGCCCTATTCTGCTGAAAATGTTGATGGTAATGTAGATTTTCATCCTCCTAAAAAGATCACTTTTAGTATTCCTATTGACAAAAATACAAGAAACCTTAGACCTTGTAAAATGCGTTCGGAACAGGCCTTACCTGTGAGATACCGTGGTGTTATCTGTGCTCTTAAAGGAACATTTGGTTTTATTAAAAGGGGTGATGTAAAGGATATGTTTTTCCACTCTAGTGAATGCAAAGTGTTCAAAAATCTTAATCTTGGCGATGATGTTGAATTTGGAATACAGACTCGAAACAACAAGGAAGTTGCTGTAAGTGTAACTAAATTGCCCTTAGGGACAGTGATATTTGAGGACGTTGAAACTGAAAGTTTGGTTGGTGAAATAACTGAATGCTTAGACAAATCTAAAAGTCGTTTGAAGAAAGCATAAAAGTTACGAGACAAAGTTGAATTTACTGTGATCCAGGATTACGAGGTAGTCCATAGAAAAGGAAAACAGCATATAACACTGACAATTTAAGTCGTACGCCTCACGTACAAAACTAAATTACTATTGTTTGTATTTGTGATGTCTTGCATATATAAAAATACTTTATTCCTAGTGTACATTGATACATTTACATTGCAAAAAGTTTTAAATTTGAATTGAAAATCTGTAAATATTTTGAAATTGAATTTCTTCTTTGATGATTATCACTGAGCAAAATTTTGATTATACTTTGTTAAAATTATGATATGTTTTTTTTTAATTTAGAGTAGGCGGTACACAGCCAGGATCTTTAGGGTGTATGGTCTACTTGCATATTGCTTTGGGCATGAGTTGTTGCCTTCGCGAAAATTCTGTTGCTGCTGTTTTGTATCTTTTTTGCAGGTGTCTGTCTCTGCAGAAAAAGAATCTTGAGGAGGGAGGAAATAGACTGTGACATCTTAGCGCCTAGGAGTCTAGAATGGCCGGCTGCAGACCCGGAAGTTTCCTGTCAAAAAGTCCTTCAATACTGCGCTTGCGCATGTGAGGAGAATGAGAAACAGTTAGCTCACGGACTCCGTCTAGTTGAGACGTCTTCGTAGCAATTCGTAAATTTTAATATGAAAATAAGCATTTTTGTTTCGCGCGTCCATTGTAAACCCATTGTTTTGTCTGTGTTAAAATAAATGTTATTTTTTAATGTCCAACAAAAGTTCGGATTAATTCATCACACCTCCCAACACAAAACAGACAACATTAAGGAAATGGACATACACACACAAGTTTTACTGATACAGAAGGGAGAAATACACAGGGTAAGATACTGGAATCAAACCCGAGCCACCTACAACTCGCAGGTGTCGATATTTTGGACCTTGTGAAACTGAGTGCAAAGGAGAACACGCTGTACTGTGGGGTTGATGTGCGAAGCACATGGACCTCCGTCTTCGGATAGAATGTATCCAACCGTAGCTGTTAGCGAGTTCGCATAATCTTGGACTGAACTGGGCATATCACTTACGGACCACCCGCTGCGAAGTAATCTTGACTTGACACAGGTTTAAATAGGAACTTGGAATCGAGTAGGAGGAGGGGCGCTGGTTCTGAAAGCTGATATTCCATTGGCCGGGAGACGGAGCCTACCAACCATAGGAACTGATCAGTGTGAACAGAAAATCTTTGAGAAGAAGGTACATAACATAAGTACAACTTCGTAGGTTAAAATTACGAGTTTAAGGGGGGTCAGAATTTTAGGATTTAAAATTTGTGGGTTTATAAGATAGAGGGATGGGTAAATGATATTGTTAATGGTCATGGGGGCATTGGATAAGTTTCAAACATTGAATTGAAGATTAGGGAGCTCTATTTCCTATGAATTGAAGATTAGGGAGCTATATTTCCTATGAATTGAAGATTAGGGAGCTCTATTTCCTATTGAGATAAAAAATTTAAATTTATTGAACCTCTCTTAATCACAATCTTTTCTGTATTGCAATGAGCCCTTCAGACTTATTCCCAAATCCTGATGACATAATTTCTTTGAAGACCAATGACTTGTTGGACGGTCTAGCAGACGGCTAGACCAAGAGGAATATGCAACAACCAACCCGCGTTCAAATTGTCTCGTAAGGTAACGAAACAATGTGCCTTTCTCTCACTGCCGCATTCTGTTAATTAACTACGTATTATTCGTTTCAGCTCTTTATGCATTGATGTTTCCCAACGACCGGGAGGCGGCTTTCTCCAACTTGTACTTCTGGAACTTCTTGGGCTCCTTTCTCAGTTACTCATATGCCAAATACTTCTCGATTGTCGTCAAGATCTACATCCTTCTCTGCTTCCTCGTCACTGGGATGCTGGGCTACCTCATAGGACAGCTCAAGATCAAGTGCTCAACGAGAAGGGAGTACGTCATCATCACGAATGAGGAGTGAAAAGGGTCTCAATCCCTCATCCCAAAAGATCATTTGTGTGATTTCTTTCCCATCAGTTCTAAAGTTTTACATTTGAGGCTTCGGTTTATTTTGGCGAAGCGACACTTGCTCAAGTGATATGGACGGTTTTATGCGTACGATTTATTTTCAATAATTCATGACGCCTGGAGATTACAAAGATTCGTAGGTCTTTCATGGTGTGAGAATCCCTTTCGGTTGTCAACCTACTGTCTGTCTACTACGAGAACTGCTTCAGACTCTGCCCCTGCTGAAACGGACCTTTCCTATTTTGCATAGGAGATGCTTGAAAAAATGCATAATATTTTTAAGACCCTCACATCTCAGCCTACCCAGAGGTGTAAAGCAAGCCATCGTTTGAGACTTCTTTTTGTCGGAACGACGTTGTTCAAAAATCATTACAAATCATTAGAAATTTGTATGAAGTATAGGAGAAAAGCATCGGACTAGAATATATATTAATTGAAAAAGTATTTAACTCCTACCACCAATTTACCTTATTTTTGCTATCACTTCTATTAATTTTAGCAAACTTGCAAACTCCTAATCTTAATTATACCATAAAAAATTAATGTTTGCTCATTTTCCCTTTGTTTACGTTTTTAACTACAAATTAGAAATTTTTATGATATATTGAAGAAATGCATCAGACTACAATACATATTGTGATTGGAAAAAAAATCATTAAACACCTATCAATGTATCTTATTCTTTGCTATCGCTACTTTTGATTTTAGTAAACCAGAAATTTTTTTTGTTTCAGATTTTCTAGTCAATTTGTAATATATTTCTGCGCTTTGTTACCCATATTGTAAATCCACCCTTCTGTTTGTAATTGGCTCAAGTTTTAAGAAAGTTTGGTGCTTGAAGAATGTTTGTATTTTATGGAATGTAATTTACAGGTGTTAATATTTGGTTTTATTTGTTGCATGGGGATTACACCAAAAGCTCAATTTGCGCTTGATGATCCAATATTTCATGTTGGTCATATTTATTATTGTTTTTATCTTTTCTTAATCTTACTTATTTACATTAATCGAGAACCAAGATCTATTTTTATTACAATTTTATACACTAATTGACTTATGTGATTTAATCTCACCTATAAGGATTTGTAAATATCAATTACGAGAATCGTATAAATGAAATATTATACGTATAAATTGTTTTTTAAAAAAATCGGTTTGCTTACTTTTTTACCTATAAATCACTGAAATGCTAGGTTCTCTTCAAAAAGAAAAGTTCAACTTATCCAGACTTGCGCTTGTTTGTCATAAAAAATCAATCACATCGTTGACTCACAAGTGAACCCTGAAACACGCTTAGTCAAAAACATGGTTCTGAGAAAACGAAGACGGGGGATTCAGTTCACCAGTTGAACTAAGTATGTTTCTCGAAAAGAAATCTAACCTTCGCACAAAAATGTCTTAGTGGGCACACACTTCATCAGTCTAAAGATCACCACATTTTCTAATCTACTATAAAAGCTTAAAAACCTTGAACATTTTGTTTGTGTTTTTCACTTGTAAGACGACAATAAACAAGTCTTTAAAACTTGATATAAAGACCGTAGTCAGACTTCAAATTTCGTATGTATTTTTCTCGTCACAAAATAATTATTAAAGCAGATTGAATTGGATGTTGGGGTTTTATGGCGCAAGGTCCACAAGTGAACAAGCTGCGCTACTAAATCTGCAGAAAGATGAAGAGCATTAAATTATAATTATATATAGATAAAGAGGTATCAAATATGCTATTTTAATTTAGTTAAAATGGTTGACAATGATATCCTAATTGTATTCACGAAACTGTTTTATTAATGACGAGCAGAAATACTCGCCCCTACTCGTTGAACTCTCGATTGAAACAATAATCCACAATAATCATTTTCTCTTTCGTAGAAAAATGCCAAATCATTTAATTGCGAGTAAAATAATTTTTTGACACCTTTTCGACGTTTTTACAACTTCTGCAACTTTGGACACAAATCCTATATATGCATATCCACCCATGCAACACATTTTACATACATCACACTGTAACGTCTTGGTTCACGGGTAGCTAGACTAGTTACCATTGAAAGTATCCGTTTCTAGACTAATGTATTTTATTATACAATTTGTACAAAAGTCGGAAAATTGAATGAAGAGTTCATTAATGTTAATTCATTGGAAGGTCCAAAGTTCTATCGAGGCGCTTAGGGCTGCTGGCGAGCCTCACGATTCACTCGGTTGAGTCTAATGCACGGCTACGGGTGAGCCTTTTCTCAACAAAAATACTCAGATGAATATAGAGTCCCAAGGCAGGATATCTCAGTCTTTCCAGGTCGGATCAGATCAATCTCCACTACTAGGATGAGCAGTTGCACAGATCTCTCGGAGGCTTCTCCTTCACGGCTGCGGGCGAGACTTTCTCAATAAAATACTCAGGTGAGTATAGAATCCCAAGGTGGGATAAATCAGCCTTATCAGTTCTGGTGAACTTTAGATCTCGGTGAAGTCTCCACTACTCGGGCGAGTAGCGACACGGGTTTCTCGGAGGGGTCTCCTTCACGGTTACGACGAGCCTTTCTCAGTAAAATACTCTGGCGAGTATAGAATCCCAAGGCGGGATAAATGCGCCGACAGTGAACGGGTGTTCACGTCTCTCTCCAAAATGGTCTCTGCTGACCGCCTCTCTCTGCTGTTCTCTCCCAGCTCTCTCAGCTCTTCTCTCTCTGTCTTTGTCTGAATCTCAAGATCTCAAAAACTCTATATATATTGGGTGCTTATCGACTCCTCCTTTTCGTTTCGGGTCCGCCTTTTAGTCGGTGCTGGTTGGCTGTTGAAAATTCTCACCATCTTCGGACCTTCCCGAATGGCTCTCTCACGTTGGCCTCTCCCCTTGACTTTTACGACAGACTTCGGCGGACTTGAAAGGGGACCATAAAACCCTGTCGGCATTGGCCATCGTAATTTATCTCCGTCTTCTTTGTCTCGAAATGTCATAGAGAGCGACAGAAAAGCGCCTGCCCTTTGTTTCGAAACCACAACGATTTCCGACCCCTGCTGGTAGGCTGTCGTTAAAAAGATGTTTCGGGTGGTCGCTTCGGTGTGGCCTTTTCCTCTCGACACTTGAGCCGGCAAGATTGTTAGACCCCCTATCTCTTCCGGCTGCCGTGGTGGTCGTTTCTCTAGCCGCCGTTACAACACCCCTTATGTATGACAAAGCTACAAAATGACGAAGGTGACACTAAGGTTACTACATGAGACAATTTTGAGGGGATTAAGAATGCCCTTTCATAACATCAGACAAAGCAAAGGTGACCTATTACCATTTTTTTATTGGTAAATCGATTTGACAGCCGTATTTCTTAAAGAAAGTCATTTTAAACAAGCTTTTAATGTATTAATAAGTTGCTTAAATTTAGCTTCAACTCGTAAATAAGCCACCTTTATCTTCTGTTACTATGGGCTCGTTCGTAAACACGATTAAATCGCACCGGTTGTACGAGTTATTCGAACCGAGCGTTCCAAGAAAACAAGCCGTTTTATAAGTCACTGGAAACGAAAAAAAAATCGTTTGAAACGAACTGAGATTGTGCTAGGTTTTATCAGTTCAGAAGTGGGCGAAGAAAAGGTAGATGTGAATGTTGTAACGCATTTCTACTCATGGTTTAGGCTCATTTTCAGATTGAATTTATCAAAACAAATTGTCAATTACGTGGCGAATGAGATTTAAAAAACCTAATCGTTCGTAAATGCAACTTCAGTACAGGTGAAACGGAGGACATGTGACGGATTATTTTTTGGTTTGCACTTTTTCAGAGTTGTTTACGAACGCGGCCAATGTCAAAGAATTTTTAATATTTCAGAAGTCCTAGTTCGGATTTTTTTAACTAACATTCTTTCAGTAACAGCAAGATTCCATTTAAAATTTGCTTTATTTTAGCTTACATGCCACTTTAAATTGAATACTTTGTGGTGTTGCGTGTGATGATAGGGAATTACAATTTAATAAAAATTAATATTTAATAAATTTTTAACAGAAAGAGCGAAATAAAACTAAAGTTAGGGGAAAAAGTCTGACTATATTAATTCGTGATTCGTTTTTATCTCATGATCTCGCATAGTTGCCGCAACTTACATTTAAAAATGGGACCAAATTTGAAAATACGAATTAATTCCGAGCGAAGAAAACAGAAAATATCATTGCACGTGGTCAGATAACACGAGTTTCCTTTTCGTTGAAAGTAGTCTGTCCCAAATAATCCGAAAGTTCTCATCGGGATGGATCCCGGACCGTCGCCAATAGCCCGTTATGTTGCAGACTCAAAATAAATCATCAAAGTTAAAATACAGTAAAATAATTGCTTTTTCAGCAGTACTGGTAAAATAATTCAAGTAAATGCAGTGCTCAATATACATTCGTTTCTCCAAAACTACCAAATTATAGCTGATTTAAGTTGTTACTCAGATGTTTTAGCATCGAATTTGTCTAAAATATGTAAGCAAAGGAAATTTAAATTATGTATTCACTAACGGGAAGACAGACCAACGCAAACAAGTTGTCACTAAATGAATGTATAAGACAGTATGCAATTTCATGAAAATACACCCAGCCGTTTGGATGTAGTACGGGCACACAGACACCAAACGCTCAAAACACCGATTTTGCATTAGAAGGTCCCAATACAGAAAAATATCTTGAAATAGGTCGAAAATATTCACTGTCCAAACACTCCATTTTTATTTATATACATAAACTTAGATCATACCTGAACAATGGGAAAGTTTCGAAAATAGCTTGATCTAGTTCCTTGTGAAATAAAAGTATTTTACTAGCAAATGCAATCGATGTATCAAAGAACACTGATTTCCATTGACCAGTGAGCTGGGTTTTTTTATTATTCAATTTTGAATTAATTCGAGACATTTTTTAACAGTTAGTTATTAGAAAAGAGTAAAGATGGCGGCACGAACATAAAAAAAAGGACAAGGAATTATGCACTTCAGTCTGATGACATCGAGTTGGTCTCTTCGGGCGCCATCTATATTTTTCTCTAAAACTAATCTCTCAACTATATTTCTAGAATTTAAAATCAAAATAAATCCTAGTTCTGAAAGAAAAAAACTGGTGAAGATGTCGAATCCGAGACACTAGCGATTTATCGCCAAACATGGCTACGGAAAAGGTTTTTCACGAAGGAAAGTCCGCGTTTTTTTTAACGAAATTGCCAGGCTTTGGACGCCCATAAGCAATTTTTGTCGCTAAATCAAGATGGCATCCAAAGCCAGGCTTTGGACACCATCTTGATTTAGCGACAAAAATTGCTTGGCGACAAACATGCCCCGGATTCGACATCTTTACCTCAATGTCTTATTTTCCCTTCTAAGCATGCGACCACCACCTTTATTTCGATTAAGGAACAAAACACGATTTTCATCCACAGTTACATTTGAATTGGGTTTTTTTCACAAATTTTCGATTATGCCAGTGATTTCCAAACATTTTAAGCTGAGCGTAGGAGCCCTAGAAAAAATACCTGTGTGAAAAAGTTGTGTCGAATAAGAAATATTTTTGATTTGATTGTGCAAAATGTTCCGTTAGCAAAATGCAAAACTTATGATAGTTAGGGTGACCAAACGTCCCGGTTTTAAGTACTCTGTCCCGGCGTCCCGAAAAACGTCTTCGGGACGGTCTATTGTCCCGGTTTTACATATTTTACAAATTTCGTATTCGAAAAAAATACTGATATTCGTGAGCAAGCAGCTCACTCGTTTTACAAAACAGATGTAAGTGGTTGTAAGCTTAAGCACACTAACGTACTTGTTTACATTTTCCTTGTGGCGCTGGCCATACAGTAGCGGGGGTAATGAACCTGTGTTTCGTATGTTTTTTCCCTTTGCTGATCGCTTTCGTACAGATAACAGCGCTTTGGTCAAAGCTTTGCATCTTCTGAGAGTACACTGTTTGCTCAAGACTCGAAACGCCAGTTTTCCGACTCCTAGCGTAATAAGGTATGTTTTTTCCTTTTTTAAATTTAACCTAATTTTTAAAAATCAAGTTCGTTCAATCCACATTAAAATTATATATTCCCTATTTTGTAAATTGATAATTGGTTTGTATATTAAATAAGTTAGAAAATTAATATAAAATTAAATTTCATTAATTACTATTTTAATTTTAGATCCTTTGAAATGCCGAAGCGTAAATGTACGTATAAAGAAGATTACTCGAAAGAATGGAAGTTCATAAGAAAAGGTAGAGGAAGTAGAATGTACAGTATGTATGTCCTTTATAAGTATTAGGCATGGCGGTCGAGCAGATATTAAGGACCACTTAAAGTCTAAAAAGCATATTTGCAACATATCAACTGCAAGTTCTTCACGAACAGTAGATTCTTTTTTTAGCAAACCTAGTTCCGATGAAGAATATAAAATAAATGCAGCTGAATTGACTACTGCATATCATACAATTAAACATCATTATACATTTCGCAGTACAGATTGCAATAATAAGTTAATAAAAGTTTTATACTCATATTCAGTAATTGCAAGTAAATTTTCTTCAGCACGAACCAAGACGACTGCATTAATGAAATCAATTATTGCTCCACATTCTCTTCAAAATATTAATATCATTATTGAAAAAAATAATTTTTATGGATTCTCTACAGACGCTAGCAATCACAAATCGACAAAAATGTTTCCTTTTGGCATCCAGTATTTTGACATGTATAAAGGAATACAATTTAAATTGTTAAGGGTCACTTCTTTGCCAAATGAAACAGCCGAGACGATCACCAATTTTTGCATTGACACGTTAAAAGAATTTAAATTAAACATAAGTAAATGGGTAGCTTTCTGCGGTGATAATGCTAATACGAACTTCGGAAGTATTCGAAGAAAAGGAACGTGCAATATTTATTATAGATTGAAACAAATAAATGAAAATATAGAGGGTATCGGTTGCCCGGCGCATATCATGCACAATACTATACAAACAGCCGCAGATAGACTCTCTTGTGATATTGAGGCCGTAGTCGTTAAAATATTTACATATTTTTCAATTTATACTGTGAGGACTGAAAGACTAAAAGAATTTTGCGATTTCGTGGGACTCCAATATCAAAATGTGTTGTCCCATTCAGCACACGTTGGCTTTCATTGCTTCCTGCAGTAGAAGGGATACTAAAAATTTTTGAGGGATTAAAAAGTTTTTTCTTTCTGAGGAAAGAGCTCCGAAAACCTTATTGACATTTTTCAATAATCCCTTGAGTGAAGCCTATCTATGGTTTATTCATAGTCAATTGCATGATTTTGGAAAAGGAATTAAAAAAATAGAAGGTAACAAGAAATGCTGCATCGAAGTTTATTCAATATTGGAAGAGACGCTAACCATCATTAAGGAAAGGTCCGACGAACGTTTTCTTACAATCAGTGTAAAAAATGTCTTACGAGAGAAAAAAGATGAAATATCGCAATCGATGTTGTCTAATTATAAGCGTGAAATTGACGACTTTTACAAAACAGCGTACGAATACCTTTTTATGTGGAAGGAAACAAATGCTAGTGTATCCGTATTTTCTTGGATGTTACTTTTAGAAATACCCGTTTGGAAAAACGTTGAGACCACCTGTTTGTATCTCAAAGAAAGAGGAGTTAAATTAAATGATTCACTACTCTTTAATCAAATGAGTAACGTAAAGAAAATAATGATTGAAAAATCCACAGAATGGAAGAATGAGAATATGCTCTGTTACGAAAAATGGGTGGATTTTTTTTAAATGTAGTGAACACGCTGAGGAATATTCCGAAATTTTGAAAATATGTCAGTATATGTTTTCAATTCCACCTCATAACGCTAATATTGAACGGATTTTTTCTCTAATGAATGTACAGTGGACAGACGAGCGAAATCGATTGGACATTTCAACCGTAGAGTCCATTCTTCAAGTGCTGACGAATTATGATTTGAACTGCCAAGAATTTCATGAATACATTATCTCCAAACCAGAAATATTAAAGCAAGTCGGGTCAACCAAAAAATATAAATAAGTGACACATTATTTATAATTGACGATTTATAATTTATTTTGTTTTGCATAAACCATTAGAACATGATAATTCTAACCATTTATGTACTTATTACATATAAACACATGTGCATATATTTCTGTGATTTAGATTTAATTGTATTGTTTTGTGAAAATAAATGAGAATGAGACTGATGCGTTTTTTAGTGTCCCGGTTTGGTGTTTTCGAAATATGGTCACCCTAATGATAGTACGTCTAGAAAATTAAGCATTATTCCAAATTATAAGCATACTTGAAAATTCATAAAATGAATATTTTCAACTTTTTGCCTCAAAATCCAGTATAAAATATCATCAGCCACTTCTCAAATGTTTGTACAGTACAATCACAACGCCAACAAAATAAGTTTAGGAGCAAAATGAGAATGAAGCGAGACCCCTCCTATAGGGGGTTGCCGGTACCAGGATCTAGGCAATGTGAGAAATGTTTTGAACTGTAAGGTCGGATCAGTCTGTTTTCATATTTTTAATGTCTTCAGCATGCAGGTGTTCCAAAGCTTCCTCTTCAGAGGTAGCAAGCACAAAATTAAACAGTATTCACAAGGGTATATGTCCGTAAGTGCTACCCATATGTGCTGGAGGATAAACAAAGGTACAGTCGAGGAAAAAACGAACCACCCTCTTTATTTCGAGCACTATTCATAGAACAAATTCAGAGATATCATTCAATAGGGAATAACGTCCTCTACAAATTCAAATGCACAAAAAATGCATAAGGGGACATCTTTATATCAAATTTTGCACAAATTTTCCAATGGAAACACCATGTTTTGATATCTTAATCAGATTCTGAATCGTTAAATTAATATAAATATAAAATTTTATGAGTGTACTACCTTTATATCCGGAGATATTCAATGTTAAAGTCGCTGTCAATTTCCGGGATCATCCCCATATTGAAAACTGTTATTCGTAGATCGATATTAGTTGTAGTTATAGTTATCCCAATCTGAAATTTGAAATTATTTCTAACGCATTTGTCAGCGCGTGCAAATGATCCGAGAATTATTATGCAAGTGAACACGATTCGAGAATTGCATTATTATATTTATTATACAAGTGCAAACGATCCGAGAATAATTGTCCAGACGTTTCTTAAAATTTCGGTTGCCCCTAAAATCGCCATAATGCAGAAAATTTAATGTAACTCCCACTTTATTGCTTAATATGAAATTCCTATTGTTCCGTTCTTGTTAATTACTGCGTGACTACACTGCGGCATGAAATCAATCAAGCTGCTGATTACGTCCTAATTAACTGCCATGCTGCATAAGCGGATCATCAACAGGGATTTCGGACGAATCAATATATCATTTCCATATCACTCGAATACCTCATCTGACCATGGTTCAAAATTACGATGCGTTGTTCTAGGATCTTTCCCTTTGGGATTCATCCCGGACCGTCGCCAATAGACCGAGTGTTGCTCCAGTGCGACGTTAATTAAATACCAATACCTATACCCATTATCGTCGCTAATAACCCGTTGTGTTGCTCCAGTGGGACTTAAATTCAACTATCTACCCATCTACCATGTCGCTAAAGATTTCCGATTGGATTAAAACTATTGCATTTCACAGCTACTATAATAACCTGATGTCTTGGGTGTCCTCTATTTGGCTACTACGGCTACTTTGTGAATAGTCTGTTAAAGTTTAGGATGCTTGATTTATTTTATACTACTTGATTGATTGAAAAATGGTTTAAGAGTATTGTTTGGGTTTAATTTGAAAAATCCCTTGTGGGAAATTCAAATCCGTTTGAAAAAGGAGCCGCGGTAGTCCGGTTGGGAGAGTAACGGATTAGCAATCGGAGGGTTGCGAGTTCGACACTCAGTCCAACCAAAGATCGTCGTGTTCACGGCGGTGGTGCACGTTAAATCTTTCATGGCCTTGGCGTGGTTTCGAAGTATGGAGAGTGAGTGAAAGCTCAGGTGTTCTCGTTATCTGACCGTGGTTCAAGATTACGTGGTGTTATTCTCGGATCTTTTCTTTTGGGAATTGACCCCGGATCTTCGCCAATGGGCCGTTATGTTGCTCCAGTGTGACGTTAATTAATTACCATTATCGTTTAAAAACAATAACAATTTTCCAGAAGTTTAAATAGTTTCACCTGTGAGATAAGTTTTCAGAGAAATATATTCCCTGTGATCCATGCGTCATAAATGATCCGTGAAATCACATATCGTAGGTAACCACGGAGCTAATGCTACGGCTAGCAATGTGTTTGTGAGAAGTAATGCGAATAATTGATTTCTGACAGTAATTTGGAAAAAATAATCTCCTTTGCGCTTAATAAATAAAAAAAATCCAGTGAAAAAAAATGTGTGTAAAAAATTTCCATTCTTGAGGAGAAACTCAAAAGAATAAATCGAAATAACTTATGCTCAGGAAAAGGCATTATGTTATTTAGCTGTTTATAATGAAATGCAGGCTTCTACTTGATTAACCAGGTGTTGACCTCATCATCCGACCGTGGTTCAAAATTACGAGGTGTTGTCCTAGGATCTTTCCTTTCGGGATTGATCCCGGATCGTTGCCAATAGCCCGCTGTGTAGCTCCAATGCAACATTAATTCAACTACCTACCTCTACTTGATTTACGCTCTCGTCCTTGGTTCAAATAGTTCAACTCCCAAGGGAAAGATCCGAGGACAACACCACGTAATTTTGAACCACGGTCAGATGACGAGATAACACCTGAGCTGTGGCACCCCACTCTCCAAACTTCCACACCACGCCAACGTGAGGACATTTGAAGCCACGACAGATTTAACGTGCACCAGCCCCCTTTGTACACGACGGTCTTTGATTGGATTCGAACTCGCAACCCTCTGGTTGCTAATCCGTTACTCTTCCAAAAGGACTACCGCGGCCGGCCCAAACGTAAAGAGAACAGTATCTGAGCATCATAATCATTTGTAGATCAACAATTGGAGCACGTTTGACTGTTTTGTTAAGCTATCTACTTAAAGATAACGAAGAAACTTTGATAACGAAGGATAGCGATGTTCAGGCTTAACATAATATGCAACTTTTTTTATCAGTAACTTGCAAGTGATGAGCAATTGGTTCTCTGTCTTCCTGAAGTAAGAGTTCCGTCAGAAATAAAAATAAATTGAATAATGAAAAACATTCAAAAACTTTTTTAGGGCGAGACATCTAGCAATAAAATATTTTCATCAAAAGGTGAGTATGCAATGTACAGCTAATGAATAGTATTAAAAACAAGTTTGGTATAGGATACAAAAATTTTTGTTGTTTTAATAAGTTTATTTCATTGCAAATTATAATAATATCATGCATTACTGTACAAATTAATCACGTAATTTAATTACTTTAAAGTAGTTTCAATCACATAATTACTTAAAATGTTGAATTGTTGAGTTGGTTCAATTAGTTTAATTCACAGAAAATAAATAGTTATTGACACTAATTTGTTACTAATATTCATTTATTTGCTACTTATATTGTTACTAATTACTATTACTTATTTACTACAAATGCATTTCAATGACTAACCTTCATAAGAATCGAATATATTTTATTTAATATAGTTAATAATATTTCATGTAATCGAATATATTATTTTTACTTACAATTAAAACTAAATAAAATATGCAAATAAAATTCGATTTTCGATGAATAATTTGATTGCATTGGTATTTTAAAAATTCGGTGATACATTACTTTAGAAAAAATTACACGTTTAATTTTTTGCGCATTTAAAGTATTTTGATATTCATCTTTTGTTCAGTAAACATATTTTGTATTACTTATAACCACTAATTTTTTTCATAATCTATATAAATAAGAATGGAGTGTTTGTTTGTACATTGAATATTTTCGACCCATTTCAAGTTTTCTATCAGTTTTGGACCCTTCTGATGCAAAATCCGTCTTGCGCGTTTGGTATCTGTCTGTATGAGTCCGTACTACGTCCAAACTGTTGAATATATTTTCATGATACTTTGCATACTGTGAGTTCTTACATTTATTTAGTGACTGAACCTGGTTTCATCTGTCTGTCCGTCTTCCCGTTCTATGTTCGATTTTGTGTCTGTGTGTTTGTACAAGTATCACATAAGATTTATTTAGCATATTTTAATTTAATGTTTTATATTTGATGCAATACATTTTAGTTTAGTGAATGCATTATTTGAAATTTCTTTGCTTACATAATTTAGGCACGTTTCGTTAAAATATCTGAGTAACTACTTAAATCAACCATAATTTGGCAGTTTTGGAGTAGCTGGGAGGTATATTGAGCATTACAATTACTTGGATTGTTTTACCAGTGCAGCTGAAATATTAATTATTTTTACGGAATTTAAGTTGTAATAGTTTATTTAGTTCGAGCCTTATTTTTTCTTTACAAAGTATAAAAAAAATTCTGAATATTTTGGACAAACGATAAAGAGAATAAAACTAAACAGAACAAAACGTTTTAAAATAGGAATGGTAGCTAATATGACAACCTTGGTATTTTTTAATCGTTTTCTTTTTTAAATTTGTGTCCGTTATATTCTAAGAATTTATGTTGTGAAAAAAATGATACATTCATTACTTTTCGTTCGGAACTTTTTAAGATCTGTTTTAAGATGTATTTCTAGATTTTGAATTTGATGTTTTCTGTTCAATAACTATAAGGAAGATAAACAATGGTTTAATTAGTTTCAAAAACATTTGTAATCATTGTACGATAATTTTGGGAAACGCTTTTGTTTTTAAATGACATACAAGTCATTTATATGCATACTCTGAACTATTCTATGCATTCTGGGTAACATTAATACTCTCTTCTTTCTTACTAAAAATTTAAATTCTACAAAAATGTAAAATGTGAAATATGACATTATTTACATTTGTGAAATTGTGTACCTTTATTAGAGTGTAGTAGTTCTTATGTGGGATGAATAGGAATTACAATTTATTAACGTAAATTAATTAACCAATTCAACCCGAGTAACGCCGAGTTACTCTCCTAGTGATAAATAAAAATACTAAAAAGTCAATGGTACCTTAAATTTGGATAAATTTTGTTTTAATTTGACATACTTGAAAGTTTACATTTAAGAAAAATTCTTTTATTTTTCTTAATTATAGCAATATTTCAATGTTTTATCAATTAAATTAAAAGTCTAAATAAGTCTAATACCTCAAAATTGAAAGAAAGACAAAATCCATGAATTTTTTTTTATTTTGTCGTTACGTTCGATAAATATATCACAAAATAACGATTGTTTTCAGTTTCCTGAAACTCTTTCCTTTTTTACTACTGCATATGTATAAATCTCGAACCCCTTTTAGAACTGAGATTTGTGTTTTTTCTTTCATACACACAGATATGTACAATTTAGAATTGTACATTAGGGTGGGTCATTTTATTTTTTCTCCTTTTTTAAGGGCCACAGCAATAAAAAGGTGCTAAATGGTCTCAAAACAACATGTGTGAAATATTATTACATTCTCATAAGTCTAACTGCCTCCGGATTGATATCAAAGTTTCGATTTTTTTCGAAGTTCCAATTAGTGTTCCAACCAATAAACGTTACTTTCTTCATACATGGACAATGCGTCATGATTGCAGGTGTGAGGGGTGGGTGAGTCGAGTGGGGGAGAGTCGAGGAACACCCTGAGCGTGCGCGCGCCCCTCCCACGTTTCCAGTATAGCTCCAGCTGCAATAAGGCGAGGTTGTGTTGCGCTCGTTTGCGCCATTTTTACCATGAATCGTACTCGTTCAGAGTGGAAATGTCCGTTTGGTGATTCAAGTGATATTATATGCAATTTGTTACCAACCTACGAAGATGTTATGAAGTTCTATGAGTGGAACCGGCATTAGATAAAACATGATAATGAAGCTAATAAAGAACCCACGTATAAGGAAATAGAGGACAGCGTCGAGGCAAAAATTGAAGAAATATGGTCAAGAGCTTCCATTCCTACTGTCCAACATAAACGAGTGAAAGCGATGTTGAAGGCGTATCATCTGAAATGCAAAACCCCTTTAAAATCACACCCTACCGAAGAAGAAATTAGAAGAGTTTCGCGTACCAGTAAAGGGTTATTGTTTGACATTTCATCCTGCAAGTAAGTGTAAGAACATCGATGAGTGCATTTGTCCCAGACACAAAACCTACCTGTCAGAGAGAAAAGCTTCCTAATCGACCAATGAACCACTAGAAGAATGGTGATCGGAACCGTAGATATTGTTACAACGAATAAAATAACGAACACTTTGAAAAGGAAAATGCTAAGGCAAAAATCACAGTTTCAGCCTCAAAAAGAAAGCACAGAGAAGCTTAATGTGTCGACTTCATCTAAATCTAGTCAATCGGACAGTGCCGATGTATTCCAGCCAGTCACAAGCCTCAACGTCGGCGGCTCCTGTCGATAAGCCTACCGCTACAAACAGTACAGTAGACTAAGCTTTACTTTCAATAACGTGTGATAGATACGAAGTATCAGACAGGGCTGGGGCAGCTATTGCTTCAGCTGTTCTTCACACTTCCACTTCGGAAATTAGTGATAAAAATTAGCTTCGCTGGAAACGTAAGGTAGCACGAAAATTGGTCGCGGAAGAAGACAAAGTCCTACAAATACTTGCTTTATACTTCTGAACGATAAAACTTCAATTATATCAGAGAAGGACGGAATAATGTATAGACAGAGTATTCTTGAAGAGCATATTTCATTGATAATGGAACCAGAGTCGGAGTTCTTGGGATATATTGCACCAGCTTTTGGCACATCTGAATGCATAGAACAAGCAATCACTGATTTCTTCCTGGAATCAGAAATATCTATGGAGTTTTTGGTGGCAGTTGGGTGTGATGGAACTAACGTGAACGTTGGTAAATATGGAGGTGTCATACGTCTGCTTGATAAAAGGTTAGATAAACCGTTACAGTGGATTTTCTGCTTACTGCATATGAACGAATTACCCTTCCGATACTTGTTTCTACATATTGATGGCAGCACATCGGGACACAAGACATTTTCAGGGAGAATCGGCAAAGATCTAGAAATGTGTGGGAAAAAGGCCCGTTGTTCGGTTTCACCGTATTTCAACAGTTATCAGAGTTTTCTGTTCAAGGTATTAGCAGAGACCAAACATATTTGTACAGAATAATCTCAGCGGATTCATCAGGCATTTCCTAAGGATTTAATAAACAAATCCCCAGGCAAAATGTCTCATGCCCGATAGTTAACTCGTGCTAATCGAATTCTACGTTTGTACGTTTCGATGGAATCTCCTTCTGAAAACAGTAATTCTTGCAACGTATGTCGTCAACCTGGTTTGCTAACAAAATTCACCCTTCCTGTAAAGATGGATGGCACTTCTTCAAACTCATTGATGCAACAAGATATTTGCCCACAGAACTGAAGCCAAAATAGATCTCGTAATTCAAAGAAACAGTTACTTCGCACACCCTGAAAATTTATTGATCGCAATACTGACCGACTCTGAACCGCACATCCGTGAACTGGCAGCCCGTAGCATTTTGAAAGCCCGCAGCATTCGGGAAAATAGACTCCGACTGTTTCAACTTCCTACTGTAAAATTTGATGCATCATCTTATACCGATCTCATTAACTAGCAGGAGAATATATCTGATCCACCAATATTGAAATCCATACCTGACGAAGACATCCAACTGTTTGTCGCCCGAAAAGCAGAACTGTCTTTACTACGCCTGCAATGCCACACACAAGCTGTTGAAAGGGCAGTCAAGACTGAAAGAAGTTTCAGCCACATTGTGCAAAAAATCTGAGAAAAGGCTTCATAAAAACCAGTCTCGAAAAGCCATGCTGAAATTCGATAGCAAGAAGGATTTTCGCGCTATTTGAAATATAATATTATAAATGTCATTTTTGTAAACTTTTGTTTTAATAAATAAATGTTACTCATACAATTTCAATTTGTTTTATAGACACATTTTTAAACTTTTTAACCTTGCTGTGACAACTCCTCAAAAATAAGGGTTTTTAAAGTCAATCCGGAGGCAGAATAGGATATCCCATTCTAATCAAATTTTATATGTGAGCTAAAAACATCATTTGGCACCCTTTTCTTGCTGTGCCGGATAGAAAACAGAAAAAACAATTTTCTCCATACGACGGTGACCCACCCTATCGTACATATCTGTTTTGGATTTGTATGTTTATTTTAAATCTCAATTTTTCTGTGTTTTTTACGTGCTACTTTTCTTCAAAAAAGTATGTGCTCCATTTTGAAACTTCATTTTTGTTGTTTTGGGAGAAGTATTGAACTTGAGATTTATGTTTTATTCATGGTATTTTACCAAATTCTCAAGTTCTGGTTGCTTCTAGGAAGCCGTTGCTGTGTCCATTTCTGAGTCAGATATCGCCGTGTGCATTTTGCACAACTTTGGCGATGTCGATTATTTTCTCGCTGTAAAGCTGTTCAGGATCGTAATCGATCGTTTGAAGAGCAGCTGCTATTGCAGAGCAGGTGAATACATGACTAGGTGTGAGTTCAAAGCCCAGACAGTTGTTGAAGTGTCTGTACGTTCTGGTTCCATGACTGTTGATTTTCATGTCCTTAAAATGGATATTGCGGTATTCATGGTTTATTGCAATGACGAACAGGTCTAACAGGAAACTGAGAACCAGAGAGGCTAATGCTTCTAGGAAGCCGTTAGGACTTTCAATAGAAAAAAGAATGTGACATTAGTCCAAGAGGATTGTTTCATATAATTTAAATATTTTCCAATTAGAAACACACTCAATAGAGAAACAACGAAATGAAATCTGTATATTGCAAAGCTCGACTATAGCATTATTTTTAGCTGTTTGCGAAATAGCTGGTTATTCCCTTCGGAATCAGCTTAATCAATCCGTCCCAAAAAAACCGTGCGAGTAAGATAAGTTGCAGCGAATAGATTGATCTCAGCCCTGGAGGCCAGATACGGCACTCCAAAATTTTTGTCAGGCCCGCATACCAGATACGACCTCCCGAACAAATTTAAACGGCCCGTAGTCCACATACCGCTATCCGAAAAGGTTTTCTCTGCCCTTAGGCCAGTTACGGTCCTCTGGACAAGTTTAACCGGCTGAAGTCGAGATACGGCCCTCCAAACAGATTTACCGAGCTCTAAGACCAGATACGTTTCTCCAAGCAGATTTACCAGGCCTTCCTGACTAATACGGCACATCAAATAGGTTTACCTGGTACGCAGACCAGATGTGGAAACTAGATATTGCTAGAGATTAATCATCCCTAAAAGACAAAAATATTAAAAAGTAGCAAATAGATGCGCTGAAATTCTCGCAGATTTATACATATTCTCATGTACTTGCAATCAAGACTAGTAGTGGTTGAATTAAGCGATCAAACAACGTTACAAGTCTAGAAGCCAAAAAAAGACCAAAACCTGATGATAGTGATGTTGAGAAATTCCCAACATACAACACCTTCCGGGTGGTTGTCTCGACGAGGTATCTCGTCATTAGCAAAACTGATCAGAGATTGATGGACGAGATATCTCGTCATTAGACACAAACCGTAGTTTTGACGTGAATACTCGGGCCTGATGTGGGATTATGAATAAAGCAGACATAGGAAGTTTGAACGATTGTTTATTGTGTGAATACTCAACAATTAATTTACAGTTTGAACGATTAAAGCGCAGTTTGAAAACTATTGAAGAATAATTTTATTGATTACCGACCTGTGATTGAAGCGTAGTTCGGTATCTTTCGAATGACACCACTTATGCAGTCCTCACTCTAAGCAATTCAAAGTTATATTGGCTTTCTAAGCTCGTCTAGAACCGTATAATTTCGACATATTACGTACCCCTTCCTGCGCTCAGTGCGCACTAGGTCCGAAGTTCATGTCAGGTACGGACATCCTTTGTTTACACGACGCTATATTTAGATATATATGTGGATGATTCTTCTAGTTAACAGTTGTAACGCTTTTCATAACGCTCAAACTTTCATGCATGCCCTAGTACTGTTCCGATTTTAAAGACGTAATCACGTCAAAATTATGCTATGCCTACTTTACGTGTTCAAAAAAACATAACCTTCAGTTGTAATATTTCAAAAGAGTGACCGCAAGGAATTAAATTTCATTTGTTCATCTGATCCTTGACTCCAAATTTCCTAATAAGACCTTTAACAAAACCTCAAAGTAGTTCGCAATAGCTGAAAGTTAATGGATGAAGCGAGGGAGTGTTACTTGAACGCTGACGCTAGTAGGGAAAAGATGTGGAATCCGATATTGATATTACTCTAATGATCACGCTTCTGCAGGTGAGTGTTATTTAAGTTAAATCGAATCATTTTGATTCTGGTTGAGACATTTTGGCAACTGGTTAAGGATGTAATTCTTTCGTGGAGGTATTTCTTCGATTGGGTATATTGATCAATTACCTGTTAACTGGTAGGGATCGTGTTATCTTAAATATTGTTGTCTTAATGGTTTTTGTTGAAGATGTCATCTAATGTCAATCTCTGAGATTACACTTAAGAATGTCTAACATTTTACGAACATATATAGACGTGTTATATATGTATTCAGGGGAACTTTAGAATGCAACTCTTAATTTTAACTGCTATTTAAAAAATGCGCTTGGTGAATTCAGAATGAAGAAGTCGATGAAGTCAAAAGGGCTTAAGGTAAATAGAAATTTATAAAATTAAACAAGTATCTTCTTTGTTTTCATCTAATTTATTTTGCATGCGACAGACAGTATGAGCATGTAGCAAATAAACCAGCTGTATAAAAAAACTAACTTGATTATTCTTCCTGCGATGAAAATCTATAGACAATATAAGTTTGGCATATTGTCGCACATTTTAAGTTGAACGATTTTACATCAAGTTCAATAACTATATTTCTTGGTTTCTTAAGGTCTTCAAATTCTACAGTTGTGACCAAAATTTCCCGTCATTCATGCCGCTATTTCTCTCATAAAACTAAGGTAGGTAGGTAGTTAATTAATGTCACACTGGAGCATCACAACGGGCTATTTTCGAAGGTACGGGATCAATCCCAAAGGGAAAGATCGAGGACAACATCCATAATTTCGATCCACAGTCCCTCAATATTTAGGATTATAAGTCATAGATCACACTTGAGGAGTTATTTTTTCTAAATCTCAATTATCCAGATTGGATCTTGTTTCCACTGCAAGGACAACTCTTCGTAATTTTGAACCATGGTCAGATGACGAGGTCGACACCAGATCTGACATCCCATTCTCCAAACTTCCACACCACGCCAACGTGAGGACATTTGTGGCCAAGACGTATTTAACGTGCACCAGCCTCCACGTACATCTTTGATTGTAAAACTAGGACCCTGCTATGGTATATATCCTTGTAGAGTTTTAAGGGCTTCAAATTACACGTTTGCTGTATATTTATTCTTATTTTTTCAAGATTTAAGGCCAACAAATTTTTAAAATAGAACATTTTCGATCTGATTTATCTTGAAACGACGATTATTCTAAAACAAATTGTAATAACAAATTATTAAATGCTAAAAGAACCGCGTGTAGCATCTACGCTTAAGTTTCTTAATTGGTTAGAGAGTGGGGTGCCAGCTCAGGTGTTTACTCGTCATCTTTGACCGTGGTTCAAAATGACGATGTGTTGTCCTCGCACCTTTCCCTTCGGGACTTATCCCGGCCCGTTGTGTTGCTCCAGTGCGACGTCAATTCAACTACTACCACCTTAATTGTTTACATCTATTGGTGTCACTGCCGTTCCTCAATTTCTTACCTTACCTAAATCAACGTATAGTGAAAGCATCGATATGCAAACTTCATACCTCCGAATGAAAAGCGATTAATCGGAAATATAAAGCAACATTTCTTGGACTTTTTCCTGTTTTAATTCTCGTTTCCAAAAAAGTGCATTTCAAAAAAATTCAAATTTCAATCGACGAGATATCTCGTCTATCAAGATCTGACCAATTTGCTAATGACGTGATACCTCGTCATAAAGATGCTATTGCCGATTTTTTATGACAAGATCAAAATCTGGTCAGCTTCTTGTAATGACGAGATATCTCATCCATCAGGTCTTGTCAGTTTTGCTATTGACGAGACATATCGTCAAGACGACCATCAGGAGGGTTAATGGACGAGATATATCATCATTAGAAAACTAACCAGATCTTGATTTCGTCATAAAAAATCATCGGCAATATCTTGATGACGTGATGTATCGTTGTTAGCAAAATTGATCAGATGTTGACGGACGAGAACCTAGTCGAAACCATTTGGAGGGTTAACACAATTATTTCTTCAGTTCCATCACATATTCTAAAATAAAGGCATCCGAAGTACTTACCTTACTCGTAACCACAACGATTTCAACACAATCGTCTACAAAAAGACGCGTAGACGTTTTTAACAAAAAAATATCTCTTAAATTCTTTAGAACAATGATCATCTTCTGAAAGCGCCATTGTTATGCACTTTAACGAATATCATTACCGTGTGAGAGAGAGAGAAAGAAACGATTATTTAATCTCTCGACTACTGCATTTCATGTCTTCTTTATCTCAGTTCATAGCCTTTATTTCCCTTTACATAGCCATTTTAAAATTGAGTGAAACCGCTTGATAACAATGCTAACCTTCGCTTATGAAAAATTCCGTGCACGTACCAGACTATCAATTAGATTGTTTCGTCATAAAAGAAAAGCGTTCATCACATTACGAAATGGGACGAAATGCAAAGGTTACTTTCCATGCTAGAAATATGCTTGTTTTACTAAGCTTTTCGTTGATTCTGATATATGTTCTTAAAGTATAGATTCACTTTATCTACTAAAATGTAATTTGCCTATCTGTTAATGCTTAATTTTTTTGTAAAAACAACTTGAAAAGCTGGCTTTTTTCTGTTTGTTCATGCTGTTTTGCTGTAGCTTTTCGAATATGGGTGTTCTTTTAACCCAGTACCTGTACATCGTTAGTAGTTTTACTGTGATTTTTTTAAGGATTTTGTTTTTAAAAATAGGAATTTTGAAATTCTGTTTTCAAAGTTCTGAGGCACAACGTTTTATTGTTATATTTTCGCAACTATTTCTGTTCCAGGAGTGGCAACCGGAACAAGTAGAACATTATTAGAAGACTAATAATGTTGTACTCTAATTGTAAATGTTCAAAAAATTGTTTTGTCTATTAAATATGAAAATTGATTTTTACCATAAACAATTAACGACGATATACCAGTTTTCAGTGTTTTCCTAAAGCAATTGTAGGTAACTAACATCATCCAAGAAATCTAGGAGAATTGTTCTGTAAGATAGATCTAAGGAACTCAAAAATGTCTAAATTTACAAGATTTTTTAACAAATCTTTATCAACAAAATTCTAATTGACCATAGACTCCTTCATTTTTAGATACTAAAGTGTTTGAAACAGTATATTCTCCTACAGTGTCGTTTTTTTTACGAAAGTTTAAGAGAAGTTTTTGAAAAGAATATACTACTTTTTATTGTTATTCGAATTAAGATAACATAATCTTGGAATTCCTAAGGTAACAGAATAATCGACTTTATAACACACCCAACCAAAAAAACACTTTTGTGTGTTCAAAATTGTGTTTTAATTTTAAATAAATTAAATTGTTTTGTCGCATTTGATTTAATTTTTAATGAAAAACCGGTTCTATTCAATTCTCGTCGTTTTAAAACAAAGTTTATAAATTGTTGAGGTTTTATTCGAAAAATATTTGATGATCATTGGTTTGAAATATTTTTATTTTATCCTTTGGGCATACCTGTATATGGCGCTTCTTGAAAATTGTATAATTATATAATTGTATAATTAAATTCTTCACTTCTTTTTCTTTTTTTTTTATTTTATGAAGTAATAATAAAATTTTCAGAAGAGAAGGATTTTCAGTGTAAGCAAGCAAACCAGACGGAAAGTAAAGGTTTTACATTCCGCTATCCAAACTTTTTCTGTCTCCGTGGTTGCTCAGTTGACCGCGGATTAGCAACTAGGGGATGTGAGTTCGTTACTTAATCCAAATAAAGACCATCGTGTGCGTGGGAGCTGGTGCACGTTAAATCTGTCATGACCTCAAATGTCCTGATGTTGGCGCGGTGTGAAAGTTTGGAGAGTGGAGTGCCAGCTGAGGTGTTGACTTCGTCAGCTGACCGTGGTTCAAAATTACAAGGTGTTGTAATCCGATCTTTCCCTTGGGATTGATCCCGGACCATCGCCAATGGACCAATGTGTTGCTCCAGTGTGATGTAAATTCAACTACTTACATAGTGAATGATCTCCCATGATACATATCGAGGTTACCTTAAAATGTTCTTTATTGCTATTTTGGTAAAATTTGGCGTTTAATCTAATTGGTGTTGACTAATTCACTACCTCACTATCAATGAGGAATTCAGAATTTTTATAGGCGACGTGCTGAAATCGTATTCGAAAAACAAGACACGGGACGTCATGCTCAGAATACGTACAGGAAACACGTTTCAGCACAAAAACAACCTAACCTAAGCAAACCTAACGCCACCTACATTTAGCTTGACAGAAAATGCCTCAAATTGGTTTGTTATTAGTTGATAATAAAAACACATTTGCGATAGTTTGTAATTGAATGCAACTAAAATTTTTATTTTGATAGTTTTCTATACGAATTTATCTAACCGTACGATTTTCCATTTTTAATTCGTTTCCTCTTCTCTAATTTCAAAACCATTCTCTCTGCTTGATTTTACTTAGATCTTTCTCTTCGGGATGAATCCCGGACTGTCGCCAATAGCCCGGTGTGTTGCTAGAGTGTGACGTTAATTAACTACCTACCTGCTTTATTTTGCATAAAGCAATGTATAAAAAATACGTACATAAAAAGGCGTATCAAAAATTATTTCGATGACAGGCGGCAATATATTTCTTGAAATACCTAACAATAATTCCATAATTTGTAAAAATAACTTTATCGATAGTATAGTTAATACCATTTAATAGTTTCTTCTCTCGGTTTTCCTTGTAATTTTGTTTGTAATTTTCCTCGTTGTAAATGCATATTCTGTCTGAAACGCGCGTCTCATTTTCAGGCACAAAGGATGTTGGTTAACGAATGCCGCTTTAAGAGACAAAATGGGTTACATTCGAAAAAGTTTCTTTAATCAAGTTCTTCGGGGCCATTTTAAACAAAGGCACAACACGAAACCAGGTAATTTCTTTGTTATGGTTTACAAAATATTTTTCTTTTTTTACTAGATATTTGTTTTCACTTTCATTTTTTGAGTTTAAACCTTTTTTATTATGTTAGATTACTAAAATATGTTTCTGTTTCGGTTATTGAAAGTCTGAAACTCAAAATAAAATTTTATCAAACAGTAAAAAGCTGTCGGATCAAATTTTAAATTATTCAAAAAACAATTTTAGTTCTTTGGTAATTTTAATTGCATTAAGAAAATTCGTCCTAAATTCCCGCATGTGAACGGTTTTTGGAAGCTTCGGAACAGTAGCATTTTGACCGGTTAAATGAGCGGGGCTACTGGAATTGTTCACATCGATCAGTTCGTCCCTTCTGCACCCACCGATTCTATATTCGCATCTCTGTGGATGAAAAAAGTGGCTAGCGAGACTAAACTTTGATAATATACTATACTTATAAACATAGATTATTTTAGAATAAAAAGAAATAGGGAGTTGGACTGGTCATCTCCACTTATAGTAGCTACTAGCAGAATTACCCATTCTTAATCGGGTTGAATTGGTTAATGATAGATTGAAAAAGCGACCAGAATAATCACTTTTCTCATTCGTAAAAAATTCCAAATCGTGTAAGTAAAATAGTTTTTTAACACCTCTTCGATATTTTTACACTTTTCTGCAACTTACATTGGATACAAATCCTATACATGCATATCCATCCATGTAATACATTTCTCATACATTGCAACCCTACTGTATAACAAAACTAAAAAAGAACGAAAGAGCTAAACGAGAACGAAAACTAAACTAAAGAACGAACGAAGAAGAGTTAAAGGAAAGAACTAAGGTAAGTACTACAAAAGACGATATTAAGGGAGGTTAACCCTTTAAGTTCTTTTCCTGTAAAATTGCTCAACTCAATTCGGAAAACTGGAGAATCTACGGCGAATACTCTCGTATACTCTTAGTTTACCTAAAATACTTTTTAACTTGTGGTACTCTTGAGCCAGGTACGCGGCATTTTCGTGACCTTTAAGGTAAGGAGGACAAATTAATTTAATAAGATATACATCACTAAAATTTTTTAAAGCTAATATTTTTTCTTGAAAATTCCATTTTGTGACACGTGCAATAATGAAAGAATTTGTTTTAAAATTGAATGTTTTCAGTATAGACAAAGCAATGGTAACCTATTACTATTTTTTAAAAAATGGTAATAGGTTACTTGCAATTTTAATATTTTTTAAAACAAATTTTAACATATATAATAAGTTGCTTAAATATAGCTTCACCTCGTAAAATAAGCCATCTTGTCACTGTCACTATGACAAATAAATTTAAATAATATTTCAAAAGTCCTAGTTCGGATTTTTTTAACATTAACATTCTTTCAATAACGGCAAAATTCTATTTAAAATTTGTTTTAGTCTTATTTACATCTAACAACAGAAAACAGCGAAATAAAACTAAAGTTGTCGGGAAAAGAAGTTGTTTATTTATTTATTTATTTCTATGTAGAGTTGAAGTTTATGTGCTACAGCAGTGGGGATGGCTTTCCTTCTATTGTTCCAGAAAAGAAGTTGTTCGGAAGATATTAATTTGTGTTTATTTTTTTTCTTAATCTCGCAGTTGCCACAACTTACAACTAAAAATTGGACAAAATTTTAAAATGCAAAATTAATTTCGAACGAAAAATAACAGAAAATAATATCACTGCACTAGATTAACGAACAAGAGTTTCCGTTCGTTACAAAATATCGTCTGTCCCAAATATTCGGAAGTTGTTTATATTTCGCAAAGAAAATATAGGGCTCAAAATAAATAAAGTATCAGAGTTTAAATTCTGTAAAAATAATTTTTGAAAAAATAATTGCTTTTTCAGTAGCACTGGTAAAACAATCCAAGCAAACTTAATGCTCCATATATGTTCCAGCTTCTCCAAAACTACCAAATTATGGTTGATTTAAGAACAGTAACTCATATGTTTTAGCATGAAACTTTCCTAAATATGTAAACGAAGCAAATTCAAATAATGTATCCACTAAACTAAGATATGATTTATAAAATACTAGATCATTATCATAAAATGTAAGGAACAAAATTTTTGTGCTACGTGCACGAACACACAAAAAGAAACATAGAATGGGAAGACGGATAGATAGACTGGCGCATCTAAGTTCAGTCACTAATTGAATGCAAGTACTCGTAGTATGCAAAGTTTCATGAAAATATACCCAGCCGTTTGGACGTAGTATGGGCATACACATACATACAGGCAGACGCCAAACGTGCAAAACACCGATTTTGCATTAGAAGGGCCCAAAACGGATAAATAACTTGAAATGGGTCGAAAACATTCAGTGTACAAACAAACCACTCCATTTTTATTTATATAGATATCAGGAAAAATATCTCGCAAAATATTTGACAGCCTGTCTTTTTTTATCTCAGAACAAAGTCTTAATTTATAATAGTTTCGAAAATTAGCATTTACAAAAACAAAATTGAAACTTAATATTTTTTAATCTATCATCAGATATGAAAAAGAAATCAATCAAATTGAAGAATATTATAAAATAAACCAGGAAAAACATACATACCGGGAAATGAGTAGAAAGACTCGTTCATGAGGAAATAGGCATTAATCAATTGATAACATCAGAAAAGTTTTAAATTAATTTTTATCTTTTACTAGCTGAAGAAACTCGCGGATTTATAAAAGTTGAAGTTTTGCAGTAAAGTCTTTATTGTTAAATATTGAAAATATTAAGTTGGGACCAACTAGAGGCAATTGAAAAACTAGTTTCGTTTTATTGATCAGTAAACTGGGGGATGAATAAAATGAATTTAAATATCTGATTTTTGAAGTTTTTCCAAAGAACGATTTAAAACCAAACATCGCATACTTCATCGTTTACATAATCCAATGTGTTTGAATGATTGAACTAATATATAAAATATTTTGACTTTACCTGTTGCTACAGGTTAGGTAGAAAGATCTCTCAGTAGGATAAAACTTTCAAGTTACTCAATACAAGGACGGATTAAAGGGGGCGGAGGGGTAACCGGCGCCCCCCCCCCCGAGATTAAAAAAAATTGTTTATCAAGATATGATCAGAGATTTCATAGGTTTTATCAATCCTCGTGAGAGCCTGAAAAAACTCTGTGGAAACAAAATCTCAAAGTTGACGTCAAACACAATGAAAATGAAGATTTCTCTTTAGCTTCTGAAAGTGACAGTAATGAACACGATTCTTTTGAAGATGATAAACATGCCATTATGTGTGACAAAGATAAACCAGATAAAGACAATAAGATCCCCGAATGACTGGAGAAAAATTAGGTAAAACTGTGTTAAACACTATGAGAAGCCTTAATCTCGATCTTGGTAAATGCATCGGTGTTGCAACAGATGGATGCTCTGTGATGACTTCAGAGATTGTGGGAGTAGTCACTACAATAAAAAAGAGTGTAATAACGCCGAACAAGCCCCTTATTTGAATCGTTGTTTGAATTTGTCTATTTCTAAGTGTTCTGATGAGCAATCAGTGCGAAACTCAATTGGAATCATTAAAGAGGTTGTATCTTTAAAGTTTCACCGAAAAGAACTGTACTCATTAAGCAAAAAGGCAGTCAGCTTGTTTCCATGTGTGAAACAAGATGGGTAGAAAGGCATCTGTCTGTAGCGTCTTTTCTAAAAAACATTGAAAAGATCGTGACGTGCCTTGAGCAAATTTCACAATGGTCACATTTTTCAAGTGACAACTCTAGCGTAACAGCTAGGACCCTCTTATGTGCAATCACTAAAGGATAATTCATCTTAACTCTCGCGTGCCTTGCTGATGTACTTAGCCAAACATTGCCTCTCAGTAGGTTTTCAAAAAGAGACTTGAAGTTACCAAAGCAACTGAGGTCTTGACCGATACTTTCTCAGTCTTAAAAAAAGCGAGGAAAAGCTGATGCAGAATTCAGTCAACTGTATGATCAAGCCAAAAAAGTGGCAGAAACTGTAGGAAGCACTATTCAAACACCCAGGATCACATCTAGATACGTTAACAGACCTAACACTGCTCTATCAAGCACAGAAAGTTACTTTAGGGTGAATGTCTTTATCCCTATGCTTGACTCAATAAACAGTGATTTTGAAAACAGGTTCTCAAAAGTTCTCAATCTCTACAAGCTCAACTCACTTCTACCAAAAGTCTGCTCATCTTCATCAACGTCTATGGAGTCGGTGATTAGAGATGCAGAAACACTGACTAAAAAGTACTACAGAGTAATTGGAGTTGGAGAGGATGAAAGTGACTACATTTCTAATCAGAAGACAGAACAAGCTGTGGCAAAGTGGAAAAGGGAAGATGCAAACAAAAACCCTTTACCAGGCTATGCAGTTGAGTGTTTGCAATTTTGCATCCCAGAAAATTTCCCCTCAATTAGATCTTTAATGTTGATTCTTTCTTCCCTTCCTGTGTCAACTGCAACAGCGGAAAGATCTTTCTCTACACTAAAACTGGTCAAAACTTGGTTGAGAAACCGTTGTGAGCAAAACCGCTTAACTAGACTTGCTTTGCTATATGTTCATAGAAACATCCTTATTGACAAAGAGAAAATTATAGACATATTGAAAAGGGGGAAAGAAGAGAAAAACAAGTTTTCTTAAGTACAGGTAGTTTAAAACCAGTTGTTCTTTTGTGATGTCAAAAAGTTTAAGTATTAGAACTCAACATTCATACACTTAGGTCACTCTTTTAATTTTATATCAAAACTGTAAAAAGTGCAAACCGCCTGCGAATATACATGAAGCAGGCCAAATATGTAATGTACGAGAGAGAGAGAGAGAGAGAGAGAGAGAGAGAGAGAGAGAGTATAGTGCTAATATGTACAATATAAACTCAATATTTTTTCCATACAGAATTTTTATTTCAAAACATTAATTACTCAGAATATAAAAAACACAATATTACATTCAAAACTAGTTTTATGCACCTTAAATAAGTTTTTGAGTTTCCGTAACGGTGTAACATTCTTACTGTTTACATTGTACTTTTTTGGAGATAATGACTAATGAGGCATTAGTCTAAAATACATTCTTGTAATAATACAATTAATATGGATATAGTTTTTATTCATACAACTTTTGTTTTAAAATGAGTGTCATTGTAAATTGTATTGAAAAAAATAAAAGAATTTGTAAAGAATATTTAAATTTCTATTTATTACTTTCCTAATGTTATTTTTAAAATAAAAATATGTACATTTAGGAATTGAAAGCTAACAAAACGTAACTTTCAACAATCTATAAAATACTATTTTAAAAGTATTTTTATGCTAATTTCAATGTTTTATCTTTTAATCTGCTTAGCAGTTCTATGTTAACAAAAGGCTTATAGAATTTGTGGTTTTTGTGTTAACAGTTATGTAAATGGAACCAGTTTTGCAAAGGTTTTAAAAGCTACGCATTTCAAGAAATTTAAAGTGATTATTTGTCTAAAATAAAGTACATTTTTACACTAATTGTATACCAGTTTTAAGTCTTAAAACAGATTAAAAATGCTAGTTTTTGAAGGTAATTTTTCAAAATTTTCAGGGGAGGACCCCCTGTTTCTCGAGGGGGGGGTGTACCATACCCCAGCCCCCTGGTTTGTTGCATCTTCCAACCAACCGCCCCCATCCACAAAATTGCATTAATACGTCGCTGACTCACAATGTGGGGAAAGTGATGTATTTCTTTAGACCTTTGTGGTATATAAAAAGATGTAATATATAACAATTTGACCAATATTGGAAACTTTTAAAAACAGTTAATGTTCAATTTAAAAAATGTTTTTGTTGTACACGTATTCTATACTTAATAATTTGATTGGTTATATATCTTAAATATTTATGTAGAATTTTTTATTTGATAATTAAATTTGTATAAATTAATAATGTATTCAGTAATTTTATAAATTAATGTGTTTGTTTATCATTCGAACATACCTAGTATATATGCAACGATGCACTTTTAACTGATCATATCTGAATCAGATGATGTGTTTTGGAGCCCATGGCCCCGAAGAGCCTTAATCTCTGGCATTGAACTCGAAGCTTGACAATTTGGACCTGCCTTGATAGTTAAACTATTGAAAATTAGAGGATAATTGAATAATAGTTTAAATAATCTGACTTAAAATGTTGCTGTTTACAGCATCAAGAATTAAAAAAGCAAGAAATAATTTATCATAAAAATTAAGAATTTAATTTATTAACAAATTTAGAGTGGGATTTCAGCTACCCAGAAGGGTTCTTCGTGGTCTATTTTTATTTTGTGGAAGGGTTAGATCCTGGATTTCAATTTATTGAACAGCTACATTGTTATTGTTTTCAATTTGGTTCAAGACTTTTTTGCGATTATTTTTTAATGAAGTTTTTAATGGTTGAGATTTTAAGGGATTTTAGAATATCACTATTGCTCTAAAACCATCTGGATTTAGTTATTTACCTAATGAAAAGATTTTGCAGCTGTTCAATTTTTTTATGTTTGGTTCGTTAGTACCCTCCCCACTCCAAATTGGGCAAGCATGTTATGATTGGTCTTAGGAAATATAAATAGATGAGTTTTTGTTGTCAATCAGATCAAGAACTTGACATTTTATACAAAATAGATATGCGCAGAAATATACGCCCGTGTGCATTTAGATGCGATGTTCTGGTTCGCATGATATTCTGGTACACCAGAGAGAGCGAACAATGTAATATGAAAATGAAAAAGCAGCAATAAGAATAAACATTCTTATACTTAACACTAAAGTAGAAGAAAAAAATAGTTACATATGATATTTTAAAAGATAATGACCCATCTGCCATTGCCCCAAAACATTTTTTGCACAGACTCAATGACTTAGTGTAATTTTTTTATATTTTTTTGCACTGGGATAAGAGAAAGATGATTATTTTTTGTACTTGTGTGTAGATCGTTGTTTTCCCGTCAAAATATAAATTTTTATACAAAAGTGGGAAGTTCCTTTTATTCTTCACTAAACAACTACGCCTGCATGTATAATAAAATCTCCAATTAAGAATGGGGTGCCTTTTAAAATATTTACACCTGTCTTTATGGCTAGTGCCTCAGTATATTTGAAATCAATTGCCGAAGCTCGAAAAGCAAAGTCAATTAGCTGAACCACCTTTCAAACGCTGACGTGGAAGAAATGTTGCCATTTTAAGAAGCTGTGACAAGATTCATTGTTTAAAAACAGCCTACTTAAAAAACTTTTTGAGCTTAAAGATCAAGCCAGAGAACTGTTGTATTGGATAAGAAGTTCGAAAAAATTTGTCTTTATTTATGAAATGAAACAGACACGTGAAATGGATCAGAGAACACAATAACAGTCTATAGGAGATGGGGAATTCACCAGTTAAAACGGTCCGTAAACTTAATATGACTCAAGAAACCATTATGACAAAAAAAGTATAGGAATTTGTGTCAATGCAAAAGTAAATTTATCGCTATTTTGTGCTAGGTAAACCAATGAAATTGATTATTCACCTGAATGATAGATATAAAGATTTTCATTGCTTAATAGATGAAAATAAAGTACTTTTATGTGCCTCAACTGATGATATTCGAATTGAGTCTCAGCTTCGACAAAGGTTCAATGAAATGACTATAGCTATTATGGGAACACATAACTATTATTGTTACACTCAGATAGCCAATTGTACATCACTCAAGAATCCTTGTTTCATATTTACCAGTCACTAGTGAAAGATTTTAATCCAAATTGTAGTTTCAGCAAATGCTACAAAATTGAACAAGAGACCTTCACATTAGATTCAAAGTGAATTTGAAAAGGAATCAAGTAAAAATTGTTGCAATGTTCATGATGCAGGAGTTTAAATGAGTAAGTTTTTTTAAAAGTAAATTGATGTTCTGCTTTTCAATTATGCGTTGGCCACTACAGTACTTATTCTTAGGTGCTACCGATATTTTTACTGTTGTTTTGGGACTCAAAAGGAAATCTTCATTTCTTACAATAGATATATTACATATAGATATACACAGTGCGTCAAATAAGTTTTAAGACTCGTCCCAGAGCGCTCGTTGTAATGGCGCTGTGAGTGTAAATGCGCATGCGTCATAACGTCCATCGTCTACTGGCACATTGCCAACAAGTTGTGCGCATTTCGATAAATAGCTGAGAGAAGGCGAGCGTTCATTGCAGAAGTGAATTTTTTTCATGTTGATTTTTTTAAGATGGAGCAAAGAGCTGTAATTAAATTTAACGCAAAACTTGGTAAAAGTGCTTCGGAAACATACCAACCCATGAAACAAGTTTACGGTGACTGTTGTTTAAGTAGATCAAATGTTTTTGTGTGGCACAAACGTTTTTTGGACGGAAGAGATACGGTAGAAGATGATCAGCGTAGTGGAAGACCAATTTCATCTAGGACACCTAAAATTATTGAAAAAGTACGAAATTTCGTAACAAACGATCGCTGTGCGTCACTGAGAATGATGGAAGACTCTTTAAACATCGACAAAGAAACAATTCGAACCATCCTGCATGAAGATTTGGGCAAAACAAAAGTGTGTGCTAAATTTGTTCCACACACTTTAATCCCTGAACAAAAAGCAATGAGAAGTGCACATTGCAGACATCATTTCAGCCGCTGAAAACGATCCAAACTTCTTGAAGTCCACCGTATTCACCTGATTTAGCACCCTGTGACTACTCCTTATTCCCAAAACTTAAAATGAAGTTAAAAGGGTGTTATTTTGAGGGTATTTCGACCATACAAGAAGCTTCGACGCGTGCTTTGCAGGCCATTCCACAAAGTGATTTACAACAGGCGTTCGATTCATTAATAAATCGCTGTAAAAAGTGCATTAAAGCCGGAGGGTCCTATTTTGAATAAAAAACCAAAACAGGTATTAATTTCTTGTTTCCATTTCTTTTTACAGACCCAGTCTTAAAACTTATTTGACGCACTGTGTATATGCCAATTTAGAGCGGAAAAGCTTCATTTTGTAATTTTCCATTGCTATTTTAAAACTGGAGGAAATAAGAGGTGACTTCCAAACTTCAGCAATTACTTTATCATACCTAGAACTGTAACTGGCATGATTTTCAACGATGGCGTAAAATTCTTTTAGCCCATAGAAATGTTTTAATTTTGTCAAAATTGACAATTTTTCATTTTTCGTAACTCATTTTTGGATTAAACATGATATTTAAAATTGTTATTTCCAAACAGATAAAAAGAAATATTTTCAGATTCCAAAAATACAGAATATTTTTGTCTACGTTAAGTAGTGTTTAAGAAGCAGATCTTCAAACATGATAAAGCAATTTCACAACTGCTCTTCAGTTGTAATGCTAAATGCCTGACACTTTAATTTATATTAAGTAGTATTACTAGATTTAATTTTGAACCAAAATAATTTGGATATCGTTATTTATGTGTAAACTAAACCTTTGAACCAAATTTTATGAAAATCCGTCGCCATATGGCCACAGGTTTTTTATCATTTTTGTTCATTTCATATTGACTCAACTATAAGAGGAAGGTAACCAGACCAGACAGAATGCAAAGATTTTACTTCCGCTATCAAAATGCTTTGCTATGATATATTTCGGGTTACTTTAATATGTAGTTCATATCCATTTTGGAAACGTTTGGAGTTTAAATTGGAGTTGTGACCTATCATATTTCAATTCGGAATTTATTCTTAGGAATTTTTATTGGCGAAGTGCTGAAATTGCATTATAAACAGCCAACTGAAGTCACATTCAGAATAAGTACATGAAACACATTACGCCTCAGAAACAATACCGCCACTTACATTTAGCAATCAAATGATTGATGTTGATGATCATGTTGCATTGATAAATGTAATTGATTGATGATTGCAATGTTCCCCCTACTCCAAACTGGAACTATATCGCCCTAAATTTTAAATTCAATCAAAATCTTTCGTTACGTACGTAAACTCGTTTGAAAAATGAACAATGCATTTCAGCTTCTCATTGTTTGTGTCTCATCAAAAATTTTCTATTCCATTGTTGCATATATTTCACCTGAAATCGTAAAGAATGCTGATCTCATGTTCACTTACAGTATGAAATATTTATGTATATTCAGCTTTCAAAGAAACAAATGTCTTTTAGATCTGTGAAATAAGCAGATATTCCAGAGAACTTGTTTTTTTCCTGGATTTTAGAAAGTGCAAGCAGTCTGACGCTGATTGTATGACATTGAAATGCAAGTCAGTGTCGCAATATTGTCAAAGAATGACATTGCAATATTGGAGCAGTTTATATCTTTGTCAATATCTATTTTCTTTTACCTACATTTCACAAGTCTCGTTTAAATCGAAAACGTATGAAATCGGCACAACAGTACTTTTAAACGTAAAATGATAAATTACAATATAAAATGCGGTACTATATATATATCTCTTTGTTTTTCAGACTGCTTCCTAGGAAACGAAAAGGATTGGATGAAGTAAGCTTAATCTATGAACATCACTAATAGGTGGTTTACGGAGTAGAATTTGTGAAAGCGTTCTCTTAGTATATGCTTATAATACGTGATGGCTGAAAAAGATTCACAACGTATGAGCAAGAATCGGATACTTAAAAATGTTTTCCTTCTAAGTGCAGCACATTTCCTAAATTACCAGGCATCCCAAACTCTCTCAAATCTGCAGAGTACTTTAAACTCTGAGGATGGAATTGGGCTCAAGTCACTGTCTGTCCTATACGGTATGGCCCTGGTAAGCATTCTCTTTCTATCGGAGATCTTAATCAAGAGCTGTGGATGCAAAAAAATGATGATTTTCATGTTCGTGTTACAGTTGCCATTTTGTGCTTCCAATTTGTACCCTAGATGGGAAACCATGATACCTTCAGCTGCATTGGCTGGATTAACCCTTGGGTTAGTTCTCATGGCTGTATCGTTGTACATCAATGAAATGAGCGTCCGCTACCATTCAATGCAAGATTCCGAGTCACTGGAGAGCATCATGGCTATGTTCTATGGTATTTTCACATTCTTTGCGGAGAACTCTTTCATTTGGGGCAATCTAATGTCCTATTATACACTTCGACCGGACATTGCGCCCCCTATGTCAAACCACACCAACGTGACTTGCGGCATCGACTTCAATTTGAATGATGGAGGTGACAACGACAATCTTCAACAGCCCTCAGATGAAAAACGTTACTTGCTGGTTGGCGTTTGTCTTTCGTCAGCGGTATTGCCCATTATTTTAGTGGTAGCTTTCCTGGATGAATTGGATTTGAGCACAGATGTGAAAGAGGATTCCAAAAAATGGAAATCCTTCTTGATGTCGCTTTCATCTGCTCTTAGGCAACTTTTCATGCTTGATCAGCTGCTGCTGGTGCCTTTGTCAATATTCTTCGGTATGGAGAGCGCCTTCTTCACAGCTGATATCACACAGGTAGGCTTGGCCTCTTCTATCCTACGTCATAGCTTATGCCCTGGCATTCTGTTCACAGTTTACCTATTTCAGTAAAACCTCGGATATCTGACATTGACTCGAACGGTCGATGCCTGATTTCTGAAAATTCCAAATTTTTGAAGCCATGCAAAAATTGCTTAAGGGGCGTCATGTAAAGCATGCACTCCCATGTAACAAATTACTTTAAAGGAAATTTGCACGTCTATCCCCTATGAATATATATAAACAAATAAAAGCGCCTGAAAGAGAAACTAAATATTTATTAACATTTTACGAATTTCTAAAATAACGCAATGATACAAAAGAAAAGCCACTGACATACATTTAACTCTTCAAGTGGTTTAGACGAGATATCTCGTCCATTAAATTCCTATCAATTTCCCTAATGACGAGATATCTCGTCCATCAAGATCTGGTCAATTTTACTAATGACGAGACACTTCGTCGATAAAAGTAAGAAAAATAAACTGTCTCTTGCCCAGAACCGGTAACGATTTCAAACAGATTTTCGTAAGCTGGCAACTAGAGGGCAGTTTTCGACACGAAGATAAACTACCAGGAGGGTTGAAATAATTTATTTAGCACATTTATGATAGTTTATTGGTCAACGCCAATTAGATTAAATGCAATACGCCGATACACTACATTTTAAGGTAACCCTGATATGTATTATATGATGCGAGAACATTTGGGAAACGGGAGAAGTAAAATCTCTCCGTCTTTCGTCTGGTTCGTATGTTTTTTGTTTGCACTGAAAGTACCTCTTTTAACGCTCAGTAAAATTAAAACTGCAGCACATACGTAGAACCACTTTTTAATCTGTCTGAAAATTTGCATACACGAAAGTCTAGAGCCATGCAAATGAAAAGTTAATAACAATCTCTTCGAAGCTGCTGTTGATACTTCAAAAATAGTGCGGCCCATGTGTAAAGCTCATCAAGTCTAAATCATTTGGTTTTCTAAAAGAACACCCTTCATCAAAACCGAACTCACAAAATAAGAAGGTCCAGTTTTCTTTCTTCCGTTTCCTAAATGCCGTCAAGTTATATATAGTGGTTATCAAAATAATGGAAACACCTGTGAATAAAAGTGACATTTAAGAATGCGCTTCGCAAGCATTAAAATATAATCCTAGCTACCAGTTTTTTTAATATAAAAAGTACTATATATCATGGTAGTATGAGGTAGCTTTAGTGAAGTTGTATACGTCGTGGATTTTTGTCAAAAGCGTAAAATGTCAGACCTCAGACTTTCAAAGAGGCCAAATTGTAGGAGCCCGACTAGTTGGAGCAACTGTGACCAAAACATCCCAGCTTTTAGGCGTTTCTAGAGGTACGGTGTCTAAAGTCATGACAGCGTACACACAGCGCGGCAAGACAAGCTCGGCAAAGCAAAATAGTGGACGGAAGGAGAAGCTGAGTGAAAGAGACCGACGGGTATTGAAGCGAATTGTAATGTCTAAAAAGAAAACAACTGCAACCAAAGTGACCGCAGAGCTCAATCAGCAAATTACAGTTAGGAGGCACCTTCATAAACAGAACATTTACGGCAGAGTAGCAATTCCCAAGCCACTTGTCACAGATGTTAATGCCAAACGTCGTCTACAATGGTGCCACAACCACAAAACCTGGTCGATTGATAAGTGGAAGACAGTTATATGGTCAGACGAATCATCTTTCACACTTTTCCCCACAACAGGACGGGTGCACGTTTGGAGGACACCTGCACAAGAGTATGATCGTGATTGTCTCCTTCCAACTGTCAAGCATGGAGGTGAATCTGTCATGGTATGGGCAGCCATGTCGTGGTTTTCTGCTGGCCCAATCGTAACCTTGAAAGGAAGGATCACTGGGGAGAAGTATTAGCTGACCAGGTCCATCCTATGATGCAAACTTTGTTTCCTGTAGGAGATGGAATTTTCCAGGATGATAATACTCCTATCCATGCAGCGGGACTGGTCCAATCATGGTTTGATGAACACGAGGATGAACTGAAACATCTACCTTGGCCAGCACAGTCCCCCGACATCAATATAATCGAACCGTTATGGTCTATTTTAGAGCGTTCAATCCGGAATCGATATCCTCCACCGGCATCTCTCCCGGAACTTTTACAATACCTCCATGAAGAATGTTCAAAAACCTGTTCCAAAATATCACCAGTTCTAGGCAAGGAGCAATTTGTTTTTCTTACTTGGATCTTCATTCCCATTGCAGTAATAGGGCAGTTTTGCATCGACGAAGTATCTCGTCATTACCAAATTGACCAGGTATTAGACGAGATATTTCGTCGAAACCACTTGGATTGTTAATGACTTTGCTCACTGTTGTCAGACAATTGGAGTATTCAGACATTTTACCAGTGTGATTTCCTGAACTACGATTTTCTTTGATATAACTAGTTTCAGCTTTTAATTTTCATGTATTTTTTATTCTAAAATAATTTCGGTAAGGATTCAAGCTCGGTGTGCTCTCTCCCAGAAAGTATCCCTGCCCCTGGTGAATGCTTTTCGAGTCTTCTAATGTAAATTAAGAAAAATATGTAGATTCGTAAAAGTAGTTTATTACAATCACAAGTCGGCAATAGCTCGTTGTGTTGCTCCAGTGCACGTTTAATTCAACTATCTACCTACGACCGCAAAAAGAATTTCAAAGAACGAATAAGTATAAAATTAATATCGGAAAAATTATTGCTTGACATGTTTATTTAAATTTGGAGACATGCTGCCGCGCGCGCACCTGTCTTTCCGTCTCATTTTTTCTGACTACGTTCAAGGTCACGCTAAGCACACCCACTGAGAACGTCCCTGTTGATATAAGGCAAAATCTTATGAATTGTTTTGTTGACGTTTTATGTAATCGAGCAACGACTTTGAAATAAACTATTTTAAGAATTATTTCGCACGACTTGGAAATAAACTATTTTTAGAAAAACCTGTTCCTGAAAGACAATTTAGCTGTTCCTAATGTTGTTTCTTAAGAGTCAATTAACGCACACTAGTTTAGTCGGAGCCGGAACCCGGATATTGACTTGTCAGCTATTTAACTGCCTAGTTCGACAAGTCCCTTCTGCTCCCAGAGCATATCTATCGGTCATTGAGCGGCCCCAATAAGAAAGAGGAGGTGAAAGTAAAAATTGTAAGAAAAATTTAGTATTTAAAGAGAGAATTTACTTTAAATGTAGTGAAAAAAAGGTTCTATAGTGTCTGTTACCTTAGCTATTGGTGATCAAAATTCGGAGAGATGTTATTTAATGGGGTAATTAATTTAAGGAATATTGGTCATAAATCTCAGCGTCTAAATGAGGGGTAGAATTACATGAGCATCGGCCTTTGCACAACTTACTATTGATCCCACTGCATCGTCAACTTCGCTTGCATTGCTGTCGTCCACGAGTGACTTGGGATGAAGAATGAAATCAAATCTGGTAATGACGAATACCGATTCAATGTCCTATGAATTGGTGGTATTTAATACTTCGTCGATATGTTTATAACATTTTGTAATCTGAAGCAATCTCCTTCTTAACTAATGTGGGCAACGACTGATTTCAGTACTGTAGGTAGGTAGTCAATTAACGTCACACTGGAGCAACACAACGGGCCATTGGCGACGGTTCGGGATCAATCCCTAAGGAAAAGATCCAAGGACAACGCCCCGTAATTTGAAACATGGTCAAATGACGAGGACACCTGAGCTGTATCTAGAAAAAAGTAACTTTTTATTTTGAAGATCTTCACCTGAGAACAACACCCACTCTTAAAACTTGCACACCACGCCAACATGAGCAGCAAACATTGCACGAAAGTATCTACGATGTACCAACATGCTAGAATGAAATTCCCAATCCCTAGATTTATACCCTATCGAAAATATCTGGTACCTCCATGAGAAGCTGTCTACAGACTCAAACACAACTATCTCATACAACACAAATCCTACACGACACTGTCAGATTCAATGACGAGATGGATAGCGAACCGCATCGCCATCTACCATTCTGAACCAATATGGCCATCTTTAAGCAATTTTGTGCACCATCGATTTATTTAGTTATGTAAATATTACATCTTATCGACTACCTAACTTGTTTTGTCCATAAGTTTTCAATCGAATAACTTGGTGTTGCGGATTCATTTCGACTGAGCGTATACTACTCTATTGAAAGTTAGTTATTGCAGTGATAGGTTAGATGCTACCTTTAGTTGACTGATTGCCAACTGCTAGAGATTGCGAGATGTTTCAAGGAGATGCATACGTAGTTGTGCAAGGAACGATTGCAATCGTGCCAGTCCTGTTGTTGCCTTCTGCAATATAGTGAAAGTTTTCAGCATTTTGAAATGCGGCTAAGCGGTTACCAAAAGTGAAGCCGAGATAGTAGTTGTAGTGTACGTTATCATAGGGCTTCACAGTTATGAAAGGGGCTTGTATCGCAATAGTAATGCCTGTTCATCGTCAGCCATTTATCAAAGTACATTTCCCGAATGTGGCAAGAGTTATACGACTTGGTTTGAAGAGAGTTTATAATAGTAGTAATTAGTAATAGGCCAAAGTAGAAAGGGAAAAAACAAAGGAACTTAAATCTACCAACAAGTGCTTCGTGACGTAGGTCTTTTGCACTGCTCTACTACATTTAAAGTTAATTATTCTAGTGGCGGTATGTTTACCACAAAGTATACGCTTTGATACATGATTAGGACGATTGGACAGCAACATGGCTAATACTTAATCCTTCGCCATTTTTTTGCTCTAATTTCATACTTGTGTTTTATTGGATAGCTGTTTATTTTTATGGTACGTATGGTATGCAGACGTAAATCTAATTGCCATTAACTTAAGTGCCTTTACTGTTGAAGCTTTAGGTAGTGCATCTGCGAGCTTAAACTTTTTCCTTTTTCAGGCATACATCGCCTGCTCCTGGGGTATGTACCACATAGGCTTCGTAACTGTGTGCTACGGTGTGTGCGGAGCCATCATGGGCCTTTGTGTAGGAACTATAGTGAAATACACATCTCAGATGTTTGTTATTATTCTGGCGGCATCCCTCAACATTTCGTTAATGATCATTCTCTGCCTTTGGAATCCTTCACCGGATTTTGTACCTGCTTACTTCTTAGTAGCTGGTGTCTGGGGAGCTTCTGATGCGATATGGTGGTCCCAACTGGCAGGTAAGACTTCGTGCATCATTGAAATTGTAAACTTTTTATCGCGAAACCAGGCATTCAACTTTTTTTGAATCACTACTAAACAGTAACCAATCAATATATTGCGCTTCTAGAGGAGACGAAAAAATCCTGGTATACCGAGGGCCTAGAAAAAAGCACGTTATACATTCTATTGCGCAATTTTTTTATTTAAAATTATGCAAACCTACAATAGGATAGAATATTTTTGTTTTTGCGGTTATGACATGCGATTTTTCTGCCTTCCTTTTGGGATCTGACCGATGAAGAACCTCGCAAACTTAACTGGATGATGTCTGTATATGCAAGTGGCGTAGCGTCAACGGAAGTCAAGAAGCTCAGAATCCCCTAATAAAAATAAAGTTAAAATTTGGTGACAAAAAATAAAATCCTAGCGTTAACGGAAGCCATGAAGCTCAGAATCCCCTAATAAAAATAAAATTAGGTGACAGAAAAATAAAATCCTTAAAACCTTACGCTAAAGCTATTTTTAAGGTAAATCTTTTTTGGTATCAGTTTCTAATTTAAAGCCTTTGATTTTCATTGCTGAAATCCAACCAAGAGATTGTTGATGTCGGATCCTTTCAGCCAAATGGTTTCTTACTATGATTAAATTATTGTTTAATGATGTTTATCATGCGCAATGGGTACCTTTAGCACACTCTTCTCCACTACCCCATGCTTCTTATTGAGGTTCAGTCATGAAAAAAGCGCAATTGGCCCTTGCGCATGGTCTATCCTCATTTTCCAGCCTGTGTAAAAGACTGCCATCAAGCTCTGAGACAGTGTTTGGATCATCCATACAGTTGCCAAGGTTGAGCGCAATTGCACCTTTTGGACTCCTCTTTTAACTCTGAGGCACATGATTTTAAAGAAAAAAACAAGTTGCACAGAATTGTTTATTCACTTATTCAGCTTCAAAATTACGAGTACCAAGCGCTCAAAGTTGGCGCAAAGGCAGTACAGAACACTATACTACGAGGGGTGTTCAAATGAAAAGGTACGAAACGACACTGTGGGTATAATTGAAGTCTTTATTCAAAAGTAATCACCAGAGGCCTGAGCACAACTATCCCACTGTTTTACGAGCCGAAGGATTCCCTGTTCCCAGAATTCCTGTGGCTGTGACAAGAGCCAGTCCTTCACTGTGTCCTTCAGTTCGTCGTCCGAGTTGAAGCGCTTCCCTTTGAGATGTTTTTTAGCGGACAAAACAGATGGAAGTAGCAGGGCGATATATCCGGGCTGCAAGCGGACGCTCAAGCTGCTCCCTCTTGAACTTGGCCAGTACACTTTGTGTGACCCTGGAGACGTGTGGACGCGCGTTATCGTGGAGCAGAATCACTCCCTCCGTGAGCAGCCCAGGCCGTTTGCTCTTGATGAACTTGCGTAGGCTACGGAGTGTCTCACTTACCGGTTTAACACCTTCCGCAATCAGAAATCTGATAACACCTCGCTGCTCCTCAATCGTCGAACTTTGCAATGTGAACGCCATGATGTCCTCACACGCACTGCCGCGTCAATTGGACGGAACATACAACTGCCTGCTTCTCTCCTGCGTCATGTGCGGGCACCCGCACATGCGCACAACCACGCCGGTACTCGTACATTCGCGTCCCTAGATGTCTCACTACGTTATCCCAAAGCGGCATATTCAAATTTCAACCGGTTTGGTTGTTACGACGTTTCGTACCTTTTCATTTGAACACCCTCATATATATATATATATATATATATATATATATATATATATATATATATATATATATATATATATATATATATATATATATATATATATATATATATATATATATATACATATATGCACAAATAAATATTACAGACAACACACATTTAATTCTTAAAAGTTAACCAACAATCTCGTAATTAGCAAAATCAGTCTGATCTTGATGGACAAAATATCTCGTTGAAACCTCTTTAAGAGTTAATTACATCTGTGAAAGGTATTTTTTGGCAAGCTAAATATAGGTGGCTTTAGAATTTGTATTTGCAAGCAAAACAAGCAAAACCGAACTTGTAATTTTACAAGGCTTCGGTCGCCCTGGTATCAAAAGTGTTGATGTTTATACAAAGCATCTTTCCTGAAACACATTACAGATGGAAAATTGAATTTTTCAGGGCAATAAATATATTCTTAAGAATATTACTAAGGCAAGCATACACACATATTGTTCGTGAATTTTTTTGACAAGTTTTATGTAGACAGAAAGAGTTGTTTCAAAGAACAATATTTTTGTCAAAGATTTCCCAAGATATGAATACAAAAGATTTTCTACAGAAATATAACAGGCTAAATATAGTTGACCGTAGTTTCTGCGGTGATACGTGTTTCCTGTTGGTATTCTGAACGTGACGTTAATTGGCTTGTTTTTCGAATACGATTTGCTGCACTTCGCCAATAAAAATTCCAAAGCATGAATTCCTAATTGATATATGTTAGTTGATTGGTCAACACCAATTAGATTAAACGCCTGACATTGCAAAATGGCGATAAACTTCACAAATGGTTACGCAAAAGGGCGTTAAACTACTATATGCAAAAAGGAGCAATTAAATTTTTCTTGGGTGTTTAAGAGATATGTTTGCAGATTTTTCTTGAAAAACAGTGCCAAAGGTTTTACGCTTCTAGTAACCATTGATTCTGATTTTTTTTATTTTATTGTTGCCACGAATTTTATTTTATTGCGCCCAAACTACGAAATTGGTGTTTCGAATTGGTGGTGATGAAAAATTTTCTCCCTACATAAACAAAAATATTTTTCCGTTCGGAAGTATTTTCTGAGATTTGTTGAAAAGTTGACATGTATGCATGTAGAAATATTATATTTAAATACACTAAGAATAATTAAATTAACTACATTTATTAAGAAATATGAGAATATTAAGAATTTTGTTCTCTAAACTCACATAACCATCTCGATTTTCGGCATATCGCAAAGTTTCTGATGTGACAAAAAGATAAAAGGCGAATTTTAGATACAAGATTTGAACATTTGCTTCACTTGATCTAGGTTGTCATAATAGACATTTAGTGAAACCTTTCCAAATTGTAGGGTTGATTTGAATATTTCGAAAGACAAATGGATGCTTCAATGATGATCAGTGCACTTAAATTGACTCACATTTAAGTAGTTTAACTTTTTCTTCAATGTAAAAAATACCGAGCTTTTAAAAGGAAATTTACATATGGTCTCTTACTTTCCTTTCAGCTGTTTATGGTTTGATGTTTCCCAAAAACAGAGAAGCTGCTTTCTCCAATCTGTACTTTTGGATGTTTCTGGGCTTCACTCTGAGCTACTCTTATTCAAGTTATCTCTCAATGAGAGTAAAAATTGCCATTCTCTTCAGCTTCCTCGTTACCGGGATGACAGGATACTTGGTTGGACAGATCAAGATAAAATGGGCAGCCAAAGGGATATATACTTTCGACTCGAATAATAAAACTTTACCATCTGAAGTCATTAATAATTTATAAATATATCATGACAAGGGATAGGGAAAGAAAGAACAACCTGTCCTTTTTCACCTGTTCTTCAAAAAGAACGGGAACAGCCTGTTCCCACTTTTCAGGAAACCCTGTTCTCCGTTCTTTTTGTAAAAAGAAACATTGCAGTTTTTTTCTACTTCGATTTTAAACGGGTGAGAATTTTGCAAAGAAAGTAGTTTCTCTTTTCTCGAATTTTCTATTCGCTAAAAATTTTCGTATATTCTAAATTAATCTAAGTCCGAAACACAGCTGTTCATCCTACAGTTCGTGACTCACTGTTTCCTGTTGATTCATTCACTCGTTCTCTGTCCATAAACTACTCCCTGCTCTGAGACTACTTCCTGTTTGAGAGCAGGAATCAAATTTACCGAAGGAATCGATTCCTACTCTCAAACTGAACCGACCCTGTTCTCCGTTCTCGGAGCTGATCTCGATGAATTGTTCGCGGAGTTGTTCTCGGTGAAACGCTCTCGCTTTGCGCTCGCTGGACTGCACCCGCAACTGTTCTCACTCTGCTCTCGCAGAACTGTTCTTGACTGAACCAAGGACCCGACGTTTGACGAATTTGTGAAAAGACTAGCCTCATAATCGTGAAATTTTTTAATTAGGCAATGACAGGGTGGTGAGGAAAATTTTAAACAAATTAAACAAACATTAATGATTAAGATTTTGTTGTCTGGATTTCCCTCTATGGTGTTGCCTCTACTCGTTCTTAGGATTTGTAATTATTTTAACTTCTTTTTAAAACCGAATTTTACCACACAATGGAACGCAAATTTTCAAATGTGTGGACATATTTCACTTTGAAAGATGGAGATTCGGATCGGAAGTCATGCTCTATATGTCGGAAATCGATCTGCTTTACATCATCTATTTCTTTTTTTAAAAGACATCTCAGAAAAATGCATCCCACCATAAAACTAAGTGCTGAAAAGCGAAAGTTGACGGAAACCAGCACTGAAAGCGTATCGCCTCAACCAGTAAAGAAACAGTCGGTCAGTAACGATGATATTATGTTTACTGACAATAATCCAATTCAACATACAGCACAATCCAATATGGTGAAGTTTATGAACAAAAAAATTACTTTAAGCAATCGTAAAACGATGGACGATGAAGTTATTTACTCACGATTTACAACCGTTTTCTACTGCCGAGGATATTGGTTTTCGATCTTTTACTAAGTCATTAAATTCTCAATATGCATTGCCTGATCGGAAAACGAAATGTAATTCCCTATTGCCAGCAATGCATGAAAGTGTCAAAAACAATGTTTTAAATTTAATAAAAGAAGCATCCTATATTACTTTAGCAACCGATTGCTGGACGTCGATAAACAATGACAGCTTCATAGCAGTCACTGCTCATTTTGTGGATGAAAGGTTTAAAATTCGTTCTGTTTCATTGGAATGTGATTGCATGACAACGCGTCATACCAGTGAAAATAGCTTTTTGTTTAAAGCGAATAATTTCAGATTGGAAGATAGAAAACAAATTATTCTTACCGTATCGGACAATGCCCCCAACATTAAAAAAGCCATTAAAGAGATTTTACGATGGAAACATTTGGGCTGTTTAGCCCATACTATCAATTTGATCGCTGATGATGCTTTAAAGAAAGTTTATAATTTAATTGAAAAAATAAAAACTACTGCTGTATTTTTTAGACGAAGCTCAATTGCTAGTCATAAATTAAAAGCACAGGGTACAATAGCAAAAAAACTCATATTGAGTGTTCCGACACGCTGCAACGCGACTTTCTACATGGTAAGAATGATCGAGCTGCAAACAGCTGTTAAAACATCCATGGCCCTTTTAAATATGGAACTGACTAGCAATGTACCTTGACTCACAACATCAGAATGGGAAAGTTGCGAGTGTATGGTTGAAATCTTGGAACCCCTGGAAAATGTAACAAAAACTCTAAGTGGAGAAAAATATGTTTCTTGCTCCTCAATAATAATTTTGTCCAAGGGACTACAAAATGTGTATGAGGAAATGTTAAAAGAAAATGAAAATATGATAATAATATGAAATAATTAATTTGTGCAATTTTAAAACAATTACAAGATCGTCTAGGAAATTTAGAAAACAGCAACACTCTCCGCCAAGCAATGTTTTTCGATCCTAAGTTCAAACACATTATTTGTAAAAAAATATTCAATCGCAGATAAAAGAAAGTATAATAAGAATGGTTTCTGGCTACATTAAATCTGAAGTTCCCGAAAGAAGTTCAGATTCTACAAGAAATGCCAATGAGACTACTAGTAGGTGCATTTGATGCCAAAGCTTCGAAATTCAAACCTTCCGGATCGAGCGATCCAAAAGCGATCATTGAGGTACAAAGGTACATGGATGAGGACTTACTGCCAAGAAATTAGGACCCATTGAAGTGGTGGAATGAAAATGGGTACATGTATCCGAATTTGAAAAGATTATTTCGAGAACACTTTCTTGTCACGGCTACTTCAGTTCCTTGTGAAAGAATATTTTCCAAATCAGGACAAATTCTAAATGAAAGATCTATGTTGTCTGTTGAAAAAGTAAAACAATTGTTCTTTATTAAATTGTAATAGTAACAATTAGTTGTATCGATTTTTAAAGGAATATGCAAAATAATAGTAAAAAAATTACAGATTTTTATACAAAGGTGTGAATTTTTTATTTCATATAAATTTGTAAATAAAAATTTAATTCACTGTGTCCACATTTGATATTTAAAGTATTCTCAATCCTTTCTGATTTATACACTTCATGTTTTGAAAATTAAAATAGCTGTTGCTTTTTGTAACATGAATGATATGCAGTTTCTTTTGATTTTGAGAAAATGTGAAATAAATGTAATTAGAATTTTGTACTGAGGTATGAACTTTATTTCATACAAGTTTGTGTATAAAAAATTAATTTATTATGTTCAGATTTGATATTTAAAGTATTCGCAATCCTTCTGATTCATACACTTCATGTTTTGGAAATTAAAATGGCTATTGCTTTTGTAACAATAATATGCAGTTTCTTTTGATTTTGGAAAATGTGAAATGTAATGAAAATTGTGTACGAAACTGAACTATTATTGCCAACTATTTTTATGAAGTAGTATTCATTGTTGTAGTGTTTATATTTTACGTATTGTATATTTTTGTAATGTATATTTCAATTCTATAGATTTACATTCTTCATGTTTTTGAACGTGCAGAGATATATCATAATGATTAATCTGGCCTTTGATGAATAAATTAATTTTACTTTCAAAGTGGTAACCTCAAGATGTCTTAAGTGCTTAATTTTTAATGGCTGTTCCCTGTTGCTCAAAGATATATTTAGACGTCTGCCCTGTGATTATCAGGGCTCGTATTTTGTTGACCAAAAATTTCCTCAAAATGTTTAACGAAGGGAGGATAAATTTTTTGTCCTTTCACCACGAATCACATTTTCAGAAACATGCTGTAGATGGTTCAGGTAGACGTAAGAAACATCTCGATAAACTAAAAAATTATGCGATATCCAGTGGCTCCCAAAAGTGTTCGTACACTTACGAATTTCAATGAGAGAGAGAAATACTGCTCTATCCATTAATAAAAATCAATATTTCAGAATGGGAATTTTTTAATAACATCTATAACTTGTTCTTAACAAAACTACATAAAATATTTTGAAAATATAGTAAAACTTTTTTTGGAAAATCAATAATCAAAAATTAACAAAAACGTTACCTCACAAAAGTCTTTGTACACTTTAAAGAAATCTCTATATATTAGTAAATATTGTAATATTTCGGTAAATTAGTACTTAGTAGGATATCCTATAGTATTCACAACAGCTTTTAAACGTCTGGGAAGAGTTCACTAGTTTTTTTTTTGTAATTTCTGCATCAATGTTCCTCCATTCTTCAATCATTACTGTTTTTAGTTCGCTTTTCGTTTTAATGTCGTGTCTTCGTACTCTAACCTCCAGTTCTCTCCAAATGTGTTCTATTGGGTTTAAATCAGGCGACTGAGGTGGTATTTTCAGAACTTGTGGACAATTATAGAGACACCAGAGGCGAACGTTAAGAGCCGTGTACTTAGGATCGTTATCTTGATAAAAAAAACAAAGTTGTTTCCAATACCCAAATTTTGGGCTGATAATTTTAAATTGTCTTTTAAAGTATTTAAATAAAGAGCATGATTCATTATGCCATCAATAAATACCAAATTACCTAGTCCTGATGGTGACATGCACCCCCACACAAGGACACCTCTACCGCCATGCTTTATTGTTCCAGCTAAGTTCTTGGGATTAAGTTCCTCATTTTTTCTTCTCCATACAATTATACGCCCATCGGAACCAAACATGTTAAATTTGCTTTCATCTGCAAATAAGACATGATTCCAATACGTTTCGGGCTTATTTTTCATTGATTTTGCGAAGGAAAGCCTAAGCTTTCTATTTTTCGTACTTACAAAAAATTTTCTTCGGGCAGAACGCCCATTTAATCCAGTTGATCTGAGCACTCATCGGACAGTTTCAGATGAAATTGAAGTAGAAAATTTTTCAGTAAATTCTATAGAAATTTTTACAGCACTCAAACGTGGATTTTTCACAAATTTTCTTACTATAAATCTCTGATCACGTTGAGTTAACTTTGCCGGACGACCTTTCCTTACCTTTTTCCGATCTGATTTTCTTCTTTAAAGCGTTTTATCACATATTGCACCGTAGAATGGGATAAATTTACTAATTTAGAGATATTCCGAACTGATTTACCACTACTATGATGAAAATTAATCAATTTTCGAATGCTATTCGTTGTTTCCTTACGACTACGTGCCATTTTTAAATAATAAATAGAATATTACGAAGTAAGCAAGCAAAGATTAAAGCCAAATGATTTTTTAAATGTCACCACAATGTAAAAATAAAAAAAGCGATAAATGATAATTTTATTTATGAATTTATCCGAAAATGTTTCGGTGTACGATCACTTTTGGGACGTGTTCTTTCTCTGCCTCCTTGCATCTTCATTTTTATAAAAAGAAAATGAGTCAATATTTTTTAAAGAATGTTGAGTTTTATTCAGAATCACATGGAGATGATATGAAAAATTATTGGACTTTATATTCGAATTCAATTCCAGGCTACAGCGCTTTTTCTACAAATTTTTAAAGTGTACGAACACTTTTGGGAGCCATTGTATATACCTTTCGTTTTCTTCTGTGAAAACAGAAAAAAAATCTTCCCCAATAAAAAATCGTTGATTGCGAAAACGCTAACAATAATTTGTGTGTACTTAGCCTTTTCCGGTATTATCCGGTACAAGTAGTACTTACCAAAAATGAGATGTCAACAGAATCTGGGCCCTGTGTGTCTACCACTAAAACTCCCGCCATAAAGGGCGGTTGCTATAGGAACAAGGCTCGTATGTCTCAGTTGAATGTGAGAATAGTAGTGAGCAGAACAGGCTAAAGAACAGTTCTTTTAGAAAGAACAGGAACAGCAAAGAACTGTTCACCTAAAAGAACAGTATTTCCCATCCCTAATCATGACCAGATTGTGTTCATATTATATTCATGTAGAAAAAAAGTAAATTACGCAGTGGGATGCAAAACAACAAACGAATTTAAATTAAACTAGACGAGAGTAGGGATGTTAAGCGAATCACAGAACTGCTACTCAATCACAGATATTTTTGAATCACAGTTCTTACCTGTTACTGGAATATCAAAATGATAGTGATTTGGTAGCAGTGATTTAGGAACAGTGATTGAGGAGAGTATCGGTGATTATGGGCATTAACAAAGGGAAGAAAGAGTTTTAAAAGTGTTTGAAAGTAATGCCAATCATAATAATTTTAAAAATTTAAATATAAATTATGACTTGAAATATAGCATTCGAGGCTAAATTTTGATATAAATTCTAAATTTTTCACAAAAATTGGGTGTTTGTATGCAATTTAATATGAAGACAATCCCTTATACATATTTTATGCATATGAATTTATAAAAATTATAGAAAACAATATTTGCTTTGGCAAAAGAAAATAGTTAATTTTAGATTTGAGTTTTATAAACACAAATGGATTCGGATGTTACCACGTTGGCGTGGAAGTTTGGAGAGTGGGGTGCCAGCTCAGGTGTTGCCTCGTCATCTGACCGTGGTTCAAAATTACGTGGTGTTGTCCTCGGATCTTTCCCTTTGGGATTGATCCCGGACCGTCACCAATAGCCCGTTGTGTTGCTCCAGTGTGACGTTAATTGAAAAATACCAATATCGGATGTTACTAGATTTAGAAAAATTACTTAATGTTTTGAAACAGTTACTCCTTGTGTATGTGAATATTTCAGTACCTCCAGATTATCAAATGTAAGGAAATTGTCTTGTTACACATACGGTGTAAAATTTTTTTCTTCAACTAACCAATATTTTAGATAAGAGTGATTAATTTAAATGCTTTTAAAAGAAAAATATAGGTATGCGAATTATTTAATAATTAAAATTCAATAATTTACATTCAATTAGAAGCAAATTCATCAAGTATTCCAATGCATATACCTTAATTTTAATTTTTGATTAATTATGAAATTTAATTTAATTTATATGAAATAAAAATATCGATATATTTTAATCTGCAAAAACCAGTTATGAGCAAGGGGCATCTAAGTTACCTTCGCATAATAGCTCAAAATGACGATCCATCATTGTCAGGAAGAGAAAAAATGTCTGAAATAGTTTTATGAGGGGAAAGAGTATCTTTAGAGAAAGAAATAACGGGATTAATTATAAAATACGGCTCATCGTCGGAAAATGTTTTATTCAATTTAAGAGTGGTATTGTGTTTGATTAAATTTTAAAAAAATTAAACGATATTTCATTTGTTCTGGATGAAAAGAAAAACCTAGGTTTGAACTGGGTTCCCTGGCGTTGTAAGCCGCGACGCTCCTAACTGAGCTGTGCATTACGCTTACTAATGTATCTACTAAAGGATTTTAAACCATAAATACGAGCATTCCGTTGCACGAGTGACTAAGAGATACTTTACAATCAACTAATCAGATTCAGTCCCAATTTAGAATCACAATCACAGTTTAGAATAAGATATTCTTTAGTAGCAGTCACAGTTAGAACTGTTACTGTGAAATCACTCTGTACCATCTCTAGACGAGACGTTTGATAAGTTTGGCAAATCTCTACGAGATGGCGACACAATTTCATTTGGTGTCGTCACGGCTGGCAAGTGTCACTCTTCGAACTAGCTCAGGCCAAATTTCAGCCATATGCAAGTTTGTGTTTTACCGACTTTTGACAGCTCCACACGAAAATGAAAAAAAATAGTTCTCTGCTGTGATACAACATTTTTTTTAAAGTGGATGGCCGCTCTACTCTCCAGACTTGGTCCCATGTGACTTCTTGTTTTCAAATTTGAAAATGAGCCTCGTGGGCAAAAAATTCGCATCGAATACAGATGTCATTGCCGCCATCAATCCGTTTGTTGCAGCCTTTGATAAAGGTACTTTTCGGACTGGATGAAAAAATTAGAAACTCTCTGGACCAAGTGTGCAGTCTTCAATAGTGACTATGTTGAGAAACCAAAGCGAGATTTTAAAAAACAACGTTTAACTTGGTTTTTTTTCATACTTAGCAAACAACCCACTTACGAACTAAAGGGTGAATCCATTCAAATACAGGCTAAGATGTGCACCCACTATCTTCGAATCGAATGGTATTTTAGTTATATTTGGGGCCAACTTAAGTCAACATATTTTTTTATGATCTCGGAAAATTTTTTCTTCCATATACAGGTTTGTAAAACTGACGTAGCAAATTAAATTTTATTTTTCTTAGCCTTCAACTCAAAAATCGCATATCTCCTAAAGTATTTAAGATAATTCTATTTTCCCCCGCAAAGTTGTGAAACTTTAAAGCAAATATTAATGCTAATTGCATTAGATGGATTTAAATATAAGGGGCAGTCAAATGAAAACGAGACAGATGGAAAAAAGTAAGTAAACTGTTTATTATTTCAAAAGTAATAGCTATAACTGTTAATACATTTATCCCACTGTGAGACAAGACGGTCAATGCCTTCATGGAAAAATGTTTGCGGTTGCCTACGGAACCATGATTGTACCCAGGCGAGCACCTCTTCGTCGGAAGCAAATCGAAGGCCACGAATGTCTTTCTTCAGGGCTCCAAAAATATGGAAATCGCATGGGGAGAGATCTGGACTGTGTAAGGGCTTCCCAGCGAAACTTCTGCAGCGTAGTCTTAACAACCATTGGCACCATGTGGGCGGGCGTTATCCTGCAACAGAATGATGCCGTCCGTCAACATTCCTGGGCGTTTGGACTTGATGGCGCGCTTCAATTTTTGCAAAGTTTCCACGAATGCCATGAATTTCACTTCCTGACACTCCTTCCGCAGTCAAAAAACGCATTACAGCACGCTGTTCCTCTTTCCCGGCCTCCATAGTGATGTCGGACGCACACACGACGCGCTGACCTCACTTCGAGCGTCCGACATCACTATGGAGGCTATTTTTTGACTGCGGAAGGAGTGTCAGGAAGTGAAATTCATGGCATTCGTGGAAACTTTGCAAAAATTGAAGCGCGCCATCAAGTCCAAACGCCCAGGAATGTTGACGGACGGCATCATTCTGTTGCAGGATAATGCCCGCCCACATGGTGCCAATGGTCGTTAAGACTACGCTGCAGAAGTTTCGCTGGGAAGCCCTTACACAGTTCAGATCTCTCCCCATGCGATTTCCATATTTTTGGAGCCCTGAAGAAAGACATTCGTGGCCGTCGATTTGCTTCGGACGAAGAGGTGCACGCCTGGGTACAATCATGGTTCCGTAGACAACCGCAAACATTTTTCCATGAAGGCATTGACCGTCTTGTCTCACAGTGGGATAAATGTATTAACAGTTATGGCTATTACTTTTGAAATAATAAACAGTTTACTTACTTTTTTCCATCTGTCTCGTTTTCATTTGACTGCCCCTTATAATATTGAAAACATGAATGTTTTATTTGGTCAATTTTAAATAAACTTTTCACGAAAATGCCATTTTTAAAAAAATCTGATTATTTTTCACGTTTCTATATAAATATGCTATCAGAGTGCGTAAGCACTTTGGGTAGCAGTTTCCGAAAAGTAAAGGAATGTAAATTATTTCGTGCAATGATACTGATCTGAAAATCCACAATCAGAAAATAGTCAATAACTTTCGAAATGAAAAATTCCTTAAGTGCGCGATAAATTGTTTCGAAAAGTTTCTTGAAATCCCTAAATTTTATACGAATGTTCTTTCAACTTCCAGTGGGAAATGTGTTCGTATTCGTTTAAAATACATTTTTTATCCACGTTAACCAATATCAATATTTACAGTATTAACTGAATTTGAATAAATTATCAAGCACAAAATTATGTATGAAACAGTCACAGAATTTTACAAGCGAAGCAGAATTTTTTGCTCACCTCGCTACTAAACAAATTTTTAAAAATAAGTAATTTTACTATAGTGGATAAAAAAAATATCAATGTCTATTTGAAACTAGAAGCAAAAGTTGCAAATTCGAATATTAATCATGCCGATAAAGTAAATTGACAAGTTCATAATTCGACGAGTGCTTAATCTGTCCTCTATGACAGAGGACTCCAAGAAAGCATTCAACAGATATTTCAAAAATGACAATTTCAAAATTCGATTTTACGAATGCTATTCGTAAATAACTTACTTTCAATTCTTGAAATGTCGCACTCTCGTGTCATATTTGGAGATCCGATATTCAGAGGCCGACTTGTCTTGTGAACGTACTATTGTAGAACTTCTAAGAGGAATGAACTTATTAGTTATTTAAAAACTATTTTTAAAAAATGTTCGTGTGCCTTTCTCCGTAATAGTGCATTTAGTTTATTTGTCTCTGAATCCTTGAAATTGCTTTTTCCTTTCTCTATATAAATTTATTTGCGATTAATTTCGTAATATCCCAGAATAAATTGACCCTTGCGTCATAAACCTACATCAAATCCAAGAATGAATTTAGGAGTAGATTAGTATGACTAAACGATTTAAAATGTATAGAAACAAATTATAAATAAATTGGTAAGGATGATTGACACATTAACGTAACTTTTCTACTGTGTGGTTTATCTTCCTGCACGTGAATAGATTCAACTGTTTTTGAGGATAAATATATATAACTATGTCTAGAACTCTTAGATTAGTATCTGTTGTTCTTTATTTTATCATTTGCTGTAGGTGTTGTATTAATGACCAAGTGAAAATTTTGATACAAGCAAAGCCCTAAAGAAATATGCATAGCAAATGTTTTCCCTGCTAAATTGGAAATAGATTTGAAGATTTCTTTTTTTAAAAAAACTATTTACCGTAGCTCTATAAAATCATGGAATATCACTTTTTTGACAAATGTACAGAAACACTGAGTTGATTATATCTTATCTTGAAGATTGTTAAAAATCAATCTTTAAGAAACTGCCTTAGCTTTCCAGCGGTACTAAATTAACAGCATTCTAATGAACGTATGCAAAAATTTTCAGAATTTTAACTATGGCCTTATCAAAAAATTCTTGGCCAAACTTCTGCCACAAATTGTTAGAAAGATACTCTAAATTTTTAATTATAAAGAACAGTACATTTAATTATCATTAGTAAAATACGAAAAATGTTCATCTCTTAGTTTCAGCATAAAATAAATTTTAAGAGTGCTACGCAACATTCTAGACAAGCAGAATTGCATATTTTTGACCGTTTCATTCTTATTTTAGCGAAAAAATATTTTGTTAAAAAATTAATTTGGTGCAGTTCAAACAAATGTCAATTTCCCCTGATATAATGAATTTTTTTAAAAATCGAAGATAGTGAGGTAAACATTTTACTTTTTGTCTGAATTTGATGGATTCACCCTAAAATGAATGAGTTAATAAATCGAGACATTAATATTTATTCATTCCAATGGGGATATTCACTGTGGATAGATTCCTGAAATTTATTTCAGCTACTAAAAATGGAATTTTTAAAGTAATTTATTAAATTAAATGGTCCAACTAGTTTTGAGCATAATTTTATGAATTAGGTTTGAGTTGGCCTTCCCACGGCTATTTTTCATTTTACGGCTACATTTCACATAGCCAGTAAGGAAGAAGCTTTCACAAGCTTTCACAAGGGTCTCATGGCCCAGTTTTAAAACTAATTTTTTAGCTTTCCTTTTAATATTATACCCTCAGTTTTTAATATTTGACTTTGGACAAGTAACATTGATCTTGGTTTTTGAGTGTAGGTGAAATAAAATATTCAGTGTCATAAAAACTAAGGCTTTTTTAAATTATGGATTTTTAGGGCAATCATAAACTAAAATGAAAAATTAGGCTTTTTTTAAGGCTTTTAAGTCCCTTGGGAACTCTACATTTCTAGCTAATATTAATTTACTAGTAGAATAACTAGATATGTAAAGATTTGATAAATTATGTGTGAAAAATATCTTGTAATTCTAAAACAAGCCAATCCTTTGTTGAATCAGTTTTAAAATGATTTAATATGTTCAGATATATACAGGTGGTACAAAAAGTTGCTTAATTCTTTTTCCTTTGTTTCTCTAATTCACCTTCATACTGTTGAATCAATTCTTGCTGAACATCTATAGCAGCAGGAGAGTACCGAGAATACTCCATAGTGAATTCACCTTTACCTTGCGTGCTCGATCTCAATTCAGATGAATAGCCAAACATGGCGTTTAGAGGAACCTAATAAAGATGGATGAAAATGTAGATGATGCCATACTTCATAAACTTAATTTTTTACACCTTATTTTAAATATAAACACGTTTTTTTAAACCATTCTTGCCAACCAGAGAAAAAATTCCGGAAGATTTTAATGTTATAAAAACCCAAGTGAAACTGTCCAAAACGTAAATTGCATAAAATAATTCTTAAAATAAAATAATTAATTATAAAAGTGCCAAATTCGGTTGTATGAAAGCAATTCAAAACAAAAATGTAATCCTGCTCTCTACAACTCTTAATGCTTAGTAGTAGTTTGAACTCGGTGAAACCGAATTTGTGATAGTTTGCATAAAACAATGCTAAATAAATGCACAAATGAGAAATTATCCTTTTCTTGAAGGTTCTTGACATATATTTGTAGGTTTTTCTTCAAAATTAGTGCCAAAGAAGATTTTTTAAATAATCTAGCAATTGCTGATTACAATGTTTTTCTTTCATGATGACTTGGCACCAAAACTTCGAAATAGGTCTCCCTTATTTTGCAAATTTTGACCTCTATCTTACTACAAGCTGAATTACCAGGCGTTGCTTATGTTGAATTGTTTGTAATTCATCGTAATATTACTCAAAGTTATTCCTATGGGGATTTCAAATTGTTTTTAGCCCCTCTACAGACCCAGGAAAATTAGAGTGGGGTTAATATCTACATTATGTTTCATGCAGGACTCTAAAGAATGAATGCACCAAATTTGGTATTAATTGGTCTGAGAGAGACTTTAAAAATAATGTTATTCCTATGGGGATTTCAAACTGTTTTCAGCCCTCTCTGCAGACTTGGACAAATCCCCCAAATGGGAGTTAATATCTAGCCTGCATTGCCAGAAGTGGTCTGACAGTGATTGTAAAAATTCTCAATGTTATTCCTATGGGGATTTCAAATTTTAGCCCCTGTTACAAGGGACAAATCGAACAGGGTTAATATATGGCCTATGTTTCCCCCATGATTCTGAAGAATGAATATTCCAAATTTATGTGAATTGGTCTGACAGTAATCATAAAAATACTTAATGTAATTCCCACAGGATTTCGAATTTTTATTAGCCCCTCTGCAGACCCAGGACAAATCGAACGAGATTTATATAAAGCCTGCTTCCTGCAGGATTCTAAAGAACGAATGTACTAAATTTGGTGTGAAATGGTCGAACAGTGATCAAAAAAATACTCAATTTAATTCCTGAGTATTTCAAATTGTTTGTAGTCCCCTCTGCAAACAAATTCAATAGGGGTTAATATATAGCCTATGTGTCCTGCAGAATTCTAAAGAATGAATGTACCAAATTTAGTGTTAATTGGTCTGACAGAGATCACACAAATGTGCGATGCTATTCTTGTGAGTATTTCAAATGGTTCTTTTGCCAATATCTTGACGAGCTATCTGTCATTAGCAGAATTGGTCAGAACTTAATGGACGAGATATCTCATCGAAACCACTTGGCCCCTTAAAAACTAAAATGAAAAATCAGGCATTTTTGATGCAAGTATGAACCAGGCTATAAGTTCTTATGTTGTGACGGTACAAATGCTGTATTGGCCATAGTGTAAAGGTTAAGTTTGTAAGTACCAACTTACCTCAGCTGTGACAACAGCCCAATTTTCTACAGAATTCATTGATAACACAATGCCTGATCGCTTGTTCAGTTGGTTAATAACAGATCCCTGAAATTCAGATGGTGCAATCACTTCCACAAGCATCACAGGTTCCAATATATTCCACTGCCCAAACTCAAACACTGAAAACAAATTACTTTTAGATTTAAGTACATGTTCTAATCTTATCAAATGAGTACATTTTTAAAAACTATCTATTTATATTTCACAGAATTGGCAAAATTTGTACATTGGCGCATGGCAGAAAATGTTTATAAACAAAATCAATCACTTTAAGATTCATTGTCAGTTTTGCCACTTCATTCAAATATGGCCTGGTTATTGGAACAACCAAATATTATTAAAAACGCAAAGCTCACCTTTCTAATGAAACTTCAGCAGTCTGTGGAAGAAGTGCAGTGATAAATTTAAAAAAAGATAGATATTGACGCAGAAAGGAAAATTTAAGTGATTGTGAAATTAGATGAATTTCAAGACATTAAAGAATAGTGTGTGTGAATTGTCATCAAACAAGTTAACGTGATGCAATATTCAGAAGTATAATTGTGAAAACATTACATGCATTGTGCATGAATTAAGCATCATTAAAAAGTCACAAAAAGTGCTTTGTATTTTTGATTAATTATATTTCATTAAAGAAATATGAAATGCAAAGTAAAATTATACTTGAATCCATCATAAATAGTTAGGCGATTGGAATATAGGTTGTAATTAATTGTCTATAAATGCATAGATTTAATTTTTTCCTCTAATGCTGATTGTATTTCTCATAAGATTTTGAGCTATGAATCCAAATATATTTAGTCATTTTAATGTCAGTCTCTAAATAAGGAAAATATTTTCTTAATTTAAAAATCACTTCTCATGAAAAATTGTTATTAAAGAAGTTTAACTACCTGATAAAAACAAAATAACAATAGTCATAAATGAATGATATGTCATATATGTAAAAGTTATTTCTACTTTTTCAATTTTGATTCATTAATATACATTAAAATATTTCACAAAAATCCTAGAACTACATTTAAATTAAAAATTAAACCCAGACACTTTCTGCCTCCTGTAGTTTTTATTGGCCTATGATGGAAGGTAATTTGAAAATGATTTATGAAATAATTTAAAAATTAGATGACAGGTTAAAACAAGAGACAGTTCAGCTACCTTGCCTTACAGCTCCCCAAGCAGCAGACATGAATGAAATATCATTGGAATCAACAATGTGATGAGATCCTGTATGAGAAAAATAAGTTGTTCATTTACACATAAATAATATTACATTACATTTTTGCAATATTAAATTATAAAATATCTTAAAATCTAAAATAAAATTGTAGATATAAAAGTAGTCACACATCATTAAGACGAACTCACTGAATAAATGAAGATTCTAAATGAAGACGAAGGAATAAACATGACTTTAAAAAAAAAAAAAAAAAAAGCTACTATTGGCTAAGAAACTGTTCACCATTTTTGTTAGGCCGTGAAAATTCCTCTATTCAATTAAACAGTGTTGACTGCATCAAAAATTTTCTTAATGAATGGCACAAACACGAAACTGGGTAAAAGAATTATTTCAAGACAAAAATCTGTAATCGAGAATATGCATAATCAAGAAACATCTGTATAACCTTGGTGATGAAGAATACCGTTTATAAGTGCACCACGAATTTTGCAGTAACATTAATATTTTATTGTTGAAATAATGCTTATTTTCTGAATTCGGATAATACGAACTACAGTTAAACAAATATTTTTTAGGTCCCAGGAAATTCGTCTTGATGAGGTTTGAGCGAATTTTTTTTAAATTAACACATACTTGAATATAAACATAAATTTTTAAAATGTTAATGCCAAATTGGGATGTACCACTATCACATGTGGGGCAATCACAGATTTTAATCATGAAAATGGCTATCATTTATTATTATTTACTTATTAAAACATTTTTGCACTTTCCTTCAAGAAAGCTTAGCCCAAAAGATTGGATACATCTGTCCTTTTTTCTAAACTAAAAGAGCAAGAATCACATACATATCAAACTGTACGAGACATCTCAAGATGACCAGCTCTTTTTGTATAGAAAAAAATTAGATGTACCCAAAATTTGAGATAAGGTTTATTTGAAAGGAAATAATTTAAGTTCAAACAAGTATTTAATAATAAAGAATAACAAAAGAAACAGCCATTTTCAAGACTAAAATCTGTGTGATTGTCAAATACATGACAGTAGAATGACCCTATTTGATAACTTATTCATACAAAATTTGCTTCTCAAAATATAATCTGTAACGAATGAACTGTGAAATCAATTGCGAAAACTTTGTGGTGAGTAACGCTGTCTGCGGAGCAATAAACCTGTTATCTGTGGAACTTTAGAATTAAAAAGATCAGTTCAAATCATCAGCCACGAGACTTGAAACATCAAACCATCAATTTTCTCTAAGATATGTTTTTATTTGTTAATGTCTGATTGGATTTGTGTACTATGTTTTGAATTGTCTTATTAAACTCTAGTAATTTGAGTGGCTTGTTTCTTCCATTATGAAATTGGCAGTCCAAAAAGTGGCCAGAGTTCTAATGCTTTGCAAAGGGCATTGATCTCACAATTTTTAGGAAACCTCATCCCAGATGAATATTCCAGTAAATTCAGGTGGAAAAATCTTCTATGGCTCATCCATGCTTGTAACCCCAAGTGAAAAAAAGTTTTAGTTTAATAAGTTTTTTTAATTCTATATTTCAAATCATTCTTATCTAGTTGTACTTTCTGTTTTGACCGTCCTGGTAATAGTTTGGAAATTGTGATTAAGAGTTTAAGAAGTATTCCTATATAGAATATAGTGAAATCACTTGTAAAAGTGTAAACTCTTGTTTGCTAATCCCTGCCACACAAATTTTTTAGTAAAGTTTAACGTTTGTGATAAATTCAGTGTTCTAAAACAAGACATCTACCACTTTAAGTTGAGAAAGAAGAGATACACAAAAATTTAAAAAGCGAATTCTGTTCCAAGAAAATTGCCTTTCTTGGAAGAGGGTTTAAGCTTCTTGCACAGAAAAGGGGGTTGGAAAGGACACTCTTCAGGTGGTGCAAATAAAAAGACAATAAAAGTACCAAAAACTAAGATGAAGAACTGGCAAAAGATACATTAGTCAACATTATTGAAGAATGAATAGAAAAAGTGAAGATAGCTGAAGAATCAAAGGTAACTGAAAAGAGAGCTTTTGAATTGGAATGCCCGAAGCACTCTCCAATGAGTTATGGAGTAGCAAATCCTTCTCCTGATATCCTTGTAGGAACAAAATACACATTTGCCCTCCATCCTTGCCTTGAGATCCTCAAACTGGAAATGTATCAATCATTCCACTATGAAGGAGAGGCTGACTCCCAACAGTCTAGTCCAACTAGGACTGGTTTAACAGTTTAGCAAAAGCCAAGTAGACTATCTGATACTTCTGACAACTCACTGAGACATCTTTACAGCCAGGGGTGACTTTAATGAATGAACTGCAAAAACTTTAATCTGCAACAGGAGAGCGACCGATAAGACCCCAACTGCGAAGCAACCAACTTCCATTATCTGTGTGCAACTTTCAAATTAAAACGAACATCAGTTCCAACTGTCTTGAAACATGAAACTGTCAATTTTCCAATATAAGTTTTTGTTCGTTAGTGATTGCGTTTGCATATTCCTGTTTTGAATTTTCTTATCAAACTCTTGTAATTAGATAGAGTGACTCCAGTTTCTTCCATTACAAATTTGAAAACTGTTTTGAGATATAATTTAGTTATAAATTAGTGAAAAATATCTTGGAATTTATAGTGGAAGTGTTTGTAAATCTTTTAAATACAGTTAATGGATTATCGCTGGGGTAACTTGATAGTTTTTCATTAATTTTTTAATTTCTTTTGCCAAATTTTAAAAAATGCAGATTCCTTAAACTCACCATCAGTAAGGACAAATTCGACTCCAGAGACTTTATGACCCGAGAGAGAGCCTTTATCACACATCTGCCGAAAACCCTAAAGTTGACAAATTAGAGTAAAATTAAATGTAAAAAATCGGTTATTTTCTTCATAAAATAACATCTGCAAAAACAATGCAACAAGAGTTCTTTCAAACAAATTTTAAAAAGAAGTCGTTTTTATTATACAAATATATATATTCAGGCACATTTTTAAACTTGAATTTGTTTTTGAAAGCATCCTTATTTTTTGAATTCTCTATAAAGCACTTCTGTTCTTATTTAATGAGAATTCTTGTTCTGTGAGCTCTATCCCAAATTTAATCCTAGGTAACTGTTGATTACAATGCCCAACTGGCAGTGTTCATCTCCCACCCAGTAGATCCTGAATTCAAATCCCAGTTTGAAAGCACATGGATGTTGCTGATTGTCCCTCTTAGAAGTAATGCTAGCTTACTCATGAATAGCTTACCCATGAATATGATGCAAGGCTTGAAGGGACAATGTCGATTATTGATTAACCCCCAAAACACGAAGTTTGACAGCATAAAATTTCATATCATATCATTTTTGGTTGTTGGGTTCTATAGCATAAAGGCCACATTTGGCCAAGTTGCACCAAATGCAAGACAATGTCAAGTAAATGGACACACACTCAAGAGAAGTTTTACTGATACAGAAGATAGAAGTATACCCAAAGTAAGCCATAGCAATTCAGCCTACACTGATTATAACTCACAGGTTGGGCAAACCCCCACAGTTTCATACAATGAACCAGGGTATGCTGATTTAAATCAAATGATTTTTATTAAAAAATCATTGATTTAAATCAAAATTTTAAATTGCATTTTTCTTTCAGTTACGTTTAATAACATTGAAAATGAATAACTGAACAAGAAACTTATTTTATTCAAATAAGTTAAGAACTTCGCTCGTACTGAGTTCACCCCAAAATTACAATGAAAATCATCCTCCCTTTGAAGACACTAAATAACAGTATTTGCTGATTGGGATCATAATTACCAGACAAGTATTTCCATCTTGGGCCATTCGACCAATAGGCGTCACTCACAAGTCTGCTCATCATTGTTTGTTTTTGTTTTAAATATTCCAAGAGTGACTAAATTTAAATTGCCAGATGGCCAATTTTAAATCATTAACCATGTGATGAGTGAAGATGCTCGATATATGTTCACTCAAATTATTAAAATTGTGGTAACTTGCTTTCTTTTTAAGATGTCCTAGTTATTTATTTAGTATTGTAAAATATAAAGACATTTAAACACAACGAAAAGATTTTCTGCAGTATCACAAAAGCTTTCTAATTTTGCACATAAATCTTTATAATTGACAATTTTAATAGTTTCATTTTACTTTGTGTAATATATTGGTTAATTTTTATTTAAATTTATTGGGAAATTTTATGCATTGAATCCAAAGAATTCTTTACACTGCTAGAATAACAATTCAATATTTATAGAATTGAAATGTAAAAGTTAATTCACTCATCTGATAATTGAGTTAGTATGTTGAGAAAAGATTATCGGTTGAAGCAAAAAGCTATTGGAATTGGATAAATTTTTTATTGCAAGCTCAAAATTCCACTGATTGGCATGTTCCACTGAATTGGCATAAATTGGAATGCTATTACACTTGTTCTACGCTGTTCAAAAAGAAAAGCTTCATTTTTTGTTTTATATGTAAACCCTTTTTGTGGGCTTCGAATATACCTATGAAATACTTGCCAATGCTCAAAGAATTTGAAAAATAGACATATTTGATTTCAGATTTATGTATTTTGATGACGTCCCATTTTTTAATGTAAGCTTACAAAAAATATTTTTTTACCAATAAGTTATTTTTGTAATCTAAAAATTAATGAGAAGTAGGAATTTTTTCAAGATGTAAATCCTTTTATTTTATTTTCTATTGGTGCATGATATTTCTCAAAAGCAAGTCTTGAACCAATTAATTATTTTATATCAAAATAAGTGAAGTAATTCAAAACATTTTATTCCTATATGGTAAATATATAATGTAAAAAATTTTGAAATTTGTATGATTGAAAAAATTCAAAATATGGTGTCGGTGGAATCCGGCAACATTATTTATCTGTGTCCAAAAAATTCAAGTCAGTGGTTATGGGTTAAACTCAAAGTAATCTAAACCACTTGAGAACCAGATGGAAAACATTGCTCACGCTTGGAAAAACATTGCTTATGCTTGGCATTGGAGCACTGTTCTATTTACTCTATCATGTGATTTACTTTGCTAATTCCTATGTCGTGTTTTAATCTTTCAACAGTTTACCCAACTATTTTTCCTAATACATTAATGTTTTACATAAAAATATTAATGCTTAAATAAATCAAAGCTACCTAGAAACTACATTGTAATTTGTCTCATGTTCGACAAATTTAAACTTGTATGGGCAAAGAATTAATTAAAATCATAAAAATCCGATTTAAATGGAAAAAATCTGATTTAAATCAAATAAATCTGATGTTTTTGATTTACAAAAAAGAGTTTTGCATACTTTGCCATCAACTGATAATTTGTAAATTCGTGGAAGTAAATGAAAAATTCTGTCACAATCATGATTGCCATTTGGTTATAACATATTAGTTTATAAAACAGCTTACCTTTTCAATTGCAGGAAGGAAATTTTTGGGAATATTGGTACCAGTAGTGGCATCTGTAAATATAAGCTGGGTATTTTTGTCTGCGGGCAGAGGCTGGAAAAGTGAAACATTTAGCTATATACCTAAAGTGACTTCGATGTCTTATGAGATTTAACAAAGATTAAAAACTTTTTCAAGACAAAAAAATCAATGGGAAGATACATTTCCACAGAATGGGATGATTGTAAGCTGCAACAAAATTAAACAGTCAATCCAGTCAAAACAACTCAACTTAAGAATTCAAGTAGAGAAAAACAGAAATGAATCGACATTGTTAGACACAAAAACAATTTTAAAAACATCTGAACCAGGTACACACTGACAAAATAATATTTGGGGTAGTCCAGTCTTCTCTCCCAATTACCTATTTCAATAGAATTACTGTAATATTAATCAAGTGTCACATTTAATGAGGTTTTTTTTACTGTTTTCAGACACGTCTATGTCTAAACGGTAAAAAACCTAAACTTACACTGAGATGAAAAACTTCACACAAACAAAATTTAAACACTACACTTCAGCACACATAGGGTTAACACCACAAATATCTCGAGAGCTGATCTGATAGATGTGATTAAATATTTCTAATTAATAAATTCCTAATGATTAAATATTTCTGTCCATGATATATGTGATTTAATATTTCTAAGTTTATGGGCTTATGTAATTAAGAGAATGAAAGGGGAGTTGGGTTTTATGGCACAAGGGCCATATTTGGCCATGCTGTGCTAGACCCAAGACAGGCAATATCCAGTAATAGACATACACACACAAGGAAAGTTTTACTGACAAAGAGAGAAATACACCAAGGGAAGAATCAAACCTTTGCCTGCTACAACTTGCAGGTTGCTAATGCAGTGGGCATACCCACTGAGCCTCGATGGTTTCAGAGAGAATGAAAGGATTGAATAAAAAATGAAGATTGGTAAGAAAAAGCACAAGGAAAGTGATTGCTAGAAACTAACCCTCATTTTTCCAACGATACCTCCAAATTGGCCAGAACCACCACTCTGTTTCTTATGCAGATAATCAAAATCACAAGGTGCCAGTAAAGATTCACGGAACGATACTTTGGGCTTTCCTAATACAACAGGTGTTTTATACTCTCGTTCCATTCTCTGAAAAAATTACAACATTTAGAAATCTAAATACAACTGTGAAATAAAATAAAAGTAAAAAATTAATGTGAATGAAAAATACTTGAGAATAGATATCCAAGTGAAGTTCTCCCATTCCTGACACGACTGTCTAAAAAGAAATGAAAAGTATGAATATTCAGATGAATTAATTTAATGAAATGCAAATCATAGCAAACATCACATAATTTGATGGATTACAAAAATACAAATATTACCCATTAGTGAAACCAGAAAAAAATAAATGTTTATGAATTGTTTGGTTTCCTTACTTCTCTACTTTCAGTATCAAAGTATACATGGAAAGTGGGATCTTCTTTTGTAAAGCGATTGATAGCTTTAGAAAAATTTTCAACGTCTTTCTTATCCTTTGGTTTGATTGACATGGAAATAACAGGATCTGGCACATACATAGATTCCTAAAAGGGAAAGTAATACCTTTACATCACAAATATGTAAACAGGTATTTAAAATATATATACAGGTACTCCTTGTGGTGAACTTAGCCACCACTAGAAAAATTAAGTTATAATACAATTGTATATATAGCAGTGTAACCCAAATCCACCATGAAGTACTTTTTGGTTGACAAAGTTGTACTGTCTTTTGTCTTTTGTACACGTCTTGGTTGCCGACAGTGATTATAAAAACAAGAACTCAAAAAAGCTAGATGGCGCTTCTGAGAAATTCCAGATGGCCTTCACCTCATTCGGCACACACTTGGATGAATGGTCCACGACGAGTAGTTGAATTAACAAACAGATGCTAATGACTTCCAACAACTATCTCAAGTCTTATGATTACAGATATCAGTTTCAATAATTGTTGCTGCTCAGCCTCATTTCAACAAACTACACTCATACACACCTGCTAAAGGCAACACGGGATGGTCTGTGGTCACAATTTTCAACTACACTGGTGTGCAAAACTTATGCAATGACTGTTTTTTTGCCATAACTCTGCAAGAAATCACTTGGGAGACATGAAATTCAGAATAGAAACAGTATTTTGTTCTGAAAGGATGAAGAAAGCATACTAGTGCAAAAATGAACAGAACACATACAGTATGGAATCAAACGAAAAAGGCTTTATCGAAAGAGAAGCGTTGGTACAAATGATTGTCTGCCTAAGAGGGAGAACAACAAACAGATGTCCCTTAGTAAGGGATATGACCTCTATTAATTGCAATGGTTGCTTGGCACCGTCTCTCCATACTCAACACCAGATTATCCAACAGTTGTTGAGGTAAGAGGGTCCATTCCTCAATGAGCATCTGTTTTAGTTGGGTGTTCTCTGGCGGATATAATAGTGCTAAAAGGCATCTTCCCAAAGCATCCCACATATGTTCTATGGGATTTAAATCGGGGAGTACGCTGGCCAATCCATTCTAATGTATCTTAACTTTCTAGCAGCTCCTCAACAGCAAGAATCCTATGTGGTCTGGAGTAATAGTCCATAAAAACGAAGTCTGCAGCAATGGCACCTCAGAACAGATGTAAGTGGGGGAGGATCACTTGCTGACAATAGCGATCTCCAGTAACAGTACCTGTCAAAAATTTGGAGCTCAGTCCACCCGTTCATTATAATGCCTCTCCAGATGAGCACGCCAGGACCACCATAAAGGTCTCCTTCCCTGATGTTAGTGGGATAAAACCGTGTCCCTACCTTTCTCCATATCAACTGGCGTTGAGAATCACTTGTGACACTGAAATGACTCTTGTCTGTAAAGAGGACATCATGACTCCATTGATGAGATGTCCATCTTTGTGTTCCCTACACCAGTTTAAACGCCGCCGCCGATGGGCAGCTGTTACTGGGATGCAGTGTTCAGGATGGCAGGCGTATAGGCAACCTTTATGAAGGCATCTGGCCACAGTAAACCACGACACTTGTCGTCCCATTGCCGTACGCAGCTGCTGAGCCAGGTTGCCTGGTATCGATATCTTTTTACCTACAGGACGATATATGGGTCATCCATTGGCATTGTTTTTCTTGGCCGACTTCTACCAACCTTTCTTACAGCTGTACCTTTGGTTTGGAAGGCTTTCCAAGCTCGTGAAACGACACTTTTGTCGATTCCAAACTCTTGGGCTACACTCGTCACACTACGCCCCTCCTCAAGCTTCACAATCATTCTACCACACCAAATTTGGTGCATTCATTCTTTAGAGTCCTATATATAGCAGTGGAACCCAAATCCATCATGAAGTACTCTTTGGTAGACAAAGTTCCACTGTCTTTCACACACATCTTGCGAAACTCCTCACTTAATGATCTATCTGTTTAATGATTGCTTGTACTTATGACTAACTCTCTAAAGCAGGGGAATCCCCTTTCTTGGTGTTAGGGCATTTCCATACACTGGTGAAATCATGGGTAAGTGTAGCTGAATTAACGACACACTGGAGGAACACAGCAGGCAATTGGCGATGGTCCATGTCCCCTTGGGGATGGATCCCGAAGGGAAAGATCCAAGGACAACACCTTGTAATTTTGAACCATAGTCAGATGACGAGGTCAACACAAGAGCTGACAGCCCACTCTCCAAACTTCTACACCATGGAAACATAAGGACATTCGAGGCCATGACAGATTTAATGTACACAATAGTCTTTTTTGATTGATCGAGTTTCAAACTTGCAACCCTCAGGTTGCTACTCTTCCAGTCGGGCTACCATGGCCCCACTGATGAAATCAGAGCTGCTGCCAACACGAGCACTAGATGCAATGTGATCAAATGGAGGATATCAAACATATCCCAGTCTGAATGCCAAAACCAAGAAATGTAGCCAGTGCTGAAATCTTAGATGCAGGAATATTCTCATTACATGTTCTGTTGGTGATCAGTGTGCTGCCTTGCTTTCTCTGCACCCATCATTCCCTGTTATGCTTACTCAGTACCCCCAAAGTTCTACATGGTCCCTTAAAATAAACTAATTATCGATATTAGCAATGCCTGTATGTGTGGGAAAACTTATTCTTTATTTAGAATAAAAGAAAATAATTAAGCTCCTTGAATATCAACCTATTTGCTTATCCACCTGGTCATAGGAATAGAACTTGGACATTAAGTGAGGTGCCTGTATATAAACACATAAAGAACCTCTCATTATATATACTTACACAAGCCTATTTTCTTTTAAAAAATAAATAGTATGATTCAGCATTCCAATTCAACAAAGTCTGCACATGTTTTGTCATAATTAACAGTTCATAAACAGACCATTCCTCACAGGATACAACTAATCATTTCATTATTAGAATTGATTTCGCAATTCAATATCACCTAAATAACAAACGCCTTTTGTTTCAAGCTGAAGCATTAAACCAAAAGTAGTTAAGAGTGGCAGGACAACAAAGAAACTGGGGTAGGTGGTTAATTAATGTCACACTGGAGCACACAATGGGCTATTGCTGACAGTCTGGGTTCAACCCCCGAAGAGAAAGTCAGATGACGAGGTCACACCTGAGCTGGCACCCCATTCTTCAAACTTCCACACCACACCAACACAAGATTTAATGTGTACCAGCCCCTTTGTCTTTGGTTGGATTCGAACTCGCAACCCTCCGGTAGCAAGTCCGCTACTCTTCCAACCGGGTTACCGCAGCCCAAAGAAACTGGAGTTGAACAGAGTAATTTTTATAATGTCCAATCACTGATTTCTTCAGCCCAGGTATTACAAGAGGCAAACTGAAGGCAATATGTGAGAGAACACCCAGTGGCAGTCACCGCTGTTCCTAACATGGACAATGGGTTTAATTATTAAATAACATTCTTGATTTCCTAACACCTCATCAATCAATTAAAATATAAAATTTGAATACACACTTAAATATTTAATATAAACAAACCATGGTTAGTTTAAGAGTCTTGTCTGTTACAAATGAGTCACCACTTGCACAGTCAATGCCAAAGACGGCACAAATGTCACCAGCATAAGCCTCTTCAATATCCTCCATTTCATCAGAATGCATCCGAACAAGACGTGATACCTTGTGCCGTTTTCCCGTTCTTGCATTGTAGATATATTCGCCTTTCTTCATTTTACCTTGATATATTCTTAAGTAAGTAACTTGGCCATACTTTCCAGCCTAAAGGGGAGATAGGTGCAAAATGAAAAAGATAGTTCAGTATAGTCAATTTTATTTCTCATGTATCAGTGTACTCTTTCAAAACAGTATCCAATCTTTTATCTATTCATGAGCAACACAAAAGTAAGCAATTTGACTAAAAATTTGTATGATTTATGTTTGAATGATACCTAGGTCAACCAACCACTTTTCTGACACTGAGAATTTACAAAATAATTTGTTTTGAAAGTACAATATGGTTTCACAAGTTTCCTTTTTACCAAAACAACATTTTTAAATAAAAATAATTTATGTGCATTAAAAATATTTTTACTAGAACCTTTTGTTTTTAATTTTGAAGTGTTAAACATTTGGAAAACATGTTATTAAGGATACTTAATATCACTTAAGTAAGCTTACATTTACTTAATAAGCATATTTATTAAGAATACTTAATATTGCAAAAGTATACTCCATATTACTTTATACTAATACTTAAAAGTATTGAGAAAAGTTAAAGAAATGTACATGTCCTAAGTAATATTAAAAGTAAAAACTTTTGATATTACTTTGGGAACAGTAAACTAAAACTCTTAATCTTTATTAACTAGTGAAATATTTTTTTTTGCGAAAAAATCATTTACAATAAGTTATTATATAAAAGATTGAATAAAACTGCAAATAAAACAAAAGTGAAATTGAGTATTTTATCTTACTGTGTTTTTCTTTCATCTTTAAAATAATTTGCTACTGGAAGAGATTACCAATACTTGTAAATTGAGCTTATTTTATTGATATTTAAATTTGATAATTTTTTAATACTGGATATCATAGAAATTTAGGTTAAACAAAACTTTGAGCATCACATTTTGACAGATATTTTATAGTTTCAACGAAATATGCATTTTTATAAAAATTAAGCACCAGAAAATTTTCTTACAAAAGTAAGACAATTTATTTCTGTGGAGGTATTATTTATCATAAAATAAAGCAAGAAATCTAAAATTAAATGGCTGGTTTGAATTTTATGGAGCAAGGGCTACATTTGGCCATGCTGTTAAAATTAAAATAAAAATAACACAAATTCACCTCGAGCTTAAATGCTAAGCAAATGAATGGCTTAGAACCATCTCTTGAAGGATCCATCCGAATCTTCTCAGATTCCTCACTAAGAAAGCAAAAAGAACAAGATTCAAAACACAGTATAGAAAATATATCTCTAAATTACATTTTAATTCCATATTTATCTTAAATTGTGCTTTTCAAGTATTAAAAAATGACTATTATAATAATTGGCCCTAACATGGATACTAGGGCAGAAATATGTATAAGAAGTCAACGTAGTTTAATCAGATTTAAAACATATTTGATATTCTGTATGTAGTAATTTCAATCAACTTCAATTGTATAATTGTTAAGAACAAAATTCAAAATACAATTTTTACAAACAAAAAACATACACCATAATTAATTAGAACTACACTAAAGTATTGATTATTGTTGCTTTAGATTACTCCAAGACTTGATAATGACGATCAACACCTGTAAATTTCCTATGTGTTTCCATTTTTAAAAAAGGGGCAACAGATTGAAATAAGCAGAAAAATTATCAACACAAAAAGTGCACTTTTTTCACATCTGCCATAAGATTGGCAATGCTTTCAGTTTTCTGATTTTAATACATCAAAAACAAGCTAAGTTCATTAAAATGTATTACTTAAAGGTTAATGAATAATTTTTTTCAATTTTCTAAAAGTATTTTCTCTGGTAACAAAGACCTTTGTTTTTAACATCGTCTTAACTTCGAATAACAGATATTTTACCTCTCCCCAGCAAATGCAAAATTTTCAACTTCAGATGGATTTGGCAAGTAAGATAGTATAGCATCCAATAATGGTTGAACTCCTTTATTTTTTAAAGCTGAACCCAGGAAGACTGGAGTAAATTTTCTTTCCAAACAGGATCGCCTGACGGCAGCCTGTGAAAATAGAAAGGGTTAACTTGGATATTTTGAAAACCGTTTACTTAAAATGAATCATTACTATGATAAGAGCTGGAAAAAATAACTATATAGCCTAGATTATACACAATGAAAACAATTATGCAAAATATACAACTATATCCAAAACTATAAAGTAAGTAATGTTTGTAAGTTTTATCTTGAAAACTGGTGTAAGGATTTTGATGAAACGAAGTGATCTACAATCATTGGGTGCAAGAAAGTGATTTAGCTAGGTCTCGACTTTGGGAAAATCTTTTTTTGGGGGGGGATTCTGTGCGTGTTATTTTCCAAGACACCAGTCACAATAGAAAGATTGGATAAAACCAACTTTCAAAAATCGGAGTGAATGTCCTTACTTTTATTACATTATAAAAATTATTCAACTCTGCAAGTACTTAATTTCTCGCATTTCCATGAAATGTATTAAGATTAGATTCCTGGATTTAAAAATTGCTGACACATAATGCAATTTTCCCCAACATCATAAAAGAGAAGATCATGTGACTAGAGAACAACCAGATCAAAGTACGCATTTTGCAAATCACACTCAACTCTAGCAAAAGTCAACTTAGATGTTCAATAAAATGACAAATTTTTTCATAAGATCAGCGTTTGCTATAACTGTGCACAAAGCCCAAGACCAAACCAAGTCTGTTGGCGTTGGCCTATACAGATCTGCCCTTTCATGCATGGAATGATGTGCATTGCCATTTCCAGAGTCAAGAGAAGCAGTTTGAAAGTCCTGCTACCACCAGAGAATCCATGTCACACTTATAATGTTCTATGGTTTGACCACCACCGAAGTTAACCCGATTGTAACATCTATGGAACCCGACTATGAAGAAAGCAAGGGCAATTATCCAGACCACTGAGGCCTTCAACACCACACCCAAATAGCAACAGAAGGAAACCCAAAGATCCCAATTGAACCTTTTTATATTAGGGCAGTATTAGATGTACAATAAATCAATAAGGTTTCGTGTGTTTTGTATGTATCGAAAATAAAAGTTTGATTGAAAATTTCTTACTATGATGCAAACAAAAACTGATCACTCATCTTTGTAATGATGTTGATTCTTAACTTGGCTGTGATATGTTTCTGTATGAGTTTGTAATGGGTTACCTGCTTAAGCAATGTGCGAAGATCACTGGCTGCATTTGCCAGTGTTGGTGGACAGATCAACAAATCTGTCAGAGCAGGCTCCAAGTGAAATCTTCCATTTGATTACATTATATATTGGGCAAGCATTGGCATTTTCTGTCAAGAGGAGGGGATTCCCAACACTGGAGAGAAGATTGTAACACCTAATGATCGTTAAGTGAGAAGTACCTGTGTGAATATAATCTACCAAGATTTTATTTGCGTTTTGCGTAACTACGTGTTATTTTGAAAGTTTGATCACCTGGTGCTGAAGTTATATGCATATGGATCTTGCAACGAAAGGGAGATCACTCCACTCATTTTTTTCAGATAATCGATAGAAAACTGCAATGATTATAATTGTTCTAATAATAAACAAGAATTAGCAATGCATGCATATGGTACAGGCCACACGGGTACCAAAATAGTCACTACATAAAATTACCTGAATGTCTTCATTACTGATAGGCTTCTCTTCTAGGAACAGTTCTCCAATTGAATCATCAACATTAGATAAGTTTTCTAAAAACATCATATGTTAATTTAGCTTAGAAAAATCTTTTTTATACAAAGTCCACAAAAATGAAAGTATTTGTGTGAATATCTTTGACATTATCAGTTACTTACAAATTTCCTTGCATAAGGATATAAAATCATGCGACATAGTTTGGTTTGTCCCTCTACAGTAATTTTTTGTGATATAAGGTTCATATGGTGCCATGTATCCTGTCATACATTACGTTATTAGATATATGTAAATGAAGAGAATTCCTGAAAACTAGTTTGATTTCTGTAAAATATAACAGTACTTTTCATAAATCTGTCATTACAACCCCTAAGCACTTTGAATACTGCAAAAATGTGTAATGTGTATAAAAACAAGAGTCAGTAGACTAAAATATTATAGTGCAAATGTTTGGAGACAAATTGTTTGAATTTGGATATATAATGAAATCTTCTGGTTCTAGTATCTTTGAATCTTTCAGGAATCAGGGCAAAATTTTATAACTGAACCTTTAGTGATGAAAGTGATATGACAGAAAAGTTGATTTCAAAGGTATTCTATCATGTAACTTTTAAATTAAAAAATAACTTAATTTGAGTGAGTTTGTTGCCTTAATGGCTAAAGTAATATTTTGCTGTCTCATATTTCATTTCCCTCGAAATAAAATACAATTTATTCCTTAATATCTTAGAACACATACACAGTATGCGTTCACAAATATGATCATTACAATTCACTAAATTGATTCTGTTACTGTGAAAACTTAACAATTTTATTAAAACATTAAAAAGCAACAATTTACCAATGAGTTCTTGTCTTTGAGCTTCGATTAAATCCTTCATATCAGCTGGAGGTTCAGCTTCACTTATCACATCTCTAAAAAATTAGCAAAATAGTACAATTAGCACAAGCTATTGGCAACTATAGTCATTAAACTTCAAATGTGTTCATTCTAAGCATAGAAATTCTATAAATGTGAAAATAAACTATTAATGAAGAGTAACTCAATCATTCTCTATTCTCATAAAGTGAAAACAATACAACAAAATTATTTATCATTTCAATATTCTGTATCACAAATTATGTTGGCATAGCACTCATAAAAGAAATAAAACCTAAAAGTGTTAATTAAAAATAAGAAAAATTGAATATTCCATACCCAGCATCACCTTCAAAGTACAAAGCTTTACGAGTTATGATATCTACAATGCCCGACAGATTGCTTTCCAAACCAATTGGCAATTGAACTAGTGAACAATGTTTATTTAACTTTGATCTGAAAATAAATTCATATAAAACACATAAATGAACATAGAAAGTCTATGTATATCAATACACAAAAACAAATAGCACATGAATGGTAACAATAGTCATTACTAGGGCCAGGATTTTTATGATTTTGCATCTTTCTTTTTTGTACAACTCAAATACTTGTGAATAGAAATGTTTCCAAAAAATTTAAGTTGACTTAGGCGCTTTTAAGAGAATCATGCTTTTTTGCGACTTTTACACAAAATGTCATTTAAAGGCATTTGTTTACTATTTAGCATATTTTTATGTTGTCCATGGAATTTTAGGATGAATTTCCCTAAAATCCCATTTTTCCTAGGCCTAATTTTTCTTCTGTAATGGGAAAATTTGTCCCTTGGTGAAAGTGTGCTCCTGTGGTCCCAGTAGAAGTGAAAAGGAGCTTTTTGATGTCTAAAACTTTGTAGGCATACCACAAAAAATCATTCTTTTTTGAAAATCTCCACATGGTTTTTGTTCTGCTTTGAATTTTAGACTGATGGAATAAAAACTATAACACACTAAAAATATTCTATTAAGTATTTTTGGTAGTAAAATTCAGATTTTTCAATTTGACACAGGAAGGAATTGTCGAAAAAGGTAAGTGGCATATCCAATTTTTTGTTTTCTTTTGTAGGACCTATTTTTTATTAACAAAATAGATTTTCAATCTGGCAGAGAAATTGAGAATTTGAATTACATTTTTAAAGAGTAGTTTGGTCTTAAAGGGAATGTTTAGAACCTGGTTTGCTGCTCCATAATAAAATTTTTATATCGTTTTGAAAAAAGTAATTTTTCAGGTAACTTGTTCTTGGGACTTTTTTTGTAGTTTTAGGTTCCTAATTGAACTTTTTATAGGGTATTTTCTAGAAATTTGTAGGTAATCAAAGTGCTGTCCTAGTCATGCTTTTCTATTGAATTGCAATGTTAATAGAATTCCTCAACCAGTTACTTGCTCATCAAACAAGCCTTGGACAAATAAATTTTGTGCAAAAAAATCGAAAGACCCTGAAACCAGTTTGATCACAATGAAACTCAGTAAGTATTTGATAAGCCCACATGAAAAATTTTACTGACACCTAAAATACCCAAGGTAAGTTACAGGAATCATTGGTGTAGGTGTGATTTATTTTCACTGTGCAACATAATGTCTAAAGCACTGATTCTTCTCATTAAGGCAATAAATCAGATAGTTCCAGAACCAAGCTATATCAATTACTTCATATTTAAAGAAGAAATATAAGCTAAAGGTTTTAAAGTACCCAGAAACTTAAAAATACAAATTGGTATTCTTACCAATAAACTGTTTGACAAAGTTTCTTTGAACAGTTAGGCAAGCTAGGTACCTTTTTACACACAAGAGAATAACTCACCTTATTTGAGAGACTACCCTCAATGGATTTGCACCCAATCTGTCCAATTTATTAATAAAAGCAAGACAAGGGACGTTATATCTTGACATCTGACGAACAACAGTCATTGTCTGAGATTGAACACCTCCGACACTACACAAGACTAAAACTGCTCCATCTAACACTCTCAAAGCTCGCTCTACTTCAACAGTAAAGTCAACATGTCCAGGAGTGTCAATAATGTTTACGTTTACACCCTTCCACTGTACATATGTTGCTGCAGATTGTATGGTGATTCCTCGTTGCCTTTCCAATTCCATTGAGTCCATTTTTGCACCTACACGATCTTTACCTTTCACCTGAAATATACATGCAAGGGTCATAAAAATATGTCTGTAATCTTTATAAAGCCAGATTGCAATTGAGTTTTACAGGATGTTTGTTACGTAAGCCAAAATAGCAGGAAGCAATTTAGTTTCTGTACTCTTCCAACTTTATATAATAGTTGAAGTGGTAGAATTTGTTCATGTATCAATCTGTATTAATTTAAAGAAAATCAATAAAATTTGAGATTTAAATGGAAATAAAGACATTAAAATGTTATAAGGTATAAGCATTTATTGAGAATAATTGTCTTCATTTTTTAAAAACAGGCTTATATTTACTTCATTTCTGAATAAAGAACATGAAAATATCCAGTTTTTAAAAAATAAGTTTTGAGAAAAGCTGAGGGATCATTTTTAATCTGCAATTATTACAACTTAAATAATGCATTTTAGAATTAATTTTTAAAACTTACAGTACTTAAAGCAATGTAGAACTGTCAAACGTATTAAGTACATTCATTATGTAGCACAGAGTACCATTTACATATTACATTACTATAGTAACAATACTAGTTATTTGAAATATTTAATGCCAATAAGCAATCATATATACACTAATAACTAGTATTTATAAACTTATTGCACATTCCCACAATTTTCATAACTTAGTATTTCATACTTTAAATTTTGAAATAAACTATTTTGAATCCCATGATAGAAATTAAGCTAAACATCCAGAGAAAGCAAATTATACACTCACTTCATGCATCTCTTCAATGCGGCCAGTGTAATATAGCAGTCTTTCAGTCAGTGTTGTTTTTCCAGAATCAATATGAGCTGAAATCCCAATGTTTCTAATTTTATCAACAGGTTTGTGAACCTATAAAATAAATATGAAATGATAGAAATATATGTTTGATAGATATTATAAGTTTTTAACATTTTGAAACTTTGACCTTCCATGACAATTCACTAGAACACATGTAGTTGCTACACCTAACTGGTCACCTGTCTAAGGAATTTATGGAATTCTATTACTTTTTACAGTGTTCTAAGCAGTGCAATTTTTGTTTAAGTATAAAGTGGAAAAGTAGAGCTATTCTTTTCTAGACAGCCTGCAGGTAAATACCAGGTTGACCTTTTTTTTGGCATAGGAAGAAAAAGGAAATTAGAATGATTAAACAAACATGTTTAAAAAGTATGGTGCAGTAGTCTCGCTTATTCGACATAAACGGGTCGTCAGAACGTCAGATAAGTGTAACTGTCGGCTAACAGGGAGGAATTAAGAAAAAGCCTAATAAAAGTCAAACTACGTTATAATTTTATAAATTAAACATCCCGTTTTACAACAAATCAACAGAAAAAACAATTCAATACACGGTAACGTTATATACTAATTTATTTACAAATTAGCACCAAAACATCATACTGTATTGAAGTTAATGTTAAAAATTGACAAATAAATATAGAATTACATAAAATGAACTTACAGTAACAGCATTGTCGGAAGTTAAATCCATAAAAAATTCAGTCCTGCGATGATTTAAAAAATTTGTGATCCTAGTCTGCTTTCCCGATGATTGCCATTTCTTCGCTGCCAAGTCTCGCCATCTTTGCATCATTATGCTGATCCCCATAGCTTCTTGTTGCTCAACGTATTTCATGGCGGTTTCTAGAGCCTTAATTCTATCATTATGCGAGATTCTGAGAGGCTCAACAGTTGATGCTTAATCAATTTCGTTGCCATCACTATTGACAAGAGTTGCGTTAAAATGTCTCGATCTCACAAACAAGCTGCACATTTTTCTCGTAGCTGATTTATGCGGGGGGGGTTTAGAGGCGTCAGATAAGATGGAATGTTGGATGAGCGAAGGTCAGTTAAACAAGACTCTACCATATATTCAAAAATAACTGTCCAATTTTTAAGTATGTAGAAATGTTAATTCTGAGAATAATTTCAGATACTCGAAAAATATATTTCACTTTTAAGGTATAGTTTAGTAATCACTAATTATGGTAAAATGTTGGAAGTAAATAAATAAGAATAATGTTTTCACTTTAATCTTGAAGTTTTGAAATACGCTTAAGTAATCGAGAATGTATATTGTATCAATTAAATATAAAATTTAATACTTCCAAGAGTAAATAAGTTTGCAGAAGAAACAATAACTTAAATTCATTTAAGACAAAGCTGTAAAAAATGGAGTGTAACTTACTGTAGTGGAAGCACATCTCAATAAAGAGACCTGAAAAATAAATGTTTTCAAAATACAAAATTTTATATTTGAAAAATTAAAATCTACAACCTAAAACAATTGCATTTGATAAACTTTTGAGCAATTTTTATGAATTATTAATAACTAAATTGTTAGAATAACATAATGAAATGATCCAATTCAAAATTGAAATATTTTTGGAATTTTATTACATTTGAAGTTTTTAAAGAAATTCAATCTAAGATTTAAAAGAACTTTTACAGTTATATATTTTTAAATTCCTTCTATGATGTAAAGTGAAAAATTTAATTTCTTCAAATTCATTTAGTCATTTTATATCACCACTCAATATTTTGGGAATCAAGAGTTGGAAATTGAAAACCTCTAATTTGAAATAGTTGAGATCATTATTGAAAATAAATAGAAATTCACAAAGAAAATTTGGACAACATGAAAAATTCACAAATCTGCAGAAATCGTATTCCTGGAAAACACATTTAAAATTTGAGACTTTCGGTTGGTTGGATTTTTTATGATGCAAGGGAGTAATCTGGCCGAGCAATGTTTTTCTGTCAAGTAAATGAACAAATACACACAAGGAAAGTTTTACTGACACAGAGTAATACTCAGTTGTTACAGGAATAAAACTTGCATGGCCAACATTGACCAGGAAATTAGAATAATGTAGAAAATGTATATCAATTTAAGTCACTTTGGCTATGAATTAGAATTTGTGCCATTGACATAGCATAAAACATCAAATGACAGACTAGTAAATGCATATATCTGTACCTCAGAACCAGATGAACGTATGTCCAAAAATGACGATTTTCAGGTTATTAGTTTTGCATGTAGAATCTGATTTTGCATCAAACCATAACAACATAAGTCTGTAAAATATTCTCCTTTTATGATTTAATAGTTATAAGAGCATAAGTCCTAACCTTTGTTTGAGCCAGACAAACGTAAGTCCATCCACTCAAAAAGACAGTTTGTACTTTCATATATAAAAACTAAGCCTGTTGTTAGACAACATAAAAGAGACGGCACAAGAAAAAAAACAAGAGCCATACATTTATTTTTAACTTTAATAATAAGGAGGAAGTCATTTGCAAAACTTTTTACCATAATACGCTTTCTATTTCTGAAACCTTCATGAGAGTTCCTTTAAAAAAGCCAGTGAGTCTGGTTTGGTAATGTCAGACCTTAGGAGAAAACATATTCCAGCAAATAAATTACCGAGTGATAACTTAGACTGGATCAAAAACCATATTTCAAAGTTTCAGGTGTATGAAAGCCACTACAGCAGGGAAAGATCCAAATATAAATATTTGGGCAATCATCTGAACATTTCCACAATGTACTCACTGTATGTAGATGAGTACGAAAAAGAAAAATTAAACCAGAGAAAAAGTGGATTTATTCCAAAGTTTTCAATGAAGATTTCAACTCGTCTTTTCACTTAGCAGATAATGACACTTGTGATGTTTGCGACAAACAAGACTGCAAAATTAAAAGTGATGAAAAACTCAATGAACTTAAATTACAAAAAGAAAAACACCTGGAAGAATCTTCATGTAGGCATGAATTACAAAGGGAAGATAAACTGAAACCATGCTAATCAAGGTTTGAGAGTCGTTACGTCTGATCTCCAAAAATGTCTTCCAACGCCAGATTTGAAGAACTCACAAAGTTTTTACTCAAGAAAACTCTGGACATTAAATAGTACAATTTATGACACAACCATTGACAAAACTTGGTGTATGATCTGGGATGAAGTTACAGCCGGTTGAGGAGGTAATGAAATAGCATCATGTTTATTCACATGGGCGAATGAAGAGCTTCGAAATCCTGATAGGCCTACTGAAAACTTAACAGTGTGGACAAATAATTGCAGTGGCCGAAATAGGAATATTAATGACATTCATGTACTTATGGCTGTTGGAAAGTTTCTAGTCTCTAAAAGAAATCAACCATAAGTTCCTACTTGCTGGACACACCCACATGGAAGTAGATGGCAAGCATAGTGTGATAGAGAGAGCGAAAAAGCAACTAAAAATTACACACTATTTTTACCACAAATGATTGGGCCAATTGTATTGCTTCATGTTCAAAAAAGAACCCCTTTGTTGCGAGAAGGATGTGCCTTGAAGACTTTCTTGATTTTCTCTACTTGAAGAGCAAAGAAGCTCCATTTGTTTCAAGGAAGAAAAACACAAAGAACCATTTTTGATATCCAATGCAGTGTGGTTACAGCCTCGGAAAGGAGACAGCAGGTTGTACTATAAGACCAGTTTCACATATACCTTTAAAACTGTTCATCAGATATCAGAGAGAACAAAGGGTTGTTATGCCAGAGATGATCCCAAAATTGAGAGTAAACAAAACAAGTAATGAGAAGTACAGAGACTACATGAATTTAATGCAGTGGGCCCCTGAAGAGTAGACCCTTTGAAAACCTACTACAATGAGAGAGAAGGAAATTTTCCTGAGGATGACTCAACCACTCTAGAGTAACGTTTTTGATTAATCTGTAGCTTTTAAGCCATTTACAACATTACAACACAATTTGTACAATATTAAATATTTTTTTATACAATATTAAATATTTTTTTATACAATATTAAATATTTTTGTACTTTCTCTATGTTTTTGAAAGTATTAAAGACTGTTACTATGACTGCTCATGTAGTTTACTTGAAACACCTTTTTAAAGTGCTATGTAAGTCCTAAAACAGGTTTTTGATGTAGAACCACAATATCGCAAGTCAAGTCCTGTCTTAATAAGCTATAAAATTACATAAAAATTAACCAACAATGGATAAAGCATGTATATTTTTATTGTTAACAATCAATTTTTGCAGGCTAATTCAAATACTAGCTTTGTAGCCAGGCAATGAGATCCTTCTTTCAGTTTTTATGCTCTCCTGAAAAGTTGGCATAATGTGACTTATGTTCGTCTGGTTCTGAGGTAAAGATATGCGAAAATAGACAAAAATTCAAATTTATGGTTTTAATATTTTTGTTATAAGAAATTTAAAATGGTTGTTTATTTGCATTACTGCTAAACTCTTCAGTTTCATAATGTGAGACCTGGATTCAATTATCTCCTCATTGTCAAAAGCCTTTCATGTTTAGAGATCATATCTTAGTTTGATTGATGGAATTTTTATCGCACAAGGGCCAGGTTTGGCCAAGCTGCACCAAACTATCGATAATCATAGCATGGATATTTCTTCTTTAGTGAACTGAACTTTGGTGTTTTTCAGTCATTGTTCCAGGGCAATGAGTATGCCAATCAGGAATAGTAATTGAAGTCGATGCAAATAAATTTGGAATTAATTTGTCAAACTGGTGAAAGTTTAACAATTCTGATTACTTTTACTTTGAACACATGTACAAAAAAATATAAATTAAAAAAGTTACTTTTGTAGCTTAACCTGTTTTATAATAGTGACAATAGTCTAATCTAATTATTAGATGAGAATCAATTCATTAAGGCTTCTATCCAATTTAGATTTGCCAGCCTGGTAGCCTAGTGGTTAGCGCTCTAGTCCTTGGTTCAACAGGCCCAGGGTTCAAATCCCAGTCCTGGTATGATGTAGGTAAGAAATGGTATGGAAATTTGTAATCCACTTTAAACCCTAAGACCGGTGCAACTACCCCTCATATAAACAAAAAACGACCAGATCAACCACTTTAGTTTTTAAGATTTATTTGGAACATTAGTTACAGGCAGCCAATGTTTTCAGGCCCCAGTACCAAGTAGGCTGATGGCTTTCACATTAAATAAAAATATCCATCTCAAGGAGACTAGACATAATTTGCATACATATATATATGTCTTTTTGAAAGGTACTAAATGTTATACAGCTTTATTACTATCCAGAATGAAAATGTTGAAAACATTTTGAATTTCGCAAACACTTCATTACAATAAAAATTCACATTTCCCGGACCCTCCTTAGGCCTTATTTACTGCAGTCTCCCAATCCCCCATGTGGCCCGAGTTGTTCTTACATAAAGGAGGTTCGAGTTCAAAAATTGAAACAAATAACAGTATTTTCAGCTGTAATGCAGTTTTTAAATGGATAAACGCTCAAATCTCAACTAAAAATAGCCATGTCCTCATGGTCATAGCCGGCATCAGATCAAATATAAAAGGTGAAACATCATTTCGCTGCAACCATACCAAATGTTTCACGCAAATAAAATAAATTTAAGTAACTTTTTTTAATAATGCAAAATTAACGAATAGTCAGTGACTTTGAATCTTCTAATTGTGAAGTAAATAAAATCCATACCCATTGAGCAGTTTTGCATCTTTTTAGGTGCAGAAGCAATTTATAATTTCGAAAAATCATTGTTTCTTATCTTTAACAAGCCGATCAAAGAAAATTAATTTTGGTTTGGTTGGTTGATTTCCTTGAAACTTATAGCTGCAGAATCATAGAAAATTAATTAAATTGTTTATGTTGTAGCAGACAACATGTTCATGACGTAATAACGTGATGTAAGGACAGACTAGAGGTGTTGCCAAATACCCATGCAGTAAAATATAAGGTAGGTAAGTAGGTAGTTAATTAACATCCCACTGGTGCAGCGTATTTAGCTATTTATAGGGCACCGAGTATATAGCTACGCCTTCCAGAAATGTCAATAAAGTTCTATTTGCAGCACTCTCAATTGTGGAGACACCGGACTAGGACAGCGAACCGTACGGACGTCACTGAGCCTGCTCCGAACCTGATAGTACAACGGTCTTTCTCCAGACCAACCCCAAAAAAGAACACCCTCCAGATTCATGGAAGTTACAAGCGAAGAACTTGCTGAGCTGAGAGCACTCCATCCGGAAATCTTTCAAGACAAGAAAACCGAACTATGGAAGCGGATGGAACGGATGAAAGAACACCTGAAGGAGACCAAAACCCTCAAGGAAAGTCTTGGAGAGAACTCCTCGGGAAGCAGTCTACTAACGAACACCATCATAGGAACTGAAGAGATGATAGCAAAAATGCAAGGTAAGTGGGATCTCTACTCTCAGATAGATTGCCCAGATTCAAACAAAACATCGCGAAAATCAAAAAAGCGCGCAGCTGCCGGTAAAGACAATAGTGCCAGCAAAAACCTGAAGAAAACCGAGGACAATGAGTTTATCCCACCGCCGAAGAGGCTTATCGCCAAAAACAACCCGGCACCTGCCCAGACCCAGCAAATTATGGATATGGGGGAATCCACAAACAACTTCAACCTTCTTGTAGAAGTCACCGATGACCCTCCGAAACCCGACATGCCCCCATCCATATACGCTCAGGAAAAAAATAATCTTACTCTACTCAAGGACATTAAAGAGAAACTCAACATCTCGCCTACTTACAAGCTCTCTAGAGAATTCATCAAAGCGACGACAGAAAACGAAGATGAATACCGGTCACTCACCAAATACTTAACCGATAACAACATCGAGTATTACGTTCTGACCCCTCGCAACAAGCGCCCTGCCAAGGTAGTCATCAAAGGTCTCCCGGTAGACACTCTGACTTCTGACATCAAGGATGAACTTGAGTCCCAAGATTTCGTTGTCGAGCGAATAGCTAAACTGAAACAAACGCGCACCAAAACCCCCTACCCATGTTTCTGATTACTTTACTTAGAACTGAAAACTGGGATAACATTTACAATCTTAAGACTTGCCTTTACATGACCGTAACAGTGGAGCATTATAGAGGAATTAAGGGCCCCTCTCAATGCTTCAATTGCAATCTGTTCGGACACAGTAGTTCAAACTGCCACTTAAAAGCTAGATGTTTAAAATGCGGATGTAACCATCGCACTGTAACCTGTTCTCAGCCAAAACAGCCGAATCCACGATGCATAAATTGCAATGAACAGGGGCACGTTGCCTCATGGAGAGGTTGTTCGAAATTTCCAAAAAACCCCGTACCCAGAAATCAAACCAACTCGAAGCAAAAATACTTCCAAAACACTCGGAGAACTCAACCAGATCTCTCATACGCAGCCGCGCTTAGTAGACCAGCTCCTCCCCCAATTGTTCACGAAGCCACTCCCCCCACGCCCAACTCCAAAAATGATGTCGAGTACATCAGAAGCACAGTCATGACCTTTGCAAACGAAATCTTCCCTGACCTCAGTGATATAATAGAGATCTTCAAAGAGATAAAAGACATTTTCAGACACTTTGGTGGACTCAAGTCCATCCTCAATAGTCTTAAAAATGCACAAAATCCTGTTGATAAACTTTTAGTCATAGCCGAAAACATGCTTGAACAACCATAAAAACACCTTTCGAAATTTCCCTTCTCTACAAAATATCTTATTGTTTCTGTAAATTTTTTCAATTCTGGGTAATTCATTCTTTGAGTTCAGTTCTCACTTAACCTATCCGACAGGAGGTTAAGGCCGCTTCGCGGCCATGCACTCCGTGCCTAGCACACCCTACAGGCTGTCTGGTCTCAATTGTGGAGTGTATCCTCAATTAGGGTCGTCACCTGACCGTGGTTCAAAATTACATGGTATCGTCCTCGGTCCTTTCTTTTCGGGATTGATCCCGGACCGTCATCAATAGCCCGTTGTGTTGGTCTAGTGCAGGGATGGGCCAACTCCGGCCCGCGGATAGAATTTTAACTTGCCGGTCCGACGGAAATTAAAAGAAAATATGATTTATATATTATATATCCATCTCCTTTTCTACTTTGTTTAAATATTATTTTTTTCTTAATTTTTTTCAAAGGACTGATGATCTTTTTACTTTCTCTATTTTTGTTCTACAAAACATAAATCGACGGAAATAGCAAGCACAGACATCTTTCAATCGGTAAAGTGTTAAAAGCGGAAGTTCTTTGTTAGTTATAGCTGTAGACTGGCGCCAATAAGCGTTATCTCTTTCTCGGGGAGCAGACATATGGGAATCCAATATAGGTGAATTAGACCTCACATGTGGCAGACTGCGCATTTTAAGATCCAGCCAGCGGCTTTTTCTTTTGGCGCGAGTTTTAATATTATTGATTGCGTATGGAAAGATTGCGGACATATAGCATCATTGTGAATAGTGGTGAAAGTATAAAAAGTATAGCGTAGCTAGTGCTTGTTTGGGTTATTCGTAAAATATTTCAACCCCAAAATGGCTACTAAAAAAACGTAAAGTTGATTCAGAGTGCCGTGTTTTTAATGATGAATGGACCTGGAAATATTTTTTTACAGTTGTTAAAGATAAACCAGTGTGTCTCATCTGCAATGAAGCTGTAGCAGTCTTCAAAGAATATAACATTTCCCGTCATTTCACATCTAAGCATAAGAATTCCAATTACGAAGCAATGTCCGAATATGAAAGAAAACAAAATGTAGAAAGTCTTTGTAAAAAAATTACCAGGCCGACAAAATTTTTTCAAGAAGGTAAACACTATCCAAGAAGCAGCTACACATGCAAGTTACATTGTAGCATACAATATTGCTAAAAATAATAAAGCTCTCAGTGATGGGGAGTTCGTTAAACAATGCATGCTCCAAGTTTGTGATGTTTTATGTCCAGACAAGAAAAATAATTTTGAGACTGTAAGCTTATCTCGAAAAACGGTGACTTCTAGAATCGAAGCCATCGATAAAAATTTGACATCACAATTAGAGTCAAAGATTGGCCAGTTTAAATTTTGCTCCATACCTATGGATGAAAGCACTGATATAAATGATACTGCTCAATTAGTATTATTTATAAGAGGTGTTGATGAAAACTTTGAAATTACCGAGGAACTGGCGTGCATGCGTTCTTTAAAGGGAACTACAACGGGATGTAATATTTTTCGTGAATTTCAGGAAGGGTGAATTTTTGAAAGTGCCTATAACAAATATATGTAATATTACGACCGATGGAGCACCAAATATGACAGGAAAAAAATCTGGATTTCTTGGACTCTTTAATCAAAACTATCCCGGGAACAATGTTGTTTTTCTACATTGTGTTATACATCAAGATGCTCTGTGTAAATCTGCATTGAATATGAAACCCGTGCTTGGATGCAGTCGTGAAGCTTGTAAATACACTGCTGGCCACCCAAATTGCAACACCATGAAAGACAAGAGATATCACAACAAAATTTATTTTGTAGATAACATGTTGACCAAGTATCAAATGATTAAATTTATAGACTTCTGTGAAGTGTAGTTCCTGCCAAAATCAGTAGCCAGAGTAGCCGCCATTGTTGGAGATCACCGCTGCCACACGCCTCGGCATTGATTCAAAGAGACTTTGGATGTGTTCTTGGGGTACAGCAGACCAAGCAGCTTCCACACGTTGCCAAAGTTGATCTGGTGTGGCAGCTGGGGATGTATTCTGGGTCAATCGTTGAGCAACCATGGACCACATGTTTTCTATCGGCGAAAGATCCGGAGAGCGAGCTGGCCAGGGAAGCAATTCAATCTGGCGATTGACGAAGAACCCTTGGACAATGCGTGCCACGTGTGGTCACGCATTATCCTGTTGAAATATGGCTGTGGGCAAGCCCTGAAGGTAAGGAAGGATAACTGGCTCCAACACCTCGGAGATGTAGCGCTGGCTGTTTAAAGTACCGGCAATGCGTACTAGAGGAGTGCGAGAGTGATATCCAATACCGCCCCATACCATAATACCCGGTGCAGGACCAGTGTGGCGGTGCATAACGCAGCTGTTCAGCATCCTCTCTCCACGGTGTCTCCAGACTCGAATCCGACCATCGTGGTGTTGCAGACAGAAGCGTGACTCGTCAGTAAAGACAATTTCATTCCATTCTGCCGTCCACATCCTTCTTTCATCGCACCATTGGCGGCGGAAACGTCTGTGGTTCTGCGTCAAGGGTAGACGAAGCAATGGACGTCTTGCGGACAGACCACTCTGCTGTAAACGGCGTCGAATGGTACGCGCAGACACTGGATGATGCGGTACAGACTGAATGTGCTGTGCTATGGTTCGTGATGTGGCTGAGCGATCCGTCACTGCCATACGCACAATATGCCTGTCATCACGTGAAGTGGTGCACTGAGGTGGATGCGATCGAACACGTCGGTCCGTCGTACCCTCCTGCATCCAACGATCACATATCCGCATTACAGTTGTTTGGTTTCGTCCAACACGACTACCGATTTCCCTGAAAGATAATCCACAATCTCGGTAGGCCACTATCCTTCCTCTGTCGAACTCGCATACTTGATCAAAAGATGATCGCTGTTTTCTACGAGGCATAATTGATCGTTTTTTTGAAAAAACCACAAGAAAAACACAATTGCCGTACTTGAAATCGTCGAAATCTCCAAGTCTTAAATAGCGCTTTGAAGTGGCGCCACAGGCGCGCGTGATGTGCGTCTGCGCTGAAATTCTAATCATTTGCATATCTCACCTCCGCTAATGCATGTTGTAAATTTCATATTATTTGCATGCTTCCTTCAGGGTGTTGCATTTACGGTGGCCAGCAGTGTACTATTCGATCTCGTGGGCTTACTCACAGGCAATTTCGAGATTTTCTTCAGTCCGTGCAATCTGAATACTCTGATGTACTGTATTACACGAAAGTAAGGTGGCTTAGTGCAGGATGTGTTTTCGAGCGAGTTTGGCAGCTGAAAGACGACATTGTGTCGTTCTTCCAGAAACAGTGTTCAGCGGAGTGCGAAATGTTAGAAGATACAGAATGGCTTTCGGACTTTGCATTTTTCACAGATCTTCTTTGTCATATGAATGTCAAGATGCAAGGGAAAAATCAATTTATCGACGATATCTGGGCCCATCTCAAAGCTTTTAAACTAAAACTTAATCTGTTTGCTGGGCAGCTAGCTAAGAACGACTTGTCTCATTTCTCGAGGTTAAATTCAATACCCTCAGTAAATGAAGAGAAGCTTAAGAATTATGAAGATGGCTTGAAAAAACTGCATTTTGAGTTCGAACGCAGATTTCAAGATTTCAGTGCCATTCAAACAGAATTGGATATTTTTACCATGCCTTTCAACGTAAATTGTGAAGCAGTGAGGTCAGATTTGCAGCTTGAATTAATTGAGTTGCAATCTAACAATCATCTCAAGCAGCTGTTTCTAAATATGCCAAAGTTAGAGTTTTACAAATCATTATCGAAAATAAGTTTCCCAAATTTAATATCTCACGCCCAGAAAATCAGTGCTATGTTTGCTTCATCTTATATATGTGAACAAGTGTTTTCAACTATGAACCTTAGAAAGAATTATTTCAGAAGTAGACTGACAGATGAGCATTTAGCCTCGTTCCTTAGAATCAGTACATCGAACCTCAATATAAGGAACTTTTAAAAATGAAATCGCAATTTCATTCATCTCATTAATATATTTAAATTGTAATACTTGTATATTGTTTTTAAAATTTTAGAAAAATTTATCTTGGCCCGCCAAACTTTTTTTTTCGATTTTTGGCCCGCGATCGAAAAAGTTTGCCCATCCCTGGTCTAATACGACGTTAATTAATTACCATTAATGGAATTCGGAGAGTGCCGGGGTGCCAGTTCGGATGTGACCTCGTCATCTGACCGTGGTTCAAAAATTACGTGTCCTCGTTCCTTTCCCTTCGGGATTGATCCTGGACCTTTGCCAATATCCCGGTATTTTGCTCCCACAGCGACGTTAATTAAAATACCTATCTACCTTAATTCGGAGGCCGCGGTAGGAAGAGTAACGGATTACCAACCAGGGGATTGCGAGTTCTAATCCAATCAAAGACCGTCGTGTACAAGGGGAGCAGGTGCACGTTAAATCTGACGTGACCTCAAATGTCCTCACGTTGGCTTAGGGTGCCAGCTCAGGTGTAACTCGTCATCTGACCATGGTTCAAAATTACGAGTTGTCCTCGAGTCTCACTTCGTGCTTGATTCCGGTCCATTGCTCCAGTGCGACGTTAACTACCTGCCTTAATTCGAGCGCTTTTGTTACAATAAATTTGTTAATAACTGCAGTAATTATCTTGTCTCTTTTAATAATTATTTATTATTTTAAAAATAATTATTTTATTTATACATAAGAAGAAATTAAAATTGGAAAAAATTTTAGAACACTTGCTTGACAATAAAATACGACTTCTAATTTTGTAAACAACAGAGAGCTCGAACATAAAAATTAAGAGTTTAGTTGTATCTCTTATTTCTATTAGAAAGAAATAGAACAATATATTTTTCAACACTCGCTTATTGTCCATTTTTTTCTTCACAAACAAGAGGGGGTATTTCAATTAACATCACACTGGAGCTACACAACGGGCTATTGGTGACGGTCAGGAATCAATCCCAAAGGGAAAGATCCGAGGACAACACCACGTAATTTTGAACCACGGTCAGATGACGAGGCAACACCTGATCTGGCACCCCACTCTCCAAACTTCCACACCACGCCAACGTGAGGACATTTGAGGCCACGACAGATTTAACGTGCACCAGCCTCCTTTGTACACGACGGTGTTTGGCTGGATTCGAACTCGCAACCCTTCGGTTGCTAGTCCGTTACTCTTCCAACCGGGCCCTCACAAAAAAGGATTACTCCAATCCAATCTTTGCATTCAGGGTATTAAGCTTTGGCTTGTGTAGTGGTTTTGTGAGTCCATCTGCTAGTTGATTTTCAGTACTAATCTTTGAAACTTCTATTTCTCCTACCTGTACCTTTATGTGTTTGGTTCTCCTATAGAACTCCGGATTCTTTGCAAGTCTTATTGCTGCTTCATTGTCTATCCAAAGAATTGGTGTTCCTTTAATATCAGTCATTTAACAATCTGCTAAGCCAAACTAAATCCTTTGTTGCTTCACTTGCTGCAACTATTTCTGCTTCTGTTGTTGAGAGTGCAACTGAAGATTGTCTTCGGCTTGTCCACAATATTGCTCCACCTGCATACAGGCAAACAATACCAGTTGTTGAACGTCCGGTTTTATCATCTCCAGCATAGTCGGCATCGCTAAATCCCTCTAAACGTCCTTGGTTAAAGTTGGATTTGTAAATGATACATTTTTCTTGTGTTCCCTTTAAATATCTGAATATCCTCTTGATTTTTACAATATCTGCACTGGTAGGATTTTCAACACTTCTTGCTAAATAGTTAACGGAAAATGCTATATCTGGTCTTGATCCAGTTGTTAAATATAGATTTCCTATAGCTGATCTGAAGGGAAAATTCCCTTTTATATCAGTATTATCTTGAGAATTATCATTAGTAATTGGTGTTGAAACTGCTTTGCAATTTTCCATTCCAAAATTTTCTTAATATAACTAGATTGGGTGACCTTTATTGAACCATCATTTCTTTGTTCAATCTCAATGCCCCAAAAAATGAAGCGGGTTTGAAGGTAATCTTAAATTCTGTGTGTGTTTTCAATTCATTTATTTCATCTTGGTTTGTTGATGCAACTAAATCATCATCCACATAGAGTGCAAGTATGATCTTAAGATAATTTCTATTTCTGATAAATAAACAAGGATCAGATGCACTTCTAGTGAAACCGAGCTTGGCGAGAAAACTTCCAAATCTTCATTCCAACATCTAGGAGCTTGCTTAGTCCATATAAGCTACGGTTTAGCCTACACACCTTATTTGTTCCATTACTAAAGCCTTCAGGTTGAGACAGATTTCTTCAGAATGTTCTCCATACAAAAAGGCTGTTGAAACATCAAATTGCATTAAGTGCATATTTTCACTAGCTGCTACGCCAATTAAGGTACGGACTGTGTTTTTATTTGTTACTGGACTAAATGTCTCTTCATAGTTAACCCCCTTACGTTGGGAAAAACCTTTTGCTACTACTCTTGCCTTGTATTTATCTACTGAGCCATCCGGGTTAGTTTTAAGTTTAAATTGGTATTTTCATGACGTCACACTGGAGCAACATAACGGGCTATTTTTTAAGTTTAAAAACCCATTTGCTTGCAATCGGCTTGAATCCAGGTGGTAAATCAACTACTTCCCAAGTTTGGTTTTCCTTTAGATTTTATTTCACTGTCCATAGCATGTAACCACTTATCTTTTTGTTTAGTCCTAATTGCTTCATCATAGGTTTCTGGTTCATCCATATTTTCCAATACTGAGTGCAAACTATAATCATATCTTGAAGGTTTCTTAATTATAGATCTATCCCTAAGTTGTCTTTGATCTGCTGTGTCCTGCTGTTTTACCATTATCTTGTCAGTTTCCATTTGCTCATTTAAATGATCTTCAGATTTATTTTCAATATCTTCATCTGTAGTTTCTTCTGATTCTACAGTCACTGGATTTGAAAACTCCTTTTGGAATATTGCATATCGACATCGAAATACCGAATCATTTATTTCATCATAAATTCTGTAGCTATCTCATCACCATCATAGCCTATTAGAATTCCAGATCATGCCTTTGGATCCATCTTGTTTCTCTTTTGATCAAGAATCCATCCACTACATGCAGTTCCAATCACTCGTAGATGCTTAAGTCTTGGTTTCTTGTCATACCATATTTCATAGGGCTACTTTCCATCAACCATTCCTCCTCCCGCGTAGGCTTTGTTGCATGGAGACTTCGCAGTTCTGTTTAGTATACACTACCTGACATTGAAAATGCAACACCAAGGAGTTGACAGAAAGTGATGAAATTTGGCAAACAGAGAGACAGCAACGAGCAATAAGTGATCTTTATTGCAACATTATACACCTTGCCACTGAGCAGCAAGAACGTCTGATCAGTAGGTTGTAGGACCACCGCGAGCGGCGATACAGGCAGCAACACGTCTAGGTACAGACGCAATGAGCGTGCGGATGGCTGCCCATTCCCTGTCAACCATTTGCCAGAGTTCGTCTTCTGAACGTGCAGGTGGCAACGCATGCAAGCGACGTCCTAGAAATGTTCGATAGGTGAGACAGCTGGCCAGGGAAGCATCTGGGTACCTTGCAGGACATGTTGGCTGATGCGTTATCCTGCTGGAAAATGGCATTGGGCACCCCCTGAAGGAGAGGTAGCGTCACCGGCTGCAGCACGTCATCCACTTATAGTTGGGCAGTCATAGTGCTCTGAATACGGACCAGAGGTGACCTGCTATCGTAGGCGATGGCGCCACAAACCATTATACCGCGTTGTCTCGCGGTATGGCGTTCCACAGATGCGGCCGGATTGGCCCTGTCACCACGTCGGCGCCAGACTCGTACACTGCGACTGTCATTGCTAAAACAGAAGCGTGACTCGTCTGAGAACACCACCCTGTGCCATTCCGTCGTCCACGTGGCTCTATCCAGACACCATTGCAAACGGAGACGTCTGTGCTGTTGGGTCAATGGTAGTCGTCTCAACGGGCGCCATGAGTGCAGGCCGCTAGCGATCAATCTGCGGATAATGGTCCTGCACATGCTGCAAAAGGGCGACAGACGTGGCTTGCGGGGCCGCCGATGCGTCGGTCCACGCGTGCTGACGTCACTCTGGCTGCACCGGAACCCCTCAAATGTGCCACAACCGGTGCACCGTGGACGCGTGTATCTGCTGAGATTTGACGTATGGACCAACCTGCCCTTCTGAGGCCAATCACCATACCCCTCGTAAAGTCGTCTGTTTGCTGGAACTGTCTTGATAGACATTTCCTTTGAGACACAAAAACAAATTGCAACTTGATTTACCTGGCAAACAGTATGACTTAAAAAGTTTACCCATGGCTCTCAACAAACTTCCTCGCCAACGTGGACAAAGCCACGACATATTTAACATGCACCAGCCCCTTTGTACACGACTGTCTTTGGGTTGGATGCTAATCCGTCTCTTCCAACCGGTTTCCTCTTTTGGAGGAAATATAATAGGGATCAATGTTAACATTTTTATATGCCCAAAACTAGTATGACAAGAGTTTCACCTGCTGGGTGGAACCTAACATTCATCATTCGACTGGTTCATTCATTGTTTCATCTGATAGACTTCGGCAATTTTACTGTCTTAAAGATGTTACATAACATACCAAATTGGCTAACCTTGTCAATTTCCCTTAGAGCAGTCGCTTTTTGAAGTTCCTCTCAGTAGCAATGCTTTCTATGGTTTGATTGTTTCATAATCACAACCCTCAGGTGGCTAATCCACGACTCTTCCAATCCTTGAAAAACAGTGGTCAAAGTTTTGAAAATGGCATCAGGCTATGATTTGATACCAATTCATTATGCCAAGGCCTTTTGTTTCCAGCATGTATTCCGAACATGGCATTACTTGATTTACAAATACGATTGCAGCACTTCAAAATTGATAGCTGATTGGCCAACATCAATAATGATCAAAAAGGCAATCGCAATATGTATCATTCAAGCATTTGGGTAGTATAAGTAAAATCTTTACATCTGGTTAATTTGTTTTTAATTAAAATAATTCAGTCAAACTAGAATATTTCTAGCAATCTTAAGAGGTTTGAATAAGATCCATTTTTTGCAATATATCTTGGAACACAAATTAGAAGCTAATAGAAAAGTATACATTAAACAGGAGGCTCTGTGATGTAGATACATTTTCTTTCAATTCCACTTCATACTAAATTTATGAAACTAGCCTGTACTACCAACTAAAACTATAAAGCTCAATTTTGCATCTTTTTAATTTGTCACAATTATAATTTTTATTAACAAGTTTTGTTTGCAATTTCTATAATTTTGTCTTCTCAATAAATAGTTAAAGGTATGAAAAATCAATATCCAAAATTTAAGCTAGACCTGTAAATTCATGTAAAGAACTGTGTGTGTGAATTATGATAGCTCCCTTTACAAAATAGAAAAATGAAACACTTCATTCACTTTACACTTTATTAAAAATGTTTTTTCGAATTATTTATTTTTTCACATCTTTCTTAGTATGTTCTTTCACTTGTTTTACAAGCTTCTTGTTGTGCTTTCTGGCAAATCTCAAGTTCTTCAAGAATTTTTGGTCAACCTAAAAATGAACAAGGTTTCGTTTGATTGGATTCAATTACAATCAAGCATATGGAATCAGAAAATATCTAATAAATAAGTTAAGCATTTGAGGTTGGATATTGTTACGTTATACATAAAAACTAGTATTAAATAATTTTGGAGATAAAACAGAAAACCAGGCCTGGGAATCCTATATTTGACTTTATTTCTATTACTAAACCAAAACTATGTTTAATACTAACATTGAAATTTTGGGAGGTTTAATAAAAAGTATTTTCTCAGAATTTTAAATCTAAACTAATTTGACAAAATCTGTATAAAAACATTTTAATGAAAAGAAAAGTACTTTTTCTCCATTGTATTGTTTTTATTACAAATAATCATAAATCAAACAATAATGAAATAACATGTGTATTTATATGCATATTTTAATGCTCACAACTCATGCATGTAAAAATTTTAATTTAAAATTATTTGGATTCATGTAAAATAGTATATTGCCATAATTAACGAGTTAAGGACACGGGTAAAGCAAACCCAGAAATTTTTCACATTATTAAATCTGCAAAACATTGAGGATTTGCTAACAGTATCAGTATTTCCATTACATAAAGCAAGACTACTAGGTCATCTTACATCAGAGAAAATGTGGAAGGAATACACAAAAACTTACGCCAATCATGGAAATCTTGCGAAATCTAGATGGTCTTTTGATTCCATTCCTATGATCCTTGCGATCTAAAAAGAAAATTAATATAGCTTTGTGAACAGCACATTTGACACATGAATACATTAAAACAATCATTTAAAAAATCAAATAATAATAATGTTGCATTACTGTTGATTTATTATGATTTACCTAAAAACCTTGTGTGGTTAGAAACAAAGAGTGAACCAGTCAGTCCCTGACCAATAGTTGACCATTTCCTCATTACAACAAGCAAACTAGTTTAATCCACAATAAATTAAATTTATATTTTTTAAAACCAATGGACAACTGGAATAAATGGTAACCAATCTAAAATTAATTAATTTGTCTTAGAGTTGAAAAATAAAAACAAAAGTAAAATAATTGGAATCTGAAATTCCAGTATAGTGGACTTATTCTGTGATATTAATTTATATAAATTCTATTTTTTTTTATTTTGAACTAAAATTTGGCATAAAGGTTAATAAATATTTGTAATTTTGATATACATAGTAATTTTTCATATCTTTTAAGTCAAACATTTTGGACAATCCACTGGTAGAACAAAACTGCATGTGCTCCAGTAATTGACCATGCTGGTCAATTACTGGATTTTGAGGCAAACTTTGATTTTAAATTTTAAGTTAGATATTTAATGATTAAGTGGTAGGGTAAATTAATTATGAAAAATGAGTCTCAATCCGGTATTTGACAAGGTGGTCAATTACTGGAAGAGGTAGTCAAGCACTGAGGATAAATGTAGTAGCTATGACATTTTTAATTAGGAAAGTTTGCATAGAACCCCAATTTACACTAAACCTTCTGTTAGTTCTGCATTCTAATTCTATATCATGTGCTAAATCTAATGGGTACTACCTCAAAAGAAAAGTCTTAAACAGAAAAGAGAGATTGCCCCATGCAGCAGCTATATAGTTGCTGCAACACACATAAAATGCATTTCAAAAAGACATGCTTAGCAGTTTGGATTGGATGACTTGTCTGATAACTATGAAGATATCAATTTTGTGTTTTGAAGAAACTGATGGAATTACCAGCAAGTGACTTTAATTTCTGCTATAATTAATGCCAAAGAATTCTCCAATAAAAAATTAGTATTATGTACAAAAAATCTAAAAAGTGCAATTGCAAATTATCTCAAGAAAATTCTTTTAATGATAAATGAACAGTAACTAGTCAATTACCAGCTGGTTAACCTTATAGGTTGACAGGAAAGAAAAATTAGAGAATAGAATGTGAGAAATTCAAGTTTTCAGGTAACTAGCCCTACTTTTTTTATAAACATGGTGGAAAGATAAGAACAAATGTTAACTATAAATTGAATTTGCAATTTATTTCAACCGAACATTTTGAAAGAATAAAAAAACAGGGTAGAAAAAATTACATAATAGAATCAACAGTTTATTATGTGATGCAATTATTTTTTTAGGTACAGTGGTAGTATAGGACATTTTTGGCAGTTTTTTGGATTTATGTGGTTTCTGGCAACCCCCTCACTTCCCGAATGTTCCATTGGCTTGCCTACAATCGGCAAACGGATTTTAAATTCTATTTGGCCTACTATGTTTAAAAATGCAATGAACAGCAAATTGACTATTTTAAAATTTTTTGGAAATAATAAGGGAAGTAAGCTGAGAGGAATTCAAGGTGGAGGTGTCGGATCCGGGGCACTGGCGATTTCTCGCCAAACATGGTAACCTTGTTGTTTTTGTCGAGCTTTATGGCAACCCTAGGAGGTGATTTTTTTTTTCGTTGGGAAGTTCGCTCCTTATAAGGAAATTCGGATGTATTGCGTTCTATGATTGGTTAGCGGTTTAAAGTTTGGATTTTTTTTGCGCTCTCTGATTGCTTAGCTTTTGAGAATGATTTTAATTGCTTACCGCTTAAACGGAGTTAGCAAAGGTCACAACGGATTTAGATTTTGTGCTTTCCGCTGGATTTTCAAAATTTGGAATACCATTTTTTCAAGTAAGTGGCAAATTTCTATTGATTTTTTGTTTTTTTTTTAAATTTTTAATTAGAAATTCAATTCATTAATTAGACTGGACGAATAAATGCGTTTTTTGGGGAAAATGTATGATGAATCTTAAGCGAAAGCCACTCACTTATCCTTGATTAGGTATGGCAATGGATGGTTTGACTGGACGTATAAATGCGGGTTTTTTGGGGAAAATGTATGATGAATCTTTAGCGAAAGCCACTCACTTATCCTTGATTAGGTATGGCAATGGATGGTTTGACTGGACGTATAAATGCGGGTTTTTTGGGGAAAATGTATGATGAATCTTTAGCGAAAGCCACTCACTTATCCTTGATTAGGTATGGCAATGGATGGTTTGACTGGACGTATAAATGCGGGTTTTTTCGGGAAAATGTATGATGAATCTTTAGCGAAAGCCACTCACTTATCCTTGATTAGGTATGGCAATGGATGGTTTGACTGGACGTATAAATGCGGGTTTTTTTGGGAAAATGTATGATGAATCTTTAACGAAAGCCGCTCACTTACCCTTGATTGGGTATGGCAATTGTGTTGTAAATTGCATGTGTAAGATTCTTTTGATTACGTGGTACTGGGTGAATGAAACGCCAATTAAATGTGTTATGAATGAAATGGATGTGGCGACCCATACGATGACTCATTGGTTTAATTTTTGTAGAAAAGTGTGCGCTGTTAAATTTTTGTAAAAATTTTTATATATTTTGTAAAAAAAAATTTAATTTTTGTTAAAATTTTTAACCCTGAGAAACCTAATTAAATTGGAAAATAAGTTTTATTTTTCTTTACTTTTTATTGCTTATTTGTGCATTCCTCATTTTTACTTGCTGATGTAACGAATCGAATCGGCAAGTTGGCCGCCATACTGGTGTTGGATGCCATCTTGATTTGGCGACAAAAATTACTTGGCGACAAACATGCCCCGGATTCTACATCTTTACCGAATTCAAAATGCATTTGTGTGACTATTTTGAATTTAAATGTTTTATTTAATCAAGATTTATATATTTTATGTTACGTTTTAAGATGTTAATATACTATACGTTGTTTTATTTTTAATATTTAATTATATGTCGAGTTTTTTAATTAATCAAGGCGAATGTGTAATGTTTTGGCCCTTGGGACCATTTTGGTCGCCAAGGGAAAAAACCTGCCAAATGTCATATACTACAGCTGTTCCTTTTTTTTTTATCACAATTGAATGCTTATCAAAAAGTAGGAAATCCTTGACATTTCGGAACAGCAGTAGCATAGACCCCCCCCCATCTCCATTTGGCGACTTTTTTCGTCGCCAACCCTCAATTAGGATTTGTGGTTTTTGGTAACCCCTCACTTATTTCCACTCCATTCTAGCAACTCTACGCTATGTATATATAGACCGTGTACCATAACCATTTTCATTTCGTTCACCAGTAGCTATTGCTGTAGAACGCGATAAGATCCAGGGAATTTTCTATAATGGTTTGCTTTGAAATTTCGTTTTCCATTTTACAAAAAAAATCGAATGGGTTGCGACTGAGGGTTCAGTTCAGAACTGGCAGCCCCGTTTAAACAGGAAACCCTCATTTATAGTGAAATCTGTTTATAAGATTAGAATAAATTTATTCAACTTATGTACAGTTTTTTGTAATACATCTGTTATTTCTGATGTTATATTGATATTTTTGAGGTTAAAATAATGTCGCCAAGAAACATCAGGGTTGGTGACGAAAGAAGTTGCCAAATGGATTGGGGGTCTATACTACATCTGTTCCAAACTGATTAATAAATGATATTGAACTTACTTTGGTTATGGTTAGTATGATTCTTTGACTTTGCCATTGTCAGCTAAAAGTTAAAAAGGGAACATTTAAAACATATACAAAACTGTTTCTAATATATAAAAATCAGACGGCTATATATAAAATAAAAACAAATACATTTGGTAAATAAATATGATAAAACATGCATTTAGTAAGGATTTTAATACAGAACTTGTAAAACTCAAAACTTGCTTTTAAGACAGGATGTTATATAACAGGGTATTGTGTAGAAAGGATGAGCATAAGCTAAAGTTAGAGCAGTGGACAAACTACTGATCCACAATGACCCCAGGAAAACAAGGGCATAAATATCTGTAAAAATTAGGGGTTTTATGGTCAAGCAACAATGACACATTTAAGCCCTTCTAGTAAAATAGGGAACTACTTTCTTGTACATAATGCTGAAGACATTTATGAATGAAAAAATGTTGACCATATACGAAGACTCCTAAAAATGATAATGCAGTCGTTAGTTGTGAAAAGTGCTTCTTATATGAAATTAGATTGAAAATTTTCACGATATAACCTAACACAAATTCTTTAACGACTCCAGTTAATGAATAAACATTCATTGTTCAGATTTATGCTTTAAGTAAAACGCAGATTAAAATTCAGATATCACTCCTCAGAACATGGCCACTACTGTATAATTTTATAAATCCTAATGATTTGGCATTAGTTTTAATTCTTATCAATAAAGACAAATTAGTGAACCTCAGATTTGTTACCATTTATTTCAGTAGTACTTGGGAAAAGATTACAAATTTAACTTACTGTGGAACAAACTAGTTAGCTTGTTTTAATGAGTAATATGTGTGGGGGTGGTCAACTACTGGTATTTGGTCAGGGACTGGCTGGGTTCCCTACTCATGTTTTTTGTAAGATGGTAAAATGAGGAATGCGAGGGGAAAATGAGCTAAGTACAAAAACTATTAAAAGTGGAATTGGAAATTAGTTCTAAGGAAATTTTTCATGAATAATGAGTATTGAGAGAGATCAATTACGGACTGGTTTACCCTACATCTCACATCAAAAGTTCTAGACTTTTTAAAAGCGTATGATTTATCAAGTGATAGAACTCTTCAAAAGGAAGATTAAAAAAACATGCCACTGCATTTTCAATAAGATTTAAAGCATATAAATGAAAAACATCTAGGGTTAGCACACTACACACGATAATCGACGGCAAACTGCAATAATTTAAAAAGGGAAAGATTTCATTTTAAGTGAACAATAACCATGCCATCAAAAGAATTCATCCAATGCGGAGAAATAATAAAATACTTTATTATGCAAGTTGGTCTAAATTTTGCTTTAGCCTAACTTAAATTTATTTATAATCTAACAATTTGTGAAGAGATCTTGGAAATTACAGAAAAACAAATTTGAACTGAATTAAACATACCTATTTATGTACGAGAAATTATTTACTATAAAATTCAATAGAAAATTTCACTTGAAATTTTGTCGAACGAACCACGCGTTAATTCTTTCGGTTGACTGGCAGAAATAGAGTTAAGTTGAGTTGTATGATTGCCAAATAACTGACAGATTAACTTACTTGTTGAGTGGGGGGGGTATTTCAATTAACGTCACACTGGAGCAACACAACGGGCTATTGGTGACGGTCCGGGATCAATCCCAAAGGGAAAGATCCGAACTTGTTGAGTGAGTTTGCCTTTATTAAATAAATAATTCTATATTTAAATAAATTATTATACTTTTATCAACTTTTATATTGCGTATACTAAATTTTAAAAGGGAAAATGATTTTTCCTATGTGAAACCGGAAGTGTACATTGCATGAGTGGCAATTAAAAGGTCGTTGCCATTAAATATTTTTTGGCGCGATTGTTTGGCGCACAGAGTAGGAGACCGTGGTTTGGCGTATAATGTTGGTTGGCATGATATTGTCAATATTAAATTCATCCAGCAAAAACCAAACTCCAAGAATAAATATGTAGGAAACAAATTCGAACCAGATGAATTGGAAGAAAAGGGTACTTCGTGTTTATGGAAACGCAAATGTGTTGTCCTTGTAAGTATTTTTCTGTTTTCTCAATTTGCAATATATTCTATATACTTAGTATTGAATTATAGAGCATATTGCATAGATAATAACACAATTTAAGCACTACTTTTTATTATTATACCATTACTTTGCATCGCTATTTCTGTTGTGTATTTATATTCGGGGATGTATTCTGAGGTAAGTAGGGCATCCGCAGAAATGTTCATGGTATAAAATATGTGCATCAATTATTTTTTTTATTCAAATCTACGTTATCCACTTAACAAGAAAAACAGATATAAAAAAGTAATTTGCGAACGAAATCCTCTTTTGGTGTGATAAAAATTTGATATTTTATTATTTATTATCGATTTGATTGCTATTGTTAACAAAGAATCCTTTTATAACCAAGGTGATTTTCTGAATTTTAGAAGGAATTATGCTTAGTAACTCATGTCTATTTTCCTAGACATGAGTTACTAAGTACATATTCAGAGGAAGAGTCCATATCAAGCCCTCTGAAATATTTTACATGTTAAAAGCAATAAAAGTATACACAGAAGATAATTATAAAGGTAGAAATTGAAGGGTTGCCCACCACATAGGTATGTCTGCAGTCTGAAAAACAGGATGAAAAATTAAAATTGTAGACTTTTCATTGGAATAGAAAACTGAGATTGAAGATTGGACCTCTTCCACAAAATTGTTTTCTGAATATGTATTATAACAATTGTATATATTTCCTCCTTTTCTCTGAGAAATTACTTTAAATAGTCATTGAATAACTTTCTAGAGCATTGAATAACTTTCTCTACAACTTCATCAATTAAAACCTCACAAAGTTACAGATATCTGAATTAAATTGTTGATATCTGTTTATTAATGTAAATTCTTTATATTTCCTTTTATAACTAGATCCATGATGTATAAGAATTTATATAAAAATACTAGTGCTCTGATCCATCATTTCTTTTTGGTATTAATGTAAGTGTCAATTAGTGAAATAAAACATTTCCAGGGCTGTTCTTGAGGTATGGGCCGCTCACAATGGAAACTTTAGCAAGCTGCCTCCTCAGAAAAATTGTATTTTCTAAGAGTGACATTCATCAGTTCAGAAACTGATTGATGGCCCAGTCTTTTTCTCTGTAACCTAAATGCCATAATGTTAAATGAGAATTTGTTTAATGATTTAAACTTTTATGGACTTTTGACAAATTTAGGCGCATACCTGTTTTTTATGTATGAAACTTCGATCTTCTCTGATTCAGCTACATTCAGTAGTATGATATTTTTTGATAGATATATTTTGATAGCCCTTTTTGGGAAGGATTTTAACCCAGTGACCCCTTCAAAACATACCTGCTTTTGAGATGAGTCCTTTTTGAATATTCTAAATGCAGTGTCAAAAGAGTATCTTTTATTACAATCAGAAAGTGAACCTACAAAGACTGAACAAGTGTAAGTTAACAATGGAAATTTTATGGCTGGGCATGTTTATTTAAAGTTAGAGGCATATTTTGCCTGTCTTTTTCAGCCACTTAATTTTATTTCTGTATGTAAGTGCTTGCTCAGTGTACCACTTAGGAAAGGCCCTAATATTTCTTATTATTAACACTATAGCAAGATTTATACCATGGTGTGTGTGTATAGGTGTGATCACACACACGGATGTTAAGAGTAAGTGAAATGCTGTTTTTAAAACTTTTTGTGGTGTCTTACTCTTCAGGTGTCAGGCGAAATATTACTTATTTTGCAGAAAATTTAGTGTATTTAATTTTTAGGTGATTTACAGCTCAAGTTTTTTAAACCTGCTTTTTATGTAGGGAGGGGCCATTTAAAACTTTTAAATATTTAAATTGTAACTATAAAACATTTAAAAAATTCTGCACTATTTGATTCTGAAATAGATAAGACAGTTTCATTGATTCGGTGTCTCAAATTTTTCATTTAAATCTTCCTTTTAACTTGAAAACTGGTAGTTTCTTTTAAATAATAGTGGATGTTTTTAAAGAATGAAAGTTAATTCTTATGTTGCAACAATCCATTTTATACCCAGATTATTTCTAGAGATTTTATTCTAGACTTTTTAGCTGTCCACACTCATTTTTTTATAATGGATATATGGCCTCAGAAAATAGAGCTTGATGTAAATTTCTTTCAGTCATGAGGTTCTGAAGTTGGATTGATATTGCTAAAACTGATCCTGAATTGTACAGAGCATGTCTGGGTTACTATAAGAAGACATGGGTAAGTTTTATTAATCCTTTGTTAGCCATACTGGTCCTGACAGGTGCATAGTGACCTTTTTACAATGTTATGCAATGAAAAGAATAGCTGTAAATATATTTAATTTATAAATTTAAGTAAAACATTTTTTATACTTATTTGTTTTTTAGTATGTCCTAAAATATGCTACATGAGAAAAAAGAATAATTAATGCAGGTGTAATTAGGAAAGAAAATGTTAAGCACTTCACAGATGCACCACAATCTCATTTGTTAAAGAAAGACCTGTGACTATTGAAGGGTTAAGAATTTTTGGGACAAAATTTTCAACTCACCATTGATTGAGTTTAGTGAATGTTATTTTGTACATACAAGATATGACATACACCTTCTCCTCGGCTTATGACTTATGTGACTTACGACCACAAAAAATAAATAAATAAAAATAGTAGATAAAGAAAGAGATAACTACATTGGTCGGGTCAAAAAAGATACAATAGAGTACATATTATGTATTTTTCACATTATGTACAATAATTATACGTACATAGATTGAATTTTTGAGTTTTATGTACAATTTTTATAACCCATTTGAATGAAAAACTGATCGTAAGTCGGAAAAATATAAATCCAACTTACGACCTGCCAGTCGGAACGGAACTCGGTCGTAAGTCTAGGAGACCCTGTATTCTATTTTGATAAATTATTATTGTCCTTTAAATTGTGTATTTACATGTAATTTTGCTATTTATTTTTGTTCATAAAACTTCAAAATATCTGATTTTTAGGATGAAATTTGTTAATGATAGTCATGTAACAATCTGCAAAGGATAGCTATGCCACAGTCAATTTTCATTCAAGGTGTGTTGCTTCACCACATCCTTTTGAGTATTTATTATTTTTTGTAATTGCTTGTTGTGTATATTGCTTTTTTTCTTTGGTATAGTACTATATGAAAGTCTAATGAATATGTAATGTCTAATGATGCACCTTAGAACTATCTCATTACCTAGATAATTATAAACCATTGTCAAAACCTTTTACTCTCAATGGTAAGATTGCATCAAGAGAGTTTTATTTAGAATTGATTTGCCTGAAGTGTTCAACTTTTAATTTTGTTAACTTTAATGATTTTTATGTTTAAACTTGCTATAATACCAAACTTACTACCTTTCAGTTGGCCAATGTGGCAATCAAATTGGATGCCGCTTTTGGGATTTAGTAATTCGAGAATACCAGCATCATGAAACTTCTGTAAGTTTGAATTGTCAACTGTCTTATTCTGCCATGTTATAGAAAAGACAAATTTGTAGATAGTTGTGCAGGTCATTTAAGATCATCACATGAGTTCTAATACCAAGCTCCATCTGCTCTTGTCCACATCCAGTTCAGATATCTTTGGTGGAATCCTGAAAAAAATTGGGAGTCATCAAAAAATTACCACTTCCATTGTATTTTCTACCCTTTAGAACAGTGATTTTCAACTAGTGTGATGCAGTATACTGATTTGTCCCAAGAATGGCAGTGGTGTGCCAGATGGTGAAGCGGCTTAAAGTGGGAAATTTATTTCATTCTGATGGTTTAGCTTTTAAGTTTAAACACTTGTGTTCACAAATAATTTCCAGTAATACATAAAAATAATTTTAAGTTTTATTTTTGCTACTAAGTATCGATAATCAATTGTTTCCAAAAGATTATTTTAAAAGCCTCTTTGGAGCTAAAAGGGTAGATAATTAGAGTTACTATTTTTGTGAATCAAACAAAATTGTATATATTATTTGTCAGATCAGCAAGAAATATAATATATATATTTTTGTTTGCCCCAGAATTTTAGTAATTAATTTATGTGTGCCATGAGATAAAAAGGGTTCAAAATTCCTGCTTTAGAACAATGATATCCAAACTGTTCCTCAAAATAAAAATTTAGACTTCCATTTCTGTAAAATCACTTTCTAAAATATTTTTTGCTACTTAAAAATGTGAATTTATTAGATTTTTAATTAATAAAATAAACTTAAAATTGCCCAAGAACTTTTAAATATCCATATTTTGCTGTAGAGATGAGCTCATAAAAAAATTAGATGAAGAGAAGGTTGAATACTCAAATTCAAAAACGTTCATTTTGCATTATCTTACTTTTTTGTAATCTTATTTACATGGAACTGGAATTTTAGTAAATGAAAATTAGTAATAAAAAAAGTGCCTAAAATTATATTTTTTGTAAGTGTATCAAATAAGCTAGCTACTTTATTAATTTTAGGCATATATGTAACCCATTGAGTTGTAGACAGTTGTAATTGTTCCTAAATTTATGTAATTATGAAAAATTTAATTATTAAATGCATTGTGTGTACTCTTTTAGACAGAAGATATTGACAGTTTTTTCAAGGTTAGTGGCATCTCAAGAAATTCTAACAGCAATATTTTAGATGCTATGAAAGCAAGGGTAAATGTATTTATATATTCTACATTGATTAATGCATTATAATTGCTTCTTTAAAAATATAATTTGGTAGAATTGGAATGTGAATTGTTAAAATATTTGTGAATGGATCAGATTGATCGATTTTAAAAGAGGCTTGCACAAATTTCATAAATGTATTTGTGAAAAATACACATGTTAAGTTATTATATTGAAAGAATATGAAAGAATTCTACTAATGCTAGAATATCTGTATTTATGCATACTATGTGTTCAATGACATTCATGATAAATTTCTAACACATTATTAACAATACCCATGAATACATAATCAGTGTTTAAATTTATTTATAACTAAAATGCATTTTTAATATTTAGCTTTCTTGGTCTGATTGTATATTCAATTTGTTTGATATGTATCTAAATTTAAAATTGTATTTTCACAAATATATGTTGTGTATATTCCATTAGGCTATTCTAATTGACATGGAAGAAGGTGTAATATCCGAATTACTGAAAGGTCCTTTGAAAAATATTTTTGATCGCAAACAGTTAATGACAGATGTTTCTGGTTCTGGAAATAACTGGTAAGTTATTCCTTAAAAGGAACTATGTATCTATACATATAATACCATTTAATGCTGTATAAATTATGTATATATATATAATATTTATTTATTTATCTCGTTTTATGCACTATTGATATTTGATGATAAAATATTAAAAATTTGTTTCTATTTCATAAGATCATATGGTTTGATTTAATTCATATGAAGACTCGTATTCATTTAATTAGTTAACAGCTATATTTTTATCATTTTCAAATAGAATACATGTGATTTATTAAATTTGTTTCGTAATATTTTTCATTTATAGACTCTTTGAGTTATTAAATTTAAAAGAATTATCTCTGGTTAGTTTTATTGAATGAAAATTGTTTTGCACATATTTGCAAAAGTATTTAGCCAGTGCAACTGATTTTAAACTATCTGCATCTAAAATCTAATCATGTTTCTCTAAAAGTACTAACAAAATAAAGAAGTAATCTTAGTTCAATCCCACTTTTGGGATAGCCAATTCAGATTCCAATTATCTAATGAATGCCACAATCCAATTAGTTCAGTGATTGTTTTCAAGCAAAACTTAAAATTGTTCTTAATTTTTATTCATTATTTGCTAATTCTCATTCCTTTAGTTTTTCCCTTTATAAATAATATTTTGCTGTATTTTTTAAAGTTCTATGTTATGTTATATTTTAGAACTTATTCGATTTTTTAAATTGATAGCATAATTAATTTTTTTATTTAGGGCTGTTGGAAATAAGTTTTATGGCTCAAAATATCGAAGTCGCCTCATTGAATTATTTCATAAAGAAGTTGAAGAATGTGATAGTTTACAATGTTTCTTTTTGTTACATTCCATGGGTGGTGGTAAGCAGGCTTTTCTAATATATTTAACTATACTTTTTATAAGACACACACACAAAAATTTGAACTTAAGACTTAAGTATATCCTTGTAGTTAAATTATTCTAGTTCATAATTTCCAGCTATGAATTATCTAGTTATCCTTCTCATTATACTATTTTGTCAAAACTTTACAAAAAGTTGTCATTTAGTCAAAAACATCTCATGATTGTGATGACTCAATTTATTGACAATATTTTGCCCACAAAATTGTATTTATAAACATTTTAATGTTAATATTATTTAATTATTTTCTGTTATATAAGACAACCATATTATAACCAGGATTCTGTCTTATATTTTCTCTTGATGCTGATTCATTGTTAAAAGGATTCAATGACTCATAGTAAAGACAAACAAATTTAACAAAGTCAAGGACTATTTTCTATACATTGTAAGACAAGACAAACATTTACTCATGATAAGATAACTATTTGCTTACCTAGCTTATTTGACATGACTAGTCTACTAACTTTTGTCAATTAATTGTTCATATATTTACTAATAATTTGTTTATTAACTACACAAATTTTACAATTTTTTAAACGTCAAATTATAATACAAATTTTAATTGTTCTGATAATGTATAGGAATTTTCATTTGTAAATTTAATTGCTATGATTGTAACAATTTATTTGCTTGCTACTGTTGTAACAATTTATTTGCTTGCTAGGTTGTAACAATTTATTTTCTTGCTACGGATGTAACAATTTATTTGCTTACTACGGTTGTAACAATTTATTTTCTTGCTATGGTTGTAACACATTATTTTCTTATTGCCAGGAACTGGCTCTGGTCTTGGTACTGCTGTTCTCGAATTCTTATATGATGAATTCCCTAAAATCCCCAGGTACTATGCTATGAAATTTTTTATATACCCGCATTCAAAGTTATCTGAAATCAAATGATTAAATTTTATATAAATAGTAACTTTCCACATTATCTTGATATTGTTGACTTACAAGTGAAACACACAAAGTCAAAATTTTCAAGATATAAGCTTTAACTTTTCTAGATCATAATGTGGCTATCTTTAGACTGGTGAAGTCTACTAAGCCATTTTTCTTTGCATGAAGGTTAGATTTCCTTTAGAGAAATACTCTTAATGAGTTGAGCTAGGGAGTAGAATTTTTTCTCCTTCGTTTTCTCAGAATTTTTTTATGACTTAATGTATTGAACTTGTGTGTAAGCTGACAATATTTCCTTTATGTTATGTGTTTAAAAAATGTATATCTGGACAGTTTTAAATACATATTAGTAGAAACAAAAGAAACCAGCTTTTGATAAATTTATGTACCCTTCAATTTTCAACAGTGGTTAGACAGATATGAGCAAAATTTCTTGCATGTTCTTCATCACCTATAGTCTGAAAATTCAGAAAATTTCATTATTCTGCTCCAAGCTTTAATGGTCTGGGCAGTGCTGAATGGCCTTGTGAAGGGTGACAGTTGATAAACAAAGCCAACATTTATTTGGTCTAATTAAGCAGAGCCCTGGTGTAGCAAAAATAACCATAGAGCATATCTGCCAACCCTTCCAGATATTTTTGAAAGCCACTTTTTGCCCAGTCTTCTGCACAGAAAAACATCTTCCGGATTTTTTTTTCAATGTGGGAAATTTTCAAATGATGCCAAATTCGGCATTTCGGCTGCATTGTGGCAATCCATAAAGGATTGGATATTATAAAGTTATGGTATCATTTGGTGACCAACAAATTTGCTTTGGGCAAGTTGACTTAGGAAACAGGGATTTCACGCATATTGTGAAAAAAAATTAAATTGTTAGTAAGGTATCTATCTCTATTAAATTACGATTTCAATTTCTTGTCTTTATTTTGAACTTCCACATCGACTTTTATGTAGCTAAAAGTCTTCCATATTGTTTTCTTGGCAGTTGGCAGGTATGCCATAGAATGACAAAATGAACCCAGACTCAATGTTTATTTTATGTTACTAGTGACTTGAGAATCAAGTGGTTAGCACTTTGACTCACAGTTCAACAGACTCTTGATTTGAATGCTGTTAAGACATGGATGTTTTTAGTGATTCAGAATCCATTATATATACTGTAGGTTACAGTTTAACAAGCTCCAGTCTTGCAAAAAAGGACTGTAGAGTGACAAACCAATCATGTATCCCTAAAAGTTGAGTAAGTTGGTTACTTGCTGTATTTCTTCTTAATTTCAAACAATTGTGTTGAAATTATGTCCCTTTAAGGTTATTTCTACAGAAAAAGGCGCTTGAGGGTGCCAGGAATATGAATATGAATATGAATCCTTATGCTTTCTTAAAAACAAACATGACATTCACATTCCTTATGTGAACAAATGTTCACAGATAAATGTTTATGTTTTTAAGAAAACCTAAACATGACATTCACATTCCGTATCTTTCTATTCAATCTTTTATTTCAAGCATTTTTTTTTGTCTCTTATTGTCTAAGAAAAAATGTCATTCAATTTTGCTTTCTGTGACTTTTTCGTTTAAGGTTTGTATTTGCTGCTTTTCCTTCTCTTCAGGATGATGTAGTAACCTCTCCGTATAATGCAATATTGGCTAATAAGCAGTTAATTCACTATGCTGATTGTGTGATTCCATTTCAAAATAAGGTTTGTAAAGATTTATTAAAAGATGTATCTGATTCTGTAAAATTCATTCTTATCCAACTTGTCGCAGTCATTTAATTTTATTATGAAATATTAGAAAATAAAAAAAGTAAAATCATATGTTCTGGTCAAAATTGCACCAATTTCAAATTAAAAATATACCAACTTAGTGTCGGAAGTAAAATTTTTAACATGCCTGAAATTTTATTATTGTAACTAAGCCTTCACATAGAAAATACAGGCCAGTCATAGTCTTTCTAAACATTTCGGTTCTTTATTTTTTGGAATATGTGCATCAAAATAGTTTTAAATATCTTTGGCAACTGCATTTAACTGCTTTGGGATATTTTCTTCTCATTCACATTGCATGTAGTTTTAGTTTTTCTTAACTAAGTTGACTTTCAAGTGTTGATTTCCTCTTTAAAATTTGGATTATTGTTGCTCACAGGAAAACTTCATGATAAATTTTATTTGAAAAATAGAATTTTATATTTATATGACCAAAAAATAATTAAACAAATAAATACCTTCTTATAAAGTTGTATGAAACCAAACCAGATCAAAATCTTAAAATTATGTGATGCTACATAGCATAGTTTCCCAAAGTGGGTGCTCAATGTTTCTTGGGATCAATACTGGCCCCATGGAAATAGGGGCAATAAGATGCCAAGCAATATGTTGCCTATATCTACTTGATCATACAGATACACTTGTTACAGTGATGCATTGTCACAATAATTATACATTGTAAAATGCAAGTTACAACTGATAAGTCTAAAAACAAGAAGATGGGTTATAACAAGAAAGTGTTAGCAGGTATGTATTTGCACACACTATCTACTTTCATGGGTTCTTACAAGTACAGCATACAGTGGCAGGAATCTTCCTGTTATGTCAAATGTTTATGTGCAATTTATTTTTTGTTCTTTCATTATAAAAAATTGCTCTATTATTTCAGCTCAAGTTTTATTTCCAAATTGGATTTTTTGCAATTCTAAAATTACACACATTTCTTTTCACAGTATGTACTACATGACAGACTACATCTACATAAATATTTTGGTGAAATTCGAAAATTAGTTTTCCAGAGGGCACTTATCTTTAACCAAATTACTTACCTTTAAAAAACTAAAGGGAAACTATGCTATATAGTTAATATAAAGTATGAACCTTGCTATATGCATATAAAAGTTGTTTCTTTTAATTTTGCATACTATATATTTTAAAATAATGTAATTTCAAATACAGTTTCACTTGATTAATAATTGTCATAACATATTTGAGTCCTTTTAGATTTTAAAGAACTTCTGTATAGACATGCTAGCTGATGTGTAAAATATCAATTCATTATAATGGGTAATTTATTTAATATACTGACATATGAACCTATAGTAGTTATATTTTTTGTTCACAGCTTTGAGTAGTCTGCAATTATCTACCGTTTACGGACTTTTAACCTTATTGAATGAGCCTAAAATGCTAGCATTGAATTGGTGTTATTTAATCATAAGTTCAAAGCTGAGGAAATTTTCTTTTGCCTTTATGATTTTAAGAGTTCAAGTGTTTGGTTTACTTTGAAAGCATGTTTATATTTTGTTGTGTTATGTTGCTTTTTGGGTGCATATTTCTACTACTGATCTTATTGTACTTCAGGCTTTAATAGATGTATGTAACAAAGCAGGAAAAATGAAGAGATCTCAGTACTATGATAGCAAATTAAAACTTGGAACAAGTGCTGCAGTAAGAGAAATCCCTTTGAACTTCAAAAATACTAAACCATTTGATGAAATGAATGATATAATTGCAAATGTTATTCTCAACTTAACATGGTATGTATTTGTTCACTTCAAGTGGTTAAAATGTCATTCTTGCATATTGTTAAAAGGAATTGATTACAAAACTTAATAAAATTGTATATTTTCATGTTATAATAGTTGATTTGACTAGATACGTTTTGTTTGAATACACTGAAATTTTCATTTTTGAAAAATCATTTAATCTACCAGTGGGAGTATTTTAGTATTAAGCAGTTAGCTCATAATGCATAAGCACACATACCTCAGATGCATACTATTCTATATTTCTAATTTATAACAATACTATCTTATACTACACTTCTGTGAGAGGGATTTTCAGTGTAAACAAATCACCTGGAGACTTTATTTCCTGTTACACAATACAGAATACATACAGGAAGCATGTTCTACACTAAAGCACTGGTACCATCTACATTAAAGTGTGCAGAGAAAGCTTCTCATACTGTAGCAAAAGCAAATTCTCAAAACACGCAGATTCAAAATATATAAGAAAAAGTACTTATGCTCCTAGAGCATCACATTTGGCAGTATCGTATTCCCTTTTACTATTTACGACTATAAAACACATTTTGAATTAGGTTAACAAATTAGTAATTTTCATGCATTATAAACAATTGCAGTTGAAATTTAAAAAAATTTGGGAGTATGTCACTTTTCCGAAGACCTTAAGTAAATTTAAGTTTTCCAGAGGGTCAGTATAATTAATTTCCAGTTTTCTTTTCCAGGTGTACAAACCATGAATTTGTGTTTATAAAGATATTGTAATTATTAATTCTAGCTTTTTATATATTTCAGTTCATCTAGATTTCCAGGAAGTTTAAATGTTGATATTAATGAAATTGTTATGAATATGACACCTTATCCTAGACTACATTATTTAGTTCCGAGTGTTTCTCCTTTATCCCCATTATATGGAAATTGTAAGTAAGTATATTTTAAACATGTTTTGTAAGTTTTCAAAATTTTAATCTAATTAAAACCAACTTTCAAAAATAAACAATGTTTCAACTCTATTCACAAATCAACAAATGTAGTATAATCTGAGTTATTTTCTTATCAGCTGGCCTATATTTCTTCAATAGTTATGAGAAATTTATTCTAACCTTTTGAAGTATTGATTACATACCATTGCTTTTCAAAAGTTTTTGATCCCCAAGATTTTAGAGTAGAAATGTATTCCTTTATGATATCTAGTGTTATAATGTTTAATTATATCTAGTGATACACTGTTTTACAATTTATGATATCTGGTATTATAAAGTTTAAAACTTAAATCTATTAGAATTTCACAAAAGTTAAAATTTTCTGTTAGGTACTTAAAATCTAGTAAATGTTTTCATTTTTGAGATTCCTATATTAACGTTTTGAAGCAGGGGTTCCCACACTTTTTGGAGTGATCTTTTTTCTTTTCCCCATGGATCTTACTGTCTTTACTAAACACAGGGGTCGTGCTCCTGGGATACACCCAAGGCTCTTTATCTGCTTTCATTCCACTATTCTGTTTCCTAATCCCTCATTTTCCTTTCACAACATTTTTTACCTGATGTTGTTTTATGTTTGGCACAGCATGGCCAAATATGGCCCTTATGCCATAAACCACCAAAACAACCAACCAATTTTTTTGTCCCAATGCCCCTTTTCAAGGACAATTTTTTCAGTGCCTCTGGAAAACTACCTTAACTAACAAGAAGTTGCAAGTATGCTGTGCCTATAACTTAAATTTCACCAAAATATTTATGTAGCTATGTATATAATAGAATTTCAGAAAATTAGTTTGGTAATAAAACAATTTATGCAAATTATGAAGCTAACAGTTGCAATAATCTGCTTGTGGACGACTAAATAACTTCAAATATTCTATTCTTTGTAGGCAATCAGTAGAGGCCTTGAATAAGCACTCAAATTATTAGGTTTTTCACTTGCAGTGCACTAAACTGATAATGGCTGGTCACACAATTTGGAAACAGTCTACTTGTGATTTAAATCTTCTCATCTATTTATAGTGTTCAGTAAAATTGACTTAACATGCAGATCCTGCCGCTGCACTTGGGAGATCCTGCTTAAGTCACAAGTGTATGAAAATGCATACATTCTAATACACTTTAGCTACGATCTGTCGTCTCGTTTTTAGACGGATCAGTTGTAACTTCCATTTTACAATGCATAATTGTTGTGAGAATGCACCATTGTAATGGGTGTCTATATGATCAAATGGATAAGTGTTAGCTTAAAATATATTTAGGCGACATCTTTTTTAGCATCTTATTGCCCACTCATGCTTCTCAATGCCCCTATTTCTCCTGGGGCCAGCATTATCCCCCTCAAGATTCCTTCAGAGCCCACAGGAGTGGCAGTAGTGCCCATTTTGGGAATCTCGTAAAGTATCATTTTAACAGAATTATTAATCGTAGCTTTTATTTTTAAACCCTAAGATGTAGTTACATCATATACACCTCAATGATCAAGAGAAACTAGTCCGACTGTTTTAATTATTTTAATAAATGATACTTTTAAATTTGCTTTCTAGTATTGATCAGATGTTTAATGAAGCCTTTTCTATCAATCATCAACTATTTCAATGTTCTCTGACACACGGTACATTACTGGCTTCTGCTCTTCTTTGTCGAGGTCATGTTACTATGTCTGATGTGCAATTCAATATTGAAAGGTTTGTAAATTTTATTTTCCAGAATTTGTGTACCTATTTTGCATTTCAGAATTTTCTCATTTTCTTTCATACGTATCTATTTCACCAACTGTTAGAATAAATGTTAATACAGATGTCTGGAAAAGCTTGTACTGCATGAAACTGATTCAATAAAATTCCATATTATTTAATTTGTGTAACTTGTTTTATTTTCTATCATCAAAACTAGTATTTGATATGCAAAATTAGGCTTTGACTGTTATCTATCTACTAATAAGTGTGTTTGCCATGAAAACTACTCCAGCCACTAGGCCTGAGTGGTGGTGGTTGCTATAGAAAAAGGCTCGTTCATTTGAAGTTGAGATGACTGGTGGATATCTAAATATTGTTTATGTTGACAGTGGGAAGTGGTAATTTAGTAGTGCAGATCTTGATAATAATGAATATCATAAATATATGTGTCAAACTCTTAAATACATTTTTTCCAAGTATCTCCAATGGAAAATGGAATAAAGTTCGTTTATACGGCAACAGATAGGTAGATTTTGTGATGGGAGCAGTTCCCATGGTAGACACAGTAGGCAATGTGTAATAACTAAGTGCATTTTAAGAGTTCTGTAATTTGTATAGATCTTTAAAACTGTTAGTCATGCTGGATGAATGTGTCCAAGAATGGGATCTCGAAATAGTCTCCAAAACATTTAATATAAACTACAATGTTTTTTAACTTCTAGTTTTTTATTTATCTTCACTTTTCATAAAAATCCTCTTAATTTATTTAATATAAAGTTTCAATGATATACAAGATTCTTACAAATTTGCCAATGAAAATGTTTCATAATAAAGAGGCACTGTCAGCTTCGTTACGTGCACCTTGGTATAAAAAGGGCCAATGTCCAAATTCTGATTTTCTGTTCACAAATCACTTCGAGAATGAGTTATAATACAAAAAGTGCCAATGTGTCCACCTGTCAATGCACTGAAGGAATCAAAACATTGGAAAGTATTTTTTGTACGCTGTATTAAAAATTGAATCGAATGTTATAAAAAACTTGCCAAAATGGACATTGGCCCTATTCTATTATTCTACCAAGGTACAGACATGAACTTGCATTTAATGGCTAAGTTTGGAATGTGTCAATATGCATTAAAGTGAACTGTTTTATTGATTGAACATGTCTGCTAGAAAATTAACAAGCAATTTTATGATTATATGAAAAATACCATGTCATCACCTACCATATTTTCTGAGATTGACAATTATATAAACATTAGTTTTGTATACATATAAAAAATAGTGCAGTCAACCTAGCTTATTCCCTCCTTGGTTACTATTTAGTTCAAAGGATAAGATATATGTTCATATAATATTCTGTTTGAACAGGATCACCTATGGTTTCATTTGAACTAATGTAGAAACATTGGCATTTACACAATCAACTTACTAAATTCTGAAATTCTAGAATGGATTTTGTTTTATAGGTTAAAAGGAGCCATGAAATTTGTACCTTGGAATGCAGATGGGTGGAAAATTGGATTATGCAATATTCCTCATATTACCTATCCTCACTCAGTTCTTGTTCTGTCTAATACAACATCAGTTTCTAAACCTTTTTGCATTCTGAAAGAGAATTTTCTCAAAATGTACCGAAAAAAGGTAAATCTTGTCAAAATTGAGGGATTAGTAAATGCGCTAAATTCCTGTGACAATTTTTCATGATACACTCAGATATAAAATTCTTTTTTACTTAATCAACTTTCTAAGATTCCTCATGCTAGTTTCTCATTATCTGCTTAAGGATTTTAAAAGTTATACTGTATATTTTTAATAATATACAGTATATCTTGTTTTGCAATTCATTTCAGTGAAATATTTACTACAGAATATATACATATATTCCTAGTGAAAGTACAAGCCTTCCAGGTCTCCCTTTTAAACCGACTGATCAGAATAAATTTTAATTAGTTCTAATTGTATTTTTTTTATACAAGTAGAATTTTTTATACAATTAATTTGTGGGCAAAATTGAAATTATTTTTTAAATTGAATCTTTAATTATAATCTGTTTAAATACTTTATAAAACTTAATGAGTAAACGTTAAATTATCTTATAAATCAAACAATATTTTTTCGAATTATTGCATAAATCCTATCATGCATGCAAAGTAATCATACAAATTAGTGACTATTTCAATACTTAAAATATAATGCATGAAAAATAAGCAATCCTACACAATAGGGTGAAACTAAGTTAATTTTTTTCTCAATTTCCTTTTTAATGAACTGTTTTCTTTGGAAAGTAAAATATAGTGAATTTTTATTGTAATGAACTCCATAGGATTGCTAAAATATTTCACTGAAAGATATTTTCATTTTAGTTATTAATTTATTACTCATTTAAAAAGTATTCATGTAAAGAAACGAAGCATTTTCAACCCTCACTACAATTTTGATGGAAAAATAGTTAAATTAATATAGAAATAGTTATTTATATAGTGAAGTAAAGTTTGAAAATTAAAAATATGTACTATATATAAAATTAGATTAACTTTACTTCTATTTATATTTCTGCAGAAATTCTGTGATTTTTTGTAGCTGAAGATAAGACAGGTGCATATCTTTATTGTGTTGCATGTCTTTACATAGAACTATATGTAGGTGGTGTGAGAAATGATACGAGGTTATGAGTATGCCATCATCGCTTATTGGGCGACAAATCATAGCACTTCAGATTGAAAGAAATCATACACTGCTAGCAATGATATGAGAAGTACCGAGTGTTTCTATATGCTCTCATTGAAGGTGTGACTGGAGGGCCCATATCTCAGCTTAAATTTAGGTTTTTCTATCAGTGCAATATGTCAGATAAAGTTGCTCTAGCTACAAACTGAGATGTTGACGCCAATGCCATGGGTTCAAACATGGTGACATCTAAAGGAACAACTCAATAAAAAGCCAAATGTGGGACATTTTCATGACATTGACAGCATAGGTTTATATCTTGCTTGATGCTTTGTTTCCTCTATCCAATAGTATATGCAACATCTATCTTTTCATTTGTGAGGAGAGTGGATTGCATTTTTTCGTGATGCTGAATCCTCAATTTACTACCCCATAATGAGGAGAAAGTAGTTTTATGTCAAAAGGTTTGTTATGAATTATGAGACACATTGCCTGGCATTTCCTTTAAGCATGAAAGGACTTTCAAAAGCAATAACAGGGTTCCCACTCTTAGCAAAAGAAAAATTAGGGCCTTTTCAAGGCTGTTTTATGCATTTTTAAGGCTACATTTAACAGATCGAAGAAGTTCAACCTATGAATACATAAGTGAAGAAACTTTCACGGGTGCTATGGTTAGATTTCAGACCCAGTAATCATACTTGTACAAGGTCAAGTGTCATTGATTGGTTTTAGCAGGTGTAAGGAAAGATCAGTTGGAAGGGACTTTTTTAAATTGCTTGCCTAAGGTCATGTGTCATTGCTTTTAATGCAAATATGTAGTACTATGTAGTGTTTTTTTAAATTAAAATTTCATAAGATTAAGCAAATATTAAGACTTTAAGGGCACTTAAAAGCTAAAACGAAAAATAAGGCCTTTTTAAAGCCAACGATAATCTTGCAGTAATCTGGTTCACCTGCAACATCATTACTTTTGTAAAACTTGCGTCCTGAATGAATATTGTGATTTTAGACAATGTTTAAATATTGTCATGCACATGAAATCTTTCAAATCCATCTGATCAGGGGTATGCCAATGCTATACCTCATCTCATGTGAAGATATTTGATTCGCAAAAATTTCTCAAAATTCTTCATTATAAAATTAACTTCCATTAAATTGGAAATTTTAATGATTGTTGAGAAATATTAATTTTAAGTAAAAAGATATTAAAACTAACATGTTTAAAAAATTCTCAGAATTCGGTTCCATATCAGTATGGTAGGATGGGGGTATTAGGAAATTTCATGCAGATCTACTAAATGAGTCATTCTCTCATCTTAAACAACCTATTTTCTAAAATGCCCTGCAGTATGTTTTCAGAATTCTACATCTTATTGGATTAAGTTTATGGTTGGATCTCCAGAATACAGAAGAGTAATGATAAATTAATCTGTTAATGTTTATTCCTAAGCATCTAAGCTAAACCCACCTAATATTTATAATTAAAAATATTCCGCCTTGGCTTGCTTTAAATTTCTAGTTTAATTGGTATTGTGTTTAACCTTTCATTTGTTTTTTAATCAAGATAAATCTGTTAACATTTTTCTCATCTATAGGCTCATTTGCATCATTTTCTCGAAGTTCAAGGTATGGAAAATGAAGTCTTTAAAGCATCTCTTAATGATTTAGAATTACTCATTGAAGATTATAAAGAATTTGAATTATTAACTGAAGCATTTGAGCAACCAAGATTAAATATATTAGTGTAAAATGTTAATCTCTGCATCTTATATTTTTCTAACTAAAACTGATCTAAGTCACAAAAATATTGTACTATTTTTATATGTATATAATTCAGAAGAATTTTTAATAAACATGTTAGTATTCAATTTTTTATCTTAACTTAAATACACACATTTGCATACAATATTTAAATCTTCTGTAGCTAGTGATTTATTAGCCCTTTGAAGTTTTTAAAATTTAGTGTTTCATGTGTCCATTGCATACCTGAAAACTCTTCTAAAAGACCATTTTCCCGGCCTTGAAGATTTTTTTTTCAATGTGGGAAATTTTCAAAAGATGCCAAATTTGGTGCCATGCCATGACAATCTATGAAGAAATGACATTGGAATCATTTTGGCAAGTTGCCAAGAAATTTTGATTTGGGAAATTGACTTTGGAAAAATTTCATGCAGATTTATAGAAAAGCCTGTATGTGCCATTTTATTTTTGATTACATCTTGGAATACAACTTTTCTAGCATTAGTAGAGCTGAGACTTGGAGATTTTTGAGAAATGCAGTTAATTTGTTTTGCATTTTTTCAATTAGCAATATTCCAAGTGAAATAACTTCAATTTGTTATGTTAGTTTTGAACTTCACCATTGGTTAAGCTGTTATTTACACAGAACAAAATTTTGTGTAAACAGCATAAAAATGTAATAAAAATTTATAGGTGTGTGAGATCACAATTCCAAGTAAAAGGGGCTGTTCCAGTTAAGGGTTAATCAAGCAATGCTATTATATCTTTACACTCACAGTAATGAAAAGCCACAACTAGAAATAGCAAGGAATGACAACTCCATCGTCCCATAGCAAACATAAGATTAAACAATTTGAATTATAGGTAATGACCAGGGTATGCCAATTTGAATCAAGTAATTTTTATTAAAAAGATCATTGATTTAAATTTCATTTTTCTTTCTGTTATGTTTAATATTGAAAATGAAATAACTGAACAAGATGCATGTTATTTTATTCATAAGTTTAGAACTTCACTCGTACTGAATTCACCCCAAAATTATATTGAAAATCATCCTGTTTTCAAAGGGAGCCAAAAAGAGAAAACCATTCACCATGTGATGAGTGAAGATGCTCGATATATGTTCACTCAAATTATTAAAATTGTTGTAACTTGCTTGTTATTTATTTAGTATTGTAGTCTATTCATAAAAATAGACTAATGAAAAGATTTTCTTCAGTATCATAAATCTTTATAATTGGCAATTTTAAGTTTAATTTTGTTTTGTACTATATTGGTTAATTTTTATTTAAAATGAGAAATTTCATGCATTGATCCCTTAGAATTCTTTACCCTGCTAGAATAACTATTCAATATTCATGGAATTGAAATTTGGAATGTAAAATTTACTCAATTATCAGATGAGAATTATGTTGAGAAAAGATTATGGGTTGAAGGAGAAAGTTATCGGAATTGATAATTTTTTTATTGCAAGCTTAAAATTCTACTGAATTGCATTATCTGGGGGATGCTATTATACTTGTTCTATGCTGTTCATAGAAAAAGGAATTTTTTCAATATGCAAGTTCCTTTTTTATTTTCTATTGGTGACATGATTTTTTCTCAAAAGCAAGTCTTGAACCAATTATTTTATATTAAAATTGAAGTAATTCAAAACCTTTTATTCGTATATGATAAATATAGTATAATGAAAAAAATTTCTGAAATTTGTATGATTGGAAAAAATTCATAATATGGTGTGTGGGATCCTGCAACGTTATTTATCTGGGTCCAAAAAATTCAAGTCACTGGTTATGGGTTAAATTCAAAGTAATCTGTCGCTTGAAAAACATTGCTCTTCTTGGCATTTGGGGCACTGTCTATTTACTTTGCTAATTTCTGTCATGTTTTAATCTCAAAAATTTGCATGGCTATATTTCTTAATACATTGTTTTACATAAAAATATTAATGTTTAAATAAATCAAAACTACCTAGAAACTACACTGTAATTTGCATGACTCATGTCCAACAAATTTAAACATATACGGGCAAGGAATTAATTAAAATCATAAAAATCCGACTTAAATAAAAATCTGATTTAAATTGATTGATTTTTTTCATACCCTGAATATGAATGACCACAAGAGATATGGTCCTCCAACATCACATGGTACTAGATGATTAGATTAAATTTAGACAGGTACCAACTGAGCTTATAGTTTGCTTTATCAAGACTGCAGCATGTGAAATAGTAGCTTTAGTACAATAAATTCTTAGTAATAAAATTAGTCTTTTCTCAAAGCTTATTTTAGTTGCCACCAGCAGCTACATCCTTGGCACAGGGTCTTGGTGGAACACTGGGGTGGAAGTAGGAAGAAGCATTTGGCCTAGTTTGGCTATAGTTGACAATTTTAAAAGAAAAATACTACTGTTACATGGATGCCTCGTTTAAGCAATCATGCTTATATTTCCCATGTTTCGATACCATTGGAGACCAGTAAGTCAAAGTCCAAAACTTTTCCCCAATGAAGCAAAAGGTATGAATTTTGCCTAAACAAGGATTCGTGTAATTAGTTAAAAATAGAGGGGGTTTAATTTTAAAGACATCCTCAGTCTTCAAGGTTGAAAAATGGTAGCAAAAAATCACCTTTTATTTGCCTGTGGCAGTTCTGCTCAATTCAATCTCTTTCTCATTTAGTGAAGAATGACTTGATGTAAATGAGTGTGGCAGAAAAGAAAATATTGGTGTGGTTTCATTTTCAACCCTAGAGGGTGTCTACGTGGAGTGAAAAGAACTCTCCCAAAGAAGCATGCCGAAGTCTCTTATGGTCAGACCCATTATAAAACTTTCAATGTGAAATTCAGTCATTAAATTTTATCATAATATGCCAGTCTTCTAAACACAAGTCATTAAAAGGTAGATTTGAATGAATTTTCTGAATACATTTCAATAAAACTAACATTAAAGGATAACTAGAAAGAATATTTGCAACTTTATTTATATAAAAGAAACTTCAAAATCTGGACAAGAATTGAGCGACGTTAGTCTGTAATCCAACGTGGTTCTATTAGAGAGGACCAATTTAAAGTAACCTGAAACAAAAAAAAGCACATTTTATTTATAATACAACTGATAAAAACTACTTAAGTCACAGGTAAGAGGCAATGAAACTCAAACTTATAAAACCCTGTAAGATATCTCTATCAAGTTTTTGGAACCCTTGCTTTTCATTCATATCATTCAATCTTTGGTTCCAATTGAATACTATTGTGGTCAAAATTGGTTTGAGATTTCTCCCAATTCGATATGCTTGATTTAGCATTTCATAGGGTGTTCTGTTGACTTAATCATGATTTACACAGAATTAAAATCTTATAAAATTTCTGAAGGGCATGACTTATAAGATATGACAACTTAAGCTCATGTGAGTATCCAAAACAAATGCTTGCTTAGGAGTAGTATGTGAATGTATGAAGCTTTCTGCATGCATGCCTCGTTTTTTTCTTGTGCAATTGCAACTGTGTTGCAATTAAAGTTATTCACCATAAATTATTTATGAAATACACTATTAATATTTTTCTCCTTCAGAATTATTTAGGCTACAAAGCAGAGTATGCAAATTTAAATCAAGAATTTAAAAAAAAATCATGATTAAAATTAAACTTTAAATTATCTTTTTAAAGTTCAATTGTAATACTGAAAATAAATAACCTGGGACATAATGCATGTTATTTTGGGGAAATTAAATTCGAAAAAATTTGCTTTTACTCATAGCGCCACAAGAATGACCAACTTTTAAACTGAAAATAACTGCCTTCCTACTTTGAGAAGACAAGATAATAGTATCGATTGGGTTGGTTGACTTGAGTTGTATGATGCAAGATTCCAAAATGGATAAGTATTGATTGGGATGTAGTGTTATCTACTTTGAATTGGACCGTAATTAAAACTTCACCTGCTTCATAAGTGTTTTTCGGAACTCTATTGTTTCCATAGATCATTACCACTATTATCAGTATATTTGTAATATTTATCATGTTGGAGGGGGACCAAGCCCCTAACCATAACCTAAAGACCTAACATTAGGTCTTTAGTGTCAGGTTTCAATGACTGCATCTTCAGAAAAAACAGCCTAATAAGTGAGATTGAACCACCCTACATATTTGAAATATTTATCTTAGGCCCTAGCCACAAAAATTTTCAAGGATTCAATGGGAGTTGGGTGCCTAGGACTTGGCATGTCTTGTGTGTTTAAAAAATTTATTTGGTTACTCATAGGAAATATTTTTCTCTCTTGTGTGCGACCCTATGAGTTGGCGCATGTGTTGAGATGACGACAACGGACCAACAAATACTTTTCTTTAACTGACTGTAAACAAGTGTCACTCACAAATCTGTTTATAAACAGCTATACGAGTGTATGTATAGAGCTAGTTCATACATTACACTAAGTGGTTTCAGTTAATCTTGACATGCTCTTTCTCATGGAAAAATTGGATAGATTTGAAGAACTGAAGCCCCTAAAAGAGAGAGTTTGAACTTCTGGTAAAAGAATTAGCACTGTTTAACATCTGTTTTCAGCATGTTACCAACTAGCACTGAATTCTCTTCACTTCCTTGCTTATTTAAGAGACCCACCTAAAGACAATCAACTCAGTTTAAATAGAAAGAACCGTTTAATATTTGCAAAAAACAAAATATTCAATGAGTATCCAGGCAGTAATGAAAATTCAAGGGAAAGCAGACAATTTTGGGTTTCCTCTTTGAGAAAACATTGTATACCAGGTCTTTTTTGAAGTGGATAAAATTCATTAGATTTTGTGTTTGTGTACAAAACAAAGTGCTGTTCATAAAGCCATTTACTACCACATCTACTGTATTTGTGAAAAGTATGTTTAACTTTCTGTTTTTACACTTGAAAAAAGCAGGACAACAAAAAGGCAGAAAAATTAAAATTTATTTACTCCATTATGATTTGTAAATTTAATTTAAAATTAAATAATCTCTCAACTTACTACAATATTAAATAAAACGAATTTATATCATAAAATAGAATTCAAATGAAGGAATAAAAGCAAGGCTTAAAATACTTTAAATTGTTTTAATCTAAAATATTTGCCCTGCTTTATTTCATAAACCATCATATATTAAGGTTTAACATAAATCAATACTAGAAATATATCTAGAAACTACACTGATTTGCATGTCGTATGTCCAATAAGTTTAAACTTATAGGGGCAATGAATTAAAATCATAAAAATATTTAAATAAAACAAATCTGATTTTTTTAAACCATGAATTTTACCCTGCAAAGGATAGGAAATCTAATAAACAACATGTCCATGGACACGACTCTTATGGATACAGCAACTTAAGTTATACCTACCAACCTCCAATAAAAATCCTGAAGATTTTTGCAACATAAAATCCAATGCATCACTGTCAGAAATGAGAAATGCCAATAATTATTAAAATACAAAACAATTAAAAGTGCCATATTAAAAGTGCCGACAATTGCTCCAAACTGGACTTTATGATAGCAATTCAAAATAGAAAAAGTACCCTTGCTCTACTACTCTTATATGCTTGGCAGCATCAGTTCAAACTCAGCAAAACCGTTTTACACAAAATGGCACGAAATATACACAAAAAGAGCACTTAAAACTTTTTCTGGATCTTTTAGGGGTATATTTCTATTTTTTTCTGGATGGTGAAAGTTTTTTATAACCTAGCAAACACCTGATTCCAATATTTTTCTTTCATGGTTGACATGGTTTGGAGCCAAAACTTCAAAATGAACAAGATTTGAAAACTTTCTCCCCAGAAAAGAATTTTTTCGCTCGGAAGAAAGGAAAATCAAGTAATTTTCCGGAAAACTGGGAAAAGTTGTCAGGTATACGAGCATATGAGGAGGGAAGCAAATACTTGCAGGAGTAGTATATGAATATAACTTAGTTTTCTGGACATGCCTCGTTCTTTTACTAGTGGAAAAAAGAGGGATTGGGGAACAGGGTAATGGGAAGATAAGAGTTAATTAACATCACACTGGAACGACAGTTGTTTCATTCGAAATATTCAGTATAATAGACGATCCACAAAACAAACATGATTCTGTAATTTTTGCATCATTATGTAGATCACAAAAAGTAGGAAATGTAATAAATAATAACCCCATGGGAGGAAATGATAAAAAGTTAGCAAAATTTGAAATTTTAAAACATTAACTCTAGGACTAACTTGAGGATTAAAATTTTCCTTGGAAGCATAAGCTTAGTAGATTGGTTGGGGGTTTTATGGTGCAAGGCCATATTTGGCCAAGCTACACAAGACACTTTTTTAAATGTTGTGAACGGGAAAAAAAGAGGGCTATTGATGATGGTCTAGCATCCATCCTGAAGGGAAAGATCTAGAAGAGAAAAGAGGCTTTGGGGAACAGCAGTGGGATGAAAGCAAAAAGGTCACTTGAGAGAGTGTGACCCCAGTGTTTAGTAAAGACAGTAAATCCCACAGGAAAAGAAAAGATCACTAGAGTACCTCGGTTATCTGAGGTACTCTAGTGATCTTTTAATGTTAGTGATGTTTAATGCTAGTGATTAATGTTTTCTAGTGATGAAACCCATACACACCTAAAGGAGATGTGCCCCTAAGGGCTAAGTTTAGAACTAGTTGTTTTGTCTCTAAAGGATAATAGGTTAGGTATATGGTAAAAATGATTAATAGGTTTTCTTCACAAGAAAATTTGGATTATTTTGAAAAAAAATTGTTACATTTTAGAAAAAGGGGTTGAGGAAAGTATAACAGCAATATAAAGTTTTATAAATTGAGACTTACACTTCTAATAACTTGACAACCAGGAACTTCATCTTCAGCCAGGTTTTCAAATTTTCCAACTCTTCCTAAAGTTAAATGTATAAATCAATGTAAATTGTATTAATTTCTTACATTATTTCAAAAATTCTATCACCATGATCAGTAAAAATAATTTTTAGGAAAACACTAGTTATCCTTTCCATAACGTAGAGAACCAAACCAGATACAAGGTGTGTTCGAAAAGTTCGGTGAATGGTCTCATAAAATAAAGGAAACAAGAGATACAAACAAAATACATTTACTGGAATTCAAAGTAATCGCCATTAGCGACAATACACTTTTGACATCGGTTGTACAACTGCTGGAAACTGTCAGCAAACGCTTCTTTCGGTATCGCTCGAAGCACCGTTGTCACACGTTGGATCTGCACAATGTCAGAAAAGCGTAGGCCTTTCAGGACTTCTTTGAGGTGGTGAAACAAGAAATCTGCAGGTGCCAGATCTGGAGAATATGGAGGGTGTTCAAGAACTGTGACCTGGCGTGTAGCGAGGAAGTGCCTTACGCCGATCGCAGTGTGCGGACGGGTGTTGTCGTGGAGCAGAGTCCACTGGAACAATTGTGGCCGAACCCGCCGGATGTGTTTCAGCAGCCGTTTCAAAACTCCCATGTAGAATTCTGCATTGACGGTTGTACCAGCGGGTAAAAATTCATGATGGATCAAGCCCTGACTGTCGAAAAAGGCAATCAACATCGTCTTCATCCTGGATTTGGTCCGACGACATTTTTTGGGAGGGGACGACGACGATGACCATTCCATGGACTGTCGCTTGGTCTCCGGATCGTACTGGTAGCACCAAGACTCATCCCCTGTAATGATTGTTTCCAAGAACTGCTGATTCCGGTCACACGTGTCAATGAAATCTCCAGAGGTTTCCATCCGGTGTTGCTTTTCTTCGTCTGACAGCTTGTGCGGTACAAACCGGGCACAAATCTTACGCTTGTGCAAATGTTCGTGAACAATGGTGCTCACACTGTCTAAGCTTATCTGCAAATCTTCTGCTATCATTCTCAAAGACAGCCGCCGATCATCCGTAAGCATCCGTCGCACTCGTTCGATGTTGTCTGGAGTTCTGCTTGTTGACGGTCGACCAGAACGCAGCTCATCTTCGACATCTTCCTTTCCGTCTCTCAAACGTTTAAATCATTCAAAAACACATTTTTTACTCACTGCTTCCACACCGTACACTTTCACTAATATTTCATGTGTCTCCATCGCCGTTTTGCTTAATTTGAAGCAAAACGTGATGTTCACAAGTTGTTCCATTTCACAGTGACACTCCTTCTCACACTGACTGCGTTGCATTGGTCGTAGCGTGCACTTCTGTTTAACTATCGTGATTTGGACGCTAGGGGGCACTAGTTGCCATGTCTCTCACTGCGTCTGCGTGAGTGCAACATCCTAACCCGAATTGTTTTTCAAATATCGGACCATTCACCGAACTTTTCGAACACACCTTGTATGTTACTTATTAACATTTTTTTAAGAACATGTATCAAAGAATGCTTGATGAAAGAGTGAAATGTTTGCAAGCTTATAACAATTTATTGCAAGATCTTGAACTAGATCAATAAGATGTCATCTTTTAAGGAAGATGACAGTGAAGTGTGCACAAACAGTAATGATTTCTTCAAACTTGTTTTACTGGGTTTCACCTATTTTTCAAACTTATATTGTGTGTTACCCACCTCATATATACAAAATAATTTGAGTAACATTTAAGAACCACAGAAGACAATTTTACAGCAGACAAATATTAAATGTGGTTTTTGAAAAAAGTAAAATTGTTCAAATGCAGGAACTTGTAATATACTTAAAAATAGTTTAAGTTTTATTTATGCCCATGTAAGGAAAACGAGAATTCTTAAAGGAAGGTGCAATTTATTTACAAGTTGGAGGCAAAGTTTCCCAGCCTTAGATCTAGATATTGAGAATAAGAAATATAATTTTTAGCATACTATAAACATGTCTACTTATGAGTTTGAAAAGTAGAATAAATTGCTTTTGTACTATTACATTATTTTTGTTTCCATTTAATGTCTTAAAACTTGGAACTCTTCCACTTCTACAAAAATTTTAATTAAAAACTTATGGGCATTCTTTTTATAAATATTATTCCCAAGACTTCGCATCCTTGCTCAAATATTATTTTACTCTTGTCTGTTCAAGGAAAGATAATTGAATTATCTAAATTTATGATTTACACCAAAAAACGCTTCTACTATAAGCCTCAGAAAATTCTAGTGTTCAATTTCTCTTACCAGGCTTAATTTCCACCTCTACCAATTCTATTTCCATTGCTTCAGTAGTTGGGTCAATTTTTCGGACGATCCCTTCCTAAAAATTGATAACCTCATATTTATTGAATCAAACCACTTATGAAAATAATCTCAACCACATAATATACATTGCATCTTCTCAAGAGCAGGACTGGAATTTCAATATAATTTTCAATTCAAAATAGAAAATTTAAAAAATTCTATTAATGAACTTTACAACCCTAAAAACCATGAAAATTAAATTAGGAAATATGCTACAATTTTTTTATAAAGATATGGTGAAATTTCAAATTGAGAAGTAAAATATGCTTGAAGATCTTTGAAGTCTCAGTAAAGTTTACCTTTCGAATTACATTCCTTCAAGATTGTGGTGATGGCATTCCGACATTTCCCCATTGTTCAGTTTCTATGCCTTATGAGTCGTTCGTGAGCAGAATTAGATTATGGGAGTTTAGAATTTGTTGGAAGATTTTTCAAATTAGATTATTCCCTGGGTTGTGGTTGTATTTTTCAATATCTGGACCATTGAACTGCAAAAGGTGCCTTTATGTTTCAAGAGTTTTTATAAGAGCTAATATTGTATGTTCTATGCAAAGCCCCTTCAAATTCAAATATAAGGTCCCTCTTAAAGTTTTCAATGCTGGAATATCATAAAATAACTTTGAAAGAGAAACATTATTGGTTTTAATGTGAAACATACAAATCAAATTAAATGCAGTCCAAAAGTCACACAATTTTCTTCAAATTTTAGTTAAGAGTCATTTGTCAGATCAAGCAGATTTTCTTCACTAGCAGAATTACTAGGCATTGCTCGGGTTGAATTGGCTAATAGTTTATCCAAAATAATCAGAATAATAATCCGCTATCACAGAAAAATGCAAATATCATTTAAGTTAGCAGAAAAAATAGTTTTAAACTTCATTTTGATATTTTTAGTTTCTACAATTTACTTTGGTATGTTTATATATGTATGCTTGCTTTATTCATAAATATAATCCATTTCACATACATTGTACTATAGTGAAAGACAACTACAAAAGGTGATATTAAGGTGACAACTGAAATCGATTTTTAGTTGTGGAGTGATTATAAATGGCCCTTGTGCTCATTTCCTGTAAAAACGATTGAACTCACAGCATAGTATTGCAGTTTTCCTATCAATATTTTTGACTTGTAGCACTTTTGCACTAGGGATGCAATATTTCTGATTTTCATCATCATTATGAAAGGAAGACAAATCATATTGATACAATATTCCATGCCAAGAAAAAAATATTTTTTTTTTTGCAAGAAAATTCCATTCTGCACATGAAATAACTACTTTTAAAATTAAATACCTTCAATACAGACGAAACGAAGCTAAACGATTAAATTTTTTGAAAGAAGGTCAATTTTACAATGTTTCTGAAAAAAATCAATGTTTTTAACAAATGTTTCAGATAGCAAAGTTGCATAAGAATAGCTTCAACTCGTAAAATAAAAAAAATCAACACCTTCTGTCACTGATGACAAAAACTCAAATTTTCAAAAGTCCTAGAAAATTTGAAACCAATGATATTCAAGATCAGTAAATGCGTTTTTAATGTTCTCAAGAACGAAAACATAAGATGCCAAAATATCCTTAAAATACATTTCCTAGATTCTCATCTGGATTTCTTTCCTGGTAACCTTGGAAAAGTTAGTGATGAACAAGAATGGGGTTGCACGAGGATAACTGAACTATGGAGGAAAGTTGTAATTGAGTGTGAGAATTTTTATGATAGAATTGAAAGTCTGAAATTTGCTGTTAAAGATTACTTCATCAGAGAAATATTCATTGTACGATCATGAAGTACAGGCCCCATCTATGTCTACCTAAATTTTTGTATGGGTTCTGTCACAGAAGAATGGTAATCTCAATGCGAGATTACTGATGGATTTTATAGGACAACACAACAGACAAGAGAAAAATGAACCTACATGCATAGGTATAAGCATATAAATTTAATTTTGTATTATATGTTTTAAGCTGTAATAAATTGCAATTTTAAGCTCAGCTTTGACTTGGAATTTAATAAAATATGGCATTTATTTCCATTTCCTAGATGTGTAAATATTGCATTGTGTAGATATATTTTAAAGCATAGCAATTGTTAATACACAAAAAGCTGTGAATGATGAAAATGTTTGTCATATTTGAATTCAGCATCCCAAAATTAGTTAGGAAAACCTTATTCCACTCATGTTCTGAAAAAAGTTTAAAATCGCTCACTAGTGTTATTATTCATAACCTACAATCATATATCAACAATCATGAATATCAATAATTTGTATAACCATGAAGTCCATCAAAAAGAAAGCATTTCTGTATCTGATAGATGGATACAATTTTTTCTGAAATGAGTATGGGTACAATTTTTTCTGAAATGAGTGTAAAGACTTGTAATATTGTAGAGTTAAGAGTCTTTGTCCTCTAGAAAGTAAATTTTATAATGTGAACAGTATATAGTCTAAGGAGAAATCTAGACTAAGTGTTGAGACAGTGATCTCCCAATGTAAGACATAAGTTGTGTCATTGAGTGGGAGAAGTTTTATGATAGGATTGAAGGTCTGAAATTTGCTGTGTAAGATTATTTCATCAGAGAAATATTCATGGTACAATCATGAAGTACAGGTCCCATCTATGTCTACCTAAATTTTTGTATGGGTTCTGTCAAAGAATGGTAATCTCAATTAATTTATGTAATAAAACTTTTATCATCTTTACCTCTTTACTTTTGCATGAATACAGAATATTGTTTAACTCTTGTTTTGCCATCCCAATGTTCCATTTGTCTCAAGAAAATACGGTCTGCCTAGACAAGGAAATCTTTACATGTTAGACATTCAGCTGGTTCTTTGTGGTTGGATCATTGTAATTTTTGATCTTTTGATTCTACATCTTGTCAGTAAAATATCTTCCATCTACTGTTAGACCACTTGAATATATATTGTAGAATAATTATACTTCCTAAGGATGAGATAATATATATTTGCTAGCAATCTATTCTTTTCTTAGTTACTCCTCTTGAGAAGGTGCAATATACAGTGAGTCAAAGTGTAAACTAGACACGACTTCAAATACATCAAGTGGACTTCTATAAGCAATTTTGTTTACATTTTCCAACATTTTTTTCCCGATTTAAAGTGAAATATAATGAACAGATATCAATATGGTATCTACCTTATAAAAACTTAAAATAGGACAAAATGTTTAAATAAAATAATCTAGTAAAATTATTAGTAGATTAAAATTAATAATCATATTAGCCAAAGTCTCACAACCACATTAACAAATCAACCTAAATATCCAAAATTTTGATAAATATGACTATGGTTTTTATTATGAGGTGAAAATAGCTTTTTTCTTTTAATTTCTCATAAATATGAATTGTTATAAAATTGAAAAGTACAGTAAATTAATACAACTTAAAAAATATTCTAAGCTGTTCCAAGTTTGCAACTCTCTCATTCTGGTGTCCAGTTTTCACTTTGACTCACTGTACTTTCTTGAACATGGCAAACAAATAAACTAGGGACAATGACAACCACAAAACAAAATATTGCAACAATAAAAAATTCAGGAACACCTCATCTTTACAAAAGACAATAATTTAAGTTGGAACAAACTAAACAAATCTTTCCCCTCTGCATTTTTAATTGTTTTCTCCAATGGGGGTTCAATTCCTTAGGAATGGTTTGTTGAACTACAGGAACTTTTTGCTGCATGAAAGTCAATTACACCAAGATCTACAGCTTAAAGCAGATTCCAAACCACTACTAACATCAAAGCCCAGGGCAGGATTTGAATCCAGAGCTGATTCCTAAGAAAAGATCACAATCCTCGAGTGCATTGCTTATACTATTCTGAGAAATTGTCACATTCCTCAAATACTTATTTATGAATTGAAAAATGCTTAAGGCAGTTATTTATACAAATATGACACCTGAAATAAATTTCAGATTCAATATAGTACATTTCTTTACCATCAAAATCTTAGGCATTAAAACACTCATCAAGCTTAAAATTCAATAGGTTTAGAATCTGAGTTTTATCTTGATTCTTCAGTTTACTTCAGGATAGAAATTGGGAATAATTATAATTTGCTCACCTTGTATGGTGTCACTGAAGGACTATAATTTTCATCCAATTCCAATGTCTATAAAAAAACATAATTTAGTATTATGGAACCTTTAAAAATCAAAGTTTACCTTAAGTTGAAAATCTGCAGATAAAATACAATTAAAAGCAAATATAAATGCACATTAACATAGAGAAGTGAAATTGTATATAAATTTACAAGTTCAATTATTTTTAATGCAATAAAGCAATTGACACAAATATTTCAGATCACTTTTTGAAAGTTTGATAGACAAGATAGGAATGCAATTACATCATAAACTCAAGAACAAAATTGATCTATTAGCTTAATTTTGATTCTATTTAAGTAAGAAAATTTTTTAGTAGCATGCATGACAGTGGTATAAAGAGTGTTTAATACAACAAATAAAATTAAAATTCCTGAAGTAAGGTCTCTTCAAATATAAAAACTATAATTGTCTTTCCAAACTAAATAATTACAATGGAATAGCTGTGAGATAGAAAATTTGTTTTTAGTGTAGCTAAATATAAAGTAAAACCCTTAAAATTTGACAATGTTTTCTGCACATGCATGACAATCAAAATAAAAATTTCATAACATTTGTCTTAATTTGTAAGCAAAAAAATCCATGGATAGTTTTGCAGTAAATTGCAAATGACACTCCAGTAGGAAAATAGCACAAAACTACTATTCTAAATTTAGGTGAGACGCAGATTCCACCATTGCAAATTTCTTGATCTATATTAGAATTTAACATCCAAGTTGAAATAAACACTAATCTAATAAAAGAAAGAAAATAGTTTACATTTTTGTCATACAAGTTAAGCATGAATGTTTAAAAATTATATTCAGCATTTATTAGGAATTTGTAAAGGAAGAATGGCCAAATAAATTATTTGGAAACATTTTTTCAAAAATTTTATGCTCTCTCCAAGATCAATGAAACAGAAGAACAGTCGTGTAACTGCAAAAATACCTGCTTAATATCAGGTTATATTGTACTAGGACTCAGGAAGCCAATGCAGAAATGTATACTAGAACTCATGATTTTAAACCAATACTAAAAAATAAATATTTTTAACCCATGAAGCTTGAAAAACTAATAACCTAGACACCAATAAACTGAATAATTGTCTTGATATGTATGTCTTTAAATACTGTATCTATAAATCCATGCTTTTTAAACACAGAATACATTACACATGCAATATTTTAAAATCAAAATATGATAAAAGTGTAAATTTAAAAAAAATTGGGAATCAATAGCAAATTCTTCTCATTAACAAATTTCAAATTAAATAAACATGTTTCTTAGACATATTTCAACAATGAATAGAGATAGAAATGAAAAGTTCTTACCTTAAATGCTATATGAGTGCCAATAGGTGGTAAAGAATTCAATATCAAACAGTCACTATAGGGATGCTTTACATTCTTTTTTACACCTCGAGTTTCTTTATTTTCCACATACTATATAAATAAGACAATATATATTTAGGAACATTTTCTCTCAGATGTAATAATTTATTTTAGTGATAGTTTAAGTAAGATTACAAACTTTAGTTTACTATTGCTCATTTGAAACTTATTTGGTAAACTGCTAGTATATGCAGTAATCAAAATTCACACTAAATTGTCAGTTTATGAGCAATGTTACATTGTCATTTAGCAACAAAAAAAAATAGAAACTATGCCAAGGCTGTATCTTTAACTGTGTTATCTTTTAAATGTTACACTTTATTGATTTTAAATTTCCAAGCACAGTATTCATTTAGGTTATTTCTGTTATTTGGTACTTTTGACATCTTATTGACATTGGTTAGAACTATATGTAGCACACAAGTGCTCTAATTTCTTTTATTATATTGCAATCTCTGAAGTGCAAGTGCTAAGAAATATAGCAGTTAATCATTTTCCTTTGCCCAAATGAGTTTCTTAATTAAAGACTTTAAAATAAAAATGTAAAGAAAATAAAACAAATTGACATTGAGAAAAAAATTGCTCAGTATCAAGATACTATATTTTAATAATTATAATAAAAGTTAATAAAAAAAAAGGCAAAAACTCACTGGGTATACAAGTACAAAAATATTTGAGTACATATGGTATTGATATATTCTTTTAATGTCTTTTAAAAGTGAATTTTGTACAAACAATACAAATGTTTTGACTAATATAACTTACTGAAGGTTGTTCACTTCGAATAGAGGTTTCATCCTGCATTGGTGACACATTCCATGAATTCTGTTTTAAATAGGTTTGCGAACTAGGAGTTGAGTTTTTATGAGAAAGTACAGTTTTGTTTAATGGACTATCAGGAGTTTTATAAGCATCAGAAGCTTCTAAAGTGCTTTCAGGTTTAAAATTCTTTACACATGAACTTAAATCTGCAACTTCTACATTGTCTTCATTTGTTGCATCTAAGCTTGGGGTTGGCGAAGTAAATCTAATGTGTTTTCGAATACTTGAAAATTTATCAGAAAATGAGGTGGATGTTGTGTTTTTCACCTGCATCCCTGACAAAGAAAACACATATGGAACCAAAGATTCAACAGCATTTGGTTCATTCTTTCGTTTCTTGTGCCTTTTGCGTTTTCGTTTCTTGCAGTTGCTTCCTTGTGCAACTGAGTCATCTTTAATTGAATCTACAGGCGCTTCTAATAATTCAGATTCACTGTTAGATATGTTGTACGTATTTTCATTTTCATTATTCTGAACATCTTGGGTTTTAATAGAAATATTTTCTACTTCACTTCCATTAATTCTTATTTCTGGAATAATTTCTTCACTTGCTTTTTCTTCACTTGCTTTATCTTCAGTGGGAGAGGTGCTATGTGATCGTTTATGCTTCTTTTTCTTGTTATGGCTTTTGTGAAAGGATTCATTACTTCCTTCAACAGCTTCACAAACATCAATTTCGCTTTTTCTTTTACGTTTTCTGGATGGGCCTTTTTCTGTTCTTTTCCCATTATAGTCACCAGAACTTCTTCCGGAATTTGAAATTCTACTTGAATTGAATTCACAAAAGCTTGAACTACAATTTACTCCACTTGATGAGTCTTCATATTGTATTCTAGAATTCAAAACAGATAATTAGGAATTACAATATTAACATTAATTATCACAGTTCAAGCACACATCGAAATGTAAAATCTGTATTTTGAGTAACTGTGCTAGCATACAATATGGGTGTACTTGGTAGCCAAGAAATTTTGGTTCTTAGAAGACATGTTCGTGTCACAAATATTATCATCTTGAACATTACTTCAAACATAATACTACCAAACAGAGGCTTGCTATCTTTACATTAAAAAAGTAATGTAGTACAAAGAAAATTGATTTTAAAATTAATTGACGTTCCTTTCACTGGACTACAGTAGACAAGTTCCCAAAAGTTACCACTGCTCTGCAAATTTGATTCCACCATTGTTAATCTGTCATTCAATCATAATTTATTGGAACCACACATAAATCCAGATACGGTCAATAAGGTAATTAGTGGTTGTTGGAGAAATTTCACACTTTAAAATTTTGTTTTGACAACTGAGTTTTAAGACCCTTTTATTTTTAATGCCTAGTTTTCTAAACATTTTCGCTTATATGATACAAATTCCGACCACACGAAGATTTTTCCTTCTAACAATATGTACTCTAATCTATCTACAAATACGGCAATCTGTACTAATGTCTGTCTATCACGAGAACTTTTCCCAACACCATGTCTGGATGGTGGCTCATTCATTTTTGAGTAGGGGTGACTCTCAGAGATGATGTAATTTTATTTCACCTTTTGCAAATGTTGGCAGTAGAAACAATTGTTTACTAGAATAAATCTTCTTGGCCACAAGTAAAATTCTTAACAAATATATTTCCAACTTGTCATTAAGCGTCAATGTGACAAACTTGAATACACTTTTTCAAACATCCTCTATGGAAAAGAGGATAAGGTCTATTTCTACAGCAACATAAACAGGGGCAGACTTGATGTCGAACAGTTCTTGTGGTAAACAGACAATAAATGCAAAACAGTGACCCAAAACAAACAGCCCCTGAAGAGAAAATGCAAAAAGTCAATCTCAGGCCCTAGTCATTAATTACACTGTTTTTGCACATCCATGTGAACAGAATATATTTTAAAACTACATTCAACAGTAGCAACAGAGGAAAAATGTTCAGGCGAAATTGATATTGTCTTTCTGCTCCAAATTCTAAACCTGAATCAAAGGCATTAAATACAACATACATAGGCCATGATTTCATATTAAACATAGATAACTACCAGTTACTCCAGGTGAGTTCGTAAGAAAAACATTTAGACAAACATAAAACATCCGTTACTACAACGCAAACAAGTTATATAGAAGTGACTGTACATGAGTTCAGAATTCAAGTTGAGATAAAAACACAAAATTCAAAGTTGTCATACATAGAACTGAGATCCAACAATTCTTCGTTAAGTTTAGCAATCTTGTACATCCCAATTAAAGCCACAAAAACATGAATAGAAAATTTTACAGTTTAACCCTCTGTCAGTTGCACTGGCCCGATAGGTTGGTTGTTTTGGGGTTTTAAGATGCCAAGGGCCATAATTTGAACAAGCTATGTGTCAAAGACAACTTCATATAAAAAATTGGTCCTGATAGGTACACAGTGACTTTTTTCAATGCTTTGCAATGAAAAGAACTGCAGTGAAAAAGGGTACAGCTGTATGTAGTGCCTCATCCTGTGGCAACGGCATTCTTTGGTGCATTTTTAGTAGCGAGTTATGGCAGATGAAGGTAACCCATCTTATATATTTTGTAAGATTTCTTTCCTTGGCGACATAAAAATTGCACCAAAAAACGCGCCAAGGGCCGTTGCCACAGGGCAAGGCGCTACATGCAGCTGTATCGGAAAAAGTATACATTTAAATAATATATTTTTAGCCATTTGTTTTTAGTATGTGTGTAATGAGGTTTTAAGGCGCAAAGGTCATATTTGGCCATTCTGCACCAGACTTACAATTTCAATACACACAATGAAAGTTTTTACTGACACAGAAGAGGAAATGCATCAGACAGGAATCAAATCTGCACTGTGTGTAATGTGAAAATAAAACATTGAACAACTCATAGGTGCACCGCAATCTCATTTGTTAGAAAAGACTCGTGACTAATGGAGAGTTAATGATGAAAACCTTAAATTTGAAAAGGAGTATCAAGTAAAAAAGTCCTCCCATTAGGAATATCTCTAACCCCAATTTGCAGGATCCATGAAAAGCAGGCACAACAAAATTACCTCAAGGTAAGACAACAAATTATCTTACTTAATTTTACTAAAATAGTACAAGAAGCCCAACTAATTGTCTTAACATAAACGAAAAGTATTAGTTCTTTTGGTTGTCTTCAATCTGCAATTATAAAGTTTTTACTTCATAGGCCTCATGTTATCTGACATTGATCTTTACTGAATTGGCTTGTTGAACTCTTTAACTTGCTCTTTGTATGGCCTTTCAGACATGACAAGAACCCACCTCAACAGTTCTATTCTTACTGATGTCGCAGTGAACACTGTTGATGGTTACATGTTTTATTTAGATTTTCAGAACATATTGGGCTGCCACATAGATTTATGGTGAAAAGGCTGAGATCTGGCATAAGATGCAATATAATAAATGGCTTATTCTAATGACTTAAAGCAAATAGATTTAATGAGTCGAGTACATCCAATTAAAACACAAATTGACTCAGAAACAAAACTCATCTGAACATACAAGCATACTACAGATAGGCTTGCCAGAAGATAAATATCAGAAAAGAGAACATTTGGTAAAATAATTTTAAAAAAAAGAAGACACGAAAAGCACGCCTTATTAGCATATAATTGTTAGATATCTAATAAAAAGGATCATCTCTGATGAATCTTAAATATATGAACCACTAACTGAAAGGAAATCTGCTAAACATTACTTAAGTATTTTTAAAAAAATTAGTAAATGCAAGAACGAATTTATAAATGAAAACACTGACCTTTATTTAAGTCTTTCTTCAAAACGTTACAAAAAATAAGAATCCAATTTTAAAACATAACAAAATAGTAGGTACATATCTAATTAATAGAAAATAAACATTTTACTTTTCATATTTGCTTGAGCCCATTACATCACACAGCAGCTTGTTTTTAATTTCTTCAGAAATTTTTGCATACATTTCATATTGATACATTTCATTTTGCATATTGATTCATCCGTATTATTATAGGTTACTATTAATATTGCTTTAACAGTATCAATGGTGAGTCGATTACACTCCTTTGTCCATTGCGAACCAATCATTGAAAATATTCTTTCAATGTACTAGATCTAATACATATTTGAATAGCTGTGGTTTACATATCAATATAGATGTGAATATATTAGCGCGTAAAGTTTGAAATGTGAAATACATTTTTTAACGCAAACCGAAATGATGAACAAAGACAAAAAGTGAACAACCGAAAAAAAGAGGACAAAAATAGATCTGACTTAAAAAAAGAGAGTGAAAAAAATATCCTAGCAGAAAAAGAGGACATGTTCTCTTTAAAAGAGATGTTCTGGCAACCTTAACTACAGAAGAGAAGCAGGCAACCTTGTTAATTTTGATAAAGACCAGGAAAAAATTACTTTAATCTCGTTTCCAGAAAATATAAGAAATAATTCTTTTTATATCCCACTGAATAGGTTGATTGGGATTATTAAAAGCTCAAGGGCCAGTTCTGTCCAAGCAAAGTTTATACCGTCAAGTGCACAAAAGCAAAAATACAGGATAGTTACAAGAATCAAACCTGCTCTGCAACAACTTCCCACTTGATAGGAATAGAATTATTTTATATTTTCTGCGTTTTTAAATACATAAAAATAAATATACCAAGAACTGTAAGTTGGTCCCGTGGCCTCTAAAGTAAAATAGTAAATAATTAAAATACTTACTTAACAGTATCATTCTCCCGTAAAATGATAATTTTTTCATCCTCTGGAAGGAGTCCATCGTGCACAAACAACTTGACATCTCTTCTATCAAAATTAAGTTTTTTCAAAACTGAATTTTTAAAATCTGCAACATTGTTTAATTCACGTGGAGAAACATTCATCCATATATATTTAGATGCATTTAAATTCAATTCAGACAGGTCTAATAACACCCTAAAAGGTTTCTCTTCGGCCATTTAATGAATAGTATTTTTGAATTAATTAAACTGAAGGCTAAAACTTCTAGATATGGCAAAAACACGCATTACTTTTCTGAGATTGCCGGTTCACGGGCCGATCGATTTGATATAAAAACAAAAATCCTTTCCGTTCACTTCTTTCTACGCTTCTGATGCAAAATTCCATTGTTCTGGGTTGTGACATTAATGTCATGATAGCCATTTGCTTGGGGTCGTTTAAATTTTGTTCTGACATTCGTTACTAAATACTCTGAAATGCAACATGATAATTATAATACAGTGCAACTTGGATAATTCAAATCTGAAGGGACATTAAAAAATTCGAATTATCCAAAACTTCGAATTAAAAAAGTTACATCTTTTAACTTTAATTTCAGGTCCACTGAATGCTTGAAAAGATTATTCTGTCAATAAGTAAATATTTATTCAGAAAGATCATGGTATGAAAGACTTAAACATTATATGTATGTAAACAAAATAAGATTTACATTACGTAAGCTACAGTACTGTGACATTTAGCGCCCCGGCGGGCTGCAGACCGGAAGTTTCCTGTTAAGAGTCCACTACTGCGCTTGCGCATGTGAACAGGATAAAAAACAGTTAGCTCACAAAATTTGTCTTGCCAATGGCCATACCATGGTGAACACACCGGTTCTCGTCCGATCACCGAAGTTAAGCACCTTCGGGCGCGGCCAGTACTTGGGAGGGTGACCACCTGGGAACACCGCGTGCCGTTGGTGCCTTCTTTTTTTAATTTTTTTTTCAAAATTACGCCCATTGCTGAATTCCTACAGCACATTTCGTTTACCTTCCAAAAACTACCTCAGGTGCCAAACGAGGCACTCCAGGCATTACCCACCTTACGACCCTGCGGTCCCAAGCTCACAAAAAGACCGAGAGCTTTTCTGCAACTGCAGACCTTTCCACCGAGACCCAAGCGTCGATGTGGAGTGTTTCGTTTGGACCCTGATGTCTTTGACTTCAATTCCAACAATTCTATCTCCCCTGCAAATTAATCTGCAATATCCCATTTATGGATAGCAATTAATCACTCGTAGAGTCGGGCAGTTAAGAGGGCTCGACTGGACCCCTAATTGTATCATAAAAATCCATTAGTTTCTCTATCTATTCTTCCTAACTCTGTAAACATATGGTTTGGTTGGTTGATTTCCTTGAGACCTATGGCTGCAGAATCAGGCTTTTGTCTCCATTCTTCTTAATTACAATATCCAATAAACGACACAATACAATAACAAGTAATTGACACACACAGTGAAAGCTTTACTGACACAGAGGAGAGAAATACACCCAGGGAGGAATGCACCTGGCAGGAATCGAACCTGCGCCGCCTACAACTCGAAGGTTGCGAAGGTTGCTTTAATCAATGTAAACATCTTTCCAAATGTAAACAAAGCTGCGGTGCTCTTAAGCCCGCCCCAATGGACCATCAACAGACACGCCTCAGAAACAACGCCATCTGGTGGCCACGGACAACACTAGGAAGGTAAAACCGACTTAGCTGTTGCTCCGCCCACAAGGACGTCTGTTGCAAGCTAACTTTTCTCTTTTAGGACTATTAGCTCTCTTCTTTCCTATCCCAATAAAATTCTCTTCTGATTTCATTCAGTGTACAAATTATGATGTGGAGATAAGCTGCAATGCAGTAGGCACTCCGTAATGATACGTCCAGTCCAGTCCAGTCCAGACTCCGTCTAGTTGAGACGTCTTCGTAGCAAATCGGATAAAATTTAATATGAAATTAAGCATTTTGTTTCGCGCGTCCATTGTTAACCCATGCTTTGTCTGTAAAAACAAGTTATTTTTTTAATGTCCAAAAAAGTTTGGATTAATTCGTCACAGTATATATTACATGTACTGTAGCTTACTTAACTTTACATGTACTGTACTTATAAATTTCGAATTAAGGAAGTTGAACTTCGAATTATCCATAATTTTTTAACATTGATTTAATGAGAAGTTCAAGGGAATAAGAGAAATCTTCGAATTAACGACGATTTCGAATTAGAGACGTTCGTTTTATCCAAGTTGCACTGTATTATTATACAGCAATATATTTTATTTTAAAGTATTATAACAATATTTAATCTTTAGCTATTGGCAACTTATATATATGATGAGGTAAAATTTGGAAGTAAACAAATACGAAATTAAACAGAAGAATTTCTTGCCATTTGCGATATGAAACAGGAATTAAATGCATCTATAGGACTTTTGTACAATTAATATTCGTGAAGAATCTTCAAAATATGGGAAAGAATAAAAAAGGACAAGATAACTATGAACGCATCTGCTATTTGTTCGAGGTAAATTTCGTTTCTTCAAATCTCATGGTATAAAGTATCGACTCGAACAATGCAACATCTCTTCAATTTGCAACGTTTTTAAGCGCACTTTTAGTAGCGAATTATGGCAGGTGAAGGTAACCCTTTATGAGGTTTATTCCCGTTTTTATCGCACTCAATCGCAACGAATTTTATCAATCCACTTCCCAGGTCTCACATCCAAAGAATAGAATCCTGGAGGGATTTGTAATACCGACCTCAAAAAGGAAGTGCTGTTCGACAGACTGATGGAGTACGTTAGGAGGAGATTTCGCTAACAAAAATTAGTTCATTTCTCTCAACTCAAGGATGTAGTCAAAATTCATACAGTAGTACCATAGCATCCACACGTGTAATCTCAAAAGACCCTTTTCAGGGTCATTTTATAATAAAAGGCCCTGCTCAGGGCAAAAATATAAAAAAGGCCCTTTTAATTGTAAAATAGAAATTATAACATGCACATGCATACCACACGTACGTATAAGTGTATACACTGATACATGCATGCGATGGGTATATGTATGTGCACATGCATACATTATGCATATGTATGCTTGCTGTATACATGATCAGGGCGACCACCTTCAGTATGCTCCAGACCTAAAGATTTTTAAGAAAAAAAATTTCCTTTGTTGCTTTTTTTATGTGTGGTAATGTAATCCAAAAAACTGCAGAGCAAAAATTTCTTCAGACATTTTATTTTACCTTAATGGAATATCTTGATTGAAATGACAGAATATCAAGCAGAAAGTTAACCGATTGCTTCTGGATCAATTGAATAAGGAAAACCAGAAAATAATAAGAATTCGAAAGCATAAATAAGAATATTGATGCAGTTTGCCAAAAATGACTCAGAACATATCCCCTGCTATCATATGACTGATAATTCTGACACAAAATATGAAAAGAAAGTAACGTAATTCTAATTAGATTATTTTTGCCTATGTTGAATCTATGAATAACTACAACTCATAATGAGAATGACAAAGATTATTTTTAGAGAATGAAAATGACTGAAATGCAAATTAAATTATGCAGTTATCATGACACAGTTCAATATTTCGATTATCATTGGTACTATTGAATTATGTAAAAAATCCAATTAGATTTGACTCGCTATAATAGAAACATCTATCAAAGATAAATGGTTCTGTTGATATATCAACAGTGGGAAGATCAAAATAGCCAAGAAGATGCAAAACCAGATATGATCAGGACTATCACCTATATGTCCTAGACCCAAAGATTTATAAAAAGAGCTTTCTATGTAACTTTTCCTACTTTGTAAAAGATGGCATTCTAGAACATGTGAAAGTAAAAGAGTCAATAAATCGAAGACAGGTTGAATACCCAATCAATTAAATTAATGGTAAAAATAGATTTTTTTCGATAAAAATAAAAAAAAAATCCAAATTGAAAAATGTCAATTCATTTCTATGTCATTCATGATGGAACTTTTAAATGTCATTCATGATGGAACTTTTAATCTGTCTGAACTATTTTTCTACAAAAAAGTAAGGAATTCATGGAAACTTATCTAATTTTCCACATTCAGATTTTAGGGGAATTCTGTAAAATTTCGTGTGCAAAATAATTTCAAATATGAAGAAATACCCAATGTCATTGCTTTTGTGCACTAATTTTACATCGTGAATTTTGTGGTAGAAGCCTCACTATGTTTTTCAATCCCAACACTTTCAAAAGATACGAGAAGTTAATTGTATTTTCGTTGTTTGTTTAATTTGGTTAAAGTTTTTAAAAAAGACCTGGCTGTTTTTCTAGTAAGCCTGGATACTGACTGAGAAAACTTGGGGAGATGTCAGGTCAGTCACTAAAGCTGGGGCAGGTACTTATAATCGACTTCATTATAATTAATGCTTCATTTAAAATTTCATTTCAAGCCGTTTCAAAGCTTTTTTTTAATTTCTTTATTTGGTTTTATAGATACACCAGCAGGAATGTGGAACTGAAAATGTTTAATCTCTTAATAAACTGCAAGTCTAACAAAGTTTCCATGTATTAAAATTACTTTTAAAATTATTAATGACTTTTTTCTAGGCTGCCTACATTTTGATGATGGCATGTCCATCTAACGTTGGACTTATTTGCTCTTATGGTCATATGATAAAGATGTTAGCCATGAGAACTCAATCAAAACTGTAAGTTTTACTCTTTTATGAATAATATTTGCTCAGGAAAATGAGCACTTGATTTTTTTTCTTGTTACCATTAAAATAAAGCAAAATTTCATGTGAATTTAAATACAAAGAATCCAACAAGGCTTTGCTTTCTACATTTCATTTTTTTCCAATCCTATTTTCATTTAAATCTGGAAGGACATGATACAATTATGTGAAATTTAGTGGATACTAAACAAAATTTTATTCTTCATTAAGGTTATGAATGATTGAGTTTAATATGCAAGTTATTTTTAAGGTCCCAATAGTAGGTATCTATAAAGTCACTGTTACAAACAGCTAATGCTTTTGTGTTACTTTCACTGTGTTTGCCACCTGGATTGAAGTAATTTGTGACGTTTTATCTTCTGATCATAGTGGTAGTAGCAGAACAAGTTGAGGTCCAGTGTTACTAAAGCATCAACTCACCCCAAAGGTGGCAACTTAGAGCTTTCAAACTTTGAAATTACCAAAATTTTAAAAGCAAACAAATGCAATTATATACTCGCGCGTAGTGTTGGAAATAAACCAAAGAAAATCTCTTAAGAGTTGATTGATACTTGGTAGTCTGAATAAAAGAAGTGGAAAAATTGAGAGAATTGGAAATAAGATGCATTTGAAGATTATATTTTGTATGGTGTAAATAATATTTCGTTAGTTTTATTTGATCAGTGCTTACGTATTTATAAAACTAATTGTTTTAGTGGACCATACATCAAAAGGCAGATTTGTAAGAAGTGTCATCTGATTTTAAGGCCTGGTGTTACATCTGAGGTAAAATTAAAACGTATGTATATTTTGCATTTTGTGGTAAAACATTTTCCACTTTCTTTCCACTTATTTTCTTGTGCTTTATATTTATATAATAAAAATGTATATATGTATTAATAAACAATCAAACATACAAAATATTAAAACGCATAGTATTAGAAATGCAGACAAGTAAAAAGCCAAAATACTGAGGTATAAACAGCCAAACAGAAGCCAAAAAACAGTACTGCCCATGTATGTGTGCCAAAGCCGCAGGCATAGCATGGCTAGCAATATAATTCAAAACAAAGAAATTTAAATTTAAGAGTACCGAGAAAATTTTGAAAAAATGAAGAAGTGTTGGTGGATCAGGGAGCAGCCTGACCCAGTCAATACAATATGGTGTTTTCTTCATGTGGGCGGCAGTTCACTGAAAGTAGCCCACACACCTTCTAAATACCACAAGTAGAAAGGCAAAACTAGAAAAGCAAAAGGTCAAACAGGCTGAGAAGTCCAGGTCACGGAACATCCAAGGACACACTACGAAGACAAGTATAACACAAAACTATAGAAGAAAATACAAACTTACCCACATTAACAAACCTCAAATTGACAACAACCCACCGCAACTCACATGAGGACAGCCAGCAAATGCCCTTCATAACACCCATAAAAATTATACTATGCATCCCGAATTCGCACGCTCCAACAAACTTATTTTTATGTAATAGAACGCTTTTCACCATGGCACTGGGTGTATTTTGGACTTGGTGGATTTGTGATTCTTGGCTGATGCATAGTATTATTTTTATGGGCGTTATGAAGGGCATTTGCTGGTGGTCCTCATATGAGTTGCAGCAGGGTTGTTGTCAATTTGCCATTTGTTAATGTGGATAATGTTTGTACTTTCTTCTATAGTTTTGTGTGATTTTGGGTTGTCTTCGGTGTGTGTCCTTGGATATTCTGTGCCTGTTTGACCTTTTGCTTTTCCAGTTTTGCCTTTCTACTTGTATTTAGAGGGTGTGTGGGCTATTATCAGCGAACTGCCGCCCACATACAGAAAACACCATGTTGTGTTGACTGGGTCAGGCTCCTCCCTGATGACACCCTGATCCACCAACACTTCTTCATTTTCGAAATTTTAAATTTAAATTCCTGTTTTGAATTATTGAATTCTATCTATATGTATATATAGTTTTGATGTTAAAATAAATGCTAAGAAATACACTGAAAAGCCAAAAAAACTGGTACACCTGCCTAATATTGTGTAGGGCCCCCGCGAGAACGCAGAAGTGCTGCAGTACAACGTGGCATGGACTTGACTAATGTCTGAAGTAGTGCAGGAGGTAATTTACACCATGAATTCTGCAGGGCAGTCCACAAATCCATAGGAGTGCGAGGTGGTGGAGATCTCTCCTGAACAGCACTTTGCAAGCCATCCCAGATATGCTCAATAATGTTCATGTCTGGGGATTTAGGTGGCCAGTGGAAGTGTCTAAAGTCAGAAGAGTGTTCCTGGAGCCACTCGGTAGCAATTCTCGACGTGTTTGGTGTCGCATTGTCCTGCTGGAATTCTCCAAGTCCGTCGGAATGCACAATGGACATGAATGGGTGAAGGTGATCGGACAGGATGCTTACGTACCTGTCACCTGTCAGAGTCGTATCTAGACGTATCAGGGGTCCCATATCACACCAACTGCACACGCCCCATACCATTACAGAGCCTCCACCAGCTTGAACAGTCCCCTGTTGACATGTAGGGTCCATGAGGTTGTCTCCATACCCGTGCACGTCCATCCAATCGAATGCAATAGACTCGTCAGACCAGGCAATGTGTTTCCAGTCATCAACAGTCCAATGTCGGTGTTGACGGGCCCAGGCGAGGTGTAAAGCTTTGTGTCGTGCAGTCAACAACGGTACACGAGTGGGCCTTCGGCTCCGAAAGCCCATATCAATGATGGTCCGTTGAATAATTCGCACGCTGGCACTTGTTGATAGCCCAGCATTGAAATCTGCAGCAATTTGCGGAAGGGTTGCACATCTGTCACGTTTAATGATTCTCGTCAGTCGTCGTTGTCCCCGTTCTTGCATGATCTTTTTCCAGCCGCAGCGATGTCGGAGATTTGATGTTTTACTGGATTCCCCATATTCACGGTACACTCGTGAAATGGTCGTACTTGAAAATCCAAATTTTATCGCTACCTCGGAGATGCTATGTCCTATCTCTCGTGCGCCAACTATAACACCACGTTCAAACTCGCTTAAATCTTGATAACCTGCCATTGTAGTTGCTGTAACCGACCTAGCAACTTTGCTACACTTGTTGTCTTATATAGGCACTGCCGACTGCATCGCGTTACTCTTACTTATTTGCATACGCACGCCTTTACCAGTTTTTTTGGCTCTTCAGTGTAAAAGTTGTAATCACAAAAATGATAAAAAAAACAATTTTCAAGTAACATCTAGAAAATTCTATATTCTCAAAAGAATTCGGCAAGTTAGAATAGCTGAATCAAATTGAAAACCTCCCTAGATTATGCATCTAACATTAAATGTTTTTATTCATAACCATTCCTCCAAAGTTGGAGGTCACTTTGTTTGCCCACTACTGCACAGGTAGCAGTTTTGATTCCTCCCTGGATGTATTTCTCTTTTCTGTGTCATTAAACTTTCCTTGTGTGTATATCCACTAACTTGACATTGCTTGTCTTGTGCTTAATGCAGCTTGGCCAAATATGGCTCTTGTGCTATAGAAACCAAACCAATCTTCTAAAGTTGGGTTACCAAACTTTTCATTAACTCTTAAAAATCTATTTACATTTGTATACTCTATTTTATACATTTCATATTTTAAAATCATGTGAATTTCAATGCATGTTCTAATTGTGTTTTTATGAAAATTGAAGATTTTGCCTAACTACAAATTAATGAAATGGATGTTAGTAAAATGAATAGGAAGATAGCTATTTTTTTATGTTATATAACAGATTTTCATGTTAAACAATTTCAAAATATTTGTTTCTTTTGCAGGTAATTCTTCTAGAGGTCCAAAACACATTCAAGTAAAATGTATGTTTTGTGATACCATCAAAAGGTTTCCTAGTAATCCAAATCATAAATTATTTTATGATAAAATAAAACTGAAAACATAGTTTACTATGTTTGTTTGATAATGGATTTATAAGATACTAATTAATGGTTATTTTAAAGATCACACAGGTAGTTTTCATGATCTGTTAACCTATATTTCTTTAAATGACTACTTGATCTCATAGCTGGTATTACAGTTAATTACTTTATTATGTAACTCTTCAGATTAAATTTTTGCTTTTTAACATATTTTGTCTTCAATTCATAAGTGATGTGAGGCAAATAACATTGATCCAACATTGGTCTTGTGATACTAAATAGGCTGAAATATGCATGCATATTAACATATTTTCAGCACAGAATTAGAATACGCGTCGTATGGTTCGTCGTATACGCTTCAGTGTGACCCATCAAAAATTGATGAAAAAATATTGTAAACATTTTTAGAAGTGTCAAATATGGATATATTCTAATAATTGGATAGTTCAATTTACTATTGAATTTGAAACAAGCATTCAATTTATTAATTGTTTGCAAGTAGAGCTAAAAATATTAAAATGGGAATCGATATGAAATCTTTTTGGGAGTTAGTCATCTCAGGATTTTCAGCTTCTGGTCATCCAAAATTTAAAAAGTAATGTCTTCTGTTTTTCAGCACAGAAGACATTGTTATCTGCCCCAGATGCTCAAGCAAACCCAATTTTAAGGCATTACTTGAGTTTCTAACTCAGATGTTTAGGCTTGGTGGTTAGAATTGGAGACCTACAGATTTCACAACTTGCAAATGTCTAAGCAGAATCTCCTCCAGTCATGTATGTGCTCTTAGCTTCCAACTTGAAAATAATCATGTATTTGTTAAATTCTTGTTTTTCCTCCCGTTTCAAATATCTTAAGTTTTGATTTGGGAACTCAATATATATGCAAATTTTATAACACCTAAAATGCCTAATTTGGGTAGGTAGGTATTTTAATTAACGTCACACTGGAGCAACACAACAGGCTATTGGTAATGGTCCAGGATCAATCCCGAAGGGAAAGAGAACACCACATAATTTTGAACCATGGTCAGATGATGAGGCAACACCTGAGCTGGCATCCCACTCCAAATTTCCATACCATTCTAACATGGAGGCCACGACATATTTGACATGCACCAGCCCCTTTGTACACGGTCTTTGGCTGGATTCGAACCCGCAACCCTCCGGTTGCTCTTCTAAACGGGCTACCGTGGCACACTCAATTTGAAAGTTTCTACCTATATAAACCCAAAATGGTTTGAGCCTAAAAAGGGTTTTGTAGACTTCAAGTCTAGGTCCTTTAAGTATATTTTTTTATCAGAGCCAATATCCTAGATTTTAATGTCATGAATGATGACATTTAAATTACCGAAATCGAACAAAGTTTGTTTTTAATCTATATTGTTACCCAATCGAGAAACAAGACTGGTTGAATTGTGCAGAACTTGTATGAAAAATGTATTTCATAAACCTTGATAAAGTGCAGCATTTTGTTTGCAATATTCCTTATGAAAATGCGATACCTTTAACACCAGAAATCATGTTTGATCTATTTTATACAAAAACATTTAGTCTTCTGTATTTACAAATAAAATGTTTTCTAAAAATTTAAATTCAAAATGAATACATTGCGAAGGTGAAGCTGCTTTTTATAAATATGAATGCCAATTGGTGTAATCAAAAATTATTTGCAACCAATTATTGTACGAATTAACGAAGAATAAAAAAAACACCAATTAGTATAACTTAAAATTAATCAAAAACAAAGTTAATTATTTCAATCCCTTAAAAGAGCCGATATTTGGGTAGCCCCAGAATAAAATCTTGGGTGCACCCCTGAAAGAATCAGATCCATTCTTTGTGTGTCCGATGCTAGAAATTTGATAGCTGCCACAGCTGCATTGTTTCGATAATACAGCTTCAATGACAGTGCAAAGAATCCTGCAATATTGTTGGCATTGCTGTTATGATGCAGGCAATCATCTATAATTTTGAAGAGTCTTCTCCGATTTTGTATCCGAGAAAAAGTTAAGCAAATAAAAGCAAGTGTTTGTCACTACATGGCAATAGAAATAATTTTTAATTCTTTATTCAAGGATTTGAACCTATTTCATAGGATGCATTAAATTCTTTTAAACTAGCTCACTCCAGAGCCTTAGAATCGTTTAGACATTGCACCATTAAAACCCTAAAGTCCAGAGCTTTAGAAGGCCTCGCATGGTAGATACTTTAATTTTAACGACCATTTGATTTAAAATTAAAACCATGGATCCACACGTTCATAGCATCCAAGATGTTCTTAAACCTTCACTGGAGATCTACAAAATCTTAATTTCAGATAGTGTAACGAATGTAGAAAAGGCCTATTTCATCGACTTGGATGTTCCCACTTTTTACTTACATATGTGCGATATTTCTGGTATGTTGTATTGCAAGGTACCCGGTTGTCGCAGAAGTCTCATTTTTTAAAGTTTTTTAAAATTTACCATTTCATCTGTAATTGCTTTATGAAAGTGATCTTTCTGAAGTTCCTTTTAACCATTACACATAAATTTTAAAATTAAAGTTTTTATTAAATGAGGTTCTTTTAAAAATAAGTTATTTAGTACATAACATACTAGTTGATTAAGAAGTGGTATTCTTTTACAATTTCCTTATTTTTAAAGTTTGTGATTAATTTAACTGCTAAGGTGATTGTTATTAATAAGTATATGGATGTTAGCTAATTTTTCATTTCGTTCCTGGTGTAGTTACTGCTTTTATATAACTTATGGATACAACTAAAAAGGCACTTTAAGGTCATTATATATAATATGTTCCTAAAAACTGATATATACTTTCATATTTCTATTTTAATCTAAAAATGTTTCACTTGCAAAACGAAATTTTTAAAGGGACTTGAATTTTCATGTTTCAAAATACTTTTATCAGATAGAAAGGGGAGTTAGTTAACTAAGTAATTGTCCAACTGAATCCATTTAATCCTATAATATTAATGAGAATTTACCTTAAACCTTATTGCCAAGCTAAAATTAAATAGCGAAACTTAATCACAATTTTTAAATATAGATTGTTTTTTCTGGTAATATCGATGTATGTGTGGAGTACATTTGGTTATTCTACTTTGAAATTAGAACCGTGGTACTGATCCTTTATGAACTTACTGGAATGTTCATGAGTTGTACATAAAATCTCATTACATAAATGAGGCACACATTGCCACTTATGATAAAAGTAAAGTTTGGGTTGAAACTATACAAAAGAACAACGATTCCAATTTTCATAATGGTGTTATAGAAAAATCAGTAGGTCAATAGAATAAAACTTTATTTCTTTCAAAGTGCTCTTTTTAATAAATAATAGATACAATACTTTAAATTCAATTCCCATGTGGCCATTTTTAAAAGCGTCTTAAATTAATGATATGGAAATTTCTAAAAAGTGTAAGTAAACAGTAAAACTTAACAATATTAGATGCCTAGTTAAAGTTAAAGACAAACGGAAGGCACTTTCCCTATTTAACAAAGATATAATCATAAAACTAAGAACCGTGACATCGTATCAAAACTCAGCAGCTAGTTACGAGCTTTTCATCATTTATCGCCTCGTCTTGTTGATCACCAGGGTACAAGGGTTCTCTCTTGACTCGATTCATCTGGTAATGATTCCCTTGCACGACCACTTTCAGCACCCTGGAAGGACCGGATTCAATCGCAACAGTCATGTAGAGGTCGTTTTCCAGTGTGTAGGAACTCAAGTGCCTCACTTCTCCAACAAACATCGACTGGATCGGACTAAAGCCATCATAACCCTTCCATTTGTAGATGAAGATGGTTTGAAGTTGGCTGCTGGCTGCGACCAAGAAGGTATCACCTAGAAGGAAGAAAATGATGGCACTTTTTAGTTGGATTGGACGACGTATACAGACAGTATCACCTGTGCGGCTTTCAGCTATATAGTCCGCCTTACAGAGGAGTTTTGGGGATTAGGGAGAACCGAGTAATCTATTATACACATAAACATTCAAGATAGTACACATAAAAAGCAAAGATAAGTGAAGGGCAAAACATGTAAGCACAAATACAAAATGGTGTAATAAAAGGATTCCAAAATTTGTAGAGAACCAAATGATATAATATAGAGTAATCCATATACGAAAAATGGTAATACACAATAAACAAGGATACGTATTTAGAACAAAGAAATTTCTAAGACAATTGAAATACAGATACTAATTTTGTAAGAAAAGCTGTTATTTCAAGAACTTTCGACTTCTCAGCACAAAGGAATTTGAAGACTACAAATTTTGTAAGACGAACTTGCCCTGTCATGGTTGAGTTTTTTTAGTGCAACGTCATATTTGGGGCCAATCTAAGCCAAACATTAAGTAATGGACATGCATACACAAGGAAACTTTTACTGACATGGAAGAGAAGTGCACCCATGGTATGTTACAGCAATCAAACTAGAGCTGCCTATAACTTGCAGGTTACTAGTGCAGTGGATAAACCTATATTTAGCCAAACTACAAATAAATTGACATGCACACAAGGAAAGATTTACTGGCAAAGAGAAATACTCCGAGGAAGGAATCTAACCTGCGCAAAGGTTGTGATACTGTGACTATGAAAGCCGACCACTCGTTAATGCAATTTTCTATATATTGAGACTACGAATGCGCACACCAGCTTGTATAGCTTTCACGTGTAATTCCTAAGGAAGGATGTGTATCGAAAACTGCAAATTCAAAATGAAAAAGTTCCAAGATAATACGAGCCAAAAATAGAGTAACCAAAGTTGTTTATTTAAATGAAAACGAAAACCTTAGTTGTTACCCAAGCATTTTAAATGCATCTAAACCAATTTTAAAATTAACATGGTTTGGGGTTTTATGGCACAAGGGCCATATTTAACCAAGCATTACAAGTCAAATTAAAATTAAGTCTAGTTTACGAATCAATCTTTCATTTCCAGACTTAGTGAACTTACCTTTTAAAGTAAATGATATCATGGAAACTACACCCTGGAGAGGAACACTTTGAACCCATCTCATTTTCCCATCATAGCTGTACACATTAACTTCTCCACCAGACACAAGATCTACGCAGTCTTCACCTTTCCTTGGCCACTGTTCGACGTTTGCCATAACAAGCAACTGAGCAGATCCTTGTTTCACCCAGAGTGCACTTGTGATGAATTGTGATGGGATATTTTGTAGAAGGTAAAACTGAAATAATTAAAAACTAAAACTTAGTTTAAAGCAAAACAATTAAAATTTATTTTTTTAAATATAGAAAAACATTCCATGTGCATTGCTGTTTGTCGAACATCTGCACACCAAGGGCTACTTTTTCATATTTCCGAAATCTGAAGGCATTTTCTGTCAAGTTAAATGTAGGTGACAATAGCGTTGGGAAAAAGTATAATAACACTGTCCTTTACTTGTTCTTGAAGATTTCAGCAGGTCGACAATAAAAATTCGAAATTTATATAAGATAATTGATTAGACAACATCAATTAGGTTACACGGCAAACGTTACCCAATGTTTATTGCCATTTTAGCAACCGACATTAGACTAACCATATTTCCTCGAGACATTGGGGTAGTAAAATCTGGACGGAGTTGTGATATTCTGTATTCATGCAAAAGGCTATAAATTATGGAGATCGTTATTAAAACTGTAGTTTAAGTCAATCCTTGCTATGTCAAAGAAGCTAAAGCTTTAAAAAGCATAGCATTGAATGAAAGCTATCGGTTAGCCCAAAAGCAAAACAAAAACTCGCGCTCCAGAACAGATGCTGTGCAAGTATTTATTTTTTCCAAATAAATCACTGCAGACATCTATATAATATCTAATAATCCGATTCTATGGTTTTACAAAGTACTGGGTGATATCGATATACAATTATACAGTATGTTATTAATTTATAATTCACCAATATTAAACAAAATCGGAACAAAATTGACATTTGTATAAAAAAGGGACTACCGGGAAATATTAAAAAGGCGATGCGTATGGTGTATGTATTATGCTAGAGCATTTAGGAAGCACTTTTAAAAGTCATGCTGGGACATCCACGTTTCTCATCAACTCTAAAGATCAGTGGCGTACCCAGGGGAGTTAAGCAGTGGCCCCAGTGCCCGTATCTAGGAGAGATTTTCTCGGTAAATAAACTAGACGGTCTGCGAGGATTTTAAATCTATCCAAATACTTTAGCATATCAAGGTTACCTTAAAATGTAGTTTATCATCGTTGTAACGTTTCACTTTTAATCTAATTGATGTTAACCAATCAACTAGCATCATCAATTTGGAATTTTTAGATAGTGCTGAAATCTTAGTTGAAAACCAAGTCAACTGACGTCACGTTCAGAATACCATCGACGTAATGAAATGGACAGAGTGTGTGCACGCTACTTCATGCTATTTATTCTGGTCGCTCTCGGGTTTGAAGATCTGTAACTTGATTGTGGGAAAAAGCAGAAATCCTAGGTGGGGCAAATTATTGATTGGTTGTTTTCAGATTGCTTGCGTGATAAAAACAGTAGTCTTCGATAGCCAATCTGCCCAAGTCGATTCATAAGCCCATGTGATATATCCTTCCGAGATCTTATGACAGTGACTCCGCCTACATGCTGTCTATTTCATTGGAAGGTTGATGCAGAAACATACCGCCACCTATAGTTTGAGAAAGTTTCTATTCTTTGAGCTGTTTATAATTTCAAGCACTATTGTTCCTGTTAGAAGTATTTTCCAATGTTATCCGTGTGAAATGAATGCTCTCGATTTCTCCATCTTTAGAAAAATGCATCGTTTAAAAGTCTGTCCTCCCCTTTCATGTAGCCCCCAAGAATCGTTCTGCTCTCCAGGAAGAGGATAAAGTTACGTTTTCTTCTCGCAAACGTCTGAAGAGCACAAAAGATAAGGAGCGCCATTATTTACTTGTCCCAGACTCATTCACAGGAAACATTAACAAAGCTCAATGAAATCAATAAAAGTTGCAATAAAGAGTTTTAATATTGTTAACAATATCAATATGGTACGACTTGTGAATTTTGTTTGGGACAGGAGGCATCAGCCTCATTTACCCCAGGTTCCCAAAAGTCGAACTTCTCCCCGTTAAAGATACATTGAAGCTTAATCTGAAAAACTGATGGACTTTTCCAATGTGTTATGGCAATATCGTAAACTCATTCATTAAAAATTCTTCCTGCCGAACTTTATTATAACTTTGAATCTTTCATTGCAAGCAAATGTCTTATGCTGTCCACAAGATTTCTCCCTGTGAATGTGTAACCCGTTTCTCACTTTTGAATACTAAAATCTTCTATTCAAAATAACTGCTGCTTGACTATCTATAACAAACTTCAATATCCAGTCTTAAGAGGTTTGAGGAAATTTCTTACTTCGTGTTCATCATCATTCCATTTGTAAACAGACGAATGTGTGCCGATACCAGTTCCAATGGCCAGTAAGAGTTCTCGAACTCCATCATGTGCGAAATAAGTAAGGTCTAGCGAAAGAACCCCATAGGAAGGTAGAATCTGGTGTTCGCTCCATTCCCTCCTTAGTTCGTTGAATACATAAACTACAGCAGTACTATAATCATCTACAAAAGAAAATCTTATTGATTATTCAGTACTTAGCGAGCTGAAACGGGTACGAATACTATGCCCTCGACGAAGTCTGCCTGTCCGTTGCCGTGAAAACAGACCTTGTGCCATTTTCCATAGAATGCTTGAAGAAATGCATTCAAGTGTCACATCAGTGCACAAAGTGGCAAATTGGAATCTCGATTATCCGAGTATACGTATTATCGGAACCGAATTTGATACTTAAAAACTTTGAGCACGAGTTTACAAGTTAAAAATGACGCGTTTGTCAATCTAATATATTAGTAACAATTTTTACTTATTGCCAAGATCTAGTATGTTGGTGGCTGAAAGGTAATATTCACCCAAAACTAAATATCAGAAATTCAGTCATCCCTACTCAAAATTGTTGGTTGCATTGTTTTTATGGCACAAGGATCATATTTGGCGAAGCTGCGCCAAACACAGGATAGACAACGTCAAGTAATGGACAAACACACAATGAAAGGTTTACTGGCACAAGAGAAATACACTCGGAAGAATCGAACCTGCGCCGCCTACACACAACTCCGATTGCTTGCGTAATGGGCAAACCCACCGAGTCAGTGGCCCCTCAATATACCCTGGATTAGCTTAAATGAATTAAGTAAAACAGTATCCAGTTTGAATATTTATACGACTCTTCAATTAAGTGACAGTTCCACTCTAATTTAATACTAATCGATCGGGAGCAAGCTGAGGCCCTAGGATTCGAGACTAGACAAGATACCATACGAGCAAAAGCGTGCGAGTAACGTGAGCCACGGCTGAAAGCTGGAAATCAACTAATGAGGCTTTAGAATCGCAACCATCAGTTCTGTACTCAAGGTAAAGTGTCGGTAAGTCCAAATTGGCTACTTTCAGGAAAGCGCGAAAAAGCTAACTTTTACTTATGGAACATGGACATAATTTGTTCTAATCGATCACTAATTCAGAATAGAAGTCCCTGACAGTTACTACACTTTACCGCTAGATAGATTAACTCTACATAAAAAAATGCGCTCTAACTCCAAACCGCCAAAAATGGACTTACGACAGTTTACCTGTGTTACAGAATTGCTCTTCCACCCGAAATGCCGTTAAGGAGCCTAAGGACCGTGGATGTAGCAGCAATCTGTCTGGGTCCGGGCAGCAGGGCTCCGATTACGAGGCTTACTAAAAGCGGTCTGGCAACGATTCCTAAACACGCCGCTAAATACCTTCACTGAGCTGCAGATGCGGAAGATCGCAACTTTAAAGGTAATCAGGCAAATAATCAAGGTGCCCATTGATGTTGACGCCATCGACCTTCTAATAAAATAAGCGGAGTCGCCGTTCCAAGATCTATGAAGGGTAAATCACGTGGGCTTACGAATTGACAAAGACGCTCGGGCGTTAGAATCGCCGACTAGTATTCTTTAACCACTCAATATGATTCATACTTTTACACACAACCACGTGACAGATCTTCAAACAGATCAACTGGAAAAACTTGAAGCTGCGTCAACATGCTCCGTCTATTTCTTTAGGTCGATGGATGACGCTGCTGATATGCCAACCGGACGACAAATACTCAACTGGCATGAGGTGATAGATGTACCAGTACTTTATGTTCCCGTTGAAGGCGCAAGATTTCATTCAATCTGTAGAGTGCCCGATTTGTCGCCAAACAAATGATTGCAAACACAACCTCGTTTCATTTCTTGCACCGCCTACTCGCGAGTCTACTTAGAGATATGCAGCATGGTAAAGCTATTCTGTCTGTTTTCAAATAGCAGACTAATTCCATACAAGTTTTATAAAGCATCGACGTAATAAATCTACTCACCTTCTTTCCTGTCAAAATAGAACCCAGCTACAGCATATAAATGCCCTTCTCTAAATGTCTTAATGTCGCTCAGCAAAGGTGCATTTCTTATGTTCAGAATCGCTTCCAAGTATCCCGATTGAGAATACGAAGCTAGGAACATAGTCTCTTCCCTCTTGTCACACCTGTTGAGAATATTATGAAGGTAAGCAATGGACGTGTGATGTTGGTTTTAGACATCTTATCAAGTCACCTGGTTTATATTGTTAATAGCTCTAATATAAAAAAATCCTTTTTGACTATTTAATAAATTAATATAAAGTTAAGCGGAGAATAAGTGCAATACACAAGAGATACAACCAGGGAGGAATCTAACCTGTGCCTCCCTCAACACGTAGGTTGCTAGTTCAGTGGGCAAACACCCAATTCAGGGCAACCATCTTTTTACATATCTATCCCATCAGTGCTGCAAAAGGGATAAATTTAAACGCTAATTACCAGACACAAAATTTTACTCTTTTAGCTATCTGCTTAATATTTGTCGCAAATAGTTGCCGAATAACTCGTAAAATCATTTGTGTACTCTTATCAACCGGTACGGGTCATTAATAACCACTTCATTTCACTTTTAAAAAATGACATTTCGATGTTGGATAATTTTTCGGCAAAATTAAAAAACACGGTACCGGCCCATCTCTAAATTGGCGACTAAAATCTTAATTGCCAAACGGCTATTTGGATAGGGCTACGACCCGTTACTCTATTCCAAAATTATCGCCAATTGGCGATGGAAAATTGTTGACAGTTGGAGATAATATTTGACCGATAATGGAGACCTCCATCAGATTCGAATGTCTTAATTAACTCACCACTTTGGTTGGGCTCTCGTTCCGTTTGTCCATACAACAAAATTCTTGTCCACCATCACTGGGGCAGGATTATGCAGCGGATAAAACCTTCCTCCTTCTGGACCTCTCTCGATAACCAGGTGCCCGGATCTCTTCACCCTCATCCACTGAGAGGACTCTAGCTGACAGCATCTTTCCATGTGAGAACACCGTCTCTGCGATGCCCAAGCAACCATGGAATGCGAGAACTCGCTGGAATCACTCCTACATTTTGATGAAAAGTTGAGGTTATGGAGCTTACGCGTCGAGGAATATTCAATCTAATGCCACTGTTCATTTATTAAAAATATTCATTTCAATACTGATTTTTGTCAAACACTTACTTTGAAGACTTAATATTTATATTTTTTGGTATTCCATGCTATCTCAATAGAACAAAATAATGCATTTGACACTTACGTGTATACGGTAAACTTCAGGTCAAATTTTAAGTGTTTAGAAGCAACTTTTACAATTTTCCCTTTTTTCAAGGCATTGCATGGAACATCGACTTCTTAATGAAATAGCACCTGCATATGAGCGTAGACGCCGTCTTAAGATCTTAGAAGTGTAGGTCACGGGGACTTGGGAAAGTCTTCGGCCGATTGGCTATCTAAGCGCAAACAAGTGTTTTTCATCACGTTAGTCAATTAGTCCTACATTAGAGATTTGTGAATGGCTTTGTCTTCCACACAAATACTGAAATCTGAATGACTTTCCCCATTCCTGGGATAAAATGTTTTCACAAAGAGGAAATCAAATGATATTTTGCTTTTGCAAATAGTGGTTCTATTTAAGCTCAGTTGATTTTCTTCAGAAAGCTTTAAAAATAAACCTAGGAAGTGAGAGGAAGCTTTATATTCTTGATTAATTTTATTTCATTAGGAGGTACGAAATGTGCATTTCGATGCTTATGTTCATTATAAATGGATTTAAATAAGGTATCAATGCGAGTCTCATTGTGCCATCAATAAACAATTTACAAAAAAAATCGCAGATACTATGTGCGGGTCTATTAGTATATACTAATACACATACACGCTAAATCATTTTGCATCCTGTACGCAAGCTTTTCAAATTGCTTTTCATGTGTTTTAAAACTAAATGCATTTCGAATAGCGCAAGTCAATCAACTAGACTAATTTTGTCACATGTAGTCTAAAATACAGGGATATGGATGAACAGTTGAATAAATCCTGGCGATCAAATTCACGCAGATGATATTAAAGTGCTTACTTGTCTAGATAATATATAAAGCAATAAGGGGAGAAACGGGATATGATTAGAATACAATCAACCCTAAATTACGAGGGTGTTTAAAAAGTAAGGTAACAAGCCCCGAGAAAAACCTTTATTCACAAATTCAAAGAGATACACAATAGGGTGGGTCACCGTATGAAGAAATTTTTTTTTCTGTTTTCTATCCAGAACAGCAAGAAAAGGGTGCCAAATGATGTTTTTAGCTCACATAAAATTTGATTAGAATAGGATCTTCTGCCTCCGGATTGACTTTAGAGAACACATTTTGAAAAAAAAATCCTTATTTTTGAGGACTTGTCACAGCAAGGTTAAAAAAGTTTAAAAATGTGTCTAAAACAAATTGAAATTGTATGAGTAACATTTATTTATTAAAACAAAAGTTTACAAAAATGACATTTATAATATTATATTTCAAATAGCGCGAAAATCCTTCTTGCTATCGAATTTCAGCATGGCTTTTCGAGACTGGTTTTTATGAAGCCTTTTCTCAGATTTTTTGCACAATGTGGCTGAAACTTCTTTCAGTCTTGACTGCCCTTTCAACAGCTTGTGTGTGGCATTGCAGGCGTAGTAAAGACAGTTCTGCTTTTCGGGCGACAAACAGTTGGATGTCTTCGTCAGGTATGGATTTCAATATTGGTGGATCAGATATATTCTCCTGCTAGTTAATGAGATCGGTATAAGATGATGCATCAAATTTTACAGTAGGAAGTTGAAACAGTCGGAGTCTATTTTCCCGAATGCTGCGGGCTTTCAAAATGCTACGGGCTGCCAGTTCACGGATGTGCGGTTCAGAGTCGGTCAGTATTGCGATCAATAAATTTTCAGGGTGTGCGAAGTAACTGTTTCTTTGAATTACGAGATCTATTTTGGCTTCAGTTCTGTGGGCAAATATCTTGTTGCAGCAATGAGTTTGAAGAAGTGCCATGCTCCATCTTTACAGGAAGGGTGAATTTTGTTAGCAAACCAGGTTGACGACATACGTTGCAAGAATTACTGTTTTCAGAAGGAGATTCCATCGAAACGTACAAACGTAGAATTCGATTAGCACGAGTTAACTATCGGGCATGAGACATTTTGCCTGGGGATTTGTTTATTAAATCCTTAGGAAATGCCTGATGAATCCGCTGAGATTATTCTGTACAAATATGTTTGGTCTCTGCTAATACCTTGAACAGAAAACTCTGATAACTGTTGAAATACGGTGAAACCGAACGGGCCTTTTTCCCACACATTTCTAGATCTTTGCCGATTCTCCCTGAAAATGTCTTGTGTCCCGATGTGCTGCCATCAATATGTAGAAACAATTATCGGAAGGGTAATTCGCTCATATGCAGTAAGCAGAAAATCCACTGTAACGGTTTATCTAACCTTTTATCAAGCAGACGTATGACACCACCATATTTACCAATGTTCAAGTTAGTTGCATCACATCCAACTGCCAGCAAAGACTCCATAGATATTCGATTCCAGAAAGAAATCCGTGATTGCTTGTTCTATGCATTCAGATGTGCCAAAAGCTGGTACAATATAACACAAAAACTCCGACTCTGGTTCCATTATCAATGAAATATGCTCTTCAAGAATGCTGTCTATACATTATTCCGTCTTTCTCTGATATAATTGAAGTTTTATCGTTCCGTCCGTCGAAGTATAAAGCAGGTATTTGTAGGACTTTGTCTTCTTCCGCGACCAATTTTCGTGCTACCTTACGTTTCCAGCGAAGCTAATTTTTATCAATAATTTCCGAAGTGGAAGTGTGAAGAACAGCTGAAGCAATAACTGCCCCAGCCCTGTCTGATACTTCGTATCTATCACACGTTATTGAAAGTAAAGCTTAGTCTACTGTACTGTTTGTAACGGTAGGCTTATCGACAGGAGCCGCCGACGTTGAGGCTTGTGACTGGCTGGAATACATCGGCACTGTCCGATTGACTAGATTTAGATGAAGTCGACACATTAAGCTTCTGTGCTTTCTTTTTGAGGCTGAAACTGATTTTTGCCTAAGCATTTTCCTTTTCAAAGTGTTCGTTATTTTATTCGTTGTAACAATATCTACGGTTCCGATCACTATTCTTGTGGTTCGTTGGTCGATTAGGAAGCTTTTCTCTGACTGGTAGTTTGTGTCTGGAACAAATGCACTAATCGATGTTCTTACACTTGCAGGATGAAATGTCAAACAGTACCCCTTTACTGGTACGCGAAACTCTTCTAATTTCTTCTTCGGTATTTTAAGGCGAGATTTTAAAAGGTTTTTGCATTTCAGATGATACGCCTTCAACATAGCTTTCACTCGTTTATATTGGACAGTAGGAATGGAAGCTCTTGAACATATTTCTTCAATTTTTGCCACGACGATGTCCTCCATTTCCTTATACGTGGGTTCTTTATTAGTTTCATTATCACGTTTTATATAATGCCGGTTCCACTCATAGAACTTCATAACATCTTCGTAGGTTGGTAACAAATTGTATATAATATCACTTGAATCACGAAATGGACATTTCCACTCTGAATGAGTACGATCCATGGTATGAATGGCGCAAACGAGCCCAACACAACCTCGCCTTATTGCAACTGGAGCTATACTGGAAACATGGGAGGGGCGCGCGCACGCCTCGACTCTCCCTCACTCGACCCACCCACCCCTCACTTACAATCATGACGCATTGTCCATGTATGAAGAAAGTAACGTTTATTGGTTGGAACACTAACTGGAACTTACCTCGGAAAAAAAATCGAAACTTTGATATCAATCCGGAGGCAGTTAGACTTATGAGAATGTAATAATATTTCACACATGTTATTTTTTCTCCTTTTCTAAGGGGCACAGCGATAAAAAGGTGCTAAATGGTCTCAAAATAAAATGACCCACCCTAATACACAACGTAGTAAGACACTGGTATATATTACTTCTCCACAAAGTCACCATGGTTGTCGAAGCATTTGTTCCATCGGTACACCAACATATCGAAACCGGAATAGAAGAAATCAGCGTCAAGGTCATGGAGCCACGTCAAGACGGTTTGCTGAACTTCGGCATCGGTTATGAAATGCCGACCTCCCAGGTGCTTCTTCAATGGCCCGAAGAGATGAAAATCACTTGGTGCGAGGTCCGGGCACCTGAGACGAAGCAAGCATCAATGTCAGGGAAACACCCCTCGTAAGAAGTTCAAAACAACTCCATCCGCGAGGAAAGTTATGGCCAGTCTTGGAACCACCAGGGTGTGCTGCTGGTTGATTTCCTCACCCGTGAATACGACCAGTTATTGTGCCACGCTGGATCGGTTGTGCAAGGCAATTCGCCCGAAACGATCAGGACTGCACTCGACAGGTGTCCTGTTGCACAACGCCCGACCGCATACGGCCTCAGTTACGCGTGATTTGGTACAGCGTTTCCGATGGGAGTTATTGGAACACCCTCCCTACAGCCCGGAACTCGCACCAAGTGATTTCCATCTCTTTGGACCGCTGAAGACGCACCTGGAGGTCGACATCTCAGAACCGATGCCAAAATTCAGCAAGCCATCTTGACGTGGCTCAACGATCTTGACGTTGATTTCTTCAATTCCGGTTTCGATACATTGGTGTACCGATGGAATAAATGCTTCGATAACCATGGTGACTATATGGAGAAGTAATATGTACCAGTGCCTTACTACGTTGTGTACGTTGTCTGAATTCGTGAATAAAGGTTCTCAGAGCTCTTGTTACCTACTTTTTGAAACACCTTCGTACTTTGGTCATAATGGTGGACGTTTGTTCCATCGAAATAGCGCTCTAGATGCTTTTTTTATCTTTATTAGTCATTTTTTAATCTTTTAACCATCCTGATGGTTGTCTCGACGAGGTGTTCGTCCTCAATTCGACTCGTCCTTAGCAAAACCGACCAAATCTTGATGAACGAGATCTTATTAAAAGAAATTCGATATCTTGATATCGTCATCATAATAAATAGGCAATATCTTGATAACTAGATATCTCGTCATTACCAAAATTAACTAAATCTTGAACGATATATATCTTGGAGCCACTTGGTAGTTATTGTTTGACTAAAGTATTTAGATACTATCAAGTTTCGTTTTGACAATTTACCAACTCTGACGGATACTTAAAGCTCTAGAAATTGAAAAATTGGCATTTTTGATATCCGTTCCCACCATTGTTGCGAGAACTGCCCAAATGCAAGTGGAATGTTCAAATAAAAAAAATTGAACTTACTCTTTGCGATATCCGTTTAGAATCTTCATGGTAGGACCCAGGTTTATTTCTTGGAAGAGAGTGAAGTACCCAAAGCCCGATACTTGATCTAGGTAAAAATCAAATGTTAGTATTGCAGTGACTATATTCAACAGTTGAATTTCCTTTTATAACGCGATACCTACTTTCGACTGCTTGCAATTGACGGGAGAGTCGTGTGCTGGATACTGAACTCAAATCCTCAAAATAATCCAGAGTCCTATTGAAATTGTTACTAATGGAGAAAAATTCTATGGGCAACCCTGGAATTGATATGCTGTTTATTGTCTCTGCGATCAAGCTCCGTGCCTTCAGCGGCTTCTCAAATATCTGAAAAGGTTAGGACCAGATTCAAAAGTTTGTATATACCAAATGCATCGAACTTATTTAGGATTAGATCCTTATAAAAGAATAGCAATTTTTTTTTAAGTTGGTTGTTTGGGCGCTTTAAAGATCATATTTGGCTGAGTTTCAAACGCAAGACAACTTCAAGTGAAAAAGGACGTGAAAAGGGAAAATGGGATTGAGGAACAAAGTAGGGGTAGGTTGAAAGCAGATAAAGATGGCTTAGGCATCACGGGAGCGCGTCCCCGTGTTCATTAAAGTAAACCCCATGGGAAAAGAAAAGATCACTAGAGTACCTCGGGTCCTCGAAGCCTGTATACACTTAGAGATTGTGCCTCCGAAGGCTTTTATTTTTTTTAAACATCTTGTGCATGAAAAGTCAACATTGAGTCATTGAAATTCACTTTAATCCGAACATCAAAGACATAATTCCACCCTGCTCTGGTTTACCCAACCAGTTTTAATCTTGATTAATGGAATATTTTCTTTGACTTTTTCAACCAATAGGTGAGGCTACTTGCATAAAATAGGCGCAAGATAAAGTTTTACACTTTTGAGGAAACTTAATGTGTTGACTTTAAGCCGGTGACAACGCCACCAAACTGTGAGGGCAAGATTTCTTGAAGTGCACATTTTTGCAAGATCAGTTTTAACAAGTGCTTCCAGTTACTTTTGGTTCGACTTTCCCATTTAAAATTAAGGCCTTTGTTAATGTCTTATGACGCTTATGCAATCTGTTTATAGAAAAAGCATAGGTGCGTTAATTCAAAATCGATTCTTTAAAATAATTTGTCGAGCTTCAGGGGAATGGACAGTTTACTGTAGTTTAAATGAAAGGCCACCGTAGAATGGTCGAATTTGCAGCTGCAAATAAAAAAAGTATTTTGGTATTCGCATTTTTTACCTATAGTAAAAGTAGCTGACGTTGGATCTACATTCTTAAAGTTCAATAGTTTTACTTTTTGTTAAAATATTTCCAGTAGTCAATTTTTTACACCGTCTTTGTTCTATACTTAAGCAAAATGCAGAGCGACAAACTTGAAAAATAGAACCCTCCTATTTTTATTATGTTGGAGTATTTATATTTGTACCATAGTCCGAATCCTTTATCGCGATCCCTTGAACATCGAGAACGGGAATGATTGACAGGTTTAATCATCCCGTTCTTGTTTCTCACGGGGTCTACAGATACTGGTATGGATTGATGTGCAAGTGTAGCCTTGGATTGAAAAATTCAACTAGACGAGGGCTAATTTAACCGTGATTAGAACCAAAATCTTCTCAAACAGCGTCAAAGCGCTAACCACTGATACCAAATCACTGAAATTAACTATTGGGCTTCTAACTCTTGCCTAATGGGGGTCACACCCCATTAGGCTTAGCGTTAGTACGGAAATGCGACCCCAGGCCTGAATTATATAATATATTATGAATAAAATTCAAATATTTTCATATTGGATGGAAACCTGGAGCGGTCATTAGCTGGTAGGGTAACCACCTGGAAAATCCACGTATCATTTACCCTCACGTACACATTAATTCTGTAGCTGGTAAATCCTCCCAACTTATAAAAGGCATGTTTAGATGGTACGTCCACAGCGCCGTCTGAGCTTTTTAAGATGGTATGCATTCTCTCCTTGATGCTCTAAACTTTACGAGTTGGAAAGCGTGGATTACAAGTTTAAAATACGTACAATAAAACAGATATTGATGAGTTGCATTCATACCTGTTTTGCGCTAATGAAGTCTTCCTCACCCCGACGTAGAATGCTTGCATCCAAATCGTTAATGTCGAAACCATTGATGACGGAAGAAGAAATCGAGCCAATCGTATGCACGTTTTGAACGAATGTTTTGTAACCATCTAAAGGCATGCTGTGGTCTATTTTAGCTACCATTTCAAGTACTATGTTGTTTACAGAACCACCTACACTTAATCCACCTAAAAACGATCCCAGGAGTAGAAGTAAATAACAAGTTCAATTAAAATGCTTACGATCGATGGAATTTGCTTCAAATTTCCTTCTGTAATACGCCAAAACGAAATATCGAAGTTATATACATATCGAAAAAGATCAACTGATTCTTGCACGTTTTCACGCAAGAGTTCAAAATCGCGGACAAGGCTGCTTAATAAGGTCATGTGAATACCTGAGTATTCAATCATCCCAACCCTTAAATCCAATTTTCCTGATCTTTGGCTTTACTTAAAAAACCTAGGTTTGTCATACAATAAGTGAAGAATTATAAATAATTGAGACAAAAATTAAGCGTAAAAAGTTTTAAGACATTTTAGACTGCTTTGCCTAGCAGCTTGTGATGGAGCAGATAAAAACGGAAGTACAAGAGTGCTTGGTCTTTAAGATCACAAAAACTATTGATCACATAAGGTAATGCGTTTTAATTTCCATTGCATATATCCATGTTTGAAGGTGGATTTTAGATTGGAAAACGTTGAATTATTAAAATTGCGTCAAGAACGATGCATTTTCACTTTTAAAAATGTATCTCTCTCTAATACTACCATCAAGGTAAAACGTTCAACAGTAATAACCTACCGCTTGCCTACATAAAAGATTCAGATCCGTTACCGAGGCCTGACCTACCCATGTGCAAACTTCAACAAGTCGCCCCCTTCTCAAAAACATGACTTTCTAAAAGAACGCCCTTCCCAAAGTGTGAGGATGTGCAAAACGGCTGATGATCGACTTAACCACACGTGCAGGTGTCCGCTGAAATCCGGTGACTGGTAGAAACTATTTTCCTGACTCAGCGAGAGTGAGTTAGAATTGAACTAGTAATTGAAGGCTTCCAGGCGCAGGTGGAGCGAGCGCAGTTTTGAACTAGTAACTGAAGGCTTCCACGCGCAGGTGGAGCGAGCGCAGTTTTTTTACAGAATTAATGCAAGTGGCAGCGTGTAGGCTGTTCCATCAATTTGAGATAACGGTTGCTGTACATAGTTTTTAGGTAGAGAAATAAATTGTGTTAGTCCTAATCTCCGTATCACTTCGTAACACCCTAGCGATCGGTCCAAGGTATAAGTTCAGACGATCAGCTCGGATCTCCACGCTACCTATCCCGACACAAAGCACTTATTCAGAAACTAATTTCCGATAGCTTAGTCTTTCTCCCGGTTCCCTAAATGCCGTGATGTTAAATGAGCATTACGTTTATGATTTTTTTTTCCTTTTTCCCGTCCGTTTTAGATTATCGAAGAAATCAGACGTAAATTTTACCTGTAATGTACGAAAATTCGATTTTCTCCGCCAAAAACTAGCATGATTTTTGATAGTTTTGCAATTCCAAAATATTTTTGGGAAGATTCGAGACCCCGAAACATCCCTGCCTTGTGGTTTTTGTGGTACTAACATTAACAAAATATCCTTTTCATAAGCATCTTTTATCGCAATTGCAAAACGAACTTAGATTAATTTTATTCTTGTTCGGTCTGACAATTTATATCTAGCAATGTCTCTAAAGTTGCATGCTTCTGTCCTTCGTCTACCCCTATTTTTTCACACTACGTGCAAGTGCACTCATAGCACACCACTCAGGAGCGGTCATGCATATTTTAAATAAATTAGTTTGAAGGGTGTTTCAAATTTGGCAAGCCTAAAAGTAAATTTTAGAAATCCAATACGAAATTTATTTGCTAGTTCTATGGTTGTATGTTGAGAACATGTTATGTAATTACCCAGATACGTTTTACTAGGAAAAATAAATTAAGATTGAACTTACCATGAACCACGATATCTTTATTGAATGATAAGAGGGACGACACCGTTTCATTTCCACCTAAGGTGACTCGATTCTGAAGCAAACTGTCAAGATGGACTCCGTCAATATTTCCATGAATATCAACATGCGACAATAATACCAAGTCCGACATAAAAGATATAGGACTCGAGACATGTTCCGTTGTAGTTGACAGTACTACATCATGAGGCAATCTAAGTCCATTGATGAAACCTAACCAAGACGGAACAATTCATAATCAGAAGATTCGTTAAACTTTACTATCAGGATTATAAAAACTATTTAAGTACCTTCTACGGTAGCAACATCTGCTTTAAGGGATGGAAAAATCTTCTCGCCATCAATGATTTGGTGGCCAAATTTCAAAACTGCATTGTTGTAGAGATCGTCCATTTTAACGCCGTCCAATTGGTCTCTAACAAGTAGTTCTCCAGCAGTTAGAGCATTGCATTTTAAGTTGTGGAAACGTTTGCGGCCCCAGATATCCTTGAACGATTTGCTCTCATTAGTCGAAGTTAATTTACAAAAATACAATTAGATTTAGTTAATTGGATCGAGTTTTTTTATGGTGCAAAGGTCATATTTGGCCAAACTGCGCTAAACGTAAGACAGAAACGTCAAGTAATGGACATGCGCACTTGGAAGTTTTACCGACACAGAAGTACACCCAGCGTAAGTTATACGAATCGAACCTGCGCCACCTACAAGTAAGACAAACCCAGAGCCACGGTGGCCCCTTGGTCAATTGGGCAGGTAGTTAAATTTACGTCGTACTGGAGTAACACAGGTGGTTATTGCTGACGGTCCGGGATCAGTACTGACGGGAAAGATTCGAGGATAACCCTTCGTCGTTTTGAACCCTGGTCAGATGACGAGGTCACACCCGAGCTGGCACCCTATTCTCCGAAATTCCATACCACGTCAACGTGAGGACATTTTAGGGCCATGAATCTCAGGTTGGATCGAGTCTCGAACTCGCTACCACCGCCTTTGGTCAATAGAGAATGATAAAATTGGAGGTTCAAAGAAAAATCTCGACAGCATTAAGTGCACCAAGTACCGAATTATTATCCGATTTAATCCTATAATCACGCCTTATCAGTGTCTCCCGCTAAAAGTTGGGTTTTTATGGAAGGGCCATATTTTTGGCCAAGTTGAAAATAGAAGACAGGCAACTTCAAGTAAAGGATACACACAAGAAAAGTTCACCGACAGAAGAAATACACCCAGGGTAAGTTACAGGAATCGAACAAGCGCCGTCTACAACTCCCAAGTTGCTAGAGCAGTAGGCAAACCCATCGAAACATGGGTGTCCCATAACATTGCGGAGTTCTGGTAGCTTTGTAATTTGTTCAAAAATCGTGAAATGTAATTCTTCATTAAAACAAGCATGTTAAACTACTTATGTCAAAATCTACTTTAGTGTTGAGATCAAATTTAACTGCAAACTTACTTGCGCGGCAGAGTGCCTGACCGCATCCCTTATGATAACAGACAGATTGGCACCATTGATTAAATTACCCAGAGCTATGTTGGTAACCTTCCAACCTGGTCCTAGTTTAACATTTGAAGTAATGACCTGATCACCAGTAACGGTTATCAATCTTTTTTGAAGGTCTTCCATTCGAATTCGGTTGACAAGGTTTTTCAAATTCAAGTTCCCTATAACTTGTATGCTTTCGATGGTAACTTCTTGTTGGATTCGCTGGTCTGGCATCTTAGTATACAAAGCTCTTTCTCCAAGCTAAAAAATTAAATCTAATCATTACATCACATTTATGCTGTTCTAAATACATTTACAAGCGATGAGTTAATCCCCATTAGAGGTTTCTGTCTAGCTGGATGTAGATGGCAGTAGCGTTTTGCGACGAAACTTGCTTCATGTGGGTATTCCGGACGTATGTCACTTAGCTTGTTTTTTAAATGATTTCACCAATGAAGACTCACAGAAATGAATTCCAAATGTCTGCAAAACGACAATTGGCTACATTTTAAAGTAACCCTAATATGCATCGCGAGCACTTGGGTATCTGAAGTAAAATCGCAGTTTTCAGTCTAGTGTGTTTACTGAGAATTCCTCAATCGTTAACCCTCCTGGTGGTTGTCTCGTCATTAAGCAAAACTGGCCAGACCTTGGACGAGATATCTCGTTATTAAAATTAACCATATCTTAACGAACGATATCTAGTCGAAACCCCACTTTGAGGATTAAAACACTTTCCATTGTAAATTTTTTATTTGAAATTAAACGTTTTAATGGGTACACCAAAGAACATCGTAACCTGAAAATGGGCCAGTTGCATGAACTGAAAAGCCAATTTCATAACAGTTCTCCATGCGTTTCACATACAATTATACTCTTAGCATAGTTCTAGCATTAAAGTGTAGTTATGGTTGATCCATTGATTTCTATATACAGGATATTACCGTTCCCAATTTAAAACCAAATCAAACCAATTTAAGCCAATCATTTTTTTCTGTTTACATTACTTTATTTTTCAGGATTTTAGTATACCTGCAAAGGTTGACTTGTTAATTTTACACTAGATCGGTGATTATAGAAAGCATACCTTTGTAAGATCACATCCATTAACAAGTCCTGTGACCCACAAATTGGATAGTACTGTGGTATTAGGGAGGAATACTGGACCTAGGTTTTCATCCTTATTTAGAATGATCAAATCTTCCCACTTGATACCATCCACAAAAGAGCCTGTGATTAAATTGCCTACAAAAGATACGTTGATTATACAAAAGTTTGATGTCATGCAATTAAAACGTACCCGGTTTGCTTAGTTGAAGACAAATTTCAATGTGCTAGAGAACGAGATCAGTTTTAAGAACCATGTTCAATGAAAATGGTAATACCTATCCATCAGGATACACGAGATAAGGATTACACTTATAAAATAATTCATACACTTAACACATGGATGATTGGCTTCAAAATTCATTGTGGAACATTTTTGAACGGCCCACATCGAGTCACGGAAATTAAATTAAAAATGCATATTTTTGTACACCGATTTTTACAAAATTATCTTCATATACAGGCCATTCACGAGTAGTGTACTGGGCCTGCACATGCACGTAGTCAGAAAGTTGGGCGGCTGAAAGACAGATGCAGTATGCCTCCAACTTTAAATAAATACGATCTCAGCAACAAGTGTTCCAGATTTTATTAATTTTATACTTATTTGGTCTTTGCGTGTTCTTATTTTTATTGTAAGACTTTTGAATACATATTTTGTTCTTTATTTAAATTCGAATATTCAAAACTCATCATGGGCAAGGATGTATTCAGGGAGTGCCCACGTGGCTCGAACCTTACCAAAATGATTTTGGAATTGAAGTTACCGAAAGCACATGCTTGAAGATAGTGATATCAGAAAATCGAAGCTTCATATATTGCAGGTATATTTGTCTAAATCCGTCAATTGTTTGAAAACAGTTGAAAAGAATCATTAAACGCAATGCTTATTTCACATTACATACCGAGGGAACCAGGAGAAAGAATAGATAATTTTTTTAAATACGTGTTTGGGATTGGAGCGTTCTTTTTAAAAAATTAAATTTTTAAGACAGCTTGCCGAGATTTATATATATGGGAAGATAAACACCTCAGAAAAGGCCCCCCGTTTATATGTTCTAATTACGATTATCTTGGTGGCATCACATTAAAATTAGTCGCGTGGCTTTGGGACAAATTAAATTGTCGTTTCCTTTGTCTTACTGCGCGTGCGCGGTGCGATGTGAAAAAAAATATTGTTTACAATCAATGATTGAGTATTTGGAATAAGTTGTTAAGCCTTTTTACTTTGATGAAATACGCTATGCTGGTAGACTAGTCAGCTTATTTTTATTTAACTTTTGATGAATTTTTATTAAAGTTACTGTTTTTTACCTCCTTCGTTATTTATTGAACCAACAAACATTTTCATATGGACACGATAATTAACGTCCACGTATACCCATATTATAATGCATCCCGCGCGCTTTTAGTTTGTTTTTAATTTAATGAAATAAAAACATTAAATTTTAACCGATTTGATCCGATAAAATCGATAGAAGGACCTTCCTCTTTCGCGATATTTGTATGTAGACGTGAGAAACATCGTAAGCTTTTGAATTGATAGTTCATCATTCAAAACAATTACAGTATTGTAGGAGCTATGGATAAAAACTGATGGAAGAGTCGTATAGAACCATTAGAAAGGTCGGACGAATATATGGAAGACCGGACCATCGGTTCTCCTGATGCCCGAGTGATTGACATTTAAAATCTATCACAGGAGGCAACCCAAAGAGACTATTGGCGACAATCCAGGATCAATACCAAAAGCCAAGATTCGAGGACAGCGCCTATTAATTTCGAACCACGGTCAGATGAGGTCAAAACCTCAGTTGGCACCCCGCTCTCAAAATTCCCATGCTACGCCAACGCGAGGCCACAACAGACACGACGGTCTTTAGATTGATCCAATTTCGAACTCATAACCCCCGGTTGCTAATCAGCGACTACCAATTGTGCTACCGCAGCCTCACCAGATAGTATTTATTCAAGGTTTCAGTGTAATAGATGCTCGAAGACAGGATACCAGTTACTGGTAGGTAGTTAATTAACGTCACACTGGAGCAACACAACGGGCTATTGGTAACGGTCCGGGATCCATCCCGAAGGGAAAGATACAATAACGCCTCGTAATTTTTAACCAGTCAGGTGACGAAAACACCCGAGCTGGCAGCTCAGGCTCCAAATTTCCACACCACGCCATCGTGAAGACTTCGAGGCTACGACAGATTTAACGTGCATCAGTCCCGTGTACACGGCGGTCTTTGGCTGAGCCGAGTTCCGAACTCACAACCCTCTGGTTGCTAATCCGTTGCTCTTCCAACTGGACTGCCGCGAACCTACCAGTAATTGGAGTCCTTGCACTTATATAAAAAAAAAATTGTGCGTTTTTATTTTTCCATCATTTGCATAAACAGGGTTCGGAAATGTTTGCTTTCATCTGTCAAAATAGTAATATCTTTCGTCTCCTTTATTTAAATAAACAGGCCCTTGTGTTTGAGCTATTAAGATATATTAAGAGATCTTAACTTACCCACTTCAATGTCACCAATGAAGGTCATGTGAGGTTTGACCTCGTTGTGTTCAGACTTCAAGAATGCAGACTGGTTCATAAGACCGATATCAATTCCGTTGACAAGTCCAAAGACGTCTTCAGCATGAACAGTGCTAAGGGAATACAAGGAGAAACGAACCAAGTTCAGAACTGTTCCATAAAAATGAGATGTTTAAGCTCTTGATAAATTTATGCATTTCTTTTTAAATTGATGAATCCACCTAGTTTATCCGAGTATTAAGGTTTTCTAGTTTTAAACCAAGATGTTTCAGTATGAAGGCTTTCAAAGTGGATTTATTCCATGTTCCGATTCACTTCCTTTGTAATTGTAAAACTTTGTTAATGTATAATTTTAACGTTACGTTCCTTAACTTGTAATATTACGGACAATTCCAAACAAGTTCTAATACGATTGGCGAAAATATAGTCAGTACCGATTCAAATTTGATTAAGTATATAATAACGCCAGTTAACAATGAACGATATTTGATTTATTGTTAGTATTTCATATACTCATGCCTTATATTCCACATTTATTACAAATTTAGCAGTACTACAAGTTTCTTATTAGACGAGTTTGATAGTAAAAGGGGAATTCTTAAGTTACTTCTTTAATATCTTGGAACACTATTTTCTCACACGGGTTGGTTGTTTCGGAATTCTATGACGCAGGTGGACCATATTTGGCCCAGCTGCGCCAAATACAAGACAACGTCAAATGAAAAATGTTGTGAAAGGGAAAAAGATCGCTTGAGTACCCGGGATACGGAAGATAACCGGGATACTGTTTACTGAAGACAGTATACCCAATGGGAAAAGAAAAGATCACTCCGGTACCACGGATCCGTGAAGCATGTACCGAGCTGAAGCTGAGGGCTTTTCCCCGCGGAAAAACCATTTAGTTTTAGAATGTTACCCTTATCCGGTTTAAACGGCTGCATAAAAATAAAAATTCTTGATTAACCATCCCAAATTTTTGAAGGATTGAGATTTGAAATCGCAGCATGGTTGTCGGTCTAGGGTAATTTTTCTACTCTAAACGAGGATTAATTAGACTGGTTCTTATAAAATTGCGTTATGGGATAGTTCAAATTAATTTTTGAAGTTTTAATGGTGATTGATATATCTGCAGCTATCAACACCTTAAGGTACAGCCATGTGCCGATTGGCTAAACGCCTGTCAAAGTGCATCACTTGCACTTACGATAAAAACAAGTATATTTAGCCCGACTCGAGCGAGCAGCATGATCTCATATCTCCATCGAGATTGCATGTATTTGAAAGCAAAAAATCCCGATATATAACCTAACACCCGATATAATGAGGGCGATACTGCACTTCAACTGAAACAAAAACTTTAAGTTGACGCACCCAATGAATGTCTTGGGAGAAGACACGCTGCTTCCTTCATCCAGAAGAACGACATCATGTAGGCTCGATAGATCCTGCCCATTTAATTGGAGAGCCGTGAATGGTTTTCGGAAGTGAACATCTTTTGAGAAACTCTTTTCGACAGGGATTTCTTGAGGCGTGTCGAGAGTGACCACTCTTCTCACCATGTCGTCAAAAGACGATCCATCCAGAATGCTCCCAGGTTGCATGGACAGATGGCGAGCTAAGAATTTGCAGCCATAAGTTATTGGAATAGGTTAAATTAGTAGATTAGTTCAATGGTGTAGCCAAAGATAGCCCCAGAACCCCGAAAGTGTTGGTTTTCAATACAAAATAACGCTGCATTTTATTTGTAGATTACAAATGATTCGCGTTTCAAGACAATATCGCTAATTTCTACAAAAAAGAACGATTGTTGCATGATTGGTTGGTTGAGGTTTTATGGCACAATGGTTATATTTGGCCAAGCTGTACCAAGCACAAGACAACGTCAAGTAAAAAAATGTCCCGAAAAGAAAACTAGGGATTCGGAACAGCAGAAATAGGGATTCGGTAGGTAATTAACGTCACACTGGAGCAATAAAATGGGCTATTGGCGTCGGGCTGGGATCAGTCCCGATTGATGGATTTTATGACGCAAGGTCCAAAAAGGACAAACTGCGCCAAGAGCAAGATAAAATCGTAAATTCAGTGTATATATAGAAATATTAAATAGGTATTTTAATTAACGTCACACTGGAGCAACACAACGGGCTATAGGTGACGGTCCAGATCAATCCCAAAGGGAAAGATCCGAGGACAACACGTAATTTTGAACACGGTCAGCTGACGAGTCAACACCTGAACTGGCACCCCATTCTCCAAATTTCCACACCAAAGTGAGGACATTTGAGGCCACGACAAATTTAACGTGCACCAGCCCCCTTTGTAAACAAGTCTTTGTTCGATTCGAAATCCAACCCTCTGGTTGCTAATCCGTTACTCTTAAACGGGGCCGCAGCGGCTCAATCCCGAAGGGAAATATCCAAGAATGTCTCATTTTTGAACCACGGTCAGTTAACGAGCACCCGAGCTGGTACCCCAGCCTCCACACCATACCAACGGGAGAACATTCGAGGCCACGACAGATTTAACGTGCACCAGCCCCGTGTACACGAGTCTTTGGTTGGAACGAGTTTCGATGGTTGATTTAAGTTTAACGGCACAAGGTCTAGTTTTGAACAAGCTGCGCCAAAAGCAAGACGAAATGAAATATGATAAGTATACGTTGAACATTCAAAATATCAAACCAATAATAAAAGTATTAAAATACAGAAGTGGAATATGTGGAAGAAAAGTTTAATTTGATTAGATGTGCACACAAGATTAAAATTTACCATCATTAATATAAAATGTATAAAATCATAAATGATATGAATTGATTTAAAATATGTTGACCAGCAACAAGGTATATAGTATAAAAGGTATGATTAATAAATGAGTTGCGCGAATGGTAAAAATATCAAATGAGGCTTAAAAAGCCAATGTCATTTAAGAATAAGATTTGAATAGGGATTTTCCCTCAAATCTTGTAACGTTAAAATGGATTGATTGAATTTTTATGGCACAAGGACCAGGTTTGACCAAGCTAAAATGGATAGAATTTCGAACTCGCAACCCTCCGGTTGTTAATCCGTCGCTCTTCCAACTGGGCTACCATGGCCACAAAGAGGGATCGTGAACACAGTAGCGAGATGAAAGTAGAAAGGGAGATTGTGGGTATCCCTGGAAGGCGACCTCCGTGTTTAGTAAAGACAGTAAGCCCCATGGGAAAATTAAAGATCACTCACCCGTACACCCCTAAAGATGTGCCCTTGAGGGCGATTGCTGCATGAAAAGAATTCAAAATTTTCGAAATTTTAACCATAACACCAATGTTCGATGTGTGCTCTTGTTACACGACACACGTCCATGTTGTAACGTAGTGGGCCGAGTGGTGTGTGGCCGAGCGGCCCAATGAACACAACGAAACAACCCAAATTACAAATACGATATGTATAATATTTTACAATAGGAATTTGTATTCCTAGGTCTGGGTGCTTGAAAACAGGCATAAATGGATCTCTTCAACGGCCGTGGTCCCAAAACCGAGAACCACAAAAACAGACCTGCTCAGCTCGAGCTTTTCAACCATTTTCTTTTGTCGCCAGATTTTTCAGGGAAACAATTGAATCACCTGCACCTCTAAAAACCATCAGCGACAGATGTTTCGAGAATTTTCGGCCGGAGGTCAGTGGTGCTGATCTGATACTGCGCTGTTAGGGACGTTACAATGTATTAATCTCGACTAATTCGACATGTATTAGCCGACACGCGTTGTATTTTCACGTTGATGATCAAAGCAGTGGTAATGAGTCCCAGGAACTCATCTAATGTTGGCCGATAAGGGCACGTAAACAGACTTTAACATACCCCAAGGTAGGTACTTTAATTTACAGCCAATTCAGAAACAATTTGAGAGCCGCATTCATATCCATTTTCAACAGATTTTCTTCCAATTATAGAACAGTTTAAGAGCTGGGTTGGTTGAGTTTTATGGCGCAAGGGTGAAGCAACTTAATGGAAATGGAAGTGCACACAAGGAAAGCTTTACCGACACAGAAGGGGAATATACACTGGATGGTTGGTAGATTTGGGTTTTATGACGTAAGGTTCGATAGCGGACAAGCTGCGCCAAACGCAAGATTAAATATTCAATAGCAACCAAAATAAAAAATAATTCAAAGTCTTAAAATATGCAAGTACACGAACAAGGCATACAAAAACAATTCGTCAAAGCTACAGCTTAAAAGAGCGTAATTGTGAAACTTAATTAAAATATGATGTATTATACACGTGATAAAAATCGAGATGTAAAAAGGTAAAAACTGATGGGTGATGTAACAAATCAGATAAAATAGGTGCTGTTGTGTTAAAGTAAAGTTGGTAAAACAGTCCAAGACCAAAACAAGATGTTAAAATGTGACTAATGGAAAGATTCTTGGCAATGCTGACACGATGGTGCGGTTTTGCCGAATAAAAATCTATGCTGGACTCTAATAGCCAATGTGAAGACGTTAGAAAAACGTCGAACCGTCGAGATGGAAGTGATGGTTGGTGTGAGATGGTTGGGTGGATGTTAAAAGTTTGTTGATTTGCTCACTCCAGCCTTCTGCCCATTCTTTCCATACAATATCCCGCACAATACAACGGAGATCGGGGTATGAAATGCAAATGTTGGAGTCTCATTTTTCGCATCGGCATCAGCCGGTTCATTGCGAACAATTCCGATGTGTCCCTGTATCCAACAATAGATGATACCGAAGACAATTTGTATGAGCTTTTTATGAAAACATCGTATGCCAAAGGATGACGTGGAGAGAACCTGAATTTAATATCTCCAAAACACCTTGAGTCTGTATAAGATAACAATTCTGAGCTCAACAACAAAGATACTAATAAATAGTTAAGTAACAGACCCACAAATAAAAGCACAAACGACACGATTGTCGCATTTTCAGCCGTCAGTATAAATGGATGTACGATTTCTAAAATGACTGAGGGATAAAAAGTTGACTGTATAAATGATCGCGCTTGTGCTGGACCTCATTGCCCGGAAATAAATTTTAAAATGTCAATTTATACGATTTGGGTGATATGGTAAAAAGGTCGTTCAGCAATTTTGAATGAAGGGGTGTTCCTCAGGGCATTCCTGATGCGAAGCCCAAAAGTTGCAACACAGGAGGGCGATTTAAAAATAGGCATCATGAAAATTGTCAAGGAGTAAATTTTGCAGTGTAGGGTCTGGATGTTCCAAGATTCGGTAATACTATCGTTTAAAAGCAATCTCACAAGCAATTTTTATCGACAAAAGACGTGGATACCAAAGGTGGTTCGTAGCATACCACATACAGGCTTGACGGGTGACGTGCGGAATGCTCCGAAACAAATCCTCAGTGCAGTGTGATGTACAGATCGAGCCTTCATAACAGACTGACAGGCAGAGCAATAGGTTGCACAGCCAGTTTAGTCTGGAACGAATTAAGGCTCGGTAGATATTCAGCATGGAGGATCGTTCTGCTCCCAAGATGTTTTCCAGTACTTTTAAAAGATTTAGCTTTTTCTCGCAAGACATTCGCAGCTGCACGACGTGGGGAGGAAGGCAAGTTTTTGGTCAAAAATGACCAGAAATCTTGCTGTCTTCCACTGCGATCCTGACATCACCCAGGAAGATCTGTGGGTTGATGCAGGTTCTGACGTCGGCAGAAATGGACGCAGAATATCTTTTGAACGAAGCTGAAACCGTTCTCGTCACTCCACTGCATCAAGCTAGACTGCTATCTGAAGTCGTCGTTCAACGTACCTCATGTTTTTACCTTGATAATTAATAAGTAGGTCATCCAGGTACAAATTACCTTGGACAGTAGTTTATGCAGTATGTTAATCTTAATAGAAAAAGGGTAACCCTGAGGACCGCTACCCTTAGGAACGCCCTCTTGAATGAAAAATTCCGAAAGGGCGGAACCGATTCGGACCAGAAACTGGAGTGGCTAGAAAATTTTTAATAAATACAGGTAGAGATGTCCTCGAAACCTCAAGAGAAAGTAAATAGCGGAGAATTCCGTATCGCCAGTTGCGATCATATTCCTTCTCCATGTCGAAGATGGAAACTAGATGGTTTAGGCATAGGAACTCACGGCGAACTTGGGTTTCAAGAGATAAGATGTTATCTACCGTACAGCGGGAAACCCTGAAACCACTTTGAAAAGATGCCCGCGTTGTCTCGGGGATGTAAACGAGACGAGAATTCATCCTGTCAAAAAGTTTGCACATGCAGCTTGTGAGTGCTATCGGCCGATAGTTATACGGGTTGGTGGGATCTTTCCCAGGTTTTGGAAATGGTATAACTATAGCACGCCTCCAAGCCAAAGGTAAGGTATGTTCCTCTCATATGCGATTAAAAAGACGCAAGATGTTAAGGAGGGATTGACAGGAAAGGTGTTGCATTATGATACAAAAAGGCCATCAGGGCCAGGTTCTGTCATCCTGGTCCCCTTAAGACATCGTACCAATTCCTTTTCTGTAAAACGAGTTATAGGCGAGTTCGGTGCGAGAATGGAAATTAAGACGATGGAATTCTGCGCGATGTTTTTCGCGTTGAAATGTGGCCGAGTAATTGGTAGGCATTTTAATTAACGTCACACTGGAGAAACACAACGGACTATTGGCGACGGTCCGGGATCAATCCCAACGGTAAAGATCCGACAACTCCGCGTAATTTTGAACCAGGGTCATATGACGACTCAACACCTGAGCTGTCACCCACTCTCCAAACTTCCACCACGCCAACGTGAGGACATTCGAGGCCACGACGGGTTTAACGTGCACCAGCTCCCTTCGTCATTGGTTGGATTCGAACTCGCAACCCTTCGGTTCAGTTGCTTTTCCAACCGAGCTACCGCAGCCCCAGTAATTGGTACTGGAAGCTGTAGAGAAGACACGCTCAATGGAGTTGGATGTCTCGACAGCTTCCAACACATGCTCATTCTCTTCCACGAATGTGATGGAATGGTCGGAATATATCCAATCGCTTTCCGAACTTCCATAACTGTTTGGAGGAAGTGGTAGATTTTATAAGCCTGAAGCATACTTTATCCAAGATTCCCTTTGATTGCAACGTGGCCCTTGGCGGGCGTTACCTTTCACACGCTTGAAGGCAAGATTTTGAGTTTTGTGGGGTATCGTGGAAAATATCCCACGCCTTCCGTTGGATTTTAATTGCTGTAGTGTATTCTTTATTCAACCAAGGTTACAATTCTTTTGAAAGGAGGGATTTCTTTGGGATAGCCGTATAAGCAGCTTTAATCATAACACTAGCGTGCCCGAGCGAAAATTCTCGCATGAACAATTCAACCCCCATCCGTTGTAAGTGTGTGAAAGATGTAAGCGAATTTTTTTTATCCAAAATATCAAAAAAGTTTATTCAATCACTATTAAGACTTCCTCCTTGAGATCACTGTTAGCGTTGTTCCAACCATTTGTGTAAAGCACGCAATTCTTCCGCCAAAAGGCCTAATAAGGGTATCTTAACTCTGTAGAATTCACAAAAATTGTAAGTTGTATATTTCACAATTTTTTCGAATCTTAAACCTCGCGTGAAACATGTGTCGTTTAATATCCTTATATCATCAAATCACATATTCATAAATTATCGATATTATGGAAAGAAATGTGTGAAAAACCAGTTCAATATATAAATAATTCGTCGCGTATGAGATCTATACTATAGAAATGGATGGAAAAAATTGTTTCCCGAGTAATACTGGTAAAGCAATTTTATTGGAAAAGTTGTGTTTCCATTAATACTGGTTGAGTAATACTGGTAAAACAATTTTATTGTAAAGGTTTTTCCATCAATACTGGTAAAACAAAATGAGTTGCATACCGCAATCGTTCTACACTCAATGTTATTCCTGTGGGGATTTCGAATTGTTTTTAGCCCCCTCTGCACACCTTTGAGAAATAGAACGAATTCTTCAGTGCTCCGGGAAATTCTTTCTTGATACCTCACTTAAGATTCGTCGCGTAAAAGGGATCTATACTATAGAAATATAGATGATCGGTAACGGCTTTGACTACCTCGTCAATGTTTCCTTCTACCATCTGCTCTGATAATGAACCGAGATGCAAAAACAGGCCAGTTGGGTGTCATTTCCACCAATGAGTAACGAATATTGGGAAATGATCGCTCTTGTGCAGGTCACTACCGACAAAAAGGAGAAAAGGTAAGATGAAAGGAGAGCAGATAGTGAGATCGAGAGCATGAAAGGTGCAGGTTGGTTCGTGGAAGTAGGTAACCTCACCTTTAAGACAGCAATCTGTGATAAGTGATCAGCTGTTCTGTATGTCGGCCCCCCCACTTCCCCATTGGTATCCCCACTTCCCCAAAGCACACTATGACCATTAAAGTCACCGAGTATTTTGAACGGCTCCGGCAGTTGATCCATCAAGTTCTCAAGGCTGTAGCTGGACGGGAGTAGTTGGTGGTAAGTAGATGTGCCAATTCGTCTTGTATTCGTACAGCTACTGCCTGTAGTGATATGCTGAGTGACACAGTAAGAGAGGGGTACATATGGATAGTGAAGACTGCAATACATTCCGATACTCGTCCATCATTTCTGATGTTATCACTTCGAATACAGGCGTAACGTCGGATCTTTGCCTGGTCAGATGACTTCAGGTCTCCTGAAGTGCGGCACAGGCAAGGTGGTACTTTACAATCAGGGTTTTAATGTCATCCAGTTTATGGTGGATACGACAGTTCCAAGAAATAAAAGCTATTAATTACTAACAGCAGCAGCTCTTGAGGGTTCAAGACCTTCATTTCGACATTAGTCTTCCTCTGAAAGTTCCGAGGCATTTAAGTCAAGTACGTCCTCTCCAGGACAGTAGGGAAGTTAGTTTCTTTTCTATAAGGACTTTTTGTATCTCAATTTTGTACTATGTTACTTTTGCAGGTCGTGTTGACAGTTCTGGAATTTAAAATTCCCGGGCCTCTGGACTTTCATGGGAAGTATGAAACATGGAAGTTTTTATTGGATGGTTTATTTTTAGAAGCTGCAGGTATTGGTGGTAAAGTAAATTTGGGAAGTGGAAAATTGATTCCGAAAGGAGGATCCGTTTGTGTGGGTACACTGCGTACAATTTTGGAAGCCACTCCTGTTTTGAGAATGAAACCTCGATCAGGTCACTTGAACGAAGTTTTTGTTACGATTTTACATCACCAAGAACGGATTGAATGATTTTATTGATAATAAATGGAGATTCCGAAATGAGTTGTTACTAGCAGATGCGTCAAGTCGTTTAACAATAAAGAACGTGCGTTTGTTTGAAAAGTTGCTATTATGTCGTTCCCCTATTGGAGAAGAATTTGTTTCCGGGATAATAGAAGGAAAAGAAAATTCGGTCACCTACAGCGCCACCCACCAGAGTTCTCCACGAGGATGCAAACACCAGTACCGACGCTTGTCGGGGACTATAAGCACACGGTGCACCCCTGAAACATCCTCCACCTTTAACGGTGTCCAGTAAGTGGCCGACTGCTTAGCCCTAGCCGACGACGAGGTCTAATCGACCAGCCGATTGATGCACTCGGGACCAATGTACACCGCCCGTTTACCTGAAGCTGGGGCCGAAGCAGTGTGTTAGGTCAGTATATTGCCTCAACTGCTAGGATCCTTTTTCCCAGGGATACGGGATTCCACGCACGGTAAATATGATATAACCCCAAAAGAAGCTGAAAGCGACAGTGTGAAAAGCTATTCAAGGGGAGCCCTCACTTCCGAAGAGGTAACCACAACGATGGAGAAGGAGCAAAAGGTAGAAGGGTTGGGGAGAGTAAAAATGAAAGAACAGATCACTTAGGTACCTCGGGATTGTGTAGCCGTTACAAACTTATAAGTATGCCCCTATACGCAGTGGAATCTAATCTACGCCGACTACAACTCGCAGTTTGTTGGCTCTGTTGATTCACTGAGCCCTGCGATCCTTCACGAGTATAATTATTGTTTGCAATTGTTTTGATTATAAGATACATAAACCATGCACTTTCAACTAGACTTTCTAGTGAAATAGACAGCATGTGGGCGAAGTCAATGTCGTAAGATCTCAGAAGGGTCTAAAGTGGGCTTACGAATCGATTTGGACCGATCGGCTATCGAAATACAGATTGCTTTTTAATCACGCTGGCTAATCAATTCAACCAATTAATCATTTGTTCCACTTTAGAATTCATGCTTTCCCCACATCCAGACTTAAAACCGAGCGACCGGAAGAAATAGCATGAAGCTGCGCGCATATGCTCCGTCTATTTCATTTGGTCTATGGTTTCAAAGGCTCGTTACTTTTATGTATATACCTAGAAAAAGTTCCCTATTTCTCTTTTACGTTTTTAACATAAATCCATGAAAAGATTACATACCTCCAAGACTGGCAAAATCTTTATTTCTTATTGCATTGCGGGGATTAGTTCTCAACACAGCCTTGCTTGCTTGTTCGTGAAGATCAATGCAGTTGAAAGTTTTGAAGGCAACTGTATTAGATCTCAAGTCATCATTCATGACCGTGAGAACGAACGGGAGTTCAACTTGACCTTTCAAGGAAAAGGGGATTAATTAAACTTAATATTTTCTCACCAGATTACTAATAAAGATTGTGCAATATTTGAAAGACAATAAGTTTAAGAGACGTCTTGAAATAATGATGCAATCTGTACGAAAAGAAATTTGTACAAAATATCACATTAGGTTCGCTTCAGTGAGCTTCGTGCTAAAATAAAAGAAATCGATAGCAAGAATTAAAACTGTTTAATATTCAGTGCTTTTGGCAAGATTAAATTTGCAGCATTTATTTTAAACTTAATTCGATAGTGAAATCTGTTCTTTCAAAGTTGGCAAACTGCATCAAAAGGAAATTTGACTGAATTTTTTGGAATTCACATACCAATTTCGTAACGATGTTTCTGTTAACTGATAATTCTATTTCATAATTTATCACATAAATATGAATCTGAAGAAATAGAATTGTGAATCTATGGTGTATTACGTCGATTTGTATCGAATCTCCTAAATTGTAATTAACAATGATCATTTTCCGATGACATTTTGCAAATTTTAATTTAAAAATGTTTGATTTTCCAAGTATTATTTTAACCCCTTGAATAGCTCTATACTAAAAATGTTTCTCGTAAAAACTTCATGGGCGAAGACCCATTTGACCATTTTATATTTTGCACATTACAAAAGTTTTTAGCCTGGGTGAGAACTTACGTCTCAAACATTGAGAGCACTCTTGGGCTTCAGAATATCAAGCAGGAACCTTATATCACCTCTATTGTACATAGCCTTAAGCATTTCAAGGATTTGAGACGTCTAGTATTCTACCACCTCTAAAGGATTAAAGGTAGTTATTCTGAAAGCGACGCGTGTATGAGGCATTTTCTGTAAAGCTGAATCTAGGAGGAGGAATTGTTCCTGCTGTGGGACATTGTTTCCTCTATTTATTCCGAACGTGACGTCAATTTGCTTGTTTTAATACTATTTCAGTACGTCTTCAACAAAAATTCTAAATTGGTTCAGAATTGATATACGATTGATCAACACTCCAAATGGCGATAAGCTGCATTTTAAGGCAACTCCTATAAGTATGATGCAAGGACATTTGGGTAGAGGGAGTAAAATCCTATTCCGTCTAGTTTTTCCTTTACGCTGAAATTCCCTCTTATAATGCTCCCTCAGAGTTTGACGCCCTATTAGACGGTTGGTTGGATTGTGCTGGTTTTATGCGCAAGGTCTAAAAACGGACAAGCCGCGCCTAAGCGTAAGGACTGAATGCACACAATAAGGGAGGGGAAAAGGCGAGGGTAAGACTGAAAAGAGGAAGGATCCTCGGGGTGTTGTGCGGCTCCACCCAGAAGGCAGCCGACCTTGGATCAGTTGACTTTTGAATAGATGCGAAATGTCTCGGATAGGGCTTCCATATGTAGAAGCCAAAGAAACATGTACGGCGATCCCTATTGATGATCTATCGGCTTTGGAATCCAACTATAAACTACCCAAATCGGCGTAAGAGACGTCAAATGAGGAAGGCATTTGCTTACGTTCCACCAGTTCTGTAATTTAACTAAGACTCGTTAAAAACCACGTGACCTAACTGCCTTCTCGCGGGAGCCTACCTAGGGGTTGGGATGCCCGCGTTTACTTCCAGCACTCCTGAGGGGACGTTCCATTAGAAGAGGTGATCACTTCATGACCCCTTTAGCCGGTCCCGATTCAAATCGCAAAAATAAACGAAAGCCTCATATCAAGTCATCCTGCTGGAAATTAAATAGAAGTTCGAAACCTCCAAGTTTTACCAGTTACTACTTGAAAGGCTTGAGGGCGCATGAGATTATCTACGTTAAGCTCATTCAGCTGATGTGCATATATATCACCATGGATTTCTAAGTCTTGAAGAACTTTATTGCCACGGATTGTGCCTTCGTCCACAAAATCGTCCATCTAAAAGTAAAAAACATTTAAACATTAATACGAATGAATGTTACTTTGTTAATACCGAGTCAATAGCAAGAGGGTAGAAATGCCTCGATTTAAAATTTAATCCCGGGTTCATTTCCTTTAATATAAGGCACAGCAATTCAACGGGGCATTTCGCTAGGGACGTTTCTAAAGCGTTCTAGATTTGAAAGAGGTAGGTAGTTAATTAAAGTCGCACTGGAACAAAACGGGGTATTGGCGACGGTCCGGGATCAATCCCAAGGGAAAAGTACAAGGACAACGCCTCGTAATTTTGAACCACGGTCAGATGACGAGAACACCTGAGCTTGCATCCCACTCTCCAGACTTCCGCATCACGCCAACGTGATGACATTTGAGGCCACGACAGATTTAACGTGCACCAGCTCCCGTGTACACGATGGTCTTTGGCTGGACCGAGCTTCGAACTCCCAATCCTCCGGTTGCTAATCCGTTCTTCCAACTGGGCTACCGCGGCCGATTTGAAAGAGGAAACATTTCAAGCAGAAATTTGAATACAAAGTGCCTTACCTCTTCGCGATCGGATCGATATCACAAGATTCTATAAATGTCCGCCAATGCATCCAGAGTTAAACTCGTCGCTATATATTGTCAAATGCACGCTTCAGCTTGTATTTATTGCTTCATACACATCCATATCTGCAACGTTTTGCTCATGTCAGGGAATGTACGGCACTTTGTATTCAAATTTCAGCTTTAAATGTTTTTACCCAAAGATCTATAATTTTAAAAGGAGAGTCCCGAGTAAATCACCTTGTATAATATTCTTAACACCTCCATTTGTCATGGAACTAACAAATGAGATAGTGGTGGAAATGTGAAGTGCTCGACGGCTATCTTAAGTTATACACGTATTCAATTTTAAAACGTTACATATTAGGACATACTAAAACAAATTTCTGCAAAATTGTTTCGATAAATAATGCATTTTATATATATATAAAGTTAATCTTTCCATTGCGTAACATTAAAAAAATACAGTGCACCCGTCTGGATCAGTGTGACTAATGGTGTTCTAAGAATATTCTTAAGTAAATCCCAGCAACCAGTAGAAATATTCAGAAAAATTTCAGTTGGTTAATAGGGCTTCATGGGCAAGATCTAAAATGCACCAATTGCCCTAGTTGCATATCATGCCGATAAAAGATGGAAAATTTGACAATAACGTGTATAAAACAATAAAAAAACAGTAAATGTTTAAAAGATTAGATTTTAAAATAATATTAAAACATATATAGCATTCCTTGATCGGGAATAACACTCCGAAAAGATTGATTTCATGGTCATATTTGATCAAGCTGCGCTTAACAGACAACGTCAAGTAATGTACAAAAGGAAAGTTTTACTGATACAGAAAAAACACCCAGGTAGGAATCGAACCTGCACCGCCTACAACGATCAGGTTTCAAGTGCAGCAGGTGAACCAACTGAGGCACAGCGACCTCCCCGAAAAGAATGTTAACTCAAAACTAGTACATTTTAAGCTTACAGGATGTGTGCCTAAAACGACGATACACGTGAATGAATAGTGACCCCAGGAAATACGAGGAAGGTTTTTATACTATACCCCAGTCAATTTTTAAGTTACACATCTTTCCTTTGCACATATTTGTAATAAAGTTTCGCTGAATATTCTTTAGTAGCCCGCAAGTATTCATGTGCAAGTTAAACATTGAATACTTTGAATGTTTTTTCTCGTGCCATCTTATAAATCGCAAGACCCATCAAGTGACGAGAACGTTGTAATCTTTGCTTTACCGCAACATCACGGGAGTTGCTGCCACCTAACACCCACCGTAAAGTGTTAAGAACAAGTTTTCCTGGAGGGGAAACTAGTTCAACGTATTTACGTGTCATGAAGAAACCAGGGAACTTCAAGCCATCAACCCGACTTCAGTACATACGGGATTTGAACTCGCAATCAATCGCTTCAGTCTACCAGTTTCTTAACCCTCCTGGTGGTTGTCTCGGCAAGGTATCTCGTCATTAGCAAAACTGACCAGATCTTGATCGATAATATTTTGATGACAAGATCTCGTCATTAGCAAAGTTGGTTCGATCTCGTCGAAACCATTTGGATGATTAAGAGGGCGACGCCTTTAACCTCTTTCAGATTTGCTGAGTACTTGGAACAGTTCTCATGAGGGGCCCCTCGTCTAACTTGGCATTGTGGCCCTGAGCGAAGATTTGGGGTATGTTTCTTGTAACAATCAGGACATTAATATAAAGTTTTACGATTCTAAAAGACTAAGCGTTTTTTTTACCTCGTTCTTGAAAGTAACGACATCGAATCCATTTATCACAGTCCCAATAACTGTATCTATGTGGTTAGTCACCATGGTTTTGTGCTGAAAAGATTTGGTAGAAATGATAGTTTCGTCCCCAAAAGTGTGCACGATATCGGTATCCAAATGCAACCTGTTGATCTCTGTAACTTCCATGTTATCATGCACAGACATTCTAGTCACGTGTACTGGTACCTCTACTACCTGAAACGACAAAAACTAAATTTCGAAGACACATTTCATTAAACCATTTATTCTCAAAAATTAGATGCAGATCCATGAGGTAATGGTAATTAATCAACGTTGTACTGGAGCAGTACAACGGGCTATGGACGACTGTCCAGGATCAGTCCCCCAAGGGAAAGATCCGAAGACAATACCACATAATTTCGAATCACGGTCAGATGACGAGGTCAACACCTAACCTGTGGAAGTTTGAATTTACCCCACTCTCCAAACTTCCACACCATGCCAACCGTAAGGACATTCGAGGCCACGACAGATATAACGTGCAACAGACCACGTGTACACGACCGTCTTTGGTTGGACCGAGTTTTGAACTCTCAAATTGCTAATACGGTTACTCTTCCAACCGCGGCCCTCAGATTCGTGCGGATAAAGTGGACTACAAGAAATTCAAGCTCTTGGCCTTTTTGTCTGAAAATATAAATGCCACTTTTTTGCCACTATTTCTATGGAGGACCGGTAAAAGACATGCCAAAAAATGCAATTTTGCAGGAAACTGTTTAATGTCTATTTACTGTAAACGAGTTATTATGGGTTTGTTTAAAAACGGACTTTCAACCATGTATTTTTTGAATTGTGCTCAGACACGCAATTTGTACGGATCGAAATGGTTTTCCCGATATGCTGGATAAAATCTCAAGTTAATTTTAACATTTGGCTTTGTTACGGCCCTCATTGATCTGATTCGAGTTTGAGGAAGCTTGGTTAGTATTGGGTGCAAGGGGGTTATTTGGCTAAATGGCGCCAGAACAAGACAAACAATATCGAGTAATAAGCTTACAAACGCACGGTAAATTTTATCAATACAGAAGATGAATATACCCAGGGTAGGTTACAGTAATAGAAGCTGCCGGCCTAGAATTCATGCTGCTAGCGTATCGTTGGCAAACCCATTGAGCCACAGCAACTACTTGAGGAAGCTTGTGAATAACCGATTTTATGTGGAGTGCGAAATGTGTTGCTTGTGTACAATGTTATCTATTCTAAATTTTGTATTCGTTGCTTACTAGATGCGAGTCTCCCGATTCTAGACAATGTCACCATCCTCTTGCATTCCACTTCGAAAAGGACCAACTCGTCAATTACCCTTTTATCACTTGTGACCTTGTCTTTTTTAGGTAAGGTAAAGCTGTAAAATATAATTTCATAACTTAAGTTACATTTTACAACTTAAGAAACGTTTTAACAGAATCTTCTGTTTAAGGCCCCTTCCCTAGATAAGCTTCCTAGAAGGCACTGACTAATTGTAGATTACCAGTTTGACTAAGATTTCATCCGACATTTTGAAGCTACATTTTTACCAAGATTGAAAATCAACCAAGAATTGTATGTGAAAATCATAAATGACCATCTCAGTGGAGCAAAACGTTCACCACCAGAGCAGAAGATTCTTCTAAATAGTACTAAGTTAGAAGTACTGCCCTGATGACATTCTGCTACATCGAAATAGCCACAATGACGATTTCTCGGGTATTTAATCTTTATATACATTAGTCATGTAAAACTTGAAAATATTTACTATCATTGACTATTTGGTGTTAACTAAAAATGTTTTTGTAATAAACGTATTGGGAAATCAAAATTAAGGCCAAGAGTTCGAGTTATACCGTACCTGGGGTGTTGTCCTTAACCAAACTAAACCAGGCAGATCAAAGACGTTGTATCCATTCACGCCTCCGGTTGCCGTGACATTTCCCCACACGATGACATTGCGGAACACTGAGCTGTTGTGCGTCACGATGCCTTCCACGTGTCTTATTATATCTTGGACCAGAAGAGAGGGGTCTACGCCGTCAAGAGTGACGTACTCGCTCATGTCGATGAAGTCTGCCGTCAGCGGTTGTGTGAACATCACGAAGCCGTCCACGAACTGAGGATCGTTTGTCTTCAAAACCGCATTCTCGTGCAACTTGAAACCATTGACGAAATTGACCACCAGGTCCCGATTTATCTGCAGTGAACTAAACTCGAGAGGTCCATGAATAGTTTGATCAGTAGACAACGTTACGAGGCTGCTAATATTGATGCCATTCACGGCTGAGACTTTTAGATCTCCATTTATTGTGAAAGGTGATGTAAATACATAAGGACCTAAAATATTGAAAGAATCCATTACTCTCTCGAAGGAATCATTAAAGCAATAGATATGAAAGATCGGTACTAGTATCCAAGTATTTTCCTAATGGTAATAAACTTACATTTTGTAAATAAATGCTTGGAAGCCAAGATCAGAAGAACCAGGGCGCACTTGTTATCATACGATCTCCATTTTAGAGGTAATTTAATATTAGTCGAGCGAAGCGAATCAAATACGAGGATTTTTAAGTTAAAAATAATTTATTTGAATTTCGAGTTTTAAATTGTGATACAAGAGACTAGTATAAAAGTTCATCCAACTATAGAAGACAAGAGGGCCAAACTCTCAATCAGGAATATAAATATTTTTCAAAATTACTATATTTGAAAATACGCGCTTTATTTTTTTCATGCGATTTTAAGTAAACGCAAAATATCCTAATTTGATTAAGTCTTGGAAGGGGCTTAAGCTCTACAGCTCTCCGAAGACCACCCCTGATTAGAGCAATCACACGGGGTTTCCGCTACCAGGGCCCGAGTTCTAAAGTGGGCTGGATTTTACAGCACAAGGTTTGGTCAACCTGCGCCAAAGACAAAAATTTAAATAAGATCCAGCAATTTACCATTTCAAGACAGCAGTGGGAGGAGAGGTTGGTTGTTTTCGGGTTTTATGGTGCAAGGGCCACATTTGTGCAAGTTGGGCCAAATACAAGACAAACACAATGAGGGTGGCAAAAAGCTGGAGGGCAGGCGAGGGTAAAAATGAGAGGAAGGAAAAAATCTCCCGGGTACCTTGGGGTTGTGATGCCCATGAGTACCTAAAGATGAGGGCCTGATGGCATTAAGAAAAGACATCTTGGGTGTCTCAGGAGAGACTCCAGCGTCTCCCCATGGGTTGTCTTTGGTTAAGAACAGACCCCAGGTCTAAAGCTAGCCGCACATTGGTCCAACATCGTAGGAATCTTGCGATTCTAGATAGAATGAAATACGTACGCGCACCGACATGTTTTCTGTAGAAACGGTACTTTTGCGCATGTTTGGTCGCATGCTACCCAGTGTGGCTGGGCTAAGAACCTCGGATAGGGCAAAGTTTGGTTGAGGATTTTATGGCGTAATGGCCATATTTGGCCAAGCTGCGCCAAACAAAACAACGAGGGAGGAAGAAAAAGCAAAGCAGATTGATAGGAGAGGGTAAAACAGAAAGGGACAGATCACTAGGGTACCTCAGTTTTGTTATGCCTGTACACATTTGAAGATGTGTCCCCGAGGTCGTTAACGAAGGAGCAAAAGAGGTGGGACGAAAGTAAAAAAAAGATAGCTTGGGTATACCGGAGCTCGACCTTCATGTTGACTAAAGACAGTAAACCCCATGAGCAAGGGAGCTCTGAGAATCAGGAAAATATTTTGTAATGTGCAGTCTGCTTTCCAAATTTGGAAGAGGCAGTTTATGGCAAGGTAAAACAATTGTTTTCAAGTCAAAATTTTATATATTTGTTCAACTTAAACGCTGAACATATCGATAGATTTTTATTTCACGAGTCAGCCATCCAAATTGGCACGGGGACCGGAGGTGGAAACCGGGGTCTGGTTAAAATTAGATTATATTTTCATAAAAGTAATCTTGTAAATCACAGCAACATTTACCCTTTAATAAAAAGCACGGTGCCTTGACTGACTTACCCAAAGCATTTATTATGTTGCAGGACCATTGCATGTAAAGTGCATACGAGAAAGCACAATTCTGTTTCCAACAATTTATGTATAAAAGTTGAATTCTTTCGACAAAAGCAGAGAATGAAACTGGTATTAATTTTGTCTAATACAATCTAATGCGAATCTTATTCTATCAATGCTTGAACTGACGTATACTTTACCCTTGAAATTTGAAACAAAAGTTGTAAAATGAGAATTACTAAAAATAAATTTTACCTTTTAAGTCTTGATGCGTTGAGATTGTTACGCTCTCGGTCGCTAACTGGTCAATGCTGATATCACCGTTGATAGAACCATTTAAGAAAAAGTCACCTGTGATGTGAACAGTAGAATCAAAAACGCATTTCGCGTTTATGTTATCATCTCCAAGTAAAGTAACGATCTTGTTGTACATAGCGCTGAGATCTTCCTAAGTGAGAGAAGCCATCAAAATCGAATATAGATTTAAGATGGAATAATCTAAAAACTCAAAATTTAACAAAAGTTTAAATTAAGATACAAAATAGGAAATATTTCTTCCTGCTTATCTCTCAATGTAACACATACAAGTTCATTCGGTGGCTTGAGTTAGAGTTTGGCGATATCAAGAAATTCGAAATATTGACCGATTTATAAATTTGAGTTTTAATCAATAAAAAATTAAGCTTAAACTTTAGTTTAGTTTTTAATCAGCAAGGAAAATGTTGGCAATCTTTGTACTGGTGCTTTAGTAAATTAGAACTCCATTGTTTGCACGCATTCCAAAACTATTGTTATGCAACACGAAAAATTAAAATGTATCCGCTTTAAAAAATTTGAATTTAAAATTGTTTATTCCATTTCTCATAAGAAAAGGAGATGTACATCCATCTTAGTTGATCATTAAAGATTTCATGAAATGCAGTTTAAAGTGATGAATTACAAATGCGTATAAAAGTCTGAGTAATGTTGAGATAAAAAGCAATGAGTAATGTTGAGATAAAAAGTAATGAACCAATGTCTACTAAAAAAGTGAAGTTTATTGAAGGTTAAAACGTTTATGACGAGGACAAGATTGGCCTTTAACCTAATTATCTTGTCGAAAGCAAGTATTTAAGGAAAAACAATACGTTTCCAAATTAGTTCTTTGATTATATCCGACTGCATTGGGCAAGACAGCTGAAAGCTAGAGAAAGGTTTAACGCAACATATAAAAATTTCTATTCCGACTGCCAGACATTTCGCTAGGAATAAATCAATATATATTCTAAAAACTAATCACAGAACTTACTCCGTTTACTTGACCATTGACATCAATTGTGGATGATTTGAGAAACGATATACTCTTGAGATCCTTAATATCCTGATGCGAGTCAACCGTCACAAAGTGATCAACAGGAATTGTATTGACATTGCTCACGAAAAGATTCCTAGCAAATACGTTTGAAAACATCAATTGTCCTGTGACGTCCTGCTCTCCTTGGAGCATCAAGAAATCTGGAAAAGCGATGCCAATTAGATAATCACCAGGAGGGTTAATAATGATTATGTTGGCTATCTCGAAAAGGTCTCGCCAATGCAACTGACCAGATCTCAATGGACGAGACATCTCGTCACTAGAAAAAACTGACCAGGTCTTGATCTCGTCATCAAGAAATCAGCATTATTTGATGAAGTCATCTCGTCATCAGCAAAACTGGTCAGATCTCGGAAGTGATGTCAAAATCACTTGGAGGATTAACAATGTAACTACATCTAAGCCTAACGAATTTTTTGAATTGACGATTTTTTATTAAATGACCTTAAACTAGACAAAGTGATTTATCAATTCCATTCATCCCAATGTGAAATTTCGCGACTTGAGTCTATTTTGCGTTTTCGTTTATGCTTTTAATTTTTAAATTAAAATTTTGTATAAGGCAAAATGTACTCGTTTCACTAAGCCAAAATGCAGAGTTCAGTGTGGCATCGGTAGGTATTTTAACTAACGTCGCACTGGAGCAACACAAAGGGCTATTGGCGATGTTGCGGGATCAATCACCAAGGACACCACCACGCAATTTGAATCACGGTCAGATGAAGCAACACCCGAGCTGGCATCCCACTCTCAAGACTTCCACAGTACGCCAACGTGAGGACATTTGAGGCCTCGACAGACTTAACGCGCACCAACATCCTTTGTACAGGACGGTCTTTGGCTGGATTCGAACTCGCAACCCTCGAGTTGCTTTAATACGTTACTCTTCCAACCGGGCTACCGCGGCCCCCTAAGTTTGGCATCGAGTGGTAACGGCTTACCCGGATGTTTGATATTGATTCAATAAAATGAAGCCACAAATGAAAATGTTCAAGTTTTCGTAAATAGGACAACGATCGCTAATTATCTTGATTTGATAAAAATGTATTGCTTTCAAAACCGTAAGGATAACAGACAAGGAATTGGGACTTAACCTTATAACCTTTCGTTCCGAAGGTCCGCATATCGCAGTTCTTAAAGGACGCAAGTGCAAAATATGGGTATTTTGACACGTCAGTTGTCTTTGACATGATTTATCCTTCCAATGGGAGGACAGAAATGTAGAAAACCAGCTCCGCTAGAGCATTGGGTCATTGTTGAAATTTCAACTATCATCCTTTAGAACGACGCAAGTTTTGACTTGCAGATTTTGATGTGGGAGGTTAGCTCTTCGGCGCAACAGCAACACAAATGTTGCTTAGAACGATTATACAAGTTATGTGTTGAATTTGACTAGAACAATGACGTAATTATAAATTGTCATTGTTAATCTAAACTGTCCGTGTCAAAATGTAAATAACTGAATGAATAAAAATATGTAAGTGAAAAATGTTTTGTTTAGTTAGCGACTTTGTGTTGAATATTTCGTTCCGAATTTTAGAACGGCGCAGACTGCAAAATTTGGGGTTGAATATTCAAATTACACCTGCATAAGTGGAATCATTTAAAAGTAACATAAATATGCTATTATTAATCCCATTGTCATTACCAAAGTTGTAATTGATATTAACCATAAATGGTATTCTGAGTTTTATTTTTTTGGAAAATATTTAAATTCTACTCGAGTCATTGCTCTTCAGGAGCAGCGATATGAACCTTCAGAACAAAGTTTCGGTGCCACATTATTTCATATCATGTTTAAATAACCAACTTCAGATTTTGTAGTGAAAATAAGACATTGTTCAGAAATCTTACCGCTTGTTTTGACACCATTTAAGGTTCTCACAGTGATCCATTCACCATAAACATTGTCGATAGTAAGAGGATAGCTAAATGTCTGGTTTCCGACTCGTCTGAGTGCATACTGATGTACCCTGGAGATGCCAACACCATTGATAGGAATATCAATGTTCGTCGATTCCATATTTAATGACGGAATACTTAAGGAATTCTCGAAGTGCTTTGAACCTGAAATTGATTTAAGAAACTAAATGTGGACGCACTTGTTGAATTAGCTAGTTATTTCAAGGGATATCTTAGTCTAGAAAAAATTTGTTACCGTCTAACCAAGAATGAAAGTACATCACGCGTCAATGGCAGTATCTTTATATTTGGTCGGTAAAATTCCACACGGTAACCGGTCCATCGCTAAAATTGGCGACTGAAATGTTAGTTGCCCCAAGTGGCTATTTGGATAGACTTACAATGGGTACTATATACCAAAATTATTCCCAATTGGCAATGGTACCGTGTTCTTTAGTCTAACCCTTTGGTCTTTTCGAGTCTACGATTAATTCCAGTTGCGGATTAAGTATACAAACTAGATAGCAAGGTCACTCAAACTGTTGATTAAGCGTATCATAATCGCTTTCCAACGTTATGAAATTGAACTTGTTTTGAATTATCGCTGTGATTTCTTTTATCACGAGGGAAATAGACCTGGTTGGTTAATTTGAGTTTTTATGGCGCAACGTCCAAAAATGGACAAGCCAAATTAAACTGGTTGGTTGGAGTTTTATAGCGGAGGGGCCAGTATTGTATTTGGCCAGCAGCGCCAAACACTAGACAATGTCAAGGAAAAACTGTCATAAATGGAAAAGGGATTGGGAACAGTGGGATGAAAGCAGAAAAATATCGCTTGGATATCCCGGTAGCGCTACTCTCGTGTTTACTAAAAATCACTAGAGTACCTCGGGTTCGTAAAGTCCGTACACATCTAAAGATGTGCCCCCGAGGGCCCAAATTAAGTCGGAAACTACGGCTTAGAGTGGATTCCAAAATACGAACATCCATGCCTAGAACAGGTTGGTTTGGTTTCAGTACACAAGGGCCACATTTGACCAAGTACAAGACAATTCTAAAATCAGGATCGATAACATTTAGCAATTCAACATTTCATATTTAAATTATTTAAAGTCTCTAAATAAAGTTTATAAATGTATGGAATTAATAATTCGTGATGATCTCCCAAAAGATAAGTTGGATGTGAAACTCCAAATTGAATTTGTCCATGTTTATTAAAAACTTTTCAGTCAAAACGTGTTTAACAGCAAAAGGTTGGTTGGTTTTGGTTTTATGGCACAAGGTCCAGAAATGGACAAGCTGCGCCAAACGCCAGATAAGATAATCTCACGTTATTTAACTTTTCCCAATATTTTATTCTCTAAAAACTGCTCGAATCTTTTCCACTTTTTTAATGTTTTTACATTTAGTGATTTTATTAAGATAGAGTTGAAATATGTTGATCAATATGTAGATAGTAAATTAGGATAAAAACATGATTTTAATGAATTTAACATTTAAAACATGTTGAGAACGGTAATATGCAGATATAAAATGGACGAGAATGATATTTACAAGTAATGAGAGTATGGTATAAAAAGGTACAAAACTATTATATAGAATTTAAAATTCGAATACTATGCAAGTTAAAAATGTTTGGATGGGGTTTCCCCCCCCCCAATTCCCGTAAAGTTAAAACAGAAGTACTAAAAGTGATTGCGATGATGGTTGAAAACGGGACAATCAATTAAAATACGTTGAATGGTGAAGGGAACTTCACACGGGGGGCTCCACACAGGGCACTCTCGCCTAAGAAAAGATGCCTATGAGTAAAGCGTGTCCAGTGCATAGGCGAGTCAGAATTACATCAGAATGTCAAGAATGAGGAAGCGATATATCATTCTGAATACTATGGAGCTTATTGTTTGAGGTTCCAGTCGGTTTGCCACTCGTTCCACACAATGTCCCGGACATCAACAGCAAAAGGACAATGGCAAATTGAACACATTGGAGCAGGTTTCTCGATCAATAAGTCTAAAATAGATTGGCCTAGGCGAAGTCTTGTTGATTTACGCCTAGGTCAGTATTCGAACCCAATCTTGGAACCGAGGGCCAGAGCGTTAACTACTCGGCTACCAGCGTTACAAGGCATCACACACTTCTAGACTTTAACAACCTTTAACTATAAATATTACTTGGAGACTGACTAGCACAACGTAATGGAACAAACGCTAAGAGTTAATTTTATACTTATCAAATAAAAAGGTTTATCAAATGTTTTTGAAGATTGAATGAAGGGTTTAATTTTAATTTAAGCAAAACAAGGTACCATTAATGTCCTGCTTCACGGACTTCAACACACTGTGCCTTATATTCTCTTTGATATCGTCGACGAGCAACTTCAGGCTGGAGATGCTCTCTTCAACTTCAGATATCGATGAATCGGGAAGAATCTTGTGTTCGATCACTACGATCACCTCGGTGATTGTACTTACCTGAATGGAGGATGTTTCACCTTGCGGTAAAGAGAAAATAAATCATTAAATACCGAACTAAAAAACGAAGCAAATACCATAAAGAGGCTACTTTCTGAATATTATTTAATTCAAGAGCTGAAATACTTTCAGATGCTAGCATTTTCCCGCAGTGCTAATTGCATGTAACCCCGCTTCTGAAATACTTGAAGAAAAGTTAGTTTTAAAATTCGTGGTTAAAGAAATTAATGGCTGATAAATTTAAAGTCGGAACTGTTAATTTATTTCTTAGTAAATTTTGTATTTATGCAGCTTGAAATTATTTTGACCACTAATAACAGATGTCTAGACATCTGTTATTAAAGTAGATTTAGATTCTATGGGTAGTTGAATTTAAGTTGCACTGGAACACCACAACGGACAATTGCCGATGGTACAGGGTCAATCCTAAAAGGAAAGACCCGAGTTGTCACCTCACTCTCCAAACTTCCACACCAATGTGGACATTCGAAGCCACGAGATTTAACGTGCATCAGCCCTCGTATACACGACGGTTCGTGGTTGAATCGAGCTTCGAACTGGCAACTCGTCGGTTGCTAATCCACGACACTTCCAACTGGGCTACCGTCTCCCGATTTAAATTCGAATCAATAGAGCTCATGGTTGAATTTTTTAATGCATTTAGTTTGTGAAAGATGTAGAGAATTTTGAGTGAACTGAAGCATAGAAACAATTCAGAATATTAATTTACGTGATAGAGTGAAAGGGAAGATTTTAAAGTTGGTTTTCACTCACCTGTGATGACAACTTCAGGAGTTATGTTTTGCTTTCTGTCTTTTAACCAAACGCGATTCAAATCGAGATGAACATTGTTCATTTCAGCTTGCCTCTCATCTAACATGTCGGACACGTCTTTTAAGCACTGACGAAGTGTGTCTAGTGAAGATCCAGAAGCTAGAATTAAACCGCAAAAAATTATGACCGATATAAATCTATTCCTACGAGGGATTTTCAGTGTAAAGTTAAAAGTCTGCGAAGATTTTATTTCTACCGTTCAAATGCCCTCGCATGAGATACAAATAAGGGTTACCTTAATCCTCCTGGTGGTCCTCGTCTCGACTAGTATCTCGTCATTAGCGAAACTGACTAGATCTTTATGGACGAGATATCTCGTCATTACAATAAAAGTGACCAGAGCTTGATCTTGTCATTCACAAAAAGTTGGCAATCTGTGACGAGATCTGGACATTAGCAAAATTGGTCAGATCTTGATGTGAACGAGATAAACTGGATTAAAACGTTTATCGCCATTTTGGCAGCGTGTGTGACGTTTAATCTAATTGACGTAGACCCATCAACTATAATCAATTCGGAATTACTTCTTTGGCGAAGTGCTAAAATCTTATTCGAAAAATTAGCTAATTTACGTCACGTTCAGAATACTAACAGGAAACTCGTATCGCCGCAGAAATACTACCGCCACCTATATTTTGCTCGACAAAAATGATTCGCGTGGATAAAATTCCATTGTTCATTTTTTAAAAGGACATAAAAAGCAATTTTGAAAACAACGTGAAACTAAAAAAATTTGTTCAATTCTAAAGAATCTAAACGCTAGATCCAATCGTTAACAAGAAAATGGAAACAGCCCCATTGTTTCATCTCATTTACTGGAATGTGAAAGTGTACTTACGTATGTAATAAGGACGTAGAGTTAATTTATAGATTGGATGCGGATGAGGTTTGAGGGAAGCAGCAAAGAGCGCTAATGAGTAGTATGCTTCTCCACTGTACATGAACTGCAGAGATCTGAGATCGAAGCCTGTGAATTTCATCGTGTACGATACCATGTAGTGCCCCGAATCATCCAATGTCAGAAACAAAACTTCCTCCTGTGAAATGAAACCAAGATTTATGTAGAAGCCGATCGATTCTTCATTTGCAGATTTAGGATTAAGGGCTTCTTGCAACGGTGAACTTAAAAATCACGCAAAAACGAAGAAAATGAGCCATTAGTCATCTGGATACATTGAGTTATACAAGCTGGATAGCAGATACGTTGCCATACATTCGAGTATTTAATGATAACACTGCCTGGCCCAAGCCCATCATCTTTTAACAAGTTAATCTACAATATCTTGATTGAAATACCGGTATTAGTTTGAGGAAAATAAGATTACTTTTAGTGCTATGACGACCCAAAGCCTGGCCCGAGCCCATTATCTTTTAACAAGTTAATCGATAACATCTCGATTGAAATATCGGTGTATTAGTTTGAGGAAAATAAGATTACTTTTAGTGCTATGACGACCCAAAGCCTGGCCCGAGCCCATTATCTTTTAACAAGTTAATCGATAACATCTCGATTGAAATATCGGTGTATTAGTTTGAGGAAAATAAGATTACTTTTAGTGCAATGACGATGACAACTTCTCCGTTGGCTAAAACCAGAGTTGAGACATCAGACGCCAAAGCAGTGCCATTAATAGTCTGCCATAATAGAAATTGATCATCTACGGAAGAAAATACAAAGGTCATGCGATTGAATTCATTTCAGGATCTGAATTAATGTAAACATTTAATATCTTTGGCAAAATGGTTCATAGTAAATGTATATAAAAGCCATTTAAAGGAATTTGAACTTGGTACACATTAGCCTATTATCCAAGTTTGAGTCACTGCTTATGAACTCTAGTAAACTTACTAGCCCACCAATAAATAGCTGCCTCTTTTCTTCCGATGAAGATAACATAATGGCTCCCGCTAACGAAGAAATAAAGCACTTTCTTCGGTCCATAAGTTGGAAGCATTTGAAGGAGAACCAATTCACTATCATCCTCTGGAAAAGAAATCGGAGCAATTCAAAAAATTGTGTGAAAGGGAGATGTAATAGAAGATTTGTGACCCAAACATTGAAAATGGATTGTAAAGAAAAATCAGTTGATAAATAAACGTTAGTCATTATTTTATTCATGGATTCCTTCATAAATTAATTTTATTGATAATTTAAATAAGACATAAGGATGAAGATATCTTCCAGGTATGTGTTGAAAAGAGCGATTATGCCATTATCTGTCAGAATAGTGACGATTCTATACGGTAAAACTAATCGAATTACGTAACTCAGCAGCTATGAGTTTTGTATCACTTTTATGCAACTAAACCCCTGCTGTATGTTTGCACATGGGGAAACTACGTAAATATTTTTTTTAAGATTTAATATAATACTTCGGGAAAAAAAAATCGAAATTAGGTTCAGTTTATCGATTATTTCGATTCTCCTCGATATTTTTTAAAGATTGCATATAAATTAAGACTTTAAGATAACTCGAGCGTTAAAGGTTGGTTGGGTTTGGGGTTTTATGGCGCAAGTTCCATATTTGGCCACGAGCATTAAAGGAAATGCGTTTTGACGTGAATGGGGTGCTTAAGCCCACCCTGAGCCCCTTCTTACTACGCCACAGGTTGAAGAATATTTCGGCTTCAGAGGGCTATCTGCTGATCGAATGGGTACCAGGTATGACGAACCCGTCATAAAACAGCTCAATACCCCAATACCCAATGTTTCATTTGCACAAACTTAAAAAGTTGTACAATAAGTGTATGAAGAAACGGAATTTATACTAATGCAATGAAGCTTTAATGTGCGATTTAAATTAAAAATGAACAAATATTTCCTGGGTCCACCCGGACTCGGGTACCCCATGTGGGGGATTTGTTCTACTCGTACGTTCGTCAGTTGGTGGGGATTAAGATATAGTATTGCGTTAGCCATTTTGATTTGTAAACTGCTCGTGCAGTTAGGACCCGTTTTAAAAACTTGGCATCTATCCCAAATGTAGTAGCTATGATGCCACCTTTGAGCTGCCATCGACCTTCTAATGAAATAGACTGAGCATATAATTGGTTGAGTTTTATGGCGCAAGATCCAGAAAAGGATAAGCTGCTCCGAACATAAAATAAAATGAGAATAGAATAATCAGACCAACATTAAAAGGAAATGCAATGAGGTAGGTATTTTAGTTAATGTCACTGGAGCAGCACAATGGGTTATTCCAGTATTATTATATTGGTGACTGTCCGGGATCAATTTCAAAGGGAAAGATCCGAGAACAATACCACGAAACTCTTAACCACGGTCAGATGACGGAGAAATGCAATGAATAAAAACAAATGAGTTGCATAAAATTTTAATTGAGAAGTGTAAAACCTTATTTTAAAAATGATCACTAACATTGGGTGTCCCCATATCATAAAACTTTATGAAATTCAATTTAAAAATCTTAAACGATGAAGGAAGTTAAAGAGATGGATGATGTGGGTGATCCAACAAATCCGATGAGCATATTGTAGGAGTCACTGTCATATGATCTCAAAAGTGCAGGTCATTTGGGTTTGGGAGTCAACTTGGGCCGATTGGCCATCGAAGAGTAAACCAGTGTTTTTCATCACGCTCGTCAATTAATCTTCTTTCAATATCATGCGACCTTCACCCTGGGATCTTCACATAGAGCGATCGGGAGAAATAACCCGAAGCTGCCCGGACATGCTCAGTCTATTTCATTAAAAGATCGATGTGAGCTGCTATTACTGCTAGTGTATAATGATGTCAGCGAACTTACTGGAATTGAAGAGGAATATGGAGGATCCTACTGCAAAGTTTCCTTCCTCGTTGAATTCCTGCGCTACAGCGAAGTACAGACTACCATCCAGTAACCAGCACGCTATAGATCGGGCCCCGTAGATATCTCGCTTTGCAATATCATCGAATTGGGTTTCTGTCCATTGATACAGCCTGAAAAAAACTAATGTATACTCCGTTCCTTGCCATCAACCAAAAAACAACCTAAGATATTCAGTTTATGACGCAAAGGCTATATTTGGCCGAGCTGCGCCAAATACAAAACAACGAGGGAAGAAAAAAGCAAAAGGGTAAGCGAGGGTAAAACAGAAGATAGGACAGATCACTCGGATACCTCAATCATTCCCTTTGAGTAATAGGCAGTTTTGTCTTTATTCAGGTTTTATGGCGCAAGGACCATAAAACCCAATCAAGCTGCCAAGACACAAGACAAATTTAGAGAAAACAAATTAGCCTGCAATTTACAATTTCAAACAAACTAGTCAAAGTAGCCTAAATAAGGTTGATAAAATTGATGTCGGAGATGAGAATAAAAACAAATTTGTTGGGAGGATCTCCCAAAGGTCTTCAAAGGTTGGATTTGAAATTTTCAATGACTTGTCGATGGTTATTAAAAACTACATTCAGTCAAAATTTGTCGAATATTAAAATGAGTGGCAAGTTGAACACAATGGATCAGGTTCCCATCAATAAGCGTCTGTAAAACTGGTATGAACTATGCGAAGTCTTTAAAATTGTACCTCATTTTTCTCGACGTAGTATCGTCCTTGGCAAAAACGACCAGATCATTGAAGAGATTACTCGTCGAAACACTAGAGGGTTAACCAAAACGCTTCCCCGTAGTTTTATTCAATTTAAAGTCAAAGGAATGTATTTGAGGTTAAACCTCCTGGTTCATAGGAGGCATCTCATAAAACTGACCAGATCTTGATGGACGATATATCTCGTCATTAGAAGTAACCAGGTCTTGATCTCGTCGTCATCTAAACATCGGCAATATCTTGATGACGAGATATTTTGTCATTAACAAAATTGGTTGGATCATGTTGGACGATATCTCGTCCAAATAACTTGGAGGGTCAAATAAAGGGGTGGCAATAATTTTCACGAGTCTGGATTTGAATTGGATTTTGGGGTTTTATGGCACAAGGTCCAAAGCGGACAAGCTGCGCCAAACACAAGACAGAATGTGACCCAATAAAAGTATAAAATATTGAAGAATTATTGGTCTAAGATAGAGATAAAAGTACATGTGCTAATCTTTAATCAAAAATATCTTCGACAAGATTAAAATTTGCCAATATATAAAAAAAAATCACGGTTGATATGATTTAATGACTTAAAACATGTTGACTAGCAACAAGATTTATGATATAAAAAGGTACGAGTAATGAGTTGAATAGTAAAAATATCAAATGAGGTTTAAAAAGCCAACGTCATATAAAAATGAGAAGAGGTTTGAATGGGAATTTCTTAATCAAATCTCGTAGATCTAAAATTGTGCTTTTAAAAAAATTTGATACGATGATGAAAAACAGGACAGATAATTAAAATGTGATAAACAGAAAATGGAGTTGAGTATGAATTGCAGATGAGTATGCTTTCTCCTAATAAAAGATAACGATGAGTGAATCGTGTGTTTAATGCGAAGGCGGGTCAATTTGACATCCGTCCTCCGCACTAGAGACACTGATGAATGATGGGTTTTATGCAATGTAATTTATTGTTGACCTGTAGCTTCCATGACTCTTGCCACAAGGAGTCGATGAATTTCTTTGTGGATATCTTGATGTCACTAAAAGTGAACGGCCTGCTGCAGTGGAATCACGAATCTTTGAAGATCACTAAGAATGTTCGAAGTTACTTACGCAAATCCGGGTTGAACTACTGAGTTTCCAAGTGTTATCACTGCCAAGTAGTGTATGTTTTTCACGGTTATCAGATCGAAGTCCGATTCTCCTTCCAAGTAAATGGTTTGACGGCGTTCGAGGCCGCGTCCCACCCTCAAGTAGACTCGAATCCAAGTGTTGTTGCCTGAAGGCTGAAGAACCGCAAACCACTGCTCGTCGAGGTGAGTAAAAGCCTGCAAAGAACATTCTTTTATCCTGTGCGTAATTGGCATTTCTTAATTCGAAATTGTCAACCCATGAACGTCCCCTGAAGGCTTCGACGATAGAATCAAATTCCACTCAAAATTGTGTTTCTCTTCGATTTACCGTATTAAAGGTAGGTAGTTAATAAACGTCGCACTGGAGGCACTAACACAACAGGCTATTGGGTAGGTATTTTAATTAACGTCACACTGGAGCAACACAACAGGCTATTGGTGACGGTCCGGGATCAATCCCAAAGGGAAAGATTTGGTTTGGGTCTTAACGTACAAGGCCCGTTAGCGGACAAGCTGCGCCAAACGCAAGATTAAACATACCCAATGAAAACTGCCAAAGTGAAACAGCCAAAGTAGTAAAACAGTAGCTAAAAATTTCAGTTTTTTGAATATTGTAAAAAGCCTAATTTAAAAACATTAGCTTAAAAATATAAATACAGGACGATTCTTTGTTTTTAATACAAAGAATAGTAGATAAACTTTAAAACCTCAAGATGAGAAATTATGTATTTTTAAAAGTATGACTGATCCCAAAGGGAAAGATCAGAGGAAAACACCACGTAATTTTGAACCACGATCAGATGACGACATGTAGAAGGCAAAATAAGACACATGTAGATATATTGTTGCAATTTCTTTGAGAAAGTATGTCGGTCCCTTCCCCACCTCTCAAAGCTAGTATGTTTTAAAACTGCCTTACGATATTGATTACTAAATGTTGGTTATCAAGACAAACATACTCTAGGGGTAGGCAACCTATTTAAGTCTGCGTGCCAAGACCACCAAATCTTTGACGTAAAATTTTCTCACATGCCAGCCGAAATTGCAAGGAACATTATTTGGCAAGATAAAATCAATAAATCAATGTATATCAAAATATTAAAAAGTAGTGTTTAAGAGAAACGAGCGCAAAAAAATTGATCATAGAATAAAACGTAAAATTCATGAAATATATATTAAATAGCATTTAAAAAGCCAATTGTATTTAAAAAAGGGAAAAAAATTTGGGGGTGGGTTCCCCTATCAAATCCTGCAGTTAAAATAGAGCTATTACAATATCTACGATGATTAAAATCAGGGCAAACTATTAAAATGGGATGAACGGTAAAACTTCAATCCTTGGAGAAGGTAGGCAGTTAATTGATCTCACTGGAGCAACACAACGGACTTTTGGCGACCATCGGTATCAATCACGAGGAGAAAGGTCCGAGGACAATGCCTCGTAATTTTGAACCACGGTCAGATGACGAGAACACCCGAGCTGGCACCACTCTCCAAACTTCCACACCACGCCAACGTGAGGACATTTGAGGCTACGACAGATTTAACGGGCACCAGCTCCCGTGTATACGACGGTATTTGGCTGTACCGAGTTTCGAAGTAACACCCCGGTTGCTAAACCGTTGCTCTTCCAACTGGGTTAGCGCGGTTCCTCCTTTGGAGAAATAATTCGGTTTTGTCCCGACCAGATTTCTCGTCCTTAGCAAAATGGACCAGATCTTGGACGAGGTTCCTTGTCGAAACACGTGGGTTAAATACAAATTTACAAAGTAGAATTACCATAGCTTTTGTAGACATTTCCTCTTGCAACGAAATCGAAACGGTTTTTCCTATTTTGTCATTGGCTTGGGAGAGTTCAAATAGTAGCAGGTACCCTTCCTGTGTCCCAATCAACACTTGGTTGTGATACTTATGCTTAATCGGAATCCAAAAAGTCAAGTTATAATCTGAGAGGTACGGTAGGTGCAAAGCTTCTGAACTTCCAACGCGCATCTGGTAATCTTCCGATTCTGAAACAAAAAGGATTTTATAACTCTTCCCACATTTTACAATTGAAGAGCCCTTTACATGTGATAAGCTACAGAATTGTTCCGTAATAATGAATAAATGAAAAATATTTAGAGGATCAAAAGATGGCTGGGGTTTTTGAATATTATGGCGCGAGGTCCAAAGACGGACAATCTGCGCCGTTAAAATAAAAAGGATTAAAATAACCAAAACGCAATTAAAGGTACATTTAAAATAATTTACTGTGCAGATGAAATTTAATTTGGAAGGCACAAGAAAAAAATTGAATAAATGCAAGTGTAGATCACCCTTGCTAAGACAAATCTTTCATGGGTGGCAATAACAGTACAAGTCAAAAAATGACATTTTTAGAACAAAAAATCCATTTAATATTCCATTGTGAATGAATAAAATTTATTAAATCAGTTCTGCTCATTATGTCTGACAACTTTAAAGGGGAAATTAGGAGAAATTTTGAATGTGGCTCTGACAAAATTAAGTTACTTGTACAGTTCGTACCAAGAAAATTGTACACATCACAACTGACTTGTACAGCAATTCGCGCACAAAGAAATTGTGATGACTAAAAATATAACTGGAGAAAATTGTGACAATGAGGTAACCCCATCTTAGTCGACTACTAAAACTAACAGCAAATGTAATGGAATAGGAAATTATGAATTTTAGCAATGGTAAAACGCCTCAGAGATGCAAAAAGGAAAGAGCGATGCATGTGAAGGGTGACCCAACAAGTCTGATAAAATAGATAGTGAGGCTACGTCCAAGACTTAACAAAAATACAAGTTCAAATATGGTTTATGGAGATATTCTTTGCAATGCTGGGAGGATCAAAAGAATTTTCGATTGTTTGAGCAAGAACGTAATACTTGGAAGTTTAAGTTGTTTGGAAAGTATAACTCTTGAATAGTCGACAAGCTATTATAATTTTGAAATTTTTTTTTCATACATATAAATCTGAAAATTAGTCTTTAAAAATTTGAAAAGTGGCTCTTCCTCGAATCCCTTCAATTTATGTATATAAACTTAAGATAAATGTAATATACTATATTTAATTCATGAATATTTTCGTTGAGGCGCGAATTTGTGTCTGAAATCCTACGAGAAATTATTGGCTGGTTAGGTTTTATGGCACAAGAGCCTTATTTGACCTTGTCTATTTAGCCAAACCTTATGATTGATTGTTGGGTTTTATGGCGCAAGGTCCAAAAATTGACAAGCTGCGCTAAGTGCAAAAACCTTCTTGTGAATGGACATACACGAAGTAGTTTTACTGACACAGAAGAAATACACCAAGGGAAGAATCGAACATAAACTGCATACAATTCACAAGTTTCTTTCTCAGTGGCTGCGACACCCTACGAGAATGGGAGCACTTTCGATCCGAGAGGGTTGATTGCTTGTTTTCGAGTATTATGGCGCAAGGGCTATATTTTACCATGCTGTGGCAAGCACAAGAAAGGCATTGACAAGTAATGAACATACACACAAGGAAAGTTTTACCGATACAAATGAGAAATACACCCAGAGTAAGTAAAAGGAATCCCCTGTTGCAGTGGGTAGTGGTATAGATATTGGATTTTGAAGATTCGGCATAACATGGAAGGGCGATATAGAATATCGTGATTTACCGCCAGGATTCTGAATGTTTCGCTTTCTGCGAATTCTAGAACCTTCCAGAAGACGGTGGAGATTCAGCTTTAAGTCCGTCACCCTCGGGGCAAGCGCGGAGTCCAGATTCACGTACCCTTGAGAATGCACGGGAACAGTCTGGATGGAGAGAAGTAACAGAACTGGTACGAGACTAGCAACGTATGCATCCATTGTTCCTGAAATAAATTTCCATTAGGCAATTCCAAGGTTAGACTACTGGAGACGAAAACACAATACAAATATTAATAAACAGATAAAGTCTACGAGAGGCATTTTATGTCAAGCTAAATAAAGATGGCAATAGTGTTTGTACGGTGATATTCATTTCGTACGCATCCTGAACGTGACACAAGTTTGCTTGTTTTTCGAATATGGTTAGTTTTTGCAGTAAAGGCCATATTTAGCCAAGTTGCGCCAAACACAAGACAGACAGTGTCAAGTAATTCTGGAAAGAAAGGATGCAGAGAAGTAGAGAAAGATCACTTGGGCATCCCGGGGTTGCGACCCCCATGGTTACCACAGGAGCAATAAACCCCATTCGATTGGTTGGTTTAGGTTTTATGGCACAAGGTCCAGAAATGGACAAACTGCGCCAAACGACAGATAAGATAAAATTATTGTAACTGAAAAAAAAATAACGGGAAAAAGATTCCAGCGCAAAGTTTAGAGAATATATTGGAAATAGTTAAATAACGCGAGATTAAAATAGAGTTAAGGTATGTTGATCAACATATAGAAAATAAATTAGGATAAAAACATGAATTTAATAATTAAAACATGTTGAGATCAGTAACATGTAGATATTTAATGGATCAGAATGATATTTACAAATAACGAGTGTGGTATTAAAAGGTATAAAAATATTATATATAATTTAATTTAATTTAATGCTATTACGAGTTAAAAAATATTTGGATGGGTTTCTTCCCATTTAATTCCCTTAAAGTTAAAACAGTACTAAAGTGATGGTGATGATGGTGGAAAACGGGACAATCAATTAAAAGGCAGTGAATGGTGAAGGGAACTTCACACGCTCCACACAGGGCACTCTTACCTAAGAAAAGATGCCTGTGAGTAAAGCGTGTGTATCCAATGTGCAGGCGAGTCAGAATTACATCGGAATGTCGAGAAGAATGGGGAAGTCATAGTGATATATATCACTGAATACTATGGAGCTTGTTGCTTGTTTCAGTGCTCCAGTCGGTTTGCCATTCGTTCCACAATATCTCGGACAGCGTGTCGGAGATCATCGTACGGAATGCGACGACTTAAAAAGGTCGCTACACTTTAGCTGCTGCATCAGCCTGTTCATTGCCTACAATCCCGACGTGACCAGGTCTCCATCAGAAGAGATATCAAGGCCTCGCTCGGTAAGTTGGTGTAATTTCAACACGGCAGAGGCTAATTGCTGTTGAGGGTAGTCTGATGCTAGGGTGTCTAAAACACTCTTCGAGTCTGATATTACAAATTTTCCGTTTCTGAGGCAAGATACGTGTTTTAAGGCTTCGTTTTGCCATAAATTTAGTAGTAAAAATAGAAATTACACAGGGCAGTTCGAAGACTACAGTGGTTGAACCAAATAAAAGCAGCCAACATGACGTGTAGACTTGGAGCGGTCTGTATAAATAAATCTCTATGTACTCTCTAATTTCGATGATAGTTAAAAATTTGGTGGTAAATGATGTCAGTTGTATTGAATTTATCGTAACCCCGAAACAGGTATATGCAAGAATGTTTCGGGGTCCGCCAAGGTGAAGAAGAAAAACTTCTTTCAGAAACGGTTATGGTATTCGGATTGCATGTTAGGGTTTTATGGCGCAAGGTTCAAATTATGGTATTCAGAGGTATAAGATATTCCGCATGCGCAAACTGAAATATGGAATGCATGATGGGCTATTTGTGAATAAGCGATCTGATGAGGAGTTAAGGATTAAATCACATAGTGGATGAGAAGGACGACTTAAAATACGATAAAATAGTCGTAGCGACAACAGAAGACGGGTGGCAGTCAACGATGGTTCATGGCATAAAACATAGAGGCTTTTGGCGGGTGAAGTTCGAAATGCTCCGGAACAAATCCTTAGTGCAGAGTGGTGGATTGTATCGAGCTTACGCAACACAGGACGGGCAGAGCCATAGGCTGCACAGCCGTATTCCATTCTGTAGCGAATAGCTCGATAAATGCCGAGTGTAGAAGATCGTTCCACCCCAAGATGTATTTGAGGACTTTTAGCAGATTTAGTTTTTATCGCAATACATCCGTAACTGCTTGACGTGGGGTTGGAAGGCAAGTTTCCGGTCGAAAACGATACCGAGAAACCTTACACTATCCACCACTGCAATCCTGTTAGTCCAGAAAGATCCGAGTTAGGATGCAAGTTCCGATTTCGGCAGAAAGGGACACAGGATGTTTTTTAAGTGGAAAAAGACAAACCGTTGTCTACAATCCACCTCGTCAAGCGATAAACCCCCTTGGGAAAATAGATCACTAGGGTATCTTGGGTTCATGAAGCCCGTACACACCTAGATATGCCCGAAGGGGTTTCTCGAATACGATTTCAGCCCGTTGCTAATAGAAATTCCAAAGAATGAATTCCAAATTGGTGATAGTTGATTGTTCAACGTCAATTAGATAAAACGCCAAAAGTTCAAAAATGGCGATGAACGGTTTGAAGGTAACCCCGATATGTATCAGACAAGAGCATTTTGACAGGTAAAATCTTCGCTGACGTCTAGTTTGTTGACACTGAAAAATCCCCAAAAGCTCAAATAATCCTTGGCCTCAACGTAGTCGAAAAGAATTCTAGACTAAATTTACCAAGTGGGTCGAATGATCGTATTAAAATTTTGATTTAAGATTACTTTTTAAACATCGCTTTTCCTCAATTAAGGTGAATGCATACACTGGAAAAATAACGAAAATCGACCAGAATGTCCATTTTTTATTCGTTATATTATATTTTCCAACTCCTTAGCTTTCAAACGACACCAAGATAGTGTAAATAGGAATATTTTTCTTGTTACAAGGGTTTTTCGTATGGTACCGTCACCAGTACAAATACGTTTCCAAAACTTTAAACTCATTTTCTGAACTTTTTGCAATGCCTTTGTTCAAAAGGCTATAACTCAACAATGAACTGATCTTTTATAATTATCTTTTGAATCTTTATAATCTATACAATAAAGTATACGTTTTAACCCTCAGAGTTATTAAGAAATGAAATTTTAGTTGATTTTCAAGTGGTAAATTCCTGAAAAATATATTTTTTATGGTCCTCGGTGTAAAAAAAAATTGTACAAAACCTATTTCTCTAGCGACTAGATTAAAGATCAAAACATGAAGAATGATATTAGGAATAATTCCCAACAGCAATTTTCTTCCTGAACAAACTAGAATTAGAGATATCACTGTTCAAAAAATACGATAATTAGTTATTATATCTAACTTGGAAGATTAATGATTAGCTTAATTTGTTTTTCACTGAAATTATTTTAAGTATTAACCAATAATCTCTTGTAAGAAACTATTTTTTAAGTCAAAATTTAAAAATAATCTAGTGCATATATCCACCTTAACTTTGCAACTTTTCCTGAAATGCTTAAAAACTAATATTTAGTGCATTTCTTTACCTTTAGAGGTATCGGGAGAATTATTCGTATATACCCATTTCTATCGTGACTGATCATTTGGACGGTTTAATATTTTGTGTTTTCACAATATTCTTAACTCTAAAACCATTCCATATACGCGATAAACTTGATTAGCGGGGCAGTGCAAGATAGTACAAGGCATTTATGCTAAACATTAAATTTCTCAGAACAATATCGATTTTGACAAGCCCCGATTGTGTAAAATCTCGAAAACCAGTAAATATTTTCCAAATTTTCACATTAAAAATAGCATCCTAAAAATTAAGCTTCAATTTATATTAAATTAAACTTAGTTTCTATGAAACTTCAAGCAGAAAATTAAAATCATCTTCAGGTTTTCAGCCCACTCTATTATATATAAAGCAGAGTTGGCTTCTGTTTCTCTATACAAACCCACCGTTTGACCAATCCACACCAAACTTGGTACACTTATTCTTCAGACCACGAATCACACCAAATTTGGTAGTCATTTATTAGATTCCTGCGGGAAACGGGCTATATATTAACCACGTTCGATTTGGCCTGGGTCTGTAGAGGGGCTAAAAACAATTAGAAATCCCCTTAAGTATAACATTCAGTAACATTACGATGAATTGCAAACAATTCAACCCAAGCAACTCCTGGTAATTCAACTAGTATATTTATAATATCGTGTTATTCAAGATTTTTACAAGTCTTCGGAGAACTTCAAAGTTAAGCTTTAATGAAATGTGGAGCGTCGCTTAGAAACCTTAAATGTTAACTTACCTAACCGAGCTTTACTACGAGACAAAGGGTTCCAGCCCCTTTTCCAAAGAACGTTGAATCGGATGACAAAAGGACTCAGCACCTATCCCAACTTTAGTGAAGCAATGTAAGCTTCTCTGCTCATTTCAATATCATCGAAAGTTATCAAGTGTTTAAAACATTCCCCCATACGGCCTGACAATATTCACTGCGTTACTGTAGGTAGTTGAATTAACGTCGTACTGGAGGGCTATTGACGATGGTCCGGGATGAATCCCGGAGGGAAAGATCGAGGACACCTCGTAATTCTGAGCCATGGTCAGATAACGAGGTCAACCCCTAAGCTGGCACCCCAATCTCCAAACTTAAGCGCCACAACAACGTGAGGACATTTGAGGCCACGACAGATATAACGTGCACCACGCCCCACATACCAGAGTCGGTTGTATTCAGATTCGATCTCGCAATCCTGCGGTTGCAAATCCACTACTCCTCCAACCAGGCTACCGATGCCCCTTCATTGGAGGAACGCGATAACAAAGTTGGAAGAGTAACGGATAAGCAACCGGAGGGTTGTGAGTCCAAAACTTGGTTCAACCAAAGACCATCATGTACACGGAGACTGGTGCATGTTAAATCTGTCGTGGACTCAAATGTCCATAGGTTGGCATGGTTTGGAAGTTTGGAGAGTGAGGTGCCTGTTCAGGGGGGTATTTCAATTAACGTCACACTGGAGCAACACAACGGGCTATTGGTGACGGTCTGGGATCAATCCCAAAGGGAAAGATCCGAGGACAATACCACGTAATTTTGAACCACGGTCAGATGACGAGAACAACGCCGAGGCTGGCACCCCACTCTCCAAACTTCCACACCACGCCAACGTGAGGACATTTGAGGCCATGACAGATTCAAGGTGCCCCAGCCCCATGTACACGACGATCTTTGGCTGGACAGAGTTTCGAACTCGCAACCCTCCGGTTGCTAATTCGTTGCTTTTCCAATTGGGCCACACGGCCCAATTTCATATAAGGTAAATAGTTATCTAACGTCACACTGGAGCAACAAAACGGATATTTTCTGATAAGGTAGGTAGGTATTTAATTGACGTCGCACTGAAGCAACACAACGGGCTATTGGCGACGATCCGGGATCAACCCCCGAAGGGAATCCGAGTACAACACAACGTAATTTTGAACCACGGTCAGATGACGAGGTCACCCCCCCCCCTGAGCAGGCACCAAACTCTCCAAACTTTCACACCACGCCAACGTGAATACATTTGAGGCCCCGTCAGATTTAACGTGCGCCAGCCCCCTTTGTACACGACGGAATTTGACTGGACCTAGTTTCGAACTCGCAACCCTCCCGTTGCGAGTCGTTACTCTGGGCTACCGGAGCCCCTTTCTTATGAGAATAAATTACTCGTGAGAATTACTGTGAAACCGCTTTCAATGCTGTGTGGGCTTCAATCGATTTCACTTCCATATACATGTTGATTACAAAAGAGAGTGACGCTTCTGCATGGGTTCTTGATTAAAATGACTTTATTTACATAATGTTAATACGTAACATTTACAGCGCAATGTCTTCACTATGCCAGTGAAAGGACCCTCGCACGTCCGTATTCCTCTGCATCCACTGGTTGAGTCCCCTTTTCCCCCCTTACAGTCTCCTTCGTTCTTGTAGCCCGGATGACTGTTCAAGGGCAGTGGTAGCATATCGCCACCTCTATGAAAAGGGTGGAATTTTATACCATCAGAACTGGATGGTGGCCTTTTCATCTCTATGAGAGCGGCCTTTTTAACTTTATGAGGGTGGCTTACAAAGTTCCGTTAACTAACCATTGTAATTATTGGTGACTGACTACACATTCCGGTTGCTAGATGGGCCTCGGTAGCCTCGGTTGGAAGAGTAACGGATTACCAACCGGAGTGTTGCGAGTTCGAAACTAGATCCAACCAAAGACCGTCGGGTACACGGGGGTTATTGAACGTTAAATCTGTCGTGGCCTCAAATGTCCTCACGTTGGCGTGGTGTGGATGATTGGAGAATGGGGTGACAGTTCAGATGTTCACCTCGTCATTTGACCGTGATTCAAAATTATATTGTCCTCGGATCTTTCCCTAGGGGATGGATCCCGGACCGTCACCATTAGCCCGTTGTGTTCCTCCAGCGCGAAGTTAATTACCCCATTACCTGATTCCGGTTGCTTACAGATAGCTTCGAATAGTGTTAATTTAATTACGGCCATTCTGTATGTTTATGTTCTCATAAATTATTAAAATAATGCTTTAATGTTTAATAAACCGATGTAACAATACAACTGTGTTTAAATCGCAAATAGTATTTAATTAGGAAATCAGAAGACGACATATTTTATTCTTTTGAATTTTACTACCAGAAGAGAAACAAAATATTAAAAATAAATTCCTTTATGAAACGGCATTTTCTTAGAAGATATAAGTCTAGATTTTCTCTGCAATCTTTGAAAACACTAGGAGAGGACAAACATAAAGCTTATTTCTCAAAAATCCTCTCTGCTATACCTTTGCCCCTGATTACAGGTTTCACCTCTTCCTTCACCTTAGAAAACACTTGGTCCTGTTCGTCTTTTAGTTCCCATCTCACAGTGCTCTTCTGCTGCACGTAAGGAATTGCTGGATGTGTGCTGTCAGGCCATCCGAAACTTGTCCGGTACTCAGATACAGACTTTTCAAACTTGTGTTGAATGAAGTGTATGATTCGGCTGTCGTCTCTGTCCCTCACATACACGAGTGCAGGATCCAAATACTTTTGACGCAAATCCTCTTTCATTAGGCCGCACAGACAACGGCTGGGCACGGCGAAGGGACAATGGACTTTAGCGTCGCATGTGTAATGAGCCTGGCCACTCATTTTCTATGGATTTAAAATTTATTACAGTTAAAACCTGTTTATGTTTTAAGATTCAAGATTGTTGTGTGCTTTGAGACTTACGGTACCGACATCGATGTCTAGCTTCGCCTCAATTGTTCTGTTTAGGTTGGGATTTTAGTTCATCGAACCTTGAAATGACAGACGGAGCATGTGCCCGCAGCTTCATGTTATTTCTTCCAGTTGCTCGGCTTGAAGATCTGTCACGTGGTTGTGGGTAAAAGCATGAACCCTGAATTATTGATTGGTTGAAGTGATTATCCACAGTGATCAAAAACACTAGTCTGTGATTCGACAAACAATCGGCTAAGGCGATTTGTATGTACACGTGATTTTCCCTTAAGAGATCTCACGATACGATTCCGCCGACATGCTCCTTCTATTTGATAGAAGGTCAATGTTTTAGTTGCGGTGCAGTCATCTGACAGTGATTCAAAATTGCGTTATGTTGTTCTCGGATTGGAATTGATCCCGGACCGTAAGCAGTAGCCAGTTGTGTTGCTCCAGTGGGACGCTAATTACCATTACCATTTAGTTGTGGTGCTGTTGAGTTTCTTTGGTACTTGGTACTTGAAGTAACGTTGCGGGTTATTGGAGACGGGTGGGAAAGTACCGAGGAGAACACCTAGCAATTTTTACAACGGTCAGATGACGAGGTACAAAATTTATGAGCTGGTGCTCCATTCACCACGCCAATGTGAGGATATTTGAGGCCACGACAGATTTAACGCGCAACCCTTCCACATGCATGATGTTCTTTCGTTGGATCGAGTTTCAAACTCGCAACCCTCCGGTTGCTAATCCGCGACTCTACTAACTGGGCTACCGAGGTCTGCATCTCATAACGATGATAGGTAGGTATTTTAATTAACGTCCCACTGTAGCAACACAACGGGCTATTGGCGACTGTCCGGGATCAAACCCAAAGGGGAAGAGTCGAGGTATGTATGTATTTTAATTAATATCTCACTGAAAGATCCGAGGACAACACCATGTAATTTTGAACCACGTTCAGATGACGAGGTTACACCTGAGCTGTCACCTCTCTCTCCTAACTTCCACACCACGCCAAAGTGAGGATATTTGAGGCCACGACAGATTTAATGTGCACCAGCCCCTCTGTACACGACGGTGTTTTGGTTAGCAATCCTTTAGTCTTCCAACAGGGCTACCGCTGCCTTTATAACGATAGTATATTCTTTTCTATCTTTTGACCATATCTTTTAATGTAGGACAAATCTCCAATCTTTTTGGAGTAATATAAGTTGCTTTGTATCCATTCTTTTTAGATTTTTTTTTTCAAATTTTATTATTTGTTGGAATAGGTGAGGTGAAATCCATTCTAATTTTATACCCGTATGAGTTACTGCTTTTGCTTGCTTGGTTGGTTTCCTTGAGACTTTTAGCTGCAGAATCAGGCTTTTGTCTCCAATCTTCCTAATTGATCTAGATTTAAGACAAATAAAATAAAGAAATCAAAATCTTTCAATTAATATGAGAAATCTAATTATGTCTCTAGCTTGTTGTGGATTATTTATAATGCTTTTTATGAGATTTTTGAAGGTGAAGTTTTGAGATTGGAATTTTATTTTTTCGATGAGTTTTTTCTAGGGCGTGAGTACTTTTTGCAATCTAATATGATGTGTTGACTCTACAGCTGTCATTGAAGGAGATTGGGTGTGATTAACATCCGGGATAAAAATCTTGAAAAATAAACATCTTTTCTTGACATCAGAGTACTTTTTACATTGTATATGTTTGGAAGATTGCCTGAGATTTGGTAGTATTTGCTATGGCTGAAAATGGATCGATCAGAGATCCAATTTGTTTCCTATGCATTTTGTTGTATCTTCCGGCGATAACCATTCAAGGAGGATGTCTTTCTCTCCCACTGATTTAGCAAGTTGATCTGCCTTTTCGTTTATTTCGATGTCTCTGTGCTGGGACCCAGATTAATTTTAAGTTTGTACAGAGTTTTGCGGTGTTGATTAGTTTGTTTTTAAGTCGTAGGATTACTTTCGATGATTTCATGTAACAGTTTTGTAGAGCCACTAGGACAGATTTACTATCGGTAAAGATACAGTTGCATGTATTGAAGTCAATAAGTTCATCTAATGCGTGGCACAGGGCTAAAGCTTCCGCAGTAAAGATAGAGTTGATGTTGCTGATTCTGTATTTGATTTTTAATATCTTTGAATATATATATCCTGCGATTGCTGTGATATTGTTTGTTTTAGATGCATCTGTTGCTATTAGGTGATTGTTGTAGAATAGGTGTACAATAGCATTTTTAAAAAGACCCTGGATGCAATTATTTGGTAGGGATTTTGTTGGAAATCCAAATTGTCAATAAACGAGATGTTAGATGGGAATGAGTCCACTGGAAAGATAAATGTGAATAGATGATCTGTCTTGAAGTCTTCAAGTAAATCAAAACATGAAATAATCGACGAACTATTTTGTTCGAGTAAATCAAAATTATCTTGAATAATGGAATGCAAGGGGGAGAAGGTTCCCAATGAGATATGCTTGATCCAGAATTTGTTACTTATTTTTTTATCTGGGTTTCAATTTGGATCGTGTCTGATTTTGTGGAGAATAATATTTGGTGTCCGCATGCTGTTCTCAATGCCATGTTTTGACATATTTCTAAATGATTCATGTTTGTTTTTTGCATGAGTCTAAGATTGTACTGCTGTAATGGAGGGGGTATTTCAATTAACGTCACACTGGAGCAACACAACGGGCTATTGGTGACGGTCCGGGATCAATCCCAAAGGGAAAGACCCGAGGACAACACCACGTAATTTTGAACCACGGTCAGATGACGAGGCAACACCTGAGCTAGCACCCCATTCTCCAAACTTCCACACCACGGCAACGTGAGGACATTTGAGGCCACGACAGGTTTAACGTGCACCAGTCCCCTTTGTACATGACGCAATAATACTAGAAATAGCCCTAAAGTGGTTTAGTATAATAATATTAAAATTAACTTTAGATGTGTCTGCCAGATATGATTGTATCACACGTCGGACGTATCTCCGAGCTGGTTCTAAACTTAGAAAATGCCCGTGGGATTAAATGTGTGGTCTATACGAAGTCCCGCCAGATTCACATTGTCTTCTGTTATTTCATATATTGTGTCCTGAATTTTCGATGGCTAGTCTAATAACGCCATTCGTGTTTTGGAAGGAAACGGTTTTTCTTGTCGAGCTGTCATCCGTTTACGCTCTTGGAATAAATTGTGTTTTCTGAATCAGCATGTACTGGAAACAGTAAATTTGGTAGGTAGGTATGGTATTTTAATTAACGTCGCACTGAAGCAACGCAACGGGCTATTGGGGACGGTCCGGGATTAACCGCGAAGGGAAAGATCCAAGGATAACATCAAGTAATTTTGAACCACGGTCAGATGCCGAGGTCACACCTGATTGGCACCCCACTCTCTAAATTTCCACCAGCGTGAGCATTTTTGAAACCACTACAGGTTTAACATGCATCAGCCCCTTTGTACACGACGGTCTTTAGTTTTATTCAAACTCGCAATCCTCCGGTTGCTAATCCGTTACTCTTCCTGCTCAGGTGTTGCCTCGTCATCTGACCGTGGTTCAAAATTACGTGGTGTTGTCCTCGGATCTTTCCCTTTGGGATTGATCCCGGACCGTCACCAATAGCCCGTTGTGTTGCTCCAGTGTGACGTTAATTGAAAATAACAATAACAATAACGATGTGCTGATAATTTCACTGTAGCGTCAGATGGACCACTATGTAAAGGGAGGATTATCTTCAAATGGTTGATTTGGGGTTTTATGGCGCAAGGGCCATATTTGGCCATGCTGCGCCAAACATGTAATAGACATACACACAATGAATGTTTTTACTCACACAGGAGAGGAATACTCAGGGAGGAATGCACCTGACAGGAATCGAACCTGCGCCGCCTACAACTCGAAGGTTCAAATGTATCAATATGGGAAACCATTGACTCAAACAGAAAACACATTTAATTTGGATTTTTGGATAATAATAATGGTTTCTTATGAAGGCGCAGAGATATCGTTTTACCATTGCTCGAGTCAGCTCATAGTGATTTGAAGAAAGTGAGATTAAATATGACGCTACTGAGGAAAAGTTTCAGACTTTGGTTATGAGACTCAACATTTTTATAATAAAATACAACTTGTCTTTCGTATTTAAACTTTTGTAACGTAATTTCAAGTAATCTACACGTTTATCTGAAACATACGGAAAGTTTTACACAGAAGATAGAATTCATAAACACTCTGATCGTAATGTATATATTTTTAGACTTTAAAGCTTTGATATTGTCATTTATTGATGTATGGTTATATGGGGGTAGAAATTTCCGAAGTAATGTTATTTATAAGTCTTTCGCATTCTAACTTTTATGCTGTAATACTGAACTATAAATGTAATACACACAACTTAAACATACGGAAATGGTCTACACACAAGACATGATTCATAACTGCTTTTAGTTCAATGAATATTTAAGATAAAAACAATTGATACGGTCATTTATTAATAGTTATACATGAGTAGAAATTTCCGATGCAATGTTAAGTATCAAGTTTCTGTAAGATATGCGTTGATTATAGTCGTTAAAATGCTGTATTGTGTCCTGAAGTATTACAATAACAGCTTAAGTACTTTTATCGTCTAACGCCTTGTGTATAAATGTAAAAAGTATTATTTTATTAATATAAATAGTATAAAACTTAGATTTTTTGCTAATTTTAGATTTTCTTATGAAATCTGCAATCCTCATAATTTGAAACAATGGTACTTTTCAACATTGTTAGTAACAAAGGAATTCGTAACAAAGATAACCATTATTGCACAAAAATGAAGTTTTCAAACAATGCTGTTAATAATGAATTTGTATTGTTAAATAGCTCCGCAACTGTGGTTTTGGTCATAAGAAGTTTGGAAATTGAACGAATAGCATCCCATGCAACTTTGTCCGAGAAAAGAGAATTCAGTGTTGCAAACTTTGATAGTTTGAAGCCTGATTTTATTTCCGATGGCCCATTATGAAAGAATCAACGAATATACAACTAGTGGTGGTCGCAACGAATTTCCAGTGGATGATATTTGTAAATATTTGACATTATAACGATTCATTTAAAATTAATTGCACATTTATATATATATATATATATATATATATATATATATATATATATTGCCTCTTTATGGTAGTTTTAAGTAACTAATCTACCAATTTTTAACATGTATTTGTTATAATTTCTTCACACGTTTATAATTACACTAGTTTAATTATTCTTTCGTATGTTATTAAGCGTACTGTTTTTATAATATATCTACTTTATAAATTTTGTAGATGCAACAAATTGTATTCTCATAATTTTTTCTGATTAACGTGATACATGCATGGCATGTATTTAATGTGATTGCTACTAATTTAAATTAAAAGTTCATATTGTAAAGATATTAAATTGAAACAAATTGTACTGAGAAATAGGATTTTGAAATTTCCAGTAATTTTCCAAATAAATTTTGCTTCCAAAAATAAAAATGTATATATTAAAATAAACGTGCAAAAATTGCTTTTACAAGGTCAGAAACAATGTAATTCACATTTGCTGCAAGACTTGTTTGAAATATTTATGCAAATTTTGAAATTTTCGATTGATTTACGTGTTACTCTTGTCCTTTCTCTAAAATTGATGTCTTTTATCATCACTCTTAAAAGTTCATTGGACGCGGTAACCCAGTTGGAAGAGCAATCAGAGGGTTGCGAGTTCGAAATTAAGTCCAGCCCAAGATCGTTGTGTACACGGGGGATGGTACACGTTAAATTTAGTGGCCTCAAATGTCCTCTCGTTGGCATGGTGTGAAAGTTTGGAGAGTGAAGTGCCAGCTCAGATCTTGACCTCGCCATTTGACTGAGGTTCTAAATTAGGAGGCTTTGTCCTTGGGTCTTTCTCTTAGGAGTTGATCTCGGACCGTCGCCAATGCCCGTTGTGTTGCTCCAGTGTGACGTTAATTAATTATCTACCTAAAAATTCACTGATAATTATATTTAATTTAAAGTAGGGGCACGGAGAGTATGATCATGTAAAATGCAAAACGGATGTTGACAGTTCACATCGCCCATTGTCATATTATATTCCCATCAGAAGCGGTGATCTGGCTTTTGCTCCATACAAGTCAAACAAGTCATCCTACAAAGAAAGAAAAGGCGTAATGACTTCAGGTACCCCATGACGTCAGCAGATAAGTGTTTTTAGTTTAATTACGATTATTTCATAAATTAAGATTGACCGAAATTTTGAGTTCGTGTTAAGAGAATTGGTTAGTTTTTCTGTATGTTTCAAATAAAAAACCGCAAGTCAACGATAATTGCACATCTTAGAGATTTTCGCTGTTATTCTAATTACTAAATTTCTAAAACCGAAATCGAAATTGTACAATGTAGAGTTAGCTGCGATCGATCGGAATGAGAATTTTATTATCATTTTGACTTCGGATATTTGCGATTGCGTTTTGTTTCTATCTTTCAGGAATAAAACTTCCTTATTTAATTCGCCATCTGACCGTGGTTCAAAATTACTTACTTGGACCATGATGTTCTGCTCGGATCTTTCCCTTTTTGATTGATCCCGGACCGTCACCAATAGCCCGTTGTGTTGCACCAGTGTGACGTTAATTGAAATACCTACCTACCTATTTAAATCCAAGATGGTAATTTACAATACGTTTTTTTTTTAAAGAAAAACTTCGCGTTCTTCAAATAGTTGAGTCTCAATTGTTCAACCCTTTTGATGTTTAGCTCAGTAACCTAACCTTCTAATCGGGTTTGATCCCGGACCGTCGTCAATAGCCCGCTGTGTTGCTTCAGTGCGATGTTAATTAAATACCTACCTAACCTTCATAAAAGGTTTTTATTGCCAATGGCAGGAAGGGCCGTTGTGACTCAATGGGTATTCCCACTGCGCTAGCGACCTTCGAGTTGTAGACGGCGTAGGTTCAATTCCTGTCAGGTGCATTCCTCCCTGGATGTATCTTTTTCTGTGCAGGAAAACTTTCATTGTGCGTGTGTCTATTACTTGATATTGTATGTCTTATGTTTGGCACAGCATAGACAAATATAGCCCTTGCTTCATAAAACCCCCAAACCAACCATCCAATGGCAAGCTGGAATCAAAATGTCATATACATGCACAGACAATACGTAAAATTGATAAGGAAAGGCAAGACAAGAGAGAAAAGTTGTGACCATCCATCTTCTAGACACCCAGTATCAGTCCCGCCTAGAGAACAGAGTATAAAATGTAGGTGGCGAATGTCCATTTCTTGGAATTTAGTGCAAAGGGGCCAACAGGTTTAGTCAGAAATCAGGTTATTCTAACAACTTCTGCCGATGGGGCATCTGGAGTTCCACGGTAGCCCGGTTGGAAGAATAGCGGATTAGAGAGTTGCGAGTTCGAAACTAGGTCCAACCAAAGACCGTCTTGCATGTGTGGACTTTTACTCGTTAAATCTCATGGCCTCAAATGATCTCACGTTGGCATGGGAGTTTGAAAAGTGGGGTGCAGGCTCAGGTTTGACCTCGTCTTGTGACTACGATTCCAAATTATACCGTGTCGTCGGATCTCTCCCTTCGGGTTCGATCCCGCACAGTTTTCAATACCTCGTCGTGTTGCCTCAGTGCGACGTTAATTTAATTACCTACCTAACAACCTTGGGACTTATGCGATGGGATGTATTTACGGTTGCTTAGTCACATGGTTTACTTGAATTTCTATTTATAAGTTCTTGGCAGAAAAGTGTGATTTTCTCTTGTGTACATTTTTATGGAATCATGCCAGTTGAGTCTACTTGTAATCTGAACAACTGCAATACCCCTCTGAGAGGTAATCCGATTCTTCAATAACATAGTGTGCTGGAAACCACTGTAGAGCTAATACTACATTTTGTAGTGTCAAAGTATGGATAAGTGAAGACATTCCAGTCTTTCATGACTTACGCACCTAATGGCGCCTATAGCTTCAGTAACTGCTCGGGAATCAAAAAATTGATTCATTTCTTAAATTTAAATTGTTGACATTTCAATAAGTTAAATTCCCTAGATAAAATTATACCCCCCACATCAAATGCAGGAGAAACGAAGGCTAATTGGTGCAGAAAGTCAACCAGCGCTAGGGGATCTCTCGATTACACCTTTCGCTTTCCCTGCTAACAGGTGATTGGATGGAATTTTTATAAAGTTTTCGACCCCTTCAAAAATTGTTTCAATTTGTAAAGAAAGTGTATCGAATGTAAACACATCTAGCGTCCACCCCTGTTCTTGTTGCATTAGGGTGATGCGTTTCTTATCCCCTTTAGTTTAAAAGATAGAGAAGGAACACTTGGGTCAGGAAGGGGTGGGAAAACCTTCGAGAAGAATGTCAACGATAGGTCGAAAAGGAGGTCTCTAACTTTCCTAATTCCAGGCTAAAAAAAAGGTTGTAAGGCATACTTCCAAAGGTGGTTTCGACATGTTCGAGATTTCTTTAACTTTGTAGACGAAGTGTCTCGAATGTGAAGTCGTTCTCATCTCCGTCCTAGAACTTATTGTGTTGGGGTGATGCACTTCGTATTCCATTTAGTATAAATGATAGAGAAGGAACAGGGGAGGGACGAGAAAACATTTACGAAGTCTGCAAACGGTAGGTGGAAGAGAGGGGTTGTAACAGGTTCTAAGTGATTCTTCCAAAGGTGGTTTCGACACGTTCGAGAGTCCTTTCACTTTATTTGTAGACGAAGTGTATCGAATATGAAGTCGTTCTCAACTCCACTCCTGCACTTATTGTGTTGGGGTGATGAATTTCGTATTTCCTTTAGTCTAAATGATAGAAAAGGAACACGGAGCCAGGAAAGAGGGGGGAACCCTTTGAGGAAGTCTGCCAACACTAGGTAGAAGAGGGGGAGCTCACATTCCGCATTCACGATATAAAAAGATAGTATGGGATCCTTCCAAAGGTGGTTTCAACCCGTTCGAGAGTTCTTTCACTTTGTAGACGAAATGTCTCGAATGCGAAGTTGTTCCCATCTCCACCCCTGCGCTTATTGTTTCGGGGTGATGCGTTTCTTATTCCCTTTACTTTAATGATAGAAATCGAACACGGGGCCAGAAAAGGCGGGAAACCCTTTGAGAAAGTCTGCCATCGCTAGGTAGAAGTGGAGGATTTCTCATTCCGCATTCCAGGAAATAAAAGATGCTATGTTTTCTTCCAAAGGTGGTTTCAACCCGTTCGAGAGTTCTTCCACTTCACTTGTAGACGAAGTTTCTCGAATGTGAAGTTGTTCCCATCTCCACCCCTACGCTTATTGTGTCGGGGTGATGCGTTTTTTATTCCCTTTAGTTTAAATGACAGAAAAGAACACGTTGCCTGAAAAGAGGCTGGAAACCCTTTGAGGAAGTCTGCCAACGTTAATTAGAAGAGGAGGGAGCTCACATTCCGCATTCTAGGATATAAAAAGTTGATAAGGGATTCTTCCAAAGGTGGTTTCGACCCGTTCGAGAGTTCTTTCACTTCACTTGTAGACGAAGTGTCTCGAATGTGAAGTTGTTCCCATCTCCACCCGTGCGCTTATTGTGTCGGGGTGATGCGTTTCTTATTCCCTTTAATTTAAATGACAGAAAAGCAACACGTTGCCTGAAAAGAGGCTGGAAACCCTTTGAGGAAGTCTGCCAACGTTAATTAGAAGAGGAGGGAGCTCACATTCCGCATTCTAGGATATAAAAAGTTGATAAGGGATTCTTCCAAAGGTGGTTTCGACCCGTTCGAGAGTTCTTTCACTTCACTTGTAGACGAAGTGTCTCGAATGTGAAGTTGTTCCCATCTCCACCCGTGCGCTTATTGTGTCGGGGTGATGCGTTTCTTATTCCCTTTAATTTAAATGACAGAAAAGCAACACGTTGCCTGAAAAGAGGCTGGAAACCCTTTGAGGAAGTCTTCCAACGCTAATTAGAAGAGGAGGGAGCTCACATTCCGCATTTCAGGATATAAAAAGTTGGTAAGGGATTCTTCCAAAGGTGGTTTCGACCCGTTCGAGAGTTCTTTCACTTCACTTGTAGACGAAGTGTCTCGAATGTGAAGTTGCTCTAACCTCCATCCCTGCGCTTATTGTATTGGGGTGATGTGTTTCTTATTCCCTCTAGTTTAAATGATAGAAAAGGAACAAGGGGCCAGAAAAGAGGCGGGAAACCCTTTGAGGAGGAAGTCTGCAACTCTAGGTAGAAGAGGGGGAAGCTCACATTCCGCACATCAGGATATAAAAAGATGGTATGGGATTCTTCCAAAGGTGGTTTCGACCCGTTCGAGAGTTCTTTCACTTTGTAGACGAAGTGTCTCGAATGTGAAGTTGTTCTCCCCTCCAACTCTGCGCTTATTGTGTTGGGGTGATGCGTTTCTTGTTTCCTTTAGTTCAAATGATAGAACAGGAACACGGGACCAGAAAAGAGGCCCTTAAGGAACCCTTTGAGGAAATCTGCCAACGCTAGGAAGAAAAGGGGGAGGAGCTCACATTCCGCATTCCAGGCTATCAAAAGATGGTTTGGGATACCATGCTGCCTTAATTCATCCATCCAGGGACCATTAGGTACTTTTCTCATATTAGAACATATCACATTTTGATCTAAGCACATTAATTGGCACTCATAATTATTATCAATGCTAGCTACACTGCTGGCCACCGTAAATGCAACACCCTGAAGGAAGCATGCAAATAATATGAAATTTACAACATGCATTAGCGGAGGTGAGATATGCAAATGATTAGAATTTCAGCGCAGACGCACATCACGCGCGCCTGTGGCGCCACTTCAAAGCGCTATTTAAGGCTTGGAGATTTCGACGATTTCAAGTACGGCAATTGTGTTTTTCTTGTGGTTTTTTCAAAAAAACGATCAATTATGCCTCGTAGAAAACAGCGATCATCTTTTGATCAAGTATCCGAGTTCGACAGAGGAAGGATAGTGGCCTACCGAGATTGTGGATTATCTTTCAGGGAAATCGGTAGTCGTGTTGGACGAAACCAAACAACTGTAATGCGGATATGTGATCGTTGGATGCTTGAGGGTACGACGGACCGATGTGTTCGATCGCATCCACCTCAGTGCACCACTTCACGTGATGACAGGCATATTGAGCGTATGGCAGTGACGGATCGCTCAGCCACATCACGAACCATAGCACAGCACATTCAGTCTGTACCGCATCATCCAGTGTCTGCTCGTACCATTCGACGCCGTTTACAGCAGAGTGGTCTGTCCGCAAGACGTCCATTGCTTCGTCTACCCTTGACGCAGAACCACAGACGTTTCCGCCGCCAATGGTGCGATGAAAGAAGGATGTGGACGGCAGAATGGAATGAAATTGTCTTTACTGACGAGTCACGCTTCTGTCTGCAACACCACGATGGTCGGATTCGAGTCTGGAGACACCGTGGAGAGAGGATGCTGAACAGCTGCGTTATGCACCGCCACATTGGTCCTGCACCGGGTATTATGGTATGGGACGGTATTGGATATCACTCTCGCACTCCTCTAGTACGCATTGCCGGTACTTTAAACAGCCAGCGCTACATCTCCGAGGTGTTGGAGCCAGTTGTCCTTCCTTACCTTCAGGGCTTGCCCACAGCCATATTTCAACAGGATAATGCGCGACCACACGTGGCACGAATTGTCCAAGAGTTCTTCGTCAATCGCCAGATTGAATTGCTTCCCTGGCCAGCTCGCTCTCCGGATCTTTCGCCGATAGAAAACATGTGGTCCATGGTTGCTCAACGATTGACCCAGAATACATCCCCAGCTGCCACACCAGATCAACTTTGGCAACGTGTGGAAGCTGCTTGGTCTGCTGTACCCCAAGAACACATCCAAAGTCTCTTTGAATCAATGCCGAGGCGTGTGGCAGCAGTGATCTCCAACAATGGCGGCTACTCTGGCTACTGATTTTGGCAGGAACCACACTTCACAGAAGTCTATAAATTTAATCATTTGATACTTGGTCAACATGTTATCTGCAAAATAAATTTTGTTGTGATATCTCTTGTCTTTCTTGGTGTTGCAATTTGGGTGGCCAGCAGTGTACTTTCACTTTATATTGATGATGTAGCTTTTGTGTTTTGTTTCAACACCTTCGAAAAGTTTATAGAGAATAAGTTTAGCTTTATTAGTGCTTCCATAACCTAAGTCTTAACTACATCTTCAGTAATATATGTCTTTTCAGACCCTGTATCAATGATAGCTCGTATGTTGATATCTTTATTTTGGTTCTTCAAACGAACCACTAAAGTTTGTAGTAAAACTGCACCATTCTGATTAGAAGCTTGGCTGGCTAATACATTATCTTCTTTTTCCAATGAATCAATTTCATGAATTTCTGGTCTGCTTATTTTTTCGGAAGCTTTTGAACATACTATAGTTTCGTGGTAATCCTTTTCAAACACAAGAAACAAGCACCTTTCTTAAGTATTATGCCTTTCTTAGTATCATATGGCATTGACATTGCCTTGAAACATTTCTCCGATGCATGTTGTTTGTCACAAAAAATACATAGTTCTTGATTAAAGTTATTATCTGTAGCACGTTTTTTCTTACCACTGTTTAATAAATCTGATGCAGTGGAAATTTGAGATTTTTCAGATTCATGCTTATTACGTGCAGCTTTATGTCGGACAGTTTTGTCGAAGCTCTTACTGGCCAAAGAAATTCTTTCTTCTGCCTCAACTTCGTCTGGCAGAAATTCCAACAAGTTATCTAAATCAGTTTTAGAGCCTGTTTCAACACCATTCTTGTCAAGATATTTGTCTAGCTTCGATTCCATGTCAACACATCTATCTGATGATCTTATGTGAGACAATCTGTGTCTTTTCCATGCTCTATGAGTATCATCTGGAAGAGATGATTCAACAAGCGGATAGAGCATCGCAGCCGTATTTGTCTGGAACAACTCCAAGAGTTTCTAAGGAACGTAGTTTCGATTCTAATTAGTCATACAATCGTCGCAACGAATTGTGTTTTTCTGGATTTTGCTTCTGCAAAACAAGACCCAATAAGTTTCTAACATAATGTTCTATCAAAAGTTCCTTCCGTCCAAAACGAGATTAAAGTTGATTTACAGCTTTAGTATAACTATTTCCCCAAGGCGGAAAACTTCTAATTAGCTCTTCAGCCACACTTCCCTGTTCCATGGCTTGCGATAAATAAGCAAATTTGTCATGTAGGTCTAAATTTGGATCTCTATCGATCTTTTGGAATTGACCCCAAAACTTCAACCAATTCTTAATTTCGCCATTAAAAATAGGTAACTGAATTTTCGGATAAGGAAGTAACGCATTTTGCTTAGTTACACTAGCATTTGACACCGAATCTTCATTTTCAGAAACCAAAAGTTAAGTTAATTTCTGTTGTAAAATGCGCCAGATATCGATGTAAAACTTCCGATTCATCAATATCGTTATCTATTTTTACATCCTCAACATTTTCGCTAAATAGCATTTCTCTAATTCTTTCTTCAACATCGATCATAAGCTTAGCTTTCTCCTCTATCATTTTCAATTTCGTAACTTTTTCACTGGGCGATAAATTATTTTCATCAACATCAAATTCATTACAAGCTTTGGTAAAAAGTCTACGATGTTGCCGTCTGCATGCTTTTAATGCATCCATGCTATTCAAAATCAACTAAAATTATATTCAGAACAGTTCAAATGAAATATTACCCACGGCTTCCTGTCCTGTCACGGACGCCAGATGCGATTTATTCCAAATCGAAAATATTACTAGAAGCCATCTATTGTGTTCTGACCCATGATACTTGAACTATGAATGTTATTTAGCATCGACGATAGTTGAATTCTGAATAATAACACGCTATATTTACTTTAATTTTGCACATTTTAGAACATTAACTACAGCGAGTCAACTCTTCTCTAACTTAAAACATTAACATTACTCCTCTTTTTAGAAGTTGCCAAAACTTCTGCCTAAAACTCTGTCATTGCCATGGTAACGCGGAGCGAAAAAGAAATACAGGTAACCCCCGTATAACACGGCACTTCTATAGGACGGATTCACTCTAACACGGTTCGAGAATTGGGAACATCCCCGTATAACACGGTGCTTTTATAGCACGGATTCACACTCTAACACGGTTCGAGAATTGGGAACATCCCCGTATAACACGGTGCTTTTATGGAATGATTGGAACAACGATTCGAAAAGGACGGCATTATGAAAATTTAATTTAAACGGTGTATCATGGGAATATCCTAAGAACTACACGCGCGGATATTATCTCGAGATAAATAAAATAAAAAGTAACTTAGCTTAGAAGAGACATGGCGTCTCTCGGGAATCCCCGTTCGTCATCAAAAAGAAAAAATGGCAAGAACGCTTAACGCGTTTCTTTCTCACAAAACTGCAACGTCATTGGACTGAGGCGAAAAAAAAGAGCTTATTTTTCCTCTCCGCGCTTTTTATCAGTTTTTCAGGGGGTCGCAAATCAGGGGAGATGGTCTTGTCAATCAAGGGAGCTGAACTTCCTGATTCGCTGTTTCTAAACTAGCTCATCTGTAATTTGTTAGACGGACACACATGACATGGCATGACGTAACTTTCTGGAAGATTCTTAGCATAGTTAATGAGCGTCACTGGAGGGAGGGAGAAAACGGAATTGAGAAATAAAGGACTTAAAAAGTAAATGGCATCACTGATCTCGTGGCTGTCACTCAGAGGATGAGGATATCTTACCAAAAAGAAAACACCTTCGGTTAATAGTGCTTAGTGATGACGAAGAAAACATTGTTTAATTCATATTAATATGTATTACTTCTTAAGAAAATTTTAATAAAGATATTTATCTTAATTATGAAAATATAATAGCATATTTTTTTAATGCTTGGAACCTAATCCCCTTTTCGTACTAGCTCTTTTTTTCGTATAACACGGATTCGCATAACACGGCAATTTTTTGGAACATAACTCCCGTGTTATACGGGGGTTACCTGTACTCACAAAAAACCGCTTACGTCACAATCGAAGTGCTTGACACTTGCAAGCTGGTGTTGATATTCCGTACTACCCTTCCCAGTGGCCTGTGTTGTGTAGAGCAACTCACTTTCTCAAGGTTCAAATAATCTATTGACATTAAAACATTAATATATTTACAAGTTAGCTGGATACTACAAAAAATGAGCAGGCAATTTCATTGCACTACATCAGTGGTTCCCAAACTTATGCTCACGGACCCCTTCTCATACCAAAAACCTGACCATAAACCTCCAGTGAAATAACTACACAACTGTGCATAGTAGCAAAATTATAAATTTAATTTTGATGCCTTGAATGGTGAATGGCGACGTAAAAATAAAATATAGATAAAACATTTTGATATTTAAAGTAGTATTAAAATTATAACTCTTGTTTTAAAATACGAAAGCATTATTTTTCAATGAGATTGGTGAACCTGATGAGATGATATGAGATTATTTATGTTCGGCTCGATGTTTGTGAGTAACATTCGTAAGTCTCCACGAGCACTAATTTGCAGTCGGTTTCTTTATTTCGTTATGAGGCTCGTAACTGCACTGAATCCACGTTCTTATAAATAGGAAGACTCGAAAGCAATCAACAGCTTCTGTACAGTGGCTCATAATGCAGGATATAAAATTGGCATCTGTTTTTGTAACCAGAATTTATGGTATCCTTGTTCAAACACTGGTTTCAGCTCCTCATTTGTGGATAATTCAATAAGTTGCTCCTGTATTAGTATCATCTGAGTTTGTGGGTCTACTTGCAAAAGGGTCCAACTTCCAAGTGGGGATGCCCAAGTGAAGAATGTCTTCAAATCTTTATCTGAAGTCAGAATGAAGAGCCGTTGTTGACATTAAGCAAGTAATTCTTCATCTCGTTTCTGCAATTTTGAAAGATTTGGAAACTGAGAGCATTCTCCTCTCCCCAAATTTTGTTTGTACAGAAAAAGTTTTGCAACAAACGCAGATATACTTTTAGTTTTGATTAAGTTGCATTGATCACTTTATAATTTCAAATTGGTTTCGTTAAATTTGGCAAATAAGTCAGTCATATAAGCTATGTCATTTTTTTGAATTAATTAAATTGAGTCGCAAATCATTGTCTTTGCTTGCCAGGAATTCCAGCACTGAATTAAAGAGTGCATAAAATCGATCCAAACATGCACCTTTAGATAACCAATGAACTTCCGTGTGAAGTAGTAAACGATTGTAATCTTCATCATTTTCCAAACAAAGTTGAACAAATAATCTCATTTAAGGCATTCCTTTTGATTTTATTAACTGCTCTAATGACATAATCTTGTGAACCATGCAAGCGTTCACTAAGATTTTTGGCGACTAAATGTTATCGATGAATGATAATGTACAGATAATACATTCGGTATAGCTTGTTTTAAGTATGCCAGAAAGCCTCGGTGTCGTCCTATCACTGCCGGAGCACCGTCAGTAGCAACGGAGAGGATATTACTCAAGAGTATAACTTGCATCGAAATTTTTTTTAGTTCATTAAATATTGTTTCACCTTTCCTATCAGTTTCAAAACATTTGGCAAGCTAAAAGTAAAGTTTCGTTTCCTCGCAAAGTTGACTCGTCAAGCTGTATAGAGAATTCAGATGTTTTTAAGTACCCACATAAAAAATTTTCTACGTCCTGAGCCATTTCGTCAATCCTTCTTTGTACTATATTATTACTCAGTGGAATTTTTATAATATCGGAAGCTGGTTTATGCAGCACGGTGCATATTACCACTTACAGCTGGTAGAATAAGTTCTTCACCAATGGTGTGCAGCTTTCCGGACTTTGCAATCGGTAAAGAAATGTTATAAGAAGCACGCAGCCCATCCTCGTCTCGCTTAAATGTTGTCGCGAAGAGTTGTTGCAATGACGGTGTTTGAAAATATTTTTCTTTGACTGTTTTAAAAAAAGTTAAATCTTTATCACTTTTGTCGCTATGGGCTTTTGTCAAATGTTCCTTAAGCTTAGAAGGTTTCATTGATTCGTTTGACAAAGTTTTATTGCATAGAAGACACAGGTAGAGCGCCATTTCCTGGTAACAGAATAAAGCCATATTTTAAATATTCCACACTATATTGTGTGCTTTTTTTCTTCGGCTCGCTCACACTGGAAAAAAGGCACAAATTTAAGATATAAGGGTAAAATTTTAAGTGTCACATATTGTATAGGTACGCATTTTTACTATGTATTTATGACTGGCCATTTAATTTACGAGACTTAAATAATTAAAATGTGTTACTACATTAAACAGAATATAATTTTTACTTTTTCTTTTTGGTCACTTGAAATTATTTTTCAAAAAAGTAAATAATTAAATTATCAAATAAATTAATAAATAAGAGTAGTAAAATATAATATTGATAAGTATATTATATAATAAAAATATTAAATAAATTAACTTTGACCGCTGGCTAGGCGCCAAAGTTCTTTCGCGTACTGGCGATTTCCCTGTTATGTAATCACCAGAACTCTGATAAGGACAATGCACAATATGTAGTCAAATGTCTGCTCGTATTTTGCAGTCTCCAGCTAACTTGTAAATATGTCAATGTTTTAATGTCAATAAATTCTTTTATTCGAACCTCGAGAAACCGGTGAGTTGCTCAACACACACATTACTTGTACTTTATGTTCCTATCTATACTTATATTTTACTCAGGACGTAAAAATGGCTACCAATTTATTTATTGCTATTTATTTTTAACTTTCATAATATTAAAATTGAGTCACAATTATTTTACTTTATATTAAACCTTTCGTGGACCCCCCGATTAATTTTAATTTGCCACGGACCCCCTCAGCAGTTCCAAGGACCCCTGGGGTCCCTAGGAACCACTTTGGAACCACTGCACTGCATATTGCGTACTGCCCTTATTAGGCCCCGTTCACATGGACTTTTTCCAACGCGCGTTTGATAAGAATTTTCGAGCACTATCATGTGAACACCACTTGGGCGTTTTTCAAAGTCAGTTTCCGTTATGCCTCAAATTGTTTTTTTATTCCCTTAGGCCCCGTTCACATGAGACGCTTTCCAACGCGCGTTTTACGTCTAAGCAAAACGCGTGTAACCAAAGTACATAGAGTTTCTACTGGAGTATTCACATGCAGAAATCGCGAGAATCCAAACGCTAGATATCTTCGGCGTTTCAACAATCTCCGATCGTTCTCGCTATTAGAAGGCGTTTAGAGAAGCATACATTTCTACTGCACCGTTCACATGACACGCGTTTGGAAGCGCGTTAAGGCTTTTTTATTCCTCTAGTCCAAGTTTCTATCTTCGCGATCATTAAAGATAGAGTGAAAATTTCAACGGATTTGAAATCTGCGGAAAATTTTATACCAGATCGATACCTGAAATGTGATTTTCTTTAAATAAATAATTTTTCAACTGTACCTTTAATATTTTCGCGATACTCATTTGACGAATATATCCAAAACGAACACAAAAAGGAGTATTAATCTCGTTTTTATAGAAAAGATATTACTTGATTGGAGTATTTTGTCTTAATCCACTGATTTATATTTATGCCATTAAAAATAGGATGAGAAAATTTAATCGTATTCGATTTATTGAAGAAATTTACCCTGCTTTCACACAAAACTTGCAAAAATGTGACAGTTTATAACTAAAGGGTATAGTGGGTAATTTTATTTCTGAGAATAACGAATACCGACAACTGCTCGTTCTAGTTTTCATGTGCGGTAAACGTCTTTATAATAAAGCTTAAATTAAGTTTTCAATTTAAAAGCTAAACTTTTATTATTGTTTTATTTGTCCTCAACGGGTGAAATGCATAAGATAAATTTCAATTTTCATTTATTTTTCACATCCTCGGGTTACATTGAACTCGATATCACTTTTGAAAATGAACTTAATTTACAGTGAGATTATTTTTATAGAATTTATATTTTAATCTTGCAGTTAGTGTTATTACTACTTTAATCAAAATTTTTATATTATATATACGTGTAGACGCAAATTCTATTAGCAATCTCCTGGTTTTCGATATATACTGTTTTTTGGTTTTTCTTTGAGATTTTTTTAGTTTTAACAAAATTTTCACGTTTCATCGTGGGGTTTAATCAAATTTTAGTTGAAATATTTCCCAGTCATTATTCCATTCGTGGTTCCATATATGCTACAAAACCCCTGAAAGAGGGTAGGTTGGAGGATAGTTGGGAAAATTGTGTTTAAAAAATTAAAAACTAATTATTGTTATATATGTATTATTTGTGCTGATACATTAAAATGTTTAGAGATAGGTTTTAAAGAAGTATAGAGATTTATTTGAAGGAAAATTAAATAAAAATTAGCTATAGATTGTAGGAAACACGATAAAACATGCAAAAATAGCATAAAAAAGAAAGGTTATCACCAGTGCCGGATTTTGTTTGCGTGTCATCTTTTGATAGTACTTCGTACACAATGCCATATAAACAGAAATTTCGTTTCCAATTTCCTGTTCTAGAAATGTAGTTTTTAGGGGATATATTTTTACTTGTGAACGGGGCGTAAGGGCCCGTTCACATGGACTTTTTCCAACGCGAGTTTAATAGAATTTTCGATCGTTAGGCCCCGTTCACATGAGGCGTTTTCCAACGCGCGTTTTACGTCTAAACAAAACGCGGGTAGCCAAAGTACATAGAGTTCTACTGGAGTGTTCACATGCAGGAATCGCGAGAATCCAAACGCTAGATAGCTTCGGCGCTTCAACAATCTCCGGTCGTTCTCGCGATTAGAAGGCGTTTGGAGAAGCATAGGTTTCTTCTGCAGCGTTCACATGACACGCGTTTGGAAGCGCGTTAGGGCTTTTTTATTCCCCTAGTCCAGGCTTCTATCTTCACGATCGTTAAAGATAGAGTGAACATTTCAACGGATTTGAAATCTGCGGAAAATTTTACACCAGATCGATATCTGAAATTTGATTTTCTTTAAGTAAATAATTTTTCAACTGTGATTTTAATATTTTCGCGATACTCATTTGACGAATATATCCATTACGAACACAAAAGGGAGTATTAATCTCGTTTTTATAGAAAAGATATTACTTGATTGGAGTATTTTGTCTTAATCCACTGATTTATATTTATGCCATTAAAAATAGGATGAGAAAATTTAATCGTATTCGATTTATTGAAGAAATTTACCCTGCTTTCACACAAAACTTGTAAAAATGTGACAGTTTATAACTAAAGGGTATAGTGGGTAATTTTATTTCTGAGAATAACGAATATCGACAACTGCTCGTTCTAGTTTTCATGTGCGGTAAACGTCTTTATAATAAAGCTTAAATTAAGTTTTCAATTTAAAAGCTAAACTTTTATTATTGTTTTATTTGTCCTCAACGGGTGAAATGCATAAGATAAATTTCAATTTTCATTTATTTTTCACATCCTCGGGTTACATTGAACTCGATATCACTTTTGAAAATGAACTTAAGTTACTGTGAGCTTATTTTTCATAGAATTTATATTTTAATCTTGCAGTCTAGTGTTATTACTACTTTAATCGAAATTTTTATATTATATATACGCGTAGACGCAAATTCTATTAGCAATCTCCTGGTTTTCGATATATACTGTTTTTTGGTTTTCTTTGAGAATTTTTTACATTTCAATACTTTTTTACATTCAAGTTCTTTAAATTATTTTACGAATGTACCAGTTCTGTATTAATCAATAGTGTAGAGCATGCTTGCAAACCAAGTTTAATTGGCTTCTTTATCCTTCATCAAAATGACTGCTAGGTGTTAAAAATAGTAATTATGTAATACACAGAAATAGACTTAGATACTATTTTCAATTTTCATAACCTCTTTGCAGCCGAAACTTTAATTAGGATAAGTTGAAAAGTATTTCACCAAAAGTGAGTAAGGGTCCTCAGCGCCACTGACCATTGTCCTCTCTTTGGGTACAACTCTGAATATATTTTGGTACAAATCTGAGAATAATCAGGACAATTGACCTATAGTGTATATATATTTTGCCTTTAATATTTTTCAATTAGAATGTTCATAAAGATAGGGAAAATTGGGTATAAAATGAGAAAATAGAATTCAGTAAGGCTCATAGGAAGTGAAAACATAGCAAGAGAATGATGTATAAATAAAAAACACATTTTTTAGAGTAAAGTGTAGTTTTAATGTGTTTAGGGAAGACGAAGCTTTGTTCGCTGAAAACCAATTCCTTTAAGCCCAATCCTTACAATCCAGCTAATTTGTTTCACCAGGCTTCACTTAAACCATGCACACACATTATATAAACTATTTTAGTTCGTAACTAACATTAAGGGAAGGAATCAACCCAAAAGTAAACCCGATTGAGTATTGCTAAACGACAAGCTAACTCAACAAAATTTAGTTTTCAGTTACATTCCTTCACTCGGAATTTAAAATTAGCGTTACTCTCTTCTCGCAAGCGAAAAAAGAAAAATTATCCAAATCTAGCACCAATATTTATTGCTCAGAAAAAAGAACATTTAGAAATGTTATTTTAAAGCAGGACACGATACGTGATACAAATGGCAAGTTACTGAATTTCATTTTGAAGAAAAATTGTTAAAATCATTTCAAAATTTACATTCGAGGATAAATTAGCTGCATACCAAAGAGACGATCTCATTGAATAGCTATTAAATAAAAAGCTGATTCAACAAAATGTTCCATTTTATTGTGCAGCGCTGTTGGCAAAAACAACATACTTAAATTTATATTGAAACGAATATTTTACTTTTGGAACGAATTCCAATGCAGAAACAGGACAGGTACATAGCTTTACAGTGCTACCGACATTCCGAGGAAATTTCTCCCTAGAGCTCACATCCATTCACGTTCTGCGGTTGTGAAATGAAAGGACAAAAATAGCCCTATGCGTTGGCGATTCGAGGTTGGTAAGGTAGCCGTTGGCGAGAAATTATTGCTTGGGGATTTTTAGTCTTTCCGATAAGGAAATTTCTCAGCCAATTACAAAAGGCTGACGATTTGCACAGACATGACTCGTAGACGCTAGTGAGTGGAACATGTCAAGCTCCTGCTACAATTAGGGTCACACACACCGAGGACGCTGTAAGTCATGCCCTCAGTGAAGCCTGTATCTTTTACTCTGTGTGCAGGCAGCATTTTCTTGTGAAGAGAAGTGAAGTGAGTTTTGTCACTAAAGTATTTTATTTATTTTAAATTTTACGACTAACGTGGTGTTGAAGTTTGGTTTTGGTTCTCGTATTCAGCTATCTATTAATTATTTTCGAACATCGTGTGTATTCCAACATTTGTTCCAAAATTGTTTCCAACTAAAAAATCTTTAATTTCACTTTGCAACTGCAATTTTTCTCGGACGATGGCTTCATCTGATGTAAATACAGACGATACTGTAAGTATTAAACAACTGAGTATTTAAAAAATGGCATGCACATGAATACATATCCTCGCCTTAATGAATAGTGCAACTAAAAAACCGCAATTTTACAGGGAGCTCTTCAAAGTTTTTTCCAAAGCAATTATTTTTTCTTTCATAGACTATTTCATAGATGTTCGCCGCCGCAAGTATTTCAAAAAACGTGTAATTTAGTTTTATTTTTGACCTGTAATGAACCTTTTGAAAAATTTTAAACTTTTGTAGTTTTCAGCCAAACATTAGGTCTTTGAGTTGTGGTGACACTATTGTTAAACTGTTCACGCTATTTTAGATTTAGAGCAAAGACGGTTAATTGTAAAATTACATCACATAAAAAAATTTTTTATTAAAATACAAAAATTACAATGACATAAAAATCCTAGTAAACTAGAGGAATGATAGACCTTTTCAAAAGGTCTATGAGTCCCTTCTTTTCACTAAGCGGCAGCTTAGCCAGATACAGTTTCTTCAATTTCTGCTCACTTTTTTTGTTCCCTGTCCAGACCCAACCAATTTTTCCTTTGTCCAACTATCTTTCCCATAGGACTCCTTTGTGAATATTACGTTTTCGCCACTTTCTAATTGGATCACTTAAGTCTTTCACCTTGAATGTTTACAAAAATGGTTGAGGTAACGCCTTGATGTCTTAAAATCAGTGATTCAGTTCAATGACTTTATATGGGTTGTGAAAAAAATGGCAACTACATACTGAGATGGATACCTACTGGATAGGACCACTTTTCAAAGCTCTCTTGACTTGGCCTTCAATGATGGAGTGAACACTATCGTTTTCATTCTGAGTATGTCCCTTAATTAAAAATTTGTTTGATACTATTTTAAAACTTCAGCTGTTTTAAAGCTTCGATGTACAGGGCTACTATGGCTAAGTTATTTCGTTGACCACAGCAATTATCTGAGTAAAGGATTACATCTAAGTAAAGAATTACATCTAACCCCTCACCTGATTCACATTCTAGGAACTTGAAAATGCAAGCGTCTATTTTGTTATCTCCCCATTTCCCCTGTTTCATTCCACACGTGACAAGTCACGGCGCTATCCTTAAGCCTGTAAAACGTTAAATTGTAAACTGCCAGTTTTGAAACATAGTAAAAAGAAGTGCCTCCATCGAGGCACTGAAGAACAGCTTGTATATCAAAGACTGCAGCAATGGTGTTCAAAGAGTTATTCTTGTCATCATTTTTTTCTGACGCGCTGTCATTCTCCAACACATGATTGTCATAGAACTCTTTGTTTCTCTTTCTCATTGCCCTGACTGTTTTCGTACATCCCACACTGATCACATTGATCTTTTTTTGGATTATAAAATGCAATATTAAATTCGTAGTTGAATATCTGGTAATAGATCAAATATTTAACAGCCCACATTTTGCTGTTGGACATAATAAAGTCCCTATAGAGTTCGCTTATTGATTTTCCCTCTTCAATGTATTCCTTACTTGAAGAGCAACAATAATGACTATTATATAATTCTGGGTATAGAGTTAATGTGTTGGCGAACACATTCTTTTAATGGAGCAGCAATCGTGGCGTGGTTTCCATGATGACCTCTTGCATCTTTTAGAACAGCATTTCCTGTCGTATCAGATTTTGCCAGTACTGTACGCATAAGTCTATCATTAATATCCAGTGTGTTCTTTATAGAAATCGTTTGCACATTTTAATTTTTTCTTCCCCTTTCCTTAGGAAGAATGTTTGATTGTTCCTACGTGTGCTTCCTTCTTTTTTATACTGATATTTCGGGATCAAAGTTTCCATGCACCGCCGAATAAAGTTGTGCTGACCTTCTAAACATCCCAATTTCCAATGCGATGCAAACACAGCTTGTCTTTCAGATTCATTAAATTTTTCTGAACATTTCAGCTTACATTTAGCACCACAAGGTGTCTTCATAGCTCTTTTGTTTACCATTTTATTAGACTTGTAAGGTACGTACTTTTCACCTAAATTTCGGTGTTTTTTAATTTTCTCTTTGTCCATTGACTCTTGTGTTTGCCTTTCTTTTCCTAGTTTTCTTCATATGGCTTCCATCTTCACCACTATGATCTTTACTTTTATCGGGATCATACTTCTGGCTATCTTCTTCGTCATCATGTTCTTTACTTTTATCGGGTTCTAGTTTCGGTCCAGCTGACTATCGTCAGAAGCTTGAAAAACATCTAGGTCTGAATCGTCAATTTTTTCATTTACTGAATCAATTAAATGTATGCTGATAGCTGGATCAGGCTCTTTATCAGGAAGGATTCTGGATCAGGCTCTTTATCAGGAATAATTGTTGGATCAGGCTCTTCATCAGCAAGAATTACTGGATCGGGCTCTTCAACAGAAAGAACTGCTGGATCGGGCTCTTCAACATAAAGAACTGCTGGATCGGGCTCTTCATCAGGAAGAATTGCTAGGTCAGGCTCTTCATCACAAAGAATGACATTTTGCAGGACAGTTAGAGTCCTCATTATTTTCAGCAGTCTCTTTTTTGCGTCATATCTGGAAGTTGGGATACCCAATTCATCACGTAATCACTCACTGAAACAAAAAAAAATAGGTAATTGTGTTAATCTGTTGTGGGGTGGCATTGAGGCATAGCAGCAGTGTGCTAGACTACTAAACACAAGTTTGTCTGAAGGTTAGCCCTAACAGCTTACCTACCTGGTACAGTATTTAAAGGTGTCTCACACAGTAGAAGGTTGTAGTGAAAAGGCTTCGATGGCATCATCTCCTTCATTAATCACAATATCAGTTCTTTCAACTGATTCCAGCACATTTTTTACACTATTGCTGTGTTCCACTTCTGTATAAAACTTGACCCTTTTTCACCAGTGTTAATAGCAACTTTCCTCGCCCAGACATTGCGTAAACACTGGACTAAAACAGAATAAAGACAAGGCGTTAGCAAAACTTTTTAGAAACAATGGCTCAATTCAAAATACTTCATCTTGACATTGAACAATTAACTTAAATTTTTATAGAATATTGGCAGAACTGAAAATAATTCACTGAAATGACAGAAGAAATGGAAAGAATAAGGACACAACACTAGATACTACACTATTCCACTAAAAAAGCGGAAGCAAACTAATATAATCTTTTTATGGAAAAGTGACAGATCTTAAAATGCAACGGTATGCAAAAAAAACTTATCTCCTTGAATGTCTGGTTCCAACTGGCTATTGTGACACTTCTCAATAAACAATATGGCGTTCTCGCCAAATTACAAAACGACACTTCTGCCATCTATTGGCTATTTTGTGCAACATACGAAATGTCATTATTCCAAATAAGAGATTACTTTTTGAAACACCATCAAAACCTGAAAATTCATTTTTTTACTTGTGTCAGTATTCAATTAAAGTAACGATATCGTGATGTAGACTGAAAATTTATTTTAGCAGCTGTACAATGCAACTTTTTGCTTCAAGCGGAGCTATGCAAATCAAAGAACTACCATTATACCAATTTCATTCTTTTTTTAAAAAACTTTTTACTTAAGAAAAATTACTGGATTTAAATGATTGAATTACTACAACAGTTAAAGCGTGCAAGGTTTTCTGACTTTATAAGTGAACTTTTAAAAGGCACATAAAATAATTATTTAGGTGGGCAACATCTTCATGATAAAACTTCAGTGTAGTCTTTTATTATATTCTCATGGTTTGTCATAATTCATCTGTGTCATCAGTCAGTGACCTTGTATCCAAATTTATCTATAACATCACAAAGTTATAAATTTTGTAAAATTGGCATTGAGATCTAAGTGGTGTTTTTGATTTTTACAATACTTCATATAACTGTTAAATGTCTTAATATTTGAATTTTGTATGATAATGTTGAAAATTTTACTGAATTGCGGTGAATTCTTACTGGATGGTTCCAGTAAATTGTTATTTTTAATTCTTGGCAAGGCATTTATTTATACAATGACTAACATGAATTTTTTAGATTATCTGTCAGTAGATGTCTATTAGATTATCTATCGAAACTATTTTCTTATTTTCTAGCTGCAGTACTATAAAATATGTAATCTTCATAAACATGAATTGAGGACACTAACGGAATAGACATGCATAAGGGGGAAAAGTACCTCTACAATCACACCAGTCGACTTCCTATATTTTTATTCTGTACAGCATGTGTTCCTGAATTGAAACAACTTAAACCACCATAACAATCAATGCAATTATACTTTCAGGATAACATGCCAAACTTTCACCACACTGATACATTAAAGTACCATTTATACGTTTCTGAAGGGACCATGTAAAAAAGACATGAATGAAACATTTGCTACCAGATGTCAGCCTATTAAGAATCGAAACTTGAAAGATCTTTATAAACCATATTTTTCAACTTTCAATATACAGGTGGAGGACAAAATAATACGAACACCAGTGAAAAAGTATGACGTATTTCACACCTGCAGTACAGCCGCGCCACCTGCAACAGAAGTCTGCCACCTAGTGGGCATGAAGAGGAAGGTATCAGTCTCTCAACAGCAGTCACCTGCGTTGCATGTGTCTATCGAACTGTCTGTGATAAGTTGAAATGTCAGACCTGTCAGAGTTCCAAAGAGGAATGATTGTTGGAGCGCGTTTAGGTGGAGCATCGGTTACGGAAACAGCAAACCTTTTGGGGTTTGCAAGGAGTACGGTATCAGCAGTTATGACAGCGTACATGAAAGAGGGTAAGACGACGTCTTCAAAGCACAACAGTGGCCGAAAGTCAAAGCTTGCTGATAGGGATAGACGGGTCTTGAAGCGCATAGTAGCCCGAAAGCACAAGCAATCGTTATCCGAGATAACATCCGAAATGAACAGTCATCTCCAGGACCCCGTTTCAACAAAAACTGTCAAAAGGGAACTTCATACTGTGAACATTTATGGCAGAGTGGCAATTCGTAAACCCTTGGTGACAGCAATTAATGCTTTCAAGCGACGCCAATGGTGCAGAGATCACAAAAACTGGTCCCCACAGCAGTGGCATCAGGTAATATGGTCAGATGAATCGTCATTCACCCTATTTCAGACGACCGGACGCGTTTATGTCTGGAGAACGCCCAGAGAAGCGTTTAATCCTGAATGCCTCTTGCCGACTGTGAAGCATGGGGGTGGCTCCATTATGGTATGGGGTGCTATATCTTGGCGCGGTCTTGGGCCACTTGTTATTCTGCATGGGAGGATCACATCCAATCACTATCTAAGCATCCTAGGGGATCGTGTCCATCCTTTTATCCAGACTGTATTCCCTGGAGAGCGACCGCTTTTTCAAGACGACAACGCCCCTATCCGCACTGCTAGGTGTGTTCAAGATTGGTTCGAAGAGCATGACGATGAAGTTGAACATCTCGCCTGGCCCCCTCAGTCTTCGGACTTGAATATTATTGAACATTTATGGGAATATTTGGAGTCCAAACTTCGTTCCCGATTTCCACCTCCATCCAGACTTTCGGAATTAGAGACCGTTCTGCAGGAGGAATGGCTTAATATTCCTTTAAATATTGTTCATGACCTTTATGCATCTATCCCACGTCGCATTAAATCTGTACTTCAGTCAAAGGGTGGTCCAACCCCCTATTAATAAAGATTTTCCATTATTTCACAGGTGTTCGTATTATTTTGTCCTCCACCTGTACATAAAATATTAATTTTACTAAGAAACTTACCTTTACTCACAGGAATAAAAATATTTCATTAAAGGTTAAATTATTTTTCTGTAGATAGATATTTCTTTTTAGAGGACTTCCTTCCAGGAAAGAGAAGCCATCTTTAATGAAACAGTGGTGGATGGTCTCCTGCTTGACTTGATTCCATGCAGATGGTATTAGTTATTGTCTGCAGAACATTAAGTTTTCAATGTCGGGATCAGATGTTAAATTGTCTAATGTTTGTTGGACTAACATTCTGCAATAAAAATAAGTCTTACGATTCTCACAACTAAAGGTTGCACATGACTTGAACAATTAACAAGGAAAAAAATTACCTTAAATGTTTCGTATAAAATCTATCAAGTGGATGAGACGGACAGTAATCCTTACAAAGTATCATTTTTCACATTTCATTAATCCATTCGAGTTTTTCCTTCATCCATGCCTTTTTATTGGCTTCATATGAAAAGGCACAAATTCTTGTGGTTTTCCAGCAACGTGGGTTTTTGGATCAGCCTTTCACAAAAGAATCCATAGCTATCTGAATTTGTGCAAAGTAGGAATGCAACGATCTTTTCTCCATGACACTACTTGTCTTTCAATGCCAAACTTCTTGAAGGCAGCTTATGATAAAACAAACCCAGTTTCATTGCAATTAAAAATGTTTTCAGACTTGTATCCAGTTAGTTTTCATGAAACCATGAATTGCCAAATGATGAGCACCAATCGAGGGAAAATAACCTTGAGAAGGAAGATACCCTTCCAACAACCATAAGAACGCATTGCTTACGGTTAACCTTCCCATAATTTAATAAATACTGTTTCAAAAACATGGGACACAAATTATCGACCTTCAAAGTTCATTAGAAGGATGATTCAAATGTTGCCCATGTGACTCAAAAGCTGAACATGTAAGAAAAGGCATTCGTTCTCAGGATTATCAGCAACACGTATAAACGAAATGTCACAGAATTTGCAACAAATAAAAAAAATATTTTTATCACAAGGGAATATCTTGCCGGAATAACCCAATTCTACGTATAAATGATAAAGATGTATAAAAGATGCTCTACTGTACTTGTCTGTTTTTGTGCCATAAAACCCAAACATCCAATCTAACCCTCTCCACGCTGATGATCTGAATAGTCATTGAGAACGAATCTACTTTTACCAGTAAAATACTTTACCAATAATGTCATTGACCAGTCCTTGAATTCAGTTAATCAGTCATGGGCATGCTTTCAAGTATGAGCGCCTATTGATCTTTGGAATTACTTTATCACACTCTGTTTACCCTTTACTCACTCATTCAACCAGTGGTAAAATTCAAATATTTACTATTAACCATTTTATTGTCTAGTGTGGTTTAAAAGCAATTGAATAATTGTCTCCACTATTTGATAAGTTCCAAATAACTGCTGAACTGTATGTTAATTTTATGTGTCACCACATGACCTCGGTATGAAATATGATGTATTTGTCAGGGTATAAAAAGATAAATTTTTATTGAATAAATAAGGAGTCTGGCTCAGTGGGAATTGTCCACTGTGTTAGCAACCTGCGAGTTGTTAGTGGTGCAGGTTTAATTCTTTGGGTATATTCCTCTCTTCTATTTCAATAAAGCATACCCTTGCATGTGTGCGTCCATTTACTTAACGTTGACTGTCTTGTGTTTGGTGCAGCTTGGCCAAATGTGGCCCTTGTACCATAAAACCCCCTAACCAACCAACTGTATAAATAAGAAAGTCAGATTTATTTTATTTGACTTTTATGATTTAAACTATTTTTTCACATGGGGAAGGGATATTAAAATTGGCCATAAACACATCAAGGGATTTATGGACTGGCACATATGTATTGAGCAAAACCTCTGCTGATACATCATATTTTTGACATAGAAGTCAATGACCAAAAGGGTGATACTTGCCATTGTCATATCACTGTATGGTGTCTTTTTAAGGGGAATGATTTTCCTTTGAAAAAAGGCCTTTTAATGGGTATACTGAGCACAAGTAAATTAAACTTTTCAATGAAATCCTGTCCCAGACTATTTTATTTTCAATATTCAAGTTTTAATAAAGAAACAAAAAGAACATTTAAAATTTTGATTTTAATCAATGATACTTAGTAAAAATCACTTAATTTAAATCAGTGTACCTTGGTTTGTCTTGTAACTTCTACAAATATTGTTTGTTCTTAAGTTTTGCATACACTATAATTTTATTTCTGTTTTAGGTTAAGTTAGTTTTAATTTGGTTATTTTTAACATTTGAATACTGAAATTAGGGTTTTAACACATTTTGCAAATGAACAAAGTGCAATATTTGCAAAATATTTAATATGTTAAACTATCAGTCTATGTTTAAACACTACTCATTGACGGCTGCCAGCCTAAAGCAAGATAGGATTTTGTTTAATGGATTTTTTTCTTATTTTTTTCTTTTCCTTATAAACTTTTATAAGTTCTTCAGGAATTATTTGTGAACAAAAGAGTGGGATAGAATGCCTTGAATATTGAAATATGAATGTAGTAAAGTGGGGCTTTGATTTAAATGGAAGTTAATAAGGATATTTTGTTCCCTCTGATATGAACTAATTGTCATTCTTTATTTTAACTAATTAGATAAACCCATTTTACTAAGTTTTGTGTTTCATTTTTTTTCTGTAAGTGCTGAAACAAGAATGAGAAACTTGGTTTTTCTGTTAATTTTGTCAGTAAAAATATTGGCCATGTCAGAGTTATCATAAAATCTATTTTAGGTTTGGAATTTTTGTTTTGCTCAAAATATATTTTATTGCTATGATTTCTAGAATTGTAAGATTATGCATTACCCAATTATATTCCCCATGAATTTGCAAATTTTTATATTCATATTGGAATTTTGCTTCCATTTAATCTTTACTTTGCAGGAGAATGACATTGGCGAACCTTTGGATTCTTTACAAATGCATGTAAATAGTAAAAATGGAATTCAAATAATGGCATCTGCATTGGTAATGGAAAATTCTATATTTTTGCACTTGTACGTTTTTTATTGTATTTTTCAGCTGATTAAAAAAATTTCAGGTAAATTGCAGTTTAAAATGCAAATGAACACTAATTAACTAATTTATTATTTTCTGCATAATTTTTAACTGCACTAGTGTTTTTATTGCAATGATTGTTTTGTTTCAACAGAAACCACAGAAATTGTTTCATTGCTGAAATGTAATTTAGATCAAATTTATGCACTGCATTCATGTTCCTTAAAAATACTAACCTCCCAATATATTACGTATATCAATGAGATATTGCTAGGATTTTAATTTTACCAAACTTAAGAATATCCAAAAAATATCAAGTATGAAGAAGCACTTATGAAGCTTTTCAATATTTTGAGGACATTTATACTTTTGTTTTCAATTTTTTAATGCAATCAAAAAATTAGGCAGTGAAAACGTGTCCTGTCAAAATAAGACTGATTAATGGATTTTTATATGTATTCTGTGCAAATGATCTTACACCACATACTATTGGTTCACCTGACTGACTGTTCCAGGCTGTTTTGAGTTTAACTGCATCATTCACATGATTGGATTGGAAATCACAGAAATTAAAACATTTGTACATGTTTTGAAAACCAATTCATGTGTGTGACATTAGTACTATAACAGCTGAATGAATTTGTAGCACTTCTGTGCTACTTTATGGACTTCTTTAGTAAAGGTAGATTCAGTCCCTCCTCCAAACGAAAGTCGAAATATTGCTTATTAGCATGCATCAGCTGCAAGAAATACTGTTATTGAGTCTTACTAAAAAAGCACTATATAGAGATGCTTACACTAGTAACTGTATTTGTATGACATTGGCAGTAGTATTAAAAATTCTTTGCAACATCCACACTATACAATGTCTAACACCATCTAACATTTTACAAAATTTCTCTGCAGGGTATTGTATCTCTAAAAACTTGCAGTTTTATTTGAATCCCAAAAAATACATCAGATGCAAGGTCTTTCCAGTGTTAAAACTACAAAGAACAAAAATTTACGTTAAACCATCATGCCAAGAGTTGCTCCAAACAGCATAGACTAGCATTTTCTAGAGTAATTTAGAACTAAATTTGTCACCAGCAGAGGTGTGTTGCTCATACACCCCTGATCCAGAAGATGCTAGACCAGGTCCATTTGATCTTGTCTCCTGAGCTGGAAAGAAGCTGCCTCCTCTTGGTCTTCCACCAATAAATCCAGAGATACAACTAAATTTATCATACTCTAGCATAAGTGTTCTGAGATTAACCCAGTTACAGGGTTTGTATACCCTGGAAATACATGAAAACTAGTAATGAAAAATGTTTCAAGGGCCCTGGAAATTTCTTTGAATTTACTTAGGACTCCTGAAAAGCTTAAACAACTCCTAAATATTTTTATTTATGTTCTGATTTATAACTAAAAAATAATTTCTTATTTAAATTTCTAAATTTAAAAAACACAAATTTACAGAAAAGACTAATTCAAAATCTGTATTTATTGACATTTTTTTAATCATAAAATATCAGTCTCAAATGAAACTTTTTGGAAGCTACTTCTACATCCTGCAAATATTGAAATATTATTTAACCCCTAAGTGATTCTCCGCTATATTTGCTTCAGTGTTTTCATCTCAGTAAATGTGGTTTTTAACAAAATTCAGATATTTTCTTGAAAAACATGGAACACTCCTGGAATTTCCTTTTCCAAAAAGTGCATGAACTTGACACTGACTCGTTTTTAGCAACATTGATTAAAATAGATATAATCGCCATATTATGCAATTGCTTTGCCAACAAATTGTAAACAGTACATTTTGCATGTATTAATGGTGTATCGAATGTTAATTATGACCTCTAAAAGGAACCCATATACTTCCTTAATTAACATCAACGAATTTGCAATCAGCTGTTTTTAAAATTTATTTGGTATCCCAAATTAAAATAATTTTTTTTATTATATTTTATTGATTTACTCAACATTTGTACACAGCATATAGGTTTTATGGAAACTAGAAGCTATATTCAATTCACTGCACCACCAATTCTGATTGATGACACAGGGCAAGATGGTTTGACTGCAGATGAGGAAGAGTGGTTAGAAAGTGCTGCATTTTTAGAAGAAGATTTGCATTGGATACTTAGACTACCTCACCATAGGTCAGTATCATAATTAACCAACCATTAATGATTGTAGTTGTCAATAATATGTCTGCAAGGTTCAAAAATCCCTATTTACCCTCAGAGAGCCATACACATTTCATTATGTAACCTGCAGTTATCTCTATCTGGTTTCTAACCAGTTTTAGCCTTCTTAACCAATCAAAAGTTTCTTATGATTATTTTAATGATAGATGTGGTCCATACCTGCCTTTTCCGGAAAAGCACTTGGTTTTCCGATCTTCCGAGTAAAAAAAAATGTTTTCCAGGTTTTAATTTTGGAAGAAAATTTTCAAGTGATTCCAATTTCGAAGTTTTGGCAACCATAAAAGAAAAACATCAGAATCAGTGATTGCCAGTTTTTGTAAAAACCTTTGTCGCTAATTTTCAGGAAAAAATTGCAAATATACTTCTAAAACACTCAAGATAAGGTTTACTTCTGCTTATATTTGGTGCAATTTTGTCCAATATATCACCAAATCAGTTTCGTTGATTTTTAACTGCAGCCAATCACATTACAGCACTAGTAGTGAGCATGGTTCATTTTTATGTTTTGACTTGCTTTCATGAAGCCCCAATATGGCACAATAGCTGCTAATTTTGCACTTTTGATTGTTTTTAATTAAAGAAATTTTTTAGGCATTTTTCATTGTTGACAGTTGCATGTTGGTTTTTGTCATCAAAATCTGTTCGCTTTTCCTGCAGAGGTGGGCAAGTATGATGTGGTCATTTTGTTACTAAATGTGTTTAGGGTTCAAGTAATAGTACTCTGATGGTTAACTTTAGGAGGCCCAAACATAAGGGTACATTAAGTCCTTTATTTTCATTTTCATGCAAGGTCTTCAAAATGAAAATGATAAACACATTCAGACTACCCTGTTAAGCATTCTTGATTAAAATTTGTGTTTACAGATAAACACATTTATTTGACTTGTGATTTTTTGTTAACCAATGTTGGAGTGGCATGAACTTCGTATGCTTTTTCAGTAACAAAAACTGGGGTGAATGAGAGAAAACCAATGAAAATATTATCTGCCTTGATTAAGCAAATACTAAAACATTTTTAAGACATTATATTTTCATTAAGGACTAATGGAAGCCAATACATTGTGGTTAAGAAATAATTACCCCTTGTTGCCATCCCAGTCTCTCAACTTCAAATTTCTTGTCACCAGGGGTGCCCATCCCCCCAAGCCCAATGGCGCAAATCCCCCCACCCCCCCAAAATTTTTTTTTATTTACCGCCCCCTCAAATCCAGTTAACCATATAACCCTTACTGAAATCTCAAATTTCCAACTGAATCCACACAAAGCTCTACGTTTTGTAAATCAATTAGAGATAAATAAAATTAAGAGATAAATTTGGATGAGATAAATAAAACCAGAACAGCTAGGAAAATGATCAGTTTATAATATAACAGCAATTTCATGTATAAAAAATGATATTACTTACACTGCAAATGAAAATAACTATAATATAGTAAAAACAGTTGTTTTGAAAGATTATGAATGTTATATGAATAAAACAAGTATTTTACTTTGACCTTTTGGGTATAAGAATAATTTTTATCTCTAAAATTGAGTGAATGGAAGAATAGAATATAAAAAAATTTAACACATCAATGAAGATCAATAATTTGATAATCAGATATTGAAAAAACGTACTAAATGTGTAAAAACTAATGATACGAGTATTATCGTAATGTTTACATGAGTTGCGTAAGTATTCATAAAACCTTAAAAACTAAATTGTTTTAGAGTAGTGACAAAACAGCTATCTTATGCGGAGGGAAGAGAAAACATTCGAACACTCTAGGTTGACAAAAATTTATAGTAAGACCAGAAAATAAATTCTTTAAGCACAGGGATTTATGTACTATTTATAAGATTTTAACAGAAGCTTTTTCTCTGCACTTGATATGGTAAACTTTTCGATAATTTCTTCATTTGTGATGTTCTTGATAATGTCATTCTCAGATGAAAGTATCAATAAGCTTGACAACCAATCATCCCCTAAGCTGCTTCTTAACCTGTTTACAATCTTTAAATGGCTCATCGTCCTTTCCGCTGAGCAACTTGTGACAGGTAACGATAAAAGGATACGATACAGCATGGTGAGTTGAGGAAATGCTGACATATACTTCAGGCATCTGTAAGGCCTGATAAAGCCTCTTTTTACCCACTGATCAACTTACAAAAGCAACTCATCATGGTCTGAATCTTCCTCCTCATCTCCATTCTTTACAGACTTCAACTTCATTTCCACCTTCACCTCCTGATCAGATTCCCTGTCTGGTGTCCTATTTTTACACTTTTCTTTCTCTAAAAGCAGGTCGGAAATGTCAATTTCTGAGTGAGTAATATTATACAAATTTGGAAAAGTTTCTAGTTCCTCTATTATTTGGTCACTTTCAAGATCGTAAAACCCACACAAGTATTTCACTGAAGAATCTGGCAAGAATTTATATCCCTGCTTTTCTTTTTCTCTTTCAATATTCAAAATTTCTTCATGTGAAAGCACTGCCATTTGTGAGATTGTAGAAAGAGAACTGTCAGAATCTGTCATTGGTGTAGTACTTGAGTATCTAGTACTTGAAAATAAACTTCCACTTTGATCCTTTTAAGAGGATCATCTATTCTTTCATCGATAACCATTTCATCCATAAACCCCTTACATTTTCTGCTTCTACAGTGGGGTTGTGAAATATTATTCACATCAGCAAAGGCAATAATTGAATCATTCACTTTATTCCACTCCGACTCACTTCGCATTTTTACAAGTTTAGCTTTGGTTTTATCAACAATTTTTGACACACTGCTATAATTAATTATTTTTGGTTGTAGAACAATTGTGATTGGTGACACTTTGAAAATAGCCGAGGCAACATGTATTGAGCAAATGTTTTCAAAATCGGTCATTTGTTTCCACAGGCCAGTGCCTTTGATTCATTAGCAGCTTTTTTGTCAATGAACAAACTATGCAACGTCTCTTTTATTGTGTCAGCAGCAGGTGATAACTGTTTGCAGTGCATCATTTCTGCTTGAACATCTTGTAGTTTGCACTCTTTTCAGTCTTCTTATTTTGGTTGGACCCTTGTAGTTTGTAGTAAAAAGATCATGCCTTGTATGACCTGACATGAAGACATAATTCCTCTAAAAGAGAAAATAGATTTTTCATTTGGGGCATATGTCCATAGATTTTTCCGCAATTAACGCAAATCTGTGCAAAGAACATACACTGCTGGCCACCCAAATTGCAACACCAAGAAAGACGAGATATCACAACAAAATTTATTTTGTAGATAACGTGTTGACCAAGTATCAAATGATTAAATTTGTAGACTTCTGTGAAGTGTGGTTCCTGCCAAAATCAGTAGCCAGAGTAGCCGCCATTGTTGGAGATCACCGCTGCCACACGCCTCGGCATTGATTCAAAGAGACTTTGGATGTGTTCTTGGGGTACAGCAGACCAAGCAGCTTCCACACGTTGCCAAAGTTGATCTGGTGTGGCAGCTAGGGATGTATTCTGGGTCAATCGTTGAGCAACCATGGACCACATGTTTTCTATCGGCGAAAGATCCGGAGAGCGAGCTGGCCAGGGAAGCAATTCAATCTGGCGATTGACGAAGAACCCTTGGACAATGCGTGCCACGTGTGGTCACGCATTATCCTGTTGAAATATGGCTGTGGGCAAGCCCTGAAGGTAAGGAAGGACAACTGGCTCCAACACCTCGGAGATGTAGCGCTGGCTGTTTAAAGTACCGGCAATGCGTACTAGAGGAGTGCGAGAGTGATATCCAATACTGCCACATACCATAATACCCGGTGCAGGACCAGTGTGGCGGTGCATAACGCAGCTGTTCAGCATCCTCTCTCCACGGTGTCTCCAGACTCGAATCCGACCATCGTGGTGTTGCAGACAGAAGCGTGACTCGTCAGTAAAGACAATTTCATTCCATTCTGCCGTCCACATCCTTCTTTCATCGCACCATTGGCGGCGGAAACGTCTGTGGTTCTGCGTCAAGGGTAGACGAAGCAATGGACGTCTTGCGGACAGACCACTCTGCTGTAAACGGCGTCGAATGGTACGCGCAGACACTGGATGATGCGGTACAGACTGAATGTGCTGTGCTATGGTTCGTGATGTGGCTGAGCGATCCGTCACTGCCATACGCACAATATGCTTGTCATCACGTGAAGTGGTGCACTGAGGTGGATGCGATCGAACACGTCGGTCCGTCGTACCCTCCTGCATCCAACGATCACATATCCGCATTACAGTTGTTTGGTTTCGTCCAACACGACTACCGATTTCCCTGAAAGATAATCCACAATCTCGGTAGGCCACTATCCTTCCTCTGTCGAACTCGGATACTTGATCAAAAGATGATCGCTGTTTTCTACGAGGCATAATTGATCGTTTTTATTTAAAAAACCACAAGAAAAACACAATTGCCGTACTTGAAATCGTCGAAATCTCCAAGCCTTAAATAGCGCTTTGAAGTGGCGCCACAGGTGCGCGTGATGTGCGTCTGCGCTGAAATTCTAATCATTTGCATATCTCACCTCTGCTATTGCATGTTGTAAATTTCATATTATTTGCATGCTTCCTTCAGGGTGTTGCATTTACGGTGGCCAGCAGTGTATATAGAGCGCTTTGGGACATTCTCTCTGGATTAGCGCTTTTACACCATTGAATTTTCCTCTCATATTACCAGCCCCATCCATACTTTGACCAACAATTCCACTTGGGTCAAGATCAAGTAAATTCAGGCATTTCATTATTTCGTTAAAAAGATTTTGGTCTGGTATCTCCACTATTGAAAACCTTAATGAACCGCTCTTCGGGTTTGACATTTTCCTTTGGGGCACCATGCGGGTCAGTATGTTCAATATAACTAACCACTAATGTTGAACATTCCTTTTTACTAATGTCTTGAGTTGAGTCTAGAATAAATGTTAGTTGTTTTTATCCTATCTATGATTTTTGAAGCAGCGATGTCACTCATTATGTTGATTACATCGTAAATGTTTCGATAACTCAAGAAATTAGACCCCAGCTTTACTTTTTCAGTTCTAGCTTTATCAATTTTTTCAAGGTATACCCTAGCATAAGGACTATATTTACTCAATAGCCTGGAAAGACCTATGAATTTTTCTTGTGCTACATCCTTTTAACGAAATCAAAGCATTTCTTCACTTAAATATCGACAACAATCGATGACAACAGACAGCACCTCTCAATTGTGATGGACTAACTGATCCGATTGTTCAGCTAAATGTGAATCAATCCTCTTTTGAGAGATCCATTGGATCCTCGCAATTTGTGCTAAGTGGGTTTTAGATTTTTCATGGAGCACAATATTCAGGTCCCCTTATGCTCTGTCCATCCTCTATAGCCAGTTGTTCCCCATATTGACTGTTCGTGTGGGAGGGAAAACAGAACATGACAAGCAAAATACGGCATCTTTTTCTTGGCTATATACCAGCCATTTTCTAACTTTTACACTTTTATTTGGTAAAACTTCATTCTTCCATGATGGGTTGAATTTTCTTCCACCTGTTGAAGGAAAAGTGACAAGACAAATCTTGATTTTCCAAATATAGTGCTTTATTTATTTCCTCAGCTGACAGTTTGATGTTGGCATATGATGCTGGATCTCTTGGGATTTTCAATCTATCTTCAGGGGAATCTTCAGTTGTTAGAGTTTCCTCTTGTGTTGAATGGAAACTGAAGGTCTTTCAGCAGATGGATTGCTACATGATTCTACTTCTTCGTGTCCTAATTCAGTTTCATCATCAACTTCTTCCTGACTTTCATTTTCATCAAGGTTTTCAAAATCTATGCCTTGGGTCATACTTGATGAAGAGGGTTGTATTTCTAAATCTTCAATGACGTTTTCAGGAATCGAATAGCACTGAACTAAAATTCCTTTCCTTCTAAACAAAATGTACACGGCTACCTGCTTTCAACTGGTGACTTAACTTGATCTTGTCTATGGGACTACTAGCGATCCACATGACGGAATGGTGACGGACGGAAAACCTCAAGGTGTGAGATGATTATAAATGGGCAGAGTATCAGCACTGCCAACTAAGCGTTGCTCAATAAAAAATTATGGAATAACTTCCTATAGTGAAATTGTTGTCATAGTAGGAAACAGAAGTCTTTTAAACAAATTCAGAGATAGTCTAATTACTTATGAAAATATGTATATATATAACAATAAAAAGGTTTCTTATTAAATAATTTGTGCCCGAAAAATTTCCACCCTGAAAATTCCCAAAAAAAAGCCCTGAAAAAATCCCCCCCCCCAAAAAAAAAAAAAATATTCTGATGGCGCAACTTGCACCATGATCCCCCCTGTGGGCACCCCTGCTTGTCACTGTCCTATTCTTGAAGGAGAACATCTGGAAAACCAGAATGGTGTTTTAGGTGGAGTTTGATTGAATGTCAAATATTTCTTCAACTAATTTGCTAATTTTACTCGTGATTCTAAACAAATCCTTTCAAATCATCACCTTCAGGGGTTTACTTTCTTGAAATAGACACAGGTATCACAATCTCGAGATACCCCCTAGTGATCTGTCCTCCTGTCTACTGTTTACTTTCTTTTCTTTCCTGTTGTAATTTTAAACTTTTAACATGGTTTCTTTTTCATGCGTTTAGCTCAGTTTGACAACCATAATTGCCTAAATATCTTTATTTTCTTACTATAAATGCTATTTTATTGGTAATGAGACAGAATTACTATCAAGAATAGTTACGTGATCAAGTTATTGAAATACTAAATTGTTTCTATGTTTATTAGATTTATTGTATAAATTGTTTCTCATGATGTTTTGTATTGTTTGATTTCTTGAAACAAAATATGTAATTTCTGTTCAGATTCTGGTCTCAAGTTGTTTATGATGAAAATTTACACCAGTGCTTAGAGTCTTATCTCTCACAGGCTCCTAGGTAAGTTGTCTTTTATTGCAATTTAGACTCAGAGATGCAATGGTTAATTTTTTCTTAGCATGTTTTTTATTTGCCTTAGTTAACGGTTCTTACCCTAGCTTTTTTAGTATCAAACCTAAAACCTGCTATTAACCAAACAATAAAAACCAGCTCTAATGGTTTAAAGGAGTCTTAGCTGGCCCTTTTCTTTGTTCTAATGCTAAAATTTTCTTTTAGAGACTACGATCTTGTTCATTTGCGAATGAAAGATGAAGTGTATTGTTTGCTCAAGCAAATCCACAAATTAGTTTTTCTTGTGTATTTGCGCATGTCTACTTACAAAGAATCTAAGGTAAATTTTCAGTCCTAAAAAATATTTTGTTTAATTGATTTATTTTGTATTGAAAGCCTTTGCCTATTCAAAGGAGATTCAAACGACTGCATTTATAAGGATTTGTTACCCTTTAGTAATCCCCAGTAAATATGATAGTTACCATTTTAAAAACATGAATATGTGTTTGGAGAAAAATAATGAAAGTTAATGTGCAATTAATTAGAAGCAATTGCATACATATTGTACATTTTCTGTAATTTTATTCTACACAAATAATTATTTGCAAACAAGATTCCTAGTGATCTATTTTTCCCATGGTTTTTTTTTGTAAACATAGGGGTCACAACCACAAGATGCCCAAGCTATCTTTCTCCTCTCCATCCCTTTTCCTTTCTTTTTCACAATTACTTGACATTATCTTGTGATTGGCGCAGCTTGACCAAATATGGCCCTAGAGCCATAAAATCCCAAATCCAACAAGATAATTCTATTTGAGGTTAAAGCCCTTACTTGCCAAGGAAAACTTACACGAGATTCGCTTCCCAGTGACACCGTTTTTTACACAGGCGCGCGTAGTTATGCGGTGTAGCAATTACACATCTTGTCAGCAATTACACACTTTGCAATCTAAAAACTGTTTACTTTCACAAAAAAAATACAAAATTTAAAGTATAGAGTAACAGTATAATAAAAAAGATGTTAGAAAGCTGTCGTGTGATATATCCTGAAACATGGTTGGGCACATAAACCAACATCACATTCAGCGCATTGATAGCGGGATTCACCTCGAATTTTTTTCCTTGAACAAACAACACATTTTCTCGATGCATTTTTCTTTGAAGACGTTGATTGTACTAAGTGTTCGGAAAGTGTCTAGCAGTAAGTCGTGAAGGACTGTCACTTTGTAACTTCTGTCATTTGGCGGGTCGTGGTGCAGTAATATGGAATTTCTCAATTATACGTTCCACCAAATTCATGCAGAAGTCGTAATTATCAATGTTTGGGAGTTGTTTCTTCTGCAAGATGAAGGCATTCCAAATAGCCATATCTAACAGATGGCGAAATATTGTTACATAATACCTCTTCTGTCTTTTTCGAGTTGTTGGATAACAAACAAGTGCCTGATCCGCTCTATCTACCCCACCCATCGTCAAGTTATAATCTATAACAACACCTGGCTTTATAACTTTTTTATCAGTTTCAGAGCAGTTTGCTGTATGGATAGAGCTAAGAAGCGACACATTTTTTGTCACTCCATCTCAATACGGTAATTTTGCTCTTTGGAAAGTGGCAATTTCACCTTTCTTCAAAGTAAGTTTGTTGAAATTTTCCGTCAAATCACGTCGATTAGGACGAAGAGTTCCATATACGTCAGTGATATTTTGGATAAGAAGGTCTGCTAATTCTGGTGAGAGATAGAAATTGTCAGCAATTTTACAATAACCTTTTCCCAAAAAAGGTTCAATAAGCGTCATCACTGATTTTGTAGTGACTCCATAGTTCTCATACTTTTTATCAAAGAGTGTACTCTTCCCTGTGTACACGATTGTATTGTGAATATATCCTGACTGCTTCAGCAAGTACAAACAGTTTTACTCCAAAGCGAGCTCTTTTCAATGGTATGTATTGTACCCATGATAGCCTGCCTTTGAAAAGCATCAATGCTCAGATCCCTTTCGGGTGTATAAACACTTGAAAATTTCTTCATCAAGTCAGAAAAAACCGGCCTTATTTTTCTGAGTTTTGGGTTTGGATGTGAATTTTCATCAAAAGTACTATTATCAGAAAAGTGCAGAAACTTCATGATAAGCTGGAAACGATTTCTACTCAAATTTCCCGAAAATTGGAGTTTCGATCAATTTATTTTTAGACCAGTAAAGCGTAATGTCAGGTTTTACTGTTATTCCTTGTAAAGTCAGTATACATAAAAAACATATATTTCTTCTGAATTGGTTGGATGCCAAAACTTCGTTCTTGATTTCTCTTTTCCAGGATGTTGGTTGATATACTGGTCTGCAAAACGGTTAGTTTCAGTAACAATATAAAACACCAGCTGCTCATCAAAAAATAATTCAAAAAAGAGAAGTGGGTTCGAAACATCCGTTATATTTTTCTTTACTCTTGGCTGTCCCAAAAATGGAAAGCGTGGAGGCGGCATAGGTAAATTTTTTATATCCAGTCGTGTCCAACGTCGGGCATCTTTCAAAGAATAATCGCAATAAGAATCTCTTCATCTGACGTTATATCATATTCCGACGTTTCTGATCCTGAAGATGACGGAAAGTAGTCATCTAACTCACTGTCAGACATATTCGTACAAAAAATAAAAAGCTTTTATTACACATGGTAAACGAAAACGGAAGAATAAAAAAAAGCACGACCTACTCAAACAAAAACACAAGCAATAACTAAACAGCTATGACTTTCACCGTTCCAGAAACATCCCCCTTTCCAATTCCTCCCCCCTCCTCTTCTCTGAAATAAGTAAATCCAAACACTGTCAAGGTCATTTTATTGCATTCGAAAGCCGTGGGAGTGGTTTTACTGGTAGCAGCACAATGCAAAGGATCGTACTTCGGAAAGGCGTATATATACGCCCAGGGTAGTTAACGCATTGGCTTAGCGAGGCGTATATATACGCCCGCGGCAGTTAAGGGGTTAATCCATTAATAGATATATAAATGTTTACATGGGAAAACTGAGCATTTTCAATATGAATTTAACTGTCATGACAGATAATTGTTAAAAAGTTTTGAGAAAAGGAAAAACAGCTTGCCATCCTGATTACATGTTTTTTAATGTAATAAAAGTTAGAAGCTGCTGTGGGACAGGGCTGTCACATATGACTAAAGGGGGACTTTTTTGCTGCTATTTTTCAACCTTGACTAGGGGTATCATTTTAAGCAAAATTGTCTCAAAAGCTACTTTCAAAGTTTTGATTTTTTTTCTGAAATTCACCATAGGTCAACAAAAATTAAGTCCCCATGTTTTTAACCAGTAGCATGAATTCTTGTTTCAGTCACAAATTCATGCCTTCTGCTTCATCATTGGGGGAAATAATTGTATGACTTAGGCTTACTGTGCTCCAATGGTATTAATAACATTTGGTAAATATAGGCATTCTGATCTCTTCAAGGAGGTATTTTTTTGTTAAAAGTGGGAACTGTTTATCAAACGGCAAGCTACGCCAAACACACTTCTTCCTAATTCCACTCTATACAGCATTTTTTAAAACCTTGCACCAGGGATATAGCTGCTGGGGGCATCTAAAGCTGCTACTAAAATAAACATCAGAAGACTAATTTTGCTATAATTTTTAAGAATTTATAGTACTAAATCTACTATTTCACAACTTCTACTACAATCTACTTTTACTTTGACTGTGGCAGTCCTGGTATAAGTAATTAACAGAACATGGTCACTTCAGTGGACTGGAGTGTCAGGGAATGCACAAAATAAACTCTGGAATAGTGTTTCTTGCACGTTTCAAGCCTGAAGTTTTAAAAGCTGCATTTTTAATTGATCATTATCTGGGAAAAAGACAGGTACAGAAAAACAGGCATGTAGTATTGTAAAACTAAACTAAAGAACTAAAAGACCAAGTAAACTAAAAATATTTTTAAGGATTATCTTAAGAATTCCTTATATGTATTAGGTGTACCGGAAAGTTCTGTCCATTCTTTTTACAACAAATTTCAACAAGTATGCGCATATTCATTTGATGCAGATTTGGCTCTATCTTTTTATCACTGAATGTATACATACTAACCTAGTCATTTGATGCATATTTGGCTCTCTTTTTATCACTGAATGTATATATACTAACCTAGCAAATGAACTAAAACGAAGATGATTCATGTTAGTATTAAGTGAGACGTGATCGTGTACCCATGGCTACTGATAAAGTTCATTTACTCCACTGTATTTTGTACGAATTCCAACAAGGAAGAAATGCTACAGAAGCGTGTAGAAATTTATTATAGGTGTTTGGTGAAGGTACAGTTTCTGATAGAACATGCAGAAGATGGTTCGAAAAATTTCAAATAGGTGATTTCAACCTTTCTGATAAGCCACGTTCTGGGCGACTATCTTTGATCAACGACGATACTGTCAAGATCATGTTAGAGCAAAATCCTTTTTTGACAACATCGGAGATTGCGGAAAGGCTTGATTCAGCTCAACAAACCATTTCGGACCATATTCGGAAACTAGGATTGGTGTGGAAATATTCGAGATGGATGCCAGATGAGTTGAGAGAAGAATTTGAATGATCGAGTCATCATTTGCACATCTCTGCTTGCACTGCTTGCACGGAACAAAATCGAACCTTTATTGGACCGGATGAAAAGTGGATTACCAATGAAAACATCGTAAGGAAAAGGGCATATTGTGAATCCGGAAAACCTGCCCCTCCACCTCTAAACCGAAGTTGAGCCTGAGTAAGAGAATGTTGTGTATATGGTGGGACAGTCGAGGACCAATACATTTTGAGCTGTTGAAACCGAACAAAAAGCTAAATTCGGAGAGGTATTGTCAGCAATTGGATAATTTAAAAACAGCTCTCCAAGAAAGGAGGCCGGCGATGTTCAATAGGAAGGACATCATACTGCTTCATGATAATGCCAGGCCACATACTGCTTTGGGGACTCGTCAGAAACTTGCAGAGCTAGGCTGGGAAATTCTGTCGCATCCACCATACTCCCCGGACCTAGCACCCTCCGATTATCACTTGTTTCTGTCCTTACAAAAATTTTTGCAGTGCAAAAAATTCAAAAACGAAGATATCAGACAAGCACTGGTTCAATTTTTCGCCTCTAGGGATAAGGCATTTTTTAAAAATGGGATATACAAATTGCCATCACGCTGGCAAGAAGTCATAAATAATGATGGAAACTATATTATTCAATAAAGTTTATTCAAGGTATGAAAAATTTATTATTTTGTTTTATTATAAAAACGGACAGAACTTTCAGGTAGACCTAATACTATTTTAACATCCCTTATGTGTCACATTTTAACATTCATTTAGGTTTTGTTGATAATGTATATTGAATGCTATTTTTATTAGAGTTGAATGTGATGAATTTTTAGAAAATTTTTTTGTTTAAAATACTATCGAATTTTTGGGTATGGACATGGATGTTCTTAGTTGTACACAATTCATTTTAAGCCACTGGCTCAAGTCTAAAAATGAAAAATCAAATATAGAATTTATATTATACATTGAAATTTGGAAATGTGCATGTTTCTGGTTTGTGTACATAAATTCTGTGTATTTATTTTATATAATATTATGCTGTTAGGAATATATTATATTCTGTATGCTATTTGTATTCTTTTAAGTTAATTTTTAAATCTTTTTAGAAACATCATATAAGACCAGAAGCTTTTGGGTCATACATATATGACAACTTTCTGTTTGATGTACCAAAGTTAATGGATATATGTGCATTGTATGGTTATCAAAATCAACAAATCATTCAAAAGATGATCCTAAACATATTTTCAACTCAGCCAAAGTATACTGAAGACTTAAATCAAACTTCTGTTGTAATTCTTGAGGTATGTTCAGTTTCATTGGTTTTAGATGAAAGCATGTTAAAATTTAAAGCATACCAAAAAAATTACATTAAAGAAATCAAATTAAAAATGTCCACATATATTAAATTGCATGTTTATGCTTTTTAAAGATAATGGTTTACATTAAGAATGAGGTTTTTTTAAATTCTACACTATTGAGGAATGTGATAGGAAAACATTTTTCAACTAATTTAAATCTGACAACAGACATTGAAACTATCCAAAACAAAAATTATGCATTTTAGTAATTCCTTCCTTAATTGTTTTCTCACATTGAAAACTTTTAAAGATATATAGAGCAAATATATCATAATAGATAGATTTCTAATGCTGAATAATCAAAATTGGACAACAAATTCTAAAAATTGGTTCTAAATTTGTTTTTCTTTTAATTGTAGGTATTCAATACTATTGAAGAAAAACTGTCTACACATTCACATGAAAGACAAGGTAGTTCTGATAAGGAGGCTGTAAATCGCCTTTCTGTAAAGAAAGAAATTTCTGTACTACCATTTCATGATGTAGTAAGTTACATTACAGATGTAAGTGCTACTCTTCATGCGTTCCTAGAAATATACCCTCCAGCGTGCCAAGCTTTTTATCAAAATGATGGTGCTATAAGGTACAAGTATTTTTGGGATTATTTTTTTTATCCTGAATTTGCCACAAAAGTTTGATTTGCAGAGCATAATGTTTACATGCATAAGACTTAAAGTATTGTGCACCAGTCAATAGGTGTGCTGTAACTTAGTGTGTACTCTTTTCTGTGACTTTAAATATCACAGAAAAAAATCACCTTTTGAAATGTTAATCTGTAACAAAAGCTGCAGAAGCATACTATAAGGTATGTGTGTTATTTTGGATGCAGTAAATATATGCAGTAACAGAATATACTGTACAGAAGGTTAAAAAATTGCTTCTAATAATGCACCACATTCAGGAAAATCCTATCATATTGATGCTATAGAATTATTTGTTGCTGCAGAAAATAATTTGAGATTAATGTGTTGATGAGCTTTTAGATATGTTCTGCTTCCCCATCGAACTTTCTTAGATATGAATACCATTTGAAAATGAATGTAATTGTCATTCTAAAACATACATGCTTTGTTTGAAATAAATGTTTTGGATTTGTGTGCTTTAACAGTCATTAGAAAATATTCAGTTATGTATAGTTTACTTATTAGTGTTTACTTTCAGAATAGCTACATTTTATGAGCAAGCTTTCTCTATGATTGAAAAGGAAATTTCTCTACGAAAGAAACAAAGTGGATTTGAAAGGTACTTTCAAATATATTCTAATACAAGCATTGCATTTTGAAAATTCTTAAATCATAAGTAAAATGTTATTTAAGATCTCGTATTATATGTTTAAAGTTGTTTTATGCAAATTTTATAGTACATACAAAGTTTTTGATATTAGAAAAGATTTAGAGCTCCCAATTTGTTCAACCTCTTCTAAAACCTAGAAATCCTTTGACATATTGAAGTGAATCCTGAATCTTTGTGAAACTTATGAAAAAGTCAGTGCACAGGAAGTTCTGAGATGCTTAGCACTTGAGACAATTGAAACGAAATACACAAAGGAAGATTGAATATACATTTATACCAATTTGATGACCATTCATATGCAAGCACAGGGATCATCTCAATTCTTCTCCATTTATGCTTCTGGAAAATCAAGAAGTATCTGCATTGTTTTCCAGCAATTATTATTTCTATACTCTAAATTTTAAAATGCAGTGCTACTGTCTGACTCACATGCAACTCTCCAGTCCATTAACTCTACAGGAATCCCAATTTCAATGAAACTTATCATTGTCAGCAGGCTCCTGTTACTTTTAAAGTCTATAAATAAAAACATTATCTTCAAGTGTATATCTGAACATTGCAATATTTTTGGTAATGAACAGGCAGATCTTGCCAAAAAAGGAACCTTACTACAACACTCAAGTTCTAAGACTTCCTTCCACTCTGCAAAACTGTCCTTGAGACCTTAGTAATTTCTACCTACCAATGCGGTAGTCCGGTGGAGGAGTAGCAGATTAGCAACCTGAGGGTTGTGAGTTTGAATCCAACCAAAGACCGTCGTGTACAAAGGGGGCTGGTGCACATTAAATCTGTTGTGGCCTCAAATGTCCTCACGTTATCTTGGTGTGGAAGTTTGGAGAGTGGGGTGCCTGCTGAGGTGGGACACCTCGTCATCTGACCATGGTTCAAAATTATGTAGATCTTTTCCTTTGGGTTCGATCCTGGACCGTCACCAATAGCCCATTGTGTTGCTCCAGTGTGACGTTAATTAAAATGCCTATCTACCAACAAGAACAGCAAGGTAGAATATCTACAAAGCAATGGACTAGTGGTTATCTTAGAGAGGTGCTTCACAAACCACAATATGATGCGGTGACAACATTTTCCCGCCTTTTTTCACCGTCTTTAAAATCGGGCTGACCCCATGGACAGATCTCACCAGTTTTGCTGCAAACAATTCATATGGACTGAGATTTCCCAATATTGAAGAGAGAACTTTTAGGGTATTAACTGGTTATATTTCTTTTTTCTGCATTTTCTATTATATTTGGGGCAGAACTCGTTTGTTATATTACAATGCATGTGTTGATGTTGTATTTCTTCTGTTTGCATCTTTCCCTGACCATTGGAAGTAATAATAAAAATATTATATGTAAAATACTTGGTTGATTGTCAAAATATATATGTATTGGGTCATCTGGAAAGTTCTGTGGTTTTTCAAATCGAAGCCCGCTTTCTTATTACTATTTTGCTACCGCTGATAAGGAGTGACCTTGATTGAAGCAGATGTGCAAATTCGGTCTGTTCTGCTTTCACTGCATAATTCTAGCTTGTGTTGTGGCACAATTTTTGCTTCACTGCAGTGCTAAGAATGGAGAACCAAAAAGTTCATTTTAGTCATTATGCTCTTTTATTTTAAGAAAAAAATGCTAGTCAGACTGCTCGTAAAATTTGTGCTGTATATGGACAAAGTGCTGTTTCTAATGACACAGTTCGAAGGTGGTTTGATAAATTTAAGCGCTGAAATTTCAACCTCGAAGATGATGCCCACTCTGGACAACCATCTTCTAAACGAGGACCTATTAAAAAATACCATCGCTGAAAATCCACGTTACGCAGTTCAGGAACTATCACACAGACTAAATATTTCAAAAAGTACAGTTCATGATCATCTGATGTAGATTGGATATGTAAGCCGCTATGATGTATGGGTACCCCATACTTTAACACAACAGAATGTGCTTGCTCGAATTTCGGCATGTGATTCTTTGCTGAAACGAAATGAAGAAGCTCCTTTTTTAAAACGGCTCATTACTGGAGATGAGAAGTGGATACTATGCAATAATGTTACAAGAAAAAGATCATGGGGTAAGCCAAATGAACCTCCCTAACTAACGTCGAGAGGGGGCTGCATCCCAAAAAAGTAATGCTTTGTGAATGGTGGGACTACAAAGGAATTGTTCATTATGAATTGTTGCCACAAAATCAGACAATAAATTCGGAAAAATACTGTTCTTAAATGGCAGTATTAAAAGCAGAAATCGAAGCAAAGCGGCCAGAACTAACCAATCATCGAGGTGTCGTCTTCCAGCATGACAATGAATGTCAGACAAAGACTTATTGAGTATGGCTGAGATGTTTTGTGTCACTCCCACATTCACCAGACCTTGCCCCCTCAGATTTTCACATCTTCAGGTCACTTCAAAATTCTCTGAATGGCCTGGGGTTAAATTCTTTGGAGACTGTCAAACAGCGCCTCGATAACTTCTTTACAAATAAGCCTAATGACTTTTTTAAAAAAGGAATTATCCAGCTGCTGGAAAGATGGCAAAAAGTCATAGAACAAAATGGTCCTTATGTGATTCAATAACATTTTCTTAAGTTTTTGTGCTGCTTCGTTAGTATTTATCATAAAAAAAACGCATAACTTTCCGGATTACCCAATAAATATGTGTTTTTCTTTATTGAATTTAACCATTTGCACTATTCTGTTTTTAGTATTCTGGAGGACATAAAACGCAAAATGACTTTATCTAAGACATTATTACTGAAAATATTTAGAAACATTCTGAGTTATTGCTGTATACAACATGTTCTTAATTCGAGGTAAGTAAAAACTTGTATTTATTTGTGTTTAAAAATTGGAACTAGAACTTGGCATTACTTGTTAAATACTTCATTTACTTACACAGTAACTTGAAATTTTTAAAATTTTGATTCTGAATGTAGCACTAGGCAAACAGAAATGAAGCAATTAAATTAAATTTCATCCTTGAATTGCTTTTCAATATTTAACCTATTTCATATGTGAAATATAAGGTATTATATAGGCTGTGCATTAAGCTTGTCTTAATTCTGATTTCAGCATTCTGTAGATTCTTGAAAGTATTTAGAAAATGTTTTAAGACAATTTAATTTTCTCATTGAAAAACTTCATCAGTTTTCTTGTTAATTTAGCTCAGATATTAAACTCAATTTAATAAAAATTGATGGAGGAAATATGATTTGTTTTAAGCAGATCAATAAAAATCAAAATTAACCGTTTAGTTAATCCAGAAAGAAAATATAGCTAAGGTATTGGGGCATTCAAATCATGAAACAAAAATTAACTGTTAAAAAATAAATTCATGGACCTATATTGAAAAAAAAACAAGCAAATTAATGTAGTTCTCATCTTTGATTCTCAAGGTTGATGTTTTATCTTTACCTTTCTTTTAGCTAACTAAGAATCTCATCCGGCAATCAACATTTCTTACCAATTGAAAGTTTATGGAATAATGGACATTGCATTCACATAATTTTGCCCCTTAGTTTGTATAAAGCACCTAACATTTCATAAAACTTGTATGGTGTACAACAGTGAGAAAAATTGAATTTTAGCATAACTGTATTTTTCCTTACTATACTGACTGAATATAATAATGACAGTTAATCATTAAAGAAACATCAAAGTGGAGTCAAAGATGGCTATTTTGTTGTGTTGGTATGGTGACATCTTTACGTTTTTCACAGAAAATATAAACAATGAATAAATCACTCATTCTAAATATATATATACATTTTTATTTGCAGTTTCGTTAATTTCTCATGTATAATCCACAAAGAAATGCACAGGTCCTGGATTCAAATCCCTTTCTGAGTCTTGAATAGTAAGATATTTGGAATCTTTGAATCATAGGCCTCATTCGAATAAGCTGTCATATAGCAAAAAATTGTCCAAGTTACAAGCCAAATCAGATAAAAAAAATAATGAACAACTGTTTTTGTCATTTAATAAATTAAAAATTCTGTTTCAAAAATTCTTGAGTTTTGTTTTGAACATAGGTGTGTTTTTTTCAGTTCTTCCAACAATCCTAAAAAAGTATGTGAAAACCCACATGCTGAACATTTTTTAGAAATGTTTACAGTACTTGCATCAGAAAAAAAGTAAGCACTTTTTGAGTATCGTAATGTAATTCAGCACTTGTATTTCAATTGTTCTGTTTTAATTTCTAAGATTGAAAATAATTTTCTCCTTGCAGTTTCCTGCATGATTATAATCTTTTGTACCCCTTTGAATCAGATGTAGAACTTTTTTGTCAGTTGGGTTTGAAATTGTATCCTTTTGTATCTCATTTTTAATTGTAATAAGCACTAACATTCTTTTATTGATGCAATTTATAGTTTATTTTTTAAATGATTGCTTTTACAATATGATTAAGAATTAAATATAACTTTAGATTTGAATTATATTGTCCCAAAGTGGGCTTTAGTAGCCCCTGTGGGTGCTGATGGAATCTTGGGGGCATTGAGCAAGATTATGCTAAAAATATATCTCCTAAAAATGTTTTAAGCAAATACTTATCCACTTGACCACGCAGACTACTGTGATGCATTGTCATTGTGATGCATTGTCACTACTGTGATGCATTGTCATTGAATTTTTCAATTAAGAAGAGGAACTGACTGCAGGCAGTTCACTGGAGATTTAAGGATGCTGCTGATGTAGCCTCATATTGACAAATTTGTAGTACAAATCCAGGTTCATTCTTCTGGGTGATTATTTTTAATTTTACTAATAGATTTCATATTAATTACTATTAATAATGATCAAACAAGTGTCTGCAATTTATTTTTTATTCTAAGAAATAGCCTTTCAGTTCCAAGTTAAGCTGCAGAATATGCCAAACTAGCTTTTTAAAATTCTAAAATTACAAACAGCTGCATACATATTTCAGTGAAATTAAAAAATTGTAGGTAAAAAATTTATATATAAAATAATAAAAAATAGTCACAGCTACACTTTCAATTTTTTTATTGAGACTTTTCCAGAATGAGGTGCCAAACAAATCTTTGAAAAGGAGGTATTGAGCCAAAAAATTGTAGGGAACTATGACTTAAATTAATATACTCTGATCACCAGCCTGAGTATCCTTATCATTTATATTAAGCAACGATTACAATGAAATTTAACTTTTAACCTTCAAAACATCCTTAAATGGACAAAAATACAAATATTCAGATCAAGTATGTTTTTAGGTAATTTTGTACAGTAAAAATTCAGAATTCCAATCATCACGAAGTGTAAAAAGTCTGCTGCTCATAATTTGGGAATGGATGGGTGTAAAATTTAGTTCAAGGGGATAGACTTTGCCAATTGACACTCCCACATTTAGGATTCAGTAACACTCATGACTATTACTGTATTAGGCAAGTAGATAAGTTGAATGGTAGATTGAAAGCTGTATCCTTTGTGAGTTCGATCCTTGTAAATGTGCCAATGTGGACTGGGTACTCATAGCTTCTTCCAATAGTAATACCTGGAAAACATCTGGATCACTGTTTTGGTAACAATAAAGGTATTGAATAAACTTCTCTAAACCTAGCTATATGAACATTGATTGGATTCATTTAATGCCAAATTTTGGTACATTATCCTGGAGTAGATATTTGGGTTGAGTATGTTCTGACTGTCCAACCTAGAATTCCAATTGGTCTAAAGCTCACACAATGTACATCAAAACACATGCGCAAGGTTTGCTATAATTTTAATGATTTTGAGTTTACTATATTCAATTGCTTTCTTATTTTGATTCTAGATTGGTTTTGATTTTCTGCAACATTTAAAAAATTACTATTTTAGAATGCAATTTATGTTGTCATGAATTTTCATATTTTGTGTGATACTTCACTAGCCTGCATCTAATTCATGGTCTTTCTTCACTTGCAACCACTTGAGTGAGTCACCCATGCTGCATCTCTGCTCTTTGTATTAAGAATTTTAAATTTTTATTTATAAAGAGAATTTTATTGTCTTACAATTTCTTTAACATAGTATAGAGAACCTGAGAGGTTAAGCTACATTTTCTGTAGCATCCATGAAACAGGTGATGAGTTACCGGAGCAATTTATTTCCTCTGTTTCAAATGGTGCACGTCCTAAAACAAAAAAACAGACTGATGGTACTGTCCAATCATTACAAGTGGGTACAAATCTATATATATGCCATTTGCTATAAATAGGGAGATGATTTTAAAAGCTATGAATTCTTTTTCAGAGTGCAGCTGCTATACTAAAAGAAAACCCTTCACAAGAGAATGGTCAGAGCTTAAATTTTACAAATGATTCCTCTGGAGCTGTAGAAAATAATGGACTAAATGAATATGAAATAAGTTCCCTTATCCAATCTGTGCTGGATGTTCTTCCTGAGCTTGGGGATGGATTTATTGAGGTTTGTTTTTATATTTTTGAATATGATATGAGGGTTTCATAGTTATAATTTTCGTGCTGTATTTGCTTTCTTGACTTCGAATTGGCGAATTTTATAAATACAGTGGAACCTTGGTTTTCTGAGGTAATCTGGATTGAGGCTACCTCGGATTACCAAAAACTTGGATAATACAAATGTAGTGTCAGAAAACAGCCTAAACAAAATACAGGGTAAAATTTACTTTCCTACATTTTACTAGTACAAAGGTTTGTAGAATTTAGATTAAGAGTAATCTATACTTGAATTTGTGTCACTACCATATGTATTGTGATTTTACAATAAATCTGGATTTGAGTTACATATTTTTTAAACTCTTGAAAAGTTCTTAATCTTTCTGTTTCACAGCACTTTCTCTCCCACTTCAGACAAAGTGCACAGTTCGTGAAACTAGGTATAGCTGTTAGAGGAACTTGGTGTCAAATTCGACTAGGATAAATGGATGCACAGTCGATCAGACCTCGGATAATCTAGGTTCTACTGTACTTTGCTTTCATATTCAGCTTTCAGAGGTTGGTTTTGTTTGAAGGATTTAACCTCTCCATTCCTGGAGTACCCATTGTATACATTAAAATTATATCTTTTTACTTTCAAAACTATTGTCCACATTCAGCTATATCCTAATGTTCTGTGATCTATGGTTACTAGTGAAATGGCAACAGAGTTACGTCTAGTGATTTCATTCTCAATTTTTTCTTAAGACATTTCAAAATGTAATATTTTATTCACTGAACCCCATGTTACATGCTTTTCTAACTCCTTGTATTAATATTGTAATATCATATGGTTGAAATAGAAGAGATTTGATGTTTTGTAATACTTGGTTGTTTCAGAAATGCTTGCAACATTTTGATTTTGATGCTGAGAGAGTCATTGATGCCATCTTAAGTAATGATACTTTACCTGGTTACTTAAATAATTTGGACAGGAATTTGAAAAGGTAACTTCAGTTTTGAATATACACCTTCTCCTCAGCTTACAACCTATGCGACTTATGGCCACAATAAATAAATAAAAATAGTAAATAAAGAAAGATACCTACATTGGTAGGGTCAAAAAGATACAATAGAGTACATATTATGTATTTTTCATATTATTTACAGTAATTATACGTACATAGATTGAATTTGTGTGTTTTACTTACAATTTTTATAACTTGTTTGACTGAAAATATTGTTGAAAAATATAAATCCGACTTACTGCCAGTTCGACTTACGACCTGTCAGTCTTAATGGAACTTGGTCGTAAGTCAAGGAGACTGCAATTAATTTAATATTCTAAAATACCCATAAAATGGTTGAGTACTTTGAATTAAAAAATTGACTTATCTTTATCAAACATTAAATACTGTTAATACATTGTTAAAGTTTTTAGTCATTGTCTTGCAACTTAAATTTGAGATGCAATTTATTTTTTAATCTATTTGTCATCATGACTTTCGCATTTGAATCGGCCATTCTAGAGTCATGCATAGATGTTTATTGGATGGTGAAACCCCCAACAACCTCTTTCCATTAGTCATATTTTAACATCTTATACTGGTCTTAGATGGTTTTATCAACACTAGTTTAACACACCTGTTTTATCTAATTTGTTGGATCACATTCATCACTTGACTTTTTATGGTTTATATAATATTTTAAATAAGTTTCATAATTAAACTCTAAGTTTTAGATCCATCTTTCATTGCTTGTATATATACATAAAATGTTGTTCTCGTACTTTTTATATCATTCTTCATATTGCTGGTTAACATGTTTTATGTCACTTAAATTTTAAAAATACTTATATGTCATATTAATAAAAATACTTATATGTCATATTCAATATATTTACCATTTTTCATATTTTTGATTAAAGTTTTATCTTGTTTATGTGTGCCCATTTTTAAACTCCTTTTCTTGTTGATTTGGCTGATATTGAATACTATTTAATCTTGAGTTTGATGCAGCTTGTCCACTATCGGACCTAGCGCCATAATACCTAAATCAACCAATCATCAAGACTTTATACTTCATTTAATATTCATAAGTACTTGCTTTTTTAATTTTAATTTATAATGTCATAATCCCATGGTGTAGTGTAGAGTGCAGATTTTCCTTATTGTAAGCAGTTTGAGTACTGTGTATATTAACATTGTATCAAGTATAATAAATTTAATTCAGATATAATTAGTTTTACAAAAAATGGGTTTCAATTCATGTCTTTCTTTACAGGGAATTAATGTCTGAAGCTAGAACTAACTCTGGCTATTCCATTTTATCTGAGAGAAAAAATGTTTATGATCATGATGAGTTTGATTTGTTTAACAGAGATGACGTTGACTTGTCAAATATTCACGTAGGGAAAAAGTAAGTTTATTTTCTCATTTAAAATAGCTTTCATTGAGAGATAATTTTGAAACAAAATTATAATTGTTAAAGAGCCTTAAAACAAATTTTATTTTGTATATGAAAGTAGCTTAATTAGGCATTTTGTTTTAAAAAAATTATTGCTTTATTTTCCTTTTCATGTGCTGGAACTTTCCTAATAAGCGAGAGCTCTTATAAATACTTCTTTGAAGAATGCATACCTATAAACTAGTTTTTAAAATATCAAAACTTCTTCATATTTTATTAAAGCAATTTTAAGAATAGACAACAGAATTTGGATCTCTAGAACTTTTCGCCCCTTCTGATAAGTGATCTAAGAGAGATCGAATCACTGCATATTTGGTACTCATATTATTTGTATAGTTGCAACATTTATCCCTTATGCTTTGGGGTCCTGAGTCATACAATAAATATTAAAGTGTTCCAAGAGCATCATGCTCCTAGGACATGCTAGATGTAAATGTTTTTTAACCTATTTGGTTTTGTCATTAAAAATATTTACCTCCTATTTGAGGGACACAAGGGATTTGTGCCTCTAAAAGTTGGCACCCATTTTGGGATGACATTACAACTGATCAAATATTTCCCTTTTTCCTCACTAAAAACTAGTCTCTCAAATATGTTCATCAGCAGAGGCTAGGTTTTCTCCATCTAGGGCCAGTTCACATTGCACAAAATGATTTTGGTTAATTTTGACATACTCTTCCCCATGGAAAAGTTGGATTATCCTGAACTGATGTCCTTTAATGTTTCGTCATTTGTTTTCAGTGTGTTGCAAACAAGTACTGGATGCCCCTCACTTCCTAACTTATTTAATAAACCTTCTGAAAGAAATTCAACTGAGTTTTAATAGAATCAACCTCTTTTTTCCTTCAAAAGCAAAATACTTATATAATATCGTGCCGGTAATAATAAAAATTCAAGAGGAAGCCGATAATTTTTTATTTCCGGTTTCTTTGCTGAAAACATTGTATCCCAGATATCTCCTTCGGAATGGAGGAAACTCATTCCAAGCCATTCATAACGACATCGTACCATCACTGCTACTTTAGTATTTGTAGAAATAACATTTTAAATGTTACAATTTAACTTAACTTAAGTTTTCACACTTGAAACAAGTTGGATAACGAAAAGGCAGGAGCATTAAAACTTATTTATTATGATTTATACAAATTAATTAAATTTTCTCCTTATTAAAATGTTAATTTTTTAATTTAGAATTTAAAGTATTATGGATTTTGTATCATAAAATAAAATTCAAATGAAAGAATAAAAGCAGAAACGAGACCCATGAATAATTTTAATTGTTTTAATCTTTCGAACATTTCTCCTGCTATATTTTGTAAACCCTAATATATTTTAATGTTTAACATAAATCAATACTATCTAGAAACTACACTGATTTGCATGTGTTTTTGACACATTTAAATATATAGGGGCAACAAATGAATTAAAATCATACACAAATCCATTTTTTTTTTTAATTTTCTACAAAATAAATTATTTTTTCACACCCTGAGTTAAACAGCAACTGGCTGATACAACTCTTATAAAGCTATTACTGGAAATTAGAATTAAACAAATATGAGTTTCAATTTTTTACTTCATTCACAAATTTGAACAATCTTTCATAATACTACAACTATAATTTTTAAAGGATTAGCTAATGTGTGAGCCACATAGATATTAAAATACAGAGGGAATCAAAAATTCACAGGAGCTTCACATGCTACCTTATGGCAACTTGCATGATGGGGCAAATTTGTAATAACACATTCCTTACCTAATATCCATTCCATGTTTTTGAAAATTAAAGTGTAAACTATATTAAACATTTCAGTAATGTGCTCAGTTTTATTTTGCATTAGGTGTTTTAAGTTGCTATAAACAAAGATATTTTGAAATCTTCATGAAAATTGTTGATCGAGTGAAAGAAATTCTTGCATAAGAGATAGTCTCAAAGTGTTATAACTTCACCCATATGAGCTGTGGTTCTTCTGAGGAAAATTATGATACAAAAGTTCATTAGTTTTAACCCCCATCTATTTCCAAAGGCCTAGGCAAAATACAAACAAAGAAATGCAACTCAAACAACTGCAATACATTAGATGCGTTCTGCACTGCAACATAAAAGAGAAAAAAAAATTAATGTAATAAGAGTTATTGTTTTAAAAATTCTCTTGCTCTTCAGTGTTGAGAAATGTCAATCTCCGTGGATTGCTGTGTAATGAAGCAGATGAATATGTCCTTAGGATCAGGCTGCTCACAAATCGACAGAAGGCTCGCAGACAATGCCAATTCTATGCAGATGTCAGGACAATTAGAGGCTATCACAGTAAGAGTGGCCTAACCCACCAACATACCCAATGGAGATAAATGCGATTTTCTTGGCACCATTTTGTATATATTTTTATTTATCCTTAATATGATTTGAGGAGGATTAAAATCTATATTGCAAATGCATTAAATGCCAAGAGAGTGCACTGTAGGTGCCAAAAATAATTATTTTGGCATTTTCAGGTTTTTGTGGGTTAGGCCACTTGCTCTGATAGCATAATTATTATGCCCAGTTATAAGGCAAAAGGTTGCCATGGTTTGTCAGGTTCCTCTTTAAGACAACACTAGGACAGTGTTTTGTAGGTATTCTACCTTGCTTTGTGGTTTTACCCTTTTGAAGGGCATGCTGAAAATTAATTCTTTCAATAAAAATTTTATGGATGGAGACCTATCACACTTTTACATGTGTATTTTGCACATAGCAAGAATTTTTTTTTCTTAAGAGTGATAATATCCCTTATGTCTCATTGCCGATCTAAAGTACTCCTTAATCCATAGGAACTTTGAATGAGATAATATTTATGTACCTAGCCGTAACCATTTCAAGGAGACTTTCCACTACATCTAAATTGGGTGTGTCAAGATCACACTGCTCCCTTTCCTTCTCCTGTTACCAAGATGGCATATGCTGTCTAAATGCTGAGCTCATTTTTCCTACTTTACTTCCATTTTTCATTTAGATTCCACTTTAAATAATTGATTCACTATCCTTAACTGGTCAGGTAAATAATGTCATTGTGAGAATCCTAACAGATATTTCCATGGTTTCAGAATAGGATTAAGTGAGGGGGCATATAACCTTGAGATGTATATTTAGAACTAATAGAGTATAATCACTTGATACACAAAACTATAATGTGATTAGTACGTAGCATAAAGGTAGAAGTAAAATATTGTAATTGGGCTAAGCCGAGACTCAGATCTGCGAGATTGTCTAGTACACCCTTTTCTGCTTCAGCACTTGCATATGCTTCTTTTCCATCAACACCTTTATAAAGTCAGGCCTCATAGCAGAAGCTATGATTCATTTGCATAAAATTTCTTTTAAAGTAATTTTTTTCATTATCTTTATTATTAAGCTTGGAAGTTAATAAGATCTTTGCATTTTTGTATTTAAAATTCTACTACTCTTCCTGAATTATTTAATGGGAGATTGTTTTTCATTAGAAAGATTAACAAATAGAATTAGGTTAATGTTCTTCAGAATTCAAATTGTCATTCTAATTCAAATTAGCTTCTAAGAGTCTGCCAACTATGTAACATTTATCTTTATTCTAAATTTTCTGTTTGTTATGTATTTACTCATAATTTATCAATTGGTTCTTAAGTAATTATTTTAACATGTGAGTTGTGTTACTGTTCATATGGCTTCTTTTGGAATAATCAACACCTGCAATGGCTCCTTACATTTAGATAATCTACTAGGACAAGTGACATAAAGAAAGAATTTGATATTAGAACAAAAAAAACATCTTAACCTTTTCTAAAAATTTCAAGCTAACTTTTCCCCTGTTTGAGAATTTCCACCTTTTAGCTTATCATTTGGTATGAAATTTCATAATATTTTACCTTTTCAAATAACTGTCTTGGTTTTAAAATACTTTTGATTAGTATACGATTGATCATGCATTTTATGATTTATATACACCCATGAAACATGAATTATCAGTGTGTATAATTTTTGTATGGAGATTTACCCATCACTAATTTAACTTACTAAATTATGGTATAAAAGCAGATTACTAAATTAGTAATTTAAAGTTAATTAGTATGAATTTTTATATTTTAAAATTTTGCTTAGTCCCTTACAGAAACAAATTGCCTCGGAAAATTCTGTCATATTAAAAGTGGAATCCTATTAGAATAGCTTTCTTGTGTATGAAACTCATCAAAGAAATATTTTAACTTCTTTTTCTCTTCCCTTAACAGAAATAAAACTCCTATATCTTATGAAACATTACAAAATACTGAGGGATCAGAGTTTCTTAAGCAGTTAACACTGAAATATGGTGATGACCAGGATTCAGACAATGAATTGAATTTATATGAAGATGACTATGATGATACATATGATTCAGCCATGGTAGGTGTAAAGGAACCAGCTCCAGAAGGTCAGCCAGATGATGCACCAGACGATGGGGGAAATGATGAGGTAACTCCTTTTTCTCACTTTACATCTTTCATTCCAATCTCTAGAAATTAAGTATTTTTTATGGCTATATGCAAAAACTAATAAAATAAAGCTGTGACTCAATTGTTTCTCATGGAGCAAGATGTGAAAAATTTCAAAGACTGCCTGAAAATGCTAAAGATTTACAAAGCTTCAAATCCCAGAGTTAAGATGGAATAAAATATTTTAATGAATCATTCAAGCAGAAATACAAAGAAATAATTTTTTCTTGTTTATAAATTGCTTTAGTGTTATGAAATGCATATCTGCTTTATTGCTGAATACAGTACAGTATAGAAACTGTATGAACACTTCTAATTAGAAAGAAAAAATTATCTCTTACAAATGTCTTACAAAATGAAATTGGTTCTTTTATTTCCCATATTAGCCTCAATTATCTTCCTATTATTATAACAGATTTATATAAAAATATAATAGAGTTTTTAATTGTTCCGCCTACCTATTACAGTGGTCATAACCTTTTTGTGGCACCCAGTAAGTCCTGGATTCAAAACCAGGTTTGTAAGCACATGGATGTTGGTGATTGTCCCTATTAGGAGCAAAGGCATCTTTCCCACTGGATACTCAAAAGTCATCAGTTCGCCCCTTGTGCAGGGGCCAAAGTAGTCGATATGGTCAAACATTAAAAATTATCTATACCCTACAGGTAAACAGTCCTAACTCCAATTTTGTCACTCTAAAAGAGATAATATCTTTATACATAGATAGATTGACAAAATTAGAATTATAATTGTTTACCTCTCGGGTACAGATATATAAATATATTTAATGCTACGGAACTGCTAATAAAAAAGTGAGGCATTTTCAAAAATAACACTGCTCTCTTTTAACGTAAGTATTGTAATAATAGTATCTTATATATTTTTAAAACAAATTTTTTTATACATTTCTATTTATCAATCACATTCATAACTCAACATGATCTGCATATTATGCATAAAAAGATCTTAAAAGTTTGTTCAAAGAAAGTGATTTAATATTTTTACATCATTGACAAATTAAGGCATATAAGTCATTACATGGTGTAAGATAAGTTAAATCTTTACTATTGGTGTTTTCTAGATGTTCAGTAAGTCTGTTTTTACTTAATAATGATTTTGTATTATCTTTTCTCATAGGGTGAAACTGATTCATCTGGGCCATCTAGAGATTCCTCAAAAGATTTTTGCATTAATCCGGAAGTTAGTAGGGACAGAGCTGAACAGAGAAGGCAATCAAAAATAGCAGCTAGAAGAGGTGGAAGAGGTAACATTTTATAAAAGGGAAATTACAAAACAACTCAAACTTAACAACCATATAAGCTTTTGTATATGGGTGCAAAAAAGTATCGTGTAATCCTGAAAATAAAAGTCCTATTTTGCATTTTTCTTTTGTAAAGATTCTGGAACTAGATCATTTTTATGGTTTTAGGAAATTCAAGTATTTATGCATTTCTTTTTGGTTGTACAAAAATCTTTAAATAAACTACCTTTCAGTTGAACCAAAAGTTGGCCACCTTAAATTGTGCACTTTTGCTAATTTGACTGGACAGACTTTTTATAATTTTAATTTGTATGTAATTGTTTGTGTCTCCAGGATCTTTTGTTTGGATACTTGAGATAAAATCTCCACTGCACTAGTTTGGTAAAGTAAAGCAAATACAATTATTTTTCCATCCCAATTTTTAAAATATTGAATAATTGACTAACCTCTGTTTTTTCTCACTAATTTGCTACACAGTTAGTAGTTTTTTATTGCTGACACACAATGTAAACCTCTTCCAACTTCCATTTGTATGATTATTTCCATTGAATAAGCTGTAGAGCCATTGAGCACCTACATAAAGCACACGAATAGAGGATTAGAAAAAATGTGAAGTTCCTTCCTGTCCAGATAATATTGTATTTGTCTACATCAATTGGTCATGTGTCGAAATTGATACTCATTTCATCATAGAAAAATCAGTCTTTATTACACTTAAAAAAATATATTTATAATTTTTAGATGGCCCACCACCCAGTGATGATGCTCATGGTAGGCAACAGAAAGACAGACATAAAGGTCGTGTTGGAAATCACAACAGGCGAAGCCAAGCTGATTATAAGCGGTCAAGAGGCATGGGTGCACTCCCATCCCGATGACAGAAAATGGTTTGCTTGATAAAGGTTCTCTTGAAATGAAGTTTTAAATATTTTTATTTTGAATGCTTTATAATGGTATCTGCAATACATGAAAAACATTTTGAAAATTTTAAGGAAAGGAAAATATTTTATTTAATTTAAGAATATGTACTAGTTTTGGTGCAGTATGCAAGAAAGCTTCTGGTACCGAACTTAAAATCTCCCTGCATATTGTGTTGAGTTGATGTGCCTCAGTGGGTTGGCCCACTGCACTGGCTGCTTGCAAGCTGTAGGTTGTGTAGGTTCGACTCCTGCAACAACCCTGAGTATATTTCTTTCTTCTGTGTACAAGGAAAGTAAAAACTTTCCTTGTATGTGTATGTCCATTTACTTGAAAGGAAAACATTGCTTGGGTAGATCTGGCTCTTGGACCACAAGAAAACTAACCAAGCCTGTGTGTTGTGCAGTAAAATATTATTAAGGGGTCTCTAAGTAAAACCCCAATTGTTCATTTATCTATATGTGTATGTTTTAGATAAATTCATTTGATTTCTACATTTTGCTTCCATATTGTCTGTATTTGTAATATATGTCTCATGTCTAGGGACCTGGATCCCAACAATAAAAATATTAAAAGGGCTCAGACCCCAAAAGTTGGCACCCTTGGTGAAATTTTACTCAATCATTTTATTTGTTCCTACAGAAAAATATCCAATTACAGAACAAAATATTCAAGAATAGCCATACATAAATACAATTAGATAAGAAATATAAAACAAAATACCATTGAGGCAGATTACTTACTGAATTAAAGAATATATCAACCTCTGGGGGGGAGAAAGAATTATAGTTAAAAATATTAAAAAAAATTGTATTGGATCTTTCTCATGCAAGAAGTTAAAAGTTCATACTTTTAATTTAACTAAACAGCAATCACAATTTATCCCATCTTCTACCAATTAGAATAACCCACAAAGTTGACCATTCTCAAAAATGTGTTTGTTCGTTGTAACTCTTGTCTTTGTCAATCGTAATGAAACCGAATTACCATTATAGATTTATTTAACTGAGGTCCAGCATATGTAACCTGATATATAATTATAGTTATCTTCCAGTAAATGTTAAACTACTGTGTTAAATGTATACAATAGAGTCAAAGATATTAAAAAGTCTTGTTAACTAACATTTGATAATTTTCATTGTTAACCTTAAATCACTGGTTGTATGTTTTTAAAGTAGTAACTTTAAAAAACTTAGTGTACCATTCTCTGAGCAATGTGCCTAACTTGTCACTAGTCAGTCTGTCCTTAATCTTTTTCTATGACAGGCAATCATGGTGAAATGTAGGAAAGTAATACCTGAAAACGGTATGTCTTTTTTTTTTCGAAACATGTTTATAGTGTGTGAAAACTTTTATTTGCTACTTTTAGATGCATACTATATTTTTGTTTTACTTGATATAAACTTAATCATTGCTTCTTATGTTTTGGGGGTAAATTACATTTTGTGCAAGAAATAATTAGATACACATATCTCTCTATTTTGTATTATACTTGGCTCAAAATGAATGTTATTTTCTTTTGATAATGATACTTTTTTATATAATTAGTTTTTATTGTCATTTTATTCTTTTAAATATAAATTATATTGTGATTTTTCTTGTTTTCAGGATCCAATAAAGCATGGGGTTTCATTGCTTATGTTGAACTTCACACTTATGCTGTGATCATTGGACTAAAGAATGCTTGAACTTTTTTGTATTTTTAAGAAGTATTTATTTTTATAAATGATGCCAATTGTAAATTTTTGAAATGAACTTCTAACTTACGAAAGTTTAGTAGGAAATAAAAACTTTTTGTGTTCAATATGTCTGATTGTTTCAAGTTTTGATAAACATTTTATATTTATTTAGATGTCATTTTCAGTTTGGAATTTTAATTTCAAAAAATAAAACACGTCAAAATTTTACGTTTTTGTTGATTTTGATAGTAAGGATGCAACAACTAAAACTTCAAACAAATTGCATGATTTTCTTTCTCATTCACTTTTGATTTTCAAATCTTCTATTATTCTAAAGTTTATAATCCATATTATTTCACCATTTTATTATAATTCCAAAATACAAATCGTTTGTTCACCTGATTATTAAAATCAAATATCTTCCCTGGGTTGAAAATATTTTGTTTTGATGAGACTCGAATTTTTTTTTTTAAACCCTGACTTGTTTATATAACTTCAGACATGTCTTGGTAATTGACATTATAATTCTAATGAAGGTTTCATTGATAGGTCATGTTTTTGATAAGAAAACAATGTTACTTGATAACAAGAGTACTGAAAGTTGTTTCTCTAGCTCCTTTCAATTCCTTACCTTACACTTAGAACTCTGGTGGCTATAACTGTCACAAATTCTAAAAACGTTTCTTGATATGCTGATTAAAGTGAATTTTATACTATCTAAAGTATTTTCAATTATTAAACTGCTTAGAAAGCAGTGAGTCTAACTTAGCAAAACTGGCCTGCTATCAACTTACTCAATAGCACCAAAAATTGTGACTCGTTGATAAAACCTGTTAACTTTTAAATAATATTTTCTCTTAAAATTACAAGGTCTGCAATAAATATTCTTTAAAAATAAAGACTTATTACAAAAATCTAGCTGTGAAATAGGTGTTATAACAAACGTAAACACTTTATGTGGCACACCCTGCTTATTGAGCAGAGCCACAAATGTATTGAAAGAGACCAAGGGTTGGGTCAAGAAAGATGCTAAGTTTGGTGTATGTTTGTTTCAGCCATTTAAAATAGAACAGTCAAAGTTTGCTTTTTATTAACTGATATATCCAAAATAGTAAAATATTGATAACACATGCAAAATATATTGTGGTTTTGCTATTGAACATAGTAAACCACTATTGCTTTCCTTCAGAAGTAAAGGTCTTCTGTTTCCAGAAGTATAAACTTCAGAAGGCAATTTTATGTATTATTTCTTTTCCCTTTGGAATTGGGGATTGAAAGACCAACTGTTCCAAGTAATTTTTAGATTTGCACTTCATTTTCTGCAATATGTTATCACAACACAGATCTCAATGAGTACAATACATTTCTAACCATTTTCCATTTATATTTCATTTTTATATGCATGATTCTTCATTATTTTTTGCTAACACATCTGCAGTCAAGATGAATCATCGCTGCAGGCCATTTGTGGTGATCCCTAGGTTAGATGACTAAATGGAAAATTTTGCTATGAATATATCCTGAATGTTTTGAGGGACGAAAACTCAAGTATCCAAATTTCTTGTTCATTGATGCTCCTAACTAGGGAGAGGCTGTCGTGGCTCAGTGGGTATGCCCACTGTACTAGCAACCCTCGAGTTGTAGGCGGCGCAGGCACGATTCCTGTCAGTTGCATTCCTCCCTAGGTGAATTTCTTCTATGACAGTAAAACTTTCATTGTGTGTGTCTATTTGATATTGTATGTCTTGTGGCCATAAAACTCTGAACAACCAACCCAACTACGAATCCCTCAAATAAACTTGGATGCTGCATCCTCAAATTTGGTGATTATTTTAGAACTGCTAATATGGGCTTACATCACTCTTTCTCCACTTAAGCTATTCTAAATTTACTTAATTGGAGATCCTTGTCGATACACTTGAAAATTTGTACATCTGTTAATATCAAATTTACTGGTATCAATTCAAAAAATATTTGTTTTCATACTCTGATTTTATGAGTGATCATACTGTTTTACGAGAAAGGGAACATTATTTTTTAAAGCTTTATCGCCAAATTTTATTAGGAGATATATGTAATTAAATAAAAAATGTCCTGAGCTTCAAGAAATCAAAGACAGTGCCAGGGCACATGGTAATCAGATTTTAAAACGTCAAGTTTAAAAAATCACAATATACAAAGACCAAAAATTTGCGATATTCGCTTCATTTTATTTTCTATTGAACCTCCATGAAAGTGAAACTAATATTTCAAAAAACATTCGAAAGTTTTTTTAATGGTCTCCGATTTTAAGAATTTGATATTCAGCTTAGACCAATTTCAATGAATAAAGGATCTAAAATCAGTTAAATTATTCGAGCATAGCATGCAAAATTCTGTGATTTGTAGAATTTTGGGAGTAATGGCTCCAGTGTAGCAAAAATAACCACTTGTAGGATCATTGTTGTTAGGATGTTCCATATTAAATAGAAATGTATATTTTATGAATTTCTCCTTATCCTTTGATAACATCGGATTCACTAATAGGTTCAAACATCTTGCCTCGAACTGTCCTAAGATTTATAATAAAATTAGAATTCTAGCAATGTTTATTTAAAGATAACATTATAAAATTAATGTGAATTTGAAAGAGTAATTTAATTACAATTCATATCTAAAATGGAACCACTTCCAAATTGAGTATCACAGGATCCTTGAAGAGTGGGCAAAACACCTACCAAAGAGTTTCAACTACAGAACTAATATAACACTTATTGAAAGTCTAGTTAGTATTTCTATAAGGCAGTGGTGCATCAGCGCTGTTTAAGCTCGGGTTAAACCGCTATGATGCACTGCCTCGGGGCTTGGGATTTGCATCTTGTACTACACGTTTACTATCCTTTCCTTTAAGTCTTCAAGGGAGCCATGTGCTACTCAATACATATCACAACAAATAAGCTTTAAAATATATCGAAATATTAGATATAAATAAAATGTGTTTATTATCAAATACATATATTATCGGTCTTCATTTTGATTTTATAACTATGAAGTTGAACAATTATTGAATCCAATTCCAATTGTTCATTTATTGAACTGTTTCATCAATAAAATTAGCTATAATCTATAAATAAAACAATTTAAGATTTCCGCATATTAATTTAAGACAACTGAAGGAGTTTGAAACAAAGTCGTTTGTTATCTCGTGAATTAGAGTGTAAAAAAATCTTATGCATCAATGGTTCTCAAACAAGTTAAATCTAAAAGATCACGCACTGCTTAACCCTTTATTTACTGTTCCTACACATCTCGGTTTTGCACAATGAGAAAAAAATCAAGGCGGCGTAACCTGTGATCTGATCGAATTTACAGTTCCCTCACCTCACAATCATTGCATGATAATTTTCCTAGGAAAGTAAATGGGAAGAGGGGATGAAATCACCAAAACCAAGTCTCGCCAAAATCACGATAGCGCAACGGTAATCAAGTCTTCCTGCTTTGATTTTAAAAGGAAAGAACGGAATAATCCTTCAATGCCGGCTTTTACTTGTATGAAAGATAAATAATCTGATAAAAGAAACAAGAAAAAGTCGATCGAAATTCGTATTCAAAATCAAATTAATTTAATTGTTATTGTTATTGTTATTTCAATTAACGTCACACTGGAGCAACACAACGGGCTATTGGTGACGGTCCGGGATCAATCCCAAAGGGAAAGATCCGAGGACAACACCACGTAATTTTGAACCACGGTCAGATGACGAGGCAACACCTGAGCTGGCACCCCACTCTCCAAACTTCCACACCACGCCAACGTGAGGACATTTGAGGCCACGACAGATTTAACGTGCACCAGCCCCCTTTGTACACGACGGTGTTTGGCTGGATTCGAACTCGCAACCCTTCGGTTGCTAGTCCGTTACTCTTCCAACCGGGCCACCGCGGCCCTAAATTAATTTAAGGCTACCAGAACTAGTTTTTAAAGTAGTTACGAATGCAACATGTGAAGTGAAATGCGTTGGAGTGAATGACCACTGTCGTCATGTCAACATTTAACATAGCAACAGACTGGACTGGCGAGTTTCGATGTTTTAAATTTATTGTTTGACAAAACAATAAGCGAATGAGAGGAAATTTTGGTCAACGGATGCTATTTTCTGGTTCACAGATTTTATGTTGGCGTTTGCGTGCTCATCATTTTTTGTCTCGTGTAGGCATGTAGTTTTTGACATACCTGTGGAATGTGAATGACCAATCAATGATGGGATTTGTATAAAATTTGATGATTAAGTTTCCGAAGTGAGTTATTTTATGTTATTTGTTGTCGTCAATTGTTTGCAGTTATGCATTCATTTTTGAATATTTATTAAATAGTTAGAATCAAACAACCTGTGAATACCAGATAAATTTCTGTATTCCTGTTTATAATGGAGTAAAGAGCCTGCATTCCAAAAAGTTCATAAACCTGAATTTATTTTGAAAAGTACATTAAAGTGAAATCAGTTAAAAAATTATTATATTTTGCTTTTCTTTCTAAAATTTTAGTTTGGTCTCCCACTTCAAAAAGTTAATTGTAATTTATTCACTCTACATGAACTTCAGAATTCATGGTGATTTATTTGAAAAATGATAGTTATAATTTGTATGTATTTATAAGAAGGAATTAAGCATGCTTGATTTCTTAACTGTCAAGAAAAGTTTTATTAAATCATATTTGGGAAGTACTTTATAGATCTGTATTAATGGTATCAATTCTTTATTCATGTGTCAGAAGGAAAATTGCTTTGTTGTAGTGAGTATCTAAAATATAATGTATCAAAACATCATTTTATGTAATTTTTATGTTCCACATATTTGGATGTTTTTGCTAAATTGTTCTTTTTTCTCTCCAGTTACTCAACTTCATTTCATGCAACACAATCCAATGTAGTCTTATTTGAAATAACTTCATGTTTAAAATATTGTGATTGCATTTTTTTATAATGTATGCAAATAGGTATTTTGGATTTCATGATAACTTAAAACTTATAATCCTGTTTATTTCATTCAAGGTAGAAATCAAATTGAAATTTGTGCTAGTTAATTTGCTAATCCAAAGAATATACAACGTTTTGCACTGATTATGTAAAATGCATTTGTCAAATAATGTTTTTAATTTCTCATTGTTTGTAATTAATTTTTTCAGTCAAATATCCTGATGAAGCCATGGAGGATTTTAAGAAGAAACACAAGAACTGTTATTTTTATTTTGTTGTTTCCATTTTCTGTCACACTCTTTATACTGATAACCTCACAACCAAACCCGGCTGACAAAAATACATCAGAAATAAAAACAATTTCAAAAAACAGAAAACAAGAAGAATATATTGATAAAAGAGGAATTCATGTCATAGTTGGGCATTATATCGGAAACGACCTACCGTGGAATCCTACTCCTAATTTCACTGATGGTAAATATCTATTTTAATCTGTTAACTTTATTACATAAAGAATCTCTAATTATTGTAAACTTTTAGTCTAATTAATAAGTAATAACTCCGGAAGGATAGTCTGTTTTCCATGATCAAATACTAAAACACTAGTACTCTATCCTTATTTAAAAATTCTTGATCTTAAAACAACTTATTTGTCCGTCTTTGCAGACTGTTAGTAGCCTTTCCTTGTTTTGAATTGTCATATGTGTGTGCTGTTCTTAGATGCCACTGAGTACAGTAGAATGTTGATTATCTGAATGTTGGTTAAGCAAATGACTGGTTATCTGAACAGCAGTGATCGTACAATACACTTGTCTAATCAAACTCCATAACACAAAAACATTTACCTGTTTAAATAAAGCCATGGTATTGTTTGAAGTGCAGGATGAAAGCAATACGATTCAATTAAGCTTTTTAAAGAAAATCTGATTTAACCTTTACACTATGGCAATTTTATTCCGCTACCTGAATATGGGATGACTGTTGTCCCGGCCATAGTCAAAAGGTTAATTGCATTTTAATGTATAGGCACCTTAAAGTATAAAATATGTACACTTGTAAATATATTGCAATATTTTATTTTCATATGTATACATAAACTTCTAATGTCCGATTATGTGAACACACAAATCAGTTTTATGAATACATACCTATCAATTAGTTTGAATAATTGATCTTTAACTGTATTTTTATTTATAAAGTATAAAAAAATTTGATGAGTATAAAAATATGAGTTTTTGTATACTTAGTGAGTACTATCTTAAAAGTATGATTATATACTTAAAATATTTAAAAGTACTTTAGTGCAGAAAATTATCTCAATGGTTATCGAGAGCTTATCAACCATTGAGATGTAATTTGATCTAATTGTTTTTTTCAATATTACAAACTTTAATACTGGATTGTTTTTTAATTGATGATTATTACCTGAATTTCATTGAATAGTTTTTGCTACTCATTGAGTTCATACTATTTTTATTAAGATTACATTGTATGGAATTTCATCTTTTACATTTCAATATTATTTTTTCAGAGTTAGTAAACGCCAATAACTTTTCTCCATTACCAAAAGCTGGTGCTGATGGAGAAGCATATTTTGTTCACCCAGTTGAGAGAGAAAAAAGCAAAGTTCTGTTTCATATCAATAAGTTCAATCTCCTTGCAAGTGACAGAATACCTCTCAATAGAAGCTTACCTGATGAACGAAGATTGGCGTAAGTTTATAATCTATTGTTACCATTTCTTGAAATAATAAATCAGAAACTCAGCATGCTAATACAATTGTGCTTCTTTAAAGTGTTTACAATACTGACAAATTAGTTTGTGACCAAAAATGTATTATCAATGCAAAAGATGTATAATTAATATCCCCCAAAAAAAGATGTTATGTTTTTGCAACTTCTGTATATCTACATTCTAATATAAATCTTCAGTAAAATCTTCATAATTTTTTCACAATGTTGAAACAATTCATAATTATACTATAATTTTTTATTTATGTACCATATATGAATTTAAGCTTTATAATTCAGTCAAAATTCAGTTTTCAAATTAAGTTTTATGATAATGTTATACAAATTTGATAATTTTTTTAACATAATCAATTAGTGCATAACTTTAAAAGTAGATAAAAAAATCATCAAAATTAAAACTTGTTGCAGAAATTAACTACACTGCTGGCCATCGAAGATGCGACAGTTTGAAGGAAGCATGCATTAGCCTTGAATTTACATGATGCATAGATAAAGGAAGAATAGAAATGCTTAGCACTGCAGCTTATATGCAAATTATGTGCACCAGTAATACCCCTTGTAAGGAGTATAAAAAGTGGACAGAGAGCCGGTTTTAAGCATTGGAATTGTGTTTTCTCACTGTTCTTGTGTATAGGAAGCTTGATTATGTCTCATCGAAAAATACAGCAGTCATACAAACACGTTTCTGAGTTTGACAGTGGAAGAATTGTGGCTTTTCAAGATTGCATATTATCCTTCTGAGAAATCGATGTTCATGGATGAAATCAAGCCACAGTGATGAGATTATGGATCAGTGGGTGCAGGATTGACGAACTGACTGGATTGAAGGATTACATCAGCCTCATCACTCACACCACCAAACGAGAGAACAGATATCTTGTTCATATGGCTATTAGGATCGTATTGCAACATCAAGAATCCTAGCTCAAGAATTGGAGTGTGTGACACAACAATCTGTGTTGGCATGTACAATTTGATGTTGTCTGCAGCAGCGGAAAGTTTTTTAAGGGTCCATTGCTACAACTACATTTGACTCTAATCTCAAGCATCTGTGGGTGCACATGGAAAACAAATGGCATGACATCATCCTTTCAGGCTAATCTCGATTCTGTCTATAGTGCCATGATTGTCGTATCCGTCTGGCAGCACCATAGCAACAGACTGCATGACTCTTGCATTATGCATCATCATACCTGGTAACCTGTTCCGTCACCTGGCATTATGGTATGAGATGCCATTGCATTCTACTCCTGCACCAGCTTAGTACACATTGCCAATGCACTAACAGCCACCACCGCATCTCTGAAATTTTGAAACCTGTTCTTCCTTATCTTCAGGGTTTGCCTGTGGCCAGTTTTGAACAAAACAATGTGTGACCACATATGGCATGCGATGTACGACAATTCCTCAATGCCTATCAGGTTTTACTTCTTTCATGCCCAGCCCTTCCACCAGATCTGTTACCCATCGAATATGTCTAGTCAATGATCACTCAACAACTGGCACACCACAAACTACCCACTGCTACACCAGATGACTTTGGCAATGTGTGGAAGCAGCATGGACTGACATACCCCAAACACACATCCAGAGTCTCTTTCAATGCCAAGACATGTAGCAGCAGTTATTGTCACTCATGGTGGCTACACACAATACTGATTTCTGTTCTTCACTTTCCACAAGCCAAACGGCTGTAATTTCAATAATTTCATCCTTGTGCTTTATATTATTTGTATAAAAATATGGCTTTGATATCCCTTGTCTTTCATGGTGCTGCATTTTCGATGGCCAGCAGTGTATTATAACAAAGCAAGTGCCAAAATAAGCTTTAAAAATGAGTAAAACTAAGTTTTAATATTTTAAATTATGCAATAGTTATTATATATGAATACTTTTAAAGTCTTGACATATCTGAAGTAATTGTATATGTATATATTTTTCAGGTGCAGAGAAAATGAGTATGATACTCAGAGGCTTCCTGCTACCAGTGTTATTATTGTATATCATAATGAAGCCTGGTCTACTTTATTAAGAACTGTGCACAGTGTTATCAACAGATCTCCTATTTATTTACTAAAAGAAATCATTTTAGTTGATGATGCTAGTACAAGAAGTTGGTATTAGTGTTAAAATTGAAAGTATAATTTTTATTTGAAAAGAATGTAATTCCTATTTTACAGAGACCCACATAAATAAAGCTCTTTCAGTTGTGTGTTGAGCTCTTAATAGTTTAAAATGACTACACAAATAGTTTAAATAATGACTAGATTTATCAAACTAGAATTTAAGTATGAAGTGACTGAAAAGCAAGTTAACCTGAATTTTCAAAACATTCGTTTACTAGCTTACTTACAGAATTACCCAGCATTGCTGTGGTTAAATATTGATTAAAACAGAATCAGTATAATCACTCTTCATAGCATAATTTAAGTGCAGGAAAATAACTTTTTAAATACCTTTTCACATTTTTGTAGCTTCTACAATTTACTTTGGACATATACATATATGGAAATAAAAAATAAGTTCAAACATAAGTTTTGGGGTTTAAATTCTGTAAAAATAACTTTTTAGAAAAATCATTCTTTCAGTAATACTGGTAAAACAATCTGAGTTTCAATCACAATCATAAGAACACTCAATGGTATTCCTATGGGTTTTCAAATAATTTTTAGCTTCCTCTGCATACTTAGGACAAATCTAGCTAGGGTTAATATGTAGCCTAAATTTTTCGTAGGGGTCTAAGGAATAAGTACCAAATTTTGTCCAAATTGGTCAGACTAGATTTGTATGGAGTACAGAGACAGATGCCAATTCTGTTTTATATATTGTCATTTTACTATCAAAACCTCGTAAGTCCAATTATTTTAGTTTATGAAGTTTTAACCTTATTGGTTACAAATTTGCTTAGTTTTACTTTAAAATATCCTAAGTCTACATCAATCATATAGCTGCCCTAGGCAGTTTTTAAACCTCATATCTCTTAACTGGTCGACAGCTTGGTATCTAGTTTTCCATAGTTCCCGAAAATTTTTGATATCAAGACATACGAGGTTTTAATAGTAAAACAACAAGAGGTCTTGTAAAAAATTGTATCCCTTTTAAAATCTAGCTCAACACAACTGAGTTCCGTTTAATGTGTATTACTCAAAATAGTCGTGCAATATTTTTACTTTTTCTGTAATTTCTTTCCCTTTTCACTATGCTAAGTTCTTTTCTCTAAATCACCCCCTTTTGCTACCTTGTATGCTATGATATATATATATATATATATATATATATATATATATATATATATATATATATATATATATATATATATATATATATATATATATATATATATATATATATATGCTGGCCATGTATATATGTAAAATTGTGATATTTACTCTGATAAAATAATTTTTAAGATGTATGTCCTGTTCAAATAAAAATAGTTCTAGGGTATCAAGTAAAAGTTGAGATTTATCATTCTAAAGACCTATTTTAGATTTTATGATTTTAAAGAACATTTTTTAAAATTTTCAGCTTTTTTAAAGAAACCGTTAGATGAGTATGTATCACGTTTGCCTGTACCAGTCAAAATTATTCGTTCCTCAAACCGAACAGGGTTAGTGAGAGCACGTCTTCTTGGAGCAGATATAGCTAATGGAGAAGTGCTTACTTTCTTAGATGCTCATTGTGAATGCTCGAAAGGATGGCTAGAACCTTTATTGGCTCGCATTGCTGAAAAAAGGTAATATTTACGTTACTGTATGAGTCTTAATGTCAGTGGCCCACACACCCCTTGGTTCCCCAATATTTTTATGGTTGTGGCCCTCCCAAATATGAGGGATACGTACCATCTGCATAAACAAAATAACTTGTTTTGAAAACACCTAAATGGGGTGCAACTGGGGTGTTATTTGCCCCCTCCCAATATTTTCCCCAAGCTGGCACTATTGTTTAATACAAAACTTTCAATAAAATTAGATTTTTTATTTATTGGGCTATTTTTTGTAAAAACAAAAATAACTAGTTTTTATTTATATTTACATACAATGAAGCAGTTTTGTACTAATTTCTTTTTATTGCCTGGATAAAGTACTGCAAATACACTAGAATATTAATTTAGTATCTCCATTTAAATGCAATTATTTTAAATGATTAAATTTTAACATTTGTGAGATTTAAATTGAATTGAACACTTCACAAATAGCACTTGTGCAATAATTTGTTACTATTTCTTATTAACCAAATTATTATCCAGGTCTGAACAATACAACATATTGTAGAGAAATAATCAAATGCAATAGCTCTTAATAGTTGATTTCTTAAAAATTGAGGAATGACAGACAACAAATTCAAATTTAGTTAACAATAAAGTAATGTATTAAGAAAAATTGTCGCAATCTAGTTTCTCATATTTGTCCAACTATATGATTATAGATAAAGATATATTTCATATGTTATTTTTATTTAAAAGCTTAATGAGTATGTATTTTTTTTAATTTTCTTTTTGTGTTCCAGTCTTTAATATTACTTAAATTGTTTTTCCCAGAACACAAGTGGTATGTCCGGTGATAGACATAATTCACGATGAAACTTTTGCATATGTTCGTAGTTTTGAATTGCATTGGGGTGCTTTTAATTGGGAATTGCACTTCCGTTGGTATCCTGTTGGTGAAAGGGAACTCAGGAATAGGATAAATGATACCACTGCACCATTCAAGTATGTTTTACAACTTTTAAATTATCTTATCTTATTCCAAAATATATATTTGAATATTTCTTTTTCTTAATTTTTTTTGCAGAACACCTGTAATGGCTGGAGGTTTATTTGCAATAGATAGATCCTACTTTGAAGAAATTGGACGTTATGATGAAAAGATGGATATTTGGGGTGGAGAAAATATAGAAATGTCTTTCAGGGTGAGTCACTATAATCTTTAACATTCAGCTTGAAATATATTAACTCTTACATTTCAAGCATTAACAAAAATTGTTGGATCTAGTAGTTTTCTCATTTTAATTACTTAATTTAAAAACTTGACAACAAATGACAAACTTCATGAGTAAGAAAATGATTTCATTGCCAATCTTGCTTGTGCTTAAATTCGAATAAATTTATTTCAATGCATTGAATTTGCAGGATTAAATTTTGTTTTTTTTTTCGGAAAAATAACTTTCAAAGTTTGAATTATTTTTACTCTTTTAATCAATCCAATATTAATTCTAAAAGATTGAAAATATGTAAATGCAAAAATAAAATAACATCTCCATGAAAATTGTTTTAATAGTTGTATATACAAATGGTTAATAAATTTAGTTTATCACTTCTCAAAATTTAGTTATGTTATGTTAGAAAAAGTTGAATTCACAAAAAAGAAAATGAAGAGTTGAGAATTAAACTTGGAATAAATTACTCTATTAATTTATTTTTTCTTGAAATTCATGTTCATATAAAAATTCTCCTATTTTCTTATTTATTTACTTACTTTTTTTCTTTTGAAGTCTTGATTACATCGCTTGAAACTTTCCATCATCACGAACATGAATTTCAACACTCGATTAAAAAATCTATCTTCAAGATTCCTGAGTTATTTGTTCCAAGTGTTTCATTTTAGCCAATAAATGATTTAATTAACTGCCAGAAGGCTGGATTTTTACTACTTTCAAAGTCCCATCACTGCTATAATGCTCCATTCTACTTTTAACACATACTACTAAGAATAAATACTATTAATACTCTTTATGTGTCAATAAAACTTTCCTTGTGTGTCAATGTCCGTTTGCTTGGCATTGTCTGTCTTGTGCTTGACCAAATATGGCTCTTGCACCATAAAATCTAACCTAACCAACCTATTTATGTTCTGTGAGTTCAGCTATCCTGCAGAGTAATTTAGTGGCTTTTGAAGCATTTTATAAAATTATATAATTTTCCTTTTTATGTATGACATTGATGATTTACTCTCAATAGAGAATAATTTTTATAAGTTGGATGGGTGCAGAAATAATACTAATATTTTTTACTTCAATAGATTTGGCAATGTGGTGGGAGCATAGAAATAGCTCCATGTTCTCATGTTGGTCATGTTTTTCGAAAATCATCACCATATACTTTTCCTAGACCTGGTGGAGTTGGAGCTGTTTTATATCAGAACTTAGCCAGAGCAGCTGCAACTTGGATGGATGAATGGAAGAATTTTTACTTCAAGATAAATTCTGGTGATGCTAAAATATTTTTAAAATGTTACTTTTCTCTGATTATTTTATTATACCATTGTAATTTCTATGCTGTATTTAAATTGCCTAAACATTATATTACTTTATCAAATTATATAAATTCTCTGAAATGTTATTTCCAAAACTAAATTTGTTATACCATTAGATCTACGAATTGTGGCCCTTGTACCATAAAACCTAATCCAACCGACCTATTTATGTTCCGAGTTCAGCTATTCCTGTATAGTAATTTAGTGGCTTTTGAAACACATTTTATGAAATTATCTATTTTTCTAAAAGGTTAGAAGACAGTCCTCAACTTCAGGAGATATTAGAGAAAATGTAATTCAATTTTTTTTAAATGTTAATATTATTATTTTCTTATCTTAATTTTTAAGCAATTTATTTCTTCATAAAATTTGGAAAAGTAAATATTTTTGTAATACTGCTTCTTTGAAAACACAATTAAGAATTTTATGCATGTGTAATTTAGATGCTGCCAAATCAAATCGAAATGTGGATGTGAATTCAAGGTTGGAATTGAGAGAAAAATTAAAATGTAAAAGTTTCAAGTGGTATCTGCAAAATATTTGGCCTGAGCACTTTTTACCAATTGATGGTAGATTTTTTGGAAAGGTATCATGTTTCTTCTACATCAAGTTTAAGCTCTATTTGCTGATTTTGTTTTCATTTTCAATTCTTGCTGATTTACTTAAATTGGTGATAGTCTCTTCATTAAAGTTTGGATTCCTGATCTAAGTCTAAGTTTCTTCCTCTACTTTTCTCGTTTCTCTTCTCTTTTGAATTCACTTTTTCTCTTTGAGCTTTGTAATCAGTTTCTATATACTAGAATAATTGCATTGTCTTTGATAACCATCTTTGAAATATTTTGTACTGGTGTATTTCCTATTTAACTACCTAATCTTTGCGCTTCCTATTTCCAAATATTCTAGAATCGAAATCTCGATTATTTTTTCTTATAATACTTCCTTATATTATTGTACATATATTTACATGTTTCATGGTTTGATTACAGTATTACTCTGTATTTTAGAAATATTTCTCTTGAAATTTAACTAAAAACTTTTGTTTTCATTAATTGATGCTTTATTTTTATAATGATTTGAGCAAATGGTAATTTCATGTTTAGAATAACAAAAGAAATTAAACATACATTGTAAACAACACTCTGTATAGATTGACATACATAGGCCACACTTTCAGAGAATTATATTGTAATAAAAGAGTACATTATTTGAAATGGTTAATTAATTTGTTTTATGTTTTATAAATGAACACAAGGTATAGATTGTGTAAGCCTCTCGCATTAGCTCATAACTTGAAGACAAACAAAAAAAGTAAGACAAATAGGCCAGCTACACAGTTATAGCAGTAAATTTGATTAGCAAAAAGTCACAGTGTGATGTAAAACTTTATTGATACAGCAAAGGATAAGTATTTGAGCTGTTTTGAATAAATTTCCTGGATATTTAAGTTGATTTGGAAATTTAGTTGTAGGTTTAGAATTGTAATGGCGCAACTGGCTAATATCTAGTAATCAGAGAAAAACTTAATTTTTTATTTCACATCTAAATATCACTCATTTATAAGATTAAATATGTATTAGTAAGTCCTTATAATCTGCACAAATTTTGTACTATATGACATTAATTATAAAGGTGGAGCAATATAAATTTTGAACATTACTTCAACTCACTGAAGTTTAATATTTTGGTACTTTTTTATAAATTAAAGTACAGTTTTCTGAATTATTAAATTATTGTAATCAGGCGATAAAGTTTGATTTTCTGATCACTCTGATTTCTTTTGCTGCACTCAGTATTATGATGCAAAACTCTTTAGATGTGTTTGGTTAGATTTTGTAAATTCTTACTTTGCTCTTTGTATGATTTCAATTGTTCACTTACGAAGTAATTTATTAAACCATATTAACAAGAGTATTTTTTTCTCAGATTCGAAACTTGAAAAATGGAAAATGTTTCCAAAAAGCAAGTCCTTCAATTACCCAACATAATGTTGGAAAAATGAAATTGATGGCATGTGTTTTTGAAATATATCCTAAACAGGTACACAATATTTATCTTTTGTATATATTTACAAAATGAAAATATGGTGTTCGCATTTAAAAACTTAATTTTTTTCCTATTATTTTTTATTGCTACTCAGTTAAAAAATTTAGTATGATTATCTTCCATATTACACATTGCCACATACTTTATTTAATTGCAATTTATTTCCATTTTATATTCGTTGAATAAACTGAAAATTTCCCATTTCATAAAACTTTTTCTTACATTTAATGTTTTCTCTTAAACACTACTTTATTCCAATTCTTAGTTAGCATTTTAATTTTTAACTAGTAACACTGCTAAACTCTTTGCTAAAATGTTTTTGCAGAGATCAATTTCACTGAGTTTTAACCTTGACAAGATAAATCTCTTCTGCAAAGTTAGAAATCTTCATATTGAATGAAAGATGAGCAAATATTGTTCAAAAGTTATTGGTTATACAATGTCACATTAACTATCTCCTTAATTCAATCTGTTATTTGAGAAACCCAGTAGTTCACTAAGAGCAGATTTTAGGAAATCAAGAAAAACTGCTTCTGCAGAAACCAGAAATGGAAAAGAAAATTATTTCCATTGAAATCTATTTATTTGAGTTAAGTACAATCTTTGTGCTCAATTATGATCTCAGGTGACTAGTTATTAAATTATTATAGATTTTCAAAGTCTTTATCCATGACAAATTATAATGAAATTATTTTTTTCTAGTTGTTTGTTTACACAAAAAAGGGACAGATAATGACAGATGAGTCTGTATGCTTAGATTCACCAGAAGGTGCTGAAGATACATATGTTGTTATGCTTGCTTGCAATGAAGTTTTGCGTCAGAAATGGAAGTATGAACCTACTGTAAGTATCTAATATATTTATCCCTTTTAATCTTTTTCTAAATGTTATTCATTTTGAACTATCTTGGATGATACATAATATGCATACATGTGCAGTTATTGCAACTAAATAAATTTTATTATTTAAACACACATTATTTTCATAAAATATATTTTTATTTATGAGATTCTTTTCACTGTACTCCATCACATGCTATGAGTTAGAAATTCCTCATCAAAATAAAATGCTAAACAAATGCCTACAAAACAAACAGCACAGCCTTCAGTTGTTACTGACTGTAAAACATAGTTGCTTGGCACCATTTGCTGTGTAATACAAAAGGAATTAAATGCAAAATTTTCTGTATGATCAGTTTTCATTGGCAGACACCCTCCATGCAAATCAGAAAGACAATCACCATAACATGGAAATATATGAAGCACTCAAATTATGAAAAGCTTGTTGCTGAGTGGAACGAAGAGTATGTCTCGTCTGAGAAAGCTAGCCACACCAAAAAATTTTTTCCTACTATTAAGCATAGATTGAACTCAGAATTATTTTTTTTCACAAACTTCCAAATTACACAATTTTTATCTGGCCATGGAAATTTTGCTAAATATCTATATAGGTTTCATCTTCGGACTAATGATTTGTGCGAGTGTTTTAAAAAGCAGCCACAAGATGTAGAGCATTTGCTTTTTAGTTGTCCTGCATTTAAAACTTCAAGAATGTGCCTAAAAAATGATTTGAGAAAATTAGGTGAAACATGGCTAGTGAAACTCAATGTTTTTGTAAAATCTAATCTGCTTTTCTACTCATTTGTCAAGTTCATAAAATCTTGTAATTTCACTTAAATTGTTTTCCACTGTTTCTTTGTTAAATCAACTTACTTCTGTAAGCCCCGTGTTGTACTTCTGTGGTGCACGGGGAGTTTGCTTTTGTTCAATAAAAAACAAATCACATAACATTAGTATGTGGGGTACAGAGACTCGTGCACTCATTGTGTATGAATGAGATTCGCCCAAACTGAATGTATGCTATGCTATATCAAAAGTGTTTGGAGCTTTCTTGTTGAGGACATTATGACTGGTTATTGGTAGTTGGACATGTTAAAGATTTGGCTCTTTCCTGATCTTAACAATGATTTTATTTTATTCATTTTCTAGCAAAATGAGGTACCCACCTGATTGGCATGTAAATGTTTGCAATTTTCTAAACATAACTCTTCTATGCTGTTGAATTGGATGCAATGGATAAAATTATCAGCTATATGGTTTCTAGGTTAACATCCTCACAATTTGGCAATTTCTCTGAAGTGACTCACAGATTCTGCGTATAGAGTTCCTTTGGTTTTTGAATTTTTCTCAAGATTTATTTTTTTAATTTGCTCACTACCTAATTGCTGGTGTTGGGCATGTTGCTTTTTGTGGTACATGATGATTTAGCATCAAATTTTTATCATTATTCTTTTAAAAATTTAAATATATTTAATTTGAAATATTTTGCATTAAATTTAAATTTCTTGGTCTATTTCATATGTCAGTTTCGCTTAATCTTGAAAATGAATGATTGTCATTAACAAACATTAATTAAAGTTATTTTATGTGAAAAAGTGGGACCCAGTGTGTAGATAGTGCTGATATCCACAAACTGACAAGAACTTTAAAAGGTATTAAGAATACTGTATGTCAGTTATACAATTCAAGCTGCATAATATGCAAGCATAATATGCTATGAATGTAACTATTAAATGTTGGTCATGTGACTGAGACAGCTCTCAGAACATTTATAAGGTATGACATCCCCTATTCAAAAGTTTCAGAAACATGGTTCTTTAAAATGCTGAGATACATTTAGGACACCCTGTATTCACAGGGAAAGGGCATTTGAGTCAAAGCCAACCAGAAAATCAAATAAATAATTCGTACAAAAAGATTATTAGAATTGAAAAAATATTTATAAGTGTGGTAGTGTACTATAGTGATGTCATATTAGCAGCATTATCATGTATAAACAGCTTTAATGGTTTAAAATACTGCAAAAGGCTGGTCCAAAATTAAATTAAGAAGAAGCAAGCATTGTTAAAAATAGAGGGATAAAAATTGGGTCTGATTGCAAAGATGGACTTTTGTAATCTTAATCTGTAAATCTTACTAATAGTGATGTGTTATTAAAAACGAGGTTTCATAACTGTCTTTGTGTTAAGCTTGCAGATAACATCAACAGCATAAAGAAGGAGTGACGCGACTCGGCAGTTTTTAGTTTTATTTAAAACTTAACAACAAGGAACATATAGATTAATATACATAATGGGTATACCCAATTTACAAAAAGGATAGTGGGGAAAATCCCTATTGGACGAAAGACGTCCGATCTGATCAAAAACATATAGCCAAGTAAAGATATTAATATGGTGGTAACCCAAGTTGGCGAACGGTTGGCGCACAGGCGCCAACATCCCCAAGTTGGAGAGCGGTTGGCGGACAGGCACCAACAATAATAATGATATCGCCTTTGGACTTTTTGCATGTTACATTAGTCCAAAATATATTCTCTTTTTGTTTCATCAAATGATGAATTTCCACCTATGTATGCATGAGGCAGATAATACTAAATTTTTATTGGTCTCCTTCAAAAGAGAATTTGAAGGAAATGCTTTTTTCTCATTTTGTTTGCATCAAATAAATTTATTTTTGACTCATTGTTTTGTATCAGCTTTACTGCTGATCAAGTTACAAACTTAATAGCTAAAACAATTTGAAATTTGCAAGCTCATAATATAAAATACTAAGTCAATTTTCATTTAATTTTAACATAATAATGCCTGTATCTTGTATTATTATATATTTTAATATGAATTTGGAAATATTTTCATATTTCAAAGTATAAAATAGCTTGTTGCAAAGATGAAAATCTATGTTGTGAGTTTTGAGTTTTCCTAAATCTTAAAGCAATAAAAATGTAATAATATATTTAAAAATTTCTTATGTTAAGAAAGTTTACTGTATTAATTTTTATAATTCTTATCTGTTTCAGAAACAAACACTTGTTCACGTTAAGTCCAATCTGTGCTTGGATTTACCATCAAAGACAAGACCTGAAGCATTAACGTTACAAACATGTGATGGCAACCGTAATCAAAAATGGACCCTTGAATCTGTCGACTGGAAATCATAAATGCATTTTTATTTACATCGTTTTATTCAACTATTTACATAGTCTGGAAAAATAAACTACATTATTTAACACATTTTATATTACAAAAAGAGGGCAGTAGCCATTTGACCAGTTCTTCCTTTAATGGGCATTGACAAATTTGTTAACTAATTACTTTATTTTTAAAGATAGACTGCTTTGGTATTGTGTTCTGTTAGGTATAAGAGTATCTAATTTTCTATTCACAATTAATTTAAGATTTTTATAGATGCAATTTTAAAAGAGGTGGATATTTTTGCTATTTATATAAGAATTTTAAAAATTGAATTTTCATTCATGAATGAGTTTATATTAAAATGTTTTTGTAAGATTTTATTTAAATAAACATAAAAGAAATTTATAGATGCAAATTCCTCAGATATTTTTGTGGAAGAATACACTTTTACCAATTATACTTTCAGATTAGTTTTAACATTTCTTGTTCTCAATCACTAATTTTGTAATTTAGAGTTCTGTAAGAGAATTTGTTGATAAAAGGTAACACAATTTAATGTTTACTTTTAGCTGTTAAAAATAATGGTTCGACTAAAACTTTATATTCACACCAGTAGAGAATTCTCTAGCTTGGTTATTGTCAATAACCGACTCAGAAAAATACTTAAAAAGAAAACTTTATAAAAGCTCTGCAGTATAATTCGCTAACTTAATATTAGCCTTTGATACTGAAAGAGTACCAAAGTATGCAGTTTATCTGATCAAAATAGTAAAATGAGAAAATTTACTATTTTGTGCTTGAAGAAATATTTTATCTTTGTTTTATAATGCGTCTTCCATTTACATAATTTTAATGACAGGATTTCGATACTTATAGCAGATTTTCCGTTCCCTTATTTTTGTGTCAATAAAGGTGATACAAGTGAGATGCAATAGTACAAATCTGTACTTATTGTGTTACTTAGGAGTGTTCATTTGATGTAATCAAAGTTAAATAAGAGCTTGAAACAAGCTAGAAATTTATACTTTTGTATTGTTTTATATGAGGAATTTTTTTAATTGTTTTATTACTGTTTTATTGTTTTTCATTCCATTCAGATAGTTCGTGATAATTCTTCAATTTGTAATAAATCACTACATCTGTCTTCCTACAAGAAAATTAACAATTCATTCATCACTTTGGTGTTTAATATAGTCAAAATTTAATGTTCTGTAACTTAATATTTTTGTGGAAACTATATATTTATTTCCATTAGATCTTAGCTTAAAAATACCTACTCAATTATCTGAACAATTTGAAAGGAGTTTGGAATCTCTTAAAAGTTGTGTCTTATGTTTGTCTTGTCTGTTTTATAATATGGATTATTTTAACTTATTCCCACTAATGTATTCTACTTGAAAAAGAATGCCTATTGATGCATCCAAATATGTCTACTTTGACTTGTTTACTAGCATTACACATTCTACAGTGTACTTGCTATATGAGAAAACTTGCGATTCCATATATTAACTGTGATAATTTTATTTTGTTATGAAGTGTCATTCCTTTAAAATGTTCTTAACATTTTTATTTCTTATTTTTTGTTTTATCAATGGTTACATTGGGTTGTGTTTAATTTTTAGATTGGGTTTTACTATTGTGTTTGTTATTCAAAGAATATCTACTTTCTTATATATTAAAAATAAAAATTCTGCTAAGAAATTTTAAAATTTTTTATATAATTTTTGTTGATAGAAGAATCTAATTTTCCTATTCCAGTATGTATAATATATATTTTTCTTAACATTTAACAGTCAGCTGAATTTTTGCTTCCTATTAAAATAACTTTAATTAATGATATTTAAATGCTTGTATAGATGTTTAAAGTTTACATCTTGTATGAATGTTTTTATTGATTAAATTAGTTTTTTCTAATCTATTGGTCTGTTTTCCTTTTTGAAAATCTTTTTTTCAAGTTTAGTTGTTTTAGGTTCTAAATAACTTTTAAGTAGATTTTTACGAAATTTTTAATGTTTGTTCAGTTGGAAGGGCTTCATTGTGGAATTTCAAGTTGAAGGCAAAATATTGACAATGGAAGTAGATTCAGGGACATCATTTGCTATAATTATAGCGACCTACAATGAATTTCAAAACTCACGAATATCCATCTTCAATCGCGTACTAAACATCTTACAGAGACGGAGTATTGGACGTTGAGGTGGCTCATAATTCATGCCTGAGGAACTTACCCCTTCTAGTTGTAATGCAAGGAACTTAATTTAGCTGGTCGAAATTGTATCGAAGTATTTTCTGATATCAGCAGGAGGTAGTGCTACACCAGCCTCTCTTTCTGCAGCATTCCAAGTTGATAAAACCCTTCAAGATATTTTGCACAATTACCAAGAAGTCTTCTCCCTGATTTGGTGTTATCAAAGGAGTGCAATTTCATCTTCCTTTATCTGTACCAAAATTTTATTAAGCAAGACCTGTGCCTTTTGCGTTATTTAAGAAAGTAGATCAGGAACTCGATTGACTGGTGGCAGAAGGAATTATTGAACCTGTCAAGACATCTGAGAGGGCAGCACCTCGTCCCTGTTTTCAAGCTGTTAAGACTGGTGATTTCAGACTTACGGTGAACCAAGCGACAGAATTAGAATAGTATCCCTTGCCGAGTACAGAAAACCTTTTTGCACAGCTGTCAGGTGGTGTAGGTTTTCAAAGATGGATCTGCGTGATACATATCGACAGCTGGAGTTGGATTAGGAGTCTAGAATATGGACTGATTAACATTTAAAGCATTATTTCATTACACCCATTTACCTTTTGAAGTTGCTTCTATCCCAGCAATCTTTCAGAGGGAAATGAATAAAATTCTGAGAGCTCAAACAGGTGCATCCTGTTATTTAGATGACCTGCTTGTAACTGGTTTAACCGGAAAAGAACACAATTTAGAGGCGATTGTAAAAATTGCAATCAAAACTGTATTCTTCAGAATGTAATTTCATGAAGTCATCGGTAGAGTATCTTGGTTACGGCATTGACAAGCATGGTAGGTAGTTAATTAACATTGAATTGGAGCAACACAACAGGCTATTGGCGACGGTCCGGGATCAATCCCCAAGGGAAAGATCCCGAGGACAACACGTAATTTTGAACCACTGTCAGATGACGCGACAACACCTGAACTGGCACCCCCACTCTCCAAACTTCCATACCACTTCAACATGAGGACGTTTGAGGCCACGACAGATTTAACGTGCACCAGCCCCTGTGAACACGACGGTCTTTGGACCGATTGGCATGGATTACACCCTATTGAAAGCAAGGTGCAAGCGATCGAAGATGCACCACCACCAAGTGTTTAAGAATTGCGTTCTTTTATTGGATTGCTTATATATTATGCTAAATTCCTTCCCAACATCTCTACATTATTTTCACCCTTATACGAATTGCTTCGTCACAATGAACCTTGGTACTGGGAAAAGAGCAAAGCAAAGTGTTTCAGAAAGCATAAAAGACTCCCGTGACTTTGTCTCTGTTGATTGATGAGAAAGAAATTCTTTCCTTTGACGCCAGGCCTGTTGGAGCTGTCTTGTCTCATCCAACTGCTGATGTGGATCGTCCGATAGCGTTTGCTTCCTGTTCTATTTCTAAAACAGAACAAATATACAGTCAGATAGAAAAAGAAGCCCTTACTTTCAATGGTGTAACTAGGGGGTGAGAGGCAGCAGCCCCGGGTGCCCATATCTAAAGGGGCGTCATTTTTGAAATATTAAAGACTTGTTCTTTCAAATATTTTCTAAAAATGTTAGTGTCTTCTCTCTTCTGACTTCAGAGCAGTTTTATTCGTGTTAATTACATATGCCAATATCAGTAGACCGTTTTCATTATAGCTGTAATTTTATGTAGTACGATAAACATACCCAATGGATCCAAACAGGATCAAGCCTATTTAGATGACAGCACGAAAAGGAACATTTGCAAGAGGGAATTTCCACAGGGACAACCCTCTATTATGTTTCGTTTATCTAACTTGCCAGGGACTCCTTTTCAGGATCAAGTAGAAATCAGAGCGGACATGCAAGTTCAGGATGATCTAAATTACTTCAATCTGAGGTAGGAGGTATGGTCATTTTGTTAGTCAATCATCCAGATTTCTACTGTTAATGGGAGCGGATGGTACTCATTAGCCAAAAAATAATGTAAAGGATTAGATGTTTGGGTTTTATGGTACAAGGTCCATAAACGGACAAGCTGTGTCAAAATAATGTAAAGGAGAATTCGATCTAAAAGGTATAGTAATGATTTACTACATTTAACACTACATCTAAAACACTGATTTGTTATAGAGATTGATAAACTAATTGTGCTTTATCAGCACATTATGAACCTCAAAGAATCCTCCTTTACGCAAAAAAAGGATCACCTCTCTTGAAGATTATCTAAACTCTTCCATTGGTACAATATCGGGAGTCTTCCAATCGAGTTCAGCTTCAGTGACTACTTTTCTTCAGTGGAACGGTTATTTTTAAGTACAACTTTTTCTTACTCATTGTTTCTCGAGCAAAAGAGTAAGCTTTACTTCTGTAATAAGTTTCATTTCTCATGAGTTTAAATATTCTTTAAAAAGTTTGTTTTTGTAAATATTTATTTTTAACCTTGATTTTACCGAAAAGGGCGGTCTACCGTATTTAGTGTTTGATCGTTTGAGTTATTGAGATAAAACTATATAAAATTATTATTTGCATAAACGATATAAATGTAACTAAAATAGGAAAAACTTAATTAAAATAAGTTTTTTTATCACACAGCAAAAGTATAAAATTTGTTTTATACTTTTTCGTTCATGATGTGTTGCATGCTTGAACACCAGGTAAATTGTGCCACTGTGCCGAAATGCTACCTAAATAATTGCACTAGACCTTTACTATTAATGTAGGAACTACAAAAATAAAATGTTTTGGCGTAAGGAAAATTCCTTTAACCTCAGTTTTTTACTTTATGCTCTGCATTAAATCATTCTTTTACAAAAAATGACTATCCGAGTACAATTTATTAGCTAGCAAATTCGTCGCTGAACTCAACAAATTCTATATATTTTTTGTAGATCTCTATCACGTGCAAATAGTTTTTTTAAATAAACCAAGTGTGTAAAACCAGTTTCCACCATTGAATAATAAAATAAGTATGGTATTGCTCTTGCAAAAAGTTTGGTTTAGAAATTAACTTCATATGTAAACGAGCTGATACTGATAGTGCACTTATTTTCCTTTTTCGATTTAAAGTCAAGAATTTTAACACTAGTCGAAATTGCTTAGCCTTTAGCTATGTTTAAGTCATTGGAATGTAAATTCGTTTCAGCAAGTTATGTACCGGTAAACATAAATTATATTAACAGTAACTAAAGTAAAATTACTTGTAATCGATAATTAAAAACGTGAATAACAGTTAGTTAATAGTAGGTAGGTAGCTAAATTTACGTCGCCTTAGAGCAACATAACGGGCTATTGGTAACTGTTCGGGATCAATCCCGAAGGGAGAGATCCGACGACAACACCTCGTAATTTTGAACCACTGTCCGATGACAAGGTCCACCCTTGAGCTGGCACCCCACTCCTAATTTCCACACCACACCAGCGTGAGGACATTGGATATATTTAGCGTGCACCAGCCCCCACATACAAGACGGTCTTTGGCTAGATCGAGTTTCGAACTCGTAACCCTCCGTTAGTTTATCTGCGACTCTACCAACTGGGCTACCACGGCCCTATCAGTTAATGAAAATTATTATGTTACTAGTTAGGATAATCTATCTATTGCTTTAATAGATTACTATTTTACATTTTTAATACGTAATTTTTGTTTCGGACGAAGGACAGCATCAGCATCATTCGCCCCAGTCTCAAAAATGTCTAGTTACTCCTCTGTATACAACTCTACCTCATCAAACCCAATCTCCCTGCATTTTAACTGCTATAAACTGATTTATACTTCTGGTGATATTTGCTTTCCAAGAGTGGAATCAAGTCTCTTAATTGAGATTTTTTCCAATGCAAGTATATTTACGTTTAATCCTTCAAGCATTCGGTAGGGTACGAAAGTGGCAGTCTCAGTGGGAATCTCTATGGCAGGTGCTAACTTTAACCGGGATACTATGGGAGGTACTGCCGAATCGCACCCACCGTGAATTGGGGAGAGTCACATGACATTTGGGAGGATTTTGGAGAAGCTGCCTCCCATTTACATATCGTTTTAAAGAAACCAAGCTTCCAACAGTCAACCCGACTTCGGCACGTAGGAGATTCGAACTCGTAACCAAGCGCTTCAATCTACCAGTTCCTTCAGAACGATGCTTTTAGCTACTCGGCCACTGGTGGGGCAAATAGAGATTTTGAAGTACACAGTATTTTAAGAATTAATACTTTAAAACAGACACTCATGTACCTGATATGCTTCACTAGCCAGTAAAATGCCAGGGTTTTAAAAATGTGTTGTTCAATAAAAGTAATAAAAAGTGGAATCGTGATTCACATTGCATAATCTTAATAAACAAAGATCGTCAAATTAATAACTGTAGATGCGAAAAATGAATTAAAGGTACAGCTCTATGTGTAGCGCCTCGCCAGGAGACAACGGCCCTTGGCGCGTTTTTTATGTCGCCAAGGAAAGAAATCTTACAAAAAATATAAGATGGGTTACCTTCACCTGCCATAACTCGCTACTAAAAGTGCACCAAAAAACGCCCTAAGGGTCCTTGCCACCGGACGAAACGCTACATACAGCTGTACCGAATTAAATAAAAACACAAAAGATTAAAAAAAAAAAAAAACAAATTTCTTTTTATTGAATATTAAGATATAAAGAAAATCATATCCGGAGTCAAAACTTTGCAATTTGGATGGTCGTTACACACAATCTCCTATTAATTCTATGATAAACACTAAATAAATAATACATATAAAAATACAAATCTTCAAGGGAGATACGTTGTCCTCGGATCTTTCCCTTTGGGATTGATCCCGGACCGTCACCAATAGCCCGTTGTGTTGCTCCAGTGTGACGTTAATTGAAATACCCAAATACTCAAGGGAGATACGCATTTCAGGAAGTCGAGACGCTGCTATTTTGTTGCCACCGCAGATTGGATGGCCCTTCTGGTCATTCACCTTTAATTCAATTTAGTGAGTTGCTTTTCCGATTTCGTTCAGGACGCTCGTTCGTGATCGTGCAAATGTTTCGGTGTGTGAGTTTTTCTTGAATATATTTTATTTGTTCTAATGTTTTAATTCATTGTTTTATCCTTGAGTTGTAAAAGGCGACTTGTGTGTGTTTATTGTAAATAAGTGTCATAAACGTTACGTTTTTTACATAAAGATGTCAACTATTCCGGATTTTTACAGTTCATTATGGCGAAGTGTTTTGTGAAAATCTTGCCAGATAGTTTTCCAATCTTTTCGCATCATTTTTGCGATCGAGTATTGTGTTTGTTCAAGGGTCACTGAGTCAGAAAACGAAATTTTGCTCTATTTTTACAATTTTTTGATTAAGATGAAGCTATTTGTAAAAGCGAGAATGAAAAATAATTTAACAATGAAGTATTTGTTTAAGCAGAATTTATGCAGTGGGTCACCAAAGTATTTGTTGAACTCATGTTTCTAAATATGTTTATGTATTTTACAAGCATGAAATTAAAATTTGAAATTTAACCATATATAAGCTCTGTTCTATTTAAGTTTCCCATACAAATAACCAAATATTTTTTAATTGCAATACTAAAATATAGCAATGTGAGAAAACAAGCATATGAAAGTATACAGCTGTGTTTTGTAAAAAGTGTAGATGTTAAACAAAAATATTAAAATTAATGTTTAAATTTGTTGCATTATTTTATTCCTTAACTTGGTATATCCTTTAAAGAATTATTGGCACCCCCATGGTCAAACTGAAACCAGGTTTTGTTCTACCTATTCTTAAAGATAGATTTTCAATGTATTTCACAATTTTATGAAATAAATGAGTAATCTTCACACAATAACAGGTAATGACAATATTCTAATATTTAAACTGAGGTCAGATTTTAAGTTATTTTGATCTTTTATGTAATAACCAGACTTAAATGCAAAGTACTAAATTTTGGATTACTGTCATGGCCCAAAATCTACTTAAATCCAAATGTCTTGAGAAAAAGATCAAATATGCATATTGAACCTTAGTTCTAGTAATAAATTCAATTGTATCTACTCCAACTTCCGATATACACCCTTATCGTTATAGAGAGTGCTTTGAATTTGACATTGTGCGCTGATATTGACAAATCAATGATTTAAGTTTCCTTCACAATTTTCTTGTTTGTAATAAATACCAAGAACTACTCAGAACTTAAACTCAGCATTAAAATTTGATTTTCAATATTTTAATCCAGCATTGAAAATCAATTTTTAATTTGAAGGAAGCTCAAATCAGTTTGATTAATAGTCACTATCAAAGGCAGGGTGTTTGTTTTGGTGGCTGAAATTGATACACTTGAATTTATTGCTAGTACCAAGGTTCAATGTATATATCATAGTATATTGCTGTCGAAACCTCTTGAGTCTAATTTTTTGGTTCAGTGTTTCATTGCTCCTAAAAATTTTTTATTTTAAGACTTGCATGTTTTGAAAGAGAAACGAGTTTTTAATTGAAAATCTTTACCAGTTAATTTGAATTTAAAGTAGATTTTGGTCTACCATGACAGTCATCCAAATGTAGTGCCTTGCATACAAAGGTCTGATTGGTTTATAAAATATCAAAACGATAAAAATTCTTTATATCTGAAGAAATAACATTTTGTCACAAAATAGTGAAATTCATTGAAAATATCTTCATTCCAGTTAGAAAATTGCTTTTGATCAAATACCTGTTGCAAACAATGATATGCAGAAATCTAAGATGCAAGGCAAAATGCAAAAAAATTCTTATGAACATTGATTTTCATATTTGTATTTAGCATTTGTACCTTTTGTAGTTAGCATAATCAACTGTAAACATCTAACAGAACCGTGTCATACAAATCAGTACAATTTTGTCAATAGTAGGAAGTGAAAAATAAGTTACATTAAACTAGACTTCTGAATGCCCTTGATTACATGAATTCAATTAATTGTGCCATTGTTTTTGTTGCGCCGGTAGCTCTGGTAGTGGACTGTATTCTAATTGACACAATTCATCGTAATAAAAACAAGTTTATTAACAAATATAACATCATTGTGGAAGGACCACTTTCTCGTTAGGCTAAGGAAACCTTGTAGTTCATTTTGAAAAATATCTCGTTCCGATTCCGCTCAGCTCGTAGCCTCGTTCCCATTCGGCTCAGGTCGCCTCGTTTCCGTAGTCTCGTGGAGACTTAACACTCCCCGCGATTGAAATTTCAATTTCAATATAAACATATTATACACAAATGATAATTATACAACTCTACAAATTAATACACAATAAAGTACTTTCAAATACTAAATGAACTTAACATTGAAACACAATAACAATCAATTATTCAATTGGAAGAATAGCAATATTCCTAACACTTCTTTTCAATGTCTTACCATTAGGTAGACACAAATTTACAACTCGAACTTTTTTATCTGCACCATAAAACACTTCAGTAATCCTACCAGTCATCCACTGTGTGCCTGTAAGATTCTCATCCTTTATTAGTAATTGGGAACCAACTTTTACATTATCTTTACAAAAACGCCATTTGCTACGTTCCTGCAAACTATTTAAATAGTTCCGCTTCCATAATTTCCAAATGCGTTGAGTAATTTTCGTAACTCTTTGCCATTTCGAAAGTCTATTCTCATTTATTTCATTAAGTTGAGGCTCTACAATGGATGCTATAGGTCTGCCTATTAAAAAATGACGTGTTAAGGTCTCAAAATTGTCGATATCTGATGATAAAGGAGTTAGGGGTCTGGAATTTAACACTCCTTCAATTTCTGAAATTATGGTCAGAAATTCCTCAAGAGTTAGGCTTGAGTTTCCAATGACCCTCCTCAAATGAAATTTAAATGACTTGACTCCGGCTTCCCAAAGACCACCGGCGATTTTGGAGGGATAAATTTCCATTCTATGCATTCATCAGTAAAGTAATTTGCTAAGGTTTCATCTGGACAATGCGCAATTTTGTGTAATTTTTTAATCTCTTCACTAGCTCCAACAAAATTTTTGGCATTATCGCTAAATATTTTAGAGCATTTGCCTCTTCGGCCAAAGAATCTTTTTAAGCTGGCAATGAAAGCTGTTGAAGTTAAATCAGTTACAAAATCTAAATGTATAGCTTTAGTACACAAACAAACATATATTGCAACATATACTTTGTTAAATATATCCTTTCTTTGATTTTTGAATTTTATACAGAAGGGTCCACAAAAATCTATTCCGACAATATTGAACGGATAATTGGTTGTTACCCTTTCTTTGGGAAGATCTCCCATTATTTGGCTTCCCATAACAGGTTTATTTTTGAAGCACGTTACACAATTATATACGATTTTTCTACAAATATTTCTGCCATTTAATGGCCAGAACCTTTGACGAACATTATACAGTAGTGTTTGCGGCCCAGCATGTAAAAACTTTAAATGCATATGCTTCACTATAATGGATGTAAGTTGATGATTTGTAGGCAATATGGCAGGATGTTTTTGATTGAAATTTAGGTCTGAATTGTTCAACCTACCTCCTACTCTTATTATACCTTTATCATCTAAAATGGGGGAAAGATTTTTTAGTTTACTACTGGGTGGTATTGGCAGCTCTTTCCTTAGATTTCTCATCTCGGTGGAGAACTCCGCTTCTTGAACACCTCGTATGAGGAAGTCCTCAGAATCCCTCATCTCCGAGTAGGTTATTGGGCCAACTCGTCTATTCGTTCTTACGTTGTTGCTAAACCTAAAAATAAAACTAACAACACGAACGATAGTACTGAAATTGTTACTGACATTCAAAATACTCTCTAAAAAGGTATGGGATTCAGTCAAAGTAAAGTTCTGTGATGTTTCTCTAAGATCACTCACTGACTGTCTTTTAAGTTCATGCGAACAGTCCTCTGAGTCCAAAGTGGCAACATCAAGGAGAATGTCTTCTCGGACAAAGTCTTTTTCCTCCAAAAAGGCAGGACCATTCCACCACTTCTCACTGTTCAGCATAATCTCGATGCTAACTCCGCGGGTCACAAGATCGGCAGGATTGTCTTTGCCGGCGCAATGGATCCAAAAATTTTGATCAGTCAAGCACTGTATTTCTTTCACTCGGTTGGCGACGAAGGGTTTCCACTTGATGACTGAACCCTTTATCCAAAATAAAGCTATTTTGGAATCAGTCCAAAAGTAGGCAGTGGAAGGCTTTTTCCGGTCTACAACTTTCTGAACTTCTACTCCTAAACGAGCAGCAAGCAATGCACCGAGTAACTCCATCCTTGGCAGGGTTATCTTCTTCAGAGGAGCAACACGACTCTTTGAAGCAACGAGATTCACCAACACCTGGTTTTCGGATTTTACTCTCAAGTAAACTGCCGCACCATATGCCTTTTTACTGGCATCTGAAAATGTGTGTATTTCAATTTCACTGGGATTGTCTACCGAGAGCTCTAGTATATTCCTTGGCACATTCACCTCAGAAAGTCTTTGAAGTTCCGAACACCACTTTTGGAACGTCTCAGTAATATCTGCTGGAAGTTCAGAGTCCCATGGTACCTTTCTAAGCCACAGTTCTTGAAAAAGGCATTTGATTCTGATGGTGAATGGAGATAGCAATCCGAGGGGATCAAAGATTCTCCCGGCCGTTTGTAACAGGAAGCGTTTAGTTTTCTTATTCTGACTCAAGAAATTCAGCAAACTTTCGATTTCCATTGTGAGAATGTCTCTATTAGGATCCCAAGACATCCCTAAAACCTTGAGCAGGTTTACTTCTGAAGTAGTTGAATGATGAGGATGAGTAAGGAACTCCTCATTTTCCCATTCGCGCATGAGAAGAGCATCATTCGAAACCCACTTCCTCAAGTTCATACTGGCGGACTTCATTATGTTTTGTGCCTCACGTGATAATTCCAAGGCGGAAGTCACATTGTTTGCACCTGATACTAGATCGTCTACATAAACACATTTATCGAGCATTTGTGAAGCAGCAGGATGTAGCTCTCGAAAATTTTGGATGTGCTTTTTTATTGTAGCCGACAGCAAGAATGGGCTTGCGTTAACCCCAAAAAGAACACGCTTAAATCTGTATACTTGTGGGTTGACGCCAGTTATGTTATCTACTGATTTATCACAAGTGAACAGAAATCTGACAGCGTCTCTGTCGTTTTCTGCCAACGAAATTTGCAGAAAGGCCTTCTCAACATCTGCTAAGATTGCTATTCTATTTAGACGGAAATATAGTAATAGCTGGAAAATGTTAGGATTCAGATTTTCACCTGTCCAGAGACAGTCATTCAGTGATAATTCTCCAGATTCATGGGAACTGGCATCAAATACTAATCTCATTTTTGTGGTTACGCTTTCCTTTCTGAATACTGCCTGGTGTGGCAAATAATACACAGGTCTGTCTACCGGTTGGGTCTTTACAAGCACCTTCTCTATAATGCCCTGCTTTAAGTAATCTTCAATGACCTCGTGATACTGTGTAAAGAGAGTTTTGTTTTGGTTCAACCTCTTGGTGAGGGACTTAAACCGCGTTTCCGCAACACACAAGTTATCTTTTAATTCTCTCCAATCCCTTTTCCAAGGTAAACTGACCTCATAACGTCCCTCTTTGAAACGGACTGTTTTATTGAAGATGCTCAGTGCTTCATCTTTCTCGTGACGATTAGGATCGTCTCTAATACCCAAAGATTCAAGTTCCCAAAAGTTTCTTAGGTCCATTTCCACTTGATTTTTAGTGAAATGACAGTGTAAATTGTTTGAAATCCCTACATCTTTGAGTGTTCCCATTACGATCCACCCAAATACCGATTCTTGTAGGATTATTGATTCATCTTTTAATTTAATTTGATTACCTTGTAATAATTGATAGAAAAGTTCTGCTCCTAACAATGCGTCAATTCTCCCCGGTTTATTGAATTGGGGATCCGCATACGTTATATTACTTGGAAATTTAATCTTAGACACATCAAGAGGTTTTGAAGGAGTAAGATCTGTAACCTTTGGAACGATTAGTAGTTCAATTTCTTCGTAAAAGTCTTCATTTATGTTAGATATTAACGCTGAGGTTTTTCTTTTTACCGTTGAAAAGGAACCGTTCAAACCCGTGATAGGAGCATTTACTGTTCGTTTCGTTAAGCCCAAGGAATCAACTAGGTCATTACGAATGAAGTTAGTCTGTGATCCAGCGTCAAGCAAAGTTCGGATGGGAAAGGAATTACCATCAACACCCTTAACGTAAACTATCGCAGTAGACAGGAATACGTATCTTTTTTCATCCCCCGTATAGAAACACCCAGTATTGGTATTCTCTTCCGACCCTCTTGGCCTTGAAAAGGTTCCTGATGGTGACTCATAACTTCCTTCTCTCGTGGCGTCAGAGTTCTGTTCCCTCATGTTATAAACACTTTGCTTGGGAACATTGATTTGGACTTTTCGATTCTCGCTGTTTTCGAAATCCGTTCTATGGATCAGAGAATGATGACCTCTTCCACAGAACTTACATTTTTTAGAATTAGTACATTGAGATACTCGATGAGGTTCTAGGCAATTAAAACAAAGTTGTTTCTTTTTTATTTCACTAATTCTTTCTTGTACGGATAAATCGTGAAACATTTTACATTTATATATCGGGTGATTATCTTTACAGATTGGGCAGGCACTTTTAGAGTTAGATTTTATCATAAGCCCTTTAAGCTTGGGTTTGAAAGCTATATCTATTTTAGGCTTAGCGAAAGGAATGCGTTGGATATTTTCTAACACTTGACTTCTTTTTTGCAGGAAGTTGACGAATTCTTCCCAGTCGGGAAACTCAGTTGTTTTTAATGACATCTCGTACTGTTTACGTGATTCACGATCTAATTTCGAAGAAATTATATTAATCAACATTAACTCGGTCAATTTATTAGTCTCAAGATTTAGAAGTTTTAATCCTCGCAAATGTTTTAACACAGTATTGAGAAATGTATGAAGTTCCGTTCCTGACTCATGAGTTATTTTTTCCAGATTCATTATGGCATTTATATGGACATCCGCGATGAATCGCTTATTTTCGTACCTTTTCTCGAGTTCAGTAAACAAGGACTGAAAAGTATCATCTGCAGTTTGAATTAGTTTACTTTCTCCTTTCAGAGAAGCTTGTAGATAATGAAGTTTTTGGGAATCACTTAAGCCATCATTTAAAGTAATTAGAGTATTAAATTGAGCTTTAAATGTACTCCAGTCTTCATAAGTGTCCGAGAACTGAGGAAGTGGAATCTCGGGTATCTTAAAAGAAGTTCGGTTCATTTTAGAGTTTATCTGAGCATCATTAGCAGGTAACGTCAATTTCGAAAGAAGGTATTTCAGACGTACCTCTATATCTTCAGCTGTTGCCTCCAAGTCCTGAAGCTGGTCAAGATTGTCTTCTAGGTTAACTTCTTCAGGTAGCTCACAATATCCAGTGGAAAGTTCTGTAATTGCAGATTTGATTTCTACAATTTTGCTCGCCTGTTGCTGAAGTGCAACTTGTGTTACATTTTACAACTGTAAACATCTAACAGAACCGTGTCATACAAATCAGTACACATACATCTTTACCAGTTAATTTGAATTTAAAGTAGATTTTGGTCTACCATGACAGTCATCCAAATGTAGTGCCTTGCATACAAAGGTCTGATTGGTTTATAAAATATCAAAACGATAAAAATTCTTTATATCTGAAGAAATAACATTTTGTCACAAAATAGTGAAATTCATTGAAAATATCTTCATTCCAGTTAGAAAATTGCTTTTGATCAAATACCTGTTGCAAACAATGATATGCAGAAATCTAAGATGCAAGGCAAAATGCAAAAAAATTCTTATGAACATTGATTTTCATGTTTGTATTTAGCATTTGTACCTTTTGTAGTTAGCATAATCAACTGTAAACATCTAACAGAACCGTGTCATACAAATCAGTACAATTTTGTCAATAGTAGGAAGTGAAAAATAAGTTACATTAAACTAGACTTCTGAATGCCCTTGATTACATGAATTCAATTAATTGTGCCATTGTTTTATTTATTTTCTAAACTTGTTTTACCTGTTATAATTTGGCATTTTGATGTTTTATTGAGATGTATTTATAAACTAATGGTAAGTTTTCTATAGTGCAGCTGCCAAGAGAAGGCAATTGAATTGCCTGGTTTTGAATGAAATTAGGCTACTGGTGGTACTATAAATAAATCCTTTCTGCAATTGGCATCAGTAGGGCAGATTCTGGTTCTATGTTAATTGTTCACATGCTGAAAGCGAAAGCATTGATAATGAGTTGGCAGAGAGAAGGCGATCCATGACGATAGCTATTCATGCTTTTGCTAATGGCATCCTTCGTTTAACATTCTTTCACACCCATTTAGAAATCAACTGACCCAAGGTGGACTGCCTCTCTCTTGCAGGAGCTGCACCGTATCTTTCCTTTATTATGTTTTTGCTGTATGTATCATGTACCTTGTTAGTGAATGTGGAAAAGTTTTTTAAATTGATTTGTATGTTACTACAGATAACACAAAGGTCAAGTTGACTGCTTATTTCAATGGATGGATGTGGACACTGAATGATATTTATTTTTGCATGTTCATTTTAGGACATCAGTAATAAATATTTCTCAGAGATTGTGGAAAAGTTTTTTTAAACTGATTTGTATGTTTTTTACAGATAACACAACGGTCAAGTTGACTGCTTATTTCAATGGATGGATATGGACACTGAATGATATTTATTTTTGCATGTTCATTTTAGGACATCAATAATAAATATTTCTCAGGTTTTAGAACTGAAAATAAGATCAAATTTTCAGACAATGTTGTTTCTTTGATACTTTGCCTTTGTCATCTATTCACAATTTAATTAAAAATATAGCTACCATCTAACAATGTAATCAATTTCATGGATTTCTTTATTATATTGTTATAAAAGGTAGGTAAACAGACAAGACAGTCTTGAAGTTGTAGCCAACTAACAAATAATATATTTTGTGAAGTCAATCAATTCTTTTAAATCAATCATTGATAGAAGAGTCCTGTTCTATTAGTATACCAGGCTTTTTAATTTGTTAATTTTTGGCTTGGAAGCAAATAGGACGAACTCAATTCAATTTTAACTTCATACTGTTATTTGAAAATCCCACACATATTAATTTGTGCTGTTAATCAGAATTTATATTTCACAATTGGTTTTTAAGCTAAAATTAAATGAAATATTGCATACAAATTATTAATACATGTACTCTGAGCTAGAAAATCAATACTGACAATTTACCCGTGAACTTTATTCTGTGGATCCTGCTTTAATTAGCCTTGCCCTTAAGGTAGAGTGACAAACCTATTACTCTAAAGAATATATTTTACATTTGTAAATCAAATTGTTTATTCTCTTTGTATAAATATTTTTTTGTAGTAAACAGCACTGAAATATTTTGTAGTAAACAGCACTGACTTAAAAATGAAGAATACAGTACATTAAGGAGTTATATTTATTTTCCTTTTAGGAAATTAACTGATTTGCTGTCCCCATTTCAATAGATATCGATTTTGGAGTCTATAGTCAAACACACACAATTTTTTATGGTATAATAGTCAAACACACACAATTTTTTTAAATTAGAAATTAGCTTCTAAAATTTCTGCAAACACTACTGCAAAAGTTATGTTGATTTCTGTAAACAGAAGTGCCATGCCTGACACAAACCCATCCCAAATAAATTAATCATCTGTTTATTTGACCAAATCAGGCTCACGAGCTTTTCGGCTGCAACAGAAAAGCAGATTGCAATCGACCGATTTAAATATTCATTCGCTAACAGATTCACAACAAATGGTTGCCGTTGCCGATAGAAGTAAAAGTAGCCAAAAGGAGAGTGCTTTTCATTGCCAAGGCGCCTATCTAGAAGGTACATCGTATGGTGGCAACGTGTCTCGATTTCCAGACCATGTATTCCCAATGGGAGCTTACTTTTCCTCGCCCTCTGGCGAGGAATGACTTGGCGCCATTTATTCTTAAAAGGCGATATGATTTAAAAATGGTTACCTCACGTTGGAATAACTTGTTTGCATCATCAAATGAGGGTGATTAGGTCAATTCCTTAAAGGACTATTCTTTTTATTTTTTCATGTCGTCGCTGCATCTGCGTATATTAATTTTGAGTCTGATAACAAATGTGTGGCTTCTCTCCGGGAAAAGTGGTGTATACGGGACATTCATGAATGTTTTCAGAAATTCTTAGGTCAAAATAAATTTTTCTGGTCTTCAAATTCATAAAAATCTGACTACTTTAAAACTCCTTATCAAGATTCCATAAACGATACATCCGAAAATAGAACGTTATATTTTCAAAGTTCTGTTCAGTTAATAAATCAGGAATGTTATCAAGTTCACCAACCCGTACAGAACGTTATAATTGCTGTTTGATAGAATGTAAAAGTTTACTCCAATCAGTTGACGAAATCAAATAAATAAATATTATTTTTTCTAAAGGTAACTTAATGCACTGTTCGTGAACAAAAAATCTATTTTCACTATTGCAAAACCCTACTTTTTTGCCAGGACAATTTTTACCATCTGAGGTAAAAAATAACTCCCTGATTTTAGTATTTAGTAGGATAAAATATGCTGTGCGATAGTCGGATCACACAAAGGGGATGATGCATTAAAATTTAAAGCAGTCAACTCAATTCACACAAAAAACGTAGAAAGGTCCGAATTCATAAACGTTTTTTTCATTTTGTCATCGTAAAATGGGCAGTAAAATATGTATTGCAGCACTGTCACAAGCCCTTTCTTTGCACAAATTTCATATCTTCAACATATACTGGTAGATTTTGTTCTGTTCTTCAGAGCTTACGCTCGGTTCCATAGGCTCTGAGTTCGCATCCCAATCTTGCTATGGATGTTCGTAGTGGTTCAAAATCCACATTAACCTTAGTTCGCAGTCTCTCTCTCTAATCAACCATCGTATAGTAAAAAAAAATCTTAAATGTAGAGAGCGACAAACAAAATCATCAGAGCTAAACGTATTTTATGTTAGTTAGAAAAATAATCAAACTATTTGATGTATAACGACGTATCAGCTTTGAAATATGTATTTAAAAACAGTTTAAATATTTTAAATCATGGTTTCCTTTTTTTAATTCAATGTGAATGCAACCTGCAAACATGTGCTTTTTCAAAGATTTTATGTTCAATTTAATTTTTCTGCAAGCAAAAGGATCATTTCGACTACTTATAGTGACTTTTCATTGGCTATGCAATTTTTGACAAAAAGCAGATTAAATTCAAAAGTTATTTTTATTATTCAGACTATTATATCATAATTATTACGAAGTTAGAAAATTACTTTTCAAAATCTTTCCTTAAATTACAATAATTTCTTGCGTGTCAGACATGAAATTTCTGCTGCCCTTATAGTCAAACAAGAAATTTGCGAAATTGTGCTCCATTATAAACAGTAAATGAAAGGACATAAAAACATCTATTTCACTAACGTACCGCACATCTAATTTTTAGCACCGATTTTATCCACTGAACATCAAAATTTCTGTTGCTACTATTATCATTCTTCAATTTGATTTTCAACAAGATTTCCAAAATGATTAATTCCGAGAGTATTTTGCCTCTTCATAACACAAGAAAACTTATTAATTTGATACCCAATGGTACTTTTCTTTAGACCAGATGTTCCTATTCAACAGTACCAAAGATAAAAAAAAATGGCGAGGTCTTCAGTAAGATCGTCCCCATCCTTCCCATTCCGAAACAATCCCGAACAAATGCTAATGGTTGCCAACGTATAAGATGAATGAAAATTAGCCAAGAAGAGAGTGCTTTTCATCGCCAAGGCGCCCATCCAGAAGGTACATCGTGTGGTGGCAACGATGTCTCGATTTCCTAACCACGTATTTTGTATGGGAGCTCTCCCCTCCCCAGAATCTGGCGAGGAACGACTTGGCACGTTTGGTCTACAAAAGGCGATACACGATTCAAAAACAGCTACCTGCACGGAATTTTTAGACTAGATGCTTTCGGCTCGAGATCACACCGCTGACCGCCGCGGCGGTCGTGTGAATCTCATATCTATCGGGAAGATCTCCCGTCCAATTGGTTTTTAAGAGGTGCACAAACGGCTCTCCTTTTTTCCCCTGTGTCAACTGGAAGGATGAAAGGAGAGGATTTGAAGAAATCGAGTTGGGCATTTATTCTTTTGGCGCATTTAAACTTGTACGGGCAAGGAATTAATTAAAGTCGTAAAAATCCGTTTAAATAAAAAAGTCTGATTTAAATTAAATAAATCTGATGTTTTTTATTTTTTTTTAAATCATGATTTTTTTTTCATACCCTGCTTATTATTTAACTGCCCTATATGATACATTTATATATGTTTCCACAGGCATAATATCCTATAATATAGTAGATTCCTATATGCAAGCTGACACAGGTAAATATAAGATCCCCTAAGGGTTTAAATATGTTAGAGAGACATACAAATCACAATGCAGTTTCTAGATAAGTGATTTATATTTAACATTATACATGGGGGAGTTAGAAAATGTGGCAGAACAAATGTTAGCAAGATGAAAACAACTAAAATTTTTCTGTGGGTCTTGTTGCTTTTATTCTTCCATTTGAATTCTATTTCGTGATACAAATCCATAATATTTACAATTATAAATTAAAAAATAAACATTATAATAAGGAGAAATAAAATTGAATTTAAAATTTTTATAAAGCATAGTTAAAAATAATTTTAATTTCCATCCTTTTAATTACCTAACTTATTTCAAGTGTAAAAACTAAGTTTAACTATTAAGTTGAAAATATTCTTTCTACAAGTACAGAAATAGTAGTGGTGGTAAGATGGCTTTATGAATGACTTGTCTTTTTACACAATTATTAAAATACAAATGAATTTACTCTATTTCAAAGGAGATATCTGGAATACAATGTTTTCGCAGAGGAAATATAAAAAAACCGAATGATACTAGAAGAATATTTTGCTTTTGCAAATATTAAGTTCTTTATGTTTAAACTCAGTTGATTTTCGTTTGAAAGGCTTATTAAATAAGCTAGTAAGTGATGGACATCCAGTACTCATTTATAACATACTGAAAACAAATGTTAAACAGTGCTGATTCCTTTATCAGAAATACTAAATTCCCTCATACACTGTTCCATGTAGGTTATTGAATTTTAACTAGTTTAACTATTTTTATTCAATTTTTTAATTACTTTTTCTCTTTCTATCATTTATATAAGTAGTTTAGTTTTTCTTTCAGAGCACTTACTTATTTATATTTATAAAGCTAGTCGAGACCCGCAAATTTTATAAGTAACTTGTTAGGTGTATCTTTCCGTAACGCCTCTTACGCAATTTTTGGATAGCTTCAGAAATACTGCACTCGTCTGGTCCCGTGGAGACGCTGGATTTTTCTGCATTTCAGTTATAAGTAAAAGACACCCTGTATAATGGCTTCCTAATCCACTAAATTTTGCAATTAAGTTTTTTTTTTTTCGTGGTTTCAATCTCCTCTGCTCTCTTGCGGGGGGAGTTCGTCTCCGTCTTGGAATGTTAATCCCTGAGTTTGACGCCCCTGCATCGGAAGATCATGAGAACCTCGACAACTTCCCGACCCGAGGACAGATTTAATGTCTCTCTGGCCTGGGCTTCCACAGAACTGAAAAACACGTGTTTTCCTGGGGGTGGCCATATGCATTCCTCTCATGGAGGGCCCAAGATAATTTATTTGACAACTTGTTTTGCAGTCGGGGAAAATCTGAATTCCAGATGTGGGAATGCTAGACCGCAACGGTACAATATTCATTACTCTTGCTGTAAGACAAACTACAAAAGCTTTTTCTGAGATGACTTCTTTAGAAATCGATTCTGAGTTTTGGAGTGATAACGAATACCAATTAAGTTCATTTTCAGTAAAGATGAGGAACTTTCAGCCGTATAGTCTTGCACTCAGTTTTCCAAACAATATTTATTATTTGTGGTACCCTTGCACCATGGATTCGATATTTTCGAATTACATTATCATTGTGAGAGGATGACAAATTAAACTGTTACGGCATTCGTGGTTAATTTATTTTGAAGCCCACACTTTTTTCTTGAAAATTCTGTTCAGTCCCACGTGGAATAACGGAGCTTGTTTTTAAAACAAATGTCATCAGTGTAGACAAAGCAGACTCAATCGATTACACTTTTTATAAAATCGCTGCTTTCAATGAATGTTTCACAGGTAGTACCTAAGTTGTATACTAACAGTTTCAAATTCAAGTAAGCAACCTCGACCATCTGCCACTTAAGACAAAAAAATTCTATTTTTCAACAGTCCTAGTTTACATACTTCCTTACTATATTATTCCAAGATCAGCAAAGTCGTATTTGAAATTCGCTTTCCTCCAACAGGAAAATGTAGTTTTAAATCGAATCCTTAAGGGTACTTTTTTCAATTGATAGACTTTTTATATGGAAACCACATGTGTGTGTGTTTGTTCCAGCATAACTCTGGAACGCCTATTTTCTATCAATACTGGTAAAGCAAACTGGGCTGCGTACAGCAATCGTTGTATACTTAATGTTATTCCTATGGCAATTTGGAATTGTTTTACACCCTTCTGCATACCTAGGACAAATAGAACGGTGGTTAATATGTAGCCTAGGTTGCTCAGGGTTCTAAAGTGTAAGTGTACCAAATTTGATGTGGATTGGTCAAATGGCTTAGATTTGTATGGAGAACATACACACCCACATCTATTTTTATGTAGAGAGATTAATCCTTGATATTGTTTTATATGGAAACTTCTGTACATTTGTCATAAAAACTACTTCCTTTACTGCTAAGAAAATTGTTTAATATCCAGGATATGAATTCAGGCCAAAGTCAGCATATCTCCAAGATGTTGAATCATTCCATCTCTAAAGATCACTGTCAAGAAAACAAAAACCGTGCTTGCGCAAATCTTAACGTCCCACTGTTTCGTTCCCAGGCGCATGACAGTTTTAATTCTTGCCCATTCCAAGTATTGAATTCTAAGGATGAAAAGAAGGGCTGTTAAAGGCATTCTCACGGCTATCGGAGAGGATTCGTAAAGGGACTTATCTGATGTATTGAATGTCTGGTTAAAATTTATGAACGGTTCAAACGGTTTTTCAAATATTGTCCCCCACGTTGAAAATTGTGATATTAGTTAGAAGAGGTTGGAGCGCGTAAAATCAGTTGCCCCATTGACACAAAAGGAATTTGACTCGATTTGTCGCTTTTCATTTTTTGCAACACGAGAGCTAATTAGACCCGGACCTACAGCTAAAAATGGATTCTGAACACCTACGAAAGGGATTCGAACCCAGAGCCTGTTGAACCATGGGCCACTGACACAATAGCGAAATCATTAAAATTATTATGATATTCTTGGATTAGGATCTCTATGGCATGCATAAAAATAGACGCTACACATCGCGAAGTTTACCATTTCTTCCCCTCCTATGGAAAGAAGCAGAAACTCCACGCCCAATTAAATTGTATTTTAATCTATTTAAAATAGTTTTACTCATTAAATAAGTGAATTTCAGGGCAATAGTTAATTATTCTAAGAGTCAGACAAGCAGTTCCATCGATATCGTCAGAAACGGAAGGTAACAAATCCTCTTTTGTTACAGATCTTATAAGAAAAGCTATGAAAGAGTTCTCTACCTTAAAAATAAATAAAAAAAACCCAATATATTAGCTTTAAAAAAACTGACATTCCAGAAGTTTATATAAACGCTCATTACAAGTGCGTACCTCGTTTTCGCAAAATTTATCAATATTTGTTACTGCTTCACCTCTCTGCGAAATTTTAAAAACAAAATTTAACAATTAAATTATCAGTCCAAAGTTTTTTTTTTCATTTCCAATGGCTAGGGTAATCATAATACATGTTATGTGATTGATGGGTGGTTTTGGGTTTTTATGGCACAAGGGCCGTATTTGGCCATGCTCAAGACGCAATCAAGTAATAAACACACACACAATAAAAGCTTTTACTGACACAGAAGAGAGAAATACACCCAGGGAGGAATGCATGCTTCGCCCTGCTGAATATACCAGGAATTGAACCTGCGCCGCCTACAACTCGAAGAGAGCTAGCGCAGTGGGCATACCCACAACTACGACGGTCCCAACTTTAAACGAATGCGAGTTTATATGACTCAGTGGAGTCAAGGGGTGAATCTTATTACTTTCTTATCTCAGAGGAACATTAAGATCTTTGTGTGCACTACATACGGAAATAAAAAATTGTTCATTAAAGCTGTTAAATGAAGTTATATGATCGTTCTTCGGGTTTGATCCTTTACCGTCGCTAATAGCTGTTGTGTTGCTCCAGTGCAACGTTAATTAAATACCTATCCACTGAAAATGAAGTGTTTCGCAACCGCCGGGTCGCAGCCAATTACCTTGCCCTAGCATTAGTTATATCGGGTCGTAAGAGGTTATCCTGGGATTTGTCATTTTTGATATCTAAGGATTTTTTATGATGAAATATTTTATTGTGGTAATATTCTGAGAATAATATTCATGAATGTGCCAAAATGTTCAGACTCAGAAAGCCTTAATAACATCTGTATAGCAATCACTGACCAAGGAACTGTAAAGAAAATTTTTCCACTGAAAATGAAGATCAAAGGAGTCTATCGGGTCTCAAATCTGATAATACTAAATACTGTTTCTTCGCAAGTTCTTGCAGTGTAAGTTCTCGTTTAGAAAATCGAGTGACGTGATTTTTTTAAAGTAATAAGCCCTAAAGATTAAAATTTTAATATGAATAAGAGACAAGGGATTTCGTTTAACTTTGGTGTACAGAAGTCTCGTTTGGAAGGTGTTTATAGCCCATGAGGTATGAAAATCAGTGCAAATTATTTTAATTTTGGCCTGAAAAAATTACAACTCGCTACAAGATTTCATTAGTCCAGTGATTGATAGCTAATTTCCTCCTCCATTTCCTTATAACCATAACATAATTAATAATTGTTTTTTTAATGCATACACTTTAAAAGAATTTTAAAGGTATTTACGAGTAAATTTGTTGAAACCGGGCCCTCTTATAAAACACCATCTGAATTACCCGGCGTTGATCCAATTGTTTGTAACTCATCGTAATACTCAATAGTAGTCCTATGGGGAGTTCGAATTGTTTTGAGATCTCTATAAACCCAGGACAAATCAAATAGAGTTAATATCTAGACTATGTTTCTCGCAGGGTTTTAAAGAATGAGTGTAGCAAATTCGATATGAGTTGATCAAACTGTGATAGTAAAGATAATCAATGTCATTTCTATGGGGATTTCGAGGGCAGCGGTAGCTTAGTTCGAAGAGCAACGGATTAGAAAACAGAGGATTGCGAGTTCGAAACTCGGTCCAGCCAAAGACCGTCGGATACACGGAGGCTGGTGCACGTTAAATCTGTCGTTGCCTCAAGTGTCCTCACGTTGGCGAAGTGTGGAAGTTTGGATTGGGGTGCTGGTTCAGGTGTTGTTCTTGACCGTGGTTCGAAATTATGAGGCGTTGTCCTGGGATAGATATGTTCTAGGCATATTAAGACTATATTCTCTCATTTGATAGGGTGATATCTAGGAGGTGTTCTAGAAGTGACATACAAGAGCGCACCACACCTTAAAAAATTAAATTTTGTTTTGTGCAAATTACATTCATACGAGGCGAAAGGTCTTTACCCATAGTTTCTTTTTTTTGTAAAACATATTTTATTTAGCATGATTTTCAAAGGGTTAATTATCCATTGTTAATTAATGTTTGTGAGAAAGAACCAAACTAGAGGTTTTGGAATTTTTAAATTCTTTATCGCATCGATGGCCAGAAGGTAGCCGGCTTCACCAAACCTATTAGAACTCCGTCAATTATCGCACTTCATCAAGTTTCCAATACGTAGAGAAATATCATGAAATAACTGATTAAAATATTATTTGAAGTAGAAAGAGACTACCATTTGAACCACGAATACAAAAAAATAACGCAATTTCCTACTAAATCTAATTTTGCTTCAACTGTTAAGTCTAGGTATGATAGGGCAAAAAAAATATCTGATGCTGATGTTGTTGTTTTAAATTGTAAATCTTGGTCTGTTCGTTCACAGACTGTAAAAAACAGATTGTATACAGTGAAGCGAGTAGAAGAACAGTGTAATATGTCCGACTTCTGTTATTTTAAATGCCCAGAATTGAGTTGCATGTCACTATGCACTCATTTATACCACTGCAATTGCCCAGATAATCATTATTTATGTAAGCACATTCATAAAATACATTCTACTGTAGCAAGTAATGATTTTTATGTTGATGGGACTCAAACAATAGGTGGGACGCAAACAATAGAAAATCACGATCTACAGTCTAGAAGAGAAATTGGGAATTTTTCGAATCCTCGTTCAGCCAATGACAAAATTGCAGCTTGCGAAGAATTATGTTCAAAATTAATCCAAAAAAATTAGAAATAAATCAGTTCAAGAGATAATGTTAAGTAATGTTTTTTCAACCTTAAACACGTTAGTTGCTGCATGTGATGGTATTTCAAGTTCTAATGAAAAATCTTTATCAGTTATGCCCACGTGTTCAGTATTGCCAAATCAAAAGCTCACTAAGAAAATTCAATTTTATAGAACGAGTAAGAAGCGTAAAAATACGAAAAAACATTTAGCTAAGTCAAAAAGCGTAGGAGAGTATTTTAGTATTGAGGATGCTGACGATATCTCGTATTTGCATGAATCTCCTCCTAAAAAATTTAAAGTGATAAATCTTTCACTTCAAATTTAAGTAATACAACAGGAAATCCATCACTGTATAATTTAGGTCCATATGTCTTAAATGATTATATCTTGAAATCTCTAGATCCTTACATTGATAAAGAAGAACATTTTCTCAGGTCTAATTTTCCCGATTTTGTCAAAAGCTGGGTGTATGACGTAATTATAGATGCGTATATCTTTTCATTGTGTGAACAAAATGCTTATTTTTCTTTTCTTGAATCATCTGTTGCACAATTTATTTTTCTGAAATAGATTTTGAACCGATTTTGGCTCGTAATATATATACACTGTCGAAGTTCGTATTTATTCCGATCTGCATTAACAATAGTCATTGGGTCCTAATCTTGATCAGTAAAAGACAAAAAGTAATTTATTTTTTTGACTCACAGGGTAGCTATGATAAAACTACTCTGATTTGTCCAGAAACGTGCAGGACAATTTTAAATAAGTTGGATAACGCCACCAATGCATGGAGTATTGTTCATCCAGTACATATTTTACAAAAAGATAATGTCAATTGTGGTGTATTCTTATGCTACTATGTGCATCAATTAGTTAGTGATTCAAATGTCAATAAGCCGTTTGACACATATGAATTTAGACAGCATATTTATAACATTTTAACGGGGAGAAAATCGCATCAAAAACTCAACAAAATGAAATATGATGAATTCTCAGAATCAGATGTATGTAACTTTTTAAAATTCGATTACGTGAATAGAAATAATGTGTCAGATAATGTAGTTAAAGTAAATAGTATCGATATTTCAAATTTTATGCTAAAATCATTAGACGTCAATATAACTGACTGATGAAGAAAACGTTTTATTGGAAACATCAGAGTGGTTCCGGAAAGGGTGGTTATATGACACAATTGTAGATTCCTTCTTCTATAAACTAACACAAAACTCCAAAAACTTCATGTTTATTGAGTCACTCTCATCAACATCACTTTCACAAAACAACAACAAAGAATTTAAATTCTTCAAAAGTGGTGACTCACTCAAATCAAATATTTTTTTCCCTATTAACATAGATAGTCATTGGTTGCTACTGATTGTTAATATAGAAAAATATTGTTTTGAATTTTATGATCCTCTGAATGAAGTTCCAAGTAAAAAATGTTCGGATTTGATAAAAAAGTGGAGGGAAATGTTTGATTCACTTTTTAAATCTCCGAAACATTGGTCATTTTCTCTCCCTTCTCATATAAATCAAAAAGACGATATTAACTGTGGGGTTTTTATTTGTTACTTCGCATATCAAAAATTAAACGATGCATCTTTGATAAATGATTTTGACACTATAACTTTCAGAAAGTTTATATACAATTGCATAATGGGATAATACAAAAATATCTTATTGTTAAAAATTGTAAGATTTTATTGTTAATTCCTCAGATGTCCAACAGTAAGTACATTTTTGTAATTAGGATAGAAATTTCTCAGAGGGGCCGGACAATCAACAGGTAAGAAGGTAAGTTTTTTTATATCAGAGGACAGGGCTCTTGGCGATACCTCTTAAAAAAAGACGCATCTGGATTCTTACCCCATTGGGTGATGTGGAAAAAGAATCGCCTAATTTCCTTTATTTGCTCGTCATCTGACCGTGGTTCAAAATTACGTGGTGTTGTCCTCGGATCTTTCCCTTTGGGATTGATCCCGGACCGTCACCAATAGCCCGTTGTGTTGCTCCAGTGTGACGTTAATTGAAATACCCCCCCCCCCTTTATTTGCAGCTATTAAAAACCATTCTTTGAAGTCACCATCACCACGAACCATTCTTTGAAGTCAGAAGAGAAGATAAGTAAAACATTTTTAGTAGATATATTTTTCCAAAAAAAATACGACTAATAAACACAGGGTGGTACATAAAGTGTTTCCCTGATTAAGAAAATTCATAACATATAAACGAAGCTTGTTAGAACCTAATTTTTTTACAAAGTTTAATTTAATTTTAAAAAATTTCCAAGACAATCTCCATACATTTCGACTTGATCTCCTTTCATTGCACAGAGAACAGCTAGTCGATACTCGACATCTCTCTATGTTTTGTCCAACATCTATTAAGTGACCGTAGCTAAACATGAGTAATTTTTTCCTGTGTCGTTCTTCGTAAACCTCTCGGCCCAACACGTCACAGCCCTTCTGAAACACTTAAAAGCTTCTTATTTTCTGACTTATATGTTTGATTCTAATTCTATGTCACAGAGTTTAGTGTGATTATATTTGAAGCTGAAAATTAATGTGTGCTGAGTCCTGTGACAGATTTAAATGTAAATTTGACATGCTCTCTTAGTTTTTGTAGTATGTTATTCCTTTTACTTTTCAGGATTTTTCCATTCTTTAGCATTGATCGAGATTGTACCTATTTTCATAAAGCTATCAAATCAGTTAGAAATTCACATAATTTCAGGTGTTATTCCTTATCGATACTAAAAGCAATGTCATAAATTGACCGAACGAAACCTAAATGATTGTAAATTGTAGCTTGGGTATAGAATATAGAATCCAAACGTCTTTCTTGAATAAATTATTTTCTTGGTACTAACCACAATTACTGCAGTAGTAAATATACATATAATACAATGCGATTGTATATCACAATGTAGGAGAAACAAAGTAAGGAAGCCAGTCAATTTTTTTTAGTTTAAGAAAGGTTTATTCTTAGCCTGTTACTAAGAAGCAACAAAACTGCACAATTCAAACGATCGCTAGATCACCGTGATACTACAGACTGATGTTTACAGAGAAACTAAATTGAATACAATCCAAAAACCCATTCTCTATCTTTCTAAAAAATTCTATAACAATCTAGTCAATATTAATAATCACACCATCCATGATATTGGACATCGAAATGTTGCGGTCATATTTGAGCATTTCTAAATTTGATAAATTGGTGTTTTACTTTTAATTAAATAAATCATTTTTAAATCAAAATTTAATTTTTATGCATTTTGAGGGTGCAATTTTATTTTTACCTCGCAAACATTAGTTCCATTTCTGAAAATAAAGAAGGAACAAACCAATTTGCAGCATCCATTATTTTGAATTTGAACCTTTAGTTCAGAAATCTATAAAAACTTGTGAAAGTTTCTTGTGATTTCTAAAAACATTTAGGAAACCGTCTCGATGAAACAGTTATCCCCTCATACAGACTTCTTCCACATTTAATTGTGCTATTTTTCACGCATTTGAAATCTACACGTGAATGTCATTTAGATGCATAAAAATAGTGAAAGCATCTCGTCTAAAAACCCATTCAGGTTTTTGAATCATGTATCGCCTTTGGTGAACCAAACGCGCCAAGTCGTTCCTCGCCAGATTCTCCAGAGGAGGCTGAGGGAAGGGGAACTCCCATTGAAAATACATGGTTAGGAAATCGAGACATCGTTGCCACCACACGATGTACCTTCTGGATGGGCGCCTTGGCGATTAAAAGCACTCTCCTCGTGGCTACTTTTCTGTCATCTTATATGTTGGCAACCATTAGCGGTTGTTCGGGGATTGAATGGGAAGGTGTATGGTGACAAGAAAGAAATATCTTCTCGCCGAAGACCTCGTCAGATAAGATGTTACTTGATTTGGTAAAATGAAGGTGAGATTTGAAAGATGATTTAGAGCGTCTCGGATGTTCTGATATCAAATTTAAACGTGCTGGAAAATGGTTAAAGAAAAGAAAGAGGGAGCAATGAAGGAGGAGAATATTAGGCCCAGAAAGCTCAAATAAATATTTCAAATTATTTAAAAGATAAAATTATTCCATGAAAATTTTAGGACCCTATTGTGGCAGAAATGAACAAATTTTAAGCTGCTTTTTCTACTTCATTCCCCAGTGTTCACAAAATTCAAACTTGAAAAGCATTTTAAATATGAAATCACATAAATTTTTGTTGCCTTTCACTTTTTTGTTAAACATCGTTACTATCGTTTTTGATAAAGTAGAAAGAAAATGTTAAAAATAAAAATGTGGGCACATACCCATTTTATATCTTTAGGTAATGTATGTACGTTTATTTCTTAATTTAAACAATAGATATCCCATACTTAGAAATGGCAGCGGTAGCCCGGTTGGGAGAGTAGCAGTGTAGCAACCGGAGGTTTGCGAGTTCGAAACTAGATTCAATCAAAAACCATCGTGTACATGGGGCTGGTATACGTTAAATCTGTTGTGGTCTCAAATGTTCCGACGTTGATGTGGAAGTTTGGAGACTGGGATGCCAACTCAGTTTTTGACATCATCATCTGATCGTGGTTCAAAATTACGTGTTGTCCTCGTATTTTTCCCTTCGGGATTGATCCCGGACCGTCGCCAATAGTCCGTTGTGTTGCTCCAGTACTATGCTAATTAAATTACCTAACCATACTTAGCATTTCAGGCAGATATTAACTATCTAAAAAAGTGCGCGCCGCTCCTTTGTCTTTAAAACACAAAATTTGTTTTTCTCTTTCAAATACTTATTTGGTTTAAGAGAGATATTCAAATAACCTATTAATGTCAAATATTTTAGCAAAATGAAAAAATTAAATGAAATATGGACCACCTATGAAACTTTTTCTCAACACCTGCCTGAGTGTCAATTATTTTAAATTATTTTATTATTAATGCATTACATTTATAAAAAATTATTCAATGTTAATCAAGTTATTAAATCTAATTTATTAGGAATAAATATTTTTTTTGTAGATATTTCAACTTTTGCATTTCAGTTGGGTAACAGCAAAAAAAATCTTTCAAATTGTTTTAATATGCTAAGTGAGAACACAAATTTAGTGTTGGAGGATGTATTCTATGGGGGTAGCACTTGTTTTCCCGACTAGAAGAGTACACATATGATATTTTGTCATACACCAAAAAGTATTAATGAAATAATACTTGCAATTTAATTTTTATGCATTTTGAGGGCGCACTTCTATTTTTACCTCGCAAACAGTAGTTTCATTTCAGAAAATAAAGAAACAAACCAGTTTTCAGCATCCATTTCGCTGGATATCGGGTCTTAGCATAGCCAAAATACTAATTTTAACAAATATTAAAGAAACTTTTCAAAGATGAGAAACATTTGTGTCAGAAATTTCAAGACTTGCAAAAGTTTTTCTTTTCGGAAAACATTTTTGAGTGTCCCACATGAAAGCTTATGCCGGAAAGAATAGCCCTTACATCGCTTTGAAATATGCCAGGACGCGTCCATCGTGCAGCTGAGGCAACGGATGATATAACAGAATCGAGTCTTTCAGAAATCGATTCAGACGCTCATTTTAACAGTGTTCAAGAATTATTCCAGCGTAGGGTAACCGTTGTTGAATCATCTATCGCCTTTTTTATAAGAAACCGCGCCGAGGTATTCCTCGCCAGTAGGGACATCAAAAATTCGGTGGCAACGACACCGCGTCACCTGTTCCTGAAATGCCATTCGTCCAATCTTCAATGATAATAGTCGATTAAAGAGAAGTCTGATGGGTTTTTTTTTTAAACAGTTTTTGCTTGATTCTTGGAATAGTTTATTTCTTTTCAACTTGTATACATTTCCATTCTCTGATGAAGATGTTCAGTTCTCTGCATTGGACAAGGTCATCGAGCCATTGGTTATTTCATGATGGCATACGGAATGTGTGTTATCTTCATTTCCATCGTCAATGAATCTTCTAGGCTCTCTTATTGAACCTTTTTTCATGTTACCCCAATCGAAATTATCCAAAATGTAAGAGTAGCTGTCATTCATGAAGTAAACTGGACCAGTTCCTTTCTGGCTACATCCTAGCACAGCTGTATATTTCCCTGGTTGAATATTTTCCTCTATCTTAGTACTGGTTTTACGAAAGTATTTACACAGGCCAAAACTACTAATTTTTATTATGTCCTTTGGAGGTGTCTACATTCTTGGTATTTTCATCATTTTCCTTATCCTCACAACCATATTCACTAACTTTTCCATCATTTTTCTTATTCTCATACTCATTTTCAACATTTTCCTTGTCCTCACAATCATATTCATCAACTTTTCCATCATTTGTTTTATCCCCATAATCAAATTTGCCAACTTTTCCACCATTCTTATCCCCAAAATCAAATTCATCCTTTTTCGTCATTTTCTTTATCCCTACAAACAAATTCATCAACGTTTTCATCATTTACTTTATACTCACAATCATATTCGTTAACTTTTCCATCATTTGTCATTGTAAATTTGGGAATCGGAGGTTTCATTGCGATGTTTTCGTTCACAACCTGAAGCTATCTGTTTCCATATTTACCACCGTCATTTGCGTCCAAAACACCTTTGATTGATCCTACATAGTTTTTTTCGCTTTTCTTCCTTTATCAGTTTCTTTATTTTCAACTAAGCCAGTATCCAACATTTTATTCTTATCACCGTCGAAAGCCATTACCAATTTAAAATATGCCATCAGTGGTACAATATGAGCTGCATTACCGATGATAATCAATCCAAACAGTCCCCAAATCCAAGGGAAGAATAATATCCACGCCACAATCGTTGATTTATCCATATTTAAATCACTTTAGAAAGTCATCAAACGAGTTATAATATTTGCCAACTAAGTGAAGTAAATCGATTGCTTATGTGATCTCATTCTCAAAACCATCGTTGAAAAAGAAACTATAGTTGTAAGCTTGAATATTGTTATATCCTATTGGTTGTACAATTCCCTTTGAGGCTGATATTCGAAGCGCTTCTCAATTCGTTTCAGTCGCTTTACTGCTACTGCACGAGAATTCCCAAGAGATGCCGACTTTGTCCTGGATGGTAATCGAACCACATATAGAGATGGTACAAAGAGTGATTTCACAGTAACAGTTTTAACTGTGACTGTTACTAAAGAATATCTGTGATTCTAAACTGTGATTGTGATTCTAAACGGACTGAATCTGATTGGTTGATTGTAAAGTATCTCTTAGCCACTCGTAGCAACGGAATGCTCGTATTGATGTTTTAAAATCCTTTAGTAGATACCGTAGTAAGCGTAATGCACAGCTCAGTTAGTAGTGTCGCGGCTTACAACACCAGGGAGCCCAGTTCGAAACCTAGGTTTTTCCTTCGTCCAGAACAAATGAAATATCGTTTAATTTTTTAAAATTTAATCAAATAATACCACTCAATAAACCTACAATTTAAATTGAATAAAACATTTTCCGACGATGAGCCGTATTTTATAATTAAGCCCGTTATTTCTTTCTCTAAGGATACTCTTTCCCCTCAATAAACTATTTCAGACAACATTTTTTTCTCTTCCTGACAATGATGGATCGTCATTTTGAGCTATTATGCGCGGGTAACTTAGAAGCCCCTTGCTCATAACTGGTTTTTGCAGATTAAAATATATCGATATTTTTATTTCATATAAATAAAATTTCATAATTAATCAAAAATTAAAATCAAGATATAAGATATATACATTAGAATACTTGATGAATTTGCTTCTAATTGAATGTAAATTATTGAATTTTAATTATTAAATAATTCGCATACCTATATTTTTCTTTTAAAATCATTTAAATTAATTACTCTTATCTAAAATATTGGTTAGTTGAAGAAAAAATTTTTACATCGTATGCGTAACAAGATAATTTCCTTACGTTTGATAATCTGGAGGTACTGAAATATTCACACACAATTAGTAACTGTTTCAAAACATTAAGTAATTTTTCTAAATCTCTGGTAACATCCGAATCCATTTGTGTTTATAAAACTCAAATCTAAAATTAACTATTTTCTTTTGCTAAAGCAAATATTGTTTTCTATAATTTTCATAAATTCATATGCATAAAATATGTATAAGGGATTATCTTCATATTAAATTGCATACTAACACCCAATTTTTGTGAAAAATTTAGAATTTATATCAAAATTTAGCTTCGAATGCCATATTTCAAGTCATTTAATTTATATTTAAATTTTTAAAATTATTATGATTGCATTTCAATCACATTACTTTCACACACTTTTAAAACTCTTTCTGCCCTTTGTTAATACCTATAATTCATCTTTGAATTCTAAAGCATGGCTTCATGTAGGTAAAACTGAAGAGAGTGAAATTGTCACAGAATAAAAGAAATTTCTCAGTGTAAAAAATCAGCATGCAGCCATGTTCTTATTCTATTCACTAGCGAAATCAAATAATCATCTTCTGGCCCCCTAATTTAGACTCATTCAATGTATAAAGTCTTTCAGAAGCACCTACTTTTACACACATTATTCATTTTTTTAGAATTATAAACAATTTACAAGAGGTTGAAAAGAAAATTTTTATGTTTTAACAAAACCAAAAAAAATAGAAAAAAATTTCTAGCTCATGTGTTCTTTATAAAAATACAACTTAATAAATAATCAGAGAAAGTTGAAGAACAATAATTAATTTGCAATTTAAAATAGCGAATTTTAAAAACGCTTTCTTCTGAACTTTCCTTAAACTGTGGAGCTTATTTATGTAGCCAAATGCGCGGCAACCTGATGTGTCATAAAACCTCCTTTAGTATCCGGTTGAAAATCCTAATCCTCTTAAGAAACCCGAATCCGTCACAGAGCCCCACCCCACGGCCCTCACTCCACCGAAGGAATCACCGATAAACCAGCTGTCACCCCTACCAAATCACCGATACTCAGTCACAGTTTTCACTGATACCGAATCACAGATCCCGGTCGCAGTCGCAGTAGCTGTATCGATATCAGCCAAGCGATCCGCCAAGATATCAGCTTAGGTATCAGCTAAGCGATATCAGCTCAATCACTGCTACCAAATCACCGATACTCTCAATCGCTGTTCCTAAATCACTGCAACCAAATCACTGTTATTTTGATATTCCAGTAACAGGTAAGAACTGTGATTCAAAAATATCTGTGATTGAGTAGCAGTTCTGTGATTCGCTTAACATCCCTAACCACATATCTGCCATCTTCGTCTGTGGTGGTATTCGCAACGAAGTGTTTCTCACACTCTTCTTCCAAAGTTCTGAATTTTTGATCGGGCAATTCTTCTAATTCTCAAAATCTTGATATGGTCTTATCCAGGACACAATGAATTCTCAGGTTTGATGGATGATTCTCGAACTGGTTTACGTAAGCTTTTCCTGTCACTATCCAACCGAATATAGCTTCAGTTGCGACAAGATTTTGGTCAGTTGAAAGTTTTCTATCGTATAAAATAATTTCGGGCCAGATATATGCACCTAGAAGAATATCTATCCTGCCAGGTTGGCCATAGGTTGGATCGGCAAGTTCAAGGCTTTCGAAATGGGAAAGTTGATCTCTGATGATCGATTGTTGCGGCAGCAAGTTAGACAATTTCCGGAGTATGTGAGCATCAATTTGAAGAGTATAATTCAAATGCGTTTGTGATGTTAGGTTAACATCGACCTTAAAATGAAATAGACGGAGCATGTGCCCGCAGCTTCGTGTTATTTCATCCAGTTGCTCGGTTTGAAGATCTGTCAAGTGGTAGTGAATGAAAGCATGAATCCTAAATCATTGATTGGTTAAAGTGATTATCCACCTTGATCAAAAACACTAGTCTGCGCTTCCATAGCCAATCGGCTAAGTCGATTTGTGATTTACCCTTCGGAGATCTAACGACAGCGACTCCGCCCACATGATCCGTCTATTTCATTGGAAGATCGATGTGTGTTACTCCCTTTTGTGCATTTTGAATCTTCGTGGAAGAGAGTCCACAAATGTTGACCCTAGAGGCCCGTTGCTTTAATTCGTCGTTGGGCACAATCTTGAGTTATAAAGGCTGATTGAGACCCAGTCCAACAGCTCTCTGCATGTTTGCGAACAGTTGTTTCGATCAAATACTTTCACCAAAGCAGTTGGGAGTGTTAAAAATGCCTGTCACAATGTTATTATTGTTAATTATGTATCGTACCTTAGACGAATCTAGCAACATGACTTCTTTTATTTTACGTGCTTCTTTTAGGTTGCTAGAACAATATCTTATATGAAAAGAAGTCATCTTTCGAACAACGGAGTGCGAGTGTGGTCGTCTTTCAAAAGCATCATTGTACCACTTTTTAACCTCTTAAATGTATATTCAAAACCAAATGTTGTTTATTTATTTGTAAATTTACCATCCATCACGTTATCAGCACGAAGACTCTGAAATGGACTTTTGAAAGACGATCAAAGAAGACTGACCGTGTTTTACTAAGAAGTCATAGCACCTTGACGAAGCCGAAGTAACCTGCTTACCAATACCTGAAGTAAGGCATTTTCTGGTTGAAGCCAAAGTAAGCTGCTTTCTACAATAATATTTTGAAGAAGTAAAGCATATTCTTGTTGACGAAGCCGAAGTAAGCTGTTGGCAAGGATCTTTGAAGAAGTATAGCATTTTCTCGACGCGAAAATGGTTACTGCAAATTACAAATTACCGAAGATGGACGACGATAATTATTATTCCTGGTCGATACGAGCATGAACTGCTCTGGTTCAGAAGCGATGGTGGGATGCAGTCGAACCCGGTTACCGGACGGATATGAACGAGGATGAAAGAAGGAATGATGAAGCACTAACACACGTGTTCCTTATCGTTGATGGTGCATAAGAGCCAGGGCGAGTGAATAAGAGCCAGGGATGCATGAAATTCTCTTAAGGAAATGTACACGAAGTTCGGGTTGTTTCATGTATTACAAATGATGGACTTTTTCAACACTTTAATGAAGCCGAATGAGACAATGAAATTATACATGGGCAGATCGATGGAAATCCACCGAAAATTAGCTAGTGGAGGATACGCTTTTACTGACAGGGAGGGGTTTTTTTGCGACCCACCCCCACCCAAAGGTGACAGGGAGGTTGCTCTGGTTATACTGATTGGATTACCGAAATCCTATGAAACTCTCATCATCAACCTGGAAAAGGATAAAGCAAATCCTGAGCACAGCCACTGTAAATCGAGGCTGCTAGTTGAAGAAAAACGAATTTCCAGAAATGAATATATTGAAAGTGAAACTCACGAAGAGCAAACCCTTCATACGAACTTTAACCCCTTTGAGAAAAGGATACCGGGAAAGTTTACGAAGAAGTGGTTACCGAATAAGCAAGACAATGTCGATTCAACTCGAAGGAGAATCAAATGTTTCAGTTGCGGTGAGTGGGAGGAAACTATGAAGAAGCAAGACAAAAAGACCAAAGTAGGGCAAAAACCGCCATAAACCTGAAGAAAAATTGAAGAATGAGGATTCAAAGTTGAATTTGCTAACGGAGAGGCAAAAGTGATAGGTAGGAATGGAGCCACCATTCTCACAGCTAAAAGGAAAGGAAGACTACTTTCTTGAAGAGCCAACCTGTCTGCTATATATTGCAAGAAATGCAAATGAAAAATTATGGCATCGTCGATTGGGACACCTGCATTACGATGCAGTGAGAGGTCTTGACTCCACTGTCAAAAAATATGAGCCAAATCTGGTGTCAAATGAACCGTGTCCTGCATGTATACAGGGGAAGATGAAGCGGCAGCGGTTTCCTAAATTTGCAAGCACACGAGCCAAAGAAAGTACTAGAGATTATACATTCGGATGTGGTGGGAAAGATAACCCCACCATCATTAGGTGATTCAAATTACCTTGTTTCATTCACAGACGACTTCTTCCATTATTCAGTGGTGTACCCTATGAAGACGAAGAATGAAGTTCTCGCAAAATTCGATGAATACAGACGTATAGCAGAGAACCTCCAGAACAGAAAAATCAAAATATTGAGAAATGATAATGGTGGTGATTCAAAAGTGAAAAATTCAACGAATATCTTACCTAACTTGGACTACAGAGGCAACTAACAGTGCCAGAATCACCTCAACGAAACGGAATCTCAGAAAAGATGAACCAGACTAATCAACACAAGATGTCTTCAGATTGAGTCTGAACTAGATCCGTAATTTTAGGCAGAAGCAGCATCCACATCAGCCTACCTTCGAAATAAATGTCCCTCAGCCGCAGTTAAAGAAAGCATTCCAGAAAGAATATGGTCAGTCAAAGAAGTAAACCTTTGTAAGTAACTAGGTACTGAGTGGCGCTCTTGGTCTGCTCGTACAATTCTAAATGCTTAGAGTCTAAACTTTCTGAAGGAGACACACTTTCCCATGGCATGGGAGAGAAATGAAGACCACAAATGTAATTTTCAACATATCGCACATTTTTGTGATCTTTTGCACTCAGTTTGTGCTTATAAGGCGATAAGTTAAAACGAATATTTGAAGCTACTTGCGATTTTATGGCGATGCATCCGTATTCACGTACTAAGAAACCCTCTTGATTCTGAAATCCGTCAAAATCCACAATTGCACAAATATTAAACATTGCCATTGAAATGTGTTAGCTGTTCTTGGAAAAAGAATTGTAAACTAGAGGCACGAAGAACCATACACCATACACTTACTAATCAGTAAAGTTACAATTTATCTTAGTCTTATCTTTTGTGAGTAACTATGAACGCATAAGTGAAGAATGTACTCAGAAAACATGTGCTTGTGATAATGCGCCAAGTAAAATTGTGTGTTGTAATGCAAGATTTTAACGAAAGGATATACTTAAATGTGCATGTGATTTTTATTTTTACTCTACCACTAGTATCTTTGACAAGTATCAGATTTTTAAAAAATTGACGAAGAGAACCTTTTCAACACAATCTGCACTATAATTTTACACTTAAAAGTAACAGAGCATAATATAATTTTAAGGAAAATGAGTAATCAGTACGTAAATTTGAAGCCTAAAGTTCCAAGCATATCTGTGCTCAATAAACGCCCATCTACGTTTAGAGATTGGCCACGCACAGATGTTGACATTAGGGACCTGGCCGAAAATGGATTGTATTATAGGGGTGTGTCGGACGGGGTTAGGTGCTGTTGGTGTGGAGGAGGGCTTGAAAATTGGCAAAAGGAGGATGTAGCCAGACACGAACACATAAAGTTTTATCCAAAATGTTTGGTAGCCCAACAAGGACCGATTGTTGACCCTAGACTAAAAGGAACTCCTATAGATGAAATTGTACAGGTGTTGGATGAAACAAACAATAATGTCAATGTTTTTATAAAACCTGATGTAAAACTTTACTCTTCATACAACAAGGACGAACGACTTTGTAGAATTTGCATGAAATCGGAAATGGATGCTTTTTTCAGCCTTGCGGACATCTGGTGACATGCATGAGATGTACGAAGAGTCTCTCAACGTGTCCTATGTGCCGAACCAGTATTTTACATAAATTTAAAACTTACATCTGTTACTAAACAGTCTATTCATTAGTACATGTAGTAGATGCAATTTCAAATGATATACTGAACATGGTGTGGAAGAAAATTCAATTGTAAAAAGGGTGGTATTGAGTTGAAAGTTATTAAATTGGTACAAGTGCTTCAGTAAAAAGATTAGTAAAGATGTTTGTGACTAAAAATCATAAGACTCTTTATTAAGGAAAAAAATCGCGTAGTAAAGACCTATACACCCTTATAAATATATTGACTATTTTAATTATTAGAGTTGTTTGTTCATTACATGTTAAACCCATTTACTAAACAATTTTAAAGTGCCTTAAACAGGAGTTACTAAATGCTTTAGGAAAGATGTGTAAATGTACTCCCTAATGCAAGAAAGAACGCTTGAATTAAATATTCATTTTAAGTGTTTCTTTTAGTGGGGGTTATTAAAATACTTTTGTTAAAACATTTTAAAATATTTCACACTTTAAAAGAATTATTTATATTTATTTTTATTAATTTTTTAAAACTTTTTTACTTTATTTTACTGCTTAACTTTTTTTATTGTTACTGCTTAACTTTATTTATTGTTACTGCTTAACTTTATTTTACTGCTTAACTTTATTTTACTACTTAACTTTATTTTACTGCTTAACTTTATTTTACTGCTTAACTTTTTTACTGTTTAACTTTTTATTTTTAACTTTTTTACTGTTCAACTTTTTTCTGTTTAACTTTTTCTCTTCAACTTTATTTTACTGTTTAACTTTTTTACTGTTTAACTTTTTCTGTTTAACTTTCTCTCTCTAACTCTTTTTTACTGTTTAATTTTTCGGTTTAACTCTTTTTACTGTTTAATTTTTTCTGTTTGACTTTTTGTACTGTTCAATTTTTTCTGTTTAACTTCTTTAATTGGTCTTTTTTTCCCTGCTTAATTTTTTTTCTACTATAAAAATAAGTCTATAAGATTATTCAGAATGTTTCGAAAATTCTTGTGAAAATGAATGTTACAAAACTGTTTGCTGAAAAGAATGCCTGGATTACAACATAGTAATTTTAAATAAAATATCATTTGTATGTATATCTTTGTCCTATGATTATTTCTCCTTAGGTTCATTATTCGAAACTCAGGTAAAATATATTTTGATTTAGAAAAGTGAGAATTCGAAAACACCGAGGATTGGTTAAGGAGGATAATAAGACCAGAAACAGGAGGATGGGAGGAAAACAAGTAATTCATAGCTACTCACAAAAGATAAGACTAAGATATATTGTAACTTTACTGATTAATAAGTGTATGGTGTATGGTTCTTCGTGCCTCTAGTTTACAATTCTTTTTCCAAAAACAGCTAACACATTTCAATAGCAATGTTTAATATTTGTGCAATTGTGGATTTTGATGGATTTCAGACTCAAGAGGGTTTCTTAGTACGTGAATACGGATACATCGCCATAAAATCGCAAGTAGCTTCAAGTATTCGTTTTAACTTATCGCCTTATAAGCACAAACTGAGTGCAAAAGATCACAAAAATGTGCGATATGTTGGAAATTACATATGTGGTCTTCCTTTCTGTCCCATGGCATGGGAAAGTGTGTCTCCTTCAGAAAGTTTAGACTCTAAGCTTTTAGAATTGTACGAGCAGACCAAGAGAGCCACTCAGTACCTAGTTGCTTACAAAGGTGGTTGTGTGGAAAAGAAATACCTAGATGCATTGAATATTCCGAATATCAACTTGGAACAATATGGGTGTCCCAAATTCGACGCTCTATGTGTTCTAAGTAGCAACAAAAAGATCCAAACACTATCATGTGGTCATCACAAAAATAATTTGCATTACCCCAAAGCTGAGGTGATGGCATTTAATAATTGGCTTGTCGGAAATATGTGTCTCTTAAAAAAATGCAAGTATGTAAAAAATAAGTTCTTTTTTACTACAATGTATTATTTTTGTAAAATATATGAATCAATGTTTTTTCTATTAAAAAGTGTTCTAATTTACTTTGTTTCCATGTAACTTCTTTCAATCTGTTTAAGAATTATCTGTGCTGGTTTTTGCAGAGATTGTTTTAAGAATACATAGAATTCAGATTTAATCCATTTTTCAATAATATTTGTTCATTTTAAAATTCACACTAATACTTAAAATTTTCAGTTATTATTTAATTTTACTCGTGTAAAACTATCAGCGGTGTGCGTAAATATTTAGATTATGCATTAAATATCAAGAAAAGGGCAAAAGTTAATTTCCTTAGCAGCACAGATGTGCACACGTTATTTTTAAAACTGAAAACCCACTTACTATCCATTTAACGTAACAATGTAGAACATTTAAAATTAAGAAAACAGTACAAAGTATCTTGTAAAATACTACATAGCTTCGTACAGAATTGGAATTTTGCTCTGCAATTTAAATTGCACAATATGCACAAGGTTTTCAAATAAATAAAAGGAAGCTTTTGTTTGGTAAAAAAATGCATGGTTTGCAAAAAAAAGCATTGAAAGAGGAACGTTTAATTTAGAACTTCAAAAACAAATGGTTTTTAATTCTGTTTTTCACTACTTCAAATGTGCAAGGAAACATCTTCATAGTATGGGTCTTGTAAAGTTTCAAGTAAAAGCAAAAAAAAAAAATATTTTTACTCTTACAGGTTTTTTATGATTATTTTTTTACTATGCATAAAACACACTTTAAGAATCGAACTTTTAAAAATGTCTCAATTGTAAAATTAAAAAATAAAAAGCAAATCTGCATTTAAATGTTTGTAATAATATCTGATGTATATGTTTCTCTATTGTAAAATGTTTTCTAAAAATCTTCAATGTTATAATACGTGTAATAGTATCTTATATATAAGAGTAAAAACATCTAACTTTTAAAATATAAATCCTTATATTTCATCCAAAAACAGTTTGTAAATCTTTATAATATAATTAAATCACTAAAATGTAAGAAGATTTATTTAAAGTAAACAATAATATGGAAGGAATGATTAATTAAAAATAATATTTAATTTAGATTTTATAGGATAAATGGTTTTAATACTATCATCACTGCTTTCAAATGTGTAAGGAAACAGTTCATAATATGGGTCTTTTAAAGTTTCAAAAATTTTACGCTCACTTAAGTGTATAATATTTCTAAAAAATTCTGCAATAAAATATGCGCTATATCATCTAATTAATTTTTGAGTTAAAACATCTAACTTAAAATCAAAGAAAATTTCATTTCAAATCTTGCATTTTAAAAGACAATTTATAAGACCATGTAATAAAAAAACAAATTATCCAAAATACAGTATATGTGGTAAGACAAGCAAAAGTTTATTTAAAATAGAAAGGTGTAAGTATTAAAAAAAATATCTCCAATATTCCCTTACAGATCTGCATTTAAATGTTTGTTATAATATCTAATTATATGTTTTATAATTGTAAAATGTTTCCTAAAAATCTTCAACATTAAAAAAATGTGTAATAATATTAAAAAATATATATATATATATATATATATATATATATATATATATATATATATATATATATATATATATATATATATATATATATATATATATATATATATATATATATAATTTTTGAGTAAAAACATTAACTTTTAAAATATAAAATCCTTATATCAAAGAAATTTTCATTAAAAAACAGTTTGTAAATCTATATAATATAAATTAAATCACTAAAATTCATGTAGATTTATTCAAAGTAAAAAATAACATGCAAGGAAAGTTTAATTAAAAATAACATTTAATTTAGATTTATAGGATAAATGGTTTTTATACTATTTTTCACTACTTCAAATGTACAAGGAAACATTCATAGTATGAGTCTTGTAAAGTTTCAAAAGTTTTACTCTTACTTAAGTTTACATTATTTAAAACAAAATTTCTGCAATAAAATACACTGAAGAGCCAAAGCATTATGACCACCTATTCAATAACGCGTTGAGCCTCCGTTGGCCTGCAAAACAGCAGCAACTCGCCTGGGCATAGATGCCACAAGTTCTTGGTACATGACTGGAGACAGGTTGTACCAAATGTCTAAACAGCAGTCACGCAAAGTCGAGATATTCGGACATGGTGGTGTTTGAGCTCTGAGCTGCCGCTCCATGACATCCCAAATGTGCTCTATCGGATTAATATCCGGCGAGTTAGGTGGCCAGGACATTAAGTGGAATTCATCAGTATGCTCCTCGAACCACTCCAACACAATCCGAGCCTTGTGACATGGGCCATTGTCCTGCTGGAAGATTCCATTTCCAGTTGGGAAGACAGACGCCATGTAAGGGTGCAACTGATCCGCAATGATGTTCAGATAGTTCGCAGCGTTCATGGTCTGTTCTACCACAACTACGGGTCCCAGAGTCGCCCATGAGAACGTCCCCCAAAGCATAATACCGCCACCACCAGCCTGTATATGACCTGCTGTACAAGAGGGGAGCAATTGTTCACCTGGCAGACGGCGTATCCTGACACGACCATCGACGTGATGAATGAGAAATCGAGATTCATCTGACCAGGCAACTCTCTTCCACTCATCCATGGTCCAGTCTCGATGTTCCCGGGCCCAATGTAGGCGTAGTTGACCATGACGCTTGGTCAACAGAGGCACACGAGTGGGACATCTGCTGCACAGTCCCATATCCAACAGTGTCTGCTGAACTGTGTGTTCCGAAACACTTGCTCTTGGACCTGCATTGTATTGGGCTGTCAGCTGAGCCACTGTCTCGCGCCGATTTTGCTTTACCAAGCGGGACAGTCTTCGACGTCCTTTTTCTTTAATGACGCGTGGACGACCAACACCTTGGCGATAATTACGATCTGTCCTCTATCAAATTCGCTTAGATCAGCAGCCTTTCCCATCACTCGCAAAAGTAAGTGCAAGAATGATTACTTACCTTCTCCAGCAGCAGTTAAATACCATTCTCATTTAATCACGTGCCCTCCACGTCATCCAGACGAGTTCATTGAAAAATGTGGGGATGGTCATAATGTTTTGGGTCGTCAGTGTAGGTGTTATAGCATCTAATGTATAATTAATTTTTGAGTAAAAACATCTAACTTAAAAAACATAAATCTATAGAGCAAAGAAAATTTCATTTCAGATCTTGCATTTTAAGACAATTTATAAAACTATGTAATAAAAAAACAAATAATCCCAAATACAGTATATGTGGTAAGACACGCAGAAAGGTTTATTTAAAACAACAAGATATAAGCACTTATAAAAAACTATTCAGAAAGACGATATTAGGACAACGGTCAATTGCACCGTTGTCCTAATATCGTCTAGTGTACGACACTGAGTTCCAGTTCGGGCACATAAGCGGTTTATCGCTGCTTTATACAAGAATTTTACGAAATGTTAAGTTTATTCTAGGGCATAATGCATTCCCACGGGGCAAGCTGTGAAACCAAAATTGGTTTGTTGGATACTTCATCACAAGTAAGCTTCCATTTTCCAGAACAATTTTTAAAGAATTGTAGTTCTTTCCAGAAAACACATATTGCCTTTTCTGTCCAAATGAAACAGACGCTATGGCTGCATTAAGATCCAAGTCCTTCTCGTTGTCTTTATGGGCACATATATAGTCCTATATACCATCTTTATAACGGTTCACCAACACAAAATTAAATCTTGTACCAATTATTTATTCCACTTCTGCCTTTATTTCCAATAGTAAAGGAGACCAAGGCTTGGCTTCAATACAAGATCCTCTAAAGGCATAGCTTATTCCTACGTCTCCGTATGCTACAAGTTGCCGAGGCACAGTACATTTTTTACCGTAAATTTCAATAGTAGTTTCCTCTTTCTTTAAGTACGTTAAGTCGTTTTCCAATCGACAAAAATATGCCCAGCCTTCACGATCTGTAAAAAATTTACCATACTCATAACATAAAGAATCTTTACAATATTTATGCAAACACAGTTCTTTGTCTGCATGCATTTTCTTTGCAGGTCTAATGTCATTAGAATCTATGATTTATTTAAAAACAGTAAAAGGGCAGAAAACCCCCAAAAAAGAAACAATGCAATTCAAAGACCCAAGAAATACATATAAATTCATGCTCCAACTATGCTTTTAAAAGCCTCTTATTTATCAAATAGATTTTCAGTTTCTATCGTTATCTGTGACTCCGTGTTTAACTCCGTTCCTTCTGTTATCTTAACCTATACGTGCAAAACAATCCTTAGTCATATTGCTCCAAGTTCCAGAGGCTTCTAATAATATCAATCTTATACGTTTCCTTGCCATCGCTTATAATATGCATACTATAAATCTTTGGTTAGTTGCCTCTTTTTTTTCTAAAAATGTAATGTTTCATATACCGTTATGCATTTGTGTCCTATTCATATCTCAAAGTCCTCCACTCGAGCTGTAATAAGGATTTCCCGACAAAACATTTACTCTTAAGCATTCACATTTTCTTCAAGCTCATGTCGTATATAAATTCATTAAAATATAAAAAAGGTTTCCGTATTATAAATTCCATCAAACGGTTAAAATCGTTCGCATACTATCGGATGGCCTCAATTTCTTATGTTCCGAGTTCCAACGTTAGAGTATTATTAACGTAGGTATATTAGTATAATCCTTAATTTTATTCCAAGTGTTTTCATACATATATCCTCACATCATAAAAAAAGCTATATTAAAGAATATTCTGTTGCTAATTTATTCCATCACTACATGGAGGTACCCCCAGCCAATTTAAAAAATATAATTAGAAAATAAAAATTTTAGCCTATGCACCAAATCATGATACTATTATATAAATATAGAATAATTCGTTAAAATAATCCCCTAGATGACTGAACCTGTCTTTTAACAAAACTAGAAACTTAATTTATGCAAGAGAACATACACTGCTGGCCACCCAAATTGCAACACCAAGAAAGACAAGAGATATCACAACAAAATTTATTTTGTAGATAACATGTTGACCAAGTATCAAATGATTAAATTTATAGACTTCTGTGAAGTGTGGTTCCTGCCAAAATCAGTAGCCAGAGTAGCCGCCATTGTTGGAGATCACCGCTGCCACACGCCTCGGCATTGATTCAAAGAGACTTTGGATGTGTTCTTGGGGTACAGCAGACCAAGCAGCTTCCACACATGGCCAAAGTTGATCTGGTGTGGCAGCTGGGGATGTATTCTGGGTCAATCGTTGAGCAACCATGGACCACATGTTTTCTATCGGCGAAAGATCCGGAAAGCGAGCTGGCCAGGGAAGCAATTCAATCTGGCGATTGACGAAGAACCCTTGGACAATGCGTGCCACGTGTGGTCGCGCATTATCCTGTTGAAATATGGCTGTGGGCAAGCCCTGAAGGTAAGGAAGGACAACTGGCTCCAACACCTCGGAGATGTAGCGCTGGCTGTTTAAAGTACCGGCAATGCGTACTAGAGGAGTGCGAGAGTGATATCCAATACCGCCCCATACCATAATACCCGGTGCAGGACCAGTGTGGCGGTGCATAACGCAGCTGTTCAGCATCCTCTCTCCACGGTGTCTCCAGACTCGAATCCGACCATCGTGGTGTTGCAGACAGAAGCGTGACTCGTCAGTAAAGACAATTTCATTCCATTCTGCAGTCCACATCCTTCTTTCATCGCACCATTGGCGGCGGAAACGTCTGTGGTTCTGCGTCAAGGGTAGACGAAGCAATAGACGTCTTGCGGACAGACCACTCTGCTGTAAACGGCGTCGAATGGTACGCGCAGACACTGGATGATGCGGTACAGACTGAATGTGCTGTGCTATGGTTCGTGATGTGGCTGAGCGATCCGTCACTGCCATACGCACAATATGCCTGTCATCACGTGAAGTGGTGCACTGAGGTGGATGCGATCGAACACGTCGGTCCGTCGTACCCTCCTGCATCCAACGATCACATATCCGCATTACAGTTGTTTGGTTTCGTCCAACACGACTACCGATTTCCCTGAAAGATAATCCACAATCTCGGTAGGCCACTATCCTTCCTCTGTCGAACTCGGATACTTGATCAAAAGATGATCGCTGTTTTCTACGAGGCATAATTGATCGTTTTTTTTGAAAAAACCACAAGAAAAACACAATTGCCGTACTTGAAATCGTCGAAATCTCCAAGCCTTAAATAGCGCTTTGAAGTGGCGCCACAGGCGCGCGTGATGTGCGTCTGCGCTGAAATTCCAATCATTTGCATATCTCACCTCCGCTAATGCATGTTGTAAATTTCATATTATTTGCATGCTTCCTTCAGGGTGTTGCATTTACGGTGGCCAGCAGTGTATATATATATATATATATATATATATATATATATATATATATATATATATTTAAATCTAAAAGAAATAAATTCCTTTAAAACTAATTGTTACTTCTTCCACCACTAGATGGTTGTACCAGTTATTTAGCCTATAATTTAAGAAAGCCCCCGTATTTTATATATTATAGTATTTTCACTAAAGTACGTTTACTTATTCAACCCCTCACTAGATCGCGCTACCAGTTATTATTTAATGGGGCTTTACCGGATTTTAAGGATGAGAAGGCCAATTTTAGATAATTTATTGTTAGTTTAATACTGGGGTCATAAGAATTAGAAGGTTGGGTATTTGGGGTAATTGTATTGGCCTCTCCAAAAAATGATTCATTAGTTTTTCTATTTTTTCTTTTTGGGTTAGATTTGGGGAGTCGGTAAAGAATAGATGTAGGTTGGTGTTAGTTTTGGATTTTTTAAAGATCAGTTTAAATATTGAGCCATATTTTTCCATGTGGTTATTACAGTTAGTTTTCCAGGCGTTATTTTTTGCTTCATTAAGTTTAATTTTGTATTTGTTACAGTTAATTTTGTAGGACAGCTCCGCGGCCCGGATCTCATCGGTAGGTGCTTCTGAGTTTCTTAAAGATTTAATTTTTTTGTACAGGGCAGTGATCCCATTACGTGAGGAGGCAAGTTGTTTGGTCCTCCAGTGAATTTTAAAGTTAGCTTTTTAGGTGATTTTTTGAGTGTTAACATTGCGCTATTTTTTTTATTTCTGTCGCTAATTTTTTAAAGTAGGTATTTATTTCACTGGTGGATTTAATTGTCTCTGCAAGTAGTTTAAGTGCTTTAATAACGGGTTTGATTTTATTTGGGAACCTCCCCAGGCCAAATTTTGTCCTGAGGAAGAACCCATTTGAGATTATTGGAACTAGGTTAAGTCTCAGACACATACCTGTAGTCACTGCATGATTCCGAATCCAGTATTTTCCAGTTTTCTGTTAGTTGGGTTAATGAATTACTTGCCAATGTGAGGTCCAGCCATCCCCTTTCTGAGTGGGAGGCGAAGATCGGCCCCAGTTCTGGAATTTTTAATATAGTTAGATTGTTAGTGTTGCAGAATTCCAGGACCCGGCGAACCCTGACATACTCGAATCCATATCCCCATACGGGGGACCTCGAGTTGAAGTCCCCCACTATGAGGACTCTATTGGCACTGAAATCCAGTGCCTCAACCTCCTCAAAGAGATGTTCGATATTGTCGTGAAGAGGGAAATAGAGACTTCCGAGGAGAAGGGGACCGGAGTCCGTGGACACTTCTGCAAAGACCGAGTTGTTAGCGAATTTCAATTTAAAATTATGTTGGTTATTGTGGGAGATTATTATACTATTATTTTTGAGGGAATATATTTGTTGGTTTCCAGCAGGGGGTGATATTATTTTATTTTTAACTATGTATGAGAGAGAGAGAGAGAGTCCTGTATAAGAGTTTATCGTAATTATGTTCCTGAGCAGTGACCAAGGCCTGGCTGTGGGCTGAGATAGAGTGGTTGACATTAATCTGTAGTAGTTTGATTTTTTCCATCACTCCTCGCCGTAGTCCGTGTTGGCGGCTAGGAGATTCTGTTATCTTTTCAGGCTGGGGTCCCTACAGTCATGACCGAGGTTGTGTTTAGTGCCGTACTTGGTGTTACATGCGGTGCAGTTGACACACCACTTAGTGTTGGAGCAAGACCCCGATTCGTGTTTTCCACCGCAAGATAAACAGATCTGTTCGTTTATACATTTATATTTGGTGTGTCCGAACTGCCCGCACCCAGTACACTGCCGGACGCTACGGAATTCATCCACCCTTATTCGCTGTCAACCCATATAAAGATAATCGTTCGATATTACGTTTTAAAAAATTGATGGCTTTATCGTTGCCACCCAGTGATTCCCCTGGGCAGATGGGATTTTAAAATCCACCTTCAGGTCATCCTCCTCATCTATAATTTCATTTTTTTTAATTTGATGCCTTCGAAAATATTCTCGGCCCCGATATCGGTGTCTAAGTTTAAGAGGATTATTCGGATGGTTTTTTAACAATAAAATCCCCGGAGATGTCGTCTCTGGAGTTTAGGTCCTCCTCAAGGGCGGCCAATTGGTCGAGCGAGTCGACCTCTATGGCCACCCCGCTCCCTCCAATTTTTCTAATGATTTTAATTTTGTGGAGAGAGTTTTTTAGGACCGCTTGCACTCTGGTCTTGTTGAGGGTCGCGTCGCTCTCCTCCATCGGCCTGAGTAAAATAATATGAGATTGAGGTGGAATTTTAGGGCCGTCGTGACCCAACGGTCCTCTAGGCAGCCTGGAGTCCATACTTGCATAGGAAGGCGGAGTCCGCTGGTTAATGTTAACTGGTTTATCGTTAATCACCTGAATCATTTTGAAAGTCTTTTCTGAGATATATTTGAAAGAACAGGTTAGCGTATTAATTGTTCGGTCCTTCTCGATTTTGCCGCGGAGATATGCGCTATTGATCTCTAAGTCTTTAATTATATTGTTTAGAGATTGGGTATCGTTATCTCTGCCGGATATGGCTTCTTCCAATTCTTTGTCCTCCCTGGCTAATTTTGATTTTAAATCATGTATAATGTTAGACTTTTCAGAAATGGATCTCTCTAATTCAGCCATGGGTTCTTGGTGTGCCTGTCCTGGAAGGACGGGGACCCGGAGATAGATGTTCTTCTCTCGTTAACGAAGGCGTTGGTCCTCACCTCCTTATCGGCTAACTCTATAAAGAGGTCCGAAAATCCTTCAGTGGATATATGTTGCTACTTGCAGGTGCGTCAGTCTCTTGGTCAAGCAGGAAACAAACTATCACATCCCTATCAACTGAAGCAGAGTATGTCGCAATGTGTCATGTTACAACGGAAATTTTGTGGATAAACAAACTGCTCAAAGAAATATGTGACAAATTTGTGCCTGTCCCTCAAAAAGTATTTGTCGACAATCAAGGAGCAATCTTCATAGCCAAGAACCATGCCACATCAGAGAGAAGCAAGTTTATTGATATTAAATACTTCTTTCTGTAGTACTTTCATCTTCTGACTTAGTCTTTGACAAAATTATCGAATTGAAGTGCGTCCCATCCAAAGGAAACAATGCAGACTTGCGGACCAAACGGGGGTGTCCAAGAAAACACTATGTGATCTGAACTATGAAATGACTTACTGGAACACTTAAAGGAATTTGTAGCGATGTTTCTGTGCTTTCTTTGTATTTTTATTTTTCATTAAAATCTACTTGAAGCTCATGTGGAAATGCCAGTGTGATAAGCAAGGGGGCGTGTTAAAAATGTTATTTTTGTTAATTATGTATTGTACTTTGGACGAATGTGGCAACTACATTTTAACATTTGGTTTTAAATACATATTCAAAATCAAATGCTGTATATTTATTTGTAAATTTACCATCTAACAGGGAGAATAGTCTGGAACTTGACATTCTTCTCCGAAACTTGACCCCAGAGAGCAATTTGACTTTTCTCTGCTTGTATATCTTGAGTTGATGCAGTTGGGTTTTCTTTGAGTTCATGAAAAGGCTGTGATGCTTCCCATTGCAATGCGAACAATTTCGAGCCTTGCAAGCTGAAGTGTAGTGTCCTTTACGTAGGCAATTAAAACATAATTTGTACTTACGCACAAGATCACTTCATTCTTGTACAGTTTGTCCATGAAACTTCGAACACTTGTAAACACTATATGTTTTCTTGCAAACAAAGCATTTCTCTGATGCACCAAAGAGTGAAGTGTATTCGGACGTACCTTTTTCCCTTGAACTTTGATATTTATTCTGTGTCTTGGAGTTTGTCCTGTTTTCGATGTTCCAATAGCGTCTATTGCACAAGCAAGAGTTTCCAAAAACTTAAAATTTTGGAATGTAACTTTGCTTTCTTAGGGTTGAGATAATTCCCATTCCCGCAAGGTTTCAGGATCAAGTTTTCTACACATATACAACAAGAATTGTATCCCAAAATTCTACCGATTGCTTCAGAATTTTTAGACTTTCGACACATTCAGGGGAACATCTGCTAATCTTCTAAGTAGTACAGAGTGTCGCCGTTTCACTCTGTGATGACGACTGATTACAGTCTATCCAGGAAGTGCTTTATTAATTCGGGTTCGTTCTGGAATCGGTTGCGAAGCATCTCCCAATCCTTGTCGTAGTTGCGTGTGCAATGCTCATGGATTGAAGAAGCGCTACTGCTTCGCCTCTCAATGACGACTTGAGGTACTGCAATTTTTGGGCCTTGGAAAGAGCATTATTATTGTGAACTGTAGCTTGAAACAGATCGTGAAACGACATCCACTACAAGTCCCCAGAAAAGGTTGGTATATCAATGCTAGGTAATCTTACGTATCACATGCGGCCTCTTCCATTCTGGTTTGTTCCCGTTGAGTTTCAGAGTTCTTGAATCTTCGTAGATGAATTTTCGTCAGATTCACTTTGTTTTGGACCTCATGAAATTCCTCCAAATTCTGTATACATTTCGTTGTCTGCTTCGCACTAGATATCACTAAATGGGTTTTTGATATTTTCATTCAGACAACTTACATTTTCAAGGTAGACTTCTCGTTGTTCAGCATCTTCGAGAGAAAGACCATCAATCAACTTTGATAGACGTGTCACTTGGCTTTTAAGTATACGCCTTTCCTTTAAAAATAATTCCATGTTCAATGTAGCTTCAACTTGGCAATTTGAACCTTTTTCCACTTAGTCCACAAAAAGATTCGCTTTAGTCCCCGGGTTTCGGCACCATGTTAGCGGGTGGAAGAAAGGTTAAACTCAAGTTAACAATAACAAATAATTTAATAAAGTTCCTTTAAAGACATACATGATCCGTGCACGAATGTCAAACAGACGTTCTTTTAGCTGCATCCAAGGTGAGTGGAGTCCGCATTATTCTAGGAGCCCAGATCGAATGAAATTTATCCCCGGCGCCAAATCAATGCTGTTCCTTTTTTTAACAACCCGAACAAGGAAAAATATTATCGCTCAGATATGAAGCCGATTGATGTTCCGATTCAAGCTCATTCGCTGAGCGTAATCATAAAAGTATGATCAAACGATTTTAAGGAAATAAATTAAATCAAAATGAAATTAATCGCGCGCTCCAACACCAACTAATACTTCCCTCAAATATTCTCAACATGGTGTGTAAGTTTGGAGAGTGAGATGCCAGCTCAGGTGTTGACTTTGTCATCTGACCGAGGTTCAAAGTTACGGGTGTTCTCGGACTCCTCTATCTTGATCCCGGACCAAAGGCAATAGTCTGTTCTGTTGTGATACTCCAGTGCTTCATAAATTCAACTATCTACCCACCTTTTAGTGTGTCTTAAGATTTATCGTGGTCGGTGTTTCTTTTCTCTTTTCTTTGTTTCATTCTTATTTTATTTTTATCATGTCTTTATAGCAGCAAAAATTACTGCGTCGCAGGCCTTAGTTGACCTGCCTGGAAATTTAAAATCATTACTTCCTGTGGCGTACTCTAGCGTGCAAATGTTTTACCAATCAATATTTTTTACTTGTCAGATGGAAGCAGTCAAACAGGTGATTAACCATTAGCCTGGTGCTGGAGTGTTAGTTTGTGGTTCTGGTTGTGTTGCAAAGTTTTATTTTGTTTTTCTCGATTTGTTTTGGCATTTGAAACTGACGTTTGAAGGGAAATGTTGGATTTTTAAATAATAAACTACAGCAATCTAAAGTTTTTCAGTCAGTCTTCTAAGAGAATTTCAAGTGACTGATCCTTATCGTAAATATATCAATTTTATGTAAGTTTGTCACTAATGATAATCATTTTAAACTGAAATAACTACTTGTACTACCGCTGAACAAGTTCCATTTCAATAATTCATTTGCATTCATTTCTTCATTTACTTTTAGTTACATGATAATACGAAAATGTTATACAGTGTTTTTTTGCCGACCAGAGTAAATCTACGTCTACTAATTTAAATAGTGCGACACCTTTTTTTGATTCGATGTTTACATACCGTGCGTGATCATGTGGTCAATTAGCGAGTCGTAAATTGTATCAGTTGCTTTCCTTTTTTTAATTGGCTTCCGTCACATGTGTTCCTCTTAGAATTAGTGTTTCAAATCTTTCTTTGATAAAAATCTTGAAAACGCGTTATATTTCTTCTCTCCCTCCCAGTACTCAAAAGTAAAATTTTTTACAAAATAATACATTTTTGTAGGTCTAACAGAAAATCAGTTTCTCAACTCAAGCACCATAGAATGTTTTTGTTGATTGTTTTTTTTTTCAGAAACTGTCATTTACTTAAGAGCCTTTAAATTTAATTTTTGAACAGTTTAAAACAAAATTGGATTGTAGACTGAATTCATTTTTGAATGTGGCATAAAATGTAAAGAAAGGTAATGAAAACCTAATAAATTGTAGATTATTAAAAAGTGTTTGCTAAAATAAATTTATTTATTTTACAGGTCTGTTTCTTTGATCGCTGCCTTCTAAGCCATGAACAGTTTTCACACGTCATTACACAACTATTTCTCCGTTTCACATTCCACTTTAAATTGAAACTTGTTTAACATGATACCTCATTTTTCATTCCAGAGTAGCTGTGGATGGCTTACTTAAACTTCGAAATTGCCAAATTTATTTATGAAATTAAAAATTTAAGTATTTAACTACTTAATGTGTATTTTCTGAGTTTCTGAATCTACTTAGCTTTATTTCTATTTAAAATGGCACGTTTTCGCTTATACACTTGTAAAATAGTTCTTGTGACTTCTGTAGTATGGCTTATGATTGGTGTCTTAACTCTAATGTATTATACTGACTGTGCTGGTAACAGCAGTTTATGCGTTAAAAAGACTTTAGTAATTCAAGAATCACATAAAAAAGTTAAGGATGATTTTTCTAAGTCGCCTAAAGCTCCAAAAGGAAGTTTTACAAGCTGGGAAATTGTAGGTATGTAAAATAATATATTTTTATTTAAATCGTGAAATAAGTTTTGACATTTTTGTTTTTGCATGTATTGAATATAATTGGTTTAAATTATTTTGTGTAATTATATTTGTAATATGTGTGAATACACATAATAGATCAAACTCTAAAGCACAAAACTATTGTATTTATTTATATCCCAAACTGGGCATTGGGATTTTAAGAAATATTAAAATATCTTTGTGAAAGTGGCAGAAGTTTAAATTGCTTTATTACATGTCATGTTTTTATGGTACAGCAAATTCTCAAATAGCTTTTAGGTTTATTAGTGAATTATTTATTTGTTTTTCAGGAAACCTATTCAATGCTTTTTTTTTGTGTTTATTTGATAGAAATCATCTATCATTAGAATCTTTTAAACTAAAACTATTTAGAATAGGAAATTAATGAGTTCCCTGCTTCTCTTGTATCAAGAAGCATAGTAATTCCTGATCTGCAATTGTCATTTTCCAGGTAATATATTGCATGGTTGCAACCAAGATTTTAGTTTCACTAAAATTGACCAATGTGAAAAGTAGTTTTCTGTGAATCCTATGCTTATAAAGTCCAAAAGTAGTGAAATACATAGTTTATAGTTAAAATTTTGGTAAAATCTTAAGTTTATGGGTTCAACCGGGGTATGATTTAAAATTTTTGTCACCAGTATGCCAGATGTCAATAGTTAGCATTGCTGATAAAATGCTGAATTGGCAAACATAGGTGACTGATTTTCCAAGTGTAATGTTTTAAAAAGATAAAATCCTTGAAATGGGAGCTCTATCATGTCTAATTTTGTTACAAGTTTCTTATTGGGGCAAATGCAAGTTGACATGAATTTACAGGCTATTTCAAACTAAGACAAGATGAGGTAAATAGTCTATTTCAAATTCATAGTAATATAGAAAATACCTACACATTGAACTTATTAAGGAGAAAGTGGAAGTCTTAATGCAGAACAGTGCACAATCGAGCAAATTATGACATGTAATGTAACCAGATTCACTAGTGTGGACGGGTATGTGGAGCATGATGTGGCAAAATATATTGTCTTCTAGTGGTTCAGTGGTTGAATCTAATGGTTTTTAATTATCAATAAAATGCAAAAATCCATATAATTAAGTTAATGGTTTTAATTGTAATTAGTCTATATGCATTATTTATAGAAAAATATACAAGTAAATACAATGCCATTAGAAATGACTACTCAAAACAGTCATCAAGCCTAATCGAAATCTAGATACGAAACTGGTGTAAGCATGAGGAGTGAACGTTGGAGTTAGGAAAGAAACGTCCCACTAGATTCCAACAAACAATTTCCACACTGGCAGGCATGCCAATATAAATCAGTTTAATTTAAATCAAGTGATTTTTTATTAAATAAATATCTTGATTTGAATCACACTTTCTTTTTTCTTAATTATAGTTCAATAATAACATTGAACATGAAATAACCTGGACAGAAAGCATGTTATTTTGTAAAAATAATTTAAAACATTTGCGTCTACTCACTAACCCTTTTTTAACTGAAAATAACTGGTTTCCTTACTTCGAGGAGACTAGAGACATTTCTATTGATTGGGATGCCAACTGGAGAAATTATTGGGGGCATTAGTAAAACACCTTTTACTTCATATATAAGTGCGTTTTGAAACTTTATTTTTTTATGTAAAACCAATATTATTTATATATTTGTAATATTTATCCTTCATATTGGAAGGGGCCAGGTCCCAAACAAAAATATTAAAACCCAAGGAGTTCGGGTCCCTAGAACTTTGTGCCCATTCTTATAAAGCAACGTAATAAGAGATTGAAACACTGCATATTTGGTTACTCGTATTATTTGTAATATTCATTTCTTATGTCTAGGCCTCCTGGGCCCTACCATAAAATTTTAAAGGGTTCCTAGGAGGTTGGGTACCTAGGGCATATTTGGTCTAGGTGTTTTTAAACAAGTTTGGTTTCTTGTTGAAAGTATTTGCCTTTCCCGTTTGAGGGATACAAAGAGTTTGCCCCTTTCCCAAGGTGTTGGCACCCGTGTTGGGGTGACAACTGACCAACAATATTTCTCTTGTTCATTGAAAACAAGGATCACTTACAAATCTGTTTAATAGCAGACAGCTTTTAACATATGGGGCCAGTCCATACATTTCACCAAGTGTTTGCGTTTAATTTGGACATACTCCTCATAATGGAAAGGTTAGATAGATTAAGATTACTTGAACTGATACCTTTCAAAAGTGAATTTGCTATTTCTGATAAAAGAATGAGCACTGTTTAGCATTTGTTTTCAGTATGTTACAAACGAGTGCTACACACACATGCCCCTTACTTTCTATCTTATTTAATAAACCCTGAAGAATCAATTGTTTTCTAGAAAGAACCTCTTAATATTCTCAAAAGCAAATTATTCATCTATGCCTGTAATAAAAATCCAAGAGAAAGAAGTTAAGTTTTGATTTCGTCTTTACGAAAACATTGTATCCCAGATGTCTTTGGAAGAGGGGAAACTCATTCAAATTTAAATGAGAAAAATTAGAAATCCATTCTGCAGTTTATACATACAAAACAAGTAGGATAACAGAAAGGCTGGAAAATAAAAGTTTATTTAATTTTTTATTATAATTTATAACTATCCATTTTATTTTAATTTAGAATTTTAAATATAAGAATTTGTATCGTAAAATGGAATTCAAGTGAAAGAAGAAAACTACTAAGAGACACAAGAACAATTTTAATTGTTTCAATCTCAATTGCTATATTTTCTAAACTCGCATAAATGTCAATGTTTAACATAAATCAGTACTATCTAGAAACTATCCTTTGATTTGCATACAAGTGTGTTCCTAACACTAAGGAATTTGATTGAAAGTAATGACAAAGCAGCATATGGAAGCTTTCAGATCCACATCCGAAGTTGGTTACTTAATGCATTACAGTTTGTTAGTGAGTGCACAGCTTAATGTATTTTAGACAGAAGAATTATTTTGTAACGAAGGCTCTAGTCTAAGCATGGGTGTTTTTCTGATAGTTAATTGTGAAATATTTTCTAAGAGTGTTATACTGAAGGCTTTACTAATGTTTTAAAGGTTTTTTCTCTTACAGAATACAAGTCGAATCCATCTCATTTACCTGGAGAGATGGGAAAAGCTGTTGTAATTTCTAAGGAAGAGGAAATTATAAAGAATGAAAAGTTTAAATTAAACCAGTTTAATCTTTTGGCCAGTGATCGCATTGCTCTGAATAGAAGTCTTCAGGATGTTAGAATGGAAGGGTAAGGTACAATATTTTCAGAAGTAAATGCTTTATCCAATGGTCATTTTCAGATGTTACCAATATGCTAAGACCTGAACATAATCAGAGTAATTCCCTGATAAGGACAGGAGAAAAACTTGTCTAATACAGCTCAATGAATGATTGCATCCTTATCTTTCAAATGTTCTAGAATGCATTCTGTGTCTCACGATCTAGGGTTAATTTTACTGGTGAGAGTTATATATATATTTACTGGCTCTCTATTACTCTAAAGTGGCAACTTTCAACTTTTTTCATCTCCTGGCATAGATAAACTAATTATTAAAATTCTGTGGCTCTCCAAAAAAAATTTTTTTTTGCCGATATAATGAAAAAAGGTATAATTTTGATTGACTTCAAACAATGATAGTTACCTGCTGTCTTTGCTCCAAAGTGGCTTTTTAAAAAATCTCTTGAAACGATTTATTTATGATATTTTGAACAAAAATAGCATTCAAATTTATTTAACATTTTCATATTTAGTTTTATTGTAGTCTTGATAGTTAAGATCCAGGAAGACCAATGAAATGTTTATTAAAGTTTGCTTTTGGGATGCATGAGGAAAGAAATTTTAGGTTTTCAAAGTATAAACATTAAAATGGGGTTACATTAATATTTTTCTTGTTTATTGATAATTGATTCATTTTTTTCTTGAGGAGTTGTCTCAAATTAATAAGGGCCCCAGTAGCCCGGTTGGAAGAATAACAGACTAGTAACCGGAAGGTTGCGAGTTCGAATCCAACCAAAAACTCTTGTTTACAAAGTAGGCTGATGCACTTTAAGTCTGTCATGGTCCTAAATGTCCTCACATTGACATGGTGTGGAATTTTGGAGAGTGAGGTGCCAGCTCAGGTGTGACCTCATCATCTGACCTTGGTTCAAAATTACGTGGTATTGTTTTTGGATCTTTCCCTTTGGGGGTTGATCCTGGACCATCGCCAGTCACCTGTTGTGTTGCTCCAGTGCGACGTTAATTAAAATACCTACCAACCTACGTGAAATTAATAATTTTTCACCAGTTGCATATGTATGAATTTTTGCTAGCTGTGCATTTAATTATTAAAATAAAATTATGTCATTTCTAAGAATGTTACTTGGTGCAAAATGCCTAGTTAATGTATTTTCTTAAATGATAAATTGAAATGGGGTAAACAGATTTTAAAACATTGACTTGTAATTTTTTGAAAATAACAGATTGAATTTTGTTCAAAGAAAAATTAACATTAATTTCCACAATATGCTGATTTAATTCAAGTTATTTTTATTTTTAAAAACATGATTTTAAATCAGCAATTTTTCCTAATTAAAGTTGAATAATATTGAAAATGAAATAATCTGGATAGAATGTTATTTTTTCATATAAATTTAAAAATTTGCTCCCACTGAGTAACACCCGAAGAATGACCATTATGTAAACTGAATATAACTGGCTTCATTACATTAAAGACACTAGAGTTGTATTAATTGGGATGCAGGGAAAAAATTATTGGGAAAGTGAGCCTATATATAAGTTAAATACTTTAAAGGTACTGGATGAATGATTGTCACAACTGTTTTGTTGAATTAATCTTGTGTAAGTTTTAAATTTTTTTAATGTGAATATATTGGCATGTTGTACTTTTATAATTCATTTTGCATTCCCTCTTATTTATTAGCTGTAAAAAGAAAGAGTATCCAAGCTACTTACCTACTACAAGCATAGTGATAGTATTTCATAATGAAGCATGGTCAACATTGCTTCGTACGGTTCACAGTGTAATTCGCACTTCACCTCCATCTTTAATTAGCGAAATTATATTAGTGGATGATGCAAGTGAAAGAGGTATGTTTTGCATTTATGATTTTATATAATGTTTCTAAAATTGCATAGTATTTTTTTCTTATTCTATAATCTGTTTCAGAATATCTTGGTAGAAAGCTTGAAAATTATGTTTCAAAACTCAGCATAACAACAAAAGTAAGTTGAATACTTTTAAAATGTTTTATTATTGATGTTTTTCTTATATAAGTTATAAACAGGGTTGCCCACCTAGCAATAGGCCAATATTTATATCAATCGGCAGAAAAAATGATTTAACAAGAAACTTGCATATTTAACACAAAGAAACTCCAAAAAAGTCTTCAATTAGAGCTAAAACAAGAATCTTCCTTGAAAGAAAATACCTTAATTTTATTTTTGAAATGTTTTAATGAAAATCTTGTTTTGTAACATAATATGGATAGGGCTGGCAAATCAATTGGTTATAATAACCAAGATTTAAACTTTACACTAATACAAGGCAAAGCATGCACTTTTAAAAAGTATTTAACAATATTTCAAGAGTATTTGTACTCTGAACAACTAGTCCAATATCAAGATTTTGTTATGAGCATCATCTTCTAAGTATAAAGTATACTAATTATATATTTCTTCCTTACAAAAATGTTTGAATTTTCACTAAGCTTATTTCAGCATTTTCGTGTTTCATTTGTTCTTTTTTTATATTTGCGTTTTTAAAATGTTTTGGTGTTGAAAATGTAAAAAATATACATATTGTCCACACACACACACACACACACACACAAATGTTGTCCCAAGTACAAAGTCTTCAGTTTTATTTTTCGAGATGTGTCTATTCAAAAGGCTTCCTTTATATTTGAGATTTATTTTACTTACAGTTTTGAATTCAACATTTATTTTGTAGGTTATGAGAACAGTTAAAAGATCAGGTCTCATTAGGGCAAGATTATTAGGAGCATCTAAAACAACTGGACAAGTTATAACCTTCCTTGATGCTCACTGTGAATGTACTCGAGGTTGGCTTGAACCTCTCATGGCTAGAATAGCTGAAGATCGGTAATTGTTTTTTGAAATAATGGAATATATCTTTTCAGTGTTCAGAATTAGATTATTAGCAACTTCTGTTGAAAAACTTCAGAAGCACTTAAAATCACCAATGGATTGCAATACAGATAAAAAATATTTGGATTCTGGATTTGGTAGTACAATGTAATTAAAAATGTAAAAGTTGTGTTTGAATACATTTATTATTTTTAAAACCTGTTAGTAATAAGAGATCAGTCTTTGCTGTTTGTTTCATATTATGAAAAACAAATTTTGAGAGAAATGAAATTTCAAAAATTCCTTTGATACATTTTTCCAAAAGTTTCTCTGATTGTTCTTACCATTTCTTCAAAATATAGAGTAATTGTTGGATTATTTCATTTATTGCTCTTGTATAATTTTTAAGCTTTTAGTAATTCATAGCAAAATTAGTATTTATTGAAAATTTGGTAATTTTGGAAAAAGTCTTAAGAAATATTTTCAAAATTAAAATTTGGCGGTATTCTGTAATTCACACATAAATTTGGTTAAGAGGTTGAAATTAGCTGTTTCACTTTTTTAAAGTTACTTTCTTTCAGGGTATGTCAATTTAAATCTGCTTGATTTAAATCAAGTGATTTTTATTAAAAAAATCATTGATTTAAATCAAAATTTTTAATTTCATTTTCCTTTCTGTAATATTGAAAATGGAATTTTCAATATTACATATTTAAGTTTATTGATATTGAAAATGAAATAACAATGTACATGCATGTTTTTTTATTCAAATAAGTTAAGTAGTTTGTTCGTTTATGAAAAAAATAAAGACAGCCACAATGAAAAAGTTCTCTGCGGTATCGCAAAAGCATTTCACTATTGCACAAAATCTTTATAATTGGGAATTTTAATATTTTCATTTAATTTTGTGTAATATGTTAGTTAATTTTTATTTAAATTGAATTGGGAAATTTTATGCATTGATTCCTAGGAATACTTTACACTTCTAGCATAACTATTTTTTAAATTGAAATTTGGAATGTATAAGTTAATTCGCCCATCTGATAATTGAATGAGTATGTTGACAATATACCGGATTGAAGTGGAAAGCTATTTTAACAATTATGATTTTTTTTGTTACGAGCTCAAAATTTCACTCAATTGGCATGTTCTGGCAGAATACTATTACATTTATTCTATGCTGTTCAGAGTTTCATTTTCTTGTATGTTATGCATGAACCCTTTTTTTGTGTGTAGAATATAACTTTGAAATACTTATCAATGATCAGAGAAAATTTGCAAAATAGGCATATTTGATTTCAATTTATGTATATTTTCATGTCTTGTCTTATTTTTTACTGTTTACTTACAAATAACATTTTTTCACAAATAAGTTCTTTTTTTCAAGCTTAATATTAATGAGAAGTTGGAATTTTTCATGAATTTTGTTGCGAGTTCCTTTAATTTTATTTTCTATTGGTGACAATTTTTTCTCAAAAACAAGTCTTTCACTAATTAATTACTTAAAATAAAAATAATTAAAGAAATTCTACACATTTTATTCATATATGATATATCTAAGGCAAAAAATTCTGAAATGTATCGATTTTTGATTAATTTTATACAAAAATTTGTAAATATAGTGTTAGTGGAATTCCGCAACTTTATTATCTAGATCCAAAAATTTCATGCCACCAGTTATGGGTTAAAATCAAACTAATCTAAACCACCTGAGTTCCAGATTGGAAAACATTGTGAATGCATGGAATTTGTTCTGTTCTATTTACTTTACCTTGTGATTAACTTTGCTAATTTCCTATATCTCTTTTTAATCTAAAAAATTTGCCCTGCTATATTTCCTAATACAGTAATGTTATTTATCATAAATATAAATGTTTAACACAAATCAAAATTTTCTAGATACTACCGTAATTTCGCACGTATAGTCCGCACCATCGTATAGTCCGCAGACCCGATTTTATATAAAAAAAATTTCAAAAATCGTCAGATAGTCCGCACCACCGGATAGTCCGCGGACTATACGTCCGAAATTACGTTATTTTAATACGGCATTATTAATGTATTTTAGAAACAAAGAACTAAGTATAAATAGAAAAAAGTACTTACTTACTAATATACCTTCAGAAATAAAACGCTAAATACAAATAAAAAACAGTGCTTACTAATTAATCATATTTTAATTAATCACACATTCTACTACATTAACGAAAACCTTCAAAGTCCGATTCATCGGTATCAGAATTAAACAGTTCTAATATATTTTCGGGACGAGTGTCCGAAAGTTCATTTTCAGCATCACTATCTTCACTGTCAGTGATTTCCTCGCTTTCACTAACAATCCCGGCTTTTATAAATCCTGATTGGATGGTTGACACTTTAACACTTTTCCAGGATTTATCGACCCATTCGGCAACTTCAGTGTATGAAGCGCGTCTCATATTTCCTCCTTTTGTGAAAGTATGTAAACCTTCCGACATCCAGTTTTTTAGGGAATACTTCCCTTCTGCAATAACTTTCCTTGTAAACTGAAGGAAAGAAGCTTTTTTTTCATCTACGTCGTCCGGAACAGCCTGACACATTGTCGTTCTGCTGCGAACTCTCAAGTTTTTACAACGCATGAAGCGGTAAACCCAATTTATTTCTCCCTTGAAATCCGTTATCTGCATCTCTTCTGCCATGGACTTCGCTCGGAGACGGATTTTAACTGTTGAAATGGAGCGTCCGGCATTTCTTTGGTCGAGAACCCATCTCAGTAAATTTTCCTCTAAAGCTGGCCATTTTACTTTTCCGTGCCGATTGGATCGCTTTCTTTCCATGCTTTTTAACACATCCCTTTGTTTGCGCCAATTTCTCACCGCTTTCTCGTCCACTTCAAAATAACGGCCCGCTTCTCTATTTCCATCTTTTTCAGCTTTCTCAACTACCTTGAGTTTAAACTCAGCAGTAAAACTCCGGCGATGTTTCACAGACATAATGTTGGATCAACGTTATCGAAGATGAAAGACAAAATACGAAAACAAAATACTGTGCAACGTGCTATCCTCGTGATAAGTGGTAATGAAATGTGACCTTCGACCCCACTCACTCGGTGTTGCCAAACCACGCTATAAGTAAATGAATCACGCTTTTTTTTCGTACTCCAGGTACTTGCTACTAAGGCTCCTAAAAACCGAGCTGACGCATCAACTACTTTTCCCCCTCCCGGCTGTTGCGCTAAAGCAGTGCGAAGGATACTGGGATACAAGACTCTGGTTGCGCTAAGTGAGTGCTCATATCCCGGCACCGCTTGATGCGCCAGCCTGGATTTTAGGAGCTCTACTTGCTACTACTCATTCGTTCTGCACTATGCTCTATGGTTTACTATCGATACGATACGATACATACGAATGTTTTCTTGGAATCTCGTGCTGTTGTTTATATTTGATCATCGGCAGTTCACGACAGCGTGTTTTTTAAATTTCAACGATTTTAAAAAAACTTGAACCACCAGCGTATTATCCGCACTGGTGGATAGTCCGCAGCTTCAAAAATTCGCATTTTAAACACAGATAGTCCGCGGACTATACGCGCGAAATTACGGTACACTGATTTGTGTCTTTTGTCCAGCAAGTTTAAACTTGAACCGGCAATGGTTTAATTAAAATCTTAAAAATCTGATTGTTATAACTTTGTAAAATATGATTTTTTCATACCCTGCTTTTTTATATTGTTTTCATGTTTATTAGAATTTTCCCATTTTTGATACTGTTATTTTGGTCTTTTCTAGAACCCGAGTTGTTTGCCCCATTATTGATGTGATCAGTGACGAAACGTTTGAATATGTTCCTGCTTCCGATATGACATGGGGTGGCTTCAACTGGAAGCTTAACTTCCGTTGGTACCGTGTGCCGCAACGTGAAGTTGACCGTAGAGGCGGGGACAGGACTCTTCCTCTCAGGTACTTAAATATCTATGTTGAGTTCACTTTTGTGTATGCAATTTCTATGTATGCATTTGACTTAACTTGATGTTTGCATACTAGTTTCCTGGACTAAATTTTTTCTTTAGACATTAAAGCAATCCCCTCTGGAACTTATGAAAATTTAATTAAAATTTTGAATGCAACTAAGAGGTAGTCAGAAAATTATTATTTTTTTTTGCAGAGATAAGCAGAATGCTCATTACCATCCATAAGTGCATAAACTGTCCATAACAAACTGTCTCTTTCATAAATTTTCTCTTAATTGTGTTTAAAAACATCCATTTCAACACATACTTAATTAATGTAAGATATTTTGTATTCAATCTTTGCAATCTTAAGTGGCCTTTGACAAAAAATAATTGTTAAGAATTTTTTAAATTTCTAATGCCCAACCAGTTACCTCCTCAGCCTTCACTACAAAGGGCAAACTGATTGTTATTTGTAAAGGCCTCAGTGAGTTAGCCATCAGTCACCAACTAACAGGGACAATCACCATCATCACTGCACTTACAAACTGGGATTCGAACCCAGAACCTACTGGGTTGCTGATAAATGCTATGACCAGTTAGTTGGCAAATGTTAAGAATAGATTTGCAGAAAATTTATGGAAATGCTCCATTAAGTGATAGAAAAGTATAGATTTAGTGTTTTATCAGTGCTTTTGAAGCTAAAATTATGAAATATTTGGTTATATTTTAGGACTCCAACAATGGCAGGTGGTCTTTTCTCTATTGATCGAGATTTCTTTGAAGAACTTGGAAAATATGATCAAGGCATGGATATTTGGGGAGGAGAAAATTTGGAACTTTCATTTAGAGTAAGAAATATTCTTAAATGTTACATTTGTAAATATATTTTAAATTTACACACATATCAGCTCTTTTTATTTAATTTAATATTATTTTTGTCTAATTTCAGTTTTGCATCCCAAGAATTTGTTTATTAAAAAAGATTTCTTATTTGTTTGTTTTAACTTCAGCTGCTATTAAATGTTACTAATAATTTATAGTAGTGTGCATAATGATTACAAATGTGTAATATGTTTTAGAAGAAATTTTACTTTACAGATATGGATGTGTGGAGGAACCTTAGAAATAGCTACTTGTTCGCATGTTGGGCATGTCTTTCGTAAATCTACTCCTTACACATTTCCTGGAGGCACAAGTAAAATTGTCAATCATAACAATGCTCGTCTTGCTGAAGTTTGGTTGGATGAGTGGAAAGAATTTTACTATGCCATTAATCCTGGTAGGTTTGATATTCAAACATTTGCAGTTAATTTATGGCATTAATCCTAAAATCACCAGTTAGAAAATCTATCATATATCTTGCACAAAATATCCATTTTTATAACTTTTTAATGTTAAGAGCTCATTGGTGCAATCATTTTCTTTTTAACTGAAAGTTGTAACTAGCCAGCATTGCTTAATATCATTGTATATGTTACTTAAACTCACAATGTATATGTAAATAATGATAAGTATATATTTATCTTACACTCAACCAATCGGTCTAGTGGTCAATGTGCTGGCTTCTGGATCAAAAGGTTCTTGGTTCAAATCTGGCGGAAGACTTGGATGTTTGTTCATCTCAAATGAATATGGGGCCTCTATAAAAAGGTTATGCTTAGAATGTGTGGTTTGTATGTGAGGTGTAATGTGAATCCACTCCCGTGAACTATCAATCATTATGACGAATTTGTGAATTACTTCAAGTTACCCACTACGGGGTAACTTGAAAGAGGTTCACAAATCCACCATAAAGATTGATGTTTAATTGACCAGGCATTAGAAAAAGTACTCATACAGATGATTGAAGGAATTTTTTGTCAAGAACAAAACTTTTTATTTTGCTAACATAGTATGGGAAAATGTTTTGAAAGTAGTTTGTTAAAAAGGGTAAAAGTCGCTTTATTTTTTTACCTACATTTTCTTTTGTCATGTTCATCTGCAAATTACTAATTTTACAGGTGCTCGTCAAGCAGATGTCGGTGACCTTACAGAAAGGAAGAACCTTCGAAAAGACTTGAAGTGCAAGAGCTTTCGATGGTACTTGGAAAACATTTATCCAGAATCACAAATGCCTTTGGATTATTATTATCTTGGTGAAGTAAGCATACAAATTTACAATACCTTAAACACCAAGAATATAACTTGGGTATGGAACATATATTGAGTATTGAATAAGTCAATTCCATTTGAGCTTTCAACTAGCCCCAAAATTAATTTTTAACTTCTTTGTCACCTACAAATTATGAAATTGTTACTAACTTCTTTTTAAACTTAATCACTAGCTCCATTTATCTCTGGATGCTGTCATAGAACTGATTATTAAACTTTAGAATAGATTTCTTAAAATTTAGATAGATTAAAAATATTTTTCTTTTTTTAACAGCCTTATATCTATGGAATACATTAAAATGACACTGGTATGCTGTATTTAGCTACTTAAAATGTAATTTATAGGAAAAGGAATTCTGGCTGAGACTGCAATTTCCTAATTAAGAATCTTAATATTATTCTAATTCCTAATAAATTCCTTCCAAAAATTGGAACTGGAAAAGTATACTAAAACTTGTATGAAATAACTATGAACGATACAATCTCTATTTTGCAAAATGTGCATTTTATATTTAAAAATGTTGTGGAATATTTAAAGAGATTAATATTTCTCACATCAGGAACAGCGTTTCGCATCTGTCAACCCACAGCCAGGTACCAGGCCTTTGCATCAATTATACCGGGCTGTGAGAGATTGTCCTGGAATTTGGGATTTTTGTTTTTAAGCATTTTTATGAACAAATATTTTTAGTTGAAATATTCTGAGAAGAATAATATTCGAACATGTCGAAAACTCAGATCCAGGCTGCCTAAATAACATCAGTGTAGAAAATTTCAGTGATCAATCAACAAGGAAATATAAAAGAATTTCCATTGAAATTGGAGATCCAGGCAGTTCCTCCTCCCTTGCATCTGGTTCTCAAATCTTTTTTCTAAATACTACTTCACAAGTTTGCATTGCTGTGATAGTGCTTGTTTCAAAACTCGAGTAATGTGAATTTTTAAGAGTAAAAAGTTTACAGATTTAAATTTTAATATCAATAAAAGACACTGGACTTAGTAACTTTTGTGTTAAGAAATCTCGTATTCAAGGTGTTTGTGACAACAACTATAAATGTTTGATCAGAATGCGGTATGTCAATAAAATCAGCTCAAATTAATTTAACGATGTTTGCTTGAGGAAACTAATATGTTACAAAATTTCATTAGTCCAGTGATTGATAAGCAAATGTATTATACTTGTCAACATGCCACACTATACGTAAATGTACTAATACCCTTTATGATTATGCCATAATTAATACTTATATTATTTTAATGTATGAACTTAAAATAATTGAAAAGGCATTTACGAGTAAATTTATTGGGACAAAGCCCTCATCTTATTAAAAGAGAATTTACCAGCCTGTGATCTCACAAGGTTGAGAACCACTGCTCTAGAGAACTTTATGCTTATTTCATTTAAAGTTTAGTATATCAATCTGGTGAAACATTTAGAGCACTTTTTTATCCATAGCTTTCAAACTTTTTTCTTTATCTCCTATGTAATTCTAGTGCTACATGTAAGTTCAGACAAAGATAACAGATTTAGATAGGGTTGAATTTTGCTCAGCTTGGTTTAATAATCTGCATTAAAAAGATTTGCGTAGTGCAAATTTTTATGAAAAGTTAGAGCTTTTTTTAATTTCCAGATTAAAAATGCTGAAACTGCCAATTGCCTTGATACTTTCGGGCGTAAAAGTGGTGAACATATAGCTATGGGCTCTTGTCATGGTTTGGGTGGAAATCAGGTAATAAATATATTTTGTTACTGATATCTCTCTTATACATACGATTTATATATTAGATTTGACCTCTAACAATATTCCGTATTGCTTTCTTATAAAATTTAAAATCTACGATAAATATATTTTTAAGTTATTGTTTTTTCTTTCCTAATATACTAGAAGTTATCCAAAGTCAATGTTAAATGCATTTCATTTTACAAACTTCTATATTTATTATATTAAGCATAGCATTAAATTTATTTTGCCAAATTGTCACTGATAAAATATTTTTTCTGTGAAGCTATTAGATAATATTTTTGTATATTTTAAAAATTGTAGCATATATGATTAGTATTTTGCTTATAAACAGTTACCTATTATTTCCTTTGTAAAAACATAAGTCAGAAATCATTTCAACATATTGTAATACTTTTGAATCTATATAAGGTGTAATATTTCATGAAAACAAATAATTCATACAATTCAACCTGGGTGAATTGCATTACACTTGAGCCAGGTGTTGATGACCTAAAAATCACAAAAATATGCTCTGAAACAGATAAAAATATGAATTGGAAAAACTGGCTTCAAAATTTGAAGGGGAAATCTTACAAACTAGTTTGTATTCTTTTTTAATTATAATTTTTCACTTAATGGAAAATTATAACTTAAATATTATAAATAACTTTTATTTCACTATTTGAAGAGGAAAATTAATGGAATAATTTTATATTTATATATTAAAAATTTGTAATTAAAAAAATTAACAATTGCTGTTTAATTTGTTAGGTGTTTGCTTATACTAAAAGACAGCAGATTATGTCTGATGACAATTGCTTAGATGCTGCATCTAGTGAAGGACCAGTAAAGCTTTTACGTTGCCATGGAATGGGTGGAAACCAGATGTGGTCATATGATAAAGATGTAAGTGAACTTGAGACCTTCTGAACTCTATTGATTGTTCTTATTCAACTTTTGTTATGCTTTGCCGTATTTCTTTCCTCCAAATAAACTTTAATTTTATTCTTTCAAGTTTTTTGTGACAGTATATTATGCATGCTGTGTACAAATGCCTATTAGGAATTTAATATTTATTGAAGTGCATCAAACTTGAAAAGGTAGTTCATCCTTTTAAAAGGAATGAGTAATAAAAATAATTTTGTATAGATGAGTCTCTTGAAAACAAATTTTTATGAAAACAAGCTTACTGTTTCTTTCCACTAAACATTTATATATATGTATTATTCGTTGCCTTAAATCACATTCTGCATCAATGACTAATTTTAAAGTACAAATTCATGGTTACCATCTTTGCTAAATGGATCTCATAGATGTATTATCTTTTTAATGTTTGTTGTAGAAACACATTTTAAATTAAAGTGGTCTAACCTTGTTTCAACATTAGATATATCATATTTTACATTTTGTATATGTGAAACAAATACAAAAATCACCTTTAAGAGCTAAACAATGGTTGAATAATTTTAACTAGTTAGTATTTGTTAAATATAGTTAATTTGAATAATTTATCATCACTGGAATGTGTTATAATTTAAGTACAGATTAATTTTCAGATATGTGTCATTACATCAGAAATGTATAACACATTTTATTGTTCAGTTTTACAAAACAATCCTTGTTCTTTAAATTGAGTAAACCTTTCATTGAACCATGAGTTTTTTTCACTTGTTCATTTTTTTTACAAATCTTTACTCATGCAGATTTTTGAGTTAGAGTGGCCTTGCCCCCTGCACAATCAAAAATTTCATGTATGTAAATAAAATTTATGCTTCAGACTCAATTCTTAATTTCTAATTTTTAGCTTTATGCTGCAGTTTGTTTTAATTTTAAAATATTGCATCTAACTTGTTCTATTTAGGACCTTGTGCCATAAAATCCAAATCCCTTGCACAAAGAAATGAATCCTAGGTTATCAATATGTGCGTAACCCTTAAAAGGTCAGCCTGTTTACAATTTGTATTTGTGTCCCTAAAAGTTACCAACTACTTAATTTGATAATTTATGTTTTTCCTTCATATTGCATACATGATATTAAAGCATGAAATACACTTTTATAAAGAAAACTGTTGCATTGCTATTACTTAATTACACTGTTTCATGTTTTTAACAAGGACTAGCATAAGTCAGGCATCTAATTAAAAGTGAAGCAACATTTCTCTTGAATATATTACCCATAGTGTTGTGTTAATTTAATGCTTGTAAACTTCATTTTGTAGGATGAAACTATTATACATTCCCAAACGGGTCGTTGCCTGGATAAACCTGATGATTCAGATGTCACACTACCAACACTCAAGAAATGTGATGGTCGACAATCTCAAAAATGGGTAATGAGCAGCAATTTCAAATGGCAAGCATCATAAATGAAAATAAGTTATTTGGGATGTCTGTGATGACCAATGTACAAATTCCATTCATAATTTTATTTATTCTACCAAATTACTTGCCAAATGAAACTACCATCCAATAAAAAATATTTAAAGCAATTCCAATGTACACATTCCAATTAACATTTTAGTATTCTGTGAATGCTAGATGGACAGCTTGTTTCCTTTTTCTTTAAATATTTCATGTTGAAAGTGGTTCTTGGTATATGAAATTTAAATGTTTCTGCAATGTTTACTTTGTTATTTATGTTGAAGGGTTTTTACCAAGTATCGTCAATGGCCACATCTTCCATAGTAGTCTTCAAATAAAATATATTTTATTAAAACTTGTTCTGTTCTTTTTTTACATAATTTTATTGATATAAATTAACTATATATTCGAAAGTTTATTGTAGTAAATTCACAATGTAGCATTTTGTCAATACAAAATATATAATTGAAAATTTTGAGACTAGAGTTCTTTCATATAGATATTCGTTAATTTTCATTATCTTGTAGAAAAAGTGAAGAAAATGTATCTTTTCGAGGTTCTCGTGGTGCGTGCATTTGTGACAAAACATGTCTGGCATATTCAGAATTAAGAAGTCCTGCATCACGTAGTTGTTGTTCGAGCCGCACTCGAGGATCTCTATGGACCTGAAATCAAGAATCAATAAAGTTAGTTGTTTTAAAATTGAGTTTCTTAAAAATTATATATATAGTAATTGAGGATGTAGGATACATTTACTTGCTGCTGGTAAAATTAGAAATGAAATAAAGTAACATTTTGTATGGAAATAATAATCTAAAGGAGGCACAAAATTTATGAGAGCTCAATTTAACATGTTGCTGTTTTGCAAACTTCCATGTGGATTAAAAATATGGGTAAAGAAGCTTGTATGAATCCATCTAAGTCTAAGAATTGGGTTCCTAAATAATGATTAAAATCTTTAATGCATACTCTTTACTCTTATAACTCATTTGTTAGTTAAGAACAAAAGATACCTCCCAATTGCCATACAATATATATATATATTCGTAGTCTGTATGGATTCAATAGTTCAACTTTTCGTTAAAATAAGGGTAGATGTTTTAGTTCATACCTTTTCTCAAATATTTTAATTTTTGTTTGAATGGGTTGCCAGGGTATAAAAAAACAGCTATTTCTCTTGTAAGATGATCTATTTAGGTTTACTTTTGCAATGATAGTACTGCCCTTTCTAGACTCATGACCTGGCACATCCTATCTCTATCCTTTCATGGCCATAAGGCATTTCCAACTTGCCTAAAATGTAACACTGAACAAACCTCCCTACATCATCTGGCAAGGGAGAATCTGGAAATCCTTATTTAGTGTCGGACTTTTTGAGTGCGTTTGGACTCTGTATAACTAGCTAGGCTTTTAGGAATAAGTGATATAAATGTGGTTCTTGTTTTAAAAGTAAAATTTCGTAAAATTGTCTTTCATAATTCTAAATTGTTTATTAGGGCATATTGCTTTAAATCAGGTAAATTTCTACTCAGAATTCAGATTAATTGAAACATAAATGGTAAAATTGCCAGAAGGGGTTATAAGAATACAATAAATTATGGCTTCTGATGAATACATAATAAAGTTGGTAAATAATCTTTCTTTTTACATGTCTAAATCTTTCATGTTTTAGCTGATGGAATGGAAGATTTTCTGTATTCTCAATCAGAATAGTTAAGAAATTAAATGTTGAATGAATGAATTGTTAGAAGGGGTTGTTTTTTAATTACTTCAGATTATTCACATTGGGGATATTTGTGGGAAACACAATTATGGCAAGTCATAACAAATACATCATATTTTATTACTTGGATGCAATACTAATTCTGTTCGGGTTTCAATTAATACATTAATTTATGACATTTTTACTAAATTGTTACTTATGAGTGACAAAATAAACATTTAAAAGTATTTTATAATTTTAATAATGTTGAACTAAACATAAATGGATAACTTCACATAATGAACTTTTAGAGCCAGTCACCGTAGATAGAGAATGCATTGCTTTAAGAAAGGACAATGAAGCTCTACATTATGAACTTATATCCAAATTCAAAAACGAATTTTAAATAACATTTATTAATTCATGATAAATATTTATAAATGTTATAGCATCATACAAGATTAATATATAACCCCTTAACTGATGTTTACTTATTTCCAAATGAAAGATTAATTTTTAAACTATTATCCATGGAATATAACGCTTGATGTGATTTCTTTAAGTTTACTAGATATTCAATTTGTGGACACAGATTGTGTCAAAATTTTCAAATAATTTCTGTTTTATTTAGTATAGAAGGAAACCTCTAACTTTCTTAAGAAATCAACTGATTCAATTTGAAAATTTTACAATATAGAGAAAAATACATAAATTTGGTTACAAATTTGTTTTGCATTAAAAGTTTAATATAAAATATTTTTATCAAAATTAAATTTTTATCTACAGTTGTATGAAAATGCATAAAATCATTCTGGAAGTAAATTAAGTAAACATTAGATAAAGTAGCCAAGAAACTAGAAACATTGAATATTTGAATTGTATAAAACAACCTATTACAAAAATGTAGGATACAGTTCATACAATTTAAAAATCATAGTTAACTTGAAATATTATGTCAACAGCTCTAGAGATAAAACACTAATTTATTCATTAAAATAATTAAAAAGTGCAGTGAGTGCTTTGAATCAACACCTGCAAAGAAAACGCTAAGCATAGGAAAATAAAAGGTGAGCTACCTCTGCATCAAGAACAGTGCGCAGTTCGTGCAAAGCCTTCAGAGCAAGTCCATCACTAGATGCTTCTTTACGGGCCTGAGAAGCAACAGTTTCTTGCTGAAATCTTTCAGGATTACGCTCAATATTCACATCTACCTGTTTGATGTACACGAATGGTTGTGGTGAAAAGTGCATAAAATGAGCAAACCAAGCAAAGTTGATGTTGACAGAAAATAAATATAAAAACATGATTCAACAAAAATTAAAAAATTAAAACTATTTGAGTGCATCTATATTGTGAGTGCACAAATTTGTGCTATTCTTTGAAATAATCTTGCATAAAATGGCAACAAAAACCAGTAGATTTATATGAAACAAGCCTTAAATTTGGCAAAATTAGATCTTCCAGAAAGTATGGTTTTTATTGAAAACAAGGAAATACAATAGTTACATATCAATTACCTTAATACAATATATAACTGAACAGCTGTAACAAAATTACAGCACTCTTACTTTTTTGACTGCTTTTAAAATCTAACTGCAATTCGCAACAATTCAGTCTTTCTGACCCTAAGTGGAGGAATACATTTTAAACATTCAAAAAATAAATTAAAGCAAAAGTGGCGTATGAAATGACACCAAAATATCGTTTCAGAACATATATTCGCTTTTTTAAAGCTCCCAAATTCAGATGATTTAATTTTTGACATAAATTAATTATTTTTTAAATTTAGAAGTGAAATGTGATCAATCATATTTAATCAAAACTAACTGAAATTTTATATTGCTCTTGAAAATATTACTTGTATATATCAATGTAAAAATATGTCCTAAAGCATTCTGAGAATTTTTACTAAGTGTCAGACTTAAAAATGAATATGTATATATATACAGGGTGTCCCAAAAAGGTTGTTCCACAATTTATCTTTTTACCATTTGGAGATAGGTAGGCAATGTAAATTGCAAAAGTGCACCAAATAAGGTAAGTAATTAAGATATGTAAATAAAATTATCACGTGATAACAATTTAAGTGGATACAGTTTTTAATTTGTATACAACCCCTCTAGATAAAAATCCGAGATAGCAGAAATGTTCCTTACCTGCATCCCTATCGTTAGCAGAAAACTGCATTTCTGTAGGTTGAACAGTAACGGAGGCATAAGGACGCAAAAAAGTTGACTTATACCGCTTGTGCACAGCTGTTCAAGCAGTCAGATTAGGGACCGCATACAGAATGCTAAAAAGCATTTTTTTTTCGGTCAGAAAGTGCAACATTGTGCAAAGTAATGTAGTATTGCAACTGCAGATGAAAATCGCAATGCATAATAGTAGACAATGTAATCTTTAATCAAAATATTGTATAAAAAATGGTTTGAATAAAAATAAAAGGAAATTTTTCCATCTGCAGCAATGCAGAACTTAGCTCTTCATTCTTGGCCATGGGTCAGTTTCCGTTCTAGATTAGATACGGCCCCTCTTAAAATAGAAACTCTTGTATCTCCGTTACTATTCAACCTACAGAAATATGATTTTTTACTAACGATAGGGATACAGGTAAGGAACATTTTTGCTATCTCGGATTTTTATCTAGAGGGATTGTATAAAAATTAAAAACTGAATCCGCTTAAATTGTTATCACGTGATAATTTTATTCACATATCTTAATTACTTACCTTATTTGGTGCACTTTTGCAATTTACATTGCCTACCTATCTCCAAATGGTAAAAAGATAAATCGCGGAACAACCTTTTTGGGACATCCTGTATATATATATATAGAGAGAGAGAGAGACAAATTGAAAATAAATATATAATTCAATAAAACCAAAGGATATATTTAAAAATAAGAGAATTAAGAGACTATTTTAAGTTAGTAACACTGAAAACAACTAAGAAATTCATTCACATAGCTTTGTTCTATTTATATCATGCTATATTTTAATAAAATCTATTGTATAATTCTTGTAATAGCATTGATTCTCTAATTTAAGAGTCAATTTGGTAATATATACAAAAACTTTCCATCAACTTCTAAGGTGAAAATTTTTAAAGTATTCCTAATTTAGTTAGTAAAATTTTCAAAATTACTTTATTGAAAATATAAAAAAATTCAATAAAGAAAATTACAAGAATTTTGTATGAAAATTCAGATACAGAAAAAATATATGTAATAAAAGTTATTTGAAATCAAATTATAGATGCTGAATAAAATCATTATAATTATTTTCAATGCACAAGTATACAATTTTAAAATTATAAAAATGCATTGCATTATTAGAAAATGATACACATGCTGCCAGACAAAACGTTCACACTATGTAGTTTTCGATGATCAATGTTATAAGTAACAAGGCTCTTATAACAAGATCACGATGGAAATTGTAAGGGACTTGGATGCTAAAACTTGTACTGGAAATCTTGGATGCTAAAACCTGTACCCACTTATCTTTAATGCCTTGTGATTTTGTTCTTTCAAGTAAAGCAGACCATTCTCCTACCCTTAATATCAAACTTGTGATACTTTAGAATAATGGGTCACAAAAGGAATTAAATCTTAAAAAGTTGCTATAAAGATAGTATGTCTATGTACAGTCGCGGAAAAAAAAAACGAACCGCCCCTCTTCATTCGAGCAATTTTAACAGTAGAGAAAATTCAAAGATGGCGTTTGACAGGAACTAACGTCTTCTATAAATTCAAATGTACAAAATTTGCATAAGTGGCCGCCTTCATATTAAATTGCGCACCAACTTCATAATTTCTAATAGAAACCCACAATTTCGAAATTACTTCAGATACCAAATTTCATATCATTAGGTCTTACCGTTTCGAAGATGAGTAAAGATTGGAGCTCCTAATGTTAAATCAATTTCTTAGACTTTTATGGATATCTTCCTAAATAATATTTCTATAGCCCTGATATTTTGTACCATGTTACTGTTAAGCAACCCAAACAAAATCCACTAAATATTTTATTTAAAAAATAGTTTTTAGTATGCTATAACAATTATTAAATTAATGTTTGAAAAAATTATGAATTGGAATGTTACTATATTTTGATGGGAATCGATTCAGGACTACTAATATGACAATGCAAAATTTCAGATCATTCTAATGGTTAGTTTTTGCGTTACATTAAATTTTCCTCATTATGGCGATTTTAGGGGGCAACCAAAATTAAAAAAAACATGACAAACCTCGGCTAATTCTCAGATCGTTTGCACTTGCATAGTAAATATAATTATCGGATCCATCGTTTGCACACGCTGACAAATATGTTTGAAATAATGTTCAAATTTGAAATTCTTGTAGCTATAATTACAATTAATCTCGATCTACGAATAGCGATTTTCAATGTGAAGATGATCCCTGAAATTGACAGTAATTTTAACACTGAATATCTCCGGGTATAAAGATAGTAGTCATGAAATTTGATATTTAGACTAATTTAACGATGCAGAATTTGATTAAGGCATCAAAACATGGTGTTTCCATTGGAAATGAGGTTTGTGCAAAATTTGATATGAAGGCGTCCCTTATGCAACTTTTTTTTGCATTTGAATTTGTAGAGGACGTTATTCCCTATTGAATGATATCTTTGAATTTGCCCTACTATGAATAGTGCTCGAAATAAATGGAGTGTTTCGTTTATTTTCTGCGACTGCCTTCTAAATCGCAAATTTTGATCTAGATCAGACTAAGGTTCATGAATTTTTACTATATCCCTATGCACATAATTTCTGTGCAGAATTCACTGAACTTACATAAGCACAATTTGTGAATGATAAAAGTTATGACCCACTTGGCATTTCGATTTGGAAAATGTCTTAGTGTTTGTTCCTTGAGTAATTTTAATTGTTGGCAAAAATCTTCATGTGCTCAATGGATATCACAAACTTATACCTTGTCATGCTATATTTCGGGTCTGACAGTGTATTTAACTTACTTATACAAGCAAAACAAAAATCTAAAACGTTATCTTACGTTCTTTATCCCACCTGTTTTCGTAACTGGTCGAGTCGCTGCTGGCGAGTTTTCTCCTCTTCACGAAGTTTGAGCATTCTCTCTCGTCTTTCCTTCTGATTGGCATAAAACAGTTCTGTACGGTAACGAACCCTAAAATCATTTCATGAAACCTATGCTAAGAATTAAAATTTTCAGTGTCACTTTTAGTTATAATTTATGTGGGAATAGTCATAAGTTTTGAAAATGGTGTTGGAACAGTGAACCAACTAATAAGGAAAGGTTGTACCTAAGTGTGTAATTATGCAGCCAAGTAATTGTCTTTATTCTATATATTCGCAATGAAATATACAGTGTAGTTGCCAGTACCAATAAATATTAACTGAAATGTTTTCTTAAAATTTATTTCCATATCCTTCATGCCTGCAGTTGAACTTGCTTTAAATATGGTAGGGAAAAATCATTTCACATTACATTTTCCAAATATTATAGGGTTCCATGAAGTATACTGGGAATGTACAAAAAATCCAGGAATTGATAAAAGAATATTGTATCATCCAAAGGATAGAAATTGAATTGTATTCCAAGACAAATATGAATGAAAGATAAATTTAGAAATAAGTGAATTAAGTAATCTTTTTAAAAGAGTCAAATATTGCCAAACCCATGTGTTGATTTAGATCTGAATTATTACACTAAAAACATAATATTTTGTCTCTTTATTTACAAAGTTAATGAATGGAGAGAAACTTTTGGGTTATAATATAAAAGAGCAAAAATAGCAAATGAGATGAAGTTAAAAGATTTTTTTAAATTTTTAGTAGGTTAATGATTTTATGAATTTCGTAAACAAAATTCAAGCAATATTAAATAAGCATTTTATACTGATTAATCACCTGATTGACATCATTGATAGGACAGAATTTAGTAGCGATCAGATTATCATATTAATCCAATTTATTTTTGGTGAGTTACCATTTTTGGTATGTTTTTATAAAAAATTCAAGTTTAACTTCACTTGAAATTTCCTATTGATATCTAAATAACAGGCACTCTTTTTAAAATATATCGAAATTTTAAAAAATAATTCAGAAGACTAAATCACATTCACACAAAAGGAATTTGCTTTCATAGGCATAACTCAATTATTAATGTGGTATTTTTGAAATCATTTTGTTAACTTGAAAACAGTTAGAACAAAATAATTTCTTTGGGATATAAATAACTGATACTTTGACTCAAATGTTTAAATTATAACTCATTTTAACACGAGTTAACAAAAAAGTAATTTTTTTGGAGGAACTTTTTGGAAAATCGAAGCTTAAGAAAACATCTACTTTTTAAAGGCGTCTCAGTTTTTATTTAAAGTAACATTCTCATGCAAATATACCAAAAAAAGTTCCCAAATTTTAGTTAATTCGTCACAATTGGCAAATGAAATTCTACAACTTTATGATATAGGCAAAGTATCCTAGTATCTCAATTTCAGTTTACTGTGGCAGCTATGTATAGCATGCATTTCTAAGCTAACAATGTTTATTCTAAGTAAGTTACCATTTTTTTTCTTGAGAAGCTCAGCACAAGCGATTAGAAATCCCATTTTGACTGAAATTCACTATTTGGAATGACAGGAATGGGGTTCATCTTTGGCCAGTGGTATCATTTATATCGCCTGGAGGTCAAATTCAACAATTGGAATGGAAGGGGAAATAAGAGATCCTCACTTTCCCTAAAATGGAGAGAATTTTGAGACCATAGCAAGCCTTAAATTCTCGACCGGCGTTAGTCATTGACGAACATTTATCCACATTCCTTCATATGTCCAAAGGAATAGGATATTCAATGCAGTCAAGATCAAGATAGAGCAAGTTTTTCATTATTTATTTACAAGGGTAATATTCTTAAAGCATCATTTTTTAAATGTTTACCAATCAAATTATCCATAAATGTTTTTAACAATTTGAAAAAGTCTACATTATCTGCAAAAAAATAAATATTTATAGCAGTTTTCAAAAACATTGCAACTTAATTTTCATCAATGTGCAAGTATTTCATTGCAACCCAAACCCAACTATATGATAGTTAAGAAACAAGTTTAATTAGATGCAAGGATATCGAAATTTCTTTAATGGTCCATAATGGAGGAAGCACTGACACGTATTTAAGAATATTTTTCTTAAACACTTGTCCATAACCAAGTGTTTTATATTAGTAAAATTGTAACTTAAAAAAAAGAATAAAGATTAAAAAACAATGAAAAAATCGTCAATTTCGTTGGAGCAAAATGTCCACCACCATTAGGACAGGAGTAAGCCATGTGAGGAAAACATGCCTTTAAACATTATTCTAAAAGAATAATGCTGCCACAACTCACTTTTTAACTAAAACTTTCCAGGCTCCATGTAAAGGGGAGGAAGTACTACCATCATTCTCACTATTTTTTACTTACAACTACGTCTTACTAAGGTTTTCATTTGTTTATCCAAGTTTATTATATGTTCAACGATGCTAGGGTTGTGGATTATGGACATATGTGAAAATAAATGCAATTTAAAGTCTAACAAGCTTTAAACATTTTTATTATTATTTTTAACTGTTTGCAATAGTAAAGCAATAATATTAAAGACAGCTTTGAACAAATTTTTTTAAATAAATATTTCATTCAATACTTTTAACAAGTCTTTTAGTTTAATCTAAAATATATTGATCAGTTCAAAGTTTATATAAAAATAACAAGACTTAGTAATTTTTGAACAAGCCATAAAGCATCAGAACAAATAAATCATTGAAAGCTTTTGAAAACAAAAAATCGACTCAACCATATTGATAGCAGAACAAAGTATGACGGTTTCTGCTCACTAATCAGGGGTTTCAAGCAAGTTCAACTGCATTTCAACATGTGAAATATCCACTGAATTTCCCTTATGATTTAATCTGGTTCTCTAGAAATCTTTAATCTACTATTTATTTAAAATACACTGTGTGTTGAATAACTAGATGTTTCAACAAAAATAATACTACATAGTCGAAAAAATTATTATCCTCTGTCTATAATTAATTACTAAAAATAAAAAGTGTAGAGCTAAATTTAGAGTTCCATTTTAAAAGACCTTTCCCAAAGTGTATATTATAATTTTTTACATTCAATATTAAAACTTTTTTCTTTCGTTTTGAACTTGTAGTTTTAAATTTCAAATTCAGAAATGTTCCAGCAAACCATTTCTAAATAGAAGGACTAAGTCAGTATTTTGCAATGATTTATGGCAGAAGTATTGCTATTAGTGATATAGAATAACGGTCCTATAAAATAAAATGAAATGATAAGTACAGTTGTATAAATACAAATATTAAATAACTTAGTTATAAAAAAAGAAATGAAATCAAAATGTAACAAATGTAAAATTTGTTGCATTTTCTACTAGGAAATCGATTTATAAAAATATTTAATCTTGGAAAAGTAATTCTAAAAGAAAATATATTAAAAAATTTAATATTAAAAAATAGTTTACACCTAATTTTTTTATAATTAAAGTTAAATTAAGCCTAAAAATTATGTGTTCCTTTTAGAAATAAATGCATTTGTTAATTAACTTACTAAATATAAAAATAAATAATTACATAATACAGTAATTGTGTCTATATTAAAAATATTTCTTTACCTACTTGTTATTGTACATTATTTTATCTCCAATTTAGTAAAAATTAGCAATAAATAATTATTATAATAAAGTACATGTCTATATTGAATATTACTTTACTGCTCTTTATCATACAATAATTTACTCACTATCTAATTAAGTTAGAAATAAAGAATAAGGTACAAAAAAGAATGAAGAAATAATAACAAATATGTTTAGATCACAAGTTTTTCTTTACCGCTCTTTATCATGTTTAGATCTATCTTTAGTCATCTTCCTTGCGTCGTCCATACGACGTTGGAGAGCTTCTTCACTCTCCTTTTGGAAGCGTAACCGTTCTTCATAATACGCTGCGAGTCGTTGACGAGCCAACTCTCGCCTGTATTCTTCTTTAGCAGCTTGTCGTTGTTGCACAACCTTTAAGGACAACTTTCTTTGAGCTTCCATTTCAGACTGTTGTAGTCGTTCATTTTCTTTCTCTTTTCTCCATTGCTCCACCTGAAAACATTGACAGAAAACACTTTTCATTTTAGCTATGATTTGCATAGAGCACAAGAGAAGCTAAAACACTTGATTAAAAATTCTAGATCCTTTTTATCTGAATAAATGAACATTTTGATCATAGAACATTTTTCTTAGAATTGTCATAACACAAAAATAAAAATTTTCCATGGAGTTGGTGACCTATTTTTCTTGTTTACCTTTGTTTTGTATCTTTTTTATAAATTTCATACATTCTAAAAATTATCATGAATCGTGTTCAAAATTGGGAGCAATTCATTTAAATGAAAAAATAGGGAAATGAATGAAGTTGACTTTGTTTAATTCATAGGAGCTTTCATGAGACACTAAATTGATTGCATTCCAAGAAACATAATAATGGATAAAAAGGTAATATACAAATACCTTCTAAGTTTTAGTAATTTAAAAACCTAATGTAACTGAAATTAAAAGAATGCATATACTCGAAAATGATTCCAATAAAAATGAAAATACTTAATATGAAAATATATATATATATATATTTCACTAACGTATTTGGCTGAAATCGATGTTATTTATTTAGTGTCGATTAGCAACAATGAATATAAGCAATATAAAATCTACCATTATATGATCCATTCACCAATTGCTTAGTTAAAATATGCTTGATTCAATCTAAGGAGCTGAATAATATAGCTAAGACTATATGGAAGAGCTCACCACTCTGATGAAATTCTTCACCAGTGTGATTACAGTAAGCAATGAGAAATTGAGATGATAGAAATTAATGCAAAAAAATGTGAGCAAGCATGAAAATAGATTTGCATAAAAAAATGCTGAATTGCCTTTGAACAAGGGAATGTGGTGAGATTAAAGAGGACAATCAAATGCAAATTGGGATAGCATGACTGAAGGGTAAACTTTTGGCCATGCATTGTATTTGATATGTATTAACACCAGTAAGTACATGAAATGCTGTTATATATTTTTGGATAATTTTATTTCATTTGTAGATAAGAAAGATAAATATTATGCTATATCATAAAAAATGGATTTAAATATGAAATGTGAGTAATGACACTTTTCCATCAATAGCTATAAGCAATTTAGAAAGTTTATCATAAATGCTATGCATAGGTCTGCTAATATTAATTAATTCACTATACTTACCCTATGACGAAGAACTTCACATTTAAACTTCTGACGCAGAGCTTCATCCCTACTCATCTGGTGCCCTGCATGGGACTGTTGGATCTGTGAGATTTCAGTGACTGCTCTGAGTAACCAACTCCATCTTTCTCTAGCCCAGTCTTCAAGACACTTTTTTCGGCGATCTTTATGGAAGCGGTTGTTTTGGTACCATGTTTCATATGACATCTGTTAAGCAAATAGGATAGTGTTTATATGTACAATTCTAATAAAGATAAAAAATTTTCCTCAAAAATGTTATCAATATTTAAGGGGAAGTACATATATTAATTAGTAAAAATGTACTTCCTGAGCACAAAAGATATCAATCATTTTGAAAACCTTTATTACTAATTGCAATCAAAGTGTTTCAGTTTGTATTGTGCTATGTCCTCGATTCTTCTCATCTGAACTCCAACAGATTAATCACTTCAGATATGGAGGTTAGTTTCCTATTAAGCTTTGTTTTAAATTGACCACAAATAAAATACAGTATCAAATAATGAATGTGTAACTGACAATTCTGGCAAAACTTAGAAGTGGGCAGACAAGATATGTAACTTTTGTTAAGAGAAGTTAAGAACTTTTTAGCTTGTCCATGCAACTCTTTTGTATCAGTGTCTTTGTAGAACAACTTCTGGATGAACAAGAGTTATTCATTGTGACTTGTAAAACATGGTCTTTTAGACTTGGTCTAGGTTTATACCCTGACCAAAGGGATTAGTAACAACAAAAGTGGTTTAGTTCTCAAATCTCCATGTATTTCTTACATCTCAAAAAACATGTTCTTGGGTATGCAAGTGAACAAAATTTACATGCATTTGTTCCAAAGGACCATACAGAAAATAAACTAAAAGAGTGTATTTTGATGAATATTGACCTCAACACACAAAAGTTATACAATATTCAACATAATAAAAAAGCAGTCATAGAAAGACTAGATCAAGAAATCAAATACAAAAGAAATCTCATTACCAACTGTCCTAAAGTCTTATATGGAAAAGTTCTTTTTAATCGATCAAAGCATAATACTCTTCGGTCTGGAAGGTCAGCTGGATATTGGTCTAAAATATGTTCAAATACCACACTGTCATGCTCATTCCATCCACCTGGGCAAGCCCTATGGAGGAAAAGGAATAAATAATGATAATCGAATTCCTTAAAATGATTAGGTAAATTAAAATAAAACTCATGATGCCAACAACTAGTGAAATAGGTTATGGTTTAAATAAAATAATCATATAATCTGTTTTATATAACAAACTCTAATTTTTATGCATGTAAAAATCAGCACACTTCAGGATGCGCATGTATATTAGTATTAATAAGCAGCATCACAGAAAAAAAACACTAGCTATTATATTCACAACTTTGAATTTTTTATAAATAATTATCTACTAAACATTTTTTTAAGTAAATAAACTCTTTATAAATTATAGGAATTCAGATAATTAGAATTTGACAAGCAGCCAAACAATTTCTTCATTCATTCAACAACACATTTCTTCATTCTGCAGCAAGCAGTGCAAATAAAGATTAAGCTTTTTAGTGAATTTGCAACCCCAAAATAGGAAATTTATAACTTACTGCCTGTCGCAATTCCTGTCAAGATCTCTTAGTCTGTTAGAATAGCTATCATCTAATCTGGTAAGCTCTGCAATAAGATTTTCTTTCAATTGTGGATCTGGACAGTAAAGCTCATGAAATTCTGGAGGCACACCTTTATTTATCTGCTTTTCTTCTGCCCCTACATATGGGGGCAAAGCTGTAAATGGAAAAATGTCTTAAATAAAAGAAAAACAAACTTTAACTAAAATTTAAAAATTCATAATGGCTGGAAAGCTAAAAATTATTTAATAGAGTATTTGTTCTTATCAAAATTGGAATTTTTTCTATAATTTTAGCGATAATACACATATCTGAGATTACTATTTTGTAATCAACTTAAAGGCCATTAGCTGCAGAATGATGAAACATATCACAAGTGCTAATGAATAAGAATTCCAGTTTGAAGTAAAATATTTTAGATGCAGAAAAATAAAGGTATATATGAATTTAGTATACTATATACATCTTAATTCACAAGAAGTTATATAGTTTTTCTTTAATACAAACTATCATGACAAAAATGGTTGCCATAAACATGGTTTGTATACCTTTTTAAAGAAATATAATTCAAAACTTCCAATTAAATGTTATTCAGATCATAGAATGTGTAAATAACCTTTTATAATGCCTTAGTAAATAACCAAATTTATTTTATTTTTACCCTTTCAGTGTATATGGATGTATTTGTGTGATTTGTGCTCCACTTAAACAAGTTAAAAGTACTTTGAGTAAATTATTTACAACCATATACACATGGTCCCCAAATATCATAATTCCGCTATTCATGTTAGTTTTTAATAAGTGTGACAAAAAAAACCTACTTAAATTTTCGGTCTTTAGAAGAATAAAAATTTAGTGGATTATATCTAACTTTACCTACCAGATGAATAGCAGCTACTTTTAAATAAAGGTAGAGGTTTCAGACAAATAATAATTGTTTGAAAAATAAATTAGATTACAAAACTATTTATAATATTTCTATTTTTATCTAACTGCAGGTTGAAACTCAACACACCACTGATTTAACATAATTGATTGTAACAGAAAATAAATATCTATATAAATAAAAATGGAGTACTTGTGCATTGAATATTCGCCCATATCAAATTATTTATTCTTTTGGGGCCCTCTAATGCAAAATCAGTGATTTGGTATCTGTCAGTCTGTTTATCTGTATATGAGTGCCTGCAATACGTCTTAACAGCTGGATATATTTTCATGAAATTTTGAGGACTTACAGAAACTTAGTGATTGAACTGAACAGCACCAGTCTGTCAGTCTTTCTGTTTTATGTCTGTTTTTGAATTCTTGTGCAAGTATCACATCAAATTAATTTAGTTTTTAATTCATTTTCTTTAAAAGTTATATATTTTATAAAACATATTCTAACTTAATGAAGTAGATTATTTAAATTTCCTTTTGTCTACATCTTTAGACAAGTTTTATGCTAAAATAGCTGAATACCCATAATTAAATAAACTTTAATTTGGCAATATTGGAGAAGCAAGGATGTAAATTGACCATTACAATTACTCAGGATTGCTTTGCCAGTACAGCTGGAAAAGCATTTATTTTTCCAGAATTTATATTCTAATACTCTTTACTCATTTTTAGTTTAGTTTTTCTTTACGAAATATAAATAATCTGAATATTTGGTACAGATGATAGAAAGAGATAAAGTATTCAATTTTGTAATAGAGTTTGACAGAAATTAGTTATTTTATTTAAAATATTGCTAAAGACGTTTTGATTTCTGGATGGCTTGTGTACATTTTGACCAACTTTTGTCAAACGTCCTTGGTTTAACATATATGGTTGTACAATTCCGTTTTAAAAGGAAAGATTTAAACATACAGTACAAAACATTTTGAACAGACTTCTGGCTAATCTAATTTTTCAAAGTATTTTAAAATTTTGACATATTTTTCCTTTGCAAAATGATTGAACTCATTAAAACTTGTATTTCTTTTCCGTTTTCCAAATAAAATTACTTGGTTTCATTGAAAGCTGAACTCGATAGGCAAGTAACACCATCATTCAACAAGTATATTGTTTCTATTCAAAACTGAATATCTGAATTGAAAAAAGTCCTTTAAAGTGTAGCACATGCTTAACGAAATGGACACTGTGTTCGTTGACCACCATGCAGAAATATTATTTTTTGAGTTTGCATCTAATTCTTCATTTTTAAATTTTGTTCTATTTTTAATTGCTGTGGCAACTACGCGATATCATTAGATAAAAAAGAATTGTGAATTAATATCTTTAGAACAATTTTTTTTCTGCCAACTTTACATTAATTTTATTTTGCTGTTTTCTGTGGTTGTAAATTTAATAAATATTTACTTTTAAAATAAATTGTAATTCCTATTCATCACATGCAAGAACAATCACACAAAGGAGGATTTGATATAAAACTGCATGAAAGTTAGAGTAGCATATGTTAAATACAACTTTGACGATATTGAAAGAATATTAATGTTAGAAAAAATTTGAACTAGAACGTTTGAAATATTAAAATTCTTTGTCATAGTAACAGAAGGTTGCCTACTTTACGAGTTGAAGCTATATTCAAACTTATTATATCTATAAATTTGTTGAAAATTGTGATTTTCTTATTTAAAAATGCTGTCAAATTGACCTACCATTTTTTGAAAAATCGTAATTGGTTACCTTTACTTTGTATTGAAGACATTCAATTTTAAAACAAGTTTTTTGTTATTGCACATGCTCCTAAATGCAATTTTCTAAAAAAATGTATTTGCTTTAAGAAAATTAGTCATAAATATCTTATCAAATTATCATGCTTCTTTTAAAGATGGCAAAATTCGAAAATGTCACATGCCAGATGCACAAGTAAAAAATTTTGGTATGACAACTATGAATTCTGAAATATTCACCATAGATTAGTCATTTTTATGAATTGTGTAATGGCAATTTTATAAGAAACGAACTTAAGGTGCAGTCATAATCCCCCATCCAAAACACAAAATCTACTTTTGTAATAGTCACCTGATACCTTTCGTAATTTGGCATACAACAGGGATGTGATGTAAGTGAAATGTGTTATATGGATGGATAAGCATGTGGTACTAAAGTTGTAGAAATTATAAAAATGTCAAAAGGTGTTAAAAGTTATTTTCTTGACATTTAAATGATGTTGATATTATTCTATGAAAAGAAAAGTTATTCGTCTGGTTACTTTTTAAATCTACAGTTAACAAATTCAATCCGAGTAAGATCAGGTAATTCTGCTAGTTAATATATAAAATTATAATTAGCCTAAAGTTTAAGTAAAGGCATTTTAAGAATATTTAAAATACTGAAATTTTGATAAAACTATTTACCTTCTTTCACTTGCTGTTCTAACTCTCGTTGTTCTTTTAATAAATCTTCAGCTATTTCTTTATAACCAGCCCACAGTTCTTTTACTTCTCGTTGTATTTGGTAATGCTGCATTTTGGATGTCTCTGATAAGGGTCTCATTCCTTCATGCTGTCGAACCCATTCTTTCAAATCTTCTCTAAATTGTTTTAAAAAGAATTAAAAACTTTAGTACAAATTCATATTTAACAGCATTATTTAATATTTAGCATTATTACTTGGTGTTCAATGTTATTACTTGGCATTAGCATTGAGGTTTATCCAACTAGACACATTTTCTAGTGTGAAAAATCCAATAAGAAAGGGATAAGAGCAAATAATTACTTGTTTGCATTTATAGGTGAAATGCCAAACTGTGCTTAGGTTAAAGCAAATCATTTTGTAATTATATGCATGATTAGAGAAATTAGTTTTACTTTATAAAATAATGTATAGTTTACTTAATTGTTTCTAAAATAATTTCTTGTACTACCTTTTAAATATTAATTCTTAATTTAAATACCTACATTATGTAATGTAGGTATTTACTAAACTAAACACTAATAAATTATTTCCATCTGCTTTTCGATTGGTCTTGAGATTTTATGATAGACATTAAAAATGCCAACCACAGGAAAATTGTAGCCAACGTGTATACCTGTCTTTGAAGTTAGGACTGCAGTGAGTTTCTCAATTCAAACATATCTCAAATATCTGCATAAATTATGTTGGAGGGGTTAGGAATCAATCAACTTATGTTAGGATATTTTATTGTATCTATATGCATGGTAATACATATTCAATTACAAAAGCCTCCTTTCCCAATCTTGAGACCGATGATACCCTTTTACCAATAGACTGTTCAATATTTAACTGATTTTATCTAAGGCATTTTAAAAATGATTGCTTAAACTCCTGCTTAATTTCTAATAAGTTCGAAGTTACAATTTTACTTTTATTGTATTAAAAGACTGTTTAATTTCTATGAAGGAAATGTGAATTTATGCATCTATATATTTTTAACAAGAGACTACTTGTATTATAGTAATTTTTCATTTGAAATTAAATTCATCATGCATAGCATGGCAGCTGCATTATTACATAGTTCAAATTGTGTGAGAACATACATATATCATTTTGTATAAAAAGTATCAATAAACAGTTTGAGTTTAAAATATACTTCGATAGGATGCACTATTTTAATGAATTGAAAATTTTAGTGACTACTGATAAGAATTCTTTAAGAATCAGATAACTAAATAATTCTATTGCCTATTAATATTTCATTTTATTAGTTATTTGACTTATCTTTCACCAAATTTTTATCTTAAAACAATTTGAGAAAAATTTGCAGTTTACCTTATGTACCACAAAGGGTCAACAACATTTTCTCGAAAAAAAGCTCTTTCTTCTTCAATCTCCAATATGAAATTAATGTTATCTGCTAAAAGAAGTTGACCATCACCTAACTGACCATATATTGTCAAATGATTATAAATTTCTCTCTGTAGTCTATCTTCCATGTATTGCAAATGCATGTGTTCCTGTTCCCAGATCACTTTATGTTGATACAATAATGCAAGCTCTTTTTTGGAATGGGTGACTGCCTTGAAATGGTCAGCTCGATCTAAAATGCGATTAGTTGATTTTTTAGCAGCAGCTAGTCCATTGATTCTCTCATTATGTAATGGTTTCAGGGCTCGAGTAGGCGATACATCAGGACGAGCACGAGGAACACCTGTTTAAAAAAGTCACCTTTAAAAGTCTATGCAAAAATTATAGCAAATGTTTTACACATAACTGTCCTCTGCTATTACATATAACTTAAATATTTTACATCATATTTAAATATCTAACAGTGAATTCGCTGAGTTTTCAAAGCAGTTATCTTGATTTCAATATACTTTTGCTAAAGCTATGTCAAAAATTAGGTCTTCATAGCTGCTATTATTTACCATGCATATGTCCATAGCAATCATTGTATTGAATAATAGTCACATGGCACAGAAACTCAGTGATTAATTACAGCAAACGTTCACAGTAAACTAAATATTCAAAAACATTTCCTCTGGTAATTCTAGTCCACAATAAATTCACAGTATTAATTTGTGGGGCATTATACTTCTATTATGTAGGTTAATTATCTGAAATTTGGATGACAGTTCAACCCTTATTTTACATTTCAGATAATAAATAAAATAATAAATTTCTTTAGTCTTTTCATTGTAAAGTGCTATAAAAAAGTTAAGCAATGGAAAAGAAAATAATTACGAGTGTCACAAACATACATTTTAGTGTAATATACTGTAGGATGGCATTTTTCAATCTCAAATGTTTACACTAGAATGTTATAACTTCAGAAATATACTCACTATTGCTGATAGTATGCAAGGTAAAATTTATAGGACAAATGAAAATTTTAAATATCTTATTGAATATGAGAATGCAGAAATCTATGAACATAATTCAAACAAAAATGTACACAAGTGTTAAACTAAGAGAAATTCCTTTATACGTAATAAACTAAATATAAAGGAGTTGGAGAATGAAATGTGTCAAAAGTTGCTTGGTTTAGATCTAAAAATATGCTGAGACTAATAAAGATTTCATGAAAACACAACTATTTTATGTTCTTTAAGTCTTAAACTAACCTAAATAGAATATAACAATTGTAAAGAATTTTAAAATTTTGGTTTTGAAAGATGAATTTCATAACTCCTCATCAAATTATGTTCTTTTAAAGAGGTAAAAACTCTAATTTTAAAAGGAAACTCACAGCATCATAAATTGTCTAAGACTAAATAGAATCTTAAAAGCATCCCTTTTTTAAATATAATGAAAAGTTAAGGCTATTTCTCATTGTAGAAATGACAAGCTCATTTTACAAGTAATACAAATTATTATAAACAGAGAAAACAAAAATATTATGAAATTAAAACTTACCAGTAAATCTTAACATTTTCTTCTTTTTTGGAGAACCTTTTGTGAGGTCCAGTGTTTTAGCTGGTGATCCCACACCTGAATTACAAATTATCTAGTCTCAATGAAAATTTATGATACAAATCAATGTTCAAAAAGTTTTCAGAAACATGCCAAATAATCTATCAATTGATTCATTTTTAATGTGCATCTAAAAAATTCCCATGTTTTGAAAATAAATTATACCACTGACATTTTTCTAAGCAAAAAATATTGAGAAATGACTAACCAGGACTTTTATTATTCTTCTCCAATTTGGATAAAGCTGAGTTACTGTTGATGGAAGGAAGAACCTCGATACCTCTTGTCAAAGCTACCTCAGCCCTATAAATAAAAAATAAAATTACACTTTCTAGACTTGAATCTACTTCAATGTAAAATGTATAAGTTGAACAATATAAAAATACTTGTCATTAGCTTACAAAAAATATTAAACCCAATTAGATTTTGAATGTGCTGATACACATTAATATCACCCCAATATCTAAATGCACTAATTCATATTAATACAATTCAATACAAAATTGCATCTCTTGTACTTACTACTAAATCTTTCATATGGGAAACAGGATAATGCTAACTGAAAGAAATGGCAGCTTCAGCTAAGAAAGGCAAAATATTGAGATACCTCATTCTATGGTTCTCATATTATATGGTTCATTTCCCCATTCATATTAACTCCAGGGTAAAAATCAAGTGACAGCATCAGTATAATAATTAGAATATATTTAACCCAATTAAAAACTGAATTAAAATAAATAAGACTTTCTGGAAGTTTATATTCTGCATTTTCACTCTGTAATATATAGTTCTTAGACTTTCCTAAAATATTGGAAAAAAGAATTCAATAAAAAATTGTAGAAATATAAAAATTATTAACCACAAACTTAAATTCTTCACATGCACGTGTGAAGCTGTCAATTACATGAACATATTTTTAGGTTTGCTGTAATGGTTAAACTAAAATAAGTATATAAAATTTTGTGTTTTTGAATTTGTTGAACTGTTATGTCAGTTAAGTTTGCAAGTAAAAAGGCAGGAAAGGAAATTAATTTGTTTTGGTTAAGCTAATCTTAAGAGATCCATTTTACAATGAAAAGGCAAAACTCAATTGTGAAAGCTTAAGAATTTTCTTTTGTCTGAAGATTCTAAGAAACGTGTAACATAATGGTTTCAGTTTGGTTCACAACAAAAATTTCCCTTTGTTGGACACAGGATCCATAGTCCTAAAAAGAAATTTGATAGAAAAAGGAATTTACATTTCTAGGAAGAACAAAGAAAGAACATTTTCAATTCTGAATCTAATTATTTTGGACAAGACAACCTGAAAAACTTTCCTCCCAAAACCACTAAGCATAGCCAGGATGCTCAAGCAGATTTGCCTTAAGATGGTTGAGGATGTTTTATCTATTAAAAGCTACCCATGTGGCTACATTTTTAACCAGTTCGTGCATCACAAAACAAATCTCCTCATTCCATCAATATCTGAAACATACCAAATGAAAAAAGCAACATTTTATCCAAAACAAACTTCAGAGAAATACAATGCTCACATGACATCAGACTTTTCCTCTTTCATCGCCTACTCTTCCCCAAATGAAATGGTGTGGTGTCACCCAAATCCACCCAAGTCATCTAATCTAAAAAGCCCACCATGGACAGTCTGATCAAGTGGAGCAATGCTTACACATCCTGAATTCTTAAACAAAAAGGGTCATTCACTTAAGGAACATGCATGCTACAAAATTCAAGAGCAACACCTAGCAACGGTCCAACATAGCAACCATTACCTAGGTGATCTGTGACAAAAGTAGGTCACCAGGTGTGATTAAACAATTTTCTGAAACACGAGTTTAAGTAAGAATCCCTGAAGAATGCTGTTCATCTTAATTATGACAATAGAGGGGGTGAGATTATGGTAGGGAACAGAAAGGAAGAGGCTAAGCAATTTTTATACAACAAAACAGAATATTTTTGGCACAAAAAATTCATAAAATATTCATATGACAATTTTTCTTTATGATTCAGAGTAAATTATAATTTGTTTCATTAAATATGAATAGTGGGATTTCTCAAAGTTGTGTCAAACATTTCAATGTCACAAGCAAAGTGTTTTGTAGTAATAAAGCCTTTGAGCCATGTGATATTGTTAAACCCCTCCTTCTATAAAAAGCAGGAACTTAGAAACCACAATTTCATTAGAATATTGAATGAATATACTTCTTTTTCAGCAATTGCATAAATTACACTTTAACTTAAACAATTCCACATAGCTTTCACACAGAACAATGTCAACATACCATAGGGATTAAATGCATAATTACCTATTTTAACATCAGATTTCATTTTGGGGACAGAAAGCTGTTCTATTACAATAATTAGATTTTTTCATCTTTCATACAATGTACCCTTTTCCTCTTACTAGAATAATTTTGGAATTTGGCAAAGGGCTTAGAGAAAATGTTTTTAAAGGTAGGATTTTGTCCTTGCCCCACTTTTCACATACAAAAATTATCTAATCAAGTAATATGGATATGCTTCTGATTTCAAAAAACAGTAAAAGTAAAAGAAAATCAACCATGAGAACATTACATTTATTGCCTTCCAACCAATTTAACTAATGACAACGAAAAAGAACATCTCTGACCTTAATGAAAGAATAAAAAAGTCAACATAATTGCCAGCAAATTTTATTTTTGTTCTATTCATTCAACAAAACAAAACCAAGTGAAATGATTTTCCAATTAACTCACTGATAGCACTAGCAATGGTAATACAAGATAAATATTCAAACTGCAAGGAATTCTACATAGTTGTTTGAAATTATTAGTTATGCAGTAAACTTAATGTTTACAATTAAGAATAATTGACATTACTTGAATACAATCATAAAACATTTGGTTTATGAGGCAGACTAAATCTTCTCTTTACATACTTAAGAACTACTTACATAAATTTACTAGACTTGGGTTGGGTTTGTCCCTTTATGGCAGGGTATGCTGATTTAAATAAGCTGGATTTAAATCAAGCTATTTATTTAAAAAAATCATGATTTAAATCAAACTAAATTTTAATTTTTTTCTTTACTAAAGTTTAATATTAATATTGGAAAAAAATAACCTAGGACAGGTGCATGTTATTTTATACAAATAAGTTAAAAAATTTGCTTCTACTTTTAACTACAAGTAACTATCTTCATTACGTTGAGGACACAAAATTGATTTGGATGCCATGATGTCAACTTGGGGAAATTATTTAGGGCCTAGGTAAAACATCACTTGTTTCATTTATGTGTGTTTTGCAATCAATACATTTGTGATATATCTCAAGTTGGAGGGGGCAGGCCCCAACCATAAAAATATTAGGTCCCAAGGGTTTTGAGAAGTGTGCCCTTTCTGATAAAGTAACCCTTAGAGATTGAATCACTGCATATTTGGTTACTCATATTACTTATAATATTTATTCTTTATGTTTGGAGCTCAGACCCTACCCATAAAAATGTTAAAGGATCGATGTATACATGGCATGCCAGGAGTAGATGTTTTTTAAAATTTATTTGGTTACTCATTGAAAATATTTTCATTTCTCATTTGGGAAACCCAATGGGTTCGAACACTTAGACTTACATTAAGCACACTTGTTATGGATATTTTCTTGAAACAACTTATTTGGTAACTCATTGTAATAGTTACCTCTCTCATTTAGAGGAACCTACACCTTCATAAAAGTAATGGGGAGCAAGAAGTTAGGCCCCAAGGAATTGGTGACTGTTTAGAATAGACCAGGACAACAATATGAGCAAGTTTGATTGAGGCTTAAGGGGCAGTATTGAGAACTTGTATCCCCTCCCATTTACAGGCCTACAGATTCAACATATACATACTTGCCATGTAATGAGGGTGTTTCAGTGAGCAGCATGCACATCAGACATGATGAATGGACAACTCACTCTCATCCAAATAGTAATGATTGCCAATAAAGTATCCAAAACATATGGCCACAGCAAATCTTGCTACCATTCATGAGCACTACACAACTTTGACAGCATCTGAACCATGCAATGTAGTAGGTTCAAATAAGTATGATTAAAAACTTATTCAATTACAAAATTCTATTCAACATACATATTATCAGAGGCCATGGGTCTGAAATAATGATTCCATGCAGAGCACTTAGATAGACGTACAGCTAGTCAAAGTATTCTTAACATGAACAGTTCTAATGATAACACAAACACAAATTCTAAAGATATCTTTTCAAATGTCGCTACAACTGGTGTCTTAAGAACTGCAAACAATTCTTAATTCATCACGAGCCAAGATATCAATGCACAGGCACATAAGGTGCTAAATTACATTACCTAGGTCTGTTGTGGGTATACAAACTGACATTTTCAGTCTTACACATGACTGCACACAGCTAATGTCAACAGCCCCCACAAGGAGACTAGGACGTCTCCTTGGACAAAAATGTCCCCATTTTTCTTTCTAATTGAGAATATGTGGGATATTTTAGTGAAGAAATGTTTTTCTCCTACAACTTAAACTGTAGATGAATTGTAGACCTTAGTCAATATCAAATGATCAGCAGTTTCTCAAAACACAATTGAATAACTTTTATGCTTTATGCCATGCTTTGCTATTGAATATATATACCAATCTAGGTTGCATGGTGAGCATCATTTTTTAAGTGCAAATTAAAATTTTAACAGATTTCTCCTATTTTCTGTTATGTACTATAGCAGGTATGAAAAATCTGATTTCTTTTAAATCATAAGAATTGGATTTATTTTATTTAAATCAAATTTTTTTTATTTAAATCGGATTTTTATGATTTTAATTAATCCTTGCCCACACAAATTTAAACTTGTTAGATATGAGACATGTAAATCACAGTGTAGTTTCTAGATAGTTTTGATTTATGTTAAACATTAATATTTATGATTAATAACATTTATGTATTAAGAAATATAGCAGGGTAAATTTTTGAAAGATTAAAACACGATACAGGAATTAGCAAAGTTAATCACATGATAGACTAAATAGAACAGAACAAGAAATGCATAAGCAATGTTTACACATCTGGTTCTTGAGCAGTTTAGATTAGTTTGATTTTAACCCACAGCCAGTGGTATGAAATATTTTGGACCTAGATAAATAAGATAGCGGGATCCCACTAACACCGTATTATCAAAAATTAAAAAAATTCAGAATTTGTTTGCATTATATATCGTCGTTTTACTATTAAAACCTCGTATGTCTTGATATCAAAAATTTCCGGGAACGATGAAAAATTAGATACCAAGCTGTAGACCAGTTATAAGATATGAGGTATAAAAACTGCCTAGGGCAACTTTATGATTAGGATCTTTTGAAGTAAAACTAAGCAAATTTGTAACCAAATAATGTTAAAACTTCATAAACTAAAATAATTGGACTTACGAGGTTTTGATAGTAAAATGACGATATTGATCATATGAATAACATGTTTTGAATTTCTTTAGTTATTTTTATATAAAGTAATTAATTGGTTAAAGACTACTTGTCTTTGAGGAAAAAATCATGTCACCAATAGAAAATAAAATGAAAGGAACTTGGAACAAAAAATTCATGAAAAAATGCCTACTTCTCATTAATATTTAGCTAGCTTGCAAAAAAGTATTTATTTGTGAAAAAATGTTATTTTTAAGTAAATACCAAAAAATGAAACAAGGCATGAAAATATACATAAATTGAAATCAAATATGCCTATTTTTCAAATTTTCTCTGTGCATTGATAAGTATCTTAAAGTAATATTCCAAGCACACAATAGGGTTTGTACATGGCATACAAGAAAATGAAGCTTTTCTCTATGAATAGCATAGAATAAGTATAATAGCATCCCCCTGAACATGCCAATAGAATGGAATTTTGAGCTTGCTATAAAAAGTCATAATCATTAAAATAGCTTCCTACTTCAATACATAATCTATTTTGTTAATATATTCACTCAATAATCAAATGGGCGAATTAACTTTTACATTCTGAATTTCAATTCCACAAATATAGAATAGTTATGCTAGCAGTGTAAAGAATTCACAGAGATCAATGCATAAAATTTCCCAATTAAATTTAAATAAAATTAATCAACATCTTACACAAAAGAAAATGAAAATGTTAAAATTTCCACAAAAAATTTAAACAGCACAAAGGTGCAAATAAAACATTTTCCAATTTAACTCAATGAAATAAGAAAAATTAATTAATTATAATAATTAAATAAGTGATACAGATTATTAGAGTACTGAATATGGAGTTCTATTGCATCAATAAGCTTGATTCGATTAGATTTAATTGCATTACATGCTTAATTATAATTTATTATTATAAGAATCACATCAAATTTTTCAAGATATATATTTGAGGGAGAATAGTTATAGGGAAAAACAACCAATTAAATTGAAAGTTAATACCTGTCTCTCTTATATGCACATATAGTTTCCTCACATCAAACATGCTTAAATTTATTAAATAAGTGAGTAAAAATAGTGTTTGATTTAATTTTTCACTACTTTTTAAACAGATATACTCTTATTTCCTTCATAATCAGTTCAAAGAATTGAAAACTCTTTTATGAATCAAGTGTGACAGTATAAAAGTTTTATATTAATATTTTCAAACTAAAAAATCAAACTGTTTCTCCAGATAACATTAATAAGCACATGCAGAATTTGTGATAGAACCCAATAAAGGCAAATTTTTGTTTCAAGCAATTCAAATACAACTATTTTTTCATTTATCAATGCAATAAACATGCTAAGTACCCAATGGGCCCCACCTGCAATGAGGTGTACCAAAGCCATCTAAGAAGGCCTGCTTCAACTGGAGAATCGGCTCTGTGACATCACAAAAAGTGACCAAGCTGAAAACATTGACTAATCAGATAATGTATATTACTTAAGCATGTAAAATAGTTTGTTCTGTTCTGACACATTTCTGTCAAGTTCCTGAATGACCATTTGCTTTTTTTAAAACAAACTTCTATGACCTTTCAAACTGATCTTTTGTATTTTTTAAACAGTCTTTAATGACACGGAAGTGTTCAGTTCAGGATACCGATCAAATTATGATGGCACCAATGTTCATGTTTCTGTGACATCAGAGGGAAGCAGGCCTCTCTAGACGGCCTTGGGTGTATGCAGGCAGTGATTATATTTTGTGTGGACTATTTAAACGTATCTTTCATAATTAAGTTACATAATCTATTGGTAGCCACTGGAGTGTAATCACTTTCAAAACTAAAATTTTAGATGCTATTACCAAAAAAATAAGTTTAAAATATTTTCTGTTTTATAATTTAATGCTTTTGGGGGAAATAAGATTTGAAAGAGGATACCATTTTGGATTTTGATTGGTGCACCATACATACCAAAGCACTCCTGATTGTGTTTATAAATTAACAGTAGACAATTATTCAAAAATAAGATTTAATGGTTATAATGCAAGTTTTTGTTTATTATCACACCCCAATTATTTATGTTCATAATATTAGGTGGAAAAATTGCAAAACAAATTAATTCACAATTAGAGAAGTAATGTTGAAGTATAGTGATATTTGCATCATGATTGGGCATAGGAACCATGTCTATTGCAAAAGCTATTTCTACAACTTCTTTATAGTTTCAAGCATATATATTTGCAGAGCAGGAAAAACTTCTAAGAGAGAAAAGTATCTGTATTTGAATACTTTGAAAACTGATAAAGTGAATAGAAGAAATTTAAAGAAAGCAAATGTGGGGAACTATAGTAATTATTCAAGAATTTTATATAAATACAATATTTAGAGTGCATGGCTGCATAAATAATTTCTAAGCAAATTAATTGATTCTAAAATAATTTTTAAAGTATACCAATATAATTCAGAACTTTTATAGTTGTGATGAATGAGAGAAGTATGTTTAACTTCAAAAAGATTATGCAGCAGAATATTTCATTGCATAATAATAAAACAATTTACCTTTTCAACACGAGTCACAAATAATACTTTATGTATACAACTGATTTCACTAAGGTTTGAACACTAAAGCAAAGAGGCTTCAATTTACATTACTGATAACAGCTGGATTTTTTTAAAATTTTTCACCATAAAATATATGCATATTCTTATCCAGGAGCTACAAAAATAACACTCAATTAACAAGTATTGAACACTAATAAGATAGGATATAAAACAAGCTCAAGATCAGCTCAACAGCAGGAAACTATTGTTTATGAACGCAAGCAAAAAAGTATATTACTTGTGTTTTGCAGAATACAGCAAATTACTGCAGGAAATACAAAATGTTAACTAGATGCTATGTTCTAATGAACTAAAACAAAGGTTAAAGGAACAACATTTCGAAGATAACTATAACAGCAACCTATCCGGCTTACAATACCGACTAAACCTTCATGATCTCTAACAAATATATCTGGAAATATTGATTACCTTTGTTCTTAAAGATTCGGTGTTATTTTACAGAAGGGGGACAAAATGAATTGGTAGCTCTAATGTCTTTTTTTTCGATCATTTTCCCAAGCAATCTAGTTATTTCTTGTAGAAAATCGATACTCACCTACGCTGTCCTACATTTTACATTAGCTACAGTTCGTGACTGGAATGCTACAATATCCCATTGCATATCATGCAGTATTAAATGACTCGGCAATAAGGATTCACCCGTAATTTGCTGCTGCACACATAATAATTACTTTCCACTCTCAGCTTTGTTTGAAGGCCGTACAATTTCTTTTTTACCATTAAACATTCATGTTTCATATGAGAAAGAAACATCGCGTTTTCGAAATGGATGTTTAATTTCCGGTTTACAGTTAATTAATCAACTTGTTGCTAGGCAACGAATCCAGAAATTTGAAAAGAGGAGGTGTGACGGAATGCACTCGCCTAGACTGGGAATTTAACTATCCTAAAAGTAAAACAATGTGACATAAAATTAATTAGATAAAAAATATTTAACGTAGATGAACTGACTCGAAAAAAATTTGAATTCGACTTTCCTCGAAACAAACGGTTTTTACCAAAATTTCGCTCAAACTTTCATATCAAATGTCTCTTATTTTCAAACACGTTGGCGTGGTGTGGAAGTTTGGAGAGTGGGGTGCCAGCTCAGGTGTTGCCTCGTCATCTGACCGTGGTTCAAAATTACGTGGTGTTGTCCTCGGATCTTTCCCTTTGGGATTGATCCCGGACCGTCACCAATAGCCCATTGTGTTGCTCCAGTGTGACGTTAATTGAGAAATACCCCCCCCCCCTTATTTTCAACAAAACTCAATAAAATTATGGAATATTTATAAACGAACACGAAACGCCACTCAAGTTTCATCCACTGCTTGTGGTGTGGTTTTCCTGACTATTCTTTGTGGTAAACTTGTTATATGACCCTATTTGACAGGTCAGCTGGTTGTCCCAACCGGAGCTCCGATTCGGACAGATGCAATTGAAAGAACGATCTCCTGTCCGGTTTGTTGTTTTCTCTTGGTTATTTGCGGAGAAACTAATGCAGTAGGGGGTTTTCTGCAATGAACTTAAATGGATTATTCAACTGCCAAAGCATTTGGTCTTCCAATGAGAACATGGGTAGTTGTATTAACTTCGCACTGAAACAACAGAACAAGCTACTGGAGACGGTCCGGGATCAGTTTCGAAAGGAAAGATCCAAGGACAACACCTCGTAATTTGAACCACGGTCAGATGATGAGGCCAACACCTGAGCTAGCACTCCACTCTCCAAAATTCCACACCATGTTAACGTGAGGACATTTAAGGCCACGGCAGATTTAACGTGCATCAGCCCCTTCCCCCTCCCGAACACGGCGGTCTTTTGGTTGGATCGAGTTTCGAACTCGCAACCTTGTGGTTGCGAGTGCGCTACTCTTTCAACAGGACTACCTTGGCTCCGAGAATAATGGAACACAGAATAGTCACTGAAGGGAAATGAGTTGTTCTATTATTCTATTGCTTCAAGGATCAGAACATCTGATCACCAAACTTCGGCCTAATAAGAGTGACTTTTCTGTTTAACCAGTAGTTCCGGCTCCTTTTCAAAGGGTGCTTGTGGTTGAAAAGGGAAAAGGATTTCAATAATGAACAATGATCCGAATTCCTCTTTTACACGACAAACGTGATGCACATGTTTCATTATTTTGAAGCCCTGAATTCTTGCCTGGTCTACTTAGCCCTCGTTTAGCAAAACAGGACCTTAAAGCAATTAACCATCTTACCCGGACAACCTTTAACTAACTAGGCATATATATCTGAGCTCACAGGCACAAACAGAGACGTAATTAGAGGGGGACAGACGGGGCATCTGCCCCGGGCGCCGGATTGTGGGGGGGGGGCTAATTGGCCTAGTATTTTTTTACTAAGGATATTTACGTATGATAAAAAATGAAGAGGAAAAACTTAGTAGACTTCAAAAACCAAAAACTATAAAAGGAGCTAAATGCAGAATGTGTGAAGAAATAGCAGGAAAGCTTTACCTAGATCCTCTTTTTAAAGAAGTACGGAGGAGGAAGAAGCGGATGTTTGATGAGAAGGGCGAAGTTGAAAGCTATGAATTCTCAGAAGAAAAAAGTTCAGATTATTGATTATACAAATAATAGATCGGATTCTGAATGAACTGAGGCAAAGGTTTCAAGTCATTCAAAACATGAATAGTTTATTTGGTTTCCTCAATGGAGCTCGGTTTGAAGCAATGAATGAAGAAGAATTGAAGGACCAGGCGCTTGAGTTAGCTACCACATATAAAGACGACTTAGACAAGGACAAGCTGGCGATAGAAGTGGAGAGTTTTAAGTATCATGCCTTGGATTTAAGCCCTAATGAAAACGGCTACACCATCATGTCTTCTGATGTTAATATACAAGAACAGACTTGAAGACACGCCCACCAACATAACGACAGCGTTGAGAGTTTTCCTCGCAATACCAGTCTCAGTCGCCTCAAATGAAAGGAGTTTTAGCAAACTAAAGATCATAAAAAAATTACCTCAGAAACTTAACAGGACAACAACGACTAACCAACCTGAACATCATATCAATAGAGCACAAGTAAGCTTCAAAGCTATCTTTTGAGGACATTGTAAAAATGTTTGCAGCCGAAAAAGTCCGTAAAGTTAAGTTTTAGTTCAAGCTTTCTCTGTTTAAATTAATTTTTTTCACATTTTGTCAATAGATTAAGAGATTGTGAAAAATGTCTCATTGGAAGACCAAATGCTTTGGCAGTTGAATAATCCATTTAAGTTCATTGCAGAAAACCCCCTGCTGCATTAGATAATACTTGATAAGACTCAAGATAATAACTTGATAAAATCTGTTATTAATTTTTGTTCCACAGTTTTCCAAAATCCTTTAATAGTTTTCGGTCGACGTTTCGATAATTCTCTTTTTAAAAGTCCAAAAGCACAAAAGAGGTGCTTTTGGACTTTTGTCTCACCCTTTCTCACAAAAGGGTGAGGCATCTGGAGATTTAGCGGGAATATCAGTAAAGGGTAGTTATTGACTTGATACCAGTTTCTTCCATTTTTTCTACGAATTTAATAGTGGATTTAGATGTGTGACTGCTTGCTTTATCCTGATGCAGTTCTACTGGTTGTTGGCACTTTGGGTAAAGATACAGTATTTATTTTTTGAATGTTGGGGATAAAATAGGGTCTTGATAATATGTGGGAGTTGATTCCCCTCCTTTTTACTTTTAATTTCCCATCATATGCAATCGTAAATTTCTTAGAGAAAGTTCTCACGTTAAAGTTACAAAGTTGAACCACGTTTTAAGATTCTTCTCCTCTTTTGTAATAAATTGTTCTTTTTAATTGCAATCTTTTAAATACACCCACGCCTCGTCTATTGTCACAACATTTTTCCATATTCCTCCAGCTGAATGCTTCTCATACAGAATTCTGCAGCGAGTTCTGCTTTTTGCAATATGTCGTGGAAATAGACGATAAACATTGTATTTTTTGGCCTTTTTAAGATTCAAATCACTGTTAATTATTTTATTTACAGTTTGAAACTGAACTTTTAATGACTTTGTAATAGTCCTTTGACTTGGCGGATTCTCTTTTTAAAATTAAAGATCTTACCTTACAAATATTCTCAGAAATTCTTTTCTTTTTTGGATACGTATTTGGAACTATTTTTCCACTTTTACGCGTTTATTCCTTTCTTATTAATAATATTACCTATCGTACCTTTAGATATAGAAAAAACATGACTTTTACAGCGTTTTTGAATACTTGAATAAGCATAATTATCTTCGGAAAGAGCGGAAACATAGCCTTCCATCCATTGCTTATTTAAAACCGCCATTTTGAAAGTAAGCAAAACTCTTAGTTAGCAGACGATAAGTTATACTTTAACTATTCAACTGCTGCGAAAATAAAATTCTTTCGTAGCATACAATTTGTTTACAGCTCATCAAAATCATTCAAAAAATGTCCGAACAGCCTCTGTATTTATCATAATTAAATATCATATTCTAAAGCAATAGTCTGTGGATTTTGATGCAGCCCACACATATCCCGATATCATTTGATAAAACTTTTTCATTTCATTTGCAGTGATTATAAGTATGAAAGAATGTACCAAACATGCTACTCTTAGATTATTTGTCAATGAAATATCTTAGAATTAATTAGGTATTTTATCTTGTGCTAAAAATGAAATTGCTGCAAATTAATCTACACTGCTGGCCACCCAAATTGCAACACCAAGAAAGACAAGAGATATCACAACAAAATTTATTTTGTAGATAACATGTAGACCAAGTATCAAATGATTAAATTTATAGACTTCTGTGAAGTGTGGTTCCTGCCAAAAACAGTAGCCAGAGTAGCCGCCATTGTTGGAGATCACCGCTGCCACACGCCTCGGCATTGATTCAAAGAGACTTTGGATGTGTTCTTGGGGTACAGCAGACCAAGCAGCTTCCACACGTTGCCAAAGTTGATCTGGTGTGGCAGCTGGGGATGTATTCTGGATCAATCGTTGAGCAACCATGGACCACATGTTTTCTATCGGCGAAAGATCCGGAGAGCGAGCTGGCCAGGGAAGCAATTCAATCTGGCGATTGACGAAGAACCCTTGGACAATGCGTGCCACGTGTGGTCGCGCATTATCCTGTTGAAATATGGCTGTGGGCAAGCCCTGAAGGTAAGGAAGGACAACTGGCTCCAACACCTCGGAGATGTAGCGCTGGCTGTTTAAAGTACCGGCAATGCGTACTAGAGGAGTGCGAGAGTGATATCCAATACCGCCCCATACCATAATACCCGGTGCAGGACCAGTGTGGCGGTGCATAACGCAGCTGTTCAGCATCCTCTCTCCACGGTGTCTCCAGACTCGAATCCGACCATCGTGGTGTTGCAGACAGAAGCGTGACTCGTCAGTAAAGACAATTTCATTCCATTCTGCCGTCCACATCCTTCTTTCATCGCACCATTGGCGGCGGAAACGTCTGTGGTTCTGCGTCAAGGGTAGACGAAGCAATGGACGTCTTGCGGACAGACCACTCTGCTGTAAACGGCGTCGAATGGTACGCGCAGACACTGGATGATGCGGTACAGACTGAATGTGCTGTGCTATGGTTCGTGATGTGGCTGAGCGATCCGTCACTGCCATACGCACAATATGCCTGTCATCACGTGAAGTGGTGCACTGAGGTGGATGCGATCGAACACATCGGTCCGTCGTACCCTCCTGCATCCAACGATCACATATCCGCATTACAGTTGTTTGGTTTCGTCCAACACGACTACCGATTTCCCTGAAAGATAATCCACAATCTCGGTAGGCCACTATCCTTCCTCTGTCGAACTCGGATACTTGATCAAAAGATGATCGCTGTTTTCTACGAGGCATAATTGATCGTTTTTATTTAAAAAACCACAAGAAAAACACAATTGCCGTACTTGAAATCGTCGAAATCTCCAAGCCTTAAATAGCGCTTTGAAGTGGCGCCACAGGCGCGCGTGATGTGCGTCTGCGCTGAAATTCTAATCATTTGCATATCTCACCTCCGCTAATGCATGTTGTAAATTTCATATTATTTGCATGCTTCCTTCAGGGTGTTGCATTTACGGTGGCCAGCAGTGTATTTACCTTTGATATCAAGCATTTATCGTCTGTTTAATAAAAAATTTTGGACTAGTGGAATTAATGTGTGGTGGCGATATCAGGTATTGTCGGGGTGGGTTTTGGTTTGGTTGGTCGGTGGGGGGGGGGGGGGACGCGCCAATGCGAATTCGTGCCCCGGTCGGAAACTAGCCTAGTTACATCTCTGGGCACAAAGGAATCCGTCCTCTCTTCCATGAGATCTGTCACATCGGAGAATGAAAGAAGACTGAAAATATCAAATTTACATTTAGCCTATATTTCTCCGACTATGATTCGGCCCGGTTTGGAAGAGTTACGTATGCATTGTTCATTTATTTATTCTTATTTGATCTAAAGGAGTTCTACAGTGTTTGTGATTTGACTGTTCTCTGGATCTTGTTTAGCTTTTGTGTCTTGCTTATGTGCACGTAACTGATTGTAATTTGACTGTCCGGTAGGAACTTTTGAGGCCTGACGAAGGTCCTCTTGACCTTCTATTTAGTAGCCTCACGCCCTCTGAATAGGATAGCCGGTCTGGGTTTTAAAATATGAGCATTGAACTAGGTAGCGTTGATTCCAACACAATACAAAGATCAATGCATTCATAAAAAAGAGCGTAGCAAAAACTCAATGTATTCTACTAAACCATTTGTGTTGTAAACTTCATAATTTCAATGTACAGCAAATCATGTTAAAGGACTTCAAGTTCCTGTTTTTCTGAAATGTATAAATGCCTGTTTAAGCAGTGAAACGTTAGTAAATTTCATTTTAAATAGTTTTAGTGGCGTTATATAAAAACAGGATCTCAGAAAAAGTAATATTCCGTGCATTTCAGGCCTCGAACTAAAGGAACCCGTTGATCTCACCACTGCATACAGGTATCTTGGTTTGAAAAAAAGATATGATTCTACTTTACGGTAAAAATGTGAATGTGTGTATATGGTTCCTCTTATATTTCGATTCTATGGGCTAAATCAGGGAGAGGAGTAGACATAAGGAGATAGTAATCATTGTTGGAAAAGGGCTTATAGCCTAGGTCAATTGGTATCAAAAGGTGAGACTACAGAAGTCGAATGAGCTTATCCTTGCTGGATTAAACGAGTGGGTGCGTAAAATTTTTTTATATCCATTATAGTTTTCCTAACTTTAAGAAAGTTCGTAGCAATAGATTTTACTACTTTGTGATCATCTTAAACACGCGGAAAGATTTTTTTCACTTGCTTCAAATGCTCAACTTCGACGTCCTTTCCCTCCTTAGTAACAACCTGATCATGTAAAAGACATAATACTTCTCTAAAATCTACTGGAAGACAATTTTTATCTTTGATTCTTAGCATCACTGAATCAAGCACCACAATTCGCGAGTGCTACTTTGTCTAGTGATATCTACCATATCGTTGCATCACACAAAAACACGAAACAGCAAAATCGTTGCATCGAGTAAAGCATGTTTAAAGGTTTAGTACATGGGAAATATTGAGTGAAATTGAAAGTTTGATGCAAATTTGAATTACTTAAGCTGCAAATAAAAATTCGTCTCTTTATTTTATTTAACACAGCATAAAGCATCAAATAACAATAAAGAAGTATATTCATGTGAAAACAACCAAATTGATACTTGTGGTTTTTAGAGTGGTGCCAACTATATAATATACCGTATATGGAATTATTTGGGTCACTTTCTGAAAGAACGAGCATCAGGTCAGATTTTGAGAGATATTAACTTCAAATGAATCAATAAATTAAATCTCTGAATATGTTTCAAAAGCTTATCACCAACGCTATGTCCCATGTGGGCTCCTTTTTATTAAACTTGGATATCGGCTATTACAAATTTTTCACCACTTAGATACCAATTCTGCGGGTTCTTATTGATGGTGGGTCAGAATATAAGGATAATCTATTACCACTAAATTTAAATTTAAGTATGAGTATCAATTAAATTTAAATAATTTACTTTTCTCCAGTTTAGATTATAAAGCTTAAAATAATAAAGCCCAAATTTTCTTCCCAAAATTCTTTGATGGCCAGAAATCCTTTCCCACCTGTAAAAAGTGCAGTTTATTACCAGCCACTCCCTCACACATCCTGAATTGCATTGGAGCCATACATGAAGACATTGTTAAGGACCCATCTGCTATTGCCTAAAAATTTTTTTGCACAGGCTCTACGACTCAGTGTGATTTTTTTACACTGGTACAAGAAAGAAGCCCAAACTAGGATTATTGGGACTTGAAAAAAGTTTAGAGCATAATGTATCAGCAGGTTGTAAGGCTATGGAATGTAATAAATATAGGTGATAGTAGTTGGTTGTTTCTGGTTATTGATCCATCAGCGAGAGAGCTAACCTTAGAGAGCCGACAATAGTTGAATCGCTAATAACCAACAATAGTTGTCCGTCATCAGTATAAAAATGTAAGCGGAAGTACTGTGCCCGAGATCTGCAATGGGAATACCTAATGATAATTTATTCATATAAACATAGAAAATGAGTAAATTTAGCTTTTATTCTGACGAACAGATTCATCATCAAAGCTTACCGGGTGTATTAAAACTAGAGACCCGTTGTGACCTATTTACGACCGACTTGGATCTATATATTCTTCTCACAAGTAAGTTTTACTACTTAAGTAAAATAAATGTGAAATCGGATATCCGAGTAATTTCCGAAACTCAAACCGTTCGTGCCGTCCGCAGTACAATAACACGTCGTTAAAATTCTCATCGCGAAAACACGAAGTCTGTTATTGCAGACGGAAAGCTTTCTCTAACTTAATGTCCCTTGTGACGGGAATGAATAAGATTCTCAACACAGCAACCACACAACGATACGTTAGTATATTAGTGGAATAAAATGTTTGAAAAAACTAGCACAAAAATGGAAAGTTGACAGGATTTAAATAAGCATTCTGTTAAAAATGTCAGAATATTAATAAACTTAAGTATGTTCAGTATTAAAATTGGAGCGTCTAGCATGATGCATCAATATATTTAAACAAAGTTCTGGAAGTGCGCACATATTGTAGGATTTTAAACTGTCTTGATTTTAAGAGATAACTCTTCTTTTTCTTTAGATAATTAACATGACAACAAAATATCCGCCAACTAAAAAAAGCACTGATTGGGAGAGGATTGTCTGATCATTTTTTTTTCAATTTATGTGAATAATTCCTTCATCGATAATCACTGTGCTAGCAACCTGAAAGCAGTAGGCTCCGTATCGATTCTTGTAACACTCTGGGAGTATTTCTCTCTTCTGTGTCAGTAAAATTTTCCTTGTGTGAGTATGTTGATTTGGCAAGTCACACACATCAGTCTTGCGACACTGAATTAACTGAATTAAGCATGCATACCGACATGTTTTCTGTACAGAAACGTAGTACGCATGCTCATGCTCACTGGAACAGCATGCTACAAAATAAATGTCATATGCTGTTCCAGTGTGTGACAGTGCTTACTTACGTTGTCTATCTTGTGTACGGTGCAGCTAGATAAATATGGCCCATGCGCCGCCATAAACCAACTCTCATCGATATTAGATGCATGAATGTGAAAAGAAGTTTGGTTCAGTTTGTCACTCTACGATCATTTTTTGCTACACGACGGTAAATTAGATCGGAAATTACTTATGCTTGTGTCAATTAAACACTTAAAAGCATAGAGGCAATTTTTCTAGTTGCATCTACAATCACATGTGAAAAGGGAAAATAAAACAGAAGAGGTGAAAGAAACTCCTTGTAATTTAAATCTATATGGGCCAGTTCTCTCCAAGAAGGCTTGAGTTGATGTTTCAGCTGATTTTTTCGCTTAGCTTAATGTATTCAGCAAATGTTAGATTAAGCTAAGTGAATTACCGAGCAATTACTAGCTCGGTTCTTAAATGCCACCATTATACAATTTATTATCGTACAATGATAAAACGTACAAAATACTTGTGTTCGCTATATTTTATCGCTAAAAGCTCTGTAAAAAGTTTCAGCCATACTATGGGTCAAATTTTCTTTAAGACACAAGAGAATTTGTAAGGCCAGAAAGTGACATCTAGAAAAATATAAAATTATTTATAAGATTTATATATACGAAGATTTTACACATACGAAGGAAGTCAAGGGGCCTTTTAGAAACTTATACCCTTATTTTTATGAAAATACTACCCATCAAAAATCATTGTGAAAGTTTTGCATTTAAACATTTCTTTCAAAGCGTAAGTTCATGTGTGAAATCTATGGCAAATTAATAAAAGGAACAATATAGGATAGTATAAACGATGCACCAAATTCTTGTATCAGACAAATGACTTTGCAGTGCATTTTTTCTAATTAAAACTATTTTTGCTTAAGTAGCCCTATAAAAACTGGATCCATTTAGCTTTTGAAAACTCCACTTACTGGAAAAAATTATGTGATACAATTTCGCTTTCAAATGTAAGAAACTTTCAAATCGGAATATATAAAACCAATAACCGAAACTCAGATCAGTTCAAGCATGATAAAACACAATGTGCATACTTTATAAAAAGAAACGAGAAATAAGACTCAATTTAGTCAAAACTTGCTCGAAAGAAACTTATCTTAAATGGCATCAGTTAAATTACTCTGAAAAACTAAGTTATTTTTATTCTCTTGGGTTATTACTGAGAACATGTAAATGTCAAGTTACATGACAACGAAATGAAAAATTTCACAAAAAGCTGACTAAGGTTTGGGAACTATAATGCAGAACTATGAAAAACATTTCCCCAAAATTGTTTCACTAATAACTTCAATTTTGTTCTTGTCAGTTCTGATGATTTCTTACTAGAACTGAAATTGATTCATATTTTTTTAATCTTCCAATATTAACTTTTATTTGAAACAAAGAAAAATTTTCGATGAACTTGATCTCACTAAAACTTAATGAGTCAGAAAGAGAGAGATCAATGTAACAGAATAGTTTATTGACTCGACCATGATTGAATTTTCAGGATTATATAGATCAAATTACTTGTATATCTTTTGCTTGAACTTCAAAACAGAATTCTATAATTATTCTTTTTATTCTTTCTTTTCCGAATTTCCAAAATTAGCAATAGATCTTATGATGTAAGCCCTTTTCCATGAAATCGTAGTAGTTGTATGACGGGTGGAGAGATTTCTTAAGATGTCGATAAATAAACTTGTAACCTTTAGTAAGCTTCCATCCTTTTATCTTACAGTTCAGTGACGTATAGATCAATACCATGATAATAGCAAAAAATGTCCAAAAATAATTTCTCTTTCTGCATAAAAATCTAGATGTATATATTTATCTTACATGAAGCGAAAAAAAAGCCTAATGTGTATTTGTTGTCTGGTAACGACTAGATCAAATATCACGTCTTCCTCTGTGAATCAAATCTGACGACGGAAAATAAGCTTTTATAGTGGATTTAAAGCAAAACAAATTCGATGAGTGGTTAAAAATTTGTTTTTAAGAATGAATTTAAAGTGAGCAGTGCAGTAACAAATAAAGGCGAAATCAATCAACAAATGGATGGAAAGATGTGAAAAAACCCAGAAAGTTGTTAATTTAAAAAGCGCGAGACGTGTGTGCATGTTGTGGGATAATGATGTTAATGGAACACGATTTGTGTGAACTTTGTTGCTGTTTTTAAAACTCCAAGTGGTTTCGACGAGTTATCTCGTCCATCAAGTTCTGACCAGTATTGCTAATGACGATATATCTCGTCAACCCTACATTGCCCATCGATTTTTTTATGATGGCAGAATCAAGATCTGATCAGTTTTTTTCCTAATGACGAGATATCTTTCAAGATCTGGTCAGTTTTGCTAATGACGAGATACTTCGTCGAGACAACCACCAGGAGGGTTAAAGGAATTTTTCTACGTCTACTCGGAGAGCTATCATAATAGGAAAATAGTAGTTACGAAATAACTGGATTGTACTGGTGTTTTAATAACATTGTTTTAATAAAATGAGGAAATCAGCAAATGGATTCTTAGAGGAAAGATGTGGTGAAAAAAAAAATGCTAATTTAAAAAACGAAACGTGTGCATGCTGTGAGATAATGATGTTCATGTTACATGATTTGTGTGAACTTTGCAGTTGTGCTTAAAGAAATTTTTCTACGTCTTTGGGGGAATTTTCATACATTGATCCCTAGGACTTCTTAATACTCCTAGTATAATATTGTGTATTTGTAGAATTGGAATGTGAATGTTAATTCGTCCATCCGACAATTGAATGAATATGTTAACAAAATAGATTATGGGGATTGCAGTGGAAAGCAATTTTAATGATTATGCTTTTTCAATGATTAATTTTTTATTGAAATCTTGAAATCCCATAGAATTCGCTTCATTTTCTTTCATTGCGTATAAACTTTGTATGCTTGGAATTAAGCTACGAAATACTTATTTATGCTCAGAGAAAATTTGAAAAATAGGCATTTTTGTTTCAATTTATGTATTTTCATGTCTTGTTTCATTTTTTACTGTTTATTTACAAAAAAAAATTTTTTTTAAGTACTTTCTGCTAGCTAAATACACTGCTGGCCACCCAAATTGCAACACCAAGAAAGACAAGAGATATCACAACAAAATTTATTTTGTAGATAACATGTTGACCAAGTATCAAATGATTAAATTTATAGACTTCTGTGAAGTGTGGTTCCTGCCAAAATCAGTAGCCAGAGTAGCCGCCATTGTTGGAGATCACCGCTGCCACACGCCTCGGCATTGATTCAAAGAGACTTTGGATGTGTTCTTGGGGTACAGCAGACCAAGCAGCTTCCACACGTTGCCAAAGTTGATCTGGTGTGGCAGCTGGGGATGTATTCTGGGTCAATCGTTGAGCAACCATGGACCACATGTTTTCTATCGGCGAAAGATCCGGAGAGTGAGCTGGCCAGGGAAGCAATTCAATCTGGCGATTGATGAAGAACCCTTGGACAATGCGTGCCACGTGTGGTCGCGCATTATCCTGTTGAAATATGGCTGTGGGCAAGCCCTGAAGGTAAGGAAGGACAACTGGCTCCAACACCTCGGAGATGTAGCGCTGGCTGTTTAAAGTACCGGCAATGCGTACTAGAGGAGTGCGAGAGTGATATCCAATACCGCCCCATACCATAATACCCGGTGCAGGACCAGTGTGGCGGTGCATAACGCAGCTGTTCAGCATCCTCTCTCCACGGTGTCTCCAGACTCGAATCCGACCATCGTGGTGTTGCAGACAGAAGCGTGACTCGTCAGTAAAGACAATTTCATTCCATTCTGCCGTCCACATCCTTCTTTCATCGCACCATTGGCGGCGGAAACGTCTGTGGTTCTGCGTCAAGGGTAGACGAAGCAATGGACGTCTTGCGGACAGACCACTCTGCTGTAAACGGCGTCGAATGGTACGCGCAGACACTGGATGATGCGGTACAGACTGAATATGCTGTGCTATGGTTCGTGATGTGGCTGAGCGATCCGTCACTGCCATACGCACAATATGCCTGTCATCACGTGAAGTGGTGCACTGAGGTGGATGCGATCGAACACGTCGGTCCGTCGTACCCTCCTGCATCCAACGATCACATATCCGCATTACAGTTGTTTGGTTTCGTCCAACACGACTACCGATTTCCCTGAAAGATAATCCACAATCTCGGTAGGCCACTATCCTTCCTCTGTCGAACTCGGATACTTGATCAAAAGATGATCGCTGTTTTCTACGAGGCATAATTGATCGTTTTTATTTAAAAAACCACAAGAAAAACACAATTGCTGTACTTGAAATCGTCGAAATCTCCAAGCCTTAAATAGCGCTTTGAAGTGGCGCCACAGGCGCGCGTGATGTGCGTCTGCGCTGAAATTCTAATCATTTGCATATCTCACCTCCGCTAATGCATGTTGTAAATTTCATATTATTTGCATGCTTCCTTCAGGGTGTTGCATTTACGGTGGCCAGCAGTGTATTAATAGCTACTATACTAATAGTAGGAATTTAATCCCCATGAAACTTGATGCAAATTCTTTTTATTTTATTTTCTATTGGTGACATGATTTTTTTTTCAGTCTTTGACTAATTAATTATTTTATAAGAAAATACCTAAAGAAATTCTATCTACACATCTTTTAATATATATATATATATATATATATATATATATATATATATATATATATATATATATATATATATATATATATATATATATATATATATATATATTTAACTACGTTTAAAACTTTCGTCACTGATTTGATCACCTTGTCTTAGCCTCAAACGTCCGCACCAAAGTGAGGACGTTTGAGGCTAAGACAGATTTAACGGTGACACTTTGGTGTGGAAGTTTGGAGAATGGGATGCAGCTCAGGTGTGATCTCGTCATGTGACCGTGGTTCAAAATTACGTGGTGTTGTCCTCGGATCTTTCCCATCGGGAGGTGATCCAGGACCGTAGCCAATATCCCGTTGTGTTGCCCCAGTGCGACGTTAATTAAAATACCTACAGCTCTGGGCAAGGAACTTGGATTCTTCAAGCCCTAAAACACTATTTGATTCATACTGAATCACCAAGATTCTCTCAATTGTACCCTTTGGATTGGCTGTAAATAATTTGTTCTTTCGGAAAAGAAACATTGGTAAATGGAGTTGCTAAAACTAAGGCTGTCTAAAACTAAGCGAAATTTGTTTCTTGCTTTCGATCCAATCTCGGCATCCTCAGTAATTATTACTCTACGCTACTATGAATACATGTCTGGAATACCTAATAGACGTATCAGAAGTGACAAATTGTGGAAAACACCCTGTAGTTCAAATCTAATGGTCACTCACTATTATATATTCCAACTGAATACATACTATTATACCTTACTAATGCCATTTTCGTTTATTGTGAATTGTATTCGATTTTTCACATCCGTGCACCTATAGAGTTATGAATATGCCGTGGAGAATGGAGGGACATGGACACAAATAAAAATCAGAGTTAAATTTTTCCTACTAACTCTTAAAATATTTATAAATTAGTAGGTATTGAACACTCAAAAGTAGGAATGAAACATGCATCCCAAGAAGAAAGACAAAAGTGATAGAACATTAGTCGGTTTTTATTATTCAATAATTTTATGTAACCCCGTGAAAAATATCTACTTCCATAATAAATCACGCATGCTTCAATTGACATGATAAGCCAGATTCCATAACATGGAATGATCGCTAAGCGAGATTGGAAAGGTTAAACATAAAAAAAACTAAGCACTTATATGGAAAGTTAGAAGTTTAAGCGCGTCGATGGCACTTATTTGAAAATTGTTATTAATGCATTCATTAAAATATTATCTTAATAAGACAAAAAATGAACCTATTTTCCCAGATATTAATAATTTATTTGCTAAATACTCTAATTTTTATGCTTGTAAAAATGCCCCTGTTCAGAAACAATTTATTTATGTGAAACTTTTAAAACAGTTCCTATTATTCTCCATAGATGAATGTAACAAGACTGACGAACAGTTTTGGACAGGGGACAGTACCTTTCCTCCCCATATTTCTCGGTCACCAGTCGTTTTAATGTAAACGTCAATTTTGTCTCGTTTTTAATAAAAAGGAAAATAAAGCACTTGTTGAGAGAATATTGTCTGTTGTCAACAGTATGTGGACACAGGAAAAATTTAGATTGAGTATGTCGAGACCTGAGACAGTTAGAGCTATGCTAGCTGTAAAATTGTGTCATGGAAGGTGAGAAGTTTTATAAGGTGCTGAAAGACCGAAATTTGATGCGTAAGATTACTTCATCGGAGAAATATGAATGCATGGGTTCGTAAGTACAGTCCCCTCTACGTCTACCTAAATTTTTGTATGGGTATTTTGTCACTGAAGAATACTGGTAAGCTCAATATGCTTGTTATAAAACTTTATCGTCATACTTTTATTTGAATACTGAATATTACATAATCCCCGTCCCGTTTTTACCATTACAATATCCAATAATTTTGTTTCAAGGAAATATGATCAGCCTAAACATTTTTTTTTAATTTGCTTTTTCTGGGAATTAATTCGGTATAAATCTAGACTACAGATGCTTTTCTTCCTCTTTGTTTCGTGCCATTTCCTCCATAAAAACAATTTTATTTCCGTTTTATATGCTATGGTAATTTTGTCCTTGCAAGGGGACAACTGTTGCACTGTTACACTATACCACGAGAACTGCATCCGACACCAAGTCAGGGTAGTGGAAGCGTCTTAATTATGTCAGAAAATGTGAGAATAATCAGGAAAATACTTCTCATATTCTTGTCATATTAGGTCATGCTGCTCCGAACACAATACAGACAAATTTAAGAAAAAACATACACACACAAGGAAAGTTTTACTCACACAGAAGAGGAGGGTTGGTAGGTAGGTAGGTAATTAACGTCGCCCTGGATCAATACAACGTGCTATTGGCGACGGTCCGGGATCAATCCCGATAGGAAAGATCCAAGGACAACGCTTCGGAATTTTGAACCACGGTCAGATGACGAGAACAACACCTGAGTGGGTACCCCACTCTCCAAACTTCCATACCAAGCCAACTGACACAGAAGAGAGAAATACACCCAAGGAGGAATTAAACCTGTGCTGCCTGCAACTCGCAGGTCGCTAGCGCATTGAGTATACCCACTGAGCAGCAAAGGCCCCGAAGATAAAAGGTAAGTCCAGCCCTGGATTATCATAGTCATTGGAGCACAACTGCACTCCACGCCCCAGTATCAAGTTAGATGACAGGCACGTTCGAAATGAATAAATTTTTATATTCCCCTTAATAAAATTGCTGTTCATCTTCAATATTATGGGAGGCACTTACAGCCAAGCTAAATATAAGTTGCGGTAGTGTTTCTGCGGCTAAACGTGTTTACTGTTATTCAGAATGTGACGTCAGTTGGTTTGTCTTTCGAGTAAGATTTCAGCATTTTGCCAATAAAAATTCCAAAGAATGAATTCCGAATTGAAATATGATAGTTGATTGGTCAACACCAATTAGATCATAGTTTCCCAAAATTTTTTGGCTCAATGCTACCTTTTCAAATACAATTTTCTTTGATGTCCGCCCCCACTCTGGAAAACTTGATCTCAACCAATAATAAGTTGCAAGTGTAGCTGTGCTTATAATTTTTGAAGTCCATCAAAATATTTATGTAGCTATGCGTAATTTCAAAACGCAGTTTGTAAATAAAACAATTTGAAACTAGAGCTATAAAAAGTTATTTATTAAAATGAAATAAACAAATAAAATGCACAAATCACTATCAGTCATTAATTTCACTTATTAAAATGAGTCAGGTGTTATGCTACCAATTTGTATAAGGCTAATTTCGTCAACAGCATTCCTTAAGTTTATTTTAAGTTGAACGGAGCACATGGCCCCGTATGGGCCTTAATCTCTAGTACGATAGGTGGGTGGCCTGATTGTTGATGCTGTCAGTTTAAATTGGATTCTGATAAATAATTAAATCAAGAGGCTGTTTAGAATTTAAAATGAAAGTTAAGTAAAGGGCATGAGTATGAAAGGATCTGGAGCATCCCCTGCCGTGCGTCCTTGATGGTATCACCCGATCCAGTAACGGCCCTAAACAGAGGAGCATTCCTTGTCTCTACGGTCAACTATTTTACCAATAGGTTCCTCTTTTTAATTAACTCTTTACCGCACTAAATCCACGTTCAACTAAACAGGACTATGCAATCCAAAATTTAAAGTCTGAAGTGCTAGCAAATACACACATACTAACACTCGCTCTATGTCGTCTTGTTTTTAGACTGATCGGTTGTAACTTGCATTTTACACCGCATAATTATTACGATAATGCATCATTATAATGAGTGTTTCTCTATGGTCAAGGGGATAAGCGTTTGGTTAAAACATTTTTAGGCGACAAAATTTTTTGTCATCTTATCGCCCACTCTTGATTCTCAACGCCTCCTAATTCCCCTGGGGTCAGCATTGCCCCCAAGATTCCTTCAGCTCCCATAATGGGCGGTAAGGTCCATTTGGGGAAACTATGTTATAGACAGTTGCATATAATACACAGAGCATTCATTTCGATTATAATTATTAAAAACTATTAATTGTATGTATTCCAGAAATGGTGTTTGATTGTAATGTAAAGTTTGATAAAGTAAGCTACGTTGTATGGTGTTTAATAAAATCATTATTCAATGTATGTTTTTAAACTTAATGAATATTCTTTATTTTCTAGATTCAGAAATCAAAGAAAGCTTGGAAAACGACCGAATCAAGACATATGTGGCACAAAATGGCGATAAACATTATTTTAAGATCAATATGTATCATGAAAGAAGATTTGGGTAGCGGAAGTAAAATCTTCACTTTCCGTCTGGTTTATTTGTTTCCACTGAAAATGTCTACTATAAACACAATGGCAAAATTTATAACTATTTAAAACAAACAAGCTACACATACTGCAGCAAACTTCACATTTCCCAGATCCCCTCTTCAATTTGTTTTCATAACCTCGGCAATCACTGCTTTTTCGCCGCTGATTGGTAGGCGCGATCGGCTCCACATCTGCATTTCTCTAGTGTTAAACAAGCTTCAGACCCTGGTACTAGCAATACCTTTTGTGGGGGCCCTGCATTGGAGAATGAAGAACAAAGCTCCAAAACTAAGTCTCAACATTTTGAAAACACAAACTCCAGTACAAAAGAGGAATGCTTAATTTCAACTACTTATTGTTATTGACAGCAAGGCACATGCAGTGACTCAAAAGAGTATTGGGGCTCAGCAAATATTCGAACATTTCATTAAATATCAGTTAAATATTGCCCCCAAAACCAAGCGATTTTTCATTTCATTCAATATCTTAAAACTATACTAAATAGACTTTATTTTCTAGACGTGCTTAAAATTGAAAAAAAAAAAAAAATAAAAAAAAAAAAAAAAATATTTTACACTTGTATTCACTGAAGTGGTGGTCAAAAGAGTATTGGGGCAGTCTGGAAAACAAATTATAAATAGGCAAATTTCTAGGAAAATAATCTATTAAACTATACTTTAAAAGACTAAACACGAAATTGGTAAATTTAGGTATTCACGACTTTGGAAATATGAGTCCGAAAAAGTAAAATTTCTTTCGATGTTAAAAACGTATCGATTTTCCTTTGAAATAATGGAAAATCTGAGATTCAGTGAAATCTATACATACGTATAAAGCAGAGTTGGCATCTGTCTGTTCTCTATACAAATCTACACCGTTTGACCAATCTACACCACATTTGGAACACTTATTCTTTGGAACCCTGCGGGTAACGTAGGGTACATGTTAACCCCCGTTCTATTTGTCTTGGGTATGCAGAGGGGTGTAACGTCCCGTCATCCAGGACAGACCACTTGCTATGGGGCGCTCTCTCCCGGTCTGGCTGAGCAGATGACGGTAGAACATCTACAGGAGTCACCTCTCAAGAAGACCTTGGAGTTTTTAGAATCTTAGAGTATGATGCAATCGCAGATGGGTGCTGTTGCGCTGAAAATCGCTCAGTATCATATCGTTTATGTATCCCGTCTGTAAGTTCTTAAACTGTAGCTTTATTATTGGAATGTAAATTTTTATGATAATGCAAGATTATTTTCATAGACAGGGTCTTTTTTTATCATCGATATGGTACAGGGGGCTAAATACAATTCGAAATCCTCATAGGAATAACATTGCGCATTTATACGATCAATGTCAGACCAATTCACACTAAATTTGGTACATTCATCCTGTAGAATTCTGCGGGACACATAGGCTATATATATTAACCCTATTTGATTTGTCCTGGGTCTGCAGGGGGCTAAAAACAATTCGAAATTTCCATGAATATATTACGATGAATTATAAACAATTCAACCCGAGCAACGCCGGGTAATTCAGCTAGTATTGAATATAAGCAAGGTCTACTATTTACGCACACATAATTTAATTTTCAAGTATCAGAAGACAAATTTAATTCAAAACTAACCTCGAACTAAATGTTCAGTGAACAGGAGGTGTATCATCCGGAATATTCGTTATATATCCTTAAAACCAGACAAGTTAAATTAATTTTTGAAGTCCAATTGATGTTTGAAGTCCTCTAAACCTAAATTTGTATGAAAATTAGACTTCATTGTCAAGTATCTAGAATAAAGCCATAAACAAATTAAAGTGTATCAAAGGGCTTTTACAGAGAAAAAGAAATTGATAAAGGACCTACATTAAACAGTTTTGAAAGTTCTGTAACTCGATTTCATTTATAGATTAGCCTAAATTCAATATTTTTTAGTGATGGGAGCCCATACAATACTGAACATGAACTTAAAACTTTCTCCTAAAATAAGACATGGCGATGCTGGTAGATCTTGTGCTGTAAGGTAATTGAAATGTATGGTAATATTTGATTGATTGTAAAGAGGTCAAATTTATGTATTCAAGGTTTTTTTTTAAGAAAATAAGAGAATGGGCTAAAAAATGGCGGTATTGTCAATTTTAAACTTTATCACGATAACGATCCGAAGCATAATGTCCATATTTGTAGATTATTACTACGTTCAAAGCCATCGTAACTCCTGTATAAAGTCCAAACCTCAATAGCTTGTGAAAATCATTTGAAAGCAATGCCAAATAAATCGAGAAGTCATCAAACGTAAATTAAGTCTCCAAGAAGGTATTAATTTTATTATTACTTAAAAACTAATTTAATTCGAAGTTCCCCAATACTTTTTTGAAATTTATATTCATTATATGAACGCAAGGAATGCAAGATTTCATATTTCTTTTTTGTATTTAATTTTTGCGTAGATATTGTTTAGTCCTAAGACAATGTAATGAAAAAAATTTACTTATTGAAAAATTTGCATATTTTTTTATGAATTTATCGAAGATTGACTGGGCCCCAATATGTTTCGAGTCACTATTCAGAAAATAATTTCAATGATACTCCAATCTTCTTTCTCTCCGTTCCTTATTCCAATTGAACAGGCGTTGTGTTTCACGAGGATTTTTTAAAAATTTTTTTCAGACATGTTTACCTACACGTGTAATCAAAGAAAATGCAATTTACTTCATCGTGTATAAGTTTGATTATTCTTTCAACACAAAATATATTTCTAGTGAGAATCGAGCCCCGTGGGCCCACGAGGTCAGACAAATAGAACTCGTCCTCACATATCAAAGAGCTCGGAAACCTAATTTAAAACAAAAGTGCGCAGTTCCTACAAAAGTGAAAAGAAGGTTTCGTGCCGGGACACGTAAGTGGAAACATGCCAGGTGGCTCTCTCTAAGAAAGCATGCTGGAGCACGCAACCGCATGATGCGGGTTACTTCTGCGATTGGTGCAATTTCCTGCAGAACGTTCTCTGCACGCAGGAGGGTAAAAACCAAAACTTTTATCGTGAAGATTAGAATTACTTTCGGACACACGCAAGAGGGTTCCTGGGATGTATGTTAGTCGGAAAAGAAAAGAATTATAAGGTAGGCGAATGATATATTGATATCCGGCTTCTAAAAGAGACCACAAGAGGAAAGTGGATCGAATGTCGTCATCACACGAGAAGAATCAGGGAAACACGTCTCGTAATTGCACTGTGCCTTGCAATGAAAACGAGATCAGACCACAAGGAGAGCTGTGTTATTAATCCGCCTTATAGCCCTAGATGGTTTCATTACTAAACAGTCCATGACTGTTAAAACATATTCAGATATGTGAAAGAGTTGGGCAGAATAAATCTTCGGATTTCATGCATCGAGGAAAACTACTTAAGTTAATGATACCTTAACACGCTCATCTTAAAGCGAAACCTACGGTGCAATACTGGAGAGTAGGTGGAGTATCACCTTTTTAGATGAAAACAAGCTAATATTTTGTTGAACTCAATTGGCCTTTTTTCATTCGAGACACAAGATGTTTGAAGCATTCCCTATTGAATCATGAAAGTTATCTTCTCAGAAAACACATTAATCATATTTTACGTTCTAAGCAGGAGAAAAGTACACCGGTCAAAAGAATACAAAAGCACGCTCTAACTCACGAAATAAATAGCTCCATGAGAAGATTTTACTGTAAAGTAGGTGGGTGATGGTGTTTTGCGGTGAAATGTTTTTCCTCTGAACGTGGCATCACTTGGCTTGTTTTCAGAATACGATTTCAGCGCTTCGCCAGTAAAATTCCAAGGGATGAATTTCGCTATGATTTATGATAGTCGATTGGTCAATATCAATCAAAGAAAATGCCCAATATTGCCAAAACGGCAATAAACTATATTTTAAGATAACCAAATGCTCTAGCATGATAATATGTATCATGCTAGAGCATTTGGTAATGGAAGTAATGGTGCAAAGGCTATACAGGGTGACCTGTATAGCCTTTGCACCCAAGTCCCTTTAAATTCGAAACAGCGTCTCGTATAGTCAAGAAAGTAACGTGTACCTATAGTAAAGTGACTATGCTGAATTTATTGAGACAGCTTACAGCGCTCCTAGCGGCGAAATAAGGAAGTTAAAAAAATAACTCGAAAACTAAAGGAGATCGGCCAAAAAGTTCAATTAGAAAAATATGTGCAATACCATAATTAAAGCACAGGAAAAAGTTTCATGGAGTTATCTGTAAAATTGGCGGAGATATTCGCGATTGAAATTTGAACTATTCCATGCCTTGAAAAAGGGGTCGTCCAAAAATTCAAAAACGTGTTCTCCGGTGTTATACAGTTTTTCTGAGTTAAGCACTGACGAATTTAAAAATGCAAACAACAAAGAAAGTAAAAAAAGACAAATAAAATAATATCTGAAAAACGCACTCCGGAAAATAAAAAAAAACTGACGATCCGAAATCACAAAGTTCGAGCAACAACTCTCGGCTATACAGCCACGAACGAAGATTTACTATTTAATAATTTTATCCTGATAAACTTTGAGCAGATGCGAAAATGTCAGAAACAAATGCGCGTTATTCAGTGTGGCACATTGGAAAAGTAAGATAGGTGAGCAAAAGCAAGAAATTTATTGCTAAACAAAAACATGGCGAGTGTTTCAAAAAGGTCACCATCGGCCACAATACACATTTGTATTCTATCAACCACGCCGGCATGCACATTCCTTATCATCTGCGGTGTGACAGTAGCGCAGCTATCGATGATACGCTGCCGCAGATCCAGCAAACTTGTCGACGGAGCTTCATACACCCGATCTTTACTGTAACTCCAGAGGAAGAAATCGAGTGGGGTAAGATCTGGTGATCGTGGAGGCCATTCAACACAGCCACCGTGGCCGATTATCTGTTGGCCAAATCTGTTGTTAAGAAACTGTCGCACTGCGTGAGGTTTGTGCGGCGGGGCGCCATCATGTTGGAACCACAGGAAAGACAAGAACGCCAGAGGAATATCATCCATAAAGTCAGGTAACACATCCTGTAACAACCGGACGTATTTCGGTCCATTTAGTGAACTGTCATAGAACACGGGTCCTATTAGACGATCCGTCCAAATACCGCACCACACATTCGTGGACCACTGAACCTGCTGTCTGACGGAAACTCCCCATGAAGAATTTTCTAGTGCCCAGAAATGGGTGTTGTGTCGGTTCAGCATCCCGTTTCGGTGAAACTTGGCCTCGTCCGACCATATTATGTTGGAAAAAAATTCTGGCCTAACCTCCAATTCGTTCAATGCCTAATTGCACCAGTCAGCGTCGCTGTTTGTCTCCCGGTAACAATCCTTGCTGCGGAATTGCATGATAGGTATGTGCACCATTGTCGTGCAGTATTTGCCATACTTGGCTTTGCACTAAGCCACTCTAGTTGCTTATTTGTCTAGTACTGCTGTAGGGATGGGCTAAAGCGCACGCCAGTATGTCTTTTGCTGGTATTCTACTAGGCATACGTGGTCTGCCCGAACGAGGTCGACTTCTAGTGCTACCTGTGTCTCTGAGACGTCGAACAACGTTTCCAATGGTTGCCGAAGTTGGATGTGAACCATTTGGAAACCGAACGGCATTAGTTCGTGCAGCCTGGACTGCATTACGTTGGCATTCGCCATAGAGAAGCACCATCTCACAATACTGACTATTAGTGAAAGTCGCCATTTCCTCGCAGCGTACCGTATGAAGTAAGAACACCGGCTCGTGCGGTTTTTATCTGATACGTAAAGGGTGACGACACAATGTGGATTTGCATACCGCTAGGAGCGCTGTAAGTTGTCTCAATAAATTCAGCATGGCCACTTTTCTATAGGTACACGTTACTTTCTTGACTATACGAGACGCTGTTTCAAATTTAAAGGGCTTAAAGGGACTTTACAGGTTACCCTGTATATGGCCAAGCTGCGTTAAACAACGTAAAGTAAATACTATCGTTCTGGAGGGCAATAATTTGAGATGATTAAAACGTCGAGCCAAGCTAACCAGGACTCGGATTTCGTTGGTGTCATCTTTGTAGTTCGTAGACAGAAATTATCTTTAATCTCCTGATTCTAGAAATATAGTTGTTAGGTCATTTTCCGGTGTTTTTCATTTTTAGGACACTGAGTTTTTAGGAAATCTAGTCATTTTCCGAGTTTTTAGCATACCACTGGTTTTTAGTATTGTCACTGGTTTTCAGTATTGTCACTGGTTTTAATAACAAATAGTTTTACGATTTTTATTTCATGGGTGAATCACGGCACTGGAAAAAGTGAGGGCTGGAGATGCTGTTCTCACTAGCTCGTGGAACATGGCAAGGTGAAAATCGTCTGGCTCGTGAGTGGTTGAGAAATTTCCCATTGTATTGAATGAGAATTGTCCTGGGCAATGATTTCTCGCAAACCCCTAAGTTGTCAATATTGAATCGCCAAGGCATAGAGATATTTTTTAAAATTTCATTTACCATCCCCACAGCATGAATGAAGTGAAGCATATACGGAAGAATACGGATGGCAAACAGAAATTTAAAAAAAATGGTTCTATGCTTTGTCGATTGGCAAGCTAGCGGTTGGTGAGAAATCATTGCCCAGAATAATTCTCATTCGATACAATAGGAAATTTCTCAACCCATTACTCACGAAGCCAGACGATTTTCACCTTGCTGTTCCACGAGCTAGTGTTTTCTCAAGTCTTCACAGTAAATGGAAGGTCATACTTTTGACAAACACATAAACAAACGTGCGCCCTTTTTGTGTCAGTCCGCCCGTTTTGCCAGTGTTTTCACCAAACTACGGAGAGAAAACAGCTTCATTCTTTCATCTTTTTTTCGCCCAGATGAAATTTCCTCTCAATAATGAAACAGTGGCGGAGCAAAAATGAGGCCCCTTTTTCATTCATTGAACTCAATTATATAAATCCTAGATTATTTATATTGTGAACATATTAGTTTCGATACAAAAACATATTTTGTACAATCGCTGATATTAAAATATGATGCAAAAAGCAATCTTAATAATATCACTCGCGAATTAAAGAATTACTATTAAAATAAATTTGACAATTTCAGTCTTAGAAATCGATATATACAGATTATTTAACTTATTTCATAGGTACAATTGGGAATTTACGCAAATTATAATTTTCTCCCGTTGAAATTTATTTTTGAAATAAAAAAAGTAAGCAGAGTACGAATTTAATAATCAAACCTCTTTAAGAACTCGCTTAATACGAATTCCTGATAATACGAACTAAATTCCAATCCCCGTCAAAATGTATATTTAAATAATGTTAATTCGGATTACACTAATCTGGTTAAGACGAACAAGTTTTCGAAACTTAAGGGCAAACGGATTCTTTTCAATCGTATCAAACATACTCTTCAACAGGTTTTCTTCACGATACGAAAGATGGTCCATTCCCATTCCTTCTATTTTTTAGTTAGGGGGAGAATGTAAACGACTCGTCTTCCGGCTTTTGAGTGCTGTAATGAATGACATTGACAGTTGGGATTACCGAGATAAAGTCTACCTCGGTCTATTTCAATAGTGACCTCCAAGCGACTGTGCAGTAGCCCTTTTGTCATACAGACGAGTAAACGAGTTGTAGCACTTTCTGCTTTTGGTTTGAAACTTACTCTTGCAATGTGTAAATACGTGGAAAAAATCTTTAACGTTGGAGCAAAAACAAGAGATATTAACTCAAGTGGATGACGGAAAGAAGTCAGATATAGCCGATAGCTTTGATATTCCTAGAATTTCTACGATTAAAAAAATCGAAATAAAATTGAAGCAGCATGTGGAATGAGCCTAAAAGAAAGTGTATGAGGACTGCGAAGAACGATGATGTGGAAAATGGATGGAATAGATAAATTACTACTGTTTGTAATGGGCAAATCGATAAAAACAGGATGTTTTAAAAGTGTCAAAACTCTTCCTGTGTCGTATGACTCAAAAAAAATAAAACGCCCTGGATGACATCAGAAATTTTCGCTAAGTGGTTAAAGGACTTGGACGAAAAAAATTCATTACGAAAGAAGAAAAATATGCTTGATCATTGATAACTACACTTCTCACTGTGAAGTATCCGGACTAAGAATCATAAAATTACTATTTTTACCTCCAAATACCACTTCCAAGTTGCAACCATGTAACCAAGGAATCGATGTTTGAAGCTTCATTATAGAAGATATGATACGACGAGCCAAACAGTTTTGATAAAGAAATTCTATTAGACATTAAACTATTGGAAGCGTTGGAAAATCATAAGTGCATGGAGAGCTCTTAGCCCAGCAACAGTTCAAAATTGTTTCCATCATGCTGGCTTTTTTAGACAAGACTATTTTAAGACAAAAAAATGCGTAATCAGAAAATATCTGTGTATCCGGAATTATTTATATAATCAAGATTGATCTGTATAATCTTCGTGAAGAATACCATTTATTTGTGAACCAAGAATTGTGCATAAAGTAATGTAAGTACATAATTTTATTTTTTGTTCAAAAAAGGTTTTTCTGATTCGGATAACACGAACTATGGTTAATACGAATTTCTTAAGCTCCCGTGAAATTCGTCTTAACGACGTTTGACTGTATAATTAAATATAAAAATCATTATTTATGATTTACAAAATTGTAATTGAATGCACAAGAAAAACAATAGAAATACTTTTATACAAAAGTTTATTTCGCTTAATATAAAACATTTCAAAATTTAGTATACATGATATTGAGTTTTAAAAACAGCTAAAATATACATATATAAAATCGACAAATAAATTATAAAAATAAGGAATTTTACAAAAGTTGTATACAATTTCGTAAAAGTAAATAATTTCATATTAGCTGACGCTCTATAAGAACGATTATAAGCACATGGTGCCATGTTTGATTTCTTCTAGAAAGGTGGGTCGCGGTAGCCCGGTTGGAAGAGTAACGGATTAGCAACCGGAGGGTTGCGAGTTCGAAACTAGGTTCAGCCAAAGACCGTCGTGTAAACGGGGGCTGGTGCACGTTAAATCTGTCGTGGCCTCAAATGTCATCACGTTGGCGTGGAAGTTTAGAGAATGGGGTGCCAGCTCGGATGTGACCTCGTCACCTGACCGTGGTTCAAAATTACGTGTTGTCCTCGGATCTTTCCCTTCGGGTTTCATCCCGGACCGTCGTCAATAGCCGGTTGTGTTGCTCCAGTGCGACGTTAATTAAATACCTACATACCTATCTAGAAAGGTAGGTAGGTATTTAATTAATGTCGCACTGGAGCAACACAACGGACTATAGGCGACGGCACAAGATCAATCCCGAAGGGAAAGATCCAAGGACAACGCCTCGCAATTTTAAATCACGGTCAGATGACGAACACACCTGAGCTGGCACCCCAAGCTCCTTCGCCACCTACAACTCGCAGGTTGCTAGAGCAGTGGACAAAGCCATTGCAGCCATAGCCTAGGAAGGATACATATTCTTTGATCACTCAAATTTTTGGCACTCAACAAAAATCCGTCCCCTCGAATTCCAACACATTGACCACCGATAGGTCTAGTTACGAGTCCTTATTAGGACTGGCTAGCTTATTACAAAGAGTGCAACAGCTAGTGTACGTGGAAATAGAGCTCTAGATTGTGCTTTCAATTGTGACATGGATGTAACCGAAGCCGATAAGGCATTCATAGATAGCCTTCTTACGAGAAGTTCTCAATTGACAAGGAATCGTTTCTATTAGTGCAAATTGCCATACAAGAATTCATTGGATTACTCAGTGCTTACGAGCTAATATCAGATTTCATTACGATCAAGATGGTCAAGGAGGAATTCGATCATTCTATTTTGGAGTGGAAAACTGTTAAACGCAAACTGCCAAATCCAGAGATTTAGCAAAACTGCTTATCTTCCCCCTACAAAACGTAATACTCATGCTCAAATTGATTCAACTAATGCTGGCCCTAGTGACCAAAATGTTAATAATTCTGATTTTACATCTAAAAACTCTTGATATTTTGATTGTCAACATTCTTGTGCTGTTGCTAGGAGTCCTAAAATCCCCCAATCATGGTCAATCTTACTGAAGATTACCAAGCTCTAATTAAACGCTTAAATCAAGCTCTAGGCTTCCAAGTTGTTGGCAGTTTATCAGGGGAACTCCTGAAGCTGCATATTACCTCCACGGAAGAACACCGCAGTATAACAAAATATCTAGATGAAAAAGTTACTTCTATCACTCTAAAAAGAAAGACAAACCTTAAAGGTTGCCATAAGACTTGTTCGCCGAAGGCTACACATGAATGGACTGTACGCTGGGGTACCACAAGTTTGTGTTCCTCTATCCGTCCAATCCAGAGGGGTACGATTAAAGTGGTGTCGGCAACATGTGAATTGGACTGTCTGATTGGGCCAACGTTATGTTCACGGATGAGTCGAGATTTGCCCTGGATCCAGATGACAAGCGTGTAAGGGTCTGGAGAGAACAAGGCACACGCAATCGGCCCCAGAACATCATCGAGCATCACGCATTCCGAGGTGGAAGCATCATGGTGGGCAGAGATTTCGTTGGGATATCGCACCGACCTGCATATCTATAGACGGGGTTCTGTGACGGCTGTCCGGTATCGGGATGAAGTCCTAGAACCCACTGTGAAATTGTACGCTGCAGCAGTTGGTCCTGCTTTCGTTTTAATGGATAATGCGCGTCCCCATCGAGCCAACATCGTCGACGACTACCTGGAGAGTGAGGGGATTGAACGTATGGATTGGCCGGCGTACTCACCCGACCTTAATCCCATTGAAAATCTTTGGGATGCCCTCGGCCGTGATGTGTCTGCACGTTTCCCACCCTCAGTCACTCTCGCAGAGTTGTAAACTGCTCTACAGGAGGAATGGCGATTACTTGACTGGGGTGGTTGATCACCTCATGGAAAGCATGGTCACACGCTGTAAACATTGTATGAGGATGAGTGGTGGTCACATATCCTATTACTGTCGGTTTTGTTTGTTTTAGATTTAAACATCATTTTGTTAATGACTCCAATGACTTCATCTTATAATTTATGAAAATTCAATATTGTTTTCATCTTTGTATATAGTTCCTCGTTTTGTTTCATGCATAAACATATTAGCTACTTTCCTGTCGCATTTCGTGTCAAAGCTGTACTTGTCGATTTTTTCGCATTTTGCCGCTTCGTGCTTAACTTTTGGCAGTGAGTATATATCAATAAGCGAGTGGTGCCTCAATGTTACAACTGTCAGCTATTTAATCATAGCAGCGAAAACTGCCGAATGAAACCCAGATGCGTCATTTGCGGCCAGGGCCACAAGTCCTCGAACTGCCCGAATAAAAATATTAAACCTAAATATGCAAACTGCGGTGAACACAGAAAATTATAAAGGGTGCAATAAGTACCCAAAGCATTCAACCGTAATACCATACAACCTGGAGTGTCCTACGCCCCAAGTAAACTACTCAAGTAATATCCACCACCTAACCACTTACCACTGAGGTACCCCTCACTCAGGACTGAGCAACGCTCAGATCTGATCAGCACAACCAGCCCTCCCATCGGAGAAATCAGTAACTTACGAGATTGAATCTAAAGAAATCCAAAGCATCTTTGCCAACACCAACATTAAAGATCTAGTCCATCAGATCCTTAATGTTCTACCCCTGCTGACAAGCTTTTTATGTTTGTAACCAGCATAAATGGAAATACCAACTAATTTATCTTGCACCGACCTAAAATATATTGATTTAAATTAATTTTTTTTATGCTTTTTATCTTTAAATTCCCCCTCCTTTCGTATTCCACACCAAAATTGTTCAGAGTATGCTTATCCTTTACTATGCAGTGATGGTAATTGCTACAAAGTGTTTTGGAGCAGATCTTGGAACAGGTAAATTAACATTTTGGAGCAGCCAGACTGTCTTTTGGAGCAGTGGAAGCTATTTTTAATAATGAAACTAATAAAATTCAGGTTTTTAAATATATGACTGTATGAACGATAAACAAACATAACTGTTAACTATTACAAAATTCATTTTAAATAGTACTTACTAAAATTGATGAAATATATATAATGAATAAGAAAAACATACATAAAAACTTACCAAGTGTTTTCCATTTCCATAAAGTAATGTGCGAGGTAAGAAATAACTGACATTAATATGACTAATAAACATTTTATTAAACAAATATTTTCTTATGTTTGTTACATTCCAACTGCGCCTTTCTGTTTTCTTCTAAGGCTATCGTTTTAGACACATTCTATCTTTACCTTCTTTAAAAAGAATCTGTCCGCTTTCAACAGCACTCATCTGTCTGCAATACCTTGTGAAATCTTGCTTTCATCATGATTTAATAGTTTTTGAGAAAGTTCCTTTTGCAATTCAATTTACTTCGACTTTAATTTTAAATCTTCCTTATTATGGGAAATATTTTCCACTTTTCTTCTGATACTAACAGCAATCTGTCATGGTACCACCTCCAGGAATTTCGAACTGATTTAATCAAAGCCTAGTAACTTGAAAGTTCTTTATGCTTTATGTATTAGTAAAATGCGACTTAATTTGCCTTATACCATTTATACTGTATAGTCAGATTACTCCTATTTTCCAACATGCGATTGTTCTCACTGAAGCCTCTTTCAACATCAGTTTCCATGCAACCACTTAAGAGACTTGACAAAATAGGCAAAATCTCAAACTTAAACTTGCCAGATGATTCTTATATTAAATATATTCCTCCAATAATGGCCTATACGACTACATGTTGAAACTTCTGGAAAATGAAAGCTATCAATAGTTTCACATTGATATTTGATTCATTCATGATAGAGCAGATCGTTCACTTGGTTTTACAATAAATGGAAAAGATGCTGCTAAAAACTTCAAAGAGCTTAAAGACTTTTCTTCAGTTCGCTTCATGGGATGAAGGCAAGAAAGTAATTCTTACATAGCGGGGAAGACCTCAAGAGTGAATTTTATTATTACTCGAACGCGATTTGGAGCAGCATTACCATCAATGCATGCACTTGCATTAGTGACTTCCTACTGGCTGCAATCTTCCATCGGACACCTCGAAAACACCAGCGCCTGCATTCCACCAACGCCATTCTTCGGAATCACTTGTCAGTCCCAAGTGCTACCATCCATAAACTGCTTGAAAAATCAAATTGTTCTGCGAAATTCAAATGGAACTCTATTCTGAGACGGAGGGCCTTCAGCCCATGAGCTCCGCCACATCCACCCTCTTCCAGCAGTAAGAATTTACCCGCTTAAATGGCAACAATTTTGTTTTTGCACCTTCCTTTTTCAACAAAAAAGGAAGGTGCATTTTATATACGGGAAATGAAAAAATATTATTCATCTCACGTCAACAAAATTCAGGTCCTATCTATCGCGATTTTGAAATTTTTTGTACTAAAGCCGTTTGAGTACGTTATTGGAATAGTTTGACTTCCAAGACAATAGAATTGAACGAATAAGCAGCCACTCATCATTAATAACTATATTTTCAGTTTTTATATCAATTTGCCCAATCCTATATATACACTTTTGTAAGCAGTATAAGATGGCTTTTTCTAGTGCAAGGTAGGTATTTTAATTAATGTCACACTGGAGCAACACAATGGGCTATTAGTGACGGTTCAAGATCGATTTTTAGTGCAAGAGTCAGATCCAGCCAAGCAAAAGCAGGATAACTTTTTCCCAAACGTTTAGCATTTCGAACTTGCGGAAAGCTTGTTTCACCTGCGTATCCGCCAATTGTCTGTAATCTGCGACATTTACACCAATGATCTTGGATTTTTCAACGAATTCTCATAATCAATTAGTAAAACGGCTTTTCCAGAAAATTCATTGCTATGGATAAAGGTGAATTGAGGCTAATTTCAACCATCTCTGCTCACTCTTTCGATTTGCAGTGGTTTTAACTTCATTTTACAAAGAATTGGGCCACTAACTTTTAATTGCGTGGACATATTTCAGTGAAAGATTCAGATTGGGCTGCATGCTGTCGGAAACTAATCTCACTTGTCATCTATTACAATTTTAAAGTGACATGACTTATCTTTGTCTTGAATGTGTGCTTAGATAACCCATTTTTCAACAAATATATTAATTTTACTTTCCAAGTGGTAATCCTAATACGTTTGATATTTTTTTATTTTACAAGATTAGTTACCTTAATATCTTAGCAATAGGATATCCCTATTGCTAAGATATTAAGGTAACTAATTTTGTTGACCTATAAATACCTAAAAAATTGATTACTTTCGATCAGTAAATTTGTTCAGGAATCAGTCAGGTAATCGTACTGGAGATGGCTCAGATTTGACGTTACAAACATTCATTTCAAATTTATGGATATATTCTGACATACTTTATTTACTGATAGTTTGACACATCTTGGCCCTTGCGCCATAAAAATAAATCAATGAACAATTCGAAGACCCCAAATTATTTATCTTTCATTTTTTCCCATCAAAACTAGCAGGTGTATTTTGTTCATAGGGCCATGCATACAAAGATGACGTGTCAATAAAATCCAGGACCTGTCTGTTATGGAGAAAACTGCTGGCACCACTTAGTCCAGGAGGTGGAACAGGGCTTGTATGTTTCGAGTAGTTTGGTATTTGAGAACAGTGGTGATTGCTAACTGCTAATTGTTCATCGAAAGCAGTTTTTGCAAGTCATCCTTCAATAAAATTAATATAGGTACGAGTTATTGTTGAAATTATTATTGGTCAACTGAATCTTTGCACTAATATAAGGATATTCAATCTTCAAGCAAAAGAAAAAGTATGGTCTTTTAAAGCTACATTTCATCGATCACAATAGACTGACCCATGAGAAGCTGAAGACAAGGGCTGTTTTAATATTGCGAACCATTTAAAAAATCAATTAACCTATGAATATTATGCAAACAATTTTTGACAACACTTGACCTTGGTCAAGTATCATTCAACTTTGTTTTTGAATATTGTTTTTAGCTTGCATGTTAAATGTATCAACATATTTCATTACAGAATCACTGTATAATGGAATTTGTATTAATTGTGAAGTGAAAATTAGTGACTCTATAATCCCCAAGGCTTGTAAAATTTTAATGCAATTGTAATTGCAAAACATTTCCTTCAACATCTAAAACATTTGTATCTATATTTTCTTAAGGAAAGCATTGAGTAAATCTTTCCCCTAATGAATAGTAACCTACACAACTGGGCACATAATTCTATTTTAGAATGTCATAGGCATAAATTTGATTTTACAAGAGTATAAACAAGGCAGATCTCAGCAGGAAAAATTTAAATCCAATAATCCCTTGCAAATTTATGCTAACATTTTGCTGCAATACCTTCACATTTTCAATTTGTAGCTACATGAAATGTATTTTTACTAAAATGTGGAAGTTGGCATCAGTTGGTTTTACTATTTTAAAATATAGAATGAAAGAAAATTATACAAACAAAATGTAAAAAACAGGCTGATTTATTTTATACAAAAATAACAGCAGGTCCCTTTAGTTGAACAAACCTGAAAAAATAAAAAGATCTATGAGCACTGAATCAAGTAATGTCTAAATTTGTGCAATTAAAATTTTGAGGCTTCTAACATTTGAAAATCTATAACACAGGCAACAAATACATGCAACTGGAAATATCAAATCTGCTCTAATTTCCTATACCCTCAAAGGTTGCAAAATTTTAAAATTATGCAAATTAGTTTAAATCTCTTCAAACAGGGCTTAACTAGACAATCATTCTGGAAGATACATTTCAATCAATGCAATTTATTGTTACATTATTTAAATTAACATTAACCTGGCTACTGACAAAAAAGGACAGGATCTAAGACTAAATAAATGGTATTTTATATGTTCATGCTATAGTGCAGCTCCAGAGTAAAAGCAGTTGACCTTAGGTCCATGATTTCAGAAATAAGTGATAGCATGTTAAAAGACGCCATATGCAAAAGCATTTATGGCAATAGCAGTGGTTGGTTTTCCCTGCCAACTCATCAATTCTACCCCTTTCAGTACTAAACAATAAATTTAAACATGACTCAACTGCCTTCTCCTGGGAGCTAAACTATCTCCTTTATTTTGTTAAACTGCTGTGATCACGCATGAATATAATATGGATTTAATTACAAGACTAAAGTTTGGGTTGTACTAACTTCCAAAAATTAAGGGTAAATAGCCAAGTGCCACAGTTCAGTTATGTACCAGTTTATTTAACTTAAATGTGGTGTTCTACATGCATATCGCAATGCTTTTATTCTTATTATTGTCTTCATCTCATCTGTTAATGTAGTAATTCGGGTAAAGATGTAGAATCCGAGACATGTTTGTCGCCAAATCAAGATGGCATCCTAAGCCAGATTGTTCGTTAAAAAAACGTTGACTTTCCTACGCGAAACACCTTTTGCATAGGGTTGCCATAAAGCTGGATCAAAACACCAAGGTTACCATGTTTGGCGATAAATCGCCACGGTCTCGGATTCTACATCCCACCCGTAATTCGGGCTGTCCATCCCAGCATATTGCTGTAAGAAACCCAATTTGTAAACGAAAAAATCTCGAGATCCAGGCAAAATGTTAGTCGTTTTTGTAATCACAATGAGGGATTTGGAGATCTCAGCACATTGCCACTAAATAGAAGCTAAGTTTCATTTAGAAAGGTAGCTTTACCAACCTAGGGAAAACTAGAGAGCCAACCCTGTGAAAATTAAACCATGTTAACAGGATGAAGTAAGGAAGAATCATGCTACTGGAAAACATTCTTTTCTCTCCCTTCTTGTTCCAAGACTTGCACCTTTCTCATTCCAGTAGTTGTCAGCGATATCTCGAGAGGGGTCCAGGTGCTTGAGAAGCGGCACCAGCCAATTTGAAGTGTAATGTGGGCTTTTGGTATTAAACCAGATTTCAATAATTTTGTTGGTTCTCTTTGCAATCAATTTTTAAGCTAATACGGAAGTGGCCAAAATTAATATAAATTTCCTTTCATCCATTTTTATACAATCTTTCAATTGCAATCCATGTTTACATGGTTCAGAAGTCAGTAAGGGCCCATTTTACAAGGTTAATGATCAGTGTTCTCGATCTGAAGTTTGACCTCTAGATTATCAGTTTCAATAAGGTAAATTTAAAAAAATGTTAAGAGATAAAAATTACTATAAAAACTATTACTCACCAAAACCCATGTCATCATCAGATTCCTCTGATTCTTCTTTCTTTTCTTCCTTCTTAGCATCTTTCTTACCAGCACTTGCTTCTTCAGCAGCAGGAGCTGCAGCTGCTGGAGCAGCTCCAACACCGGATCCTACATTGGTTATGAGCTGTTTAACTTCAACTCCTTCCAATGCTCTAGCAAACAAGCCTTTGAAAGAAAAGACAATGCTATATGCAAACTTATCCAAAATAAGCTACTCTATTGCAAGAAAATTGCAGGTAAAAATTATATGATAGTAAAACCAGAAGTACTTACCAGGCCAGTAAGATTCTACTTCAACCTTGGCTGCTTTCAAGATGGTAGTGATTTTGTCAGGCTAACAAAGAAAAAAACTTTTATTATATATATAATTAGATTGAACAATGATTCATCGACTCATTAAATCATTAAAACTTCATAATAACCAGAGTAATTAGTCATCATTTGAATCAGTAAAATTATATAATCTTCACAACAGAACAAGGTTCTTCAAGCGAAAGAAAAATTTATTTTAAGGCTATATTTCAGATTGCAATATATTTACTCCTGAGGGCAGGTGAAACTTACACAAGTGCTAGGTACAGGTATCATGAACCATTTAAAAAAACAATTATATAAATATTATGCCCTCAAGTCTTTATGATTTCATTGATCATTGAATGGCTTTTGAATGCAGGTGAAAAAAAGCAATGTTCTTGTAAAAATCTAAGGCCTTTAAATTTCTTGAAGACTTTTGGCAGATATTAAAGCCTGTGGGAACTTTAGAAATATATAACCTTACATAGTACTTACCTGAAACAAAATTAGTCATGTTTCAAATGATTGTTTCTGGCTGTATTTAGATTAAAATACAGGTTTCTGCCGAGTTGAAAATTGACAAGGATTCATCAAATCAGTTAATAATTGCAGGCAAGTCAACATACATAAGTCATTTGAAGACAATATCACTTCATATAATCGAGAAACACAAAAAAAAGAATTGCATTTTGCTGATTATTATACTTTACTCGATGTTAATTTTTACAACCTTCAAGTTATCTTTTCACAACTGATGTGAAGAAAGTGCAAAATCGGAGATGTTTACCAAACACATAAACACACCAATTTCTAATTAGAACCATAGCTCATCAGACTCATTAAATCAGTTAATACTCTCATTTAACATCGAGAAATATGGGTCATCAGCTGAGATGTTAACCATACAACACATAAATTTATCAATTCCTTATTAGAACCATAGCTCATCAGACTCATTAAATCAGTTAATAATCTCATTTAAGATCAAGAAATATGGGTCATCAGATGAGATATTTTCCATACACATAAATTTCATATTTTCAACCATAGCTCATCAGACTCATTAAATCAGTTAATACTCTCATTTAAGATCGAGAAATATAGGTCATCATTTGAGCAAAACTTAAACCTGTCTAAAAGAAATAGTGCTTAATTTGTTCACAAGTCAATCAGCCGAAGCATTAACTTCCTTTCAATTAAGATATGTGAAATTTTTCTGGCTCGAGTGTTATTATTGAACATGGCCTTCAAATAGTTTGTAAAATTTTAAGATGAATGACTACTATTATAACTGTACCGAATGCATTAATTTTTAAAAGCGGTCCATAATACTCCAACCACGTGTCCATTACAGTAAGCCTAATACATGGTACGGCAAGCGGCTTAACTAAATAAGTTACAAGAGTCCAAAAATTATATCTTGAACAGAAACAAATAATTTGACAAAAGAATTAATGCTGAAAATAATTTTGTTAAAATTTACATCATGCAGTGCAAAATATAAATGTATCAATTAAAACTTACAGTGACGGCGATGTCATCGTCTTGTAAGATCAGAGCGCTATAAACGCAGGCTAATTCGTCGATGGATAAAGACATGTTTGAATTTATATAAAAATATAACGATGCAAGTTGCAAAAAGCCTTAGCCCAAATTAGGGAACAATGCACCTTCAAACTGAAAAAGGAAGGGACGGAAGCCTAAAAACTACGACACGTTTCAAAAACGACGGAGGATGAATGAAAAAATTAAAAATGTGGCACTGGCAACGTATTATGAACAGTGGAGTTTAATTGGCAGTTGCTGCTTCTGGACAGGGTAGGTAGGTTTTTTAATTAGCGTCAGACTGGAGCAACACACCGGGCTATTGGTGACGGTCCGGGATCAATCCCAAAGGGTAAGATACGAGGACAACACCACGTAATTTTGAACCACTGTCGGGAACAACTCTAAAACAAAATGTATTCCCTTTCAATAAAAGTTGTAGGGCCGTTCATGTCAACTTGACGCACAATGATTCTCTATCAAACGAAAGGATAAGGAGTCTAAAAAAAAATCCGCAACCATCCTCCGGGATTGCTTCTTCAAATCTGACTTTTTAATACACAGCACATACATGAACATCACACATACAACATAGAAACAAAAGGAACATAAATAACAGACAAGTAAAAAAGCTACGCTCGCACTCGCGAAAGTGCGAACTGAAACCAGCAGAAGGGGCGGAGCCAAGAAGTGAGAACTAAAACTAAACTCTTCCCCACTTCATTTAAAAAGCCTCTCAACAACCAGTGTTGGAGATGGAAACCGCAAGAAGACCCTGACGAATGAATCAAAAGCATACACGGAAAAGAATGAGTCATCCCTCCACCCATTTCCAACATACTCCCCTATTTTGAGTCTCTGAAAGGTGACTCAAAATATAACATTCAGGTTTAACCTCTCAGGTGCTTTTGGTATTCGACCAGATCTGGTGACCTGTCATCAGATCATCCCTAACAGGGACATCAAACATCCCTAACAGGGACTTCAGTCTGAGCTATTGCATCATTCTCAGAAACACACTTCTTACCCCGCAAAACAGAATCTAAAACATCATTAGATTGCAACTCTAAGGAAAATCTCTATGAACTGGTCTATTCTAGACCCCAGTCTGAGTTCTCAGTTTAACAGTTCGCACCTTTCTATCTTTACCAGGTATCAGTTGGATAACTTTAGCAAGTGGCCAGTTCAAAGTCTTTTTAAATCGTCACCTATGAGTGCAATTTCACCCACACTCACGCTAGAACACTGTTGTTTTTGGTTCTGCATTTGAATCAATTGGCCTAAATATTCTTGTCGAAAGCGTTTTCTCAACTCCTCCAGTATCTTTTGCCGGTATTTCACTCTCTTACGACAGTGCTTAGCATTGACAAGATCTGCATCTGTTACTCTTGACTCAGGTTCTTCAAGGAGAAACATGGTGGAAGTGAGGAGCTTAAGATCAGTCGCATCCTCAGATAAGAAGGCGAGGGGACGGGCATTCATTACAGATTCAGTCACATAACACAGTTTGAAGCTCCTCATATGTCAATACGGCTTTCCCTAAGGTTCATTTAAGAAGCTCTTTCAGAGTCCTGACAAGCCGTTCCTACTAACCTCCTCACCAGACAGCTGAGGGAGGATTTAACCTCCTAATGATTCGATGTAATTCAGCTTCATTAAATACTTTGCCCCAGTCAATTTCAGCAAGGCAATAGAACGCACCTTTAAAATTAGTTCCGTTATCCGAGTAGATAATTCGTGAGCGTCCTCTACTGGCCACAAAGCGGCGAAAGGCAAGTAGAAATGAATCTGTACCTAGAGAGGTAACCAATTCGAAGTGTACTGCGTGGTAAATGGCGCAAGTAAAAAAACTACCCATGACTTATCTTCATGTTTGAGGTATAAGGGGCCCGCTAAATCAATTCCAACCACTTCAAAACTAGTGGAATATTTCACACGATCAGCAGGAAGAGACACTGAGTGTGTTTCAACTGCTTTAGCACTATAAAGTCTGCATCTCAAGCGATTTCTAACGATACGTCGGACAATTCTCATTCCTCTTACGGATCCAGAACTTTTCATACAGAGCATATAAAATAATCTGTCCCCGCATGACAATTTATGTTGTGAAAATGTTGAATTAAACGTTCTGTAAAAGGACATTTGTCGGGAAGAAGTACCGGGGAAAGAAAAGAAGGCTTATAAACCCTTTGGGTGCTGCGTGTTTTCCTTCATCATCTGTAAATGTGTTACAAATGGGTAAGTTATTGGTTTTAAGAAAAAATGTCGACTGAGCTTCTCTTATTAAAAACTTCTCAGCTCTCCAACTCTTTTAACGACAACCTTCCGATTTCTCGCTCACCGTTTTCACACTGTGTATTGTTAACAAAACGCAGAACCCAGGCTACCAGTCGAATAATACGTAGATTCAAATTTAGAAAACTTCTCATACCAAAAAGGCCTATTTATTTCCAAGTCCAAATTATTTAGTCTAACTTTTCGCCTTTCTGAGTTTACCTCACTCACAAAAAATGTCACTTAACGGCCAGTTTTCAGCAGCCTCGTACAACCAGGGTGGTCCTTTCCACCACTGAAATTTAATCAACTGCTGAGGACTGCAGCCCCGGGAAACAAGATCAGCTGGATTTCTGTCCCCTGGCACATGCCGCCACTGATCAGGGGATGTGAGTTTATTAATCTCTTTTACACGATTTGATACAAACACTGACCACTCTCCGTGTTCTCTTATCCACCAAAGAGCCGTCATGGAATCACTCCAGAATGTAATCTTCATATCTGGCAGATCAAATGCCAGTCTAATGGAGAGGGCCAGTCTAGCTCCTATACAGCCGGCTATAAGCTCCAATTTGGGAATAGACATATCCTTTGAAGGAGCAACCCTACATTGGGTTAGCTCTGACAAGCTGCACTTTAATTTCTTGAGATACTTCCGATCGTAAAAAGACAAGTTCCGTACGCCTTTTTGCTTTCGTCGACGAAAACATGTAATTCGGAAGTTTCGGTACTTTTCAGATATCTGGGAACTTGAAACTCATTATGGATACACATTTCACTTAAAAAATTGGCAAACTCATTCAGTAACTTGGAGGCAAAGGGCTATCCCAAGCTACCTTCATTTTCCATGCCTCCTGCAATAGTAGTTTGAGTAGAAAAGTAGCAGGAGACAACAAACCAAGAGAATCAAAAAACTATTGCACCAATAATAAGACATTTAGTTTGGTTTGCTCTAGTTTAATGTCGGTTTTCTTAGGAATATTGCACTTTAAGGAATCCTGATCTAAATTCCAAATCATTCCCAAAAGAGAAGTTTCTCCAGAAGAATTGGAAGGGTAAGGACTAGCAACATTCCCTTCCCACATTCGTAAATTGAAACATGCACTTTTCATTAATTTTTGGGTAAGACAAACTGTGGGTACAAACTGTTCCAATTCTTTTACATTGACACTCGTGACACAATTATCCACATAAAAAGAATGACACAGTTTATGAACTATCTCTGAATACTCTTCAGAGGCATTTTCAAGTAAATGATGCAATGATGCCATTAACAAGTACGGACTAGTTTTAGCACCAAAAACCAAACGACAGTGCCTATAAATTATTGCATCTTTACTCTCAGAGGGAAAGAAAAAACCCAAAAGTCGCGGTTCTCAGGAGCTATACTTAATTGGAGAAAAGCTTTCTCAATATCAGCAGATAAGCCAATCGGATACGCCAATCGGATACAGCCTAAACCAATCAATTATATCCGGAATTAGTTCAATTAAATTTGATTATTTGATCAAACAATCATTTAGCGAGGGTTTCTTACCCTCATTTACACTAGCATCAAAGACCGGCCTAATTTTGGTGAATTGGCTAGACTCTTTAATTACCAGCCTGTGAGGCAAATAGTATCCAAGGCTATCTACCTCATTGGCTGGAACCTTTCGATTATTTGCATTTCTTCCCACTCTTTAGAAACATTAATATAATCTTTTAAATAATTTTCCCTTGATGCACGTTTACACATATTTGTATACCTCAATAAGGCCAAATTCTTATTACTTGGTAAATCACTTTCACATATGAATGGTAAAGACAACTCGTACCTTCCATTGGGAAGAATAGTTAAATTGTCCTGAAATTGCTTAAGAGTATCAGAAAAAACAAGTTTATTTCTAGCATTCTCCCAAAGATCGGTAATTCCAGAGACATCTAGATCCCACATACGATTTACATCACAGTTCAAAGCATGCATAGTTATTACATCAGAAACCTTGAAACAAGAAACGCTTTTTAAAGTTCCTGAACCCGATACAACATCACATCTATCAGGTACATTTTCTTCTTTTCCGATTAAAGTATTACATAGTTTTGTAAATTACAGATTTAATCCCGACTTTAAATTTTTCTTATTAGCTGTCATTATCTGACCAGCAACAGCATCTCCGAGAAGCAAATCACTATCATATTCTTCAGAGCTCAAGTCAGGAACAAACATATTATTTTCCTGTAATTCCTTTAAAGTCATAACAGTTTTAGCCTTAGGCACATAACCACAAATCTTATCTTGAGACAAAACATCTAATTTGATAGAAAACTATTATTTAAATCACAAATATTCCCCTCATAGATATGATGTACTTTGGGTTCTGACTTACTCCCCCAAATAGACCATGCACAATATTCAACTTTCCTTTAGGTTGTAATTTCAGATCATTGATAACACTTTTACTTAAATATGACAAATTGTGAACCCGTATCAATAATAGCTCTTACAAACATATCATTTCTTACACTCTTAATCTTAACAATTAATGACATTAACAGTACAGTATCGACAGTGCAACTATTCGATAAACAACTAGTTTACTTTTACTTTCATCTACACTATTGTTTTCACTAGTGTTAGCTTCACGGTCTGGACACATCAAAATAAAATGGTTTCGATTATACTGTATACATTTGTTTTTAAACCTACAATTTCTAACAAAATGTCCAACTTTTAGACAAGAAAAGCAAGCATGACTCGGATACTACGTATTTTCCTTCTGTCATCAAAAGTCAGCTTTCTAGCAATGAAATAATTTTAACTTGGATGTCTTTTCTGACAAAATATACAAACATTCCTCTTACATGAACGGTCCTGATTTGTACTTACCAAAGCTGCAACAGAAGGAATGTCCTTTGCACTTCCTTTGACTTGTGGTTTCAGTTTCTTACCAGAGTTCGCCTCAAAACAACTGCGAGCAAGTCCTATCATTTCTTCTCTTATGACTTCTTGCTTCAAGAAACTCATCAAGTTCGGCAATGTCCGCTCATCTGCATTATTTCCCCCCTTGTTACGGCTTCTTTCCCAAGCAATCAAAGTGTCCTCTGGAAGGCAACTCTCCACAAGCGGTGTCAAAAAGTCGCCATACTTATGGGACGTCCGTCCTATGGATTCCAGGGCTCTTAGCTTTCCTTCAAGCTCGTCATATGGAGACGGTAAATCAGTTTTGGCACGTCCGGTTGCGGCGTTACGCACAACCATGGTTAGTAACTCGCGGGCGTAAATCTGCACCAGCAGGTCTTTTCTTCCGAACCTTTCTTTCAACTGCTCCACAGCTTTCGAATAATTAGCAGCAGTTGCTGGGAAGCTTTCAACCAATCGAGCCGAACGAGAATTGGGTACGACCAGAGACATAACTAGGCTAGTTTCCACCCGGGACAAGAACTCGCCTTGGCGCCCCCCCCCACCGACCAACCAAACCAAAACCCTCCCCGACAACATCTGATAATGCCGCACCACACATTATTTCTACTAGTCCGAATTCTTTTTATTCAACTTAGATGGTAAATACTGGATTTCAAAGGTAAATAGATTAATTTGCAGTAATTTGATTTTTAGTACAAGATAAAATACCTAATTAATTCTAAGATATTTCATTGACAAATAATCTAAGAGTAGCATGTTTGGTATATTCTTTCACACTTCTAATAGCTGCAAATTAAATGAAAAGGTTTTATCAAATGATATCGGGATATGTGTGGGCTGCATCAAAATCAAGACCGTTGCTTTAGAATAGGATATTTAATTATGATAAATACAGAGGCTGTTCGAACATTTTTTGAATGATTTTTAATGAGCTGTAAAAAAACATTGTATGCTACGAAATACTTTTATTTTCGCAGCAGTTAAATAGTTAAAGTATAACTTATCGTCTGCTAACTCAGAGTTTTGTTTACTTTCAAAATGGCGCTTTTAAGTAAGCAATGGATGGAAGGCTATGTTTCCGCTCTTTCCGAAGAGAATTATGCTTATTCAATTATTCAAAAACGCTGTAAAAGTCATGGTTTTTCGATATCTAAAGGTACGATAAGTAATATTATTAATGAGAGAGGAAAAAACGCGCAAAAGTGGAAAAATACTTCCAAATACGTATCCAAAAAAAGAAAGAATTTCTGAGAATATTTGTAAGGCAAGATCTTTAATTTTAAAAAGAGAATCCGCCAAGTCAAAGAACTATTACAGTCATTAAATGTTCAGTTTCAACTGTAAATAAAATAATTAACAGTGATTTGAATCTAAAAGGCTAAAAAATACAATGTTCATCGTCTATCTCCACGACATATTGCAGAAAGCAGAACTCGCTGCAGAATTCTGTATGAGAAGCATTTAGATGGAGAAAGGTGGAAAAATGTTGTGACAATAGACGAGGCGTGGGTGTATTTAAATGATTGCAATAAAAAGAACAATTTATTATCATAAAAGAGGAGAAATCTTTAAACGTGGTTCAACTTGGTAACTTTAACATGAGAACTTTCTCATGTTAGAGAGAGAGAAGAGATTTATGATTGTTGCCGGTTTTGCATATAATGAAAAATTAAAAGTAAAAAGAGGAGGAAAATGTAAAAATCAACTCCCACATATTAACAAGACCCTATTTTATCCCCGATATTCAAAAAAGAATACCATATCTTTACCCACAGTGCCAACAATCAGAACTGCATCAGGATAAAGAAAGCAGCCCCACATCTAAATCCACTATTAAATTCTTGGAAAAAATGGAACAAGAAACTGGTATCAAGTCAATAAATACCCTTTACTGATATTCCTGCTAAATCTCCAGATGTCTCACCTATGGACTTTTAAAAAGCGAATTAAACGTCGACGGAAAACCATCAAGGATTTTGGAAAACTGGAACAAGAATTAATAACAGATTTTACTCAAGTTATTATCTTGAGTATTATACTTAGACATTTTTCGCAATCTCTTAATCTATTGACAAAATGTGAAAAAATTAATTTAAACACAGAAAGCGAACTAGAACTTAACTTAACGGGATTTTTCGGCTGCAAACATTTTTACAATGTTTTCAAAAGATAGCTTTGAAGCTAACATGTGCTCTATTGATATGATGCTCACTTTGGTTAGTCGTTGTCTTGTTAAGTTTCTGAGGTAATTTTTTATAATCTTTTGTTTGCTAAAACTCTTTTCTTTTGAGGTGACTGAGACAGGTATTGTGAGGGAAAATTCTCTACGCTGTCGTTATGTTGGTGGACGCGTCTTCAAGTCCGTTCTTGTATATTAACGTCAGAAGACCTGATGATGTAGCCGTTTTCATATTAGGGCTTAAATCCAATGCATGATACTTAAAACTCCACTCCTATCGCCAGCTAGTCCTTGTCTAAGTCTTCTTTATATGTGGTAACTAACTCAAGTGCCTGGTTCTTCAATTCTTCTCCATTCATTGTTTGAAACCGAGCTCCATTGAGGAAACCAAATAAACTATTCATGTTTTGAATGACTTGAAACCTTTGCCTCAGTTCATTCCGAATCCGATCTATTATTTGTGTAATCAATAATCTGAACTTTTTTCTTCTGAGAATTCATAGCTTTCACTTCGCCCTTCTCTTCAAACATCCGCTTCTTCCTCCTCGTACTTCTTTAAAATGAGGATCTAGGTTAAGCTTTCCTGTTATTTCTTCATACATTCTGCATTTAGCTCCTCTTATAATTTTTGTAGTCTACTAATGAGTTTTTCCTCTTCATTTTTATCATACGTAAATATCTATAATAAAAAAAATACTCGGCCAATTTAGCGCCCCCAATCCGGCGCCCGGGGCACATGCCCCGTCTGCCCCCTCTAGTTACGTCTCTGGATACGACTGATTCGAGAAGATACTGGAATTTATCTTCGTTCGGAAGACTCTCATCCAAATGAATCTGTTCGAACATTGACCAAAAGGACAAAAAATCCTTGGCATCACCATTAAAACGTTTCAGTTCGATTTTGGGCAACTTAAACTTTCGCTTTCCCATAACATCCTTTTGCGCTGAGGAATCGCACAATGATTCTCTATCAAACGAAAGGACAAGGAGCCTAAACAATCCACAATCATCCTCCGAGATTGCTTTTTCAAATCTGAGTTTTTATTACACAGCACATACATGAACATCAACACATACAACATAGAAACAGAAGACACATAAATAACAGACAAGTAAAAAAGCGACGCTCGCACTCGCGAAAGTGGGAACTGAAACCAGCAGAGGGGGTGGAGCCTAAGAGTGAGAACTAAAACTATACTCTCTCCACTTCATATGAAAGGCCTCTCAACAACTGGTGTTGGAGATGGAAACCGCAAGACGACCCTGACGAATGAATCAAAAGCATATACGGAAAAGAATGAGTCATCCCGCGGCCCATTTCTAACAAACCATGATCAAATGACGAGGTCACAGCTGAGCTGACACCCCACTCTTCAAACTTCCACACCACTCCAACATGATGACATTTGAGGCCACGACAGATTTAACGTGCACCAGCCCCCATTGTACACGACGGTCTTTGGTTGGATTCGAACTCGCAACCCTCCGGTTGCTGATCCGTTACTCTTCCAATCGTGCTACCGGGGCCCTAAAGTTCATAAATACAAAGAAGTATTTATAAACACTATAATATATTGTTATACAATAGCATAATGTACATAAATGCCTTTTTGTACTTTGTATATAATACTTACTAGGGATATTTTACTATAAGAGTGAAAGTAAGATGAACGTAGAAAAGTTTTTAAGAACGGTCAATGTAAAAATAATTGAAAATATTTAATGAAAATAAAAATTAAAATAGAATGAAAATTGAAAAACCACGAATTCTGATTCGGTTTCTAAGCCATTACTCTTCCAACCGGTAACGAGCCTGGTAGCCTAGTTGGTAGAGTAACGGATATTTCTCCTTTCATGGGGGTGCTTTTGTCTTTGTTTCCTTCCTCGTTGCGATTGCTTCTTCAGAGGTGAGTGCTCTCCTTGAGAAGCTTTTCACTACTGTTGTTAACAGGTCCTCTTGGGGATTATATCACGTTTTCCATGCTTGGAGATCCTAGCAGTTGAGGGTGGTTCAAAATTACGTGCTGTTGTCTTCGGATCTTTCCCTTTAGGATTGATCCTGGACCGTCACCAATAGCCCGTTGCTTTGCTCCAATGCGACGTCAATTATAATACCTACCTACCTAGCAGTTGGGGTCGACATACTGATCCAACATATTGCTTCGGCTCCAATTTCAGGTAAACAGGAGGTGCACATTGGTTTCATGTGCATCCTTTCCATCTCAGCCAAAACTCCTATGAAATACTAATATTCTAGAACCTTTTACTGTTTCTGTGACTTGAATATATCACTAAACACAGAAGCCGGGAAGTGATCTCCAAACCCTATCTACTATACACATCAAACAAGGAAATCCTTGAAAATCTCCGTGGGATTACTCCGTATACTTCCCATTAAACATCATCTTGACGTTCGACACCCCAACACTTCCTGAACAAATAAAAGCCGACTATTTGAGTTGTGTGTTCCCAGTCCACCCTTATGTACCATATCCTCAATATCATCCTCAATCTTTCAATGTCAAGGCGCTTCGGACATTCAAAGGCCTTCTGTCGTGGCTCAATTGTATGCTCACAATGTGGAAAAATTGGCCATCGCAGTGATAAATGCACTTCACCAGCTCATTACTTTAATTGCAAAGGAGAGCATCTATCCATCTAAAGACCTTGCTCTCATCAAGTTTTCGAGAAGGAAACTCTAACTGTGAAAGTTAATTAAAACCTGTCGTACCCCGAAGCCCGTAAGACTGTTGAATTGCGAACACCAAAGGCCAGAATCTCTTACTCCTCTGAAGGAAAAAATTTGTAGGCAGCAGCACAAGTCGAACGAATTTTAACACCTCTAATAAAACTACTCCCAAAACCAACACAAGATCAATCATCAAAAAAGAAACCTCCACACCCCAAAACCACTTACCCCATTCACCTCCCCAAAAGAAAACCCCACTTAGCTAGATTCAAATACCAACAAGCTTTTGAAATTAAGATCTTCGAAAGGTATATCAGGTTACACACATTATAATGTGTGTAACCTGATATCATGAGTATTTTATAACAGTTGGAGCATTTTAATATCAATTATCTTTTCGTGTCAGATTTAGTAACCATCTTACGTACATTGAGAAGCAAGGGTTTCGATATTCTTTTCTCTTGGGTCCCGAGTCATGTGGACATTAAAGGTAACGAGCTTGCTGATAAAGCAGCTTCCGTTTCACTGCAGCAGGCCGTTCCTTTAACTGACATCAAGATATCCACAAAGGAGTTTTCAACTCATTGTGGCAAGTCACGGGATCTGCAAGTCCACAATAAATTGCATTCCATAAAACCATTTATTCATTCGGGCCATCTGCCCCAATGCTAGGATGTCAAATTGACTTGCCTTTGCATAGACACACATTCATCATCTTTTGTTAGGCGAGTCTCCCTTTTTGTCATGCATGTTCATCAGATTTTAATGTTCATGTTTTAATTGTATGTCCTGCTTTTAATCATCTTGGAAATATTTTAAAGAGTAATTTCAAACTTACAAGATTTGGTTTGGAACCCCATCAGGGTTTTTCCCACACTAAGACTATTGGATTTTTAAATCTGATAGTGTTTCAAATTCACCTAGTAGTCTGATTTGGTTACCTACCTTTTATGCTAATGACCAACAAGCTCCTTGAATTTCTTATTTCATCTTCCATAGTATCTTGCAGTTGACGTGTTATACCCACTTTCATTTATTTAATACTATTATACCTATATGGCTTTTTGTGCAGCCTACCCATTTTTAGATCTTGTGCCACAAAAAACCCAAAAATCCTATCCTATCAGTGATTATCTAGGAGGTTTGGTATCAAATTAGTTTAATCTGGAGTAGGTTGAAAGTATTAGCCACACCTATTTAAACTGGTAAATTTCTAGATTCAAGGTACCAGAGAAAATGCAGATTTGCTAATTTGGAAGCTATATTTTTTATCCTATGCCCGTCTCCGGCCATGAATCGATGAGCAGACCAGTAGTTCTGAAGTGAAAAATATGGCTTAAAAACACTATCAACAGTGTTTTAATTCTGCTGTCAGAAATTTTAGTCCTTGAGGTGGTCTCCAGTCATTTTATCAGTTCCCAAAGGGCAGATAGTTGATCTCGCTACTCTAATACGGTGTAAGAGTAATTTGAAAGCTGACTTTCACTTTCTTGAGTCTTCAAAATTTTTATGGGATTGGCAACTTCTCTTTTGTAAAATGTATTACAGGTTCTGAGATATCTTCTGAGTGATTGTTGATAGACTTGCCATGTTTACTTTTTTTACTGAGTCATCAGTTTATTTGCCAATATTGCTGAAGAAATATGCTCTCGACTTGAATGTTCCAGACTCAATCATATACCCAGTTGAAATCAGAGGGTTCGCATTTACTGTGAATTTGAGGGTTCTGATTTGATTGTATATGGTTTATCTATGTGATTTCTCAGAGTAAGAATTAAAAGCATTGCTGATAAACATTTGGCATGAGAATCACTGTATAACGGTTTGTCAAAGTGAACTATTTTATTTATGCAATATTGCAACCCGTGTTAACAGTTGAAGATTCAAACTGCATAAATTTTATTACAAATCACTTGATGTCTCTCAATCTATTGGTTAGAATTCTCTGGATTTTAATCAGAAATTAAAAAGTTTGCAAACAAAATCCTAAATTTCTCTACAAAAATACTCTTGTTTGTGTCTATAGTAAAAAATGACTCAGTTTTGAAAATATTACTGAAACCAAACATATTTAAAAGAGAAGCCTTTAACCCTACATGTGTTTCAGCACATTTTACTTTCATGGTAAAGAATATATTACTTCTATGATGTGAATTCCATTTAAGGCTTTTAAAATTGGATGAGATTACAAGTGTCTAAGGCAGTTTTTATATGCAACAGATCAGTTTTTAAGTTTCATATTCATTACTTATAACTCCTATTACTTCACATATTGCTCCATATTCACCCCTGATGTATCAGGGGTGAATATGGACAGGGTTGCAATGAGTACTTTGCATTACACAAAAAAAGCATTCATCTTAACTTAAGATTCCCTAAGTGAGGATTTTGCAGTTGAAGATAAGATTTTTTATCAATTTTAACACAGAAATCTGCAAACACAAAAATTTAATTGATTAATTTCTATTCTGATGGAAATATGAAACTAGATTGCACCATTTAAAAATAGCAATTCCTGAAAAAAGTCTAAAATTGAAAAATGACTATAATAGCCAGAGGAAAAGCTAACTATACCAGGAAGTAAATTCAGAATTATGGATTATGCATTAATACATTTAATTTAAATTAGTGCATGGCTCAATTTTAGCTTTTTAATACTTGATTTTCTTATAGGTAACATCTCTCATGTGAGAATTTCATGCAGATTTATGCAATGCCTAATTTATGTATACATGTTTAAAAATGCATTACTATTTTGCCTTTGTTCTGAAGGTAGATGGGTTCTTGTTGCAGATTTGACCTGTCTCTTACCATGTTAGTATTTTTCTGGTTTCTCAAGATAACTGAAATGTGCTCAGTAATTTTCATTTAATGGGTACCAATTTTTATGTGAGCATACCTGATGCATCGATACAGCAGTATAAAACACAAATTTATCAAAGCATTACATTTATTGTAAATAAATTCAAAGTTAATTACATTGTTTTGCATTGAGGAAATTAAAAAAATACATTTTGCATCTCATTTCATCAATATTCCATTACTCGTTTGAATTCTTTAATATCAATAATAAGTCATGTTAAATTTCTTTATATTCATAAAAAATATTTGTCTCATGTTCAAAATTACAAATTCATAAAGAATAATTATCATATGCATAATTACCAGCAACCATATCATGTAATTATTTCCAATACATGGATGAGATTGGCAGCTGAACTATAGAGACAAAAAATAGTAAATGAACAATGATATACTGTTGTAACCATACAAAGCATTTTTGAAAACAATGGAATACTTATTACTCAGTATTTCCCCGCAAGTTGATCGAGCTTATGCCTTGGTGTATTCTTTAACAATAATAGAACACTATAATTTGGTTTTTGAGATTTTTATACTACTGCTTTTGATGCAGGGGAAGTCACAGAATCTCAACAGGATGAATATTTTTTCCCCATTTAGATTTATAATAAATATATATACAATACAATGCCTGTTTAGAGAAAGAATAATATATATATATATATATATATATATATATATTTTCTCTAAACAATAAAAACATGCCTAGAAAAATAATATAGTAGAAAATACACCAATAAAAATTTCAGAGTGAATTACATATTTTTTTTCCATTGATTTTCATGCAAATTTTTAAGAGACACACGAACAAAATGAGTATATATAATATTTATTCCATTGGATGAATATTTTAAAAACAATAATGTATACCACAAAAGCATAAATTTGGCTTTTTGCACATTTAATAACATCAATAAAGCTCTCAAATATACACATAAAACAGTAACAAGCATGGTGAAATATATTCATGAAATAACTTTAGAAAGGTAGTCCTCTGATCTCAGATACTTTTTCTTCAATGACTCTATCTTGCTGCTACCACTTCGGAAACTCTTTCCTGAATAAAAATGGACTTTATGAGTACATGGAACATTGAATTATATACACAAATCTTTTTTATTGTAATTTAAAACAGTACAAGTAAAACTATTTCATTCTAATAAATAAAACAAAAATCCAATGAAGATACAAATTACACTAAATTTTTCTGACAACGAAACAAATGATACCCACTCTATTGATTAGTAAGTAAACATCTTAAATAAATTTTTCCACGTTTTTTCATACTATTTAAATTACATAATGTAATGCAATATTAAAATCTTTATTGAACTAATGTATGCTTTTTGAGATTGTAAATTCAAAATTAGACTTCATAACACCCAATTAAATGCTTGGTTTTATACAAATGATATTTAAAATGGAACACAACTATAACAATAGAAAGATGAAATGACAAAAAGTTTCAGAACTCCAGAATCTAAAAAGGGTTTCCCACTTCCTTGAAACTAGCAAATTTTCAGTAAGTTATATCTGCAAAGACGCATGTTATATCTGCATAAAAATCGATACAAAGTAGATACTGTATAACCATAATAGGTATCACATATAATTTAATTTTTAACTGTGTTTTGTACTTGATGTGGTCTCTAAACAAAGTTTTCCAATAAAGCCCTAAATGGCTAAAAGGAGACCCCGAATTAGAAAAGCTTAATTCACCATCATTAAAATAATATTGAATAAATCATTCAATGCGTTTTGTAAACAAAACACTATATCTATCATTTTCTTTTACGAAATATAAAAGGTTTATACAATATCTTCAAGTATTAATACATTTCAAAATGCAATAATACCTAAGATTTTTAACTTACCAAGGTGGTGTCCTAAATACTGTAGTATGACATCTGTGGAGAGATCCAGAGCTGAAAACCTCTCAATTCTGAAGCCAATTTTAGATGAAAGGGAAAATGAAAATTTTGGAGCAAATGGTGCATCACACAGGTCTCGATGATAAGCATCCCTGCATTAAAGGAAATGAAATTTAAATCTTAGTAGCTTAAGCATTATATAGTAATTCATGGTAGGAAATATTTTTGTTTCTAATTGTATTAAACTTTTTATGGCAGTTATTCCCATGCAGGATGGTTACCTTCAGTAAAACTAAACTGTAGAACATTAATACAATTAAAACATGGAGTATAAGATTAAGTAAATAAATATTAAGTAAATAAATATTTTCACATGCTTGGGTAATCTATAAGATATGTGATACCTTATAGATTATAAAAGCACGAGAAAAACTTGCTCATGCTTTGGTAATCTATAAGCTATGCCAATAATGTATGTTAATTAGCCTATTGATGATTGCATGGAGTTGAGTTGGTTGCTTTTAGGGTCATATTTGGCCCATCTTCACCAAACATAAGATGGCGTCAAGTAAAAAATTGCATGATAGTGAGAGGAGTTGCACTTGTGGGTGATAGTAGACATAGAGTGAGCAAGCGAAACAGTCCATGAGGTACTGTAGTGTCAGGCATCACCTGTTTTAGCAACGGTGCACATTTCCAGTTGATGCAATTGAGTGGAAAGTCATGATGATGCAATCAAGTGAAAAGGTTCAGAAAGTACAAAAGTTTGACGCCTAGGGGAGGTCTTATGGTGACCTAGTGTTGAATATATATTAACCAAAATCCAAAACATACTTTGGTAGCATGGAAAATTTTACGCCAGGGGAGGTCTCTTGGGGACTTCCCATCAACTATGAACTGATATAATCCTGTAAATATTTTATTGTGATGGGTTTTTGTTTAAATTCTGTTTCATCCCAGCTAAATAAAATGTGTGTTTTACTATTTCTCTTGATTTCTTTGATAACTAAAGTACCATACCACTGACTGTAGACTTTTTTCCTACGTCAGGAAACGTCCAGCGACCATAATTTCCTACGGCCAGCCGAGTACAAATTAGCCCAGCTAAAACAGTCACCAACTAAGATGTGATAGTAAGATAAAAAAGTATAAGATAAAAGATGACTAAAATCCATAAAACTCCCCGTCAAACAAAAGGGGTAGTCAGGAGAAGCATGCACACCAATGTGGTGTGTCCTTTTAAAAAGTCGTGTTCAGTTAAAATTCGAAAATTTGCCGAAGCAATATGTCATGGCAAATTAGGTGTAACAGGGTCAGACAAAAGATTGCTCTATTTTGTCCATGGCCTTAAGCTACTGATGGCCGCAGACGGACTTATTTATCTTTCACTCCATCAACCTGCAGGTACATAGGTAAGGGAGAGGGCTGGCATAGAAGACAACCGTTCTTAGACAGCTTGTTAGCGCGCTGGCTTGGTATCCATTGGAAGGCAATAATCCAACCAGAGTTCAAGATGTCACTGACAATTAAACGATCCCTGGCCAAGCGAACGCAATGAGATCGTTTATAAAGATTGGCCAAGATTGCTGCCTGCGAGTCAATCAGAATGACTGCTTTGTTATAAGTGATGGAAAAAAGTCTAGAAATGGCTTGGCCTATGGCTTCAATTTCAGCCTCAAAATTTGTGGCTTGTTGACCAATAGCGACAGAACAGTAGCAGTATAGTAGACTGGTTGTACGTTGTGAGGGTCTACTCCGAGAAATATAATCGTTATGTTGTAATTTTGTATCTTATTGTTTATTCAAGAAAAATATTGTTACGTTTTAAATGTTCTTTCCTTTGCCAACAAAATAACTGCAGTCAGACACGACAGCATTTGTATCATGATCATGCCCAGAAAAGAATATCCAAGAGATTAACTTACTTCATCACAACAAATTGTCCTTCACTGTGCATATCTTGAAGCTGTTTCAGAATTCGGAACGACTTCTTAGTCTGAAAACTTTTTACAAGCAAACATAGAAAAGGTTCAGAAATCATTGAGAAAGAGGACTGATCTTCATAGAAAGGAAACATCCATGGATCTAAGAAGATGCCTGCCCTAAAGAACAAATTAATTTATGTATTAATTAAACATTTATATCATTATAGAATTATAACAATAATTTTAGAGTAATATAATTAACTTGCTGATCACTTAACATTACTCCTTAGTAAAATAATTTCTCAAGAGAAGTGGATATTTTTTGAGAATTTAGGAGAAAAAACAAGTAAAAATCCTTTTGAAACAATATGCAGATTTAGAAAACTTAACAAGTATAATTTATTTAGGATAATCTTATCAATGTTTTCCTAGTTATTAATATTTAATATGGAGTCTGATTTTATCTGGTTGCATGGTTACTAGTGTTTTTATAGCCACAAGAGCCATATTTGGCCAAACACAAGACAGACAATATCTAGTAATGGGACATACATATAGTTTTACTGACACAGAAGAAAACACTCAGGGAGGAATTAAGCCTGTGTCGCTTACTACTAGCAGGATGCTAGTGCAAACCTACAATATTTTTATGTAGGTATACATACAGCATTTTTACATACTGTATGTGTATAATAAGGATAACTAGTCAATTTATAAACTATAGTTTGCTTTTCATTGCTTGAGTTTGAACATTCAGAGGTCAATGGTACATTGAGTCCTGACTAGTGAACTATCAGAATAGAGCTGTGAATATAGACCAAGATGTGAATAGGTCTATTTATAGCAGTAATACTTTCAGAGATCTGCAAAGCACAATTTGCATATTATTAAATAAAAAAATTAATTTAAACAAACCTGTATATATAAACGTATTTCATGTCTTCAGAACAAAGTGTTTGGTGCAAGAAAGTATGACAACAAACCATTGATCCAATCCAAAATCTGAGTTGAAATCCAATTTTTTTTCATAGTTTGAAATTTCAGCCAACTTTCAATGTATTCTTTTGTATTAAATTATAGAATTTACTCACTTTACTTTTTAGAAAATATGCAGTTACTCAATACATGTATTGATTTTGACTTAACACAAAACAAATTTTTATTTAAAAATTTGTTTTAAATAAAATAAAAAGTTTTGCTAAGTATCACTTACTTGAAGCGAAGTTCAGTGGCCATACACAGAATTCCAGTTGCACCTCCAAAAGAATGACCAATGAAAAATGTTTTCTTCAAATCTAATCTACCCTCAAACATACTAAAATCAAAATTTGGGTCAAGAACATTGGCAACAAATCTACCCTTGTTGAGATCCTCAAGCATGTCCAGTACTTCCATAACCTCCTTTGATCGATATCTCAACTACAATAAATGCAAGTAAAAAATATTAGCATTTTCAGAGACAGTTATTTACATTCACAGAAGACAAATGATATTCAGATAAATTTAATAGAATAACAAACACTTAAGAGGTTAATCAGAAAATATTAGCAAAATAATTAATACGGTGTGGAGTAACACTCTTATAAAACCTATCCTAAATTCATTTTCTTTTGTTACAATTTTCTAACATTTAAAACTTAATTCCCATAACACCATGTGCTGTTTGATTCTGCTAAAACATGCACAATTTTAACTTCATAACTCATCAACTTAATAGACAAAACTAAATATAGCATAAACAAATGTTGCATTATTGTACCTGTTTACACCTCATAATTGATTCATTGTCTTTGGTTGTTGGTTGATATAGCATCCATTCTTTGGCATGGCAAAATGGACCAATGTCTTGTTCCCCTTGACCAGGGTCCCATTTCCCATCAACAATGTCATTGGATTCGAAATCTTTTGGAACATTGAGTAAGTCATCCAAGTCACAAAGACTTGATCCAGGATGTTTCCCGATTGCTGACATTCTAACTTGCTTCTTATAAAAACTGGCAGAAGCAGAATAATCCCTACATAATCAAACAATTAACTAATTACTTGAAACATAATTTACAATTTCAGGGCTGTGAAAGAACTTACGAAATAGTAGCATATATTTTTTAAATACAGTAGAGTCCCACTAATTCGAGCTCCGCTTAATCCGGGGTAGCTTAAATAATGAACTTTTTTCCTTCTCGCAAGTGCGCTTAAAATTTGTCACCGGCCTGTTGAGCCGTAGGTCAGTTTTTCTTGGAATTTTCGCTTTTCTTCTCCACTTGCCATTCTGATTCGGGCTAGTCCATTTTGCTTCTGAGGGTGTCACACCCCCAATGCGGAGTACTGTGCTACCATCACGAGAAAAACCCCAGACACCAGACAGAGTGGTGGCGGTCATTATGGAAACAGGTTATTCCACTGCATTTTGGGGATGAAGGCAAGTTCATTTGGCGACCGGAGCAGGAAAAGTCACATTTAGTTATCGTACCATCACAGGCGAAATGGATTCTTCGCTAAATGAAGTGCGCTTAGTTTGCCAAATATTGCAATCCATTTTATACCAGCTTCCCTCCTCTCTTCGACTCATCTACTCATGGCAACCCTGTTCAGGGTTTTTCTCGTGGCGGTCGGACAGTAGAAAGGTGACAGTGTCCGACAAGTGTATCATTCCAGTTCGTGAACTCAGAAGACCATAAGTTTGTGAGGAGAATGAGCGGAAAAGCGGATTAGACGTTAAAAGACAAACTTTAAAGCGGTTAGATGCGGGAGAAAGTATAAAAAAAAATTGCAAAGGAATTAGGTGTTGGAGAAGTGACAGTAGGTGACTGGAGAAGAAAACGTGCAAAAATTGAAAAGTGGAGTGCCGGAGATCTAACACCCGATGATTGTTTAAAAAACAGAAGAACAATGTGCAAAAGTGATTATAAAAAAACAAGTGAGGCTCTCTTTATGTGGTTTTCTCAACAAAGGTCGAAGGGCATGCCGATATGTGGTCCGATGCTGCAGGAAAAAGCCATACATTTTTGCCAAAAAATGAAAGACGACAATTTTTCTGCCAGCACCGGGTGGTTACAGATGGATAAAAAGGTATGGAGTTCGCCAGATGACTATTTGTGGAGAGAAACTTTCAGCGGAGTTTGAGGCTGCAAATGAGTTTCGTACTGAATTAGACAATTTAATGGTAAACGAAAATCTCAATGAAGAGCAATTGTACAACTGTGATGAAACAGGGTTGAACTTTAAACGACTACCTACTAAATCCTTAGTCTCCAGAAATGAAAAATCTGCTCCTGGCTTTAAACAAAGCAAAGAAAGATTAACTGTGACGTGTTGCTCCAATGCGTCGGGGATAAACTACGCTTATTGGCGATTGGAAAATCGAAAAGCTCACGTGCTTTAAAAAACATTGCTATTCAAGTCCTACCAGTTTCTTATACGAACCAAAAAAACCCTTGGATGAGTAGATATTTTTAAACAATGGTTCTTTGATGAATTTGTACCAAAAGTAGAAAAGCATTTAAAAGAAAAGAAGCTTTCTCGTCAAGCACTTCTCTTGATAGATAATGCCCCGTCACATCCTGAAGTAGAAGATTTGAAAAGTGGAAATATTAAAGCCATGTTTTTACCAGCGAATGTTACTAGCCTTATTCAATCTATGGATCAGGGGGTTATCAATGATCTTAAATTGAAGTACCGAAAAAATATGCTCACACATGTTTTGGAAGACACTGCATCTTTGATTCAACAAATAAAAAAATAATAATGTCAAAAATGTTATGTATTGGCTTGCTGAATCATGGGAAAATTAAACCGGAGACAATAAAGAACAGCTGGCATAATATCCTGACAACTAAAGACCTCAAAGATAACAATAAAAAAAGAAAGAAAATCAAGAACATTTTGAAATTAAAAACAAAGTTTTGAAACTACCCGGCTGTGAAGAGGTAGATAACTGCGTCGAAGAATGGCTTTACGGTGATAAGGAAGAGGAAATTACCGACGATGCAATAATTAGCATGATTACCGAAGAAGAAATTGATGAAACTGAAGATTTAAACGATGAAACAGAGAAGATCATTTTGCATGCAGAAGGCACGGCAGCGTTAGATGTTGCTCTTCGCTATATGGAGCAGCAACCAGACGCTTTACTACATAACGTTTTATTTTTGAAAAGCTTGCAAGACAATGCATCAAGAAAGAGAGTTTCTGCTCAAAAACAAACAACTTTAGATTCATTTTTAAACATTAAATCAAGTAAATGTGATGTTATTTAAAATACATTTTTATAATTTATAAATCTGTGTGCTCGTTATTTTTTCACTATTTGATCTCTCTATTTTTTTAGTTACATATATAAAACTGAATTTTTCTCTTTGATTTTATTATGTAGTTCGCATAATCCGAGTTGGTGTCGGTCCCGATCAACTCGGATTATCGGGACTCTACTGTAGTAGCAGATCATAAGGTCCATTCCTACAGCAACAAGGGGGGAGCAGACTTTATATCTGGTGCAGTTTTCGTGGTAGACAGACAGTAATATGAGAATTGCTGTGCATTGATAAATTTGTTTCATCTATCTTTTGAGAAGTCAACTTAAATTTAGTCTTTGTTTATTAATAATAATTTTTTGAGTGAAAATATCAATATTGCTTAGAAAATATAAGTAAAACGAGTGATTTCATACCTCAAAACATTGCAGAAATAAAAGCTCTGGTTGGCACCTAAAATTACTCCAATCTTCAGATTTTTCAGAGTAAGCATGCCTGAATTGTTTTTGAGGCAAATAAAGAAGTGTTTTAGTCCAGGAATTAGTTCCTTAGAGGAAAAATATGTAGTTGAAAACATTTACTCCATGGTCAGAAGATTGTGAAGAAACAATATTCAGTATTATTAGATTTGAGAACACGATATAGACTGCCTTGATCTTCAATTTCATTGGAAAATTTTTCTTTATACTTCCTTGCTGATTGATCACTGACATTTGCTACACAGATGTTATTTAGGCATTCTGGGTGTGTGAGCTTTTCAACGCTTGAATATTATTCGCCTCAGAATACTTCTATTATAAAATATTTATTCATAAAAATGCTTAAAACAAAAATAACAAATTCCAGAACCTCGCATGGCATAGTATAATTGGTGCCTGGTACTGGTTTGTGGCTTGGTGATCGAGGATTGTTATATTAAAGGACTAGTTGCTATGTTACCTAGAAGAATGATTTTCAAATGGAAAACTTTTTGTTTATATATATAAGATAGAGAGAGAGAGAGAGAGAGAGAGAGAGAGAGAGAGAGAGAGAGAGAGAGAGAGCCCTCTGGCATATTATAAGATCTATGAAAGATTTTTTCCATGTAGAAAATGTTCCTGTTGCATTGGGCTGGAAATTTTCTGGTTATGATTCTGATTGGAGAGCTTATGAAGAGAGAAGTAACACAGGAGATGATTACCACAAAAATTGAGTTGATATAGAAAATTATCCAATTCTGGAAATTTCGTTCAAATTCAGGAAACAGAATGAGCATGCATTAACAGAATTCCAAAGAGAATTAAGGTTTGATAAGCCTCCGCTTAAATATTTAAAATCTGTGTATTTTTTGACTGTCTACATATTTGACAAAAATAAATAAGGGATTATAACTACCAAATCTGTATGCTCATTCTATATTCAAAGGCCATTAGTAATTGCTTTTAAGTTTGTAAAAGTTAAATAAGTAGCTTCTTTTCTACTCCCAAACTGAATTCTATATAAAAAATTTCAAGTGCTTTATAATAATTTTGTCAGGGCCCTCAAATCATGTAAATCGAAAGTGAAATCAGTGCATAATAAAATTCGGTAAATGCATTACTCAAAAGATTTCTTGTAAAGCTACCTTGTCACTTTTATGAGCTTATAAACTAACTCATTTAAATGACACTAGACAAAACTTCATGCATAAGAATTGAAAAATATAATTCAACTAAAATTTAAATTATTTTATTGTAATCTTTTTTACTTCTCAGTCAATAAAAGATGTATCAAACTATGTAAACTGATGTAGCACATTTAGTATAGGCATTGCTTACTGATTCAATACCAATGATCACATGAAAAGTTATACCCAAAAGTGTCAATTTTCCAACTTTTCCATAAGGTTCGAGACCAGCTTGTGAATTGGTAAAACAGTTTTGTTTTCATTCTTAAGCGAAACATCTTGCTGTTTACAAGCCGATTTGATAATGATTTTGTCCTCACAATAAATTCATCCTTTAATGCAATTATAATAATCCCTTTAATATATCACTTCTTGAGAGAGAAGACAAAAGGACAATATAGCTAGGGTTGAGAACTTATTAGAAGCGAAAAGCACAAATTATACAGTAAATTACATATTTTCATTTACAATTATGCAAAACTACCAATTAAGAATGAAATCGATGTTAAAACTTTAAAAAAGTACTGAATATGGTAGAAGATTTTTGAAAAAAGAAATTCCCTTTCATCCACTTTCAAAGCACCCAAATTTTGTTTACCGATTAAATTTCGGATTATTGCTTGAAACAAGTGACTTTTGACTTAAAATTCTACAGAAACATATTTAGATTTCCCCGATTGTTCTGAAACCAAAAATTCATCAGTAAAAAAGAGTGATATAGCTGAATGTGTTTCAAAGTAAAACCTATATGTGTGTGTGAGACATGATATAATAAGCAATTACTGCACATGAAATCATGTCTGCCTTATCTCAAAATATCATACCAAACCTAAAAAAACTAATAAATTCAAAGTACAAAAATGACCGATTTGAGAATTAGACATATATTGTTTGAAAAGCTTCTTGTCACACAATTCTTGGGAGGCTATTCAAAGTCAAAAGTCTGAATTCCACTTTAAAGATAGGGCTTATGTACACTTAAATCTTCAAATGAAAAATATAAGGAAATAGGATAAATGTAAATTTAAGAAACATTAAGCAAGAAGTGAAAATAATACTATGTATTCAACAGATATTAGTAATTTTTATTATTGTAGATATATTTAGGTTTTACTTTGAAATCATCAGAAGTACAAAGATTAAGTTTTCGAGTTCATAGTATTATATTATAAAAAGGATAATTTCTAACCTATGTTCTACAGCAGCGACAACAAATCCATATGAAGCCAATTCCATGCACATGGAAGAATATGTTGTCCGCCAACCACTTAAACCATGGGAGAACACTATGACAGGATACTTTTCATCTGAGTGTAGTAATGGTGCTTGCCAAGCAACTGGGATATAAAGTTCTCCTATATAAGGAAAAGTAAAATTATCTATGAGAGAAATTCAATAACACATTTAAAATTAAATATAATATGTGAAGACAATACAATTTTAATATTACAAAACAGAAAAACTAAATGCATTCCTTTTAATACAAATGGACCTATTCTTTGAAGACAGGAAAAGATAAGATTTATAAGAAAAGATACTGTTTTAGGTCTGTTAGGATCTGCATTCTAAAAGATTTTTTAGCTTCCAATCTTGGTCTATTTCATTAATGCATTATGTTGGTTGAGCTTAGGATTTTCATTTGTTGCACAACACCTAGAATTACTTTAAAATTAAATTAACAATGTTTGAACTTGAATAAAACAGGACTACCAGGTGATCCAGTAGGAAATATTTAAACACGAAAATATTTAAATGCCAGTAGTAAAACAAGTAGGAAAAAGTATGTGATCGACTTAATAAAATCATATACACATATACAGGGTGCAACGCAAAGTCCGTACCCGGCCTTTATTTTCGCAACCGTTGGTCATAGACATATACTTCCAATTTCAAAAATGTTTCACATCAGGTAAACATTCATGTTATGGCATTTTGAAATTTAAAAAATCAATTTTGTACAAATTACAAAATCTAACTTTTTATACAGTCCCCCGTTCCCTATAGTGATATTTAGTAAAAGTTTACACTCATCCTAACAAACGTAACACAAAAAGTTTCACTTCTGTGTGACAAAAACTGACCAAGATATTTAATTTCAAAGTTTGGGATTTTTTCAGGTTTGTTTCGCCTTCATTGAGGGGTCGGTTAAAATATAACTTAGAATAATTCGAGATTGAAATCAGAGTGCAACGCCTCTGGCATTCCGCTGCCATTTATACGGTTCTTTTTGCACATTTTTTATTTTAAGGGTGTCGATTCTACATAATTCGATGATGGTCTACAACTTTCGAATTAACATCTTTTGTCTATCTTGCTTAGTTCCGGAGTTAGATTTCCAAAATTTCCCCACTGGGGGCGCTGCGACCACTTTCAGTGAATCGGGTATGTCCACTTTGCTATACATGCACCTATCTTTTATGGTCAGGGAACCCCCCTTTCGCCGTAAAATGGGCGTTACACTCTGATTTCAATCTCGAATTATTCTAAGTTATATTTTAACCGATCCCTCAATGAAGGCAAAATAAATCTGAATAAATCCCAAACTTTGAAATTAAATATCTCGGTCAATTTTTGTCACACAGAAGTGAAACTTTTTGTGTTACGTTTGTTAGGATGAGTGTAAACTTTTACTAAATATCACTATAGGGAACGGGGGACTGTATAAAAAGTTAGATTTTGTAATTTTTACAAAATTGATTTTTTAAATTTCAAAATGTCATAACATGAATGTTTACCTCATGTGAAACATTTTTGTAATTGGAAGTATATGTCTACGACCAACGGTTCCGAAAATAAAGGCCGGGTACGGACTTTGCGTTGCACCATGTATATAGTTTTGTGTAGTAATTCAAACAGCTAACTCAAAAAGTAAAAAAAAGAAAATACAGAGACGATACACCACGTAAAATACATTGTGACAATAATCTATATATGTATTTTACTAATATACATGACACAGAATTCAAAAATCAATGGATGTCTGTATCTAAGTGGGTTTAAAAGTAACCACTTATACAGTTTAACATTTAACAGTAGAATGTACATCAGTGTAAATTTGGCATTGGATTCTGTTTGTAGCTTCGTCTATTTTGCAATTTTTGTTGGATTTTGACAGCTATTTTTGATTTTTAATCACTTGATAAGCACATTTTTTGGTATAACTCAATTCAGAGAAATTCTATAGTTAAGCTTACCTAGAATGTCTCCTAGTCTTTTCAACACCAGATTTCCCAGGCTTCATTCAACAAATTATGACCAGATTAGCAAATCAAGCACTTTCTAACCACAATTCATTTAATGCTTCTTTGACTTTGAATACATAGGACTCCCTTAAAAAAGCAAAAATGGCTCAGTCTTACTTGTGTGTTCATGTCTAAGTTTGTGTATTGTTTGTTTTTCTGCTAGTAAAGTCATTAATGGAAGATTGTTTATCCTATCACACATACAAAACAATGATTTTCGGTCTAAATCCTGAGGAAATAGCAAATCTGTTACAAGAACTATCTGAAAAAGAATATGATGTGTGATGGCAAGCGCTTCTCTTCTAAATTTGATTCGGATAAAGAAACCAGATTACAAGGAAATGAATCTGAAAAATTTGAGAAGTGACAGGTGATGCTGTTACACTCAGTATAATTTTGGATTTATATCATGCAGAATGGCATATAATGGAAAATATATAATGGTCAACTTGCTATTAGAAGTAATTTACATGGATGTAATGGTTCTACTAAGTTTGTCAAGCAAAATGTCAATGAGCCCATCATGAGTTCAAGAGTCTAGGAGCAATATGCACCAAATCAAAATCAGTGTGGGAAATTTATCTCAACTAGAAATATAAAAAATTAAAAGGTATAAATATTATGCAATCAACAAATTGTGTTGTTTATGTATGCAAATGGCATAAGGAAACTTCTAATAGAATTGCTTATTACAATTACAATTGTAAATAAGATATAGATGCAATATTCATTAAATAAACTAATGTTAAAATATGTTTAAATATTATATTGTCAGGAGAAATAACAAATTTTCTTGTTCTCTAAATTTCAGTGCTCCGTTTTTATTTTTAGAGTTTGACAGTTGATTTCCTGACGGAATCTTTTCATGGCATAAATAATTATATTATAGAAACATTGTAAAATAAGCTTAAAGTTAATTAAAATGAAAATTATTTGTGCCATTTCAATATGTAACTATTTTGCACATTTTATTTATCTGTGTTGAAAGGACACTGAGGGACATTTTAAGGCATCAAAAGTGTTGAATATTCTGGTGTTAAATCAAAATCTATACTCATAGTAGACTGCCTACATGAACTTACCAACTAATACCCGAAACAGAGCTCTGTAGACACGTGCTGGTATACCAACTCTTGCAGCATAACCATTGAGATATTCTTTGTGAGGAACCCATAGTGGCCATTGCAAATACCTATCCTGAAACAACCATGCAAAATACAATGCCCATTATGTTAATTGAATTGTATATTCTTCAATCGGTGATACAAATATAACGACATTCAAATTATAATTAGTATAACAGATTTTATTCGTTTGCAGGTAAGAATTCTCTCATCACATTGTCATGGTTCACATGTAAAATCTTCTCTTAACAGAAGATGGAAGAGCTATTTGTTAACTGAACTTTGTCACTAGAAATAATCTAGTTTTTCAAAATCAGATGAAATCTGTTTGAGAAAAACTTTATAGTACAAGCTTACCAATGTCCCTTGGTCTCTGGAAGGGTAGAAAAGCCTGGTGAATACACCAAACCTTAAGTAGGATGTCATAATATCAGTGCAAGCAACGGTGTAAGGTCCAGTCGGCAAGGGAAGATGCCGGCGACCATTATATTTTAAAGTTCTTATTCTGTCTTCCATTATGACCAAAAGAAACTGTTTTCACATAATTTCACAAATTTAAAAGAGTTGTTCCATTCGAAACCTATCTTTCCAAGCGATCAGGTTTCTTTGAACTATTTTTGAAATTTGATAAGATAAGAGACGCATTTAGAAGGAAACGGCGCATATAAATCAAAACAATAACAATAACATACACTACGGGCTCATGGACTTGAGTCTGCCCAGACCAAACGCACTCATTTGACAACTATGGACAGTTGGGCTCTCTTAAACCAACAAACTTCGCATGCCTGAAATTGTCTGATGAATTTCATTGGCGACTGTTGTATATTTTGAATTAGCCATAAATTGCCAAAAAAGGCAATCCTTTTTATCTTGCTGAGTCGAGAGTGGAGGGAGGTAAAAGAAAAATGTAACATTCCCTCTTTTCCATTTGATCTGCTCAATCGTTCCTGCTTTCTATAATGCACTTCCGGGTTCCTAGCTGGATTTGTTCGCGCGCGGGTTTGAGTTGGGTCAGTTTGAATATAAAAAATTCTCTTGCAAGAAACAGCATACGGATTGATTTGAAAAAAAATTTCCGTTTTGTGTGCAGATGTTTTGGAGAAAAGAGAAAATCTTCCCTGGGTGGGAAAATACGGACATTTTATATACTTTTGTTTTTATTGTAAAATAAAAGTATTCTGAAATTTTCTTTAAATGCAGAATGTGCAGGACAAATTAATTTTTCTTTCTTTCAGAAACATGCAGTATACCCTATGACCATTCTTCTATATTTATAGATTTCCATAACCCTGTTTTCACTCAAGTTTGCTGAGAGAAAACTAATAATATAACTCCATTTTAACATTGCATATCTTATGCGTGCAATGTTATGGTGGAATTTAAAGACTAACATGAACATTTTATAAACTTTTGAACAGGAACATTTTAACTGTTAAAAAAAATTTAATGAAATTTCTCTTGGTAATTAAAAGCATACTATTGAGGAATATACAATTTTTATACTGTCTCATCGCATCATTAAAATTTCTTCAGTTCATTAACTTTTACTTTTTTTTCTATTATAGAAAACTTCATCACATGCAACAAACACATTTTCAATTCTTCAGGATGCTTGATGTAAATTAGTTTACAATGAGAAGTTACTCATTTAGAAGTATACGGAGCTCATTACTAATTTATTTAAAGTAACACTCTCATAGGTACTGACACCACTGGCATGTCGGTACTATTACAAAGAAGTTCCAATTGCACATACAAGTTCCTGAATTCCTCTTTTTATCACGTTAATTATTAAAGGTAAAACTAAAAACGCATGAGCCTGAGTTCCAACCTATACATTGAATGTAGAAATTGTCTAATGATATGAATATGGAGATGTGGTATATGTTCATCCCCAAAACGTGTATTTCTTGTCACCATGTAGAGAAATTTTGGATAAAAATTGTGAAATGATTGACTGTATTCTGCTTTGGTAAGCACAAAAATTTAAGAATTGTCACAAAGTAGAGGAAATATGGAAGCTTTTATGAAGATGTAAGGATAAATTTTGAAGTCCTTATACTAATTACCTTTTACTTTCATTAACCATCTATTTGAAATTTGTAAATTAATATTGTATATCAAGTGTATAGGTACTTCCTATATCAGAACATTTTACAATGTCTATTCAAAAGAATGAACTAAAAAGTGACTCAAATGGTCCAAAATCTGAAATAAGGTTCTTAAATAGTGGGGAATTTCCATAGAGCAAGGAATTCCTCCATCCGTAAAAATGAAAAGTTTAACATTTCTACAATTCTTTGTTTCTAATTTAATATTTCTAGATCTATTATACTGTAACAAATCTTTTTTAAGTTATTCGTATTTCGAATCGTATTTTTCATTTTTGTTTTACTCTTTTGTCAATCACCTTTTCATGCTATTTTTTTGGCTTTCTATTTTCAAGCATAGTGGTAACAATACAATATATTTTGCAATATTTTGTCTACAAATATTTACGAAAACTTACATAGCATTAAGTAAATGTTTTTAATCTTGTTTCTGTAAATTCATTTTTAGTGTGACTATTGAAAATTATTTTCATAAAACAAGTTCCAGAAGAAAATGTAAGTTAGTCTTTTAATGATTTTCTGTTTAATAACTTTACTGTTTAGATCCATTTTTCGTTTCTAAACTGTACCCTGAGCATCTAAATTAATTTCTTTAACATTTTCTTTACATCTTAAAAATGTTTGTAAAAATACTAAACATAAGGAACTAATCCTTCTAGAAATATGTAAAACATAAAAGACAATTAACTTGCAATTTAAATTAGAAATAAAGTGTTTCAATCATTCATTGAAATTTTATAATCAGAAAAGGCTGAAAGATAAAGTAATTAAATTTTAAAACCTATTTAAAAAGAAAAGCTACTTTTGTTTCTTGTATTACGTTTAAGATATTAATACCCCAAGGTCCATCTCTACATTAACATGCAAATGGAAGATTTTAGCACACTAAGTATAACTGCTTTGTGTAATCTACAATTGGCAATGTCATGTCATGAATTATGAAATTTATAAGTGTGTGCAATTAAGGGTCAAATTTATGAGTAGAGCAAAAAATAACATAAATATTCACTAAATGTAGAAGAGATGACGAAAAGTATAAAATACTAGAATACAATTCTTAGGCAACATTTTTATTTGAATTTTTCACATTAAAAATTATTCCACTATTGGAGTAGTTTTATCCAAAAAGTAAATAAATGTAATAAAATAAATTTTTTCTAATTTCATTTGATAAAAGATAGTTTTGAAATTGCATTGTAAGTAACAAAACTTTTAAGGATGGATATAAAATGATAGGCCGTTTAAACATTTCCACATTAAATTTTGGAAGCCAGTCCACTCCTGATGAGAAGAAAATCTCACATTTCTTTGAAGAGAAAAACTCAAATCAACATATCATGCAACCAGGAGAAAATGTGGAACATTACAACCGAAATAGAATAAAATTCCAAACATAGTTTGTTTTACTTTTAATATATATGATTGCAGCCTGTATGTACATCTGGTTGTAGTAGACTCATTGCTACACTTTCTTTTGCAGGTTTGTTGTTTTTTTAATGAGATGTCCACCTTCTTTAGAAAGTTGTTTTTTGTTGACACAAAACATGGTTGTTCTTCCAGAGCAAGTAGCACTTCTCTTTCCTTCTGGGGGCATTCCCAACATTTGGGAAAGATGATTTTCATAAGTTATACATGTGATCTCATCTAGTTCCTTTGTTTTGAACAACCTAAAGGTGATTCTGCCATCAAAACAATTTTGTCTTGACCAGAAACATTCCCAACATCCGGTGAGGATTTTTTGATTTGTTCTACTTTTGCAAAAGCATCTGTGTTTCATTTGCATTGTTAACATCAATGTCGTTTTGTATCCAAACCTGTAAGTGGCAAAAAGAATTTTAGAAGGATACAAATTTAAAAATTTATATTGGTATGTAATGTGAAACATTTATTATCCTCTATAACATGAAATATTAAAAGTATATGTATTTTAAAATTATCAATTAATTCAATAATCATATTAGCTAAGCTTATTTTTAATATAGGTACTTCTATTTATTTGTAACTATTAATTAATTTTCTTCTTTCATTCGTATATCAACATTACGCTTTACATTAGGTACATTTTAGTTCATATGAAAGACAGTATTCTCTGTTGTCATAATATATTTTAATAAAACACTTTATAAACATGTTTATGTTAAAATTATAAGAAATTTAACCTCATAAGATCCCGAGAAGAATAATTCTTACTAACCTACTAGATGATTAATATTTATACATTTTTAAGAATAAGAAAAATAGCACATTTATAATTCGCAGCAAGATTTGTATCTCTTGCTCACCTCTGGTTCATTGTCAGCGTCTTCACCATATTTATATCTTATAAGAGAATGGATGTGTTTGCACATGTTAAAATGCACATGATCGTTGCAACTACAAGTAAAGATATAAATGTAAACTTTACATGCAGTGCAAATAAGTTGGCATTCAAAGGGTTGTACAATGTTTTGTTTTACTACAGTATTAGAATTAGTACTGATCGAATGGGATTTCACTTCCCATTTATTATTTGTTAATATCTGAGAGAAGCATTTTTGGCTACTTTGGTGTCTTTCGTGAAAGTTAGCTATTCTGTGTGAGTGATTTTTCCATTTGTCAATTTAACAAGTCCTTCAAACAATTTGTCTCTAGCTAATTTCATTAGAGCTAAAGTCAGTTTATCGACTCTTGTTTTGTTTAGACTTTAAATATGTATTCGTATGGATACCAGCTTTCAGCCGGTAACAATAGGTCCATATTTGTGGTCTTTTATATAGTAATGTACTTCAAATAGTTTTTGAATGACAACATTCAAGCAAGGGTACAGCTGTAGTCTCTGCTGCGCGCGGTGGCAACGACTCTTGGCGCGGCTTTTGGCGTAGTTATAAGCGACTCATACCGGGTGATGGTAACCCATTTTTTTCTCGTATTTTCTCCTGGTTAGGGTTAACCTGTTTTTATGGCAACCTTGCCGGCGTCCAGTTCTGTCCAGCATTGGTTGTTCTTTTTAGTTTGGACACGGTGGAGAGCGGGTCTTTTTTTTTTCAGGATAGAAGTGGAGAGCGGGTCTTTTTTTTCTGGATATTGCATCAGGTTGTACTTTTTCGGTTTATTTTATTTTATTATTTCTAGAATTCCTTATTTAAGATGCCTTCTGTTTTTAGTATTGTAGATAAGTTTCAGGAGAATTTTGCTCGCAATTTAAAGTTTTCTTTTTCTGGTGGTAGGCTAACTTACGGGACTGAGGGAGTAGCTAATCGTTTTTTTTGTTACGAGTTGTGTCGAGATAAAGAGCTTTTTTTAAATTTTTTAAAGGAAACGGGATTAATTAAATCTAAAGTTTCATGTGATAAATGTAACGTGGATATGACTTTTTCAGTTAGGAATGCTGTTAGCGATGGTTACACATGGATTTGTCGAAATCGTCGGGATGATAAGCCTTGTCGTAGTTGTAAATCTATTAGACACGGGTCATGGTTCCGTAAGAGTAATTTGAAGATGGAGGAGATTTTTTTTTTGACATATGAGATTTTAAGGGGTACAAAGACGGAAGATATAGGGGAGGAGTATTTTTTTGCATCCCACACCTTAGCCGATTGGCGGCAGTTTGTTAACGAGGTGATTTCTGATTTTGTTGAAACGCAATCAGAAAAAATAGGAGGGGTAGGTAAGGTAGTCGAAATCGATGAGTCTAAATTTGGGAAACGTAAATATAATAGGGGTAGGAGAGTTGAAGGCCAGTGGGTTTTTGGGGGGATTGAAAGAGGATCAGGAAAAATGTTTTTGGTTGCAGTTCACAATAGGTCAGCAGATACGCTTGTGGACGTTTTAACGCAATGGGTTGAGAAGGGAACAACAATTCACTCAGACTGTTGGAAGGGGTATTTAAGTTCAAAAAATAATTTAGAAAGCAATGGGTATAATCATTTAACAGTAAACCATTCGCTTACTTTTAAAATAACTTATATTCTACTTATGTTGATTTTTTGATTCATTTCATCCATATGTACAGTATAGATTCACTGTTGGAAATTCGAGAAAAAATGGGTTACCCTCACCGGCATGAGTCGCTTATAACTACGCTAAAAGTCCATATAATTATTCAATATTTGCAGTGTTTTTCTAGTCACAATGTTGTTTAATTCAGATTTACATAATTCTTCCGTACGTATGCAGTATATATTCGATGTTGGAAGATTTCCTTGGCGACATAAAAAGTGCGCCAAACACGGCGCCAAAAAAAACGCGTTGCCACCGCGCGCAGCAGAGACTACAGCTGTACCCAAGCAAGTGATCTAAAATCTATATTTTCCAATCCAAAAAGTATATTCTGCTGGGTAGCACTTCAAACCAAGCTGACTCAACGGAATGCACCATTTGGAAAACTAATTAGAAATAGTTACCAAATAGAGAAATAACAAATATTAATGAAAGTAGATGCAAGCATTGTTAATTACCTGGATTTAATCCTCGCATGTAATTGTTTTCCATACTCAGCAGGAACACCAAGCTTTCCAAGATGTAGCAAAAATGGCTAAAGCGAATTGATCTTCATGCATTTTATAAAGCAATATGAACTGTCATCAAAAGAACAGCACATACAAATAGAAACAAATCATCAGGTTGTTTGCAGAAAACATGCAAAATGAACCATAAACACAATACGTAAGAGCAAAAATTATAGGTATAACAAAAGTTTTTGCACACCAAAGGTTGAATCAATGGATAAAACTTTTTCTCAAGCAAACGTAAAAAAGAACATGCTTTTAAAACAAATATATATGTTGCTACTTACCTTTCCCCCTTAAATATTTAAGCCTTGGTTGAGAGCTCGACGACAAAAGATCACCAGACGACAATCTACGCAACAAAAATGACTAAACCTCAGAAACTTGGCATTCGCCGAGATGGGGAACGCTTCGACAAGGGTTGCTTTTTTTGTTGGAGACGGAACTAGTTAGGCAATAAAAATAGTGATATCGCCAACGTCTGACATGTCACGAGGACCCGCGGACCAATCAGATGATAAAGTTCGCTTAGTCTGGGCAGACGGAAGTGCTCATTGGCTGAAGAACTACATTAACGGACAGGATTTTTCGTATGAGCCAAAAATAAATACGCATGTGCACAGTTTCTGACACTTTCACAATTTGGATCGGACTATTGGTGATAGTCCGTGATCAATCCCAAAGAGAAAGAAAAGATAATACCACGTAATTTTGAACCACAGTTAGATGACGAGGCAACACCTGAGCTGGCATCCCACTCTCCAAACTTCCACATCACGCCAACGACCAATCTAATATAGGTATTGGTATTGGTATTTTGCAATTAACGTCAAACTGGAGCAACACAACGGGCTATTGGTGACGGTCCGGGATCAATCCCAAAGGGAACCAATCTAATATAGGATTTTAACAGTTCTGGAATTGAGAGCATTCAGCATTCGCCATTTTTGTTCAAACGAAATAAATCTGGTGTATGCTGCTCGAAAGTTTTCCCACTTTGGAGCTAAATCTAGGATAGTTGTTGAATTAACGTTGGTGTCTGTCTGTCGGTTTTGGGTTTTTTTTGGCACAAGCGTCATATTTGACCACTGAATTAGCATTGCACAGATATTATATTTTAGTACTATCCCGAAGGGAAAGATCTGAAAATAACACCAAGTAATTTTGAACCATGGTCAGATGACACGAACACCTGAGCTGGCACCCCACTCTCCAAACTTTCATACCACACCAACGTGAGAACATTTTAGATCACAACAGATTTAACGGCTACCAGTCCCCATGAACACGACGATCTGTTGTGGGATCGAATTTCAGACTCGCAACCCACCAGTTTGTTCGTGACTCTACCGTCTGAGCTATTGTGGGCCTATTAATGCATTGGGGGTATTTCAATTAACGTCACACTGGAGCAACACAACGGACTATTGGTGACGGTCTGGGATCAATCCCAAAGGGAAAGATCCGTGGACAACACCACGTAATTTTGAACCACGGTCAGATGACGAAGCAACACCTGAGCTGGCACTCCACTCTCCAAACTTCCACACCACGCCAACGTGAGGACATTTGAGGCCACGACAAATTTAACGTGCACCAGCCCCCTTTGTACACGACGGTGTTTGGCTGGATTCGAATTCGCAACCCTTAGGTTGCAAGCATGTTGCTCTTCCAACTGGGCCACCGCGGCCCTCATTAATGCATTGGGGGGGGGTATTTCAATTAACGTCACACTGGAACAACGCAATGGGCTATTGGTGACGGTCCGGGATCAATCCCAAAGGGAAAGATCCGAGGACAACACCACGTAATTTTGAACCATGGTATTGGTATTGGTATTGGTATTGGTATTTTCAATTAACGTCACACTGGAGCAACACAACGGGCTATTGGTGACGGTCCGGGATCAATCCCAGAGGGAAAGATCCGAGGACAGCACCACGTAATTTTGAACCACGGTCAGATGACGAGGCAACACCTGAGCTGGCATCCCACTCTCCAAACTTCCACACCACGCCAACGTGAGGACATTTGAGGCCACGACAGATTTAACGTGCACCAGCCCCCTTTGTACACGACGGTGTTTGCCTGGATTCGAATTCGCAACCCTTAGGTTGCAAGCATGTTGCTCTTCCAACTGGGCCACCGCGGCCCTCATTAATGCATTGGGGGGGGTATTTCAATTAACGTCACACTGGAGCAACACAATGGGCTATTGGTGATGGTCCGGGATCAATCCCAAAGGGAAAGATCCGAGGACAACACCACGTAATTTTGAACCATGGTCAGATGACGAGGCAACACCTGAGCTGGCATCCCACTCTCCAAACTTCCACACCACGCCAACGTGAGGATATTTGAGGCCACGACAGATTTAACGTGCACCAGCCCCCCTTTGTACACGACGGTGTTTGGCTGGATTCGAACTCGCAACCCTTAGGTTGCAAGCATGTTGCTCTTCCAACTGGGCCACCGCGGCCCTCATTAATGCATTGGGGGGGGGGATTTCAATTAACGTCACACTAGAGCAACACAATGGGCTATTGGTGACGGTCCGGGATCAATCCCAAAGGGAAAGATCCGAGGACAACACCACGTAATTTTGAACCATGGTCAGATGACGAGGCAACACCTGAGCTGGCATCCCACTCTCCAAACTTCCACACCACGCCAACGTGAGGATATTTGAGGCCACGACAGATTTAACGTGCACCAGCCCCCCTTTGTACACGACGGTGTTTGGCTGGATTCGAACTCGCAACCCTTAGGTTGCAAGCATGTTGCTCTTCCAACTGGGCCACCGCGGCCCTCATTAATGCATTGGAAGAAGTGGACATGTAAACAACCTAATCGAAGGAAATCTGGCAATGTTATTAATAATATACTTTTGGATTGTCGGCATCTTGGGTGCAGGCGATAATGTTTAATTATTAATGTAATATTTTCTTTATTGTTTGCCATTGTTCAGTGGTCTGCAGACTGTTAGTTAATAGTTAGTGTTGGCCTTTTTTATTACGTCACTGCCTGACTTATATTCTCATTGCTCCATCGTTTTCTTTATTCACCCGAACTCTTAAAGGTTAGTTTAAAAAATGGCGGCAATGATCACCGTCTATCTAATTTCTTATTTATATGTATTATTTGCGTATCTTCAGCGCAATTTTCGGCACGAAGCAATTATAAACTTTATCTTTAATCTATACAAAATGCCTCTTGGTTGCTGTGTTACGCTCAGATGTTGGGATAGCGCAACAAGTATGTCTTCAATGTTCGAGACTGCACATGTGCTGGAAAAGAGAATCTGTTTATTTTATATGTATAATAATACATGAACCTCTAATTTTTTATAAGAAAAAGAATGTATACATTCTTTCTCTGGACGAACACGTCTACCAGTTTTAAATTTCACTTTACTTACCAGTTTTAATTAACTACTCTTAATACTTCAAAAAAATAATGGGTGCATTTTATATTTGATTGTTTTTTTTGACAATTTTTTAAAAGTTTTCCGAAATGGTTTTACATAATTTTTATTGCAAGATTCAACAACAATCGTTACTAACGAAGGGCTGTATTTAATCTAAGATTTGAGAATTTCTTGTTCAAGAATTCTCTTTTGTTAGATCTGATTCATTTTGCGAATATACTTAATATTTGGTTGCCCATTTAACATTATTTGAAGTGCTAAATGGAAACGTTTGGCAAATATAGATGTGTATTAGCAAAGCGCTAGTAAATTCCTATCAAATGTTGGGTAATTGACCTGTGCCTTTCTGTATTTTTCTGCCAAATGCATTATAATTTATTTTTACATGAAGTATTTTGCACATGAAGAACTATATATAGTCCCGAGAAAACAATCTCAATACTTTGTGCTATTCTTTTTATAGCTAAATACATGTTTAGGTGAATGGATTCAACTTTTACCCATTGTTGTCAAAATTATGTTTGATTGCTAATACCATCTGTCAGGCTGCTCATATAAACCACAAGAAACCTTTTGAAATTATTAAAGTGTAGCTATTCCCAATGTATTCTAACAGTATATATGGGCTATTCTAACAGTCAATAAAGAATCAGGCTTCATGCACCTCTTAAATGAACTTAATTTAAATTTAATAAACTAGTAACTGATAAATGCATGCTTTATAAGTCCAAGAAAGTGCTTAATTTTTGAGATCAAAATTCATCTCTGGAAATTTTATTTTTGGAAACATGCCTAAAGTAAAAAAAATATCTTTTAACTCAACTCCATCATGGGATAACAACCCAACGGAGGGTTTATGGTAATTTTTTTTTTCCATAACATGAAAGATGTGTGGACTAGATGAGGATGAGAATTTTTTTTTGTGATGCAAACCAGAAATTTAAAGCAATGAAATGCACACGCAGGTGCTGCTGTAAATATATTTTTCTGTGAGAGTTTAAGAGGTAAGAGACTAAATTTGAGAACTTATCTTTAGGTGAAAAGGTTAGGCCCTAGGAAAATGATGCACATCAAAGTCGATTAAATTTAAACCGCTTGCTTCAGTTCAAACTCCCTGGAGGCCACAAATCGCACGATTTGTATGATTTTCCTTTGTAATAAGGAGTGAACAGCCAGGTATCATAGTGCTGTGTGCTGGTTCCTTGATGTGTAGATGAGTTGTGATGTGGCAGGTGGTAACATAGTAGTACGGGTCTGCTTCCATACCACAGATGCTGAGGTCACTGAAATGAATTTCATCCGAAATAAATACTGCAGGAATGGGCCATCGCCTGTGTAAAAGTGTGAGCTCGGGTGGAGATGAGGCTCTCCGTACAGACCTTGGGGAAAACCGAATGTTCTCCAACCTTGGGTAGAGTTTAGCCATCTCTCTTGCCAGCTGTTAATGGATGCTAGCTTGAGGGACCTCTTCAGATGAGATGCCGGGAGAGGAAGGGTGTGTAGGCGAATAGATGCATTACCGGAGACACTTGCAAGATGATCTGCTGCTTTGTTTCCTTCAACACCGCAATGACCTCTTACCCAAGAGACATACACATTGATAGAGCTGCAATGATGGAATGGATTCTCTACCATCGGGTTAGTCAAGAGAGTCATGCTGGACACTGTCCGAGAAAACACAAGTATTTTCTGGACAATTTCAAAATGCCCAGGATGAAGCTGCATGGATGGCAAGTAACTCAGTTTGGAAAACTGAGTTGTTGTCATGCAGTCTGCATGCCCATTCAAAGATCTATATCTTTACAGAGCTCTAGTATGTCCCTCATTACTAGTGTATATTTTCGGTTGCTCAATGTCACAGAAATTTCTTTGTGGCCCTGCATTAGTCACCCAATTGTTTTTACTTCAGTTAACCATAAGTATTGGAAACTAATGTAAACTCAACTGCAATGGGAAAAATAAGAATGGTTGTTTGATGTTAACATTGGGAGGAATGAAAGCATAACTTTGAACTGTTAATTCTTGAGTATTGTCTAAACTATCCTGAAAATAATCATAGTGCTTATTGGACACTAATATTTGACATACTAAACAAGGTATTGACAAATTGATCTGTTGTCTATGGATGATTTCACTTACTCATGGGGCTACTGCAGAAGTCTACACTTTCCTCTGCAAATGACCCATTTATCTGACCTGATATTTTCCATGTATGTCAATAAAAGAAGCAACATAAGGAAAATTCTAACATTAATTAGTTAACAAAACTAAACATATTTTATCCTCACTTAGGTCAAGTTCTATTCATATTACTAGGGTGTTAAGTGAACTGGTTGATAACCTAGGAGCTTAATCATTTTTATTTATTCCAAAAAAAGAAAAGGTCTATAAGTAGTTTGTTTTAGAGGACTATTCAGAACTTGGTCACTGCTGAGTAATCAACCAGAAATGACAGGTGCAGCATAAGCAAGGCAAGGAAGATCGCAGATTTCTTCATGGTATCTCTTTCTGCATAGCTTTCAGGGTATGAAAAAAGTTATGATTAAGAAAAATAAAAAACATAGAATTTTTAAAATTTAAATTGAATTTTTATTATTTTAATTAAGTCCTTGCCCATACAAGTTTAACATGCTGATTACCAAAACGTAATCCCGACATTCAATATGTCAAGTTCATTGCAGGTTGTATTTACTGCTGTCAGTGGACTATGTATGAATATCCTCCACTTGATTACATTGTATCCTGGGCCAGCATTGACTCCTAATTTGCTAGTGTGTGTAAAAACAACCTAAAAAGGGGAGTTTCCATGCTAGAGAGCTGAATGCTAGTGCAAGTGGTCGTAAAACAGGTTGATCGTAAAATGAGTACCTTGGGTGGTACTTAAAAAGGTTAAAAAGATTTTTTCACAATTTTATCACTCTTACCTTCCAAAATGGTTACTTTTGTGCAAAAACTGAATAATGTGAAGTTGAAACGAAAAACTAATAGTTGGAGGTTGCTCATGATCCTCAAAGTTTTGTGTTTTCGCATCGAAAAGCGTTACATTGCATATAAAAATTAGGGAAATAAAAATATTTATTGAAATATATATGGAAACTGGAATATTAGAAGAACATAATAAGTCTTACGTTACTAATTAAACATTAATAGGGCTAGAGGATGTGCCTGCCAAATTCCCTTTTTTTACTTGAATCTCCTCAATCACCTGCAGTAAGAATTGTAGCTGACTCATTTCATGTTATTGTTTCAGTGAACTCTTGAATAAGGGCTCAACCCCTTTCAGCTTGATCATTACCTGCTTTAAAAGCTTGGATAATTTTCAGCACAGTAATCTTTCAGATCATCCCATATTCTGAGTCAATTTGTAAAGATCCATTTGGGAGAATTAATTATTAAAAGTTATCTATTGGTGTTTTTGGCATAAGTTCTCCATTTCCTGAAGAATATAGGGTACTTTTCGGATAACTGGGCGCCAGTTGTATTTCTGTGCCAAATGTTGGGACGAAATTTAACTAGAGAAGAATTATATAGGAATGGCAACCTTAATGATATATATACAGCTTCATGACAAGAATTTTAAAAAAATCAAAATAAATATAAAAATTACAAATAAAAAAATAAAATGGATTTTATCGCAATTTCAGATTATACAGAAGGCATAAAGCTGCTGATATCCTTTAACATTGCTGAAAACATTTTACTTGTTAACCAAAAAGTCGTCACATGAAATAAACAAGTTACCACATTTGACATTTTGGCAGACAATTATGATTGGCACCTTGTTAACCAAAAAGTACCGAGTGTAGTTATAAGATCAATCGCAGATTTCTTCATGGTATCTCTTTCTGCATAGCTTTCAGGGTATGAAAAAAGTTATGATTAAGAAAAATAAAAAACATAGAATTTTTAAAATTTAAATTGAATTTTTATTATTTTAATTAAGTCCTTGCCCATACAAGTTTAAATTTGTTGGTCATGAGACACGCTAATTATAGTGTAGTTTCTAGATAGTTTTGATTTATTTAAGCATTAATACTTTTATGTAAAACATTAATGTATTAGGAAATATAGCTGGGTAAATTTTTGAGACTAAAACACAACAGGAATTAGCAAAGTAAAACATGATAGAGTAAATATACATGGGCAATGTTTTTCCATCTGGTTCTCGAGGGGTTTAGATTACTTTGAGTTTAAATATCATAACCAGTGATATGAATTTTTTGGACCCAGATAAATGAGGTTGACAGATCCCACTGACACCATTCAAGATTGTTGAGTGCTTTGAGGTTTATGGTTGCGATGTTGTCGACCTTCACCTCTATTGCTCGTGTCTGATTTTGTTTATTGGTAGTCAGAAGAGTGGAGTTGAGAATTTGTAGAGATTAGAAATTGGATTAGTTCTTTAGTTGCTTTGTTTTCAAATGCTCGGATCATCAGATTGCAGAAGTTATCAGTATATGCTGTTTGAAATTTTAAGGATTGGAAATTTTTTTTCTTTCATTATTGTATTTTGTGCAATCTAGTAAAACATGGTCTGATGAATCTTCCTTTTTACATGTAGAACATTCCACTGATTCTTCGAGATTGAATCGGAATAATAAGGAGGGTGTGATTAACATTTTAATCCTACATCTTGTTAATAAAGCATCTCTTCTGTTTGACCATTTGGAAATATTTGGTAAATCAGGAATATTTCCTCAAGTCAAGTGGTATTTGCTTGTTATCCATTCTTTAGTTAGTTCTTTATCGATTTCAATTATTCGTCTTGTCAGATCTTCTGGTGATAACCAATCTAAAAAGATGTCTTGATTCACAGCTTTTGCAAGTTTACCCACTTTTTCATTAATATCTATATTCCTGTGGCCTGGTATCCAAAATAGTGATGTTAATTGGTTTTAATTGCGATTTAACCAATTCATTTATTAAACTAAGAATTACTTTGGGAGATTTAATGTTGGGCAAAGCTGTTAGAACAGATTTACTATCAGAAAATAGTGTATTTTTTGTTCGGGGTTAGTCGTCTATTGCTTGACAAATTGCTAAAGCTTCTGCAATGAAAATGGTATTTGTTATTAATTCTGAAGCTAAAGGAACTTTCTTCTGACCAACCAGCAATTGAAGTGAATGCTACTAATTTTGAAGCATCTCTGGCAATTATATGATAATCATTAAGTGTTTTGTCTCTGAATTCTTGGAAAAGTGGATTGATTGTTTCTGGAATAAGATTTTTATTTTGGAAATCATAATCTGAGATTTTAATCTGGATACCATAGTTTTCAAGATTAGTTGGAAAAATAAATTCTATGATATCGGGATTAATGTCAAGATTTTTTAAGGTTTCCACTATGGGTGTTGAAAATAAGGGTCACTGACCTTTTATTTGTTTGTTTTTGAATTTTGCGATGGTGGTATTAAGAGGAGAAATTTCATTGATGCTGATATGTCGGATCCAAAAGTTGAGATTGAATCTAGTGATTCTTTTTGATAAGTTTGATTCATTTGATATTTTCTTGAGAGTGAGTAAAGGGGTCCATCTTGGTAAACCAAGAGCGATTCTTAAAGCTGAATTGTAAGTCACTTCTAAAATTTGTTATTGGGATTTGCCGGCGTAGTGAGTGATAATGTTTCCGTAGTCAAAAAGGCTTCGAATGCAAGATTGAACCAATCGATGTAGATATTTGGATCTTGCTCCATAACTGTTGGAAAGCACTTTTAATAAATTAATTCTTTTGAAGACTTTACAATGAATGTAATAGAAGTATGGTTTGAATTTTCCTGTTTAGGAGAATATAACACGAAGAAATTTCAGTTGATTTGACCAAGGAATGTGTTTGCTTCCGATTGTTAAGGAATGTTTGGTATCTCTTTTGATAGAATGACATTTGTCCGGACGGATTTCTAATTTCTAATAATTGCACCATTTAGTAATTTTGTCAAGTGTTTTGGAGTTTGATGTAAATATTTTTAAGGTTGGATCCAGTACAAATAATAAAAATGTCGTCTGCATAAATGATAATTTTCAGTTTGTGAAGATTGGTTTCGTATAAATCTTTCATATATATTGTAAAAAGAAAAGCTGATATAACGCCACCTTGTACTAAACCTCGTTGCAAGGAGTGAGCTGTGGAAATTGAATTTCTCCACTTGATTTTGATATTTCTTTCTTTAAGAAAATTATGGATCGATTGAGCTGCTTGACCTTTGATGTTATTTTTAAAACATTTTTTGAGACCATTGATTCAAATAGAATCAAGCTGCGTGAATATCTAACGATATTTAAAAAATCTTTTTATTTATTGCTTTCTAAATTTTTTCATAAACTTGAAAAATAGCTTACTGAGTGTCTAAAGGGTAAGAATCCGAGATGAGAATTTTCAAGTGGTTCTTTAAGGATTGTGTTTCCAATAAGGCGTTGTAGTAGCATGTTTTCGAAGATTTATGCAGGAACTGAAGTTAGACTAATTGGTCAGTATGATTTAATTTCTTTATGTTTATTAGAGTTTTGTGAATGGGGACAATGATAGTTTTCCAACTGTCTGGGATATCATTGGTTTGCTAGATATGATTAAAACTGCTTAATAATTTGGAAAGAGATATATTTCACTCAAATTTTTTTTAAAGGATTGCTGAAATTTTGTCTCCCTCTCTGGTTGAAACTTTTGCTTTTCTGATTGATTTTTTAGTTTGTCGAAAAAGAAATCGGGATTCATTTTCGTATCTTCTTGTCCTCTGTAATCAAGAGGGAATGGTTCGTGATCGATTGCATGACTGAAAAATTTTGCAAATGTTTCTTTTTGGTTGAGTAATAGTTTTGTTGTCAAGATTAAGTAAATTTTGTGAGGTTTGCATTGCAAAAGATCTATTTGAAAAATTTTGAATTGTTTAAGTTTGAACAGGTTTATCCCAATATTGCCTTGATGCATTTTTCATTTCCATTTTAAGTTTAGCTGATGATCTTTTATATTGAATTCAGTGTTCTTTTGAAATGTATTTTTTGCTTGTGATGATATTTTCTTTTGCAAAGAAGAGCACTGCATTTGAAAGTCCACCAAATTGGAAAATCTTTGAGTTGAAAATGTTGAACTTTTTCATTTTGAAAGATTGATTATTCACAGATCTTTTGAAAGGTTTGGTATATTAGGTTTTCAATTTTCTGGATTTTATCATTGACTTTGGAAATTTGTGTCTTCCCATTGTGTCCCATTTGTGTCTTAATCTAGTTTGATAATTTGTATTGGTTTTTCCAATTGTGATGATAATAGGGTAGTGATCGCTTCCAAAAGTATCTTCTGCTACTTCATATTTAATTTGAAGGAAGATATCCGGTGAACATATTGAAAGGGTCGATAAGATAAGTGGATTCGTTGGATGACATGTGAGTGGGAATATGATTTTTGATGAGGCAAAAATCATTTATGAGAATTCAATTTGCAAGATTTTCTCCTTCTCTTGTGTTGGTTTGAGCTTTCCATAAGTTGTGGTGGGCGTTGAAATAACCAAGAATGAGGGTGAGATAAGAAGTGCTAGTACAAAATGGATCTAGCTCTTTTGTTGACAATTTCCCTGTGGGACAATAAATATTGATGATGTTTAAGCATTGATTGTTTGAGTTGTGGATGTTAATTCCTAAAATTTCTTCATTAGTTGAGGGCTGAAAATTTATAACATTTGTTGATAATTTTTTATTAATTGCAATAAGTCCTCCTTTGTTAGGTCTATCTTTTCTGAATATTGTTTTATTTTTTAGATGAAATTTTTGATCGGGTTTTAAATGTGTTTCTTGAAATACGCATCTTTCTGTTGAGTTAAGGAGTGAGTTCTGTAGCCATAGATTCTTATTGCAAACGCTTGTGTTCCACTGAACAATTTTTAGATTGAAAATAATATAAAGGAAAATAAATGAAAGACCTACTTGGGAGAAAAGAAAACCCATGACTAGTTTTCTTAGACTATTTCTTTAAATTTGATTGAATTGTTCTGTTTTTTCTTCGTTTTATCGAGTTGTATAGGTCAGTTTCGCTTTCTGTTTCCAAGTCAGCTTCAATTTTATCTTTATGTTGATCACTTTTTCCTACGGATTATTTGGGGTTTAATTTTTCTTTCTGGACTTGTAACGGTTGTGAATGTTTGGAAATAATCTTTAGATTATTCCAAATCTAATAATCTTTAGATTATTCCCAGACATCATCCAAGGATTGCTTGTTTCCTTGGATGATGGTTTGGATCAATGATTTGCCAAATTTGTTCAAGATTTCGATGAATTTTTGTGCTTGTTCTCTTTCAATGCTTCAGTTAGGATTGTTTTGAAATTTGTTTCTTGAATTACTTTTTTATATTCTAAGTTAGTTGGTTTGCTTTCTTGATTATTTTATATAATTTGATATTGTTGGTTTATATGTTCTTGCTTCAGTGAATGACAGATGGTTATATGTTTTGAATTCCAGAAATTTGTGTTCTTTATGGATTTTCGGGCAATTTGGGTAGTCTGCTGGATGGTCAATTGCAGCATTGTACTGGGTTGTCACAGTTCGGGTTCTCATGGTTTTGATTGCATTTTGTTTTGTATCTACAATTTGTTGTGTGATCAAATTTAAAGCATTTTTGACATTGTCGATGAAAATTGATATCTTTTGAATAGTGTGCCACATTTTAATTTCAGGAGGTATTTTCGTTCCTATTATTGTTTTACAAGGATAGTGGGGGTAGGTACTGTTTTCTATTCTTTTTTGAAACCTTCTAATTTCTAGTACTTTTAAGTCATTTTCTGTTTCTAGTTCTATTTCTTCTGCTGGGGCATCAATCAGAATATCAAATAAAAGAAATCGTGCTGCAACATTTTCTGTGTTTACTTCTGTCATGATAGGGATGTTCAGTATTTCTTCCAAGTTGGCTATTTCAGAGGCACATTTTCCTTCTTTACTTGTCATAATGATTTTGTTATTGCGTGTGAAACTTACTGTTTCAATTTGCTTGTGAGAGTGAATTTTTTGAGTTAGTTTGAGTTTCTTTGGTTATTGTTGAGGTATTCCATTTCTATCATCTTTTGAGCTGAGGAATAAACAATATTTTTCAGTTCCATAGTCAGAGGCTAAGTCGATGAGTTCCAATGTTAAATTCTTTTTCCACCATGAGTTATCCGTTTCCATGTTGTGACTTGTTTCGGATCCTAAATCATTTCTTGGTTCTGTCAGTTCTGATATCCTGGAAGGTTGTGGAATGGCCAGCTTGACCAAGTTGTTAAAATACTGTCGAATAATCTTTTATTAAATTATATTTACTTGCTTGGAAAATGAATCGAAAATAATTGAAAATCGAAAAATAGTTAATGAAATAGAAAAGCGTTAAGTTTTGAATTTTTAACTCAATTTTTCGCCACGTCAACTCTCGAGTCTCAACCGCCTATCTTGCAAAACCAAAATATTCTAAAATTCACCGACACTATATTATGAATTTTTTCGTACAAATTTCAGAATTTTTTGCATTACATAATTATCATATATGAATAAAATGTTTTGAATTACTTCAATTATTTTGATATAAAATAATTAATTGGTTCAAGACCTGCTTTTGAGAAAAAATCATGTCGACAATAGAAAATAAAAGGAACTTGCACCTTGAAAAAATTTCTTCTCATTAATTTTTAGCTTGCAAAAATAACTTATTGGTGAAAATATTGGCATTTTTTGTAAGTTAAAAGTAAAAAATGAAGATGGGAAAATACATAAATTTGAAATCAAATGCCTATTTTTCAAATTCTTTGAGCATTGACCAGTATTTCATAAGTATATTCTCGAATCACACAAAAAGGGTTTATATATAAAACAAAAGAAACTTTTCTCAATGAACAACTTAGAGAAGTATAATAGAATCCTCCAGAACATACCAATTCAATGGAATTTTGAGCCTGCAATAAAAAATTTATAATTTCTATTGAATTTGCTTTTTGCTTCAACTCGTAATCTTTTCTCAACATACTCAATTATCAGATGAATGAATTTTACATTCCAAATTTCAATTCCATAAATATTGAATAGTTATTCTAGCAGTGTAAAGAATTCTAAGGGATCAAAATGCATAAAATTTCCCAATAAATTGAAATAAAAACTAATCCATATATTACACAAAATGAAACTATTAAAATTGCCAATTATAAAGATTTATTTGCAAAATTGGAATGCTTTTGTGATACTGCAGAAAATCTTTTTGTTGTAAGTGTATTTTTTATGAATAGATTACAATACTAAAGAAATAACTAGAACATCTTAAAAAGAAAGCAAGTTACCATAATTTTAATAATTTGAGTGAATATATTTCGAGCATCTTTACTCATCACACTGTGAATGGTTTAAAAGTAGTCATGGAATGTTTAAGGCTTGTAAGTGACACCTATTGGTCAATGGCCCAAGATGGAAATACTTGTCTGTCTGGTAATTATGATCCCAATCAGCAAATACTGTTATTTAGTGTCTTAAAAGAGAGGATGATTTTCAATATAATTTTGAGGTGAGCACTTTATGAGTGAAGTTCTTAACTTATTTGAATAAAATAACATGCATCTAGTTCAATTATTTCTTTTTCAATATTATTAGACATAACAAAAAATGAAATTTAAAATTTTAATTTAAATCAATGATTTTTTAAAATAAAAATAATTCGATTTAAATCAAGCTGATTTAAATTGGCATACCCTGATAAGTGTTTTTTGCCAATTTTGACATCCTCTTACTCAGAGTTTAGAATTGAATTGATGTCTCTTCTCTTGTGAGATGGAATTTGCTGGTGTTTTAATTGTGTACTTTGTTTCTTATCACTGTCGTGCTAAACTGATCTTGACTAGAAAGAACTGCTTAATATTGCTAAATTAAAATATTCACTTAGTACTATACCCATACTTAGGAAATTTCACATAAAAGCAGGTAAGTTTTTGGTTTCCTCCTAAAACATAGTGTCCCAGATGTCTTTGGAATGAGGTCTCATGGATATGGGGATATAATGTTTGTATAGCAAAAGAAAAGAAAGCCATCACATTGCTTTTAATACTGCTTACCACTTCTGTATCTAGAATTTTTGTATGCTTGTAGTTTAGTACACAAAACAAGTTGAGCAGTGAAACGCTGGCAAATTAATTTTTCCTTTTTTTAGTACTGCTCTGATCACCAATTTTTAAAATTTTTATTTCATCTGTCCATACTTAAATGTTTCTAATTTGGAATTGCAAGTGTTTTGTATTTTAAAATAGGATTCAACCAGATTAAGACAATAACAAGCCAATATTTATTTTAATTGTTTAATTTTTTTTAAATAAATTTGTGACACATTAATTACCTTTGACAATTTTTTCTTAACTCAGTTTTGAAAAGTGTTTTGTATTTTATTGTGGAAATCTTAACAATAAAGTTTGCCACATTATATTTTTCTAAATTCATATATTAATATTAATACAATTCAATTGTACCTTAAACTGCACTGTGACCAAACACAACTAAACTTTTAAAAGCAATTTGAATCTTTAATACAATTTAAATAAAAATCTGCTTTTAATCAAATAAATATAAAATCCTTTAAAAGTAAAAATCATGATCCTGGTGTTTTTTGATTTTTAGAGTATTTCTAACACCTGAGATGCAAAATGTATTTAATAAAGTGTTATATTTTTCTTTAAGATTATACCTAAATATCAAAATTTGACCTAATTTAACTGGAAGGAAGATAAATTTAAATTCTGTCATTGACAAAATATTTTAGAAAAAAATATAAAAAGTTGGTAAAAATTGGTACATTTTTGGATATAATTTGAACTATGCTATTGGTTACACTGAAAATTTGTAAATGATTCCATATGAAATATGTAATGTTCAAAATGAGAAATATACTTAGGAAAGTAATATTGAAAGTAATTGTGAAGTTACGTTATCATTTATTCTATTTGTTCACTTTTAGACTTGAAGCATGAATCCAAATACCAATATCCTACAAAGACAAATGACTGGTGCTATCCTGCCTCCTAATATGAATACAAATTCAGGTATATTATTTTTCTGATGGTAGGTTTTTACTCACATGTGATGTCAGTTTGCTCTATTACAGTCAGTATATTAGAGTAGTGTATATATTACATTGATTTTTTTAAATCAAGTTATTTATTTCTATTTGAAAAATCATGATTTAAATAAAATTTTACATTGTATTTTTTTCTTAATTAAAGTTTAATAATATAGAGGGAAATAATCTGGGATAGAATGCATGTTATTTTATGCAAATAAGTTTACAAATTTGTTTCTACTCGGTCTCATCTGCAGAATGGCCCTTTTCTAAACTGAAAATAACTGACTTTGAGGACCCTAGAGATAATATTAATTGAGATGCCAACTTGGAGAAATTATTGGGGGCCTAAGTAAATCACTAATAAGGATGTTTTGGAACTACTGTTTACATAAACCGTTACCATTATTATGGAAATATTTGTAATATTTATCTCTGGAGAGAGGGGTGTCTATAGAACTTTGCTTCCCTCATATGATAAAGTGTCCTATTGAGAGAGATTGAATCACACTTCCAGTTTGGATACTCATAATTTGTAATTATGAGTAACTAAAGTATCAATTATGTTTGAGAGTCCTGGGCCATACTATAAAAATTTTCTTCTGTTTCCAGTGGCATTCCTGATGTGATTTTTAAACAATTTATTTGGTTTCTCATTGGAAATAGGGGCCACTGTAGCCCAGTTGCAGAGTAACTGACTAGCAACAGGAGGGTTGCAAGTTAGAATCCAACCAAAGATCGTTGTGTACAAAGGGGGCTTGGTGCACGTTAAATCTATCGTGGCCTCAAATGTCCTCACTTTGGCATGGTGTGGAAGTTTGGAGAGTAGGGTACCAAATCAGGCGTGACCCCGTCATCTGACAGTGGTTCAAAATTACGTGGTGTTTTCGTATTTTTCCCTTTGGAGTTGATCCTGGAGGGTCACCAATAGCTCATTGTGTTGCTCTGCTGTGATGCTAATTCAACTACTTACCCATTTGTGGGGATATAGGGAGTGAGAGCCTCTAAGAATTGGTACCCATGATGGTATAACGTGACAACTGACCAAGAAACATTTCTTTTAGTTCACTGAAAACTAGCAGAGAATGAGTTAGAAATATGGAGCCAGTTCATACATAGCCTAAAGTGTTTTTGATAATTTTTGACATTCTTTTTCATGAAAAGGGTAGATGGGCTTAAACTGATGTCCTTCCAAGAGTGAATTTACTTTACATTTGTGAAAAAGGAATCAACACTGTTTAACATTAAAAATGAATACTTTTGTGTCCCTCATTTTCTAGGAGCCATCGTGGCTCAGTGGGTATGCCCACTGCTCTAGCAACCTTCAAGTTGTAGGCGGCACAGGTTTGATTCCTGTCAGGTGCATTCCTCTCTGGGTGTATTTCTCTTCTGTGCCAGTAAAAACTTTCATTGTGTGTGTGTCTTGATGTTGTATGTCTTCTGTCTGGTACAGCATGGCCAAATATGGCCCTTGCACCATAAAATCCACAAAACCAACCAACTAACCAACCCTCACTTTCTAGCCTATGTATAAGCCCTCTTGAAGAAAATTGACTGAGCTTAAAGAGAAAGAACATCTGAATATTCATAAAAGTAAAATATTCATCTACTATCATGCTTTGTAATTAAGAAAATATAAATATTTTCAACTTAACTTACAGTTTTTACACTTAAAACAAGTTGAGCCACTTTTTTCTATCTAAAAAACATGATTTTTTTTACACCGTGGTGTGTTATTCATGTGAATATTACATTTTTCTGTATGACCTACATAAAATAAAATTGTTTAGCTGGCTGTTACTATGGAATATTTAGGTTCTACAATTGGTCTTGTATAAAATTATAACCTTTGCTAAACTTCAGTATCTGTTAACTCTTTAATTGTTGCTTTAATAATTTTTATCTTGGCCATCACATTTAATTTAAAATTTTGTCAACATTAGGAAACATTTGAAACACAATCCAAAAATTTGTTTTGTCAATTATATAATCTAAATCTCATTGAGTTTCTTGTTCAGTTGTCTCGTCTTTTCACTTAGAGCTCATGTTGGCGTGGTGTGGAAGTTTGGAGAACTCAGATGTTGACCTCGTCATCTGACCATGGCTCAAAATTACGAGACCACTGCTAATAGACCGTTGTTGTTCCAGTGTGACTTTAATTCAACTACAGTAGGCGCTCTAAAATGGCACGTTCAGGACCACGGCCGTGCCTCCTCCATCCAATTCCACCTCCTGAACCTGGGCTTGTGAGTTCACAACACTGTATAATCTGTTCGTCACACAGTTCTTCAACCACTGGCACACTTTTGTCGATTGCAATCCAGTCTATAACTTCCTCACAGGGTACATCTGAAAGGGTTGTTTGGCACAGCTTCTACCAAATCCAGCACCATATTTTGACCATTACTGGTAGCGTTTGGATCGTGATCAACATCTTCATCATTAGGCCAAAGTTTGCATCAGCACCACTGTAGAGTCATTTCTTTCACCTGATTCCACGCTAAGATAATTGTGAAAATTGCCTCTTTGACATTAAACTATTTTTGGAAGTCTTTTACATCAAAGTCAGTCCAAAAGGCCTTGTACAAAAGATAAAAACACTTGAAATTTTGAATCGCACCTTGATCCATCGATTGAATCAAGGGACATTTGGTGGTAGGTAATCTGCAAAAATATTGCCGGAAACCAAATCAGGAGGATGAGCAGTAGTTATCTAACAATAAAAGCACTCTGCTATCTTCTGACATTCCACGTTTCTTAAAGTTTTCCTTTACTTGTGGTACAAAATGATCGAAAAACCAGTCCTTAAACAAATCTGCTGTCATCCATGCATTGTTCTACGCTTCATAATGCACAGGCAAGTTTAAGACTCCTTTCAAAGCTCTAGGTGTTTTATAATCATGACAGGTGTCAGCTAATGGTCGCTAGAAGCATTTGCACACAACAAAACAGTCAATTTGTCTTCATTTTTCTTGAATCCCTTAACACATATTTCATCCCCACCTGCCAGAGTAGATGTTGGCAAACAACGCCATAAAAGGCCGGTTTCGTCAGCATTGTAAACTTGACAACAGGTTAATTCCCACCATACAACAAGGCTGCTAAAAGTGTTCTTATATTCTTCATCGGCGTTTTCATCGGCTGATTTGCTCTCTCCAGCCTCCGGATTCCGTGTCGAATTTTAAATTTCTGAAGCCAACCATCGTGAAAACACAAGCACTTTCTATATTTAGATCACGATGAAACTTTTGCTTTTTCAATGATCATAGGTGCAGTCACAGGTTTTCCCTTGGATCTTTTTGCACTAAACCAAGTGTACAAGGCACTATAAAAAATTTCAAGTTTAGGTTTCTTCAATGTGTCTTGATTCCTTATTTTTTGCTATTACACCTTGAGCAGCAAACTTGCGTTCTATTTGTTTTTCTATATCATGAATTGTCGAAGAACCAATATTGAAATCACGCATTATGACGTTTCTCTTTTCGTCTTTTTCGAGATGATTAAGTATCTAGTTTTTGCTGTATAGTGAGAGTCACATGCTTGCGCTTATTGGTTTTATTAGCACTTGAAGAACTCGCGCTGGGCTTCGAGAGCATTTTACAGTACACAGTATGTATACAGTGTAATATTGTGCAAACGTGATATGTAACCTGCTAGAAAACAGGAAACACTGTTCTGAAATGAAAACTTAGTCACGATAAACACTGAGCGAACTAAAAGCGCAGTGGCAGTACCTGGCGGTCAAGGTCAACAAGCGCCTGAATCCACCTGAAAAAATCTGAACGCGAGCGGCTCGATTGGAAGAAGAGATTGGGCAGCTTCATTGTTAACAAAATTTCAATATTTTTATATAAAAGACCACAGGGTGGTGGGACAGTTTGAACTGTCCAAAAAAGCGACAAATGTTTTTCAAACTTTTTCTCTAAATTGGCAGTATGTGTTAATGATACTATTCTTTTTATGATTCTTGCAGCTTATTGATTTAAATATTCCAAGTCATTTAGAACACATTTTGTTTGTTAAATTTAATTTACTAAAAACTAATTAAGTTTGAGCTGAGGCTGAATACTTTCTCTTTCTGGCAGAATATTTTCATTTTTCTATTAACCTGTTTTCAATGCTTGCTCAAAAATGTCAGTCGATTTACGTTAGTTTTGTAACTACAGGCAGTGGCTTAATGGTTGGCGTAAATATAAATCAAGGTGGAATTCCCAGCTCAATGCTACCTAATGCTGGACACAAACTGGACGTACTAGGGGATCATCCTCTAAATGTGCAGAATTCTATGCAGAATCCACCCCATCAAGGCCAACTACCTGTGACTACCGTCGGAGGGACTGCCCCCAGCAGCACAGCCCCCTCTGCTGGTGGGTGCATTATTCAGTCCACCGTAACCATGGCAAACATGAAAGAGAAAACACCTATGTGCTTAATCAATGAATTAGCACGTTTTAACAAGGTATAGTAAAATCACTTTTATTTAAGTTTTTGAAGTAATTTCAATTTTTATCAGTTTGTAAATTTATTCTATTCAAGGCTATTACTTATTGATGGAACAGACACACATTACAAAATTTATTATTTTTTGGTTAAATATATTTAAAATATTTGAAACTTATATTTCCTGCAATATTCAAATAGCTAATAAATTTTAAATATGGCACTTTAAAAAATTATATGGAACAAATTCAAATAAATTCAATTTCATTAGAATGGAACTTGTAAACAATTATATTCTAACTTTTTAAAAACCTTTTTATTAACCATTTTTGTAAAAAAACAATTATATTCTAACTTAAAATATTTGTTTTCGTTCGTAAAACGTTGGATTCATCATTTGCTCAGAAATTCGCTTTGAACTTTCATATTTCTTTTAGCAAAAATAGTTCTGTAATTCTACTTTAGAAAAGAATCAGACTGATATTTCAATTTAAATTAATGTTTTTAAAGTGAAAAATGGTATCCTTATACTAACAGTGTCATGGCAAATAGGCAATTGGGATAGACTTATTTTTTGTGTTTTTAGTTTTTGGAAAGTTTAGTATTGTCATTGTAACCATGCTGTTTCAAATTAACAGTAATATTTTGACCACATGAATATTTTTGCTGTACTTTGGAATTTATTTTCTTTCAAGATGGATTTCTGCCTTTGGTGGTTTGTATTTAGTCAGACCTCAAATCCTGTGTTGAGCATAATTTTCTGTTTTTCTGCAACGTACATAGTTTTAAAATAATAAAATATATACTTAATGCATTTGATTTTCAGAGAATTAAGTATGCAATGAAAAAATATTTATATACAAGCTGCCTACCTAGCCTAGTAGGCACCTAGCTGTCCAGACAAAAGCCGATCAATATGCCAGGTGACCGAAGTTTCATCTGGTATATTGGTCAGCTTTTGTCTGGCACCTAGTTGGTCCAGGGTTTAAATCCCGGTTTGTAAGTGCATGGATGTTGTGATTATCCCTGTTAGGAGTGGCGACAGCTTATACACTGGATGGTCCATCATAAATAGCTGTCAGTTCGTCCCTTGTAATGCCATAGAGGTCAGTGGTAGGGAATTAGAAATTTAATAAAATTTGCAAGAAAAAATTAAGTATCCAATTACAGGAAAAAGAAGCAAAATAAAGAATGAGATTTTATCTAATTTAAAGATATAAAGAAAAATAAAATATATAAAATATGCTTTGAATACATTTAACTTTCACAGTTTATTCATTTATTTGGGTCATCGTGACTCAATGGGTTTGCCCACTCTGTTGACAACATGCGAGTTGTCGGTGCCTTAGGTTTGATTCTTTGGGTGTATTTCTCTCTTCTGTGTCAGAAAAAAACTATGCCCATTACTTGACGTCATCTGTTTTGTGTTTGGTGCAGTCATTAAAACCCAACAATCATTAAGTATTTAAATGTTCTTCCATTAATTATGTTTGTGCTTAGATTTGTTCACGAGGGCAATGTTACTGGCTCGAAGGGCAAATGTTGAATTGTGTTGCATATTGTCTTTAAGGTAAATGTGAATGGATCTTGATTGATGTATTGAGGAGTTTCTAAGCTATTTTTGTAAGTTTTCATCATGATATTCAATGCTGTGTGAAGTAATTTAGTGTGTTATGTATTCATATTTTAATGCTATTTTTTGATTGAAATAGGAATTTTCTCCACAGGTCCAGCATCAGTATCGACTTGTGGATGAATCTGGTCCTCCTCACAAGAAAACCTTCACCGTCGTACTGAAACTGGATACTGAAGAATACACTGCATCTGGTCCAAGTATCAAGAAAGCGCAGCATGCTGCTGCAGCTATTGCCCTGGAGCAAACGTTGTTGAAACATCCACCTCCTAAGAGTCAAAGAAAAGCAATGGGGCCTATCACACCCACAGTTGAATTGAATGCTCTAGCTATGAAGAGAGGAGAGCCAGCCGTGTATCAGTTAATAGAACCTTCAAGACCACAATACATACCAAATTTAAATTTCCGTGGGATGTATCAACAGAGGTATCACTATCCTAAAGTACCTACTTATTATGTGTCTTTGAAAGTTGGTAGTAGGCAATTCTTTGGTGAAGGTCGTACAGCACAAGCAGCTCGGCATGCTGCAGCTGAGGAGGCATTAACTAGTCTTCGTAATCTGCCTTATCCTGAAAATGTGAAGAGACAACCAGAGCCGCCTCTTCCAAAGACGAATGGGGAAAGTCTCGATGAAGATGACGACGAAAGTGATGATCTAAAGTCTCCTATCAGTTTGGTACATGAAATAGCCCTGAAGAGAGGCCTTGCTGTTAATTTTGAAGTGACCCGTGAAAGCGGGCCCCCGCATATGCGTACCTTCATAACGCGTTGCAGTGTGGGTGATGTTGGCACAGATGGGGAAGGAAATGGTAAAAAAGTGTCGAAAAAGCGTGCAGCTGAAAAAATGTTAGAAGAATTACGAAAACTTCCATCATTGCCACCTGCCCAACAAAAAGTAAAAAAGAAACCGATAATTAAAAAGAAGAATAGAAATCTTATTAAGGTGATGTGTGAAACAGTATGTTAATTTTTGGATATTCTATTAGACTTAAGGTATTTTTTATTAATTTTTTCAATGAAATCGTATATATACCATAGGTGATGACTGCTGTATCTACTGTTGGCCAACCAATTGGTCTAGTGGTCAGGGTGCGGACTTCTGGATCAAAAGGTTCCTTGTTTAAGGCATGGATGTTTGTCTATCTAGAGTGAATGTGGCCTCTTAACAAGTTGTGCCTTGAATGTGGATGTATGAGAGGTGTAACATGGAACCCACTCCCCCTTGTGCACCAGGGTAATGCTAAGGGGTTCACAAATCCTCCCTTGTAGTGCCATAATATTTAAGTTGAATTGGCAAAAAAAGTGCTGACTTATGTATATATTTGCTCTATATGGTGATGGTAAGAAAATGTCAAATTTGACATTGCCCTTGAAATTTAAAATTTCGCTCACCCATGTAGATGCAAATTTTTAATATAATTAGTATCTACAATAAAGTATTTAAAAGTCCATATTAAATATTAGACTCAAATTATATATTTTCTCAGTAAAATCTTAACTTGCTTCCCAAGAAATTTCATTTTGAGGCCTAGTCTCAGTAGAAAATTCTTGTACTGTAGAATGCTTTCTACCCGTAAAGTTAGCCCTTGTGGTGTAGTCTCTTTGGAAGATATTATCCTCTTTTATGTTAAAAAGTTGTTTCATCCTAATAAAATTTAAACTTATCTGGTATTTGTCTAAAAATCCTTTTGAGAGTTTTTCTGAAGATCTAATTCCTTGACTTATGTAGCTTTTACTTTGGTTTTCTCTCACAAGCTCTATTCTCAACTAGTTTGACTTCATTCATACATTTATAAGGTCTAATTAGCCCTTATGTAGAAATTACCATAGCAAAAAACAAGCAATGCAATTGTGAATTTGAAAGATTGTTTTCCATATTGTATGTTCCAAGACATGGCATCATCCCGATACTGTAGCACTATAACATGGTGGTATCTGGAAGTGTGTGCTGAGGCTGGAATGTTCCAGAGCCAGCAACCATCTTTCCCTTGTTGGACTCTGGTGGGTATGGGTTCACCATGAAGAAGTTAAATATTTAATCTATGGATCCAAAAATTTCTTCGTGCCCTAGAGGAGGCCTAAACCCCACTAACAATGTTAATTTCTCAATACTTAAATTTTTAATAATCAATAACCCTGAAGGGAAACTTCCAACCTTTTCACTATTTGCTGTACAAAAATATATTCAGTCTGCTGCTGGCGAACCAAAAGCAATAAAGATATTGCGATCTGGTTATCTTTTCATAGAAACTATCTGCATATCAATCTGAGCAACTAATGAAATTAAACCAAATTGGCGAACTAAAAGTTACTGTAACTCCACACAGAACTATAAATTCTAGTCTTGGAGTTATATCTGAATCTGATCTTTTTAATATATCTGAACAGGTGTTTATCAAAGAATTGAAATCTCAGCATGTTTGTTCAGCCAAACGCATCTGCATCAGACGAGATGATAAAAGTATTAACTCGAAACATGTAATATTAACATTCGACACACCAGGCATGCCGACATGCATTAAAGCAGGATACTTAAATTGCAGTGTTAGAACGTTCATTCCAAACCCTCAAAGATGTTTTAAGTATCAGGTTTGGACATTTCCAGGCTTTGCCCATCACCTGCAATTCGTGCCAGATGCTCAAAATGCTAACATGGCGAAAACTGCACTGATGAACCTGTATGCTTCAATTGTAAGGGAAATCATCCTACTTACTCCAGGTCTTGTCCTCAGTGGAAAAAAGAAAGAATTGCAAAGCATGAAGATAAAACAAAAGATTTCATATCTCGAAGCAAAAATAATAGAAAGTCAGACACCAAGAGCAAATATTTCATACGCGCATCTGTAATTAAAACGATGAAATCCGTTGCTATCCAGATACCATTCCCAATGATGAAATTGAAAATACAATTGTGCAAAACAAAGGAACAATCGTCCAAGCAAAAGATGCAACCATTAAAAAATTCAACAAAAACAAACATTCCCAGACCATCTGGTCCTAATCTTAAACACCCTTCTGAAACAAAATCACAAATGAAATTAGATGCTATAAATCTAATAGAATCGATGAAAAATACTGGGAGACCTATTCTTCATCTGGTGAGAAAATGGAAATAAAGAGTAGGCACAAACGCAAAAAATCGCTGAAAGAATATCATAATGGTTAAAATAACATTTTGGAATTGCCAAGGCTACCATAACCATGTTGAGAACGTAGAGGCTTTGATTGATTGTTGCCATCCTGTATGTCTTGGTCTGCAGGAAACTTTTTGACACCATCAGTATGCGCAAAATTGGAAGATATAATATCGCAAGAAGAGATAATTAAAAAAACTCATGCTAGTGGTGGTGTAGCGCTTCTGACTTGTCTGGATTGTCCATCTTCGGCTGTTTAAATCTCACTCTCAAAATTTTATGCATTATGTAAATTAAATTTTTCAGTCTCAGTTATGCCTCAGATGATCTTGTTTTTATTATCTGACTATATAAATATTTTTATTATCTTCACATTTTACATGTTTTAAATCAACCTTCTATCTTTTTCTTGGACTTCATTTTTAAATGTTTTACACTTTTATTGAACCATATTGTCTTATGTTTGGCGCAGCTTGTCCACTTTTGGACCTTGTACCATAAAACCCCAACATCCAGTCCAAGACATGGCATTTTCTAAGCTGATACACCAGCTAACTTCCTTTGTGCCTAGGAGTCACCTTTCATCATATAGTTGGCTTAGAGCAGAAACTCATTAACTGAAAAATATTGTACAGCTGTTTAAAGACTCTTAGTTTTTAGGCCAAAAATAAAATTAAGCATTTTGATAGTATATCCTTTAAATAGATTATGATGACTCATGAAGATGAGCATTTAGAGTGAAAAAATGTCAGTTAATAACTGCTCTAAGCCTGCAATATGTGATGCTCAAGGGCATTGGCTCATCTTCAAGAGGAACTCGACGAAATTCCAAAATGTTTCTTAAATTTACTATTACACTAGAAATGAATGTATCTATCAATAAGCTTAGAAAAAGTGAACTTTCATTTAATTGTTGTTTCAGCAGACTTACCATATTCTTAAAGGAGTAAATTATAAGAACTTCAAATTCTGTATTTATTAACAGGTTTGGTTCTATTTTAAAGTGTCTATTGTTGATTTGTAAAAAATTTTGTCAATACTTTACAACTAGAGTTTTCACATCTTTGTTGCCATGTCCCATCAATAGATTCAATGTTTAGGATGAACTAAGCTTTTATAACTTTCATATCGATGTGTGTGTATGGGAACTAGTGTTGGTGTTTTACCTATTAGAATGTCAAAAAAAATGTTTGACAAGTTAATTTTGAGTTTTAATTTTAAGGCTTCAGAAATATTTTGCTGTAATTTTATATATCTCACAATATTTGATGTTTCTGCTGTTGACACTTAAGTATTAGCTTGAATTTTTTTTAAATACTTTACTGTTCACCTTGAAAATTCGTTACATATGATGAAATCAGTATCTTATTTCTAATTATAAGTAAATAAAGTGCACTTATTGCTTTGAAAAATACGTTTTTCAACAAATGTAACTTCTGCTTTAATATAATGAAGAAATTTTAAGTGGTGAATCCTAGCCACTCTTGAATCAATAGAACAATGCCATACTAGCAAGGTTCAAGTATAAACAACCACAAACTTATTTTATTTAATTCTTTTCATTTTTAAGAAATATTACTTTGATACTTTTGGTAGTTGTACATATAACTACCATTGGATCAAAGTTTAAATTTATTTCTTGACTGCTAATTTTTTCTAAAAGAACATGTTTGATGAATTTTAAATTATTGTAACTAACAGATTACTTGTCGTAGGAACAGAAGGCAGATCCTCAATATGGTCAAGGAATCAATCCGATCAGTCGACTTATTCAAATACAACAAGCTAAAAAAGAACGTGAACCTGTGTACACTGTAATAGATGAAAGAGGGGAACCCCGCCAGCGTGAATTTATTATGCAAGTAAGTATACAATTAAAGTTAGTAACGTTAAAATTTTAATTCAGTGAATACACAAATGTCTCGTGATTTACTCATTCTTTATTAAATAATATTATAATTATTCTGAAACTTGTATACCATTCTTAAGAATATTCGCATGTAAATTTAAGTGTTACATTAATTTATTAGTCTTTGCTCACATCCTTATTTAATTAGTGTGCTCTAAGTCACAAATAAATACTAATTCATCACAGATAAAATAATAATAGTACTGAATATATATTAATAAACAGGATGCAATTTAAATCAGCTCAATTTAATCAAGTGGTTTTTATTAAAAATACAATGTTTTAAATCTAACTTTACTTTTTTGTAATTGATGTTCAATGATATTAAAAATCAAATTACCCGGATCAGAATGTTATTTAAATAAATTTAAAAATTTGCTCCTACTGAGTATCACCTGAAGAGTAATTTTTTAAAATTGAAAATGATTGGATTCCTTATTAGCTATGGTTGTATTAATTTGAATGTACAGTGGTGTCAACTTTTGGGAAGAACAGGGTTTGTATATTTTGAGTAGAATGAGGTATTTGAGAACAGCGGTGAGCAGAAGAGCATGTTAAAGAACGATTTTAAAAAGTAGGAACAGTAAAGAACTCTTCACTGAAAGGAATAGTATTTCTCATCTCTAATTGGGATGCAGTGTTGCCAACTTTGAGAGATTATTGGGGAGTATAACACCACTTGCTTCATAGATAAAAGTGTTTTAGACCTCTTTTTTTAATATAAATATTGTTGGTATATTTCTAATATTTATGTCACATGTCAGGGACCTGGCCCTAAACGAAAAAAATAGGACCTCTCTTTTCTCTAGAACTGTATGCCCCATCTGATAGTGATCTATTAAGAGAGATCAAATTGCTCTGCATATTTGGTTACGTGTTATTTACCCCTTATGTTTGGGGTCTACCATAAAAGTTTTCAAGGGGTTCAGGCTCCTAGGGCATGGTTGGTGTAGGTGGTTTTTTTTTAGCAATTTTGGTTTCTCATTGGAAATATTTATTTCTCCCATTTGCAGAGTTTGGGCCCTAAGAGTTGGCACCCATGGTGGGATGATAACTAACAACAAATATTTCTTTTTGCTTACTGAAAACAGTCAGAAGCTGAATTTGAGGCCAGTTCATATATGGCACAAAGTATTTTCAGTAAATTTGGACATTGTCTTCCAGAGTGGAATGGTTGCACAAGCTTGAACTGAGAGAGGCCCTTTCTAGAGGGAATTTGCTGTTTCTGAGAAAGGAATCAGCATTGTTTAATATTTGTTTTCATGTTGCTAGAAATAAGTACTGGGTGCCCCTTAGCTTATTTAGTAAACCCTTTGGGAGAAAATCGACTGAGCTTAAATAGAAACCTCTTAATATTTGCAAAAGCAAAATATTCATCTAGTCTCATGTCTTTGATTGAGAAAATTCAAGAGAATCCAGATAAGTTTCCGGATTTTCTCTTTGATAGCAATACATTACAGATATTTTCTTTTGAATGGGGGAAACATTTATATAGATTGTCTGTATAGTAGACAAAGATATCCATAAAGTCATCTTTTCAGCACTGTTACTTCTGTCTTTGTAGAAGTAGGAAGTAATATCAGACTGTTCATTCTCTTTATAGATTCTAATCCAAAAGTTAATGATTCTTAATATTTACTAATCATATTTTTTAATAGTGTTCACTTGGTGATCTAGCCACTAATGGTACTGGCCCTAATAAGAAAACTGCAAAGCGCAATGCTGCCGAGGCTATGTTACAACGAATGGGATATTCTAGACCAGTTCCATCTGGCAAACCTGCAGTAAAACCTACTGGGATAGAGGTAAAAGTCATTGCTCTCTTCTAAAAAATGTTCTATAAACTTTTTATTCAAAACCGTATTATGACCAGTTTTATTCATAATGTCTAAGTAAACAAAACGCTTTTTTAATCTTGTGATTTTCTTTAGAGTCCTCACCTTTACCAAAATCAAGACCAAGATAAGAGGAAAATTTATTCTGACCATGAAGGTACTAACAGTTTTTTTATTCTCAAATGAGTTTAGTGTAGTTAAATTTTGTCCAAAACTTGTGAACAGTCTTGTACTTTGTGTGAAAAACTAGGAATTGCTTTAAAACCTAGTCCATTCTAACCCAGAAAGTTTATTAGTTTAGGAAACTGCATTTATTCTCAGAAATGGCTATTTTAAGGTTTCTGATCAGACGATATGCGAAAAAAATCATGAATTTTCCATGATATATTTATTAACAATGAAATAGGGCCGTTTTTTAAACATGAAAGGAAATGTGATCTGTATATTCATCACAGGCAATGGAATTTTATCAAAATATCCTGGAAAATTCTGTTTTTTATGTATGAATCCTATTTAAACACTTAATTACTTAATTTAATTTTTTAATTTGAATGTAATGTTTCATACTCTCTTTATTGTATAAATGTTTAAGGTTATTAACTCTCATAAGATTTAAGATTTCTAAGAAGCGTTCTAATGTTCTTACCTTTAACAAATTTAATGACTAAATAGCTGCTTATATTGGTTAAAGAATCAGGAAACATTCTACTGGTCAAGAAGGCTTAAGCTGGTTAGAAGCCATCCAGGGATAACTGCATGTTATGGCATGACTTTCTTAGTATAAAAATCTAAAATGGTGTTGCATAGACATGAGTTCAAATGAAAATGAAGAGCTCGGAAAATGGTTTGCATGGATGGATGAATGAATGTATGGATAATGCTGGTTCCAAAAGAAAACAATTTCTAAATATTAAATATTTGCATTTGTATATGTATTCTTGTTCACTTGCAAACAATGTAATATTTTATGTTAATTACTTAGGTGAAAAATTAGATAATGATGGTAAACTTGGAAGACAGCTAGTCCCAGGATTATTGCTTATGCCAGATGCATCTCTTTCAGATCAAAATATTCAGGGTTACACAATAGGAAATTCTGGTATTGTATAGTTTTTTAGTTGTAATTTTATTATATTATTTGCACTTAGTTGTGAACTTCATTCGTGTATGTACAAGAATTCTAAGAAACAAATTGACCTCCCTTCATTGATTCACAAACTACTTTTAATTACTACTTTAATTCTAATTTCTTTAATTTACTATCTATTGAACGTGAATATTTGGAATTGAACAAATAAATGCATGGATGCTATATCTTTGATTGCAGTCTCATGCACACTTAGCTTCAAAAAAATTCTGAATTGTTAGGATTTTGCTATTTTGTATTATTTCCCATATGATGAAATGCAATGTATGTTTTTAAACATTTTTGAACAAAATGTTGAATTCGTTTTTTAATTTGATTTATTTTAACTCAGAAAAGTTTCCACGTTTTTAATAGCTTGTTGCTTGATTTATAAGAGTAATTGTTCATTTAACTATTGATAAAGGGGCATTAATTTATTTATAGCTCTTCATCGAGCTCCTGGTGGTCCTATTCAAGGTGTTACTAAAATGATTCAAACTATATCGATTATAGCTAAAGAACTCCTTGATACTGGTAAGTATATTTTTACTGATTTTTTCTCTAGGTGCTTGGTAAAAAGTAACACTACAAAAACAGATTTCTGAGAAAGATTTCTGTTAGCTTAATTTTTTTAATAAATGGATTTCTAGTTTTTTGGAAGTAGAAATTAGAGCTAAGCCAATTATCTCAAAATTTTAAATGTGGATATATTTGTAATTTTTTAAATTTTGTCAAGTGCTAGAAACAAACTAAATTATTTTTTTGTAAACAAAAAGCTAAACTTCATGAACTTAATATGTCTAAATTAGTCTTGTGGTTGCTTTGTTCATTTCCTTACTGGTAAACTATTAATTTCAGGTCTTTCACCAACTGCTGAAGCTATTAGAAAAGCTTCCCACAAATCTATCACACATCAACCTTTAGGAGGATTCAAACAAAAACTTATGTACTTGTCTGAAGTTTTAGGCTTCCCTGTTCATTTCACAGATTTCCCTAAGGTATGTATCTCACAATTGTGGTTGGCTTAAAAAGAATAGTAAACAGTTTTCAATTAAACTAAATAGTTAACTGTATTCTAAATTAATTTGGAAGATATAAATTTACACGAAACCAAAAATAATTAATCCTGATAATTTACTGGATTAAGATGTTAAAATAAAAAGTAAATGCAGTTCAATGTGTATTGTTTTCAGTTAAATTACACAAATAAGAATATAATAAATAAATCTATATAAAGCAGTTTTGGCGTCTCTTCTCTACAAATCTACACCGTTTGACCAATCTACTCCAAATTTGGTACACATAATCCTTAGAATCTTGCAGGTAACGTAGGTTGCATATTACCCCGTTCTCTTTAACCTAGGTGTGCAGAGGGGGTTAAAAGCAATTTGAAATTGCCATAGGAATAACATTGAGCATAAAACGATTGTGGTACGGAACTTTGTTTTACCAGTATTGATCAAAAATCAAATTTTCCAATAATTTACCAGTTTTGCTCGAAAAACAATTTTTCCGAAACGTTATATTTAAACAATTTAAAATTCTAATTATATATGAACTGATTTTTTATTTCTTTCCATAATATAAATAATTTATAAATATTTGATTGATAAAAAATGGATATTGAAAATACTTATTTTTACACAACTTACATTTTGTAATGGAACATGAAAAGTCCAAACGAAAAACTCATTGGTCATAAAAGTATAGTTTTGCTACTCAGTTACTGGCAATGCCAGAATTAATTTTAATTTGATTTAGAATTCCATGTTTATGTATTTGAGTTGACAGTGAAATGTTACGGTCATATTTGAGCATTTAAAGTATAAATATGTGATCTTTTTTAAAGTAAATCATTATTGTCTTTATCAATATTGTTCAAAATTCTTTTTTCGAATTCTATTTCAGAATATATTCAGGAAATAAATTCGACGTTAACTGGTATCTTTCTTTTTCAGAATTCTGCATTTTATCAATGATCGGAATTTCTTTTCTGTTTCTATTTATGTGTTTCAGTATTTTTCATATTGCTGTTATATTATTTAGGAATTAAATTTTAATGAATTTATTTTCTGCAAAATATCAATAGACTGGTAATTTCTTGGCAGTATATGTATATTTCGACCAACTTTCTGTGGTTGAATATGTGATGTGTGGTAGAATGCTGTTTCATAAAAATAAATAAACTAAGCAAAACAAAACTTTTTTAAGTAAATTGTGTAACTTATTTTAAAATGATCGGTAAAGTTAAAAAAAATTTCACTTTAAAATAAGATAAGTTACGCTGAATTAAAATGGGTAGCCATACATTGTAGTTCAAATGTATTTCAAAAATTTGACATAGATTTTCTTTACAAGACTATTAAAATCAATTAAATTTACATTTTTTTCATGGGTATTGAAAACTACTCCACAGTCAAGTATCTACATTTATTCTAAATAGATACAGGTAGCCCTCCTACAACAAGGTTTCGCTCTAACATGATAGGATAAATTGCAGGAACCCTCGTATAGCACTGCAACCTATAACACTGTTTCTCTCTAACATGATAAGAAAATTGCGAAAACCTTTGTACAACACTACTTCTACAGTACTGGATAACATGATTTTTGTTTAACATATTTAAAAACTAAATTACCTTAAAATAATGTTGGGAAGGAATAATGAACTACAGTGCCTTTACATGAAAATATATAAATAAATTATAATTTACTCATTTATAACTATTCCGATGTTATAACGGAAAGCGTCATGCACAGTTTACTCGCCATCCGCGGCGAGACTTGCTGCCTCAGAGATACAGTATTGCGGAAAGTCCCGCCTTATCTAAAAGGATAAAGTGTAATGTGATATCGTCGTATTGTATCGATCTGTTGTGAAATGTTATCGCAGTCGAGGGCCCGTGAAAGGCGGGCCCTTTTTTGTTTCTTTTTATTTTCGTGGTCTGGAGACAAAGTGTCTTAAGCGGCTGGTCGGTAGTCTGCATCGAGCCACGATATGTTAAAGAGTGACTTTTTCGTCTTTAAGACTAAATTTTTGGAAAATCAAGTTTCAATCCCAAGCCATGTCTGATAAAGATAAAAAAACAACGTTTAAGAGGAAATTTATTTCTTTAGAAGTAAAGATACAAATCTTGGATCGTCTTTTAAAAGGAGAAAAAGCATCTCACATTGGAAAAAGTCTTAATTTAAATGAAGCAACAGTCCGGACTATTAAGAAATAAGTGCAGTTGCTGCAGGATCTTCGATATCCGCAAAATATGCAACTCGTCCCCGGGCGCCAATAATTGAGAAAATGGAAAAGGCACTCATCATTTGGATTGATGATAGCTGTCAAAAAAGCATTTAAAATTTACAAATACCTTAAAGAACATGGAGAATGTTCTGTCAACCCAGATTTTGTGGCAAGTAAAGGTTGGTTCGAAAAATTCAAAAAGCGCTTTGCAATTTATAGTATAAAAATTCAAGGAGAAACTGCCGGCTGATCATGAAACTGCCAGGACGTATCCAGAAAAAATTCAAAACATTATAGAAGAGCAAGGATACACAGCACATCAAGTTTTCAATGCCGACGAAACTGGACTTTGGTGGAAAAAAATGCCCAGTAGAACCTTTATATCGAAAAAATAAAAAAACTGCACCTGGATTTAAGGTGTCTAAAGATCGTATAACACTACTTTTGTGCAGTAATGCGTCGGGGGACTTTATGACAAAACCCTTGCTAGTTTATATATCTTTAAATCCCCGTGCACTTAAAGGCGTAAATAAAAACACCTTACCAGTATATTGGAAAGCAAATCCAAGAGCTTGAGTGACTGGAAATTTATTTAAAGATTGGTTTTTAAATTGTTTTGTGCCAAACGTTGAAAATTATTTAAAGCGGAAAAATTTGAGCTTCAAGGCGCTATTACTATTAGATAATGCTCCATGTCACCCACAAGATTTGAGTCATCCCATGTCAAAATAGTGTTCTTATCACCTAACACTACTTCGTTGCTCCAACCATTGGATCAAGGTATTATTTATACCTTTAAAACTTATTACATAAGAGCATTGCAGTGGATTTTAGACATAACCGATTCGAAATCAATTAATGTAATGGAAGCTTGTGGAAGCAATTTTCAATTAAGCACAGCATCGACATCATATCTTTGTCGCAGAAAGAACTAAAAACATCAACGTTAAATGCATGTTGGAAGAAGATATGGCCATCTTCAGTTGAAATAGAAAACGTGCTTGAATCGTCAGAAAATGAAATTGATGGCATATTAGAACTTGTTAAATCTGTCGGAGGCAAAGGCTTTGTGAATATGGCTATTGAGGACGTTCAAGATTTATTAGTGGAAAAAGTTGACGAAGCGAATTTGATGGAAATCCGAAGTTGGAAATCAAATCGATTCTGAGGACAATAGCACTGATGATGATTGTGAAGTTAATAATTAGCATTAAAAAAATTAGGCCTAAGTTTAGCTGAAAATCTTGAATCATTTTTCTTGAATGCAGACCCTTTGAAAGAAGCCGAAAATTCAAAAGGGAGCTGCAAAATTGTCTCTTCACACCATGAAATCTACAATGACCTTGTAAGAACCAGCAAATAAACCAAAATTACAGATTTTTTAAAGAGGATAGAAAGTGCAAAAAATCTAAATGAAGAAGATTCGGAAAGTGAAGGTGATATCGTTCAACCGAAAAAACATTCTCGTTTGATTGTACTGAGTAGTGATGAGGAAGAAATTTATTAAATTAAGGTTACATTAAATGAAAATAATATTTTTTGTTTTTTTCGTTTTGTGTTATACATAACATTTATATTTTTAATAAAAATTAATTTGCTTATATGGAATTTTAAAAAATGTTTGGTTTTGATAGGTTTTCAGAAGGTAACCCCCTTTTTGTACTGGCTCTGAGTCTCATAACACGGTTTCACACAACACGGCATTTCTAGGAACCTATCTACCGTGTTATAGTACGGTTACCTGTACGTGGTTTCCACTTAGAAACCAAATCTCAATTTAAAAAAGTATCATAAGGATTTGATTTAATACAATATCTGTTGGAGTAAAGCGAATTTCAAGTAAGACTGCTAATCTTGAAACAGTATTAGTTAGGAATTTTGAAATTTTTTGTCTAAGTAACAGGTCGAGGTTTCTTACTCATCAAATTGAAGCTGTTATTACGCAACTTAGATACATCTTCATTGAAAGCAGTGATTTTCTTTTTTTGAAAACTAAAATCGAGCTTCTGTTTTTCGAAAATTCTAATTTGCTTTATCTACACTGGTGACATTTATTTTTAAAACAAGCTCCATTATTCCACATGCCACTAAAAGTAATATTCAAGGTAATGGTAATTAAATAACACCGTACTTACTAACCGCTATTGGCGATGGTCCGAGGACAACACCACGTAATTTTTAACCACTGTCAGATGACTAAGGAATTTTCAAGAAAAGGTGTTTGCTTCAAAACAAATTAATCACGAATGCCGTGACAATTTAATTTACCATCATCTCATTGATGATGAAATTAAAAATCATTGCATACCTGGTGCAAGAATGCCACGAGTGAAACATTAATAGGAAAACGGAGTGCAAGACATTATGCCAAAAATTCGCCATATTTCCTGAAAATGAACATACTGGGATATTCTTAATCACTCCAAAACTCAAAATTGACTTCTGTCGTAGTCACCTTAGAAAAATCACTTTTAGTTTGTCTTATAGCAGAAGTGCGATATAGTGATTATAGTCTGTGACCACTTTTCAATCAATCATTTAATCAATTCAACCTGAGCAATGCCGGGTAATGCTGCTAGTATAATATAAGTGAATGCTTGGTGCAGTGAACGAAACAGGTTGCCAATGATGTCCTTTTCATTTAATGTAAGTTACAATAAATGAAGGTGTTGCATTCTATATGATGGAGCACATTTCAGCTTTAAATTTTGAAAAACATTCGTCTCAGCACTTCAGAATTTCCATAATTCTAAAGCAGCTATGATAAATGTTGCAGGATGTTAATACCCAGAGTAAATTTAGAGCATTTCACAGGGTATACTAATAATTGTGACAAGCTATGTGTAGTTATTCATTTTAACAAAAGTAAACCATCAATTCGTCTTTTAGAGTGCTGCCAAATTGGAGCATATATGTTTGGTGTCCGTGGCAATTAGTCCAAATCAAGTGAAACATGGTGCTGGTACGACTATTGAGGCAGCTCATGATCAAGCTGCACTTGGAGCACTGCGCTGTCTTGCTGATCTTAGTATGGAAGCAGTATCAGATGGGGTAAAGAAGGAAAACAGTAATATAAGTGGAGATGGGTGAGTATTAGTTTTACAACTGAATTTAAGAGTAATTTTTTTTCCACCATTACATGTTTTTTCAAATCTGCTGAACACAACTCACATCAATATAAATTTTTTACTACATTCACTGTAAGGTACAACTATTGTGATGCTTAAGACCACTTTCTTATAGGCTTTACATCACTTCTGGACAAGGCCCTGCACCCAAGTTGGCCAACTCTCCATCTACTGATCTTGGCAGTAATCCTAAAACTGGGTCTACCATTCCAATTACTGCCAAGGACAGTCACTGAATAGTGATAAGTTGCAAATGCTCAGCAGTGGCCTGCTCTCACTGGGTCGCCACTGTTGAAAGGTGCATGCTTATCACTAGTTATTATTTTATGATCACATATGAAGACAACAAAGCCCCAATGAGGCTGAATGTAATTATCAGATTTCTAGTGGTAGTTAATCAGATTTTGCTAATTCTGCCATGAGAAAAGGCAGGGATATTTTGCTTTAATATATATTGTACTTCATAAGATGTTCTCATTTATGGAAACTTGTAGCACTGGCAGTGGACAGTTGTAAAAAATTATCAATATTATGTGATTAGAAGTAATTCAATTTATGGTCATTGCTTTGAAACATTGTCACTGGTCATGCTCGTAATTTCATTTATCTCGTTTAAAAAGTAACAGATGATTGTCTGTTTCATGGCAGACGTTGGCAAATACTTTTGAAATAATCGTGAATTGTCACTCAACAAGTGTGTATGTGTGTTCAGATGATTTCTTTTAAAATAACTTTCTTCCTAGTGAAGTTGTGTGTCTAGAAGAGCAATGCAGCATTCTTTGCTATGGGAAAAATGCATTATTTAGAACTGTTTTTTGGGTCTGATTTTATCAAGGAACAAAACTAATTGAAAGGTTTTTCAAACTAGTTGATTCATTTTCATATATGTTCATTTGAATAGGGCAAATTTATCCCCATTATTTACTTATTCATTGCCTGCTGAATTCAAATAAAAATATCTAGGAGTTATATGTAAAGTTGTGTTTTGATGCAGACCCATTCATAGAAAAATGTTTTATAACTGCAACATAAGATCAACACATGTAACATAGATGTGATTCGTATATTTGTAATCATTGTATTGTAAGCAGTTATTCATGAGCATTTTGATTTTCAGTATATCTGATAATCTATTTTTATCTTTGTATGTTAATTGTTATATTTCGGCATTTAAGACCCAATTGCATTTTCTTTGCATTTTTCCTAGAAAATTTTGAATGAATTAAATACGAAAATATTTTAAAACTTGTCAGAATATTACTCAGTTTTTGAGGGGACTTAGAAGGTTGAGAATATTCATTATTTATTTGGGATTAAGATTATTCAAAATTTTTTTTTCAATTACAGCTGTATTGCTCTTTTATCTCTATTTTTTATATTAGCTTGTTGTCTTCATGTCTAATCATTCTCTGTTAGTAGAACTTCAATAAAAGATTTAAAAAATGACTCTTTTCTTTAAAATTAAAGATGGAAGTTAATTGATACATTTAAATATTACCTGTATTTCAAGTCCTAAATTCTTTAGCATCATATCTTTGACATTTTCCCTAATGAATCATTGACTTCAATTGTCTTGGAAAATAAATTAAAAACATGAAGGAACATCCATATAATTTAAATAAGTTGATTATTCTTATAAAAGTATTTTAACATTGTCATGCTTAATTTAAAATTATTCCTCTTTTAATAAGTAAATTTAAAATTTTCTATAATTCTTTTTGATCACATCACTTTTTCATTATTAGAGATAAATAAGTATTATGGACATAAATTTTCGAGTTAAATTTGAGGTTAGTCATAAACTTGGTTTGTTCACAGTATATATTTAAATTAAGGAATCCAATTTCGTTAAAAATTGTTTTAACTTAATAGTTTGCATTTTTGAAGGTTGCATTAATTTAATCATTTTAAATGTTACATTAATTAAATTAGATTAATTTGTCAAAATTTCGAGAGTACAGCTCATAAGGGGGAGGGAATATTTTTCCTGATTTGTGGAGGTTTATCAATGTGGGAAATTATAACTGCAAGATTTCAAAGCAATTTTTATCAGCATATTTCATTTATATATATATTAATGTATTTATTTTTGTAAAAATATAACAAACATAACCATGGGCTGCCACAGGAGACTTTTGCGACTAATTTTCAAACTATGTGCCAAGGGGTATGTTAAAGCAAAATTTCAAAAACTACTATTTTAAAAATTTTACACTTTCTGAAAACTAACATTTGAAGATTCACCAAATGACAACGAAATCCCTTTCCTTTTTTCAACTAATAGCTTGTCATTGTCGCAAATTAACTTTTATCATCTGAGGGAAATTTTTTTGACTGACCTGCACTACAGTAGTATCAAAGTGGTTTGGAAAATATTATTCTGGTTGCATTAACGAGGCATATGCATATAAACTCACCCGATGTAATACAACTTACACCAAATGCTTTTCCTACTGCTCCAAACGGAACTTTTTTAGGAACAAGAGCCAAGGATGTAGCTTTAGAAATGCTTACCAATATGGATTTTCCATAATTGTTGCAGATTTTCACCTTTAATTACAGCATTTGCCAAACAGTGAAATTATGGAAAATCCTCAATGATAAAACTGCAGTCGCCAATAATTGGTGACCTATGTGCTTTTTTCCATGTTTTGATTAACCAATTCCAATCAATAATTTAAATTTTTGCAATTTATATATTCCGATTCACATTTTGTTTCATTAGAATGTGGATTAGTATCACATGGTAGTGGCTTGGCTACAAAAAATAATTGATCCAAGGCAACTTTATTTTACCAAAATTCAAACTTAAAAATTGAAAAATCCAGTGGGGTTTGAGTAAAAATACAGAAGCGCTATCTATGCATCATTTCTGCAAATGCGTATTTTTCCAGTTGCTGTATTTCATTGAAGCCTGCAAACAAAGCAAATGTCACTTTATTATTTAATTAAACAAAAGGAAATAACTGATTAAAATTCAACAGTAAAATGGTTTATTTTGACTTGGAAATTTTATGTTAAGAAAATATTTTGTTTTTTACTAACAAAATTTAAAGTTCTTGGCGAGTTTCGATATTTGTTTCATACTTAATTAGAACATTTTGTGTTTTAGTCGATTCATTTTATATCTGAGCAATTAAAATTACTACTAATATAAGGAGACTATTTTAAGAATTTATGCTACTATTTCGCTAGTACTTTGGCATCCCTGTGTATCCCCACAATAATTCACCAATGAAATGCTTACCCTACATTCACAAACAATAGTTTTCCTATGCATCAACAGCATTAAGTTTTTAAAAGAAAGTAAAATTTCAAATTAAGTGACTGCCAAATTGCTGATAAAGTATGTGGTCTTTCTAAATGTGAGCATTTAATATATTCTGGAGATGGGAAGCGATCTGGGTAACAGGAAAACTTAGCGTGATTGGACATGGTGAGACTCAAACAATGCTTAATCCACCACAACTTTTAAAGTTAATGTTTGAAATGAGGAAGAATTCTCTAGAAATGGGGTTGCCTTAAACCAGTTTCTCAAAACATTTTTGACTCAATGCCCCCTTTTCAAGGATAGCTTTCCAGAAGGGAGCAGAAAATTATCTCAACTAATAATAAATTATAAGTGTAGTTGAAGTAGAATGTCACTAAAATATTTATAGCTTTGTAATTTTAGTTTCTAAAGACTGGTTTGGAAATTATGTAGCTATGGAATAAAATAATTGCATTTAAACACTAGATTACTCACTAATATTGGTAATTAATATCTAAAATTAAAATTCCACTAAGAATAACCCTGATGTGCTAACAATTTGCTTAAATTAGGCTGTTTTCCAGCAGTATTCTTAATTTTCATTCAATTATGTACAGTCGGTTCCTTTTTCGTTAGAATCGATGTGTCAGTATTGTTAAGTGGATAACTTTGTTGAAAGCATTTCAAGGCACAAATTTTTTTAGTGTATATTATTTATTAATTACTTTCACAATGCCCTATTTCCCTTGAGTCCAGCATTACTTCCAGAGATTCCTACAGTGTCCAGTTTGGGAAACTACCCAAAACCATTAATAATCTTCAATACCAGAGTGATTGTAATTAGTATGAAGTATTTTGGATTGAAGATGGATATATTTTAAGGATCAAAGTTTTGTATTGCTGGTAACCAAAGCTTATGTAAGACTAAGTATTCATGAGAAAATCTGCTTTATGGTCACAATAAAGAAAATCCAACTAAGGTCATAGTATGGAGTTGCATGTAACTATGATAAATGGAACACTGAAAGCCAGGAATTGTGTGTAAGTACCACAAAATAAATGTTACCAAAAGACAAATTTTCCATGCATCTTCAATGTTGTGTGAAATTGCTGATATCTTTGTGTTGAACAAGATGGAATGGCCAAAAACCTCTGGATCATAACCCAAGACAAGGTTTTGTAGACATGGAAATTAAATGTTTTAACAAGAGCCCTGGAAAACGAATTTAAGACTCCTGGAATTTTTTAAATTATAAATAGTACAAGAAAAGTGTTAAGTCAAATTTTAAAATCTGAATAAAATAAACAAACCAAAATGAAACTAATTCAAAATTTGATTTCAACATGGAACCCCTAAAAAATTCATACACAAGACACTAAATTTTGAAATAGTCGATCTGACCTGCAAAAAACCTGGAATGGACCTTTCTGATACAAAATACCAATGCTGAAAGTATTACTTTGACCAGAAATACAGGAAGGCCAGGGGTGTAGCTAGGACAAGGGTGAGATAGTTAAATGATTCAATAAAAACCACTTTTCTCCTGATTTTCACTGCGTCATCTGACAGTGGTTCAAAATTACGTGCTGTCTTCGGAACTTTCCCTTCAGGTTTGATCCAGGACCATCACCAATAGCCCACTGTGGTGCTCCAATGCGAAGTTAATTAAATATCTACTTAACCTATCTGATTTTCACTTGTTTATTTTTCATGTTTTCTTAGGAACAGGATGGGCACATTTTTTCTGAGACTTGAGATTTATGGGTTTTCACGCTATCTCGATACACTTTCAGCAGGATATGATGAATAATGAAAGGTTTAAAAGCTAAATCGTGAGGGAAAATCTAAAATTTTCTGTGGCAAATATGAATATAACAGCTTGATATGTGAGGAGAATAATTGTAGAAGGGAAATTTTTTAGCACAATAAAATTGAAATCTCAGCTATCCTGGAAAATCAATTTATTTTTCCAAAAATATATGAATCCTGCTAAGAAGTTGTGGCACAAAATTGGTTGAGATTAAGAAAAAAGCCTTCAAACAAATGAGTTAATTTAATTAACACTGATGTTTTCTTCAGCTATAAATGCTAGATATAGCTTGGAATAAAGTTAGCAGTTTTCAAGAAATTAAGCCTATATTTATTTTAGCTAACTGAAAACTTATCAGTAAATAGGAATACTTTTAAAAACAAGATTAACATTTTGTCAATGATAGACAAAATCTGATTTTAATGGCAACTTACATAAACTTAATTTTAATTTCGCTATAGTTTAAATCTTGTGATTGGTAAAATTTATTCCCAACTTAGTCAAAAAGTTACCGATAAAAGCATTAAGTAGAAACAATGTTTTCTTGATTACAATTTTTAAATTCACATTTTGGAATGATGCCACATCAGTTAAGTAGTTAAAAGATGAAAAACATGGCATTAGAATAAAACAATATATGGACATCACGGAATTTGTTTAGTTTAAAGAAATAAACTTGCACCAGAAAAATATCGAATGCAGAAATTTTCAAATTTATTAAGTCTAATTCATTGCCATTACTTCCACAAATATTAAGAAAAGTTGGTTGACTGCAGGTGATTAGCTTTTAAAATCCATTATTGCATTTAAAATTTAGTCTAGGTTAATTTTTTTACCTATTCATACTTTGGAAATAAATGCTCTATCTATGGTTGATGGAAAACAATCAAATTCAAAGGGATTTTTTTGAAAAAATAAAATGTCAAAATAAGGCATTTTCATATAAAATTTGCCCGAGAAATGGTTTACTTAAAATTTTTATATCCTGAATGAATCAGTTTTGTGGATCTTTTGCATTTGAATACTTATAAATTTTTATTGATCTATCTTAGTCACTTAAGAATGAAAACATTCTTCAATCTAAATTGTCACAAAAGTACACTTAGAGTCGATAATTTTAGGAAGATATTTTCCTCCATTTTGTTCTAGATCAATGGTTCCCTAACTTATGCCCATGGACCCCTTCTCATAACAAAAACCTGACCATGAACCCCCAGTAAAATAACTACACAACTGCAAATTTAACTTTGATGTTTTGAATGGTGATGTAAAAATAAAATATAAATACAACGTTTTGATATTTAAAGTAGTATTTATTAAAATTATAACTTGTTTTAAAATACAAAAACATTATTTTTCAATGAGATTGGTGAACCTGATGAGATATGAGATTATTTATGTTCGACTCGATGTTTGCGAGTAACATTCGCAAGTCTCCACGAGCACTAATTTGTAGTCGGTTTCTTTTTTCGTGATGAGGCTCGTAACTGCACTGAATCCACGTTCTACTAAATAGGAAGACGGGAAAGCAATCAACAGCTTCTGTACAGTGGCCCATAATGCAGGATTTAAAATTGGCATCTGTTTTTGTAACTAGAAAATGTAGTATCCTTGTTCAAACATTGGTTTCAGCTCCTCATTTGTGGATAATTCAATAAGTTGCTCCTGTATTAGTATGGATTCATCTGAGTTTGGGTCTACTTGCAAAAGGGTCCAACACCCAATCAGGAATGCCCAAGTGAAGAATGTCTTCAAATCTTTGAGGTCAGAATGAAGAGCCGTTAAGTGTTGACAATAAGCAAGTAAATCTTTATCTTGTTTTTGCAATTTTGAAAGATTTGGAAACAGCATTCTCCTTTCCCCAAGTTTTGTTTGTACAGAAAAAGTTTTGCAACAAACGCAGATATACTTTTAGTTCTGATTATGTTGCAATCACTAATTTCAAATTGGTTTAGTTAAATTTGGCAAATAAGTCATAAGCTATGTCATTTTTTGAATTAATTAAATTGTGCCGCAAATCATTGTCTTTGCTTTCCAGGAATTCCAACACTGAATCAGAGTGCATAAAATCGATCCAAACATGCACCTTTAGATAACGAATGAACTTCCGTGTTAAATAGTAAACGATTATAATCCATCATTTTCCAAAGTTGAGCAAGTAATCTCTCATTTAAGGCATTCCTTGATTTTATTAACTGCTCTAATTACGTAATCTACTGAGCCATGAAGGCGTTCACTAAGATTTTTGGCGACTAAATGTTGTCGATGAATGACACAATGTACAGATAATACATTCGGTAGTTTGTTTTAAGTATGCCAGAAAGCCTCGGTGTTGTCCTATTATTACCGGAGCACCGTCAGTAGCAACGTAGAGAGGATATTACTCAAGGGTATAACTTTTGCATCGAAAATTTTTTGACTTCATTAAATATTTCACCTTTCGTATCAGTTTCCAAACACTTGGCAAATAACAATTCTTGGGAAATTTTTTCTTTTACAAATCTTACATAAACTAAAAGTAAAACTTCATTTCCTGGCAAAGTTAACTTGTCAAGCTGTATAGAGAATTCAGATGTTTTTAAGTACCCACATAAAGAATTTTCTACATCCTGAGCCAATCCCTTTTTTGTACTGTATTATTACTCAATGGAATTCTTATAATATTGGAAGCTGGTTTATGCAGCATGATGCGTATTACCTCACTTACAGCTGGCAGATTAAGTTCTTCACCAATGGTGCGCAGCTTTCCGGACTTTGCAATCAGTAAAAAAATGTTATAAGAAGCACGCAGTCCATCGTCGTCTCGCTTAAATGTTGTTGCAATGACGGTGTTTGCAAATATTTTTTCTTTGACTGTTTTAAAAAAGTTAAATCTATCTTTTTTGTCGTTATGGACTTTTGTCAAATATTCCTTAAACTTAGAAGGTTTAATTGATTCGTTTGACAGTTTTATTGCATAGAAGGCACAGGTAAAGTGCTATTTCCTGGTAACGGAATAAAGCCATATTTAAAATATTCAACACTATATTGTCTGCATTTTTTCTTAGGCTCACTAATACTGAAAAAGGGCACACATTTAAGATATAAGGGTAAAATTTTAAGTGTCACGTGTTGTATAGGTACGTATTTTTTACTATGGCTATTTATTTATTCAAATTCTTTTATTCGAACCTTGAGAAACCGGTGAGTTGCTCAACACAACACATTACTTGTACTTAATGTACCTAACTATACTTATATTTTACTCAGGACGTAAAAATGGCTACCAATTTATTTATTGCTATTTATTTTTTAACTTTCATAATAATGAAAGTGGGTCACAATTATTTTACTTTATATTAAACCGTTCACGCACCCCCAAATTATTTTTAATTTGCCACAAACCCCCTCAGTGGTTCCAAGGACCCCTGGGGGTCTGTAGGAACCACTGTTCTAGATAATCAAGTACTCACTAATTTGTTTTATTTTTTAAATTTCTCTAATTTGGCCATTGATTGTACTTACAAGAAACCTAGTTATTTCTATTTTACTAATTACAACACAAAGTATTTAAGACTGAAATTCAAATAAATACTATTTAAGTGAATTTTTACATAGGTTTATTTAAAATGCTTTAACTAAATATATATAAATTCAGTTTATTAAGGTTGAGGATTTTTAGTAAATTTGAATGTTGGACTTAGCAAGTAGTGAAGGTAATTTATAAAAAAGTTTGAGATGTTGAATCTACTGGCTATAATTACTTTTAGTTCAGGAAAGTATTACTAACTCCATGACGAGTAAGGATTTTATAAAGGTTCTCGTCAAACACTGAATTTATGTAATTATGTTCTTTTAATATGGTTGCAAATAATTTTAATGACAAAACTAGTTTCAGAAATTTTATTATAAATGAATAACTGTTATATAACATTTCATAATATCTAAATACAAGGGAATATACAACTTTTAACACATCAATAATGGCAAGAACAAAATATACAGCATTTAAAAAAACAAAGCTGTGTGCATTTTGAAATTTTTGTATTAGTTAAAAAAATTTCTTATCAGCTATATATAAATTGAGTTTTTATGGAAGTTGAAAGACATTGGAAGGAGGAAATAATGATGTATGGATATCAATAATAAAAAAATTTCGGTTTATGTTACTAAAGGGAAAATCGTAACTGGTTACATGTTTCTTTTAGCAAGCATATTCATGTACATTCACTTAAAATCAATATTTATGGAACATATATAATGTAGGTTTTATATATAATGTAGGTTTTAAAAGAAGGAAAAGCATAAAAATACAAGACTCCTACATATGGTGATACTTACCAAATGAAAATGAATATTTAGTTAGATGTTTGTTTCAATGGCGATGGAAATATCTTAAAATTAAATATATTAACCAAACTAATTGTTATTGATATAAAGAGAATTACTTCCAAAACAAATAGCACACAACTGCATTGTTACTCTTATTAAATAAGCATTGAATGTTATTCCTAGATAATGTCTATAAATATTACTTCAGCTTCAAAACCTAATGAGTAAGTAACAAGACACTGGAAGGTCATGACTCAATCAAGTTAACTATCGGGTGAATTGAAAAAAAGTACTCAAATAATTGAAAACTCATTTACATTTCAATGTAATTCATTTTCAGAATATACTGCAGTTCAATACAAAACAGTTTGTTTTACCTGATGTGGATAATGATATGCCTGGTTATGTTTTCCTTATTAGCAGTCGAATGCTAATTTTACCATATGCCCCAATTTTTGTACCATAGGTAGTATAATTACTGTTTTTAATTTGTACCTGGGTGCTTGTGTCACATTAATGTCTAAAAATAACAAATTTGGTAATACTTTTGTATTTTTGCTATAAAAAGTTTAAAGGGTGGATACTCATAACGCGATACTTAAAATAATCACAAAAATAAAGCATACAAGTGTAATTGCACAAAACATTGGTAATTTAGAAAAATTCTTTCTTGCTCAGATCACAGGCGATTTCACTAAACAAACTCAGATCAATTAAAAGTATACTGAAGACATAAGGTGCTAGATTACAAGAGATTTACTTCCAAGCTCTCCCATTCATTGGAAAATATACATTGAAATACATACTTTTTATAAAATCTACAATTTAGGTTCATAATGGTCTTGTAAGCTTTTACACATTGGCAATAAAGTATTGTGCATTTTAAAAATTTAAACGGATTCAGTTTCATGTTTAATTCATTTTATGAAAATAAATTATCAAAAGAAAAAATAGTTTCAGAAAGAGAAGGGAAATGCATTACAAAATGCTCTTTCTAAAGGTTTTAAAATAGCATTTTGTTGAAGAGTAGCATGTTTTTGTCCCACAGTAGGAAAATATACATTTGGGGCTGTGGAGAGAAAAAACATTTTAAAATGATGAATTAAATTTTAACACAGAATGAAGACAAAATGCATTTAAAATATACCTTACTTTTAAATTCAAACTTTACAAAATTTACATGGTAGCACTATAATAAGGATTTTTCCACCATTATCCTGTCAAATCCAGAAGGAGGTTGATGTGTAAATGTTGTAAAGGCTGCATCTAATATAGCACCATCATCAACTAAAAGATTGAAAACTTCTATAAGGAAAATAAGTTCAAAACTGATACCTTACTAATTTGCTAATCAATGCTGTTCAGCAATTTTTCAATTAGTGTCTTAAAAATAGCTTATGGTTTAAATTGTGTATGATTTAGTTTAAAACAAGTGTTTGTCTGTAACTTGTTTCTGTGGAGCGCGAAAAGGCAGATAACTATTAACCAAATTTATACCGTTTTTACGTCATAGGCTATATATAATATAAGGATAGTAATATTCAAAAACTAGTTAACAAATTCATTAACAATCAATGTTCCATCACCACATTTTACGTTAACATAAATGCTTGCTCCTATCTTTTAGAAAGGAACCATTGTTTTTCTGGAACACTCTTCCTTAATAGTTGGATATATAAGTGAGTGGTCTTATTCAGGAAAATATATTATATCCAATCCCCAAAGCACTCTTCATAAATATTATCTTAATTCTTTTGTCATGTCAGCGAACATAAAATTATGTACAACTGGATCAGAAAACTACATTTTCAAACTGTTTTGTTCATCATACTGTCCTACATGTTAAAAATAACATGTTATTTACATTACCTCCACTCATGCCAAAAGAATGATTTATTGTTATGAATAAGTCCTAGGCAACTCAATATACTTTCGACTGAATTCTTTACTTCATTACAAAAATTCGAAATAAATTTAAAGAAAATCCTTTTTCACCTATGAATCTTAAACAGGAATGCATTATGATTAAAAAACGCAATGTTTTATGGAATGAAAGTGCTCATGAAAATAACCAAAGTTTGACGAATCACTGACATTTTGGTATCTTAAATTAAATCAAGTATCATGATCTTTTCTAAGTTTTCTTTCAATCTCTGATATATCTTTCAATCCTTATACTTTCATTAACTTGGAACTTGTTTTTGAGCATACTTACTTTTAACGTAAATGTAATAAATCATACATTTATGGAAATACATAAAGTGTTGTAAAAATATGAGTGGCGTTTTTACTTTAGTTTGAGTATGTTAAATAACTTACCATATAATACAGGGAAAACTTCACCCTTAGCTCCAGTAACAGGACAAAGCAGATTTTTTCCATTGACATAGAAATTTATTTCTACATGATCATATGACACACCCTGCAATAAAATATACTGATAAAAGTGAAATATTTTTAAGTACATTATTTTAAATTATACAAGAGACTTGAAAAATAACCCCATGCAAAATACTATATTTTAAAACCACAAAAATTGACAATGATATTGGGAAAATTAGTTTAGTCTTTTAGTACCTAAATATATAGAATAGTTACAATTCTGTGCTGTCAAAGCCATTTAAATAATTACAAAGTAATTTACAAAATGCTTTAGAGGAAGAAGGTATTCTTCACTTTATTTCAGGCATTTGCCAACCTCAAAATGCATACTTCAGTTAAAGACTCCCAAATTGGAATTTTAGTGGTATTTATAGAATACATAAAATATGCATGCATACTAACTTATCTGAAGTCTTATAAGTATTGAGTTTAGTTTCAATTTTTAAACATGGAATTAAAGAAAATTAATATTGCAACATTAAGTAGTTATTCAATGCACCCCGCAGATCACAACAGGTCAAGGGAATTGGTTATTGCACAACTTACAAGTTTTTAGCAGGAAAAATAGAAAAAGTCAACCTTAAGAAACAATTTAAAATTTTATATGGTTAATTGTTTACACATTCTGCATACAACTAAGTTTTCAGACATACCTATATCTTGAGAAAATGACAAATCGAAATGAAGATATTTATTAATTAACAAATGGGGATTAAACTTGAACAAACCATGTAAATTAAATCAAGAAATATACATCTTTTAATAAAGATATTACAAATTTCAAATTCAGAAGCAAAATGGGCTAAAAAAATTTAATTGGCTCTCCTCAAAAACTTTCAGTTGTGTCACTTTTCTCAGTTAAGATGTACTTTTAATATTCTACCACATTATCACTTAAACTGTGTTAAAGGAGATGCAGCCTTCTACCAACAGAGGAGCAGCGAAACTACCTGAGAAAAACCCTGTTTGAAACTACCTGTGTTTTGTGATATGAGTTCTGGCAATGCAAAATCAAGAAAATTAAAAGGATATTCTTCGCTATTAGAATATTTTTATAAAAACTGCATTTGTTTATGAGACCAATGGGTGAGATTAGTCAAGATAACCTAATAGTATGTTGTATTAAAAGTATCTTTTTTATTTAAGTAGGATCGTTTCTACCACTTAAGAAATTAAAATGCAATTTATTTAAATATAAAATTGAAATGCAATTTTTTGTATAAAGCAATCACTGTTATTTACATTAAAATAGTCATGAACCAGAAAGTTTGAAAAAAGCTGCTTTACATAATTTCAAGTACAGAACACACTTATCAAGAATAGTAATTATACAAAAAATAATTTGTACCACAATATCTCCTTCCATTGGCATCTCTGATAATTTATATAGAACATCTCCACAATGTACAATTGTGCCTTCACTTGTCAAAACCCATGATTCCTTGTCTCGGCCTAATGGAACTCTGTTCAGATCTGCATGTCTAGTAGCTAAGCCTACACCCCACACACCTGTAATAAATTATGAATTTCAGTTTATTAGTAAAGCTTCAGCATTAATTTAAGTCTAATGCTGGATGAATGAAAATATTTTATAACCAACCTGACTGTTGAAGTTTCATTTCAAAGTAAGCTTTATTTTGTACAATTGGAACATTAGCTAATGCAGCACCAGTGCCACAAACTCTATGACCATTTTTCACAATCACAACTTCTTGACCTAAGCACGGAGAAATAATGTGTAGTTCATATTTGTAAGAAAAAAAAAATATATATACCAGGATATGAAAAAATCATGATTTTTTAAAATCATATTTTAATTAATTCGCTGCCTCTATGTTTAAACTCGTTAGACATGCGACAAGCAAATCAGTAGTTTCAAGAAAGTACTGATTTATGTTAAATATTAATAAATACATATTAATATGTATAATATGGGTGTGTGGAACAGTTCACTGTGTTGGGTATGTCTATACTTTTATTCTACACTGTCTTTATGACGTGTGAATTTTTCGTGTTAAAATGGTTAATTTGCTTTTTTTTAATTGTTCATAATGGTGTTAGAGCATTTTTTTAGCATTCTTGCTGCTCATACGTAGAAAACACCATTTTGGGTTGTCTGGGTCAGGCTCCTTCCTGATCCACCACCACTTGCTTCATCTTTAAAATTCTTTTCTAATTTCCTTACTTGAATTATTATACATATATAGTGTGTGTTATATGTATATAATTAAGAAAATATAGCAGTGCAAATTCATGAAAGAGTAAAACAATTAAAACTATCATTGGGCCTTTTATTCTTTCATTTAAATTGTACTTCATACTTTAAATTCCTAATTCTATATAAAAAATAATAATTTTAATAAGGGGAGGAAAATTTAATTTTGAATTTAGTAAATCTTTATGAATCATAATAAAAAGTTAAACACATTTAAATTTTCCAGCCTTTTTGTTAACCAACTTGTTGCAAGTGTAAGTTGAAAATATTATTTCTATAAATTAAAAAGTAGCTGTGGTGATAAGATGGCTTTATGAATATCTTTCTTGTCTGCTAGACATTAAAATCGAATTGTGTTTTCCTCTTTCAGAAGGAAGTATCTGGAATACAATGCTTACATAAAGGAAATCCTGAATTTTATTTGATTTTTCTTGTATTTCTCAAATATAAGCATGATACTAGATGAATATTTGGCATTTTCAAATATTAAAAGATTCTTTCTATTTTAGAACACTTGATTTTCTTAAGGATTTATTAAATAAGCTAGGAAATCAAAGCACCCAGAGACTCATTTTTAATACGCTGAAAACAAATGTTAAATAGTGCTGATTCTTTTATAAAAAATAGCAAATTCCCTCTTGATAGGGCATCAGTTCAAGCCTGTGCAACTTTTTATATGGGAAGACAATGTCAAAATTAACCGAAAACACTCTGCAATGTATGAACTGCCCCAAGTTCAGCCTCTGCTGTTTTCAGTTAGTAGGGTAAATAACATAAGAAACCAAATATGCAGAACAATTCGATCTCTGTTAATAGATTACTTCATCAGAAAGGATGCAGTTCTAGAGAAAATATAGGTTCCATTTTTTCGGTTAGGGCCTGGTACCTTTCTTACATGTGGCATAAATATTAGAAATATACCAACAATTATTTATATTTAAAAAATAGTTCTAAAACACCTTTGTATATGAAGCAAGTGGTGTTATACTCCCCAATAATCTCTCTAAGTTGGCACCACTGAATTAGGGACGAGAAATATTTTTTTCGGCGAACAGTTCTTTGCTGTTTCTGCTCTTTTTAAAACTGTTCTCCAACATGCTCTTCTTGCTCTCCACCACTGTTCTCAAATATCTCTATTCAAAATGCACAAGTGCTGTTCTTCCCAAAAGTTGATACCACTGCATTCAAATTAATACAACCATTTCTAATAAGGAATCCAATCATAATTATTCTTTAGGTGCTACTGAGTAGGAGCAAATTTTTAAACTTTTTTTGAGAAATACTGTTTTTTTCGGCAGTTATTTGCTGTTCCTGCTCTTTTAAAAAACTGTTCTTTAACCTGTTCTTCTGCTCACCCACTGTTCTCAAATATCTTACTTTACGCAAAATGTACAAGCCCTGTTCCTCCTAAACTATGTGGCTCTAGCAGTTTTCGCAATTTTGTGGTCATGTCATCTTTTGCTAGTACTTTGTAGGCATGCACATATAAAAGAAATACAATCTAGTTTTGAGAGGAAGAAAACAAAAGATCAAATAATTTGGAGTCTTCAAATTGTTGACTTTTTATGACACTAGGGTCAGGTCTGGCCAAGCTATCAGTAATTAAATAAAGTATATCAGAAAATATATACATAATTTTGAAACAATTCTTGTTAATCGAAATGTTTAAATTCTCCCTGGGTCCAAAGGGGCAGCTAACATCCCAAATCTGAAGAATCTCAAGTATGGTTTCCCAAACTGATAGGCAGTGCCTTGGAGAAAACAAATTCTTCAATGGAAAGTAATAATTTTTAGGTATTAATGCCATTTTTAGGTCAACAAAATCTAATCACTTGAAAGACTTCTAAAATAGCTTTAAAAGATTATAAACACTTAAGACACAGGATTACCACATGGAAAGTAAAATTAGTTTACTTGTAAAAACAGGTTAATTCCTTTATCCATCTAAGAATGTTTAAAACAAAAAAAGCCAAAAAATCACTTTTGCTTCAACACATTAATTTTATGGCTTGATGCTTGTCTATCTATTATCTATCTGAGATGTCTTTTTAAAATCATAATAGATGACTTTAATGAGATCACTTTCTGACATTTTAAGAGCATGACATCTGATCTGAGTCTATTTTCAGTGAAATATATCCACATTTGAAATTTTGCTTTCCATTTCTTTGTAATATTCGGTTTTAAAATAAAGTTAAAAGCACTGCAAATCTTAAGAATGAGTGAGGAGACTGGAGAGAAGCTAGAAAACAAAGTCTTAATCAGTGATACTTCAAAACATTTTTTAATTTGTTTAACACCAAAAATTCATGTTATAGCCTAGCAATCATAAAACTTCACAATTATTATGCTAGTCTTCTCACAAATTCGTCAAACAATGGGACTTTGGTTAAGTCGAGAGTAGTGTGAGAACAGTTGAATAGCAGGGATCAGTTAAACAGAAAATTTAGTGATTTAAATCATGATTTTTTAAATAAAAATCACTTATTTTCATCAGCCTACCTTAATATACACAGTACCAAACTCATTTTCGGTGAGATTCCGACAAAATTAGATTAGGTAGATAAAAATAGTAACAGATTCTCAATATAAATTGCAAATAAGGTTCGAAATTGGCATTTGATTTTGTACCAAAAATTTTGTTATCACAATTGAGTTTCAGGACCCAGTTGTCATTTTCTACACCCAAGTTTTTGCTCATGATGCAAATTCTGACAGATCAATCGGGTGAGATGTCGAATCCGAGACCGTGGCGATTTATCGCCAAGTATGGTAACCTTGCAGTTTTGCTCCAAATTTATGGCAACCCTATGGAAAAGGTTGGTTTTTCGGGAGGAAAGAGCGCTTCTTTTTTTTTTTAACGAACACATTTTTTAAACAAAATATCGATGTATTGCGTTCTATGATTGGTTACCGTTTTAAAATTTGAATGCTTTTTGTGTTAGTTGATGTCTTAGTTTTTAAGAATGATTTTAATTGGTTACCGCTTAACCGGGTCGTAACGGAATATATCACCGGGTCGCAACGGAATATATCAGTGCATCTTTAAATTTCGTACTTGCCGTTGGGTTTCTGAAATTGCGATTTATACCTTTAAAAGTAAGTGGCACATTTCTATTGATATTTTGGTTTTTTTTAATTATAAATTAAATTAATTAATTATTTTTCGTGATATTATAATTAAATTAATTTGTGATATTATAGATTTATTAGCCGCTCACTTACCCTTGATTTGGTATGGCAGTGGATGGTTTAACTGGACGTATAAATGCGTTTTTTTTTTGCAAAAAAATGTATGATGAATCTGTAGCAAAACCGGAGAGCTTGAAGGTGATTGAATGGTGCCAGAAAGTTGGTTTGATTGCAAAAAGTGTTAAATGTTCTGAATGTGGGAGTGAAATGCTTTTGAAAGACAGAAAGGATGCGGTTGATAGGTACGAATGGAAGTGTAGAAAGGATGGACATAAGCGAACGCAATCAGTGCGAAAGGGAACATGGTTTGAAAGTAGTAATTTGCATATGTGTAAGATTCTTTTGATTACGTGGTACTGGGTGAATGAAACGCCAATTAAATGTGTTATGAATGAAATGGATGTGGCGACCCATACAATGACTGATTGGTACAATTTTTGTAGAGAAGTGTGTTTGGATGCTTGTTTGAAATTTAATGGTAAGATTGGAGGAGATGGAAAGACTGTGGAAATTGATGAGAGTAAGTTTGGTAAAAGAAAGTATAATAGGGGGAGACGAGTGGAGGGTAAATGGGTGTTTGGTGGAATTGAAAGGGGTACGGACAAATGTTTTATGGTTGTAGTGAATGAGAGGAGTAAGGCTGTGTTGTCTGAAATTATTCGTGAAAGGATTTTGCCGGGAACTACCATAGTGTCTGACTGTTGGAAGTCTTATGCTGGTATTGATAACCCTGATGACAAAGAATTCAAAGGTTATCAATTCGAGCATCTGACTGTCAACCATAGTGAGCACTTTAAGGACCCGGCTACAGGAGCCCATACCAACGCAATTGAGGGGACGTGGGGTGCCGTCAAACGATCCCTTAAGGGAAGTACAGTGAAGGATCAATTTGACGGTTACCTTGCCGAATACATTTGGCGGCGGCAACACATGGGGACAGAAATCCAACGGATGTTTCTGGCATTTCTTGCAGAAATTGTTTTACATTTTAACCCACAGAATTAGACCGTAAGTTTTATTTTTTTACTTATTGCTTATTTGTGCATTCCTCATTTATTATTGCCCTATCCAAAAGGTTGTTCGTAGGAAAGTCCGCTTTTTTTAAGAACATCTACAGGATTAATTAAACCGTAAATTTAATTTTTTTAAAATTATTATTGCTTATTTGTGCATTCCTCATTTATTATTGCCCTATACAAAAGGTTATTCGCGTAGGAAAGTTCGCGTTTTTTTTAAGAACATCTACAGGATTAATTAGACCGTAAATTTAATTTTTTTAAAAATTATTATTGTTTATTTGTGCATTCCTCATTTATTATTGCCCTATACAAAAGGTTGTTTGCGTAGGAAAGTCCGCGTTTTTTTAAGAACATCCTGGCTTTGGACGCCATCTTGATTTGGCGACAAACATGTCTCGGATTCTACATCTTTACCGATCAATCATTTATTCTATTCAAAAATGTGAATGCCATCAAAGTCCAGATCTGGTCATTACGTGTTCACACATCTACAAAAACACCCAAGTACAATATTTTGTAAAGTGAGAGGAAATATTTTTACGTGTCATTGAGATGGCTAATTTTCTAAACCTGATTGAATTGCATGGACTCAGCAGCTTTCTATCGATTTTCATTATTTAATGGAAATATAAATAGCAAAGATAATCTGGTACAGCTGCAGTCTCCGCCGCGCGGAGTGGCAACGACTTTTGGCCTGGCTTTTGGCGCAGTTTTAAGCGACTCATGCCGGCTGAAGGTAACCCGAATTTTTAGGGTTAGGGTTCTCGTGTTTTTATGGCAACCTTGCCAGCGTCCAGAAGTGTCGATTCTAATTTTTTCTAGATTGTTCTATTTATTTCCGACATGGTCAAGTGCTCTTGCATAGATTGTTCTTTTCAGTTTGGACACGGATTTGGATTATCCCTGCGATTTCTACAAATCCCCGTGTATCCATCGCTCTGAATTCCTAACAGAAAACGTCATTTCCCCGTTGCATTTATCACAAGAAATTTTAGATTTAATTAATCCCGATTCCTTTAAAAAAGTTTTTTTAAAAAAGCTCTTTATCGCGACACAACTCGTAACGAAAAAAAACGTTTACCAACTCCCTCAGTCCCGAAAGTTTGTCTACCACCAGAAAAAGTAAACTTTCAGTTGCGAGAAAAATTCTCTTGAAACTTATCGACTACACTAAAAATAGAAGGCATCTTAAGAAATAAGGTATACTAGAAATAATAAGATAACTAATAAAACAAAATAGACAGGAAAAATACAACCTGATGCGACTGCTCGACCTTTAATTCCGTTAATTTTTTTTGCATATTTGTGTATATTTAATCCAGTTTTGCAATGTTTCACTAGTCAAGATGTGATTTCCGTTAAAAAATATTTTTTGTATTTTGTGTATATTTAATCCAGATTTGCAGTGTTTTACTAGTCAAAATGTTGTTTTATCAAGATTTATATATTTAATCCATATGTATGCAATATGTATTCAATTTTGGAAGATTTCCGTGGCGACATAAAAAGTGCGCCAAAAGTCGTTGCCATTCCGCGCGGCGGAGACTGCAGCTGTACCGATAATCTAATACAAAAGAATAGCTCTCCATAATTTTTTTCATTGAAAAACAATTTTATTTGTTTCCCATGTAATTTTATGACAACTAATTAATGTCGGAATTTGAATTTTCCATTAAGATTTATGAAACGTGTGATAATCAAAGTGAAAATGAGTTTTGATTTGTCAAATAATGAAACGATATCTGCGATTTAAGTTATTTTATAAAGATTAATTATATCTTTTCTCCCATAAATGTCTAAGGAAGGTAGTTATAAGCTCAGGCAAAAAATATCGATTGCTCAAAATATCAAATTTAATTTCATACGAAATACTAACACGACATACAACAGGATTTTGTTTAATTCACATAAATTAAAGACGTAGATATTAAAATAATTGTTTTTGTGAACATGTATACGATACAGATCTTCACAATCATGACATACATGGGGCCTAAGGATATGAAATCGTGTTTACCCATATGTGATGTATCAAGCAAAACGACAGGCTGTTCTTTCATTTGAACATAACTTCCTCCGACATTTCCATCGCAACATCTTTTAAAACAATTCATACATGATGCCATCTTGAATTGCGGCAACATTCCGAGTTTTGGAGTTGAAGTCACAGTAATCTGTCAGTGTGAGCGAAGACTATTTGTAAACAATCTAATAAATCAATACTCGATTGGTTGGTTGGTTGATTTGCATTGAAACCAAATCCGAGTTATAATTGGGGGCTGTGGTAGCCCGGTTGGAAGAGCAACCGGAGCGTTACAAGTTCGAATCCAGCCAAAGACCATCTTGTACAAAGGGGGCTGGTGCATCAAATGTCCTCACATTGGCGTGGTGTGGAAGTTTGGAGAGTGGGATGTCGTCATCTGACAGTGGCTCAAAATCGTGTCTTTCCCTTTGGGATTGATCCCGGACTGTTACCAATAGCCCGTTGTGTTGCTCTAGTGTGACATTAATTAAAATACCTACCGAGTTATAATCGCCATAGTTATATTCCATGTTTTCCTCTCAAACGCTGCACGTTAAATCTGTCGTGGCCTCAAATGTCCTCACGTTGGCGTGGTGTGGAAGTTTGAAGAGTGGGGTGCCAGCTCAGGTGTTGCCTCGTCATCTGACCGTGGTTCAAAATTACGTGGTGTTGTCCTCGGATCTTTCCCTTTGGGATTGATCCCGGACCGTCACCAATAGCCCATTGTGTTGCTCCAGTGTGACGTTAATTGAAATACCCCCCTCTCAAACGCACAATGCGTTAAAATTATCTTTGAAACAATTTGTAAACATATAATAATCGTATTTGTTTTGGGGGTATTTCAATTAACGTCACACTGGAGCAACACAACTAGCTATTGGTGACGGTCCGGGATCAATCCCGAAGGGAAAGATTCAAGGACAACGCCTCGTAATTTTGAACCACGGTCAGATGTAGAGGTCACACCTGAGCTGGCATCCCACTCTCCAAACTTCCACACCAAGCTAAAGTGAGAACATTTGAGGCCACAACAGAAACGTGCACCAGCCTCCGTGTGCCCGACGGTCTTCGGCTGGACAGTCCGGGATCAATCCCGAAGAGAAAGATTAGGGGGGGGGGGTATTTCAATTAACGTCACACTGGAGCAACACAACGGGCTATTGGTGACGGTCCGGGATCAATCCCAAAGGGAAAGATCCGAGGACAACACCACGTAATTTTGAACCACGGTCAGATGACGAGGCAACACCTGAGCTAGAGAAAGATTAGAGGACACCTACAATTTTGAACAACAGCCAGATGACGAGGTCAACACCTGAGAGAATAGAATATAATTATTAAGCTACTATTTAAATCAGCATTAGTGTCCCTTTTTAAAACTAAATCAACGAAATTATTAGCAGCAATTAATTATTCTACAGAGCTGTTCGAACTTGTCCCTCATAAACATTTTGTTTTTCACTTGTTAAAATTAGTGAAACTTTTTGTGTGAGTTTGAGTATTTGGGTATTTGGGTATTTCAATTAACGTCACACTGGAGCAACACAATGGGCTATTGGTGACGGTCCGGGATCAATCCCAAAGGGAAAGATCCGAGGACAACACCACGTAATTTTGAACCACGGTCAGATGACGTGTGTGTGAGTTTGAATTAAGATTCTCCCTTTGTACAAATGATTTTAGAAAAATCCTGCCAAGGCCCTAATGGAATAAGATATGCTCTTCAAAAATACATAACTAATTTTTTGCTATCACAATTTTAGTACACTGACCAAGCAAAAGATCAAAGGTCTACAGTTATCTTGCTTAATTTGTAACATGAAATATTTCATTTGAAATATCTTTTTACTTCCCACCTACTTCCAATCTAATTTTAATACAAGTGTACTTCATGACTATATTCTGAAATAATTAGTTGCTACTCCTTATAATTCCTTAATTTATTGAACTTTACATTTTAATATGTATATACTAACTTTTCCCACGATTTACATGATACGTTCATTATAATACATTGAAATAATCTGATATGCCCATAATTGTAACTATTAAATTGAAATTTAAAGGAATTTTTTTCATAGGTTTCACTGCAAAAATCTGCTGTCAATCGCCACTCTGAATTCAAATGTCGTTACAGCATATGATAAAGTGATATAAATAAAACAAAATGTTATAATAAAAAATGCGAAACATTGTAATCTGCTTTTGAAACCAAACTCTTGCTCAACTTTTTGTTTCACGTATTAACATTCTCGATTTAGAAAGTCGCCTTTTCTAGTAGATCAGCATTCTTGAAATGAAATAATTTTGATGTGATATAAATTGCAATAAAATGCATATCAAACTCCTGATGCGTAAGTTATATTTTGTCTCTTATTGAAATTTTTGAGTTGTTCCAGATATGAAAGCAAAACAACGAATCATATGCTAATGTGGGGTGTAAATGTTTTTCAAGATATTTTCCTGAATGAAGTGGGGAAGGGTAACTTTCAATAAGAATAAGAATTGAACAAAAATAATTCAATACCAGAAAGAGACAAAATTGCTATGGTAAGAAGTCACATACTATATACAGAGTGATTCTACGGTCATGGGACAAACTTCAGGGGGTGATAGAACACAACGAAACAAACACTTTTCCCCATAGAATATATGGTCGCAAGTGCAGCGGTTGGCCGCTAGAGAGCGCAGTGTAACGCTTGTATAAAAGCCCATAGAATGTCTATTGGGTGAGTCTAAACTAATACGACAAACTTCAGGGGGTGATAGAACACAACGAAACAAACATTTTTCACCATAGAATGTATGGTCGCTAGAGGGCGCTTTCCTTTTCGGCACAAACACACGGTCCGATGTAAGTTGGCATGAAATATGGAAACAACTCTTTAATGTCAAACAAACATCAATAACTGCTTGACAAAACGAAATAATACAATTAAATTTGCATAAATTAAAGATAAGTACAAGGAACAACAAGTAAGAAAGAAATGACGTGTACAAAACATGAGAAATTTTTCACATGGAAATGAAACGACATGTACAAACATCAGTCGGTAAGTACAACGCAAATGCACAATTACAAAAGCTGTTCAAAATGTCGACCACCACACCTGATGCAGGCCTCGAATCGCCGACGTAACGCTTTTATACAAGCGTTTGACTGCGATCTCTAGCGGCCAAACGCTGCACTTGCGACCATACATTCTATGGGGAAAAGTGTTTGTTTCGTTGTGTTCTATCACCCCCTGAAGTTTGTCCCATGACCGTAGAATCACCCTATAGAAAGTTAAATTTCAAAGTTGTGTGTGTGAACCATCTGAACTAACCATTCATAAAAGTTATACATCGATTGCTGTTCACAGTGGTGGATGGAAAAATCATCAATGCTGGAAGCCAGAAAAGAAGACCAAATTAAATTAAAGGACAGGAAATCATTAATAAATGCGCGTTCAAAAGTGAAATAGGTGTTATAACTAATCTGGTTCAACCAGGAGACTCAGATACATCTAATAATGAAAACTGTGCTCGCCGATTTAGATCTTTACAAAGATTTGTCCAAGGTTACAGAAGTTAATGAAAGTCCTACAAAACGTTTTGAAACTATTTTACGGTATTTTAATTAACGTCGAACTGGAGCAACACAACGGGCTATTGGGAAATATCTGAGGACAACACCACGTAATTTTGAACCACGGTCAGATGACACGGTCACACCTGAGCTGGCACCCCACTCTCCAAACTTCTACACAACTCACAGGACATTTGAGGCCACGGCAGATTTAACATGCACCAGCCCTCTTGTACACGACTGTCTTTGTTTGGATTCGAACTAGCAACCCCCGGTTGCTAATCCGTTACTTTTCCAACAGGGCTACCGCGGCCCTAAGCATTTTAGGAGTTTCTTTGCTAGAAAAAATGTAGAGAGGGAAGCAAGGATTTGATACTTAATTTTATATATTCAGATCTTTTATTAGCAGTTTACCTTTGCCTCTTTCAAAAGATACAAATGCCCTTTCTTACGAAGCTATACAACTAATGGAAGACCCAAAAGTATCAACTCAATCGTCAGATGTCAGTTTTAAACAGATAAAAACGTATCATACGACAGTGATGTACAAAATGACTATAAGACGACGGTAGTTAATTTAATTCTGTATGGAAAAGTGTTTTTATTGTCAATAAAATGTGTTATTAGTCATAATGTTTAATAAATAAGGAATTATTTTTTGAATCTTGATAAAGTTTTCCGGGTTTTGACCCAATGCAATGTGAGGACATTTAAGGTCCCGACCGATTCAACGTGCACTCACCCCACGAACACGACGGTCTTTGGTTGAACTGAGTTTCAAACTCGCAACCCTCCGGTTGTTAATCCGCGACTCTACTAACTGCGCTACGCTGCCTATTCCACAGTTGTGATAAAAATTAATGACTAAGCAGGGAATTGTACTGAATTTCATAAGGGACAATTTATTTCACTCTACAATATGTGGAAAATTTATTTATCTTTTCGTAAAAATTAATTAATTGATATTGAAAATTTTCGAGTTTTTCAGTGTAAACGTAAACAGACAACCAGAGATGAAAAGTACACCTGGTTTTAATTTGACCGCCTACTAATTTGATTTATTTTGACGGTGTTTGAGGTTAATTTTGAATATAAGCGACTTACTGAAATTACATTTGATTACGCCATAAGTTAGGATAGAATTACGATACTGTATTTAGTTTTACAGAAGTTCTCACTGAAATGTTTTTTTGAAAGGGGAAACCAAAATCCAAACACAAATCAAAGCATAAAGGGATTGTTGCACCTACAACTACACCAAATAAAAGGGTCTTAAGGTCTCCAAGGATATTGGAAATAGGAAGAACTCCAGATTCAGGCTTAAAACAAAATAAAAAGTTAAAAAGTTTCTACATTATATAATAAAACTCTTTTAGACCTCTAAAGGTCACGAGATTTCAGGTTTTTTCAGGTTGGTTTTACCTTACATCGCTCAATTAATGACTAAGTAACCACATCGATTGATTGACAGAATCTTAGGAATCATACTATTGGTCAAGAAGGTCAATACTGGTTAGAAGTCACGCAGGAAAAACTAGATTTGCTGAACAGATATATATATATATGTGTACGCCCATCGGAAAGCTCGAGATTACTAATGATCAAGAAGACTGACAATTCTTAAATTAAAATCTATCATTTTATATTTCTACTAAATCCCAATATGGAAATTAATGGTCCATGGTTAGAGAAAGTGGGACTCGGGATTTGTCAAAATATATAACTTAGAGTACAGATCCTCAATCTTTTGCTATTTTGATTTCCGAAAGGTACTTAAAAACTATGCTGTGATTTAAATGTGAGACTAGAAATCTAAATAGTTAATCTACGTATATATTGAATTCCATGAGAAATGATTGAGGAATTGAGTCTTATCAAAATGTTCGCATTTTTTCGCACAGTGATTTTTATTGTTAATGGAGTGAATTATTAGTAAACAATAAATAGTCTGAATATTAAGTATGTATATTTGCTTATGACTGATGTCTTCATAATAACATTCAGGGAACAACCAGTAAAATACAAAATTGTAGTAATTTTGTTTGGTATCTATATTAAGGTTTAAGGGAAGATATGTTTTGCATTTAAAAACCTTTCCTATACTGATGCTAATACTGGTAAAGACAGTTTAAAAATTTCATGAAAAAAGTTCAATTATCTTTTTTACAATGTACCAGAATGATAATGTGCAGAAAAAATATTTTGTGTATCCTAAAGATAATAGCCAAGAATAAAAAAGTATAATTTCTACCATTTATTGATTTGGAATTATTGTAACTCGTTAAAGCTTCAGAGTCCACACGTAACATGGATTGAAATGTTTAAACAGTCAACGGCTCAAATAAAATTTAGATCTTTCCCTTTCAAGGATAGAAAGAATAATTGAAAAATCACCTTCTTGATCAGATCCCAAGCAAAATCTCACCATTTAAATATTTCTCCATCTTAGAAAAGTTGACTCAAATGAAAAGCAAATATAAATGTGAATCTACGATTCACATTTCAATGATTACAACTTGTCCAAGATTTTTGCGTTTCCGATAATTCCACTTCGGTAAAAAAAATATTTTTCTCGGTCAATAGTCTAAGAGCAGTGAAAAAAGAATGAAAATATAAATAAAAGAGTCACAAAAATAAGAGCAATAAAAAATTTATTTAAAAACAAAACAAAATTAAGTATGATTTTATGTAATAATATAAATTCTAGAAACGTATAAAAAAGGGGTTAATAATGAGATTCACTATAGAGATATAGAAAGCTGTAGTTCCAAAAGCATAGAACATGTTTCTAATTTCATCAACAATTCACATGAAAAACGTCATAATTATTTGCCAAAGATACACTTGCAAACAAATTATTCAACAGTCTTTGTAACTTCTACACGAACCACTTTTGTATTACACCTATAGAACTCACTTATGATTCGCAAATATTGAAAAGATATTTTTTTATCGGGAAGAAACTTGTAGTTAAAAATTAAATACATTAATGATGATAAAAGAGTAAAAGCAAATGGAACATATTTAATTTCGGTAAACGGTTCTTACGTCATAGGAAATAAAATTTAAGTAAGACTTGTAAAATAATGCTAGCTTAGATTAACAATATTTCTCTTAATTCGTTTTTTGAATTAACGATGATATTATGGATTGTGTTTTTGTAATACTACATGACTATTGGCTTCGAAAAGGAAGCATTTACTGAAGAAGTATGACGATTTTGTGCCCCTTTATAACATTTTTTACCTCCAGTTAAGTACGTTGTATTTGACACTGTACGACCACTTTCTTAGCATGCCTAGTATACTTGTAAGAAAAACTATTTTACAGATAATTAAAATTGCTAATTAAGGAATTTCGAGAATGGTAATATAATACTGAAATATGTTTTTCTCAGTTGCTCTGTTCTTATTAGAAGTTTTTAAAACAGATTCCATTTATAAGAATTTTAAGAAATTATACATGTTTTAAAGAATATTTGCAATACATAGTTTTATGCAAACTTCCTCACAACATACTAATTATGCGAGAATCTTTAAACGCATTTGTATTTTCAATTCGATAATTAAACATTTCATGACATTGATTAATGGTTTGATCAAATATGACAGATTCGGAGATTATCTTTAAATATTATTTTCATAATCGTGAAGTGGCGTAGACATGAAACTTGATTCCAACTTTTTTGAATTATGTTTGTTCTCAATATTTGAAACAAAATTTAAAACCAGCCACTTAAGTACTCGTGAAAGAAAGATTACCAGTTGTATATTTCAAAGCAAAAACCGATCATAGCAACTTCCTGATTCTGAACTTTTCATATTTTTCATCATGAGTCCCACAAATGCTTTTATAGAAACCATACTTTTTCGAATTAACTATGATTAGGGTCTTCCTGAAATCTTGAAAAAAATCTTGAAAATTCTTGGAAATCTTGAAAAGCTGTGATTAACAAAACAGTCAAAACACTTGTTTTATTAAATGGAAACATTGACCGAAAGTATGCGATACCATCACACATACATCATCCATAAGTTTAGTTTTCGGCTCAAGTAACAAAAAAGCTTTGCATCTACAAATGGTCAATTTCCCATTTTCCCATGTTTCGCAACTTATTTTTTACAGTAAAAGTGCAAGGGAACAGGATACGTTGAAAGTTACTTTACGGAACAAATTTTTATCTGAAGTAAATGTAACGTTTCCTCAGTGTGGCATCACTTGTATCATTTGTTCTTTTGTTTTGTTTGGTTTACTGTTTACTGCGCGGTGTCATATACATGTCCTTTGTTTTTCTTTTTCATAGACGATGGCTTCGATGGAAGAGGTCGATCTTTCATATTCTAAAAGATAAATATACATAAATATTAGGCTCATTAAGTAGAATAGCTTATTACAAATGCCAGAGTCATTTGATATTTTTCTCTTACCTCCTTCAGGAAGTTTGATATACAATTAAATCGACCAAATTAAAAAGGGACTCAAATTTTCTATCTTTATTTTTCGATAGTTTTTCCTTTCGATAAGCAAGACTCACAATTCCTGAGCGGTTATGGGGTTTATTCCCTGCATAATAAATACTCGATTTGACCTATTTCTTGTTTAGGAGTTGTGATTCTTGTCTTATAGAAAGGAAAGCCACTTAAAAAATTCTCTGAAACTCGAGTTATACCGAAAACACTCTTTTTCGAGTTGGAAAATAGATCCAATTCAGGCAAAACAGTTTTTTTAATTTCACTTTTTTCATATTTGAATAAACATAATGTTACATTACTTTTCTAATTATATTTTTAGTTTACTTTACCATTCCATCTTTCTTTTACAGTCTCTGAAACTTTTTTGTGTTTCTTTTAAGATCTCAAATTGTTGGCTTTATACAGAATTCCAATTTTCGAACTTCCCATTCAACTAACAAACTCTAAAGTGTTTTTTTATTTAAAATTCTAGGTTCTCTCTAGTAAATTTTCCTCATAATCGTGAGTGCTATTTGAAACGAAGATATACATTTTTGAAAATTTGTTTGTGTTTTTATCACACATTTTAAACATGAAAATTGATATTTTCAATAGTTTTTGCTTAAGCTGTCATAAATTTATTTATTCCTATAATTGATAAAATATTTAATAAAATATGTGGACACATATTTTTCACATGTAAATTTAGGAAACAATAGCTAAAAATACTTTGTAAATTAAATAAGAATGGTAAGTTTAAAAATTAACCTGCGTTTATTTAAGAGATTTAAGCATTTAGAAATGCTTAAATGTATAAAAAATTTCCTTATAAATGTTTCATTTGATTTTAATACTTATATAAAAATATAATAGTCTATAAATATGATTAAATGCAAATGTAAAGAATATAATGTTTTACATATATAAAATATCATGTTAAAATTATAAGCATAACGTTTCCACGTCAAGTTCCAAGACACTTCAGCTGCTTACCCCGTGCATGAAGTTTTTCATCTCTTGTGTTCCTTCCTCTGTAACTTCGTAAGAGGGGATTGTTGCGTAAGAAGAAGTCAGGGTCCCTGGTTCTGCTGGAAGTCGAGTTTTATCAATATCAATATAACGTTGGGTCGATCCTGTATAAGGGAAGGGCTTCCCACCTTGAAGAGCTAGAAATAAAAAAATTATAGGAAATACAAAAAAATGCAGCTTGCAAAATCATTTCACCGGAAATATTATCACTCAATCTCGAATCACTGTTTTATTGGAGGAGAAAGATTTAGGGGTAGAACAAAGTGTAAAATATATCTATTCCAATGAAACACTTTATGGGTAGGAAGATAAGGGATGCAATGTCAAGGTAGAATGCTCAAATGGTCTTTAGCTTAAGTGTATTCACTGTGTGTCGTGTAACTTACCTCTTTCTAAATTATTTCGAGCCTTTGATTTTCTGTAGTAAATGATCACGACAATAGTAACCACTATGAAAGCTAGAATACAAGCGGCAACAGGAACAATAACAGAGAGGTCCACATACGTTTCCGTGTTTCCAATTACGAAGCCTAAAACAGAGAAAAGTAAGTGCACGGCTTTAGTAAAAATTTTTATAATAAACATAAATTTATGCCAGCATGTAAATTCTAAAACTTAATTGAAGAGGTTAGACTTCAAGTACCTTCCAGTTAAGATCAACACATCGAATTAGTTTCTACTTTTGAAGTACAGGGTGCTTTTTATGAAAGGGCACCATTTCGTTTTCGAATAATTTGAAAATAAAACAATTTTAATTTAATTATGTGTTTACTGTTTACTCAATTAATGATGATTGGTTATTGGAGATTGGCAACAAGATGGAGAGCAACAAGTCATACAGCTCATGAAATCATGCGAATTATAAGGGACACATTTCCTGGATGAATAAAAACTGGTTATATGGACTGGCCCTCTCGATTTTCTGATTTAACCTCGACGGATTTTTTTGCTCATTTTTTATTAGAGGAATAAGCTAACAAGTGGATAATGAAACAACAGTTTAAGTAGAACATTCGCAAATAAACTGAAAAAATCACCCCGAAATGTCCTCAAACGTAATGGAAAATGTGGCCGAAAGAGCCAGTATTTGCAGCGCGGCCAACGACTGTCATATGATTCCATAAATACTGTCATTAAATAAATTTCCAAGTTATTTCAAAATGAAATAGGAACCTTACATAAAAATTCCCTTGTATTATTCCCTTATTAAAAATACCCTGTCTGTAATTGTGGTGACTTGCCACATTTAGAGACATTTAGACATGTGAGTGCGTTACGTCAATATAGCTTTTAAATTGGGGTTTCTTAATAAGCGGAAGTACATGAATGCAGAGGCTAAAAACACGAATCAAATCATAAAAATGCTTTTTGAATATTTCTCTGGCTTTTACGAACTACCTTTCATAGAAGTTGTGACAGTTGTGACATCACTGGGTTCTCCATTTCCGTATTGATTGGAAGCTGTAATGTAGATTCTATATGGAGTTGAACTTTCGAGGCCGGTGATAGTAAATCGGTTTTTGCTGCTGGACGCAATGATAGGGATATGGTACCACTCTCCTCCGTCCTTTTTGTAGTGTAGGGTGTATCCTAGAAGGAATAGGAAGAAATCTTAATGAGTAATTAATAGATAGGAAGAAATTCTTAATGCGAACATTCAAAAATAATAAATGAGATTTGTGTAGATGTTCCCTTGAATTTAACTACATAGTTTAAGTAAGTAGTCCGTAGTCGACTGTTTGACGCAGCTTGGACTCGGATGCAATAGATAGAGTGGTACATCTGCGCTTATATTTGAAATAAACAATCTCTGGTAATTCAGAAACATTTTAATTCAAAATTTAAACGCTGAAAGTACAATTTCTTTCCGCCTACAAAGCTATGGTACAGCTAAATGAGGCTACACAAGAGCCTTCTATTACTGGTCAACAAAATTTTTTTACGCATATTAAGTGGTGGATAACAGAGAGGGGTAGATTACCTTGTGATTTAGAAAATGTCAAAATCACAATATCATTCCAAGTTGTATATGGCAGATATTGCTGAGATACTGAGGAAATAATAAGAATAAAATTTATATATATCTTCCATATTTATTATTTATATACTTTTATATTCAACATAGAAATTTTCTTTTGTTAAATTTTAGGCATGACTTGTAACACTCTATTGGTTTTCGAGTGCTTCGTCTAGAAACATTCCCACATGACTCATACCGAATTAAAGTCATTTTCCGTGAAGAATAACGTCAGTTGTATCCAAAGTTGGTGCGTTGGTGCAACGGTAATCCTCTGAACGCCATGAGATTCCGAGTAGTGTTGCATTGCTTTTATCCCGCAACACATAACTAAAGAGCAACAAATATATTGGTTAAAAGAATCCCTTGAACTATCCTAAGCCTTATTGGTCAAGGAGGTCAAAACTGGTTTAAAATCATGCAGGGAGGACTGCAGTTTGCAGAACGGATTATGCGTGAGAACCTCTCAGAGTACTGCAGTTGGATTTCGATATCACATTGTTTGTAATTACATATATGCTGTCTGTGTTTAATCCGTTCCTTCCGGATAAAACTAAATCGAAGTTAATATCAAACACAACATGCTTAACATGCTGAACATGATTAACATCGAAAAGTTTTTAAGCAGTACCTGTAACAGGAATATTTCTGGAAGGTGGATCTCCCCAACGAAGACTTATCTTAGATTCGGAGGCTGCTACGACGGTGAAAGCTGGGGCTTCAGGAACATCTGAAAGGAAAAACAGTAATAAGCATTATATAGGATATTAATTGTTAAAACAACCAAAAAATTAGTTTTAAAATTCTAAACATTAACTATGACTTTTAAGATACCCCATAAAGTCCAGTTTAATTGTGATTTAATGTCAAATCGATAACCCAACAATTTTAGGTTTGATTCCTGCTTATATCTCTTTCTCTCTTTTCACGCTCTGCTTCTATGTGGTTTTTTAGATAGTGTAATTTTAATTTTTCAGTTTTTTAATATTTCACTGGAAAATTCATGATAAAATGGAGACTGACTGAAAAGTTCAGGATCAAGTTCAAAAATCTTGGAGAAGGATGTGCGATTCAATCCAAAGTTTGATCTGGTACTGAAAGTTGTTAATCCATAATAGCTCAATGATAGTAGTTCAGTTTCATTGGTTAGTTTCAGGATGAAAAATATGTAATATCCGAATAATTTCAGATAAATCATAGTCATAATACACGAGGTACAATTTTTCCTGTCCATTCACTTGACGTTGTTTTGCGAAGCTTGGCCAGATATGGCCTTTGCGCCATAATTCATAAGACAATTTTTATTCTCAATTCTATGAAAAGTACATGATTAACAATTAAAATCTATCGAATACCGAGTATAAGCTAAATATGTTAGATCTTAAAGTTACGCATCTCTGAAGAAAGCATTCACATGTTTATAAGTCTATTTCCACTGAGATTGGAAATATTAGTTCTTTTGCTCCCCCAATACAAGTGGATCAGATTTTTTTCGGTTTCGAATCGTAGGAACCTCTGGAAGCTCGAATGTGAGCTTCCAGAAAACTCAAAGAACCAAATTGATCCATCAATTTAATTTTTAGGGCCGCGGTAGCCCGGTTGGTAGAGTAGAGGTTTGGCAACCGGAGGATTGTTATTTCGGAATTCAATCCAATTAAAAGACCGTCATATACGTAGGGGCTGGTGCACGTTAAATATGTCGCGGCCTCAAATGTCCTCATGTTGGCGTGGTTTGGAAGTTTGGAGACTGGGGTGTCAGCTCAGGTGGGACCTCGTCATCTGACCGTGGTTCAAAATTTTAAAGCATTGTCCTTGGATCTCTCCCTTCTGGATTGATCTCGGACTGCAGCCAATAGCCTGTTGTGTTGCTCCAGTACGAGGTTAATTCAACTACCAATTTAACTTTGTCTTTAGCGATTCTACGTGAGTATGAAAGAAATTATGTAATTAAGCAGTAACATAATGAAAATGCCTTTAAAATATGTTATAGTTAATTAAATACAAAGTGAAGCAAATTTAAGCTGGAAGTTTTTTCATTTAGCCATTTTTACGAATGCTATTCATAATTTACTGAAAAATTAATTTATGACAACTTTTTGATTCAAATTACATACACTATCTCATGACAGTAGACACGGTAGTACATGCTGATGTTAGATTCAATTTACTCTGCTATGGATAAAACGTTTGTATACCCATGAAAGCCTTTAATAATCGTTCATACAGCTAAAACTCAAGGACATAGTTAAAAAATTTAAAAATATTAAATTTAAGTTTTCAAATAGATTTACTGATAGAGAGAAAAGGAGATATATTTATCGAAAACTTAAATAAACCTCACCTATCAATAAAGATGAATATTTACTTGGTGAAGTGCGTTTCCTTTATGATGCAGTTAAATAATAAAATCCATTTTGTGGAAAAAAATTGTGAATAATTGTTGAGAAAAATAATAGAATGCAGCGTATAACGTAATAAATCTATCATTATATTTTTTATAACTTTTCAAATTTGGTTACACAATTTATATAAAACCTTACTGTTTTCTTGTTATTTCCCCATTTTGAAATAATTCTTACTTAAAATTTCTTCTCATGTGAAAATGGACTTTTTGGTAGTTGAATATTTTCTGATCAGCTGTGAATATATGTTATGATTCTGTAACGCTAGATGGGGGTGCGAGCGAATATAAAAATAAAACAATTTTCGTGACGTAAGCCGGATGCCGGGTCATGACGTAGATTAAGCAACGAAAAGCCAGCTGTTCTCCGAAACCAGTTGACAAAGGGAGGTCAGGAGACGACGACTCACTTCAACGAAAAATTTTGTTTTGCGTTGTTTTCAATTACAGTCTGTATCATTAAAGGGTGGAAGATTCGATTCGGGAAGTTTTTGTGCATCACGCAATAAGTCATGACGCATGATGTGCTTAATAAACCACAAGATACAACAAATATTTTTGGAATTGTTTAAGAATATGTACATAAATGTATTTATACATCTTGCCTAAACTCGAAGAGAATTGCAGACAAATATATTCTTATCAAGCTATTTCAAACATGAAATGATTGTTAAGACATTAGCTATTCTACATTTTTGTGAAACTGAAACACAGAAAGTTCTACAAAAATTATGTTCAAAAATTTTTTGTAGAATTATTTTTGTTTAATGCTTTTCACTTAATTGATGGTGGTCGAATTAAAATATAAATACATTTTTTATTATAGCTAAAAGAAAAGAAAATCTCAGTCGATTAAAAAATATTTTCTCTTAATTATTAAAATAAAGACTTTTTCCGTTTTAATTTACCGAAACAATTGAACAACAAATGTTAATTCTACATTATCGTATTTAAAGTACACAAGTACATTTTGTAAGTCAAGGATTCACCTGAGATACATTCGGAAGCTAAAACGGAATGGATCATAATTAAATTTCATGTTTATTCATAAATATTACAAAAAAACTAACGTGAGTGTGAGATACTCATAAATACCAGGTTATTTTACAATTTAATCTCGGATTCAACTATAAAGAGTCATATGAAGCACGTCTTTTACAGAACTTTTGAAAAATTTATCTAGAACGTATTTTTGTTTAACTTAAAACTGAAGAAATTATATTTAGATGAACTCTAAGAACGTAATATTACTCAGAATATGGCATTACATCCGAATACTATTTGCGGAAAATTCAGCAGTTGTAAAAAAATTTATTTTTCATAGTCATAAAAATATGTGGAATGCTACCTAGCGTATCATTTACCATTATTGCTTTTATCTGTAAGAGAGTGAGAGATCGTTTGTATATTTCCCTGTCCCCTAGACATGAAATGGGAGCGACCAAATATTTACAGTACGCTATCAGCTGAGAGTAGGAGTGTGCCACATTTGGCTATTATCGCTAATTTGGAAGAAACGCTATTTGAATTATTATTTCAATTCTATCGTAATGTTAGTGAAGTCTTTTAACAAACAGCAAATGGAGACCTCAAAAACAAACATGTGACTTGAATGGAAATTGGAATATACTCGCGTAAACCATTTCTAATAATTTCAACACAGCGGTATTGCAAAAAACCAATACTGAATTGGATTTGTAGAAATTTTATCACTGAACATTTTATTTTCAGCGAATGGTCGATTGTAAACACTCAGTGTTTCTACTAAAATGACACATGTAAACACCAAAAATTAACAATAACTCGAAAAATAAATAAAAATGCATAGGTGGATTTTTTGCGAATTTAGAATCAAGCTCACTCTATAAATTCAAGAACAAATTGAATTTTCGAAATTAAGTATTTTTAAAAGCGAATCTTGCTGGAATTATTAAGATTCGATAAAGCAAAGAATTCGTCATCCGCGATATTATCGATCGTTTCTCCTCCCGAAGCGGAGCACCATTATTCTGGCAACCCTCCCGCGTGCAGAGACTTTTCGTTCACAAAGGCATCATTCACCAAACGATGATATTGCATTACAATTTTCGGACTCTATTTTATGTATTTGATCATCTTTGTAATGGGTAAAAGGAACAGCGATGTATTTTTAGCGTGTAGGAGGGGAGAAGCATATATAGAGTATGTGTATGTCATACCCAAAATCTTTCCATTTTAATTCAGCTTAATTCACTTAGTATTATATTAATTTCGCCTTTCCCCGTTTCTTTTTTCTCACGCTCTCTTTGAATCCTCTCATTCGAATATTGCTGTCTCAGCTATAATTGGCTCCCAGGCTCGCTTCGCTTACATCCTCAGGAGCTCAAAATCAAGCTGCCTCCTGCAAAGGGGCGTGCACCCCACAATTTAATTCACGTGTTATTTAAAATAAGGTTCCTTTCGAATTCGTTGTTAGTGAGTTACTCATTTTATCAGTATTTATCATAATTATGCTTCATAGGATAACAAAATCGAAGGTTTTGTTTTTTCATGTTCATCATAAATGTTATTTAGAGTAAAACCACTTTCGCAGTAAAATTTGTTTGTCGTGTTAATAAATGCTTTATTGTATAATTTTTGTTCAATTTCCATTTGTATTATAAAGTTCATGGGTATTTAGGTATGGTATTTTAATCGACGCCGCACTGGAGCAACACAACGGGCTATTGGTTACGGTCCGGGATCAATCCCTAAGGGAAAGATCCGAGGACAACACCACCTAATTTTGAACCACGGTCAGATGACGAGGCAACACCTGAGCTGGCACCCCACTCTCCAAACTTCCACACCATTCCAACGGGAGGACATTTGAGACCACGACAGATTTAACGTGCATCAGCCCCCTTTGTGCACGACGGTCTTTGGTTGATTTCGAACTCAGCCCTTCGGTTGCTGAACCGTTACTCTTCCAATCGGGCTACCGGGGCCCTAAAAAGTTCATAAATACAAATAAAGTATTTATAAACACTATAATGTATTGTACATTATATGCAATAGTATAATGTACATAAATGCCTTTTTGTACATTGTATATAGTACTTACTAGGGATATTTTACTATAAGAGTGAAAGTAAGATGAACGTAGAAAAGTTTTAAAGAAGGGTCAATGTAAAAATAATTAAAAATATTTCATGAAAATATAAATTAAAATAGAATGAAAATTGAAAACCACGAATTCTGATTCATGTAAAGTATTAGTAATTATGAAGTTCCAATCAGAAAATAAATGTAGATTTAAAAGTAGTGAATCAAAAATATACAAAGATTAAAGTTTATAGGAAATTACTAAAACAATTTTTGTCTTAAATGTATACACTTTCAGTAAATTTCAAGTAGTTGAGTTGTTCCATTCAAACGAATTCATAATACGTTAATTATCACTGCATTTTAACATATATAGTATCATTTCTTGTTTGGTATGTTAGTTTTCTTGAGAATTTTTATAAACAAGAGGTTTAAACTAGACAAAACGCAATCCAAATCGAGGGAAATTGCGTACAAGCAGAACAAAATAATTTCATTCGAAAATATTTAAATAGGGGAAGTTTTGAACACTGTTGAAAATTGTGTACTAAATTGAAACAAGAAATGAGTTTTCTCAATTCAAGATATCAGCGGCTTACAAGTGAAGCCACACTAAATAAAAATATAGTTACGAAAAAACGAAGATATGGAAACGATAAGGGGAAATAATTCTACTTCCTATGATGTAATCATTGAATGTGTTTTTCAAGAAGAAATCTATCCAACTATTTAGGACTGTTACCACAATTGGCGTATAAAGAATAGAACTAATGAATTAACATGCAAATTGACCTTAATTCTCCAATCCAAGATAGCAATACGCGCAAGCAAGCCATAATTTTTAGGAAGGTCCGCACAAACATTAACCTTCATACAAAGAAAAAGAGTCCTCAGTGGACTTCACCAGTCTTAAGATCACATTCTGGTCTAGAAAATTTTATAGTCATCTCGAAAATTCTGATTTCGTTTGTTTCACTTTAAGTTGACGTTTACAGAACATAATTTATCATGATTGAAAGAGTTTAGTCTAAATTAATATTATTTACTGCGGATAACTTCAATATACATAAGAAAATCAATTTTATTATCGGTTTTTATGCTCTACATTAAGTCACGTAAAAGCATTGCTTCTGTTACTTTAAAAAAATTCTAATCAAAAGAATTATGAGCTGGTAATTATCAGACCCTACATATGTTTTAGCCTCCAAGGCAGACTTTAATAAAAATGTATAAGATGCAGACAAGAATATTTGAAGATTAAAATATGAAAACGGAATTGTAATTTATCCCCAGGACTAAGTGGGGTCGTCCGGTACCACGATACCTGTGCCGATAGCAAAAGGGAGACCAGGAAATGTAAAAACTTTTGAACTGTGCATAATTTTTTTTCAAATTTAAAAACGTATATATCTTTACTGTATTTATAATGAAACTGAATAAACGGGTTAGGAAAATTAAGAAAAAGTGCATATTTGTGCAAGTTAAGAATAAACATATCTGCATTTTGTAAGCAGTCAACAATCTAAATAGATACCGGGGCCCGAAGTGCAGATATCGAAACCTGGTGACAGTTGGTATGAAAAAGATACATCTTTAAAATATAAACTCAAGCACGCGTACATCAAAAATACAAATAAAATAAAGGAAAAAATGGACATATAATATAGTTATCTAAAATCATGTGGCTAAAGAATATAACAATACGATTTGTTGTGAAAAATCTGTACATCACACAAAATAAAGAAATATATATTGAAAAACAAAGGTGAATTATGTAAGACAATGTTTCACGAAATGCATTTTTATAGTTTGTAAAACTAATAACCTCTTATTAGAAAATGTAAGTGCATATTTGTAATGAAACTGTCTAAAAAGATCGACTTTTTCAGTAAAAATAGTTTCAACGTTTATCGTTGATATTTGAGCTATTTTAACATTGAACATGCTTTGAGAAATACTATTCAAGAAAAGTATACGATCTAAATGTAATGTATAAATTGAAAAACAAAATGTGTGCTTTCTTTTAGAAAGTAAGCAGTTGTTTTATGTGAAGTGTGAAAGCAAAAAATGCTCACCTCCATCCAAAGTTTTAGCAACCAGATCCTGTGATGGTGGCCCAGTGCCTGCACTGTTGTACGCCTTCACCACTATGTTGTACTTGGTGGATTTCATGAGATTGGTGAGAATGTATTCCAGAGAGTCGTTAGCTGCGTTATCGACCGTCTTGAAGGAATAGGGATGTGATGACCCATCTACCTTGTAGCCGACGAAGTAGCCTCGAAGTTCGCCGTTCCAGAGCTCTCGAGGAGGCGTCTACAAGGAATAAGAAGGAAAGTTAGGAACGAAAGCAAGATTTCCAGATTCACCATGTGGTTTTGAGACTTTGAAGGGGAGGCGTTCATGCAAATCTACATATAAAAGTATCTATGACCCATTTACCATCTCTCCAGCGACATCCCGATTTGATATCTTGAATATTTACTTTTAATAATATCAGTAAGCCAATTAGTCATGATATTGGCTTAGTAATATGAAGATTTTCGGATGATTGGATTTTACGGCGCAAGGGCCGTATTGGCCAAACTGCACCAAATACCATACAGTCATCATCAGTTAATGTGGATACATACAAAAGGAACATTTTACTGACTCAGAAGATAGAAATACAAGAAAGATAAATTATAGGATCGAAAATGTGCCGCCTATAAATAGCAGATTGCTAGAGCAGGGAAACCCACTGAGCATTGACTGCCGCTAGATCTATTTAAGTGTAAGTGTAACTACTATGCGTGATACTGACATCGCAGATAGTTGTTGTTAAAACGCCTCCCTTAGGTGACCAAAACAAAAAATACTCAAAACTTCTTGTAAAAGCAGTGTGTTTATATACTCTATTTTTGATGAAATGGTTTTTCAGTGATTTAGGTAGTTATTTAACGTCGCACTGGAACAACACAACATGCTATTGACGACGGTCCGGGATCAATCCCCATGGGAAAGATCCGAAGACAACACCAAGTAATTTTGAATCACGGTCATATGACGAGGACAACACCTGAGCTGGCACCCCACTCTCCAAACCCCCACACCACGCCAACGTGAGGACATTTGAGACCACGACAGATTTAACGTGCACCTGCCCCCTTTGTACACGGCAGTCTTTGGTTGGATTCGGACTCGCAACCCTCCGGGGTTTTCAGTGAAAAACAAACAAATTAACGGAGATGTATTTGGGGGGTATTTCAATTAACGTCACACTGGAGCAACACAATGGGCCATTGGTGACGGTCCGGGATCAATCCCAAAGGGAAAGATCCGAGGACAACACCACGTAATTTTGAACCACGGTCAGATGACGAGGCAACACCTGAGCTGGCACCCCACTCTCCAAACTTCCACACCACGCCAACGTGAGGACATTTGAGGCCACGACAGATTTAACGTGCACCAGCCCCCTTTGTACACGACGGTGTTTGGCTGGATTCGAACTCGCAACCCTTCGGTTGCAAGTCCGTTACTCTTCCAACCGGGCCACCGCGGCCCAGGAGATGAAAAAATACTTCTGCTTTAACTTACACCTCAAAAGCAGCGATAAATTTGATTTATCGCTGCTTTTGAGGTGTTGGCGTTCATTTTAAATACAAGCACAAACTGAAATTGCATTCGAGTAACGTTAAATTACGCCACAAATTACGAAAAAGATAGTCAAAGTACCTGCATTTAATTTTACAGAAAAACCCTCTGATAGAGCTATAACTATTTAAACTGCTGGTATTGCATTATCATTACTAGTCACATTTCAGAATTCACATTAAATATTTGATCGATAGTTGAAAATGCAATGAAAATAACTCACTTTCCAGGTTACAAGGATGGAACTAGAACTTTTAGCTTCAATCCACACATCTGTTGGAGGTCCACTAGGCTCTGAAAAGTTAAATTAGATATAAGCAATTAAAATGGTCATATCAATCACATTGAGTAAGGGTTGGAAAATGAAACTTGACAGCTAGAGATGTAATAATTGCGATGCCAAAAGCAATATTTTCTTTGATATTTTAGTGCTATCCAGGAATTGTTCTGTCTCAACGTCTAATGTATTAATAAAGTGTTTATATATTTTAAAATTAATTCTTCTTAAAACTACTGAATTTTCAGCTTACTAATCATTATCTGGTTTTAATAACAAATAAAGAGACAAAAGTCAACAAAAGTAAATAAAATACTCATACAACTTTCAGGTATTATAATGAATTAAATCTAGTTCGTCAAACAAATTTTTACACTGCAAAAGTGGGATAAGCGAAACGATAAAAGAATATTCCTGTTTTTACAACTAGAAATCAAATTAAAGACTTGTAAGAATTATTACTTAGAAAATTAAAACTTAGTCTAGGATTACTCGGACTTGGTCGAAGTAATCCTAGACTAAGCTCAAAAGACCATGTTATACAAGCCGCACTTCGACTATCTCCTGATAATCCAGGAGACGTTCCACAGCGACACCGATACATTCTAAAATACGGGAAGGAGGCAGAGAAGAACAGCTTCATTTTAATGATTTCCCTTAAAGACTGAAACAGATATTTTCAAGCAACTTCAGAAGTTGCCTGTTAATAACTGGGAATATCGTAAATGCATGACAGAAACGGCATAAGAAAAATGTGGGCTGATATAACCAAGGCATTTATGTTGTGGATTAATATATTAGAAGTGAATTGAGGAGAGCATCATTACTATTAAATATTGTTTTAATAAAATCTAGGGGAAAAGGGGGGTTAATTACAGGGGTCAATTATGTACAAATATCAGATTAAACATCAAATCATAGTGGGATTAACATCCTGGTGGCACGTCCGTGCAAAGCCACGTCTTAACATCAAATCGCTCGGAGTCAGTCTGCGGGGTTCGCGCCTTCTGGCGGGAAGTGCTCCGATTGGTCTTTGGGAAATGTTTCCCGCGCTTTTTGGAACGTGGGCAGGTTGGCGCCTAGACATTCCGACATTTATCACATTAAATGCAAGGCGCGATATTCACAAAACTCAAAAATTAATACATAAATATAACTAGTGTACTTCAATATTCTTTCCTTAATTAGCAAGTACACCATATGTCTAATGAAATTTCAGAGAGTAAAGCTATCACCCAGACAAATTGTGAAAGACGAAACGACTAGCATGTACTTTCAGCTATATATGCATACAAAACTAAATCTGCTCTTTATAAGATTTGAAATTAAAATGGATAAAGCTAGAGTATGTCTATTTTGTCTGAAGTGTAGTTTGGTGTGAAGGTGATTTAGAAAAATGGGTAAGGATTCCAAATACGTTTGAGCATTTCGTTTCGTAATAAATTGTAAACTGTACATTACATTAAGTTTTATTATAATATACTAGATTCAGACAACGCAAACCTTCTTCTCCGGTAATGAGTTTTAATATATCAGATGGCTGCCCTTGACCAATTTCGTTCTCGCCCAAGACAGTGACTGCGTATGGTGTGCCTGGTTGCAAATTTTTCAGCAAAATAGTTGTTTGAGCACTTGGAATAGTGTCTTCTAAAAGCCTGTGAGGTCCACCTATTTTCAAATGAAATCGAAGAGTTAGTAGCTGAACGTCATTAAAAGTGTATGTATGGATATATAATACAAGTAAAGTAAATAAAATAAAAAGCACATTTAAAAAAGTATGCTTCACATTTTAGAGAGTTGGTAAGATATATACGTTCATTTACATTTCATTTAAATAAAAACTGTACAACTGTAAACAACAAAAGCTGTATTGAGGAACAATTGTTTTTTTGCTAAGACATTTTTGTGTCAATGGTTAAAGAAAGTAGGATTAAAATAAATGAACCTTGTTACGAGTCTAAAGTAAAAATATACGAAAATTTCGTTATTATGTTAAATTATTTTTTTACCAAAATAAACACATTACAACTTTAGAATGAAAAGTAAACGATTTTTATGTGAGGCTTTTTCTGTTAGGCTAAATGAAGGTGGTGGTTATATTTTTGAGGCGGAATGTGCGTCCTGTGCATATTTTGGAGTTGATGTCACTTGGCTTGTTTTTCGAATTCGATTTCAGGACTTCGCCAATATAAATTTCAAAGAATAAACTCCGAATTGATATATGACAGTTGATTGGTCAGCTGCAATTAGATTATATGCCAAGTTTTATCAAAACGGGGATAAACTACATTTTAAGGTAATCCTGATATGCATTATGCGAGAGCATTTGGGTAACAGGAAGAAAAATTTCCGTTTATTTGTTTACACCCTCTCATAGGAAACCCAAATTAGTATTTTAATTCTTTCCGATTGTGTAACTCTTTTGGTGTGCTGATTTGCTGGTTTTCGATTGATAGCAAAGGGGAATACTGAACAAAGATAAATCTTGAATGATACTGAATTTTCTCCCCCAATATTATTATTATTTTCCAATGCAAACTTGAACGGATCGTATGACCCTTAAAGCACTAATAGAAGAGAAAATCGTCGCCTAAGCCGTGATACCACGTAAGTCCGGAAATGTAAACAAATGTGTTTTGAGAGAACACGTAAGTCCAATTAAAAAAATCAGCAACAGAGAAATCGCAAAGAATGGTTTCGTATCAAGTGTTAATGATAAAGTATAAAAAAACGTAAAATAAACAAATATGGTATGAAAGTGAATTTTTTAGAAAGTTTTTTTCGTCTTCTGGAAAGTTGTGATCTTTAACTTACGTAGTATCACGGTTTAATACGAAATGGCAGACTGCATTATCCTGGGATACCATGACATCTATATTATAAAGTGTCAGAAAATCTGATAGCTTTTACAAAAGTCCGACATTAGCGAACTAAGCGAAATTATTCTAGCAAGATGTTTTGTTCCACAATTTTCGGAAGCAGTGACGCAATTTCTTAATTTAGATGTATTTTGTATATCTCAAGATCAAAAGTACTGTTACTGCCATAAGCGTAGGTAACAAGGAAATATTCCTAGAAATGGACGTATAAATTTTTATAATTCATCTATATTCATTATTCATGTTTTCTACATTCATTTCACTCAATGCATTTACAACAAGCAGAACAAATTTTGCATCAAAATATAAACAATATATTAACCGTATCTGAGAAGTATAATGTTACCTATCAGTGCCGCGTGAAATATCCATCTTCTATTAAGTTTATAATTTAATTGAAAGAGTTACAACGAATTTCAAATAATTTTGTTTTAATTACTGTTAGCAAAATTTGTAATTATTAGTTAACGAAATCTCATAAGTAGACTCAAATTATTTCTTTTACGTACAGATCAACATTAAACATATTTAAATTAAAACAATTACGAAATTAGAGGAATTCAATCGTTATAAACTAATAAATTAGGGTTCTTCAAACGTATAAGACAATTTGGATGGGCAATAGGGAAAGCACGAGGAAAGTAGTGAAAAAGTTAGAAACTATGGTTAAAGCGTCTACAAAGTACTACTTTCTCAACCATCATATCTCACCTCGGCTGCAATAAAACTACATTAACAAATAAATTTCTAATTTATGTGTAGAAAGACTGCAAATACTGTTACTATATGCAGCAAAACTGCCTCAACTGCTTTCTACTGGGACGTCAACTGTCCTCGATTATAATTTATAGTTGTGGCAGTTTTGCAGTATGCAAAAGCATGTATTTACAGCCTTTCTACACATAAAAGCTTGATATTTATTTGCTTTAGTTATGGTGGTATTGCAGCCGGGGTGTGATACATAATTTACAATTATAAACAACATGTTTATTTCGTACTTTTGGTAGTTTCCACCCAAATTATACAGCTTATCAGAATTTGTTTCCACTTCATAAAACCAGGAATATGGGGCTTATTAAAATACCACTTCATTTTAATTATTTTTACAACTATTATTATTTGATCATATTTTCAAATGTAAAAATATACTCCATTTCATTATAACATTGACACTGAAAAATAAACATTGAAATAAAAAAGTAATTCACCTCTGTCCCTCCAATACTGAATGATATACTTAGTAATGGGGCTATTTCCAGAATAGGGTGCGGACCACGTAATGCTAGCTGTTCTGCTCCACACTTCTTTCACTTTTACATCTAAAGGCTGAGATGGTACTTCTGGAAGCAAAAAATAAATAACGTAACATAGTTTTCTATTCTAATTCCAACTTAAAATTTCATAATTAGCTTTAGGAAATCTCCATAAAACATACAATAATCATTATAAACATTTAATTATTTAGAGCAATAATTTCTAATCCCAGTATTTGTGAGTGTAAAATATTAATATCAAACTTAATTCGATGACACTAAAATATTTTCATGAGATTATGATAGCTGTAAAGTTCACAAATCTCGAGACATTTAATGACATGTTTATGTATGTATTATTTTAAGTCTCAGTTAGCTTAAGACTATTCATTTTGCAAAGACGCGTGTTTAGTGTTGATTGTTACTCTTAAACTAGGAATAACTCGCAATTTGATATTTTAGCTAAAAAGCAAATTAACTTATAAGTTAATTTTAATTTCTTATAATGATATTTCCAGTTGTTAATATTTAATGATTAATCTGGATATAAATTCAAAAAATCTTACAGCATAAAAGAAATTCGAAGCATTGGTCTGTGTTGTTACTAATCACCTTGGTGTAAGACCTAGATCAAGACCAAAAGACCATGTTTTTCAAATCGCACAGCGACCAACTCCTATTCATCCAGGAGCTGTCTCAGAAATACGGATACAATTCAAAATATGGGAAGAAGTTGCTGAGGTTGTGGAGCAAGGACAGAGATTGGAAAGTTCTTAATTCCTCTGACAAAAGTTTTATACCTTGTGTGATCACTTCTATGTCTTGCCAGAACAGTTTGATGTTGTATTGACCATTTAAAGTGCAACGATATTCCAGGTGATACCAAGAATATGGGGGAGGAACAAGCCATGTTTTGCGGTTTTTTCTTTATACGAGGGAATACTATCCTAACTTCGTTAAAATAAAATAATAAACTTTATTCCAAGCAAAAAATTCATATTTTAACTACGAATTTCCATTTCAAATGGGTTTGTATTCGGGATTAATTTTGGGAAAAATAAAAGAATCGTAGAAAAGCAGTAATTTATCAAGTGATCTAAGATCAAAGTTTTCCTATTCATTCTTTACACACAAAATAGAGCTTTAAAAAAGTCTTACCGACAACCAGTAACTTGACGTTGCGTTCGTCCGATCCGTATTCATTTTTAGCCAGGCAACCATAAAGAGCTCCGTCCTTGCGATCAGTGGTGCGGATGATGAGCTCAGAGCTCAAGCCTTTCTCCACATCCCTGTCAAACTTTTCTAACCTGATACGAAAAGATAATATTAGTTCTATGTGAATGAAAACATTTTAAAAGCACGCTTTTTTTTTATTCAAAAGAGTTATTAAACAATTTATTTGATACTACTATGTGAAAATCGCAGATGTCATTGGAATGTAGATTAATGTTTTGATGTGTAATACTAATATCAACTCATTTTCTCTTCTCCGTTATCTCATTTGATTCAGTATGAACTAGAACAGGTCCAAAAGACTATTGGCCTGAGTTCATTAAGATCCAGCGTCGACTTTTTAAGAAATCCTCCGTAGAGACTTCAATATAGGAGAAAGGCGCTAAGACAGAGCAGGAGCGGCCATGCGCGAGGAAAATTGCTTACTCGTTTACTCTCCACATACACAATTCACGGGCCTTAAATAATTGGTTCTGAATCTTGAAAAGGTGGTTTGAATATCAACTCATAAATGTACAATCTATATAAATAAGAATGGAGTGTTTGTTCATTGAATATTTTCGACCCATTTCAAGTTTTCTATCCGTTTTGGACCCTTCTGATGCAAAATCCGTTTCTTGTGCGTTTGGTATCTGTCTGTATGTGTGTGCCCATACTACGTCCAAACGGTTGAATATATTTTCATGAAACATTTTGCATACTGTGAATTCTTACATTCATTTAGTGACTGAACTTGGTTGCGTAAGTTTGTCTACATCTTCGCGTTTTATATTCGATTTTGTGTATGTGTGTTTGTACAAGCATCACATAAGATTTGATTAACATATTTTAATATAATGCCTTATATTTGATACACCACATTTTAATTTAGTGAATGCATTTTTTGAAATTTCTTTGCTTATATATTTAGGCAAGTTTCAAGTTAAAACATCTGAGTAACTATACTTAAATCAACCATAATTTGGCAGTTTTGGTGTAACTGGGAGGTATATTGGGAGGGGGGAGAGCATTGCAATTACTTGGATTGTTTTACCAGTGCTGCTGAAATATCAATTATTTTCCAAAACTATTTTTACAGAATTTGAACTCTAATAGTTTATTTATTTCGAGCCTCACTTTTTCTTTACGAAATATTAAAATATTCTGAATATTTGGGACAGACGATAAAGAGAATAAAACAATACAGAACAAAACGTTTTAAAATAGGACATAGCTAATATGACAACCTTGATATTTTTTAATCGTTTGCTTTTTTTAAATTTGTGTCCATTATATTCCAAGAATCTATTTTGTAGTGAAAAAGAGATACATTCATTACTTTAAGCCTTTTACTCATTAAGCTTTTTTAAAATCTGTTTTAAGATGTATTTCTGGATTTTTAATTTCATGTTTTTCGTTGTATAATAATGGAAGGTAAATAATGGTTTAATTAGTTTTAAAAACATTTTAAATCGTATGATAATTTTGGGAAACGCTTTTGTTTTTAAATGACATATAAGGCATTTATATGCATACTCTGAACTATTTTATGCATTCTGAGCAACATTGGCACTCTAGAGACTTTTCTTTCTTACTTCTTCTTCTACGTAATACTTCTAAATTCTACGTAAATGTAAAATGTTAAATATGACATTTATTTACATTTGTGAAATTGTGTATTTAGCAATTGTGTACCTCTATTAAAGTGTGGTAGTTGTTACATAGGATGAATAGAAATTAAAATTTATTAACGAAAACGGAAATTAGTTAACCGATTCAACCCGAGTAACGCCGAGTTATTCTGCTAGTACAATATGATTATATGTTGTATATTATATGTATTGTATAACTAAGAATTATATAAATAAAACAATTTTCAAATTTTGCAATTATAATTTTAACAGAGAAAATTTTAATATTTATTTAAAAAGGTTACAATTTCAACAAATTTTGAAATTGAAAATAAACGTCTAAAACCAATTGCTGAAGTAAGAAAAGCGAGATGAACTGTGCTGAAATATAATTACCTTGTGTGTTTTTTGAAATCTATTTCAGCTTTATCCATTGTCCACGTAATACTCAGAGGCTTGTCTCCAACAGCTTCGCATTTTAATGTGGCCGTTTCTCCTCTTCTGACAGTCTTCATCATAAATTTCTCTTCAAAACGTGCGGGAACTAAAATCAAAGATTGTTATGAGTACTCATTGTTCTTATTATTAATCTTAAAATAATTTGGATAATTGTAATTATAATTGCAAACAATTGATAGAAACAATGATAGCGTGGAAACAATGATAGCTCAGAATAGCTTATAATAGTAAGAATACACACATTTTGAGCCTGAAATAATTGCACATCTTAAATCGAAAGAGAAATTATTTATATATTTATTTAGAATTTTAGATGTACAATAATTAGTGTGAACTAAATATAGCTAAAATATCAATATTATCGCTTAAAATAAATAAAAAAAGTGTTAATTGAATAATTTTAAGGACGTTTTCATTTAAGTTTGATAGCTATGCAAAAGAACAAGAAACAAATTTGAAAGCATATAATGTAACATAAATATTATACATCATAGTATTATTAGTAAAATATATTACCATTCATATATAATAATGAGAAAGCAGACAGACTAAAGTATCAATATTATAAATCAATTGTAAAAATTTAAATAATTGTGTACAACACCAATTATTTAATCAGTAAAAATGTACGATGATTCACAAAATAATTGTAATATAAAATCCAATTAAATGAAGCATCAAAATCCGAAGTAGACTTCTAGAAAAATGAAACAGGTTGCTTAGGCTCCTGGCACTATTGAAACAATAAACTTTTATGAAATAAGAATGGCAGGACCACTTTTTTCAATACTTTATTATCTCTTACCAATGACAACCAATGATACTAATTTGCGCAATTTGCCAATATTGTTAGTAATAGAGCAGTTGTAAATGCCCTCGTCGCTTTTTTTAACATTTGAAATTATTAGTGTTCCGTTCAGAAATGTTTTGATTCTGTCGTTCTCCAAGCTTTCTTTAGTTTCCGAATCTAGAAAAAAAGAATATACACTAAGTTTTAAAAAATGTGGTCATTCTTGAATAAGCATTATATTACATAATTTTATACAACATACAAAATTTTAAGAGTTAAAATTTAGTGTCTTCAATAAGATCTTGAACCATTACTACAACTATAGGTTGTCGATGAGGTTTGGTTCAGCTCTTCAAATTACTACGTAAGCACTATGACAATTTAAATAAGTAAATATTGCTTTCCAAATAATTTAATATTTCACAATAGCTATAAATTCATTTAACATTCTAAGCAATATTTACTTATGTAGGTTGTTCACGATGCTGATCTTACTTATTTGGGATAGATTACGATGTTGATCAGTCTGATAGAAGTTACGGATAGGAGACTTAGGATGGATAATCTTTTATTTGCATTTACAGGTATTCGATCTGTTAAGAAAAGTTTATGGCTTAGTAGGTGTAAATTCTCATAGCCATATGAAGATGCCGACTGGTTCAATTAACGAGGCAGGTAAAAAACATAAAGTAACTTCATTAAAAATTAATCAAAAATTCAGTAAACATAATGCTCTGGCTAGATTATCAGCTTAGCGTCTTTCCTCAAAATTAAAGGGGCTGCTATATCCCAATTGGAAGAGTAACGGTTTGGCAACCGGAGGGTTGCGAGTTCGAAACTAGGTCCAACCAAAGACCGTCTTGTACGTGGGGACTGGTGCACGTTAAATGTGTCGTGGTTTCACGTTGGTGTGGTGTGGAAACGTGGAGAGTAGGGTGCCAACTCTGGTGTTGATCTCATCATCTGACGGTAATTCAAAATTACTAGGTGTTGTCCTCGAATCTTGCCCTTCGGGATTGATCTTGGTCCGTCACCAATAACCCGTTGTATTTCTCAAGTGTGACATTAATTAACTACCTACCTACCCTCAAAAATAAGTTTTAACATCAAAGCTAATATGTCCTGATCGTCCTTGATCACTGCATTCTAAAGATATTTTATTTTGCAGCCAGCTCGCGCAGCACGACTGAAAGGAAAAGCTAATTCTCTTTGATTCATTACCTATAACGCCACGCGATTCATTTCCATACATAGGTCGATGCCACCACAAGTTCATTAAATTTGCTTAAAATATTTTTCCTACGTGGAAATTTCCACCATCGTTATTAACGAAATAACCAATATTGACATAGCAATTTGGCATTTTCTTCCATTTTCATTTAGAGATCCAAATGTTTTTCCTGATAATGAGTATGTTGCTCACAAAATTAAATAAAATAGGAATAAAAACGTGAATTTCGTAAGGAACTTCCGTTGATAATACTTCACTGCCTGTGAGATCCTCTACCCTCTGAGTGTCACGAGATTTCGATTAGAATAGTATTGCTTTTACTTCAAAGCACATAATGACTAAATAACTGCTTATATTGGTTGAAGGACTATCGAGAAAGATTCTATTGGTCAAAAGAGTCAAAGTCGTTAGAAGTCATGCAGGGAAAACTTCAGGTTGAAAAATGGATATATGCGTGTGAACCTCTCAGAGTATTAATTTGAATGTTTTTTATATTACAATATCAATACAAAGCATATCTCAAAACCAATTATATGTAATATTGTATATTATTCTATTTATATATTTCAAATTTAAGGTAAATTGATTTCACCTTTATTCCAAGTCACAATAGGATGAGGAAATCCAGTAGCCTCGCAGGAAAATGTGGCTACATTACCTTCTTCAAGGATTTGATCGTCGGGTTCATGAAGCAAAGTGGGAGGAACTGAATTTAAAGAGAAACGAAATGCAAAGATGAGGAATGAAACTATATTGTTTGTCTAAACATGTGAATATCAGAATAATACTAAATATAAGCATAAAGATAACACTGGCTATTTAAAATTGTTATGACATTTTCAAACAACTTAGCATATGAAAGCATAATTTTTAATAAATATAAGAAAACGACAATAAACATTAACTAGGTTATTTAACACGTTGACTGTCATGATGTTTTTGCATAAACTAATTTCAGGCGCCAACTAAGTTTTTAAAATTTTTAATAATTTAATTTTTTTTAATTTTTAATAATTTAACTTTTCAGCTAAAACTTTTGCCATTTTTAGTTAATTTGCAGCCTATACCACCCGCAGAAAAAAAGTCCGCCTGATTACTCCGAATAGAGTATGTGCTTAAAATCAGTTGAATCAAGTTATTTTTTTATCCTGTATGTCCAGAGATTCCAGTTGGGTGATAGGAAAATTGTTTTAAATTCTATCACTACTAAACATATTATTTGCGTGTTAAAAACATATTATTTTCATTAAAATATTAATTGTATTGTATCCTTATGAGTTAATATTCTTTTCCGTGATGTCATAACTGTTTTTATGCTTGTTTCAGATACGCATAATCTGCCCTTGCAGTTAGTCTACATTCATTCCTGAATATACTGACTATACTCGTACTTGGCACTGGTGGAAAGATTTGATTTACGACAGTGGATGTATTTGAAAACTTCTGATTAGGAGTTAACTGGTAGTTGGTAGTTAATGAATCCTCCAAGGGGTTTAGATGAGATATCTCATTCATCAAGATAGGACCAATTTTTGTAATGACGAATTTTTGTTTGATAATTTTGTAATGACGAGATATTTCGTCATCAAGATATTGTCGATTTTTTTATGAAGACGAGATGAATATCTGGTCAGTTTTTTCTAATGACGAGTTGTCAAGTCCATCAAGAGCTTGTCAGTTTTGCTAATGATGAGATACCTCGTCGAGAAAACCACCAGGAGAGTTAAAATAGTGTTCTAAGTAAGCACAGAGAAGAAAGAGCTTATTTTTAGTTGTAATTCAATACAAGACTGGTTGCTTTACAATTTCTTCTAGGTAAATAAAGATTAAAATTATAATTAAATAATTTAGAACATGTGAACATAAAAATACAGTAATTGTGGCAATATAAAATTTACAAAAATTTATCAAGACTTCCTATTATTTTAACTAAAGCTTTTGAGTTTATATGTTAAGTTTTAATTTGAAAAATGTTTAATAGACAAAATACTGTTTAACAATTAATTACACCAAGATAAAATAAATTGTGATTTGTGATCAGATTTTGACTAAGTAGAAATATTTCAGTGGACTTGCAATTCATCAAAGTTTTTTGTCAGAGTGGATGATAATATTTTATCTTAAAAAGTGCTGAAGATAACTCAAAGATGAAAACGGAATGAATAGACAATATACCATATTTCTTCACATGACTATCTTAATAGTGAATTTCAAATAATATTTTAGTGCTGTCAAAAGTTTCATCGCGTTTTATGAATTCAGTATAAAACTAAACTTAGAGCGCAAGTTATTGACTTGTAAAAGCATTTCAGGTTATTTCGATATTTATTTACTCATTTTATTGAGTGAAAAACGCCTGGGTATGCACTAGTGCTAAATGTTTTTTGGACTCAATTTCATCAACATGACATAACTGAACTTTGACTTTGGAATAAATAGAAATTATAAGGAAATAAATTAGTTTAGAATACATATAAAGCACACGACTAAAAAAATAAAAGTTAGTCCTACCATTGATAACAAGTTGTGCAGAAAATGAATCCCTTCCTAGAGAACTTGTAACTGTACACGAATAGTTTCCAGCATGTTCTGTACTAAGGGAATTTATAAATAATACACTATAATCTTCATTATTTTGAATAGTTAGATGCGTAGACGACGCTATAGGATGGTCATTTTTATACCAATGAATCTTGAACGGACCGATTCCATCCACTACAGAACACAAAACTTTAGTTTTCTGTCCTTCTGTGAGCTTTGCAGGAAACATGAAAGGCTGGATTTTAGGATAACCTAGAATTATATATACGCTTAAATTACAAATCTTCTGTCTATTTTTATGTAATAAATATAATTAGACAAAGAGCATGAAACTATTAGAATTGCTTTTTGAAATTGTAAAGATACCTAAACATCATAAATTATGAATGCTTCGTTTTTAATTTGATGTAACTGCAGATGTTTTAAATAAATGTAAAAAATTAATAGTTGACTCACATATAATACTTATCTTCTTGAATTAATATGAGAGTTAAAAGAAATACTAGTAAAAGACTAGTTTCGGAAAAAATAACTTTTAGGATTCAGTTAAATTAGTTTAAATTTTGCCCATGACATATTATATAATATAACACATGTACTTTAATATGCTTCAAAATTATCTTAATATAAATCACTTAATTTAAATACTTATAATTTGAAGATAGGAATAAATTATAGCATGTTAAATATTTTTAAATATTAAAATAAATGGGGGATGAATAATCTAAAATTACACAGAAGCAAGATGTTCCATTTAAGAAAATCATTGTGTACATGTTTACAGTTTAATGATATTGGATATGGCTTGTACTATAACCAAATTTCAAATTAAATAGAATTAAGATTTGTTATGTGTGTGTGTGTGTGTGTGTGTGTGTGTGTGTGTGTGTGTGTGTGTGTGTACAAGGAAACAACCGAAGAAAAAAAATATATAATGAGGTGAGTAAATGTGTTCTAACTTACCTTCAGATTTTCTTTCTCCATTGCAACTTGAAAACGCGATCCAAAGAAGCACGAACTGTAGCACAGGCAGATTACAATACATATTTTGAAGTGTGTAAAACCACAGAAAACAATTGCTTTTTAATTCTGCAAAATTTTCGAGCGTAACGGGTTAGACTTTAAATATGTAAGACAGGAAAAACAACATTGTGTTCTTGCATTTGCGTCGTAATATTGGGAAGAACTCAATACCACAATGGATGCAATGAGTAAACGAGGAATTTCAGCACCAACTAGAGCTAAAAATTTCAGTGGCATGGGTTACTAGCGCCACACTGTGCAGAATAAAGGAATTAAAATATGAAGATCTACAGTTTCTTGAAAAACATAACAAAATAGAATATATTAGTTCTGCTGGATATGTTTTAGTTTTAAAAAAGGGAGAAGGAGCTGAAAATTTCTATATTTTTTTAATTAAAACTAATTGAATGCAGTATAGTTTTGATTACACAATACTTTGGATTATGCAGAGAAGATATAAGATGTTTAAGTGTGATGAAAGTGTTTCACGTGCCAACTTAGTTGTGATTTGTATTTAAAGAAATTTACATTGATATACAGAAATTTCACATTAAATACATTCTTATATTATATACGAACTACAATAAAAAAAGACAACAAATCACAATAATCATATACTGAAATACTGTACAGTAACGTTTGTCTTGTATCGCATGATTAAATACTTGTAATCGTATTTGAAATTTCCAAATGAAGTTTTGTACGAGATGTAGATGTTTGAAAAAGAGATTCATAAGTTAGTATGCGAAACATAAGTAAGAAAACATTTTTACTCATCAATTTTTCATACCAAGAACGGATATTAGCACGTTATGAGAAATTCCATTTCCAATACCGTTTGAAGCCTCGCATACATAGTTACCCTCATCTTCTTCTATTGCGTTACTTATTTTTAATTTTCCTCCATTAGTTTCTATTCTAGGACTCTTTTGCTCCAAATTATATTCTTTTCGGTTATCTGAAAGACACAAAACATTTTATGAACTGAATTATCAAGCGAATATATTTCACAAAAATTAATGTAAATATGGAATAATAAAGACAAAGAATCAAAAATGGAAATTCTAGTATTAAATCTTTTAGACTGCATGGTAATGTATTTTTGGAGAGAGTGAAAATGCTGTATGGAAAATAACTAGATAAACTCAGATAATTTTATTTCTAAATGAGGATTTTTTTAAGGTTTTACTTTATTTTTATAAAAGGGTATGTAAACTAAACTTTAATTTTTGAAAATGTTATTGAAAACCAGGTTTTACAATATATTAATTCTGACCTCAACATTAGATGATGATTGACTTAAATAGTCGACAACAGTTTAAAAATAATATTAAATTAATATGTACTCATTATTATTTGGATAAATATTAGTAAAGAACATCATATCTTTTATTACTGAAAAGAAACAATGTATTTAGATATAAATCGAACACCTAGTTTTAAAGCAATAAGTAGTTATCAATATAAGCAAGTTCAAATAAACATTTATACGAATATATACAAATCAAGAATAAATTCATATTCCGACACAAAAAGTAAAATATATTTTAGTATTGCTGTATGTAGCAGTACGTTTTTAATATATTATGTTTTTATTAAACCCTCTGTTCAGTTTATGAATGTTAAATGTCTTCATCTTACCCTGTTCATGAATTTTCCAAGTTATCACTGGAGTAGGATAACCTTCTACTAAGCACTCTAATGATAACGAATCGCCAACAATGGCTTCTTGATCTTTCGGGAAGAAGTTCCATTTCGGTGGAACTGAAATCAAAACAATTTGAAATATATATTTGTAAGTAATAATTTGCTTCTTAAGTAAATAAAAAATACAAACTTTCTACCAGCATGAATGTATGCATAAAATAAATAATTAAATTAACAACTAATACTAACGATTTAAAACTCACAAAATATCTGTTACACATACATTAAGAACTAAAATTAACACAACGTTTTTAAGTAAAACGAAGAAAAATTTAAGGCTAAACCAAGAAATAGATATATCTTCAACCATATTGGCAATATCCTTTCTCGGTAGAAGAATTATAAGGAAGAAATGGTTATATTTACTCACCTACAACGTTGAGAGATTCTGTATGAGAGTCTGAACCATAATTATTTGAAACATGACACGTGTAATTGCCTCGTGAGGCTAGAGTTAAAGAAGGTAAGACAAGATTCGAAATATCTTTGAGTTGCAATATTTCAACCGAATCATCCTTAGATAGCTTCTGAGCATCTTTCATCCACATAAATTGAAAGGGTGGTGTCCCAGACTTGATAGCGCATAGAAGAGTTACTTTTTCTCCTATTTTAAAATGTGTAGCTAAGTTGAAGGGTTGAATTTTGGGGGATTCTGTAAAAAAATTAAATAACACTATATTATTACATTAATAAAAAAACTATACTATGTAGGTTATTGAACTTACAGTTATTTATTTTAAATACTACACTGCTAGATGTACAATGTCAGAATCGTTGATTTTAATATTAGAACAGAGCGTAATAATGAAATATTTTCTAACTATTATGTAAGAAAACGCTTAACTGCCTTATGAAAAATAAAAAAATGTAGAATAGTCCCTTTATCGAATTATTTATGCTCTTAGCATTGTTTAAACAAGCAAACTGATTATTTTGTGTTATAAATGAATTAGATTTAAACAAAAACTCGTGATTTCCGACAGTTTTTAATTTGATTATTAATGAAGAATTTAAATTTTGTTGATTTATCCTTAATATTTTTGTTTGGTTTTTAGCTTTCCCTTACATTTGTTTGATTAATATTTATAGCATTCTTAGATAAATTTGAACCTCATTTCGCTGAATAAATAATTTAATTAAACTTTAAACATGATTTTTTCAAGTACTATTACGTTTAGAAAAAAATACGGCTTTATTATCTTCAGTAGCATTAGAGCTTCCATATTTAGTGAGCTTTACAGACAATTTGGATTGATGAAGAAGGAAAACAGCATAAATTTTGTACTTTTGATATTTGCTACCTTGTCTGTTAGTTAATAGTTAATAGATTAACTTCTTGAAAAGAATTAGAAAGAAAAACTGCGGTTGTATAAATTTATGGGGATTATCTGGAACGTAATTATCAATTATGTCGCATGTTTAGTCATTCAATTCAATTATTAGCTGTAGAACGATAACAGCATAAAAACAGTCTGATGTTTTTCACAGAAAAAGCCCAAAAGAAATTTAAAAATTAGTTTGTTTTTATGTAAACAATATACAAATTATCTTCCTAAGTTATCAAAGTGATTACGTTTTCCCAATATCTGAAATTTAGTATTGAAAATGGAAGATTAAACTCTGAACTTACCAGCGCTAGTGGAGTTAGCATCCAATAATCCCCAGATAATAGTGATCGTTATTATGCAGTTCAAAGGAAAATCCAAGAGATCTATTCTTCTTAGATTCATATTACTTATGAAATGATACAACCACTAATAAATATTATAAACTTACAATATATAAAGAAACCTAGTAGTTCCTAGGATAGTACAGAAATCTGCGAAACAAATAGGTAACGCTGAAAAAACCGAGTAAACGGGATGATCCTGAATTCTAGGAAACAGGCACAGAAGCGCCACGTGGTGTCAATAAAATAAATTATTTGTGCGATAATGATAAAAAGTAAATATATTTGAATATAGGTATAAGAAATCACAATACCTTTATTTTATTTCTAAGAAAACAAATATGTAATAATGCAATGGAATCAAATAAGAGCCATTAGCACGTAAACAGAAAAACATGAAAATTAAATAAACAAATTTATGCATCATAATTACACATCTGATACTCAAAAGTGATAGAGGTAATAAAATCGATAAACATGAAATTTGGATTTAATGCTTCAAAACACATTATCTTACCACTAATTGAAAGACCTATACCATTGGTTCTAATGCTTGCTATACCATTATCGGCAGTACAGTGATAATAACCTGCATCCTCCACATTTGCATGTTTCAACACAAGGATACTTTTACTCTGAGATTTTTGTTGAGATTTTGACTCTTCTACATTTTCTTTTCCAACTGTGAAGAAATAAAAAAAGCTAGTAATAAAGTGAAATATATTTTAATTTAAGAAGAAACTACGATATAATTCATGCAAAGAAAGGTGTCATAGTGAAAACTTTTGAATGTTCTTTAAAATTAAATGTGAGGTTATCTTCGTAGCATAATTGACGAAATCTCTGTGTGAAAACACCCTATTTCTATCTCATGAAGGTTTTTCTTCTAACTTTTAAAAATGTGTCAAGGAAATCTAAGACATCCTGTGAACGGAAGTATTACTAAAAATTCTTACATATTAGTATAGATATAAAATCAAATACAAGCAATAAAAACAATACTTACATGAAACTGTTTTCATCCATGTAACATTGGGATCGGGAAAACCAGATGCTATACATTCTATTGACACATTATCACCTGCTGATATGTACATATCCCTAGGCTCTTTGATCCATTTAGGAGGTTCTAATAAATATAAATAAAAATGTATATTTTGTAGATATTTATGTTTATTTTTAAAGATAAAATTCAGAGAATTATACCTTTGACTTCCAGTACAGCTGTATACCTGTCAGTTCCAGCAGAATTAGTCAATTCGCAAGTATAGTTTCCACTTATTGATAGATCTGCCTTTTCAATAAATAAAATTGAATAGTCGGCAGACGTTCTAATGGTATACTGTTGATTGGGTTTGATAGTTTGCCCATTTTTAAGCCATTTGAATTCCATAGGTGGTGAACCAGAGATGGCTGTACAGGTTGCACTTGTTCTTTGACCAGTGATAACTTGGTCAGAAAAAAATATTTTTTGAATTTTGGGAACATCTGAAAAATTACAAGAAAACAGTTACATATTTGGGGAAAATTGACTTCTAATACTTAATAATTTCAATAATTTATAACGAAATTACACCAAATAAAGATTCATTTTAATAAATTTGTTGTTTAAAGAATATATATTTTAAATAAAAAATCAGACATAAATGTTAATTTCGATATGCGATTTAAAATTGAAATGCAGATTCAATTTTATTCAAGTTTCGAAGGATTTTATGATACTGAAAAGAGGAATTTCTTTCAAGTATTTGAATTTATATTAGCATAATGAACCGTAGCATGCTTAAATGCATAAATTAGGACCGTTTTATAAATAAGCTTATAAATAATCTGACTTTAGAATTTCATTTTAAAAATAAATTAGAATAGTATAACACGTTGAGTTCTTGAAGCGAGTCTGCATGTAAATAAACTGATGGTTTTATTAGTTTTGAAAGTTAATTCTTTGCTCAGATATTTCGACTTTACTATATACTTCTCCAATATTATATTGCATGTATAATTAGAGATGTCTAATTAACTAAGAGAAAAGCAAACAAAAAGCAAGCTCTGGATACGTTTCTTCTCATGCATTTCGACATAATCGCAAGTATACTCATATAATTACTAACACTTATGACAATAATATAACAGAGTAGACATTTAAGAAAACAATTAATAGACCTGAATTAATCAAGTCAAATGCTATTATGAAAATAATAGATTATGTTTATCTAACGTATATTAAAGAAAAAATGTCCAGGAAAAAAGGAGAATATCGGCTTTTTATTTCAAAATACACATACGTAAAATAAATATGCATTACTACAGCATTCACGATAACAGGAAATATTACAATACGTATTACACAATTTAACAACAAATTGTAATAGCTACTTACCAGTTTTGTATGATGATCCACTGTGCAGTGTAGCCCAAACAAACAGAAACAGAATTATCATCTTGATGTTATCACTAAGTGAGGCATATATATTTCCTTGCATTTGCAATATTTGAAGTTAGAGATTGAAAATATAAATGATTTCTGTTTTTGCAAAAGCTCAAAGGACAAAAACCGGAAAGGAGACGCCGCGTTATATACGATTCCCTTTTTGGGGAGAGAGCGCCGCATGTTGTCAGAAAATGGAATTATTGTCTATTCACAAAAAAGCTTTATATACCAGCATTGAATAACAAAAATGCGACGACTTACCTTTAAGACAGAGAAAAATCAGGGCTAAATTTTAAGAGTCATAGTAGTTAACAGCATGAAAAATTGTTGTTTGCAGTGATGGGTGGGTTAAGTAATTATCTGATTACAGAAAACAATCAAATTTTAATCAGTTGATGGAAAAATAAAAATACGAAAATTGTGCTGAATTAGGACGATGAATTTTTACATGTAAAGAAATGTTCAACTTCTAAATTCAAAATATCATTAGATATTACTCGGAGGATTTATTATGAGACCTTGATTTTATAACACTATTAATATATTTATGAAATAACACATTATAAAAACAATGCTATAATAATTCATCCCAACCATATATTTTGCTTTAATTCAAGACATTTATTCCAAGTATATTTTGTAATTAGTGACCTATAATACTTTTGAGTAACAAAGTTTAAAAAACCTTTATTTGCATTTGAAAAAGCTTGTTCATCAAATACTATAAAGGAAAACACGAAAAGTAAGAAACACAATAACAGTGTTTTGGCATAATACAAATAGTTCATGCAAAATACGTCAGAAAATAAGAACTTATAGAACTTATTTTAATAATGATTTTTTAACTAGCGTAGCTTTAAGATAAAACATCTTTTATTTTCATATGTATTCTGTTTGACTGCATATAAGAGAATATCAAGAGAATAATTTGTTTAAATTGATTAAAAATATTCATAAAACAAATATCCATTTCCCTTGCAGTTCAGAGTATTAAGACAATTTTGGTGTAAAAGCTGTAAAGAGAAAGGAGTTAGTCTTACCACTAACGGAAATTACAATGTCTTTTGTTTTTATCGTAGAAATACCGTTATCTGCTTCACATATGTAAAAACCAGTTTCAATTACTGTTGCTTGTTTTATTTCTAGGCTACTTTTGCCTCTTGCTGGTTTCTGGTGCTGCACAACTACGTAGTTCTCCTGAATACCTTTAATGTAAATATTGAAATTATAAACACTTTGGTGATAAAATGAAAAAATAATAATTTAGTTATTTAATATATGGATGGAATAGAATTAACAGAAACTGTAAATACTTTATTTAAACATTCCGCATAAGTTGCTTTGTTAAGAACTAATGCTGAAAAACATTCAGCCAAAACACTTTAGTTTGCAATTACTAAATGCAGAGAGAATAGGTGATTTATTACAGTAAAACAAATGTATGTCAAACTACTACACTTAGGGACTTAAATTTATGAAGTTCAGACCAACCTTTAAAGAACTGAAATATCCAAAATAAGTAAACATTTCAATATTCCGAATGGAAATTGCTAATACATTTTTTTAACACGACACAAGTTTTACAACTTCTCAATTAAGTAGTTTAGATACAAATAACAATTATCAAATATATTGAAGAATTTTAAAACGTCATATATATAATGGCTTTTAGAATGTATACGATACACAATTTCTTATCAATGTGTTGATATCATTTCCAATAGTAACGTAACTTCATACACATTGAAAGTTTATTGAATAGAAAAAAAAAGTTATTATTTTACCTCCTGTAGCCTTCATCCATGTAACATTAGGTAATGGATGGCCTGATGCTTCACATTCCAAAGAAATATTATCCCCACTGTTCAAAGAAATGTCTTTAGGTTGTTTAATCCATTTTGGAGCTTCTAAAGAAAATTTTATAAAATAAGATTAGAAAATATTGTATATTGCAAAAACTATGACCATGGTATAATATTAAATTTTGTATACAGAATACAAAACTAAAATGGCTTATACGATGGTATAAATATATGCATAATAAAAAGCATCAAATTTAAGCGTTATTCATTTGGCTGAGCTTTAGAAAAGTGAGACAAGTGAATTCATTAATTCATGACAAAATTAAAAGTTATTTTAATGATAAGCGTCTCATTTAGTTCAAGAAGGACTTAACATATCAAAATATATCCACACATAGTTATATAAATGTATGGAATAAATTCGTACCTTTGACTTCTAAAACAGCAGTATACGAATCGGATCCAGATGGTCCCATTACTTCACAGGTATAATTTCCACTGCTAGTTTGATCTACATCTTCCAAAAAAATAACTGAAAAATCAGTATACGTTCGTACGATTGTCTTTTGATTGATTTTTATAATCTGTCCGTTTTTCAGCCATTTAAACTCCATAGGTGGTGATCCTGATATGGCAGTACAAATCGCACTGGTTTTTGTTCCTGAAAGAACTTGATCTGGGAAGACAAATTTTTGCAGTTTTGATCCTGTAAAATGGGAAATGAAAGACATATTTCATAAAATTCTCTGACTAATTTAAGTCATAGGATAAATAAAATTACAGAATTTATAAATGATATCAATTTTATAAAATAGAATCTGTTTTAAGGAACAGTTCAACTCAATGATCTGTGGAGAATCGCGGAACATAAAATAAGAAATAACAAGTAAGTTGTTAATAAAACTTAAATAATATTAATATATAATTCTGGTATTTGGTTATTTCAATGTTTAATGCTTGTTCTCAAAGGAAACAATAGGTTCATTATATGTTGAATTAGGCAAAAGACGCTTGCTTGTTATAAAATTATTTTGAATGTGAGAGAAAGTGTAATATGAATTTTTTTCTTACCTGATTGGAGAGCATTCAACGAAATCACTGTCAGCAGGATAATGAAGTATCGCAGACTTTTCTGTACATCCATTATTTGAAATGCAAGATACGCATTCACTTTAACATTGATAGTAAAACATCACTATTGATCCTTCCCTGATAATAGTTTTAAATATTAGTCGAGAATACGATCCCTTGATTTCAAAGTGTTTCCAGCATTGAAAGAAACGCCATGACTAAGCTAGGATGAACTTGTAACTGCGAGTGCCAGGTATGAAGCGCCACATATTGTCAAAATTAGGAATTAAGAAGTGAATAATAAATAGCATAACAATTTTCCCACGCAATTGTTTAATTTTGAAAAAGATGAGAATATAAATAAACAAAAAATGTGTACAAAGAATCTAAGTATGGATTAATGTAACATATTAAAACTAAAAATTAAATTAAAACAATAATCGAAAGCAAACAAATTCGGAAATTTTCCCCAAACTGCTTGTTTATGTTGTTCATATGGTAAATGTAGAGACTCAGTTCATTCTTCTTCACTTGATTATGTAATTATTTGGAAATATCTTTCTGCTCCTCCCTTAGAAATCTCCTTATGCGACAAATATCATCATTTCATTGAACGTATTCAAGATTGTTCTCTTTATTTCATGCTTGTCTCTTATTAAAAGTGGACAGTTCTTTTTTTCATAATAATGGGGATGATATTTGTAATACAAAAAAATAAAATATAATCTATCATAATACTTACATACGGTAAAACTTATATTAGTTGCACCTTCCTTTACTACTAAAATGAATTAGAAATTTTCATAAAGTTTGAAGCACATAACTATGAACACACTCAGTATTAAATACTTTAATGTATACTTCCAGTTCAATACTACAATTGAAAGTACCAGTATTAAATAGAGTGAAGGACATTCAGAATTAAATATTTTAAAATGGCACTTATTATCAAAACAAATACAACAGGGCAAAAAAAATAACAAGTAATTATTCAACATTGTGTTAACCGTGATCGGTTTCTTAAAATAGATTCGTCAATATAAAAATCCATATGCACTATTAATTTTACTTGTGCTACAATAGCCATATAGTAAATTAGAATACCGAATTTTTTTTGTATATTCAAAACTCAATTTTATTTATTATATAAGATAACCGTAGAAAATAAGAATCTGATGGTACAATTCAAAAATGAGTACACATTAACACATCAATCGATCATATTTAAAATAAGTTATTTATCTGAATTATTTAATCAAGTAACAATATTGTGTTGTTTCCTACCAATCACTTTAAGAGACAGAACTGCTTCCAAAGAGCCACCGACTCCATTGCTAACATTACATTTATATAGAGCTTCGTGGATTTTGTGAGTTGAACTTAAAAGCAATGATCCATTCAATAAAACTTCAAAAGTATCTCCAGTCACGATGTTAGTAAATGCAGAATCACCAAATCCTTTAATAAAAAATAATTATGTTAGTAATCATTATTGAATTATTAAACTCACTAAAGTAAAAAATTCCCATCATTAAGTGAACGAATATCTAGATAATTGAAATTTAGAATAAGGATACTTAGGGGGAACAAGGATTTCAATGTTTTGAAATTCAGTTAGCTTATATTTAAGAAAACTTATAACGTCAAATTATAATTGTTTTTATTTCAGTACAGGGAACACAGTCTCTTGTTTGAAATATCTTTTTTACATGAAAGTGATGAATAATGGGACAAATAGGTACAATATGTATAAAAGAGTTTCAAATAAATAAACACATGTAATTATTACTTTTTATTTAAATTCTTTTAAACATTCATTTACGAAATAGTTGAATTCACTAAAAACATAAAATCAATCAAAACATAAAATAAAAGCTGGATAAATAGGAAGAAAATATTTTAGTACTAAAAAATATAACTAAACTTTTAAACATTGAAATAATAATAAAGACGTATTCTGAAGATTATTAGAGCCAAATAAGAGTTCTCATGTAACCAAAATTAAATTATAAGTGAGGTTGAATTGGAGTATCCTTTCTCTGTAAATGATGCTTTGTTATCCACTAACATTATATGTAAAGAAAACAACTATCAGGGTGAAAACACCTCATTCGTATTAGCCTTTTGTTTACAACTGTTAATTTTTCAATTATTGTAAATATTTCCTTTATAATATAACAAATAATTCTGAACAAAATATCAATACAACTATCCTTCTTTACAATACCATAATTGTAATAATCTTTTAGAGAAATACAATCGTATCCATTGAAATAATTGAATTACTGTACAAGGTGTTAAGATTTCATAATTTAAGGTTAATTTTAAGATTTAGAGTCCATTTATGTAAAATAATTACCTGCTTTCTAACTTAAAGTAATATTTTTCTGTTTCAGCAGAATGTTACATAAATTTACACTAAAATTTTCAAGGCGAAAAAACATACTTTTTACAGTATTAGTGGAATTTATGTAGAACGAAAGGTAAATTACTTGATATTTGCCATTGGACTATTGGATCTGGCTTTCCAGAAGCAAGGCATGGCAACAAAACAGAATCTCCATCCAAGATATCTCTATCTGTTGGTCGTTTTATCCAAGATGGTGGAACTGAAATGTATATTTTAAAGTTTTATATGCAAACTTAATAAAACGTTTATTCTTAACTTAAACTAGTTGTTTTAGATTTAAGTGTGGAAATATAATATTCATTCCAAAATACAATACAAACAATAACATGTTTGTGACATCAGTCTATTAGCAAACTACATGTAAAAGTGCAATACCCAAAGATATGCAATAGTACATACATACTTCATACATCTGTTGCAATCCTTTAACTTAAAAACTATTCATAGATGTATTTATTTGGATTTGATAGTATGTTTTAAACATAAAAACTTATAACACTTTTAGCATTAAAGACTCTACATAGTACCTTAACACTTCAATGTATTAAATATAGTACACAAGATACATGCTTTAGGATTCTTAATAATTCCATTATATCATATACATTGAGCCATATTCTATTGAACTATTATACCTTTTGAGATTTAATATAAAGATTAGTGTAATTTGAAAAAAGTTTATTTTCAGAGGATCTCTTTACTAAGAAATTTATATTTAAAAGTACAATAGAAATTCACACTTCACAATATTAATATCTCAATAGTCACACAGATGTTTTTTATTCTTTTATATTATTAAAACTTATTCATATCAATAAAATTAATGGAAAAACTTACTTAAAACTATGAGTGGAGCAGTGGAACTATCAGTATAGTGATCAGATTTCACTAAGCATGTGTAATTACCACTGTCATCTTCTTTCAAGTTTTCGATAAGAATCATTGACGAATCAGAGTACGATCGTATTTGAATATTAGGTAATTTATCGATTCTCTGTCCGTTTTTCAGCCACTGAAATTGTAGATCTTTACCAGTAGTAGTTGTACATAAAGTACTTGCTCGAGTGCCCACAGTAAGAGATGGTGGAAAAATTAAAGGTTGAATTTTCCAGTTTTCTAGAATATACAAGAACAATCATTAGCACTCGTTAAAGTATTTTCACTGATACTGTAGTTATATCATCTGAAAAATATGAATTTTAAACAAAGCGCATTTTGAAAAATATTCAGTAAATATTTTTGTCTATAGGACAATGCATACATTTATCAAGAAATCACACGAATAGTAAGAATTAAATATTATGAATGATTTTCTCACATTTATTCCGATAAAATTAGTTTATATAACGTGCATAATGATTTTAAAATATAATATAAAATAATTTAGAATACAACAAAAAATGAGTAGTCTAACGAATATAGAAAACAAAGAGAGTTGTACTTACCATATTCTGAAGACACCAAAGTGACGCTGAAGATCGACAGAAGGATGTACAACAGAAGCATTTTAAGGTATGAGGACAAATTGTGATATTCAATTGAAACCTGAAATATGCTTATAGCATATGCCTCAACAAATAGAAAACAGAAAATTGACTTTAATGTTTGCTATGCGAACTTGACAAGATTGAAGACGATTGCAGATGAAAGTAAACACTAACATGGCCTTATTAGTAAAATAGACACATACTTTTTAAAAACGTGTTGCGCCACGTAGTGGTCGAATTTAAAACTACAAAAACATTTATCACACAATTTTTCGTTTATTGGATATACATTATTTTCATCATGTAAACATCACCAAATTTTAAATAAGATCTATGTATATTTTAAATGATCATGAAATAAAATACATTTTGGTTTTGTGTTTACAAAATGTCACTATAAAATGTTCAAATTGTTAGATATATAAAATATACTTTAGAAATTTATTACTCTGCATATTTATTTTATAAATTTCATTTCTCACCAATCACTCGTAGACTCGCTGATTTTAGCAAAGAGTTACCAACGTCATTTGTGACACTGCATTGATAAATTCCTTCGTCAACTTTTTCAACTTCACTAATACTCAGTGATCCATTTTTTAGCAATGAAATTCGTTCAAATTTTGATGTGGATTCAGACACTAATGGATGGTATTTTCCGTCGTTTTCTGTAAAAAACCATTTGATAAAAAATCAGCACCAGGGGATGATAATTTAAATTGCTTAAATAATTTACAATTATGTACCGATGATGCCACATCTGAAAGTAAAGTCTTTAAGAAATCAGATCATATTATTACATTTCTAAATAAATTAAAAACACACAAGAAATTTAAGCTAAGTTAACGCCATATTCCTACAGAATAGTCGTACATTTAATAAGCAAATTTCATAAAACAATGAACGCAAATCATTAAGTTTTGGTTACACAAAATATAAGCACATCTGATTTTCTAAAAATAAAAAAAAATCCACTTATAGCTGCTAAAAAAGCAAACTTTTTCCTTAGAACACTAGAATTGCTAAAGAAGCATCTTTACTCACAGTTTCTCAAATTTCTTAACTAAAACTAATTTTTTATTTTCTTCAACCCTAAAATGTATTTTGAACAACATTTCAACACATGATCTTACATTTTGTTACTAAACAAATTTGGTTAAAAATTGGAAAAACTTTTTTTTTTCAAAAATTGCCATCTCCTGTAAAACTTTCTCTTTTATCTAATTTAGGATTGATCCATACTTTTAAAAGATCATTAATCCTCTGAGGGGTTCACACGCATATATCCGCTCTACAACTTGCAGCCTTTCCCACATGACTTGTAACCAGTTTTAACCTTCTTGAAAAGTAGAATCATTCCCAAAGTTCTACGAATTGAATTAGGCAATTTTTCAGGAAAAGAACTTAAGAAAGGGAATTCCTAATCCTCCCTTCAAAATCGTCTTTTATGGTAGTTACCTTAATGTCTGGCCCCTTTCGTCATTTTGTACCTTTAGCAGGGGTGCGATATATGTGAAATGTATTACATGGATGTCTATGCATGTATAGGATTTGTGTCCAAAGTAGGTTGTAGAAATTATAAAAATGTCTAAAAGATGCTGCTAAAAAATATTTCACTCACACTTAAATGATTTGGCATTTTTCCACGAAAGAGGAAAGTGATTATTCTGGTACTGTTTCTATCTATAGTTAACCAATTAAACCCGAGTGAGATCTGGTAATTCTGATAGTATAATATAAATATAATCAATTAGATTATTGAAAAATTCGATTTATGAGGGTTTAGGTCATTATAGAGAATATACTTTGCACAATTAACTAATAGGTTAAGCTGCGTTTAGTAGAATGATTCGTCGTACCTCATGCGAGTTATATTAATTACTGAATAAACCGATATTTTTTGAGTACTCACCATTATATTTATTCCAGGAAATAATGGGCTTTGGTTTCCCTGTAGCAGAACAGGGAATGAAAGCAGTTTCACCTGCTAACATTTCTCTATCGACTGGACTTTTAAGCCACTCAGAAGGAACTAAAAAACAGTTAATTGTCATTACAAAGCATATATTTCAATTTTTGAAACATGTAACTAAAATACCTCACTTAATGTTATAAAAAGATACAATTCAAGTAAGAAAAAAATAAATATAAAGATAAATTGTAAGGTAATATTAAGTAAAACATTTTAACTATTAGTAAATAACGCAAGATTAAGTAAATAACAGGAATACGCTCACAAATTTTAAGTTGAAAACTGGATCATAATGCGCAATTCATTTAGCATCAGATGATTGTAAGCAATTTAAGAAGCTGTAGTAAGTAAATTTATATCAGGTATCTTTTGGATATTATATTTATAGAGCAAAATTTTGTTTTCATGTGGTTCTAAGATAACAATTTAAGCAATTTATAACAATATCATGCTATGGAAAGCACAATATTACCAGAAACATTTATAAGCTACTATTGAATTGCTTACAGTCACCATAAATTCAAACTAACATTTTTAACGAAAGAATAAATTTATATCTGAAAATATTCTCACCATTGACATTCAGAATAGCAACAAACATGTCAGTCATTCCCTCTGATTTAGCTACACAAGTGTAATTTCCAGAGTCTGTTTCTGAAACCGGCTCAATTATGATAGCTGATACATCAGACACAGTAATTAATTTTACATTATGGCCTTCGTTTAAAACCTTTCCATCTTTCAACCAGTCAAAGCTAGGTCGTTTTCCTCCAGATGTTGTGCACGTAGTTGAAATGCGTTGTCCAACCCTTGCTCCGTTTGGAAAATTAAATGGCTGGATTTTCCATGCATCTGTAATATATGTGTGAACAATTTATACATGAGATATATATTTACAAAGGCGAACTAAAATATACTAACATGGATGGAAGATATCTACAAAACAGTTCTACGAGGTAAACTTTTCACATCAAACTGCTTATAACTTTCAACTTGCAATTTCGATCTCACAGAAAACAATAACTTTGGAGTAATGCATGAACATCTCACACAATTACAAACTTACCAAATGTATAAACGTGTAAAGGTATTAGAAGGAAGAGGTTTTGTAGCTGGTAATAAATTTTGATTATCTCCTCGAGTTTCATTATACTCTAAGAGTCGTATAATTATTCTCTAGAATCCTATAATAAACATACGAAAATGAAGATTTTTCGCAACAAATGATAGACGCCAATGTTTCTTAAACATTCATTTAACGTAAGTTAGCGCCCTCTAGTGTTTAAATGTAATGTTGTTTTCTTAAGGTTATTTTTTCTGACAAATGTAATTGTTAATTAATCAAATAACTGTTATTATTAAACTAAATTAGAAGAAATAAATTATGTAGAGCTGTGATTATATATTTATCAATTATCGTGTACTTCCATCAGTATGAATTGCAAATTAAAAAATAATAGCTTTTTCGGTTAACTATCGACGATGGGGAATCACTGTTTTACATTCTTGTAAAAATGGTATGTGATATTCAGAAAATTCCTTTTTTCGATAAGAAATAAATATTTTCACTTGATGTTTGATGAATATTATTATCTATGATATTTGCGATAATACAAAACATTGCCTTCGAAATGCAAGTTTTTGATAAACCTTAGTTTACTTTCTAATTTAGGGAAAAGCATTTATTCTAGAAAATATTTTAAATGTTTAATATAGACATAATCAAATTTTTCTACTTACTTTAATAAAGTAGGCCACACAAGATGATCCAATGAAAATGTCTTTGATATATCAACACTTTTTCGATAAGAAAAAAGGTTTTGTAGCAAGAACTATTTACACAGTTATTCAGAGACATCAGCTTTCCTTTCATATGGGATCTTTGACAGTTTAAAGAGTATCCGAAATTCGATGTTAGGATGTGTCAATGACGGAATATGTGAGAACAATCAGGCTTTTTGGAGAGCAACTGAAACTTGTTCGTGTATGCCGTAAAAAGTTAAGAATAACATAACACAAAAATTATTAAGTTTTTAAGAAAATAGATAGAATGACAGAAACCACTGCACTCACCGATGATTTTAACATTAATATCTTTTTTTAAATCAGAACCTACACCATTGGAAACAATACAACGGTAATAGCCCTCGTTTTCTTTCTTGATAAGTCTAGCTTCCAGAGTACCATTTGGATGGATAGTTACAAATTCGGAGTTTTGGAGTGCAAGAAATTCTGTATCAAAACCTTTTGAAATAAAAATATCATAAATTAAATAGTTATAAAATCAGTAAAACTAAATTCTTTGCAATAATTTAGGAATTTCGAGTTGCTTAATTATTAAAGCCTCAGAAGCTTGACAAAAAGTATGGGAAAACTCAAACTCAACAAAACAAAAACTCAAAAATATGGAAAAACATAATATAATAAATGTTAGGTAAATTTAAATTACAGTAAAAAGACACTTAACGTTTCTTTTAAATAGAACATGGAATTATTTGCTATTGAAAGATTGTGTTTAAGAAAATTGGGTCAAATAATGACTTTTTGATGTATGCAAATAAAATAAAAGAATATAATCAATAAACGAGGACATTTTTATTCCGAATGAGTACAATAATAAACTCTATGAAATTCTGATTATGGAGAAATGATGTTTCAATTTCTATAAAGAAAACTTTATTAAATTTTTATCTATATCCTCTAACGTTTAACAGTCGGAAAATGTTTTGAAATAATATTTCTCTTAATAAATCCTATAACTTTTTCTAATTAAAGCAAAAATATTCTAATAAAGATAAGTTTAAAAATTTACAAGGTGTTTCACAGTTCTAGAGATATTTATAAAATTTCAAGCAAAAGCTATTGTTAAATAAGCGTTTTCAGATCTTTCAAAATCTGTTCCTTTCCTTACTAGGACATCAAGCATTGTCAGATTTCTGCTTATGCACATTTAAAAGTGAGTTCTGTATCGGACGTAGATATGGCACCTATTCGAGCTATTAATTTTTCAACACATTTGCAATTTGTATGAATAAAGTATTGTCTTCCAAATATCATAGAAGCTACAATGCTATTGGGGCTAGAAAAATCTAGCAAATTTTGAAAATAATTTGTTATATTTGGGGAAAATTTTGGTTTCGAGAAACCGAAAAATTAAAGTGCCCTTTTACATTTTATAATAAAAGTTTAGTTAGAGTATGCAGCTTAGGGCAATCTACAAAATTAGTTATGAAACAGGAAAAATTTAAAAAATCCAATAAAGAAAATCGGGAAACATTAAGTTTCTATTTGATATAGTTAATTCAATACTTTTTCATGCATTAAGAACTTTTGAGGCACTCTGTATATTAAAACTACAGGATCCTTTTATTGCATTATCACTTTTAAGATTCACTCACTGGATAGCTTAGCCCATTTAGTGACAGGCTTCGGTTTTCCAATTCCTTCGCAATTTAAGAAAGTAGATTCTCCAACTGTGGTTTCAATATCAGCCGGCTTATATTTCCAAGATGGAGGAACTGTTTTCGTACATTAAAAATAAAAAAATATAGAAATATTAATAATTTGATTTATAATATTTTAAAGTTTTAATACACAACAAATTTCTACACTTCGCTGATTAAGCAATGATATATTTAACTTCCAACTAAATCTACTTTACAAGTGTTTTGTATGATACTCATCTACATTCATATGAGAGAAACAAATCCTGCCTGAAAACCACGAGAAAACTACAACTTTGCAAGACCTTTGATTGCACAACTCTTTATTTTACTGTTAATGTAACTACAAAGAAAAATATTACGTTTAATAATGATTTGCAAGATAGAAATTTTTAAATAAATATATTTAAATATTTTGTTTCCAACTTTAACCATAAGTTATACATAAATTAAGCAGTCACAAAAGAGACATACAGCCAACAAACTTATCAGTATCTAATTTAAAAACAGATTTTTTTCTCTTTAAAGTTGCCGTTATAACTTCAAAATATCGAATTTGCATTATTATACAGAATGTTATAAATTTTAATAAGGTTTTAGGACAGATGATGTTATGTTTAATAAATATAAAAAGACAAGGACAGTGATTAAATAATAACTATATTTCTATCAATATTAATTCAGAGTAATTTGAATGACTTGCTAATAAGTTTCAGAATAAAGTGTATTGCCTTCAAAATATTTAATGTCTAAAATACTTACTGAGAACAAGAAGGGCCGCCGTAAAACTATCAGACATTCCTTTTGATGATACCGTGCATGTATAATTTCCACCATCTTCTTCACTTAAAGTATCAATTATTATATTCGAAAACTGCGGAAATGTCATTATTTGAACTCGGTTTGACTTTTTCAGATCTTCTCCATATTTGGACCAAAGGAATTCCATTTTATCTGCTGTATTAACAGTAGCACATAGAGCACTTACTCTTTGCCCAATAATTGGAGTAGTAGGAAAGTAAAAAGGCTGTACTTTCAGATTTGCTTCTAAAAAATAAATCATAAAACATTTAAACTATTTGGAGAGTAAATACAAAAATTTTAAGGAGAGCATTTATGCAGAAGTATACAACTAATGTCAGTATATAATATTTAAAAAAGTTACTATAGCTCAAACATTTCTCAATAAATTTTTTTAGAGTGGTAAATATTTTAGAATAGAATTACATTATTTTGTATCATGTAATACATAAGCGGTTTGATTACATACAATAGGAAGACCCAAATAAAAACTTACCGGAGCATTTGCTTCTCTTGAAATAGGACATCTCAATTACAATTAGCAGAAAAGTGAAAATTCTTGTTTGAAACGTGCATGTCATCATTTTTCTTCTGCATCAACTTGTCGGGGATAATACACATATAAATGGAACTATCAGTTCCGCTCATGCCAAATGTACATGCAGTATGACATGAGGTAATGGCGTTCCTAAGTTATGTAAATCTACCCAATTTCAAATCCATAGGACAGTAGCGCCACCAATGTTTTGAAAGGTTAACTAATTCATAAATAAGTTTTAAACACTTAAAAGAACATGTAATGCATATTTAAAAGTAGTATTTTTGATAAAAAAAAGATTTTGTATGATATAGTAAAAAGTTTCTTCCAAATCTCACCCTTAAGAAGACAAACAGTTCTAAAACATTTCAGGACCAGCGTTTAATAAGCATGTGTAATATAGTGGTATGAGTACCGAATACTGGAATTTTTTTCTTATGAAAGAGCACATTTATATTATCGATAGTAGAATGTGTAAAAAATATAACAATCAATTATAAGTAAATAAAATGAATTCATGTACTGAAGAATCTGCGAATAAAATAAGTATCTAAATCACGCCTGTATAAATCACTCATGATGCACATACCAATAACTTTAATGAGAACAGTTTTAATTAATGGATCGCCAATGCCGTTCGAAATGTTGCATTTGTACATTCCTTCTGAATCTTTCTGAACGTCTGTTAAGATGAGGCTCCCATTTTTTTGCAACTCATATTGGTTTGAATTTGAAAGAAGTATAGACTCCGGTGAAAAACCTAGACAACAGAATCAGAGTGAAAACATCTTGAAATCAGAAGTACAAATAATAAGTTCTAACCACTATGCACAAATTCTGAGGACAATAATTATATAATATTGAAGTTTATTAGCTAAAAGTATTTTTGAAATATTTAGAAATGAAAAGAAGTTTAATAAATTTAATAAAACTAGATGAATATACAAAACAAGACAGTCGATTCATTATTATAATCTATACATTAATTTTTGAAGATATATATTAACACATTATAAATAGAAAGAATTGAAATTGTGAAGAAACAAGAATTCATATTCATGCAAAATTTTATGTTTTAAATTTAAATCAATTTTACAGAAATTTGCAAGGCTGATAGAAATTTATAAAATATGTACTGGTTTAAATAGTTATTTTCGTATACAGTTTGCAGGTGAAATTTACCTGCTGTATTTATTATCTAGTTCTTAAAATTTAGACTTTCGTTTAAGGATTATAAATTGTAAAATATGAACTTTGTTTGGAGCGGTTTGGCCTGATTGGCTCTTGTGTCATAAAATCCAACCAAGCATGGGTAATTTTATCGGTCTATAAGACAAAATTTTAAGTAAAAGATACGATGTAGAACCAAAACTTAATTTCTCAAATAGATTTTCATTCATGGAAAAATTAAATTTTTTTTGTAAAGCAATTTTATGTCAAACAATTTCCAAGACGATGTGGTTGGGAAGAAATAAAGTTTTAATGGTTTTGAAAACGTAGCGTTAGTGGGAAATTACCACAATTCAGAGCGTTTTACGTTTAATTACACTTACTGTGTAAGAAAGAAAAATTCAACGAAAATGCGTAGAGAAGGAAAACATTCGACTTAGAAGATGAATTTTTAATTATAGCATGGAATCAATTTGACTTCTTTAAAAGCAATGCGAAAAACTTTTGTCTGTCGGGATACTAAATCGAAAGTCAACTTGAAGTTACTGAGGAGATAATTAGAAAGAAGGGGAAAAATCTTGTGATAATCATATACATTGGACAACTCGGAGTTAGTTTGATTCTCATCTACACATGAGGGTTAAATGACGGGACGTTTTACTATATACAATAATTTGAATTTCGATTTCGTCATAATCATTCCATAACTATACTGTTAATTTACAACGGAATATCGAGATTTAGGTAATGTGACGTCACCAAGAATCTCTTAGAAATTATTTAAATGCCTTCAATCTAGATAGAAGGTCCAAATTTCAAAATTAAAGATTATTATCATTCATAAAATGTTACAAAAGGGATTATTAAATATTATTTTATTTTTGATAGATATAAAGTTTTGAAAAAATCTGACAAATGCAACTATCTCTCTCACTTGCGTCGTTCCTCAAATTTATCAGTGAACATACAAATAATTTCTACAGATGATAAATTATGTAAAATTACTACGCATGTAGAGCAAATGCTTTCATTTTTATAATAAAATGTGAGTTCATTACAATACTTGTTTCCCTAAAACATTTTTTGGTATAAAAATGCACCTCCTTCAGTATGTACACAAAGGCATACCTCTAGATTTTTATTCTGTTACTCGATATAGAAATATTACAAATAAGTCTATTAAAGTAAAATTATTATTTAGCATAGCATTACATAGAAATTTTTAACTAATTAACTTAACGAGAAAAATTAGATTTTTACACAGCAAATATTTATTATAATACTTTCACACAACGATTAACCTTATAAAGAAGGATGGGGATATTATAAGGAAAATTTAATACACTAATTCTTTGGGAAATTTTGGTTATTGAACCGTACAATAAAGATAGTTTTCATATCGTTGTCTCACCTAAAATTCGAGACCATATGACACTTGGGGCAGGTCTCGCAATTCCCAAGCAATTCAAAACAACCGAATCTCCATACTTGGCTTCTACATCAGAAGGCGCAACTTTCCATGATGGAGGAGCTGTAAAAACGAACAAAAAATTAATACTGGTGAGCGTGATTAATACATTAAGGTAAGTAAAAGTTTGAACTCCCTTAATATAGTCAATTAGACGGATGTTAAATAAAATTGTGTTTAGCAGTCTATTTTTATTTTCTGGCACAGAAATTATACTTCAGCTGTATGACAATAAACATCTAAGGATAATTGCTGCTTTGAAATACATTGACTTTGATTTGAGAATAATTTTCCTTCATAAGAGATTATGCATAAAAACTTGACGACGACTAGATTATTAGTTGATATGAAATGAAATAAATTTTAATTGCATTTCTAAAAGCTAATATCGTTATTAAAGAGCAATGTCAATAGAACCACCTTTACAATTTTTCTAGTCATTAAATTACACCAACGTTCTTCATAAATTCAATATATTTTGAAATTATGAATACACAAGAAATTAGAAACAATTACAAGAAATTATGAAACCAATTACATACTGTAATTGGTTTCTTTATTTTATCAGTTTTTTAATTACACCTAGGTAAAAAATAAGTAATTTTATTATGAAGGAAATTTTTTATCTTGTCAGTATCAATTTTTATAATATCGGTATTATTCATACAGATATGTAAGAGTAGGACAGTTATAAAAAGAAAGTGTCAGACATTTTAATTAAGATTTTGAATTATCAATAATTTTAATACTAGAAAAAACTTACCTAATACATCTAGTGATGCAGTATAGGTTTCTGATAAACCTCGAGCTGTTGCTACACATGTGTAGTTTCCACTGTCTTCTTCGGTTAGTGTTTCAATAATAAGATTTGAGAATTCTGGAAATGATCTAACACTGACTTTATTGGTTTTGCTAATTTCTTTCCCATTTTTCAGCCATTCAAAATCGACTTTTCCTTCTGTGGTGGTAGCACAAACCGTGATAACACGCTTTCCGATGACAGATGTCATTGGGAAGGAAAAGGGTTGGATTTTAAGCATATATACACCTGGAAATATAAATTTATGATCTATAGCTATTATTAGACGATTATTAAATTTATATACAATGACAACTTTTTTGAGTAACTTCACTCATGTTGCTTTTATCGCAGATAACTATTCTTTGAAAATTGAAACATTTATATTCTTATTAAACACTTTAATAAGAACAGAGCATTGTAGAAAGAAATTTAAACATTTAGAAGTTGATATCGATTCTTTAAAAATAATTTTCCATTTGTAGCGCATTGAAATGCTTTTATTAAATTATACGAACACCAATTTATATGTATCTATTAATACATTAATATATCCTTAAACACTCCATCCACATTAAAAATTTCACTTTAGATATTTATTTTGTTATGTGATCTATATATTTACATCTTTGTAAAATTACAAATTTCATGTTTACACAACACATAACAAATACACGCAAACTTCAATAATTACATAAATATTATTTTCCCTTTGCAGATAAATTATATTTCTACAACTTTTTCTAGACTGAATGATTAATATAACTAATACCTATCAATTATTCACAAGTAATACAAAATCTATGTTTTTGGCAGAGTAAAGCTTCAATAACATGGTATCAAATGTTCTAACATAAAAAGTATTTTACCTTTATAAAACATAAGTGTTAGCGAATTATCATTTTAATTTAATTTGTCTTAATTTTGGAAATAGACGGAAGTATATAGCATTAATTAAAAATTGCTTACCTTGTAATACTGCCGACGAGATGATGTATAAAGTCAGAAAAGTTTGTTCCCCCATGGCAGCGCTTTCAGTAATAACGTTTATGCTGTAAAAATACTTTTTAACAAGAAACCAAGAAATTGTATTGCAGAACCCGTCCGAAGTTTTGTTGAAGCATTACTCATAAAAGGACATTGCTATTTAAAACAACTTTCTATCACTTCGGAAACATAACTCCAAAATAAGGAACTGTCACATTGCACAGAAATGGCGAGTGTTCACCACATTATACCAGATATTAAATGTAAGGCATAGTAGCGCCCTCAACATTCTATTGTGTGAACTAAAAACAAATCAGAGTTTAAGATAAAAATATAATCCAATTGTGATCTATTCCCTGGATTGGCAGAAACCTAAAATTTGTTGAAAGTCGGGACAATATATAACCAGCGCATCGGTAAATTTAATAATACATTCTGTGAGAAAACTGAATCGATAAAAAATTGCCTTTTTCAAACTTTAAGAAAATTTGTTTATATTCCATGTATATTGGCATATTTAATATTTGCCGTGTGTAAAGAACCAAATGTGCATAAGGAAGATTTTTAATAGAATAATAATATAAGTTATATTTTCTGCACACATATCATAACATAAAAATATTCATTAACTGTTTTAATTCTCAAAAATCATACACAAGAAAAAATTACGCGTAACTTAAAATTCGTAATTACCGTAACTTAACTAAGCGTATTTAAAGAATTTGTACACACCAAATTTTTGTAGGTTATAATTACATGTGTTCATGTTTTTAGTACTTCACGATTTCGCTTATATTGTAAAATTGGGTCAAGAGAAAGTCAAACTTCATTCGATGCATAATATTAAGATTTAAAATTCATATGAAATATTTTATTTTACTGATGAAAAGAAGCACAAAAATGTATAGAGAGTGGGGAAAATATACAAATACATCAATTAATAACAATTGCAACTAAAGAATTAACTTGAACATAATTAAACTCTTAACATCAAACATACCTATAATCCTAATTAGAATAGATTTCAAAAGTGCTGTACCGATTCCGTTCGAAACGTTACACATATACATGCCTTCGTCATCTTTTGTCACATCACTCAACAAGAGACTTCCGTTTGCTAATATGTTTATGTGAGACGAGTTGGCTAAAATAGTATTTTCAACTTGATTTGCTGCAAAAAAAATGCAAAAATAAGTATATTGAAATATAAAATTTAAGGCATATAAAATATTTTGTTATTATCCGAAAAATGAATATAATGTTGTTGTGTAGCACAAAAACTAGAGTTGTGTAAAGTGATGCTAATTCTTGTAACATTTCTTTTGACTGCATATATAAGATATGTTATAAATAAAAAAAATCATCGTTTCTATTCTCTGGACACACTAAAGTAACCAAATCTCTGAAATCTATTCTTGCATTAAATGTTAATTTCCTATAGATTAAGATATACATAAAAGTCATCCATTTACACTTATAGTAATGAATAAACAATATTGAAAATGAAACACTTACGCAGAGTTCTTGACCACATTACTGAAGGAGAAGGATTTCCTACTCCAACGCAATCAGAAATAATTTTGTCCCCATTTATTGCATCCATATCAAAAGGAGTTTTTTTCCAGGATGGTGGAACTAAGATAGAAATACAGTCATTACATGATTTCGAAGAACTAATAGAATTAACACTTCATAGCAATAAAACAAGAATTTAAAATATTTTATACAAATAACAAATATTAGAAAAATATATTTTAAACCTACATAGTAAACAAGTAGAATTATAAAAAATAGACTTTAGAAATAATAATATAATTGTTATAAAGGTAGTGGGGCTTCACACACACAGTGCTCAATCTTATCCAGATTTATTTTTCGTTTTGTAAAATTAATCACAAATAAATACTAGGTCATTTTAATAAACAAGTTTCAATAACACAGAAGTAAAAAAAAATGACAAACATGTCTACAATTAGTAAACTAATTGTTTGCTAAGAGTTAAGTTTACTTAGATTTTTCAGTTATTACATTTAAGCAGGTACTCTTGAAAAAATTAATGCCTGAAATATTTTTTCGAATACGTGCCTGGATAAATGTATTTTCCTAGAATTACTTGTAAGAGAGTTTTTCGTTTAAATTAAAGAGAGTCTGCTTTTCATAGAGTAGAGACGATAGCTAGTCTGTTTTTAAAGAGAAAATAAATATTTTTTAATTATAGGGGGAAATAAGCAATACGTGGTGATTTAGATATCTGAAATGCATTTGCAATTCATGGTGTCATGAAATAGAAATAAAATCAAAGGAATCCGAAAAGTGAATAGCTTTTTAAAAATTAATTTATTTTAATATAATGTTTTCTGTATTTAAAATATCGAACTAATTTTCCACAAATGCATTCTAAACTTTATAATGATACTTTTTCAAACTCACTTTAAACTCTTTAAAGAAATCTCAGGAGGAAAGATTCAAGATGTTTTCGTTCTACTGTATTTGTAAGCATAAGACATGCTTGTAATTTTTGAATAAAGCATTATTATCTTGATAATTGTCTCAATAAAGCACATTTTAGCATATTTACTATTTTTAAAGATCTTATTTCAGTTCATTGCTCAATAATTAATAATGCTGTCAATATAAATATTAGAATAAAGGGAATTCTTCTACATAGAGTACTAGGAAGTGAAATCAGCTTACCCAGGACTTCTAAAATTGTAGTGAATGTTTCGGTAAGCCCTCGAGCATTCGCTACACAAGTGTAGTTCCCTGCATTTTCTTCGGCAAGAAAATCTAGAATGAGGGTAGAAAATTCTGGAAACGATCGGACTTGAATGTTGTTTGAATTACTGATCTCCCTGCCATTTTTTAACCATTTAAAAACTATTTTTTCGTTCGTAGATGTAGCACAAACTGTGGTTATACGTTCACCAATAATGGATTTTCTGGGGAATGAAAAAGGTTGGATTTTGAAAGCTCCGCTACCTAGAAATAGAGAAATAAGGCAATTAAGAAACAGAAATAAAAGCAAATTACATAATTTAAATATACACGCTAATGTAACTAATGCACTATGTAATTTAATTACCAACTATGCATGTAAAAATCTAAATGTAACGTTTTAACATTTAGTAAGAAGAAGCAATTGCGTGCTTTATTTGTGTAGTTTGCATTTTATCTGTTTAATATTAGTTACATATTACTAAAGGTACATTTACACTTGTACATATCTGGGGTACAATTCTTTCTGACAATATAGCCAATAATGTAAACACTTAGGAATTTATGTCTGACAATTTTTAGTGATCTGTCAGACAGATCTTGTTACACTTCTATTGGAGCTAATCATAACATTGGCGGCGAGAAACATGTTCGAATCTAGGACAGTTCAGTAACAAGTTGACCGAACGTCTACTTTTCTGATAGTGTATCTGATAGTTCAGCCAATTTCATCGATGAATTTTTGTACTTGATTTGTAAGTTCTTGCGTGCATATATTATCTTTGACAATAGAAACACAGGAAAACAGGATATTAACATTTATTACTATTATTATTGAATTAACAAATTCCAATTATCTTTTTTCGTATTGATATATTTGTGGAACATCTATCTATAAGTTGTTCTAATAACTCCCGAAAAGATATCAATAAACATATATACATAAATCACTTCTAATTAATTTTATGTGTATTTATCTACTATCTATCGATGTAGGTAATCCATTTATGCCTGTTAAGGAAATTAAAATACTAATAAAAATAGTTTCCAAAATACGTATCAAATTGTTACTTTCTCGATGGATTCTGAAGACAGATCGGAGATAAATGCATGACACAAATAAAAAAAGTCAGTATAAACACCTCATACATTTCTATCCCACATACAGTTCTGTTCAGAGATATCTATGTGAAAAATATGATACAGAACTGTTGGCAAATGTATTCAGATATAAACTGTCTCTGAAAGTTACTGTCGGATAGTTGATGAAACTGTAACTACAGATTGTAAGAGTGTAAATGTTCCTTAAGATAATATTTTAATAACACAATTGTTTCTACATAAAATTTTATGTCATTAGCAATTACGAAGTTTAGTTCATAACATTAATTAAACCATTAAAATTTGTTGTTATATTTGTAATCTAATTCTCTTTAAATAGTCAATACCTATTATTTACTTATGGGCTCCTATTTCACTAAACGTTTTAACCATAATCTTCGGTAAGAAATTCTTCTACTTAGATATTGCAGTTTTATTCTATTTAGGTATAAAGTTAATGTGTTATACAAGAATATACAAATGTTTATGTCTGAAAATTTTATTAAAGAGAAATTGATTTGCTACAACAGAGAGAGAGAGAGAGTAATTATATTTCTTTGTTTCGCATTCTTTTGCAAAGTATATTATGTCGAAAACCAATGAAAACTATGGTCAAACGAAAAAAACCACCTGTATTAAATACAGATAAATGTGAGAATATTTTATTTTAAAAGGGTGATAGTTAATCGAATATTATCATAAACAATTACTTACCATAAACTGTATGCATGGTCAGAACGCTCAAGACGGTCAAAATGCTTATATCCATGGCTCTTCAGATTCGTACATCAATGAACTTACAACAAGTGGATTTATTAGCAAAATAATATACAGACGCATTAATAAGAAATCATTGCTGAGAGAAGAAATAAATTAAACATGCGACACTTATGGTATCTCATAGTAAAATGGCGAATGCAATATCGTTTGATTGTATACTCAACATGTGATAGTAGCGCCATCAAGGTTTAAATTCACCAACTAACTGAAATGTACCAAATTTTAAAAAAAATTAGTACCAACAATGCTACTTGAACTCTTAAGAAATAATTGCAACTTTTCATTTTTGCATTATAGAATATAATACATAAATTTTAGAAATTTATTAAAACAAAATATTTACGTAATATCTAAATCTTCATAGGAAATATTTATAGGCTTTGGAAATAATTGTGTTCGGTACTTAATCGAAATATTGTGTACATAAAAAATAATATCTTAAGTGAAATGCGAATAGCAGGTTATGCTGTTGTTAAAAATTGGTATAAAACGCTGTTTAACAGCCTGAATATGTCGAGTTTTGCTGCATGTAATAACGCTATTAAATACTATTTAAGCAACTTTTCCCTTTAAATACGAAAAATAAACACTCTTCGAGAAAATGAGCACATCTGCATCGTTGGCAATGCGAGATTCTATTTTTTTCTGATGTCTACTTTTGTATGTTTTTGCATCCGTATTCCGAAGTTCAATTTTATGCTCGGGATTAGTTTGTGTATATTTTGTACATTGAATAGTGTACTCATGCATTGTACTTTTTGGCGGCATAGTACTGTGTTGCACAAATAATCACGGAAATTAACACCATGAATAACAAAGATAAATATTTACATCATCCGAATTAATGTCCCCTAAAGGGTTCATATTTTGCATGCAATAGTGTTTGGAAAATATTTTATATCCAATTTAATGAATTTCAGATCATCAATATAAAAGAGAAGTTAAAATATACGAAATAAAATCGAAATTATGATAATAAGGTATAAACACTTCAAATATTTAAAAAAAGTATTCAATAAATGTGTGCAAGATATTTGTTGACTTTTACATAGTGTGTTTAATGTTTGAAACCAAATGAGAATGAGGTTTTTAAACACAATGCAACATATTAAGTGTCCTGTAACATTTAAAAAAATTTAGATAGAAGTAAGAGTTCTGTACATAGTTTTATACGAAGCACTTAAAAATATATGAAGATACATATAACTGCTTTTAAGAAACACAACTACAATTCAAGTAACGGCGTTTCCAGTAATATATTGTACATACAGTGTGGGAAGAATTCTTAATGCAATCCTAAAAATAAAAAGATCTTGCGATAAGTTCATTATCGAAATAAATTCAAACCATATTTGGCATATGCCTCGTTTATAATCTAGTCAAAAACACGATGCAATAGAGTAATCTTTGAAAACAAATATCAAGAGACACGTTTTAACGATACTATTTTATTTAGTTTTGATACATAATGTTACTAGTAAATGGAATGGAATAAATTATTTATACAATTAAAAAGTTCAAAGATTTAAGTAATACTTGATTCTTACTATCTAGTTTGCATTGTATTTTGTTATTTTACTACGGGTGCAGTAGTTCATATGTTATATCCTCGAATATTTCCCATTAAAATATACTACAATAAGAATGTCTAAAACAACTTTTATCGCGAATAAGTTATACACATTCCATAAATTTGTCTAAAATTGTATGAAATAAAACTAATACTGGAAATCGGAGTACTATTACAAAGAGCATTTAGTACTTGAACCAAGTAAGCAGTAAATTGTGTTTTACAAAACAGTTGGCACAAATTTACATTTTATACAATTATTTTTTGCTAATAAGTTTAAATACACAATCTCGTAATGGCATGTACAGAATTTTATGGTGTTCTTCACAACCAAAAAATCATTTCCTAAAGATTGCTATCTTTATTATGGTAATATAAAAAGCACAAAAAACACACCGAGAAATTCTTCAATAGGTTATACAGATAACCGCGCAGATTATTTCATTCATAGATGTTAGCATTGTGACACCTGGGTGCTATAAAAATATCTGAATAAAAAACTCTTGTTTTGTAGCAAAGCTTTAGCAGTGTACAGACACATAAAGAACAAACACACAAATTGCAATGTTTCACATACCTATGACTTTAAGTATAATTGCTTTAATAAGACTGTTTCCTATTCCATTGGATACATTACATTTATACATGCCCTCGTCCTCCTTTGTCACCTTTTCGATATGAAGAGTTCCATTGGAAAAGATAATTACTTGATTAGATCCAGACAAAGGAACAAAGTCAGACATTTCACCTGAAAAAATGTTTTCTATTTAAGTTTATATCTCAGATTAATAAATTCTAACGCCTGTACCCTTGTTTTAATAGTAGAATTAGTCTGTATATAACATGATGCTAAGTAACTTTCAGTGCAATGTGAATATGATTTTCAAATATTTTTCTGGTCTTAACACAATTTATTGTTTTCAAATTTTTAGGCAATATTCCCTTAATTTCAGTACGAGTACAAATCTGAAACGACAGAGGACAAGTCCATTTTGACCCCATGATTATAACTTCAGTGCACTCCCACACACATTAATTTCCCAAATTTTAACTGCAATACACTCCAAACTGTAAAACGAGTTTTACCTTTATATCAATATGTATGCAGGAAAGCAAATTATCCCTTTTGAAATATAAAAGTCTACACATCTATTTTTTATCAACGAAAAATCAAAATCATTCTCTTTATTACATACTACATTTATACATATTCGGATTAATTTTAGTTCAAGAATTATCTGATATAATAAGTGTAGCGTACCACAACGATCTACACTTTTGAGAAAAAATTCCTTTGAGGAAATGAGGTTTGATAAACAAAATAATGTATTTCAAAATACTTAATTTATTAAGATCAATACACACAAGGAGAATTCGTTAACTAAAAAGCTATTATAAATTTGTTAACTAAAGAGATGGAAAAGGTTGAAGATCGCTGGTATAGATGAATGTCGGTAAAAGAGAGAGAACTTGGTGTGATGTAAAGAAAATAAAATATTTCACATGAAAATAGAGTTTTACATTTTAAATATAGTTACCATGAGTTTTAGACCAATATACGATGGGGTCGGGTCTCCCAACTCCAAAACAATTGAGTGTTAGAGAATCCCCACTGCTTGCGTCTGTATCGGATGGTGATGTTGTCCATGAAGGTGGAACTGTAAAACAGAAAGGAAGACATATTACGCATCTGCATAAATATACAATACTAATACGCCAAGCATTGTTAGAATAATAAATTATGTATCGCATTAAATTGTACTGAATTAAATTGGTTATTTAAAAAATAATTAAAGTTTCTTTGATATCTTTTAAAAATTGCCATTTTTGTTGCAAATTGAAGGAATGAAATAAATAGCGTATGTAAAACTACATAAATAGTTCTGTCTCATCTTTAAAAAATAGTCTTACGAAAGAGAGTGTAGATTATGACCTTTTTTATTTTATTAACTTGTGTGAAAAACTTTTAAAGGTTATGCATAAAGTACATATTTTAGCGTTATGAAGAGCGATAAAAATCATTTATATGACCCTACAAATATTGTTACACAATTGTTTCTAGACAGAAATATTTGAAAATATTAACCTAGGAAACAAGATGCCGGTTTTAGGCAAAATATTGTCCCAAATTCGTCACTTAACTAAAAAACACCTGAAAAGTTAACATTTAATTATTCTTTTAATGAACACAAATACAACACTCACCTAGAACATCCAGTCTTGTAGTGAAACTCCCTGTCAGTCCTCTAGTACTGACCACACAAGTATAATTACCGCTGTCATCAGAGGTCAAAGGGTCTATCACTAGGTTGGACAACATAGGATAAGACAGTATGTTGATGTTTTGTCTTCCAGGAGTAAGTTCCTTACCATTACGTAACCATTTGAAATCCATTTTTTCTCCTGTTAAAGGAGTACATGTCACACTAACTCGTTTGCCAATAGCTGAATTCGATGGAAAGGAAAAAGGTTGAATAGTAAGTGAAGACCCATCTGAAAGAATTTTAAATAGCCAATATTTAGAAATGCAGTATGGAAACTTAACAATAGTAGCTTTTTACAATACCTACATATATCATGTATATTTATAAAAGTTAAATAGGAAGAATTTAATTATAATATTAATAAAGTCAATTTCATTTAACTTTTAAGAATACACAAACGTTAAACCGTAAGACTACCATTGAAATTTTACTTCTCGATTGGGATAAGATTACAGTCAGGCAAAAATTTTGTATACATGAATTATACAGCAAATTTACTTTGGGAGATCGATTCTATCGAAAAGATAGAATAATTTTTTAAATTTAAATGATTGAATTAGATTAATAATTATATTAAAGGCATAATAATGAACGAATAAAAATGATATATATTTTCGTTGAATTATTTGTTATAAAAAGTTCTAAAGATAATATTCACTATGGTATAAATAGCAATACTCATATCATATAAGTGAAAATCAATTATAATAATGCCGAAGTATACGAAAGCTAAACTAGTGAATTATACAGCAAAAACGAATAATAACTCTGACTTACCTACAGTATTATCCCAAACTATCAAAGCTAGGATTGTAAGTAGAAACTGTAAGTAAAGTTTTTTCATCGTCTTGACGAGGAAGCTAATGAAATGCAGGGATGCATGAAATGATAAATATGAATTAGCGAAAACTCATTAAATATCGTGTATTTGAAGAATTCGTATAAGGCAATGTGCGTCAAGCACTGTAGAACGCTTAAATGAAGATTGCTAATGGCGTGCTCGTCGCTTCATGTAGCGAGTAATGTGGTAAAGTGAATGGTAGCGCCCTCGATGTTTAAGTTCAACAACTAAACATGAAGGAAAAATACTGAATTACATAAACTATGTTTGAATAGACATGTATACAAAACCAAGCATATAAACTTCAACATACTATCGCGTTGAAACTAAATTAGATTTTCTTCAGAGCTATAAAAAATTATTGAATAAATTGTTAATACATTTGATTTTTGGTTTTGATAATAAGTATCCCTTTTATACAATAATACTTTTATATAGGTAGATTGTGTTACATAAGCGTACGTTTATGTAACACAATTCACTTACAAAAATATAATTATTTAAATATTTACTCAATGGGTTAGACATAATACAAAAACAAAAGAAACAACGATGACAATTTTAGTATCACGCAACATTCATTAAAGCAAAAGTGGAAATAAAATACAACTTACGGAACTTAGAACAAACAATGTTTTGCTCAGTGTTTCTTAGAATCTTATAATTCAATAGTATAAAATTTAATTCGTCATTTTAAAAATTGTATTTTGTTGAAATGATATATTGCTATAACAGCCTCAAAACAATGAATATTGCATAAAACTGATCCTTCAATCGGTATATTTGATTCAATTTTACAATCAATACCCAATATTTAAATGCCCACGTTTTAGAGTATGTGCATTTCACACTTCATAAAATGCATTCACATACATCGCATGTAATTTAAAAGTTCATAAAGCAACTTAAGCTGTAAATAAACTACGAGAACTAAAATATTTTTCAAAGCTTTAATTTCGAGTTTCTGTTTAAAACTGAAGGAAAGTAAATAAATCGATCAATAGCAGCACAAAGTGTGATTTGAACGAAACTTGAACAAAAAGAAATATTATGAATCAATGAATACATTTGTAGCTGACGAAATCTTAAATATTTCTATTTCGTCAGGAAAACAATTTTGGTGAACTATGGATAAATTGAATTCTGAATATAGCAAAGAAACAAAACCATAGTTTTTGTTATGATGGATAGTGATGTTTGCAAGTAACCTGAACTTTATTTCATGTAAACAGTGTTTAGCGAGTTTGGCCAGATCTGAACCTTTTGCCACTAAAACCCGATCAACTAACAAACTGAGCTTTATGAACTAAATCGAGAATCAAAAGAGCATTAATAATCAATCCTTTGTCTTTGAAGATATTTTTTGCTCATGAACCTGTCAGCTTAAAAAATTAAATTTGTTATATTTAATTTTGTAAAATAAATTGCAACACTTTTCAGTTTAGTTAAAGATGAATATTATACATTTTTTCGTACAATTTTAATATGAGAGAAAAGTTTAAACTGAATAAACATCTAAACGAATTTTCAAAGACACTTCAAACCATGAATAGTTAAACTATATGTATTCTTAAAACATGAAAAATTAGGACAGTATTTTGCTATTATTTTTGACTTCACAAAGTAGCATTTAATATTACAAATTAGTTATGAAATTCAGAATAAATTCATTTTGTATTTGTAATTTCATTATATTTGTGGTTTTGTACATACCTATAACGCGAATCATTATAGTTTTAAGTATTGGGGAGCCAATGCTATTGAATATGTTACACTTGTACATGCCTTCATCTTCTTTATCAATGAGGCTGATAAGAAGGCTTCCGTTTGGAAATATTGTAGTGCCACTCGAAGTGAAGATAGGAGTAAATTCTGTACTATCTCCTAAATAAGAAATTCAAAACTTCTAAGTCATATAAAATATAATAGCATATCTAGATTACACATATCTAAAAGTAGGCGAAAGAATCTATTAAATATTAGAAATTAAAAATTTTCATAAATACTAAGGATAGATTTATTGAATTGCGCATTTTTTATATTGATGACATTTTACATCAAGCAATATCATCCATACCTATACAAAATTATTTTTGACGCTAAAGAAAATCAAGCAATACTCCTGAATATAACTTCAGTAGTTAAATCATTATTTATTAGAATTTCGGATAATAAACTAAAACTTTGTTTTCCGTGAACATCATAGTATTTACTTCTTGAAAAGGTAGGGATTATAAGTTTTTAAATTATAATTATTTGTAAATTGTAATACCCTTGATACGCATATATGAAGTAAAAAGCTGTTGTTGCTTTTATTTTGTAGTTAAAACAGGTAAAATCTCACCTTTTGTCCTAGACCAAGTGATTGTTGATTTAGGTGTCCCTGAACCCTTGCAATTAAGTGTAACAGGATCACCACTTAAAGCGTCAATATCTTTCGGAATAATAATCCACGCAGGTGGAACTGGAAACACATTTGAAGAGTTAAAGATAGAAATTGCAAAATATGTAATTTACTGTACAATATCAAATTGTATACATTTTTCATTTCAGTATTTCCAGTTATGTTGTTGCCATTCCCTTGGTCAATGTATAACCTAGACTAAGTCCAAAAGAGCATGTTTGTAAGTCGCACAGCGACCAACTTCTGATCATCTAAGAGTCGTCCCACAGACACCAATACATTCCAAAATGCGAGAAAGAGTTGCTGAATCTTTAATTTATAAATCAGTGTGATAGTTTCTAAAAGAAATGCCTTCTGATGTTTCTGTAATTATTGCAGTGTTACTTTTCAAGAATGCACATTTGGTGGATTCTAAACCCATGAAAAGCAAGTCTCTCTCAATAGCATACCTCTGCAAATATATGGCCAATTCTAAATGCAATATTCAGAGAATTCTTTGCTAAGGATTGCTGTTAAAGTAACACGTTTGGTTAAAATGTACTTTATGAGTCCTCGTTTTTCTGAGCATCATATATTAAACCTTAACTGAATATCCTATAGCTTTATACGAGTTAGTTTGAGTAGTTATATTATCTCCAAACAGAATACTTATGCTCATAGAATAAGAGATATATAAATTGGAATAATTAATTAATCAATTAAATTGGTTAGCAGTCAATTCTACATATCTCAAACTATTTTAGCGCTATAAACTGTTAACATTCTGAACACTCATCTTACCTAATACTTCAAGAGCAGTAGTATAGCTTGCTGATATACCTCTAGAATTTACTACACATGTATAATTGCCAGAATCATCTTCTGTTAAGGGATCTATGACTATTGCAGACAGATCGGGAAATGGTCTTATGTCCACATTTAAGCCCTTTGTCAATTCCTTTCCATTTTTCAACCACTTGATTTCAACTTTCTCGCCAGCTGATGGGGTACATGTTGCACTTACACGCTTTCCAATCACAGATGATTCAGGAGGAAAGTTAAAAGGTTGAATTTTTAGAGAGTTTCCACCTGAAATTGAATTTGTATTCTTATGAATTTTTGTTAATTTATTTAACATCAACCGTATGAAAACTATCGATATATGAGGAGAAATATTTAATGATAGCATGTCAAAAGATGTTATAACGTGGAAAATAAAGATTGTAACGTAAGTATATTTAATTGAAAATACAGGCAATGAAAAAGTTATTCATATTTTTAATTTTCTCATTATTTAAAATTGTATTTCATTTTACGTACTTTTCGTAGAATACTATTGTCGTTACATCATTCCCAAGTTTTTCAAAAAACTATCATAAATCATAAATAGTAACGTAAATTAAGGTTATTCAAAGAGTTTTATTGTTTAATAGTGAAAAGGTATGATAAAGTATTATAAATATATAAACAATTACAACTTATATTGTGATTTTAGAAGAACGTATTAGTAGATTAACTTCATGCGTGGTATCTTCACCAATTACCAAAACATAAAATGTTTAAAAGATCTTCGGACTCATTTCTATTAGAAAATCGTATTTAAATTACTACTAACTGGTTGATTATAGCAAGCTACCACATGAAGCAAATTTATGAACTTAAATCAAGTTTCACTTAATCAACTGATTCTACAATTAAATCATCAACACGATTTTAATATTAAATACATATGATACTATACAAATTAGAGGACTTTAATTTAGAGTATAGATTAGTATTATAATAAGTCTGAGTAAATTATTCGAATGAGACTAGATACAAAATGTTTAAAATATTTACATTACTTTTCAATGAACCACTTTATTTTTAAATGTAACTGAAAAAGTATAAGAGTAGAAATTTAAAAAATCCATCAAATTCTGTAGTCATGCACCTATATCACATACACATCTAATCGCAATTAAAAATAAGTGTATTGTAATATTCAATATTTTCGCTTTCATAAATACTCATATGAAGTTTTTTTATACAGTGAAGTCTTAAAGAAAATATGAAATAAATTCCATATAAAGAGTTTAGTTGTAAAATCTGATATATTATATACGAAACACAGCAGATGAGTATATAGGTATAAGTTCAAATACGCGTAAAAATCAAAAACATTTAGAATCGTAGCACGTTAAATTTAGCATAAAATTATAAATACAAATCTTACCTTCAACTGCATCTTGAATAAGAATCATAAGGCCATGCAAAATGAGTGCTCTAAGATTGAAAGAGAAGCGAGGCATCATCTTGATAACTTCCGTCAAACACAATACACTGTACGATTCTCAACGTAGTGGTAAGGTAACTACAAAACCGAACATCATTACGATAATATGTAGCTTGTAGTGTAGTAGCTAGATTATTGTAAACAATAATTCACAACAGTTCGACCCTTTGTATATCACTTTCTGAAACTCAGACTCTATAATGGCGATGCTAGTCTGTTGCAAATCACATTGTGATTACACTGAATGTGTAGTAGCGCCCTCACTCTTCAAATAGATAAACTAAAATGTAAAAAGTATGATAAATGATTTCACATGTGATAGTTGTTCAGTTAAGTGAAATTGAAAATAGTTCGATGCATTTCACTCAGTGGAAAAATTGATTATTTATTTAGACAAAAAACCGGTGCTTTGTAACCATTGCTTGCCATATACTTTTTGTGCATCGTTTTAAGAAATCAAGATTATTTTCTGTTCAGTGATGATGTGAAGAATCTTTTTACATGCTCAGCTGTCAAATAATTTTGTCTTGGACACTATAAATAATAGTTTTATGAACTGCGAACGATATTACAAACTTATAATCAAAACTAGATGGGAAAATAAAATACAAAAGCTAGTGGAAAAAAATTGAAACTTTTTCTTGAAAGATCATAACAGATTTTCATCGTGCAGTTTACGTTTGCACGATGAAATAGACTTAACAAGTCTTATGAGATTCTTATTTTTGCAGACAGTAAAATGGATTTCGAATGACCAATGACAACACTACATCAAAATATATTTGAATTCGATCTTTACAAGCATGAATTTTTAAATAACCATTAAGAGAGTCTGGAAGAAAAGTTTGTGAGTGAGACTTCTAAAGTAAGATAAGCTTGCTCCAAAATAACAAAAGTAGACATCACTTTAGAATGATACTTCGAAGTAAGCAAACGGATTGCTAGTTTCTAAATATTTCAAAAAATATTTATAAGAATAGGTATTTTCTTGCTCTTGTAGCAGGTTAGAATAATCATAAATATTGTGCTTTCAAGATTATGATTGCAGTCAGTTGTTGAGTGCCAAATCTATTTAAATAGTGTAAACGCGAAGATTATATTACATTTTCACCCAAGTTTTTCATGTAGCTTTTACTCAATTTACCATACCTAATCGATAAATGAATAACATGTATCGACGTTTGTATGTTGTATGTAACATGTTACGACGAATATAAAACATGTATGTAATACTTGTGTATCTTACTCTAATACACCTTTTCGACATAGAACATTTTATACTCATTTTTTAATATCAGTATTCCCCACTAATAAGAAAACTCTATCAAGCACCTGTGAAGTGTCATTAATTTCAACACTATTAAGCACCTAATAGTGTCATTATGATGAATAATAATTCAGTATCATTCTGCTTAAAATATAAAGGATTTACAAATCTAAAGACCATTGTTACTTCTAAGGCTCATGAAATCTCAGGACACGTATTCATTGAAGGTAAAATTAAAAATAATGATTTAGATACAGATATATCTAAACGCACAACGAGTTAATGTAGCATTTTCTGTTTATGAAGATAAGTTCTAAACGATTCTCTAGAGTAAAAAGTATTATCTGTTAACTTATAAAACGCAGCGCTAGCAAAATGGTTAGAGGTGGGGAGAATGGTATATTGAAGCCCTTGGTCGGAACATATATGTTGGTCTGGCTGCTTGGAGTTTCCTGGTCTCTTCAAGTCAACGCGCAAATGTAGACCAGCTTCCCCAAGTATTCAGGAAGGCATTTAGGCCTCCTTTGTTATGGAAATGATTAACAGGGTTCGAATTCAGTTCATAGGGCTTAAATAACCTGGAGACATAATCGGATGTTAATATAGGATAAAGTATTTGGTTAGATGTGTTCTAAACACACATGTTCAAACGGGTGGATTCTAGTAAGTATTGGGATGTGTTTGATGTTAGTTAACACTAAAAAGCTTTTATAAAACACAAATTTGCGCAATGTTTTGAAGTAAAATACGTCCTCCCTTTCGAAACCGAGGTACTGCGCTTAATTTGTGAGTGTCACGAAAAACGGTGATCACGAAAAATTTAATAACTTAAAAACTATAAATAATACATAAATGAACGATATCGCGTTCAATAGAACATTAAACAAAGCATATTATAAATACCCATTGAGCTAGCGTCGACTTCATGGGCTGATGCAATCGCAGCGCAAAGTTGAGTCACGAAAATGTGAGCTGCCACTCATATTAATTTAGTCTAGCACCGGACTCCTCTGTGCGAGCACGACGTTGAGGTGTCATTTGTTTCGTCTCTTTGAGCTTTATAAATAATAATATAAATGAAACCTAAATATTTAATACTTGTTTAGATATCGGATTTCGAAGTGTGGAAATTGCACAATTTTTTTAAATGTCCAAATATATGCATAATAAACACCAGAAGAATTATAGCAAACTTCTACAGGAAGAAAGATCAAGATATGAGGAATCCAAGAAGACCCAGATGTCTGATGCTGAGCTACAACGGGCTCCGCGAGAGCGCTTGAAAGTTGAGGAGTCACACCATCAAGGTGGGCATATGGTTGATGCGAGTGCTCCAAGTATTTCTGCCACTCAGTTCGACGCAAATAGCATATCTGATGACATAAACGTTTTAATATAGAGTGAACCCATGGAGGTAAGCAATGAGCCACAACCATCCATATCAACAGCGAGTGCACCAATTGTGATACATGTACAGAGCGATGAATATGAGAGAATTTGGGTAACGCTAATAGACATTTTTGTGTTGTATTCATAAACAAAGAATTTGGATATTCGTGTAATGTTTGTGATAGACTTTGGTTTGCAGGACCTGAAGCAGTCACGGAACAGTGGAGTAATATCATTGTTCCGCAACGAGTTACCTCAGTCCAATGTGAATGATTTTATGCTGTGTAGTCATTGCAAAACAAATTTATCAAGAAAAAATATCACCATTGTCAAAATCTAACAGCTTTTAATACCCACCGAAGCCATAAATCTTATGTACACACTTTGTCATTTAATTTGTAAATACTGTAAAATTGTATAAAGTGTTAGAAAAGTAGATATTTGTAATTTAAGATATGGCGGTATTGATGAAATGTTGCATTTGTATTCGTTGTAATGAAACACGAACATTTGATGTGTGAAATTAAATGCTTTAAACTGTATTTACTAAATTATTTCTTTCGCTCTCATTCGCCATGTGGCCGCACTGACGTATTTTACGCTTTAAACCTAGCGGCCGTGTCCCGACACAACCCCGTCAGTTTTTTTCAATGGAATAAGCTCATTTAAACCAATTTAAATATAATAATTCTTTCGTAAGTAGCTAACTTTATTTAATGGTATGAGTTTCATTACAATATATAGAATTATTTATTATGTAGTCAGTTATTTTATAAACGAAGAGGTTAGTGGTTCGCATAAGTAATGTAAAGATAGGTTTAGTTTTGATTGAGCCATCAGTTTGGAGCGTAGGTCTACGACTTGCAGATAGGAAAGTTGAAATGAGCTAGTCAAGTATTGTTTCAAGGTGTTCAATTTCTCATAAAAGTGTTCACCGGTTCACAAGAAAATAATAATTTTTTAAATGTTCAGTTCACACCGCTGAGAAATACTCTGTATATTTGAATAGATCTCGTTGAGAATTTTAAACTGATACCACGCACAATCGTGTTGCGCGCACGGTTAACGAGATAAACTGAGTCAAGCGTGGGAGCAGAACCAAAAATATTTTATCGTTTTCCCCCGCTCATGGGTAAAGAGAAGCGTCGCACGCACGATGTATTGCGCAGTATGCAAATTGAACTCCATGCTGTTTGCGAATATGCTAACGATTACTGTTCATCTCACGTATTTTTAAAAATTAAAAAAAAATCAATCGGGGCTTACATTTGTCATAGACGGTCGGTCTTAAGTCACCCCATACTATCGGTGGAGTCAGATATAGTCCTTCGTCAAAACTATATACTTTACTATAGGCAATTTTAGAACTCAGTTCATTAGTCAAACGGTAGAAGAAAGCAATATTTTATGTGTATTCCATCTTGTGTAGTACTTGTTCTCAAAATCTGTACATCCTGTTAGGTTATATACCGGTTAATCTAATTTAATTGATTATATACTTCATAATGTAATTTTATATTTTACCTTTTTTACACAGATGGAAAGTGAAATTAGCTTAACATGTATAAATTTGCCAATAAACAGGATTACATTACAAAAAAACTGAATCTCGCGGATTTTCATAATTTATACATCTGGACTGAGACAAGTTACTATGAGAGGGATTTTCAGTGTACACAAACAAACCAGACTAAAAGTGGAGATTCTACTCCATGTTACATAAATGCTCTCGCATGATACATATATTGATTACTTTAAAATGTAGAATATCATTGTATATACATTTGGCATACAATCTAATTGGTGTTGACCAATCAACTATCAGATCAATTCGGTATTTATTCTTTGAAATTTTTATTAGCGACTTGCTGATATCGTATTTGACTAGCAAATCAAGTGACGTTAGGTCTGGAAAACTTATACTACAGCTACATATCTTTAGCTTGACAGAAAAAGCATTTCATCAAGCTGTCTTCATACCTTAAGATTTTCATGGTAAATTACAACTAAATAAATTATTTTATCTTCAGAATAAACATACCATGCTAATAGGAGATGTTCAAAAATCGCCCACTAAACAAAAATTTTTGCTTGGAAATTTACAGCTTGGGCATATGCATCTGCTGTTCCAAGAAAGTAAATCGAAAATCTTAGATTCTCAGATTTTTAACTTGCGCTAACATCTAATGAGCCCTAAAAATCCATGAAAATGAGTATAAAAATTATGTTCCCATTTTCGTATTCCCCTTTTGATATACGTAATATATATAACTAAAATTGAGTACTACATTTTGCTACGCACAGCTATTAAAATAGGCACTCATAATTTTTGTATTTGCAAGGTTGTGTTACACCTATAAATATGAAAAAATTCGGAACAATAAAATAGGCGCTGGAATAATATAGAAATAATTTTAAAAAATAGTGAGAATACTAGATGCAATCTGCGAATTTACACGTATAACATTATCACTAATTCAAGTGTGTGATCTGAGACAATAATGAATTTGAAATCATCAGAAGTCAGAATAGTTGAGTATTATTCTATAAATGAGTTTAAATCTAAGTTAAAAGTTGTTTTAATTTTATACTTTCATTCTCCCTAATAATATATAAAGTTAAACGAATATTATTGCACCAAAAATATTTTTAATAAGTGCTAAAACATAGTAATGCAAGTTTAAAAACATTTTATGAACGCACTAGATCACTGAATTACATTTATTCCTATACATTTTTTAAATTTTTGAATTTTATGTACAACAGAACATACAAATCCAAAGATTCCTGATAAGAAATGAATATCAAATATATATTTATGAGAAAGTGACAGATATGCTATTTAAAAAATTTAAAAGAGCACTATTATAATAAATTTTAAAAAGCATACCTATAACTTTGAGCATTACTGTTCTTGTCAAAGATTTTCCTATTCCATTGGATACATTACATTTATACATGCCTTCATCTTCTTTTGCTATAGTTTCAATGTAAAGAGTCCCATTGGGAAAGATAGTTGCTTGACTCGATCCCGATAGAATCGTTAGTTCCGAACTTTCACCTGGATAAAAAAAGCATAAAAAGAGATGTTCCATACAAATCAGTTCAAACTTATACATTATTTCGAATCGTATATTTCAAATTTCCTTATAGATTATAATAACAGTATTTTAAATATTAATCTGAAGAAAAAGAAGAAATAAAATAAAATAAAATTTTATAATAATATTCATCTATTTTTAAACCAAATTTTTTTGATGCAACTACATTGCGAATTTGGTATTCTCATAAATTATTCCCTTAATTAAAATGATATGTTATATTCAAAAGTGTAATAGTATCTTATGGTACAGTAGAGAAGTTTAGAACTATTCTCAAACTTCATGCATTCAATTCATAAACACCTTTTCTTCAACACAACTCAATTTTGTCTGAATTTGTTTAGAGTAATTATTTTTTTGTAATTTTTAGTAAATTTTATAACTGGCCTAATAATAAACGTATAACGGACGAGCATCCTTATCTTTATAAAACAAGATATTCAAGTATTCTCTATATAATCAAGCTCTAAGTAAGATTTCATAAACAATCAAACCTAAACTAGTGTGTTTTCAAAATCTGTAAAGTTTTGTTTTCGAGATGTGATTTCACTATGTGTAAAAGAAGTCTGCATTGCAGTCTGAATTCTATAGGTTCTTAATATATTATGCTCTCAAATATTCTAAACGCTATTTCAAGTAAAAGTAACCAAATAATACCTTGTATTTTAGACCAAGTAACAACAGGCTCAGGTCTTCCTGATCCTCTACAGTTCAAAAGAAGAGAATCGCCACTACTTGCATCAGTGTCAGAAGGTGGAATCATCCAAGTCGGAGGAGCTAGACAAAACGTTTTATAACAAAATAATAATATTAGAATTAGCGGCCGATATATCTATTTAACTGCTACTATCCTTGCTTTCATTCATTTCGCTTTTAAAGTTTTACAATTTTTTGCAAGAAATTGCTTAAACACATATATCATGATTCTATATATATTGCTTAATGAATTATAATATATATTAATTTCCAAAATTATATAAAAATGATTTAAAACTTTTTGAGTTGTAAGCTTTGTAACTTTCTATTGTCAAAGGTACACACATACATGACAAAAACGTAGAGATATCGAAAGTATAGATACAATATCTTTCTTGGCAGCTTATGAAACTAAAATGGGTGCAATGCATTTGTAAAGTAAGAATTCAAATAGATATATTTCAAATAAAACTATTTAAATATTCAATCAATTTAAAAACAGTTATCAGTATACAGTTTTCCCTTATTTCATGAAATATTAGCTTTATCATATCAAAAGTGTGTATCGACTAACTATACTTTTTGCACTTCAAAATTATTATAGTACATTGAAAATGTCAAATAAATTCATTTTTTACCTAACACATCCAATGCAGAAGTGAAGCTTCCTGTTAAACCTCTAGTTGAAACAGAACAAGTATAGTTCCCGCTGTCTTCAGTTGTTAAGGGATCTATTATAAGGGTTGAAAACAAAGGAAGCGATGCGATATTAACATTTTGCCTCCTAGATGGAATTTCATGACCGTTTCGGAGCCATTTGAATTCCATTTTTTCACCTTTCAGAGGAGTGCATGTTACACTTACTCTTTTACCAATTGAAGAATCGGAAGGAAAGGAAAAAGGCTGTATCTTCAAGGAATCTCCAACTAAAATGTTTAAAAATTGGGTGTAAGATTTACTTTTAGGCAAGTAAGTTACATTGTTATCTAAATTCAATTCTAATTCAGTTTGTTAGACAAACTGAGCCTAGTGATATGATCTTAAGACATGATTATCACAAACTATAAACAATATATTTTCCATGGATTTATTGATTATCAATAGTAATCGAATTTAGAAACATTTACTATTCCTACTGAGAAATAATGTTAGTTATTTGTAAATGCAAATTATAATTGTAGACATATAAACTATTAAGAATTACACGGTTTGTTTCATCTCTGAATACATGATAAATTATAACTTTGTCTAACATAAACTAAATTTTTTTCATTATTATTTTTCTTATTAGAATGGCATTTTACACAAGATTCATATAAAAGTTCTATAACTAGATCAGATATGAAAATTAAAATTAACTATAAAAGGACACAAAAACTTACCGATAACGTCAGAGCTGATCATCAATATCAGGCTGAGAATAAGAACGAGATCGGAAATGACTCCCATACTTTTTTTGCTTAAAAGCTGTTGTAAACCAAACAACAATAGAAATTAAACAAAAATCCTACTCTACCATTCTGAGTACAGTGGCTTTAGTTAGAATCATAACATCAGAACTGAAGTAAGAGGTATCAAAACATTAGATGTGACGGAGAACACATTTACAAATCTAAACACTTGTAAAGCATTTATGGAGTAGGGTTAGAAGGAAGCTAGCTCTCTTCAACAGTTCATGTAACAAACGATCAGCAGCGCCCTCAATATTTGATTTGAATAACTAAAAGACATACAGATTTTATTAGTTTTATTTTAATTGTAAGTTAAGAGAATAGTGTTAGTAAAAATTTATCCTTATTATTGTGAGTACAACTGTTTTTAAAAGTGTAAGACTCAACTCAACACATTTATAGAACCCCATCAATTTTTCTATTTATAACCTGAAAATTTAAAAATTAATATGAAAAGGCAGAAATTATGAAGTATTTGATATGTGGAATTTTAAATTCAAATGCACGTTTTTCTTCAAATGCAGCAAGCTTTCACCGGATAGATTTTAAATAATTAAAGTGCAATATTTACTTATCATGAGTTCGAAAATTCCTAATTCCTAGTATCCTAATATTAAAAAGTTATATAAGCGGAAATGCATTCGTGCTGACACATTCAGAGTAATGTAATCAATAAATCAGGATTTTTCCACACGGAAAAGTTGATTCTATAAGGAAAGATTACAGGATTTCTCAGTGGTGCTCGGTTTTTGTACATATATCATTCAGTTAAATACACATATTTGAAACGAATTATCTAAATACTACTACACAAACATACTATGAAAATTGATTCGACACTGAGACTATTTGTGAGCAACTGAATTAAACACATTATTGAATAGATGTAATTCTTGTTTAAGAAATGAAGCTGTAAAATTGCGTACAAGTTAATGGAACTCGTCAGAAAATATTACGGAGCGCAAGCAATACTATATTATTACAAGTAAAAATATACGGATTGCTATAAAAACAATATAAGTTATTTGTGTTACACTTATTTTAATTTATGAATTTAGAAAATGTACATCAGAGATGTATGTTCTAGTTACTAAAACATACATCAATGATGTACATTTTCTGTACTAGAATCTAGTACATGCCTACAATTTCAAATAATATAACTTATGTAGAGACCATTTTAAATACCGATAACACAGAAACGAATTTTATGCGCAATCAGAAATATTATACATTTTATTTAGATTCTATAAATTCACAAACACACATTTGCGCTAAAACTGTTTTTATATTACGAAAACTGATTACTTCATTATTCTAATTCAAAGTATCTGAAATTATAAAATTTTCTTCATCAAAAAATTGTTTGTCTCACTTGTAAAAATAGGGGTCATCATGCTCAGTGGGTTTGCACTCAGCACTAGCAACCTACGAGCTGTAGGCGACGCAGGTTCGATTCCTGTAACTACCCCTTGGTGCATTCTTTTTATACCAACAAAAACTTTCCTTGTGTGTGTATATCTATTTACTTGATGGAAAAACATTGTTTGGCGCAGGTTGCGCCATAAAAAACCCCGAAGAAACATTACTAAAAACTAGCGTGGAGGTATGTACGTTGTTGAATTGACGTTGCACTAGAGTAACACAACAGGCAATTGATGACTGTAGGGGATCAATCCCGAAGGAAAAGATCCGAACTAGCGTGAAGGATGAAATTCTCCCAATTATAGAGATGTTGTTCACCATAAAAATCAATGGATGTCAAAACAATGTTATGTAAAGTTAAGTAAAATCATTAAGATGTGTAAACATTTTCCTAAAGTTGACTTGAAACGAACAGCCTTTTGGAATTTGAAAAAAGTTTGTTTCCTTGTTGCACGTTTTTTATCTAATAAAACACATTTTCGAGTATATATATATATTCTTTGCTTTTGAACGTACTACTTTTTGGGAAAACATGATCTTTTTAATTTTCACATATGTGCGATTTTAAACACACTGAATCATAAAAATGCATTATGATTTAATCAAATCATTTCTTTATTATAAACGTTGTTTAATAATGTATTTCGCTTTGAAATTAAAATATACTGAAATAAAATATTGTTAGCAGCTGATAAAGAGATCTTCGAAAGTTTACATAAACATAAATTTTAGTGATTAATATATTTTAAAGTACAGATTGGGAGAAACTCTAAATACAACTGAAATAGAAAGGAAAAAGAAATTGTATTAACTTAAAATATGAGGAATTAAATCATTTGAAGAGATATTTTAGTATTCCATCTAATAATTACAGATACAGCTATTTTTGTAGGTATTTATATTTAGTAATTCTTTATTATTGAGAGAAGATAAGTATTCATAAGTTAAATTTTAAATAATTTTCAATTAAAAAATAAAAATATTCATACCTATAACTCGCACCACAATGCTTTTAACTAAAGGCAAACCAATACCATTGGAAATGTTACATTTATAAAAGCCTTCATCTTCTTTGTTTATGGAAGTCAAGTGTAAGCTTCCGTTAGGAAATACTATAGGGTCTGTTGCACTACTTATTTGAGAAAATTCTCCACTTTCTCCTAAGTATAAGATACGTACATAATATTAGAAACAATTCACATTCCGAGAAATAGTATCTTTATAATACAATATGTCTTACAGCCTATTAATTAATTTATAGAGTAGATGATAAATGGGCCAAGATCATATGTAAAAAATGCTACGGAAGGCTTTATATACAGATTATATGAATTATTTCAACAGACTTAACGATTATTGGCATTGTTAATAACCAAATGTTCAAAATACGGACGAGTTTTACATCACATTTTTCTATTAAAGATTGTTATAAAGGAACTGGTGTTAAACGTAACAAATCCATTCTGAAATTGATGTTCAAAGCACGAGATGGACGTTTGTTTGATATTGGACATCAAGCATATTTTGCTATAATTTTATAATATATATTATTTAAATCAGAAAATGAATCAAAGTCAATGGAAATGCTTCACTAATTTTAGATTTTAATATTTTATTAATTTTAGTTTTTAATATTTTATTAATTTTAGTTTTTAATATTTCATTAATTTTAGTTTTTAATATTTTATTAATTTTAGTTTTTAATATTTTATTAATTTTAGTTTTTAATATTTAGAATTTAATTTTTCGTTTGGGTCGCTTTACTGTCCTTTTCTGTTACTCTAGGGCTAAGTAAACTGGGATCCAAGACTTAAAATGTATTTTGAATGAAGGCGAACATCCATAGTAAGACAGATATTTGAACTCAGAGCTTGTTGAAATGGGGAGCTAACTACTCGGCCATCGCATGTGCAGGATATATGAGACAAGAGGTTGAATGAAGTACTTTTCATTAGTGAATGTGTATTGGGTATATTTCATAATGATAAAAACATATATTTAATTTATTGCCAGTAGCTTTCTTTATGGCTATAAATATTTTTAAAGTTTTAAAACTACTGCGTTGTAATAAATTTTACAAAGGAGAATATCAGTAAAATCGCAAAACAGAAAAAACATCAGATTTAGTTACAGGATATTTAAATAAAGTATTAAAAAAAGAGTCGCACAATCCGACACAAGAGGAGAAAAACAGAACACGACGGGATATACTGCTCTTAATTGCATTAAAAGATGTAATACTTTAAATAAATTATTCATATTTTTGGGCGACATAGTACATTTAAACAAAACAATAAAGATGAAAATAAAAAAATTATCAAGCATTTCAAGTAAATGTAGTGTCTGAATTTTTATGTAATTGTTAATGAGTTAAAACTTGGATATGTTGTAAACAGTACTCAAACATTGTACTACAAACATACCTTGCGCACGAAACCAAGTTACAACAGGCTTCGGAATTCCTGAACCTTTGCAGTTTAAAATAACTGGGTCTCTACTCAAAGCATCAATGTCATTTGGAGCCTGATTCCAAGAAGGTGGTACTAAAAAAGAGAAATGGTGATAGATTGTAGCACAGAGAAATATTGAGAGTGTTGTTAGAATGAGGTAGACTCTCTAGTCTTTGAGTTAAAACGTTATGGACATAGCAGACAATATACCTTTTAAAATTACAGGTAAATATAAATCACATATAGATTAGAGAAGGAATATTAATGTCACTCACCCAAAACTTCTAATAGAGTAGTATAACTCGCACTCAGACCTCTAATATTGACAGTACAAGTATAATTACCAGTATCATCTTCTCTTAATGGATCTATGACTAATGTCGACAGATCTGAGTATGATCTTATATCAACGTTATTAGTTTTGGTTAACAGATTTCCATTTTTTAGCCACTTAAATTCCATTTTCTCCCCAACTGTAGGTGTACATGTTACACTAACTCTCTTGCCGATGACAGACTTCGATGGAAAGAAAAATGGCTGAATTTGTAATGAGCTGTCACCTAAAATTAAATTTTAAAATGAATAAGTATAATTTTTGTTGAAAGATATCTTAATGGTTTAGTATAGTCATATTATGTGTAAAATAAGTATAATATTAAATGTTCAAACGAACATTTAATTAACAAACGAACGTTTAAAAATAACATTTAACGACTGTTTAGGAGATCGTTTTTACCATTAACTGTTTATGGAAACTTTATATATTAACCATAAATATTGTTATTCTGTAAGTAAACTCTAAAATATACTTCTAGATAAACCAGGAAAAGCCAGATTATTAAGAATAAAAGAAATTGTGATTTGTTTATAAGTATTTTATACACATATACGTACTTTGCTTCTACGTAACATCTTTGTGCTTAAACAAAATATTATCTAAAAGAATGTTAATTATATTTTTACTCAATATGACATTTTATCATTATCTCTCAAATCCTTTTAGTAAAAATTATTCTAATAATTGCATAATATAAAAAATTAACTATCATACAAAAAATTGATAATTCTGATTCACAGTTTTAAATTTTAATCCCTTCAACAGAAAAAATAAATTATAAGTTTTGAATGTAACACAGAAATAATATACTAGTTAGAATGAAAATCTTCCGTCTTCCTTTTAAAATTATATTCCCTTTTAAAGATTAATCGTATTTAAGTCGGTGTATGTACCTCACAAATTTATAAGTGCAAATTTACCTTTAGTATTAAGACTTCTACAAGAAGGAACATTAAAATTATCCTTAATCAAACTAAAGCTCATAAACTGACTTGAAATATAAAAGATTTAACACTTACCATTTGACGTCTGCAGTAAGAGCAGAATGACTGCTTGAACGAAGAGAAATCCATTCATGGGACATTCAAGATGCATTTTCACTTTAACTTTTCCTGTAACTGTCCTTTTGAGTTACTTCCAAGTGATATCTTCAAAAGTTCTCCATTAATTAAATACTTATGATGAAGAACAAAGTCATTTTTTGAGTAACGAGCAACACAAATCCGGAAGCCACTGTTTTGTAAACGACGTTCAATGGCGTTGTTACTCATGAACAGTTTACAAAAGGCTCAAATTGTATCGTAGCGCCCTCACTTTTCAAAGCCTTGAACTAAAATATGGGCTAGTTGAGGAAATAACTGTACTCATAATTGAAAAGGTACTGGTTTGGGGGCTTCAATCTTTGGGTAATTATATAAAAATGGACTAAGTAAGATACAAGCGAGTATACGAGTATGCGGCTAAATAATTCAAGATGATGTATTGAGATCTGCTTCGAAAAGTAATTATATGTGTTTGAAAAGTCAGTTTATCAGTATTTTACGGCATAAAAACAGGACATTTGTGTTTTTAAAATAATCAAACAATTTTATCAATTTTCGGTACAGTTCAAACAACAATTTTAAGCACAGTTCGTCAATACTAGGATAAAAAAAATTTAGTCACATTTTTAGTAAGATATTTCATAAACAGCTCGTTCTTGTAATATCTTTTAAGCACCAATTTCATTTGATGATTTCATTATCAACGATCTCATTTTATTACCTTAATTCAAAAATACGATAAAACTTAAAAATAATTTTCTTATAATTTATTACTTGATAAATATACATTTACGTTCCGTGTATGTATGAGTGGAATAATAATGAAGTAATAAGTTCTAATATACTGTGTGTAAAAATGAGTGAAAGAGTTTAAAAAAGATATACTTTTATTTGAACGCTCATTCTGAAATTATTTTCTTTTGTTTATAATCAGTACCGTATATCAAGCAAATACCATAGACGTGAACGTAAGATATTTAAAACACAGTTAAAATACTTCAAGACAAACAAAAAAATTTAATGCTATGTTTAATGTAACCTTTTTTGCAAAAATTTCTCATGTTCTAATTATCTTTAGTACAACCAATAACTGAAATTCTAAAATGTATCAAGAGAAAATATGAATCAATGCTGAGTAGCATTGTGAACTTTTATTTATATACCATTAAGAAAATTACAAATAAATTCCGTAGTTTATTACATTATTTGGAAATTTACAAAAGTAAGCAAAAGAAATTGCAGTAGACAGTAAATGTAACTCACTGTGGCAAAAAAATTACTATACGTTGAATTTTATCATGTAGGTACCTCTCAACAATAGCTCTCATTCCACTGATTGAAAACTGCTGATGTGTATCGCGGAAATTTTATTTGTGCGAAATGCGAATATACAGTTATCGGATTATATGATTTCACATTAGCAGTATATACGTCATTTCAATAGCACTATCTTTTAGAACACTAGTACCCACAATGAACACAAGAAACCCGTAATGAGTATCTGGGAAACTAACATTCTAATTTTGTGTGTCATTCTTTATTCATTTGCACTTTGAGCTATAGTCCTTAACTTAATTTTGTTACCCTCTATATTTTAGTTAGTGTAAATTCCTAATAAAACTAAAAGAAAGGAATCAAGATAATTTTAATCTGATGATCCGAATAAAAATGTTTAATTTATTAAATGCATTGAAGACTAGTCTTATTGGATAAGCGCACTTCTTACATACCTATCACTCGAAAAACAATTGTTTTCACTAAAGGCGTTCCTATACCATTTGAAATATTGCACTTGTAGAATCCTTCGTCTTCCTTCTGAATAGAATTTATTTGCATACTTCCATTCTGTAGCATACTAATATCATTTGAGCTGCTGATTGTAACAAAGTCTGAATTTTCTCCTGCAAAATTAAGGAAAGCCTGTTTAATTATATTAAAATCGCAAATATTGAAATATTATACAAAGTTTCGGCTTATAATAGCTATACTCAGCAATCTACAATACAATGTAATCTACAGTACATTATTTCTGATAAGAAAAAAGGAAAATTTGTCGTTGCAAACACGAATTAAGGTGTTCTTAAGTATACGAAGGGTATTAGATTTCTTTTAGGTAGCCTAGATGCCTCTTGGCTCCAAAATTTCTCGATAAGATTAAAATCTGGTCATCTAAAATTTGGAATGTACCGTTTGTCCAATCATTCCCCTACTTGCAATAATTTTTAAGCTCGTTTCTATTCAAACTGTTAAGCAGAAAGGACTTAAATTAACTACAGAAGTGGCTTTAACATTTTTTCACTCCATGAAAAGGATCAGAAAAGTTATGAGAGATAAAGTTACTCGGAAGGTTGAAATGGCCTCTAAAGGTTGTGATAAATTTACCTTCTGAAATGGCGAGGTACCCATTAAAATTTTAAAGAAGCCGTTTATAAACTACACCTTACTTACTCTGTGATTTGAAATGATTCCTATAGCATTTGGTTGGTAGGGAATTTAACTGTAATCACCATAAAAGTCTGAATGGTATTCGTTATTACTTTTTCAGCGAACGTGTCTACCCTCAATGCCATGAAGTTAATTTTTTTCTCATCCGAGTAAATAATTAAGTATTTTGGGAGCTTCTCCTGGTAAGATCACCCTAAACAGGAAGGCCATTACACTATGCCCAGCTAAGGCTAGCAGGCAAGTAGTCAAGTCAGACTTTCACCTTCGAATGCATCAAGTCTTTGACCAAAGAAAGTCGTACATTTAGTATTTACCATGGACTAAACGACCTGACAATTTTCCACCTTGCACAAAGGGCAAGGCCGCTCCACTGATAACCTTCTTTCCTGTATTGGTGTCGCCTAGGGAGCATTTCTTAAAAAGTCGGTGAACTCAGGGCTAACGGTCTTTTGGACCTGGTGTAGCTCAGACGAGGTCAAGTGGAATAAGTAAAAAGAGAATACTAACTTCCACTTTCTGTTGTCACTCTTCAGTAGACTTTTTCTACCAGTTTATGGTTCTGTTCCATTTTCTTGAGAGGGATTTTTCTTAGGGCGTTAGACCATAATTATAGCATAGAAAAGTAATCTTCGCACTATTCTTACTTTATTAAATCTTTTTCTAGTATGAAATGAAAATTAGAAATAGGCATTTTGCAATGTTTTTCCAACTCCTCATATTCAGCCAATTCCCACCGAAGAATCATCCATCACCTGGGGATGCATGGAATTTTGGTATCGTTCTTAATCTGAACTATTTATGGTTACTTTTATATACGGTTTAATCTGAGCTGATATGGTTACACTGATGCTGTCGGGTATAAAGTGTCTCGAATTTGCATAAAAGACTTTAATTCTTTATCCTGAGTGAGACTTAACTCCATTGTCGTAATCGTTTTGATTTCTTGGACGAAATCATCTGTTGCTTCTACAAGTGCAGCGTTTTCTATGCTGCTCAATTCTTCCTCACCTACAAAGATGACATTTGACTCTTCTTCACTTGTGATAACAGTGACTTCATCAAATTTTTCTTTGACTTGTTCGGATTCAAACTTCTTAGCTGAATCAGATATACTTTTTCCAAATTTCTCTTCTTGATTCTGTCTCTCCATTTTTTCTAATTCTTCATTATGTAAAGCTGCTTGTTGAAATGTTAGATTATGTGACATTTCAACGGACTTAAACAGACGGTTAGATTATGGCGGACGAAAGTAAATCTGCTGGTGACAAAGGCCACTCAGAATGTGTATCACAGTTAAGAGCACTTTCCAGGAGATTTTGTCCGAAAACAAAGTTACCATTAGGTGAGATCATCCCTGCCAGACTTAACGTACTCCGCAGCAGAAATGGGTTTTGAAGACATAGATACTTTAACTTATGACTCCAAAACACCAGATGGAAAAAGCTCTGGCTCAGAAACCCTTCCAGAACTCTCCAAGGAAACCAAATGAGCAACTTTGGTAACATTATTTTCATCTGATTAATTATCTTTACCTTCTTATTTAGAGCTACAATCGTGCTGTTCATGAACTTCAATTTTTCTTGTCTGTCTTTACCATCATCAACACAGTTACTGCATGGTGATTCACTTTCGTCCGTCATCTTCAATCCTTTTATACTGTTCTGGACTTCTCTGAACGCAACACACTTCCCTTGCTCTTTACGAAAGCTTTCCGTCTTCGACATCCCTTTTTCATATCAAAGCCCTTGAACGATCTTTCCCTCCTTGATCAGTTATTCAACGAACGGTTGTGCCAAGATATTTCCACCCACAATATTGAAGGAGACTTTCTGCCTTCCTTTTAGCGTGTATTTCGTAATGTTAATTTACATATTGGTATGACTGCTCCATCCCTCCATTGAATAATTGCTTGTCCTTACTCCAGCTTTTATCTTGATCTTCTCTGGCTCAAATTTAATTTGTTTCTTCCATTTGTTGCTTATCTTCCCACTTCATTTGCTAACTAAGAGACCAAAGAAATAAAAACCTTTTCCAGTTACTAATCGGCTATCCCTGGCATACCACATTCCTTTAAAGAGAAAAACAATAATCCAAACTAACTGGTATTTTCGAAAAATAACACTAACATATCACCTGAGCTGGTGCACAATTCGTAAATCTGAAATTTGATCACTTTTGCGCTTCGCTTCAAAAATAGCTTCTTCTACCCCTACACAATTTTTTAAAGAGAAAAATAATAATCAGAACTTTTTGATACTTCCGAAAGCTAACACTGTCGTGTCACCTGCGCCGTCAAACAAATCTTAAATCTAAAATAAGGATGCATTTCCAGCACTCTCATGCTTCAATTATACCTTGCCAATCAAACAAAAAGAGGATATGCAATATAACATATTTTATATGGATCTCTGATTATTTCTCTTAAAAGAAAGGGCAAACAACATTCACCCGGTTCGTCTGCTTCATCAGGATCTCTCGTAGCTTTGCTGTACGTTTTCCCTCCCTCGGGATCTCTCGTAGTGCGTCTTTTTTCCCCTACGTCGCCGTCGCGTCTTACCAGACCAAACTTCGATTCCATACGTCTCTTCTACTGGTTTACCTTTTCCGCTGGTCCAATCTGTATCACTGGTCCAATCTTTATCACTGGTCCAATCTTTACTGCTGCCAGTTCATCATCCCACCGGTGCCACCATTTAATTTCGGGACGTTGCGTGGTGACCCGAGCCTAATTTTCCTTGGAGAGGAAAACTCACTCTATTCACATTTTGGACTATCAGAACATCAGTTCTATCGAGTTAAATAATCGTACACTGGTTTTTTGGTTGCATACATGGCGAATTCTCATTAAGAAGATTAAACAGTTTTAAAGAAAACTAACGACGGTACAAAATTTTATAGAACAACCATCCATTTTCTCACATTCTAATCATGGTTACAATTCACAATATTATCTTTTGCACTTGCATTCGAAATGTAATAATATAATAATTCTCGAATCGTTTGCACGCATTCAATAAAAATTATATTTTCGGATCCTTGCACGAGCTTACAATGTGAGCATTTCATTTATATCTGGTGTGATTTATCAAACTTATAGCATTTCATTTAACAATACAGTTGTTTTAACACCACTGTATATTTAACTACATATGTAATTATTAAAATAAAAATATGCATTAATAGAATATAATTTTGGACAAATAAACTGTTTATGTGTTTTTTTTAAATATAAAGACTAAAAATACAAAAGAAAAAAACTGAAATAAAGTTGTCTGTTCTTAAAAGTATGGATATATACTATCTTTTGAAAGTAAGTGGGATGGATTCAATTTGCAATATTGCAATTTGCTGACAAAGAAAAAATAACTTCCTAATGAGAGGGACTTTGTTCTCGTAATTCTGGAATGCCAATTATGTTACTGAACAAATGAATTTTCTTTCGTTTACCTTGTGTTTTTGACCATATTACAGAAGGTTTGGGATTTCCAGATCCTTTGCAGTTCAACGACACCAATTCACCACTCATAGCATCGATGTCGTGAGGTATGGAATCCCAAGAGGGCGGAACTGAAATTTAAAATACATATCAAATAAAAAATATTCAATATTCTTGCATCATATTTATTGTGTTACAAGTTTTCTATACATATACGAGAAAAATATTTACTTCGAATAATTTTTCACACATTATTATGAAGGATCACATCTAAAATTTAAGTCCTGTAATTCTTAAAGGGGATATACGGTGGATAAAAAATGTTTCCGTACGGAAACAAACACGGTGTATGAATTATTATAATTTCTAAAGAAATCTCACCAAAGATTCAGAAATTGCACAAGAAACTTATTTCATAATAGAGAATGTGTTCGCAACAAAACTTCCTTAATTTTCACAAATAAAAGTAATTAATTAAAACTTTGAGAAAAACATACATACATACAAGATGAAAGGTAAAAAAAGTTTCCGTACGCACTATGAAAATTGATTAGAACGTACAGTCCAGCTGTACCGCATTCATTTATCATAACTATCGAAAGAAAAGAACTTCTGTATAGTGTAAGTAATCATTTCAAACGATTTTTTATACCAATGGATCGCCTAAAATGGGAATTCCGAAAGCTTTTGCGTGTTGGTGATAAATTTGAGAAATGACGGTTTATTAATGAGGAAAAAATTGGCGAAATTGCAATCTAACAAATTTAAATCTATGGTAAAAATCATTGAAAGATATAATTAGGTAGAAATGGGAAAATAGGAACTGTGATCCGGAAGACCTCAGAAATTGATCTATATACACGAGGAATATTCTGAGAAAGGTTCGCGATAATCCACGAATTAGTGCACCACAACTTGCATCGTTGTTGAAAACTGATTACAATATTGAAATATAACCTCAGACTTTAAGAAAAGTAATAAAAAAAAGATGGAGACAATGGGTATGTTGCACGTAAGAAGCCATTCATTAGCAAACTTAACAGAAGAAAGCGTCTTGAGTTTGCAAAAAAGCATGTAAGTAAGCCCTTAACTTTTTGGAATTCTGTACTTTTCAGGGATGAATCAAAATTTTGTCTCTATGGTTCAGATGGACGATTTATGGCATGGAGAAAATCAAAACATAAAATGCAAACAAAAAACTCATATATAACTGTAATACGCGGCGGAGGAAATGTAAAGGTGTGGGGTTGCAGGAGTTCTTCTGGTGTGTATAATTTGTGCTTTGTTGAAGGTAATATGGATAGCTATGTGTACCTAGACATTTTGAAATAAAATATCCTTGCTAGTGCTACGAAACTGTCTCTTGGAAGACCATTTATCTTCCAACAGGACAACGATTCAAAATACACTGCAACGTTCTGTAAAGAATGATGCCTTTACCATATGTCGCAGCAACTTCACACACCACCAGTCTCCTGATTTAAACCCCATGGAACACTTAGGGGAAGAAATCGGTCGTGAACTGAAAATTTATGATACCAGCAGCAAAGATAACCTGAAAAGTGCCATTCTGGACGTCTGGAACAAACTTACTCCAGGAACAACAAAAAAACTTGTGGAAGTCATACCTAAACTTCTGAGAGAGGTCATTAAAGCAAAAGCAGGTTCAACTGATTATTAAATGATGAAACATGGGGAATAACATTTAATGAAATAGTTTTCACCGTACGGAGACTTTTTGCTTTATATTTGCCACATTTTCGAGTTATTGTAAATTATGCGCTAAATTATATTAATATTTTTTGTTTAAATGCAATAGAAAGTCTATGCAATTATGCTGATCTGTTTTTCCATTTTTATTTCTTCAATATTTACATTCTGCAAATAATAAAGCAATTTATTTCAAATAGTAAATGCGTACGGTAACTTTTTTTACTCACTGTTAGTAGTTTTCATTATATTTTCAATTTTTAACTAACTGAAATGGATGTTGTCCACCCTTTTATATAATTCTACTCGATATAAATGGTTTTAAAACAACAAATTCTCTGTGTACGCTATTTCTCTAATGTTTATAAAATTGACCAAATATTTCATACACATTAGAATAAAACTTTAGATTTGAATAGGTTGAATTAGTCTTTCTGCACAAATTGCTTCATTTAAAATAAGTCACCGCCCGACTTTGTTTAATCGATTAAATAGTAAAGTTAAAAGGGGAAAATATTGACAGATAGTTAAAAACGAAATTATTAGCCTTTTTGTTACTTATTTTTCTTTGACTTTAAATCGCTTTTTTAAGCAATGTTTATGCATTTGATAACCAATTTCTTATACTTACCTAATACTTCAAGTGAAGTAGTATAGCTCGCAGTCATACCTCTAGCATTGACAATGCATGTATAATTTCCAGTGTCCTCACTAGTCAGAGGATCTATCACGAGATTCGAAAGGTCCGAAAATGACCTGATGTCCACATTCATTCCTTTAGTCAATTCTTTTCCATTTCGAATCCATTTGAATTCCATTTTCTCACCTGCCGAAGGGGTGCATGTTGCACTAACGCGTTTGCCAATCACAGACTCTGATGGAAATGTGAAGGGTTGTATCTTGAGAGAGTTGCTGCCTGAATTAAAAAAAAAACCTAGTTTTTAAAATGATTACAATAAAGAAAAAAATATTTATTTAGGTGTTATGTTTATTTTATTATTTCAATTTGAATTAATCTGTGTATTTTAATCATTTTTCGCTTTAAATAGTCATAAAAATGTACTGCCTTCAACTAAAATATTTACTTCGTCTTAATCTATAAATATACCGAAAGGTCCAATGGTAGGATAATTTTAATATGCTTGTAGAAATTCTTGATATTTATAAAACTATAAGAGAAGATTATTTAATTATTTATTATTAAAAATTGATAACTGAAAACTATTAAGTACTGTTTAATATATAATTGATATAGTTAAGGTACTATTTTATCTCAGTCTTTAGTAATTTGACGTTACTATTATATTACATTGTGTTAAAGTGAGTGTAAACTCAAGTCTATTAGATTTTCTTGAATTCATAGTATATTAGAGTAGAAATATTGTACACATAAAATTTTTGAATTCATATGTATTCTTGTAAAGGCGTTTAATTCTATTTATTTATCCGTATTTTCTAATTAAATGTAAATAATTCTAACTGTAATCAACATTCCAATTATATTTACATTTCGAATTATTATAGGTGAAATTCTGTCTGAGATAGTTATAAGATAGAGCACATAGATATAAATGATTTTTCATTTTAACTCTACTTGAAAATATTTAAAAACATCGAATTTTTATAAATGTTTTGGATAAGTTCGTACATGTACCGTTTGTTAAAAGTTGAAAACAAAATTACGGGGAATTTCTAGATGTTAACTGACCACTACTAAACATTACTTTAAATATATAATAATGTTTACCCTTAAGTGTTGAACTCTAAATTTGTATTAAATATCATATTTAAACACACAAAGATAACATGACAAAAAGTTTGAAAATACTCACCTATTGCTGTACACTCTAGAAACAGTACGATGACTTTGATGATTACTAAGCTTCTAATGGAGATCATCATAACGATCTTTTTATCGAATATACACCGCTACCGGAGAATGGACTTTTATCTAATACAAATATAATAAATACTCTTTCCAGCGTTAAAATACTCCAGAATCAGTGTATATCAACGAAATATTTGGCGATCAAAACATGTATTGCCATCTATGCAATGGCGTTACCCATAATAAGATGAAGGCTTATAGGGAATACGAGCGCCCTCACTCTTTCATTTTGCTAACTAAAAATTATTTAAGTGTTAAATTTCCACGCACTTTATGATCATAATATTTACTATTCATTTTCTAATATTTTCATTATAGAGCTGTCTCGTTGTCTTTTTAAATTTATTTTCTTTGTAGTCCAACTTTTCTAATACTTTATCATCTATGCACACATCAAGAATACATACTCATTCTTACATAGGATATGGAAAATAAACTGAATGAAGTATGTACCATATAACATATCATTAATTATTAAACATACATTACAATACATATGCAGCTAGGGCCATTTCAGAATGTATTTGTAAATAAGTAGAAATACAATGCAGTTAAATATGAAAATAGTTTTTCGAGGTTTTTGATTTATAGAGGAATGTTGAATAAACTGAAATTCATTTACAAAGTTTTGTTATAGGTATGTGGAATATATTACACATATAGAATACTATTAGCTGATGACTAGATTTTGTATACTCAGTATGATTTTGTTCGAATTGTAAGCAATATCCTAAATCCACACAAGAATCCATCTACGAATTGAACAGGTACTAATTTGTTCAGCTTAATTTCAAGATAGTGACATGAAAAAAACTAAATTTTTAAATCCATATCCTAGGATAAGTATCTAAGTAAAAGCATCTAATTTTCACGTACAGATTTGGCGACAGATATTATTGGAATAATTTCAAAATTTCATTTCACACTATTAATACACATTCTTTTTCATACTAGTAATACACCATTGCATAACTGCAAGCTTAAGATGATTCTTCCAAGCATATGTTTACGGCTTAAATTAAGTATCAATACTTTTATGACTCAAATATTGAAAGAATGAGCAGTTTCTTTGCGTAAATTAATTAGCATACGTTTTCAAAAAAACCGTAAAACAAAAATGTTTTAGTGTATAAAATAATACAGAATTATAACAGTAATCTTTTCTAGAAAACATGTTGTTTACATACAGATTTTATGCTTGCGTATATATGTGGTCATCTAATTTTAGAGTAATATAGTCTACGTATACAAAAAGAAAATTATAGATTTCTATGTAAATAACATTACTAATATAATACTGAAAAAGTGACAGAGCCTCTTTCAAAATTTAATAGGTCCTCATGCTGATTTCAAATATTCTCAATTTATGAAATTGTAGGTCCTCATTTATATTTTACACACTAGAAAAAATACCTATTACTACAAATACTTAGAAATAGTGTTGAAAGTTTCTTAGAGCAAATGGAGAACGATGAGTATAATCTAGGAGAAAAGATAAGCAACTATGTTAGCCAGTTTCGAAAATACAAAAATATTTGTAGTGTTATTGATTTGAAAAGGAAGGTATAACTGTTTTTGAAGAACAATAAGACTAGTCATCTCGAAATTGCAAATATTCGAACACTTACCTGAATACATACACAGAAAATTAAAACATGAATCATCACGACAATCGCATAAAATTTCTAGTTTGAGCTGTTCAACGAATTTTACGATATAAGTGTGAAGAAAAACAAATACAAGGCTTCTCTTCTAAAACCTGTTAATGTCACATGTTAAAATATTTTGTCATTCTGTCGATTTAAAACGTTCAACTTTCTATTTTTTCAACTATTCGGTTTGATAATTGTTTCCAGCAACCAATTGCAATAAATCCTTGTATTCATTCTGCCACATTGGCTTCCGTGTGTCTACTTGAAAATAGGATAGATAAAAACAGAATAATTAACTGTAGGAGGAAGAGTGAGCTTGCTGGCATTGGTCAGAACATTTATTATGAAACTGGGGTTCAATGGGTGTAGAGTCAGCAAGAGAGGATAATTGTAGTTTCTCATGCTAAAGAGAAGACCTTTTTCTGTTGGAGCGTGCGGATCTGTGATTAGAGTACTCCTCGATGAACCCAAATGTGGAAGCAGAAACTTTCCTAGACCTCATAGCATCGAGCCTAGCATCCCGCATCAAGTGACCAACTAATCCCAGTCAAACCTGAGACCATAAGCCATGAGTACCACTCCAAGAAATGCCATGAATTCACCTTTGACTTTTCACAACAATTTAAAGAACTAAGACAGCACTCATATTGTTTGTGGCAGCTGGACACTACTCTAAAACGGAAAATGAAGTTTATAACCCTAAATTGTAAATATGCAAGTGTGTAACGACTTACATATGCAACTATGTAAAATAATTGTAATAACACTATCTTGACTCTGAATTAAATGATTAAGCTGTTAAATTGATATTTTAGTTATCAATACTCAACACACTTGTTTACACCTCTGTGGCAAGTTCTATACAAACACACAACTAACGATAAATTTCAAAATAGTATTTTGTTACAAATTATGTAAGAGATGTGAAACTATTTTGTACTAAAGATTGGAAATAATTGAATAAAACAGGCATAGAATGCATTTTTAAAATGCTCTAAAACAAGTTCGAATAACGTATTACAAATTCTCTTTTCCTCGCAATAATAAAATGTTACATTACTTCTAAAACCATATCTTATCAAAATGCACTTCCATTATAGTATTGATCAGAAGTTGCTTCCGTAAACATTTATTTTGACTCTAAAATACAGAAAATAAAACTGAAACGTATATTATATCAATTTTATTATCACTTTTAATTTTTGAAATTTGTACTGAAATGTAGAATACTTGAAATCTAGTGATGAGAGTTATTATGGTAGTAACGTTATATAGTATTTCGTTTCATGTTACAATATCATGCTTCAATAAGCTAAATGTCTGTTATACACTGAATTACAATTGCATTTAGAATTTTGCTCAAGTTGAAAGCTTTAGATACATACCTATCACTCTAACAATAATAGATTTAACAAGAGGGTTGCCTATTCCGTTTGAGGCGTTACATTTATACATTCCCTCATCATCCTTTGAAATATTGTTCAATATCAGAGTTCCATTGGCTTGCACAGCTGTTGGAACCGGAATATAATCTGAATTCAAGCCTAAAAGCAATAAGTATAATGAAAAGAGTAAGAATAACATATTTCAACGTTCCAATTTTAGTACATACCATTATTTAAAAATTTATTTCGTTTTATTGTTTTCAAAAGCTTAAGTTGAATGATTTAAAAAAAAATAATGTACATATGATTTCGGAAATATTGGCGAGTATGTAAATTTGTATAGTATATAATTGAAGAAATTTAAATTAGCTATATGTTTTCTTCATTAATATTATTTTCAAAATAAGCCTAGAGTACGAAATTGAATTAAAACTTCAAACTGTTATTTCGTATGTAATAACAGATTTAATGGTGGGGAATTTGTAAAAAATGTAGGGTAATAGGTAAGTTGTTGAATTTACAACTTACCTATTACCCTACATAGCATTGGAGCAACATAACGACTATTGGCGGGGGTTCGGGATCAATCCAGTAAGGAAAGATCCGAGGACAACACCTCGTAATTTTGAACCACGGTTAGATTATGAGGATAACTACTGAGCTACCATCCCACTCTCCAAAATTCCACACCACGCCAACGTGAAAACTCTTGAGGCTACGACAAATTTAATGTGCACCAGCCCCCACGTACACGACAGTCTTTGGTTAGATCAAGTTTTGAACTCCTAACCCTCCGGTTTTTAATCCGCAACTCTACCAACAAGGCTACTGAGGTTCCAAAAATCTAAGGGATTAAATGTATAAATTGTGTTCCCGAATCTATGTCTAGAAAATCTTAAAAATAAATCAAGTATGAAAATGGATTGCTTTCATTTTACTTAAATTCGAATTCAAATTTTTTTTTATTAACCTTATTAAAAGTTCAAAATTAAACACATTTGAGGGATAAAAGAAAGCACATATTTTTGATTAATCTGTTAAACCTATTTAAGTCAAAAAATTAAAAGAAATTGTGGATGTGACACATAATCTTTCAATTTCATCCACTAAATGTTAATACTGCAAGAGATTTTTTGACATTGTTCTCTATTACAGTTAGTGAACATGATCACACTATATGATAAAAAAAATAATACAGAATGTACCAGCTGTGCGTTGCCAGACGATTGCAGGATGTGGTTGACCCAAACCTTGGCAGTTTAAAACTACATAGTCGCCATGAACAGCATCGATATCCGTAGGAGCAATTTTCCAAGAAGGTGGAACTAATAAAAGTTAATAGATTAAAAAGAAAATAAATTCAAACTATTATTTAAGGTTAAAGGGCATATAAATGTTATGTTTATATAAACAAACGATGAGTGAATTCATTAAAAAACTCTTTTCTTATTTCAATATTGCAAATAGCGAATGATTTTCAAGAAGTCAATTTATGTATTAGTGACTGAATATTCTAGTACGTATTTATTAATACTAGATGCTTAATACATTGAATTCTGGCTTAAATTTATTCTGAAACATATTTTATAAACTTACAACATTGAATTTGTTGTTAAAAGATTTGACTTTTAGCAGCATATCTACCTCGAAATATATTCTGAAAGTAATATTGCTATAAACCAGTAGTCATTTCTGATTGAAAGTTGATTTAAATGTTTGCGATATTTTTACGTACTATTTTAACTACGTAATTTTTTTAATAAATACTTATTGGTTTTAGCTTTAACGTTTATGGAGAATTGTTTTATAGAACAAAAGATACAAACAAACTATTAGTGATTTTTCCTTTTTAGAAAAATTTTAAATTTGAGTTTAACTTAGATCAAATGGCTTATTGACTTTGTAACAAATATTAATTTCTCAAAATGATCTCAATGTTGAAAGCAAATAAAATAATAATTTTTTTACCCATTGAAGGAAAGCAAATTTTTCAATTTCTTTTGCAATGTTGCCTTCTCAACCAAAATACTTCCAAATTATCTTTTAAAATTATCGTATTTACAAGATGAACAAATATATAATTCAATTTTACTTTATATATGAAAAATAGCTATACGTTATGTTATATGCTACCGATTGCTTTCTTTGTTACTCCAAAAATAGATTCAAAATAAATGTTTACACATAAATTAACACATAATAAAATATTTGAGTACATACCTAAGACATTCAATGTTGTAGAGTAGCTTGAAGACACTCCTCTTGATGTCACTACACAAGTATAATTACCACTATCTTCTTCAGTTAATGGATCTATTACTAAATTTGATAAATCTGGGTACGATCGAACGTTGACATTACTATGTTGGGCTATATCCTTTCCGTTCTTTATCCATCGGAAGTCTACCTTTTCTCCAGTTGAAATGGCACAAGTAGCTATCGCTCGTTTTCCGAACACAGAACTCGGAAATGAGAATGGTAAAATTTTCAAAGCACTGTGACCTATAAAAGTTCCATATATAGCACCAATTTCAAACAGCTTACATATTTTAAAACAAAAATTTTTCCTGAGCTCACCAATTTTTCATAACTTATGAAAAATTACTAAATTATAATCCTGACAAATAATTTATAATTGAATATAATATAAATAAAATAAATGTTAATAATTTCAATGACATAATATACATGTAAAATTTAATTAGTGGTTAATTACATGTACAACAAAGGTCTTTAATCCGTCCTGTGTATTCGAAAAGTTTGTAGTTTTAGATTGCGCTGTAAAAGGATTGATTTTCTATAATAGAAATGGATATTCCTATTAATGTAACATCAGAAAAATAATGATGTTATTGTGATTAACATTATTTAGAATATTTGTATAAATGAAGTATGAGTTTATGAGACAAATTGAGAGTTATATGCATAACATTGAAATGTCGATTAATTTTTGTGTGTAGTTTCTTTAGTAATTTTTTTGTAATCTAAGAACTCTTTTATGAAGCCATCGGTAAGAAACTTTCAAAAGAAACAGCGTCATTAGTTATTAAAACAACAAACCTTTATAACTTTATTCATTTATAACTGAGAATATATGCGCTTATTCCGAAAAATGCCCTTGTTTTAGAAGAAATACGATGCTAATGCTTCGTTACTGCAATTATACCATTACAAACATTGTAAGCTATTGATAATTAAAGTCTTAACTCTTTTGCTGTTATACATCATAGAAATACTTTATACTAGAGAAAAACACAAATTAAAAATATTTTTACTCCTGTTACTATTCATAGTATAGAGATTCTTCAAAACACATTTACTTACCTGATGTTCTTAGGACGTTGGAGATGCACATCAGAGTCAATATCCAAATAGGAGACTTGTAGTTAGACACCATGTCTGTCAACTATAAAGCTTGTTGAATAAAACTTAGAAGTATGAATTTAATTCAGATATAGAAATTTTAATTAGTGTTACAGAAACACATAGTAAGCAAGCATGCGTCTTTTTCTTCCAACTCTAGTTATAATGGCGCATGAATCGGATTGACACTGGATTCAGAAGTACTTTAGAACACCAGCGCCATCACTATTTCATATGTAGAACTAAAACTTTATATTGAAGCGATCACACACTGTCATATACAAAATCTTGTCGTCATTCGTAAAAATATACTCTGGATAATAGAGTATAGTTTGAATATTTTTAGGATCCTTTAACAATACTTACTATGAGTACATATGTATCTACCACACTTATATGTAACTTAGTACTTTGGGCACTATAGGTCACGCAGTTATATGTAGTACGTATAAGGCATTTATAAATAAAGAATATTAAAAATATTTACTTCATTTGACACCAAGAAGAACTAATTAAGTATGTTTGAAAGATTTTACTGAAATTAAGATGTAATTCAATGGTTGATTTTGTTAAATAAAAAAGAACGAAATTAATAAAGCATTTAAGTAGGCAGTAGCTCTTTTATGTTCATATGAAGTACTAATGGTACGATATTGAGATAACAGTGACATATATGTAGAGTACATTAACTTAAATGCACCTTTTGATAACCCTATAAAATACTCTTTTCATACTAAGTAGCCATTGAATTTGAGCTATTAAACATATAGTCAATCTTTTGTTGACCTTCTGACCGTCACTAAGTTTTATTTTCCTCTAAAACAAACCAAAAATATGAAACTCGATTAATAATATAGATATAATATTTTTAAATACGAATGCTTACTTCGTTTCGGTGCTTTTGTGATGAGAAACATCGAAAGAAACTTTTTATAAAATTAAAACCTAAAAACACAACACACACAAAAGAATAAATATATACAATGCAATTTTCGAGGCGGTAGTTACTGATAGGTACCATATCAGCTCTCAAGCTTTTATACAATACAGTCAACGTAGATAAACGCGATGTATTTGATAAAGCTAGTGAATCTTTTAGAGTTCATGGAAATAGCATATATTTTTTAGAATTCAATCGATACTTGAAGCAATTCAGATAGACCTTCATTTCCACGTTCTAAGTTCGTTGTTCTAAATCTAGAAAATTACAATTTGGAATTTTAATTCTGATTTCCTGTTGTAAGGATCTATATATTGATTATATGAATAAGTGTTGGTTCTCTCTCGTAATGAATTTCATAACTTAAAAATCCACGTATTCGACTCATAGTAAAATAGAAATTTAAAAGCAAAAAAGTTTATTTTGCACTCAACAAAGCATAATTAAAATACATTTCTATGTTTAAAGTGAAATACTGAATTCATTGTATTTATAATGAAAGCAAATACTTTCCTTAACCGATATTCCGCAATTAACTTCAGTTATCACCAAAACAAACAATAAGTGTTTTTAAAACTTGATTATTGAAACGCATTTAAACGTATACTTACATCTCGTCTCTATAATGCATGAGGTTTCTCAGTTCTTACAAGTATGGACTTTTTCGTACTGCGAGTGTACGAGGCATCAAGTGTTCCAAAGTTCGAATTCATGGACAACTCGCTGAATCGTCCTCTATTGCAAATAGGATATTGGCGCGTTAAATCCTTGGGTTGGTAAGTTATCTCAACTATTAGGTGAGATCAAGTGAGAGTTCACTGTGCTGCCTGTTATGTATCTAAATAAGACAGCCCTTCTTGTAGTAAGCGCAATGCAGTAGAGCCTTCCATTGTGCAACCGAATAAATACAAACACTACTAGGTCTTCCATACATTAGCTAACTACATATAAATTTATATAGAAGTCAAATGCTAAATTTCAAATAAAAATTTCATTTATTAAAGCAAATCACAAATGCAATTTTCTCTTACCTGATACACTGATATAAATAACTCTGATTATGGGCTTCCCGACGTTATTTTTTGCTTCACATGAATAGTATCCACTTCTATCTGATTTAGTATACGTAAACTGCAGTTCGCTTGCTCCAGGTGTTTGTTTCTGTTCTTCAACAGTTGTAGATGCATCTGAATCACTATCTGAAATCCATAAAAATTGGTTCATTATAACTCTTTGCCATTTTTAATATCCTTAACAAAGCAATATGTCAATAATTTTACCTTTTTGTTTCAAATTCTGTGAAAATTTCAAAATATAGTCAATGGCGAGAGATCCAAAAATGACAAATGAGATACGTAAATGTAGTTCAGGGTTATTTTCTCAAATGATCCATCAGGAGATACAAAAATCATTTTTCAGAATGAAATTCAAAGATAATGATTATCTAAAGCAGTACTCTACCATTATTAAAACCGAAAATCACGTTGAAAAACAGCGATAAGAAATGCAACGTAATTTTTTTCATCAAAATAAATGTTTGCAATAATTATTGTCATGATAATCAAATTTCAAAAGTAAAAGTACTAATGAAGTGTTAAAAATATGGTAATGTTTATTCTCCGTAAGTAATGCAAATAATTGCACGAAGTATTCTAATTATGTGTGTAATCACTCAGATTTAATGTAAAATTAAAAACTAGTGTTATGGATACTGTTAATGATATAAACAAAAAAGACCTTTCACATTTTATTACTTAACTGACAATAATCATATAATTCACTCACCGACGTTTTTTGTCCATGTTACTTTTGGTAGAGGTAAACCATCAGCTTTGCATATCACACTGAAATTTTCACCGGCTTTCAAGCTTTCATCTTTGATCTTGTTTACCCACCTACTGGGCTCTAAAGATATAAAGGCATCATATTGAAAAAATTCATATTTCACATGAATATTCAAGGAATTCTATATAGAAACGCGCAGTTTAAATTAGAAACAATGACCTAATAAAAATGTTTTTAATTTCATTCTTTTTTAAACACTTAACATTTAACATTTTTAACATTTAATTATATAAAAGGATCATCATATTTTCCTTTTAAAGAAGCAAAAATATCCATCAGTACTTTAGAGATCTAGTTTCTCTCTATATATCTGCTTTCTCAGATTTAAATATTAATTTTAAGCATTTCCTCTTGGCTGGATAAAATAAATTTCAGAAAAAATATAACTTTAGTGTGGAAGTCTAAAATATTTTATGAAAAAAAATGTAATGTGAAAATTGACATTCAATAAAACAAATATGTATTAAGTAGCTTTAACTTATTTCTAAGGATTTGAACTTTTAAAATAAGCATATTTTTGAAATATATAATATGAAGTTTTGTATCATCGATAACCCTGTCAATTAACGCAATGTAATTAAAGTTTCTTTATAAACTAAAATCAACTTTTTCTAAGGTGAATAGAGATTTTTATATATTATTATTTGAACAATAAAAAAGAGTGATTAAACTAATTGTTTGGCTGTAACTTATTACATAACTTTTTAAACCTAGTATGTTTGCAATTTAGTACATTTTAATGATATATATTAATGAGAAATATTTTAAGTTTGGGAACCACTTTTATTTCAATAATATTTTAACACCTTCAAATGAATAATAACCTATTCTATAGATGTTAGCTTCAAATTTACTTCAATATTTACCTCAATATCTCAGTTGCGAAAAAAACTATTTATTCGAAGTTATATTATAAATTAGAGTGTCTAGAGAACTATTTTTCAACAACACAGCTTTGCTTGCATGTAGATTCACTTAATTTTTCACTTAATATCCTATTTTGTGGAAGAAATTTCACAAACTGATTTGCTTTTACATTTCGCACAATAAACTAAACAGTTTAATTTCAGAATTTTGTTTCATTAAAATTAATTTCTAACATTTACACTTAAGTAATCATTGAAAAAGTAAGTTTCAAGAAAAATCTCAAACCTTTAACTGCAAGGATTGCTGTATGCGCATCCGATCCAGAGGAAGTTTTCAAGATGCAAGTATAATTTCCACTGCTTGAAATATCAACAGTCTCTATAAATAAAACGGAAACGTCCACCATAGTACGTATAGTAGTTTGACTGCCTGTAGAGATCTCCTTTCCATTTTTCAACCAGCGAAATTCTAATGGTTGTTCCCCTGAAATTGCTGTACAGGCTACACTGGCCTTCTGCCCAACTATGACATTAGATGGAAAACTGAAAATCTGAATTTTCGGTTGATCTGAAATAAGCCGAAATCTTTCATTAGGGTAACAAAAATATCCATAAAATTAAAATTAAGAATTTATTGCTTTCATCTTCAATCGTTGCATAACCTTTCACAATAACTCGTATGAAATTATTTACAAGATAATCAATCATCTACACTCATTTAACTTAATTTGCAACAGAGAAATATATATTAAACGCTAACAGTATTATTTCTTTAAATGAAAAAGGAACCAATAAAAGAAAATATATTAATTTTGTAATTAGTAGAGTTCTAAATATTAATATCTAACCGGATGTTGTAGTACACTCATAATATTTACCATAAATAGTATTATAACTTACCGGAGAATGCTAAAATCTCTATCATGGAGCACGTTATGATGGCGAATATTCCTCTGATGAAAGTCATTACGGTCTTCAAAAGGAAACTCCTGGATTAATTTTAGAATTCTGTGGTCGTTTTAGCAAAGCATCCAAGATAATAATAAACTTTATGATAAAATCTGGCTTTTAGGTAAACAAATGCTAATTGGTAAGAGCTGCTATGCTTAAGCGTCTGTCATGTTAAGCTGGAAAATAGAATAGCCCATTAGGTGTACGTGAGCGCCACATATCGTCAAAACTATAAACTATTTTATTTTATGCCTAATGGTTTCGAAAAATGTTTCTGCGAAACTGTTTTGACGCTTGATGTGCAAAATTGGAACAAGTATACTATACTTCAAGCGAAATGTAACATAAAATATTTGAAAAGTACAAAAACAGCTGTTAATTATGATTTTCATAAAACGAATGAGCATCTGTGTGTGTTAAAGTATTGTTTTCGTTGATTATTCAATTCAAAATATCAACATTCAGTCACTTTAAAAACTAGCTTTAAGGACAGTTTATGGGCACAACTGACAAAAGTGGTACTGAAAGTAAATAGTTCGACAATTCTGCACAATCTATTGACAGCAGAAAATAGGATAAATGAATTAATATATGGAAATCACTTTTCAAAAGGAGTCGCTTCATATCAAGTTAATTAATTTTAGTGTGTTTTTCGTAATTAAAATTTAGACAAATCTCCCGGGAAATTGTCTTTCTTTTTTTGCAGAAGCTAATCTTACGTCTTTTTTGTTTTCCATCATGCGAAATATGCAATTCATTAAAATAGCATTAATAAATACAACAAAAGATAAGTAAGACTTCACAATTACGGGACTTTTACAAGTATGGTGGTAGAAAAGAGTAGGTAAAAGATTTTGAGTTACAAATATTAATAAATGTAAACAAATTTCCTAAATTTGAGATCAATTATGTTTTACGATGACATGTTTATCAAAACATCATACTTATCTTCCATGAAATATAAAAAATTGAGAAAAAGTTCTAATATACTAGAACAGCACTTCTGAAAATTAATTCTTCATTATGATTATACCTTGAATTTTAAATTCATGTTACTCAAAAACTATACAAAAACATTAATATATGAATATAACTGGGTACATAAATTTAACTCGACACATTAATTCCAGTTAAGAGTTATTGTTTTATGTGGATTTATATTTTCTTTTAGCTTTCAAGTTTTCCTCCATTTTTATATCTCTTAAAGCTTATTATCTCCAAATTCTGTAATGAATATAAAGGTAAAAGTAAATTATTTCAAATTTCGATTCTTCATAGACATCATTATTAGTATTCCCATAGGAATTTTAGATCTTTCCTGTTTAATTATTACATTATTGTGAGGCACAATTAATGAACTTCATTGAACTTTGATGAGTAATTCCTAAAACTAATTTTAAAATTTCTAAAGGTTTTACAGATAATATTCATATATTCATCAAAATTAGTAAAAGCCACTGAGGAGAAACTAAAAAGCACCCAAAAGTAACCTTTAAAATAAAGCCTTTTAAAGCAAGAACGATTTGAAATCCGTAACTCTTTACAGCGGAAGACGAGCCATAAGCTACTTATATTACTCGTTTTCAATCAATCTATTAATAACCCGTCGTATTGCTCCAGTGCGAAGTAAATTCAACTATCTACCTATCTACCTTCTATCAATCTATTGACCTGTGACAGGCCAGTTGATCGAGGGTGATTAGTACGTACAAAGCTAACAGCCTAAATTTTACTAATTCGATTTCGTTCCCAGGCTCTCCAATTCGGTTATCTACTTTGGCTTTCTTCACCTTTCTCTTAAGATGTTCAAATGTAGACCAAGTCCAAAGTTCCTCTCAAACTCCCTCCCTCAAGTGTAAGTGTTAAAAAAATATTAAAATTATACACAGAGCAACACTCCTCACGACCAACCTTAAAATTTAAATTTTTTTGCTGTTTTCGTATACTTTAATAAAAGTTAATTTTTTCAAGTCAGAGTGTCAAATATTCTATAAAAGAAAGTTAAAACTTGTTTTGCGGTATTCTCTGTAATATTCTCATTCCAGAAAACCTTGAATGATACTTGAATCGAACGAACGCAAGTTCGTGGTTCAATTGTGCTTAAGAAATTGAAGTAACCCTTTCAGTGGGTAATGGGCGTCCCCGCATTTTGAAGATTTTTTTCATAATTACCCCTTGAATTTATTTGAAAAGCTACTTTAAATGATATATTTGAATTCCCAAACGGGCATCTAAACATTTCAGTACTATGTAGTTAGTGCACTGAAATCTTTCTGAAACAGCCGCTCTTACACAGCAAATAGTTTTAAAATTTTCAATCATACTGATATACAAATATTTTATACAAAAATGTCTTTGTTTCATAAATTTTATTAAATGTAAAAAATGGTGTTTATGATCTTAAATTAATATTTTTATATAATAAAAAAGAGAGGTAAATTAGTCCCACCGCGAATCTAGCATTTTCTACCAATGGAAAGCAGGTATTTCTCAGTAGTTTCGTTTTGAATTGTGCTTTAACTATTGTGATTATGCTTGGAATATTTAGAGTAATATTAACTTTATGTTTTACAATCCCATTTGTGAGTTAATTTGTATAATGAATGATTGGTAATAGAATAAATGTTTGCACACTTTCTTTGCACTTTAATTTTAATTTTACGTTTCATTTTCTTTAGTTTTTGATTTTGTGTACATTTTATCCTATTTGATCCTAAAAAGGGCCAATTTTTACACGAATAATATTTAGCAATTAAAATAAAACATTTTTTTTTCATATTTATACAACTCAATAGCAAAGCGTAGCGTTGACAATTTGGGATGCTGTGATTGGATCGAAAGCAAAAAAATCTAATGCTCAGCTTTGAACAACCTTATGTCAACTAGATTCGCCGTTGTTTCTTTTCCATGAAGTAAATGCAATACAAATAACTTTTAGCTCAAAGTTAATCAATCAGATCGAAAGCAAAAATATATAATGCTCTGCTTTAGACAACCTTATAGGTCAACTCGATTCACCGTTGTTGTGTTTTTGCACGAAGACAATACAATACAAATAATTTTTAGCCCTAAGTTTAAAAAGACCCCAACAACTCTCTGTATGGATCATCCAAACGCTGGCTAAGAGCTTGATGTCAGTTTCTAACAATGGCGGGAAAATTAGGAGAAAATGATAGATCATGCGTAAGGCCCCCTGCGCATATTATCTGAACTAGATGCTAGATTCAGTAAGAAGCATGGGGTAGAGGAGAAGAGTCGGGGCTGATGGTACTCACTGAGAGTGACAAACATCACTAACCAATAATAGTAAGCAACCGTTTGAGGCTGAAAAGGCGGACTACTCACATTCCCTGGTTGACCTTTTAAGGTGAAAATCAGCGACGTTAAAATAGAAGATGACGTTTTACTCAGATTTCCGTTTAAAACATCGTTGTTTTTGCTTAAGACTTTATCTATTCTCATTTTTGCAACACAATTAAATCTTTTTATCAGGGGATGCAGGGCTTCTGGGATTTCATAGATGCTATGCCACTGATACAACTTTCATGAAAGTTCATTTTCTTATTCGATAAGTAAATGTGAGAAGTACTCTAGATGGGCGAGGGGATCACCTTTTTTAAAAAAATTAAAACTACAAAATTTTTCAATGTTCAAAAATGCATTTACATAGATATATGTTTTCATATATCGTATATTATAAATGCATTTTTGAAAAACTATATATATATATATATATATATATATATATATATATATATATATATATATATATATATATATATATATATATATGTATATATATATAGAGAGAGAGAGAGTTTTTCAAAAATGTTTTTCAAATATATATATAGTTTTTTTCTCACAATAATATTTTGACATAGTATCATTCGAAGAGATATCAGCAAGAGAACCTCTAGGAAATTTTCTTAATAGTTATTCATTTCTTCACATTTTATTTACATTTACGAATGAAACTTTTTAAATATGGTATACAAAAGTCTATGTTAATGTGTAGAAAATTATACGTATGTTTCATCGATTAAACTGCTCAACAAAGATTTTGTTACAGAACAAGTAAGGCTTGTTTTTTATGTTATTCGAACACATCTTAAACAAATCATTTGTAGAAAAAATATCTTCCTCCGCGATGCATGAAGCTAGGATATGTGAAGAATGTCTATAAGACAATTTCAGATCGAAAACGGGATGTAATTCAGATTTCTCCAGAAGTATTTCTCTAGGATATTCTTCAGGTCAAGTAGAGAATAAATTTGAATACTTCCATCTATCTGATTATTTTTTCTGAATTCATTTATAAATCTATGTATACCTCTGTGATAGTACAACTTTAACTGTAAACTAAAATTTGAGAGATTGCAGTGTGTGTTTTAGAGGAGGACGAAGACTTCCTACTTATGCAAGACGGAAAGTGGGCGTGAGGTCCTATTCCCTGTCTCTGTTTCAATTTTTTTCATGTTTATATGTCCTGTCATGTAGATGTCCTCGTTTGTTATAAATAAATGTCAGTATGCCTCGAAAATCCTGCCCATTCAATCTTAAAACATTCATTATTTACAACGACCCATTTAATCCAACAAACTCATATTTGAACTATGTATCCCCAAAAGTTTTTATGTGGTAGGGAAATTCGGATTAAGCATTCAAATTCATCTATAAAAGTACTATCAGATTCACATATTTAACTCAGTACTGTCAGTTAAATTTGAAAAATATCCTACGATGTCCTTAACTTTGTGAGAAATTCTATCAATAAAATTTAACCATGTTTTAGCAATGTTCAGATAAGCACTGCATATGGTTCATTTCTTAAGCGACAAATGTTAATCATATTGAACAAATTTTCGTTTTTAACAACATTAGAACTAAGAAAATGTAAATAATCAATATAGAAACGATTATATAGTGTTATTTCATAGTTCTATTTGGGTTTGGAAGGGAAATAAAATGTTTTTTACTAACCTTCTTTTATTAATGTTTTGATAGAATTTCCATTTAATGAGATGTACATAAATACATAAATTTGATAATGCATATTACACTTCACATGCTATTCCTATTTGTAAACAGAAAAAGTCTAAACATTAATAGCTCTTGATTGGTATTGATGGACTTCACAACGGCACCAAAAGGTGGTGATAATTATTTTTTTAATTTTATCTCATTTTTACCTAAGGTTCAAACAGATCTTATATTGCGTAGAACCTAGTATACTTATCCCTCGTGTAGGAAAAAAATGACTGTAAAATGACAAACCGTACCTTGTATTAACAACAGAAAACAAATTAACCAAAAGGTTTTACTTGATTTGGAAATATTGCATCGCATCTTATTAAAGCACTTCCAAATATAAGTTAACAAATAAAATTACGAATGCATATAAAACTAACAAATAAATTAAATACTACTATAATTTCTTAATATGAATTGTAGGTTAAAAACATTCAACTTATTAACAAATTGCGAAATAAATCATAAAAGTTTTAAATTGTATTGATAAAAAAGGCACTACACTTTTAGTAAAGATCAGTATGTACTTAAATTTTATTAAGAAAAAGGATCGGATAAAAAATTTTGAGTAGAAATTTCGATGATTAAATTCAGAGGAATAGAACTAATAATCTCCAGTTTTAATTATTCAAGCATATAATTTATTTTCAAATCCTTTGTTTCTTTAATTCGTCAATATTTTCAAAATACAATTTTTTTTCCACACATCATATATTACGTTATAAAATAAATGATTAATTGTACAATGAGTTTTTTCTAGTATTAAATTTGAATTCACATAACAATTTATGGAACTAAATTTACATGTATAGCACATATTCGAAATTTTCTTATCCATATTACAATCAAAAGACTTTATCTGGAATATATAAACTGGACAGTGCGTTATTTGACTAGTTTGAATTGTGACAGTTACTTTAAATTTTCAATGTACTTGTGATACAATTTCATCCAAAAGACTTAATTATATTTCAAAGTTACTTGTTTACAGAGTGTTTACAACTACATAAATTACCTTACAAGTTATTATTTTAAAATAAACTTTTTGCTGAGTTTACCGTTAAGTAGTAAATTTTATTTCAAATGTTTTACTATTTTACTCATCTGATCCTTTCGCATAACTTAAACAAATTTAGTATGTGTTGCATTTGATGAAAACATTTAAGGAAAACCTAATTATGTCAGCCATCACAATAAGTGAACGTAAACATTTTTTAAAGAAACCTTAAACCTTAAAAAAATTCTTAAAACTAGCATGACTTCTTTTATAACTTTCGCTTAGTAAGAATTGAGGTAATCATAAAATTTGATCCCGTGTTCGCTTAACATATTATGAAAGTGCTTTCCCATGTCAACAACATTTTATTTCATGTTATATGTAGTTTTGATGTATTCTCTATGATCGAAGTTTCTGGTATCTTGATATGCATCATCCTCTTATTTTACAGTACTCTTTAGGCGGTTAATACTTAAAAACGAGTTCAAATATCAAAGAAGTTCAACAATCATAATTTTTTTTAATCTCAAAAAGTGCAAACTTCCTCTATTCTCCGAAATAAAATTTATTCCTTAGTATAATCTGATCCTCGTTTTATGGAGTTAATTCATCGTCGGTCGGGTGATGAAATGAGTTCCATATAAAGCTACAGATGGCAGCACCGTCGATTGTTTTTGGTTCTGTTTTTGCAAAATCCTATGTCCGATTACAAATTATTTTTTAGTGAAACAGAATGTAAAAGCTATTCTTACACAGACGTTAGCTAACTGTTACCAAATTTGTAATTTCATTGCAGCCTTGCCTAATAAAAGTACCAAATGCAATTAAATACTTAGAAATTACACCAGTACTAGCAGTTAAAAAGTTAGTAAGGACTAAAAACTCGTGACAACCACTTTTATCAAGCCATGAATGATCGGAATTCTCAAACAAAAATTTTCATAAAAAATCATTTTCACAAAACAAAGTTTTCATCGATAAAATTCAATGGATTTGAAGATTGATTTCTAAAGCAGGCATGCTAAACTCATACAGGTCAGTGGGAAAGTATTTGCATTTAATTAGCTTGTATCTCATTTCATCGTTGAATACCTTTATTTCGTATGCATTTAACAACTTATTTTATTTTATTTATATTATCTAAAGGCCAATTACTATGAGCTTTATAATGGATGAACTATCCAGGACCAAAGAGACAACACATTCGCATTGGGGCATTGCATGATCGATGCTGTTTTAATTTATGCCTTGGTATTTTTTTTCCAATTTTGTTACTTCTTAAATTCTTTCTGAAGCAAACTATAATGTATAATTAATGGCAAAGGTTTATCCTAAATCATTCATACAGGATAAAATACGGGAATCTTAGAATAAATAAATCTTTTTAAATAGAACGATGCTGGTTAAAATGTGTTCATAAATTTTAATATTTTGGTGACTCCAATCTTAAGTATATTACTCTCGCTAAAATGTGTGCTGCGCCTTCACCAGTTGGACGAATGATTAAAAGAAACGCTAGTAAGAGAATGATAAACCGGAGCGCTAGTTCGAAGGTCGATCCTGGTTGCAGGTTGGTTGCGGGGAATATTCCTGCTTTTCCTCTTACGATTCATAGGTAATATATTTGCATAATCATGCACTGGTAATTCAATAAAGTGATCATGCACTGCTTTTCAAATGAATCAAGACTTATGATCACTAGCAGAGCCGTTTCTGTGGTATGAGGTACCCAAGTGAGGTACCCCTCAGCAAGTAACAACCCCCTTCTTTATTTTCTAGAAGAACGCCCCTCATCAAACACGTATTCAGAAAATAATTTGAGTGCTCACTCTTCTTTCACCCGGCTCTAAATGTCGTAATGGTAAATGAGCGTCGCGTTTAATAAATTTTTGGCTTATTTAAGATTTGGTGTATTCAAATATATATTTTACCGAAGTGGTTTTCAAAGCTTCGATTTTCCCCAATATAACTAGCTTCGGCATGTAACTTGAACGGTTTCTTTTTTTCAAAATTATTTCTTGAAGGATACGAGCTCTGTGGACATTCCTCCTGGATTCATCCTTTCCCTTGATGAGTGCTTTTTGAATATTCTAGTTCATATTAGAGCAAAGTATGTAGATTCATAAGTATCTTTTATCGCAATCGCAAAAGAACCTTCAAATATAAAACTAATATCAGAAATTTTGTTGCTGGATATGTTTATTTAAAATTGGAGGCACGCTGCTCCTGGTTTTCGGTGGACTCTATTTTTCTGACTACGTGCAAGTGCAAGCATAGCACACCACTTAGGAACGATACTGACCACCAATAGTATAAGTACAATGATCAATACTAATAAAATATTTTTTTATTCTTAGATCAGAAGAATTAACTGAGTATTGTCGTTAATCGCAGACTGAAATGTACAGGGTCTGTATGTAATATGCTAAACTGATTCGTTTGGTTTAAAACTTTAAATGGACGGTGGAATTTCAAAACCACTAAAATCGATTTTTTATTTTTAGTTTTAAATTAATTGATATCAAACTCTGTAGATATTAAAAATAATTTTTCACTTATGATCAACAACATAAAACATACAGTAGATAAGTATGGTAGGTCTACTACAAAAATTGTCATCTGTTTTTGATCCGAGTTTTTGACTTTCTTTTGATTTCCAACTGTTCCCTGCACTGTTAGTTTTTTCTTGACTTCCTTAAAAAATGTTTTGAATAATCCTTATAATCTCTTGTATATATCTAATTACAAATGAGTGCTTCCTAGTTTTGAATTTTTGGTTTAAAATGTTGCTTATTTTATGCTTTATATATTGTGTGTGCAGACATTTAAGTATAATTCATCAAATATTTTTACCCCATATTATGTAACAACTACCACATAACTTAATATTTTGAATCAAACTATGTAATAAACATATGTAAACTTTTTAATGCAAACATTCTGTACAAATCGTATAACAATCGTATCATAACTGCCAAAGTTCGTTCTGAAAATCCACTGTCTGTTTAATGTGTTTACCTGTGAAGACTTGTATTTAAACTGTTAAAATAAAATAATATAAAAAAATTTTACTGTTTATAATCCTCACCAAAGTATCATGATAAATGACGGTTTGCTTTTTATGCTTGTTTTCAGCTTCATTATCTACAAAAAGTTCTGAAAATGAAAATTAGCTGATTTTTCCAATATATATTGAATAACACTTTTTTACTGGGACTTTTGTTTATTCTCATAACTGAACAACACTTGATTGACAGGATGTTTCTGAAGACATTCACGTATCGCTTGAATTACTATTTCTAGTCGTCTGTCCAAAGCATCAAGATGATCGTCAAACAAAACAGGAGTTATGGGATCTTTATATAAAGAACAAAACATTAACTTTGATAATTTTGGTCCGCTATGCTGAAGTTGCATTAGCCGATGAAATGTCGTTTTGTGAATGAAGCAACACTGGAGTACAGGAGCTAAGATGGAAATTTCATCATGATGCGGTTTCCCAAACCTGAAATTAAAAATAGTACACTTTGAATGAATAGTTCAGAATTTCTATGATACTTTGAAAAATTTCTTTGTTAAAAAAAACTCTTGGTAATATTGTGCAGTTCGGATAGCAAAGTACTACGAAATTATGATTAGAAACAAGATTTGTGACACTTGAGGTTTCGGCATTACTGTTCATCCAATATTTGAAAATTGAAGTGTTATTTAAAAAATAGTATACAAAAATAGTAGAATGCATTATATATGTAAACAAGAGAGAGAAAAAGCGTCTTTACTTGACAACTATTATTTTTAGCACTTACTCCTATATAATCTCTTTGTATAAATGTTTTGAATAGCTGACTAATTTCACAAAAAGAATAAAGTGAACAATATAAATAAATTCGTCATTTTATCAAGACGTTAGCATACGTACGAGACACGACGTAAGCTATTGAACAATGAAAAATATTTTTGAGAATTAACTTGCAGTATCCTTTAAATATTTTAGTTTCCTCTGAAACATACACATTTTGCTTTTAGTAATAAAGTATACAAGGGCTAGAGATAATTTCAAAAAGCTGTATTTATGTTTAATTCCCCTTATAAAATTTACTTTTATTGATAAAAACTAGTAGTGTTGAAGACAAGTACAATTTCTGAAAATCGTTAATCCTCTGAGCGTCACGAGATTTCCTAGAAGCGTAGTATTGCTTTTACCCATATGGCATTTGATGACTAAATAACCACATCTATTAGCTGAAAGAGTCCTATGAAACATTATATTGATCAAGAAGTTAAAACTGATTAGAAGTCATGCAGGGAAGACTGAAAGTTGCCGAACGTATATATGCGTGTGTGCCCCTAAGAGGGTTAAAGAAAATTGTGTACTTGTCAAATATTATTGATGGGTCAGTTGAACTTGAAAATACGAAAATTAAGAAAACACGAAATAAAAAAATTTCAGTCTTTGATTTATGTCGAGTTACTATGTTTGTCTTTCTTTTAAATTTAAATACACACAATCTCTTCCATTCCTACATAAGAAGAAAGTAGATCTTTCGATTCAAATAGTATCTGGAATTGCAAACTGCATCTCTGATGTAACAAATTATCACGAGTGGTTGAAAGTAAAATACATAGACAGGAAGTTGTTGAACGGAAACAAGATACGGTTCGATAATCGGCTGACCTTGGAAAGTATCAGAGTCGATTACCAGTTTTTCAAACTAAAAACAGAAGAGTCAAACAATGGAAAGTCTCAGTGTGTTATAATTTGTTTTTGTTTTCTTCAAATGCGGTGTTGACCCTTTCAGGGGTGATGGGATGGTTGGCATCTCGCCGCCTCTGAATTTTACACGTAAATAGCATTCGATATTTTGAAAGTAAGCACAAATATTCTAGGTGTATTATTACTGTGGTACATAAATATTTTTATATGATATTCTGTTGACAAGGAATCCTTCGGATGGATGGTGGAACATACAGTCCCCCACTTTCCATATAAACTCAAAAAGTACTAAGAATTTTTGTCGGCAAATACATTTATAGGTCAAAAATGATAGTGAAAAAGGCAAAATAGTTTTTCTTTTCAGAAATATTTTTAACACAGAGCTTTTCAAATGGTTAAAATAAAAAGTTCAGTGAGCTTAAAACGTGTATATTTGTCACAAGAATTTCAATTTGTCCTTTTGTTAAATGTAAAAAGAAGCTAAAATGCTGTATTATACTGACGCATTTAAATTTTTTAATGGACAAATCTGAATATCTCGGAACTCTTTCTATAGTCTTTTCCAACATACCAAGAAATTCGTGAAATCATGTCCAAATTTTGAGAAATTTAGTTTCTAGAATTTGGCACATGTAAAATATTTAACGCACCTGTATTTTAGTGTATTTAAAAATATATGTATACTTCTAATATTAAAAGAACCAAACATGATAAATTAAGACAAATGTTTATATCCTTGTAATCAATCCCCCTTCCACTTAAAACGGAAAAACAATTCCTCTATGTGATTATTATATTTACAAATATTTATGGGACATTATAATCAATTAATCATGAATTCTATTTCTACAGAGGCATAAAAAGTTATCATTGTACAGTAAAAAGTTCCCATTCAAATATAGGTTTTAGAGGATGAAATAATGAAACAATAAAACAGCAGCATTCACTTTCTAGAATCTTTAGACTGACTCAACTATAAAATTATAATTCGTTCGGTATATACTCGAACATACTATTGTTTTGATTATTATCTATAAGTACATTTTATAAGACCAAAAATATTCTTAAGAATTTGGATGAGTGAACACTGCAGAACTATTGTTTACACAGGAATTGAAACGATTCACTTCTACAATATATGCATAGCTGCTTTCTGTCTGAAAACATGAATGTAAAAAATTCCTTTTTAATGTTACACCATCCTTTAATTACACTTTGAGTCGTTTGAGAACTAAGTTAACAAATGTTTAATGCTTTTTATAAATTAAAATAACATTTTTTATTGTCAAGAACAGTTTTATTAAACTACGTGTTAGATCCTTGCATCAAATCTGAATATCTTGAAAGTTAGCTTTTTGTGATAATCACAAAATCATTAAAAACGACTGCTATTTAATAAACTTTAACTAAGACAAAATAAAAGCATTAATCTCAATTTTTGTGACAGTAAGTATATAATTCCTACCCTCTTCCATTATCGAGATGTAAAATGAAACTGTCCTTTCCAAAAACCTTGAATACCTCGTAATGATGCCGGTCCATATTGCCTGAAAAAATAAAAATCAGCTTATTTTATGAAGTCTAAATACTTTGCTTATAAAAGTGTTTTGTTGCTTTGTTTATCCGTGTAAACAAACAAGACGGTCTGAAAATTTTACTACTGATGTCCAAATGAGCTCTCACATGAAACATTTCGGGATTACCTTAAAATGTAATTTATCGTCATTTTGGTGACGATTGGCGTTTAATGTAATTGGCGTTGATCAATTAACCACCATATAACAATTCCGAATTCCTTCGTTGGAATTTTTATTGATGATGTGCTGAAATCATATTCGAAAAACAAGCCAACTGACGTCACGTCAGATTACTTAAAGGAAACACGTTTCGCCGCAGAAACACCACCGTCACCTAAGTTTAGCTTGATAGAAAATGCCTCTAGTATAGATATAATATGTATATCCCTTGAAAATAATCTTAAGTGTGAAAAATCCGAAACGTTATGTATAGAATGATGCACTTTTAACACAGAAAAATGGTAGAACTACAAATTGTATTGTAAAGTTCCTTCATAATTTATATGAATATACAGGGTGAGTCAAAAATATGATACTACCTACACAGAAATGATATATTTTATTGCTTATTATAAAAATCATATTATTTCCCTACAGTCGTTCGCAACAGATCCTGTGCGTACAAATTGCTCATACATTTGAGAGATAGTTAAGTAACTTTAAGGGATCTTTGTTATACTTGTGATAACATCCTTTTGATACATCCTGTATAACTATACTAATCTAATGTTTCATATTTTACATTGTTTCATCTATTTAAATTGTTTGGTTTACTTAGTTCAAAATCGAAAAGAAACTTTAGATAAACGGGTCATTAACCTTGTTAATCAGTTTCTTAACTAATGAACCCGCTGAGGGGTTCACAGGCATATATCACCGTTTTCTTCCCTGCATGACTTCTACCCAGTGTTAACCTACTTGACAAATATAATATTTTCTAAGATTCTTCCAACTAATGGGGTTATTCAGTCATTATGTGGGTTGAAAGAGAAAATCATAATACGCTACTCGGAAATCTCGTGACACTCAGAGGCTTAAATACCACAGAATTGTTACATTATAAAAATACTTTTATTGAAATAAGCCCTAATTTTTCAGTGTTACTTATTGACAGTGTAAAGTTTAGTAAAATTCGACTCAACTTACCAGCTAGGAAATCCAGAATAGACGCGTCTACGATATCAGCTAACAGTTTAGTATTATTGTAGATAGGTTGTTGACGGACCAAGTGACAATAATCATTATTAATTTCCCATTCAGCTTTTCTCCGTTTATGATAGCTTCTTCTCCATGGATTTTTAAACTTATCTCTCTCACCGATAGCACCAGTGGGCAAGAGGGCAGCTAGACTAACCTCGAGAGAATCTGGCTTCCCACAGATGGCATGGCTGGTATCACAGTATTGTCTGCATTGACCGTGAAAGCAAATATTTCCAGCTGAAAATAAATGGCAAAAAAGTCACAATTACTTTTAATTCCGAGAAAATAAAAATGGTCTCCTTTGGAGTTAATAAAGAACCGAAAGAAGAATTTAAGTTCGTCGTATGCAGACTTTGCAATGAGAGGCATTTTCTATAAAGCTATATGTAGGTGGTGGTAGTGTTTATGCTGCGATCGTGTTTCTTGTAAGTATTCTGAACTTGAAGTCAGTTGGCTTGTTTTCGAATACGATTTCAGTTCTTCGCTGATACAAATTCAAAAGAATGAATTCCGAATTGATGTATGATAACTAATTGATCAATACCAATTAGATTAAACGCCAAACGTAACCAGAATGGTGATAAACGACATTTTAATGTAACCCTGACATGTATCATGAAAGAGCATTTAGATAAGGGAAGTAAAATCTTCACTTTTCGTCTGGTTTGTTGTTCTGAAAATCCTTCTCTTAGGTTAGTAAACTTCTACTAGACTAACTATTCAAATGAGGTCTAGAGTTAGATTAACAACATGAGGTATAATAAATGTGTTCTAACGCTTTCAATTTCACTTTTAGTAACGAAAACGGCAAGATTTTTTTTAATTCTATCATATTACTCAATATTGTCCGCATTGTGTTACTGCTGCAAAGATAAACGAAATAAAGCGATTCTATTATATTTTAGTTAGCCTTCTCGGTATTACATATAGGCATTTTGGTACCTATTTCCGAACTGAAGGCAATAAATTCTGTAATAATGGCATTTGAAGTGATTGCTGGAAAAATGAGCTCTCGTTTTAGAATGATGTGCTTATTGAAAGCTACATAAACTGAATTTATTATTAAATTTTGTCACCTTTTTTGACGGAAAGCGTCTTACAAAGAGGGTCAGTACGGCGGAACGATTGTCACGATCTTATGACTACCATGCTTTTGTTTGTAACTTTTGTAATTTGACAGATCTAGCAAATCTAACTATACCATCGGATAGAGGAAAGAACAAAGACTTAAAAATACATTCTGGAAATTTCTGGTGACGTCATAACCACAAACAAGATGGCCGCCAAGTTGAGGTAGCCAGACAGTGGTCGCGTGTGCACTGAAATTAGTATAACTCTGCTTCCCGACGAGTGAACACATCAAGCGAGATGTTGTTTTGTAGCTGTTTAACTACAAAATAATAATAAATAGTAACAGTAAGTATATCTAACAATTTGGAATAAGCATAAGGAATCAAAATGCGATAAATTTGTAAAATTTCACTATTTTTTCAGAAATGTCCAGATATCTCGCCAATAAGAAGCAGAAACGTATAGCAAACGAAATAGGAAGATCTGGGGAATCTAAAAAGGTAGCCATGACATGTGCCTAGCGTAAACGGGTGTCAAGGCAGCGGCTCAAAGATGGCGCGCGGTCGGCCGCCGAGTTGGTGATTGAACCGAGCGCTGAGTCGTCATCTGCAGCTGCTATGGATGTAGGCAACGAGATGGAACAAATGGAAATTGATAACGAAATCAAACAGAGAGATTTTAAGTTCTCAAGGGACCATTGGAGACTGGTCACCGTCCATTTCGAGAAGTCCTTCTACGGCAATGAGCTTGGTTGTTCAGTTTGTGATCGGATATGGTTTAAGAATGATTTGAAACGCCCAAAAAGGCAAATCTGTGAGGTGCTGTGACTACAAGACTAGTTCAAATTGTGCTCTACATGACAAGTTCAAATTGACCCTGGCTACAGACCCTACCGACTTCACGACCCTTAAAAATACTACGATAGATCTTACATTCTCAAGAGTTATCAATGTAACCTGCAAATCTTATATATCTTACTGTTCATATCATTGCCTAGTTTTTAATAAAATTTTGCAAATTGGCAGACATTTAATAAATGAAATCAAACCAATGTGTGTATTCAATTCATTTTTTTTATTCCAATCAACCCACTTAGTCCATATCATACAATCCAAGACGTTTTCCGACTAAATATGACGCTAGTGCAAGGCGCACTAACTCCGGGATTTTTTTAATAGAAGTTCTGTAGTTCAGAAGTATTGGAGAGCTCGTGGAGACTAATGAAACGAGAGCTAATGCTCGACTGTAATAATAATAATATTTATAAACAGCATAATTAAACTTTATTGTTACATAACAAGTTCAAATGCTTTTTTTGTCTAATTTATTTGTTATAGCTATATATAAATTAAGTATTAATTATTATGTTAAGTATTAGTCATATATTCAAGTATAATAACATGTAAAATGACACATTGATCATTGCGTGTAAACATTTACTCAGATACTTTATGCGTGAACTTTATTTGACCCTATCGCGAATTAATTGATAATATTACAGAAAATTTTAAAAATTCCAAATTTCAAATAACTTTTAATGTTTCACCTGGAGAAATGAAAAACGTTTTCAGTAAATCAGTTTCTGCAATCATGTATATGTCTTGGGTAATACTAAACTCTCTCCCTACTACAGGAACACAGCGCCTGAAACCAAGAATTCTAAAACAAAAATTTCAACTTAAATATAGGCATGAGCTTTTAATATAGATAATATCAAAATATAGTAAACAATTGAGTTCATAATTATTTATAAGCCATTTCTTTGTTTTAAATAATTGTAAGACGTTATCAACGGTTTCATGTAAAAGCTATTTTTATGGAAGCGTGTGCAATACAAATACGTATTTAATAAATTTTGACCCTCAGTATTATCACGTACTTTTATTATCACGTCTATTTCAAGAAGCATTTCTATAAACCTACGATAATACTTAATTCAAATATTTGAAAATCATAAAAGTATTATTTAATTCCTAAATTTGAATTTATTCAATGTGTATACCAGGAGAGAACTATCGATATCTTTAAAAAATTTATAGTTATAAATAGAATACTGAATTTTGTAATCGTCTCCATACATTTCTAAAATTATAAACATATCTCCTAGAAATCAGAACCTAGTATTAATTGACACATTTGTGATCAGTGACATTTTTTAATATAAAATTTCCTCAGGCAAAATCCAAATACAAGTGAGGGCTGCGCTAGCCCAGTTGGAAGAGCAACGGATAGCAACCGGAGGGTTGCGAGTTCGAAACTCGGTCCAGCCAAAGACTGTCATGTACACGGGGGCTGGTGCACGTTGAATCTGTCGTGGCTTCAAATGTCCTTGCGTTGGCGTGGTGTGAAAGTTAGGAGAGTGGAATGCCAGCTCAGGTGTTAATCTCATCGTCTGATCGTGGTTCAAAATTACGAGTCGTTGTCCTTGGATATTTCCCTTAGAGATTGATCCCGGCTCATCACCAATTGCCCATTGTGTTGCTCCAGAGCGAAGTTAATTAACTACCAACCAATCAAATATAAGTACTCGAAAACTTAAAACGAAAGCTGGTTTTTAGTATAAATTGTAAATGGTTTTTTATGACTGAAAGAGTAAGTGAAAAACTTAAATGAAATAAGCAATGGAATTTAAGAAATTTCTGATGTGGATTAGAAAATGAAGTAATTAATAAATACATTTAGGTGTTTCAAGTAGTTAAAAATTAAAGGGAATTGTTTGCACTTTCAAGTCTTCCAATTCTTGATTTTGGTAAATATGGATCATGCGCCATAAAATCAAACCAACCACCTATTCTTGATTATCAAAACATATTAGATGTGCTCTATTTTCGTCATAAAAATCTAAAACTTTCTTTCGTTTTATTACCACATACTACATCTTTTCCAATCGGATTGTATAATTATAGAGAATATAGGTCAAAACGAAATTTTCCTTCTAAGAAATAAAATTCTAAAATAATAATATTTTCGGAAAAAATAGTTGATCTCTAATTTAAAATATTCAAAAAGTATGCTAATATTTTTGTAAATATTAACCTTTGAAGATAAACTCAATAATATATTCAAGTTATTTGACATATCAATTTTAAGTAATATATTTTAAGAAAATTCAAAGTTATTGAAGTTTTTAACCTTGCAGTGAATTACCACTATTTTATATTTGATCGCAACACAAAATAATATAAAATTTATACCTGTCTAAATGAAATGCAGCAATTTCGCTTGTGTGTTTTTCAAAATCGTTGAAGTAGAAATGGTTGGGATTGGTTTTCTGACTTCTCTCAAACCTATTTTACCAGAAGCATGTAAGTTCATTTGAACTAAAAATTTTTAATAGCATACAAATTTTAAGACTTTTTTGAGAATATCATAAATAGTATAAAAATATAATTCATAATTACACTGCACAAATAAGCTGTGATCATGCTCTAACAAAAGTTTAGACAAGGAAGATACTATACAAAATATTTCGTACATAGTTTCAGTGTAAATCTGATTTACAAGTAAATTCTTAATATGTAGCTGATGTTGGAGAGCTATTGATTTATTTTAAAGCATAAACCAGTCATTGTAGTAATTCGAACCACTGAGACATCTCAGTTACCACAGGAAACAATAATATGCTTTTAAAAATTGCTTTGAGTATTATACCCAAATTTAGTTGAGTAATAACATTGTGTTGTATGCAGTAAATATAATTTTTCTTTCATTTAACGCAACAGAAATATTATCCTTACCTCATAGGTTTAAGAATAGCTTGACTTCTATCCTGGTAAGTAACTAACAGCTTAAGTTGAGTTCCTCCAGTTTTCTCGGCTACAATTTAAAATTGGAAGTTCATACATACTGCACATTCGATAATGCTACAATCGTTTTTAACATCCATTTTTAAACGTATGTCCATGTAAACGTATGTATTTTGTATACAGCAAATTTTGTATACACAAATTTTGCTGTATACAAAATTTGCTTTGTTCAACGAAGTACTTTGGCACTACAATCATGGATAAAACAATTTCAGCATTAATACTAGCATGAATCTTGCCATTATTCTGTTTGTTTAGATTGTGTGAAACATAATTGGGAAATAAATGCTGTTTGCCACACAAAAAAATTTTTACTTGACTAATCTAACAATTAACATAAGTTTATGAGACTTGATCCTAGCAAAGTACTCCAAATTTGTTTTTCAGTATAAAAGAGATAGAATATCTTAATCTTTTTTAAACAAATAGCAAATACCAGAAAATTACAGAAATTAACATATACTTTTATCTTAATGCACGCACCTTGCAAGTATTTAAATATAATTTTCCCCCTAAACTAATGAATTGAACACTATACCCTCTTAATATGAATGAAACATCTTTCAGAAGTTTAAATATTGATAGAATTCGTCTATTGTATATTTTGTAAAATTTTAGAAAAGCAAACTTGCTGCTTTTTTAAAATAATCAACAGTAATTCATAATGAAAAGAGCACACGAAAAAATGTATAATTAATTTATCAATAATGGAATGTTCCATCCTTTTAAACAGGGATATTAACCAAAGAAAAATGTTTGAGACTAAAACAATGCATGCATGAGAGAGAGAGACGTATATTTTCAACACATTGAACTGTTATTTTTGATTCTACAATTAATCTAACACTTACCAATGTGAATGATGGGCATGGTTGCCATGCTGTACAGTAGGACATCAATAGTGGAGTCATTTTCTTCATACACATCGAGATTGCTAATTCTTAAATTGAACTTTTGCAAAAGCGTCCTGTTCTTCCTTAAATTATAAATAAATCAAATTAAATTTATATAATGTTGTATAACCACATATTCTACTCGATAACGTATATTTAGTTTGTCTGTTCAATTTATCAAAAATGAAATTTTCATCAAGTTTCAGAACTTGTTTTGAATACTTACATTAACATATTCGTGTTGATATATCTCTATCATGGGTATAAAATTTATAATTATTGAGTAAATTTATTAGTATTAACCGAGTGAAGTCAACTCTGAAGTATTTACAATACGTTATCTTAAACAGGATTGTTTTTTCTGTAATATCACTTTGCAATAATATAACATCCCAAATTTTTATGCCACTGAGTGACTTCACTCATCAGGTAAAATCGGCAGCGGAATTGTTATCTAGAATTTAAACGGATGTAACAAACTTAAATTTATAAGCCATAACTATTGTCTAGTATTTTGTTCAGTACTTTAAGGAAACATTAAGACATGCCGAAACATCTATCAGTCAGTGTCTAGATTTTGACAGACATCTCAAGAACTGAAAATATAACAGAAACGATAAGCGGAGACATCATCACTTTCCTTTCTAGGATAGCGACCTCAAAATCAGTAACGTTGCAATGAATCCTTCCCATATTGACGTGTTTGTTTGAAACGAAACTGCTGATTTACTTGCCTATGATGGCAGTGAACAGAGTTTTCTCTAGGACATAGCGCTCACTACATCAGAGGTTCAGTCCTTGGTGAAATCTGAATCCCTCGGACTTCCTCTACACGTCATTGGTATACAGCTAGGCACACTGGACTTTCAATTCAGTTTGGTGAACCCAGAACATTGAAAACTACTTTATCGAGACTCAGACCATACTTAAAAGTGTTTTTCTACAGCAAAGACTAGGTTTATTCGTCTTACTCCTATACTGCTTCACTTGCAACTCCCTCTGATATCCTTGACTACATCGGTGCCTCTGTATTTATCGATGGAAGACCAAAAGGAGCCAGCTTCTCTCCTTGCTCAGGCGATAAGATCTCATAGACCTGGTCTAGGCATTTTCTAGACTGAAGGGATAAGAAACAACATGACTTCACTAATTATATTGTTTGAGAGATAATTATCTTATTTTTTAGTTTTCGTGATCAGCCCAATTCCTACAAATTATTTTTTGGAAGATATTGATATTTTGTTTTTATTCTATCTTATACCTTAAGAGATTAAGCTTACCTTGGCATACTATATTCACATTCTTGTTCGTGTTGGCAATATCTATACCAGTTACTAAAAACAGTGTATGGCACTTACTTCTTTCACAAACTACAGTTTTCTAGTTTATAAAAGCAATGTAATAATTTTTTAAACTAATCGTTACAAATCGATTTTGGGATTTGATATCATTTTCTAGGACATTTAACCCTGTTTTATCACTTTTGAATAAACTGTTCTTATTTTTGGAGTGGAGTCGTAATTTCTACATCACTCACTATAAAGAAATTTAATTATTTAACAATTCTTACTCGGGTTTCACATCTCCAGTTTCTTGCATAGTTATTCTTGAATATCTAGAATTGGAATTCTGTATCTTGCGTAAAATTGAAAGTAAATCAGGATATTTCTTTCGATGATTATCATAACTATCAAACCTTTCCAATCCTTCACATTCCTTTAAGTACCTGGCTTTTAAATTCGAGTCTGGCTCATGAAATCTGTTTTTCTGTGCATACCTCAAAATATAAAATTAAAACAAAAGATATATATAAATACGTAAACTTGCATTATCATAATTCCACAGAAAAAGCTTATAAAATAACAGACATAAAATTTGTGCTTTCGAAGTGATTTAATGACTTTATCTTGTATAACGGTTGAAAACCTATGAATTTCTATATAATAAAATATATATGCTTTGTGTTATTTTAGAATAATATTCCCAACTTAATATTTATAAAAGTATAATTAAAGAGAGGGACTGGAATTCCTCCCTATGGCCTCAGTTGCACTGGATCTACCTAGAGTTATAGGAGTCGCTTGTTTTCTCGTTCTCTATTGGACACGACTATCTTCAAAATCATCTCTACTTAACTTGTGCAGTTCTCCAATTTGCCCTCTGTGTGTTCTTTCAGACATAGCAGGAAACCACCTCAATAGTTGCCTTGATCTTACTGACGTAGCAGTGAATAATACTGTATTGATAGAGTTACATATTTTATTTCTGTTTCTAGACTATATTGGGCTGCAGACAGAGATTTATGGCTAAAATGCTGAGGTCTGGTGTAGGGTAAAAATATAATTTCAGGGTAACTAAATCGAGATGATACAGCAAGCACAAAAAGGATAGAGCCGATGTAACATGAAATGGTATAAAAAGCGTAATTTTTTAGCAAGCAGAAGGCAATATAATAGCCTAAAGAAGCAAACCGCTGAGGGCTGCTTCTTTAGAAGAAAGAGGTGGAAAATATATAATTTACTTACTGAAATTTCATTGTGTTCAACTCTGTATATTGTTTTCTAGATTATTCTTGCACTCAACACTTATATTTATTTATATATTAAATTAATAGCATTACTATTCACTTATTAGGTAAAAAAACATAGGGCTTACCTTGCAATAATTTCCTTCTCGTCTAACAATTTATAAGACAACCGATCGTCTTGTTCTTCAAGTGCTCGATTACTATCTGCATTGGTTTCGTTTAATACCTTCTTTCGTCTTCTCCGTCTTTTGTGCAAGTATTTCTTATCGAACTTTCCATTTAGTAATTTCAGTATTTCTATATTCGCCATTCCATTTGTTGAGGGAACTAAAAATATTGAAGCTCCATCCAAGATGGCTCTTGACGGTTCATTCTGTTGTGTAGCCTCGTTTGCATTTTTTAGTGGAACTAACTCTCCAAAACTGTTTGATTCCAATAAGAGTTTAATAAAATAAGTAAAAGTTAAAAAAAATGTTCCCAAGATAATCGTAAGTAATATTGTCGATAATCGTATTTTTAATTTCATGTTTTATTTTATGGAAAGAATTTTCAAAAAAGGCAGCTTTCATTGGTAAAATAAGAATTCGAAGTTCCTTTCAAAACGCACCCATAAACCTCAAATACCATAAAAAAATTCAAACAATGGAAAATCAAAACAATGGCTCCATATAATAAAAATGCTAGTTTATTGTCTATTCAACTTAAAATACTTTTAAGAATTATTTAGTATCTTTTCGACATCAAAATTCAGCCTTCTAATATTTATAGACTAAAAATTATAAAGAGGCAGGTGTTTAATACAGAATACTTTATTTGATTTAACGAAGCATAAAAGTCAATTAATAGTTAAATTCAACGTCGCAATTGATGAAAAAAGTGTTTTATTGCAAAAAGATCTGAAAAGAGAGCTTGGTTCTTCAACATAACTTCCTGTTCCCTGTGTATAATTGTTAATATTATTTTGCATGTGATTACAACAGGCTTTCAAAAAACTGCGAAGCTACCATTTTTTTCAACTTCAATTTTACCTAGTTTTTGATTCATAGATATCATTCAAATACTAATGGACACGACACTAATAAACACAAATTGTTTGAGGGAAAAGAATGGCCGGGTAATGTATTCTAGAAAAATTATTAAAAAATATCACATTCGAAGGAAAGGATACAATTATTCCTAAAACTGACCTGCGTCTAATAAGTTCTACGTTCCTGCACTGTCTAGTATTCTCTCCGTTTTATGACACATTTTTCCTTATCAGAAAACCTAATAATGCAAACCACAAGGAGTGCCTGATCAAACCAACTACACACTTTTAGAGACGATTAAAGGCAGGTGTATGCATCGAGATAATGCATCGTCTTTTTTCCGTGTTATATGAATAACTCGTTCATTTCCCCTTCTTTGTGCATTAGCACGAAATTTCCCTGCAATGACGGTAGTTCAGGTGTATGAATAAATATGGGATTCAAAAATTAAATTTACAAAGCCGTCACTATTGAAGTGATGCATTATTTGAAATATAATATCCAATGATACCAAACCCAACACATAAATTCTGTCTTTAAGTAGAAAACAAAATATTAAAACTTGATATAAACGATGAGTAAGGTGTATGTAATGTAATTGTGCGCAAATATTTTGTCATGATTGATAGTGTGGTGATAAATTCACGAGTACGAGAAGAAAGAAAGAGGACGAAAATTTTAACTGATTAAAGTAACCTCTCGACAGGAAAATGGATTTTCAGCGTAAACAAACAAACCAGGTGAAGGTTTTACTCCTACTTTAATGCTCTCTTGTGACACATATCGGGGTTTCCTTAAAATGTAGTTTATAGCCGTTTTGGCGATGTTTGGTGTTTAATCTAATGAGTGTTGACCAATCAACTAGCATATATCCATTTGGAATTCATTCTCTTTGGAATTTTTATTGGGGAAGTGCTAAAATCATATTCAAAAAACAAACAAAGTGACATCACGTTCGGAACATGTTCCGCCGCAGAAATACTACCAACACCTACATTTAGCTTGATAGAAAAAATGGCTCTCTCTTTCTTAGGGGACACGAAAAAGCGTACATACCGTAGTAGAGCCATACAGCGAGGGACGAGAAAAGCTCGCTTATTAGGAATAAAATACACAAAATTATGCATTAAATTAAGAGTTATGTTCAGTTTAGAATAATTGTTTGAAACAATTTGTCTTTAAGCTCTTAATTCAACAGAAACAGGTTGAAATGTTCTCTATTATTCACAAATCAAAAATTCATGGGGAGGACATATGAAGGAGTTACTGTATTATAATTTTTGTGTAAGTGAAGTAATGAGTGGAAAGAGCTTTGTGCATTTGAGCTCTAGCACAGGCTGAAAATTAATATGCCGAAGCTGAAACACAATAAGATGCAAAAAGTGAAGCTTTTAATTATTTAATTTCATATGAGTATATTAAAAATTTAATAATATAAATCGAATGTTACGAATATTATGATCAGTTAATAAAAATTAAATTATGGATAGTATAGCATGAATCATTTGTCTATATAATTTTAAAGTCTACTCAAAGTTTTAGAAACAAGAAGGAATCACAAAGTTTCTACTGCGATGCAGCTTATAATATAATTAAATTAATTCAAATAAGCTACAACTGTTATAAAAGGAATCTGAGAAAGAAAGGATGTCTATTAATGTTACGATATACATTTGAGCACTAGCAGAGGCGGGAAATTTTTGGCTCATCTGTCAAAAACTTAGCAACAAGCGATGACCTAAATTCTAGAGAAAAAAAATATGATGTATGTGATTGCGTGCGTTTTGTCCTAAAACAAAATATGTCAGTCTAATGTATTTATAGTGACATTTACTTAAGTTAAATGAAACTTTTATTCATCCATTGTAATATATTAGGCCTACTATATTTTTGTATATCATGACTGAATGTTACGGCAGCGCACAGAAGCTCGAAGCTGCCTGAAAGTGTCAAGATAATCTCACAAAACGAAATTGGACACAGGATTTTTAGTCGCAAAGCTTTAATGTGTTGATTTTTTCCAAACACGCGTAGACGTTTTGCAAATCATTCGAAACTCACGACAAGCACTTCACTTTTACTTCACCACATTTCTTAGAGAGCGCAATGGAGTAAGTTGTTTTGAGTAAAATGTTTCTTTTGTTCAAGAAAATGCTGTGGTGTTCTCTTTGATGGAAAAAAATAATAACATGTGGCATGACGTCTTAACATTGTTGTATTACCCCTTTCCTTTAAGGGAAATACGACAATAGTAGGTCGTTTTTCCCTTAAGGGAGAGGGGTAATTCCCTTAAAAGTATCTCTGTGGAGATAGTCTCTACCTACCATCCAGATCAGTATAGACTATTTCCAGTTCTACTATAATATTTGTATGGTTAGGGTTTTTCGCAGGCAGATATAACTCAAACAAATCTGTTTGATCCAGGGCTCAAAATATTTGCTGTGCTAATTTCAAACATTGTTTAACAACTTAAAAACTCTGATGGGACTCATAATAGTAGTTCTGTGTAATTTTTTGTAGTTCAGCGAATAGTATATAGCTAAAATGTTTCATATTTAATGAGGTCCTAGAATCCTAACTGCCAGTGGGAACCGCATAATTTCGTTACTATTAATTAGTTCATAGTTATATTTATTTAATGTCAGTAATGTAGTCCTATCTTTCTTCCTATCTTCTTTCATTGTTGGCATCTACCAGTTATTCTTTTCTGTTTATCTCTGAATAAAAAAAACTATTCCTCTTACCAAAGAAATTGAAAATCTTTAGTTACTATATAAACTCATAACTTATATACTCTTAAATGTCATGTTCTATTATTCTGGTTCTGTATTAAAACATCTGCAAATCAAAAGCCCTTTTAACAACTAGGCTCAAAATGGTAAAATAAATTGAAACTATTCTTTTTTCGTTAAGGATATTTGAGAAAAGTATTTTCAGAACTTTGCTGCTTTTATAGATGTAGATCTCTTAATTGTTTTTTGGTGATGGTATATATTTACCATAACCAAATATATATAATATAGATAATTCAAATCTGCAGACAAGTGCGAGTTTGATTTGTATGTTGATAAGAATAAAATCAAAATTTATGTTGACATGACAACAGAATTCCATACAGTTTTCAAATTTATCACAGCATACAAAACTCAGAAGAGCAAAAAAACAGATCTATAGAACAATATCCTCGAACTAAAAGAGTAAACCATGCATCATCACGTCAAAAACAAGAACTTAAAAAGCTTTAAATCTTATTTGTTCTTCCGATGGAAGAGCATCTCTGAACACGTTTGACCTATAGGAAGAACACTTTTGCTTTCCGTAAGCTCTAAGCGAAGAATTATGTTCCTTCTACATGAGTGGAGTACAAAATCCTCTTAGGCCTCAAGCTACGCTGTTGGACTCGGCAGTCTTCTAATCCCTCGGATTCAACTGTTAATTTTTTTATTTTCGCATTGCATAACATATTCAGAGTTGAAAGAGTTAAATTTAAATACATAAGTATTTCATTCTTCCTTATTATCGTCATTATAGGAACTTTTTAAAAATAATAATTAAATAAAACACCCTATTTTTAACGATATTTAGAAAATAGGAAGGAATTTTATGAGCGATAAATTTAACTCCGAATTTTTCTTATCACCTAGTTCTCAGCAGTTTATCGTATTAATATTTGTGTTCTTTATAAAATTACTTTTTAAAAATACCTTGGTGTTTATCGTATAATTAATCACGTCCAGAACAAAATGGGTAAATCGTTTAACATAAGCCAAATAAAATTTTTATCGTAAATATGTCTATGTTCGGGATAGCCAGCTGAAATCAGAGTGTTACGAAAATTTAAACACTTCAGAGATTTTTTTATCTCCTTATCTAATTGAAAAAAGTATGTAATTTTCATATTTGTTTTGTCAGAAATGCAGTAATATTTATGAATATGCAAAAATAATTCCGACATTTCAATGCATAGAATTATCTTAAAAAAATTAATAAAAACTTAGTCCGAGTGAAGTTTTACTACCACTTCAACAGAAATACCTTCTAAATAATTAAAATGTTTGATATTCAAATATCTTATCCACATATCGTTGGCTTAGAGCAGAAACTTATTTACTAATAAAAAGATTTTTACTGCTTAAAGACTAACTTTTAGGTCACAAAATAAACTTTAGGTCTTAATTTTAACTTTTTAGGTCACAAAATAAAATTTTTAAGGATTTCAATAGTGTTATATATCTCTTAAACAGATTACAATATGACATTGTATTTCTCATTATAATGAAAATAAGCATTTAGTATCTCCAAAAAATATCATTTAATGAGTTTCTGCTCTAAGCCGTCGATATACCTCATTATTAATGATAACAATATCCATATAAAAGGGTATGACTTTGGCATGCCTAGAAATCTTACTCTTTTAACTATAAAATCAAGAGTTAGGGTTTTTTTTTCAAGATTACTGTACAGAGATGTAGTTGACACAAGTGGACTGTATAATTAAAACTTATTTATTTACAACAAATCTATATACCCTAATAGATGCCGTAAATAATGCTTTCCATTCCGTACACTCCCCAGCTCTGTCCATGCAAATAATTTGCACTAAAGCATAGAGTTCGACGTAAAGGTAGTCGAAAAATTCTTACTAGCGAAAAGTTCTAAAGATGACTAAAAGTTCTAAAGATATTTTTAAGTGTTTCCACAACTGGCGTTCTACGGAATAAAATAAAAATTAATTAAAAATACAAACTTAATCTTAATTCTCATCAATGTAAGTCCCTTTGTGTTGCTCCAGTGTGTCGTTAATAAAATACCTACCAACCGCGATGTAGGTAGTTGAATTTAAGTCACATTGGAACAACACAACTGAATTATGGGGACGGTCCGGGATCAATCCCGGAAGGAAAGATCCCAGGACCTCAACAGTCAATCAATGCATGTGCAAACGATAATTATTTGGCATGCGGGTACAAATAGTACTGTGAAACCTCTTCCAAAAAAGGCTTTTCTACGTTATCATTCAGTTCTGTGATACAACATAATGAAAAACACAAGGCAAAATATAAGTGTGGTTATCCCCATCAAAAGTACGAATAAAAGTTCGCTCTAATTTTAAACTGCTTTCCATTCCTCCAATGTTATGTTATGAATAAATAATCCCCTTCCTTTTCCCCTATTTTTAGTATAGACAAAATCTGTAAAAATTTATCATAAAAAATTATATTTTTCTATTCCTTTTCAAAAAAATTTAATCGTCAAGAAAATACCCGAGACCATCAATTTTCAACCGCAATAATGCACTGGTGTGTTTTATAGATAGTGAAACTTTTTAAATTGTGTAAGATTTATTTAATCTCAAGGATTTAGTTTTGAACTTTTGGTAAGCGTTCAAAAATTATTTCAAATAATATCTGTATAAATAATTTTGAGTAAGCCGCCTGGCTGGTACAGTTATCACAGCGTTTGTCTGCCACCAAGTAGGTTCTTGGTTCGAATCTCGGTTTGTAAGCTCATGAGTATGGCAATTGTCCCTATTAGGAGAATTTCGGGTCACGCATTGGGCACTCCCTCATAAATAACTGCCATTTCGCCCCTCGTTATGCCGAAGAAGCCAGTGGGTTAGAAATGGAAAAAAAGTAATTTTGAGTTGAACTTTTTATATTAAAGTTTTTTTTCATAAATAAATTCTTTTAGAAAGATTTTTTAAAAGCCGCATTTGAGGGAAAAGAGCAGGCAATTAATGATATTTTTTCTAGACCCAACAAAATTGTGCCTATTTGTTTTGCAAATTAGTAAAAAATATAATATATTTTTTGATGTGCTGGAGAATTTTAATAATTAGTTTTTTATCTGAAAAAGGTTGAAAATCGTTGCCCTAGACTAACACTATCCATTATATTTACATGTTAAAGTAAAATGTAAATCATAAAAAATTTATATAATAACATTTATATCTATTAATTTTCATAACCTCGATAGCCAGGATGATCTAAAGCATTGTTCGGATTCAGATGTTTCACTGAGGGATGACACACAATAGAAAAAAGCTTTCATTTAATTACTGAAAGTGAAACTTTTATTATTTCAAGTCGAATAAGTGGATATAAATCTCCCTTAATTTTCTTATGACATGCAGCTTCAATCTTCCAAGTTGATCTCTTCTCGCGTGAATTCAAACGCCTGCAAGTGTCAAAAATAAGAGCGAACTATAAATTATCCGAAACATTTTCACTGTCAACGCCTTCCGGGTATAGTTTCGTCTTCTACTGTGCATGCTTGAAATGAGTAATGAAAGAACGTCTCTTTGGAGCAGACCCGGAAAGTTCTCCGAAGCAACGAGTTCGCGGACGACACAAACTATGTCACTCTTCTGGAAGCCCAAGGGGAAAGATATCCTCAGATTCTTAGTACAATATTATAGTCTTTCACGTTCAACATAAATTCCGTGATTCCCTTCACCCCTTGAAGATCTTAAGATGTGTTACACTTTCATCTCGACCATCTCAGGATCTTCTCGTGACACTTCCGGTATTGATGACACGTGACATGCCTTTCCATTCAAAGTATAAAAAGGGCTCCGATCTTACAGAAAACCACAGTTTGTTCAGAGTTATCAAAGTGAAAAGACACTGGATTGTAGTACTTTGGACATTTTCAGTTTGTAGGATTAAAGCACCAATATTAAAATGCTTCAGGTATGTTTTGAGTTTTTCTCATCATGATAGACATGCATATGTAAGAAGCTTCATTTAAAAGGAACTGTCGGAAATAACACTTCCCAGCTTTTCATGTGCTGTAAATTGTAGTTAAATAACACATAAATATTGAAAATATATTCAAATTTAAACTATAAAGTGTGTATTATGAAAACTAACTCATTTGTGTAATGCGCTGTTTTCGTTTGTTTAATTTCAAAATATATTCTTCTACAAACTGAATTTTTCAGAATTATTTAATAAATTATTTTCTAACCTAGTATTCCCGAGTTTCAGAATTTTTATAGCAAACGAAATATTTGTGGCTGTTAGCTTTTAAACAGATATTTATTTAATTAATTTTCTAACATGCATAATTCATTTATAACAAGTATCTGTAAAAATAATGAACTCAGCAATTCGCCATGAAAAATATAAATGTTTACAACATTTTAAGTCTTATGTAGTAAGAATTTTGAGCTCAAACGTCTTACATGGTTTTCTAAACAAATGTCATTTGATTTTTCAGGTTCTGCTCTTCTTTGGGTTATGTCTTGTAATTAATTCCCAAAGTTTACTAACTGATGTAAGTATCGTTATGCATTCAATATAAGTTTAAAATGCAATAGAATAAATAATAATAATAATAAGTATCTTATTCTAAATTTGATCTCTCGTTTTACCAACTTTTCACGTTTCTTTATATGAGGACATTTAAATTGTTGACTATTCAATTCCGAATCAAAAACACAAAAATTACTGCAAAAACAAAAAAGTCGCGTTTTTCTGAAAATATTCCTTCTTAAAAACCTTTTATAAACTTTATTTAAATTGAACACAAGCTTATTTATACCAATCTACATAGTTAGATTGATTGTGTAATCTGATAATAACCAAATTAGTGCAGTTGATCACATATTAAAGTATTTTGCTGGAGTATGACGAATATTTATGGAATAAACTTTTATATAAAATCCAACTTTCAATCAGAACCTATGTAAAATCATGCATTGTCTAAAATTTTCTCAACGACCCTTTTGCCTACTGACAGACCAATTTTTAAGTGTATCCCCCTTCTGCTTTACAATTTAGATAGTTAGATTTTTATACACGTGATCTGCATCGAGAAATGTTTAGCCCATGGATGATGTAGAAGAAAGTTTCGTGTGTAACTGGAAATGAAACTTTAAATCAACAAGTCTATTCAAAGGAATTGTAGTGCCATGGCGAGTGGTGTGGCTCTCCAATAATCGAAGAATTCCAGGGGAATAGTGAAAAACACTTTTTATTTGTATGGATTCCACGGAACTCAACATATACAGATAATAAATTAAATATTTACAGGAAAAATCAGTTTACAGGTTGAATCCAGCGTGGTTAGGTCTCCACTAGATCTCTCCATACGTCCAACTTCCGCACTACCAAAGTAAATTCTAAGCCCTTTCTCTCGATTGCGTCACCCTTTCCGCCAACCCAAGTGGTGCCAGGCGATATATGAATAGAGGGACTTTTCGCTCAAGTGAAGTTATCACAACCCATTTTCTAATTTTAGATCCTTGAATAGTCCTTTTATTAGGTTGCAGTTTTATAACCTTAAATCCAATGCCCTACAAATGAAGGTCAACTTATCATTTCTTGTTATACCTCTTTCTACAGAATAATAGAGACCTATCCTCGGCAGTACCATACCAATTCAGCTATACTGCCCCTGCGATCGGCGGAAGCAGTTCTCACCAGGAAAGTGGGGACAGCTACGGGAGAAAAACGGGATCATACACTGTTGAAGACGACGACGGTCGCCAACGCATAGTAGAATATGTGGCCGATGAAGATGGATTCAGGGCCTCAATATCTACCAATGAACCAGGAACGAGCAACCAGAATCCAGCAGATGTCTCCATTGCGTCCAGTGCTGATGACGGTAAGCATCGTTTGTTGTAGCATGGATGTTTGTGTTCGGGCTTGGCAAAAAGAACAAAATTTCGTCAACAATGAGAAGCTCTTAGTATAAAGGCTATGATTTGGGGTACATAGTCTCTGAAATGGAACCCCCACTAAAAGTTTCTTCAATTTCCCAATTTTCTTTCGGTGTTCTTCAACAGAAATTACATCGAGTGAAGAAACCAAGTAAAAATGGCAGTATTTTTAGTTATCATTAATGCTAAAAACAAATCGCTAATGATGAAATCGGTGAACAAAAAATGTAGAAACATCTTGGTTCAATGAAAAAAATATATCTATCGAGGAAATCTTGATGATCTCAATTGAGTTAGGTTTGTAAATTAAGAAACTTTGCAAATTAAATAAAGTAATGTTAAGCATTCGTAAAAGGAGAGCAGACATATAGGAAATGAACGATTATCAACAAGAACGTAAAAAAAAGAACTTTTAGACAAATAAACTAAACATAGTTTCTTAGGTTTTATGTTAAAAATTGTAGTTCAACAAAATAGTTGCAGCACATACAGTTTGAACAGGTTAGACAATTTTAAGCAATTCGACATTTTTTATTTGTGTTATCTATTATTTTGTTTACAAATACCGGACATTTGCTCTCATGCCGTCATTTCACAAGCTCTCCAATGCTTACATTATTTAATAAAAAATACTTATTTTATGTAAATGATATTTATTATAATTTCAATAATAATTCTTAGGTAGGTAGTTGAATTTAACGTCGCACTGGAGAAACACAATAGGCTATTGGTGATGATCCTGGATCAACCCAGAAAGGAATAATAATTTGTAGTGCTCAAAATAACTTTAATTTTATGATCAGGCGCTGGAAAAATTTATATGCATCTAAGGACACTTAAAATTAGAATACCAGCTCACTATTACGAATTAATAGTTTTCATTAATTATTTCTCACTATTTTTGCCAAGTAAATCTGCAAAAGAAAAATGAAAAATTAATTTAATAATTTTATTGCATTTCTATAAACATTCATAATAACGTCGCACTTTAGGAAAAATTGCTCATGTGTGATACAGATAATAAGTCTTGACGAAATGTTTACTTTTTTGTCTATTGTTTTTATTTTGTTTGGAAGACATAAATAGTACATAATCAAGTTATATTGCACGATTGAATACTTTTTATATTCCATTTACTTATTGTAAAGAAACTTATAGTAAATCTTACATGAAACAAATAAATTATAAAGAACATGATAGGTTTTTGGTATTGTTTCTGTATGGACATCCTTGGTTTGATTTGAAGCATAGTATATGTGTTTTAAGGTTTCGTAAAATACTTCCTCTCCAATATAAATATTTAACTCAACTCAATGATCTTCTAGGAATTAATACAATAGACGTCCCAGCTGCAGCAGTCATCCCTGTCGCCCCTATTGCTCCAGCAAGACTGAATCCTCCCGCACCAAGATCTTACGTTCGACGAGCACCAATCCCCATCAGACCACGAGCCCCGCTTCCTCTTCGACCAATTCCTCTCCAACCTGCCATCTACCCCATTCAGCCAACAATCATCCCATATGAAAACAGAATATTCGACAACCCATCCACAATCATTCCAATCGAAGGACCCAACTTCGTCTCGCAAGTACTGCCATTCTCAGGGAGGCAAATTATCCCCTTCGACAATGGACTTGTTCAACCAACAATAATACCCATTCAAGACAGTTTCTATCCTTCTAATTATGGAAATGATTTATTCATTCAGCCTTACTAAGCACTGTGCCACTAGTTTCATTCTTTCGAACAAGAGAATAACTAGCGCGTTTTGGCATAGTAACAATACGTAGAGCTTAAACCATTTTGTTTGATATTCATCGAGCCAATAAGTACTATAAGCATTCAGCCACATTTACTGATTTGTTCGGTATGAATTCCTTAAATTCGTTGTTGGTATGTAAACTAGATTCAAAATTTGAACCCCGAAATATTTCTTACGATATATCTAGATTAAAGATGCATTTATTTGAAAATTGAGAAAAATGCAGATTCTAAATCATAAAATTCCTCTTGCTGTAAAAAACAATCTCTTTGGATTTTCAAGAAAAACTAACATTACAAAATTACAACAAAAAGCATCAAAATTCAGTTGCTAAATTTGTTGCTATTGTAAAACTTTAGAACTAAACTTTGAAGATAATTTTTTCAACAATTACAGAAGTCATTTTAGTTCTTGATTAACTTTAATCTTAAAATATTGTGAACAGTAAACCTTAAATTATTATTCGAAATCACTAGTAGTGAAATTAAATCATTCTTGATCATAATATCCTATGGAAAATTAAGTAATAATGTAAGCGAGAGATGGGGCATGTATTCGTATTCTCTTTGACATATTAAGCAAAACACTAGCACAGTTTAGTTATACTGTATCGGGTATTTTTAGTTTTCTAAGAAGCTGGTTCGTGAAATAATGCTCCTTTTTTTATCCACCAATAATACTTCTGTGATATAAATGCGATTTCAACCATCATTCCTTCTATCTCTATCTCGTTTCTATGAAACAGTATTTCTTATGTTTTTACCGAATTCTAAATCAAACAACTATCAGCTTTATATACCTTTTATATTTTTTTCGTCTGAAATTCTTCTAGTTTCTCCAATACAGCCTTTTTATTTTGTTTTCCATCATTTTTCAAGAATTAATAAGGTTATTCATGTATTCGATGTAAGATATAATAATTCCGATTGTTCCCATCTGATTCAGTTACGATCAGAATAATTAAAAACTATCCATTCTTCCTTGATGTCAAATTGTAAATAAGGATGAAAATGAGAAAGTATATTTTATAGTTCTTTCAAAGTTGTAGCGTGATAGATGTTTGTGATCTTTATTTAGTCGTAAAAAAGCGAAAGGATGAAACACCACACAATCTCACGATATCTGTTTATAGTATTTTTGATTTGATTTAAAGATTAAAGTAACTAATATCCGATTCTTTATTGCTGCATTCCATTTCTGCTGTTTTACTCTCCTATTCAGTGATAGGAACAGTAACATTGTATTACAAAAGGGGATGAAGAAATATACGAATAGACTCCTCCTAATTCTATCAGTTGACATTTATGTCCTCGTAAAAGTGATTTAATAATTAATTAATTACCCTTCTGATCTACAGCTTAATACAGATATGCAACAAGTTTAGTTACGATTATAAATTTATGAAATGACTATGAATCTTTATGACAATTGGACATGGATATTCACCGATCTGCAAAATAATATATTGTTATGTAAGTTATACTATTTGGTGTGTGCTTCTTCAGGGTTACTCGTGGCTGTTCACTACGTGAAAATTGAAAATATATATGTACAGTTCAATGTAAATAAATTGTATTTATTTCAATAAATGTTTTTTTTTTCTTCTTTCATCAATCTTCTTGAATAGGGTCAGAAATTTGTTTCCAAAGTTCGTTGTTCCAATAGCGTTCCTAAATCTTATTTTCCAGTCAAGAATAAACAACAAATATTCGTAATAACAAAAACTGGCCTATACTACATTCATGTAAATAGCATATAATGCAAAAACCTTTGTAAATTGCATTTTTGGTACTCTTATCAGTATTCTTGTGAAACTACTACTTTTTTATACAGGACAGATTCGCGACTTTATATACCTTAAACATATTCTAAAGCTCTAATCCAAAATCCTAATTTTAGATTGACGTTTCAGAAATAGACCAAGCAATTTAGAATTCTCTCTCAATTGCATCTACTATTCAAATTTGTGTAAAGTCGGGTTTTTTTTTCAAGATATACTCTAATCTTAACAGTGAATTATATGGTGATCCCGTTTTGCAAATACTTGTAGTACTTCTATTACGAATAATGTTAAATGCAAAGAAGTGATAGTATGTTTTAGGAAAGGAAGTATAGTATGGCTCCGACGAGGAAGGCAGACGACCTTGAGTCAGTCGATTTTTGAGCTGGTGGGAAAGATCGTTAGGAGCACGACTGCCATACCAAAAACATAAACGGCGATTTGCCGTCTATCCCTCTATCAACTAGTTATCACTGATATCGCTTTCAACACCGAACTATAAATTGGGAACCATAATCCGCTCTAAAGATGCCAATTGTGGAAACGCTTAGTTTACGTTACCACCAGTCCCCTAATTTAACTAGGACCGCGGTAGTGCTGTTGGAATAGTAAAGGATTAGCAATCGGAGGGTTGCGAGTTCGAAACTCGGTCCAACCAAAGACCGTCGTGTACACGGGGACTTAAATCTGTCGTGCCCTCAAATAACACGTTAGCGAAGTGTGGAAGTTTGGAGAGTGGAATTCCAGCTCGAGTGTGTCCTCGTCATCTGACCATGGTTCAAAATTACGAGGCGTTGTCCTCGGATCATACCCTTCGGGATTGATCCCGGACCGTCGCTAATAGCCTGTTGTGTTGCTCCAGTGCGACATTAACTAATTATCATTACCTAATTTAACTAATTTGAATAGAATTGTTCAAAAATACGTGACTCGACAGCAGACTCGAGGGAGCTGGGCTATAAATGAAGAAGGGACAAATAAAGTAATGGGTTATTGCTTGAGTTGCTCGAATCGCTTTAAAAATTGTGGGGAAAATATTTTAATCAATGAAAGTGAATTATTTCCTATTCCTATATTTTTACTTTCACACCATCAAAATCCTACTTTTATACTATATCATTTCAAATCTAACCAAAGATCGTCGTGTACAAAGGGGGCTGGTGGACGTTAAATCTGTCGTGGCCTCAAATGTCCTCACGTTGGCGTGGTGTGGAAGTTTGGAGAGTGGGGTACTAGCTAGGTTCAGACCTCTTCATCTGACCGTGGTTCAAAATTACGTGGTGTTGTCCTCGAATCTTTCCCTTTGGGTGTTGCTCCTGGACCGTCACCAATAGCCCGCTGTTTTGCTCCAGTGAGACGTTATTTAAATACCTACTTACCCAAAAAAAATTATAAATTAGACGTCGAATTTGTTGTTGGGTTTTGGTCGGTATGTATTTTAATTAACTTTACACTGGAGCAACACAATGGGCTATAGGTGGCGGTCTGGAATCAATCCTAAAGGGAAAGATTCGAGGACAACACGTAATTTTGAACCACGGTCAGATGACTAGGCAACATCTGAGCTGGCACCTCACTCTCCAAACTTCCACATCACGCTAAAGTGAGGACATTTGAGGCCACGACAGACTTAACGTGCACCAGCCCCCTTTTGTACGATCTTTGGCCGGATTCGAACTCGCAACCCTCCGGTTGCTAATCCGTTATTCTTCCAACCGGGCTACCGCGGCCCTTGTGGTTGGGTTTTATGACGCAAGGATCATGTGTGGCCAGATTGCTCCAAATACAAGGATGACAACGTCAAAAAAAACTTTTCTGCACACTGTTTTCTTTGACCACGCATACACGAAAAAGGAAAATTTTAATTGACGTAGAAAACAAAAACACATCCAGGGTAAGTTACAAGGAAATCATGAAGTTTGTGCCCAATTTAATTTTGAAACGATCCCCTTAAGTTGAATGGTGCTTGAATTTACTATACTACTGACGGTGTAAGAATGAAGAAGGATAGTCTGATTTTTTTCACAACTACACAGGTAAAAAAAGCTGTCAGGATGATGAGAAAAGTTATGGGATCCAAAACAATACTTTGAACAATATCTGCCGTGTTAATATCGAATTAAGATCACAGAGTAAATAGCTACGCATCTTTTACTCTGTGATTAAGATGTATTTGGTATTTGGTATTTTCAATTAACGTCACACTGGAGCAACACAATGGGCTATTGGTGACGGTCCGGGATCAATCCCAGAGGGAAAGATCCGAGGACAACACCACGTAATTTTGAACCACGGTCAGATGACGAGGCAACACCTGAGCTGGCACCCCACTCTCCAAACTTCCACACCACGCCAACGTGAGGACATTTGAGGCCACGACAGATTTAACGTGCACCAGCCCCCTTTGTACACGACGGTGTTTTGGCTGGATTCGAACTCGCAACCCTTCGGTTGCTAGTCCGTTACTCTTCCAACCGGGCCACCGCGGCCCTATGTGATTAAGATGATTATGATCATACAAAGTGAAGTGAATTAGAGAAATGATAAAGTTAATTTCTCTTTCTGGCAACACTAAACTTAAAACAAGTATCGAAATCCAAACATAGGAAAAATTACTTATTTTATGACATTTAAAAATATTTTTGAAGAAAAAATTGCTTCATCATGAGTGCAGTTGGTGAAGATATACATCCAGAAACAACATTTGAGCTGTATGAGATGTTTTTAGCTTTTTTACAGGTAAAATTGTTAATCCGTACCCACATCTTCAACTTTGATATTTCGTGAAAAGTATTTTATACCTTATGATCCAAAAAGAATGATTCAAAAATAAAGAAAGTTAAATAATCTTCAATGTATCAGCAGACTCCGCTCATATCAAAGAAAAGTGTCGAAAGTTCTAAAGTTATTTTCTTTGATAATCTCATTTGGTGTGCAGCACATGTCAAAGATCAGTTTGTAAATTTCATGCCATTCTTATAAAGCTTTTATGTGATTTCTCATTTTGGTACAGCTTTGATATACACCTCGATTGGTGGCAATGCTCTTGGCGCACTTTTTATGTCGCCAAGGAAGAAATTCATAGAAAATATCGTCTTTTTTTAACGGAAAGTAATAAGCTGTAGTGGAAACAAATGGAAAAACTTAGAAAAACATGCTTTTTTAACGGAAAATAATTAGCACAAATTACAAGGTACAGCTGCAGTCTCCGCTGCGTGGAGTGGCAACGACTTTTGGCGCAGTTTTAAGCGACTGATGCCAGCTGATGGTAACCCGAATTTTTCTCTGGTTAGGATTCTCGTGTTTTTATGGCAACCTTGCCAGCGTCCAGAAGTGTTGATTCTTCTTTTTTCTAGATTGTTCTATTTATTTCCGACATGGTCAAGTGCTCTTGCATAGATTGTTCTTTTCAGTTTGGACACAGATTAGGATTATCCATACGATTTCTACAAATCCACGTGTATCCATCGCTCTGAATTCCTAACAGAAAACGTCATTTCCCTGTTGCATTTATCGCAAGAAAATTTAGATTTAATTAATCCCGATTCCTTTAATAAAGTTAAAAAGAAGCTCCTTATCGCGACACAACTCGTAACAAAAACTATTACCAACTCCCTCAGTCCCGAAAGTTTGTCGTCATCTGACCGTGGTTCAAAATTACGTGGTGTTGTCCTCTGATCTTTCCTTTTGGGATTGATCCCGGACCGTCACCAATAGCCCGTTGTGTTGCTCCAGTGTCACGTTAATTGAAAAATACCAATACCGAAAGGTTGTCTACCACCAGAAAAAGTAAACTGAGTTGCGTGAAAAATTCTCTTGAAACTTATCGACTACACTAAAAATAGAAAGCATCTTAAGAAATAAGGTATACTAGAAATAATAAGATAACTAATAAAACAAAATAGACAGGAAAAATACAACCTGATGCGACTGCTCGACCTTTAATTCCGTTAAATTTTATTTGTGTATATTTAATCCAGTTTTGCAATGTTTCACTAGTCAAGATGTGATTTCCGTTAAAAAATATTTTTTGTATTTTGTGTATATTTAATAGAGATTTGCAGTGTTTTACTAGTCAAAATGTTGTTTTATCAAGATTTATATATGTATGCAGTATGTATTCAATTTTGGAAGATTTCCGTGGCGACATAAAAAGTGCACCAAAAAAAGCGCGTTGCCATTCCTCGCGGTGGAGACTGCAGCTGTACCAATTAAAAAAACACCAATTACAATTCTTGCACAAAACTTCACTTGAGCGTTAAATTTTCCATGCAATAATTGTGCTTTAATTAATCCCAATTCCTTAAGGAAATTCAAAAAACTGCTTATCCAGACAAATGTATGCAAAATATATGATTAGCCACTCCCTCACTTCCTAAAGTTGCCCTACCACCAGAAAAATTAAACTTCAAATTTCACAAAAGAATACATTGAAGCTTATCTACAGCACTCAATATAAAAGACATGTTCAAATAGAAAAAGGTAATGATTTTCGAAAGAAAATAACAAGAAACAATACTGCCTGATGCGACTGCACTGGGCCTTGACTAAAATCTTTTATTTTGATTTTTATATTGAACATTTTAATTCTTCCAATTTACATAAAACGGAAAAGAATTGGGAGAAAAGATTTAAAAGAACCAATGAAATCAAAGGACAATTTAATGGAAATGAAAAGAATATTCTTAATGAAAATTTAAACATTCCACTTACTGAGGTTGCCTTAAAAACGGGAATAACCCTAATAAAGATGAGTTGCCTTCACCTGCCATAACTCGCTACTAAAAGTGCGCCAAAAGCGTTGCCACCAATTGAGGCGTATATCAAAGTGGTACCGAAGATGTATATTCATGTTTGTCCTATAGATGCACTTAAAGCCTTATTGTATTGTTTTGCTTGCTACAGATCTTTTCTAATAAACTACCTCTTATCAACATTCACCAAAGTAAAAATGAGACATCTCTTATAGTTCTCTTATCTGAAGATAATCTAGCCCTGTTCCTATATAGTATGGCTCATGTGAGAAGGCAGTTGTCACATGGTTTTGAACAAGTGTTAGTTAAATTAGGAGATTTGAAATGTCCTTCCACAATTAGCGTCTTTAACGCTGTTCAATGTTTGTTGCCAAAAGTGGTAATGAGTTGACTGAGGGAAAATATCCACCTTGATTGCCATTCAGACTTTAGAGTATGGCAACCTTCTCACCTGGTCCAAGGTTGGTTGGCTTCTCCTGGGAATCGCACTGTAGTAACCCTCACCACCCAGTCTTAGGCAAGGACAGATTAAAGGGAGGCGGAGGAGCGACCGCCCCAACAAGAGCAAAAAAATATGTTTATCAAGATGTGATCAGAGGTTCATAGGTTTTATCAATCCTCGTGAGTCTGAAATGAAATCTGTGGAAACAAAATCTCAAAGTTGACCTCAAACATAATGAAAATGAAGATTTCTCTTCAGCTTCTGAAAGTGACAGTGATGAACACGATTCTTTTGAAGATGATAAAAATGCCAATATGTGTGACAAAGATAAAACCAGATGAAGACAATAATGATCCCCGAATGACTGGAGAAAAATTAGGTAAAACTGTTAAACAATATGAGAAATCTTGGTAAATGCATCGGTGTTGCAACAGATGGATGCTCTGTGATGACTTCAGAGATTGTGGGAGCAGTCACTACAATAAAAAAGAGTAATAATACTGAACGAGCCCCTTATTTGAATCATTGTTTGAATTTGTCTATTTCTAAATGTTCTTATGTGCAATCAGTGTGAAACTCAATTGGAATCATGAAAGAGGTTGTATCTTTCTTTAAAGCTTCACCGAAAAGAAATGCTGTACTCATTAAGCATGTAGGCAGTCAGCTTGTTCCATGTGTGAAACAAATGGGTAGAAAGGCATCTGTCTGTAGCGTCTTTTCTAAAAAACATTGAAAAAATCGTGATGTGCCTTGAGCAAGTTTCATAATGGTCACATTTATCAAGTGACAACTCTAGCGTAACAGCTAGGACCCTTTTATGTGCAATAACTAATGGATAATTCATCTTAACTCTCGTGTGCCTTGCTGATGTACTTAACCAAACATTTCCTCTCAGTAGGTTTTTCAAAGAGACTTGAAGTTACCAAAGCGACGAAGGTCTTGACCGATACTTTCTCAGTCTTAAAAAAAGCGAGGAAAAGCTGATGCAGAATTCAGTCAACTGTATGATCAAGCCAAAAAAGTGGCAGAAACTAGGAAGCACTATTCAAATACCCAGGATCACATCTAGACAAGTTAAGAAACCTAACGCACTGCTTTATCAAAAGCACAGAAAGTTACTTTAGGGTGAATGTCTTTATCCCTATTCTTGACTCAATAAACTGATCTTTAAACAGGTTCTCAAAAGAAGTTCTCAATCTCTACAAACTCAACTCACTTCTACCAAAAGTCTGCTCATCTTCAACAACGACCATGGGGTCAGTGATTAGGGATGCAGAAACACTGGCTAAAAGGTACTTCAGAGTAATTGGAGTTGGAGAGGATGAAAGGGACTGCATTTCTAATCTGAAGGCAGAAATCAAGCTGTGGGTGGAAAAGGGAAGATGCAAACAAAACCCCTTTACCAGGCTATGCAGCTGAGTGATTGCAATTTTGCATCCCAAATATTTTCCCCTCAATTAGATCTTTAATGTTGATTCTTCTCTTCCTGTTGTAACTGCAACAGCAGAAAAATCTTTCTCTACTCTAAAATGATCAAAACTTGGTTGAGAAACCGTTGTGGGCAAAACTGCTTAACTGGACTTGCTTTGCTATATGTTCATAGAAACATCCTTATTGACAAAGAGAACGTTATAGATATTGAAAAGGGGGAAAGAAGAGTAAAAACATGTTTTCTTAAGTACAGTTGTTCTTTTGTGATGTCAAATATATAATAGAACTCAACATTCATATACTTAGGTTACTGTTTTAATTTTATATCAAAACTAAAAAGTGCAAACTGCTTGCTAATATGCATGAAGCAGACCAAATATGTACTGTACGAGTATAGTGCAAATATACACAATATAAACTCAATAATTTTTTGTATACAGAATTTTTATTTCAAAACGTTAACTACTCAGAATATAAAAAACATAATACAGGTAACCCCCGTATAGCACTGGAGTTATGTTCCAAAAAATTGCCGTGTTATACGAAACAAAGAACTAGTACGAAAAGGGGGGTTAAGTTCCAAAAATTAAAAAACATGCTATTATATTTTCATGATTAAGATAAATATCTTTATTAAAATTTTCTTAAGAAGTTTTAAGTAAGAATGTTTTCTTCGTCATCACTAAGCACTATTAACCGAGGGTGTTTTCTTTTTGGCAATATATCCTCATCCTCTGAGTGACAGCCATGAGATCAGTGATGCCATTTATTTTTTAAGTCCTTTATTTCTCAATTCCGTTTTCTCCCTCACTCCAGTGACGCTCATTAACTATGCTAAGAATCTTCCAGAAAGTTACGCCATGTCATGTGTGTCCGTCTAACAAATTACAGATGAGCTAGTTTAAAAACAGCGAATCAGGAAGTCCAGCTGCCTTGATTGACAAGACCATCTCCCCTGATTTGCGACCCCCTGAAAAACTGATAAAAAGCGTGGAGAGGAAGAATACGCTCTCTTTTTTTTCGCCTCAGTCCAACGACCTTGCAGTTTTGTTAGAAAGAAACGCTTTAAGCATTCTTGCCATTTTTTCTTTTTGATGATGAGCGGGGATCCCTAAGAGACGTCATGTCTCTTCTAAGCTAAGTTACTTTTTATTTAATTTATCTCGAGATAATATCCTTGCATGTAGTTCTTAGGATATTCCCATGCTACACCATTTAAATTAAACTTTTATAATGCCGTCCTTTTTGCATCGTTGTTCCAATCATTCCATAAAAGCACCGTGTTATACGGGGATGTTCCCAATTCTCGAACCGTGTTAGAGTGAATCCGTGCTATAAAAGAGCACCGTGTTATATGGGGATGTTCCCACTTCTCGAACCGTGTTAGAGTGAATCCGTGCTATAGAAGTGCCGTGTTATACGGGGGTTACCTGTATTACATTCAAAACTACAGTTTTATGCACTTTATGTAAGTTTTTGAGTTACCGTAATGGCGTATTATCATTCTTACTGTTTACATTGTACGTGAAAATTGTATTGAAAAAAATAAAAGAATTTGTAAAGAATATTTAAGTTTTTATTTATTACTTTCCTAATGTTATTTTTAAAATAAAAGTATGTATATTTAGGAATTGAAAGCTAACAAAAACATAACTTTCAACAACCTACAAAATACTATTTTAAAAGTATTTTTATGCTAATTTCAATGTTTTATCTTTTAATTTGCTTAGCAGTTCTATGTTAACATAAGGCTTATAGAATTTGTGGGTTTTGCGTTAACAGTTATGTAAATGGAACCAGTTTTGCAAAGGTTTTAAAAGCTTCGCATTTCATGAAATTTAAAGTGATTATTTGTCCAAAATAAAGTACATTTTTACACTAATTGTATACCAGTTGTAAGTCTCAAAACAGCTTCAAAATGCTAGTTTTTGAATGCATTTTTTTTTAATTTTCAGGGGGAGGACCCCCTTTCTCTGGGGGTATCTCATACTCCTGGTTAGTTGTATCTTCCAGCCAACCGCCCCCACCCACAAAATTGCATTAATCCGTCACTGGTCTTAGAGATAGTCCAAATCTATTATGGTCAATTGAAACCGTTAAACATTAAAATTCAGTTAACATTAAGTCACAAATCATGCACATTTTTAATGTTAATGACATTTTCTTTTCTAAATGAAATAGAAATTTATAAAAAGTATAAAATACACTTGTGTTTATAGTGTACTTTCTCATATTGGAGAATAAGGGATTCTTACATTTTGGCCTCATCCTTAGAAGTCGGAGCAATTGAAACCACATATGTTCAACAGTTTCAAAGGATGACTGAACATTAAAACTAGTGTTTTTCCATCAAAGCCATTGTATGAGCACTCAAACAATATATTTTGTTGCACATTTTAATTGTACATAGTATTTATGCCTCTACCATGAGAATAAGTCTGACTCTGTTACCATAGAAACATTTTCCATAGAGAATTCTTGAAGAATTGCATTAAAGTTTGGCCCACTGGCTTGATGACAAATTGGAGACACGTTTTTCATATTTGCTTGTTACTGAAGTCTATGTGAGTAAGCTATTTATTTCTGATGGCAACAATCACAAAAAAATAAAATTACTACTTTTTCCACCACCAAATTTTTAGTTATCAGTATACTTTTACATTGGTTTATCATAAATTACTATTCATTACCTATAATTGTATATCAATATAATGGATGGATACCAATAATTTCTATAACCATGGAATCGCATTATTTGATACTATGCATTGATATCTGCAGTTAGACAAATCATAAATATTTAGACAAAATAAAAAATACATGTTAGCAACACTTGTACGTCTCTTCTGCTGTAGCACTAGTTTCTATTTTGCATGTATGCGAACCAGTGGCTTTGTTATTGAGTATTAAATTTAATATTTTTTAAAGTTTTATTTATATTTGCAATGTTAAAAAAGCGAAACTAGTTTTAATGACAATTTCCAGAAAGAATTTATCATTTTACTTTTTTCATTAATACAGAATATAACATAACCCTTTCAATTTTTGTCACAAGGAAATGTGGTCAGTCTAAATAAACAAGATTTTTCTGAAAAGTTCTCCACTGTTTCAAGTAAAAGATAAAAACTAGTTTTTTAACAAATCTGTTATTTTGTGAAAATACCCCAATGATTTTTCAAAACTAGGAATAGATTAATATAAATGTTTATTGGTAAACTAAATTTCTACTCTGGTGGCTGCATCTTTCTCTGGGAATGAATATTCACTGTGGTTCAAATTCGTAGTTAGCTATGCTCTAGCTCTTGTAAAACATAAGGATGATAGATTTTATCCTGAATCTCATAGTGATCTATAGCAATCAGTATTATGAACAAATTTAATCTTGCGAGCAAACAAATTGCTATTGATAAAAGGTTTAAGATTGCAGTGAAATTAGACACCAGCACGAAAATTAACTTAGAATACAATGGTATATATAGTAATATAAATGAAATTCACTATGAAGGACTTTTTGACAACAGGCCCTGCTCCACTTCAGTCACAACTTCACTATTCATTTCTACTCAGCCTCATTTCAACAAATTGTGCTGCACTCACTCAGCTGCTTAATGCAACACTGGACTGTCACACAGTCGTTCTCACCTATTGTACGACCTTGCATATGAAAGTATGCCAGTGATCTTAATACAGCTGTCATAGTTTCACGAAATTGGCAATCTGTCAACTATTGGTAGCATCTATCAAATTCAGCCTTTCCAATTTTTAGAGGGGGAGTATTGTGATCTTAGCCACCACCCCAAAAATTAAATTTGAATACAATAGCATATATAGTAGTGGAACCCAACTCAACCATGAAGTCCTTTTTGGTAGACAAAGTTGCACTTTCTTTCACATGTCTTGGTAGAGTATAAATTATTATCTGCTGTGAGAATAAATGAGCTTAAAAGATCTTTCATGAAGTTAACATGTTTTTAGAATAATCTGATCACAAAATCATGTGTTATTCATTACAAGATTTTCCAGCTTCTCCTTTTGTAATGGGGTCTATCAGGTCATTTTTACACCAAAAGTATTTGCCATCGGGTTTTAAACAAAAGTTAACTAAGCTGCTTAAAAACATTTGCTTTCCTCATTACTTCATTTACTATTGGATTGTTGTTAGATGGGTTTTGTGTAATCAAAATTGTACAACTTTTAAATAATAAATATATTTTAATAAAAACTACCTAAAATACACTTAAGAATTAAAATTTAAAAGATGTCTTGTCTTTAATCATTTGTAATTCTAAAACACTTCTGTCTTTTCAGAGAATTTTTAAATTTCTTTTAAATGCTTATTATATTTGATGGATGACTAGTTTTTGCAGCCGAAGGTTTTCTCAGAAGTTTTGTTGCAAAAAGTCTTTGTTTTATTTCATTTTAACCATATCTATTTCGATGGGTTAAAAATAAAATACTTTTAACATTACTATAGTGTAATATAGTAGCAATTATAGTATCAAAATGTGCTTGATATGACAAACTTATCTATATATTTGATGCATTTTTTAGGCTCCTACTTACCATCTTGCTCTAGAAGCTATTTTAGTTATATGGGTGTTTTGGTTACTTGTTCACAAAAGTTATAAGCCTCAACGGTCAGAATTAACAGAAAGGGTAAGATTGGTATATTTATTACATTATTTTTAACTTTTTTCAAATGGAAGTATTGATAATATAAGAAAAAAGTTTTGAAGAAAATGAAGTTACAATCTGATCACAGAAAAATTTGCACTAATAGGTGTAAAAACCTTGAAATTATAAGCATAAATTTCATGTTGGATATATTGAATTTGATTCCATAATACTTAAAAATAGTTATTGGCATCTTCACTTAATTTTTCATTGAGTGCTGAGCACAGGTTTGCTCCAACTTTAATGTTAAATAGAGTTCTAATGATTTGATTGAATACACATATATTATAGTAATCAATTCATGTTCATTAGTGCCGAGTTCAGTTTTTCATTCAAGTATTTTTTGAGTATCTAATACCTATTGCCATCAGTAAAGACTGCATCTTTGCTTCTGTAAATTTTGTAGACATCAAAATACGATATTAGAAGCATCCATGAGTTTTCAAGTCAAAGACTTCACATTTTGGTTGATTAATGCTATATATTTCTATTTATAATAGAACTGCTATTAATCATCTGAGGGTCATGCACTCTTCCACCACGCAACCTGCAGTAACCAGTTTCAGAATTAACCAATAGAATCTTTTCTAATATTCTTCAATCAATAGATCTTTTAGACGAGATCTTCAACCAATCGATAGATTAGCATTTTGTGTGTTGTAGGGTAAAAGCAATAGTACACTATTCAGAAATCTTATGATACTCATTTCAAATTTTTAATCATGCTTGGGTTTTATGTTTATATACTAAAGGGTTGTTTTAAAGTTATTCTTATTAATTATGTTTTAAATAGGAGAAAGAACAGTTGATAGTTGAATGGGTTCCTGAACCTTTAGTGCCTGCTTCAGATGAAAACCATTCGTCATTAAAGCCCAGAACAATTACTGGGTTTGTATTATGCTTATTTTAAATTATGTTTTCTGATTCAGATTTTCTTTTATATATTAAAGTATCAAGATTGCCAATTTTGAAATATCTCTGAAACTTTGTGTAAAAATCTTAGTATTTGAAAATAGCCCATGCTAATTATGTTTAAATTTACCATGAGCATTCTTTTTCACTAAACTTGGTTGTTTCAATTTACTTCCTTGTTTCTGATATATTTTTCATGTTTACTTCTCAATTTTCTGTTCTCAGGAGTGTCAGAGAATAAATTTGTATACAAAAATTTAACATGCTTTCTGAAAAAGTATTTGAAAGATTTATCAGTTTCAAAACTTAAAAACAAATGTTTTTCCTGTGATATAACTTAAGTACATCTTTTGTTATTTTTCGAACAAACTATTCAATTTTAAGCTTCTATAAAATATTCTTATATTTTATAGTAATATTTTGTGTGATATAGCCAAGTGAATATTTTAATTATTATTTCAAGTGAAAATCTAGCATTACTTTACTATTTATCAAAGATGTGAGGTTCATTATTATTTAATGTATTGATATAAAATTGCTAGCATTTTTATGACCAAAAATCTGAAATAAGGCATACTCTTTCAGTATTCTATTTTTTTTCTAATGCTTGGTCAATTTAATATTCTTATGGCACTTCAAGGGCAGATTTGTAAATTGCTTTGTGTTACCCTGGTGCACTATGGAGGTCATTTTACATCTCACATACATAATACATACTTCACATTCTAGGCACAACCCATTCATAGGGAGGCCACACATTCATTTCAGATGGACAAACATCCATGCTGGATTCGGTTGAATCTTTCCCTTCGTCTTTGAATTATCCTGGACCATCGCCAGTTGTGTTACTCAAGTGCAATGTTAATTCAAATACTTATCTGCCTACTCTGAATTCGAACCATGAACCTCTCAATCCAAAAGTCAACACTCTGATCTCTAGATCAATTGCTTGGCTTTTGTGTTCTATCTAAATATACCTATTTTGTTTATAAATGAAATTTTAAAAAGGACAAAATTTGACCCCAAAAATGTCTTAATAGATGAAAAATGAATTTTTTAAAACTTGTATTATAAAAAACAATTATTGAAAATGACTAAAAGAATTTCGTATTTGTCTTGTTGAATTGTGTATTTGTTCACAATTAGATATTTTTGTCTCTAACGAGACAATGTCTGTTAGGCTTCTTTTGCATACCTCAAGACATGAATCCATAAACAGTTTGAAGATATTGAGGATGACTATTATAGAAGGGCCACAGGTGACTAAAAGGTTACTTTTTGCTACTAGTTTTCAACCGTGGTGAGTAGGGGTTTTCAGCAAAAGCTCCTATTTTCAAATTGCAACTACCTTTTTTAAATTCACCAAAGGTTACCAAAAATAAGTCTCCATTTCTTAACCAACAGCACAGATACCTGTTTCCATCATGAATTTATACTTTCTATTTAATCATTGGGGAAAATGTTTTTATAGCTGATCTACTGCACTCCAATGGTATCAAAAACTTGTAATATAAATATTTTGATCAATTCAAGGAGGCCTGCATAGTATTTTTCTGTTAAAAGTGTGAACTGTTAACTAAGTGCCAAGCTATGCGAAATGCTTCTTCCCACTTCTACTTCTCATAACATTGTTTGAAGACCCTGTACCCAAGATGTAGCTTCTAAATTAAGCTTTAAGATAATACTTATTTTGCCTCTACTTTGAAGAATTTATTCTACTATTTTACGAATATTTTGGCCGTAGTAGTCCTGTTATAGCTAATCAAAATGGCTCTACAATTAACAGCATACCAAATGTGATAGAATCATTCATTCAAATAACTTTATTCCATTGCTGTCATTGACATGAATGAAGCTTAAGACAAAATATGATTAAGAAAAATGTTCTGGAATACTCACAAATTAATGGTAATGAAGTATACTTTAAAGCAAAACACAATATTTTGTCTTGTTTGCAAAATACTTTGCCTCCCTTAAAATGTGTTTATCAACTAATTCTTTCAAAAAATTATGTTTTTGTAAATTGCATTTTACTTGCATTATCAATTGAAATTTATTGACTTAAACATTGAAAATTTCTTTGAAAGTTTAATAGGATAATGTCATTTCAGAAAAGTTGGAAAAATTGTGGTAGTTGATGGCAAGCGATGTTTGAATGCTGCAACTCACAATTATCTTGGTTTGATAGAGCATGAAAAACTAGAGGTAATTTTAATTTAAGTATTACTCATTTCAATTGATACTTGTATAGATATTCTCAGTTTAGAATTTCCCTTCTATCACTAAAATCAATTGACCTGATTGGGAAATTTCATTCATATTTTTATGTGTAGTATTTTTTTATCATCCACCCTTTGAAAATTAAGAAGTTTAACCAATATTGCTGGTCCAAACAGGAAATTTCAGCATAAGCCTCTACATGTTGCTAAAAGTTGTAACTACTTTCATATTATCCAATATCTACTTAGCAATGGAACATTACAATAAAGACAGCCATAAATATTCAGAAAAACTAGATTAAGTTAAGTATTATGAACAATCTAGTGTTTTAGTGAATTGGCACATTAAAAATAAAGGTACATTATGCTTGATTAAAGTGAACAATCAAAGCTTAATTTATAAAACAGCAATCACATGGTAAATAAATTCCTTTCTGGAAATTTTTAAAAAGTATGATTATTTTGTAGTGACATTACAAAATGTTGAATGAAAAAATGCACTTTATTTCATTTTCTAATTGCAGCTGAAATGCATGGATTATTTTCTAATGTTAAAGTAGATTTATGATAGAGTAAACAAGAGGAATATTATGGGCATTAAAAATTCAGCTTGTTAAACATCATTGTGGTCAGAACTTGAATTACCACTTTTGAGATGTAACTCTTGTTTATATCAATCTTAGTAATACACAATTCTTGTGTATCTCTAGGTCATTCTAAATTCATTGTCTAAAAAAATCATAATAAATAACTCAGCTGTATAATTAAAAATATTACATTTACATGCTTAAACTTTCAATTTAGAAATTGCTTTAAAACTGTTGGTCTCTTTATCAAGCTCTGTGATGCTCTTTTGGGCTACTTTTATTCCAGTTGAATGCAGATGAAAAATCACCAAATTTGCAATATTTTTAAGTTTAAAAATTCATTTTGTTTCAAACATTTGTTGTCAGTAATACTGGCTAAATTTATAGAAGTGCTATAATATATTTTACTGTACAAAAATAATAATATTGTTAAGAGTGTTAGATTGTGCATGTTTTTAAATAATATCTAAATTTTCCAATTTAATATTTGTCTGGAAAATAGATTATATTTTAAACTGCAGTTAGTATAAAATTTCATTTATTTAATTTGTAACAAATCATTTAATTTTAGGAAGCTGCATTACAGTGCTTAAGAAAATATGGTGTAGGATCTTGTGGCCCCCGTGGTTTTTATGGAACAGTTGGTTCGTTGAAACTTTTTACATTTTATCAGAAATGTGTTTAAGAGATATTTATGTCAAAGCAAATGTCACTTTAAAATATTTTTATTTGCTTTAATTAAACAGACCTTTGCTACTATAAACTGATTTCTAGCATTAAAGTTTTGTTACTCTCTTATTCAAATGGAGGAAAAGTCATGAATAAATTTCAAAACATTTAAGTAATTTATAACCTTATTTCGATTTGCTTTCCACAATATTCACAAATCGAACACATAACTCGTGTGTTATTTTCAAAAAGTCCTATAATATTTTGATACCACTCCAACTGTAACCACTGGTTCAAAAATTTAAAACTTATTTCAAATGATTTATATACATCAGATGTAAATATTATGGTTTTTTACTGTTAGAAAACACATGAGTGTACTGCATAAAAATTTTAGCAACACAATCATCAAACTGCAACGTGAAAACTGCTTTCCATGCATAAAGATTTGTTTCAAAATATTTTAGTGGTAGGGAAGGTACTGCACTCTTTAAGTACCCACATCAAAATTCATTCTTTAATCTATCACATTTCATTTTGACTTTCAATTTGTATCTTAATTATATTTATTTTAAATGTTTATTCATTTTTAATACTGCTGATTATTTCTCAGACATTCATTTGGAACTGGAAGCAAAACTAGCTAAATTTATGAATCAACAGGAAGCTGTTCTGTACTCTTACGGATTCTCCACAATATCTAGTGCTATTCCAGCTTATGCTAAACATGGCGATGTTATCTTTTGGTATGAAATTACTTTCCATTTAATTTTTTTATTCTAAACATCTATTTTAAATCAAAATACCTGTGTACCATTAAAATGAAAGATTGTGTTAAAAATACAAAATCAGTAATTAAGAAAATAGTTATTCCATTATCATGGTTGCTCTCTGAAAGTTTGTAGTTTTGATTTTTGAATTCCAATGTTTGAAATTTGGTAATTAACAATAAAATATTTGTATCACCTGTGCTGTGTATTATGCACCTATTTATTTCTGTTTTAGTGATGAAGGGGTAAATTTTGCAGTACAGAAAGGATTAGTTGCTTCACGTAGTGAACTCTTCTTTTTCAAACACAACAGTCCTGATGATCTAGAGCGACTTTTAATTAATCAAGCCAAGCTTGATGAAGCAGTAAGTAATCGTTCATTTTCATTGCTTCGAAAACAAATTGTATGAAGTTTTGAATAAATTGAATTTTTGCTTAAACTGTCTTATGTGACTGACAAGAATATATTTATTGATCATCTGACTCAAGTGTGGTAAATAAAACAATTATAAATAACAGCATAAATATTATGTGGCTTGAATCTTCAGCCAGTAAAGTGAGTCCTGACACAAGAAAGCAATTGTTTAATTTCAGCTTCAGCTGCGTGTTTGCAATTATGGAATATCTGGTATTTTTCCTATTCGGATTCTGAATAAGTTAATAGATCTATTTTCAAGTAAAATATTTGCAGGAAAAATGCTCAATTAAATCTCATACTCTATTTTCCACCAAAAATATTCTGTTTCGTACAGAAAATCATAAAATGTCTGTCAACGACTGGAAAATAACACCTGCTATTTGCTACACTTATTGAGTATTGTTTGTTTATAATAAGTTTTCTTATTTACAGAATCCTAAAAAAGCCAAAGTGACCAGAAGATTTCTTGTTGTTGAAGGGATCTATATGAATTATGGAGATATTTGTCAGTTACCTAGGATGGTCGGTTCCTATATTTACTTTATCTTCCTCTGGTTTTATTTTACAGTTTTAATCCTTCGTTGCATCTTATATTATTCCTCTCGAAAATTTGTTAACTGTTAGAATCTTAAAATTTCATCTATTTTATTTATTATGCTAAAACATTGTTTCATTGCTTCTTAATTAATCAAAATGTATCTATTTAAAATCTGTCTTCCTTTTGTAAAGTTTCCGTATTTATCCTACACTTCCATTAATATACAAGTATAAGTACAATCTCTGTTTTTTTTGTTAATGTTTGTGTGAACGTACAATTTGAACCTTTACAAACATCATTGAGAGAGGCATGTTTTAAATTTTTTAAATTATATTACCTCATGAAGAAATAGTTTAATATTAATTTGATTTTCTTATTTTTTAAGTTTTGATTTTCTGAAAGGTTGATTTGTTGAACAATTTAAAAGTTGTGAACAAATTTTCAATCTGTTGCTTAGTTATTCTTTTATATATGCTAATTCTCACTTTCAACTTTTGATTGCAGGTTGAATTGAAAAATAAATACAAAGTACGTTTGTTTATTGATGAAGCCTGCTCCTTTGGAGTTTTGGGAGAGACTGGGCGAGGTATCACTGAGCACTATAACATCCCTGTAAGCACAAGTTTTGTTTTTTTAAGCATCTCCATTATGCATTCATAATAAATTGTTAGAACTTTCATATTTTTTACTTCAATTTTTTTGCATAGATGGAAGAAGTAGATCTAATTACGGGAACTCTAGAAGCTGCAATTCCTGGTTATGGAGGCTTCTGTGTTGGAACATCATTTATTGTTGACCACCAAGTAAGTAATACTTCTTCAAAATGTCATGGATCAAAAGTAAAATCAGTAAATTCATAAATATCAAATTGCAAAGGCTTGAGGGATCCAGTTTTGTTTTTATGGTGACAGGCATAAGAAAATATTTAATCTAATTTTACTCATTGCATTTTATTAAAAGTAGCATGATTTAAATCAAGTGATATTTATTAAAAAAATCATTTAAATCAAATTATTTTTCTTTCTAAAGTTTAATAAAAATATTGAAATCAAATAATCTAGGACAGGATGCTGTTATTTTATTTAATAAATTTGAAACGTAGTGCTTTTTCGCTCTCCAAGAATCGCCCTTTTTTAACTGAAAATTATCTATTCCTGCTTTTAGGGCACTCGAAAGATAATAATATTAGGATGGTAATGATAATAGACCGACAAGTATTTCTCTTTAGTCACTGAAAATGGATATTAATCGTAATACTGTTTATCAGCAGAGGCTGTAATACATGAATGGAACCAATCCACATCTTACATAATTTTAACATCCTCATCCCCATAGAAAAGGGGATGCTTGAAGTCAAGAGGGAATTCTGATAAAGGAATCAACACAGTTTCAGCATGACTTGTTTTTATTCTTTACAAGCAAGCAATTCCTAGCTTATTTATTTGACCCTCCCAGAAGCAAATGAACTGAGCTTGAATGGAAAGAACCCTTAGAAATGTTTGTCAAAGTGAAAAGTTCATCTGTGTCATGCCTGTAATTATGAAATTTTGAGTGAAAGCAGGTAATTTTTTTTTTTATTTCCTCTTTGCGAAATATTGTAGTATATACCAAATGTCTTTGGGATGGGAGCTACACTTTTTAATTTCCAATGGCTAGGGCAAGATACAGTCAGAAAAAATACAAGAAAAAATGCAACACAAACTACCACTGTACAAACAGACACGCACAAAAAGGAAATGTAACCCGAGTCATCGCCCTAAAAGTTCTCGCTCTTTACTTGAGGAAAAGTCAGAATTTGGTGGAAATTATAATCAGAATTTCTTTCAAACAGTTGAATAAAATTTTTAAAGATGAAGCTTCATTTTTGAACATCCTGAATGTAAGCAAGTCTTTGTTTTTATGTTTTTTAATCTGGGATTTCAAGTATTATGAATTTGCTTAGAAAGTAAAATACAATAAAAAGATAAAACAACATGACCCAAAATTAATTTGAATTGTTTAATCTTTCAAAACTTTTTAAAAGTATATTTTAATAGAAAATCTTGAAAATAAAATGTCCTGCTATATTTTCTAAATCCTCATGTTTATATTTCTGTTCCATGTAGAAGTAATAATAATAATTTTTATATCTTAAAAATCTTATTTTAGTTTTTTTATAATCTGATATGGTTGATCTTTTTAAATAAAAATCATTATGGTTCAATTTATATGCAAGAATGTATAACGATATTTTATGTCTTCAGCGTCTCTCTGGTCTTGGGTATTGTTTTTCTGCATCTCTTCCTCCTCTTCAAGCTGGAGTTGCAATTGCTGCTTTGGAAATTATGGAGTCTAATCCAGGTATGAATATTTTTAATTTATCTTCAAAAAATAGGTTTTTGCATTTGTATCCTTTTTTTAATATACGAGGGGTGTTCAAATGAAAAGGTACAAAATGACACTGTGGGTATAATTGAAGTCTTTATTCAAAAGTAATCACCAGAGGCCTGAGCACAACTATCCTACTTTTCACGAGCTGAAGGATTCCCTGTTCCCAGAATTCCTGTGGTTGTGACAAGAGCCAGTCCTCCATTTTGTCCTTCAGTTCGTCGTCCGAGTTGAAGCTCTTCCCTTTGAGATGTTTTTTTAGCGGACAAAACAGATGGAAGTCGCAGGGCGACATGTCTGGGCTGTAGAGCAGATGCTCAAGCTGCTCCCACTTGAACTTGGCCAGTACATTTTGTGTGACCCTGGAGACATGTGGATGCGTGTTATCATGGAACAGAATCACTCCCTCCATGAGCAGCCCAGGCCGTTTGCTCTTGATGGACTTGCATAGGCTACGGAGTGTCTCACAGTACACGTCACTGTTAATGGTTTTTCCGTGCTCGAGGAATTCAATGAGTATCGGACGTCGAAAAAGACGGTGAGCATCACCTTGCCTGCTGAGGGCACAGCTTTGAATTTTTTAGGGGGAGGTGATGACGCATACTTCCATTGCATGCTGGCCCGCTTTGTCTCTGGCTCGAAGTGATGGCACTAGCTTTCTTCACCGGTGACGAACCGCTCCAGGAAAGTGGGGTCTTCATGATACCAGAACAGGTGTTGCAGTGCTAGCCCCATACGCAGTTCCTTTTGGAGCTTTTTCGGAACCCACTGCGTGCACACCTTCCGGTAACCCAACCTGTCGTGCACAATTGTCCACACTGTTCCAACACTGGCCCCCACCATTACTGCCAACATTTGCATTGTGACACGGCTATCACTTCTCATCAGGTCGTTCACCTTGTCGATGAGTTCAATCGTGATTACCATGTTTGCCTGGCCTGGTCTCGGGTCATCACTCAAACACTCCTGGCCTTCACGAAAATGGGCACTCCACTTTCTCACTGACTTGTCAGACACACAGTCTCCCCCGTATACGGCCACCATCCGGCGATGAATATCGGCCTGTTTAACCCCTTCCGCAGCCTGAAATCTGATGACACCTTGCTGCTCCTCAATCATCAAATTTTGCAATGTGAATGCCATGATGTCCTCACACGCACTGCCGCATCAATTGGACGGAACACACAACTGCCTGCTTCTCTCCTGCGTCATGTGCGGGCGCCCGCACATGCGCACAACCACGCTGGTACTCTTACATTCGCATCCCTAGATGTCTCACTATGTTATCCCAAAGCGGCATATTCAAATTTCAACTGGTTTGGTTGTTACGACGTTTCATACCTTTTCATTTGAACACCCCTCGTTTAAAACTGCAGCGTTATCAAGTAATTATTGTCATGTAACTACACTCGTGTGCAAAATTTAGAGAATTTGCACATTGTGTCTGTTTTCACAAAAAGTACTGAACCAAAGGTACTAATTATACCACCGAAGAAGAATGCAAACATTCAGTTCGAATACGTAAGTGTACACGTGTGTGAGGGCAGAGCTGTGATCGCAGAGGGGATGATAAGCATATGAGGCGTTTTCCGCGATTCGTGTGCTCGTACTCCTCGACGACATTCGCTGTGTTTCTCGCAAGAGTTGTGTAAATTTTATAAGCTAGGTAAAATGAGTAGCCACGGACGTATGGATGACGGAATGAGATCAAGAATCGTCGGTAGATTGGATTACAAGTGCAGGTGGCTACAGAGCTCGATGTAACGCCCATTGTCATCTGTAATGTGTGGAAACAGTTTCAGGACACTGGATCCATATCGAGAAGACCTGGACAAGATCGTCGAAGATCCACGACTATCAATGAGGATCGTTATTTGGCACTTTCAGCGCGGCGCCACAGGACTGCTACAGCTTCACAGCTCTCACGTGAGCTGTATGCTGCCACTGGAACCCGAGTTTCAAGGTTTACCATTGCCCGAAGGCTTCCTGAGGGAGAGAGCTTTATGCCAGAAGACCCGCTGTTTGTGTCCTGCTCACTGCAGCACACGAGAGCACGTTTAGCATGGTGCAGACTTGGACCAGGCTTCAGTGAAGCACCGTGCTCTTCACAGATGAGTCGAGATTCAGCCTGGACACTGATTCTTGACGTACCCTCATCTGGAGAGAGCCTGGGACTCGATACCATCCCTTCCACATCAGGGAAATGGACCACTATGGTGGTGGAGGTGTCATGGTCTGGGCAGGCATCACGTTGGACGGCCGCACACTCCTCCATGTGTTTGACAGAGGGTCCCTGACTGTTATGAGGTATAGAGGAGATCTTAGAGCCCTATGTTCGACTTTTCAGGGGTGCAGTTGACTCTAGGTTCTTGTTCATGGACGACAACACTCGTCCATATCGGGCTCACCTGGTCGACGTTTATTTGGAAAGTGAGAATATTCAGTGTATGGATTGGCCAGCCAGATCTCCTGACCTAAACCCTATAGAACATGTCTGGGACGCTCTTGGGAGGGCAATTGCATCTCGCCATCCCCTCTGAGAACCATCCCGGAGCTGAAAAAACTGCGTTGCTGCAGAAGTGGGACCGACTGCCACAGGGACTCCTCCACTGCCTTGTATCCAGTATGCCGCAGCACTGTGTGACCTGTCTGACTGTGAGAGGGGACCATACCCCATATTAGACTAATTTTTGGTTCAATCCCGCAACGTGGATTTTGGATATTCCTGCACTGATGAGCTTTACTGACAATCATGCTTGCGTACAATGACTTTTGTATGGTACATCTCTTTCTCTGCTATAACTGTTCTAGTACCAAATTTCATTAAAATCTGTCCATTAGTTTTTCAGAAATTCGAAATAATGTGCAAATTCTCTTAATTTTGCACATGAGTGTATTTCGATATATATGAGTTTATTTGTGTTAAACTTTTATGTCTTCACTTTCTCATTAATCAATATTATGAATACACTTGTTTTAAATTTGATGGTCTTGGCTTGACAATATTACATCATATCTCTAAACTTTTATAAATAGATATCAACTTATTTAGCCATTCATAAGGAAATTTTATTTGTACCAACACATAAATTAATTTGATTCAAAATGTTTCTTTTCATACAGTGTAGACTTTTGCTCATAAATTGCATTCTATACTTACAGAACTAATTCAAACCTTGAAAGAAAACAGCATCTACATGCATGAAAAACTTATGAAGTAAGTGTTATATTTTGGATATGTTTTGTAGGTTATATATTATTTACCTTGCTTCATAATGTAATGATTTTTCTCTTTTGTGATTAAGAATTCCAGAACTGAAGACTTGTTCAGAAGCTATCTCTCCTGTTAAGCATGTGTATATTGCAGAATCATTTCCTAGAGAGCAAGCTTTGAATAAATTGGAAGAAATTGTTACCCATGTAAGATTGTTTGTTATCTTTTAAACAAGATAGTTTATTATTTTTATGTTTTGAAATAGTTTTTATTTGTTTTGAAATCGTTTCAGATAATTGCTTCTTTAATTGGAAGTAAAAATAATGTATTTTGTACTCTCTGTGTATGCCTATATCTTATTCTGACTAAATTTAAAATGCATTAAAGTTTGTTCAAGTGAGAATGAGTGAAATTTGAATAAAAAGGATAGAATAAAATAAAGAATAATAAGCAGATCAAAACTAGTATTTCAATAAATATGGGATGGTGTCTAGATTAACCCTGGTGGTCCCATTCATCACTCTTATATTAACTGTCCAACACTTAGAAATTTATGCATATAGTGGAAGCATGAGAAAAAAATTTCTAAAATTCCTGAATGAAAATTTACTTGTTCCTGGCAGTTGGAACATCCGCCAAAAAAGAAATTCATAAAATAAAGATGACATTTTATGATTCATAAAATACATTGAAGTTAAGAATCCCACAAAATTGTTCATTGTGATTGGAGCATAAAGGAATGAACTCCCATCTCAGGTCAGTTCATCAAAGCGAAAGATTTCTCAAAATAAAGTATATTACTTATAAAATATCATTGTGTCACCATTTTATTTGTGGCTATGTTTTATTTCTGTAAAACTGAAATTAATTCATATTTTAAAACCATTAATCAATGGATATTTTTAGGCTATGAAAGAAGGAGTGGCTTTTTCTGTGGCTAAGTACTTAAACAATGAAGAACACAAGCTGCCTCCACCTAGTATACGATTAATAGTTACATCTCTTCTGACTTCTGAGGACATGGACAAAATTAGTACTGTCTTGAAAAACTCTTTCTTGAATTTGGCTAACTCATAAAAACTAAGAAGTGAATTGTATTTGGATCAAAAACTGCTTTCATAATATTTTTACTCATGATATATCAATCAGCAAGAACCTTAAAATAAATGCTACATTCCAAAGTTCAGCTTATTTGCCATGCACAATGTTTCCTTTGCTATATACTTTTCTGTGCAGCTTTCGATTTCTTTTATATATAAAGAAGCTATAAATTCATTTCACTACTGGTTTTTTACATTTTATAGACTACAAAATTGTTCCTAAAAATGAAGTTTTAGATTAACCTCCGTATTTTCTATTCACAATACATTTATTTCATTTTCTGTTCAAATATTGGCTTAGGTTTTTGTGTAAGATCAAAAATTGTTCTCAGGCTCAACTGTAGAAAAATGTAACTAACTACTATGAATTTTGTACATTACTCTGGTAATTGTGGGTCCAATATAGCTTGCAGGTGCTAGTCTAGATTACCTGAATATTAAGTTGAGCCCTCCACACCTGTTTTGCTCAATTTTTAAATGTTTCTATGAGCATTTGAAATTAGTAAATGATTCAGAAAAGTAACTTTTTTAAATAAGCTTTAAATAATTAAAATTTTGAGCATCAATAAAAAGGCATATTTAGCATTTGTAAAATATTGAGTTTTTAATGTACAATTTATCAATTGTTTGGTCTTCAAATATGGTTTAAGTTGAATTTTTATTGGTGTCTGATTTTCTTACTCTTTTAAAAGAAGGGGAAAATGTCAAAATCACAGGGTTTTTTTTAGTTTAAAAATTTTAAAATCATGAGAATTTAATAAGAGGACAAACCAATTACTGTGATAACTATAGATGCATGAATCTTTCTCCCACAAAAATATTGGCTTTTAGGTTGATTTCATTCTTCAAAATTCTTTTCTCACACTTTTCTATCAACATGTGTATTACATTCTTTTTGGAACTCGTGTATGTTCTTGATATTCAAAGGAATTCTCTTTCTCATACCTAAGAATTGCTAATCTTTTTTATATATATCGAAAACTTGGTTTTGTTTTTCAGATAGTCTTTACCATATGTAGTGATATATATTTTCTAATAAGATGTGTGTGGTCAATCGAAAAAATTACATCTACTATTCCTTCATGGATGTTTCAATGTAACACTGTATTGTAATTTGTTCACTGTTTTGCATTTTTTAATTTAATAAATATCTGAACTTGTTAATGTCATGTTGCTGTCCATATCTGTTAATATCATTCCCTATTAAGGCATTGTTGCAGTTGCTGTCTTTTAGGTTGTTTTCTCACTGCTTAATTCCTACTTATATATTTAATTCATCAATCAAAAGCTTTAAAGTGAAATTATCTCGCATGTATAAAACAAAATTTTATGTTGGTGTATTTGTGGGTATTATATAAAGTACCACTAGAATATTTAACAGAATTTATGTAATTTTACATCAGTATAGGATGAAATATAGACAATAGAATATGTTCACTAGTATTTGTTGAAGATATTTGAATTATAAGGATTGAATTTTAAAAGAAAATATTTAATTTTTCTGAAAATTCTATTAATTGGAAATGTTAAAAGATTCGTTGTTTTAATATACTTGTTTTAAACTATTCAATTAGTCAATTTTACTTAACTAGTCTTGTTTTACTAAACCTTTATCCAATATTCACATTTCAGCCATATGCTTTTTTAGTTCCTATCTTCAAAATTAACAAATTATAACTTGTAAAGGAACATGAGGTATTCAGCATTTGTCAAGTCCTTCACTCTTGATAATTAACCTATTTTATCTAGTCAATTTTAAACTTGGTTATTAAGTGTATGATTTTTTTATGAAGTTAACTTATATAAGTACCATAGCTCCAATATTTTTTTTTATTCTTGAATGATAATTGTGGGTAAGTATTCTGACTAAAATTGTTAAAAAAATTTCAATAGAATGTATTGTTATGTAAATAGAATTCTTTCCAACTTAATATATAAAATTGAGAACCTATCAAATTAAAATCTACAAATAATCTATATTAATGTGAAATTTATTTGGTTGTATTCCTTTATGGGGCTAAATTTTTTTTGCTTCTTAGAACTGCCATTGAATTTTTTATGCATGAGTAGTGTTTGTATTCACTTTTAAGTTTGTTACAATTTTCATCCAAATTAAATATTTATCATATCAGTTCTAAAATTACTTACATTTTATGAAGTTTATTTATTATTACTGTCTTGTATTGTTTAAATAAAAAGTATATTTGAAACACTAGTTTTAAAATGCTTTTAAACTTATAATTATGATCTCTTCTATAATTATGATAACTATGCTATTGTATATTTTATTCTCTTGGTTTATTTTTCCAATACCATTTGTCACACACATTAGTTTTATTCCATTATTTGTCTTGTGTTAGGCGCAGTTTGGCGAAATATGCCATTTGCTCATAAAACCAACCAGTTTTATTCTGTATTATATATATATATATATTCAGTTTACTAATTTATTAGAAAACTAACTTTCTTGAATTAGGTGTATTTTAAAATAACTTAAAACCATTAAATTTAAAAGCAATATATTAATTATCAGTGGTAATGAAATTAGTTTTCATCTGGAAAGGTTTTTTTCTGTTGCAGAATGGTAAATAATATACTGGTATTTATGTTTATCTGTATAGTATATCAGTACATCTTTTTGTGCCATGTTGAAGTATGAAATTATACTTCATGTGGAAAATGGTGCTTAATTTAAGTTGATTCGCCTGTTTTTTAAATGCAAGTTTAATTATAACCTTTACATTAATTGGATATTTATTTTTGAATTTGATTGTAGAATGTGTTGCAGTTGTAATTTATGCTAAAAGTGAAATGTAACAGCAGCATAAAACTCAAAGTTTTGATATGCATTTTAAAATCATTTACTTGCTAAATAATTTGATCTTAATTTGTCATTAGTAAATTGATGTCAACTAAATGCTTCAGGCTTTAAATTTTAGTGCAAGAAATAGCTGGTGTTTGGAATACCCTTTATGTACAATTCTTAGTTATGCACTGGTATATTTGGTAATCATGTAGTTGTCAATTCAAAATGTTGATTTTATCACTTAACGTCTATTTTTATAAGTGCCTATGTAATAATAAAACCACTTTGATTCAGAAATGGTTTGAATACTTTTTAATTTTGCATTTTATATTCAATCACCATTATTTAGAACCAAAAGGATATAATTATATATAATAGGGATTGATGCCAAGGCAAATGTGATGTCATTGCTTAGAACAGAATTAGTGAAATTTTGCATATGGCAGTGGTTTGTAAAAGGATTTGTGGCATCCTAAAAATATTGAAAAGATTTTAAACATCTCATAAATTTGGTTGAGTTTCCGGAAATTAGATGTCTAGAACTAAAATATCTTAATTTGAGGGTAGATAAAATTTGGTACTGGCTTGTCTCTTAACTTCCTGATTTATATGCAAGTTTTGACTGTTAAATGTATTAATTTTTTTAATCTAATATTATTTCGGAGTTCAATTCACAAAACTAAAAAGGGGATATTCATGGATCACTGAAACATTACCAGGCAGTCCATGTATTTTATAATAAAAATATCACAAGTCAGAAGTATAAAATTGTTCAAAAACTACTGATTTAATCCCAAAACCCACTACTTTATCCATGGTTAAATTGTACCAATTTTTCTTTGTTATTAAAATAATTTAAAAGTACGGCAGATTGATTTATTAAAAAAAGAATGTCTCAATCCATGCTAGTTTTCCATAGCTCCTTCAACTTATAAACTTAACTGGTCATACATAACTTAAATGATGCGAAAGCTTACATTTAAAATTTAAATATGCTATTGTCTGGTAATTCATAATTAAAATGTATAAGTTAGTATGAGTTAGTTACCTTATACATGACATCGAAAAGATATACATCAACTTTTTAAAATTATAGCCCCAAGTTGAAAAATATGCTGACCGTTGTTCAAAATTGTAATCCATCGGATAAAAATAGTCATAGATGTCATTAAAATTGTATTCATGAGTCAAAATCTTCCATGGGTACACAACAGTATTTTTGTTATAAAGATATTTTTCTTGAGATCCTTTGATGAAAAATAAACTACAAACGAAGTTGTATTGGATAACTCGGTACATCCAACAAATTCTCTTCCTAATAGGGAATCCTTTACAAGATTGCATATTGTCTTGGGATTAAAGTTAAAATAAGTCTTCAAATACCACACAAAAACAGAATAGCACATTAATTTGCTCAAAATTCTCATATTGAGCAATGTAATTTTTGTTTTGTATTTTAATGTATGAACACAATTCATTTCAATCTTAATTGGTTTTTAAGCATGTCATAGAAAAACTACAAGTAAATCTGGGGTTTTCGATGACTACGCATTTAGAGCATATTTAAAATTCTTGAGATTCTCAAAGAAAGTGCCAAAAACAAACTTTTATTCTATGTAACTTACATGACTTACCACATAAATATTTTTCATAAATCACAGCCATAGAAATGTAACCTAAAGATTTTATATAAAAATTTTGAGTTAACTATATATTTCAAACAAATAGTATATTTACATGTCACTGGGGATGATTCAAATGTTATTTCTTGATGAACAATATACTTTGTTCAATCAAGTGAATTATATTACTTAACATGCCAATCACTTAAGCACCAAACATGACACAGCAACAGCAATTTTTTTGCACAACATATATAACTATCCTTCCATTTTCATAAAAATATATCACATTTTCAACAAAAGAAATAAATTATATATTGTCTAACGTAAATTTAACATGTCCTAAAGTGTTTTTGATTTTAAGAATATTCTTTCCCACATGCATATACAAATCAGAATTATCTTATAACAAATACTTATCACCATAGAAAGTCAGGGTTGGAACTTGTAAAATAAAGATCAGCTGTAGGGAAATCTAACACCAAATTCTGCTATTGAGTCTAGTTATAACAAAAATTATGCTAAAAGACTCTGTCCAGTCATATCAGAAGGTTGATCAAGCCCCATTAAAGCAAGAACTGTAGGTGCCACATCACAAAGAGCAGTATTATGCGTGGACTCTTTAAACTTGTTGGATCCAGTCATGCAAAATGGAACACGATTGGTTGTATGCGCAGTGTGAGGACCACCTCCTTCCCCAATCATCTTCTCTGCATTCCCATGGTCAGCAGTCACAAGTAAAGTGAAATCATGTTTCTTGCATGCTTCAACTAACATACCAATGGCCTTGTCAGTGGTCTCAACACCAATTATGGCTGGCTCGTATTTGCCAGTATGGCCAACCATATCAGGAGGTGCAAAGTTGCACATCACAAAAGGATACTTCTTCTGTTCAATTACTTTGACCATTTCTTGGGCAACTTCAATGCAACTCATCTCGGGCTTCAAATCATAAGTTGCTACCTTTGGAGAAGGAACCATAAGTCTGTCTTCCTTATCAAATGCCTTCTCTTGCCCACCATTGAAGAAAAATGTAACATGAGCATACTTTTCTGTTTCTGCGCAATGAAATTGAGTTTTGCCTTTTTTGGAAATCCATTCTGATAAAACATTGGCTGGAACTACTGGAGGATACAGAATACTAAATGGAAATTCTTTTTTGTATTGAGTCATGGTGCAGATCTTGAGGTTTTGGGGAACCTTGTCAGTTTCAAACTGACGCTTGATGCCAAATGCTTCAGAAATTTGACGAACCCTGTCAGCTCTATAATTGATGAAAACTAGAGTATCGTTGTCTTGAATAAGACCATTTTTATCCACAATAATGGGTTTCAGGAATTCATCAGTTTGAGGATCGGCTTTATCATCATACCTCTTCTGTATCAAAGAAACAATTTCACCTGAATTTGTTTGTTCCCCAATACCTTGAACCAAACCTTCATATGCAAGTTTTATCCTTTCATGTCGGTTGTCTCTATCCATAGCATAATAACGTCCAGTTACAGTTGATAAGCTTCCATAACCAAGACTTTTTATTTTATCCAAAACCTGTTGCACATACTTCACGCCACTAGTGGGACTTGTATCTCGCCCATCTCCAAAAAAATGAATGTAAGTATTGGGAACCTCATGTTGTTTAGCTGCCTCCAAGAGAGCAAAGAGGTGATCAATATGGGCATGCACTCCTCCATCACTGACTAATCCAAGGAAATGGAGTCTTCCAGTTTTGGTCTTTGCGTTGGTAGTACATTCAACAAAATTCGGATTATCTCCAATCTTTTTACTCTTCACATCCATGTTGATACGAACAATATCTTGATACATGACTCGGCCACAACCAATATTCATGTGACCAACTTCACTGTTTCCCATTAATCCATCTGGTAAACCGACAGAAAGACCGGATGCATCTAAAGTGACATACTGACCGGTGGATTTTGCAAGTTCGTCCATCACCGGAGTTTTAGCATGATAAATAGCATTTCCCTCCTTCACATCAGATATTCCCCAACCATCAATTACTACCAAACATACACTCATTTTGAAAATTTGGTTCCGTAAATCTTAGAGAATCCTGAGGTGAGATGTCAAGCAAAGTCCTTGAATAACCTTGTATGTGCAGACCAAGAACGTTCTCAACCCTGCATGTGAAAGGAAATAAAAAATATGAAAAGGCAACGAAAAAGAAACTAGGAAAAAGTTGCCATCTGAGTAAAACGAAATACCCTACGATATTCAATAGAAGTGCATATTACATTAAACTTCAAATTTATTTTCTAAATATAAAATCTTTGATGCAGTTAAATTATAAAATGTACAGCAAAAGGTTCCAAAAAGCTGATTGGGACTTAAAATTCCTAAGATTTAATTTTTACAAATTAGGGTTAAGGTTGTATTCTGCTTTCATAGTACTTCACAATCATAGAATTTCTTTTTGTATTGAAAAAGAAATATAAAACGACAAGTATAAACAGAAAAAGAGTTAATATTGCATCAATAAAATATTTTAAGAAAAGTAATTTCTAGCATGGTAGGCATTTCAGTTAATCACGACGTGCCGTTGCCACTATTCGATGCCTCTCTGGCGAGGAATGGCTTGGCGTAGTTTCTTCTTAATAGGCGATACATGATTCAAAAACGGTTACTCGACGCTGGATTAACTAGAGTGCACCAAGAAACGAGTGCCTGGATCGATTTCTGAAAGACTCGATTCTGTTATATTTTTCGTAGTATTAAGCTGCACGGTACGTCCTCGGTAGGTTCGTGTTTGATTTTACATCGCACAGAAACAACACAACAGACTATTCACGACGGTCCGGGATCAATCCCGAAGGTAATGATCCGAAGCAAGACGTGAAATATAAGTAGACTGAGCGCTGCTATTGAGAGGAGTTTTAAAATGTGATTGATCTGAAAAAACTGACAGTTGGCCGATTTGGCATTTTGTCTCCTCGTTTGGTGATATAGTATCTTATTACAGGGTAAATATGTGAATTCGCATAGGGATGAATATTTCTTGAATTTGGCCAAGCACATTTGTGTTTCAACTATATTTTTTCAACCATTAAATCTTCAGTAATTTGTCCCTAACTTTGTAAGAAAAATTTATTTATTAGGTTGTGGAATCACAAACGTATAGGAAAATGTTTATTAAATTACAAATTATCATGAAATTAGAGGTTTAAAAACACAAATACAGAAATTGTTCCAAAATTTAAATTTTTTTCCACTACATTCGTTATAATTTGTTTCCTTAAAAAAGAATTGTGTTGCTCCAGTGTGACGTTAATTGAAAATACCAATACCTTAAAAAAGATTAAGGGGGAGGCAATAATATCAAATACCTTTATATCTTCCGTATCAGGGCAAAAGGGATTAAGTCTAACTTTTGATAGGTCCAAAGGAGTTAAATGCATCATTATAATTAAAAAAATAATATAATAGCTTAAAATCAAAATTAAACGAATCTACTAATCTAAATTATGATTATTTGAATCATGGCATGCTTCTTTTTCTTCCTGAATATTTGTGTGGAAAAGTGAAATATTCAGCTTAAGATTCTGAGAAGTAGCCATTTTGACTTATAGTCCGGAAGCACAATGTAAAAAACGGCTCTCCGTGGCAAAGTTAATGAAGGTAGGTACCAGTGGTGTCATTTTATCTGAAAAATTATGTAGCTCAGTAATTTTCATGGTGACACCCCCACAGGTGTTGCGTATGTCTGGTGACGTCATCCAAGATAGCTGTCAGGAATCTACAGGAAAATCTACCCGATTTTCTCTATTCCATTAAAAATGCGATTCGCAAGTATTCCATCATATTTTCCTTCCAAAAATATTCAATTGTACAGATATGAGAAATAATTCACGAAGAGAACAAAAATTTTCGTAACGATTTGATTTCCTTTTTATTAGAACAACAGTTTCTTCGACTGATGCCAAAACACAACCAACAAAAGCTCGTTGGAAAATAAAATAATCTGGTGGCTCGTCACATCCTCCCACCTTTTTATGAATGGAAATTTAATAAAAACACTTAATTTAACACCACCCACAAAAAATAATACAAAAATCTAGAGTTATAAGATTTACAGTTCAAAGTCCTGTAACTTGGACGGAGCTTTTATGGTTCTACCAAACCTCGTCTGACGCTTAGCTGGTCCGACCATTTTGTTAGGTACATCCTCTTGACTATCTTCCTGTTCATTCTCTCTTTTGTCAATTTTCAAACTATCATATGAATCAGGAATCATCTCTAAGGGATACAACCGTTGAACAGGTCGAAGTATTTCTCCGTGCATAGTCTTCAGCCGAGCAACTCTAATTTCACCATCCTTTCCTGGATACAATTCGAGAATTCTTGCGAGTGGCCATGATAATCGTTTAGAGTTATCACTTCCCACAAGAACAATCTGATCCAACTGAAGAGTAGTGGGACATTTGTTACTTGAGTAATGTCTCAGTTGCCCTAAATATTCAGTCCTAAATCTCTTTCTGAGGTCTTCTTTCAATTTCTGTCTATAACAATAACGTTTGTTCAAACTGGAGGAGTCAAGAAGTTCTAAGTCAGCTGTCTTTTACCTCCTGCAGAAACAATGACGGTGTAAATCTTCAACGTCTTCGGAGAGATAGGTCGATGATTTACAACATTTTCTGCTTCGCATAGAACGAGCTCATCATGTGTCAGTCGACCTTTCCCCAGGACTCTTTTAAGGATATCTTTTATCGTGCCAATCAGGCGTTCCCACCAGGCGGCGGTAGGAGGGTTAAAGATCCATTGGATGCGCTGGGCTAATGATACTTCTTTGATGTTTTCCCAATTTATACTTCGTAGAGCGTTATTCGCTCCTACCAGGTTAGTCCCGTTATCAGAATAAACAACGACTGGTCTGCCTCTTCTAGCTACAAATCTTCTAAAAGCCAAAAGAAAGCTATCTGTACTCAAAGATAACACTAATTCAATGTGTACTGCTCTAATCACCGCACAAGTGAAAAGGACGAACCAGGCCTTCTCTCCCGTTCGTAAGTACAACGGACCTCCCAAGTCAATGCCTATTATCTGGAAGACAGCAGCATCTTTGACTCGGTTCCCAGGTAATGGTGCTGGTATAACTTCAGTCCTTGAAGCATCGAATCTTCTGCAATTTCTACATTCTCTTAGAGCTTGTCGAATTGTTCGTCTGCACTGCAAAATCCAAAATCTTTCTCTTAACCGCGACATCAGAGTATGCACTCCAGCGTGGCTCATACTTCTGTGTTCTTCTAAATTAAGCAGCTTAACGGCAGGATGTTTACTAGGCAACAATATTGGATTTTTGAAAGCATTGGTATCTTCTCTTTGTACAAGACGAGTAGTAGTACGGATTAAACCATCTGCATCTAATTTTGGTTGCAGAAATTTCAGAGCATCATTCTTAATCGTTCCAAATGCTTCACGTTGTATTAGCTGCAGTAGCGTTATTTCAGCCGTTTGTAATTCCACAACAGTAAATGCAGATACATTACGGTCTGACGAAGTCTTTTTTGCATTATCTACAAAGCGTTTCATCCAAGCGATGGTTCTAACTATTTTCAAGTATGATGAAAATCTGTAACAATACCAAGGTATTTCCTTTTCGATGCTGACTGCTACTGTCGTTTTCCTTTCCTGAGAAATTTCATCATTCTTAATTGCGACCTCGGAACGAGGCCAATTTTCTTCGTTAAGTTTTAACCAAGATGGTCCCTCCCACCATCTAGATTCAATTAATCTCTTCGCTGTACAACCTCTAGATGGTAGATCGGCAGGATTTTCTTGGCCAGGAATATGTCTCCAGTTTTCTCGTTTCGTTAGCTTTCTAACTTCATCAACTCTGTTTTTAACGAATACAGCCCACTGCTCATCATGCTTGATCCAGTACAATGCGGTAGAAGAATCAGTCCAGTAAAACTCCTCAAACTCATAATTTTTCAAGCTCTCTTTTACAAAATGTGTCAAACGAGCACCAATGCAACATGCCATAAGCTCTAACCGGGGTATGGTAATTTTCTTCAATGGAGCTATTCTACTTTTTGCCATAAGCAACTGGACTGATATATTCTGACCTATTTCACAGTGTAAAAACACAGCTGATGCATAGGCCATGGAAGACGCATCACAGAAAGTGTGCAAGGAGATCTTCAATTTGGTAGTAAGATGAACACATCTAGGTATTTTTACTTCAGCTAGAAACTTCTGGTCATCAAGCCATTTCAAAAATGTCTTTGAAACTTCTTCAGGGACTTCTGCATCCCAACTAAGTTTGGATTTCCAACTCTTTTGCAACAAGATTTTGGGACACAAAGATACAGGACAAACTATACCCAGAGGATCAAATATTTGCTGCACAATGGAAAGTATAATTCTCCTACTAATTGGTCCTCCAGGTTTTTGGATACGTCGTGTGTCACAAAACAGAACATCATCTTCCTTGTCCCACAAAAGTCCTAACACAGGAGTCGGATCACATTTTAGGAGACTATGATTCAGGTTTGAATGCTCCCATCCTCGCAAGTCAAATTTTGCTTCTGCCATCATCTGAGTTGACAACTGAATGAAATTTTTCAATTCTGTTTCCGAATCCACAGATGTTACGCAGTTGTCGACATAAAAGGCACCCTTTAGTTTTTCTGTGACCTCAGAGTATACAGCCGATGAATATTGAGTCAAATGATGTTTTATCACCGCTCCAAGAAGATAGGGACTGCAATTCAAACCAAAAACTACTCTACAGTGCTGAAATGCCTTCACAGTATTCATACCTTCATCTTCCCACCAGAGAAACTTGAGGAAATGTCGGTCTTCAACATCCACAGATATTTGTAGGAAGGCTTTCTTAATGTCAGAAATGACACCAATCTTCTTCTCACGAAATTTTAGAAGAATTGATGGAATCAACTCTAAAATGTTTGGGCCTTTTTCTAAACAGTCATTCAAAGACAATTTCCCTTTCTGCTTAGAAGACGCATCAAAGACTGGACGTACTGGAGTTGTAGATTGAAACTTGAACACTCCTCTATGAGGCAAAAAATATCCTCCATCCAAAGAAGTCTCGACAATTATTCCATCGTCTAGCCAGTCTTTAAAAACCTTGTCGTAATCCAGGGATTTTCCTTCCTTTTTAAGTTTTGAAGTAGTGGAATACAATCGTTTCTCAGCAATTTCTCGGTTTTTCGGTAACCCTTCTGGATCATACATCCACGGGAGTCGTACAGAGTAACGTCCTTCTGCGTTTATACGGATTGTATCTTTAAAATACTCTTCAACTGCAGCTTCAATTTCTCCTCTGGACTGAGTTTCGCAAGGGTCTGTGATACCAATGCTTTCAAGCTTCCATAAATCCGTTATATCATTGCTCTGTATCAAAAGTGAGATCAAGTCCGAACCGTCAGAGTCCTGTTCTGAATTACCCGATGACTTCCCCATTATCATCCAACCAAGATGAGTCTGCACTGCAAATAATCCCCACTCAAGCTGACGTATTTCTCCGGTGTACAGCAAACCAGCAAAGTCGGAGCCTATGAGAATCTCAATTGGTGGTTGACCATATCCGACATCTGCCAACTGAATACCCATTTTTTGGGCAATCTCTGAACACTTTTTCTTGTTAAGCCTAGGTATGGAACCACAAATAACCGGTTGGTCCAACGCTTGGATTTCAACTGAATTATTACCATGGAGGCTTCTTAGAACTACATTATAGCACGCATGCACCTTTCTTTCAGCATGCCCCCCAAAAACTACTTGGGTTAACTGTTCTTTAGAAACTGGTACATATTTCATCTCTTTAGCTGTGTTACTTAATATATAAGAACGTTGTGAGCCCGTATCTATTAATGCTCTTACAGTCTTTTCCTTTCCTCGAAAGGACAATCTAACAAGTAATGTTTGTAAAAACACTTCAGCATGGCTCTGATTGGATAAAGTGGTGTCCTCTGTCTCTTTTATTTCAATCTCTGAATTTTTCTTACCTAATTCGGGACACATAATTACCCAATGTTTCTTTCCACAAACTGCGCATCTTACATTAGATTTACAATTCAGCGATCGGTGCCCAACCTTTAGACAGGAAAAACAACACTTATTCTTCTTTAAAATATTTGTTTTCTCTTCTAAGGGTAGCTTCTGTCCCCTGAAACAGTCTCTGGAGTCGTGTGTCTTCCCACAAAATTGACATACAGGAATCGACCGGTTTTTTGCACTTACAATCAAATCATTCGCTGTTGGGGTAGAATTTTCTGACTCTTTAAATGTCTGTACTCTCGTGCAATTTTCTTTGAGTTTAAATCCTGTCTTAGCCATAAAAATTCTTTCTTCTCCTTCCACTTCATTTCTTAAAAATAGCAATAGCTGTTTCAATTTATCATTATATTTATTGTCTTCCGATGCCAGTAATGGACTTCTCAGCCAAACTCTTAAAATTTCCTCTGGAATGCACGATTCCACAAGAGGATATAGCATTGCAGAATATTTGTCTGAGCCCATTCCGATAGACTCAAGCGCTCGTAAATAAGATTCTAATTTATCATACAATCGTGTTGTACTATTCTTCCTTCTTGCATCAGTAGTATTTTTTATTACAAGTCCTAGAAGCTCTCTTACATAATATTCAATAAGCAATTCTTCTCTGCCAAATCGAGATTTTATACTCTCAATGGCTTTAGCATAGTTTTCTGCAGTAGGAGGAAAGCTGTCGATAATTTCGCGAGCTCGACTTCCGATACTCATACATTGAATTAAATACTGGAATTTGTCCTCCTCAGCCATGTTGCGATCTTCATGAATTCGCTTAAATTGGCTCCAAAAGGACAGCCAATCCTTCACATCACCGCCAAATTTAATAAGCTCAATCTTTGGAAGTTTCAATTTCCTTTGTTCAGTATCCTGCGAATGTATACTCTCAGCTATGAGTGCGGATTGTCTATTAAAATATATGTCGACATTCATTCTAGCTCTATCCATTTTCTCTTTATAATCTTCAATTACTGCATATTCTTTTTCATATTCATCATATTTTGCTTCATCTTCCAATAAATAAATTGTAATCTCCTCATCCATTTTCATTAAATCTGACGCTAATCTTTCTAAAGTAACAAATCGTGTCTTAATAGTTTCTTCCTTCGCTGAATCATCAATTAAAGTATCCATAAGTGCATTAAACGTTTTCGTAAAATTAGCCCGAACTGGCTTTCTTTTCCGTACAATTGTTTCCATAGTTCAAATAGAATATCAACTAAATTAGGCTTAATAAATACCTTTCAGAATGCGATCACGTCCCGGGTCACCAGATGTCAGGAATCTACAGGAAAATCTACCCGATTTTCTCTATTCCATTAAAAATGCGATTCGCAAGTATTCCATCATATTTTCCTTCCAAAAATATTCAATTGTACAGATATGAGAAATAATTCACGAAGAGAACAAAAATTTTCGTAACGATTTGATTTCCTTTTTATTAGAACAACAGTTTCTTCGACTGATGCCAAAACACAACCAACAAAAGCTCGTTGGAAAATAAAATAATCTGGTGGCTCGTCACAATAGCCGTCATTGCAATACAGACAAACTGCCTTTTCTCGGACACAATCTAACTGATTTTAGTTCTTTTTAGCTTATTGGAAAGGTACTGTTAAGAGCTAAAAAACGTGCTATGTAAGTATTGCGAAAAACTAATATTTTGGTTGCTACTTGGATTTAAGGGGAAAATATTCAAAATGATTGCAGAAAATCTTAGATGTGTTGTTTTTAGTTTGTTTTTGATGCATATTTATAGAAAATCTATAAACATGCATCATCTTTGGTACGAGTGTGTGACAATAGCTTTTTCATATTTATCTTTGAAATGTCAGTGGTGTCACATATTTTGTACTGTGTTGCTACACCTCCATGGAGCCTCTTACGTCTAGTAAGATTCTTGATCGATTTATCTAAGTATGTGTCGAAAACAATATAAAGTTAATCATACTGCCAGTATTTTCTTTGGATCTTTTGGGTGAACACATCAGCAAGATCTTCACTGGTTTCCTTGCGATGGTTTTATCAAGAGCCTGCAATTCTCCCATTCCGTCCACGATTGCAACCCAGCTATTTGGTTGGTGAACTTGAACAGATAATAAGGAATTTTTTGCGGCGGGTTCCACAACATATTTCAAGATATGAATTAGTTTACTTTTAGCTGGGCATTGTTGCATTGTTCCATCTTGTGCAAACATGGATCTAGGCACAACCGACATTTCATACTTCCCTAAGGTTGTGCGTAGGTCTATTTCTCGTTGAGATCGTGCGACAATCAGAAGTCGTGCAAAAAGGGAACGATCTGCATTCAACTCTGTAATGGATCCAGCAATCTTTACTTTTATTTGTTTTTTGGTGGTAGAACATAGCTTTAGTTTCTTTTTTATATTTGCCCAGAAACTGATTGATCCATCAAGCAGTCTATCTGACTTAAAGGCTTCATACAAATATGTTCCTAATGATTCAATTCGGTTAACATCTGATGTGATTTGCTCGCTGAATACAGCCTTTGTTGTTATGCTCATGAACTCGGGATCCTCAAATTAAAGATTTCCAATACGCTCCAGTTCACCATATAGAATTGAAATGGTTTTATCTTGGGCTTTAGCAGCGGTTTCATTATTTATATAGTGCTTTCTAGATTCTGGTTTGAATGAACTACCACACATACTCATTGTTTCTTGTGATACCCTTTGGAGCTAAGGTGCTGTTAAGAAAAAGCGAGCTAGAGCACTGGGTTGCTGTGTTATTTCAACCAGAACTCCCACAAATTTCATTGCTCTGTTTTCATGTTCTAGTGCCTCATCACAAGCTACAGCACAAAACGGTATGTTAGACTTATTTACTACCCAGTTTCTTTATTATTTATCCGTTTCTTTGGTGACATAAAAAGTACGCCAAAAGCGTTGCCACAAAAGTATGCGTATATCAAAGCAACACCACATCTTTATGTAAAAAGACAAATAACGTTTGTGATGACACAAATTAACAATGTACGTGCAGGTGATTTGTAAGTGGTCAGTCATATTTTTCGAGGGCCGCGGTGGCCCGGTTGGAAGAGTAACGGACTAGCAACCGAAGGGTTGCGAGTTCGAATCCAGCCAAACACCGTCGTGTACAAAGGGGGCTGGTGCACGTTAAATCTGTCGTGGCCTCAAATGTCCTCACGTTGGCGTGGTGTGGAAGTTTGGAGAGTGGGGTGCCAGCTCAGGTGTTGCCTCGTCATCTGACCGCGGTTCAAAATTACGTGGTGTTGTCCTCGGACTTTCCCTCTGGGATTGATCCCGGACCGTCACCAATAGCCCGTTGTGTTGCTCCAGTGTGACGTTAATTGAAAATACCAAAATACCAAATACCATATTTTTCGTGACGAGATATTTAAAATTTTGCATTTGAAAAAATAAAATAACATACAAAAACCAAACTGTTCCAGAAAAAAAAAGGCTCTTGCAATGTAAAAACTGAAAAAAAATTCATTTCGTCTTTTGCACGATAGGTAGGTATTTTAACATCGCACAGAAGAAACACAACGGGCTATTGGCGACGGTCCGGGATCAATCCCCAAAGGAAAGATCGAGGACAACACCACGTAATTTTGAACCACGGTCAGATGAAGTTCCTAGACGGAGCAAAAATTAAATACTTTAAAATTGTTGACTCAGATCACTTACATAATCACCGGAAATTTTGTACAACCCCTAAAGTCAACACACTAGGAAATAATAATGAAATAAAACAACAGAATAAACAAAAATATATTTAGGAAAAACTCAATCGCCGAAAATCAATGCGAACAAGTATCAGTCCTATCCTAAACAATGTAGGAAAGAAATTGAAAATTGAGTTCGACCTATTTGAATGGAAACATTCGATTCATTGCTAAAGGTTGCCAAGAAAAGTAGGTTTAAGAATGTTTAAAAAAGTAGCCAATTCCTCAAGGAAGGGGCATTCTGAATTCGGTGGCAACACAAAGCAGCGTCAACTTTTCCTGAATTTTGTATTTCCCGATTTTGCAAATCTCGGCTATCGATAATTTGTACAAGCATTTCGATTTGTCGTTTGTTCATTCTCAGTTCTCTCAGAAAATTGAGAAAGTTTAATCCATTTCTTGCTTTGAGTGAACATATAAACGGTATTTTAGCCTAGTTTTGTCGAGCGTTTAGTATCTAGTTTTAAAAATTATTTTTATATTCTTCAAAATCAAATTTGTATAATTGATTATTTGTATTTATTTGAACTCCTAAGTGCTTACTCGAGGCAATCAGCTTCATGTAAAACATTTTAAAACTGGGCGAATGTCGACTTATCCACTGTTTGTACTTGTAAGTAATTATTTTTTATTCTATCTTAACGAATTTTGATGTTCTGTGTTACATTAGTGTTCAACGACCATTAATTTTTATTATCTGCGTATCAAAGTGCACGCGTATTCTAATTTTAAGAGTTATAGATCTCGTCCAAGGTTTGAAAATGGTTATTTCTACGCAAAGAAAACAGATAAATTTGAAACAGATCAAAGAATATACATATAGCTTTCCAAAATTGAGTGAATGTTCACTTCCTTTTATTTCGTAGTTTTTCTAAATGCAAATTCTTGTATTGGTTGAGTTCAGTCTGAGCAGATATGATTTGTAATAGCCAAATAGTTTTAATGTGAATTCGAATAATAATTTTGTTCGTATTTTCTCAAGTCTCGACAGTGTTATATTTTGGTTAATAGTAGATTTTTAGGTTTAGTGGCAAATTGTAGATCTGGATGTTAAACACTGTTCAAATGAATTGAATATTTAAGCTTTTGATAAAGTTATTCTGAAAGGAAAAGAGTAATATCAAAGACATTTTCTTTCCAAAGTTCTTAAGCTTGCTATAAAATTAGAATAACCATATTTATACAAGTAGAACATAAATTTCAGACTGTACAGTCATATTGCATACAGAAAATGGCTCATCAATAAGATGGATCTACTACATTAAGCCTACATAATTAAAGCTTCTAGTTGTGAAAATTGTTATTTTTCAGGGAAGAGTAAATTTAGTGCATTGGCTTAAAAATGAATGCACCAAATGCTTTGTTTCTCAAGAAATCGTTCCCTACATTTAAGTACAAAGCAGGTTTTCGAGTCAGGAAATATTTTGAAAAATAATAGTCCAGTGTGCTAATAATGACACTCAATCATGATTTTATTTCTTAGCATGATCCGAAGTAGACTCAAATACAAGGGTCAGCAGTGGTGTCAAACTGGCAGGCTGCATGCAGCCCCAGAGTAATTTTTTGTGGCCCACGATGCTCTGAAATAAAATGAAAACAGGACAATATGTTACAAAGAAAATAGCACTTAGGGGTGATCAAGGCAATACCTTACACACAATTTTGTCATGTTAACTGACTTTGTTTAAAAATCATCTACAAAAACGTTTCGACTTATTTTCCTATGTGTGAGCAGTTAAAGCACAAAATTAAAGTTGCTCATTTTCACAATATTGTGGTAAAATTGAAGAAATCAAAAACGAATTCTATAAATGTTTTAATGATTTCAAAGAGTTACAAAAAAATTTCTCTTTATGAGGCCTTTTTCCTTTGAAGTTGAAAATGCTCCCACTTCGATACAACTGGAATTAATTGATTTCCAGAATGATTCAGTTTTACAAGACAAATATCGAGAAGTAGGAATTCCCAAAATATATTCTTATTTAGGTGAAAAATACCCTGAAATTAAAAAGTTTGCTGCACAAATTTTAGGCTATTTTGAGAGTACGTACTTATGTGAGAAACTATTTTCGTCCATGAAATTAAATAAAACGGCCTACAGATCAAGATTAACTGATAAACATCTATCTGCCGTAATGAAGATTGTCTGTTCTCAGTCTTTGAATCCAGATATTGGAAAACTAGTAGGAGGAAAGCGCTGGCAAGTTTCCGGTAAAAAAAATTATTTCAGTTTTATAAATACATTAAATTAAATAAACGTTTAAATAAAAGCAATTATATAGCAATATTATAAATTATTACCCTAAATTCACTTAATTACATAATGTGTTTTAATTATCCTATCCATATTCCTGAATCCTCACTTCAAAATATAATTTTAAGAAAATTTGTAAATGTGATGTGGCCCGTGTGAATCTTACCAGTTGCATTAAATGGCCCGTGTTTTAATTGACCCCTGCTATACAGGGTATGCTGATTTAAATCAAGTGATTTTTATTAAAAATATTGAGATTAAATCAAAATTTTAAATGTCATTCTCCTTTCTGTATTAAATTTATCGATATTGAAAATGAAACAACTGAACACGATGCATGTTATTTTGGTACAGCTGCAGTCTCTGCCGCGTGCGGTGGCAACGCGTTTTTTTTTTTTGGCGCAGTGTTTGGCACACTTTTTATGTCGCCACGGAAATCTTCCAACATTGAATATATACTGCATACGTACGGATGAATTATGTAAATCTGAATTAAACAACATTTTGACTAGAAAAACACTGCAAATATTGATTAAATATATGGACTTTTGGCGTAGTTATAAGCGACTCATGCCGGTGAGGGTAACCCATTTTTTCTCGAATTTCCAACAGTGAATACGTACGGATGAATTATGTAAATCTGAATTAAACAACATTTTGACTAGAAAAACACTGCAAATATTGATTAAATATATGGACTTTTGGCGTAGTTATAAGCAACTCGTGTCCAAACTAAAAAGAACAACCAATGCTGGACAGAACTGGACGCCGGCAAGGTTGCCATAAAAACAGGTTAACCCTAACCAGGAGAAAATTCGAGAAAAAATGGGTTACCATCACCCGGCATGAGTCGCTTATAACTACGCCAAAAGCCGCGCCAAGAGTCGTTGCCACCGCGCGCGGCAGAGACTGCAGCTGTACCGTTATTTTATTCAAATAAGTTAAAAACTTGGCTTGTACTCAATTCATCTCAAAATTGTACCGAAAATCATCTTCCCTTTGAAGACGCTAAATAACAGAATTTGTTGATTGGAATCATAATTACCACAGCTATGTATTTCCCTCTTAGCTATTGACTAACAGGTGTCACTCGCAAGTCTGTTCATCAGTATGGGTTGTTTTAAACATTCCATGTGACTATAAATTGCACATGGCCAATTTGGAACTGTCCTCCATGTGATGGTTGAAGATGTAAAAATCAAAGTTGTACTGATTATTCTTATACATAAAATTTAATGAATTTTTATCATAAAACAACTTTAGGAACAGCTGCAGTATAGACCCCCCAATCCATTTGGCGACTTTTTTTGTCGCCAACCTTCAATTGCGATTTGTTGTTTTTGGTAACCCCCCACTTTTTCCACTCCATTCTAGCAACCCTTCAGCGTCCCTACGCTATGTATATATGGACATATTTAACCCAGACTTATATATTGACTGTGATAAATGTATTTTTATATATAATCAAGATTAACATTATTTATTATGGCGAATGTGCAATTTCTTTGCACATAAAAAAACGCCATGGTTTCTATAATGGTTGCTTTGAAATTTCGTTTTCCATTTTACAAAAAAATCGAATGGGGTGCGACTGAGGGTTCAGTTCACAACTGGCAGCCCCGTTTAAACAGGAAACCCTCATTTACAGTGAAATCTGTTAAAAGATTAGAATAACTTATATTCAACTTATGTACATTTTTATGTAATACGTCTGTTAAAAAATGTCGCCAAGTAACGTCAGGGTTGGCGAAAAAAATGTCGCCAAATGGATTGGGGGGAGGTCTATACTGCAGCTGTTCCCAACTTTAAAATGGCAAGTTTACCGATCTTGGAACAGCTCAGATTTCTCCATTAATTATTTGAAAGCTTGAAATGTTTTTAAGCAGATCCCAAATTTGTTTTAAGTTATGCTTTGTCTCATGTATTTTTTGTTCTCACCAGGAAAGGTACAGAACAAACTTGTAGGTTACCCTCTACACTTTCCTGACAGCTGCTGCATGTAACAGTTTTCTGACAATGAAAGGACCAACAGAAAAACATGTAAGTATACGAGTAAAAATTAACTATATTAGGATTCTATTTTAACTACAGTATAATTAAATTGCTGCCAGCATAAATGTTTAACAGTTGAAAATCAGTAAAGTGACATCCAATTGTTTGCGGGGGCGCAGCTTGTTTGCTTTTGGACCTTGTGCCATAAAACCCCAAAATCCATTTGTTTGCGGGTGTGAGCTGGCACCTTAAGAAATGCTGACATTTAAAAATAAATTGCATTTATTTAGTTTCCTAAAAAATTATTAGGGGCCATCATGGCTCAGTGGGTGCCCACTGTGCTAACAACCATTGAGTAGGCGGCGCAGGTTCGATTCCTGTCAGGTGCATTCCTCCCTGGGTATATTTCTCTTTTCTGTGACAGTAAAACTTTCATTGTGTGTGTTTGTCTATTAATTGATATTGTATGTCCTGTTGTCTCGGTCAGCATGACCAAATAACGCCCTTGCACCATAAAACCTCAAAACAACCAACCTTAAAAGTTTACAAAATTGAATACCTGGCGATACTTACATTCATCGTTAAGTATAATCTGTATGTTAGTAGAGACAGATGCTGAGAGTTAACTAGGCCGGGGTAACGAAATCAACTCGCCTCAGCAGTTCAAGTGAATCTATGAAGTCTCGTAGCGTATTTTTAAGCTGGCTAGATCTCTCAACAGAAGTCATGAACTGACATCAAGGTGAAATAGTATAAGAAATGGAAATCAGCTCTCATGTGGGTGGCCAACACAAATCTTGACTGAGTCTAATTGATGCACAATTTGTATATAAATCAAAAATGCTGTAGTTACGAATGAGGGCACAACTTTGATGTAAAGACTTTTGTGGCTGTGCTTTTGGCATGCTTTTTATGCACCAAGGAAGAATTTCTAGAGAAAATACTGTTTTAGGCTTAGCGGAAAATAATTAAAAAATTAACCCAAAGAATTTTTTTTAAATGGGAAAAAATCCTCACATCTGATTATCCTTTTGAAGTTTTTCAACTATTATTCCTGATTCCTTAAGGAAATCCGAAAAAGCTACTTTTCCTGTGCAAAATAGGGTCGGGTGGGATAGAGCAGGTATAAAAAATTGATTTCGAATCGGTTTTCGATTTCAAAGTAGAATTTAGCAATGACATGTTTTAAAAGGCATTTTTTTTGTTGTATACACATTGCATTATTCAAGAACATATGGTACGTTTTCTTCATATTTAAATGTTTTTAGTTGAGTAGCCATTTTTAATTCATGTTTTTATACCCACTTTACCCCATTAGTATGGGGTAAAGTAAGTTATAAAATCATTAAACCGTGAAAGAAATTATTAACACAATATAATAATACATAATTTGTTCAATGAGCTACTATTGAAGTATCAATGTGTGTTCAATGAGCAATTAACTTTCAATAACTTCAATGAGCAATTATTTTAGATGTTTTTTAAATGTCAAACTTTCCTGTATAATGAACATGTAACACTAATATTTTTTAACTCTGCAGCTCAAGATGTACTTGAACAGTGTTTAAGTTTTCATTTCACTGTAAAAAGCAGTCAAAAATTCTACGCAATACAAAACGTTTGTTTACGTGAATTTTGAAAAAATAGAGGTTACATATCAACTGTCCACAATCATCAACTGTAGATTTTAGCAATGTATGAATAATACTTTTCAATATCTATTATGCCAACATCCTCCTTTTCTAGAAAAGTATACTATCAACCAACTTGGTTAAAAGGTTAATATGAACAAATTTTGCCTGACTTTTGTTACTCAAAGAATTGCTGAATTGATTTTTTGCCCACCTATCTATTACCCAAAAACCTTAATATTGCTGCTGTCAGTTTTTCTGTTTGGTTCTTGAATATTTTCTGGTTCTGTAACTTTATTTTCAGCAAAGGCCTAAGTAGATGTTCTCACATTTTTTTTTATACCTTAGTAATAGTGATAAAAACCCGTGTGAAATTTCATATTGTGGAAGCAGATCCCATGGGTATGGTTAAAGAAATTACTGGAAGCAAGTAACCTTTAAGCTCACAGTTCTAAAGAAACAGATTTTCTCTACTGCTCTCAAACCAAACATTCATCCAGGGAAAAGTAACCACATGTGATATATCTGTATACACGTATTATATGTACACATATTCTAAAATTTGGCATCATTTTAAAAGCTTTAACTTTAGTCTGGAGTTATCCTAGTCTGGAGTTTAGTCTGGAGAATGTATCCATAAAATCTACAAATTTACTTCAGTTAGCAAAACCATATTTGTATGTTTTGAAAGATGAAAGAAAGTATGATAAATCCATCTTTATGATTAAATGCTAAGAAAGATGCTTAAAAATAGGTATAACATATCCTTCCAGCATCAAACTATTTGCATATTGCAAACTGGAATAAAATACTGTATCAGATTTGATACATTTGTGTACCACATAATCCTGTTTGTTACATATGATAATGAAATTAATCAAAACTATTTAATGTACAAATTCCCGAAAAGTTTAATAGAGAAAATGAAATTCTACTAAAACATCACACAAATAGTTGGTGGTGATGTTGAAAAGAAGTGTTTGAAAACAAAAAAACTTGGTAAAAACTCAGATACATAGTATATTGTTAAGAATATAAATATAAGCATAAAGAACATATTTTAGAAATTTCGCAGAAACATTTCTCGTATGAACAGAAAATATCAGGCTATGAAAAAATCACAAAAATCGGATTTATTTGATTTAAATCAGATTTTAAAAATTTCAAATCAATCGGCTTGATTTGAATCGCATGGATTAAAATCAAGCTTATGTCTTATTAAACATTTTCTAAAAATAATATTAAATTTTCTATAACAAATAAAACCAAGTTTCTTCATATGACGTTTTATTTTTAACTTTTGATATCATAAGCTCTCTAGCAACTTGGCAGATACTTATTTCTTACCCTCTTTAACAACATAATACAAGAAAACTACTTTTATCTCTTAGTTATTACTCATCACCCTGTTTAGTAAAGGTTTCTGCAATCAAGAACTTGGACTAGTTTTGGAGACAGGTACTCTGTAACTCAGTTTTCAGGAACATGCCATAAATGTTACATTATTCATTAAAAACCTATTATAACGTATATATACAGGTTGAAGTATCAAAAGAAAATATATTTGTCAATTTAATATAGAGGAATGAATTCAAAATTATAACGAATTTATTTTTTGTTTTCCTTAAAAGTATTTTAAAATCTGGATTAGTTTGGATTTCACGGAATATACATGCATTATATTTACATTAAATACAATAAAATATATTTTCCCAATACAAATGATAGTTGTAGAAATTTTCTTTCCTAGTAAATTATGATCAAACATAAAGTGTGCTCTTATTAAACACTTACTATGATGATTTAGAAGCATACCTGTTTTCTAACAGCTTTGATTTAATTGCATATTAAAAAATAAACTTACTGAAATGCTTCCTATAACTGACATAATTCCTAGAGTTCATAAGTTTTTCTTTCCTTGTGATAAGGAAAGATGGTGAGAAGTCTGACCTGCTCTGTTTTCGGCACTCTTTTCTCAGTTTGTGAATAGTTCTAACTTGTCCTAACTAAATCCTAGAGTTGATACGATTGCTTTGCCGGTGGAGAGTTGATAGTTTTATGCAAAATGCAAGCATTGCTAATGGCAGTGTCAAGAAGGAAGGAAAAATCACACCTCCACCATTTAGGTGATTTTCTAGCCACTGAAAAATATTTTCTTTGGTGGTTAGCCTAATCAATTCCCATGCGTTAAGTATAGTCGGTTAAAGCTACGGGAGACTGGACTAAATTGTTTTCTTCTAGTGACCAAGGAGCTATCATTTTAACATTTGTAGATAAATGATAGCTTTGTTTTTTTGTTTACCCTGGTAGTACAAAGCATATTTGGAGTTCTTCCACTGAAAACATTTAATTTCGTGCGGGACATTTAAATTTTTCATGTTTCTCATCACAGCCCCACAAGAATATATCCCCATTTTTAGGAGATCTTTCATCAACACCATGCTATTGAAAAAACAATCAAAATATGTAGTGTAGCTTTTATGAAATGTCTTGCAAGTGCATTACAACATTGTATTCCAATCCATTATTTTATCATGGGGTATTGTCTGTTTTTCCGCTGTACATTTCAAATAATAGAGTATCCTAAATAAGATTTACAGAACATCCAAATTTTTATGCCTCTTTTGGCTGATTTTAAAGGCATTTAAATAATGCCCAAGCGTCCCTTAAATTTGATGCATACTTCTTCGACTGATAAGTGGGCGTACAGCTTAAAATGTTCTGAAAAATGAAGTGTTTGCGCAATAAGTTTGTAGTGGCTCTACTTGTAATGCACCTTGTAAAAAGACTTCAAAATTTTCACTGTCCTTCCTAAGTTCGGCTTCTCTATCAGATATATGAAAATAATATTTAATGAATAAAAATCTATTTTCACCCTTGCATTTCCAAGTGTCGTTTTTAGACCAGTAGTCTGATACTAGGCATGCTTACTATACTCATTACAAGTATAACTAAAAAAATTCCAGTTCTTAAATGCTTGCAATGAGTTCCCACTTCTCATGCAAATCCTCGCATTTTGGCACAATAGTCCACATACTTATTGGTGTTTATTCTGATGTGCTCACAATCTCATCGGTCATTAAGAATTTTAGATAGTCCAATGCTGAAGTACCAGATGGCAACATGTGAATGGGGCCAGAAAAATTATTTAATTGGGGTGTTTATGCGTTTCTTTCTCAACTACTTCTGAATCCCATTCAGTGGTACCATCATTTTTTTCTGTCAGGAATTTTTAAATTGTCTTCATCATTATTCACTCGAATCGAATTGTTTCCTGATTGCTTGGGGCCCTTGTGCCATAAAAGTTCAATCAATCATGTTTCCTGAATCTTTAGTTGGCATTTCAAATTCGTCATCTTCACTCATATCCAAATCATCCGCATCATTAAAGAATTTTGTTTCGATCTCTTCCAGGGTATGCTGATTTAAATCAAGTCATTTTTATTTAAAAAATCATTGATTTAAATCAAAATTTTAAATTTCTCTTTTTTGGCAAAAATTGACAATTTTAAAAGTTTCCTTTTGTTTTGTGTAATATATTGGTTAATTTTTATTTCAATTTATTAGGTAATTGTATGCATTGATCTCTTAGAATTTTGGTACTGCTAGAATAACTATTCAATATTTATGGAATTGAAATTTGGAATGTAAAAGTAATTCACTCATCTAATAATTGAGTAAGTATATTGAGGTAAGATTATGGGTTGAAGCAGAAAGCTATTGGAATTGATACATTTTTATTGCAAGATCAAAATTCCACTGAATTGGCATGTTCTGGGGATGCTATTACACTTGTTCTATGCTGTTCATAGGGAAAAGCTTCATTTTTTTGTTTCATATATAAACCCATTTTGTGTGCTTCGAATATTCCTATGAAATACTTGTCAGTTCTCAAAGAATTTGAAAAATAGACATTTGATTTCAAATTTATGTATTTTCATGTCTCATTTTTTGCTGTCAACTTAAAAAATAGCAATTTTTTCACCAATAAGTTAGTTTTGCAAGCTAAAAATTAATGAGAAGTTAGGAATTTTTTCATGCAAGTTCCTTTTATTTTTTGCTGACAACATTTTTTCCTCGAAATCAAGCCTATCTTTCAAAAATTTACCCAGCTATATTCCCCAATACATTAATGTTTTCTTAAAAATATTGATTGAATAAATTAAAACTATCTAGAAATTAAACTAATTTGTCTCATTTTGAACAAATTTGCACTTGTACGGGAAAAGAATTAATTAAAATCATAAAAATCTGATTTAAATCAAATAAGTCCTATGTTTTTATTACAAAAATGACAATATTTAGTGTCAGGAAAATAATTTTTTAACTGCAAAACCAAATTTCAATGGAAGAAAATCAATGGTAAACTCCAATTGTACTCATGAAATAATTTGATCTCTTAGACTTTAATTGTCATAAATTAATTTTATACTAATTCTTTAATTCAAATGTTTCTATTAAGATTGTTTTTGTTCAATATTGTAATATCAGGTATTGTGCATTTTTTTGCAACATTTTTGTATTGAAGCTAATATACTCACAGAATATAAATCGCCTTGTATTTATATAATCAGGCTTTATTTTAGCTCTCCCACTGTTTTATTGAAAGGTATGAAAAATCTAGATAAAAAAGATAAAAGAATGAAGAGGCTGCTTTCTCCCTGCAATCTCAGTGAAACCACTGGGGGTAAAATGGATGGGCTGATGCTAAAATGGTGCCCATTTGTTTACATATTACTATTTTCTCTATCTACGGCTTTACCTGTGAGGGCTAGCACTCAGTGAACTGTAATGGAAAGTAAAGCATTAAAATTTAACTTTGCTAGCCTGCTAAGACAGTAGAAAATAATGATACTCAACATTATACCACCTGCTGATGAAGTTCTTCCACTATCCTGTTTTAATGTATATATTAATTTGCATATTAAAATGTAAAATCTGAATTGGCATCTTCCAATTCATTCAGCTCAATATGAACAGTGTTTAATCATGAAGACAAACTCAAACTGTTCAAAAGTCATGTACTGTTGATGCTGTTGCCAGGGAAACTTGACCTCAACTTGCAGATTTAAAAGTATGCTATTCTTTGCTCTTCTGTGTTTATTGGAGATTTTGAGTTTTTGAACTGGATAGATATTCAAATATAAATCTTGAGTATTTTATTTTACGTACTTTGCTTCGTGAAAATTTTTCTCGCAAAATGAAACTTTGGGATTGATCCAGGACCGTCGACAATAGCCTGTTTTGCTCCAGTGTGACATTAATTAATTACCCCTCACAAAATGATCGTATAAACATGTTTGACACAGTGATTTTTACAAGGATTCATTTTTTACATTATGTTAAATCAAAATTTCTTTGTTGGAAAAATACTTTTTATACATGTGTTACTTAAAATAGTCTAAAAAATTTATGACTACAAATATTGTGCAGATTATGTCATTACCAAAGAATGTATATAAATATGACTTTTCACTAAAGATAATTTTTATATTTATTTCACAAAAATTAAAAAAGCATAAATTCCTGTCTTACTGAATTTCTAGTACTCTTATTTATGTTATTCAAGCTTGTGCGATTTATTATTAGCAATGCTCCTTAAAGAATATTGAGTATCGATTATAGTATTTTTATTCTTTCAGTTTGATGGTATTTATGCCAATCCACGTCTTATGCATGCTGTTGGACTAGTTGTGGTAAGTTAAAGCCTTCTTTTACGTATGATTTTCTTCCTATATTTTGTAAACCCAGTAAATCATTCTTTTGTTTTCAAACTGCCTGCAACCATGTATAAAGACAGCCTGATTTAGATAGAACTAAAATAGATTCCTGTTTTGTATGTTGTACTATAAAGAGTCTTGAATAAAGATCTCACTTGTTATGTCCTTGTTATTGCTAATTCCAGTTTTATTTAAAATTCCTGTATTTTTAGGGTTGTATTGCTCATGTTCAAGTTAAATGTGGTTCAGTATTTGAAGGTGTGCTAAGAACTATTTCAAACAAAGTGAGATAAAAATTTATTTTGTTTAAAAAGCTATCTATATAGTAAAAACTTCTGAAACTTTTAAAGTTGGAAATTGTCTAAAACAAATTATTTCTTTGCAGGCAGACTTTGTCCTAGAAATGGCTAGAAAGATTGATACCAAGAAATCAGCTAATTCTGACACACCTGCATCAGCCATGATTTCAAATACAGATAATGTTTTTGAAACACTAGTCTTTAAGCCTGAAGATGTTGTAATGGTTACTGCATGCAATGTTGATCCTGAATTTGCAACACGAGGTGAAGAATATTGCTTTTTTCCCCCAAGTTTACATTTTTTCATCCAATTGAAATTTTTAGTTTGCTGAAATCCTGTTTAAAATTAAATTTCAGCAATAACTAGTGATGAATTGGAAATGAAATAATTTTCTCTTATTTAATATGAAATACTATTTTCGTCTTCCAGATGTCAAAAGTTTAAACTATCCCAGTGTTACATAATTGATTCTTTGAAAATATCATTGCTATTTTTTTAGTATATGAAAAAGTTTGACTTAGTGAACTGTGGGAAAGTGTTATATGTGAATGTGAAACACTATTCATGATAAATGTCGTCATATTGGAACTGTATTGCTAGATATAAAAAATTCACTTTGTATCTAATAGATCACTATTAACTGGGGTGAATAAATAAAAATGAGTTGTCTGAGGGCTAGGGATGTTGGTGGGTGAATGTTTGTCTTATCTATTGTCCTATTGAGGCAAATGGTAAATTAATTTAAATAAAATTTCTATTACAGAAAGTTTTACAGATACAGCTATTAGCAAATTTAATGGCCAGGTTGTAGAAAAGGAATTGGAACCTTGGGATGGTGGAGCCACAACTGATGGTATGACTGACTTAGGTGGCAATGCTGAAGAGGAAGCTGTAAGTTGATACTTCCATTTAACATAAAAATATAAAAAAGCCTTTAAAGTTAGTACCATTAAAAGTACATTACGCTTTTATGTTGCATTACTAAAATTGGAGCAATGCAGCAAGTTATTGCAAAGTGTTTGAAATGTCGTTTATTGTCTGTTTGGGAAAAAATCCTTTGGATTTTTAATAAAAAATATTCTAAAAACACATGAATGTCACTTGTCCAAACAATGACATTATCCACAGAGCATTTCCTTCTCAAAATGAAAATGTCTTTAAGAAGTACTTAATTTCTCAACAACTATGTATGTAAAATTAATAAAATTTTCTATTCTTTCTAGAATGGCTGGGATGCAAATGATATGTTTCGAACCAATGAAGAAAAATATGGAGTGAAATCTTCTTTTGATAGTACTTTGCCTGGTTATACGTAAGTTAAATGCATTGCTTTGATTTTTGATCTATTAATTGAGTTTCCCTGTTTGCTTGTCAAAATTTGATTACATTAAGATCATTCAAGTTCTTGCTTTTCTTCTGCAGCATACCACTGAATAAGCAAAATACTGAGGAGTATAAGCAGCAGGAGGCTAGAGCTAGCAAGATAGCTCAAGAAATAGAAAGTAGCTTTCATCATAGAACCAGAGCTGCGTTGGAGAATGGTGATGAAGAAGAGAGGTTTAGTGCTGTTATGAGACCAGATAATTCTACTAATTTTAGGTAGTTTATTTTTCTTATTGTGTCCTTTTAAAATTAGTTATATGTGCCAACTCTTCCTGATTTTTCTTTTAAATGTGAGGAATTTTCAAATGATGCCAAATTTAACACCATGGCATTCCATGAAGGAACGATATTGTATACCTATTAACTTTTCTTTCTTGCGTTTGGCACAGCTTGACCAAATATGGCCCTTACGCCAAAGAAAACCTCCAAACCATCCAACCTGCTAACTTTTCTGGAAGTCTTCCACAAAAACACTTTATCTTCTGGTCTCCCAAACGAAAAATAAATTTTTCTAAAAATTTTTTGTTAGCGAGAAAATTTTCAAGTTATGCCAATTTCGAAGTTTTGTCGTCAAGCTGTTGCAACCATGAAAGAAAAGCGTCGGAATTGATTGGTAGATTGTCATAAAACCCTTTGGCACTAATTTTCTTGAAAGACCTATAAATGTACCTCTAAAATTCAACAGTTTAATTGCTTATTTTTACGTATTTGATGTCATTTTGTGTAAACTATTACCAAGTCAGTTTCATCTAGTTCAATCTGCAGCCAAGTGCAACAGTAGTAGAGAATATGACTTCTGTTTTTTGAATTGGGTTCTTAAAGCCCAATCACTAATTTGTATATTTAATTATTTTTAGGTATTTTTCATTAGTGTGTTAGTATTGATCTTGTAAAAATCTTAATATTTTAGATGCGTGTCTCATCGATCAAGAAAACCCCAATCAATTCGAAATGTTCGTAACAATCCACCACCTTCTCATGTCAACCGAAATTCGCACCAGCATGCCCAGGTTTTCCATCGAGTTTCTAGTCCAGCTTCTGCTGTCAATAATTCTCAGGGAAACTACAAGGTGAATTCTGTCTCCACCCCTAATTGCGTCAATACAATCTCTCCGCGGCCAACTCCAACTTCCACACCTCCTACTCCGAGGCAGCCAACAGTTCAAGCTACCCAACTGCCATTACAGCAACCCCCACTGCCGCCACCTTCACAGTTCCAACAGGTGTCTTCTGCCAATGCTGCTGTAAGCATTGCTCAACCCGTTGCACGTGCCACGCCACCTGCAACTCCAACTATGCCTTCAGAAGAAAGCCACAAAATGAATGGAGGTAAAACTATACTTTATACATGTTGATTCGTGATGGTTATTTCATTTATCTTTTAACTTAAGGTGTCGGTATATAACATACAGCTGGATTTAGAACACTCAGTAATTTCATTTTTAAATTTTAAGCAAGTTCATGTCAAATCTGCTTTTATAGATATCCAGAAAGTGTTTGTTGTGTTTTCCGCGAAGATCCTGACTGTCAGCTTTCTATCTCCGGTTGAAGTCATCTGGCTGTAGAAGGTTCTGTTGATTGACTTAACGTTGAGGAGGTGGGGCGTTTTCTGGTCCACTCTAATGCATTCGATGTGGTCACATGACGAAACTACTTATATGAGCCAAGGAGGGGTTACAAGGGAGGGTTGGAAAGGCAGAACGCACTGGGCGAGGTTATATAAAGTTACAAAGAGATATAAAGTTTAAAGTGTTGAACTATTTAAGGTGGCTCTGGGCCGTTTACAATTAATTCTTCGACGAAAGTCATCTGGGGATTTGCTGTATCGTGGTGTTGTCAATTGCTTCCACATTGTGGAAGAATTTTAGGGCTAATTTAATGAAAAATTTTCTGAGTTCAATCACATTCAAGCCTGCGAATTTGAAGATTTCTATAGAGCCATGGGGCGTTTAAAATTATCCTGAGTGGAATTTTGAAGTTTCAAGTTTTTGAATATGGATCTTTGCCGCATATCCCCAGACATGACTGGCATAGCTGATTACTGGTCTTAGCATGGTTTTGTAGAGGAGCACTTTGTTTTCAATAGATAATTTTGAGTTTCTAGCAATTAAGGGGTATAGGGTTCTAGCCACTAGAAACGTTTTCCTAAGGGAGCTGATATGCATATTCCAAGTTAATCGCGAGTCCATCGTGACACCTAAGTATAAACAATTAGGGAACCATGGGATAGCGTTTCCATATAGTTGCAAGGGGAGGAATTGTCCTTTTCCTAGTTAAGAATACTGCTTGGCATTTGTCCACATTAATTTAAATTTTCCAGGCCATGAGCCAGGACTCAAGTACTTGGAGGTAGTTTGTTAGTGATAGCCTAATTTTGTAGTTATCGCGACTCCTAGCTAGTATAGCTATGTCATCTGCAAACATGCAAAGCATAGTGTTGAAGCCAGATATTAAATAATTTGGGTCGTAATATGGAGCCCTGTGGTGTGCCAACCTTTATAGATATTGGCAAGAAATGTATCCAGAGCTGCCACATGCAACTAAAAGGCTATTTTTCAGCCTTGGTGACTAGGAGTATCTTTTAAGCAAAATAGTATCAAGTTCTTATTTAATGTTAAAATGTTTTGGCAACTTTTCAAAAAGTTTAATGACTTTTTTGAAAATCCACCACAGAGCAATGAAAATTACCCCCACACACTTTTTAACCCAAAGCACGAATTCATGCCCTTTTCTTCATAGTTGAGGAAGATATTTTTGTGACTTTGATTTACTGCTTTCTTATGGTATCAAAAAGCTTTAACAAATAAACATTCTGATCGCTTCAAAGCATCTATGTAACAGAGCATATAGTATTTTTCTGTTAAAATCATGAACTGTTAACTAAGCACCAAATGCTTCTTCCTACTACACAAAATAGCTAGTGGGGCAGTTAAAAGTGCTATTAAAAATAAACTTTAATTTTGCTATTATTTTTAAAGAATTTGTGCTACTATTTCACAAGGGCTTTGACACTGTATGTTAACTTTTAAAAAATTTATCCTTAAGTTCTTTCTGGCTTTTGTGTATAAATTGAAATATGAACTTTGCCAAAAATATACTATTTTCAGAGGTGTTGTAACTTAAGCAATATTTGAAGCATATTTTGTAATCTAGAGTTAAGTTTTAAAAAACTATTTTATATATATTTTTAAATGGCTGGTGAAATAAAATGAAAGTTGCTCCAAAGGACATTAAGTTGATTGAACCTGAGCTAAATACTTAACATTTTAGATAGTGAAGCCCCTTTTATCTTTAACTAATAAAACCTTTTTCCAGAAGCAGATAAAACTGAACTCAAATTTGCACCTAAACCACCAAGGTCTCTTAATCTTCAAACAGCTGCTAATAAAGAGATGCGAGATTCAGTTGCCAACCAACAAATTGTGAATAAAAATGTCGAACGAAGAAAAGATGCTGAGAAGAAGACCCCTGTACAGAAAGGTACTGTGTTTGTAATTTTATGCATAATATTAGGATTTCATAAATATAAATGTTTCCTTTAACACAAATTAGTTTGCCAACCGTCCAGACATACATACATTAACACAGGATTTGAATCCGGTGTTAATGTATGTATGTTTATCCCATCTGGAGTGAACGTGTTGCCTCTATAAACTGGTTATGCATTGAATGTGAGGTGTAATAGGATCCTCCTTCCCCAAGGTGCATCAGGATAACTAACTCTAAGTGGTTCACAAAATCCGCTCTTGTAGTGTCAAGGTTAAGTTCAATTGGCCAGGCATAGTATTTGCTCAAAAATTAAAAATAAAAGCTTGTGTATGTATCTCATTCATGTTCTCGAATTGTTTGATTAGAGTAAATGTAATACATGTTTGCGTACAATATGCAAAAAATAATTTTTTTTAAAAAATTCAGTAGTGTTTATTTGATTAAGTCAGATTTTATTTAAATTAATTTTTTTCTCTTGTGTGTGTAAGTTTAAACTTAGATACATGAGACCTGCAAATCAGTGTAGTTTCTCAATAGCATTGATTTATGTTGAGCATTATTATGTATGAAGATTTAGGAAATATGGCAGGGCAAATTTTTGAAATATTAAACCAATTATAAAATTTATTTTTGGGCCTTGCTTTTATTCTTTCATTTGAATTCTATTTCATGATGCAAATCCATAATATTTAAAATTTAAATTAAAAAGTAGGAACATTTTAATGAGGGAGATTTAATTTTAAACTTAATACATTTTTATAAATCAACAATCACGCACAAATAAGTTTCAATTTTCCTGCCTTTTCATAATCCAACTTGTCCCTAGTGTAAAAATTGTAAGTTGTTAAACTGTTGAATTGCAAATATTCTTTCAAGTACAGGAATAGCTGTAGTAAGGGCTTTATGAATGCAAGGTTCCCAAGCTCCTTAAGAACTCCTTATTTTTAGCTATCATTTCTAAGATCCTTTAAACTATTTAGTTTTAAAATGAAGTCCTTAAAACTCCTTATTTTTTCCCAAAATTAGAACACTAAATTTTTCTGACGGCACAATCATTTTCCAATTTCTCCTGTTTTTGAGCTTCGTTGTCCAATTTTGGACGGGAAGCGGCAGGTTTTACTGGGAAATGTTTATCCTCCCCTCTTCAAAAACGAATGCAAAGAGGACTGCTGATTAACCCTCCAAAGGGGCGTGTGTCTGCGGACACCCCGCAAGGTTGATTGACAGATAATGACCATTTGTTCATTGGGTCTGGGGAGATAGATAACTTCCATTGATAGATGTGCTCATGCTTCGTGTTCTCGCATTTATCAGCTTTTTCCCAGATGTTTTCACATAGTTACTACAATGACAAAGTTTCTAAACATCTAAAGAAAAAGCACATAAATAACAATCTTTATTTCCACATTGTCCCCACAAGCAAAATACATGGCAAATGGGTATGCATTAGGGGCTTCGTGGGGAATGAAGAACTTTGAGGAGAAACAACCTGGTTCCTCTGATAAGGAGTGGCAATTTTGGGCAGACTTCGATGCAGAGACGAAGCTCTTGGAGGGTTAAAAAGTATGCTTGGGAAATGTGTTTTTAACAGCTTATGGACTACAAATGAAAAGTATCGAGAATGAATTGCAGCTTCAACTGATCGCCATAAAGCAAAATGCGTTATTTGCCAAAAAGAATTTGATATTGGAAGAATGGGGGAGAGTTGTTAAAGCTCATATGACTGGTAAGTAAATTGAGTAACTTGTTTTATTTGGTGATTGTTAGCTGTTGTGAAAGCCTTTTTGTTCACATTTTTTACACAAAAATGTGTAAAACAGTCAAGTTTTCTAAACGCGTTAATTTATTTACAAGTGCTGATATTCGAAAAATGTGCTGATATAATTAGTAAATTAACAAACAAAAACGTTCCTTTTAAAATGGAAAACAAATAGAAAAAACTCAGATGGATATATGCGAATGGATTGTAAAACCATATTTAGATTCGAATATAATTTTTAAATAATGCATGTGCTGTGTATTAGTCATTTGCAATCGCTAGTGATCATTTTTACATGTAAAATAAAATTACAAATGTATTCACTAAATGAATTATTTTTAGAGCCTATTCCAAAAATGCACCCCAATTTAATTAGAAAATTAACAAATATCAGTTCTTTATGATAACGAAAATTAAAAAAAACTCAGATGAATGTAAATCCGGATTTAGGTTCTAATATAGTTTTAAAATCATGCATGATGCTGGGCATAATCCATTTTACAATCGTAAGAAAAAATTTTAATAAAATTAAATTAAAAACGTGCCCAAAATGATTTTTAAGAGCCTATACTCGGAAAATTTACTCCAATATTAGAAAATTAACAAACAAAAATTTCCTTTTGAAAATTAAAATAAATAGAAAAAACTCGGATGCAAATGGATAGCAAAACTATTTAGGTACTAATATAATGAGAAGTAATGCAGCGGCGTGCGATTATCATTTTCCAAAGAAATGTAATAATTTTCACAGTGAAATACAATTTTTTAAAAACAAGAAAATGTTCTGTGTGCATATATTACTTATTCTGTATGTTATTAAGATTCTCCTGCAAGAAGGTAAGGTTTCAGTAATTTGTCTGAAGTCAAGCTTCCCGTAACATTTTGTGGTCATAGATGACTAGAGAATGTCCCAATTGTAGAACGTGCAATTGTAATTTGGACTGATGTTATCAAATATGTGAGAAGTGTAGAAAAGGGTACTTTGAATAAAGTAGTCTTTTCTGACAGTACGAAATGCTACAGAGAATGAGTTAATTCTGGCAAAGTTTAATTTTTTCTTAGCTGTGGCAAAATTATTGCAACCATTCCTTGAATTTTATCAAAACGATAAATCATTGTTGCCCTTTTCTGGAGATATGTTAAAGCTTGTAAAGCAATGTGTGGAATACTTTAGTCTTCTAAAACCAGAAAAAAGTTAATATAAGTACCATTCAAAAGCTTTCCAAATTTGATTTTTCTGACTAATTGTTATTCTCCCGTGGACAAAATCAGTATAAGGTTCATTGGGGAAAGAATAGTAAAGGAAAAGTTAAAGGAGAAAAAAATAGCACCTTGTGCTGCTTGATTGCAGAAGTTTTGTTATACAAATGCTACGTCTCATGGCTAAATCTCCTGCAGCATATTTGCTTGTTGGAAATGCTTCATGTCTTGATCCTAGACATATGGTTAAAGATCAGACCAACTCCATGAAGCTTGTACTATCGTACCTTACTCAGAAAAAGATTGTTGTAGGAAAAGATTGATATATTACTTCAATTCAAAGATTTTATGGAAAGCACCGTTTTCAAATTCGCTTCGTTGTTTCAGAATTTTGAACCCAAAACAATGTGTTTAGATAGTTTTTTAAATGACTTAGTATAGATGATACAAAGGGAAAACTGAAAGTTATGAAAACCATAATGATCTTATCTCATCGCCAGGCTTCTGTGGAATGTGGATTTAATATCAACAAGTCCTTAGAAGTTGAAAATTTAAAAGGAGACTCCTATATTGCAGACTTATGAAAATGCTAATGATATTCCAAATTTAGTAATTACTAAAGAAATGAGAAAATTTGTTCAAGGCAGAAATATGTTATGCATTTAAAAGAACTCAAAAGTGTGAAGTAGACAAATTTAGAAAATAAAAGCTACAAGAACTCAATTCCTTAAAATCAAAGATAATTTGTCTTGAGGGTGATATAATGAGAATGGAAAAGTCAGCTGAAGAACTGGCTAATGAGCCAGAAGCTTCTGATAACTATTCTCTTTTAAAAAGTGCAAATGTACTACATAAAGAATTAAAGCAGCTGAAATATAGGAATTAGACAAAATAATTTCTAAAAAAAATCGAAACCAATTGAAATTTATTCTTAAAACTTTTTTCTCAGGGGCAATATTTAACAAGATAAATGTATTTGTATTTAAAATGGAAAATGAATCTTTGTTATTAAAATTCTTTCTTATTTTTAGAAAAATGCAATGATTTTTAGAATTTCATTTCTTTTCCCCCTTGAGAGGACATGCTTAAAAATTATAAAAATTAGATTTATTGTGGTTAAATGGGGCTAGAAAGCTTATAAGTGTAAAATACATTCATCTTTTTTGTGCATTGTTTTTAAAAAGTTAACTTCAAAACACAATGTATTTAACAGACAACATAAAAAAAATTAACTTTTAAGTTACTATAAATCTGCCAGCGGTCCTACATACATCCCTAATTTTTGTCCTACTAGGTTGATTCATACAATGAAGGTGCAATATGGTTTTTGATATATCTCAATTAGTCTTTATAACATATTGTCCTTAGAAACTCTTTATTTTTTTATTTTGAAAAAAGAGTGGGAACCCTGGAATGGTTTTCTTGTCTTTTACACAAACACTAAAATCTAAATGCATTTCCCCGATACCAAGAGACATCTGGGATACAATGGTTTTGCTAAGAAATCAACAAAAAAATTTTACCTTCACTTGAATTTTCATACTTGAAGAAGCTATAATGTTGTTTTGGAAATATTAAAATTAGTTTAGATGAAAAGAAAATTTTAAACATTACAATGAGTATAGTAGTAATTTGTTTTTATTGTAGCTCGTGATGACAAGACTGAAGATCTAAAACGATTCCATGCTAGGTTTAAGGTAGTTGACTTTCGATCTTGATCTTTTTATTTAAACTTTATATACTTAGTTGCTTTGCATCACATGTCATGTTTCTTTATCCTCCTTGTGTCTGTCGTGATGAGGTATCTTGTCATAAGCAAAAGATTACCAGGTCTTGATGTGTGACAAGATATCTTGCCATTAGCAATACTTGTCGGTTTTTGAAGGGCCAGATATCTCGTCGAAACCACTTGGTAATCTGGGATAAACTTTTTCTTGAGCTTTCTCTGAACTTTTTCTGTTTAGATAGCACAATCATTTTAATCATGAGCCAGTAATTTAGAAAAGATAAATTAATTTTTCTAAACAAGTTCTAAAAAATTTCAATAAGGAAATCATAATTTCTTGAAAGTGTATAGTTGTGTGTGGAAAAAGTGTACTAGACAGTGTTTCCTAGTTACTAATTATTTTTGGTCTTGTGGCTGATGATTTCCAAAAATTGTTATAATTAAAAATTAAATTTTGTAAACTTGTTCTAGCTTTAAATAACCAGTGTAATTAGAACTTTCATACTGTAACATGTATAACTCCAATCAGTATGGGATATTATACTTTATTGCTATCAGTTCAAAAATGTTCTGTTAGTTTTCATTCATAAAATGCCCTACTCTCAGTGTAAAATATAATTTTCTCCATCTAGTTGTCTGAAGATAATAAAGATGGGCATGAAAAAGATAATTCCCCCAAACCAGACACTCAGCCAGTTGTGAATACTGTTACTCAACTGGCTCCTAAGCATCACAATAAAGACAAGAACAAGGAAGAAGATGGATCAAGGAAAATGGCTAACACCCCTGAGAGTAGAACAAGTCCAGATAACCCAAAAAATTCTTCATTAAATCCAAATGCAAAAGAATTTGTCCTTAATCCTAATGCTAAGACTTTTACTCCTGTAAGTTATTCTTTCATTCAAATTAATTAAATATGATGAAAATTTGTCTTTTCCATTTCCTGATTTTAAAAGTTTTTATAAACTACTGTTATTTAAACAAGTGTACTGATATTTTTAGAGAGGTATTCCAATTCCAAATGTACCACCTCCTGTTCAGCCTCCTCGCCTGCATACCCAAAGTCCCATTATGGCAATGCCTCAACCACACATTATGCCTGGTATGGCTCAAACTGTGTTCAATATGGCTCCACATTATGTTGTGTCAACTGGCCCGGGATCTGTTCCGATGACACCACCCTTTCCACCTACTGCATCCGTAACCCAACCTCCTAGATTCAGGAAAGGTATGTATCATTTATTTGATATTCTAAATGAATTTCTGTGGAATATTTATACAGGTGCTGTTCACTTAATTACATATCTGTTTAACAGTAGCTCAAACTTGCAGGGCTGCTACATACAACTAAAAGATGCCTTTAAGGTGTATGTGTACACTAGAAATCACGAAAATTGACCAAAATATCGATCGATTTTTTTTTAATAATTCAAAATATTGTCCAACCCCTTAGCTTTCAAACGATACCAAGATCTTGTAAATATTCGAAATAGTTTTCAAGTTACAAGGATTTGGGATAGGTACTGTCATCATAGACAAATAGGTTTCCAAAACTTTAAACTCGATTTCTGAACCATATTTTTAGAATAGGATGCTTCTGTCAAACAGTGATAACTCAATAATGAATTGATCTATTATAATTACTTTTGTGTCATTATACTATAATCTATATAATACAGTGGATGTTTTGACCCTTAGTCGAAGTTTTTGGTTAAGAAATTAATTTTTAGTTGATTTTTAAATGTTGAAATTCCTGAAAAAATCTTGACTTGGTGAAAAAAATTGTAAAAAAGAACGTATTCCCTCTAGCAACTTGATGGAGGGTCAAAACATAAATTCCAATAGGAATTGTCTTTCTGAACATATTAGAATTTGAGATATCACTGTTCAAAACATTCTAATTAGCTAATTATATTTAAATTAGATAATTAATAGTAGCTTAATCAGAATTTTTCACACTAAAATGAGTAAACACAAACCAATGACATATTGTGAAAAAACTGAATTTTTAAAGTCAAAATTAAAAAAAAATGTTCTAGTGTATACATACACCTTAAGTTAAAATGATCTCAAGTTCTATTTTCCAAGTTTAGGCAATTTTTTCAAAAATTCACCATAGGTCAACGAAAATTGATTAAGCCTTTTTAACTAATAGCAAATAATCTTTGCTTCATCGTTGGGGGAATGATTTTATGACTTACTTCAACCTACTACTCTTCAATGGTATCCAAAACATTTGGTGAATAAAAATTCTAACCACTTCAATGAGGCATATATATGTAGTGCAGCTCCTGCAAAAAGCAGTTGAGCAGAAGGCAATTGAGTCGCATGGTTTTAAACAAGTCTGTTAGTTAAGTTAGGGGACTGGTGATAACAAACAAATCTCTTCCATAATTGGCATCTTTAACATGTATTCTGGTTTATCATTCAGCGTCAAGAGCGATAACAAGTTGGCAGGGGAGGGGAACATCCATGGTGATATCCTGGACCTTGCGCCATAAAACCCCGAAAATCCAATCCATGATGATAGCCATTCGTGCTTTAGTGTATGGCGACCTTCTCACTGTAGCTGCACTTTAACAGAGTGTATGATATTTTTCTGTTAAAATTGTAAACAGTTAACTAAGCTATGCCAAACGCCTCTTCCTACTTTTATTTTACAGTATAAACATTTTTTTAAACCCTGCACCAAGGATGCAGCTGCACAGGGGTCAACTAAAACTACTAAAATAAGCTTTAATAAGACTAATTTTGCTACTAGTTTTAAAAATTTATGCTATTTCATAAGTGCTTTGGCTGTGACAGTCCTGAACTTCAACCGACTCTCCAGCACAGGAAATCTCCTTTCGTATCATGAGTTTTGTGAATCCCTTTCCTTAGGCCATTTTCATACACACCATTGAAGCCTGTGCCCAGAGACGTAACTAGAGGGGGCAGACAGGGTATCTGTCCCGGGTGCCAGAATGTGGGGGCGCTAAATTGGCTGAGTATTTTTTTTACTATAGATATTTACCTATGATAAAAAATGAAAAGGAAAAACTTAGATTACAAAAACTATAAAAGGAGCTAAATGCAGAATGTGTGAAGAAATAGCAGGAAAGCTTAACCTAGATCCTCTTTTTAAAGAAGTACGGAGGGGAAGAAGCGGATGTTTGATGAGAAGGGCGAAGTTTAAAACTATGAATTCTCAGAAGAAAAAGTTCAGGTTATTGATTATACAAATAATAGATCGGGTTCTGAATGAACTGAGGCAAAGGCTTCAAGTCATTCAAAACATGAATAGTTTATTTGGTTTCCTCAATGGAGCTCGGTTTGAAACAATGAATGGAGAAGAATTGAAGAGCCAGGCACTTGAGTTAGCTACCACATATGAAGAAGACTTAGACAAGGACTAGCTGGCAATAGAAGTGGAGATTTAAGTATGCCTTGGATTTAAGCCCTAATGAAAACGGCTACACCATCATGTCTTCTGCCGTTAATATACACTCACTGCCAAAAGTTAAGCACGGAGAAGAAAATGTTAATTTCCGTAAGCCAATCTGAGTTTGAGAGGCTGCATTTTGCTGCAGAGGTAGATGGAAGTATGCAAATATGTTCTGTAACAGCTAATCACGGTTTCGTGTCGAGAAATATTTCAAACAAGACAGTCGTATAAGAAACCAGCATTGTGAAGGGTTAGAGGAGTTTAATGTAAGTGCTGATAAAAAGTGTTTAGAACTTAGTTTTCAAGACAGACTTGTTTCTATGGCTTCCAGAAGACAAATGGCAGATAGGGAGCGCTGGCGTTGTGTGGGACACCTTGAAGCAGGACAATCAATCACAGATGTTGCTCTTTTCTTCGGCGTTCATCATTCCGTCATTTCACGATTATGGAAACAATTCCAAACAAGCCAAACAGTTTTCCGTAGACCTGTGGCCGGTCGCCCAAGGGTTACTGCCCCCGCGGAAGATCGATATATTGCTGTTTTAGCCAAGCGGAATCGAAGAGCGACCTCCGCACGTGTGACATCTATGGTTGCAGCGTCCATTGGTAAGACTGTTCGCCGAAGGCTACGCATGAATGGACTGTATGCTGGGGTACCACAAGTTTGTGTTCCTCTATCCGTCCAATCCAGAGGGGCACGATTCAAGTGGTGTTGGCAACATGTGAATTGAACTGTCTGATTGGGCCAACGTTATGTTCATGGATGAGATTTGCCCTGGAGCCAGATGACAAGCGTGTAAGGGTCTGGAGAGAACAAGGCACACGCAATTGGCCCCAGAACATCATCGAGCATCACGCTTTATGGGGTGGAAGCATCATGCTGTGAGCAGGGATTTCGTTGGGATATCGCACAGACCTGCATATCTATAGACGGGGTTCTGCAATGGCTGTCCGGTATCGGGATGAAAGCCTAGAACCCACTCTGAGATTGTACACTGCAGCAATTCGTCCTGCTTTCTTTTTAATGGATGATAATGCGCTCCCATCGAGCCAACATCGTCGACGACTACCTGGAGAGTGAGGGGATTGAACGTATGGATTGGTCGGCGTACTCGCTCAACCTTAATCCCATTGAAAATCTTTGGGATGCCCTCTGCCATGCTGTGTCTGCACGTTTTCCAAGCCCAGTCACTATCAGAGTTGCAAACTGCTCTACAGGAAGAATGCCGATTAATTGACTCTGGGGTGGTTGATCCCCTCATGGAAATCATGGTCACACGCTGTAAACTTTGTATGAGGATGAAGGGTGGTCACATACCTATTAACGTCGGTTTTGTTTGTTCGTTTTGGATTTAAACATAATTTTTTAATAAGTCCAATGACTTCATCTTATAATTTATGAAAATTTAATATTGTTTTCATCTTTGTATGTAATTCTTTGTTTTGTTTCATGCATAAACATATTTGCTACTTTCCTGCCGCATTTCGTGTCAATCAAAGCTGTACTTGTCGATTTTTTTCACAGTTTACCGCTTCGTGCTTAACTTTTGGCAGTGAGTGTACAAGAACGGACTTGAAGACGCGCCCACCAACATAACGACAGCGTTGAGAATTTTCCTCACAATACCAGTCTCAGTCGCCTCAAATGAAAGGAGTTTTAGCAAACTAAAGATCATAAAAATTACCCCAGAAGCTTAACAGGACAACGACTAACCAACCTGAGCAACATATCAATAGAGCACAAGTTAGCTTCAAAGCTATCTCTTGAAAAAATCTATCATTGTAAAAATGTTTGCAGCCGAAAAAGCCCGTAAAGTTTTAGTTCAAGCTTCCTGTGTTTAAATTAATTTTTTTTCACATTTTGTCAATAGATTAAGAGATTGTGAAAAATGTCTAAGTATAATACTCACAAGACTTGAGAAAATCTGTTATTAATTCTTGTTCCACAGTTTTCCAAAATCCTTGAATGGTTTTCGGTCGACTTCTCGATAATTCTCTTTAAAAGTCCAAAAGCACAAAAGAGGTGCTTTTCGACTTTCGTCTCACCCTTTCTCACAAAAGGGAGACATCTGGAGATTTAGCAGGAATATCAGTAAAGGGTAGTTATTGACTTGATTCCAGTTTCTTCCATTTTTTCTACGAATTTAATAGCGGATTTAGTGTGGCTGCTTGCTTTATTCTGATGCAGTTCTACTGATTGTTATCACTTTGGGTAAAGATATAGTATTTCTTTTTTGAATATTGAGGATAAAATAGGGTCTTGATAATATGTGGGAGTTGATTTTTACATTCCCCTCCTTTTTACTTTTAATTTCCCATCATATGCAATCATAAATCTCGTAGAGAAAGTTCTCATGTTAAAGTTACAAAGTTGAACCACGTTTAACGATTTGTCTCCTCTTTCATAATAAATTGTTCTTTTTAATTGCAATCTTTTAAATACACCCACGCCTCGTCTATTGTCACAACATTTTTCCACCTTTCTCCAGCTAAATGCTTCTCATACAGAATTCTGCAGCGAGTTCTGCTTTTTGCAATATGTCATGGAGATAGACGATGAACATTGTATTTTTTGGCCTTTTTAAGATTCAAATCACTGTTAATTGTCTTATTTACAGTTGAAACTGAACTTTTAATAACTTTGTAATAGACCTTTGACTTGGCGGATTCTCTTTTTAAAATTAAAGATCTTACCTTACAAATATTCTCAGAAATTCTTTTCTTTTTTGGATACGTATTTGGAAGTATTTTTCCACTTTTACGCGTTTATTCCTTTCTCATTAATAATATTACTTATCGTACCTTTAGATATAGAAAAAACATGACTTTTACAGCGATTTTGAATAAGCATAATTCTCTTCGGAAAGAGCGGAAACATAGCCTTCCATCCATTGCTCATTTAAAAGCGCCATTTTGAAAGTAAACAAAACTCTGAGTTAGCAGACGATAAGTTATACTTTAACTATTTAACTGCTGGGAAAATAAAATTATTTCGTAGCATACAATTTCTTTACAGCTCATCAAAGTCATTCAAAAATATCCGAACAGCCTCTGTATTTACCATCATTAAATATCCTCTATTCTAAAGCAACAGTCTTGATTTTGATGCAGCCCACACATCCCGATATCATTTGATAAAACCTTTTAATTTCATTTGCAGTGATTATAAGTATGAAAGAATATACCAAACATGCTACTCTTAGATTATTTGTCAATGAAATATCTTAGAATTAATTAGGTATTTTATCTTGTACTAAAAATGAAATTGCTGCAAATTAATCTATTAACCTTTGAAATCAAGCATTTACCATCTAAGTTTAATAAAAAAAATTGGACTAGTGGAATTAATGTGTGGTGGCGATATCAGGTGTTGTCGGGGAGGGTTTTGGTTTAGTTGGTCGGTTGGGGGGGGGGGGCGTCAAGGCGAGTTCTTGCCCCGGGTGGAAACAAGCTTAGTTACGTCTCTGCCTGTGCCAATCCTGGCCTGATACAATGTAATCAAATGGAGGATTTCTCATATAGCCAGATCCAGAAGGAAGTTTGTTAGAGTGGGATGCTAGCTCAGGTGTTGACATCTGATTAGTTCAAAATTATGAGATATCCTCAGATTTTTCCCTTTGGGGTTGATCCTTGACCATTGTGTTGCTCCATTGCAACGTAAATTCAACTACACACTCTACCCTACCTCCAGATACAGCCACCAACACTGGCAAATGCAGCTGGCCGTGAGGTCGACAAATCAAATGCCAGAATGTTCTTGCATGTCCTGTCGGTAATCGGCATGCCTTACTTACTCTCATTTCTGTTATGATTGCTCAGCAACACTGAAGTTCTGGATTGTCCCCTAAAACAAACTAGTTACTATCGCTGTTTTCTTTTACAATTTCATATTTCCTTTATTCACAATAAATAAAGACTATTATGCTCCTTGCTCAACCGCCTAGTCGTAGAAATGGAACTTGGTCCTTGAGTGAGGAATGCCTGTATTAGCTTTCTTAGGGCTTTATTTAGAGAAAATACTTAAAAGTTTTATAAGACTGTTTAGTCTAAAAGAATTTGTGGCTTAAATTATTTTTGACTTAAAGCTGTACAATTTTTTGAAAAAGTTGCATGTATGTTGGAAAGTGCAAATTTCTTCCTCAGCTTTCAAAGCAAAACTGAGTGTGATGCCACTGTGTCAAATTTTTGCATTCAGTAGTATAAAAATGATTTTGTAAAATTTCTTTAATAAAAATGAGATTGCATAATTATATCCTTTAAGATGTGCTGCAATGAAATGCTCTTTAACATTGCTTCTTAAGACTACAAATATTTTTTTAACATGAGTAATTTCCATTTGACTTTTATAACTAACGCTGCAAATGTCTTCGACAAAATATCTTGTCCATCAATATCTGACCAATTTAGCTGCAGTTATAAGATATCTTGTCATAAAGATGTTGTGATTTTTATGACTAGATCAAGATCCGGTCAGTTTTTCTAATGACAAGATGTCTCGTGCATCAAGATTTGGTCAGTTTTGCTAATGACGAGATATCTCTTCGAGGGTCAACGCTCGCATCTTTCTTTATTCATATTTGCATGCTCATATTTATGCATGTTTATTATTATAGTTTACACTATGTATTGAAATGTTTAATTGTCATAATCTTATTGGTCTGTTCTATTATTTCGTTCTTTATGTGTTCTTTTCTTTCACAAAATTCCATTTCATTCTCTGGTTTTTTACTCACTTGTTTCTTTCTTTCTGTTCTTGCAAATGTTCTTTTGAAATCCTTTGGTTTAAAGATCAAGAGTATGGTTTAGGTATGGGACTTAATCAGTATGAAGACGTGATCTTTTCAGCTATGCCATTGACTCTCCAGCGGCATGATCTGTCTCAGCCTGTGCATGTACAAGCAGCTACTGGACAACCGATCCTGGCACAACCAGCTTTATCAGCAGGGCCACAGTTTGCAATTCAGTATGGTCCTTCACCTGGGATGCTCCATCACCCTCCAGGGCCTCCACAGCAACTTACTTATGCCCAGGTATGTCGACTTAATGTGTATCCACTAGTTCAGGGATGCACGGGCCTCATGCTCCCTCCATCAACTTGGTGGCTGCCCGCCTCATCATACGTTATTTTTAACTTTAACAAGAGTGACATGAAACTTCATTGTGAGATAAAGTCTCTTTGGGTCAACCATGTATCTGAACAAACTTTTTCAGTCATGAATATTAACATATCGAAAAATAGGAAACCCTTGACTACTAAAAATTTAGAATCAATTTTGAACTTGACTACTACAAAAATCGAACCAAATATTAAAACAATTGTTAAATCAATGCAATATCATGCATAAATTGAATTCTTCATATTTTATTATCTTTCTCTTATATGCAATATCAATAAATATAAATAATGTATGATAGATAAATGGCATGTTTTTTTGGCAAAAACAAATAAGACAAAGTGAATCTGGCACTTGATCTTGACAGGTCTGCACTAGTTGATTAAAAACTTTTTATGCTGTAAGTGGGCTTTATTCCTGTATATAGTGTTGCTAATTAATATGTTGAAGTGAATCAGCAATAATATGTTAAAGTATTCATAACTAGCAGAACCATGCATAGCATGTGCTGAGATGTCTTTAATTGCTTGTATTTATTGATGGCAGTGCGGTTAGTCACATTTCATACCATATTTAAACACATTGATAATGAGTAAGTATATGAATATTTCATGGCCAAATGAAGTAATATTGGTCAAAATATGAAAAGGCATTTATTTACATCTTTCAAATGTACTCGTACCTGTGTTAGCTCTTATTTCCAAAAAGTGCATGGTAAAAAGTTCACACCTCAGTCATGTTACCACAATTAGCCTGTGAATGTCCATTTTTATTGCATCCCATTCATTTGTTGAAATGTGTGTGATTGGATACTTTTTTCCTCAACCTATTTTTGAGATTGCTCATATTTTTTTTCTGTGCTTATTTGTATCGTCTAGATTTCTCATTGCCCTCTGTAATCAGTCTTCTGAAGAATTTCATTAGAGTGGTCAATTAAATTTCATTAAATCAAGTTCTGTACAGTTCTAACAATGTAGTGCAGCTTCTAGCTCAAATTGAACATTTTTTATCTTTGGGGCAAAATTGGCGAATTAATCTTGTGTTTGATTTTATATCCCTTTATTGCTAATGTTCAATATACAAACAAGGCCTATTCTGTGCATATAAAATACATAACGAGTCTAAAGAATATCAATTTAAATAGCATATTTAAAAATGATTACATATGAGAAGTCTTGAGGCATGTATCAGTTTAGGCATGTATCATGACAGAAGTGGACAATTTCTATTGTAGTGAAATCAATTTCTCAATTTAAGTTTAAGTTATGGGACTTGTAAGATATATTATATAAAAGAAAATTGGATTCAATTTGCAGTAATATCATAAATAGACATATATATATATATATATATAAGTAAATGTAGATTTAATTTATCAATGCTAAAACACTTTCTGAAATTACTTTTTATGTAATTCTCAATAAATGTCCAATGAGGTAGATCCTTAACCTGTTTTCAGGTGAAGAATTTCATTGAGTGAAATTTAAGTGATAGAAGTTGTATATCTTAATTGTGCTTAATATTAATGCATTCCCATGCTTTTTTATAGCATTTTCAGTGTGTCGGTTACATAATCTGATTCATTCACTGCTCATTTGCTGATGGGTCTATTTTAAATTTTTGGTTAAAAGTTTAAAATGAATTTTTAAGGAAGAAACTGTTAAATCACACAGAAAATTGTAAAGCTTTCTTTCAGTCAACTTCGGAATATTTTGAAAAAAATTGTTAATTTGAATTATAGACTGCTCTTTTGTGTGCTATAACATAATATTTTGGAGATTTCAAACCTATTTTTCCTCAAAATGGGACTATATTTTTTCATACTTTTCTAAGTTTTTAAATCCATCGAATCATTTGACCAGATATCAAAGTTGTATACTTGTATTGATAGTTGATTAAGAAATCTTAACTGAGGTAAAAACATTTCTTGATTTTGTATTTAAAGCCTCCATCTTCTAAGAAATGGGATTTGATGTTTAAATCTGTTAAATAAACTAATTCACTAGATGAATTTAGATAAAAATTAAGTATGAGAACTCAAGTATTGTAAAATGAGTTTATATGAATTTCATTCAAGACAGTTCTAGGTGGCATATGATATTGTATCATTTACTAGGTGAATATAACATTCTAGATCATGATTAGAGTGTTGGCCCTCATGTGTACTTTTAAAAGGTGAATATCTTTTTGAGTATCTACATGAAAGTATCCATGTATACTAGTTTATTAAATAGTGAAGAGCTCCAGTAACTGAATCTGGCATGAGTTTTAAATTTTCTTAGCTGACAGTTCTTAAAACCTGATTAATCTAAAAGTATCTAATTACTTTCACTACTGGAGAACTATCGTTTGATTCAAATTAATAGCATCCATATTCTGAACTAGTTTTTCAACTTTTCCTAACTGTCTTTTAATGATTAATAGACTACTTATTTCATTAACCCTCTGACTGCCAAATGCCACTCTAAAACATGCATAATTTATGTGTATGCTACCAGAAATCTCATCACAATTGTTTCAGAGAGGCCATTGACACCTGCTGGCCATCTTTGCTAAGATTCAAAAGCATTAATAGTAATGAAATAAGAATTTAACATCACTTTTAGATGGAATAACAGGATGTACAAATGTAAAAAGCAGTTAACACATTCCCTTCTAAGCCATTTTTGTGTAATTATCGTTTTCAGACCATGTGTACCAAAAACGGCATGTGTTGTAGAGTAATATGTAAAACAACTTTTACTCTTTTTGTGAGCTTGAAAGTCATTTATTAGAGTAAATATTGAAACTGAGATGCACAATATAGCAAACAAATAAGTTTACTTCATATTAAAAATATCCTCTCACTAGAAAAGTTAAATAACATCCATAAAAGAGTATAGTTTGGTGTGGGAAAGATAATATACATTTCCCCTATACCTTTTAATATCATTTTCAGTGTGTCGTTTGCCATAATTTCTGATTCACTCAATACCCATTTACTGATGCGTTCTTAAAATTTTGGTCCTAAATTTTAGTTTAAAGTTACAAATTTGTATTTGCTTTTTCATGTATTATAAAATGTAATGATACATTTTAAGTAAAAAGACATAAATATGGTTTACCTTTTTTAGTTCATAGTTTGTGATGTGGGAGAACCTTCATTGAGGTTACTCTTATTTTTATGGTTACATAAATACAGAACAGTTGCTTATTCCAAAACTGAATTGGAAGTATACATTATCCACGCGTTTTAGTCATGCCGAGATGCCAATCATTGCTGATTTTCCCTAGTTGGTATGAATTTTCGCTTTGAATTGCTGCAAAGAGGGAAACTTTTAAGGAAAATTCTACTTGAGTGGGAATAAAACAGTGGTTTCTAAAATCGCCAAGCAGGCATAGTATAACAATTTGAACATTCTGATCCATTCTTTATCCATATTACAATGTGGCAAGCTTTTTGGTCCGTTATAATTTAACAGGGATTGAGTTTTAAAAAGCACTAGAGCCAATAACTAGAAATTAAAAATAACAGAATTCCATGTAACCATTACTGAAAATAAATCATCTCATTACTGATATGAACATCCAAAGGTTGGTATCTGATAATGTTTTAGTTCAATTGAGCCTTCGTGGTTTAACTATCATTCCACAGAATTGCTTCAATCTGGGGTGAACCTGGAATCATGGTTAGACATGTAATTATGTACAATTTTCTATTTGTTCCATAAAAATTGCATTAAAGATCAATTGAAAAATGTAGCCAATTAATAACAGAAATGATGATTGATCTACACAAAGGAATGGAGACTTATCTAGAAAATGTGTTGAGCAATTGAGCTAATAAAATGTATATTTCAGATGTATTCAATCATGCCTCGTGTTTTGACTCCACAACCTGTTGGAATGGTGCCAACATCTGCTGCCTATGGAGATAACTCTCAGATTCCAACTCATGTCTATAGTAAGTTCGATGTTTTTCTATTATTGGTAGCTGTTTTAAAAAATCTCCATCCCTACCCATCTTGAGATAATTGAAATGAAGTTTTTGGAGTGTAAAATAGATAAAAGGCAAGTATTCTAAAGGAATACGAGATTTCTATTCGTTTAAATGAGGCCTTTGACGTTTGAATTGCACTATAGTCCTTGAGTTATATAATCTGGTTTAGATAGATGGATTCTTATAATCTGACCCATTTGGTTGTGTCTTAATTTTTATTTTATTTCCAGTGCCTCACCCGGGAACCCAAAGCCTCCAACATGCTATGGCATCTGCTAATAGTGGACAGCATTCTGCTCCTTCAACACCTCAATCACAAACTCCAAATCTGCACCCTGCTCCATCTCCTGTTCATCAACCACCACCCTCTGGAGGACATGGGCAACCTCCAACTCCCACTGGTCACCCGAGCAATGCACCAACCCCTCAACCAGTAATGTATACACATGGTCACATGACCACTCAACATCCTATGCACGGTAATCATTCTTCATCAAATCAGGCTCATCCTTTTGCTGCCTCGTATCCTGGAACGCCTCAGCCAATAGTTTTACTGCCACAGCAACCCCATGGCCCTCATGCAGCAACTTTTGCCTCATCTTTGCAAAATCACTTGCATGGGCAAAACCCAGGTAGCCATGTTGGTACCCCGACTCATGTGTTGCCTCATGGCCCTCTGACCATGATTCCCACAAGTGCTGGAATGGTTCATACTCAGACAGCTATTAGCACTGGACATTATGTGCCACACTCCCAAGGTAGGTGCGTGTATTTTTGTTTCCTATCCTTACGGGTGTTAAACCACTGCTAACTGGATTAATGAAAAACTTCTAGTAGCGACTGCATGGATTTTCGATTTGTCTATAGGATGGGTGCTGTGTTACGATCTGTAGTTGGGCTAAAATGGTTACTTAGTGTGCTGCATTACACTGATCCCCATTGAAAATAGTAAATGTAAAAAAAATACTTTTTTAAATTCTATTCTGTTGACAGGAAATGGACTTTTAAACATGTATGTTTCAACCATCTTTAAAAGTCCTTTGTGTTTGCAACATTTCATTTTATGGGAGAAATCTAGTTTTTTGTTTCATTTTTTAAAAAATTCTATGAAGTCACTCAAAGTAATATTAAAGATTTGGAGAGTAAAAATTATTGTACAACTCATGATACAGATGTTTTCATGTTCAACTTTTCTCTGAGTAACAATAATAAAATAGGATCGGCATTCATTGCTTTGTAGCAGAAAAGTAAAATGCTGGCTGTACTATGAATTTTCAAATCTGGACAACTATTAGAAATGTTTTGTCAGTCTAGTTAGCTGTGGTTAAACTCATCCAGTGGCCTGTCTTGTTCTGTCATCAGTAGACCAGGATTTAAGGTTTTGTTATGTTATTTTTTTATTTACATGTGACTTGGACATCTGATTCTCTGGGAAGATAAATTGCGCAAAAGTTTGCAGAGGCTTAAAATTAATCAATTTGAACTAGAACATGTGGATTTCATGTTATTGCAAAAACTGCTCTGCTTGTTCTTCAGTAAACCTCTGAAGAGAGCATACATTTTCTTTCAATTCATGTTTTACCTGAGAAATTAGTAATTTAAACTTATTCTTTGTGTAATTTTCTGCTGTAATATTTTCAAGTTTAGATTCTAGTTTTATTTTTTAAATTGTAGGCTTTAAACAGTTTGACCATTTTTGAAAATGTTAACTTTTACAAAAAAAATTGTGGAATCTTGGAGAAATACCATAGCCATACCTGCCAACTTTTCTGGATTTTCCAGAAAAACCCTTGGTCTTGACAAGATGTTCTGGATTTTTCTTTAGGGAAAAAATTTCTTTACCATCGATTCTAAATGACGATTTAACGTTTTTGGCACCAGTCATAAAAGAACATTGGTATCAGTGGTTGCTAGATTGTTGTGAAAACCTTTGGGCATTAGTTTTCAAGAAAAACCTTCAAATCTACTTCTAAAACACTTAAGAAAAACTTTAATTGCTCATTTTTGCATACATTAAGCATAATTTTGTGTAAAATATCAAACGATTATTCCAAGTTCGAACTGCAGCCAAGCATTTTACAGTAATGGAGAGCAGGGTTACTTTTTCTATTTTGAATTCCTTTCTTAATGTCTGATTTGGTGAAATTGTCTCTAATTTGGCACTTGATTATTTTGCATTTGAATAATTAGTTTTTGGAACTTTTCATTTTTGACAATTGCTTGTTAGTTTCTATCATACAAAGATTTTCCAGATTTTTTTCTTAGATGTTGGCTGGTATGCATAGCTTAAAATCGATTCTTACATTTAATTAGAAAAAACTAGATTTCACATTGTAAAATGTTTTACTTAGAATTTTATGGCGAGCATAAAAAAAATCAGGCTTGTAGACAAATGCCCAAGTAGTGTAAATAATTTAAATTTAGTTGGTTATTTTGAAATGTATGTAAGTTTGTTCTGAATATTTCTCAAAAACCTAAAAAGCTCCATCTTTTTTTAATTTAGTGATAAAAAACTACTGGATATTTGATACTCTCATCAATTATAAAAGTATCAGTGTAATCATAAACAACTGGAAGGCAAAAGAAATACTTATGATTAAGAACAAAGATTTTTCATCATTAAAGCAATATTTGGTATTTTTCTTTACTAAAGTATGTGTGGAACAATTAGAGCCAGACTTCACAGAGCAGCCATTTACAACATATCTATTGCATGTATTTATTAAATAAATATGAAAACTAATAAAATTATAAATTTATGATTAACTAAACCATGCTCTGGAATCGCATTCAAGTAATATGCCAAGCTAATTCATCTTCAGAAAGTGAACCAGTACACACTACCACAAAACATGAGTGACCGCCTTTAGCTTTACAGAAATTTTTGTAGAATTAACTTTTATAATAGCTTGAAAATGTTCTGAAATTTGAATTGATGGTCATTTTTATTTATATTGTCATAATTTTGGGTACCTAATCATACATATACTTCCTGTTTACATTAATGGATTTCCATCTATTGCCTCTGCTAGTCTGAATTTTATTTTTACACCTTTTCTAAATTTAAAATTACATTTGCCATCTGTTTTAAAATGTTTATATTTTAATCAGATTTTTATAACTGTAATTATTTTGTTAACTTTATTTAACCATGCAATTATTTATTGTAATTGTTAATAGATTTTAAATGTAAATTTTACTTTTTTTCCTTTTATTTGAAGAAAACAGGTCCCTATGTTATTTTTATTAGAATAAAATATTCGAGAATTTCTTTTTAGTATGAAACTTAATCATAATTAATATTACAAATACAAGCTTGGTAAATATTGACAGGTTTGCATATATTTGGTCGAGAAATGATATATTAAAATATATATGCACTCTAACTAGTCTGTAACAATCGATCTTATTGAATAGATTTACCCCATATCCATTCCTAACCTTTTTGTGGTACACCCCAAGAACGTAATGGTAAATAAGTTTGTTTAAATTTCTCTGATTTTCAATGAATATTTGTTTATATTTTATTTTAAAAAATTTACATGTTCTTTATTTTTTTCAGTGTGATGCCAAGGTAGCTGCGTAGATAAAAGGGGAATGTGCAAGTAAATGATTTACTGTAAGTTATTGTAAAGCAGCATAGAACCAGGATTAGAAAGCATAGACTCTAGAAATTCAATAGAAGTACAATAGAATGTTTCTTTTGTTACTAAATTATGCCAACATTTTTTAACGAACTGCTTAGATTAAAACCATGCTACAAAACTAATAAAAACAGCTCTAATATAAAAATGTGTTTGTCTTTTTGTGAAAGATCATTTTTACATTAAAATTTTAATAGCTTGACTCCATTCTATGTAAAATTTGACTTTATTGCAGGATTGTTTTATTCTAATAAAAATTAATCTTCCTTTATTGGTCAACTCATTTATGATCTGTTTTAAAAATAATACACTACCCATTCATCTCATATGCAACACTTTTTTTTCTAATGCCACAATATAAAATTCGAAACTTTAGCGAAATTCAATTTCTGGAAAAAATCTTTCCAATTATTGCATCCTGAAAATGCACTTAAATATTGAATGTTTTCTTTTCTAAGTTGTAACAAGATATTTTTTAAATAAATTTTCAGCCATGTATTTCTTGATTTGTAAAATTGTGTTGAATACGTATCTTATGTGCTACAGATTATCCTAACTTCTATTTTGCTTGACATTTTAGTGAGCTTCCAAACAATGTAATTTTGTGTTTATCTTACCAAGAGTACATAAAATGAATTTTGAATCAGGGAAATACAAAGCTACATATACATTTCTTGATACTTTGTAGTTAATTACTTGGAAATTAATTTGCCTAGCTTGATTGAATGGGTGATTTAAGCCAGCTTATAATCAACACAAACTAGAAAAATCCATAGAATATTATATAAACTTTAGAAATGAAATTGGTCTGGTCTGATTTTGTCAATTTTGGTTTTTGTTGTATGCAGGGCTGTTCCTAGGTAATAAACATTTCATTTCCTAAAAGAATGCTTTCCATCAAGAACAAAATATTTCAAATGATCGAATAGCCTTTCTCCTGATTCCCGAAATGCTGGCATGTTAAATGATTATTATGTTTACTGATTTTTGCATATTCAATAATATCTTTTACAATCGTAGAAAAAAACCAAAGATGACCGGGAAAAGTATGAAATTAGTTATGGAAAAGTTACTGCTGGGGCATGTGTATTTAAAGAGAAACTGATTATCTTTCAACTGCCTTTTACCCCTAAATACTTGCAAGTGCACGTCGAGCATCACTCAGGTACTGCCCAGGTTGTATATGTAGGTATATATCAATTTACAATCCTGCCCTCCTAATGATTATAATTCACTCCCTTTCAGTTACCATTCGCACTCCTCTACCAAGCTCTTGCTAAATTCATGCTGTGTTAGTGACATTTGTGTTTAAATACATGATGGTAACGTGAATTTTTCGTAGGATTCATTTCAAGTTAGATGACAATTTACACTGGCGGGAAAAATTAAAGGAACTACTATAAAATGGTGCTTTACGTTAATTCTATTAAGTGAAGTCCAATGAAGGTTGGTTGGTTACTCAAGGTCAACATTATCACATTGTCCTTTGGATAACTTGATTCACCTTTGCTACACAGAAATATGCAAATTTTTTTGCACCCGTTCTTTAGGAACATGTGGAAAGGAGTGTAAGGGGATGTTTAAAATTCGAATGTCAAGGATTGTACGAGTAGTTGGATAAAATTTTCGCGTGTGGTAGGTGGAACATGTCATTGCAAAGACATTTGCCAGATTGTGAGAAATGGTGTTTAATAGGGAGAATGGAAGGACAGACACTGACACAGGTCTAAAGACCCAAAAGTGTCATGTCAAGAATCTGGAAACGGTTTAAAGACACTGGTGATGTATGCAGACAACCAGGTCAAGGTCAGAAACGTGCCACAACAGACTCGCGCGACTGTTATTTGGCAATGATTGCTAAAAGAAATAGGCAACTGACGTCAGCCCAGATTTCAAGGGAGTTTGCTGCAGCTACAGGAACTCGGCTATCTAGATTTACTGTGAGTGACAGGCTGCATAAAAATGGCCACACCGACCTACACATTTTTACCAGTGCAACTATGAATGCTGAAAAATACAGAGATGAGGTTCTTGATCCTTACGTCAAGTTGTTTAGGGGTGCAATTGGTAATAACTTCCTAATTAATGCTCGTCCCCATCGCGCTGGACTAGTGACTGATTATCTTGAGGGCGAAGGAATCCAGCGGGTGGAGTGCCCGCATATTCTCCGGATTTAAATCCGATAGAACATGTGTGGGACGCACTAGTATGCCGACTTGCATCACTGCAGCTCCCACCTAGCACTTTTCAGGCGCTATTCATCGTGGATACATTTTGTTACCGCAGGAACTCCTGGACAATCTAATACACAGCATGGAAAATCGCTGTAAAACTTGCATTTTGGTCAGGGATGACCACACACCTTATTTGTTAGACAAGTATATGTAAATAATTTGTCAGTACTTACTAGAATATCCCACGTCCTTCTCCTTAAGTAAAATGTCCGCCCAAGAGAGGCGTTTTTCTTTTCTATTAGTAAACAATTTTCGCCCAGATGGCGAGGTGTGGCCACACCAGTTAAAACAAACTTCGCGGGAAAACCATAACCACTCCCCTTTACTAGTGACGTCATCGACCGTAACCAATTAGAGCGGAGTATCCCATTTTTTCTTGCATAAAATTAGTTTAACTGTTATCATAACTATATTTTTGTGTATTTAAGTTGACATTTTTGTTTATGCAACTTACTTCTCCAGTCATGTTCGATCCATGATGTATGTTTACTGTTCAGAACGAACTTTTAAAATAAAAAACCTGATCTTTTATCCTGGCGTCTTGGTGAATTTATAAGTTCAAACTTGAACTTAACAAAGGTTATGGGCCGCTAGACATAGCCCACTGCGGGAATTAATATAAAAATTCCTTTTTGAGGACGCCATCGACGGGAGGCCCCGAGACTAAAAAATGATGGAAACCTGTTCAAAATTGAACCAAAGAAACTATTCAACATGGGCCGAGGATGTGAAGGTTCTATTGATGGACAGAGGCTCGTGGTCATTCGTCATGGGAAAAGAACCAGAACTTGGTACTACAGCCACTTCAAAGGACCACCGTGACTTTGAAATTAGAAAGAACCGTGCTTTTTCTACTATTTACATGAATATAGAGGCAGAGTACCGAACATTGTTGGCAGGAACAGAAGATGGTAAGGAGGCCTGGAGGATCCTGAAGGAGCATTTTAGACCGGACAGTCGTGCAAGAATAATATCTTTGGACGAATTCTTCAACTGCAAATACGAAGGTGAAGAAATCGGACTGTTTGCCGCTCGAATGAGGGGGATAGTACGTCAACTACAGGATGCCGGACACCCTTTAGAAGACCTCTATCAAGCGTTTCAATTAATCCGATACTTACCAGCTGAATACCAAGGAATAGTCCAGAGCATCTATAGATGGCCAAATACAGATTTCAAGTTTGACCAAGTACTCAAAGAACTGATTCTTGAGGAAAGCCGAATTAAACAGCGCGTTGGAGACATTGAATCTGTGAGTAGCATAGCACTGAAGGTAGACGTTTCCCGACCCAAGAGCTCTCAAAAATGGAAAACCAACATGAAGAAAAAGGGTCCTTGCTTCAGGTGCAAAAAGATGGGACATCTAATTTCAGAATGCACCAGGACGGACAACAACGAACACAAGAACAACGTTATAGAAGCTCATCTGAACAATGGAAAACAAAAAGTGGATTATTTGTCGTGGGTTTTCGACACTGGTGCAACAAGCCATTTTTGTAACAACCGGGCGTTATTCACCGACTTCGAACCGGTTACTAACACCAACATGACACTAGCAGTTAGAAATGCAACAGGCCCTGTAGAAGGAAAAGGGAACATTCAGATGATCATCAGAAATTGCAAAACATTGAAACGAATCACACTAAAGAACGTCCTGTATTCCCCAACCCTGAGAAGAAACCTAATATCCGGTTCAGCAAGTGCTAAGACTGGGATCAAATTTATTGGCAAGGGTAATAGAATTGATGTATTTGACATGAACAGTAAATTGATGTATTCAGCGTTCAAGAAGGATGGACTATACTTTGTGAAGCCCGAATATCCAAAGAAAAACTCAGAAGTAAAAGAGACCCTGAATGTATCAATAGTTGCAGATAAGAAACTTGAAATTTGGCACAAGCGTTTCTCGCATGTGAACGATCAATATATCATATCAACAAGCAAGAATGAGAGCGTAAGGGGTTTACCAAAGTTCTAGGTGCGAAGACTGCAAATTGGCCAAAACAAGAAGAAAATCATTTAAATCGATAGCCAAAATCCGGTCGACTAGACCCTTACAGTTAATTCACATGGATGTGTGTGGACCACTACCTTTTCACTAGGGGGAAACAGATACTTCCTCACCATTATAGATGACTACTCCAGAAAGGTCACAGTATTCCCCATGAAGCGAAAAGATGAAGTATTTGGTTTATTCAAAAGGTTCCAAACAAGAGCAGAGCGCTTCCAGAACTCGAAGATACTTAATATAAGGACGGACCAAGGGAAGGAGTTCTGCAATAAAGAATTTGAAGAATACCTACAATCTCAAGGAATTAAAGGCGAACGCACAAACACGTACAGTCCTGAGATGAACGGCGTGAGTGAACGCTTCAATTATACAGCAATGGACGGTGTGAAAGCCCTTCTGAAGCAAAGTGAACTGTCTGACCGATTTTGGGCAGAGGCCCTATTAACCTTCACATACACCTGGAACAGAGTTTGTCATGGCAACTCACAGAAGACGCCATTCGAACTTTACGGCGGAAGAACACCCTCAGTGAAGCATTTGAAGATTTTTGGTAGCACAGCTTTCGTCGGAATCCCCAAAATATTGAGAAACAAACTCAACATGAGAACGAAGAAAGGCATAATGGTGGGATATGCTGAACGAACGAAAGGCTACAGAATTTGGATACCCGAAGAAAGACGAGTTGTAGAAACGATCAATGTATCATTCAACGAAAAATTGTCGGGAGAGTGGAAACTGTCCTGGGCCACCATATGAATTATCCGAAGGACGAAGATTCTGATGACGAACCTGAAGAAAGTATGGAACAAAGCCAACTTGAATGTATCAATAGTGAAGATATCGACTGGTTCCGTAAAGCGGTCACCAGACCTGATGGATCAAGGACCGACATATATTACGGGGTACAAGGAACAAGCACTCGTTTAAGATCCAATAAGGATGCTGAAACATACTGCAGGTCCCGTAATATCACTTTTAATCCCAGTTTCTTCAACTTTAGCGGCAAAAACCAATACTCGGGAAAGGTTCCACAACAGATCTCGAATGGGGATGATGGAAATTCTCCGGAAGCATGCCACATCGAAATAGCAATCCCGGGGAATTTTAAAGAAGCCATGAAATCTCCACTCAAAGACAAATGGCAAAAGGCGATGAAAGAAGAAATGGAGATGATGCAACAACGGGAAGTATGGACACTTGTACCGAACAAGAACAAAACTACTCTAGGAAGCCGCTGGATATACTCAACGAAAACTAACGAGAAAAAAGAAATCGTGAGATATAAAGCCCGTCTGGTAGCCCAAGGCTTCAAACAGCGAAAAGGTGAGACCTACGACGAAGTATTTAGTCCTGTTGTGAACTTCTCAATTATACGCCTGTTCTTTGCAGTATTAGTTTGCCTACTAGGATGGTCACATTGTCAACTTGACGTAAAGAGCGCATATTTGTACGCAAATCTTGACAAGGTGATCTACATGGACCAACCGAAGGGATTTGTAGACCCAAAGTTCCCGAGCCATGTCTGCAAGTTGGAGAAAGCCCTGTATGGACTCCATCAAAGTGGACGCGAATGGTTCTTTGAAGTACACAACGTCTTAGAAATATTGGGGTTCAAGAAATTTAAATGGTGCAACTGCGTATATACTTATAAGGGAAGAGGTTTGCTTCTACTCTACGTCGACGACATTGTAGTTTTCGGAAAAACGGAGGACACAACAAAAGAAATAACCAGAATCGTAAACTCAAAATTCGATTTGAAGAAATTAGGAAGGACACAGAAGCTGTTAGGTGTACAATTTGAAGAACATAATGGTAATCTCATGTTACACCAGAAACCTTACATTGAAAAAGTGTGCAACACCTTTAGAAAATTTAGATTCCCAACGTCATCGCTTCCCATCCCAAAAGGTATAATTCTTTCAAAACTTGACTGCCCTAATACGGAAGACGAAAGGAAAGAAATGACAAAACTGCCATATCGAAGTGTCATCGGCTGTTTGTCATATCTTGCAAGCCGCACTAGACCCGACATCACCTATGCCATCAACATCCTATCGCAATTCCAAGAGAACCCTGGCATAGCTCACTGGAACAGCTTGATGAAACTCCTGGGGTATGTTGAAACTACTAAAGATCAAAAACTCAACATGTCTAATATCCGAAACCTCAAGATTACATGCTACAGTAATTCAGACTTTGCGACTAGCAGGGACGACCGTATCTTTATGGGTGGAATTATGCTATTCATCGATCAAGTTCCAATATTATGGCGTACATTTAAGCACAAGTGCGTAACACTATCTACAATGGAGGCCGAGTTCCTGACACTGACAGATGCAGCCAAAGAGTTATTGTGGGTTTCCAGAATTCTGGAGGAATGTAAAGAACATTCTCTGGCCGTGGTCGACCCATATAGTAGAGAACTGTTATGTGATAATAGAGCTGCAATACACTTTTCGAACTCCCCCATAGAAAATAATAGAACTAAACATATTGATATAAAGTATCATTTTATTAGAAATTTAATTTATGAGAAAATATTTACATTGAAACATGTTACTTCTAAACAAAATTTAGCCGATGTTTTCACCAAACCACTATCAAAAGAAGGTTTACAAAATTTTTGTAATGTAGTATTTGAATGAAATTGAATGTTTATGATTATTTTTAATATGAATATTTCCTTTATGTATATTAGCATTTGTAATTTTTAGATTTCCTTAAGTGAGGAACCAGTATTTATCTATAAGGTTTGGATTGAATGTATTTTTTTTTAAGATTTAGGAGCATTGAAGAACGTGGGAGGGAGGCCACTTGTTAGACAAGTATATGTAAATAATTTGTCAGTACTTACTAGAATATCCCACGTCCTTCTCCTTAAGTAAAATGTCCGCCCAAGAGAGGCGTTTTTCTTTTCTATTAGTAAACAATTTTCGCCCAGATGGCGAGGTGTGGCCACACCAGTTAAAACAAACTTCGCGGGAAAACCATAACCACTCCCCTTTACTAGTGACGTCATCGACCGTAACCAATTAGAGCGGAGTATCCCATTTTTTCTTGCATAAAATTAGTTTAACTGTTATCATAACTATATTTTTGTGTATTTAAGTTGACATTTTTGTTTATGCAACTTACTTCTCCAGTCATGTTCGATCCATGATGTATGTTTACTGTTCAGAACGAACTTTTAAAATGAAAAACCTGATCTTTTATCCTGGCGTCTTGGTGAATTTATAAGTTCAAACTTGAACTTAACATTATTAATTTTTTCTATGTATTTCTAAAAAGTTGTAATACCAACTTTTCCAAACCTTACTTTATATTACTTCCTATGTTCTTATTTAAATGTACTTTTTGCAGAAATAGGATATTCTGCATTTTGAAGATATGTCAGGCATGACAGAATAAAGATCTTGTGCAAGTTCCATGTTTTTAGCTGCAAATTCATTCAAGTTACATGAGTTTTTATAATTGTTCCTTTAATTTTTCCCGCCAGAGTATAATGGATTCATGAGATCTAAATGCCGAATCATATGCACTCATTCCTAAATTTTATTCATTCATCAACACTGGTGTAATGTTTGTTATAAAGAGCTTGATAGAAATTAATGTTAGTGTAAAGTTGTAAGATAATATAATTTGTCAGGTTCGAAAATTCAATTGATTGGCAGATTCCAGATTTTGTTGACCTAAAAATTGTTTAAATCTAGGCATCAAATATTTCAAATGACTTGAAGATTCAAAAGTAAAATTTGATCTTTCGTAGTAGAAAGAAAATTTCCAGCCTTACTCTTTCCAGTGAAGATGATTCACCCACCAATAGCGTATAAAGGTTTTGTTGTGGCACCAGAAGATGGTCGGGGGAGGATGGAAATATTTGCTGTGTTTTGTACTCGATGAAATATTGGTAATAGGGAAGATTTCTACAAACATTTTTACACCCAGGACAAAATTACTAATTCTAAAAGGCTTGGAGAGTGCCAAAAATCTCGAAATGATCTAAATTGTATTTCTGGTATCAGGAGATGGCAAACAGAATTTCTATATACGGGCATTATCTACGAAGTGCTATCAAAAGTTGACATGTCAACAAAATAGCTATTATAGCTAGTTTTGTAACATTCGTGAAAAATGAAGGGTATGAGAGTATAACTTAGAATAATTATTGAGGCATGGGGAAGTCCCCAGTTATGAGTTTTCCAGTATATATAACTATCAAGAAATAATACTTCCGATTAAGAATTTGATTTATCGCCTTTCGGCATTAATTTAATGCGACACCAAATTAATTTTATGCAACAATTAAGGCCAGACTTCATTGGATCTCGGGTCACGCTCACCTACGAGGAGTAAAATTCATCATAGTTAGACCCAGCGACATGCATCGCCCAAGTGTCTCCGGGTGATATGCCGCTTTGGTAAATTTGTGTGGAAGACTACTCCAAGTTGTTGAGTACGTGTGCCGGAGAAGCTAGGCCGATAGCCTATCTCCAGAAGCTGGCGATGAACAGAACGGCAGAGTTACTCAGACATTTAAATAGAATCGAGCAGCGTTTCTTGTGGGGCGGAGCACCAATGAGAATGGATGGATTTCTCAGAAGTTGGAACACGGTCAGAGATGTTTTAGATGACTAATTAAATTAAAGGTTAAAGCAATTGAACATAACAAGAACTTTAAATAAGGATGGCTCTAGGCCTTTTGCTGTTATCAGGATGACGAAGGTCATACCTGGGGATACGCTGAATGGCACGGTTATCAATGTTTTCAAGATTGTTATAGAATTTAATGGCTGTTTTACTGAAGAATTTCTTCAGTTCTGGAATGCGCAAGTCTTCACGAATTTTAGCGTATCTGTAAAACCAGGGGTAACCACTGATAGTACGTAGGGTAGAATTTTGAATAGATTCAAGTTTATAGAGGTTGGTTTTGGTTGCATATCCCCAGACATGACTGGTGTAGCTGATTATTGGTCTGAGCATGGTTGTGTACATGAGCAACTTATCGATAGAGTTTTGAGTTCATAGCAATTAAGGGGTAGATAGGGACCTAACAGCTAGGAATTTGTTTTTGAGGAAGTGATGGTTTTTCCAAGTTAAATGTAACTCCAAGGTAGGTGCAATTAGGGGACCAAGGAATTTCATTACCATAAAAAATAGGTGGGGGAGGAAGGTTTCTTGGTAAAAGGCATTGCTTGGCATTTGTCAACATTAATTTTGATTTTCCAAACCGTAAGCGAAGGTTCAAGTGTTTGTAGGTAAAGTATTAGTGTGGCCATGACCTCAGTAAGATCGTGGTTTCGAGCTAGCACAGCTGTGTCATCTGCAAACATGCAGAGCATAGAGGAGCGATTCGTGGTATGTCGTCCACATACAGGTTGAATAGTTTAGGTCCTAATATTGAATCTTGAGGCGTGCCAGCCTGAAAGGCACGAATAGTAGAGTTTTGTTCACACGAACGACAAAGTGCCTACCTGTTAGGTAGGAAACTAAAAGGTGTATGAGCTAGCTGGAAAGCCTAATGTTATGAGTTTGTAAATAAGTCCGTTAATCCAGACCCTATCAAAGGCCTTGGCAACATCAAGGAAGATCGCGGCAGTGCTTTGATCATTGTTAAATCCATCGATTACATGTTCAGTAAATCTGAGTAACTGGTGGGTGGTGGAAAGCTGTTTCCGAAAACCAAATTGTTGGGGAATCAAGATATTGGCTTTCCTACAGTAGGCTTCACGCCGATTATTAATATATTCGGTAGCTTTACTGAGAATTGGGAACAGGCTAATAGGTCTGTAACTATGGGTTCGAGTCTGGTTTCTTTGGTTTAAGGATAGGGACAATAACAGCGGTTTTCTAGGATTGGGGGAAATGTCGCAACAACAAAATACAGTTAATAAAGTGTATTATAATGAGTCTTCAGAGGGAGTTTCTTCATCATAGTATTAGAGATCCTATCAATACCAGGGCTCTTTTCGTTTTGATCTTCCCAATATATTCCAGAACCTCGGAGTTTGGCAGGCTCAATAATGTCTGTTGGTGGAATTTTGAGAAAATTTGAGCGTGAGTTATTTACAATTTGGATTGTGATTTTCATTTTCAGTAAATGAGGTATGGTCACACGCTGTAAACTTTGTATGAGGATGAAGGGTGGTCACATACCTATTAACGTCGGTTTTGTTTGTTCGTTTTGGATTTAAACATAATTTTTTAATAAGTCCAATGACTTCATCTTATAATTTATGAAAATTTAATATTGTTTTCATCTTTGTATGTAATTCTTTGTTTTGTTTCATGCATAAACATATTTGCTACTTTCCTGCCGCATTTCGTGTCAATCAAAGCTGTACTTGTCGATTTTTTTCACAGTTTACCGCTTCGTGCTTAACTTTTGGCAGTGAGTGTACAAGAACGGACTTGAAGACGCGCCCACCAACATAACGACAGCGTTGAGAATTTTCCTCACAATACCAGTCTCAGTCGCCTCAAATGAAAGGAGTTTTAGCAAACTAAAGATCATAAAAATTACCCCAGAAGCTTAACAGGACAACGACTAACCAACCTGAGCAACATATCAATAGAGCACAAGTTAGCTTCAAAGCTATCTCTTGAAAAAATCTATCATTGTAAAAATGTTTGCAGCCGAAAAAGCCCGTAAAGTTTTAGTTCAAGCTTCCTGTGTTTAAATTAATTTTTTTTCACATTTTGTCAATAGATTAAGAGATTGTGAAAAATGTCTAAGTATAATACTCACAAGACTTGAGAAAATCTGTTATTAATTCTTGTTCCACAGTTTTCCAAAATCCTTGAATGGTTTTCGGTCGACTTCTCGATAATTCTCTTTAAAAGTCCAAAAGCACAAAAGAGGTGCTTTTCGACTTTCGTCTCACCCTTTCTCACAAAAGGGAGACATCTGGAGATTTAGCAGGAATATCAGTAAAGGGTAGTTATTGACTTGATTCCAGTTTCTTCCATTTTTTCTACGAATTTAATAGCGGATTTAGTGTGGCTGCTTGCTTTATTCTGATGCAGTTCTACTGATTGTTATCACTTTGGGTAAAGATATAGTATTTCTTTTTTGAATATTGAGGATAAAATAGGGTCTTGATAATATGTGGGAGTTGATTTTTACATTCCCCTCCTTTTTACTTTTAATTTCCCATCATATGCAATCATAAATCTCGTAGAGAAAGTTCTCATGTTAAGGTTACAAAGTTGAACCACGTTTGACGATTTGTCTCCTCTTTCATAATAAATTGTTCTTTTTAATTGCAATCTTTTAAATACACCCACGCCTCGTCTATTGTCACAACATTTTTCCACCTTTCTCCAGCTAAATGCTTCTCATACAGAATTCTGCAGCGAGTTCTGCTTTTTGCAATATGTCATGGAGATAGACGATGAACATTGTATTTTTTGGCCTTTTTAAGATTCAAATCACTGTTAATTATCTTATTTACAGTTGAAACTGAACTTTTAATAACTTTGTAATAGACCTTTGACTTGGCGGATTCTCTTTTTAAAATTAAAGATCTTACCTTACAAATATTCTCAGAAATTCTTTTCTTTTTTGGATACGTATTTGGAAGTATTTTTCCACTTTTACGCGTTTATTCCTTTCTCATTAATAATATTACTTATCGTACCTTTAGATATAGAAAAAACATGACTTTTACAGCGATTTTGAATAAGCATAATTCTCTTCGGAAAGAGCGGAAACATAGCCTTCCATCCATTGCTCATTTAAAAGCGCCATTTTGAAAGTAAACAAAACTCTGAGTTAGCAGACGATAAGTTATACTTTAACTATTTAACTGCTGGGAAAATAAAATTATTTCGTAGCATACAATTTCTTTACAGCTCATCAAAGTCATTCAAAAAATATCCGAACAGCCTTTGTATTTACCATCATTAAATATCCTCTATTCTAAAGCAACAGTCTTGATTTTGATGCAGCCCACACATCCCGATATCATTTGATAAAACCTTTTCATTTCATTTGCAGTGATTATAAGTATGAAAGAATATACCAAACATGCTACTCTTAGATTATTTGTCAATGAAATATCTTAGAATTAATTAGGTATTTTATCTTGTACTAAAAATGAAATTGCTGCAAATTAATCTATTAACCTTTGAAATCAAGCATTTACCATCTAAGTTTAATAAAAAAATTTGGACTAGTGGAATTAATGTGTGGTGGTGATATCAGGTGTTGTCGGGGAGGGTTTTGGTTTAGTTGGTCGGTTGGGGGGGGGCGTCAAGGCGAGTTCTTGCCCCGGGTGGAAACAAGCTTAGTTATGTCTCTGATTGCACTTGTGTATAAAGAATAATATGACGATTACGATCACTTGATAACTCAGGGAGCGAGTCAATAGTGCGGTGATAGGCAAAGTTTCTGATCAAAGCCAAGTCGTCAATTATTGATGCACTAGTGGGTCCAAAACGGGTGTGTGTAACGGGTGCAGCAATCTCTATTCCTGCGTTTGACGCAAAGGAGTTGTGTTCCTTGTTTGTTGGTGTTGCTGCAATTCCAATGCCTGTTGTGTGCGTTCATGTCTCCAGCTATTGTAATAGAAGAATTCAATCCCAACAGAGATTCAATGTCAAGTGTATATGTTAGCGGAGCTTTGTTTTTGATATAGGTGGGGAGACTAGAGCTAGGGGGAAGGGATGGTAGTCTAATTGTAATGGCAGTGGCTTCAATTAAGTATAGTCGTATAGTCTAGGTGTTGTCTCCATAATGCGAGATGGAATGTTTAATGTAAATTCCGGTACCGTCACCGCGGCCAAAGGATCTAGGAGTACTGTGGAAGTTGTAGTTCGGCAGCGAGGCGGTTTCGCCAAGTCTAAGAAAAGTTTCCTGGATTAACAGGGCGTCGGGAGAGTGCTCATTTACAAAGGCTCGCAGCTCATGAATTTTGCTGCGAAGTCCATATGCGTTCCAAAAGCACAGTTTCAGACCAGTGCCAGGTGTAATCCATTTGAGGTAAAGTTAATATGGTTGACAAGCGTGAATAACTTGTTGTCAGGACTGCTGCAGCTTTTCAGCTCGCTAAGTAGTTGGGGTATGTTTTGAAAATAGCTGAATATTAATTTGATTTCCTTTAATAGTTCAAATAGCTGGGGCATTTCGCCATTGGTGGAAGGAGCTGTACTGGTCTGAGGACGGGGAGCTTCGGGTCTCGATGTAGCGCCAATTGCAGGGTTTAGGATGGGAGGAATGGGCTTAGGGGTAGCCATTTGAGCGTAAGAGTGCGTTGGTTGCACTAGGTTACTGGTAAATGTCCTGGGTTTAGGACACTTGGGACACCCACGGTAGTTAGCCGTGTGCTCTTGAAGGCAATTTGCGCATTTAGGTTTAAGTTTTCTGTTAGGACAGTCATTAGATTTGTGTTTTTGTCCAGATTACACATTTAGGAGACATACGACAGTTGACGCAAGAGTGATTAAACATTTGGCAATTGTAGCATTGCGGTGCATCTTTCTTATTAAGGAATTTTCAATTTTAACTATTAAGTTAAGGAACTCTGAGTTCATAAATGGTAGCAGAGTGCTCATTGTTTTGAAAATGCACCTGGAAGATGGGAAGCGATGTTTTATCTTTAAATCTTTTGAGCTGGTTAACTTGCTCAATTTTGTTACCAAGTTCGGTTAGTTCTGGTCTAATTTCCTCACATGGAGTACATGTGGAAAGACCCTTGATAACGATCTTAATGGGCCGTTCATCCTTTTCCGATCTATAGTAGTAATCAATTTTGATTTCATCCAAGTAATTAGTAATAATTCTGTACTCTGAACTGCTAGTGGGGTAAATATTGAGCATTTCCCCTGAGAGTCTACCCTAGACTTGAAGTCCAGCTATGCGCTTAATGCTCTTGAGTAAAGTCTTATAATTGTCCCTTAGTTTAACTATTATGAGCGGGATTTTAGTCGAGACCTGAAGTTCCTCAACTGCGTCGTCGATATCCTGTACCGAAACATTAGATTTTGGTTTCTTGGATTTAGAGGGAGAATTTGGTAATTGTCGTTTAACGGCTTGACGTTTAAAAACTGGTGTCATCTTAGCATCAATGAGACGAGTAACCAAAACTGACTCACTTCGTAAGCGATCCAGCAGATCTTTGTAGGTGGCAAGGTTTTTCTGATTGACAGACATCTCTTCAGGGGTCTGGCTGGTGTTAAGGATTTGTCCAAGCATGTGGATGAACGCATGTCGTGTCTTCTATTATTCGGACACTACGCGATTTTAACTCTTCGTAGTTCATTTGCAATGATGCAAATTCTGGGGGAATAACAAATCCCAAGTCATTAGTAGCGGAGGTATTGCACTCCATGCTAGTTTCGGTTGACTGCATGTGATTAAAACAAATGGCAGGAAAGACAGCCCTAATGAGGGCTCAAGTTTATGTCTAAAGCTGCTGAAAGCAAGTGTACGACCGTTCTCTACAGAGGTAGAGTGAACAAATGAATAGAATTGTGTTAATAGAATTGTGTCTACTCCAAGTCCACCGAGGGTGAGGAGAACGGTTCAAGCATCAGAACCAGTCAAGGCATGTAGATTCACGTAAGTCAAACAATGAAGATCACAGGAATAAGACATCCCTATGTAGAAATTTCCCTTAGCCCTGCAAGCTAAAAAGCCATACCAGGCTATAGAGGTAGGATGGAAGAAATAGGGATTAAGTCCTATCCATCCCCCGAGCGGATGCACGTATATACAAGCAAAACCTTGCTATCCCGCGGCTGATGAGCAATGCCCATTTTATTTTCGCAATGGCCGAAGTGAAAAGCTCATCTCGCAATTACTGTAGAGACCCTTAGCCGAAACCTCGGGGCCTTCCCTATATCCGTGATGACCTCAGCTGGTCGGGGTGGAGGGGCTGCGCCTCCAATTAAGAAGGTAGCCCAGTTGGATGGCGACGGATTAGTAACCAGAGGGTTGTGAGTTCGAAACTCGGTCCAGCCAAAGACCGTCGTATACACGAGGTCTGGTGCATGTTAAATTTCGTGGACTCAAATGTCCTCACCTTGGCGTGGAAATTTGGAGAGGGGTGCCAGCTCAGGTGTTGACCTCTTCATCTGCCCTTGATTCAAAATTAGGAGGCGTCTTTGGATCTTTCCCTTCGGGATTGATCCTAGACCGTCGCCAATAGCCCGTATATGGCTCCAGTACGACGGTAACTACCTTCCTCATTAGACCTGGAGTTGGCATATTCTCATCAATCTTTTTGGAGGGCGCAAACAAATTTCGTAACTGGTATATTACTTGAATATGATTTCAACATGTTACTTTCAGTAAAAATAAACCAAAATTACAGAACTGCGGTAGCCCAGTTGATAGAATCTCTTTTGGTTGGGTTTTTATGGCGCAAGGATCATACTGCGCCAGACAAAAGACATACAGCATCAAGTAATGGACATTCACTCTAAAAGAACACAGAAGAGTAAAGTGGAATCGAACTTGCACCGTCCACGATTTGCAGGTTGCTAGCGTAAGGTTGGGAATACCCACCGAGCCAACGACGGCTGAGGTAGTCAGATTAGCAACTGGTGGGCATTTTAATTAACGTCACACTAGAGCAACACAACGGGCTATTGGTGATGGTCCAGATTAGCAACCGGAGGATGCGAGTTCGAAACTCGATCCAACTAGATTCATGTATGTGGGGGTTAATGTGTTGCTATTGTGAGAGGTGAATTCAACCACCTACTAAAACTGCATTAAATCAAATTAGTTCTAATCCGGAAATATTTTTGCTTTGGTAGTTTGCATAGGTTGGTACTGAAAATTCCCTTGATATGAAGGCCGTGGTAGCCCGATTGGAAGAGCATCGGATTAGCAACTGGAGGGTTGCGAGTTCGAATCCAACCAAAGACTGTCGTGTACAAAGTGGCTGGTGCACGTTAAGTCTGTCGTGGCCTCAAATGTCCTCACGTTGACGTGGGGTGCCAGCTCAGGTGTGACCTCGTCATATGACCGGGGTTCAAAATTACGTGGTGTCCTCGAATTTTTCCCTTCGGAGGATGATCCCGAACCGTCGCCAATAGCTCGTTGTGTTGCTCCAGTGCGAACGTTAATTAAATACCTACCTACCCGGTGTTGGCGCCTGTGTGCCAACCGCTCTCCAACTTGGGGATGTTGGCGCTTACGCGCCAACCGTTCGCCAACTTGGGTTACCACCATATTAATATCTTCACTTGGCTATATGTTTTTGATCAGATCGGACGTCTTTCGTCCAATAGGGATTTTTCCCACTATCCTTTTTGTATATTGGGTATACCCATCATTATGTATATTAATCTATATGTTCCTTGTTAAGTTTTAAATAAAACTAAAAACTGCCAAGTCGCGTCACTCCTTCTTTATGCTGTTGACGCTATCTACAAGCTTAACACAAAGACATTTTTTGGTCTTTCGAGCCGGAGCTGAGCTGAATCAGCGCTATGGATAAACACAAAGTTGCGCTTAATCGATCTAAGGGATCGGTTAAATCTACTCTTACTAAGTTGGAGAACTTTATATTGGAGAAATCGCAAACGGAAGTACCTTCAAACATCGAAATTGATGTGAAACTCAGGACAATTGACTCTTTACATCGCAAAATCGATGATATTCGGGACTCGTACTATGCAATTCCTGATCTGCCAAATCTACCAGCGATAGAGGAAGATATCGATGACATCGAAAATCGCCTAGAACTCGCTGAGGTGAGTTTGAAATTATTTTTAATAAAACCTAGTTCTAGTACTGGACATTCACTCAATGTCTCAAATGAAAATGTGGATGTCGAAACTAAATCGAAAATACGTTTGCCTGAGATTCCACTCCCAACCTTTTCTGGTCAGTACGAAGAGTGGAATAACTTTAAAATTCAATTTGTATCCTTAATAAGTGAAAATCCTTCTTTAAGTGATTCACAAAAGCTGTTTTATTTGCGTGCTTCCCTTAGAGGTGAAGCCAAAAACTTACAGTCTGTAGATGACTCATTCAGTTCCTTATTTACTGCATTGACTGAACGTTTTGAGAACAAAAGAGTGTTGATTGACACTCACATTTTAGGAATTCTTAACCACGGAATAATACGCGAATCTCCAGGGGATTTGCGAAACTTAGTCGACTGTGTAAAAAAGAACTTAAGAGCGCTAAAACTTCTTGATTATAAACAAAATAATTTATCTGATGCTATGCTAGTTAACATTTTGTTACAAAAGTTGGATAAGGAAACGAGAAAACAGTTTGAATTTTCTTTGAAATCGAACGAGCCTCCAGACTTTGAAAGCTTAATTTCGTTTCTGGAAACAAGAGCTTCTATTTTGAACAGCATAAATCAAAATCCTTCCTCAGTTTTGAGTAATAAAAGGATTTCCAATTCTTATCCTAAAGCAAAAGCTTTGATGATTCAGTCGAACGACGAAATTAACAAGAAACGAGAGTGCTCTTTGTGTGCTAACGAGTCATTCATTCAATTTCATCCCCTCTTCAAGTGCCCTGTTTTTCTGAAAATGAATCCCAAACAAAGGTTTGATCATGCTAAAATAAGTAAAATTTGTGTGAATTGCTTACACATTCATAAAACCAAATGCCTGTCTATGTTCAAATGCAGGATTTGTTCGAAGTCTCATCATACTTTATTACACTTTGGCGAAAATAAAAAAAATGATCAGCCTATTTCCCAACCTCCATATGCTAACTCTCAAGTTGTTGATACATCTGCGACGCCAGAGGAACTAAACACTTCGATCCTTGAGACTGAGAGAAATGAAAAACAAGAAAGGGCTAAGGGGTCAAAGGAAGTTACATTTATTTCAAACGAAAGTAGAAAACTATCGCTTTTATGTACTTGCGTGATTTATTTGGAAGATCGGTATGGTAATAGGCATAGAATTAGGTCAATTATTGATAGCGCAAGCACTATTTGTATTTTGACTAAAAAAGTAGCAGAGAGGCTACAATTAAAGAAAGAAAAAATTTGTTCTTCTGTGAGTGGTCTAAACAACTCAGTTCATAGTCTGACTCATAAAACGAGTGCGTTTTTATCTAATGCAAATCGAACTTTTAGAGAGCCGATCGAGCTGTATCTAGTAAATAACATTGTTGATTTTACGCCGTCTTCTGAAATAAACACTTCGGATTTAGAACTGCCAGATTTTGTGAAATTTGCAGATCCTAACTTTTTCGTTCCTTCATCGTGTGATTGTGTTCTTTCATCCCAATGGGTGCTGCAAATTCTTAAGAATGACACATTTAAAATCAATGATCTCTTTTTCAGAGACTCTGTTTTCGGTTACATTGCCTCTGGTACGGGGAACGAACGTTGTTCATCTAATGATGAACACTGCTATCTCATTCAAGATTCTGAACCTCTAGATGATAATTTGAATCGCTTTTTCGACTTGGAGTCGCTTGGAATCAGGGATGACCCAAGACTTTTTGAGGACGATCGGGCCGTGGAAATCTTTAATAAAACTGTCGAATTCAAAAACTCTCGATACTCCGTGACCTTTCCGTGGAGAAGAGATTTTAAGGAACTAAAAGACAATTTTTCCGTTGCATACCAGCGCTTCCGAGGTACTTTGCAAAGATTGCAGCGGAATCCCGAAATGAAGATCAAGTATCAAGAAATAATAGATGACTACGAAGCGCAAGGAATTATTGAAAAAATTGATGATCCGGACTTAAAACCTTCCGCTTTAAAAAATCCGGTTTATTACATTCCTTATCACGCAGTTGTAAAAGATAGTTCAACAACTTCAACGAGACTGGTTTTCGACGCAAGTTCACATGAACCTGGTCAATTATCGTTAAATGACTGTCTTTGGACTGGCCCAAACCTGAATCCAAATATCTTTGACATTCTGGTGAATTTCAGGACAAACAAAGTGGCATTCTCTTCAGATATTGCCAAGGCCTTTCTCCAGATAACTCTTGCAGAGAATCAAAGGGACGCAGTTCGCTTCTTGTGGCCCAACGACCATTTTTCGGACCATGGGTTCCAAGTCTTCAAATTTACCCGAGTTTTATTTGGAGTCAACGCCTCTCCTTTTCTATTGTCGGCAACTATAAAACATCATATCAAAAGGTTTGCTGAAAATTTTCCCACAACAGTTGAAATATTGGATACTTGCTTTTACGTTGATGATTTAATTGCAGGTGCAGACAGCACGCATGAAGCACTTAAAATCTCACGTGAGGCGAGAAACATTATGCTCGAAGCCAACATGAGTCTTCGAAAATGGATTACAAACGATAACGAATTGTTGGAGCAGTGGTCGAATGAGGGATTCGACACGTTCCCTGTGGATTCCCCGGTCAGTTTAGGCTCCAACTTGACCAAAATACTGGGTATTTCATGGAATACCAAGGAGGACTGTTTCATGATCGAGATAAGAGGACTACTCGAATTCCTATCGCCTAACAAGAACACAAAACGCTTTCTATTACAAGTCGTTGGGAAAATTTTCGACCCTTTGGGTCTACTTACACCATTCACAATTCGAGCCAAATGTATGCTTCAATCCCTTTGGGAACGAAAAATCTCTTGGGATTGCGACCTACCAGGGGATATCCAGAAAGAATGGCAACGGTGGTGCACAGAAATTCCACTGTTGGAGAAACTAAGAATCCCGAGATTGGTTCTCAACTCATCAAAGCAAGAGTCTGATGACATTATCGAGATTCATACCTTTTGCGATGCAAGCAAGAAAGCGTTTGGTGCTGCTGTATTCTTGAGGGTAATCAAGAAGAACGACATTACAGTGAACCTCGTCACTGCAAAGAGCCGCGTCTCACCTCTGAAAACAATAACTTTACCTCGACTTGAGCTACTTGGTGCACTTTTAGCAGCTCGATTAACGAGTAAGATTCAGAAAATCATCGAAGACAAAAAATCAGTTTCAGTGACACTCTGGACAGACTCAAAAATCGTCTTGTATTGGATTAAGGGATCCAGCAAAAGGTGGAAGCAATTCGTGGCCAATCGAGTAAATGAAATCAAGTCATTGTCCAACCCGGACAATTGGTTTCACTGTTCCGGCAAGGAAAATCCGGCCGATCTGTTGTCCAGAGGGACTTCGGCCGAGAATCTCATTTACAATCCAATTTGGCTGAAAGGGCCAGAATTCTTGCAAACACAAAACTTTCATCTCTTATCCGAAATTCCTAGTGTGCCTGAAGAAGACTATGCGTCTGAACTGAAAAAGATTATCAGTGATGACTGTACACTGTTAAATGTTAAAGAAAATTCTCTCATAGATCATATTTTAAGTATCACAAATAATTATGTAACTAACCTAAATGTTTTTAGTTATGTTTTCAGGTTCTTAAAGGCGTGTAGAAAATTTTCATTTCAAAAAGGTCCCATTCTCCCAGCAGAAAGAAAAATTACTGAGAATTTTATTGTGAAAGAGGTTCAAACTCAACATTTTCTCCGTGAGATTCAACATTTAAAAGGGGATGGGTTGGTCTCCCCTTCAAGTAAGATTAAAACTTTATCGCCTTTTTTGGACGCAGATGGAATCATTAGAGTAGGAGGTCGATTGGAACATTCTGATTTATCCTTTGATGTACAACACCCTGTAATATTACCTAAAAATCATCTAATCTCAAAACTAATTCTGCTAGACATTCATGATAAATATTTGCATGTCGGTGCTCAAACTACTTTGCATTTATCACGCCAAAAGTATTGGTATTTGGTATTTTCAATTAACGTCACACTGGAGCAACACAATGGGCTATTGGTGACGGTCCGGGATCAATCCCAGAGGGAAAGATCCGAGGACAACACCACGTAATTTTGAACCACGGTCAGATGACGAGGCAACACCTGAGCTGGCACCCCACTCTCCAAACTTCCACACCACGCCAACGTGAGGACATTTGAGGCCACGACAGATTTAACGTGCACCAGCCCCCTTTGTACACGACGGTGTTTGGCTGGATTCGAACTCGCAACCCTTCGGTTGCTAGTCCGTTACTCTTCCAACCGGGCCACCGCGGCCCCCCAAAAGTATTGGATATTGGGTGGTAGAAATTTGTCTAGAAAAATTATTCATGAATGTGTTACTTGTGCTAAATACAACCCTCAATTTATGACTCAAAAAATGGGCGACTTGCCTCCTGAACGGTTAAAACCTGATTTTGTGTTTAATACTACTGGTATTGATTTCGGCGGACCCTTTTTCATTAAGAACAAAAATCAACGTAAGGGTTCCCTTCAAAAGATATATGTTGCAATTTTTATTTGTTTTGTAACTAGAGCAGTTCATTTTGAACTTGTATCGGATTTGACGTCTGAATCATTTATTGCATCGTTGAAAAGATTTATTTCTCGACGTGGTAAATGTGCAACTATCTTTACTGATAATGGTAGCAACTTTATTGGTGCGCGTAACGAATTGAATCGCTTGTTCGATTTAATAGACAAGCCAGATGATAAATTGACGAAATATCTCAGTTCTGAAAAAATAAAGTGGAAATTCATACCTCCCAAATCTCCTCATTTTGGAGGGCTTTGGGAGGCTGGTATAAAATCCTTTAAATTTCATTTGAAACGCGGAATAGGAAAATTAATATTTACCTATGAGGAGTTTTTGACTATAACAAATCAAATAGAAGGAATTTTAAATTCGCGGCCATTAGTTCCTCTTTCCACTGATGCAAATGATTTGGAGACATTAACACCTGGTCATTTTCTGATTGGACGACCCATTGTTTCGATTGTTGAACCTGATTTAACAACCTACAATGATAATTTACTAAAAAGGTGGCAACGAACCACCAAGGTGATTCAATATATTTGGAAACGGTGGCAGAGAGATTATATCAGCCACTTACAACAAAGATCTAAATGGATGTTTTCTAAGAATAATCTTGCTATTGGGAACATTGTGATTGTAAGGGAGGATAATCAACCTACTAATTCCTGGTTGATGGGTCGTATTGTAGACGTTTTTCCAGGCCAAGATGGTCAAATTAGAGTGTGTATGGTAAAAACGAAGTTAGGACTTTTCAAAAGACCCATCACTAAATTAGCGCTATTACCAGTTCCCACTGAGTAATCAATTTAAAACTTGTATACTATTATGTAATTTAGTTTGAATAATCATTGTGTTTGTGTTTATTTTTGTATGGTATTCATTAATTGCTGTCATTATTACATGAGTATTTTAATTCTCAAATCAAAAATTGCGTTTGAATGCTTATAACTATTGTTTAATTGAAAATTCTATTTCCACTGTAACTGTTCTATGTGTATTTAACATTTTTTTATACAATGTGGTAATTATTATTCTTTGCACTTCGTGCAAGGCCGGGCGGGATGTTGGCGCCTGTGTGCCAACCGTTCGCCAACTTGGGTTACCACCATATTAATATCTTCACTTGGCTATATGTTTTTGATCAGATCGGACGTCTTTCGTCCAATAGGGATTTTTCCCACTATCCTTTTTGTATATTGGGTATACCCATCATTATGTATATTAATCTATATGTTCCTTGTTAAGTTTTAAATAAAACTAAAAACTGCCAAGTCGCGTCACTCCTTCTTTATGCTGTTGACGCTATCTACAAGCTTAACACAAAGACACCCGGACCATCGTCAATAGTCCGTTGTATTTCTCCAGTGTGACGTTAATTAAAATACATACATATCTGTTTGGACACGTCAATCGATCCCGTTCTGTGCTTTGTGAGTTAACAGAATAGAACTCACGATTAACAAATAACAGATTTATTAACAAGTAACAACGGAGAGCGAAGCTGCGAGGTTGGTTCTAGGCAGGCAGTCCCCTCGCAAGTGACAGATAAACGAGAAAACAGGGGTGGTTAAGCAGCCCCTTTGAACATAAACATGCAGGCGCGGTGACATCCCCGGGAGGTCGGGTTGTCCGTGCGCCATCTCGTAGGAAAATACTCAACAATATCTTTGGATACGAGTCCTGAACTAGTGTCCTAAAAGATCCCGTACTGACGATTCGTGAATTTATTATACAAAAACAACAAATTTTAAAACAATTATTTTTATGCTAATGGTGAAAAGTACTTTTAACATAACGTAGGAAAAAAATTTGAAATCACATTCACAATAAATGTTCAAAATGTCCGCCCCTTTCTTGGAGGCAAAGTTGAAGTCGTTTGCGCATATTTTGAGAAACGAGTTTCAAGATGCTGGGAGTGATTTCTTGTATCCTTTGAGTAATGGCAATTTTCAGATCATTTATTGTTTGGGGATTATCTTCATAAACTTTGTTTTTTAAATATCCCCAAAGAAAAAGTCAGGGATGCTCAGATCAGGGGAACGAGGTGGCAAAAGGTTTCTGGAGATGAGTCGATCGACAAAAAAATCTTGAAGCATGCCCATGGTTTCATAACTTGTATGGCAGGTTGCACCGTCTTGTTGGAACCAAGAATCTCGTTCATTCACTTCTAATGATGCAACAAATTGTTGGATAAGGTATCTGTATACAGTGCCATCAAAAGTTGACTCGAAAAATAGAGGCCCAACAATCCTTTTGCGTGATATGGCACACCAAACGCCAATTTTTTGGAGAATGTAAAGTTTTTTGCATTAATGAATGGGGATTTGTCATCGCCCAAATGCAGGAGTTTTGCGCGTTAACATAACCGCCTAAATGAAACCATGCCTCATCGGAGAAAAATGTTTTGTCCAAAATGTTGATGTTGCGAATAAATCTCCGGAACCATCGGCAATAATAAAGTCGCTTCTTATTGTCCGGTGGCTTTAGCTCCTGTAACATTTTTACACGATAAGCACGAAAATGCAAAGCTTTTAAAGCCTTATGTGTCGATCCACGTGATGTGCCCATTTGTTGCTACAAACGCCTCACGGATTGATGAGGAGATTGCAATACCCTTCGTTGAGTTTCTTCCACAAAGTCTGGTGTAACGACTTTCGTTGTTCCACTCCTGTGTTTGTCTTCCACCGAACCTCTCACGAAATCGCCGAATGAGTTGATATACCGTATCTTTACTCGGTATTGAATCATCTGGATATTTATGTCGCCAAAATTCTTTACATCTTTCATATGATTTGCATTCAAAATTAGCCTCAAGAAGTGCAAATCTCTGAATGCGTGATAAACTCATTTTGCAATGAACAAAATGACATGGAACTTTATTATCGCACAACTTGAGCGATAAGAAAACCAAACGATAAAAATTAAAGAATCCATAAAATTATAAGCAGACGATAAAATTCAATAATTAAAAAAATACACGCGCAAATGATTTTTTAAAGTTGGAGTATGGGAACTTTTAGTACACTGTAGAAAATGTTGGAAAGCGTAAAAGGTTTCACATTTATGTTCGGAACATCGGAAGGGCATTTAGAAGTTAGCTATCGATTTGGGGTTGCTGTATTATTAATATAATATAATATAGTCACTTGTCCATTTTTTTGTAGGGCCGCGGTGGCCCGGTTGGAAGAGTAACGAACTAGCAACCGAAGGGTTGCGAGTTCGAATCCAGCCAAAACACCGTCGTGTACAAAGGGGGCTGGTGCACGTTAAATCTGTCGTGGCCTCAAATATCCTCACGTTGGCGTGGTGTGGAAGTTTGGAGAGTGGGGTGCCAGCTCAGGTGTTGCCTCGTCATCTGACCGTGGTTCAAAATTACGTGGTGTTGTCCTCGGATCTTTCCCTTTGGGATTGATCCCGGACCGTCACCAATAGCCCATTGTGTTGCTCCAGTGTGACGTTAATTGAAATACCCAAATACCCATTTTTTTGTGGGCCGCGGTGGCCCGGTTGGAAGAGTAACGGACTAGCAACCGAAGGGTTGCGAGTTCGAATCCAGCCAAACACCGTCGTGTACAAAGGGGGCTGGTGCACGTTAAATCTGTCGTGGCCTCAAATGTCCTCACGTTGGCGTGGTGTGGAAGTTTGGAGAGTGGGGTGCCAGCTCAGGTGTTGCCTCGTCATCTGACCGTGGTTCAAAATTACGTGGTGTTGTCCTCGGATCTTTCCATTTGGGATTGATCCCGGACCGTCACCAATAGCCCATTGTGTAGCTCTAGTGTGACGTTAATGGAAATACCCCCCCCCCCATTTTTTTGTTTCTGGTTTGATACTTTTGAATTTGTGGCAACAAGATTGAATCTAAAATATTAGAAAACCATACTTATCCTCTGTCCTGTTGGAGGTCGTAATTATTGTTGAATATCGCCAAGTTTGATTATGGTGTTGGGCTTGTTTAAAAACATTGGCCGTTTACCAGCGGAATACAATGCAAAAGTTCATGGTCCTTACGATCCTTCAGTTTTCTATGGGAAGAGTAAGTTTATTTAAAACAGCACGTATTGTTTTCTGTAGGTGTCTTGCTTATATCCTATATAAATTCTTAATTAACGGCGATTTACAGAAAAAAATTAGCTTACATATTTGAACCATGATTTTTAACTTTTGCAACTAAACATCCCTTGCACTTCCTGTGGAAGCTATTTTAAAATGAAAAAGAGTTGATTTCTTTCGTGAAATTTTGAAGGAATCAGTTATAAACCCAGTGCTAATCTCATGCAGACTGTTCGGTGTGATTCGCTCGTGTTGAAAACGTAGTGCCTTAGAACAACAAATCAACTTAGGCTTAATTTATGTATTCAAATTAAGAATATGCTAATTTCGGGTCATAGTTCTGTAACCTAGCCTAGGGAGAAACTAAAATATATATTTTTAAAAGATTAGCACGAAAAGATTTCAGAAACAACATGCCAGAAACGAAAGTTCTTTTTCAGCTTTCTGAAAACATTTGCAAATTCAATTTGTACCCTAACACTTTCTGCTTTTTTAATTACCTTGACTAACCAAGATTTTTAATCCTCAGACACATTTCTCGGTACATATGTATCCTATGCCGCTTGGTGTGGCAACGCGATTTTTTTTGGCACACTTTTTGTCGCCAAAGAAATCTTCCAAAATTGAATATATACTGCATACATGTGGATTAAATATATAAATCTTGATAAAACAACATTTTGGCAAAACAACAAATATATAAATCTTGATAAAACAACATAAAACACTGCAAATCTGGATTAAATATACATAAATGACCATGACCCGTGTCTGATCAATTTGTAGTTACGACATGGCATATCATCCCGACAATTCCTACAAATCCAATTGCAACCATCACTAACCGAATTCCTCACAGAAAACGTCATTGCCCTGTTGCATTTATCGCAAGAAATTTCTGATTTAATTAATCCCGATTCCTTTATAAAACTAAAATGCTCTTTATCACGACGCAACTCGTAACAAAATAAATGATTAGGAACTCCCTCACTCCCATAAGTTAGTCTAAGATGGCTTACCATTACCCGGCATTAGTCGCTTAAAAGTGTGCCATAAAACGCACTAAGAGTCGTCACACCGTGCGGCGTAGGATACATCTACCCGTTTCTCATATTTAATCTTATCTGTTGGCTAATGCTGATATCTGCTATTAACAGTGATATTTGCTTTGTTAAATTGACCTTACTTCATTTCTTTCATGAGTAATAACTACATCCAAGCTTGGAAAACTTGGATGCAATGACCCCTAGCTTTGTAAAATGTAGTGAAAAGAGAAAGTAACTATTAGAATTTATACCATTTTTAATATAATTTTACATATTTTGAATATTTGGTACAGCTTTGATATAAAGATGTGTTTGTGGCAATGCGTTTGGTGCATTTCTTTGCACTTTTTGTAGCAAGTTATGACAGGTAAAGGCAACCCAGTTTTATTAGGATTATTATTCTAACTTTCTGCTTATTACTTTTCTTTAAGAAAAATAATGTTTTTACTGTTTCTAACTGTTTCCGTTAATTATTTTCCTCTAAGAAAAAAAGGTGTTACGCTTATTTTACATTAAGAAAGCATTTTCTAAGAATTTCTTCCTTGGTGACATTAAACGTGCACCTAAAGTGTTAAGAAAACATCTTTATATCAAAGCTATACCGAATATTTTGTTGAATGTCAGCTTTGATGCAGAAGGTGTGTCGGAAATCAGCTTTTGGTTTGAATGCATGTAAGTTTCAGATGTAAAATGCATGAATATTTTTGTTTCCTACTATGGCTGAAAATCCAACTTTATTTGTATGAAGTCGTAAAACCATCAATAGATTGATAGATACATGTGTTTAACTGAATACTAGAGCTGCCAGTTTTATGCAGTTGAAACTCATTTTCATACAACTTTGAAAAAATGCGTTAAACTTTTTGTAGGTTTGTTGAAAAAGGCTCGATCATGCAAAACGTTTTATGGCTAGGCAAGAATTTTTAAGTTCTTGGTTAACTTCACATCCTATTGTTTAAAATTGACTTGCGCGAGTATCACAACCCATACTTTGGAAATCTTTACTTTACATTTAAAACTTAGCTACCTGGTCAGGTTACTACCTATAAGATGGAGCATTTTGAGTAGAAAGTAATTGTGTCACTAGATCATACAATCTACTTTTGTATTTAATATAGAAAATAATTTGGTCAAAGGACTGATCCTAGTTTAAAAGTTATGATTTATCAGTTTCCAAAAAAAATCCTTGAGCATAAGATATTGATAATTTTTACAGAAGCAGAAATGAAACCTTTACAGATTTTGTTATAGATTTTCACATTTAATTACTCGGTGGAGATGTTGAATCTGAGGTACTAGCGATTTATTGCCAAAAATGGTAACCTTGGTGTTTTGATCCAGCTTTATAGCAACCGTATGCAAAAGGTTTTTCACGTAGGAAAGTCCACTTTTTTAAACGAAATTGTGATGGCGTCCAAAGCCTTTGCACGCCATCTTGCTTTGGCGACAAACATGCCCCAGATTCGACATCTTTACCAATTACGCTGAATAAGAAATTATTGCAGAAAATCCCACTAGATGATGAAACAGTACAGTTGCCAAAAATCACCAGATTATTGATCTACTGCCATATCTTTCACTAAAGGTTACCCAATTGGTGTCTCATGACAATCCAAAATTGTAATGCTTGTCATTGACTTGGCGACAAAAATTTCAATCAGTCCAAAGCTAAAACGTTAACTAGGATTTTACAAAAATCCAAGCTTAAAAATGGAAAAATCCAACAAGCGGGGATTGAGTAAAAATATTTAAAAGCCACACAAAAACCGATGGCCAGAACTGACATCAGTGTTCAGTTGGAAAATACATACTGGAACTGATACAATTTTACGATAAATTTTCATTTGCAGTTTATCGAATGAGAAATTTTCCAGTTGCTGTATTTCAATACAAGAACCAATGTAAGTCAGTCAAAAAGATATCTGAACACCTCGTATCATCCATCTCCCATTTGTTTACCACAATATTTGTTTTGACCCAATTAAATATTGACTACTTTTCAACATAATTACTATTTCTAAAATTCTGTGCATCATTACTGAATATCAATCATTCCTTCTAATCAGCCAAAAGTTGCCATCTCCAAGACATTTTTCATCCATTTGTTGTTCACTATGTTAAGGCTCAATTAAATGTTAATTTTTTAAATGTAATCATTACTGAAATTCTCTCTTTATGTAATCACTGGAAATCAAGAATCTTATTTCTGACATGGTTAGCCAGAAGCCACTTTAAATGATATTTTAGTAGTGTCAACCCATCTGTGGCTAGTTACTTTTTCAGCTTACTTGATATCTTTTGAGCAATATTTAATTTTTGGACATGAAGTACAATTAAATGTTTGGGATACATAACAAAATTATTCATGCTGCTAAGATTTATACACTAAGCTTTTTGTATGAAAACTTTAATTTTTATTATGTTTTTACTATATAAACTAAAAGAATTTCCATTTTAAAAATTAAATAATTACGAACTTTTCAGAAGACACTCCATTCTCTGAAGTAAAGATTGGAGAACTTGGTTCATGGCTTTCAAGAAGGAATAAATCGCCTACAGCTATTATTAGTGCAACAAGCAGAGGTATGCATTTTATATTTCTTTATGGACATTGTCAATTTTATTTAAATCTTACTATGTGAATAATGTAATCAGAATTTGGCATTCAATATTTAAATGAGTAGATTAGTTTTCAACTTCGTTGAATGAAAAACAATTTTAGGTTTGCTATATTTTACTATCACTAAAAATTATGTATTAATTATTGCTGAATTATCTATTAGAGTTAGCAAGTATATTATCCGAGAACAAAAATAATCTTCAAACATTAAAATGTGGAGAATATTCAAGAATTTTCTATTTAAAGCTTCATTTTTCAGGAAATTGCAATTCATTGATGGCAGAAATGGAACAAGCTTATTTTGTGTACCATTCACAATATATACAAGCACTGTTCATAGAAATTATTTTTAATTCTTAGGTTTTTATGATATATTACATGATACATTTTTCATATATTACTGATAGTGCTGCTGCCACTGTGGTATAGAGATTTAATAAACATCTTATATTTCTCCATAAAATAGTGCTTTTGGTTGGGGATATATTAAAAACAAACTGAGTGAACCCAGAAATAACTACACATATTGTCAAAGTAAATAATTCTCACTTCAAGCAAAATTGTTGAAGAGCCCAGTATAAAAATAAATTAAATGTTGGCTTCTTTATTTCTAATGCTGGGCTTAGAAATAAAGAAAAGCTGTGTTTTGAAACTTAACAATTTTTTTCATTTATGCATTGATTAAAAAATATTACATGGCATGTTTTATATTTTTAGAAGAAAATTCTTGATTATTTTTCAAGGAGAATATTCTCCAAAAGATTGTTAACAAAAAATTTACATCTCTAATCTACCATTATTAATCACCAAAATATTTATAGAACACTAAATGTATGTGGTGTTTTTAGGGGATATAATTTTGTTTTCAAGGCATTTAGATTAAAAGTTTAATTTGTTTTTAGACAAAATCATTTTTAAAGGTAGTATTGCAATCAGCTCTTGAACATTGAAAAGAATGCAAGAGTAGCACTTTTGGTTGTTGTTCTTAAATGTGGGCTAGGAAGTCATAAGTGTAGTTATTAATTGATCATTGCCTGGAGCTAGAGCAAGATAGGAAAAGCATTTACAAAATTTTCGACAAGGAAATAAATTTTATTTTCCGACTTATGTGGTTCACTTAGAGCAGAAACTCAACTGCCATGCAATATATTTTTATTTTTAAATGTTACTACTAAACACTAATAGGTCTTCAAACAATCTACTGTTTTTTTAACAGTAGATTGTTTAGACTTACTACTAGTGTTTAGGTCAAAATTAAAAATTATAGGCATTTTAATTGTGTTATATTACAATATAACATTACAAAATGCAATGAATGTATTTCTCATCATGAAAGTTAGCATTTAGTGTAAAAAATGCATTTCTGAAAAATGTCAGTAATGATTTTCTGCTTTCTCTGACAAATATTTCTTTTATTTTTGTAAGGAAAAGTTTATATATACACTGGTTGGACAAAATAACATGAACACCTGTGAAAAAACAACACTCGTCGGAACCTGTTGTATACTCCCACCCTCTAGTGTGAAAGAGTGCCACCTAGCGGGCGAAAATGCACACACATCAGTCCATTAGTAGCAGTGATAGAGTTCGGATGCAAAATATATTGGGGCATTAAAACTTCGTTATGGCTGACTTCACGGATTTCGAAAGAGGCATGATTGTTGGAGACCATCTTGCCGGAGCCTCAGTAACGAAAACGGCCACCCTTGTTGGTGTCAGGAGAAGTACCGCTTCGAAGGTAACGACTACGGCAAACGGGAAAAGACATCATCTGCCAAGCATAACAGTGGACTGAAGTCAAAGCTGACTGATAGAGACAGAAGGGTTTTGAAGCGGATTGTGGCGAGAAAGCACAAGACAACAGCATCTCAGATATTATCTGAGATGCTGTTGTCTTGTGTTCATCTCAGATATTATCTGAGATGAACACACATCTACAGGAAGGTATATTGACAAAAACTATCCACTGTGAACTGCATGCAGCAAACATACACGGTAGAGTGGCTGTTCCAAAACCATTGGTGACACCATGCAATGCCTTGAAACGACGAAAATGGTGTCACGACCATAAGAATTGGACACAACAGCAATGGGAGAATGTCATCTGGTCGGACGAATCGTCGTTCACATTATTCCAGACTAACGGATGTGTTTACATTTGGAGAACACCAGAACAAGTCTTTGATGTTGATTGTCTCCTTCTTACTGTTAAGTATGGAGGGGAATCAGTGATGCTGTGGGGCGCGATGTCTCACCGTGATCTCGGTCCACTTGTCCTGTAAGGGCGGGTTAGAGCGCCGGTTTATGTAAGTATTCTGGCCAACCATCTTCATCCAATGGTACAAACTTTGTTCCCTGATTCTCGACCTGTGTTCCAAGATGATAATGCACCCATTCACACTGCTGGAATTGTCAGAGACTGGCTTGATGAACTGCAACACCTCATGTGGCCCCCTCATCTTAATATAATTGAACCTTTGTGGGGTATTTTGGAGGGCAAACTGCGCAGTAGGTTTCCACCTCCAATGACACTTTCTGAATTAGTGACCTTTTTGCAGGAGTGGCTACGTATCCCTGTAACTGTTGTGCATGACCTGTATTTGTCCATTCCATGACGGATACAAGCTGTAATTGATGCAAAAGGAGGGCCAACAGCCTATTAATAAAGATTTTGTCTCATTTCACAGGTGTTCATATTATTTTGTCCACCCTCTGTATATATATATATAGAAATTTTATCAGCATTATTAGTTGAGTTAAGCGACACTGTAGTTGCAAATTAGAAAAGTTTGGATGATGTAAGATTGAAATTACACTCGAGGGCAAATGTTTGGTCTAAATGAATTTTTGTGTTTAAGTAATTCAAGGATTATTGAATCAGTTTGGATGCAAAGCTTATTGAGCTTAGGGATATTCTGGAAAGGTTTATTGATCTAAGCTATCAGCTTGTGATCAGTTTAGAAACCCTGAGAATAGTTTTAAAGAAACTTAAAAATTTATATTTTGTTAGCCGAACAATCAGTTTAATAGCTGACCAATTGGTCTAATGGTCAGGGTGCTGGCTTCTGGATTGAAAGGTTCCTGGTTAGAATCTGAGCATGGATGTTTAGTCTAGAGTGAATGTGTGGCCCCCCCCCCTCTCTCTATATAAATGGGTTGTGTATAGAATGTGAGGTGGTAAAGTGAACCCACCTCCTGTGGTGCACCAGGATAACGCTAAGTGGTTTATAAATTTGCCCTAATGATTACCATAATGATACCATATAATGATAGTACCATAATGATTAAGCTCAATCAACTGGGCATTCAAAAAAATATGGTTTGCTTTGCTTGTAAATTTAAGTGAGGAATTTTATACTCAATACATTTTAATATTTTTAGCATGGTGGCGTTGGCAGTTCAAGTACTTTCAGCCAAGGAGATCTGGATTGGTTCCATATATTCATATGGTTGTAGGAACTATGATTGTCTTTTACATTATCAACTATGAGCACATCCGTAAGTTACCATGTCGATTTTAAAAAATTAAAATTGTTAATTTATGTTTCTGTCTCCAAGAAAAGCTTTTAAGACAGGGCTTGACAATATCCATTTAAGCCTTTCGTTTTAATTAATATATACATAACCTATAATACTATTATATAATTAGTATGCTTTTATTTCTGCAAAAGCTTGACTCTTCTGCTTAAAGTTGTAATAGAGTTTGGCCATTGCAAGAAGTCTCATCTTAGATTCTAAAAATTGAAATGTAAAAAGGCTTATAAGAACTCTTGCTTTCTGATATAACTGTCTTAATTGGTGTCTATTCAGTCCACTTTTGGACCTTGTGCCATAAACCCCAACATCCAATCCTCTATACAGTCCCTGGTCAAATTATTAGATGCACTTAGATTTTTTTTACAAAATTTATGTTGGCAGATAAAAACTGCTTATTTAATTTTTACAAATGTAATGGTGATCACTTATTATCTTTGAACATTTGAGAATAGTTAAACGAGCGGGTTTGTTAGTGATAATGTTGTATTTATTTTTGTCAAGTATGTGGACAGTAAAAGAAATTACGATTTTTAACAATTTGTTGGGGTATCAAAGCCTTGGTTTGCTAGGCATACTGATAATTCATATTCGTACTATTTTCTGAATGTTTCCAGATCAGAATAATTTTCTCAACCATCCCCTTTGTCACTTCTCTATTCATTAGCTCCCACATTTTTTCAGTCGAGGGGGGTCACAGTGGGTTTGCCTACTGCATTAGCAACCTGCAAGTTGTAGGTGCCATTGGTTTGATTCCTCCCTGCCTGCATTTTTCTCTTCTGTGTCAGCAAAGCTTTCGTTGTGTATGTCTATTTACTTGACGTTGTGTGGTACTGGTTGGCTAAATATGGTCCTTGTGCCATAAAACCCAGTATCCAACCAACCTTTCCAGTTAAAATTATATCTGGAAAATTACTGGGCCATGACAACTGAGGAACATTTTCTTCATGTAAAAAGGCTTACTGTTCTTGTATGCCAGGAAACTCCATCTTATAAATAGTGTTTGTTTGAAAATTCTAGTAACTGATGTAGCAGCCAATCCCTGAACTCTGTATTGGTCCTACTGCATTGTCTCCCTTTCCACCTATCAGGCACCCAGATTCTTTCCATTCATTTCCAGACAAAATCATGAATTTTGTCAGTATTTCACACCTTGAACAGCACAATCATGATTATATTTTAATCTGCCTTCATATAAACTGATAATTGTTTACAAAATTTTCAAATTTACCCTCATCATAAGAGCAAACCTGAAAAAAGCGAAATGGCTAACATTTGGTTTACAAGTAGATGCAAACTCCTATCTGACATTTAGCAAACACATAAATACATCCATCGATTTCCAAAAGTCCAATCTCGGCAATTGTGATCTTTTTCAGATTTGAGATTTTTCAAGCAGATCTATGGGCTTTGAAGTTCATTTCCAAAAGTTTGTACTTAAAGTTCTTTCAGATGCAGGAATGTAATAATTTTAAAGCTTGGATTTAATATTATTTGTGTTAGAAAATTAATGATGGAGGAAATACTGGTTTTCCATCAGTTTCTTCCTTGGATGAGCTGATTCCCAGACTAAATCTTTCTTTTCTTAATTTGCCTTAAAGATTCAAAAATGTCCTATTTTTGGCAAATTATTCTATTTGAATAATTTTTCAAGGCATCAAATCACTGTTTAAATCCGATTTTGTGAATAGTTTGGATGTATTCTTACATATAAATGACGGTTAATAAACAAAAACTGCATAAAAGATAGACACCACAGAAATATAGCATAATCCTCATACACATCATTTACTTTTGCCCTCATCAACAATGAATTTTAGGCCATGTTCATACTTGTTCTATGCCCTTGTGCCAACCCCCCCCCCAAACAACAAACTGCCCAGGTTCTTGTAATGGTCACATCATATGTCATGAAAATGCAGTTATAGAAAACTAGTTAATTATTTAATACAATTATAGATATTATTGCAACAATATTTGAAATGTATTGAATTGCTGGTCCTTGAAAGTTAATTTCCTAAAAAATTAAAGTGCATCTAATAATTTGGCCAGGGACTGATTACCATTTTCCCATTGAAATCAAATTTAAAATAAATTGAACTTATTAAACTAATAAAGTGATAATTTAATACTATGCGTATTTATTGTTAGTTGATGAACATGTGCAAACTACAAAAAGCATAGAACAATCATGCATTATAACTGTTTGTGATTTAAAAGCATATTCTAAAATACATTTCAGTTTGAAAATCTGCCAACTGGCCAATGTATTTAAAGTCAATTAGCTTTATCACCTGACACCTGATCTTTTCCGATAGAAAAATCACAGATAAGAAATCCAGAGATGAAATAAATTATCCCAAGATCTGTATAATTCTTGATCCTCAGCAATTTTCTTTTCTGTTCTCTCAACTTAGTTAAATTGAGATTTGACTAACTTTTCCATTTCATTTTGAGCTTTTCTCAAATCTTTCAACTTTTGTTACTAAAGCAAGAGTGCTTGAAAGTTTTATATTAAAAAAATATATATAGTATCTTGATTAATTGTATGATACAAGTGCAGTGATAAAACTTACAATCAGGGTATGAAAATATCTTGATTTAAAAAAAGTAAAAAACATCAGATTTATTTGATTTAAATAAGATTTTTTAAAATTTAAATAAGATGTTTATGATTTTAATTAATTCATTGCTCGTAGAAATTTAAATGGCCAAATATGGCCCTTGTGCCATAAAACCCCAAAACCAACAAACCTAGAAGTTTAAAATTGTTGAACATGAGGCATGTAAATCACAGTACAATTTCAAGATGGTTTTATGTTCCAACATGTTACAAAACATGAAAATTCAAATTGAAATCACAAATGCTAATTTTTCAAATTTTCTCTAGCCATAGACAAGTATTTCATAGGTATACTCCAAGCACACAAACAAGGGTTATACACAACATACAATAAAATGAACCAAATTCGAGTTCATTTCTGGAATCAATTTCTGGTTTCAATTTCAACTCCAGAATTCGAACCAATTCTGGAGTTTCGAGCTTTCAATAAAAAATTAATCATTGCAATCATCATAATCATTAAAATAACCTTCCACTTCAATCTAATCTATTTTGTCAAAAAAGCATTAAATTATTAGGTGGACCCATTAACTCTCACATTAAAAAGTTAATTCCATAAATAATAGTTATGCTAGCAGTGTTAAGAGGACCTAGGATCGATAAAGATTAATGTGCAAAATTACAATGCTTTTGTGATATTGCAGTAAACTGCTTCATTGTGACTAGGTGTCTTTTTTTACGAAGAGACAATATCCTAAATAAATAACATGTTAATAAGGAATACAACTTCAGTGAATATAGTGTGAGCATCTTCATCCACCACATGGAGAAGAATGGTTCAATATTGGCCCCGCATATTGTACCATTTATGTACCACATGTGATTTATAATTACAAGGAATGTTTCAAACAAAACCCAGGCTTGTAATTGACACCTTTTGGTGAATGGCCCAAGAGGGAAATACATACTTGTCTGGTAATTATGATCCCGATTAACGAATACCTACCTATTTAGTGTTTTCAAAAGAATATTTTTCCATTTAATTTTGGGGTGAACCGAGAAAGTAACAAGCAAAGCTCTTAACTTATTTGGAGAAAATAGCACATATCTTGTTATTCCATTTTCAATTCTATTACACTTAATACAGAACTTCTTTAAAATTTTGATTTAAATCAATAATTTTCTTAATAAAAATCACTTGATTTAAATCGGCATACCCTGCTTACAATACAATTTTTTAAGATCTGTTTTGAATTTTATTTGGACTTTGGTGCATCTTATCTATTGTTAGACCTTGTGACATTACACCTAAATCAACCAATTGTTTAACACATAGATGACACTTTTCCTAGTAGGTGTGGTAATGCCATTTTGCAGTATTTTGTACAATTGCTCATTCTATGCTTCAATAGTTTATAGTTGTATTCTTATTAACTGAAGAGGCAGTCAGGGTTTTGTAATGAAAATGCAGTGTTTTATTTTATTTTCTATTATTGCTTTTTCTACTTTAGTTAATATTTTCATTATTTACAGGTTACCATAAGTTCTATAAGCATCATTGGTGAAGAAATGAAATCTAAATGTAATCTTAGAAATGGAATTTAGCAGGAAGTGATTATCAAGCATAAAATAAAGTACTATAACAAATAAATGAGAATTGTAGTTATTTTTTTCTGTCATGTCTTTGGCATCTGTTTATTGAATTTTTATGCATTACACCTAACAAATATAAATGTATCAAATTTGTATAATAAATCATTAAACTTGTAAATTTGAATACTATTCTGTAACCTGTTTAAATTTATATATAGGCCACACGATGTTATGCTGTTATATTAGCTACCAAAACAACTGTGGCTTATACACTTACATTTGAAATTTCTTTCTTGGTTGGTTAACCCTCCAAGTGGCATACCTGAGTGCAGTTTGGAGGGGATTCTGTGTGGTGGGTTGCAGACATGAAATATTTTGAAGAACGAGATATATCAGAATATTTTGTCTGCCATATGCGGTGTGGAAATTTTTCCTTGCTATTCTAACTGAATTTTCCAAACTGCATTCTGCTGTGCCACTGGGACAGCAAAGATCAGTCACTCTATTATCTATTTTAATTGTTATTCTATTTGTGATGAAGATTTATTTCTTGTTTATTATTTAATTTCTTGTTTAAGGTCTAATTGAACTAAATAAATTCATTAAAACAGTTTTATAAGGAAGTACTACTGGGCCAAGTTCAATAAAGTGGATAATTTTTAATTTGTTAGAAAATGTTTTACACAATTGAATTTTCCATCGGATTTAATAACAATTTCATACATCACAATGTTAATACAGGATGTAAAAATGCTGTTGATTTGTAAGGAAATTTTCCATGTGAGGTATAGTAAAAACTTTTTTAACACTAGAAAGATGGACTGGACCTGTGTGGCCCTTGTGCTCTGCCAGCCTGTACTCCCTTACCTATGAATTGAATAGGCTATTTTATGACTTAATTATTTTTTCTGCACTTATTGTACATTCAATCATTTTGGCCTGGCTGGCCATAGAACCTGAAATATAGGACCTAGAAAGATAAGAGACCCCTTTGGGGTATTTCTCAATATTGTGGAACTCTTCCCATATGGGGGCTATTTCTACCTTACAATGAACCATTCAAAGTAGTTTCCCCTCTTTAGATTATGTTTACAAATGATTTGTTCCCTTCCCAGCTGTGAAAACTCAGTTGATGAATAATTCTTTTTTCTGCATGCTTGGAATGTCTGGTATTTTATTCACTTGATGAATTCAATAGGGACATGGCTAGTTTGTTTTCTGATAAAGAATAGAGAAGATAATCGTAAAACAGTCACTTATGAAGGGATTTTGAAAGGATTGCAAAGGGTGGATAGAGTAGATTCGGGAAATAGCTATTCTGAAAATGAATACATCAATGGAGATAGAAAAAGTTGCAGTTCTAAAGATGAATAATTTCAGTCTCTGGATAATCCACAAAGCCATGGATGTGGGTGCACCGAGGCAACCAAAGATCTGAAAATAACTAGACAAAGTATAGCTTCGACTTTATAGAACAAATGGCACACCTGTATATTGTCAAATCAAGTAAAAGAACATCGTTGGCTTATGCATGCATTTTTACAATATTTTAGATATATCTGCGGTAAATGCTTGGATTTTATATAAAAAGTGACGGAAGCTGATACTTGGAGAAATTTCATTCTGCTATGTAGAGCTTCATGCTTAATATCTGGTACCTAGAAATAATACTGCACTTAACAAAGGTTTTTGTACAAGTAGTATAGAGGGATACAGAAAAGATAAAAACGTAGTGTGGAGTTCTTGCAAATGAAACCACAAAAAACGCCCTGATTGCAAGCAAGCAATATGAGGAAAATGTGCCTCAAGAGAATTGAGATATCCTGTTTGCTTCAATAAGTAAAAACTAAAATTAAATAACAAAAGCAGGCTATATAATGTGGCAAATTTTGAATTTGAATAATCTATCGCATCTATTATCGAAAATCTAATTTGATTCAGCACTAAGAATGTGGGGCCACACTGGCCTCTTCCATCTTTCTAGTGTTATACTTAAGTTAATGTCTCCTAAGAGGAACTGCAAGATTTGATTGGGGAAAATCCCCATTCAAACCTTTTCACGTTTCTACGTTCAGATGGTTTTTAAATCTCATCTAACTTTCCAAATTCAACATGACTCAAATCTATTTTATAATTCAATTCTTTAAATTTCACGCTTTCAAAATTTTATGCATATGTACGTTAAATTCATATGTCCTATTAATTATGCTTCAGACGATGATGGTCTTGTTTTATCATCTGACTATTTTAATTCTCATCTCTGCATTTTTCATGTTTTAAATCTATCTTTATCTTGGACTATTAATTTTTAAATATTTGGCTTTTATTTGGTTATATTCTGTCTTGTGTTTGGCACAGCTTGCTCGCTTTTGGACTTTGCACCATAAAACCCAAACATCCAATCAAATCCTGAGGAAATATTTATTCTACTTTCTGATCCTAATATGATAGGTTATGATCATGAATACAAAAATAGCTCAATGCCCCATTTACGTAGACAATTTGGTTAGTTTATATCCATGGTTACTTTATTCCTACATGCTTAACTATTTTGCATAAATACCTAAAATTGTCGAAATCAAAATGACTAGAAATGTGTATAACTACATAAATATAAGATTGATGTGCATTTCTATGATTTAGATGTTATGGAAGATATCATTCCAGAAAGGTTTCTGTACTTGAACTAGCTATATTGTATTTCATCATTTGAAGCTTAAATTTTAAAGCTTGATAATTTGTTATGGACTTCACGGCAAAATATCCTATAAGTATTTCTAATGTTAAAAAGATAATCATGACAATATCAACAAGTCTTTCCCATGGCAAAATTATAAAGTCTGTATTAAATATACACAGACAATGGAGAGGAAATTGAAGAAACACAGTCAGCAACCAGAAGCCAGCTAATTCTGGAACCTGCGAAAAGAAACCTAAGTTCATTTTTGCAACATCTATAATTATTTTTATGCAGCTTTATAAAGTGCTTTTTTAATATCTATAAACTCGAATTTGAAGATTTTTTATTCGAATGAAGAACTAAGATGTATATCTCAGTTAGGAAAACTATTGAAATGACCAACTTTTAAATTAAAGGAATTTAATTTATGAATTCTCATCCAATCATAGTACAAGTCTTTTCACTACCTTTGAGCATTGAAAAATAATCTTATAATTAAAATACCAAAATTATGAACTAGGATAGTGTAAGTATATGCTGCTTCTGTATAAGGGTGAATCCATTCAAATTTAGGCAAAAATAAAATGTTTGCCTCACTACTTTCGTTTTTTAAATTTTATTTAGTATATGGTGGCCAGAGGCGTATGCTAAACTATACCATGTTTACTTTTTTGCAAAATAATTTTTTCATGGAAATAAGACCCTTTAAAAGGCAGTCAAAAATATTCAATTTTACTTTTCAAGAATGTCACGTATCACTTAAAATTTCGCTATGCTTAGATAAACTTGTTTTGTTTTTTGCCAGTGATACTTAAATGTACTGTTCGTAATAAGTAAAAATATCTTAAAATTAGATTATTTTTTTAACAATTTGACACGGAACTTGCTGAAGTTTGGTTAAGATTTAATAAAAAAGCCATCTAAAATTTTTGATACTTTTTGTATAAGTTCATTAGAATGTTGTTAATGCAGTACCCTATATAGCTAATACAGTTTCTCAAAGATTAATTTTTAAGTGCCTTCAACATAAGATATCGAAATTTCAACATGCACTCAATGAGTGGGGCCAATGATATTCTTCCACTAGTAAGTAAGCACTCGAATCTCCCCAACCAGCAGCTCAAGCACCTTTTTGGATACGATATTTTAACGGTTCATTATTTCTATACATTTATCAATAAAGTGTATGGAACTAAGATTTTTGATGATCCTATAATTCTACTATTGATAATTTTAAAAAAGAAATCAGTCACACAAACTCTACTTCTAATTATTTACTGGGGAAATGTTTGGGCTGCATATTGCTTCAGGGCTTTGCTTGCATTAAAATTTTTACTCCGTAATATAGCTGCAGCAAATTATAAAATAAAGTTACAAGATATACTATTCTAAGAGCTGTAGGAGTGTTGATTATTTCTATTCTAACAGCTGCTTTTTTATGTACCCAGCTGCTCACATGGGGAAGATTATTTATTTAGTGAAAAAGTAAATTTTTAATGTACCAATGTTGATAAAGCTTATTTCTATACATTTTAAATCGTTTAGTATATAATACTCGTTTACTATTAAGTCATTCTTGGATTTGGGTTTAATTCATTCTGGGATTTTGTGGAATTAATCTCAAACAAATCTATATAGTAAGTAGAAGCATTTTCATGGATTCAGAAAAGAAATAAATTTAATTATGTCTTTTTATGGAGGAAGGCACATGAAAATTTTCCTGCAACATAAAAAATAGTTTTTAAATAACTAACAAGTTCACTCTTGTTGGAAGTTTTACAATGGTGCTTTCATGACCAAAGTCGGCCTCTTGTCATACACAAAAATCCGATCTAGTATTGACATGAGAGTGCAACTTTTAAAGAATCGAAGATGATTGAAAATAGTTTATTTATGAAATTGTATTTAGTTATGAATTGCATTCATGAAGTTCAACATTGAAATAGTCATTTATTGAAGCATACGTTGAATGCTTTCTTGGAGTTTTATGTGGCAGAAAGGACCGATTAAACACTTTTAACGAATCTTTCAATTTATTTTAATTAATATTTTATTTAACCTATCTAATATTCAAATTAGCAACTTTTCTCATGGTTTTAAATAAATTTATATAATTTTATCTGCAATGCTAAATATTACTGAGCTTCCACATTTTTCTTACCTATGCAGTTTTAGAACTATTTTATGAAGATTTATAGGATACTGTGTTTTGTGCTACTAGTTTCAATACTGTTCAAATGCTTTAATATAGTGATACGAATTTATTAATATTTTAAATAAGTAGTTTTCCCCTCTGACCCTTTTTATCAAAACAATTAGTGCATTTTTTAAAATTTGATTTTGTAGATGAACAGCAAAATTATGTGTTTGTGAAATTCTGTGTACATGTTTAGTATATAATTTTGGGATGGATCATTTATTCAAAGTAAGGAAATACTGTAAATTATTATTTATATTATTCGGTTAACGTTGAGTAAAAAAGTATTTTTAAGCAAATACAGAAAGCGTAGTTCCCAGCATGGTTGAAAGTAAATCCCAATTTAATTTAGGGATTTCGCAAACCTTTACATCCTTTTATAAGGAATTGGACATGCGCACAGGGATTTTTTGTACTACGAAAGGAAATTTGACAGAATTTTATTATTTTCTGATCAGGGTCATTACACAAAATAATTTAAGCTTAACTATTCAAAAACTGCAAAATGTGCTCACCACTCTGATAGCATATTTATATAGGAACTTAAAAAATAATCAGATTTTTAAAAGATGGCTTTTTTTCGAGAAAAATGAATTTAAAATTGATCAAATTGAAAAACTCATATATCTAATACCATTTACGTACTGCAAGTGAAATTAGTATCAATAGTTGCTGTCTTACAATTGTTTTGGAAAAAATAAAATTGGATTATCTTAAATACTTTAGGAGATATGCAATTTTTAACTAGGTGATGTATGCTAAGAAAAATAATTTTAATTTGTGATGTCACTTTCACAGCCCTGTATCTTGAAGAATTTTTTTTTCGAGATTATAAAAAATATGTTGATTCAAGGTGGCCCAAAATGTCCCTGTATGCAAAATATGATTCGATTCGAAGATGATGAGGTGAACAGCCTTCCTAAATTTGAATGGATTCACCGTAAAGGTTACATAATCTGAAAAAATCAGAGTTGAAAATTTCAGAATAAAAAAATATAACAAGTCTGCTTACGACTCAAACTTTCATAAGGTCCTCATGATGGTATTTGTAACTCAGACTGAAAGAAACCTATGTTTAATAAAAATGCTTTGCAATGAAAAAACTTAAAAACAAAATTTTAGGTAAAAATTGCTATCACACTCCTACAGCTATTTGACTCATGCTAGATTAACTTATTAGAATGCACAACTCATTCCTCTTTTTAGATTTCCCACGAAAATAAATTTTAATTTCCGAGTTACATTTTCATCTGCATATTGAACTTCCTGATCATGTGCTTTAGTAAAAAAATAATTTTTAATTACTTTAAACTTTTAGAGATACTTTTTAAAACTTTCAGTTACAATTGTTTTAAGTTAAAATTATTTTCCTGAAATTATCACATTAAATGTGTTTGACTGGACAAAGTATTGTACTACATTCAAATTTTGAGTGAAGTCCAGTACATGAACTGAGTCACCTGTAGTTTGATCATGCATATAAAGAATTTTCTGTATCTTTTACAATTATTCATCCAATTTGTTTAAAACTTACCATTATCAATGCAGCAAGGAAATAGTTTCACTAATTTTTTTTTAAATTTTCACTGTTAACTTTTTAGGAATTGTAAGTAGTTGGCACAGAAATTTAACTGTTCTTTATTTGAAATATTGGTATTTTTAAAATGAGAAACGACAATAGTATGGGACATTACCTTTTCAGTTAAGTTTCCAACATAACCTAGATATAAACGTGATATTTCAACAACAATCATCACAAGCATGAGAGCAGTTAACAAAATTTTGTACAATTGAGATAAGTAGATAAACTGAAACAAAAAGTAGAAACATTAGTAATTTCAAATTCAAGAGGACCTTCTGATTCTTATTTGTCAAAAGGATAAAGTGCAAAAAGAAACTTAAGCAATCCTATAGAAACTTATGCCAGTTATTCAAACATCTAGTTTCATGTTATATTTTAAATTACATGTATACCATAACACATAATTCAGTTTTACTGATTTTATCAATTTCATACAAAACATTTTGAACAATGAATATTTGAAGACAAGTAATGCATTTTTTCCCTACGAAAATTCATATTTTAACATTTATAGAATTGAATTTGTAATGGATAATAAAAACGTTATGCATTTAATTACACATTGCCTCTTCAAAATGCTTAAATGACTACATAATGATCAATTGGTCAGTAAAACTTCCCAAACTATTAGATATATAAACTGAAAATAAAATGTGCAATTGATTTATGGTTCTTGAGACAAGAAAACTGTTGAGCCAGGGAAGACAAATGAGAAAGAAGCATAATTTATGTATTTTTTTATAGTTTTGATTTAACATTTTATAAAACTTCATTTTTATCAAACCGGTAAACATTTCAAAATATCACGAAACACTTGGTGAAATATTTTTTAAAATTAAAATATAACAGGTATATATTAATGTGTTCAGATTTTTTTTTAATCTTCATTTTCTATTGATCCATCCAAAGTTTGATTGAGGGAGAAATACCACAAATCAGCTTTTTTATACTTTTCACAAGATGGAAATTCATTAACAGCTAAATGTGCAATATAATAAGGGATATCTTTATTCCTACATCTGGCAAAATCAAATTAATTTATGAGCACAGTAAATTTTCCAGTAACATGTCATTTTATTTGTTCAAATTTTTAACTTATGACTGGGGTGCCCTCAATTTCTTTTAAAACATTTAAAAGTGAGAAAATTTATAATTATATAACTTGTTTCTATCCTAAGGATCAATTTTTGATGTGAACATATCTTTAAAATCAGACCAGTTCTAAGTGGCCAGTACAGAAAGTTGAGTGTTACGAAAAAAATGGGCATTGAGTTCGGTCTGATAATTTATCCATCATCAAATCAACCTAGTTTCATTCGATAGCTGAGGGAACAAAGACTAGTTAGTGACTTTGAGTTTGTATGCAGTGATAAACAGGGAGGGGGTCGGAGTTTGGGGGACTATCCTCTGCACTGCGTAAATTTCAAATCAGTATAACTCGGGACTGCAAAGCATTAGAGTCGAAATTGGCCTCAAATGCAAGCTAATGTTGAGATCTGAGGATTTAAGACAAAGTGAAATTTAATACAGTATTGGTTGTGAAACATTGGATCTCAGTTTAAAAATTTCACAAACTTGTTGAAATGTCGAAAAGAAATACATCGAACATAGTCTACGTAGAAGAACAACTCATCAGCTTTCGATAAACACTAGATTTACTGAATTTGTCTTTCTTTCATTTACCGCACCCAAATAAATACTATGCGCTAATGAGGCATATTCATGTAAAATCTTGCGGCCATGCTCAGACACAGCATACCCGAGAGATTTGTTCTTTTTCAAATTGAAATTACATACTAGAAACAAATATGAGAAAGTATCTGCAAATTTTTACTTAAAAAGTTTAATCTTTATATACTCAAATATCCTAAAAAAATTTTCTGCACTTTGAAACACTAGCTCAGGTGCAACAATGCTTGAGATGTGTCCCTGATTTATATCATTTTACAGCCTTTGCATTGTCTAGAAATTTCCTTCCTATTTCGTTTTGTATCCAACACCATATCCTGTTATGAGACAATGGTATTGTGTAGAGATGATTGCCTTTTGCCTGTTCTGATGCATACATCAGTGATTTAAATGATTCTTTTACATGCATCAATAGAACCTTTGGATTTTATGCTTTTTTACATTAACAATACTAGTACAATTAAAATAGTAAAGAAAATTTAAGGGGATGAGGACTTTTTACTAGTAGTTTAGATCAATAAAAAATTGAACAAAGAAAAGTACCATTTTTGAGCAATTTTCATATTAAGCAGGAAAGTAGGAATTACAATAATAAAAATTCACTTAAAAAAATTCGTTATGAATATAAAATTCACCTTATAAATCAGACATCCAATATGAAAAAGCACCCATATTGGAGAAAAATTCACATTGAAGTATAGACACATTTGAAGAGGTAAACTGGACATAACTTCCTCTGTTGGGTGAAATGTTGAGTTAGTCAGCACAGTATTAATCAATTTGAAAACAACTGACATTTTTTTACATTAAGTATTTGTGTAGAGCTGTTAAAAAGGCACAAATGCAATGGAATGGTATTCTGGTACTTTTTATAAGCTAAATATTTTGTAGTTTCAAATAGGAAACTTAATTCAAATATTTAAAATTGCTAGCAGCATAGATAGCCTATAAGCAAAAGTTATACTTAAGAATATTTAGTTATTATAAAAAATTAATTTGGGAAAGAATTTGCTGAGTTTTAACTGATATTGGAAAGAACTATTTCAATTTCAGAGATTAATTGAAATTTGGAGGGAACAAAAATTCTTGACAAATCATTTCTTTCAAGGTCATACATATTAATTTTTAAGGTGGAAAAATAATGTAAATATAATTTATTTTATTTCATTGATATTATTGCTTTTTCTAAAAAAATGATAATTATTTTCAACTTTGTACTTTAGTTGCATTATTTTGACATCAAATTTGTTTTCATTTGATCTGACTTGTCTATTTGTTGTATCCAAAAATTGTAACACTTTTTCTCTGAAAAAATGTCAGTATATAAATACAAAAGAAAAAATTCAGAGCAAATAGTTTAATTCTGAAAATATAATAAATTAAAAAAAAATATTCATTAAGTATAAAAAAAGTCTTATCAGTTGATCTTTAGAAATATTATCCTTATGAATCAATGACATAAAACTTAAATATATGTATATACAGTGAACTCCCTCTTAACTGGCCACTTCGGCACCGGATAACGATTTGGCCGGTTAAACAGTCGTTCCCTTAATAGCATTAAAATACACTCCCCAAATAGTTTTTATTAGAATAAAACTAAGTATATAGCCTACTTTATTGTAATATGATATGTGTAATTAAGAAAACTTAACCTGGAAGAACTTCCTTTATTGGAAAAAACTAAACACGTTACTGTATTTACAGTACATAATTGGTCAGTGGCAGCCAGTTAAGAGGGAGTCCACTGTATATATTTTAATTGATGCTCATAGGGATAGTGCTGTGGGCTCCCTCCTCCACCCACTAGTTGGAAGAATTTACAGACCTATAGGTTTAACATGCACATATTTGGTGTATACAAAGAATCAATGACATTCCAAGTGGTCACCCATCAAAGTGCTTACCACACCCGATGAATAACTTTAGTGATCAGATGAAAATCAGGGAACAGATGCAGTATAGACCCCCCAATCCATTTGGCGACTTTATACGTCGCCAACCCTCAATTGTGATTTGTTGTTTTGGGTAACCCCCCACTTTTTTCCACTCCATTCTAGCAACCCTACGCTATGTATACATAGACCGCGGACCATAACCATTTTCATTTCGTTTACCAGTAGCTTTTCGAGCCAGGTAAGTAAAAATCTACAGCGTCCCTACACTATGTATATTCAGACCGCGAACCATAACCATTTTAATTTCATTCACCAGGAGCTATTGCATTAGGACGCGATTAGGATTACCATTTTGCAAAAGGATCTAGGGATTTCGAGCCAGGTTGTACCGTTTTAATCTTATTGGAATTTCATCTTATTTTTTAGTTATAAGTATTTTTATTTATTAGTCATGTCCATTCAAAGTACTATTTCAAAGTTTCAGGAGTTAATTGGGAGCAAATTTAGTTTTAAATTAAATATGAGACATACTTTTGGTAGCCCTGGCCTGGCTAATCGAATTTTTCTTCATTTGTGCCAGGAAAAAAAAGATTTACATTATTTATTATGGCGAATGTGCAATTTCTTTGCAGATAAAAAAACACCAGGGTTTCTACAATGGTTTGCTTTGAAATTTCGTTTTCCATTTTACAAAAAAATCGAATGGGGTTCAGTTCACGACTGGCAGCAATGTTTAAACAGGAAACACTCATTTACAGTGAAATCTGTTAAAAGATTAGAATAACTTATATACATTTTTTTGTAATACGTCTGTTAAAAACTGTCGCCAAGTAACGTCAGGGTTGGTGACAAAAAAGTCGCCAAATGGATTGGGGGGGGGGGGGTCTATAATGCAGCTGTTCCAAAATCAGTATTTTCCTCATGGTACACTCACTATTCATGCTCCTACTGTGCACTAGAATTTAACCAAAATTAATAGACGAGGTTAGTTGGGTTTTTATGGCACAAGGGCCATATTTGATCAAGCTATACCAAACACAAGAAAGACAACAAGTAATGGACACATGGAAAGCTTTACTGACACAGAAGAGAGAAATACATTCAGGGAGGAATCGTATCTGAAAGGAATTGAACTTGTGCCACTTGCAGATTGCTAGCAGTGGAAAAGGCCAGAGGTCTCAACAGACATGAGGGAGTTCCATTAAAAACTTGCTATAAATGGTGAGATTCTTTCGTTGATTTATTTCATACATGAAAAATACAGTTAAGTAAAACTTATCAATGAAAAGGTAAATTAATGAAGTGATAAAATCTAATAAATGTGAGGATTGTTCAGTGTTTCAAAATTGGATACATTCTTGCATTTAAAGATCATTTTTTGAAGATTTCTTAATGACATTTAGACGATAGGGAGTGTTTGGCTAATTTACCAACTAAATCATTATATTAAGGGCGTCATATGAAAATTAATTATTCAACTTGTAAATTGAAAAGAAATTAAAGGAACTTCTGCGTCACATTTAAGCAAACCTGACAAAAATGTTTCGCTCTACCTGCCTCCCCATTGGTATAAATACAAGCAAACTTTAACCAATTTTTAAATAGATCAAAATTTTTAAAAAAATGGCACAGATATATGCCTAATAAATATATGCCATAGTCAAATCGTACAGAAAAAATTAGAAAGAAAATCGCTCCATAATATCACAGAATAATGACCGGATTTTCCTTTCATATTAGTTCCCCGAGAAACTTTCATGCCCGGGAACACAACTCCAGATACTTTTCTTGCAGCTGATTTCATTGCATCCATTTTTATTCTTTCATCAAAAATAGATGCCGTAAAAATAAATTATTCTTGTCTCAAGATACAATATACAGTTGAGCGTGAGCTTTGGAAAACAAAAACAATTTAAACTTGTGTTTGTTGTTTGTATGTTGGTTTTTGCTCTAGCTTTACAGTTTAACATTTCTTCACTAGTATATTATTTTGAAGAAAAAACAAAATTATAAAGCACAAGATCAGTTGAATCTTTCAACGAAGTTTTTTGTATTAATACATAATAAAACTTTCTTAATACTCACTAAACAGTATAATATATATTATTTAAAGGGTAAAGAGTATTTTTTAAAACTTATTTAATTTAGCATTCTACGAATGGCAATACATTTTTGCATATTTCAAATTGTAAATAAACACAACCAAGTGAATATGACGAAAAGTTATAAGCCTGATTCTGCAGCTAAAAGTCTCAAGGAAACCAACCAACCAACAGCTATATGAAACTAAATAATTTTGTATCATTTTGTTCTGCAACTGAGACTTTGTAATCAAAATTTTAAAAAATCGAAATTTAATTGAGATTATGATTTGTTCAAAAAAGTGATTAGTTAAAAATCCCATGTTTCTCATATTTTAAACTGATTGCTCTGTTGGAAGTATATTTACCCGTAACAACTGTACTCATAATTTGGGCGATTGAAAACAACAGCATGACTTTAAAATTGTATCACTCAATTTTAAATTTTCAAATTAAGATTTTCAGAAATCCATTGATTAGATTATGTTCAACTGAGTCCTTGAAAACCAGAGTAGTTGTCACTGGTTTAGGAATAGTTTGTCCTTTGGGTGTTGGTGTTCCTTTTGTTTGGAATACGCTCTTAAATGGCCAATCTGGCGTCGTGCCCATCAAGGATGAAGAATATAAAGATATTCCTTGCAAAGTTGCAGCATTCGTACCTCAGGGTGAAAAACGTGGTGAATTGAACCTTAAAAATATATGTAGACAATCTGATTTAAAAAAATTTTCTTTCTCAACTCTTTGTGCTCTAGTTGCAGCTGAAGAAGCTATTACTGATGCAAACTGGTTGCCCAACAACCGAGAAGAGCATGAATATACAGGTGTGGCAGTTGGAACAGGAATGGTGGACTTGATGGATATTGTTAGAACAGGAAATTCTCTTAAAGAAAGAGGATATAGTAAATTTTCGCCATTTTTTGTTCCTAGAATTTTGTCAAACATGCCTGCTGGTCACATAGCCATAAACTATGGTTTCAAGGGTCCAAATCATTCAGTATCAACGGCTTGTGCGACAGGTCTTCATGCAATCGGAGATGCATACAATTTCATTCGAAACAAACAAGCCCAAGTCATGGTGTGTGGAAGCGCTGAAGCTGTTATCAGTCCTCTCTCCATTGCAGGTTTTTCCAGAATGAGAGCTCTAGCTACAAATTTTAACAATTCACCAATGAAAGCTTCCCGGCCTTTTGACAGAGATCGAGATGGCTTTGTTATGGGTGAGGGAGCTGGTATATTGGTTTTGGAAAGTTTAGCTCATGCAGTTGAAAGGAAGGCAAGCATCTATGCTGAAGTTATTGGTTATGGCTTGTCTGGTGATGCACACCATATTACATCACCAAGTGAGGATGGTAATGGTGCATTTCGTAGCATGCAGCAAGCTTTGTTACAAAATAAGTTGAACCCGTTGGATGTTGGCTACATCAATGCTCATGCCACATCAACTCCAATGGGAGATGCCATTGAGCTCAAAGCTATTTACGATTTATTCAAAGACCATGCGAGTTCTTTAGTGGTATCTTCTACTAAGGGTGCAACTGGTCACCTACTTGGAGCTGCTGGCAGTATTGAAGCAATATTTACCATCCTGTCTTGTCAGTCTAAATTAATTCCTCCTAATATGAATTTAGATAATCCAGAAATTATCTATCCTGTAAGTATAGCAGGTAATAAAACACAACCATGGCCTCAAAATCTTGAAGAAAAGCGAGTGGCATTAACTAATTCTTTTGGATTTGGAGGAACTAATGCTTCAGTTATTTTTCAAAATCTAGATTCAGCTGATTTTTCTAGCTGAATTTGAAGTGAACTGTTAATAGTGTATAAAATATTTTTGTAATTTATTTTTTAATTAAATGTATTGAGTGATTGCCTATATTTAGAATTCTGTTAAGTTTTTATGAATTTCATGTTTTATTAAAAGATTTCCCTCAGTTAACATTGTGTATATGAATTAGTGAACTTTTCTTGTTTCAAAGGCCAAATTAGACACTGATTTTAACAGATAATTGACTTTCAAGGGTCAGCATTATATGGCCCAACAGTTATTGCAAAAAATAATTTTTTCAAATTATTTCGAAAACCTAATATTTAAAAAACTATTACTTTTTATTACATAGAATCATGTGACCATCACAAAAACCTAGAACAAGTCTGAATATGCAGCAAATGCTTTGTTCATGAATGGATCTTTCCCTTTGGGATTGATCCCAGACTGTCACCAATAGCCTGTGTTGCTCCAGTGTGACGTTAATTAAAATACATACCTACCTTTGTTCATGAGACAATAAATGTGTTATGAAGATCAGGGTGTATAGACATTTAGTTTTATCTATATTTTGTGATATCAAACCTAAAATTATCAGTACTTGTTTACCTTTATTTTGTTATCCTGTTAATTCACAAATAAAATAAGTGATTTGATGCTTCAAAAGATTGAAGACTATATGTGCCTGAATTATCTTGAAGGTAAATTAAGAAGGAAAGTGATTTAAACCAGGAATTAAGCTCCTTGGTGGAAGAAAGTGGTTTGGAAACAATATTTACTCCATGGTCAGAATATTGTTTGAAGCAAAATATTTTAAATCGGGATAGATTTGGACTCTGAAATTGGTAGATGTATTTATTCATTTAATATATTTTTCTAATAAATGACGGATGAGTTAAAATTACTTTTAAATCAAATGCTTGAATTTTGCCAATTTCAGATTTGCAAACAATTCTTAGTTTGTACTAAGGCACCCTAGCATAGAATTTAAACTAGATTGCAGTGTATGTGAAATACTGATCAAATTCATGATTTAGTCAGTAAATCAAAAGCATGGAATCTAGCTAGATGGTAAAGGGAACCAGGACCAATACAAGTTTAGGGACTACAAGAATAATTCTCTAACAAGAAACAATTTATTCATATACAAGTTGGAGCTTTCCAACAAACTGCAAGATTTTACATGTAGAAAATATCCCTTGGTTGCCTTTTGGGGGAATTTTCTCCATCACAAAAATGTAGCTGATTGAGAAAATTATTCGCCTGGCAACATCCAGATACAGTAAGCAGTACAAGCATGCATTGGCTGTGTGATAAACAAATCACCGCTTTAATAGCTAAACAATATTTCAAGCCTACATTTTTTGCTGTCTACATATAACAAAAATAAATACTTTATTTTGCCAAATATTTTATTCAATGATCAAATTGCTTCTATACTCGTAAACAATAAATAAATTAACTTTTCCTCCTCCCAATGTAAATTCTATAAAATATCTAAGTATATGCAATAATTTGGCCAGGGAGTGAATTACTATCCTATGGAGGAAACATATTTTTAATTTCTAGTATAAAAATAGAGTAAAACCTATCTAAATTTGCAAAGTTGTGGAATAGATTTTGCCAAAGGTAGTTTTATAAATTACATATAATTGTAATATGCACATATTGGTTATTTTATTGCAGGTGTAACACAATAGCTATTGCATTTTCAGGCTACTTGGAAATATTGTGGTCTAACATTCTGCATTTTCACATCCTATCAGGTCATTTTGACCATTAGTAAATTTAATATGCACCTTTCTGTAAACCTGACATTTTTGTCTCGATTGTGTTAAATTTTGAGGCAAAAAACTCAGATTGATATTAATATAGAGAAAAAAATTATCTACACAGTAAATTATCCTGGAAGAAAATGATTATTGAAAACTTCATTGCATGAAAAGAATATAAAAGATGTCATGGAATGAAACATTTGTTGATTAACAAATTCAAAATGTAGCAACAAGGAAAATGATTAGTTTGATATCTTTCAATTAATAAAAAGCATCCATTTAATGATTAATAAATTCATTTGGATTTGGAGTAACTAGCTGTGCTACCTGGCTTCAGCCGAGTTTTTTCAATTACAGACAAACCAAGTTGTGCTTGTTCCCTCAGCAGTTTTGTTGCATCATCCATTAGCTTTGTCTTTCATGTGTTTGTCCTTTCCTCCTCCGATTGCTCAGCTTTTGACATTTTGTATTGATTTGAGTTTGATTCAAAATTGGTCTTGTGAAATGTTCTATCAAATTACTTCTGTGGTTTCAAAGGAACAATGTGAGCTGAAAAGTCGCATTGATCTAGAAATTTCAGACAATAAGTTGTGCAAATTTCATGCCAGAGGTCAATATTTGAGATTTTACTTCAAACAGATTTGTTTTATATCTAAGATCTTTTCAAACCTTACCCTGACCCCATAAAACCTAACAACCAATCAAACTTACCTTTTTTACTTTCTTTGCTTTACTTAAATGTCTTAATTATTTAATGAGTGCTATTCCTTTTGTGCTCAAATTTGCTATTCAGGATTGAGTACATATTCAAGATTTTACGTTTAACCTAAGAGCAAGTGTGTGTAGTCTAGTGTTTTCCTGTTTCAGGTTGCATTTTCTATTTCATGGAAAACGTGAACCTAAGTCATGAAATTTTCATTTCGCATATAGCAAAAAGTATACAATTTTAATGACTTGCATTTTTTGACTATTTTCTATTTTAAACAATTTTAACCTACAAAAATCTACTTGTATTGTTACTTGCAGGTTTATTTTAGATAAAATAAGGTTTACTAAATTTATGTCATCCATGACTAAAAGTTTAGAAAATAGTCTAATCATTTTCACCACTCTAAACATTCTATTATTACTGAAAAGTGGTCAAGGTCTATATTGAATTTTTCTGTTGGATACAAAGCAATAAAGAGGGTAATAAATAATTTTAATAACCACATTAACAAACATAACAAGTACATTTTGCTTTATATCTTAAATAAGCATTTAGGTAACCTTGTAAAAATACAAATTTATTTTTCGATTAAACTAATTAAAATGCTCATAAGTATAGGTACTTAAATTTGCAAAAGAATTTTATAACTTGTAGACAATTTTGAACATGGAATACAAATTTGTATAATATATTAGCTAAAGACAAGGAAAGCTTTTAATCAGTATTTTCATCCTTAAATATTTTTGAACTACATATCAAGAACTCGTCATTTTAAGTATAGACATGGCAACAAAAATCAAAAGCCAGTATAAGTTAAAATGATACAAATCGAAGGCAATCAATTTCAAACAGTAGTCAAAATTATTAAAAAATGAAAGTTACAATTTGATTGGAATATTCAATGCAATTCGAGTAAAAAACATTTTTAAGAAATATTGAAGTAGAATTGATTTCATATAAAACTTTAATTAATTGAACTTTAAAATAAACTGAATAAGTACATTGCATTTTTACAGTACAATGTCACAGGAAAGAAATGATATCTATCACGAAAATAACTTTCAGAAGATAAAAATTGTAACTCATCACATTTTTTAAGAAAAGGAATGAAACATTTGAATTGAAAATGTCTACAACTTAAAAAATTATCTTACTTGAAAAAAGAACAATTGTTATTATCTCGGATAAAAATTCTTTAAAAATAACTTTCCAAGGGGAGTTTTTTAATTATTTTTTGGTGATTTTTAAGTAAAATAATGGTTATTTTATTAATTTTCTTCACATTTAAAGTTATTGTATCAAATTAATTTGTTTTATATTATTTTGGTTTAGCATTGAATTAAAAACAGGTATTATACTTAAAATTTTGGTTAAATCTAGTGAAAACAATGAAAAAATGTATTTATCAAGATAGTTGGTAATATAAATGAAGATTTGATAATAGTTTTAACAAGTCTGCTCCTAGATTCAGATAACTTCCCATCACTCAATTGTTGAGGGGATCACATACAAAAATAACCAAAATTACCATTGCTCAATTTGCCATACTATTTTTTTGCTAAATTATTCAGCTAATTTATATAGTTATATGCACAATAAAAATTACTGAACCTAATTAAAGTTCTTAATAAGTTTATATAAAGTAGTTGAGTGGTATTGACAGCATTTAAAAACTTTCAAATCCATTTTTGCAAAGCTTCTATTGTATATAGTTCAGCATTTATTTAAATCAATTGCATTTAAAATTTTGTCCTGAATTACTGATATGCCAGTGCAGTATGACACAAGGTAGAGAACTAAAAACATTGCCTAGTGTTGAAAACTTAATAATTTGCAAAATTTATTGAATTGTATATGAATGCATTAAACATGCCAGTTTCCTAAACAGCATTTTCCTCAAAATACAGATATTAACTAAATCTCTTAACAGTAAAATTTATTCTAACCACAAAAATCATCTGTGAAACAAAACCTTGTTTTGAAATAGAAGTCAATGCATGGCTCTGAGACAGCCATTTCATGTGATACTATAAGTATGAGGATAACTTTGTATGACTGAAACAGTTTTGACATCAGACGAATTTTTGAGACCAAACAAATCCTGTGGGAATGTCAAATGGAAAATAAAACAGCATACACTTTCTCACAGTAGAAGAGTTGGTGGATGAAAATTGAGGAGTTCAAACGATATTGTACAATGCATAATCCAGAGTTAAAAATCAGGTTTTCCGAATTCAGAGAGAACAATATTTCCATCACCTTTCTTAGTTTTTGACAGGAAATTAAAGTTTCTTATGAAAACTGCAATATCAATCCTTGATGTAATGTACCCCAAGTCAATAAATTTTATAAATATATAAGCATTAAATATATTTCTATTGAACTTGTTATGGTGATAAAGGTGCAGGATAGGTTTAATTAAAACACATCACCTATGATTCCATCAGTCGACAGATTTGCACCTTGCGAAAGCTTTCAGATTTATTAGAGTGGGCCTTCAAGCCAAAAGGTTGATGACCTCTATTTTAAAACATGCTTTTTTCCCATTGGACATATTAAAAATAAAGCTTATGAAGTGATCCCCTTAAGCACTATTTGATTCAATTAAAAATGAACAATCTTAAACTGGAAAAGGTTTAAAAAGAGGCAGACATTCTAAAGTAAAGCATTCATTATGATGTAAATACCACATAGGGCATGCCTAACACTAAATGAAAGCATAACCCTGCTTCCAGTTCAAGTGTAGTTAGCTTTAATTTAGCAATATTATGAGTTCTCTAAAAATACAAAACCTAGGAAATCAATTTATGCTTTCTCACGTGTAAAAAATTGAAATATATTGAGAACTTTAGAGACCTTACTTCCTCCAGCAAATTAAGAGTTCTTAATGTGATGGTATGAACCATTATTGGTATTAGGAGCTACCTAAACTTACAATATGTAATTTATTTGTTGTATAATTGTCAAAAGCAACATTTGAACAGTTTCATACTAAATTTTAGAATGAAACAAAGTTATAACAATTAAATTAACACAAAATGGAACACTAAGACCTTAAAATAAGACACATAAGCATATATGTACAAACTATTTACATTACTAATTTTGGTATTTTAAAAATAGTCATTTTAGATTAAAAAAAAAAGCATATTTCCACCTAAAATTCATATTTCTGTTCATAAGAATAAATTCCTCTTGTTAGCAAAATTGAATTAGCAATCATTAGTTTTGCAGTATATTAAATCGGATTCACTTTTTAAAAGGCATAAATGCCCTCTTCATGTTATATTTGATGGAAATAAATAACCAAATGTGCTCTTATCAACTATAAAATATAAAAATATAACATCACATTTTAGAATAATATTCAGAAACTTAAAAATAAGTTATTTTTTTATGCATAAAATAACCCCAATTTAGATTACTAAATTTTGGTGAGCAATTTTATTTGGAAATGTACCTCAGGAGTACCATACTGAACACAATTACAAAATTTACAATTATTTTACAAGTTTATCACTCAATAAGGGCCTTGAGGGTGATAGGGATGGTGTTGCTGCTGCTGTTGAGGATGTGGGGGTCCTTGGTTGCCTGAACTCATGTGTCTCAAATGAGCGACCAAGGCAGCAGTTTGCTGTTGCTGCTGCTGTTGTTGTTGTTGCTGCTGCTGTTGTTGTTGATGCTGCTGCTGATGCTGTTGTTGGTGTTGCTGCTGTTTCTGCATGGCCATCAGTTGCTGTTGGTGGCAGATCTGCTGCATATGCATTTGATTCGGAGGTCCACCAGACATAGCAGACATGGACTGAGGATTTGATTGACTACCGTAACTGCTGCCACTGTTTTGAACCATCTGGGATCCAGCGACTGGTAAATGTGAGCCTCCAGCCATTTGATTGACAGTGACATTGGGTGCTCCCATACCATATTGAGGTCTGAAATACAAAATTATTTGTGTTCACCACTTGTCATAACAAAAGGATTCAAAAGTAAATTGAAATGCAAATTCTTCAAGAAACACCAGAATTAAGAAAATGTGAGAATTGAAGTTGCTTTCAAGTATTTAGTAAAATATTAAAAAATAATTGTTTTTTAAATTAATTGAATTATTTAAAAATTTCATAATGTACTATACTTTTTCCATACATTGAATCTATAACTATACCAGCCAACCTCCAAGAAAAAATCCAGAAGATTTTTATGAGGTAAAACCAACATGCTGCTATAGAAATGAAAAATAATATAAATAATTAAAAGTGCCAAAATTAAAGACAATTAATTGCACCAAATTGGGCTTAATATGAGTAATTGAAAACATGAAAAGTAACCCTACTACCTAACAGGCAAAGACTACGGTTAAATGCTTGGTGGCATTTCAAATGTGGCTTTACCAATTTGGCGATATTTTTTAAATATGGTGCTAAATATACACAAAAAATCAGCAATTAAACTATTTCTTGAGTGTTTCAGAGGTATATTTAGTTTTTTTAATCACTGCCAAAGAAGGTTTTTACCACAATCTAGGAACCACTGATTCAGATGTTTTTCTTTAATGGTTGCCACGGCTTGGTGCCAAAATTTCAATATTGGTGTCATTTGAAAATTTTCTCCCTAAAGAAAAATCTGGAAATATTTTTTCCATCTGGTAGACCGCAAAAGAAGTATTTTTCCAGAGACTTCCTGAAAATCTGGAAAAGTTGGCAGGTAAACATAAGAATTATTTTTAATCTATGTGAAGATTGAGTTTACCTAGTAAGAACCAGTGAATTGCCTATCAAATTCAAATAAATTTTACATATCGCAAATACAACACTTAAGAAGTAGCTTTAAATAAAGATTTCAAAACGAACATTGATAATAAAAGCAACTTTAATTGTGTGGACTGTTTAAATAACTGAATTTTTTTCAAGTGGAATGCAACAATATAAATTTCAGCTATGAAGTTTACACTACATAAAAACCCTTTGACTCTGTATTAGAAGTATTAAAGTATATTATTAGGTGAGTTATTTAAACTTTATGTCTGAATAGCTGCACTTAGAACAATAATATTTACGAATTTTACACTTTCTACTGAGTTATGAATTAAAATGATTGCACGAAATCACCTCAATTTCATTACCTAAATCTAGAATTCTTTATAAATATCGTCCAAAATACAAAACTGGATTTGATTTTATAATACATGCATCATGTATTATAAAATCAAATTGATAAGCCAGGTTATAACAGTTTGAAAGATCCATTGAAGTATCCTTCCAATTACACGAAAACAGTATAGTAAGTATCTTATATCTTACCTATTAGGTTGTGGCATATACTGTCCTTGTTGATTGCGAATGGTATTTGGGCCCATTATTCCAGGCCCTGTCTGAGGATTTGCGTATGACTGGTTAAAACTGGTAGGCAACATAGAAGAATTTCGGGATTCCATCATTCCTGCATTAGGTTGCATGTTAGAACCACTATAGTTGCCATACCCTTGGTTCATACCTAGATGAAATACTTTCATTAACACATCTATAGTTTGTTTTACTACACTAGACAACTAACCAATAAAAAATAATTTAATTCTTGATCAACTGAGTTGTAGTCTGCATCAGGCATGTCTAAAATTTGAGTCAGACCTTTTTACAAACAAATCAAATAATAGCCAGTAAGTCATCAATTTTCATGTCCTGTCCAGCTCTCAGACAGTAATGTAATTAAACCCTCCTTTACTTGCCATGAATGAATTCAAATGCTATCCCAGATAGCTCGTTATTTTGGACAGGTCTTAACAGAGTTTGTGTCTGATGGTAAATAAAATGAAGACTCTTAACAGATTCTGCATTAAATTTATTTGAAATCGTAAATGGAAGTGAATACTATTACTGATATAAATGACTGCATAGATATCAATAGCAAAGTTGCAGTATGTTCTCAAATGACCATAACATTTAATTACGGAATTTTTAGAAAAGCATGAAATTCTTTTACCACCTAATAAAACACAAGTTCTTGAAGCCTCAGCAACAATTCAACATTACTTTACGACAATTCAAGGTACTACCAGATGTTGAATTTAAAGCTCTAAATGTTTTAGAGAAGAATTAATTGTATTTACAGGTGCTAATTTCAGTCAAAATTAAACAAGTACTCAGCATTATAATATGTATGTAAAGTAGTATTAAATCTTAAATCACATTCAAATAAAGCTCAAAAGAGGTAGTTAACTTTTTTCATCATTTATGCAATTTTAAAGTAACATGATCATTATGCATATCGAGTGCATTCTGTGGTTACTCCGCTTAAGTCATCAAAATTTCTTGGTCCCTTAAGTGATGACTTATCAAAGGTTTCACAGAAATTATTCTTTAAAAAAGCTTCTAGATAAGTAATTTCAAAAATGAAAATGTTACAGTATGAAATATAAATTTTAAAAAATTCTAAGATACTTTTATATTACAACCATTTTTCGTTTAGATATTCATTATAAAATGTTGTTGAACTTTATACCTTGTGGAGGTAGATGATGCAATGGAGCTGTTGGTGCAGTGTTGCCTTGCATACCATGCGAATACATAGGTCCAGCTGGTCCACTCTAAAGTAGATATTAATTAGCCAATTTAAACTTTGAATATATATAATCTACTAAAATCTGATCTACTGGCCAGTTTAACTAGATGCATGTCTAAAAATTTAAGATAATACTGAATTCGTATTTAGCAGGGCCAGCTGATCTGAATCCAATAGAACATGCTTGGGATGCTCTTGAATTTTGCATTGCAACCTACACTACACCACCAAGGACAGCACAAGGGTAGACATCCTCTGTGTGCTAATGAGAGTTCCTGCCACAAGAAGTCTTGAACAGCCTTACGCTAAGGGTGTCTGCACATTGTCAGGCCCGCATTAGGGTCAGAGGCCAGCACATCATTCCCTATTAGGTTGCTTTAGGCCCAGCAAAAAATGTTTTATTTTCCTGCAATAAGTAAAACACACAAAATGCGTTCACCTAAACATTTTTTCTATTTCTTTAGTTCCTAGTAATGCCACAAGGTGCTTTTATTAAATTTCACATACCTTGTGGAATACTTATTTGTCATCTGAAGTACTTTGGTGCAGGTTTTTGGTATAGGAATAAATCTCGTATTGTATTATCTTTGATTTTTGGACATGTACGTAGAGCAACTAATTTAAAGCATCAGATTTTGGTAGCTACAAGATACTATTAAGAGAAACAAGGCTCAAGAAGTTAGATCAATGAAGAGAAATGTTATTCAGCACAATGACAATTATACAAATTTCATTCATAATAAAGAGGAATATTGATAAATTATTTTATCTTTTATTATAGCAGTAAAATTATAGTGTTTCTATGCAGTTGAGCAAAAAGCATTTTTTGATCATAATTAATACGGAAGTGCATGTGTTAAGGGACTACACAAGTGCTGAAATATTAGCTTTACTAGGAAGAATTAATTAAAAGATGAATTCAATGAATTTATTGCACAACCTGCTTCGAAAATAAAAGGTAAAACCAAATGCATAATCAACTGATAATTGAATCTGCCTGTTCGGTAATATACAAGCATGATGAAATTGCTTATCTACTTTCATTGAAAAGTGAAATTGTTTAATTCAAGTTCATAAGGAACTTGAACAAATACAAATTAAAATATACTTTCGATTTAGAACACAATTGCAAATTCAAATTAAATCAACAAATCTTCCATTTTTTACTTTAAATACTTTTAGTAGCATTAAAAAAGTGAAAATGTAATACTTTCAAGTTTTTATGTGAAACTTACCGGCATTCCCTGGGGTCTCAGTTGCTGCCGGTTTATCAACATCTGTTGGCGCTTTTGCATCATTTCCATAGAAAACCCAGCAGGTGGATTGCTTCCAGGGTGATTAACAGGATGACCAGGCATTGGACCACCAGTTCCAGGACCACCAATGTGACTTCCTCCCATGCTGCCAGGCATATTGCTACCAGGACCTCCACTGGTGGCAACACCTCCTGCTTGGTGTTGACCACTGCCACCAGGACCAGGAAGAAACTGTGTGGAAGGATGTCGGGCACGAAGCATAGAACTCAGGGCTTGCTTGGACTGAGAAAGAGGTCTCTCAAATCTCGGACCACCTGCTTTAAAAAATTAATGCAAAAAGGCAATTGCTTAAAATTATGTCAAACACAAAACCAGATAAAAATCATAACTATTGATATTCGTAGGAAAAAGTGGAATAAATCTGATTTTAGTCTTCTATAAAAGACTGCAGCAGTAAGAATGTCTGACAATGTCTTCATTTTCCCTGGCAGTTACGTTTTTAAACTACTAATCGAATCTTTTAAATTTATGAATATCATGGGTTCATTTGGATTCTGCGAGTGCAGTAGCATTATTTTTGGTAGTGATTTTAAGTAACAGTAATTTTTTTTGTCATAATGTCAATTGCAAAATTTTAGTTAAAATATCAGGATTGTAAAAAAATTACTAGATTAGAAGATTACTAAATACTGAGATGGACCCCAAATGGTTTTTCTCATATTTCTTGTATATGGTCTGATTTGCACAAAAATTTAAACTAAGCATAATTTTGATATGGGAAATCTTTTAATAACCTTAAAAGTGAGTGTTACTACTTTAAATTTTGGAAATAATTCCTAATATGCAAATAAAATGTCTTATGCAGATAAAATGCACATTTATTTGTAGTAGGCATTATTCTGTCTAATGACACTTTTGTTTAACTGCAATTCTAGAGATGGAAATAACAAGACACATTCAAATGCTTTTGACTGACTACTTAGTTTTAAATTGGTGACAACATGTCCTATATAGTGAAGGTACTTGCCATAACATAAATGGATTCCATGATTGTTGATAATGGATTCAATGAATTTGTATAAATTGAACTTCGAAATATCGTTACACAAAATGATACCATACATATAGTGAGTAATTTAAACTTTTCAAAGCATATTTTAACTCCAAACATTGAGATAAGAGGTAAATGCCATAAATAATTTAGAAACATTTTAAGCACGCTTAAAACAACTAAATAGCTGTAGGAATATTCAAATAAATAATCACCAGGTGGCAAAGGCTGCTGTGGAGAATAATAGGGTGGCTGTTGCATAGGTGGCTGCTGACCATACCATGGCTGAGGAGGTCCTTGCTGATACATCATTTGATCAGGAAAGCCCATGCCAGGACGGATACCATGTGCTTGCTGTCAAAATAAATAATTAATTTAGTATTGTAAGAAATATGTTATTAATACTTAAACTGCAAAGAATGTAAGCAAATTAAAGTACATTTAATTTACTTTAAGATAAGACCTCATAAAGATAGAACAGTTCCTTACAAAATTTTGTGAATTTTTAACTTTTCCCACAAAATCGAAATGTTTAATCCCCATTTTTTTATATTTTAGTAAGCTTTTTTATATTACAATTTAGTAACCATTAGACTGAGTTAATGCTGAACACAATGGACAGATATTCACATGATACTTAATGTGGCATGGAAATAACTGTACATAGTAATTTATGTTACTATTTTCAATATTTTATCTAACTCTCCACAATTTCATAACTCTTCTAAGAATACTAACAATGTGTGTGCGTGTGACCTATATATTTTTAAATAAAAGTCATTACATTATACTTGTATAAAAATAGACTATTCCAAATTCTAACTTTTTATTCCAATATCAGGAGCATTTTTTCGCAAACATTAAATCCAATTCTCAGTACCTAATAAAAATGTATATTTATAATACATACTTTCTAAGGTTTGCAAAAAGTATAACACAATTGGAGATAATACTTAATAAATATAAAGAGTCTATAGAATGGACTTAACTAAAAAACCTGGTAGAAAATATTCCAATACTTCTTTAAGCCACTGTCAAGATTTTAAAACTACAAAAGCTAATAACCACGGATAAAATACTTGGAAACAACAAATTTAAGCCTAGTTAGTGAAATTCAATGAAACAACAAAATTGTCACCATATATAAATAATTGGAACCATAAAAAGAAAGTTGTTCAATTGATTATGAGATAGTAACATAAATCCTAAGCCATTACCTCTCTTTTCTTTCCTTTAGGAAACTCTTTTTCTACCTGAAATGAATCCTATTGATTTTAGCTAATCTTTAACATTACATGGTTCTTAATCTTTCTTTCATATCTGAAGCACATATTAAGTATTACTTGTTAAAATATAAATCAAAATTTAAATAAAAAGCTTATACATTAGTGATTATAATAAAGATTTGGTATAAATACCTCTAATTTAAGAGCATGCAAGTGTAATAGAATTAATGTCATTGATTCTAAGTAAATTGGTGAGAATTATGCATTAGTAGCAAATATGTGAATATGAAAAGCAAACAAATAATTACTTAAAATGTGCTAGAGAAAATGAATCAGTCAGCAGCCTGGACCTATATCAATTTTAAGAAGTAATGCGGGTACTTTTTATGACGAAGTTAATACCCAAATTGATTCAGTGCTGTTTTTGAAAATTTCATCAGATTTTCAAACACTACAAACGACAGGACAGCAATCTTGACAGATTAATTTAGTCAAATTTTAAGCTTTTTGAAACAACTAATGTTGAAACATTACATTTAAAAAGAATTGGCAATACTTTAAAAAAAGGGTAGGTTTTATAGAAAGCAATACCAATGTACCCTTAAATTATCTTGAGTTAATTATTGAAGATAAAAGAAATCAAGCAATTCAAGTTTCCAGAAAACTGACACACCGCACAATGTTTCATTATCTTTGCAACATTTGAATATTTCAAGAAACAGCCATGAATGCTTAGACAGGTTTCTCTCTAATACGTACTCAGTTGAATATATGACTTTGTTGAGAAATAAATGTTACGAAAATAGACAACATAAAGATTTTTTGAAAATTGGTTACATTTTCCAACTACTCAGAGATTTGAGTATAAATTTGAAAGGAAAGGTAAATAGCTAATGAGATATAGATTTATTATGAATAGATTATGAAGATGAAAATAAAAGAAAGCATAAATAGCCAGCTAAGTACAGGATAAAGCCTTTTAATAATAGTCATGCATTAAGTTATGAGATGTAAGGATAAAAAGTTTTAAATAGCTCTTTACTTTCAAAAGCAATTTAGCAGAGTAAATATGAAATAAATATAAAAGCATGCAACCAATCATTCCAATGCATTATTCTTAGTAAACTTTAAGACTCACAAATATTTAGAATTGATAAATAAGTAAATTTATATACAAAAATTAAAGAAAAGCATGCTATAAAATGGCATAACTGAAATTGGTAAAGGCTGCTGACACAAAGAGAATCAAATATAAAAAGTCAAGGTAAGCATACAAATGAATGCAAAAATTTTAAAAAATAAAGATATGAAATGTCATGCAAATGCTATTCAATATGCAGAATGTAATAAGTATTAAGGTTTAATGAAATGCACAAAAATGTATAAAGATAAACAAACTTAATATTCTTTAATGATATGAAGTCTTCATAAGATAAATTTACATTTTGCAGAAAAATAAGTTTCTGTGAACACGTTTTTTTCACTTAAGTATATAAACTATTTGAAGATTTAAATTACAAGGAAATCAAGTTTTGTTTAGAATGCAGAAGCTTTATGAATAAAATGCAAATTTCAGATAATTTTTCATCAACTAATGTTACTATACGAGAAAGAAATGGAGAGTACACACAAGAGTTTTGCTAACACATTAATGTCTAATATGTAGCTGGAATGTAAAACTGAAATTTAAAGATCCTGTTTAAGCCCATAAAAGGTTAGATTTGTAATCAAAGCCTCAATCACAGGGTCAGAGTGATAACCACTCAACAATCAGGCCAACTGCCCCCCCCCAAAAAAAACCCCAGTTATTTTTCAGTTATCTGTTTATTCTAAATCCATTTAGCAAACCAAAGTTATACTGTGTGAAAATTAGAAATACTTCAGCACAAGAATATCATCTTATTTATTGAGCAACCTTTCTAATTTTAATAGCAAAACTTTTAAGGGCAACAGAAATGTTGAAAATAATTAGAAGTTGATGCTATTCGTGTTATCAAGTTGTATTGAAGTTTCAAGTTATACATGTATATTGATTCCAACAAGATACACAGTAAAATTACTTATTTAAAATTATTTTTTTGTGAGATCAAATCAACCATGTAATTTTTAACATAACTTAACTTCTTTAAAAAGTAACTATGATAGTATATGAACTTGCACAACTCCCCAAATTATTAAAACCCATAAAAACCTACTTTCTTTGATACTTACTAAAATTCTTATAACTGGCAAATTAAACCATTTTATTCTAAAGGCAAAGAAAAACCTTTACCACCATAAACATTACCACTGAAAGAACAAAAGTCTAAGCAATACTTGCAGATCAATTAACCAAGGTGAAAAGTATAATGGATGACATTGAGGAGAAACACGGATTATCAACTCTGGAAATGATACTTTTAAAAATTAAAGCTCTGATAAATTTAAATATTTAAATAAAAATTGTGTCTAAAAATGCTATAAACTCAAAAAGAAAAAAATCCACAACAAAAATATGATTTTAGACAAAAAAATTAACAAATATTTATTACTTTTAGATTGTAAGTATTACTGAATATTTGAGGTAAGAAACACAATATGTGAGCATGATAAAATCTCACTTCATATAATTTCTAGCAAATAAACATGCAATATAAAATACATACGATATATGATGAATAATCATGTTTAACAATGATTCACCTTTATTAATATAGCAGTTTAAAATGAAAATCAAAGATATATTTTTGTAACCTGAGAGCAAATATCTCTCACCTGTCCATTAACCATTTTAGCAGCCCTACGGCGTCGTTGTTGAGGTTTAGGTTTCTTTGCATTTCCTCTAGGAGATTGCTCTAGGGGAGTATCCCTTCCTCTCTTGATATCTTCAATCTGCATGAAAACAAGATCGAGTATTTTAACATAATTTTACAGAGGGCATATAAAGTTACTTGATTAAAATTCAATGGAATTTGTCTATCAAGTTGAACTTACTAAAATTTGAGGCTGCTTTTCAGGTGGAGGTTCAAGTTCTTCAGCAGGTAGAGGCGGAGGCTCCAGATAATAGCTACTAGGTTTCTTTAAAGAATGTGTGTGCCATAGTAAAAGGCGGTGGCTTTCTTCATGACGCAGGGGTTTCCTTTCCATTCTTACAGCCCAAAACCATGACCAGGACAGGGGTGCTGGATTTTTATGGCCTTCTAGCAAATCCCAGGGACTCACCTTTTGTTTTTGAGATACTTGCAATCCCTATACACACAAGAGGAAGACATCAAAATTGTTTTCAGCATCCTTAGAACATAATATAGCATCATTCAAGTATGTGATGCAAATCTATATAAATAAAAATGGAGTGTTTGTACATTTGAATATTTTTGCCCCATTTCAAGTTATTTATGTTTTGGGTCATTCTAACGTAAAATCAACGATTTTTGCATTTAGTGTCTGTAGTTATGTGCCACTACTTCCTCCAAATATCTGGGTATATTTTCATGAAACTTTGATTACTGCGAGTACTTAGTCATTTAGTGAATGAACATTACTGTGTCAATCTGTCTTTGTGTAAGTATCACATAAAATTTATTCAACATATTTCCAAAAATTGTTTAATGTTTTATAAAACATATTTGAACATAGTGAATACATTTTTAAAATTTCCTTTGCTTACATATTTAAGCAAGTTTCAAGCTGAATAACTGTACTTAAATCAACTTTAATTTGGCAGTTTTGGAGAAGCTGGGTTGTAAATTGAGCAATGTGATTACTCTGTTGTGTCAAAACTGCTGAAAAAACAATTATTTTCCTATTTCTAAGGAATTTAAATTTTAATACTTCACTTATTTTTTCTTTTTGAAATATAAATAATTTTTAAATATTTGGGACAGATGATATAAAGAGAATGAAACATTAATTTAACAGTAGAGCAAGGTAGAAATGAATTATTTTGTGTCCAATAACGTTAAAGATGAGTGTTAATTTTCAGGACAACACGTGTGAACATTTCGACTAACTTTCCTCAAACGTCCTTGGTTTAACATGTGGCTGTAGAATTCCTTTTTATAAAAAGTACTACATATGGTACAAAACCTTTTGAACTAAGATTGGAGTAGCTAATCAAATTTATTCAAAGTATTTTAAGTTTTTAACATAGGTTGCTTCATTAAAACTTGATTTCTTTTCCACGTTTCAAATAAAATTACTTGGTAAAGTAAATTGTATAAATTATAAATACATTGAAAAGTAATTAAAACTTATTTTCCTAACACTTAAATGATGTTGGCATGTTTTTACAAAAGGAAAGTGATTATTCTGGTCTCTTATTAAACATTAAAAAATGATTCAAGTCAGCTATTAAAAAACTGTCAATATATGAATATTGAGTGTGCAAAATAAATCTACATATTTTAAGTGAAGTTATGTAGGAAGAAATTTTTAAATGTTGGAATATAGTAGGTTGAATTACCTACCATTATACTTCATCAAATTTTCAATTAATTTATACTAGATATGAAGAGTTAAATTTAAGCAACACTGCATAATTTTAGCTTAAAAATACCTAGTTTTGTGCACCAAAGGTTAATTGGCCCAATTCAAATATTGGCTGTAAAAGGAAATGCAAATGTCTACTTCGTAATGGATATCAAGAAAAATTAGTTTTCTGATTTAAAAAACAAACCTGCTTCTTGTCAATGGAATCAAAGCCTGCAATTTTGTTTCCTTTAGTATCAATCAAACTGCCCATAGCCTCACAAGTTATTACTTCACATTGTTGCTTTTGAAGAGGAAGTAACTGTTTGACCATTTTAATTGCTTTGCTGTTCTTTTCTAGAACCTCTTTCTGAAAGTTTTCAAGAAGGAAATATGTTAAGCAAATATAAAATATATGGATCTGCATTATCAAAATATGAACAAAGGAATTCAATTTCGTCAATATTTCATGCAAATAAATACCTTTAATTTTTTGACTAAGTTAAGATATTGTTTTTTGTTTTCTTCTCCTTTGTCACTGCTTGAAGTATCAGACATTTGAGTGGTATGAATGAGAGCTGCCAGCATGTCAAGAACAGTTGTAAACAATAAGCTAAAAAGATTTGAAATAAATTAAATATATTATAACAATATCTACATTTATGCACTTAACGAAGCACACCTTGCTAGTTGAGTATGTTATAAGGAACAATTAGCTAACATTACAGCATGAAACCTCATGTTCCCTTCATGTCTGATGTGATGTCATAACTATTGCATTGTACAGTTTAATGTCAAACGACAATTTCAATGGGAGATGCAGTCTTTTTTAAACACTATTGTATCTACTGTTGACCAATCTTAATTTATAATGGAAATACCAATTATGAAACCTCACATTTTTATGAAAAAGACTAAAACTTAATTTCTAATAAAAAAATTTCATTTTTTAAAACAAAACAAAAACTTCAGATGCATATACAATGTAGCTAGAAACACATTTAATAAAGCATATTACTTACTAATTAGTTTGAGGATCAACTACATCATAGCTAATGAGTTGCACAAGTAGCACAGCCCAGTCAATAGTATAATTAGTACTCCTCATGATCATGTCAAACATACCCCCAACCAAACTTAAACGTAATTGCAATGCCTCTTGCATGGCTTGTTTAGCTTTTATTTCATCTGGAGTGTGTTTGTCCTGTGAATGAAAAGGACATCAGTCGAGAGGATAGAAATGAAAAAAAATAATAAGAAACAACACAGCCAATGAAAATAAATTATACAGTGCTCTTAAATATGATAATCTGAGGGCAAAAGTGAACTTTCAAAACATTAAAAAAATTATACTTAAGTAGGTGATGCAGATACATACAATATTTAAACATATTAAAAAACTTACACTTTGGGCTACATAAATACTCTGTGACAGCTGTGTATGAAGTGAACTTAAGAGACCTTCTCTTTGTTCATCCTGCCCTTTTAAACACATAAGAACCAAAGACAAAAATGGTTGATGGCTCAGCAAGGAAGAGCTAAGGAAGATATTGTTTTAGAAAAAGTTTTATTAAATGTAAAAGAGCTTTAATTTAAGTATATATTGAAAGAGGGTTTTCAATAAAGTATGAGTAATAAACTTACTTTTTGTGTGCCTGTTTATCTTTATCCTTGTTTTTAGATCCTGCAGAAGATGAACTTGAGGATGATGACCATGAACCTGATTCAAGAACTTGTCCAGCTGCTCTCAACATTTTACCCTGGACAGCAGCAGGAAGTTTACCAATCAGAGGTGCAACCAGCCATACACGACTAGGTTTGTCAATTTCGAATCTAACAAAATAAATGAACACCCAGGAAAATTATTAAAATTGTTTCAATTAATAAAAATCTCAAACTTAAAAAGATTAGACTTCAAGGTTAACAGCCATGGTTCCTCTGAACATCATGAGATTTCTGAGTGATGTAGTAATGCCCTATGCCACAATCAATTATTAATTAACCATTTCCCACATGTATTGGTTGAAAGACTCCTAGGAAATATTTTATTGGTCAAGGAGATCAAAATGGTTAGAAATTATGTGGGAAACACTGCAGGTTGTGCTGAACATCTGAAAAACTATCTTAGAACTACACAAGATAGAAGCAGAATTCCCAGAGGAACATTGTCATTCACTGTCAACTTTTTTAGTGATTTAAAAAACTTGTCATGAAAATGAGCAGCAAAATAATGAAGCATGGTTCACAAAATGCTAGTTCAAAAGAGTATGACAGATTATTGAGTTCCAAATAAATTTTAAGCAATACTTAAATTTCAATTGTGATAAAAATAGGGGTTATTTTCTAACAAAGTAGCTTATGTAACAAATGCAATTTTGGTTTTAAATAAAAATAATAATTTTAATTTTCCCAGTGTAAATAATTTTCTCACTTTGATGGCGAGCAGTTCTTGAGAGACTCTCCTTTGATAGGTACTTGATTTTCTTCACTCATCATTTGAAATACATCAATTGTTGCTTTAGCAACACTGTCCAACCATGAACTTGTTTGAGGAGAATTTTGGGCTTCACACTGCTTGTACATAAATTGTAGTTCTAACCAAGACACTCGTAGTGTCCATAAATCTAAATTCTGAAGTGTGAAAACAAGAGTCAAATTTTAATAAGAAAACTACAATCTATGTTTCAAAAATGCATTTGAAACAAGTGAAACAGTAATACCAATCAACAAAATACTTTAATTACCGTTAGCATACTTGTAAACAATGCCTTCTGATCATTGGGATCAAATATATTTGGTGTAAGATCAGTTTCATGAGGACGGCATATCATTCTCAGCAATTGTTGCGACTGAAAATAAAAATACAATACAATAATTTAATTTTACAGCACACATTAAATTTGCTCAATTTAGAATAGCGCAGATTGTCATTCATGCTAAAGGCAAATCCAGGTAATCTAAAAATATTTTGTTATTTTTAATAGATATTCTGTAGAGCATTGTAACAGTCATAAATTTTATATTTTGAACTTAATATGCAAATTTATGGCAAAGGCTATAAAATGCAAAATATGATGATTTTTCAATCAATTACTGACTATTTCAGGACACAAATGATAAAAAATACTATTTCTTTAATGAAGAAAAGATTACAGCACTAAATCAGTACTGTTAAGAACAGAACTAAAAGGAAATTGTTACTTGTTAAAAAAATCCAAAAGTAAAGGAATCTTGATTTAAAGTGAAAAATCCTCATTGTATCAAAAATATAAAATATTTTCAAAAATTGTAAACACATTAAATTGTTAACGAATGAACGTTCATGGAAATTGAATAAGCATGCATTGCAATACAATTTCAAATTACGATTGCATACCTGTTGATGCGATAGCATTGAATCTAGAATGACCTCTTCTGAGCATAACACTTCAGGATGCCTTAAACATCTTTCATGGATCCAATCTTGACATCGTATCTGTTTCAAAACAAACTTTGCATATTCATTAAGACCAGGAGCTTCAATCCCTGCAGTATTGTTAGATGCAGAGTTTCCAGCATTTTGGTTTTGAGGTCGACCCAAAGCAGGACTAAAATTAATAGAAAAAGGTCTTTTCAGTAAGAAATGCAATGCCAGAGAATTATTCTTTTGTATGAACTAAATATTACTTCATAAGGTATCTTAGCATTTGAATATCTGCATGCATTTCGTATATCTATATTCTAAAACTTGTAATAAAAAACATCAAAGTTATGCATTTGCCAAAAAACATCAAAGTTATGCATTTGCCAATATTTACAAAAGCTATGTCTATAAGTAACTTGTTGCTTGTGTAATAAGTAAATATTACACAAGCAACAATGCAGAGTTGTAAGCACATTTTTTGTTGAAATGTTTTTTACTAATACCACTTTTTCATCGATGACATCTCAAATCCAAAGTGGAGTCAAAGAAACCATAAATGCTATCTACTATAGTCAGTCTAGTTTTGACGGGTATGGAATTCTGTTTTCACAAGTCTTCAAAAACTAAATACAACTCTTCATGAATAATTTTAAAGAAATCCAAATCAAATAAACAATAGAAATTCAAAATCAATCAAAGAAAATGAAATGAGCCTCAAATTGAATTCACTGAAATTCAAATGTAACTGCTGAATAGAAAAACTTTTTTGTGAGTAATCATTGTTTGTATGAGGATACAAAGAACAGTATGATTTCAGTTGGAAGTAGGAAAAAATCTAGGCAATTTTGAAAAATCTCACAGTACAATCCCTCCTAAAAGCAAATTTATAAAACTAATGCACAGGAATAAACCTAACTTTTTAGATTTCCTCTTATCAGTGGATACATTTTAGAATATTGAGATTAATGTAGCTTAGAATTTGGTTATTAGTCCATTAACAGCATTAAATATAGTTGTGTTCAAATTTTAAACTTCAGAACCTTGATTTTCTCCGCCCAATTCGATACTGAGTGTTTTTTAAAATTTAAATGAAGCTTTGAGCTTGAGTGTGTAGACTTTGTGTAAGAGAAAAAACAGTGCTGCGAAACAGAAGACAGTACAGGACTTTTTCAAGAGAATTTAAAAATTATGTCACTCTTATCTGAGTTTTTGGTTATCCAAAGCCTCGGTCCACAAATTAAGGTTTTACTGAAATATCAAATAAAAATATACATTTTAAAGTTCCATACTGTTCTTTAAAAGATAAAAATGTAAATGCTTACGGCATTGCAAGATCGAATTCATTATCTTCCATGGGTCCCAGTAAGTCATTGATGTTCAACTCTCCTTTAATCTGAGTCTCCTTAGATTTGCCATCACCTACAGTAACTGAATCACCTTTAAACAGTTAGAAAATGCACTATTACAATATCTGAAAATAACTAAAGTAGCTTCGAATTATTTATCTCTAAGTGAATAAAATAAACAATCATGACTTAATTAGTTTTCTTCATAAATACAGTTGAACCGTGATTCAAAAATTCAGTTGGTTGGTTTTGGAGGTTTTATGGCGCAAAGGCCATATTTGGCCATGCTGCACCAAACACAAGACATGATATCAAGTAAGACATACACAATGAGTTTTACTGACACAGAAGAGAGAAATACACCCAGGGAGGAATGCACCTCACAGGAATCAAGCCTGCGCCGCCTACAACTCGAAGGTTGCTAGCGCAGTGAGCATACCCACTGAGCCACAACAGTCCCTTCAAAATTTCAGAAGGGGGTAGCTTTTATTCATTATTTTGAGGTTGGATGGTTGGGTTTCATGGCACAAGAGTCATATTTGGTCAAACTGCACCAAACATCAAGTTCACGGACATGCACAAGGAAAGTTTTACTGACAATGAGAGAAATACATCCAGGGAGGACAAATATTCTGCTACCTACAACTTGCAGGTTGCTAGTACAGTGGGCAAATTTACTGAGCTACTATGATCGCTGTTATTTCAAGGAAATCTTGGAATCAGGGAATGCCAAGGGAAAAGTTGTAATAAAACGTCAATATTAAACAAAGTGATTTTTAACTTAAACTAAATAACTTATCTTAACTGCGATGCTGCAAGCCAAAATACTCTTGTTAATAAAACAATTGACAAATACTAAATTACAATAATGTACACTAAATTACTTAATACCAAGGTTCTTTACTGTTCTGGATAAAGGTTCAAGGTTGTAAATTACATTTTGGAATACACTATGCTTGAATTTGGAGTACCACTCCAGGAAAATGAATTCAAGATGTCAAATGATGTATATTGGGTTTATAGATGGTCATTTTTGTTGGGACCCATAAAATGTGTAAATCACGGCTCTACTGTATATCAGAAGATAGTCATCGAGTAACACAAAATAAATAATTTGACTTCTAAGTTTGCATCATGTTTAAACTTCCTTCATTCTATGCTCAATACTTATATTTGAATCAACTCTAGCAATGCAGCAAAAGAAAAGACATGCATGTTTAAATTTGTTCTACATCATTATAATATAACCTAAATGTGTATTGATTATTCATGAAAACAGTTACCCATACACCAAAGTTATCTGCTTCAACTACTGTTCTTTGACATGGCTCAAATGGAACCAAATAATCAAGTTTGGTGTTAAGACATCACATTTTATATTGAAAACAAATAGGTTTTCTACATATATACTGGGTATTGTGTATAAATAATTATCCAATGTAAAAATTTTCATAAATGCCCATTCTAGTCAAAATTAAGTACTAAAAATGTTTATTTAAAAATGTTCATGAAATTTCTTTGAAAGTTGTTTTCAATTAAATACTGATTCCAAGCAGGAATTGATTGCTAAATCATTTCAGAAAACATTTACCATGTGGTATTGATGTATTTTGAATCCCCATGGTACTATTCTTGCCCACATACCTTCTACAATACACTTTTAAAATTCAAATATGAACTACTCAAACACTTTGGAACAATTATGCACAATTCTAAGTCAAAAGGCTTATTTGTATTAAATTGCATCATTTTTTGAATTATCTTGAAAAGGTACAATAAACATGAATGGGTTTAGTGTTAACGTACTTATTCATAATTACCTTATAGTCTGAAATTATGCTGAGTCAGAAAAATATCATTGGAGCCAGAAAAAGTTACAATTTTTGTCCAGTTTAGTGGTACAGTGATCTTTACTTATAATCACCAAAACATTATCTAATGGTTTAATTTTTGGGACAAAACTAGTCCACAGATGTTGATTTCTTGGAATTTTCACGTAGAGGAGCATAAAAACTTTGTAAAAACTGAAGAGAAATCACCTTTTATGTTAATTCAAAGAAATGAGCATAATGAACCTAGTATTCAAGGTGTTATACTAAAAATCATCATTTGAAGGTTCATACAAGCAGAAATATTAAGCCTTTTTTCAAATGTTTGCAAATATGAATAAACAGAACCAATACTGTTGGTGTTGAGGATAAACACAAAATAATTTTTCATTTCCAAGCTTAAATTCAATTTAATCGATCATCAGTTGAAGGGACATTACAATAAAAATATTAGTGATGAAAGTGAAAATGGGGAAATTTTTCCACCTAAAAAACCACAAATTCTTGAAGTCTTAAAAAACAATTAGAAATTACCTTATGTCAGTTCAAGGACTGAAATTACAAGATTGTGAATACCATGGTAAATAAAAAATTTACATTATACACCGTAATGCAGAGTACATTCTGTGGTTACTCTGCTTAAGTTGTCAAAATTTCTTGGTTCCTATAATGATGACTTATTGAGGTTTTACTGCAACTTTTGTGTATCATGAGATTAAAAATGTTAAAATCAGATATAAAGTAAAAGTAAAAAAATATTTGCAATAGAATACCACAAACATAAAATAAAAGACATGATAATAAGCATATACCAATTGCACATAACTAGATCTAAAACCACAAAAATTTTGAGCTTACCTAAAACCATGATTGCTTTAAGCACAGCTAAAATGGCTTCAACTTGTAAAGTAGAATGTGTAGCAGAAAGCAGATGCCTATCACAAGGGTACTTGACGTAGTACATGCGTTTGCGTTGAGTTCCAGAAGCTGCACATACACTACTGGAGTGAATAATTCCGAGTGGAGTATTAGCTTTCTTAAACAAACGACGAAGTAAGTGGCAGGTGAGTCTAGCTCCAGGACCAGCCTCTGGATGACCACCACCAGCTGCAAAAAATATCAATTTATTTACCTTATATTTGCAAATCACACCTATAAAATCGCCATTTTAAATAAAATATCAGAAATGGACTGTTATTACGATAGCAGTTTCAATAGTGTTATTGCAAAATAACAGTTAGCAACTTTTATCGAAAATATTAATGGTAATAGTGCAGCTCCTGTGAGAAGGCAGTGGACCTTGGATCAGTTGATTTCTGAATAGGTGTGAAAGAGTGTTAAGGTTGCTATACGCAAAAGCATAAATAGGGATCCCCATGGATGTTTTCCCCCTGCCAACTCGTTACTGATGCTATCTCTTTAGGCACGAAACGATAAACTTAGAACCAGAATCTCCTCTAAAGATGTCAATTGTGGAAGGGATCATGGGAGCAGCACTATATTGATAAACGTTATTGGGATAGCAGTTGAAAGAATTCAAATTGATTAAAATATTTTAAGAAAAAAAATCGAAATTTGTAAGAATATTTGACAAGAATTGTTAATCACTAAATTCAAAAATAGAATAATCACAAAATATTTCAAAATCATGTCTAATTTAAACAATGACTGTTAAAATTAGCTGTAAATGTCAATTGCAAACAGTTATAACTGTTAGAAATTATGCTGCTAACTATTAGAATTAGTTGTTAATTGATAAAAAAAGACAGCTAATATTAACAGTTAATAACTCATATTACAAATTAGCAATAACTGTTAACACTGTTGTGAATGTAAATGAAATACAATAGCAGTAGAACTTTTCTTAAGTGTTAATTTTGGAATAAAATTTTTGTACTCTCAGATCTACTAATTTGATTTATGTCAACTAAATATTGAGCATAGACTTGAAATAGACATTCAATCATTGAATAATATTTTAAATGGTGTTTAACATAAAAGATTAATTATAATAGTTCAAGTTAATAGCATTTTATTGAATGCTTTCAAATTGACGGAATGTAGAAAGATTCTACAACGTGCATGTGATTCATAACATTCAAATTTTATGTATTATATACTAAATGGAAATTTCAAATGTGTTGAAATTGAAAGATTTTAAACAATTCAGCAAATGTAAACACTTAAAAATTAAAAAATGAAGTTGGGTATTACATGGACAAGCAGCTATTATGGAAGGTAAACCAACGATAACTACAAAATCCTGAAGAAGGAAACATCGTCTTGCAACCAAAATTGAAGTAAACAATGCTAAATTATCATGAATCGAAACATCCAAAATCTGTAATAAAAATAACAACCAATGAAACATGCAATAGAATTTACAAAACGCAATTCTTCTTTAAAATATTAATCTAAAACATTAATAAAATTCTAATAAATATTCTAATCACAGTAGAAAATTAAAATATTATAATTCTAATCTTTAAAATATATTCCGATTCACAAAATTAAGTGCTAAAAATTTGGACATCCCAAGTATCTTCAGTGGTTTAATGGAAGATAAAAGACATGAAATTTGATTGGCAGTGGAATAAAAATCACAAAAATTATATGGAATAACATTTCCTTTTTGCTAAACATGCATTGAACATGATATAAAATGTTTCAAATTTCTCAGTATTAATTTGTATTAAATGCTCTTTGATCTATTTCTTCTTTTCTAAAGTGCTCTTAAATAAAGTAGGTGTTAGTAGTTAATGAACAATTACTGTTAGACGTTTTGAAAATTACAAACAAAATGAAAATAATGAAGCCCTACAATGATGAAGCCAAAAAGTAGATTTTTGTTTGGTTTGTCAGTGATAAATATGTATTCAGAGCATTTCAGTGATTAAGACATTCAAATTTATCATTTAAAGTAAAAAATATGACAAAGAAAACAAGTGTTCTATAAAAAATGCAACATTTGTTATGTAGTTAGTGGGGACTGGGGAAAAAGAGAATCTAAATACTCTATATTGTATTCAATAATAAATTACTTTTATTGCAAATGTCACTCTTTTTAAGAAATTTCATAATTATCTTCTCTTACAGATTCAATGGTGGGAACATGAATCGTAAGATTCATTGGATTATTCCCCATTAGAAATCAGTCACATAACATCAGACAAATATTCTCAAAAAGTGGGAAATTTTTTTACATAACATTATAGAGTTATTAGACACATTAATTGAATCTTCATACATCTTAAGAACTTGTAAATTTTAAGAGCACCAAATAAATATTGAGAAAAGCATAATAAATTAATCAATTTGTCATGTATGCATTTATACAAACTTCAAATTTCTTATTGAAATTTATAAATTTTAAGGATATTTATATAAATAGGTTATGTTTCTACATTTACAATGAAAAATTAATTTACACAAAGTAAGAAACAACGAAATGATAAAAAAGTAAACTTATCAATGATTTACAGGAAAAATGCTATTAGACAATGAAAATAACGAAATGCAATAGACAAATATACCTTATTATATTATAAAACCAATAAAATGACAAAATATCTTACATTAATTTGATTAAGTAGATCAATAAATCCACAAGAGTGTGTCAAAGAACAGCAAAGAGATTTAAGAGCACTGAGCCACTCATTGCTGAGGTGATAACACTTTGCAGTTAGTTCGGCACATAAAATGGATATTTCATTTAACCTAGAAGAAAAATTAAAAACAAAAATGAAGAGTTGTGCCTTAATAATATTTTTTTTAAGTATTAGGTGTTTTAAGATTGAAATCAATCTTGTCTTTTATGTTTTAATGGAATAAAATCTATTTAAATTACTGAAAAATAAATTCCTCTAATGAAATTTAAAAATCAGATAGATGATTAATTATAAAACTGTACGAGAGTGAACCATTTTTTCATTTCATACAGCAGTTATAATTTTGAGTGTAAATAAAGTTAAGATAAATTTATGATAATAAATAAGATGTATCTTCCATTTTTGTCAATATATGAATCATGTAATGAGTAAAATAATAATCAATTTCAAATGAAATAAGTTTTCGAATCCTGTTGTTATTTACATTAGGGTAAAGGTATTTTAAGTGTTTATAATATATCTTGTTATGAGGAAGCAGACTTTGCTAAATCTATCAACTGAATTAAGGAACAGGACAAATCAGATACTACCCAAATCCTGATTATACAGAATTGGAAATTCTGCTGCCTAACATGAAAAAGAACAAATGAAAATGAATAATGCCTTACTCTTCTGGAAATGCAGTTTTTGAACATGCTATTTTTGTTTCCTTACTAAATTGTTGCATTTAACATGTAAAACAAACTACCAGTGCCTTTAAAAATTAGAAAGTATAGATGCTGACCCTTTGCAAATAGTATTAACTTTCAATAGATGGGGTTATAGTATGCTGTGTTTAGTTACTAATAGACACTATGCAACATGTTCACATAGCTTTGGCGGTGTATCACACCTCTGGTTCTGCAAATAACAGGTAACTGGCAGCTTACAGTCAGAAAACAGTCAAACTAAACAATAATTTAACTTTCTCTAATCCTGTCTTCATCTGGAAACAACCAAAGTAATTTTTTAATTAAGTTTGGTATAAACTTGGTTCATCTAGAATTCAGCGAGGCAAATTCTGTGGTCTTAAAATTCTTAATCAAATTTTCACAATATAAAATAATAAATCCTTCAGGAAATGTTCATTAAAACTAAAAATTTATATAAAACTCAGTTTTAGATATTTACCTATCAGGATCTCGGCAAACAGTAATACAATGTATTGCATTACAAACAAAACTATATCGCAATTGTTGTTGCTCATTAAGTTGTTTGATAAGTAGACTGTCAGGTTTCAATCTAAAAAATAATTAAATGTATAAATAAACTTCCAAAAAATACAAATAAGTGTCCTGCCTAAATGTAAAGCAATTGGTTGAAGTTAGCAGACTATATTTTGGAAATTATCAACATATGTAAAGGTAGTTTCATATTTTGTTGGTAAGTAATGATTACAGAGACGAGTTTAAAATTAAAAAACAATATTTCCATTCAGAAAATATTCTTAAACTAAAGGTTACACTAAAAGCCCAAAATTTTTGTTTAACATATTTGCAAGTATCAAAACTGATGTTATTGTTTTCCTTCTTCAAATTTAGGAGACCAATATTTTAGTATCTATTTTTAAATATTTAAAAATTATTACTAAATGTAAAATGTTAACTAATGATTTTAGTATTAAGATATTTCTTTGATTCTAAGACACTTTTTATCATATAAAAATCTCTAAAATTGACACGTTTTGTTTTAATTCAAAACTGGTCGATATTAAGTGGTAGTCTTCATAACCCCTAACATGCTAAGTATTTGATGCATTTTATGAAAATTTGTCTAAGCCAGCAATTTGCAACCTTTTACATATATCATGATGCACATAAACTGGTTACTAAAATTCTGAGGTACACCAAAAAATACATTATTTTTGTCCGATTTCACAAAAAATAGAAATAATTTTGCTTGATTAGTAAAAAATATTAATTCCCTAATCTTTTTTCTCCAAAGTGGCTTCTCATAAACTTTTTGAAACAATTCAATTTAAACTTTTTTGCCATATGTAAAGCACATCAGTGCCATTCTTGCGGCACACCGGTTGAGAGGTCTACGTAGATTTAAAATAAAACCACGTGACTAGTCTAGATGCAGTCAGCACACCATTTAAGGATTACTTTAGAAAGGAACATGAATTCCACCTGCTGGAGAGTGGATAGAGCAAATCCCATAAAAAATAGTGCAGTACTCATTTGAAATTAAGAACTCATTTAAACTCAATTTATCAAGAGCACTGCATTACCAATGCTATTGATGAATTAGAAGACGGTATATTATATAGAATAATAAAAACAGCTCAGAAAAATCAGCCTTTTAATCTTGGAGATACTGAAATTAAGGAGCACATCTTACAACCAACAGTATCTTAATCAAAGAAATACATTACAGCTAGTGTCTAATCTGCCGATCAATCAGTAATTGTCAAGGTGCTGACTTCTGGATCGAAAGATTCCAGATTTAAACCCGGAGTAAGGGATGGATGTTTGTCCATTCTGAATGAATGGGTAGTCTCTCTATAAACAGGTTGTGCCTAGAATGCATGGTATGAATATGAAATGTAACAATAACCCATCCCAGTTGTGCACCAGAGTAACACAAAGTGGTTCACAAACCCACCCTTGTAGTACTTGATGAATGATTCAATAATTGGCCATTGGGAAAAAGTATATAATCTCTAAAAATTCATTTTGAACTATCTAAGCATTTCTTATAGATCACAATGAATTCGTCTGCTTAGTACGAAATCTGGGTTTAAGAAGTAACAAAAGTCAAGATGCATGAAAGTAAATGTCAAAAAGAATTCATACCTTGGATCATTCAAATACTCTATCATAAATTTAGTATTCCATGGACTTCCCATAGAACCTGTGGAAACAATTTTAGCTTTTGGATACAGGTTTAAAAGCTGTTCTGGGTGTCGAGGCTGCAAATAAAAGACAATTTTACAAAATAATTTTAAAATTGAAATATCTTTCAAAATGATATAAGGGGTAAGAATGTAAAACATGTACACAAATATTTCAAAAATAAAAATTTTATTACAGAAGTCAAAATTGTTCTAAATTAAGCATATTAAAATAAAGTGAGTAACTGGTCTGAATACTAGATATTTAAATTTAAGAAAAGGTTCTGAAAAGATCTGTAACTCTGAAATCCAAGCCGCCCGAAACTCCATTGCATCCAGACACTCGCTAGCCACCCGTGCGCCTGTAAAAGTAATCTGCTTTTCTTTCCTCTACCAGTGAGGAATGTAATCAGTCATCTCCACTCTACAAAAGCTTCTCAAACATCTCCTTGTCACCTGAAGCATTGTTAAATGATCATCATGTGTTAAGGAGTCGATTTCTAACTACATATATCTGTTAGTTCAGTTTGCCTGTAGTTAGGATAACCTCGTGTGAGATTTTCGACATGTTAAAATATACAAAAGACCTAACGCTGTTTGTGTAAATTGCAGGTTAAGGGGAATTGAAGCCTAAGAGACTGAAATTCTTGAGTGAACAATTGTATTCGTATTCATGTCAGCTCCTCTTATATACGAAACCATGTCCTTCAACCAATAGTCAGAAGTAATTCGAGAAATGGTCAGAATGCCCTGGAGTGGTCACAGGAAATTCTAAGAATGTGCAAATGATATGTCGATGTCATTCATCTAATCTGCTCTTAAACATTTAAAACCATTTCCAGATCCCTCAGAATGAGAGTTCTCACGAATTAATAACAATGGAAGAAACTATCCTGCACTACTTTTTGTGTAACATATATACACATGGCCACCACTTTCAATAAAGAATTTGATTGAAGAACATGTTTCGTTTGTTTTTTATGTGAAATTTAATTCTATATTTTTTGTGCCTACACATTTATAATAGCTGGAAAAGATATATTGCATACAGAATAGAGCCAAAATTGAATTACAATTTAGAAATGCTAATTTCGCTATTTATTTAGTGACAGCAGGGTGGTAGTAAGAATATGGGACTTATATTTCTATATAAGCAAGTTTTTCTCGCCTGTCGGCTTTATACCTCCCACCCTAAAGTGCAATACAGTGAAGTATTGCTGTCCCTTTTGTACTTAAAAGCGTGCCTATATTAGTGTTTTTAGAAAAAGATATTGAAAAGTGTTCAGAAACCACGAAAGCCTCTATTTCAGGAATCTAATTGGGCCATGATTCTAGTGAAAGTTCCTTGATGTACCTAGATGTTTTGGATCAACAATTGGAAACAAATGTTTTGGATCAACAAAAACCAGTACCAAAAATTTCACACCGTTTAGAGATTCTATTTATAGAGAAGAATTATTGAAAAATGACCATTTTTATGATATTGCATTATTTTCTAATTTTCTTTTTCAAATATCAATTTCAAAGCAAAAGATATATTTTTACTTCAAAAAATTGTCATGAACTTCTTATACACTGCTTTAAAAATAAAGTAAATAATTACAAATTACTTGCTGGTAGCGCAACAGAAAAACAGAACTCATTGTATTCCGATCGCGAAAGCTTTGAAATAAAGGACATTGGAGGGAAATAAACAAAATAAATTGCTTTTTGAAAACATTTATTGAAAAATAGACTTTTTAGATAATGTGTTTGATCTAACATAGAAAAATATTTTCCAAGTTCCATTATAAATAGTTTCACATTGTTTTAATTTAGTGCTATACTTCTTCAAAAGAAAGTTCTTACGTGTATGGATAAAATTGTTTTTCTAACCACAATTTCATTTGATTCTTGTTTTCCTTACAAGTTTAATAAATATTATGTATTAGATGCCACACATCAGCAAACATGAAAATGTCTAATTCCAAATTCGACTTATAAGTTGAAAAGACCACTTTATGTATGAACACCATCAAAACAAATGGGGTTTTTGGACCAGGTGTGGGGTCCCCCGATGAGGTGTAAAATAAGTTGTGAGGGGGAAAGAATTTGTTGGTGATTGTACTAATTATACTCAGCTGTCTGGGGTTTTTGACGACATGGTCTTGAGATGCGTATGGGTATCAGAGGGTTGAAGTAAAAATGAAAGCAATTTAGTGTCACTAAAACATTATCATATTAAACATTATGCAGTAGCATAAAAATAATTTTTTTAAATGTTATTCCATAATCATCACAATTGCTCTCTAATACAAAGAGGTTATGCTAACCTTAACATAACTGCAACAAAGATTCATGTCATACAGGTAAGATAAAATGCATCGTTCGGAAGATGAACTACAGTCATTAGGTGTGTTGATATGCTTGACAATTCTAGATAATCTAAAAATATACATTGAAATATTTTAATTTCAGAAATATACAGTACTCTACAATATAATATATATATTTCACTAACATATGTTGCACAGAAATTGCATTATTTGTACACTGGAGACTGGATATAAACAATATCAAATCTACCAATGAGATTAATTCATATAGTCTCTAGATATTAATTTATATTAAATATTAATATATAAGAGAGTAGAGGAAATTTAGCTGAGCTAATTTTTGAAAGATTAAAACAATAAAAATCATTATTGGTCATTAGAATTAGATTTTTTATTGTTTAATCATTAGAAAGATTAAAATAAAAATTATTGTTGATCCTTATTGTATTTATTTCATTTAAATTCAATTTCATGATACACAAATTTATACTTAAAATTCTATATTAAAAAATAAATATTTTATTTGGAGATAAAATTTTAAATTTAATAAATTTTTATACATCATAATAAATAAGGCTTATTAATCCTTATCCAACTTAGTTTTAAATATAAAAACTGAAAACTAAGACTGAAGTTAAAAATATTTTTTCCATAAATACAGAAGTAGCAAAGGACGAAAGACTTTATGAAAGGTTTTCTAGTCTTCTACACAAACATTAGAATCTAAATGAGATTCCATCATTCTAAAGGAGATATCCAAGACAGGGTGTAAAAAATTGTGATTCTAAAAAAGGTTTTTAAATCAGATTCATTTGATTCAAATCAGATTTTTTATTTAAATCGAATTTTTAAGATTTTAATTAGTTCATTTCCCCTATGTATGTTTAAACTTGTTAGACATGCAAATAAGTAGTTACTAGATAATATTGATTTATGTTAAACATGTCTGAGGTTTAGAATCCTTCCATTCTTTTTTCAGAAATAAACTGATGCCCTTTTAAGAAGGAATTTGTTAAGTCTAACCAACCTTTCCATGGGAAGATTATGTCAAATTATCCTAAAATATTTTGTACAATGTATGGACTGGTCTCGTGTATAGAACTCAGTACCTGCTGATAAACAGATATGCCAGTAACACTTGTTTTAGTCAGTTGTCATTATCATCTCAACATGAGGGCTAACTCCAAGTGCTCGAACTCCTTTTGTTTCCAAAAACAGGTGGGACAAATATTTCCTTTGAGAAACTAAATTTGTTTAAAAAACCTACACCAAGCATGCTCGTCCCCCGGAATTTTTTAAATTTTTTTTAGGTTAGGTAAGTATTCACAAACATATGGGATAAATATACAAGTAATCTAATATGCAGAATGGATCAATCTGTGTTAGGTTGCTTATCAGAAGGGTTGCAAAGTTCTAGGGACCTGCAACTACTCGAGTCTTAATATTTTTATGGTTGGGGCCCAGCCCTCCCTCCAATAAGATATTACAAATATACTGATAATATTGGTAATGATTTACATTAACAAAATAAAAAGTTCCAAAATATTTATATATGAAGCAAATAATTTCTCCAAGTTGGCAATCCCACCATACTGCCAATTAATGCAATTATATTTAATGTCCTTAAAGTTGGTTGGTTTGAAGTTTTATGGCACAAGGGCCATATTTGGCCATGCTGCACAAGACACAATATCAAGAAATAGACATATACACATAATGAAAGTCTTATTGACACAGAAGAGAGAAATACACCCAGGAAGGAATGCACCTGACAGGAATTGAAGGTTGATAGAGCAGGGGACATACACACTGAGCCACGACGGCACCTGTCCTCAAAGTAGAAGCTAATTGTAATTAGCTTCTCTAAATGACCCTTTTAAAAGGGTCATTTTTGGGGTATTAATCACTGGAAGCAAATTTTTAAACTGATTTGTAACCTGAATTTTGTCTGTTTTTTATTTTCAATATTATTAAAGTTGAGAAATTGATGACCCTTTTAAAACTGAACAATAATTATTGTTCAGTTTTAAAAGGGTCAAACATCAAATTGCTTTTGAACAAGTGAATGGGATGCAATTAAAGTGAAAATTTAAAAGTTAATGGTGATAACATGACTGAGATGTGAACTTTCTACCAGGCACTTTATTGTTAAGTAATATGGAATATGTAAACAAAATACCGTTTGACTAATTTTATTTCATTTGGACATATGAAATGAGAATATCTAGGTATATTCATAATAAATGAATTTAATTAAAGTATGAAATGTGAGTAATGATACCATTATCAATAGATATTAGCAATTAAGAAACTTCGATACAGATGCTATAGGTCAATCTGCTAGTACAGTATATTTCAGAAATGTGCAGATGGCTGAAAAATTAGAAAGTTTGTAAAAAGTACAAACCCATCAAATACAGCAAGAGTTTGTTCTTGAGATACCAGCAAACAACAGTGATATGTGTGCAAGACTCCAATAATGCTTGTTCCAACTGATGTAACATAGCTTCCAGCTAACGTGGAAGACTTTGCAATTAGCTGGGCTTCTACGTCAACTAATTCCTTTAGAAGCTAAATGAGAGGGAAAATTTTATTGTTACTTCCTTATCTATTTTTTCTAAGATATACTGTGAACAAGTAAATGATGCAATCAAAAGTTCTCAAAAATTCGATTTTTATGGTTCAAAAGATTTAGTTTCAATAAAGTACTCCAGCTTTTGAAAGTTTTACATATGCTTTCAAAAGCAGGAGTGAATGAAAACAAAAAGTAAGGGAACATTAAAATACAAACTTGAAAGTAAAAATGATGTAACTACTTAGTGAAATATATATATATATATATATATATATATATATATATACACACATTTACATTTCATACTTTTAATTCTTAAATCATATTTTAATTTTCAACTGATAACAATAAATAAATCTAGTATACAGATAAATTTTACCAATCAAGAAAAATTCAGCTCAGTAAACAAGATCTCTGACAAAACATATTAACTGAAAATGAAGAATATTGAAAGTTAAATACTGATATTACTTGGTTAAATAAGAGAATAGTGATATTTAAAAATATGAAATAAATAAAAATATGGAATGTTTGGTCATTTAAAACAAAACATTTGTAATTGTACATATATACAACAGATTTTAAAATAAATAAGTTCATTTCCCATAAACACATACCTGGATGGTGAATTCAATTAAACCGTGGATATTTAAGGCAATTTCCATGAGCTCGAAAAGATAAGAAATGTATTCCACCAAAGGAAGATAATTGGAGTTTCCAGTGGAAAAGGCACTCAGCATTTCAATAACGGACGTTGCACAAGTGTTTGTCACTACATGCTGATCGAAATAGGATAAGCTCTGAAACCGACTCATAGCCGCTTCAAAATTAAATCCATCTTTTGCATTCTTTTTCACTTTGGCACCATCTGCAATATCCATGCAGGTCTTCTTGCTGAACAGTTTCATTAGCTCCTTGATCATTTTTTTGATTGTATGTCGAGCTTCGTCCCTCACTTTCCCAACACCGAACAGCAAAACGTGACGTTGGTTACAGTCATGAAAAGGTGCCTCACCAGAAGGAAGAGGAAGATGTGTTGTGTATAGTAAGTGCCTGGCTGTATTGCTCAAGGTAGCAGGTGGGGGAGCATTTGCACTGGAAGTTCCTGGAGTACCAGGTGTGCAGACAGGAACAAGAGGAGGATGGCCCAATGGTGCAGATGAATTTAATGGGGTTGATTCATCTTTATCTGATCCAACAGAATCTGCACACAAATAAATGTTTTTAGTAGTAGCTTAGACAATTAAGAAAAAAAGGAAACAAGAAATACATTGAAACCAAGGAAATCAATTTTATTTGCTGATATAAGTTCATACAAACTTCATTTGAAAACTCAATAATTTTGTTTGATTTTTTTAACAGAATTAAGGTAGTTAAGCTTACACTACACAAAATGCAAAAGTGAAATTTTGTAAAAAATTTATAGTTCATTAGTTGTTCAGTCTACAGAGGTATTTTTATTTGAGCAATAATATTTACAAAAAATAATTTATTTTCTATTAAATCATTGAAAATAAAAAAATGAATTCACAGAACTTTTAATAGTGTAGTAAAATTAATCTGAGACCCAAATTCTATCTGTTCCCTTATATCTGTTTTGTTATAGGAGTGAGCAAATGAATAACCTCCCACAATAACGTTCAAACAATCATAGGTTGTCAGTTGGTAATCAAAGGTATCTATAAAATGTCAGGGTTGTGGAAGCTTTCAATTTAAAAATGTTTAAAATGAAAACTGATACCACTGATTGGTATTAGAAGCTAATTAAGTTTATAACTGATATAATTACAGGATGCAAAAATTAAGATTGTTAAATCTCTGATTTGCTTTTTTCTCTCATCCTATATGATTTTTAAATAAAAATGGAATCACGTCTTAAAAACTGCAGTTGTAAATCTCACTTGAATAGTATATCTACTTATGCATTCCTTAAACTGAGAAAACAAATAAAACACGAATGAATAAACCTTTGCAATGTTATCACCATATCCAATAATTAAATAGAAATATTAATTCTTTCAATGAAAAGTCGGCTAATAACTAATAAAAAACAGTTTTGATTCTTTAGTTGCTTTACTCTTGGAAATTTGATTTTATGACTAAATTAGTGAAAAAATGAATTTATTAAATTAGTATTTTGAATTTTTAAAAAATTATACTTAATGCTCATTCTAATTAATAACTTGAGAAATATGGATGAATTCACTCGAAAGGTTATGAAAATCTTTTCCATTGCACTTAACCTCTATAGGTTATGTATGCCTTAGATCTACAAAAAAACTTTTACTTTAAACCCTAAGAGAAATTAGTTTTCGAGAAATTAGTTCCATGACGAGTTGTCATTTTTTCATGCACCATATTTAAAAAATTTTTTGAATACTATTAGTAAGAACAATTATAGGAAACACTAAATTGGCCAAAAAAGCTTAAACTAGTTAGTAGCTGTGTAGGGCAGGTTGCAGTTCAAATATACCAACTATTTACACTTGATTGTTAACAAGCAATGCATTGTTTGCCAACCTTATTGATAGTTTGATACTAAAATTGAAAACACTTAATTTGAAACAAATTTTGAACATTGCATGTGAATAGAGTAATTTGTAACAATAACTTTTAAGATAAGACCAATTCTTATGAAAAGTAGTTGCAACATTACATGTAGAAATGAAAAGCAGACATTTTAAAAAAAGCGTAGTGATTTAAAGCAGATCTGGAAAACACATTTAATCATGAAACAATGCTATTGCATCATGAACTAATCATTAGATTTTGTTTTCTTTGGTTTGCAAATCAGTAGTCAAAATATTATAATGCATGTAAAGTATGCTCAGAAATTTTAAGAATTATTTTGTTAAATTTATACAAAAATATCATTACCTATAGCCAGAATATCAATGTGAATAGTTATTTTTAGCAAAATATTTTGTATACAACATTTTTTATTTATTGGTTTCTATTAAAAACACTATATAAAAACAAATATTAAAACTAAAAAGTAAAATAATCATAAAAATGTTACCATTTAAAAAGTTTCTGACTCTAAACAATTCTTCTGCAAAAGAAGCAACAGTAAGAATAAAATTAGTGACACCAATATGTTCTTAATTAGGATACATTAAGCCTACAATTCTTTGTTGCACCGTTGTACAATGCAGTGATGTAATTTTATTGGGTGTTACTTTTAAGCATTTAGGCAAAAATTGAATAGTGAAGCCAATAGGTTTTAAAGAGAGCATTGATAGTTTTTTTAGAAAATACATAATAAAGTGCAGATATCGCCTAAATCTGAAATTCTATTTTTAATATCAGATGAAGAGTTTCTTGATTAGGGTAGGAATTAGACCCCAAATAGTCATTCACCACATCCTAAGTTAATTTTTTTATGCCAGTATTGCTTTAATATATTATAGTACTTCTTAAAAAGAATGTTTAAGAGTATTGTTAAGATTGTTTTACTTGTAAGGGCTAGAAGATTTTCAAAGATTTCAATACTAATATCAGAAATAAACATGAATTCATTAATTTTAAAAAGTGTATTCTCCTGAATAAAGCAAATTGTACTGCAGAAACAAAATAACTTGCTAAGCTTTAGAATATAGCAACTTTTGCACATACATATTTGACCTGACTGAGCTATATTATAGCAGAAAATGCATGAAATTTGAAAACACTAGAAACTATGCCAAGATGCAACCAAAATAAAAGAATACATTACTTCTAAAAATGAAATTAAAGTTCAAATACCTTGGTTACCTGAGAAATACAAAAAGTATTCTAAAAATTCCAAATTCCATGCAAGAAAATATTTTTAAAGGAATGTAGGATTCATTGTTACATTAGGACTTAAAAATTTCTTTACATAAGGATCAATTAAAAAATCTTAAGATTAAATTTTTTCTTATGCAATATTAATAAAATTCAATGTAATGAAGCAAAGAAATTGCACAAGACAAATAAAAAAATCTAAATGTCAATAAAAGCACAAAACATTACATGCAGTTAAACTAACTCTTTATGCTTTGTAATTAAAAGTACAACACAAAAAACCCACAAATGTATAAGTATTAAAAAGTAGAAGTTAACAGAGGAAAATAATAAAGCAATATATGAGGTGTGGCTATTAAAAAACTGGATTAGTGCTATAAAATCTTATTGGTTTTCTTTCACAATTTTAACATTATCCCCCTCAATATACTCCCCTCCACAATCCCTACACCGCTCCATGCGAATTTTCCATTGGTCAAAGCAGTGCTGTAAATCATTTTCTGAAAGCATGTTCATGGTCTCCGTCGCTTTTTCTTTCACAGCTTCTACTGTCTCAAATCTGGTTCCTTTCGGTGCTGATTAACCTTGGGAAATAGAAAAAAGTCACACTAGGCGAGATCCTGTGAATAGGGTGGATGTTCTAACACAGGGATCACATGCTTGGCCAAAAACCTCTTGACAGACAGTGCAGTGTGGGCCGGAGCGTTGTTTTGTTGAAGAAACCATGACTTGTTTTTCCACAATTCAGGTTGTCGTCTTCTTACTCGTTCACAAAGGGTAGTCAGGACCTCAATGTAGTAATGTTGGTTCACAGTTTGACCTTCAGGTACCCAATTAACATACACAATCCCAAGAATGTAAAAAAAAAAAATAATAATAATCATTGCTTTGAATTTTGATTTTGTTCATTCGAGCTTTCTTTTGTCTTGGTGAACTGAGGCTCTTTCAATGCATTGATTAGCACTTAGTTTCGGGATCGTACGTAAAAACCAGGATTCATCACAAGTTATCACTCTCTCTAAGAATTTAGGGTCCCTTTAAATGTTTTGTAAAATGTCAGCACAAATGTTCACTCAAGATTCCTTTTGTTTGAGTGTGAGGTTCTTCGGTACCATTTTCAAACACACTTTCTTTATGTTAAAACTTTTGTGCAAAATCTGCCGAACACTTTCTTTGTCGATCCCTACGAATACAGTAACAGCGCGAATACTTAACCAATGGTTTTTTCGGATCAATTCAACGACTTTTTTAATGTTTGCATCCGTTTTTGATGTGCAAGGTCGTCCTGGGCATGGTCGTCGGCTATCTCTTCTAGTCCCTCTTTTAACCGTTTGAACCACTCAAAAACCTGAGTGCATGATAAACACTCATCTCTGTATACTCCTTCCAATAAAGTATAAATTTCTGTGGCGGATTTTCCGAGTTTCACAAGGAATTTCACATTGATGCATTGCTCTACTTGAACACTTAACATTTTTCCAACGGAGCACAGATGCAAGGTCCACGTCGAACGAAGGCCACTGCCCAACTGACTGGTGCACCACCTTGACGATGACAGCAATAGGGAGGGGATATCACATGACACGCTCATGTGCAGTTCGACCTTGACATGCTCACCGATTGTCTGCAGAACGATCATTCCGGGTTTTTTTATAGCCATATCTCATATATATATATGTTTAAAATAATAATGAATGTAATGTTTAAATTGGATTTTAGAAGCTTGGATTTATAAAACATAATTTTTTAATTCCCATTTGATTTATTTTATTTCAAAGCCTATACACATGTAGGCTTGTTTAAAAAATATTATTGTTAATTTTTCCATCTGATGAGTATTTTTGAAACAAATTCTTTTGTAATATTTACATAATAAATGAAATTGCTTGATTATTCATAAAAAATAAATACCTTACAATGCAATTAAATATGTATTTTATCAAATATAAATTTAAATTAGTGTGAGGATAACATAAACTGAAATTACATTGAAGTGAAAAATAATATTAATAAATGTTATATCAAACCTGCCAACATCCAAGACAAAAATAGACGATTTTTGACATAAAAACCAACGCTCAACTGACAAATGTTTAAAAAGTAATTTTAAATGCTGAATTAGGAGCAATTATGCCAAATTGGGCTTTATGAAAGCAATTCAAAACAGATAAAGTAATCCTTTGACTACTGTTATATGCTTCATGGCAATTCAAACTTAATGGAACCAATTTGGCGATATTTTCTCAAAATGGAGCCAAATGTATGCAAAAATGAGCAATAAAACTTTTTCTTAAGTGCTTTAAAGGTATATTTCTAAGTTTTTCTGGAAAATTAATGCAAAGGAAGGTTTTTATGATGATCTAGCAGCCACTGATTGTGATGTTTTCATTCTGGTCACTATGGCTTGGTGCCAAAACTTCAAATTTGGTGTCCCCTAAAGAAAAATCTAGAAAATATTTATTCCCAAGACCGAAAAATCGAATTTTTTCCTGAAGGCTTCCGGCAAATTAGGAAAAGTTGGCAGGTTATGCTATATGCATATTTATTAATTCCTCTTATACTCTCAATGAATATATACTGCTGGCCATTAAAAATACAATATGAGGGAAGCAATCAATAGCCTTGAAATTTGCAAGATGCATAGAAAGATATGTAAATGATTAGTACTGCAGCATACGTATATGCAAATCATATGTGCCAGTATTACATTTGACAACGAATTGCGTCTAACCAAAACTGTGGATTATCCTTCTAAGAAATTGGGGCTCATGTTGGACGAAATCAAGTTACAGCGATGTGAATATGGAATTGGTTGGTGTAGGAGGAATGAATTGATCGTAAATGATTACAGAATTCTCGTGAAACCACCAAATGAGAAGAGGGACATCTTGTGAGAATGGCTATTATAAAGCAACATCAAGAACCCTAGCTCAAGAATTAGAGTATGTTTCACAACAACCTGTGTCAACAGATACAATTTGACATTATCTGCAGCAGTGGGAAATTTTGACGTGATAACGTCTTACAATTTGGTCCAGGTATGGGGTGAATGTAGCAAGAAGCAGTATGATGTGAAATTTCAAATCATTCACAACTTTGTAACAAACAATGACACATGAACTATGTTGTTATCATTGTATCCACCAAGGATGGCAATAAAAAGAGACGACTTGTGGCAGCCGTGTGGGGAGGGAGTGCACACGGAAAATAGCCAGTTTGCGTGACTCAGTCCACTTCGAGTGCTTGCCATTTCTAGACGGTTTGTGATAATCAAGTGAGACAAATTGTATTAAACAGGTTAAAGACTCTACTTTACGTGCATGTATAAAAACTTTAATTTCTATCTGCATGATATATATTCATTTGACCTAAATTTTTTAATTTGCAAAAATCAAGCAGAAATGGAAACTAGACGCAACCAGAATTTGAGCAAACCATCACATGTGGACTCTGATGAACAAATATCACCAGTTTCAACACAATTCATGGGAACCAACAAGGGGTCACTAAGTTCAGTCGGAAAGCAGCAGGGCGCTGTAACTAGCATTTCAAGATCGTCTGAGGCTCGCAAGCGACGTTATAAGAATGAGATTCAATGTACAAAGTGTGCAGCAGTTCCAACGGAACCCCAAACCACTGACTAATGCAGGCTTTATAGACAGCGAAAGAAATTGGAGCATGCAAGCGCTACTGGAATGAGCGGAGCGCCTGGCACTTTGGTTGCGGCAAATGTGCTGTAACCACTGCTGCGTTTGACGTTATCACTCCTGAAACCTCGGGTCGGGTCCATCAACACAGCCTATTATATTTTTTCAAGGTATCCATTACTGCGACCACCTTTGACTCTACACTAATGTCTGTGGCTGCAATGGTGCATAGAACATTGCAAATGGGAAAACGAATAGCATGCCATAATCTTTTCAAGCGAATCTCAATTCTGCCTACAACACTATGATGGTTGTATGAGTCTGGCAGCAATAGACTGCATGACTCTTGCATTGTGCATACCCATAAAGGTCTGTCACCTGGCACTATAGTATGGGGTGCCATTGGATTCTACTCCCGCACCTGCCTAGTACGCATTGCTGCTATACTCAACAGACACTGTTATATCTGAAATTTTGGAGCATGTTCCCCTCCCTTATACCCAGGGCTTGACTGCTGCCAGGTTACAATATAACAATGCACGACTCCATGTGACATGCTATGTACAACAATTCCTCAATGTCCACCAGGTTTCACTTCTTCCCCAATCAGTCCATACACCAGATCTGTCATCCACTCAACACATTAGGTCAATGATTGCCCCAATGCCTGGAAATTCAGACCACCCACGGCTACACCAAATGAGCTTTGGCAACATATGAAGCAATTTAAACTGACATACTCCAGACACATCCAAAGCCTCTTTCTTTCAATGCTGAGACGTATAGCAGCAGTTATTGAGCTGCACACATGAAGCCCATGACAGCTACACAAAATGCTGACTTGCTCTTCTCGTTTTGCAAGTCGATAGGAGCTGTAATTTTAATCTCATTTCAACCTTGTACCTTATGCTATTTATGTAATAAATATGGTTTTAATATATCTTGTCCCTTGTTGTTGGATTTTCGATGGTCAGCAGTGTACATAAACATGCATGTAACTGAAAATCAAAAGATTTTGAATTCATTTTCTTTCATATTAAAATACTTTTTTGTTTTAACACAATTAACAGCTCTGCAATCCAAATCAATTATAGGGATGCAAATCAAAGCAATCCATATAAAAAATTATTGGAAAGAAAATTGAAGTTTAGTTTATACAAATAGTAATTTCCTTTATCTTCATGCCTAATATATTAAAAATATTATTAGTGTTCTCAGTTTATATATTCTTTCCAATTCTGTTTAAAGTTTCATTATGTGTAATACAAAAACAAGGGGAAGCACATGAATATTTATAATTGTTAAAATTAACCATAAACTAATCGCTACAACAAAATACTTTCAAAGCTCACCAGGCTGATCACTCATATTTTGTTGCCCTTCTTTGATATGCTGCAAAAGCTTGCCCAAATCAGCATCAATTCTAGCTTCATCAGTATCCATTTCAGTATCCCAAGAAGCCTGTAACAAAATCTATACCTTTAGTCAAGAATAATTTCTTTACCATACAAATAAATCAATTTCTCAACACAAAATTTAAAATATTTTCAAATACAATCAAAATGCATCACGTAAAAGAATCCACTTTTTGTGGACACTTGCACATAGATTATATTTAAATGCACATTTAAAATATGTTAAACATATTAAAAAAGTAAAACACACTGAAAATGTAAATATTCGCACAAGTTAAGACATTATATACAATCTTTGAACACAAGCTTCCTACCTTAAAAATAATTGCTAAAAAGCATTATTAAATGCTAAGTAACTTGCATCACCAAGATATTTAATACTCAAATAACTCATGATGAATGAAAGTTGTTTTTATTCGAATTTGTAATTTATTGTACAGTAGAATCTCAACTTGCTGGAAATATTTAAAATATATAACTTTAAATTGGTCAAGATGATGCTAAATAAATATAATCTAATGGAGTATGTCAAATATTCTGTACAGCCCATATGAAAGTTTTGGTCACAATAGGATATGAATACGGTCGGATCTTTCCTCCCCAAAATTATCCAAACATACCTCATGTTTTACAGATCCAGGACGGTTGTCAGGAGGCTCAAACATGGGAAGAGACTCTCCTTGCCTGCCGTCACCAATGGAAGGGATTCCTAAGCCAGACATCCCTCCTATACCCATACAACCAGCACTGCCTGGTCCAGGAGACAGGCCTCTTGATGGATCAGGCATGAATCCCATTAAAGATGGTTCTGGTGTGGACATAGACTTATTTGAGTGAGGAATGCATCCTGCAGAGGAGCCAACTTGAGCATCCGACACGCTTGCAAAACTTCCTCTGGAGATTAGTGTGCACATATATGCATCATGAGAGAACACGTCATACCGAGTCAATTCGGCAAACAGGAGAACTAAATTAGCAAAAGCACTTTTGCTCTCTGTGGATGGTCTGTCATCTGAAAAACACAAAATTAATACTCAATTTTTGGATAAAATATCAAACATGTACAAAATTAGATAGCAAGACATGCATCACGATGAAAATAAAATTGTATTATAATGCAAATAATTCTGCAAATTTGTCCTTAAAAGGTAATAAAACTTCATGGTGGATTTAAACTGCCAATACTAGGGTTAAGAATGTTCGTTAAAAATTAAGATATCAATCTGTAGAATTTCACAATTTTTGATGTTATCCTATGAATTTCAAGTTATTGTTGTTTTCTTGAAAGACATACAAACATGTTTACTATATATCTAGTATACTATTTGGAAAGATCTGAAGTAAATTTCAAGATTCTGCACACAACACTTATATTTGTATCAATTATGCCAAGTTCTATCTTTCCTCTTATTTATATTCCTTTTTTAGAGTGCTTATGACACTGCCTCTAACTTCCCTTATATAGAATTTTTTTACTATTTATAAAATTCATTTATTCATTATGATGTGGAGGTAAGCAGTTAGGTACTCAATAATTGATACATCCATTCCGATATTGAATCTTACACTGAAATATTTTGCTTTTAAAGACATCCTAAAATGACCATTTCTTAAATTTATCTGCAAAAACTGATAAAGATGGAAATAGGATTTCCATCCTTCAAGCAAAAAAAAACTTTTCAAGTCTACATTTTACTTAGATTGCAATAGATTAAACCACAAGTGCATATGAAGAAATTTTCATGAGTGCTATGTTCATCTCACTGACCCAGTTTAAAAAACATCAATTTTTAGCTAACCTATAAATATAATAGCACCAATTTTTTTGACACCTGACTTTGGACAAATACTTTTGACTTCCATTGCTGAATGTAAATGAAATAAAATATGCAGTGTTCAAGTAAAAATTAAGGCATTTAACATTTTTTAAGGATGTTCAGCAAATATTACGGTTTATAAAGGACTCTTAAAAAAACTAAAATGAAAAATCAGGCCTTCCTGAGTCGTTTTAAGCCATGGGGACCCTGGAAAATTAGATTGGAGGTTACTTAACAATTTCTAATTGGTACTCAACAGTAATAAATTAATGTCCATCCAGAAAAGTTTGCTTTTACCAAAATAAAAAATGCAATTAAAATAGATCCTTGATTCATAAATGATTAATTGCAAAATCTCTCAATATAAGAGTAAGGAACTGTCTTTAACTGGAACAATAATTTTACTTATGTGAAATAACTTAACTTTTTTAGTCGAATACTTTTGGATTAAGTAATATTTATGATAAATTATATAAACAAAATTTTATCACAAAATAGGATATTGCTAAAACTTATAAATTTTATTGAATAGGGGAATGAAGTAATTTTAACTAGAAACAAACTATTTTGTTTCCCAGAAATTAGAATCTTTCAATACTTAAAAATCATTTTATACAACTCTTTAAATTATTGAATAGTACTTTATCTAAAATAATTATATATTCTTGGATAATAGATTTTTATTTACCAATTACTGGGGCTTGAGTGTCCAAAAAGTTCACCAGAAGATTCTGGTACACTGGAAGACCAAGGGGTAATACACTAGTTGAATCCTGAGAATCTTTTTCATCAGGAGTATCTGCTTCACCAAATTTCTGAAAATAAAAAATAGGATAAGATCAAATGAGAACAGTTTAACAGCACAATAGTGTTGAGAAAATTGGTAACTATAAATCAATTTAAAATTTTTTTTCATTCAAAGCATGGTGTGCTTTCCAATACAAATATTGCTTTTGCTTAGTTATTTATAAAATTGTCCCAGTATCTATGATAAATATTAACCCATATTAGACAATACTTTTTCATTACAGTATTTCTAAATAAGTAGCAGTCTTAAAATAACTTATATTTATTACCATAGCCAATAGAAGTCAGAATCATGAAGTTTTACTCATTAAAAATATACCTTACATTGTCTACTAGACAATCAGAAATGCAAGGATTTGAAGTTCCATTGCTTAAGCATTCACTAAAACATTATAGAAAGTGACTATTTCTCTGGACTTGCAATTGCAATACCATCATAAAAAGTTGATTGTGAAAACAGCAATTTCTATTGATGTGTTGCAGAGAAAATAATTCATGTACTATAAGTATGATTTATGCACTTCAACTTGATTTAAAATTAATTGTCATTAAACCAAAATGTCTTTCCTGCAATTGCTTTTTAATTCTTACCTCTGTTGTCAAATCTGTTTGCCTTTTCTCAAGCAACTTGGCTACAACAAGTGCTCTATGCTCACCACATCGCTTTGTAGTGACAGCCCACTCACAAAGAAGCCGAACAATCGCTTCATCTTGAACAAGTGTTTCACTCCAATTGTTATAGTTAGGAGATTTCTCTTTAGTAGCAGGTACTGGAAAAACCTTAGCATATAATGTATCTAGATTATTGAGGGCTTCTACTCTTTCAAAATTGTGTCGATCCAGAGCATCCAAAGCATTTAGAACTTGTTGAATAGTTGAACCTATAAAAGGTAATATAAGATTAAAGTAATGGAAAAATTAAGCTTAAATAAAGTAGATTACAAATGACTTTACATTTTTAATTTCCTCTTAATTTTCAAGTATCCTGACAATCTATTCTATTTTTAATCAATTCTATTTTTCCGGTGACAGAATGAAAGAAAACTAATCCTATTGAAGTAATCAAGCTAAGGCTGACTTGAAAATTCAACAAGGTCACAAATTAAATAGCCACACACACCTAGCTTTTAAATATATTTAACCATAAAATAGGTTATTTTTGTAATAGTAAGCTAAATTTAAAGCAAGGAGGGGAAGTTTTCCATGGTCAATTCAAGAAATATATATTACTAACTGGGTGAGCTGCTGCAAAATAGATTGCATTGGTAATTTAACTGTCACATTGGTTATTCATTTATCAAAATATTTCAATATTGAACTACAATCTTCCTCATAGCATGCATTGCAATGTGACAGGTGCGGAGCTGCAAAGAGCTTTCCAAAACTATGCCATATTCTGGCTAATTGTCTAATTATTAAGATGCTACAATATCAAAAGAAAAATTATGGGACAATAAGGTATTTCTAAGACTGAAGTTTCAATTTAAGTCTTAAGATAATTTTTATGCACATTTCAAGTTCACTTTTCCAAACTTTATAAAAAAAAACATGAAAGAGAAACACCTTGCTGATTAGTTTTCCAAACATGGAGTGTAAGTATTTTCTCTATTCCTGGCACAGATCACAACAAACTCATTGCAAGCACAAGAGCCAGTTTGTTAGCCCTGGGTTATATTGTGAAAAATAGAGATCTTTGTCTAGCAATTATTCATCATGCCCAATGCTAAATGAGAAATCGTGGGAATGTCAGTAACTTTATGATACAATTAAAGAGAAAGACAACTGTTGAAGGAAAGTATTTATTTTTCTGACAAAATGCACATATTTCATCAGTGTTTTCTGACAAAAAGTGAGTCACATCTTAATTTCAATAGAGAAAAGGTATTCCATTTAAAATATTCACTTATAAGTAATCAGGGCTATTATTTTTTAAAATTAAATAAGTACCTCTAAGAAATGAACAAACACTGGAATTGTTTTAACGATTTGATAAATTTTTATAAATGTACGAGAAGTGAAGAACTTAAACAAACCTCCCAATGCTGTCTGTTGCCACTTATCACAGGACCATTTCACTTCTGCAGCTCGCCCTCTCTGCCGAATTTGTTCTTCTGCTATTCGTAGTTCAGCACGAATCTGAAAATGAAATACATAAACCAGAAAACATTAAATAAAAACCTTTGTTTTACATGGACAAATTATTTACAAACATTTTAAACATATTATTTAACTAGCAGACCAATGCATAATATTTGTGATAAACTTTCTTAATTGCTTATATCTATTTCTGGCAATCATTACTTCATTAAGTATCTTATTTCGATGAATTTATATGGATATAGCATCCATATTCATAAATGGATTTCATACCTCTAAATGAAATAAATAAATGAAATATAATTTTTTCACCAAATGTATTGAATGTGTAACTTAAAACCAGTTTTATGCAAAAATGTGATGCGACAGAAAAGTGAAAAACATTTCTATATTATGTTTATGTAAGAATAAATAAAAATCAAATGACTTTTCTGAAGTTAAATTTTGCAGGCTTGTGTTATTAATTTAAAAATTCTGTATTGTTGAAATATTTTTACACAATCAAAACTTGCCTATTGAAATCTACCAACTTATTTCCATCAAAGATAATTTATTATAATTTAGTTTAAAAGCTTTTACATGTTAACAAATTACAAGAATTAACATTGAGTCATGAAGATAAAACCAATGATAAAGGTATACTTGAGTGTTGAATGGACGTTGAGGCATAGGAAGACTAGAAGGAGCACAAGGTAACAGATCTAAGGGCGATCCATTGAGAACTGATACTGTATTCTTCCCTTCACCAATGTTGTTCCACACAAGGGCACTTTGGCACTCTAATGTTATTATCTAGAAATTAAAATATTAAAAATTCACAAAATGTTTTAATTTTATCTAAAAATATAATGCAGGTTAGAAATTTTATAACCAAGTATTTTGTAACAGAAATTTCTTTAATCAGCTAACAAATATTACCAAAAATCTCGTGTGTTACCTATGCATACTTAAGCGGAGTACATGTTTTAAGAGTTGAAGATTGAAGTTAAAATTAGAAAATACTGTAATTTAAGTATTCCCCATTTTTGACTATTGTACTTAAAAAGAAATGAGACAAAATATATTAATTAATTAAAGATATCATATTCAAAATATAGCAAGTGATAATCTTCCAAAATTTAGTGCATCAAAAAAGTTTAGAAGCCCTTTTAATTAAATCATTACCTGAAGAACTGAAGAAAGAAACAAGAGGTTACTTCGATGAAGACAACAATTTAAGTACTCTATTATACTGGCACTTATAGGATTGAAATTAGATTGCGAAGACTGTACTGGAGTAGTCAAACTAAAATAAAAATCAAACAGATTAGATAATTAGAAAATTTTTATGGCAACAGATAAAGGTAACACAAAATTTGACTAACTTTGAAGAATTATTCATAGCAGGACTTTGGCATTCAGACATCTCAGGATTGCTTTCGCACAAAAGAAAATTTATTCTTTTTGCACAGTGGTGAGCAAGGCGTCGTGATAGTAACTGAGAGTGTTTAAATTCATCAATGTACTGAAAGAAAAAATACAATCAGATAAAACTTATAACAAAGAATTTATTATTAAAAGTTAATCAGTGTAATACATTATGACTGAACACATTACCTGCATAACTAAAGCTAATATCGTCTTATTTAAAGGATCATCTTTATCTTTGGTCTTTTCTACCAAATCCAGGATCCATGTCAGAAAATCTTGTCTGTCAAGTAACCCCTCCTGAAATAATAACAAAATATGAGTTTCTCTCAAATGCAGAGAACTTGATATAGAAATACAATAATAAGAGAACATATACAGATACAACAGTAAGAAAATACACATAAGAAAAGTCATTGTCCCAATCAGAATCTTGCTTTCCAATAAGGCTGTTGTAGAAACTCTGAGAAGACTTACATAATTGAAAATGAGCCCAATTCATAATATGGTGGCAAAGAGGGCAGTTTGGATTGGACAGGAAACCAATACTGCAAAGGTGTTTGGCCAAACAGTCATAACCAGTGATCAGGACGAAAAGTTGCCATTGCTTCAAGGTGTGACGAATTAAGAATGTCTACTAGGTTTACCAAATCTTTGAAGCAATTCTATCAGCCCAAATTTTAGCAAAACTCTGAGTTGAAGAATTTTTTTTAGAAGCAAAACATGTCAGTTTAATGATAGCAGCAAACTGTATAATGCATTACTAATAAGATTTCAGTGAAGGAACTATAAATTAGTTTCACAAAAAAATTGTATTTTGTGATTGAAAAAGATTGTATTTACTATTGTTTACCAAAACTACGCCAAAACAGAATGACAATAAGGTGTCTTATTTTTATCTGTCTCATAAATTTCATTAGATGAAGATGGTAATTTTTTACATTCAGTATCATTTTATTCACATAGTAAGCAATATAAACAAAGGAACATGCATCAACAAGGCATATAAAATACAAGTCGTCTCTTATAAAACAGCATCATTCAATACTAATGCTCAGGATGTATGTTGATAAAAAGATAAAAGATTTAAAGCATGTGATTAAAAAGATAAAAGCATTTAAACACAACATTTATTTCTGAATACAAGACAACATCAAACACACAAGGGGTGAGAAAAATCATGATTAAATAATAATCGGACTTATATAATTTAAATCAGATTTTTATGATTTTAATTTGTTGCCTTAAGTTTTAGTTTGTTGGACATGAGACATGCAAATCAGAGTAGTTTTTAGATAGTATTGATTTATGTTAAACATTAAAATATATTATGATTTAGAAAATATAGAAGGGCAAATTTTTGAAATATTAAAGCAATTAAAATTATTCTTGGGCCTTGATTTTGCATTTATTCTTTCATTTGAATTTTTTTTATCATACAAATCTATAGCACTTAATATTTTAATAAGGAGATGACAATTTTAAATTTAATAAATTTTTATGAATTAGAATAATTAAAATAATTTTCCTGTCCTTTCATTGCTCAGATAGCTTTATGAGTGACTTTGCCTTCTACACAAACACTAAAATATAAAGTTTTCCCCATTCCAAAGGAGATTTCTTGGTTACAATGTTTTTGCAAAAAGGAAACCAAAAAAATATCAGTGGGATTTTTCTCTTGGATTTTTATAATTGCAGGCATGAAAATGAATATTTTGCTTTTACTAATATTAAGAGCTTCTTTCAATTGTAACACACTGGACAAATGCTAAACAGTGCTAATTCCTTTATCAGAAATTACAAACTTCCTCTTGATGGGGTAGTAGTTCAAGTCTATCCAACCTTCCCACAGGGAAGAATATGTCAAAAATAACGATTAATACTTTGCACAATAGTGCTTATATGGACCTGCCCCATATGTATAAAACTCTGCCTCTGCTGATCAACAGATTTGTGAGTGACACTTGTTTTCAGTGAGTAAAAAGAGAAATATTCGTTCATCAGTTATTATCATATCAACATAGGCACCAACTCCTAGGGGTTTGAACACCTTGTGTTCCCCAAATGAGAAAGGAAAATATTTCCAAGTAAGTTTCTACACCAGGCATGCCATGTCCTAGGGGCTCCGAACTAATCAAAAAAATTTCTGGCTCAGACCTAAAACCCCGAACATAAAGGATAAATATTGCAAGTAATATGAGTAACCAAATATGCAGAATAATCCAATCTCACTAATGGCCACTTTATCAGAAGGGGCGCGAAGTCCTAGAGACCCTTGGGACCTGTTTCTATGGTTGGGGCCTGGACCTCCTTCAACATGAGATACGGATAGTATAGTGCAGCTCCGACAAGGTAATTGAGTCAGTCAATTCTTGAATAGGTATGAAAGGTTATTAGGAGTGCTGCCCCATGCAAAAACATGAATGGCGATAGCAGTGGATGGTTTTGCCCTGCCAACTCATTATCGCTGCCATCACTTATGGCACTGAACGACAAATTTAGAACTAGAATCTACACTAAAGACACCATTTGTGGAAGCACTTTGTTTACATTCCAACCTATCACCTTATTTAAAGAATGCTCATCCAAAAGCAGGCGACTCGAAGGCCTTCTCGCAGAATTTAACTTGTAATGATCTATGTAAACAAAATAGTTCCGAAGCAAGCGGTGTTTTACTCAGCCCCCTAAAAAATTTCCCAAGTTGGTGCCACTGCATCCCAATCAATTTAGTCCTAAAGTACAGAAAATAATTATTTTTAGTTAAAAAGTCATTCTTTTGGGAGTACATTCTCTTTTAATTTGTATAAAATAACAAGCATCCTGTTCTGTGAGTTATTTTATTTTCAACATTACTATTGAACTTTAATAAAGAATAAAAGAAAATTAAAAAGTTTGATTTTTTAAATAAAAATCACTTGATTTAAATTGGCATACCCTAACACAAAATACAAAGCAACTGATCAACAGACCTGATATGATCTGTGCACTAATGCTCGTTGCATTAACAAATTTATCCAAATCCTAAAACATGTTTCTAAATAAGAAACTTGGTACTTTTAGTAATAAAATTTAGACATAAGGAAAATATAATATTCCAGAACTCAAATAATCTTAACCCTGCATCCTTTAATGACATATTCAAGCTGAATTGATAAAAATAATTTTTAAATTGTTATTGAAAATCCATGTACCTCATACAGATGTCGAGCTAACTGAGTGCAATACTGCCACTGCTTGTATGCAACTTCTATTGTTACCCCATTTAAGGAGTTGTTAGCTAATGCAGAACTAGAATTAACAGTGCCACCTGTACTAAGTGAGCTTAGTGAACCAACAGAGCCAGAATTAAGTGAAGAGGAAGTAGAGGAATTGCTGCCAGAAGTAGCTGAAGAACTATTATGATGCTCAGATAGTTTTTGCAGTTGCTCTCGCAGAAACTTACAAAGAGTTTGAGTCCATTCTGAAATCATGAAGCAAAATATTACAATGTAATAGTTATACAAAAACCAATTTGTCCAAAAATAAACAGTTTGGAATAGAAAAATATTTCATACAAAATATTTCATACTATTCCCACTATTGGATAATATAAGAATGGAAATAACAAGAGATTCTCATAAACAATGATTTTATGACTTGATATTTGCAATTACATCATTGATTATTTATATAAATTCTTAGATTATTGATTACAGCATTTGGAACTTTAAAACTAATTTTTTAAAACAACCATAAGGTGAGCAACAAGAATGTATATAAATCTGCTAACACAAATTTCAACGTAGCTGTTTGCGAAATAATGCCAGGCTTTGATTCACTACTTGTATAAATATTTATTTTTTATGAATGAGTACCTTCTAGGAATATCTGGTACCTGTATCTGATCTGCATGCTGAGCCTTTTAGGAGGGCTGTATCTAGCCAGCGAGCTGGGAAACCTTTTCAGAGAGCTACTTCTGCCTGGTGGGCCAGAAAAACCATTTCAGAGAGCCATATTTGGCTGGCAGACTGGGTCAACCTTTTCAAAAGGCTATATCTTGCAGGATAAACCTTTTAGGTGGGGCATATAAGGTCTGTGGGCAGGTTGAACCTATTCAGGTTGTATAACAATATTAGGAGGACTGTAACTGGCCTGTGGGCAGGATCAACCTGTCTGGAGCCTGATAAAATATTTCTATGAGCAGGTCTATGAGCCTGATAAAATATTTGGAGGGCTGTATCTGGTCTATGGCCACCTGAGATCAATGTACTTGCTACAACTTATTTATCACACAATTATACATACATTTCTTTTAATGTGAATATTTTTTAAATTGAGAATGGTTTTAAAATAACTTAACCTCAAAGAGAACAGTTATTTTTCAAATAGCTGAAAAATTGAAATACAGAAGGGCACAATTAAAGGGACAAGATAAATTATTTAAGAAGACTTAAGTACACTGAATATCCAAACAAATTCTAAAGTCTGACAAAAAGTTCCCTCAGCATTTTATAACAGATTAATATAGTGTGACTATTTAGAGTGGTTTTATTAAATGCATTACCTTGAGAAGGATCAGGAAGTTGGCGCTTTTTAATTTTAGCTTCTGAGATTGCAGCATAATAAGCTGACAGCATTTTAATAAACCAAGCAGCTCTAAGCATAGGAACAGAGTGTTCATAAAGTGTCATAAAAATGTCTTCTTTCTTGTTGAAAATTGGTACCTAAATTAAAAGGAAACATGAAATCATAAACAAAAAACAATAGTAAAAACTTAATATAGCAAGTCTTTAAAATCAGTAATTAAAACAAAAATATGCAAAGCAATTAGAGTAGTTAGAGAACAATAAAAGAAATAAAATTACTTTTCTAGCAAGTATTGTAAGTGATTTAGATCCAGCCAAATCTTTGAACCAGGCTTCAATAGCATTTTTGGACCTAGAAGTAGCCTAAAATAACAAAGTGATATTTTAAAAACGATCAGCAACTGTAAGATTAGTACACAATAAAACTGCAGCAAAAAGTTACTAAATTCTTATCTTGTGTCAAAAAGAATTCATAAATAATAACTATTAGAAGTTTACATGAGCAGTATGTTTAAGCTGACTAACTATAAAATTTCAACTAAATTTATAAATATATTGCATACACTTTATTAGTGATAGTATAAAATAAATAATCCAATTATACTAATATTGAAATAAAAGATAATATTAAAAATTTGAAGGAAAAAATATAAGATACTTACAAGCCAAAAGTTATCTTTGGGATTAATTTGCTGTCTTTTACGACCACTGTCTTGAAATCTATTCAGTTCTTGCTTTAATCCCAATACAGCACTGAAGTATGAACCAAACTTAAAAAGTAAAACATTTTCCCCAATCAATAAAAACATTTCCATGTACAAAACATAGAAGATTTAAAATAGTTATTAATAAACAGTAAACTTCTAAAATTAATAAAAGTACTATTTCAATAACAATCATTTTGAATATTTTAAAATAGCTACACACAGCCTTATAACTTAAAGTAAATTATGTATTCATTTTTTTATTAATTAATAACTTGTTACATTGATAAACTAAAGATATGCTTTCCTTACCTTTGTAGCTGTAATGTTCGAGTTTCTGGCAGAGCCATACTAAGAAATATGAAAAAAAATTCCTTATTACAAATTACTGAGGTGAGTTTATAAAAACAAACATTTCAAAAATTTAAATAAGAGGGAAATTAAACTGTATCATATAGTAAAAATTGTTGTTTCTTATCCTTCTTGGTCTAGACAAGGCTAGACCAAGATTTTTAGTATGGACAGTCCCAGACAAGCAAGGTGAACATGGCAAGGTTTAGTCCATATTGCATTTCTGACAGGTCGGGAAAACTATAATACCATGATCAAATGAAATTATCTCTTATGGTCACTGATCAGTCTAGAAATGGCAATCTGTTCTATTACCCTCGAATTGGAAGGCAAATCATGGATGCTTTCATCCCTTGTGGTACATCTCCTTTAGGTGTATACAGGCTTCACGAACTTGAGGTACTCCAGTGACCTTTTCCCATGGGTCTTATTGTCTTTAGTAAACATGGGAGTCACGCTGCCGGGATATCCAAGCGATCTTTTTCTGTTTTCATCCCACTACTCTATTCCCCAATCCCTCTTGTTTTCCCGTACATAACATTTTTTTTAACTTGACCTTGTCCTGTGTTTGGAGCAGCTTGGCCAAATATGACCCTTGTGCCATAAAACCTAAAAACAATGAGGATACTTCCTATGGTACTAGCTAAGGGTAGGAGGAATTTTCCAAGAAATATTGTTAGTTCATTTTCATCTTAGATATTCTTCAAAGCTGATTACTTGATATTGAAACTTCAAATTTAATGATTCTTTATATATGCTTAGTGAGAAAGTCTAAATTTATAGGATTTATTCTATATTTTGATATCCTTTGCCATCATTTTAATAGTCAACTGCAATTATTTGTAAAAATTCAACCACATTAAGCTCAGCTGCAAATTTTTTGTATGACTCCCACATATGGAACAATATAAAATATTCTAAAATCTGTTTCTTTGGAAAAATTCTAGAGATATTGAAAAGGATTGCAAGCTCAGAAAAATTTTAAAACCCATGAATTTTCAGTCAAAAGGAATTGTAACTTAATAAGGATATTAGCATAGAAGCAAATATCCATGAGTATTGATTGGCAACAGCACTATTTAAATGAGAAGCAAGTACTACCAAAATGAGAAGTTACGTGAAAAAATTGCAAAATGTTGAAGGTGCTATATATGCTCACTTTTAGGGCTACAGCCCAGTACAAGCCTGGATTCTTAAAATTGCAGAGGCAAAAGTTCAGAATTGTCTTAATACCTTATTTGACTGTCAGATTTGTCAATATCTTGCAAACTATCAATAGTAGATTTTATGTTAAAAGAACAAAATTGTCGAAGAGGAATTAAATTTACACATTGAAATTTTTTTATAACAAATTACTTAACTTCAGTGATGTTACTACAAATAATCAATATTTACTTCATCAGGTAACTGAGGTGAGCTATTGAAGCCTTGTTTCACATTAATAGCGGTGAGTTCATCCTAAAATTGAAAGAAATAATTTGAACAAATTAATCAAATAAAAATTAATAAAAGTAAAATAACTAATATATATTGAAAATCATACATAGGAATACAAATCAATAAAGAACTTATTCCATAAAACAATTATTTTAAAATGGCAATTAAGAGTTATTCAAGTTTTTGTTTTTCTTGAATAAGTCTACAGAATGCTCCCTAATAATCCTTAAGTTTTCAAGTATTAGTCTCTTTATTTTGTCTCAAATATATTAATACATCAATGGACAAGCAGAATTATCCAGCATTGTTTGAATAAACTTTATTTCATACAGATTGACAGAAAAATCATTGAATTACTACCTCTCATACTAAAGAGCAGACATTTTATCAAATATCTTAAGGGTGAAATCTGGTTTGCTATGAATCAGTCTTTAAAACTATTCCCAAGCACCACAAAGCTGCTAATAGGAGTAAATAAAGTGTACAAGTTACGATTTCTCACTCCTTGTGTACCTATTTCAAATTATCTTAAAATTGTATATGCAAAACTTTTTAAACAATTAGATAACATTTATTTATAATTCAAATAATGAAGGACGGATAAAATTTTCCTTCAGCTTGAACTTACAGATCATAATTATAAGATAAAAAATTACATAAATAATGGGTTACTTGAAAACATAAAATTTAAATTTTCGAAGATTATCTTCAGTTCTTTGAGATTCAGTAACATCAAACTCTTTGTATTCTAAAATCTTATGTAGCTTTGCTGTTTTACATAAATGGGTTTCTTTTGTTGAAAACATTAATTGGATGAATTTGAGCAATTCTACATCACATTTTTCTGTTGTGGTATTTCATGAACCTAAATAAATGTCAATAAGGGATTAAAATTTTCAACCTAACTTTGCTGTATATTGATTTTTCTTTGTGTTATTAACATTTTATTTTAGCAATATATGATGCATTTTTGCAGGAGAATAATTATAGGGTGAATCAGCCAGTCTCTCACCACCTACTCCAGTATGACCATTTTCTTATATTTCTCATTTAAAGCTGGTCAATTACTGGATCTTTAGGCATATTGATTTTTAATTTGAAGTTAGATATTGCATGCAGACCAAGGGTTTGACAATTGTTTAGGGTAGATTAAATATAAAAAATGAGCCAGTATCCAGTATTTGACCAGGTGGTGAATTACTGGAAGAGATGATCAAGCACTAAGGACAAATGAACAATGAAAACTTTATAAAGGAGTCAGTCAGTACCCCAATTTACACTAAACTTCCATTAGTCCTCCATTTAATTCTAGATCATGTGCGATACCCAAGTGAATCTTACCTCGAAAGGAAAGTTCAAAATGGAAGAGATTGTCCCATACAGTTGCCTCTAAAAGGTGGTTATTATAGTGTGAAATAGATAAAATGGTTAAAAGAGAAAAAGAAACAGGGCAGGTTACCTCAAACAGAGAATATAATTTCAAACTGATAATGGAAAAAGAGGAAATACTAGACTTAATTGGTAAAGGTGATGAATTTGTGAAAAACATGAAGGTAATTGGCGAAACGAAAACAAATAGTTTGAAATCACGTTTTAAATGTGATAGTTGCTACAAAACAAAAAATTCATTCCAAAAATATATGCTTTCCAGTTGGATTCAGATGATTTCTATCTGATGACAGTTGGGATTTGGATTTTTTGTTGTGTTTTGGAGAAACTGATGGAATTTCTAGTGAATGACTTTAGTTACTGTTATAATTAAAAACAAAGAATTCTTTAATGTTATTGCAACATTTATTTACTTACTTAATATTAGTTTGATCTATATTTTAACTAGTTTACTTGTTTAATATTTGGTAGTTTGTTCTTTAAGTTAGAATATCATAAAAATGTTTAGCCCAGCTATATATTATAAACAAATTTACTGTTGATGGCAAAAATATTTGCAAATGTTTCAATTTGATTTTTATTTGAAAAACAAAATGGTGGTCAATTACTGGTCCAATCACTATTCTGAACTTTGAGGTTCCAAAAAATTATCAAATATTAAAAATTGTTTTTGAACTCAGTTTAATCACCTTTACAAGATGCTAAGTACAAAATATCTTGAAAGTGCAATGCAAATCATCTCTGGGGAATTTGTTTCATGACAAATGAGCACTAACTGGTCAATTACTAGTTGGTTCACCCTGTAAGCAGGGTATGAAAAAAATCATGTTTTTAAAATAAAAAACATTGGATTTATTTGATTTAAATCAGATTTTTTATTTAAATCAGATTTTTATGATTTTAATTTATTCCTTGCCCGTACAAGTTTAAATTTGTTGGACATGAAACACAATTTACAGTGTAGTTTCTAGATAGTTTTGATTTATTTAAATATTAATATTTTTTATGTAATACATTAATGTATTAAGAAATATAGCTGGGTAAATTTTTAAAGATCAAAACGCGACATAGGAATTAGCAAAGTAAATCACATGATAGAGTAAATAGAACAGTGCCCGAAATTCCAAGCATGGGCAATGTTTTTCCATCTGGTTCTCAAGTGGTTTAGATTACTTTGCTTAACCCATAACCAGAGACGTGAATTTTTGGATCCAGATAAATAAGGTTGCAGGATCCCACCGACACTATATTATGAATTTTTCAATCATACAAATTTCAGATTTTTTTGCATTACATATTTATCAGATGAATGTTTTGAATTTTTTCCATTATTTATATATAAAATAATTAATTGGCTCAAGACTTGTGCTTTTGAGAAAAAATCATGTTAACTATCAAAAATAAAATAAAAGGAACTTGCATCTTGAAAAAATGCCAACTTCTCATGAATTTTTAGTTTGCAAAAATAACTTATTGGTGAAAAAATTGTTAATTTTTGTAAGTTAACCCATATATTACACAAAACAAAATGAAAGTATTAAAATTGCCAATTATAAAGATTTATGTGAAAAATTGGAATGCTTTTGTGATACTGCATAAAATCTTTTCATTGTGAATGTCTATTTTTTATGAACAGACTACAATACAAATAAATAACTACATCTTAAAAAGAAAGCAAGTTGCCACAATTTTAATAATTTGAGTGAATATATTTCGAGCATCACTTATCACATGATGGTTTAAAATTGGCCATGTGATTTAGTCACACAGAATGTTTAAAATGAAACCAACACTGACGAGCAGGCTTGTGAGTGACACCTATTGGTCGATGGCCCAAGATGGAAATACTTGTCTGGTAATCATGATCCCAATCAGCAAATTCTGTTATTGTCTTCATAGAGGATGATTTTCAATAACTTCGGGATGAACACAGTATGAGTGAAGTTCTTAACTTATTTGAATAAAATAGTATGCATCTTGTTCAATTATTTCATTTTCATTATTAAACAAAACACAAAGAAAAATGAAATTTAAAATTGTGATTTAAATCAATGATATTTTAATAAATATCACTTGATTTAAATCAGTACACCCTGCCTGTAAGTAATTAGAATCTAGCTTTAAAAAAATAATCTTTTCCCGATAATTCTCAGCATATTAGATATGTGATGTGATCCGGCCAGAATTAGTCTCAGCACAAGCATTCAACAGTTAAAAATGAAAACATTCTTTACATATATCCATAAACGTACAACAGATCAATAAAACGTTCCACATTTAGACTTTTCGGAAACTTACGAATCTAACGCAATAAATTGAAAAATTAATTTTTTCCGTTGTTGCTGGAAACCGCACAAATAACAAATAATCAACAAATTTATAAAAACATGACTAGTAGAGTGGGCAATTTTCGTGTTATAGTATTCTTATGTAGATTAATGTAACTCATTTTTTTATTTTTTCACGGCAATCCTATAATTTCTGAATAGTCAAGAATCCACAGAAAGTGTGACTAAAATGTCATTAACAAATTTGACAGTCGATTTTCCATGCAATCGGTAAATCTACTAAGTGAAATATACCTCTTTTTGTTTGGGATCTTGAGGATAGACGTCTGGCGGTCCCAACTTGGCTCTTTTGAGAGGCCTCTTTTCAAAAAGCCAAGAAGACACAGCCATTGCGTCAAATCAATCAAATTCTGAGAGTATACAATCATTTAATTTATAAACGAATTCATAAACAATCAAAGACGAATGCTGGCCATTTTGACGGTAACTACGGTTACAGTTTTATTGTCTACAAATATATAAATCATAGAACAGATGCATAACTCTGCAGTTGGCAGAATTTTTAACGATTTTAGCGGTTTCAGCGTAAAATTAAATAAGCTGTTTTCTGGGTAAACTATATCCAGGCTGCATTATTAGTAGCATCTTTTCCCTCTGTGTTTCCTTTCGAATTATTTTCAAGTGCTTGATGTTCTCGGTGGTTCCAGATTTATTTTTCTGAATTTTATTCTGCAATATTTTTGAATCTAGAAACACCTTTGCGAACGCGAACCAATCGAACTGGTTACACACAAGTTAGGCACACCCAACTTTTCACTTTCCCTTTGGGATTGATCCCGGACCATCACCAATAGCCCGTTGTGTTGCTTCAGTGTACGTTAAGTAAAATACATACCTACCCACCAAACTTTTCAACTTTTTTCCAGCGTTCAAAAATGGCGAGATAATAGATTCAAGACAATATTTTCAATTCAAAGTTATTCATCTTCTGACCGTGGTTCAAAATTACGTGTGTTGTCGTCGGAACTTCACTTCGGATTGATCCTGGACGGTCACCAATAGCCCGTTGTTGTACTCCTGTGTGATATTAATTAACTATCTACCTATCTACCAGTATCCAAAGTTGTTATGGGGCCGCGGTGGCCCGGTTGGAAGAGTAACGAACTAGCAACCGAAGGGTTGCGAGTTCGAATCCAGCCAAACACCGTCGTGTACAAAGGGGGCTGGTGCACGTTAAATCTGTCGTGGCCTCAAATGTCCTCACGTTGGCGTGGTGTGGAAGTTTGGAGAGTGGGGTGCCAGCTCAGGTGTTGCCTCGTCATCTGACCGTGGTTCAAAATTACGTGGTGTTGTCCTCGGATCTTTCCCTTTGGGATTGATCCCGGACCGTCACCAATAGCCCATTGTGTTGCTCCAGTGTGACGTTAATTGAAATACCCAATACCCAAAGTTGTTATTATACCTAAACAGGCTGTCTTTAGAATGACAATATGTATATTTTGCCGTTTATATTTTCCCAGTTTTCGTCGGACAGATGTGGATCAGTGGGTTTCCCCCACAGGTATGTAGGTATTTTAATTAACGTCGCAATGGAGCATTACAACGGACAATTGGCGACAGTCCGGGATCATACCCGAAGGGAAAGTTTCGAGAACAATACCACGTAATTTTAAACCACCGGATTTTTAATTTTAAACCGGTCAGATGATAAGGTTACACCTGAGCTGGCACCTCTCTCCAAACTTCCACACCATGCCAATGAGAGGACATTCAAAGTCAGATAAAACATGCACCAACCCCCCTTGTATACGGCGGTCTTTGGTTGGATTCGAACTCAGAACCCTATGGTTGCTAATCCGTTATTCTTCCAACCTGGCTACCGCGGCCCGCTATTGAGAGAAGCTTTAAAAAAGTATGACTAACATGTCGACTAATAGTCAATGTAACTGTTCTGTGAAAAATTGACTTAGTTGGCCAATTTGGCATCTTATCGTCTATTTTGGCAATATAACATCTCATGACAGGGCATGCGTGAATGCGGATTTCTATAGATTGGTAAAAAAATTGTGAAATCACCAAAGCCTACTATGTCACATGGACCAGTCGGATGATGAATGTTCGTTTTCATCCGCAGACGAAAGTAGTTTAAAAAGGTCACGTCACTACTAGTTTTGTCACATGATCCTGTGCATATAAAAAGGTTACCATTGTTCACTTTACTCTTCCATTTTCTCTATTGTTGCATACAGCGCTAGCAACCTGCGAATTGTGGATGTCGCAGGTTCGATTCCTCCCTGGGTGTATTTCTCTCTTCTGTGACCGGATCTTTCCCTTCGGGGTTGATCCCGGACCGTCGCTAATAGCCTGTTGTGTTGCTCAGTGCGACGTTAATTAACTAATTACGACACAACGGGCAATCGCTAAATGTCCGGGTCATAATTATTTTAATTAACTTCTCACTAGAGCAACACAGCGGGCTATTGACGACGGCAACGGTCCGGGATCAATCCCCAAGGGAACGATCCGAGGACATCATATAATTTTGAACCACGGTCAGACGACGAGGTCAAATCCTGAGATGGCACCCCACTCTCCAAACTTTCACACCACGCCAACGTAATGACATTTGAGGCCACGACAGATTCAACGTACATCAGACCCCACGTACAGGACTATTGTTGGCTGGATTCAGTTTCGAACTCACAATCCTCCGGTTGCTAATCGGGCCGCAATCGGGTTGGAAGAGTAACGAATTAGCAACCGGAGGGTTGTGAATTCGAATCCAGTCAAACACCATCGTGTACAATGGGGGCTGATGTACGTTAAATCTGTCATGGCCTTAAATGTCCTCACGTTGGCGTGGTGTGGAAGTTTGGAGAGTGGGGTGCCAGCTCAGATACCTCGTCATCTGACCGTGGTTCAAACTTACGCGGTATTGTCCTCGGTTTTTCCCCTTGGGGTTGATCCCGGACCGTCACCTATAGCCCGTTGTGTTGCGCCAGTGTGACGTTAATTAAGATACCCAAATACCTACTTACCGGTTGCTAATCCTGGTGAGTGGGATGCCAACTCAGGTGTTGTTATCGTCATCTGACCATGATTCAAAATTACGAGGCGCTGCACTTGGATCTTGCCCTTCGAGATTGATCCCGGACGGTCAGCAATAGCCCGTTGTGTTGATCCAATACGACGTTAGCTGTACCCAATAAGGGGGGGGGGGTATTTCAATTAACGTCACACTGGAGCAACACAATGGGCTATTGGTGACGGTCCGGGATCAATCCCAAAGGGAAAGATCCGAGGACAACACCACGTAATTTTGAACCACGGTCAGATGACGAGGCAACACCTGAGCTGGCACCCCACTCTCCAAACTTCCACACCACGCCAACGTGAGGACATTTGAGGCCACGACAGATTTAACGTGCACCAGCCCCCTTTGTACACGACGGTGTTTGGCTGGATTCGAACTCGCAACCCTTCGGTTGCAAGTCCGTTACTCTTCCAACCGGGCCACCGCGGCCCCCCAATAAGGAATAAGATTAGAAGTATTTTTCTCCAGCTGAATGTAAGTTGCGCTAGTGTTTCTGTATTCCGAAACTAACGTCACTTGACTTGTCTTTAGAATATGTGATTTCAGACTTCACAAATAAAATTTATAAAGACTGAACATTGCAAATTGATATGTAATAAGGTGATTAGTCAACGTCAATTATTGCCAAAATGGAGATAAACAACATTTTAAGGTAATCCCGATATGTATCATGCGAGAGTATTTGGGGAGCGGAAGAAGAATTTGGCAGTAAAGATGGAAACATTTTTATACATGAGGCGCGTCACTGCAAAAGGGCCTATATCCATTTTCGGTTGAAAATGAGTTCAACTCTGTTTTAACAGCTGTGCAGCTCGACGCATATACTGGTAAATTGTTGATGTGTCAAAGAGGGTTTTATTCCGTGGAAAAATACAATCAAACATCGGGTGTCGCGGCAGAAGGTGCCATATTTACAAGCATGAACGCGTCAAACAGGCCTATATCCAACGAATCAATCAGATCCCTCGAAATTCCCCGCAGAAGGGTAAGCTTTGTCAGTGTTGACTCATTCTGTCTGGTTTTATTGTGTCATTGTGTGTAATAATTGTTTACGTTTAGGCAACGGGTGTCTTTCGAAGTTCATTTTAGTCTTGCAGTGTTGGATTGTGGTCACATTTCTTTGGTTTAGTGAATATGAACGATAGTATTCTACGAAGTAACTCTACGAAAAAGTTAGTACGAACTTCTACATTCGAGTTTCCTTTACCGACAAATTTTGTCTACGTGTGTCAGCAAGCCTTCGTCAATGTCCTCCAAATATCACGCAAGAGAGTTCAGTCTTTGGCTAGAAATTTCTGACTACTGGTAGAATGCCTATTGATTGTTAAAAAGGGTGTTAAAATAAGGTCGATCGCATTGCCAGATGAAATACCATTGGGAGTCTCGTTGAAAGCAGCCAAGATTAATGATGTTAAAAACCTTTTAAAGAAGCACTTTAGCGAAACCTGGGACACAATGGCAGAACGCTCTTTCTACAAAAATGTGGTCTTGGGAAACACGGCCGAGATGTCAGCCGATGACACTGAAGACCTCGGAGCAGAAGATGAATTTTGTGAAGGGCATGCAGATGAGCGACATGCTGAACGAGTGTAATGTTTTCAGAACTTGTTTTCTAAAATGTACGTTGTTGATTTTTGAGAAAGAGTTTTAGTTCTGTTTTTTGTATCAAGTAATGATTTCAAATAATGAAAATAAAGGTTAGCTAGTTCATTGTATCTGAATACGTTATTGTGTCAAAACGGCCTATATCCTCATGTTGTTAGCGCAAAAGTTCCTTTATCCATTTGGTTACAGCAAAAGGTTCCATATCCAAATTTTGAAGCTACGTTACATCTCTTTTATACATTTTACGTTTACTTTCTTTGTTCATTTTGATATTATGAGTTGGTAAGAATAATTCAAAAGAGTTTTGTAGCTATTACCACTTATACTTTATTCTCAACAGTTTTTCGCAAATACAGGAAAATCACTGGAAGTGGATATAGGCCCTTTTGCTGTGACACGCCTCACATGTCCAATTTTCCCAAGAAACATGAAGTATGTCAACTAGTTTCTAATAATCTGTGAAGGGGCTCTAAATCCTAACGGCATTGGTGCAAACTCGGAAATTATTAGGGGCTCTAAAGTAAAACTATATAAATTAGTGGGGATATTTTTGAAACAAATATTTAGGTTATTCATTGGTAATATATTTACCTTTCCCTTTTGAGGCCCAACCTAGCTCTAATAAATTGGCAGGGCCCAGTGTGTTCGGACCTCTAGGAGTAGACGACCGTGGCTAAAGGTATAAAAGTCCTTACTTCCCTCAATGTTTTACGGTTGGGATGCCTCCTTCCAAACGTAAGGGATTAATAAACAAATATCCAGATAACGTGGGGGGGTTGAAAAGAATACGCAAAATTAATCGTTTCGACATGCATACACACGTATGGAAATAGATATTTATTTCGACCTCCCTTCGCAAATTTAACAAACTTATGAGACTCACATTTCATCGAAAGCTCGATTTTTAACGTGCACATGTTTCAAGGAAAGCTTCTTTTACTTGGAATATAGTTTCAACACGTCATTTTGCATTTTGGACATGCTTCGCTTCCATTTCAGATAGCAATGGCTGGATTATTATAGCTCTAGGGCCATATTTAGTCAAGAACGACTCTTAAGGCACTTTGTACTGACGCCCTTGCAATGGCCAAACACGTACAATCAGTGTAGATTTATGCACAACCCTCTAAGCGTCTCTTTTAACCCTCTAAGCGTCTCTTTTAACCCTCTAAGCGTCTCTTTTAACCCTCTAAGCGTCTCTTTTAACCCTCTAAGCGTCTCTTTTAACCCTCTAAGCGTCTCTTTTAACCCTCTAAGCGTCACAAGATTAGCGAATAGAGTAGTGTTGCGTTTCCCAGCAACACACAAGACTAAATAAGCACATCTATTGGTTGAAAGAATCCTTTAGGAAAGATTCTATTGGTCAAGTTCAAAACTACTTCAGAGTCATGCAGGGAAAACTACAGGTTAAAAAGGATTATGTATGTGAATCCCTCAGATGGTTAAGTACATACGAACTTTTCATGTCTGCACCTTTAAGTACCCCTTTAATAAAAATATTATAGCTTTAACCAATTAAAGGAAAACAAACCATAATTCTAAAGGAAGAACGACGCATCTTCAGATCCGTTTCTTTTGCCACCGCTGGGTTGAGTTTAGAGTCTAATTTCCAATCCAAAAACTATCAAATGGTATAAATGAAACTAATAGCGATGAGACACACATTCAATGTTCTGGAGACATCAATTTATGACTTAATTCGAGTCTCGATTATTCTACCTTTAAAGAATTGTTAATCTGATATTTGTTCCAATATAATATCAACTCTTTTGGTGAAAAGGACTTAAAATTGAAAGTCATATTATATAATTTAATTATTTTACCTTGATACATTTTATACATATAGCGTCATCTTAAAATGCATTTGAAAATGGACAGATATTGATTTGGGGGTTTTATGGCACAAAGGCCATATTTGGCCATGCTGCGCCAGACACAAGACATACAACATGTAATAGACACACACAATGAAAGTTTTACTGACAGAAGAGAGAAATACACCCAGGGAGGAATGCACCTGACAGGAATCGAACCTGCGTCGCCTACAACTCGAAGATTGCTATCGCAGTAGGCATACCCACTGAGCCACGACGGCCCCAGATATTGATTTAACAGTGTGTCAAAAGGTATTCTGTTCTCTATTGTTATAAAGTTTGACTTTGAGGCTTAACAATTCTTATTTCGAGGCTTCATTGTAAATAAAACATACTCGTATCTATTCTCTAAACTCTGATTTTAAACGACGAAATATACATTCAACTTATATAACAAAACAATTAACATTAATGAGTAACATTCATAAAACACAAACAGTACCAAATGCGCTTTAGTCATGCAGTTTTCCCAACCCAAGGGAGACGTGGCCTTGCCATTAAGGGAACCGCGGCTGTTTGTCTGTTCTTTGATAACTACTGTGTTTCACGATATATTAGGTGTTTCAAGATATAAAGTCAAGAAAAATTCCCAAATCCTTTCCTATTACAATTATTTTCCGGACCCACTTCCTCCCAGCTCACCTTTATGGTGTAGAGCCTTTTATTACAATTATTTTATCAAAAGTTGTGTTTGGTTATGAAACTAACGTCGTTGGTTTTGATCACCGTCGGTATAAACCTAGGCGGATCGTTGGTTGAGGCGCCATAATGAAAATTTAAGGCAAGCCATACATTGATCCGACATACGACAAAACATCGCATACACCATTTTTGGCCAGAAAACATGTCTTCACGCAGGCGTATTTCAACCTTTTTAGTGTTGCATGACTGATTGTCTAATGTGTGGATTGACTAAGACTACTTAGGATATTGCATTTCGATTTTAAGTTAAATGAAGAGAAATTATAAAAAAGAATTACGATTTTAGGAAGAGAGGTAGCTTAATTAACATCGTACTGGAGCAACACAACGGGATATTGCCATTTAGGTGGAAAATTAGTTACATTTCTAACGTTTTGGTACTTCCGGAAGCAATAGGTCTAGGATATATGTCAATGTAAAACTGTCAAGTGTGTGTGTCATATTTATACGCTTCTGAGGAAGAAATATTGTGGTTTACAATAACTATTTACTTCTTTATGTTCACAGACGGTTTTTACATTTTTCCTAATTAAATTGATACAATTAATTCAAAGGCAATTAGTTTTAAAATATTTATTTTAATCTAAATAAAATTCTTTTCAAAGGAGCTGTTGAGCTTTCTGTTTAAGTAGAGGGAACCGTGAACCAAAAAGTGTGAAAAATCTTATGTACCTTGGCCGATTTATCTACAAAAAAATTCTCAGATTTTGTCTCAGACAAATATCGAAACGATGATTATTGAGCCCACCGGAATTGCTATTGCATTGAGATAATCAAATTGAGTGGACAGACTCAATTCCAATAAAGAGGAAGTTACCTCAAAAATGAAAAACTGCAAGTGGAGGTTTGATGTTACCTAAGCACAACCTTATTTTTCACCTTATTGATCAATAACTGATAAATTGGGTTTCAAATTAATAAACATTAAGAAGCTTTACATAAGTAAAACTTCGATTATATGTTATACAAGACCTATTATACATGCTATTTTGATTCTTTAGATTTGTCGCAGAAAAGAAAAGGAAAAGAAATACTACAGTCGGGAAATAATATTCGCTTCAGTCGAGGTTCAATGAACAACTGAGTACACAAATAACTTTTTGTGATTTATTACGAGAAGTAATGTCATTGTCCTCGTCTCTCGAGAAACAGCATAAAGTCATGATAGGATTCGAATAGTATAGGACAGCCCTTTTAGTCTCGTGTGATGGATCCTGTCATTTTAAGTGTCAAATTTCTCCAAGGATTTCGTCAATGATACTGGTAAGTAAAACTTTTTCAGCTTTAATTATTCTATTCTTGAAACTAGACGAAATGGGAAAAAATAATGAGTAAAATGTAGTAAGGCATTCTACCTGTTTTAAAATTAAATTAATCCATTTAATGCATTGATAAAAAATTATATTTAATTTGCTTCAGAAATTTTTTTTGGTAAAAATACATTTGAAAAAATGCTGATACATTTCTGCAATAACAATACCACCAGTTCTATTATAAACGTGACAGAATTAGGTGTGGAATATATGAAATGAATTGTTTAGGACATATTTATCGATATTAAAATGCACATTTATGTTCATTCGCGTGAACATATACAAGGTTCGTAACATTGAATTTAACATAATTTTTCATACAAGAGTAATAAAAATTTTGAGAAACTAATAATTTACATAAAAAAGGTTTACTTAAAATATAATTTTAATAAAATTAACGCGCGAATTTATTTACAAGTTATGCAGGGACAGTTGCATTTTTAAGGGGTAATTTTGTTCGTTTCAAAGACAAGACTACTTTAAAATAACGATTATTAATCAAGTAGGAGCAAGTTAACACAGAAAAATATTTCATATCTTAATAAGAGCCACACTTATCACATTCATTTGCTCAAATCTTATTATTCCTGACCAAAGTTCAAGGTACTCCTTATTGTTTCATTTTCGAAATTGATAGAACTGAATTTATTTAGAAACTCCATAGCAATTCGTTCCTTCGATCTATTGATTTAATGTTTAAGTGTTATTTTTAACTTGTGTTCAACGACATCCAAAACAATGCCGTCATCCAATATTTTCTCAAAAAAAATGCGAATTTAACCCTTTTTATTTCAAAGCATTAAAACGCGCTTTTATCTCTGCGACGCAGTGAATAATAAATTATCAAATGATAGTTTATCGTCCACTTTGCCCAAATACCGTAAAACAATCCAGCTTTGATCTTTGACTTCTGAGATTAAAATTGATCTGGCCGTGTTGGAAGCTACTCTCGATCGTTCAGCGATTATAACTACTGCTGATTATATGTAGTTCAAAATCGTTCTGAAGGAACCAAGGAAACGTCAAAACATGTGTACTGTAAAAGTAAATTTGAACTCGTCTCCGATCTGTTGTTATTGTTGTGGTTCCAAATTCCTGAAATAATTCACATTACGTTTCGCAATCAAGACATACTGATTTGTTTTCTTTCTTGATATGCCACGAGAAAAAGCTGCCAGCGATCCTCAGGTTCGTTTGTTTATGATTAATTTTTCTTATCTAAGAAATCAGCTCGACCAGTTTTAAAGGAGTATATACCGATTTCCAATAAATCTTGATTCTTTCAATTGTCAATGTTTCTGTTAACATTTTAGCTAGCTGTAAGCATTTAATATTAATGATTCGTCACGCAAGTATCAAATAAATTTTTGCTTTTGAAACACATAATTTACTTCAACAAGCAAGTATAAATGAATTGTGTTATGAAATTTACGAATTGCCGTGTAGCATTTAACTGAAAAAAATTATCGCAGTACACTGCCGTGCTAGTTAAGAAGCAGTATCTCCGAGTTACATATTTTCGAGTTGACGATTGTTATATATGCTGCGTATATAAGTATATGCTGCTTAACAATTAGATAACAGCATGATTACCCAAACAGCTGTTGATTCAGTGTGCTCTAATATATTTCTAGCGTTAGGAGGCATCAGTTTTATACGCACCATTTCAACAATTGTCAACAGCAAAGATCAAACTAGAAGATACTGCCTTCTTGACTATCATGGCAGAATATAATGAAGCTTTATCTCAAGCAAAGAAAATAACCCATTTATATCAAATATAACGTTGCTTTATGTTTATGAATTATAATTTTTAAGAATAGTTGCTTTTATGCCAACTTGGCGACACTTCAGGGGGTTTATTTTCTTAAACGGAAGTAAACACGGGAGTGATCTTTAATCCCTTTCGTTTTCCCCTCGCTTGACCTGCCCCTTTCACTTTTTTTCTTCCTTTTGTTATTAAATTCTATTTAATTTAATCTTGCCTTTGGCACAGCTTATCCGCTATCGGACCTTGCGCCATAAAATCCAAACTAATCAACCATCTTGACTAAAATATATTGTAAGAGATACAACGTCAGACTTCACTTACTTCTAATATATTTTCCAGCCTTTTCCTATTTTCCAGCCAGGAAATTCTAAAATGATTTTCCAGCCTTAAATTATTGGCTAAATTATGAAGCCAATGTTTTAGAATTGAAAAGATTCGGGCAACATAATAAGCTACTTTTCAGGTTAGCAATTTTCAAGTTTTAAAAAATTCCAAATTTATAATGGTTTATCCACTATTCAAGAGATCATGTTTTCTTAAACTTTCATGAGCTCTCATTCAAACAATCAGAAATTCTTTTGATCCTCTTGAATATTTAGTTTTTTATTTTTTTTATCTAAAGAATACATTTCTGTGGCTTATCACTATGTTGCCCGAAGCATTTTAATTAAAATTGATAAATTAAGATATTTGAAACATGAAATAAATTTTAGAAGGGCGGCTTGTTGAGGTTTTGCACGTGAAAAGTCCATGTTTCTAGAATGATTCTACATTTAGCAATAAGCTATTGATCTTTGATGTAACAAGTGACCGAAGAACAAGTCAATCAAACTACTAGCTTTAGAAATCGCGGAAGTGTTGCAGATTTTGATTCTCCCCGGGTTCACTGTGAAAGAGGTCTGCAATATTACACCTAAATGACAGAATAATGGATAATTCTGGATGACGAGTTGTCAAAAGATAAAAAAAAATTAAGAAATTTGCTTCGAAAGAAAATAACTGGTTTTTATCAGTCGCTTTTGTTACCAAGCATAGTAAATCTTATTGAATAGTTTATAAGACCGAACTACGCAACTTTTAAGATTTAAAGAACTTATTTCTGTTTTCAATTTTAAAATAAAATGTTGGGTTATCACATCCTTTATAATTTAAGATGTGTTTGGAGATCTTAGTAATGAGAATTGAACTGTTAGACAAAATTATAAGTTCATATTTCCTTTGAGTATGAGTGGGGTGCCAGCTCAGGTGTCGCCTCGTCATCTGACCGTGATTCAAAATTACGTGGAGTTGTCCTCGGATCTTTTCCCTTTGGGATTGATCCCGGACCGTCACCAATAGCCCGTTGTGTTGCTCCAGTGTGACGTTAATTAAAATACCTACCTGCGAGTATGTGGCTTCAATTTTCAAACCGGGCCGCGGTGGCCCGGTTGGAAGAGTAACGAACTAGCAACCGAAGGGTTGCGAGTTCGAATCCAGCCAAACACCGTCGTGTACAAAGGGGGCTGGTGCACGTTAAATCTGTCGTGGCCTCAAATGTCCTCACGTTGGCGTGGTGTGGAAGTTTGGAGAGTGGGGTGCCAGCTCAGGTGTTGCCTCGTCATCTGACCGTGGTTCAAAATTACGTGGTGTTGTCCTCGGATCTTTCCCTTTGGGATTGATCCCGGACCGTCACCAATAGCCCATTGTGTTGCTCCAGTGTGACGTTAATTGAAATACCCAAATACCCAACTCAATTTTCAAACCAGTTCCAATTTTCATGGTAAGGTGAAATTTGGCGTTTAGTTTGGATGTTAAATAGATTATTAAAAGGATTTCGAATTTGTGAAGAAGTTTTTAAAAAAATTCAATAGTTTTATTTCAATTTTGATGGAAACACTAATGTGTAAAATCAAATTAAAAAATTCATGTGGTTCAATGTCCCTGTGTGGCCACATCCCTGTGCTCAAAACACGGCATTTTCTGCTTAGTTTTGCAGTGTCATTTAATTAAGCCATACTTATCCACAGAAATTACCACGGCTATGCAACATTAGCCATCTTCCGATTGACAAATACACGTATTTATCATCATATTACACCAGCCCGGGCCAAATCGTTATTAGGATTTTACCAGTTTAGATAGTCCCAATGCCCAATTTTGATCGAGCTCACTCTGGACTCGTACCTTCGTCATATACCATCCAGCTACCCGTCGGGAAGACATACAGTTCTACGGATACATACCTGGCGTGTACGCGAGAGCTAACGACAACGAAATTTTCATGTTGCCATGTCGTGGCTCAGTGGGTATGCCCACTGCGCTAGCAACCTTCGAGTTGTAGGCGGCGCAGGTTCGATTCCTATCAGGTGCATTCCTCTCTGGGTGTATTTCTCTCTTCTGTGTAAGTAAAGCTTTCACTGTGTGTGTGTCAATTACTTGAGAGTATTGTCTGGCGCAGCATGGCCAAATATGGACCTTGCGCCATAATACCACCAAAACCAATCAATACCACGCGACCTTCACCCCGAGATCTTCAAACCGAGCGATCGGAAGAAATAAGATAAAGCTACTCGCACATGCTCCGTCTATTTTATTAAAGGGCGATAACCCAGCAAAGTGTCGATGCCTAACACTTTAAGCCGCGTGTCCCGTTCTGATTAGGATCGATTCGTAAACCTTTTGAACGCAAAACTTTTCCAAGTGCGCGACTGCCGTTCTTACGTCACTAAAGGTGATCACATAAAGTGAGTAACTATCTTCCTAAGCAAAAAGCGTCTAGCGATTCTTTACATACCTGTCAACAGGGTAGTCGAGTGGTTAGAGCTCTGGCCTTCGTTCGAGGTACGCTTTAAACCTTAGGTCCCGAAAGTCATCTGACCGTGGTTCAAAATTACGAGGTGTCCTCGGATCTTTCTTTTCGGGATTGTTTCAGGACCGTCGTCAATAGCCCTTGGTGTTGCTTCAGTGCGACGCTAATTCAACTACCTACCAGCCTACCTTAGGTCCCGGTCTCAACAAAATATGTGCATCAAATCGGTAAAATATGTTGAGCAATTCTTTCTGCGGAGCTCTGAAGACCTCTTTAATTACAATCGCCACCATACTATTTAAGAACCTGCCGTTCCTTAGTGGTACTCTTGGTGTGGTGTGGAAGTTTGGAGAGTGAGGTGCCAGCTCAGGGGTGTTGCCTCGTCATCTGACCGTGGTTCAAAATTACGTGGTGTTGTCCTCGGATCTTTCCCTTTGGGATTGATCCCGGACCGTCACCAATAGCCCGTTGCGTTGCTCCAGTGTGACGTTAATTGAAATACCCCCCCCCCCCTTAGTGGTACTCTGGGTGCGCACTTTATGTGTGTTGTCAGGGGAAGTAGTTGAATTAACGTCGCACTGGAGCAACACAACGGGCTACTGACGACGGTTCGGAATCAATCCCGAAGGGAAAGATCCGAGGACAACAGCTCGTAATTTTGAACCAGGGTCAGATGACGAGGTCAGTGCCTGAGCTTGCACCCTATTCTCCAAACTTCCACATCATGCCAACGTGAGGGCGTTTGAGGCCACGACAGATTTAACGTACATCAGCTCCCACGTACACGACGATCTGTGGTTGAATCTAGTTTTGAACTCGCTATTCTCCGGTTGCTAATCCGCTACTATACCAACCGGGCTACCGCGACCCTTGCGCTTTGTCAGAAAAATAAGAGCAGTATGTCTTCGACTTTAAATAATATGGCCAGTAATAAATTTTCCGATGTAATGAATTTTATATTTGTTTGGTCTTTTTAGGGGGGGGGGGGTATTTCAATTAACGTCACACTGGAGCAACACAATGGGCTATTGGTGACGGTCCGGGATCAATCCCAAATGGAAAGATCCGAGGACAACACCACGTAATTTTGAACCACGGTCAGATGACGAGGCAACACCTGAGCTGGCACCCCACTCTCCAAACTTCCACACCACGCCAACGTGAGGACATTTGAGGCCACGACAGATTTAACGTGCACCAGCCCCCTTTGTACACGACGGTGTTTGGCTGGATTCGAACTCGCAACCCTTCGGTTGCTAGTTCGTTACTCTTCCAACCGGGCCACCGCGGCCCCCGGTCTTTTTAGGTTCTTTTTATGATTATAATAGAAGATACTTTTGAATCTGTTCATATATTGTTCTTATTTTACATCGGTATATTCAAGCACTCATCAAGGGTAGGATGTTTTAAAGGGATGACACCCGTGGTCTTCACAGGGTGTCGAAGCCTTCCCAAAATGATTTTGAAATTAAAAAGTTATTAAAAACATACTGAAGCTAGTTATATTAGAAATCGAAGCTTCGTTAGTTACAGGTAAAATATTCGTCTGAATCGTCAATCTGAAAGCAGTCGGAAAAATCAATAAATGCTATGCTCGCTTAACATTACAGCATGTTGGAAATCGGGAGAAAGGAAACATGGTCATCGAAATTGCGTACTGAATACGAGCAGATGAAGGGCGTTCTCTTAGATAATAATGATTTTGAAAAGGGGCGGCTTGCTTGGTTTACACGTGGGCAGACCTCATAGCAAAAATGAGTGACAAGCTTAACTAAAACTGTTTAAGAACAGTAAAACACCGCGTCACTCGAAGGACAATGTATTCAATATGAAGTAAACTGAACACGTATTGATTGTGTCAATTGGGAAAAGACTATCGACCTAATGAAATAGACGAAGCATGTGCCCAAAACTTCATGCTATTTCTGATCGCTCAATATGAAGCTGTATCACATGGTTGCAGGAAAACGCAGGAATGCAAATGTGGGATAAATTATTGATTGGTTTAAGTGATTATCCAGCGTGATTAAAAACATTAGTCTGCGCTCCGATAGCCAATCGGCCAGTCGATACGCAAGTCCACGTGATTTACTCTGAGATCTTACGACACAGACTCTGCACACTTGCTCTGTCTATTTCATTAGAAGGTTCATGGAAAACACCGATTATTGGCACCAAGACAAGTCATCTTTATCACATTTATTTTGGAATTCCTGAAATTGGCTCGACAAAGGATTTGAAATGACAGTGAAAAAAATTTGAGATTGAAAAGTTTAGTTCCTTTAATCCTTCTGCGTAGTGTTTCTTTACTAACCATACCCCTTAGTCAATAAACTTTAACAAAAAAACTAATAAAAGATGTTAAATAGCAGAAATTGTCTTGGACTATTGTGGAAGGACCATTGGCCACCACCGATGAAACCATACTTCAGCAAAATTTTTCTCTCAACGCCCCCTTTCCAAAGACAATTTTCTTCAACAACCCCTATGGAAAACTCTGCTTCATAATAATAAATTGCTAGTGGAGTTGTGCCTATAATTTTCGAATTTCACCAAAATATTTATGTTGCTGTGTGTGAAATTTTAGGATTTCATAAAGCTTGTTAGGAAATAAAACTTGGTTGGTTTGGGAGTTTTATGGCTCAAGGACCACATTTGGCTATGCTGCGCCAGACACAAGACATACAATATCAAGTAATAGACACACACACGATGAAAGTTCTACTGACACAGAAGAGAGAAATACACCCAGGGAGGAATGCACCTGGTAGGAATCGAACCTGCGCCGCCCACAACTCGAAGATTGCCAGTGCAGTGGGCATACCCACTAAGCCACTACGGCCCCAAATAAAACTTGGAACTGAAATTTTAAAGCTATTTATTAAAATGAAAGCAAAAATAAATTGCTCATAAACACTAGATTGATCACTATTATTAGTAATTTATATTAAATCGTAATTTTTTTAAAAAATCGCAAGTGAGAAAGATGAGCCAGTTGTTTCTCTACCAATTTGTTTTATTTTCGTCAGCAGCTTCCTTAAATCTCTACAATCGATTATTTGGTTCCTCTTTTTAACAGAATCAATGAAAATGCATCACTTGTGAGTCTAAGTGAGAATAGATAAGTGTTTGCTTAAAATATTTTTAGGTGGCAAATTGTTATAGCATCTTACTCACTCTTGCTTTTCAACGCTCTCCTATTTCTCCTGTTCAGCACTGCCCCTACCCCCAAATTCCTTCAGAGCCCTCTTTAGGAAACCATAGATGAAACTATTAGTTCGGCTAAGATTATGTTACCTCCTTTTGTTTTACGTATCATAAAACTCCTGACATTATGGACTACAGGGCGCATTATTCATCATTCCTAGATAGAATAAAAATAATAATTTTATATGTTTAAAAAGAATACAATTTAAAATACCATTTTCAGCAAGAGAAATATTTCCAACTTAAATTCTTGTTTATTTTCTAAATGTAGAATGGCTTAATGAAGGTGTGCCTACGTACATGTTAATTGAATAAACGACGAAAGAATCAGTCTAGGCAGCTAGATTTATCTATCCACAATCTATGATAAAATTTTGAGTTTCATTGTTCCTTAAGCGTCGAGTTCAAAATGCGTTTGATAGTGGAATTTGATAGAATAGCACCATTTTAACCACTGTTATTAGGAGAAGATGAAGATTTAAAAGCTACATATGAATGAACGACGAACCAGCATTTTTACCCTCTCTCAACAATGGCCTATGTCGGAAGTAAGTTTAAGACTTCTGTCATGTATTTAATTCCTTACTATTACAAAGCTACCGAACGGTTCACTTGTTCATGAAGGACATCGTTCTTTAAAGTATATTAACTTGGAAATTTTGAGACAGGTGAGACAGGAGGCGAAGTATCGCTTTATTGGTAAAACAGGAGTAAAAAACTATTCACATTGGATACCAAACATTTCAATATACATAAAATGATTACAATTTACTGATCTGATGAAATGGTAATAAATGCCACTAAATTGGCTTACTAATAGGTTACATCTATTGAATGTAATCAAATTCATTTAGTACTATTTTTAAACGTATGTTTCCGTGTAGAAAATTTCTAAATGGTTTTAATTATAAATCTAATCGAAAATAATATAAAAATTTAAGTTGGGGTTGGAACCAAAAGAATGTTATATGAATGTAAGAATTTTCAGAATCTCTTCCGATTCTTGAGAATGCAGTGAAATGATTTGTGTGCTTTGTAAAACAAGAGGAAATAGATTTTAGAATTAAATTTTAATGAACAAGATAGTTCTATCATATTCAAAGGAGGCAATTTTTTTAAAAAATCAAAAAATTTTAATTTTAAATGAATAATTGAGATTTTGATTCAAATTAAATTCAATTAATCTTGAATCAAAATGTTAAAATATAAAATGGAATCTGACTTTCACTAACGTTGTATAGTGTTCAGAATCAAAAATGAATACAAAAACTTCTATTTTTTATTGTTTGAAATAAGGATTCTGTAATTTCCGAAACAAACTTTTCATAAACATAAAGCACATGAGCATTAAGCAGGCTTGATTGAATCAGTATTAAAATACTTTTATGGTAAAGACGCCACGAGCTCATCTCAAGAATATGACAGACCTAAAATTAGCGTTCCTTTCTATGATGATGAATGAAAATATTCTTCAAGTTAAATTATTAATTCACCAGATGTTTTTTAATTTATGTGTTTTCTGCATTAATTATAATCATATGCAATACATTTGGAGTTACATTCGCCACGTCTGACTATAACTCCATATGCAATGCATATGAAGTTAAGTTCAATGAGAATAAAAATTAACGAAGGGGTTGTTAAAAACTCCGTATGCAGTGCTTATGTAATTTGTTTGCAATCTTCAATGTGGATGTTTACAATTTGTTATTAAGCTGTTATCAATAGTTCATATCTGACCAGAACTGAGAGTGAAGAGCTTTTATACCATCAGATATATTATCTAATTTTGGCTGTTTTTTTACTTAATTTCAAATACACCCCTAACTATAAATAGAAACTTTCTATTTGGCATAGAAAAAAGCATTGTACATAACAGATTAAAATATGCCTACTGAAGTGTGTTTTATTATTTGAGCTAGTCTGAACTGGTTATCAGAAAGTTGAAATCTGAATTTGTGTTAATCAGTGATTAGAATATGTAATCAGTTTGGATCGATTCTGCTTGCTTATAGAACTGCCACAGCTGGAACCAATTCCTGTAATTTTAACATTTATGCACTAATATGTGAAGGTGTGCATATGGGGAATATGTAGGGGAGGCAGGAAACAGAATTAAACCGTATTTAAATGTCCGCAAGCTCCACATGAATGTGTGTTAGAGGGTATACTAAGGTGCAGAAGACACCAAGTATGTGAATAACATTTTTACTAGCCCTAATTTTAGAGTTGTCAGCAGCTGTCCACTTACAATTTCAAAGTAGGTGTTCAAAGTTGCGAACACCAACAGTAATACACGCCGTTCATGTTCACAAATTCCTGTCCTTTCGAAGCCACAACAGAGGTTTGTTGTGATAAGGTCAGCTTAGATAAATAAAAAATTATACTTCACTTATAATCACAAACCTTATTCATTTACATCTTACCTTCCTCTATTTACATCTTACCTTCCTCTTATAACACAAACACGGATTCACGTCTTAAACTATTACGCTTGTGTCCCCATACAAAACTTCGGGATTGATCTCGGACCGTCATCAATAGCCCATTGTGTTGCTAGTGTGACGTTAATTCAACTACCCAACCCCCATACACAACACCCACCTCATTTTTTGTATATTCATTCGTTTTTGTCTCGAGCTGGTGGCAATATAATATATTCAAAATGCAATTATTTAGAACAGTTGTAATTGAATTGATATAGACGTGGAATGTTTGTGTTAGTCGTTCAATAAATGTATTCTTTTTAAGGGGGGAAATAGGTTTAGAACTACGTTTTTTTACTGATTTTCATGAATTTTTTTGGCAAGGAAGGAATGCATATAAGTTATTGAAACTTTGAGTACATTTTATACATATATTTAAGTAAGTACAGTAATTGTTTTGAAGTATTTCCTCGGAAAATATTGAAAATATCAGCTGGCCACCCATCGGAGGTCACCATCAGACGTAGCTGTTTGTGTACACTCTGTAGGCCACAGTTTTCAACTGAAATCAATAGGGTTTTAAATTTACTTTAAGGACATGTCTTTCTTCTATATGAACCTAACTTCTCCCAAAAAATTGAAAATTGCATTTTTTAGAGGTGTTTAAAAAAAGAGTATAATTTTTTGCCATTTTTTTATAACTTTTTGCAATGAAAAAAATACTTTAAAAAATGATATTACTCCGAATTTAGGTTCATATGGAGCGTAAATGTCTAAAGAAACTAACTATCAATTTTCAAAATGATTGGTTAAGAACTTTTTGAGCTAGAGTGTACACAAATTCAAAAAAAGTCGTTTCGAGAAAAACGCGTTTGAAAAAAAAATGACCGAAAACAACAAATTCAAGGCAGTAATAAATTTATTTGAACTACTTACTGGTTAATCAGCGATTCCAGCACCATATAATGATATATATATCTGTCAGATCGTCACCATAAGGATTTAATTTGAGTACTGCCGAAAACGTTTTGGAATCTCCATCGCCGATTTAATTACCGTATTTCACTCCATATAATTCCTCTGATCTTGAAACATCATTTCAACAGATTCCACTTCCATGCTTCCCGCAGATCCTTCATGCGTTTTCATGCAAGTTTCTTCGCCATGATCCTCTTGCCAAGCTAGATACTCTGGTGAAGTTTTCGACTTGTTCCTTCATATTGCACACGCATGACAGTAACTACTCCGTACATCGAGATCAATGACTTTTTCACAGTAATGTGCTATAAGAGTTATTACGCCGTATAATGATTTGAATCCTCGTTTCTTCCAAGTTCCATCACCAGATACTTTTAAATTCAGAATAGGTCTTTCGCGTTTTTCATTTTCTTTTTTCTTCTATAGCTTTCTTACAGCAAAGTTCATACACTTTCTTCACAGCGGCGTGGATATGATTGTACATTGCGTTATAAGTATCTTCAGATATATCACTGCAGATGTCCATGTAATTACAAAATAAATTTAATCCTTCTCTGACAACCCACAAGAGTCGCATGACAAACACAATCCTACGATTTATCTCAAATCCAGTATTGATGAAAGGACCTGATTGAATTTGTTTCGATCCACACTTGCAATTGATATGAGCTTGAACCCGAGGCCCGTATTCCAGTTTCTGCAAATTTAACATCCTGCTTGCAATTTCGACAAATAAGAATATCCGACAAAGCTGTGAATACGGTAAAAAATTCAATAATTCTATAACAATGTTGAGGATTAAACAATCACATTTTCACTAGTGGCATCCGAAAGTTTTTTGCGCTGATACTTTCTTTACCTTCGCCGCATTTACTTGATTCACTATTAGAATACTGATTTCCGTGGAAGGATCTTTTACGTGGTCTACTAGTGCGATTAGAAGTACCATGCTCTTTTTTCAGATACGTTGACATTTTGTCTCCAAACTTGAAATTCACGTTACGAAGGTCGGTGCTAAACTAATGTTAAAACACACGCTTTGTCAAAACGACGCCAATGCTTTTAGTAAATATCTTCTACTCAAGGTCTCTATTGTGCAAATGAACCGTTTTACATGCCACGCGCTCCGGCACTTAACAAGATACGCTCACTTAACCGCTCATAACTTCAGAACGAATTGAAATTTTTATTTGAAACTTTGGGAACATATTTTTGAATAGTTTTACTAACAATTTATGAAATAAAAAAAAATTCAATTTTTTGAGTCGTTTAAACCTATTTCCCCCTTAATTGATCACTGATGATTTATTTTGGTTTCCTCAATACCAACGATAAAAGTAAAACATTGGGTAGATGTTTGGAACCGTTTTCTAACACTCGCACATCCTGACTTTTGGACCTTTTTGTATAAGATTTTGGTTCGAAATGTGTTTGTCTCTTCCAGCTGCCAACCGATCGCAGCAGTCCAACAATCCCACCGGTAGCGTACAGGGATCGCCTGCTCACTTCGCTGACTGAGGAGGACTACTATCGGCGTACTACTTACGGCAGCATACAAGAACACTCGAGGCAATCATGCTGCGTGGCCGGAGAGCACTTCATGACTTCGCAGAACGAAGATTTCGTACGGCGGAGCTTGAGCATGGACAGTGCCGTACACGTCGATGTAAGACACTTCGCTGTATTTAAATTCAAATGATTTTATTTTCTCGGTTTCCTCGTCTGGCTATATATGTAATGCCCTATTCAAGGTCGTCTTAAAAGTAGATATTCACAACTACACTTCCGTCCAGAACCAAGTTAGAGAACGTGTCCCAATATAATATGTTGACCATATTTCCTTGACACAATAATAGGACATTAGGGTAGCAAAAATGGGACGGGTATTGTGTAATATTCTGTTTCCATGAAATGTAAGATGATAGAAAAAGTTTTATATAAATATATCGATTCTTCAGTGGCAGAGCCCATACACAAATTTAGGTAGATTTAGATTGTACTTCACAATTGTGCCATAAATATTTCTTCGATGAAATAATCTGCAGCAAATTTCAGTCTTTCAAACCTTATCATTAAACTTCTCGCTCCATGACTCATTTTTTTCTTTTAACATAGCTCTTACTGTTTCAACACTTAATTTACGATTATAGGTTATGAATAATTTATAATTCAATATTAATGCATATTCAGTTTTTATTAAAGACAGGACAAAATTGACATTTTTATTAAAACGACGTGATTCAGGAAACATAAATTTGTATATAAAACGGTACTGTCCTCCTTTCAAGACGGTACGTGTGGTCAGCCTACGATATTAGGTTATATGACAGGACCTTCATAAAATACAACGGCGTATTCCAAATACTCAATTTCTAACTTGTACAAAAATATGATTTTTCTCTTCTGTACCTTTGCATTTTGCTTTATTACAATATGCAAAGGTAGAGGTAAGGTAAAATAATAAATACGTATAAAATATGTAAAGGTATTAAATAAAGGTATTATTTAAATAAAATAGAGATATTTCTACCTTTTAAACTTAGAAGACGTAACTGCAGGTTACAGTACAACTTTCCACAATTTTCGGAATCCAGATCATGGTACCGGCGATCCCCCATATAAGGGGCCCAGATCATAAGCACTATTGTCGCAAAACAGTGGGAACCATACTCATGGGTATTACACCCCAAATGGATACTAATGAGCACTACTACCTCTGAATGGATTAAACGATCAATAAAATAAAACTTTAAAAGTTTTTGGTAACCTATGAAATATGTTGGCGCAGCTTGTCCGCTTTTGGACCTTGCGCCATAAAACCCAAACCAACCAACCTATAAAATCTGTTTTAAATTCTAAAAGGCATGATGTGAACAGCACACACATAGAAACGTCTTAACGCTAAAACACAATCATTTTACCATAGCAGAATTCATTTGTTAAGAAACTTTTTGTAATTAATCGGAAATTAAAGGGCTTTGGGATGTCATTTTTATTCATCCCTTTCTGTCCTCCTACACAGGAGGTTACATTTTAAAGAACGTTTCTTAGAATGGAGTATGGAGGTCGTTCTTCGATTCCGCTTTGCTATAACAGCAATATATCGATCTTCCTCGGTGGTCGTAACCCTTAGGCGACCGGCCACAGGTAGGTCTTCGGACAACTGTTTGGCTTGTTTGGAATTGTTTCCATAATCGTGAAATGACGGAATGATGAACGCCGAAGAGAGCAACATCTGTGATTGATTGTCCTGCTTCAAGGCGTCCCACAGAACGCCAGCGCTCACTATCTGCCATTCGTCTTATGGAAGCCATAGAAACACGTCTGTCTTGAAAACTAATCGTACGAAAATTCTAAACACTTTTTATCAGCACTTACATGAAACTCCTCTAACCCTTCACAACGCTGGCTTATACGACTGCCTTGTTTGCATATTTCTCGACACGAAACCGTGATTGGCTGTTACAGAACATATTTGCATACTTCCATCTACCTCTGCAGCAAAATGCAGCCTCTGAAATTCAGAATGGCTTACGGAAATTAACATTTTCCTCTCCGTGCATAACTTTTGGTAGTGAGTGTACTTTCCACAAGGCTTTCCAAGAGTGTCTGGGGCAAGATATCCTATTCGTGTTCTAAAGCACGTTTTTCGCTTAGGTGATCATTGATTGTGTTGTGTTGGCTACAGTGCCACGTACGAGAGCATCCCAACCATGCTTTATTGGATTGAGATCAGGTGACGTTTCTTGATACTAATTAAGCATTATCCTTAATTTTTGAACATATGTGTATAATGACACATTTTTTTAAACTTCATTACTCCTTTGAATTGGGAAGAAATATTTTCTGTATGAATTTAAGCTAATAATCACACACGATATTAATCAGTTCGAGATAGAATAGCTACGGAGGCTCTTAAATCGAGAGACCCCTGGACAATTTCCCATGTGTTAAGACGGTATTGGTTCTATTCTATATTCAGTATGATCTGAAATCAGATGATTTCTCAATTTTGCGACTTTGAATTCATTCTTAACTCTTTTTCTTTGTACAGATATCGGACCTCATTGGAGCGGGTGATGCTTCATGTGTTCCTCTTTCTTTGAGAAAATGTCAGAGAACGATTATCGCACCTTATTCTTGTCTTTTGTCTTTCGTAAGTATTTTTCAATCATTTGAATATCATTTTACATGATAAGCAATTTTCAATCTATGGTTATAGAGAACTTTTTTAATACATTTTAATTTTGTTAAAACAAAACTTTTTAATGTAGTGAATATATCAAGAAAAAATACATGTGATTCTGAAAAATCGAATATAGTACTCCAATTTCTAAGTATCAAAATGTGTTAAAAATAACATGTTAATCTTTCAAAATTTGTGATAAATTTGACTGCAACTTCATGATAAAGATTTTTTTCGTACAGATCGGCTGGAGGCCTTGGTTCCGTGAATCTCCCAACAGAAGATCAAAGTTTTGGACGTTTTTCAATTGTCTTTATCCTACATTTGTTGTGGCGTTCATCGTATCTCATTATGTATTTCAAGTATTAAACTGCCAAGGAAAATTCAACATTCACAGAGATGTAGAGGTGGGTTTTGAACTTGTTAGCGGTTTTGCATATCAGAAAATTGTCTTATTGTATTTTGGTAGGTAGTGTAACTTCTTGGTCCACGGGTAGCTTAGACTAGTAACCATTCAAAAGTGATCCGTTTCTAGATTAACAAATTTTATTTACACTTTTTACAATTAGTTGATAAAACGAATGAAGAGTTCATTTAAAAGTTCAAAATATGATTCACGAGCGATAGTTCGTTGGAAAGTCCAATGTTTTATCGAGGTGCTTCTTATGGCTACTGGCGAGCCTTTCTCAATCAAATACTCAGGCGAGTATAGAGTTCCAAGGCGGCATAAATCAGCCTTATTCAGCTCGGATGAAATCTCCATTACTCGGGAGAGTAGTTTCTCCCGAAAGATGGCAATCTTTCGTCGACAGTGAACGGGTGTTCACTTCTTGTTCGACTCTCGTCTCTCAAAAAACTGTCTCTCCCTCTCTCTCTCTCTGTCTCTTCCCTCTGTGTCTAAAGATCCGAAAAAACTATATATCGGGTACTTCTCGACTCCTCCTTTTCGTTTCGGGTCGGCCTCTTAGTCGGTGCTCGTTGGCTGTTGATTACCTCACCTTCTTCGGGCCTTCCCGAATGGCCCTCGCACGTTGGCCTCTCCCCTTGACTCTTATGTCAGACTTCGGCGGACTTGAAAGGGGACAATTAACCCTTGTCGGCAATGGTCATCGTAACTCATTTTAGTACCCTTTTGTCTCGAAATGTCATAGAGAGCGACAGAAGGGCGCCTGCCTTTTGTTTCGAAGCCACCAACAGTTTCGCCTCTGGAAACGGTGCTGTCCCTATCTGCCGTTAATAAGCTGCTCCGGTGGTCGTTCTTTACGGCGCTTGATTGCCGGCAAGATTGTCCAGTTTACATAGCCGCCGTTACAGAATTCCTCCCCCAAAGAGAGATTTTGTGATGTGTTAGAGAGCAAAATCTGAAAGGAAGGGGTTAGACATACAGGAAGTCTTGACAATACTTCAGAGGCAGCTATAACTAATGGTTTTAACCTTCTAGATTTTTACATTTCTGGTATTTAACTTTTACTTTCTCTGATGAGTATTTATTTACAATCTTATTCATATACATAATTAACACACAAGCCTATTGGCATTTACATTTTACACTGATTAAAATTTATATACCATTATATATTTACAGTCAATTTTTATTTAAAGTGTCACATGTTTATTTATTCCACGCGACTTAAGCAATCAGCGTGCTTATTGTCTTTCCCTGCTCTGTGGACTATTGTATAGTTAAATGGTTGCAACGCTAAAGCCCATCTCATGAGTCGTGGGTTATTTCCTGCGTTCGTACGCAACCAAACTAACGGGTTGTGTTCAGTTTCGATGGTAAACTTTTGTCCATCTAGGTAATGTCGCAATTTCTTAATTGCGTAAATGATAGCGGCACATTCCTTTTCTGTAGCACTAAACTTCTCACAATCGCTAAATTTCCGACTCAAGAACAAGATTGGATGTTCATTATTGTGTGGTCTTCGTTGAGCCATAATAATCCCGATCCTTTTATCTGATGCATCGGTTTGCAAGATAAATTCCCTACTATAGTCCGGGGCATAAAGTACGGGTTTTTCGGTGAGTTTTCCTTTTAGTGTTTGGAATGCGTGCTCATGCTCTGGTGTCCATTCTATCGCTTCCTTTCTATATTTTCCTTTTAAGGCGCGGGTTAGGGGCTCCGCGATGATAGCATAATTTTTAATGTATCTTGAGTAAAATCCACATAAGCCTAGAAATTGGCGTATCTGTGTTTTCGTTTTGGGGGCCGTAAATTCTAACACCGCCTTTGTTTGGGCTTCGGCAGGAGATCTGAGACCTCCACCTACCTCGTGTCCCAAATACTTCACGCTGCTTTGCGCGAACCGACATTTTGATGGTTTAATCGTTAATCTGGCCTCCGCGATTTTATTCAGAACTAGGCCTAGGTGTTTGAGATGATCTTCCCACTTATTTGAAAAGATGGCTACATCATCTAAATACGGCACACTAAATTCGTCGCATCCTTGCAAGAGTTGTGACATGAATTTTGAAAAACAAAAAGGTGCATTCACCAAACCAAAAGGAAGGACTAGTGGTCGGTAAGTTCCAAAAGTAGTCACAAAAGCGGTTAATCGTTGAGCTTTGGGGCTTAACGGAATCTAATACCCTTTTATTAAGTAAATCACAGTGATGTACTTCGCTGCTGACACCTTCTCTATTCTCTCGTCGATATTCGGTAAAGGAAAATATTCTGTTCTAATTACGGAATTTAATTTGCGATAATCTACACAAGGCCTTGAATCCTTAACCTTGAGCTTCCACTAATATCATTGGAAAAGTATAATCCGACTGTCCTATCTCTATCAGTTGGAGGTCCAACATCCTCTTGATTTCAGCCTATATTTCGGTTTGTCGGGGCGACGTCCTATACGGTTTTGACCTCACTGGTTGATTACTGATCAATTCTAGATCGTGTTCTATCAAATCCGTCCTATCTGGGTCATTTGAAAATATTTTCTTATGAGACAATAATAACGTCTCAAGCTGGGCGATTTGTTCAGGGCTGCACTTTCCACTAAATCACTATCCCTCACTATTTCCTCGAAATCATACACATTGGGGTTTGACGACGGGCAATTTATTTCTAAATCCGAATCTGACGTTCCTGCATTTTCTCCACTAATCAGCAGGTTGACTGCTTCCGCCCGCTTACGATAAGGCTTTAGTCGATTTACGTGGTACATCTGAGATTTTTCGGTTTTTCCTGGCATCTTAACTATGTAGTTAGTATCTGAGAGTTGACTCTATCACTCCAGGGCCTATCCAACTAACAGATGATTTGTTTGGTTTGGACGACGCTACGACTAGTACCTTATCTCCCTTTTTAAAAATTCTACTTGCGGCATCTTTATCGTATCAGGTTTTCCTTTTGATTTACATGTCTGAAACTCGTTCATAGGCCAATTCCTGACAACGCTTCAACCTGTTAATTAATTCGAATACGTACTCGGTCACGACATTTCCTTCTTCCTCCCGTTCTACCCAATGTTCGAAAAGTAAGGTTTCGGGAGTTCGAAGATTTTTTCCGTGTACGAGTTCAACTGGGCTAAAATTTGTGGAATCATGAGTCACCGTTCTTAATGCAAAGAGAGCTGTGGGTAGATTTTTCTCACAATCTAATCCCGATTCCAAACATAAAACCTTCAATAATCTTTTCACGGATCTATGCCCCTCTCTACTGGGTTACTTTGTGGGTGTCTAACGGAACTGTGCGTAACCTTAATGCCAAATTTGTCAAAAAACGTGGTGGTTGAATTGCTAGTGAAACAAGTGCCTAAATCACACTGTATTTCCCTGGGAAATCCCAATCTACTAAATATAATCATGAGGGACTCCACTATAGATTCGGAACTGTTGTCTCGAACGAGTATGGCTTCGGGATATTTCGAGGCCATGCAGATAGCAGTCACTAAATACCTATTATCCTTACTTGAATAAGGAAGGGGTCCTACGGTATCTACATTAATTTTCGAGAAGATCTCTTTAATCACAGGCACTAATTTTAATGGGGCTTTCTTTTTCTCCCTTGGTTTCCCCACTCTCTGACACGGGTCACACGTTTTTACGTATTCTTCTGCATCCTTAATGCAGTTTGGCCAAAAATAGTATCTTAATAGCTTATCTTTGGTTTTTGTCGAGCCTAAATGGGCGGCGACTTCTTCGTGGCATAACCTTAACATTTCGTTCCTCATTTTTGCAGGAATGACTAATTGTTTCCTTTCCTCACCTCTGTGATCTGCGGTTATCCTAAACAACAAATTTTTATCAACCCTATAATCTTAAGTTCGCTTTTCTTCCACTTTTTTCCACAGCGCGCTCAATTCAAAGCAATTTCTTTGCGCGTTAGAAAATTCCTCGGGGGTTACCTTCAAAATTGAAGCTGCACTCACCTCAGCTGGGGTTAATTGTATCGTGTTGTCATCGCACTCCTGGCTGTTTGATTGATGGGGTGGTTCTTCGCTAACGCTGCTGCGTGGTTTGAGTTTTTCCCCTATCCCTGTTTCTTTTTGACTACGCGTCACAACGGCGTTCACTAAATGTGGGTTTCTCTTTGCTTCCTCGAGCAATTCTTGGGTCGAATTTCCCAGAAGATAATGATTCAATTCTATCGTTTTATCTACTACCGCTGCTTTAGTGATTATCTTTCCGAATTCCTCACTTTCTAAACTTATTTTTGCTACAGGTAAACATCGGAAATGATTTTCCAGAGCCTGTTTCCACCAAACGGTTTCTCCAGTGTAGTCTTCCGATCTTACTAAGTGGTTGGGAGATACATCCAAACTGGTTCCACTATCTCTCAATATCACTGTATTTATCCCATTTATTTTAGCCTCACTCAGATAAGGGGCAAACGAGGGTGCGAAATTCTCCTCAATCTTTAAATGATTCACGCGTTCGTGATTAGGGTTTTTTTCTTAATTCAGGGCATTGCGGTCTAAGATGATCCGTCGAATGGCATATGTAACACGCCGGTGCAGTTCGCCGTTCAAATTCTCGCTTCCTCCACTTTTGCTCATTAGGATTTGGGTTCCTCCAATTCGGGCGTTCATTCTTTTCTGGCTCAAATTTCCTCATTACTGAAGGTTTGTTTTCAGGTTTAGGCTTATCTGGGAAACGTTTTTCTGGGACCTTAGCTGTGAGAGGTCGCCTAACAGTGCGTCCAGCGGCTTCATACACTGAAGTGCCAAAAGTCATGGGATACCTCCTAATATCGTGTAGGACCTCCTTTTTCCCGGCGAACTGTAGCAACTCGATGTGGCATTGACTCAACATGTCGTCGCAAGTCTGCTGAAGAAATATTCAGCCATGCTGCCTATACAGCCGTCCATAATTGCGAAAGTGTTGCCTTAGCAGGATTTTGTGCATGAACTGACCTTTTGATCATGTCCCATATATGTTCGATGGGATTCGTGTCTGGCGATCTAGGTGGCCAAATCATTCGCTGGAATTGTCCTGAATGTTCCTCAAACCAATCTCGCGAACGATTTTGCCCCGGTGACATGGCGCATTGTCATCCTGGAAAATTCCATACATGAAGTCCATGAATTGCTGCAAATGGTCTCCAAGTAGCTGAACATAGCCCTTTCCAGTCAATGATTGGTTCAGTTTGACCATAGGACCCAATCGATGCCATGTAAAAACATCACAACATTATGGAGCCACCACCAGCTTGCACAGTGCCTTGTTGACAACTTGGGTCCATGGCTTCGTGAGGTCTGCGCCACACTCGAACCCTCCCATCAGCTCTTAACAACTGGAATCGTGACTCATCTGACCAATCAACGTTTTTCCAGTCATCTAGGGTCCAACCGATTTGTTTAGGAGCCCAGCAGAGGCGCTGCAGCCGATGGCGTGTTGTTAGTAAGGGCACTCGAGTCGGTCTTCTGCTGCCATATCCCATCAACGCCAAATTTCGCTGCACGGTCCTCACGGACACGTCTGTCGTACGTCTCACATTGATTTTTGCTGTTATTTGACGCAGTGTTACTTGCCTGTTAACACTGACTACTTTACGCACACGTCGCTGGTCTCGGTCACTAAGTAGACGCGATCGGCCACTGCGTTGTCCATGGTGGGAGGTACTGCCTGAAATTATATTTTCTCGGCACACTCTTGACACTGTGGATCGAGGAATGTTGAATTCCCTAACAATTTCCGAAATGGAATGCCCCATGCGTCTAGCTCTAACTAGCATTCCGCGTTCAAATTCCGTTAATTCCCGTCGTGCGGCCATAATCACGTCAAAAAACTTTTCACATGAATCACTTGAGTACAAATGAAAGCCCTGACAATGCACTGCCCATTTATACATTTCTTACGCGATGCTACTGCCATCTGTATATTTGCATATTGCTATCCCATGACTTTTGGCACTTCAGTGTATTGATCTACACTGCTGGCCACCCAAATTGCAACACCAAGAAAGACAAGAGATATCACAACAAAATTTATTTTGTAGATAACATGTTGACCAAGTATCAAATGATTAAATTTATAGACTTCTGTGAAGTGTGGTTCCTGCCAAAATCAGTAGCCAGAGTAGCCGCCATTGTTGGAGATCACCGCTGCCACACGTCTCGGCATTGATTCAAAGAGACTTTGGATGTGTTCTTGGGGTACAGCAGACCAAGCAGCTTCCACACGTTGCCAAAGTTGATCTGGTGTGGCAGCTGGGGATGTATTCTGGGTCAATCGTTGAGCAACCATGGACCACATGTTTTCTATCGGCGAAAGATCCGGAGAGCGAGCTGGCCAGGGAAGCAATTCAATCTGGCGATTGACGAAGAACCCTTGGACAATGCGTGCCACGTGTGGTCGCGCATTATCCTGTTGAAATATGGCTGTGGGCAAGCCCTGAAGGTAAGGAAGGACAACTGGCTCCAACACCTCGGAGATGTAGCGCTGGCTGTTTAAAGTACCGGTAATGCGTACTAGAGGAGTGCGAGAGTGATATCCAATACCGCCCCATACCATAATACCCGGTGCAGGACCAGTGTGGCGGTGCATAACGCAGCTGTTCAGCATCCTCTCTCCACGGTGTCTCCAGACTCGAATCCGACCATCGTGGTGTTGCAGACAGAAGCGTGACTCGTCAGTAAAGACAATTTCATTCCATTCTGCCGTCCACATCCTTCTTTCATCGCACCATTGGCGGCGGAAACGTCTGTGGTTCTGCGTCAAGGGTAGACGAAGCAATGGACGTCTTGCGGACAGACCACTCTGCTGTAAACGGCGTCGAATGGTACGCGCAGACACTGGATGATGCGGTACAGACTGAATGTGCTGTGCTATGGTTCGTGATGTGGCTGAGCGATCCGTCACTGCCATACGCACAATATGCCTGTCATCACGTGAAGTGGTGCACTGAGGTGGATGCGATCGAACACGTCGGTCCGTCTTACCCTCCTGCATCCAACGATCACATATCCGCATTACAGTTGTTTGGTTTCGTCCAACATGACTACCGATTTCCCTGAAAGATAATCCACAATCTCGGTAGGCCACTATCCTTCCTCTGTCGAACTCGGATACTTGATCAAAAGATGATCGCTGTTTTCTACGAGGCATAATTGATCGTTTTTTTGAAAAAACCACAAGAAAAACACAATTGCCGTACTTGAAATCGTCGAAATCTCCAAGCCTTAAATAGCGCTTTGAAGTGGCGCCACAGGCGCGCGTGATGTGCGTCTGCGCTGAAATTCTAATCATTTGCATATCTCACCTCCGCTAATGCATGTTGTAAATTTCATATTATTTGCATGCTTCCTTCAGGGTGTTGCATTTACGGTGGCCAGCAGTGTACTTTAAACACTAATTCTTCGGGGTCTACTATGGTTGCCCACTGATCTATGAAATGCTCCTTAACCTCAGGGAAAACTCTCCTTTTAATTTGATCCGTTAACATTAGATTTTTGAGGTTCTCAAAATTTTCCACTCTGACTCCATCTAGCCATCCCTCTAAGTAAGTCATTAACTCAAATACTAAATCTTTCCAGGGCGCTTCTGGACGTCTCTGATGCTGGGTAAATTTGGTTCCGAATGTTTCCGGATTTAATTTTAATCTATTTAGGAGGATACTTTTAACATGATCATAATCTTCTGATTTTTCAGGGGCTCTCTCATGATAATTTCGTCAATATCTATCGGGAGTAAGTAAAGAAGGTGAGTCACCCAATCAACTTCATCTATTCCTATCTTTTTCGCCTGTCTATCAAATAAGGTGAGAAATAGGGCCATGTCTGCTTTTTCTGGGTCAAATTTTTGCATTACCATTTTCAAATTTTTCGTTGGCCTAGAATTATCCGTTTGTGCCGAACCTAAGCTATTTGTTTCCGCGGCTTGCGTAATCCTGAGTTTCTCTAACTCAAACATTCGAATTCGCTCTTCTCGCTCTTCCGCCTCTCTAGCATGTTTGTGTCTCTCAGTTATCTCCCGTTCCTCTACTATAACCTGCAACTGAGCTTTCACCCATTCGTCGTCGTACTGTGGGTGCTCCGATATCTTTGTGGTTATATCTAACACCCTATCATTCGGTGCTAGGTTGATACGCGAGCGAGTTTCATACATAAGCGAGTTTCTGCAAATCTGCCTTATATTTCCTTGCTAAAAACGCCATTTTAAAATTCTCCTGTCCCTTACACACAATAATATACTAATATGAGTGACCAATACTTAAAATACAATGCAACACTATAAGACAATATACCTTAAATTTCAAAACAATCTTAACTCAAATTTCACAAAATCTACTAAGCATAACTCCACACAGAATACTTCGGTAATTTTTAGATTACAACAGTACTTAATTTCAATAATTGACTTTTACTCTAATTTCCAAGGAAAGCTCTTCCTGAATTGTAATACAAATAGTTTTCTAAATTTTTCAAATCAATCAATTTTCTAAATGTTGCAACCACTCAATTATACATACGATATAATTTCATTAAGATAATTTCATTCTTAATTTTCAATTTCTAGCACATAAATTTACTACAATTTTCCTCTATAGTAAAATCAAGCCTTACCTGTTGTCGTGCTGCACAGGATATCGTCGCTCTCATCTGCCTCAGATTAGAGTTACGGTCACTTCCCACACAAAACTTGGTCTTCTATTTTCTTTTTTGGGACTCGGCGTCTTACGTAACTGTCTTTCGGACCAAGCGTCCTTTTCTCCGGGACTGGATGTCGAACGGTGTCGTTACTTCTTCGGGACTGGGTGTCGATCGCTTCCGCTGCCAGCAATTTAAGTAAACTAGTCTGTAACGTCTTGGTCCACGGGTAGCTTAGACTAGTTACCATTCAAAAGTGATCCGTTTCTAGATTAACGAATTTTATTTACACTTTTTATGATAAGCCGATAAAACGAATGAAGAGTTCATTTAAGAGTTCAAAATAGGATTCACGAGCTATAGTTCGTTGGAAAATCCAATGTTTTATCGAGGTGCTTCTTATGGCTGCTGGCGAGCCTTTCTCAATAAAATACTCAGGCGAGTATAGAGTTCCAAGGCGGGATAAATCAGCCTTTTCCAGCTCGGATGAGCTCAAATCTCCACTACTCGGGCGAGTAGTTTCTCTCGAAAGATGACAATCTTTCGTCGACAGTGAACGGGTGTTCACTTCTTGTTCGACTCTCGTCTCTCTCAAAAAACTGTCTTTCTCTTCTCTCTGTGTCTAAAGATCCGAAAAAAAACTATATATCGGGTACTTCTCGACTCCTCCTTTTCGTTTCAGGTCGGCCTCTTAGTCGGTGCTCGTTGGCTGTTGATTACCTCACCTTCGGGCCTTCCCGAATGGCCCTCGCACGTTGGCCTCTCCCCTTGACTCTTACGTCAGACTTCGGCGGACTTGAAAGGGGACAATTAACCCTTGTCGGCAATGGTCATCGTAACTCATTTCCGTACCCTTTTGTCTGGAAATGTCATAGAGAGCGACAGAAGGGCGCCTGCCTTTTGTTTCGAAGCCACCAACAGTTTCGCCTCTGGAAGCGGTGCTGTCCCTATCTGCCGTTAATAAGCTGCTCCGGTGGTCGTTCTTTACGGCGCTTGATTGCTGGCAAGATTGTCCAGTTTGCTTAGCCGCCGTTACAGAATTCCTCCCCCAAAGAGAGATTTTGCGATGTGTTAGGGAGCAAAATCTGAAAGGAAGGGGTTAGACACACAGGAAGTCTTGACAATACTCCAGAGGCAGCTATAACTAATGGTTTTAACCTTCTAGATTTTTACATTTCTGGTATTTATTTTTTACTTATGGTATTTAACTTTCTGGCATTTAACTTACAAGATTGTCCACTTTCCTTAGCAGCCGTTACAGTAGGTATTTTAATTAACGTCACACTGGAGCAACACAACGGGCTATTGGTGACGTTCTGGGATCAATCCTAAAAGGAAAGATCCGAGGACACCACGTAATTTTGAACCACGGTCAGATGACGAGGCAACACCTGAGCTTATTGTATTTTGGTCGCATCACATTCAACAAGTCTAATTTACAAACGCAATCATGTCTAATGTCAAGGATAAGTATTTATTAAAAATAATTTTTATGGCAATACATTTTAAAGTAAATTTTTTACACAAATCACTTCTTGAATACTCATGATATATTTGCGTATAAAAAGCAGCCAAAATAACATATAGCGAGAAAAATCTCGAAAGAATTATTTTTACTGCGGGAAAATTATTTTGGCATGATACACGAGTTGCGTAAAATTGTGACACACAGTTTGCATTTATTACAATGAAATGCTTCTAACAAATGAACTTTGTAAAGTTAAAAATTCGTTTTAGTTTTTATACATAGTTACATTCAACAGAAGAAATTCTTGACTGCTTATTTTTAAACCTATAAATAATACGGAATTAATTTAGAAATGTTCATACGACTGAAAGATTTGGTAAGGAAGAAAATTGTAAAAATCGTTCGTGGAAAATATAGGCTCTATCAAGTTCGACTCTGGTAAGTCCCGTGAAGAGTATAACTTCCATGACAAAAACCTGAAATTGTTTAATTCTAATAGCATGGATAATGTTCAAACTGCACAACATATGAGATGCTATAGGTCCCTAAACGTTTAAAGGAGAGTTAATAGAGTATAAAAGGTTAATTAGAAACGGCATATTCAATTAAAAATTAGTTTTGCTGACACATTGAGAAACCCTCACTATCCTCAATTCTGCAAAAACATTAAGTGTTCTACGGTATACAGTATGGTAAAATCTCTCTATTTCTAAAATTCTTCTATCTTTCTATTCCTTATAAAATTTTCATGTAATCAAAAATGCATTAATTTAGGGTTTAGGCACCGGTTCCAATACTAATTAGAAGCACTATTTTTATAATGGATAGGTATTTAACAAAATAAGTACAGTTGCCTTACATTTTAACTCTGAATTTATCAATTTAAAGCACATCAAAAACGTTTGAAGGGAAATTTGACGCAATTTTGATAACCTTTGTTTTGATCTATCGTGGAGCATCTTTTTATAGCATTTCTTCTGTTGAATCGCAACTTTTTTGCTGCCCCAGGCACGACAAGATCTTTGAAAGCATTAAACAGCATCGAAAATGCTTATAAAGTTTTGTCACCTACTTTGTATTCACTAGAAAATTGCTATGTAAACACGTCGGTTACCAGATCTCCGAATGAAAGAGATTTGGTTGTGGAGATTCTACTGTACGAGAGGAATTTTCATTATAAAAATAAACAAACCATCCGAATACGAGAATTTCACTTCTGGTTACCCATAGACGTGAAATATAAGTAGACTGAGCATTGCTATTAAGAGGAGCTTCAAAAAGTGCGACCCATATGTCGACTAGTAGCAGGTGACTGATCTGTGAAAAATTGATTTGGTTGGCCGATTTGGCATCTTATCGCCTTGTTTGTCGATGCAACATCATACGACAGATATGTGAATGTATTTCTATTGAATGACTACAAAAATGGTGAAATTACTAAAATCTAATATTAAGTCGCGCGGACTAATCAGGTGATGAATTAATGGATAGGCGTTTTCTCCCGTCCCTTGAACCAATCAGATGATGAATGCTCATTCCCACCCGGCAGACGAAAGTAGTCTAAGGGTCACGTTACTACTAGGTTTGGTCACATGATCCTGGGCACATAAAAATGTTACCATTGCTCACTCTACTTTTAAATTTCTTCTATGGGGTTATCCAATACGGAATACGGACAAGAAGTACTTTCTACCTACTTTTTTTCTAGTACTACTACTTTCTATATCACAATTTGAGGAATTTTCAGTGTAAACAAACCACCGGAAGACAAGGATTTTACTTCCGATTACCCAATGCGCAATATGGACAGGAATTATATTCTACCACAAAAACACAGTACCATATACATTTAGCTTCACAGAAAAAGTATCAAAACAATATGTAAAAGTAAAAGTTTCACGCCTTCTCGACCTGAGATAGCTTAACTCTCTCAGTCAATTCTTTTCTCTTATTAAAATTTTATCTATTGGGATTTTCTGTAAGAATTGTTTGGTTTTATAGCCTTCACCTCCATCACCAACTCCCAAAGAAGTGAATATGAGTGGTAACTGCACCTGGGGTATCATGACGTTCTCCTGTCACGCAAGGTACATCGTGGATGCTATGGAAGTCGCCTACAAGCCTTCGGAGGCTGGTTACTGCCAGCATATCGTTCCAACCTATATTATACCAAGTTTTGTGCATTTTCTGGCTTTTGCTTATGGCTTTTACCACTTTCGCCTAGTGGAATGCGAACAGCTGTTTTCATTGATGGAAAGGGTAAGTAGTTGAAAGTATCAGTTACGAGAAATGTTGTCTAAATTCCTCGTAGTGGCCAAAATATTTTGATTTTTGATTGTTTGGATACTGAGGAAATGGAAAGCCTGATGGAAGGCTCTGAACGAGACCCTGTAACTAAGACCTGAATAAAACCCACTAAAGGGTTTTGATTACAATATTTTAATTTTGAGTGTTGCTTCAATCTACTGACTAAATATATTGGATCGGTGTGAATAAAATGTCCGGAAAATGACCATCATACTTCGATGGCAATAACTGAAAAATACCAGTACCTGACCTACTAGAAATAATCTCCCTCTGAATTGACACACTGTTGCGCCATTTGTCTGACAAGGCCATGATCCCAGAACGAAAAATGTCTTGTGGCTGGGATGCGAAGAAGTCATCAATTGCACGGTGAACCTCTATATTGGGTGAACTGTTTGCTAGACAGAAAGCGATCCAAGTGACGAAACATGAAAATCTGTTGGTGACAAGTCGGGAATAGGGGGGATGAGGCATCGCATCATAGCCCAACTCACGTAGTGTCAGCATCATCCGTTGTGCGACATGAGGACGGGAGTTATTTTGCAAGAGGAGAACGCCATGCCTGTTTACCAAAGCCGGTTGTTTCACCATCAATTTCCGGTGCATCTGTCGTAATTTATCACAATATCGTTCTGAAGTGATGGTTTGGCTACTTGGCAGGAAAATGCGATGAAATTATTCCAGCTGTAGACCATCATACAAGAAGCATAACCTTCCTGGGATGTAAGGTTGGCTTGGGATGGCGTCCAGGAGACTGTGCTTTGCTCAACACCATTGTGCATATCGTTTCCTATTGTCATAAAGGACCCATTTCTCGACGCAGGTGACGATTCGCTGCAGTAGAAGTTCTCTTTCATTCCTGGAAAGGAGCGATGCATAGACTTCCAAACGTCTCATCTTGTTGGCAATCGTCAATTCATGAGGCACCCAAGAGTCCATCTTTTTGACCTTACCCAGTGCAGCCAGACTGCGAACAATTGTAGTGTGGTGGACACCTAGCTCGGCCGCTATCTCACGACATGTTTTCCGCGGTTCAGCTTCAGCCCCACTTAGCAGGACATCGTCAGAAACTGCAGCTTCTCGGTGACCACGTGGTTCGTTTTTCAGGTCCATATCTCCACTTTGAAACTTCGTAAACCAACGCCGAATGGTTCGTCCATTGGCTGTATTCTCCCCGAATGCTGTGTTAATGTTTCGAGCAGCAAGTGCAGTAGAATGTCTCAGTTTAAATTCGTAAAAGAAGATGAATCTTAAATCTGAGTTTTCCATGTCGAATTTGGAAGCACCTTACGCCCAAACCAATTAAATCTGGAACTTGTACTTCACACGCGTGATAGCTATTTATAGTAGCTCTCTGACGTAAGATGCCGGAAGCTTGTAGGTAATTACTTTTAGCTGTATGAGGGTCATTTCCAAAGCTATTTCTCATCGGACATTTCATTCGCATCGACACAAGACTAGTAACTGTTTGACAGAGCAGAACGTATGGCCGTTGTATTGAGCGACGTATTCGAACTGGCTCGAATTGTGTCTTACGAAACTGCCTACAATGTCGTACTGCCTCAGATCCGAAATCCATCTTCATATAGAAGACGATTCATCTTCTTAATAGTCAATATTATCTCAGAAGGGAATTTCAGGAAGGTCTGGGGTACGTGAAGGCCGAGGAAACACCTTGGCCAGCCCTTTACCCACGTCTTGGATTGCATCATGACAGCTTGCAATAACTGTTAATGTTACTTCTAGTGTTATAGGGTTTAAAATGGACTTTATTACATAAAAATATTATTTTTAACATGTTTATACAAGGCAGTTTTATTTATAGTGAATTTAAAAGAACTTAGATGACGATTTCAAATACAATAAAATATATTTTACATTGTCTGTAAACATGTTAAAAATTAAATCCTTCTTATCTTGATATTTGAACTCATTCAGAATTAAGTAGAATGCTGATAATAAAAATATAGGTAGTTGTGTCGAGGACACACCGTAGTTTTGATGTGAATACTCGGGCCTGATGTTGGATTGTGGAATGAATGAAGCAGACATAGAAAGTTTGAACGATTGTTTATTGTGAATATTCAACGATTATTTTACAGTTTGAACGATTAAAGTATAGTTTGATGTTAACATTGTAGGATAATTTTATTGATCGAAGGCCTGTGATTGTAGCGCAGTTCGGTAGCTTTCAAATGACACCACTTTGCAATCCTCACTCCACGTAATGCAAAGTTATACTATCCCAAAGCTCGCTCAGCACCGTAGAATTTCGACATATTGTGGATCCCTTCCCCGCGCTCAGTGCGCCTGCGAACTTGGCCATGTCAGGTACAGACATCCTTTGTATACACGACGCTATATTTATCTTCTGGATATTTCTTCTAGTTCTGAAATTAAAAGCAGTTGTAATGCTTTTTTGTAACGCTCGATTTTTCAAGCATGCCCTCCAGTACTGTTACGATTTGAAAAAAGTATTCACGTCAAAAAATTTTAACTACTTAATATACAAGACAATGAAATCAGAAACACTGAATTTATGACTTTTAACATCATATCTAAGATGATTTCAAAAGCCAAAACTTAAGAAGTTATTCATTTCATTTATAATTTCAAACAAAAATAACGGCTCTTATACTTACCCTTTTCGTTATTTTAGGTCTTTTTACAGTCTCATTCTACGAGAGGTATCCAAAGAGCTCTAATTCGTAATTCGAGGTAAGTAATAGTTTCCTATTGTATTACAGGATCCTATTAGTTTTGGAAAACCTATTCTAAAATTCAAAACCCATAATATTTAACGTAATGAAAAAAATACATTTTTGGTTTCCTCGATTGTTATATCACTTTTCAAGTTTTTCCCCATCACAAATAATGTTAATTTATTTTATTTTCAGATTATTTTTCTTCGCTGCGCTTTTGTGGCTATTATGTCAAGTTGGTATAGAAGTATTATACAATTTTACATTTCAACAAAGCAGATTAGAATTGTAAGTTTTTATATCAATTACACTTCCTCTTTTGTTTCATTGCCTATTTTTATAAATGATTTTTGCCACAAATAAAAAAAGTTGAAACTTGGTGAATAGGAATGTCTACCACTTACCTCATTGAACATTTACAAAATTATGTCACCAAGCTTTGAAAAAAATATACGTAATATTTCTTAGGTAGATAGTAGGTGTGATCATTATTTGTAAAAGTTTTTTCGCTTGTAAAATTTCCAACTTAAAAAGCTAAAACTAATTCCTGACTTGTTATTATTACTATATGGTTTTAATAGTATACTCCTCGGGATATTATGCATATTACAAATCAAAAATTCATATTTTTGTGAATATGTATACTGATATTGATACTTTTAAAGGTAAACTTTGGGTTCCTATTCGTTTCAATCTCTTGAACAGCACACTTCAAAGAATATAACTAAAAATAGTTTTATGAAATTATAATTTTTATGTAGAAAATATCTGCCCACATATATAGTTATTTATAACAGTCAAGATTTAAATAGTTTTCTTCAATAACATCCCAACATGCAATGATTTATAAATATTAATATAGGAATAAGTAATATTCTGAATATTATACAAGATTACATCAGTAAATATCAAAAATTTCATTTTTTTGAAAAGATTAGACAGAATAACCTTCAATTCAATACCCAATTAAAATTTGTTTATAAGTTAAGAATTTGACAAAACATTGAAAAAACTTTCACTTCATGCAAAATGAAACTTTTTGGTATACTGAGTCACTAAGTCAGGATTTTATCCAGCTTGAATCTTAAGTTTATCAAAAAATCAGCCAATATGGTGACTTTAATAGTCAAAATTTACAAAATTTTCTTCAATATTTGTAGTGCCGTGGCTGGTGGTGTGGTTTTCTAACTATCGAAGTATTCAGCGGAATAGTGAAAAACACGTTTAATTCATACAGGACGCCACAAAACTCAACATATACAGATCATAAATTATTTATAGGAAAGATAAGTTTACAGGCTACATCTAACGCCAGGTCACCACGAGACCTCTTCAGGCGTCCAGTTTCCGCACTACCCCGCACTACCTATGTTATGAATACAGTTTATAAATTATATTTAACGCCAAGTCTCCATGAGACACACTACCCAAAGTAGGTTCTAACTTTCTTTCGATTGCGTACTCTGCCGCAAACTCAGGTGGCGCCAGACACTGCTCTATTTCCAAATCATATAACAAACAAAATGCGTTATATTTGCATATTTTCTCTTAATTCAAAATACTTAAAAATATTCCTATAGTTTAGGTATAACTTACAAATACGTATTTTTGGCAATCAAATTCACCGCCGCTGTCATCGTGCAAGGTGTAAATGTCGCTGTGGCCATTAACTACTGTGTACAGTGTGAGACTCTGATCCTGTACATAAAAAATATCTGCCTGCGACTGCATGAGAAATCTCTGGAGATGAAATCCGCTATGCACGTGAGTAACATTAACGAATATTGTTTTGTAGTTGATTGATCTTCATTATTTGAGCTCTTTTCGGTTTTTTTATTTCCATTGGCAGATTACAAGACAACTTGTCAAAGTACAAGATAAAACCAACTAAATCCATACGCTTGTGCTACCCGACTATCGAGAAGTCGATGGTCGCGGTTCCGAAGCTACTTAAATTGATTTTGCAACTTTCCGTGCCGATTTCTCCGGGGCACTCTGCTCACGCTTTCGCTCATACTGTATCTTATATGTGGTGTCTGTCGAATCCCAGAGGCCTTGGTGAGGGGACGAGTAACTCGTTGGTCGCAATATTACTTTGTGCTTTGTTGTATGGGTATCTTTGAAATTTTAAGGTCAACGATCCGCATTCGGGCCCTTTACCTCGATCTAAATTTAGGTTTTTCCTCCGGCGCTACACGTCTGAAAGAACGGTTCTCTAACTATAAACTAAGATGCTGACGGTAACGCTATGACAAGTGGCTCAAACGTGGGAACATTTAAAAAGACTCGCGTCAAATCGATAATGCACCGTGGGAAATCTTTGGGACGTTGCCAGCTCTCAGGTTCAACCAGTACTTCGTTGGATAACTACTTAATGTTAATAAATTATTCGTTTGATGGCGGTATTCTTTGTTCTGTACAACGGTGTATGCAGTACCGCTATATGTCTTTGCATTTGCGAGCAGCAACGGCGAAAAGGGATTGCATTTTTCGTGAGGCTCAATTCCTAAGTTACTCCCCAAGACGCAATTCTACTTCCAAAACTAAGAACACAAGTTTGAAAAAAGTCTATTGGTCCATTCTGTCTCGTTTCCCAGTAGTGATCATCCTCAGCGGATGCACGAATACTGGGACAATGAAGTATTCGTGCAAGGTGGGCCCTGTCCACATCCTCTCCGAGGCCACAGAGCTTACAGACAGGGTCAGGGAAAGTGTTTAAAAAATGCAGATTTTCAGCAGGACAATCCCAGTCCAATTAGTAGTCGAAATTGTGCAAATGCCCTTTTCCTTGGTAAGCCCAAAAAGTCTTGTATACCAGGGATTTATGATTTTGAAGAGTTTCTCTCAAGTAAAAGAAACCTTTTCTAAAAAATCGCTTGATTGACAGTTTTGCAGTTTGGAAAGGGAATCAAGTACTTGATGTTTGGCGGTTTCTCCTTTTGGCCAGGTGTGTTGCTCCAGTGCGGCGTTAATTAACTACCTACCTACCTCCCTTTTGGCCAGGTAGTCGGTATTCTATTCCGCAGTAGCCTGGTATCCATTAGAAAATAATCTGTTTTTATAGAATGACTAGCTGAATTACCCGGTGTTGCTCGGGTTGAATTGTTTATAAATTCATCGCAATATACTCAATATTATTCCTATGGAGATTTCGAATTGGTTTCAGCCCCCTGCAGAGCCAGGACAAAACGAACGGGACTAATATATAGACTATGTGTCCCGCAGAATTCTACAGGATGAATGTACCAAATTTAGTGTGAATTGGTCTGACATTGATCGTATAAACACGCAATGTTATTTTTATGAGGATTTCGAATTGTCTTTAGCCCCATATACCATATCGACGATAAAAAAAACCACTTTCCATAAAAATAATCTTATATTATAAAAATTTACAGCACCCATCTGCGATTGCACCCAAGATTCTATAAAAAAACTCCAAGTCATCTTGAGAGGCGACTCCTGTAGATGTTAACTCTGACGTCATATTCACAGCCAGACCGCGAGAGAGCGCTCCCTAGCAAGTGCTCTGTCCGGGATGACGGGACGTTACACCCCTCTGCATACCCAAGACAAATAGAACAGGGGTTAATATGTAGCCTACATTACCCGCAGGGTTCCAAAGAATAAGTGTTCCAAATTTGGTGTAGATTGGTCAAACGGTGTAGAGTTGTATAGAGAACAGACAGACAGATGCCAACTCTGCTTTATATGTATAGATTATTTAAGATTTTTTTTAGTTGAGGGACAAAAAATATGATGAAACTTATTGACTTTATTGTTAGACAGTAGGTCTTCAATTAGCTGCACGCCTTTGTGTGACTAAAAAGACCACAGATTAACTATCCAAACTTAACCCAGGACCATTCCTGAGTTGTGTGTGCTCAGCAGATCCCGGGTTCCAATTCTGGTCTTGGCATGGATGTTCGTAGTGGTTTGGAATTCATTTTAAGCATTAGGTCCTTGTCTAATTAACCATTATGTAACAAAAACATGACTGGTGACTAAGTGGGTTCTCTCACGGTACTATCAATCTGAACTAAGTATCTGAACTGTACCTAACTCAGTGTATATTTCTTCTGTATAACTTTCCTTGAGGGTATATGTCCATTACTTAACATTGTCTCATTTGGAGCAGCTTAGAAAATATGGCCCTTGCGCCATAAAACCCAAAATTAACCAATCAAAATATGACGATAGAGCGACAAATCAGACTTATTTTTACCTGATTCATTTTCAGAACGATTTTAGGTCAAATAGCTTAGATTAGATGGTCTGAATTGTGTAAGCCACATATTGTGCCGACAAGCGACATGACAGGCTGACATGCAGAGCGTCATATTTTCTGTACACAGAATACGAGTCTAAATTAATAGACAAACTTCAGGGGGTGATAGAATACAACGAAACAAACATTTTTCCCCATAGAACGTATGGTCGCAAGTACAGCGGTTGGCCGCTAGAGAGCGCAGTCAAACGCTTGTATAAAAACCCATAGAATGTCTATTGGGTGAGTCTAAACTAATACGACAAACTCCAGGGGGTGATAGAACACAACGAAACAAACACTTTTCACCATAGAATGTATGGCCCCTGTTCTTTCCATTTCGACAAAAACACACGGTCGGACGCAAGTTGGAAAGAAGAGGCATGGAATATGGAAACAACGCTTTAATGTCAAATAAACATCAATAACTGCTTGACAGAACGAAATAATACAATTAGATTTGCATAAATTAAAGATAAGTACAAGGAACAATGGGTAAGAAAGAAATGACATGTACAAAACATGAGAAACTTTTCACATGAAAATGAAACGACATGTACAAACATCAGTCGGTAAGTACAACGCAAATGCACAATTACAGAAGCTGTTCAAAATGTCGACCACCACACCTGATGCAGGGCCTCGCATCGCCGACGTAACGCTTTTTTATACAAGCGTTTGACTGCGCTCTCTAGCGGCCAACCGCTGCACAAGCGACCTTTCTATGGGGAAAAGTGTTTGTTTCGTTGTGTTCTATCACCCCCCTGAAGTTTGTCGTATTAGTTTAGACTCACCCTGTACATATGTCGTATATTTGTGTCTTATATTTCCACAGTATGTGACTTGGTTAAAAGTCGATGAATGAACAAAGGTGAAATAAGTTTCAGTTTTTCTTTTCCTTGAAATGTTTTTAGGAGATCTTGGGAGTCAGAGAGTACATAAGCCTTCTAAATGGAAACATGGCCAAAATGATGGGTCTGTGCATCGTTAATTTTACAGAGCTAACCATTTTAGGTAAGTTCCCATGTCAACATTTTCATTTTAAGATTGCGAGCATTATGTTATACAAATTTACTTCCCATTGATTTTTGAAATATTTTATCAACGAAAATGTTAATATCCCGCTGTATTACTCCAGTGAGACGTTCATCTACCTACCAACGAAAATGTTTTTCCTTCTGAAAACAATAGGTGTAGATGTAACAATGTATGTTTGAACCTGAAGTAGCAACAACATTTTTTGGCAATTAATCGACAAGGGCGCCAAGTCTTAGGAGCCCGAACTCTTAGGTCTTCCAATATTTTAAAGATCGCGAGGCTACCGTCCCCCAAACATACATAAGGAATCAATAATACAAACATACAGATAATTATAGCGATTTAATTGACCCTCGTGTAGCATAAAATGACCGTAAAGAGACTCATACAGATAATATGTCATCAAATATACAGGGTGGGTCGACCTCACTCATTAACTTTCCAATTCGACAAATATCTCGCCAATCGAGATCTGGTCAATTTTTCTTATGACGAAATCATTATCTGTTCAGTTTTTTCTCCTAATCTTGTCCACCAAGATCTATCCAGTTTTGCTAATGACGGAATACTTCGTCGAGACAACCAACAGGAGGATTAAGTCGTATGCCTATAATATCAGAAGAAGGTTTCGAACCAATACCCCTCACCTAATATTTCAATGTTTGGGACCCGAATCCCAATATGAAGGATACAAACATATTGGTAATGATCTGTATAAACAAAATAATTTGTTCCGATAATGTGCACGATAATAGCACACACCACAAAATGATTGAGCTTGGAAATTTTTGCAGATAAGAATCACAAAGGAAAAAAGCCAATGAATCGAAACAAACGAAGAAATAAATAAAACATGTCTTTTTGAATAAGGATAAAATAAAGCCCAATAGCGCTTTAACTCTTAAAGAAATGAAAACTATTTCCAGGCGATAATTAAGTACTAGTTTAAAATATAATTTATGAAAATGATCATAATTTATTGATACGAAATAAATACTTATGTCTAAATATGTAAACATTTTATATAAATTTTAAGAACCAATTGTGACTTTTCTCGAATATAGGAACTGCTCTACTATTTTTGAATAAGATAAAAGAACCTACCGTGATAAGCTATAGAGTTTTGTTTCCATCTCTTTGGTTCATTGCTCTAATCATGCCTCTTATTCAGGTAAGAATGCATTTAAAGAATGTATTTTTATATATATCATGGAATATTTCAAAATTAATGTTAATTAAATTGATTATAAATCAAATGTCAACACACATCTATTAAAATGTTGTTTCGTGACCATTATGAAAGTTTATAGATTTCTAAAGGTATTGTTTTAATCAAAGTAATCACTTTCTGTTGATCTTAAGCGCTGTTTTTCTTGAATAGAGCTTCTTAATCTTTAACTCGGGATTTGATGGCCATCTTTTTTTATTTAGTTTACATTCTCACAATCCAAATAGTTGTTTTCAAACTTATTTCGACCATAAAAAAATTTTGGATAAAACCTTTTCAATTTCACAACTTTTTGAACAAGCACTTTCCTAAATGTGAACGAGTTTAATATATTTTTCATTTCTAAATAGTCCGAGGGAGACGATGAAAGTAAATTGCACTCTCGTTTGGATACGAACAAAGAGAATTCGCATCATGAGATAAATTAGTTCCATTTCTACCGTTAGTTATGACACCAATTAGTTCAATCCAAAGTTCATGGCAATATTTGGTTTTCCAACTATGTGGGCTATTGCTGACCTCTTTTACTTATCGACACCGGATATGACATTTATAGAACTGATATGAAAACGTAGCAACTTAAAAGAACTATTGCTGATTTCAATGAATCAAATTGAAAAATATCAAGAAATACAGGATAAAGTATGATCGTTGAAAGAATGAGAATGATTAAGTTTGCAATTAACTGTTATTAGTTAATTATTGTTCACAATCAATTTTGAATGGATATAAGAAAAGCCCCTGACTTGCTTTGTGCTTTCCAGACATTTGCCAGGAAATAATTTCTTGCTGTCTACTCTTTTCTGAATAATAAAATTGAATACAGAAAGGAAGAATTTATTCTTCTAAGCGGTGTAGTCTAAAGATGGAGTGCATGAAAGTATTCACTGCACATGCACAGCACTGGAAAATTCTTCTGTGACGAGGACAAAAATTCTGCGTAAATTATAAAACATTTTTTCCCCAATACCGCCTCTCGGGACATTGGTTCTCGGGGCCAGGGCCATTCCTGGGGCTAATAGCTGCCCCGAGCAAACCTCAGCAAGTCACCCACTCTTCTCAAAAACATTTAATTTGCGAAAAGAACGCCCTTCATCAAGCACGTATTCAGAAAATAATTTCGGATGGCCAGTCTTTCACCCTGCTCCCTAAATGCCGTAATGTTAAATGTGGATGCGTTTTGTGGTTTTTCGACTGTTTGCAGACTATTGACGTATATTTTACCTGCCTAGTTTACGAAACTTCGATGTTTTCTGGTATAAAATAACTTCATCATGCATCTTTGATAGCTTTTTTAATTCCAAAATTACCTCGGAAAGATTCCGAGATCATTTGGCAATCTTCCTGAATACCACTTCGTCCTTGATTAGTGCTTTTAGAATATTCTCAAGCAAATTAAGAAAATATGGAGATTCATAGGTATATTTTATTGCAAACGTCAAAAGAATCTACAAAGAACGAGAAGGTATAAAATTAATAATATCGGAAAACAAAGTTAGAGGCAGGTGTCTTTCGGTCCTTATAATTTCTAACTAGCCTTTTAGCTACGTCTTTGTAACCTAAACACCAAAAACAAATACAAATGTATACTTTTAGCAATGTTTGAAGATAATGTGCCCAATTGTATAGATTTCATTACAGGCTGCAAGGTTAACTCAAATCGGAAGCAAATTGCGGCAAATATCATTTGAAATGAGGGTTTTCGGATATCAAACATGTTCCATGTTAGAATTGGATTCTTTCGTACTTTTTGTGAGCGGTGCAACGTTAAGGGTAAGTCGAATCTCATTTAATGTATTTTGTTTAGTATTGCAACTTGGGGGAGGGGCAATATCAGTTAAAAGCTTTTGGATGCATTGAAAAGTTACCTACAACTAGACAGTCAGTGATTAGCTTTATTAGAAGCTTTTATTACAGTAGTGATACCCAATTGAGAATTTATGGGGAATAATGAAGACTCCCAAGAACTTGAGTCAACAAGATATCGTGTGTTCAGTACAAAATCCATATGGGCATATCTGGCTAAGATCGAGAAGTTTTAGAATTATTATCTTATTAAATTAAAGGGGGTGTTACTAAATATTAAAGAATTATTTTCTGAATTTTTGACAAATATTTGTATGTATCACGGAATATTCAAATATTTTGAACCAGGTAAAATATTTTATAATTTTTTAAAATTTCCTATAAATGTCATTTTTATTTGTGTTATGCATTTTTATAACTTTGTTGAAATATTCTGTAAATTCTAAATTCAAACATTAAGATTTATCTAAAAAAATCTGTATGGGCAACACAAACCACTTCATTCAAAGTTGATTTCTTCAATTATTTTGTCTTAGAACTGTAAAGTGAAATGTCTTTACGCACTCCCACAAATATTTATCTCGTTTCTGGCATGGATGTTCAGAGGTTCGGAATCCAGTTTAAGTCGTTGGTCTCGGTCTAATTAGCCCTCGTGAAGCAAAAAATGACCATAAAGCGATAAATCGAAACCAAAAATATTCTTAGTATAGTAGTACTCTACAGAGTTAGCCGTAAAGAACGTCTCTCAAAAACTTTGTGAATTGAATCACATCAAGTCGGAATTGTGTACGTAATCAATTTGACAGAAAACTTGTTCTTTAAAAATTAATGAAAATATTTTTTTATTGCAGTCAAAGTTATTCGGCGTGACGATCCGATCATCGACAGTGATATTGACTCTTGGACTGTCAGTATTTGTTCTCCTCACTTTGATGGTAATTGACCTTTTGTCAGTTTCTGGTTACAGAAGATTCTTCTAACGAGAATTTCGGAAAAATGAAAGCGTATTACTTCAGCTGTGATGTTTTAAGAATGCCTCTTGCTGAGCAAGTGCGCATGTATATTTACATTTCTTATTTTGAAATAAATGCTCTTGTCTAATTTATAACATTTTAGACTACATTTTGTTAATTTCAAGTTTTTAATTTTCGTGCAAATGTAGAAAACAAGAGAGGGATATATGAATTCGGACAATTTAGTTATTGTTACTTTCTTCTTCATCGTTGCTCCGTCTAACATTTCGATCAAGTGTAATCAAATATTACTTTTTAAAACGTAATATAATCCAAATGTAAGACGAGAGGGCACATCTGGAAATTAATCAATTGATACAAAGTAATTGTATTAATAAAAGGAAATTTTTCTTTATTGCATTAGAAGTTGGAATCTTTCAATGAAATGAAATTTTTTCGTCACATTGAAAACTTTGGCATTTATGCGATTAATTTTAATTCAATAAATCAAGCAGACGATGGCGATACTTTCCTGAAACCAAATATTTCGACTATTTCAGTGCTTTTCCCTTTCTAAATGACATATTTCTGAAACATGGATGGGAATACTTTGACAAGGAGTTTTACATAAAATATTGGATATTTGAGGCATTAAATGTTCTATCGGGGTGATTAAAATATTTTTTGACAAATGAAAAACATTTTCACAACATTTTGGCAGCATTAAAAGGCTCAATATTTGAGGGGAAAAAAGTGAGATGGAAGTTTGTCAAGTTTTACTGTCATCAAAGTGACCCATACAATAACCAAAGTTTAGTAGGCAAATTTTCTTTGATTTTCAATGAGAAAACAAAAAAACCAGGTTAGTTCAAAATTAAAAACTACCCTGCAAAATTTCTCAGGCTTTCTGTACTTTAGGAATAAAATTAAATAAAGAGTATCAATGCATGACAGCTAGATAATAACTTTGAGAGAACTGTTTATTTTTGTACATTTTTGCTTTACGGCATTACGTATAACTTTTCCTCTCATCTAACAAAGTTTTTCCACAAACCAATAAAAAGTTGACAATATAAGGATTCTTAAAGTTTTGAAGAGTAATCATAAATTCACTGATATGCTAAAGTTATGCTTGATTTTAATAGTTCTCAATAGCTGCTCTTAATTTCAAATTTTGAAAGTATACCAATGCATTTTGTAGTTAACTTGGGAAAACTCAGAATACCAAAAAATTACAATTTGTTGAATGATTGCTTTTCCTATACAATTTCAGTTTTAGTATATTTATAAAATTACAATGCAAAACAGGATCATCCAGAGAAATTGTTAAGAGTACCAATTTAGGGAAATCGGTATCCTTAGCAATCGATGTAAGGAAATCGGTTAATGTTTCGAATTCTTTGCATGCATACTCCATTCATACAATTGTAGCTTATACAGAGGACCTTTGACTGTCCTTATCAGTAAGATGATTGATTTTCAGTAATGATAATGTAGAATTTCCGTTTTATAACATTTTAAAAACTAACAAAAAAAACATTAGTTAATTGTGCCTTAACATACATTGTAGTAGACAAATGGATGACAAAATATACTCATTCAAGAAAATCTGTTATCAGTCTGTGGCAAATTTTCGTTGCAAAAGATTCAGTAATACGTGATTTATCATTGACATATATAAATACTAGGATAAATTCAGGCAAAAAAATATTCGCCTCACCATCTTCGATTTTCAAAAAATAGTGTATGATGGTCAATGGCCTTTGTTGAATTATGCTGTATTAATTTTTTAGAACAATTTTTCATGGAAATAAGACACTTTTGAATGGTGGTCAAAAGTATTCAAATTTGCTTGCCAAGAATGTCGCATAACATTTAAAGTTTTGCTAAACTCAAAATATTAGAGAAGCTTGTTTTGTTTTTCTCGTGATATTTAAATGTACTGTTTGCAATTATAGGGGGGGGGGGTATTTCAATTAACGTCACACTGGAGCAAAACAATGGGCTATTGGTGACGGTCCGGGATCAATCCCAAAGGGAAAGATCCGAGGACAACACCACGTAATTTTGAACCATGGTCAGATGACGAGGCAACACCTGAGCTGGCACCCCACTCTCCAAACTTCCACACCACGCCAACGTGAGGACATTTGAGGCCACGACAGATTTAACGTGCACCAGCCCCCTTTGTACACGACGGTGTTTGGCTGGATTCGAACTCGCAACCCTTCGGTTGCTAGTTCGTTACTCTTCCAACCGGGCCACCGCGGCCCTTGCAATTATAAGGGGGGTGGGGGGGTATTTCAATTAACGTCACACTGGAGCAACACAACGGGCTATTGGTGACGGTCCGGGATCAATCCCAAAGGGAAAGATCCGAGGACAACACCACGTAATTTTGAACCACGGTCAGATGACGAGGCAACACCTGAGCTGGCACCCCACTCTCCAAACTTCCACACCACGCCAACGTGAGGACATTTGAGGCCACGACAGATTTAACGTGCACCAGCCCCCTTTGTACACGACGGTGTTTGGCTGGATTCGAACTCGCAACCCTTCGGTTGCAAGTTCGTTGCTCTTCCAACCGGGCCACCGCGGCCCCTAACATTTTTTTTTTTTGGGGGGGGGGGAATTTCAATTAACGTCACACTGGAGCAACACAATGGGCTATTGGTGACGGTCCGGGATCAATCCCAAAGGGAAAGATCCGAGGACAACACCACGTAATTTTGAACCACGGTCAGATGACGAAACATTTTTTATTTATTTTTTTTTTGGGGGGGGGAGGGGGGAATTTTTCAATTAACGTCACACTGGAGCAACACAATGGGCTATTGGTGACGGTCCGGGATCAATCCCAAAGGGAAAGATCCGAGGACAACACCACGTAATTTTGAACCACGGTCAGATGACGAAACATTTTTTATTTATTTTTTTTTTTTTGGAAAAAAGTCAGTTACAAATTCTGAAAATATTTGCATAAGTTCATAAAAATGTCGTTAATTTAGTCCCTTAGAAAGCTAATTCAGTTTCATAGATTGATTTTTAGCCTTCAACGTAAGAAATTTCAACCTCTGACAAGCGCTTTCGAAGGTCTGGTTGGATTGAATTTCGAACTCGCAACCCTCCAGTTGCTAATACGCTACTCTTCCAAATAGGATACCGCGGCCACATTTTCTGGTAGGTAGGTACTTTCATTAACGTCACACTGGAGCAACACAACGGGATCAATCCCATTTTCCGATTGGGTTTGGTTTACTGATGACGTCAAAACACAAAATAAGAAAATTTAAGCTTAGCTATTCGGTAGATGGTTATGGTGTGGTCTCGATCTTTCCATTCGGGATTGATCTCAGACCGTCACCAATAGCCCGTGTATTGGCTCCAGAGTGACGTTGATTAAAATACCTACCTCGGAAGGTAGTTAATTAATGTCACATTGAGGCAGCACAACGGGCTATTGACGACAGGGTCAATCAGAAAATACAAAAGTAGAGTGAGCAATGGTAGCCTTTTTATGTGCCCGAAACTAGTAGTAACGTGACCCTTAGACTATTTTCGTCTGCTGGGTGCAACCTAACATTCATCATGATTGGTCCACGGAACGGAAGATGCCCATCAATTGATTCATCTGATTGGTCCATTATCTGATAGTAGACTCGGACGATTTTCACTTTTGTCGACACTATAGGTCGGTAGATATTTCATTAACGTCGCACTGGAGCAACAGAACGGGCTATTTCGCCATTATAGAAATGCGTACTCACATAGCAACCGTCATATCACCAAACGAAGTGAAGATACTAAATCGGAAAACTGAGTCATTTTTTCACCGAGCAATAACGTGACTACTAGTCACGTTTTGAAGCTCCTCTCAATAGTAATGCACCTTGCGCCATAAAACCCAAACATCCAATCCTCAATAATAATGCCCCGTCTACTTATATTTTAAATCTATGGGAAAGAAGGCATTTTAATTAACGTCGCACTGGAGCTCAATACAGCGGGCTATTGGCGACGGTCAGGGATCAATCCCAAATGGAAAGATTTGAGGACAATACCACGTAACTTTGAGCCACGGTCAGATGATGAGGTCCTACCTGAGCTTTAAGTCTATGGAATCAATCCCAAATGGAAAGATTTGAGGACAATACCACGTAACTTTGAGCCACGGTCAGATGATGAGGTCCCACCTGAGCTTCAAGTCTATGGAATCAATCCCGAAGGAATAGATCCGAGGACACCTTGGCCAAATATGGCTCTTGCACCATAAAACCCCGAACCAACCGAGGACGCCTCGTAATTTTCAACCACGGTCAGATGACGATGTCCTGATCCTGAGCTGGCACCTCACTCACCAAACTTCCACACCACGCCAACCTATTTGAGGCCACGAGATTTAACGTTTACCAGCCCACATGTAAAAGACGGTGTTAGGTTGGACCGAGTTTCGAACTCGTTACCCTCCGGTTGCTAATACGTTACTCTTCCAACTCGACTACCGCGGCCCCTAAAGCTATTCGGAAACTGCTCATTCTCTGACAAGTTATAAAGGAATTCTTAATCCATATTTTCAATACTATTTAAGTCCAACTAATAAAATTAGCATTAATACTCCAGATTCAAAAATTTTCTGAAAAAATATTGGATTACCTAAAATAGTTTAGGGAACATGTGATTTTTAAGCAAGTAATGCAGAAGAAAAAATAAATTCTTTTGTGACATCCCTTTCCCAGACAGGACCGCGGTTGCAAGAGTTCCGAGTTCGAATCCAGCCAAACACCGTCGTGTACAAAGGGGGCTGGTGCACGTTAAATCTGTCGTGGTCTCAAATGTCCTCACGTTGGTGTGGAAGTTTGGAGAGTGGGGGTGCCAGCTCAGGTGTCTCGTCATCTGACCATGGTTCAAAATTACGTGGTATTGTCCTCGGATCTTTCCCTTTGGGATTGATCCCGGACAGTCACCAATAGCCCGCAGTGTTGCTCCAGTGTGACGATAATTGAAATACCCCCTTCCCAGACCTATATCCATATCCCGAAAAAAAATTACGAAATTATAAAAATGTTGATATAAAATGACCTAAAAAGTACCTGCAAGAAAAATCATTAGACTTAAAGATGGTCAGTAGAACAGCCTTGCAAGGGATTTGAATGGATTCATCCACAATAGTTTCAATCATCCATGCTTATGTACTTTACTCCTGACCATAATCACTACATAAAAAACAATGCAGAGATGGCAACCTCCGATTTGATGGTTCAAGAATCTGACCTGAGGCAGTGACTTTCAGGAATGTTTCTCGTAAAATTGCATTATTGAACTTTTTATAAATGTGACATTTTAATCAAGATTTAAGGATACAATGTAAACAATAATACAAAAAATTCTGCTTTCTTAATAGTTGTATAATGTTCTGAGAATAGTTATTCTCTTATCTAATGAAATCTATATTCTTCCACTACTGCAAGCTTTCTTCAATGCAGTTTTTCGGCAGCTCTTAAATAAATACAAACATTAAAATCAATATCATTTTTCTATTTAAATACTTTTCAGAGAAATATATTTCCTGATAGCTTCAAATGTTTTAATAAGTTCGAAAAAGTGAAAAATTAACTAGACTAGGTGCTTTGACTGACAAAATTAAGTTAAAATAGGTCAAGATACTTAAAAAATCATAATTTTTTTAAATTCAAAAGTAATACAAAATAAGGCGACATTCGGTTTGTTGGTACATTGGCTCTGATAACGAAATGCAACTGGAAAAATATTCATTTGCAGATTGAAAAGGTTTAAAAAAATTGTCGCAGTTCATGCTATGCGAAAGTTGCAGCCTTGGAGTGATTACAATTTTTTTCACGAAGCCACTGCCAAATGATAGCAATTGGCTATAAAGCGTGCCACATTGTAATGTGGATTGGACTGATTATTATAAAGCGCCATCTTGGCGACCTGTGAAAAAAAGGGAAATTAATGTCCAACTTAGCAGATTTGGGCGATCGTACCGATTTTTTTCCTATAAGTTTGATTTTCCATACTAATTTCACTATTCACAAAAATCCAAAACAATTTCGGAAATTCTGACCTAAAATATACTTTAAACATTTAAAAGATTGAAGTATCAAAAATAAAATTTACGTAAGACGTTCTTGCAAAAGGGCACTTTTGATTAAAAAATAGGGGCTTGTATCCCAGTAGCCCACCCCTCTGCATGGCCCTGATCTGAGGATGTTTCCTTCTTTCTATAGCAATAGCTACAAACTGAATGGAAAATGGAATCAAGTAGAACCAAAAACTATTGAAATTATCCCAAGTAACTATTTTTGCTTCCGACACTGATATTTGTATTAGATCAATTATCATTTGTAAATGTAAATAGGATGAGTTTAAAAGTATTCAAAAGATCCCTGTAGAAAAGATTAACAGAAATTATCAAAAATAGTTAAGTTCTTTTACATAGGAATGTTAATACATAACATTATTTTTTCTTATTAGAAGTTATATATTACACAAAAATATTGACTGGTTTGATAACACATGGGATGGTTTGTGGGTTTTGAATTTTATGGCATATTTGGCCAAGCTGTGCCAAACACAAGACAAGAATGTATGAAAAAAGCAAAAGGGGTAGAGCAGATCAGGGTAAAGCAGGACAGATCACTCAGATAAAACAAGTGGGATCGTTTGTGACAAGTCTATATCTCAAAAATCTGGTTTTGAAGTCATTGTATCAGCGCTCTAATGAATTAGGGTGTTTTCAGCACTAAAACTAGATATTACATGCATTTCAATAATCACAAATGTTTAGCAATATATTTAGCAATAGAGAACAAGGAAAATAATGCGAGCCTGAAACAAAAAGTAAATAGAATGCCGATAGGACAGAACTGATCAATCCTAAAGTAATCACAAGTCATACTTTTAGCAGTGACTTTGATTTGTAAATACGAGGGCTGTTCAATAAAGAATTATCATAATTTTTTTAAAGGTGATTAAAAAATCAGGAAAAATAAAATTCATATTGCATGTGTAGCGGTATAAGTGGAGAATAGATGGCTAGAGTTTCACGGTCATGACGTCAATGCTGCGGCCTTGGCAGACAGCCAAGTACGCCTAGTTTTACTTTCGCCTACGGCAAAAATGGATGTGACAGCGATGAGCAATACACTGCATTGAAATTTTGTTTTCGCCTTAAAAAATCGTCAGCTGAAGCATATGTGATGCTACAGGAAGCTTATGGGGAGTCTGTCCTTCCCTATAGCACAGCTAGAAGATGGTTTAAAATGTTTAAAGAGGGGAGACAATCGATTTCAAAGGAAGGTGGACCCAGTGCTCCAGTGATTGCTCTACAGAAGTAAACATCACCACTGCTGCTGTGATAGTGAGAGAAGATCATCGAATCACATTAAGAGACCGATCAGAAAGAATGAACATTTCATTGGGTGCCACTCACACGTTGCTCACAGAAAAACTGCACGACATGTGTTTATGCGCGGTGGGTTCCGAGACTGCTCATTCCCGAACAAAAGGATGTGGGTGTGGAAGTTTGTTCAGAGTTGAAATCAAGTCTACAAAATGATGGAATGTTTCTTTTTTATTTTTTTTTATCACTGCTTATGAAAATTGGCTTCACCATTATGACCCCGAGTTCAAGCAACAGAGCTCTGTGTGGAAGTCTCCTTTATCACCAACACCGAAACTGGCAACACATATCATTATTCATCAAGATTGATCTTTTAAACATAATGGTATATGTTCACTCTTTCTAGTAGGCATCATATAAGTACCAGTTTACTATCAAGAAAACCTGTACGCCTTGTATAAACATCAAAGTGTTACAAGTTACTTGGCCGAGTGCTAGATAGTAACATTCCAAAAACTTGCAAGAATAAATTGTATGTTCACATCAGATGGCTTAGCGGCTCATTGTTTATTATCAAGTTAATATCTTATGTCAGGAAAGCAGTTGAAAGTTAAAATTTTTATTTTTATTATTATTATTACACAGAATGCATTGTTTGCAGTGTAATTAATTCAATTCATATGTATTCCTGAAAAGTGTTTAAATAAAAATCATATCATAGAATTTTTATGTTTCATTTTATTATTTCAACTTGAGGAAATATAGATTAGTTTTGAGATTCTGGAGCTAAACATTCATCTATATTTTAATTTTCAATTAAAACCAGTCAATAAAGGAATCTGTAAGTTGTGACTTCATCAGTAGTGCATCAGTGAGATTTACAAATACATTTTTATATAGAAGTAATAATTCTTGTATCAAAGAAATTCCAGTTCCATAAATCAAGGAGATTAATGGAACTGGATCAGTCAAGATCATGATTTCGTTTTGAATCCTATTTTTTAACATGCATATTGTTCATTCAAAAATATGTAGATGTAACACAAGTTAAAATTATGGCAAATTGAAATGAGCCAAACAGTACTCCATTGGAATAAAATTTTATTTCCCAATGTAATGTTATCACATTCAGGAGGACAAAGGGAAAACAAGATGTATAAAGAGAAAGGGTATATTTACAGTATATATAGTGTATAAACTTTCAGAAAATTTGCTGAAAATAGATATTTTTGTAAACAAAACAAAATAAATAAAACAAGATGATTCAACACTAAAAGTCCTAACAAAAATATCTAATACTGCAAAAACACCACTAAACTCTCCAATTCAATGTTAAAAGTTGTCATCAAAATAAGCAAACTGTTTTAAGCTTGGGCCATAATCATCAAAAAAGTTCTTAAAGGCTCTGTAAGTTAATGTCGCAGGGATGCTTAAAAGAAAAATAAGTTCTTTCAATACATTCTTTTCATCTGTTCATACATAATGAAAAACTGAATAAATGTTAAGGCATGAATAACATTGCAATTGAAAAATACAGTATATTACGCATCTATATAAATAAAAATGAAGCGTTTGTACATTGAATATTTTTGCCCCATTTTAAGTTATTTATCCCTTTAGGGCCATTCAATGCAAAATCAGTGGTTTCTGCATTTTGTGTCTGTGCCCACACTCCATCCAAAAGGCTGAGAATATTTTCATGAAACTTTGTATACTATACTTACTCATTTAGTGACTGATCTTGATGACAGTTTGGCTTCCCATTTTGTCTGGTTCTGTGTAAGAATCACATACAATTTCATAAGATGTTAAACATTTTATATAATACATATTAGCTTAGAGAATGTTGTTTAAAATGTCCTTGCTTACATTTTTAGGTAAGTTCATGCTAAAACAGCTGAATACCACACCAAAATCAACCTTAATTTTGCAGAGGATGGGATGCGAATTGAGCATTGTGATTACTCAGATGGTCTAACACAAGTACGAGTTGTACACCTTTTTATGAAAAGAAATAAAACAAACAGCACAAAACCTTTTGAACCAAGACTTGTATCTAATCAAATTTATTCAAAGTATTTTAAAATTTTGTAGATTTCCCTTTCAAAAGGATTAAACTCATTAAAACTTGCATTTCTTTTCTATTTTAAATAAAGATTAATTGGTTTTATTGAAAGCTGCACTCAATAGCCAAGTAACACCCATCTTTCTCATTCTAAAGTACGTGGTTTCCATTCAAAACTAAATAATAGAAAGTGCTTTAAACTATAGTGCATTCTTCAAAACAGGAACTCATGTTTGTTGACAAGTAGTTATATTGTTTTATGATTTTTTTCTCAGAACGAATTTTGCATTTCAAAATTTTATTCCATTTCGAGTTGTAAGTTGTTGCAACTCTGCAAGAGATCACAAGATAAAATAGAATAAAATTAAAGTCTACAGAACAACTTCCCCCCGCTATATTTAGTTTTATTTCAACCTTTTAGTTTTATCTAGAAAAGAATTTGAAACCCAAGGTAATAGCACTAATTCCCTCTTATAAGAAAGGATCTTTTTCAATTGAAATTCAGGAAAATAAAAACACTTTTCTTTAACAAATAAATGTTTCGTTAATAGTTTCTCCATTTATGGTATATGGAGTTGTTGTGTCCTTTTTCTGGTTGGTTGAATTGGGAAGTGAAAGGTTCGAAAGTTAGGACTACAACGGTAGCGAATGATCGTATAGTGGAATTGTTAGATAATGTGTTGAAGGTGTGTTCGCGTGAACCGACACACAACACAATTCCTTATCATTATGTAGACGATTCCTCATAGCTGTCATAAATAAGAAACATTGCAAAGTTAAAAATTTTAAATATCAAACTTATTTAAAGGAAGAATCAACTAGTTGTGTACACTTGCAATTGTATAAAAAGACAAAAAAAACTAAATATAATATTATTCAAGCAATGATGAATGAAATAATTCAAAATTTGAGTATTCATTTAATTTGTAATTGAGAACTCAAATCAAACTTTTAGGACGATTATTTTAACAGTAATGGAATAATTTAATCAAATATTTTTCCTTGAAAGCAAGAGATGCATAAATAATAAATTAGCAATACTTCAATAGAACTAGAGAAATGATTGAGGAATTTCTTTGTATTTAAGCAATGTGTTTTCAGTAAATTTATAATAGCAACCATATAGTATATTCACACTTCATTCAGATGATTTAAAATTTTTGCAGAGTTCAATGTTCAAAATAATGCTTAATTTAGAGACAGGATACAATATTCTAAAACAAAGGACTTTCCTTTGGACTAAAGATTAAGTTACTTAATGTGTAAAAAAAACTGGATGTTGCCCAGAAAATACATCTGACCCAAATCTTGCAAGTTTTAATGCCATACAAAATCGTCCATTAATTGAATATTCCTCAATTTGTAACTGTACCCTGCTTTACTGTCAAGAGTTATTTAATGTCTTCAGTTCCAGCACTGGGTCCTTTATATAAATTATCATTCATTTAGCCTTGTGGAATCAATAGCCTTTAAATAACATCTTTGTATCAGATAGACATGTTTATTTTCCATGCTTCGAATGTGAGCATTAATGAAAACAGTCCTTATTAATATTGGTTTTGTAAATATCAAGCTAATATCATCTGTAAATGCTTTATAGTGTAGCAAATATTTATGATTTTTTAATAAATGTGTATATATTGTAAAAAAAACCAGTTTAACTAAGTGCAAAGGATACAATAATGTTCCAAGGTCCTAACCGAACCCATGTTGGCACAAATCCTTTATAAAGAGCTAAAATACCTTCAGTCTGAACAGTCTGAAAATAAAATAAATGTTCATCTAGTTATTATCAAATAGAAATACTAAATGGTAGTAATTGCTTCTCATGAAATCATATTTTGCACTTGATAAAATTATCAGAATTTTCCAGATTCAGACAATTCTGAACACGAATAGGGGGAATTACAAACTTTGATTACCAATTTCCCAATGAAAGTTAAAAACATGGTTTATGGGATCTTTGCAGTACAGAAACGAAATTTTAAAGATTTTTCAAAAATGAATTTTAGAACTATTAACTTTATATGTAACACAAAAACATGGAACTCTTAAAAAACAACTATATCATAAACAACTGATCTTATTTAATGAAGAAATATACATGTTACACATAATACTTTGTAAACGTATAAAACACTTTTAGGAAATATTTAAAATATGTTGGAAAACCTGTTTATCAGTGAAGTAAAGTAAGATAAGTAAAGCTCTAAGATTTTAATTTCCCTGTAAGGAATTTAATAAATTGAAGAAAATGATTGCTACTTACATGAATAGCACAATGGAAAGAACCAGTATAAAGGACGTTTACAGGAGTTCCATTAACTAAAGCTGTTCTCAGTTTTCTTTGGTTCATAAGTCTGGTCTAAAATATTACAGAAATAGTCTAAAATAATACAAATTAAAGAGGAATAATTCATTGTTTTTTTAATCCTTCTATAAAAATGCAGAATTTCGAAACATTCTCAAACAATTTTAACAATATTTTGAATATTTGTAAATTATATTAAAAACTTCCATTTAACCACCTTTTAAAAGAGAAAAGGTATACTTTTAAAGATATGAAATACATATTTATACAACTGAAAGTTACAATGTAAGATTTTATTTGCTCAAATAATTAAAATAACCAATATTTGGATTTAATATATTTCAAACTAGAATAGCAAAATCTTAAATGAATTAAATTTAATACTTTTCTCATGGTTTTTTTTTAATTTACCTAACTTGATACAGATAGCATAAGATTTAATGTAATTCTAAATGATACTTGATATACACCAGAAGTATTAAAATAACATACCCTGACCACATCAATTGGAGTAGATGCAATAGCTCCAGCTAATCCAGCAGTAAAACTAGATCTGAAAAATATCAGAAATTAAGAGATTCTAGTCTTGCCACAAAGATAAAAATGTCTTAGTAAAAAAAAGCAGTCAAATATGTAAAATGATAAAACTGCAAATATACTGATAGAAAAAAGAAAGGGGACGACGATTTCAGAGGGCCATATACCCACTATTGTGAAGAACCAAAATTGTGAACTTGAATAAGTTAAAAAATAACTTCACTCTTGTTGTCAAAACACTTTTCTGTCTAAATAAAAAAAGGCAGAGAAGCACTAGTATTGATGTCAGACTAGAAAATATTGATATGGCTTCCTAAACATTTTATTCTTACAAACTTAATTCATAAATAGATTTTGAAGATAACATTTTAACATGTTCAAAAACAAAACGAGACTTCCCAATTTCAGATGAGTTAGTTTCTTTTTCCTTTCATCTTAGGGGATACCTTATGAATTCATGTAAATGGAATTCATATTCATGTTTAGTTTGAACCACGTAACTAGGACCACACAGGCAAGTATTCTCCACTTCAAGGATTTAAATGACTAATAAATATGCAATCCTAAGATTAATCCTCTTAAAAATTTTTACAACATTACTACTCTAGTTTAGAATAATAAACAGATGCACTACAATATTTGATGCCATTAGAGTTAAGCGAATATTAGGAGGTAGGTTAAATTTATGACAGTCCAGTCAAGATACAAAACTAAAACCTATCCAGAGCTATATCACAAACATGAAATCTGCTGGAACACCACTCGATAGGTCATAAAGTGTAAGCTTGAAAAGGTGACTAATTATTGCTTCAGGTTTAAATTGAGAGACGAGGGAGCTAGATAAATAAGTTTGTTTCACAACAGAAAAATCCTATTAACAAATAAATACTTTCAGGTACTCACATAAAATGGTTGAAAACACCATCTTCTATAGTACCAGATAAGATGAGATTCTTCTTTGTTATGTCATACACCGGAAGTTCAACCCCTGCACATACAGCTGCTCTTTGAGCTGTAGGACACACACCCTGAAAGAAACAGACCTTCGTAACCTGGATACCCAGAAAACAAATCTATTGCTTCTGGAAGCTAGTTAAGAACAATGACCAAAAAAATGAGTTACAATTGTGATGATTTGCAAGAAAAGGGTTCAGTTCTACGAGATGCAAGTTAATAGGATCCATTGCCATCCAAAAACCTTTAAAATGTTATATTTTCACAACATTTTGTATGTTTATGTGAAGCCCAAAGACATCAAGAAATGGGTATTCCAGTAAGGATTAAGCTGTTTTCAGGTTCTAAAAATTTATTTGATGCTAGAATGCTGCAACTTCTACATATTACCTACTATTTCTGTTGCTCAAATATAACTACTCATTGCTAAAACATAATTGCATGATTCTTGCAACCTTTATAGAACTCTGAAAGGATAATTATTTCTACATAAACACAGAAATTATAGAAACGAAAAAATTTACTTACCCTCCACAAACCTTTAATGCCTTCAGTTTTATAAATATCTAAAAAACAGCGAATCATACCCTTTTGTGAGTATGCTTCTTTTTCAGCCTGCAAACGTACCTAAAAATTAAAAAAATACATTATTAAAATTTTAGAAAACATTCCTCTTGATATTCATTTCTGTGAGATTTTAAATACCGGAATACAGCATAAAATTTTTAATCACAGATAAGTAAACTAGCTGTGTGCCATTTAAACCCTGCAGATAACATCAACACTACCATAAAATATACAGGTTTAAATCCTGTGAAGGTGAAAAGCAGGTTGTAAACAAGAGGATCATAAAAAGAAAATTCAAACAGCGAAATGCAAAATACTTACTTTTAATACATCAGTGGGGTTTGCAAGAGAGGAACCAATCACACCAGCTGTAACACCACATAATACATTTTTGAATAATGTTTCCTCTGAAAAGAAAGTGACAAATTACCTTCAGCTTCTGTGTTTTGAGGATTTGTTATCTTAAATAGTCAAATGTTTATATTAAAAAAACTAATTGGGTTTGGTTTTTGAGGATGTATCCTAAAAGGGAAGTCCAATTAGCTCATTAGGCTGATTATAAAAATGTTTGCAAAGAAATACTATGCATTTTCGAAAATATATGGAATAAAAAAGTTTTTGACTTATGCTATGAATGTTATTTAGGATAACTTAATAAGATCTCTGGAAAATGGCCTATCTTCAAAATATAGCTATAGTAATGGAACATTCACTTATTGGACATTTAAAACCTAAAATGACTTGAATCTGTATTTGTGATTGCCATCAAGACGACCTTGATATGCAAAGTCACTGTCAATGGTAGTAATAAAATGACAAGTTTATGCTCATTTTGGCTTGAGGCATTAATCAAAACTGATCACAAAAAATTGAGTAAATTTGAAGGACATAATTCATTCAGATTTTAAGAACAGACATGTTTTCAGAGATAAACATTGCAAAAAAGCAAGATTCAAGGTGTTAAAAATCGGTTTAATCTTAATTTTTTTTCAGCGTTTCTATAATAGAATTCAAGTTCTATTTATTCAAAGATGGTAAACAAGAAGCTTGAACAATTCAAAATGTGTTGAAATGATACGCTTTGAATTAAAAACATTCTTATTATTAATGCTTGTAAACAAATTAGCTGTTATTGTGTTTAACCCTCCAGGTGGTTTATATACACGTCAGAAACCACCTTGTAGTGACCAGTCTGATACAAAAACTTATTTCAAACTGTCATTAGTTCCAGCAAGGAACGATTTGTTTTCCTATTTGGAACTTCATTCCCCTTGGAGTAATAGTGCAATTTTGTCTCATTGAGACATCTCATCATTTGCAAAATGGACCAGATCTTGCATGAGATATCTCGTCGAAACCACTTGGGGGTTAGAGTGATTAATACTATTTTAACTACATAAAACATATTTACAAATGTATCCTGACTTGTTTTAATAAAAGTATTTTATTAATACGAGACACATAAGATACTATCCTAAGCTTTTTTAAGTAGAGCTTGTGAAAGAGAATAGTTTGCTAACTTGATACACAGAAAACTAAAATGCTTCATTACCATGAGGATTTTTGATGATGATACTTTTCAAAGAATAATAAATGCCTATCTTTACAGTGCCATATGTAGCTTGCCGTAAGAGTGCTGGTTTAATTCTGGAAAAGAATAGGAGAAACTTTATAATAAAGGACAAAATATTAGCATTTCACCAGCAATGTGTACTTTTATCATGTTAAATTTAAAAGAATTTTAACAGAGGTAAACAATTGGCTTAAATAACCATAATTTCAAAACAAAAATTTATAAGGGAATGAAATAGAAAGAGATTTAGGTAAAATTAAATGTAATAACCATTAAATGTAATTTACATTAGATAATAACTTACCACTAAATGTTTACCTGTACATGGGGAATAAGGGGGGAATGTGACAGCTACCATGTTCAGATAAGATATATTTCTGCACAAAAAATTACACTTAGAAAACCATGGGGGTTATATGAAATGAATATATTACAAAGTTATGAATGCTTCTTCAAAAGCACATAAGTATAGTAAAATTTATGTATTGATAATATGCTATTTAACATTTCAGATAGTGGAGTTTATTTTACTAGTAATTACATCATATACTTGGCATGCAATAAACCCATTATAAGTAAAGTAACTTTAATATTCATATCAAGTGATTTCTCAATATTTAAAATGAGGCTAAAATAATTATATCAAAACCTACCTAAGGCTGAATATCTATATAACACACAAAAAAACAAGATGAGTGTAAATTTTTTGATGAAAATCAATTCCAATTTTTTAAAATCATAAAAACAAGAGCTAAACAATATGCTAAAGAAACAGGATGCATATCATTTGAAAGCAGGCTTTGTAAAATGAGGAAGTTATAAAAATGTTAAAAGCACATGACTTGAAACAGCAATAGAAAGATTACAAAAATTCATTCATTTACATCCAGCCAAGGCCAATTAGAAAGCTACCTCATAATTTCTATTTGAATTTGAGGAAAGTTTAGTTTGTTAGGCTTGATTGTAAATGAAGAAATACTCATTTTTTGTTGAAAATAAGGGCATTCAAAGAATTGCTAATGAAAAGTAATTCAAAAGTGAATTATTTCATGCATTACAGCAAACTTTGAAAAGAATTAGCATTGATTTTATACTTTTGAATGAACAGTTACCAAGAAAATACTCCAGTTTAAATTTAGAAATAAAATTTACTTGGCCCATTAATTACAAAATGAATTTAATGTGAAACATTTTAACAATAGGACACAAAAACATGGATTTTGAAACTCTTCAGGCAAGAAACAAAATACAAAAATAGCAAGATTTTTCACTTCAAAAACGTTCTCCAGTTCTTAAAAATGGGTATAATTTTCTTTTTTTTTATAACAATGCATAGAATATATACACTAAACTTTGAGATTCCATTGTGAGTACATATTGGATTAAATAACTGCAACTAAATTTCACAAAGTACTTATTGTAATTTACATTTCATAATGGTTTTTTAAGGGTAGGAGAGCTAGTTTAGATATAACTAAAGTGCTAATTAATAATAAATTAGTTAAGGTTTTTAGTCAGTTTATCATTAGTATTTATTTTATTTGAAATATTAGAAACCCTAAGTCATAAAGTTGCTTTTCTTACTAGTCATGTATTGGTATTGGGCAAGTGTTTGTATCATGAATATATATTATGCGATGCTATACACAGTATTTAATCTTTATTCTGAACACATAATTAAATCGGAATTCTGAATATAAGTAAGGTATTCTTAAAATCTTAATTTGGTTGTTTAAAATGCTTTTGAGATGTATGTGTCTAAAAGTTAGTTTTTAAAAGTAAAATACACACTAGCAGCAATTATCAAAAAAAAGTAATTTATATTGTTAGTTAATTCACTTTTCTCCACAAAATAACAGATCTAATTCTTACAATTGTGAATTTAAATTAAGACACCATAACCTTTAATGTTTTAAATAAAAATGTTCAGCCATGATTTACTTATTTCATCTTAAAATAAGCAAGGTTTTCTGATTCTAAAAAGCAGTAATAAAATGTCTTTAAAAGTAAAATACAAAAGTTTTCAGATCAAGTACTGTTCATCATTACTCAATCCTCCTCATTTTTCAAACACAAGCAATAAGTATTTTCTACCCTTCGATTGCAACAAGTATTCAGACAAGAAAATATAATATGGAAACAAATTTATGAGATAATGGTTGTTAGGAAAGAGAAGGTTATACTGACAATATGGTCATATAACACTTCATTCCTTATGAAGAAAAATAATTTTCAGAAAATCAGTTGCCAAATTTGAATACCGGTAAATTTATTTGTAATAAAATTGCTTCATTTTAATCACTTAAGAATTATTTTTAAAAAATTAATTGGATAATTTAATTGATCTAGTTTAAAATTCAATAACATTTTAAAGTATTTAATAGGGCTATTTAATTTCCAAAGAAAAAACATTTAGAATTTTTTAGAAATAAAAAAGTCAACTTTATAAACTTTTAATATAAAAGTGAGATTCTACAACATAAAACCAACCATGCAAGTACAGTAGAACCCCACTTACACGGATCCAGATTAACCAGCATCTGAGTTATTCAGAACAGATGCATGATGAAAAATTACCAAATAAAATTAATATATAAAAATGTGATACCTATACTAACTTAAGATTTCTTTAAAATACATTGTGTGCAAGAAGAGTTTCAAAACTTTAAAAACCATTTAGAGTTCTTAGAACTCAACAATAAATTAATGTGCTAAAACAAATTTTGAATGAATATTGAAATTAACACATTTATATTTTATTTTAATCAAAATGAGTTTAAAGACAGAATACTACACTCTCACAGGTAATTGCCTTATTTTAAAGTTCACAACTGAATGGCTCCTAAAATGATTTTCCGAATAACTAAGATTCTACTGCACAGCATGTCAAGAATCAGGCCAATTATGTTTAGACTCAAAAAACTTTATTTAATTACCCTATCACAAAACTATGAGAAATGTTGATATTTGGCACTTAACTGGATGTTTTCTCCAAGATCAGGTAACACACGGCAAACAGTACCAAGACCGCATGCGGAGACCTAACCTAGCAGATGAGAGCACTAGGTGGTAATCAAAAATCAAACAGTGGAGCCTTTCGATTGCATGATTGCAAGTAAACACAGAAAATAAGTTTCTATATAAAATATACAAATCTTCAAAAGCTGAACTAAACACAGAAAAAAACATTTTCAAATGTGTAGAAAATAAATTTTACTTTCATAAGCTAACAAAGCTTTTTTATAATAGCTAATTATTTAGTTAGATATTAATTATAAAGCTATAATTTTTTTAATCCATAAATTCTAATTTAACATTAATAAATCCAATACTTTTGAGTTTTAAAATACATTTTTAATCTTTATTTTACACAACCCATAACTTTATTATATCAAACACAGTTGAATTTGCTTTATATATTGTACAGCTAGTGAAGATGAGCATATTTAGTGTACATTGTAAAGACACAAAGTTGTCATTAATTTTAAATATCAAAGTGACAAGGCACAAAAAAAATAATTTGCCAGGTATCAAACTCCCCATTCAGTCAATTATATTGGATATCTATCAAAACATTCATCTCCGTACATAAGTAATTAAAGGTGTAGATTTCAATCTCCAGTGCAGTTTTAGGTTTCGTGCTAGTAGAAAGATCAACTAAATTCCTGGGTTCTTTTAATTCAAAACTTGCACCATTATCTAAAGTAGTATTTTTAGTACTTAACAAAAGCAATGATAGTAATTAAATAAAACAATTAAATGCATCTCATTTCTGACAAGTACTCATAATTTTTTAAATAAGAATTACTTAAATGACAGGAATACTCTTTAACTAATATATTAACAATTTAGAAAAATTGAAGATTTGATGTCATCCAACTTTACTTTAAAATTATCCAATTAGCAAAAGAAATGTGAGCAGTGTTTTATAACTACTTTGAAAATAACAGTTATTTTGATGCTTACAGGAATTGGAAAAGTTAAACCATTCATGGTTCTACAAGTCAAGAATGATTGTCAATAGTAGAAACAAAAATGTTTCAGCCTTTCTTTAATGCTACAAATAAAAAGTTTAAGTAACATAAAAGTGTCAAGGATAAGCAATTTTAAAATACCCGAGTACAAAATTGATTTCGTAAATTAAAGAAATTACATATTTGCAGTTTGTTGAAAAGCTGAAAAAACCCTGGGAATCCTTCCCCTTTCATAAATCTAAAATATTGTTTTTAACTTGACTATTTTCACAATGAAAATAAATGCTATTCGATAAAAGAACACAATATTTAATTTTAAAGCACATTTCATGCAACCAATTGAACATTCAGGAAAATGAATGTTAATCTTAACTTAAGTTCATTAAAGCTAATTATTTATGGTTGGTTTTAGGGTTTTAAGATGCAAGGGGGCCATGCCTTATTATTTATGAGTCATTTTTCATTTATAAATTCATTAAAGAAACTTTTGCAAAGCATCTGAAGACAAGCAAAATTATAAAAATGTAAATTAAATCTACCTATATCGCAAATACAACCAATTTAAGAAATTATCAGTTTAATAAGAAATTTCTGAGATGCTTAGCATTTCATAAAAACTTTCATTATTCTTTTTTTGATTCAAAAACAAAAATTGTAAGTTTTCAAACATATTTCCCAAACTTTCTTTCATGTATAGCCAACCTTAACTTTTTTCAATACATAAAATCTAAAAGTCATCAGCTTATTGCATTGGTTACATGACTATATCCAAAGAATTGAACGAACTATTTTTCATTTACCAAGAAAATGGCCATATTTTTTCGCTTCATCAGAAAATCTAAGTTATACATATCAATACAATTTCTAAAAAACATCAAACACATTAAATAAGAAGCAATACATTTCATCACATTAAAAACTTCTGAATGAACTATAAGAAACCAAAGGAATAGTTTAATTACAAAACTTAGAGTATTAAATATTGGCAATTACATGAGAATTATCATCTTATCCATTCGATTACAACTGTAAATATGTGTATATATATTCACTGGTTTTATTTGAAAACATCGATTTTTCGAGTTCATATAGAAAAGTTATACAAATTTTTACTGGCTGTTTGCTCTACTAGCAATTTAATAAAACATACCAAGCACTATATTTTAGCTAAAATAAACAATATAGAAAATGACAGTATGCAGTAAATAACATGCATAGTAGTCAAACATTGTTAAAATATTGATTACTTTCTCTTGCAATTTCTTTTGCCTGAGTTGAGTAAATTTCATTACTCAATCATTTATTTCAATGTTATTTTGAAAGACAATTAACACACTGCTTATGAACAAACTTTTTACATCCCACGAATTTTGCTGTCAAAGTTTAACTGTACAATATTAGAATAGTTTAAAATTTTAGGAAAGCATTAGACTGAATGAAAGAGTAAAATAAATTTGATGTAAACAGCATTTCAACTATGAAATAGTTTTATTGGGTAGAACTAAATGTACATACAAAAACTAATTATAAGGCACAAAGCTAATTGAATTATTCAAAATCAGATATAAAATAACCATTTTTATCAAAATATCAAGACAGCCAAAATTAGTAATGAGCCACATGCAAGAGTTAAAAATGATTTACTAACCCAGAATATAATGCCTGAATTCCTTCTTCCTTCGAAATGCGGAGAAGGGCATGGATCATGCCCTTGTATTTGATTTCTCTGAATCTGGCATCTGACACCTGTCCTTGAACTTGAAGCCGTGTCTTCGTGGTGTCAATTGGGAATGTTCCTAGAAAATTAATACTAATTTTAAAATTCCATGTTTGCATTGTATGCATACAAATTTTAATAAATAAGTAACTACAGTTCTGTAAATTTTATTAAAGCATATTTTAATAGCAAGTTTCCTATTAAAATATGTAACCTTAGAACAAATTATATTGTCTTTTCAAGTAAACTGCAAAGAAAATTCTATATACTGGATATTTAGCTTGCATCCATTTATCAATTTTTGAAAAGTAGAAGTTAGTCATTCAAACTGTTAAAACTAAATACACAAAATCAATTTGATAACTTATCCAGAAAATAGAAGATACTCTAATGGCTAAAGCTGCAGGACCTCACAAGCTCAATGTAGAGTTGTTAGCTGAGAATATTCTAGAATTTTCTTTTTAAACTTCATTTTTGAGGAAATTGTAACTTATTGATTGCAGAAATAAGCTTGAAGCTTATTGCATCATTCACAATATATTTAAACATAGTTCTATAGAAAAAATTCATAATTGTTAGTTAAAGACCTCACAAGCTCAATGTAGAATTGTTAGCTGAGAATATTCTAGAATTTTCTTTTTAAACTTCATTTTTGAGGAAATTGTAACTTATTGATTGCAGAAATAAGCTTGAAGCTTATTGCATCATTCACAATATATTTAAAAATAGTTCTATAGAAAAAATTCATAATTGTTAGTTAAAGAGAAAAACATTGTACATTTTTCATGTATTACTGATAATACTGCTGTGTGATGAAATGTAGGGATAACTAACAAATACCCCATATTTCTACATATGGCGCAGCGCACATTAAACTTACTGGTTAAGGATATATCAAAAATGAACTCTGTGAACCAAAAATAGCTGTACACATATTGCCTAAGAAATAAAGAGGCATAAAAAACCAATTTCAAATGTTAAAGGAGCTGTAGAATTGTTCTACTTCAGGTTCAAAAAGTGACTTAGATGAAAGCATCATTTAAAAGAAAAGAATACAAAAATAACTGAAATGTTTACTTTTCTTTATTTCTAATGTTAGCCTTAGGCCCTGTTCATATGGACTTTTTCTAACGCGTGTTTGATAAGACTTTTCGAGCGTTACCATGTGAACACCTCTTGGGCGTTTTATGAAAGGTCAGTTTCTGTTATGCATTAAATTGTGTTTTTTATTCTCTTAATCCAATGTATCTTTTGAATGGTTAAAGACAGAATCTAAATTTCAACAATTTCAAACCAGGGTAAAATTTTACGTCAGATCGATACCAAAAACATGATTCTTTGAAAAAATTCTTTTTTTTTTTATCAAGTCGCAACTAATCTTTTTGCAAATATTCCTTTTAAACTAAGTGTAAGCGGAAGTATTGCCTTGTTTTTAAAGGGAATGTCACTTTAATAAGATATTTTGTGGCCCCCTCATCAACTCTTTTAATTTTACAACCATTAAAAATAGGATGAAAATCTTTCTTTCCCAACCTAAAATTGATTTCCCTGTGTTCACAAGAGCCTGGATTTGGTTAACTTAGAAATATATAAAAATGATCAATAAAATGCCTAAAATAATCAAAAAGATATTCCAAATGACATGTAAAAATTTAATATTTCGATTTGTAAAACATCCGTTCCCTAATCGCCTGTGAATAAAGTGTTTGAACTTAAATCTTTATACATAAATAAATGCAATATAATCGACTTGCTGACTAGAAGTGACAACTTAAACAGGAAAATCTTTCGTAACGTATAGTAAATAATGCGTTCCGATGCACTGCCATTGCCATCAACCTAGGTTGTAAATTTTTGCGTTAACTTTTCGTATGTTTTTCAAAAATTTTCGAATGACAGGATTATTTTGGACCTAGGAACTGGTACAGCCAGCAGATCAGAGAAACAGTGCTTTGTGTAGTTTAAATTGTGGCATTATTAAACATTTCATTAACTCTAAAATCCTAAAGTATTCATTTTTTTACTGTCAAGGATAGGGAAAAACCCTATAATCACTCTCCAGTATCGATGATTCACCCACCAATAAAAAATAGTAAGGAGGATTTGTTTTGTGTTAAGGGATGACCAGGGATTTTTGGGGCTCAAGAAGGTAGCAGATGAATCATTTGTAATATGTTTAAGCGTAAGTAAAAGCGAAACTGTGTATGAAAAATTGGAATATTTCTATAAAACTTTGATTGAAACAAAACTAACTGGAAAATGATCAAACAATTTCCTTAAAATTTTAAAATTGACAGTGTAAAGTTAAAGTATATCCCCAAAAAACTACATTTCTAGATCCAGGAAATTGGAAACGGAATTTCTGTTTATATGGCATTGTCTACGAAGTACTATCAAAAAGATGAAACGCAAACAAAATCCGGCACTGGTGATAACCTTTCTTTTTCGTTATTTTTGCAGGTTTTATCGCGTTTCCTACGATCTATAGTTAATTTTTATTTAATTTTCCTTCAAATAAATCTATATTTTTTAAAACCTATTTCTAAACATTTTAATGTATCAGCACAAATAACATGTATAACAATAATTAGTTTTGTAATTTTTAAACACAATTTTCCAAGTTTTGACTATCCGAAATGAAAACTAACCCTCGAAACTACCCTCTTTCAGGGGTTTTGTAGCACAAATGGAATAACGACTGAAATATTTCAACTAAAATTTGATTAAAACCCACGATGAAGCGAGGAAATTATGTTAAAACTAAAAAAATCTTAAAGAAAAATAAAAAAAAACAGTACTCCAATCAAGTTATATCTTCAATATAAACGAGATGAATACTCCCTTTTGTGTTTGTAATGAATATATTCATCAATGTTTATCGCGAAAATATTAGTTAGTTAAAAAATTATTTATTTAAAGAAAATCACGTTTTAGGTATCTATCAATCTAGTGTAAAACTTTCTGCAGATTTCAAATCCATTGAAATTTTTACTATCTTTAATGATCATAGATATGAACTTTGAGTAGGGTAATAAAAAAGCCCTAATGAGCTTCAAAACGTGTCATGTGAACGGTGCAGTACAATCCTATGTATCTCCAAGCGCCTTCCAATCGCTAGAATGACCAGAGGTTGTTGAAGCGCCAAAGGTATCTAGGGAATGGATTCTCGCTATTTCTGCATGTAAACACTCCAGTAGAACTCTATGTACTTTGGCTACCCGCGGTTTGTTTTGACGTAAAACCAGAGTTAGAAAATGCCTCATGTGAAAGGGGCCTTAGAAGACAGTTAGACATTTTAAAACTTTTGCTTTTTCATTTATGTACTCATACATCAATTTAAAAGTATATTGCATGGCATACTTTTATTTTTTTATACATTGAGCTACAGAAATTTACATCTCTAGCTCAATGCATTCAATATTTTACTTATTAGTGTTTTATATATTTTATTGATGAAATAATTAGTACAATAACAAAACCGATATAATTGATAGCATATATTGCACTAAATACAAGCTGAGAATGTTAAAGGAAAGAGATAAGAAAAATAATTATCAAATATAATACCAAATTCTGCACAAATTGATGACAGCCCACCATAAGCGAAAGGACGCCAATCTTTGTTAACCATAGTACTTCAGATGAAACTATTCTTTGGATATCGTGTGAAATTTTGTAGTTTTGAGCACAACTTCAAATCTATCACCAATTGTAGTATATTTATATACCCAAGTCTTGCTAAGAATACTGACCTGATAGAGGAAAAGTTAAAATTAATCAAAACTAAGATAATAAATTAAGCACAAAAAATTTATTTTATAAGTTTTAGTAGTTAATCAATAAACTACGTAACACACCCCATTGCAGAATATTCATCCACTCCACATTTGAGTCATTCCATGTCAAATCAATGCACTGATTAGTCCATGATTCAGATTTCAATGCATTAAGTGACTTCAAATCGGTATGAATGGAAAAAATTATCTTCTGTTCAAGATATTAAGCTTAGGTTAATTAATTTTTGATGAAAATTCCTACATCTTGAGATAGTTAATTGGTGTTTTCTCAAGAACCAGATGAGATCTGGGTATGTCCCATTTTAAAGTTTATAATGGGCTCTAAAATGAGACATCCAAGTCTGTATTTTATCTGGTTCCTAAAAAATGAGTTAACTTTATTAAGATTCAGCAATTTTCATAAAAATTAAATTAAAGTTATTAACTTTTGAACAGAAGACAAAAAATACTTATTTTTCCCATGCATAACTATAACTATGTAAGGTCATTTGACCAAAGTTTTATCAAAATTTGAGATATTCGACTTGAATTCAAAACTTGATTTGACACAGAATGACTTATTTATGTCAGTAATATAGCTACAGAAATTTTAATTGCTACAATTTCAATAAAATAATTAAATCATTCCTTTTGAAATGCATTGCATCTAAACTGAAAAATGCTTTCATGCAGGATAGAAAAATCCTAGTAAATGGTGCAGTCTTGACATGATTTCAATTTTTGTTGTCAAGCAGATACCAATTGGTAATGGTTAGTACAGTAACAATTTTATCTAAATGTTTGTAGTTGTTCAATGTGTTACAATATCAAAATATTTTTAATGAATTGATCAAAATTAAACATAGAACATTTTGATAATGTTTAAATCAGTTGTGTAGCAAGTAATTTTTCTGCAACTCGGACAGAAATCATATAGTTAAGTGAAAATATGACATTGTGTAATAAAAAGGTACAGCTGCAGTCTGTGCTGCGAGGAGTGGCAACGACTCTTGGCGCATTTTTTTAGCACTTTTAAGTGATTAATGCTGGCTAATGGTAACCCATTTTTATCTCGAATTTTTCTCTGGTTTTATGGTTAGGGTTCTCATGTTTTTATGGCAACCTTGCCAGCGTCCAGATCCATTTTTCTAGATTGTTCTACTTATCCGACCTGGTCAAGTGCTCTTGCATAGATTGTTCTTTGTTTTTAGTGTAGTTGATAAGTTTCAAGAGAATTTTTCTCGAAAGTTTAGTTTTTCTGGTGGTAGACAAACTTAGGGAGTGAGGGAGTTGCTAATAGTTTATTTTGTTACGAGTTGTGTCGCGATAAAGAGCTTTTTTCGACATTTTAAAAGGAATCGGGATTAATTACATCAAAATTTCTTGCGATAAATGCAACGGGAAAATGACGTTTTAGCGATGGATACACTTGGATTTGTAGGAATCGTCGGGATAATAAGCCATGTCGTATCTAGAAATTCGATCAGAAATGGGTTATGGTTTTGCAACAGCAATTTGAAGTTGGAGATTTCTTTTAACTTATGAGATTTTAAAGGGCACAAAGAGTGAGGATATAACAGGAGAGTATTTTTTTGCTTCCCACACTTTAGCCGATTGGCGGCAGTTTGTGAACGAGGTAATTTCTGATTTTGTGGAAACAATAAGACAAATTTTTTACTAGTCTAAATATTTCATATTTAATCAAGATTTATATATTTAATTCCGTTAAACATTCTTTTTGTGGTATACTTGTGTATATTTAATCCAGTTTTGCAATGTTTCACTAGTCAAGATGTGATTTCCGTTAAAAAATCTTTTTTGTATATATTTATAATCCAGATTTGTAGTGCTTCACTAGTCAAAATGTTGTTTTATCAAGATTTATATATTTAATCCATATGTATGCAGTATATATTCAATTTTGGAAGATTTCCTTGGCAATATAAAAAGTGCGCCAGAGACATGCCAAAGGAACGCGTTGCAACTCCGCGCGGCATAGACTGCAGCTGTACCAATAAAAATTGCCCACTTTATATCTGATTCAGCACAAAAATAATAAAACATACATTGAATAAATCAATGAGTTGCAAATATTGCTATTGAGTGATAATTTTGATCATTTCAATCATACACATCCTTTCTATATACATAAAAAGGCATATCTTGAACTCCTAAGTTCACTCAATTTGAAGGATCATTAAAGCTAGCAATTAAGAGTAAAGCATAGAAAATTGAAAACGTTTTCTAGCACATAGAAAAAAAGGTTCGTTATTTGGATTTTCTGGCTTCTGGACATTTACTATTGATAGGAAAAATTATTGCTTTCAATTCAGTAGTCCTAGACTCAAAAATTCTTTTCAATATTATTAGTCACAAGGAGTTTTACTTTCCTCACTAACAGTATCAACACTCGAGAAATTATAAAAGAATCCCGCATATCTTTACATTCTTGCCCCCACCTATATTTACTACTTTTGGTGCATCAATTGTTTTCATTCACAAATTTAACAAAATCTATGAAAACTAATCGGATTCGACATCTCCACCCAAATGGTCAAATTTTTTTTAAGATCATCTTTCGCCAACTAGAGACAGTGCAATTTGGAAAATACAGAATCTGAATTAAAAGCAATAACAAAATAAAAACAGAAATTACAAGTCGGCAAGTTGAAGTAAGCGATAAAATGTAAACCATACCCATAAATTTAAAATGGCGAAAAAACGAATACTTTTTTAAATTCATCCCTGAAATTGAAAGGCAAAAAACCACCGAAAACATGTTTGTCCAGAAAAACTGACAACTCGTCCTGTTATTTCTCAGAGAAAGGATTAACAATGACACTTTATTGTTACCGGCACAGTGATTGAAAAAAATTAGATTGATATGGGATTCATTGATCAATCATGATGAAATACTAAACCACTCACCTCTGCTAACAATTTAACGTTTCCGACAGCGACAGGAATAGGAAATCATATCGAATGGTATAAATTTCGAAAACCAATAACTGCGCAAATGCAAAACCAAAAACCACACTCCTTTCCTCTTCAAAAAAATTCGCGTTTTTGCGATCGTACGACTTCGAACACAAGACAGGAGGTCACAGACATAAACGAATAAAATATCAGATAGTGCAACGTACTGTAGTGGGGCTCGTCTCTAAAACACATCTGCCGATCAGCTTTTAACGGAGATAAATTTACTTTTTATCTCTCCGCGATAAATATCAAAGATAAATTTTTGAACTTATTTTTTGGTTGATATGATAACTGTCAACTTTTCTTTCAGATAGAGTTTCAAAAGCAGACGCGTTACGCAATGTGATCTTGAGTAACACTGCATTGCTTTATCATTCCTTCATCACCGCGCTAAGTGAGGAATGACTGCATGCGTATCAGATATTGACGTTAGACTGAAGTTTCTAAAAATCCATCGAACTTCTTAGGAACCTTTATTCTTGCTTAATTCTAGAAGATATTCCTTGAGTCATCGACAGTCAGAGAGTTCTTAAAGTTGAATAAACGATCCCAATTTTCAACAATTTAAAGCATTTACTACACTGCAAGCATTCGTTATTGGACCTTTTTTCTTTGAAGAGCCATGTGAAACAAGGGAATGGAGGGACATACACAAGCATACACACAAGGAATATCGCTTCCTGAAAATGATTAAAGATTACGTTGTGCAATGCCTGCGTGCATTGAATATTCTAAACACGATCTCGTTCATGCAAGATGGGGCACTCCCACGTATAGCATCTTTTGTAAAGCAGTTTTTGATTTTATTGGTCATGAACGACTAATTAACCCATTTTGAGCAAATGCATGGCTCCCGAAGTCTACGGACTTGACACCTGCAGATTTTTGGCTATAGAACTACCTAAAGTCTATAAAATAGGAGCTCGTCTTGCTTGACTCATTTGAAAGATATCATCCGCCGTGAGTTCACTGCTATACATCTTGATATGCGTCACGCATATGAGTGGCGTTATGACCATAGACGTGAAATATAAGAAAACTGAGCATCGTATTGAGAAGAGCTTCAAAAAGTGGGAGCAACATGTAGCTAGTAGTCACATGACTGCTACGCGAAAATTCAGTTTGGCTGATTGATTTGATTTTTTATCACTTCTCTTGGCGACATAACATTTACTTATAAAAAGTACGAGATTTGAATGTGTATAATACTGAATAGTTCTTGAATTTGAGTTACGTTTTAACATTATTAGGCGATGCGAATGTGCATACTACTGAATATTTATTGAATTTGTATAACTTTTTAATGTTTTTGGCAATTTGAGCTGTTTTTATTAGCTTAAATTCGCCATAGCTCACTTTTTATATCTCCTCTATGGTTATGATACGCTTGCACAATGTCCTTGATTGCGGTGCTGGACATGTTGAACAACTCCTATTATAGTTGTTCACAAATGCAAATTAATAAATGCTACACCAACTTAACTGCTTATTTTCAAGTTGTTCTGGTTAAGTAAAGATAGCCTATATTGATATACAGTGGCTCCCAAAAGTGTTCGTACACTTACGAATTTCAATGAAATACTGCTCTATTCATTAATAAAAATTAATATTTCAGAATGGGAATTTTTTAATAACATCTATAACTTGTTCTTAATAAAACTACATAAAATACTTTAAAAACATAGTAAAACTTTTTTTTGGAAAATCAATAATCAAAAAGTAACAAAAAAGTTACCTCACAAATCTTCGTACACTTTAAAAAAATGTCTACATATTAGTAAATATTGTAATATTTCGGTAAATTAGTACTTAGTAGGATATCCTATAGCATCCACAACAGCTTTTAAACGTCTGAGAATAAAGTTCACAAGTTTTTTGGTAATTTCTGATCAATGTTCCACCATTCTTCAATCATTACTGTTTTTAGTTCGCTTTTTGTTTTTAATGCCGTGCCTTCGTACTCTAACCTCCAGCTCTCTCCAAATGTGTTCTATTGGGTTCAAATCCGGCGATTGAGGTGGTGTTTTCAGAACTTGTGGACAATTATAGACACCAGAAGCGAACGTTGAGAGCCGTGTGCTTAGGATCGTTATCTTGATAAAAAACAAAGTTGTTTCCAATACCCAAATTTTGGGCTGATAATTTCAAATTGTCTTTTAAAATATTTAAATAAAGAGCATGATTCATTATGCCATCAATAAATACCAAATTATCTAGTCCTGATGCTGACATGCACCCCCACACAAGGACACCTCCACAGTCATGTTTTACTGTTCCAACTAAGTTCTTGGGATTAAGTTCCTCATTTTTTCTTCTCCATACAATTATGCCCATTGGAACCAAACATGTTAAATTTGCTTTCATCTGCAAATAAGACATGATTCCAATATGTTTCGGGCTTATTTATCATTGATTTTGCGAAGGAAAGCCTATTTTTCGTACTTACAAAAAATTTTCTTCGGGCAGAACGCCCATTTAATCCAGCTGATCTGAGCACTCGTCGAACAGTTTCAGATGAAATTGAAGTAGAAAATGTCTCAGTAAATTTTGTAGAAATTTTTACAACACTCAAACGTGGATTTTTCACAAATTTTCTAACTACACTGCTGGCCACCCAAATTGCAACACCAAGAAAGACAAGAGATATCACAACAAAATTTATTTTGTAGATAACATGTTGACCAAGTATCAAATGATTAAATTTATAGACTTCTGTGAAGTGTGGTTCCTGCCAAAATCAGTAGCCAGAGTAGCCGCCATTGTTGGAGATCACCGCTGCCACACGCCTCGGCATTGATTCAAAGAGACTTTGGATGTGTTCTTGGGGTACATCAGACCAAGCAGCTTCCACACGTTGCCAAAGTTGATCTGGTGTGGCAGCTGGGGATGTATTCTGGGTCAATCGTTGAGCAACCATGGACCACATGTTTTCTATCGGCGAAAGATCCGGAGAGCGAGCTGGCCAGGGAAGCAATTTAATCTGGCGATTGACGAAGAACCCTTGGACAATGCGTGCCACGTGTGGTCGCGCATTATCCTGTTGAAATATGGCTGTGGGCAAGCCCTGAAGGTAAAGAAGGACAACTGGCTCCACCTCGGAGATGTAGCGCTGGCTGTTTAAAGTACCGGCAATGCGTACTAGAGGAGTGCGAGAGTGATATCCAATACCGCCCCATACCATAATACCCGGTGCAGGACCAGTGTGGCGGTGCATAACGCAGCTGTTCAGCATCCTCTCTCCACGGTGTCTCCAGACTCGAATCCGACCATCGTGGTGTTGCAGACAGAAGCGTGACTCGTCAGTAAAGACAGTTTCATTCCATTCTGCCGTCCACATCCTTCTTTCATCGCACCATTGGCGGCGGAAACGTCTGTGGTTCTGCGTCAAGGGTAGACGAAGCAATGGACGTCTTGCGGACAGATCACTCTGCTGTAAACGGCGTCGAATGGTACGCGCAGACACTGGATGATGCGGTACAGACTGAATGTACTGTGCTATGGTTCGTGATGTGGCTGAGCGATCCGTCACTGCCATACGCACAATATGCCTGTCATCACGTGAAGTGGTGCACTGAGGTGGATGCGATCGAACACGTCGGTCCCGTCGTACCCTCCTGCATCCAACGATCACATATCCGCATTACAGTTGTTTGGTTTCGTCCAACACGACTACCGATTTCCCTGAAAGATAATCCACAATCTCGGTAGGCCACTATCCTTCCTCTGTCGAACTCGGATACTTGATCAAAAGATGATCGCTGTTTTCTACGAGGCATAATTGATCGTTTTTTTTTTGAAAAAACCACAAGAAAAACACAATTGCCGTACTTGAAATCGTCGAAATCTCCAAGCCTTAAATAGCGCTTTGAAGTGGCGCCACAGGCGCGCGTGATGTGCGTCTGCGCTGAAATTCTAATCATTTGCATATCTCACCTCCGCTAATGCATGTTGTAAATTTCATATTATTTGCATGCTTCCTTCAGGGTGTTGCATTTACGGTGGCCAGCAGTGTATAAATCTCTGATCACGTTGAGTTAACTTTACCGGATGACCTTTCCTTACATTGTTTTCGATCCGATTTTCTTCTTTAAAGCATTTTATCACATACTGCACCGTAGAATGGAATAAATTTGCTAACTTAGAGATATTCCGAACTGATTTACCACTACTATGATGAAAAATAATCAATTTTCGAATGCTGTTCGTTGTTTCCTTACGACTACGAACCATTTTTAAATAATAAATAAAATATTACGAAGTAAGCAAGCAAAGATTAAAGCCAAACGATTTTCTAAATGTCACCACAATGCAAAAATAAAAAAAAGCTATAAACGATAATTTTATTTATGAATTTATCCGAAAATATTTCGGTGTACGATCACTTCTCTGCCTCCTTGCATTTTCATTTTTATAAAAAGAAAATGAGTCAATATTTTTTTTAAAGAATATTAGGTTTTATTCAGAATCACATGGAGATGATATGAAAAAATATTGGACTTTATATTCGAATTCAATTCCAGGCTACAGCGCTTTTTCTACAAATTTTTAGTGTACGAACACTTTTGGGAGCCACTGTAGGTTCTCTAGTTCTATATACGAGTAGTATCTATCACAGAGTAAATAGCTATGTATACTCTGTGGTATCTATATAGGCTATCTAGTTAAGTGATAGTAATAGCGCCATCTATCGATGAACATTTGAAATATTTTTTTTTCTTATGCCTTCCCATAGAAAAAACCTTATTCCACCACAAGTCTTTTGTTACATATTGAATAATACACCAATTTGCTAATTTTATGATTCATTGAAAAATCTACAAATTTATGGGATACCTTGTATACTTTAAAAAAAATAACATGAAACTCAAGTTTTGTAAACAGCGTGATATTACGCAGCTGATAGTCTTTTGAATAACACTCAAAATTTCTGTAAGCCAGACAGTATCCTGTAAGAAAGTAGACGTACCAGAGGTCCCATTGAATGCCAGCTAAATAAACATACCATTACGGAGCCACCACCAGCCCGTACAGTCCCCTGTTCACATGCGGGGTCCGTGGTTCATGGGGGCTTTTCCACATTCGGATCCTTCTATCTGCCTGAAACAGTCGGAAAAGCGACTCGTCAGACCAAGCTACTCGCTTTCAGTCATCAAGTGTCTAGTGGCGGTGTTCCCGATCTCAGGGTAAGGAGCATAGCTGTGTCGAGAATTCATCAAGGGTACTCGAGTTGGGTGTCGGCTCTCGAAGCCCAAATCTACGAGAACGTTGCAGTCCTTACGCTGATGTTTATTGAAGGCCCAGTATTTAATTTCTATGCTCTTTGAAACAGTGTTGCACACCTATCGTGTGAAACGATTCTTGCCAGCCGATGCTAGTTATTTTCACCAGTCTTTTTTCGGCCACACTGCTGTCGTAAGTTACAGGTTTTTCCAGAATTCATGTAGAGACGGTACACCCTTAAAGTGGTAGTTGGTGAAAATTCAAACTTCTCTACATCCGATAAGCTATAACCCACCTCAAATGCTCTAACTTAAACCGCATTGAAAATCGCTTAAATCGTAATAACTTACCATTCTCACAGCGGAAAGAGCTCTAGATACGCTTCCATTGATGTCTATCGCATTAGATATGCACTGGCAGACGCAAACTGATGACGTGCTTAGATGATGTTGCTATATATTTTGCATAGGCTCATCTGTACCAGTTTTTCTGGCACTTCAGTGTATAAAGCAAACTCATTCGTGTAAGGACGGAAAGTGACACGGTGTTTATTTCCAGGGCCTCTAGAGGGGGCCGACAGAAACATTTTGCTTGGACCTTCCTTTCTCAGTGGTCCCAGAAATTTACACTTTTGAAGTTAAGTTTTAGGTTTGTTATAGTTTTATGGTTAATTTTCTTCAATTTTTTTAATTTACTGGTGGCCTCAGTAAAAGAAATGGTCCGGGTCTTGGCCTCTTGGAAGTCCTGTTTGCTTTTTTCGGAATATCTCGAGATAAATAGATTTCTGTATAAGTTTTTTTCGTGTCTTAACACTCTCTTGTAGGCCAGTTGTCACTATAAATTTTCGTTTCATTGAGGTTTTGAGATCTTTATGCCTAGAGTTTCAAAGTGAGAAGACTCTCGTCGATTTAAGATGTTCCTGGAATGTTTATTCCTGCGATTTCCTGACAGTCATGATGTTTGATAGGATTTAATACGAGGTAAGAAAGCAAGATCTCACAATTTCATTAAGAAACTTTCCATGCAGTTATGAAATTTACTTGCATCTAGCAATCGATAGACTAGCACATTGCATTGCAAATCCTTGTTTGTGGAACAGTCATTTCGTCCTTAGGAGATGATGCGTTCACCTTTTTAAAAACGCATAAATAAACTTCGACGGACCACAGCTGACTTTTCTGCTTTTTATTTAACAGGTCGTCACACACATTTTGTACAACATATAAAGACAGCTGAACATTATTGAGTTGATGCAATTGTGGGTGTCGAGATAAACATTAATTACCCACTTCTGGTTATTGCTGCTAACTTTGCAGCGTCTAGTAGTCAACTGGCGATGGGCTCAGTCGGCTCGTGTATTGCGCATGCGTGAACATTTTCGCCTCTCTGGTTGGCGCACGTGCGGCAACATCCCGCCCGGCCTTGCCATGTTCTCATGCAAGAACTTAACAATTCTATTTTTTTTTGTATAAGTCCAAACATAAATGAATGTTTAAATTTCAGTTATAATCAATGTAAACTAATAAACAATAACTAATCACTATGAACACAATAATCACAATAGTAAGATAAACAGTATACACTTAAGCACTAGAATTTTCATAAAGAACAAATATTATTATTATTATTTGAAAACAATACATTTAATTTTCAATGGGCAGTACACTCAATCTGGAGATGGCCCTTTTATAAACTCCCTTACTGGTTTTCACGTCAACAACTCGTACTTTTCTATCCTGTCCGGGATATATGGCTATTATTCGTCCCAATAACCATTTATATGGTGGGAGATTTTCTTCCCTTATCAAAACCATGTCCCCTATTTTTAGATTTTCTTTATCAACTACCCATTTCTTTCTTTGTTGTAGACTATTCAAATATGAAAGGCTCCATCTTTTCCAGATTGTTTGTACCGATTTTGTAATTCTCTGCCAAGCATTAAGGCGATTTGTCTCAATATCAGTTAGAGACGGTTCGACTATGGCCGTCATCGGCCTTCCTATCAGGAAATGTGCCGGCGTCAGCACCTCCAAGTCATCAACATCGGCCGAGAGAGGGGTAAGCGGGCGAGAATTCAAAACAGCTTCTATCTGGGTCACGAGAGTTAGCAACTCTTCATAAGTAAATTTTGAATTCCCAGCAACGCGTTTTAAGTGATATTTAAATGCCTTTATGTTTGCCTCCCAGAGGCCTCCCCAATTCGGACTTCTTGGGGAAATAAAAGACCATTCTATGTTTTCTTCCGCGAAAAAGGCAAATAAAGATTCCTCTTTTTCTTGAACAAATCTAAATAGGGCTCTAAGTTCTCTATTAGCCCCCACCATGTTTGTCCCATTATCCGAGAATATTCTATGGCATTTTCCCCTTCTCGAAATGAATCTTTTCAGTGTGTTTATTAGAGCTTGTGAAGTTAAATCACTGATTATTTCGAGGTGTATGGCTTTTGTCACTAGACATATGAATATACAAACATAAACTTTAATTTCGGGACCTTTTCTCTGATATCTGTTTTTGATTAAGAATGGCCCGCATAAATCAATTCCAGTCGAATTAAAAACTTTATCGGGTGTTATTCTCTGCATTGGCAAATTGCCCATTTTTTGTGAGCACTCATTGGGATTGGCTTTAAAGCAAATGACACAATTGTGCACGATTTTTTTTGCACAAATTTCTTCCATGAATGGGCCAATATTTTTGCCTAACCTGAAAAAGTAAATGTTGAGGTCCAAGATGAAAATACTTTTCATGATAATATCTTACGATAATTTCAGTTAACTTACCTTTTGAGGGGAGTAATATAGGGTGTTTACTTGAATATGACAGCTGAGAATTCTCTAGTCTGCCTCCTACCCTTAAGATACCTTTACTGTCTAAAATTGGTGATAAATTTAAAATCTTGCTTTTATTTGGAATACTACCACTGGACTTGAGGGCTGATATTTCTGCAGACAATTCCTCACTTTGAAGTTGTTTGACTAAAAACACCTCAGCTTCAGAGATCTCATCCGATCCCAGGGGACCTTGTCTCTTATTCATAGGGTTCCTACAATTATTCACAAACCTAAAAAGAAAACTAAGAATTCGAACTATAGTTAAAAATTTGCTGTTACGGTTAACTAGACAATCAAAAATTGTGTTTTCAGAATTTAAAGTCAATAAAGTGTTTTCATCAGAGACTTTAGATTTTAGTTCTGGTAAGTACTCTTCTTCATTCGGTACTGGACACTCATCATCAGTTTCCACGAGTTCATCAGACTGTAAGAAGAAAGGTCCATTCCACCATTTTTCATTATGTAGAAGCGATTCAGCTTTAAGACCCCTGGACAAGAGGTCTGAAGGATTGTCCTTTCCGGCACAGTGATACCACGTATCGGGATTTGTCAACCTTGTGATTTCCTGGACTCGATTCGCCACGAATTGTTTCCACCTTTTTGAAGACCCTTTGATCCAAAATAAAACAATTTTGGAGTCTGTCCAATGAAACACAGTGCAGTGCCTTTTCTGACTGATGATTTCTTGAACCTTTGAACTCAAGCGAGCTGCTACCAAAGCACCCAGAAGCTCGAGCCGAGGTAACGTAACACTCTTTAATGGTGCTACTCTGACTTTAGAGGTGACGAGGTTTACAAGTACCTTACTTTGTTTTTTAACTTTCACATAAACTGAAGCTCCATATGCAAGTTTGGAAGCGTCACAAAAGGTATGGATTTCTATGATGTCATTTTCTTCTTTGGTAGAATCTAGTACCAATCTTGGGACTCTGAGCTCATTTAAGAGCGGCAGCTCCTTGCACCAATTCAACCACTTTTCTTTAATCTCTGGAGGTAAAATTTCATCCCATGTGATTTTTCTCGACCAGAGTTCCTGAATGAGGCATTTCATTCTTATTGTAAAGGGGGTAAGCAAACCCAACGGGTCATAGATTTTCCCAATGGTTTGCAAAAGAAATCTTTTAGTGTTTTCATTGCCCGAAATGAATTCTAGTAGACCTTTTGTGTCCACGGTCAGACAATCTTCTTGTGTTTGCCAAGCCAAACCCAATACTTTCGTCTTGGTTCCCAAGCTGACAGAATTTTCAACTGGATATGTCTCGAAACCTTCTGCAGCCCACTGACTCATCAACGTAGCGTCATTGGAGATCCATTTTCGCATCACCATCCCTGCTTCTTTCATGATATTTTTGGCACAGCTGGAAATAAAAAGTGCCTCTTCACGAGTGTCTTGTCCTGTGATCCAATCATCAACGTACATGAAAGAATCTAGATGTTGTACAGCTGTGCAAAACTCATCTTTATACTTATCAATGTGATGTTTAACAGTAGCCGCTAACAGGAACGGGCTAGCGTTGACCCCAAAGGGTACCCTGTTGAAACGATATATACGAGGATTACTGTCAGTCCACAAAAAACGTACAGCATCTTTATGGTTGTCTTCCAGGCAAATTTGAAGGAAGGCTTGACGTATATCAGATGAAATTGCAATTCGATTAAGTCTAAAGTTGATAAGCACATCTAGTAGATTTGGATATAAGTTGGGACCCTGCCACAAGCAGTCGTTTAAGGACAACTCATTAGTCTGGTGCGATGCTGCGTCAAATACTATACGTGTTGTAGTTGAAACCCGACCTTCCTTTTTTACGGCTTGGTGGGGCAAATAATATGTTGGTTTGTCTTTATTTATTTCAGAATTTTCGACTTTCTCAACTATTCCTTGATTTAAATAATCCTGAATAATTTCTGTGTACTGTGAATAAAGTTCCCAATTTTTTTGAAACCTTCTCCACAAACTATGGAATCGTTGTTTTGCTACAGGAAGATTATCTAATAATTGTTTCCAATCTTTACGAAATGGCAATCCCACTGTATATCGCCCTTCATTGTATCTGACTGTTTGTTCAAAGATTTCCATGGCCTGATCGTCTTCACGAAAGCAAGGATCATCTTTTATGCCAAGAGATTCGAGTTCAAAAAATTGTTTCAAAGTGTCGTCTATAGAACTATCGTCTTTAAGAAGAAAGCACGATGCCACATCATTAGTTTCGATTTCGTCGAGTCTTCCACCCGCGACCCAACCAAATTCAGTTTCCTTAAGCAGTAATTCTTCACTCACTTTGTAAAGATTATCTTTCATTATTCGACAAAAAATATCTGCATTTAATAACGCATGAATCTCTTTGGCTTCGAAAAAACAAGGATCCGCTAATTTCAAAAATTCAGGAATTTTTATTTTTGAAATATCTAAATTAACACTAGGCGTCAACCCAGTAATCTTGTCAGTAACTAAGAACTCGATAGGTTCCACAAAACTTCCGTTTTCATTCGAGATGAAAGTCGTCAATTTCCCTTTCAAATTTTGTTTTGTTGAATTCAATCCAGAAACCGAAGTTTGTACCTTTTCTAATCTAATACCAAGGAAATCACTCATTTTTCTGGACAATATATTAACATTTGACGCGCTATCAAAAATACATCTACATTTTATTAATGTTCCATCTTTATTTTGCAACCAAATTATACCCGTAGATAATAAAACACTCTTTTTATTTTGATTAGATATGCTTGTTAAAACAGTGTTTTGGAAAGTGGAAGAATTTATTGCGGCAGATGAGCTTTCGTTTTGATTTCTGAATCCGCTGCGGACACGTGTTTACTTTCGACCGGCGCCTCTTTCACACTAGCGTCAGCATGTCTACAAATTGATTTAGAATGCTTTCCACCGCAGCTACATAAATAATTCGAACGGCACTCATTTTTTCTGTGATTTTTTCGTAAGCACAGTTCACAAAGTTTATGAAATTTAACCAGTTCGAATCTTTTTCCGAGGGAATATTGTAGAAATTTTGCACATCTGAAAACAGGATGAGGATTCTTTTCAGAACAAATTATACAGCTTTTATTTTCATTGTTTTGATTAACCAATAGAGTTTTGGATTTGGAAACGAAATTAAAGGATTTTCTCATCATCGTTTTTCCTTCGGGAATAAAATTCCTGTCTACAGCTAACAAAACTGCTTCACGTTGTTCTAAAAAGGTCATGAATTGATCAAAGGAAGGGACCTCTTTAGATTTTTGTAACAATTCAAAGTTCTTTCTGGATTCTTTATCCAATTTTTTAAGCATAATATTTAACAGAAAAATGTTAAATAAATCATTTTGTTCATACTTTAGCATCTTTAAAGCACGTAAATTCTTTTGGATACAATCGATCATTGCACGAATTTCTTGTGCATTCTCACGTTCTATTTTCTTAAAGTTCAAAATAGATTGAATATGAACATCAACAATTAACCGTTGATTGTCATATCGCGATTCAAGGGCTTCGTATAAGGAAGAAAATGAATCGAAAGTAGATGCAAATTCTTTAACTTCTTCTACAAGACAAGAATTTAAATAATATAATTTCTGTGACTGACTAAGTTGATCGTTCGACGTTATCAAATCATCAAATTGATTTTTGAATGCACTAAAATGCTCATATTTTCCCGTAAATGTGGGAAGCACAACAGGTGGAATTTTAGTTTTAACTAGCAAAGTTTCAGTTTGTTTTTCGTCAACTTCAGTCACAGACTCACATTTCTTATTAGAATTAATAAAGAGCTTAATCTTTACCTCTAAATCTTCAAGGCGTAGTTCACACTGTTCTATATCATCCTGAAATTCTATTAATTCAGGTGCTGGGGCCTTTTCTATGCAGAAGGAGTATTGTTTCAGTTCATCAACTTTTTGCTGCAGCTGATCTATTTTCTTCAATTTCACATCAAGTTCCGTTTTACTTCTGTCTGTTGACACTTTATCAACAAAGTTTTCAATTCTGGTAATACTTCCTTTTAAGGAAGTTTTCGCTTTTACGAGTTTTTCTATGGTATCCATTTTGCTGAGTTCTGTCTCCGGCTCGACGGACCAAGTGATGCGTTCACCTTTTTAAAAACGCATAAATAAACTTCGACGGACCACAGCTGCCTTTTCTGCTTTTTATTTAACAGGTCGTCACACACATTTTGTACAACATATAAAGACAGCTGAACATTATTGAGTTGATGCAATTGTGGGTGTCGAGATAAACATTAATTACCCACTTCTGGTTATTGCTGCTAACTTTGCAGCGTCTAGTAGTCAACTGGCGATGGGCTCAGTCGGCTCGGGTATTGCGCATGCGTGAACATTTTCGCCTCTCTGGTTGGCGCACGTGCGGCAACAGGAGAGTTCATTTCCGTACTAGACGAGAATACTTTCCCTTTCTCTTTGTGCTCCTATATCCAACCAGAATATTCCAGAAACATGTAAGGGTGTTTATGTCAACCGAATTGCGATGTTGAATAGCATAAAAGCAATTAGATACGTTTGAGCTTCTTTTACACATAGCGTAGTAATTTATTTCTTCTGTAGTTATGACAGCAGACACTACTAAAGCCTAGAATGTTCCAGATAGGTAGATGGGTTTTAAATAATAAGAAATAAAAAAAAATTCTGAATGTCATGGCTGAACGGAAAACGAGTTATTGCATCTGAAGCACCAAATTTTGAGTTACGTTGTTGAATCAAAGAATACTCACTCATTCTAAAATAATAAGTAACGTTGAAAATTTATAATTTCTATTCCTGATATCTTAATTATCTCACAAATGTTTCATTACATTATAAATCAAGAGAGAACAATCAAAACAGAAAAATGTCTTTAGTTTAGCTTTTAAGAATAGTAATGCTTAGTTTGAGCGTTATTTTCTCTTTGAAACCTTTGATTTTAATAATTTAGAATGGTTCCACTATTTCAGAAACTCGTACCTAAATTCACCGAAAAATAGTACAATTACCAGTATAAATTGCGTTACCTCAGAAGTAAAAATACCGCCTGACAACTAAACTTTATTTTAGTGAACGATCAAATTAATGCTTAAAGTATTTATTTTATCGATGCTAAAAATCCCAGAAATAGTAGCTATTTGCTGTGTATTCTCTTTTGAAAATCTGCATGTGGTATATTTTGCTTTTCAATTCTAGACCGATGAAATAAAAACATTCAGCTCTCCAAGGCACGTTAAGACAGTCAGTTAAACGTTTTTGTTAGTAAAATTCAACTTTTTAATTTGACGCAGGAACTATAAGATAACAAGCTGACTTTGCAGTTTCTTGTTTCTTTTTATAGAGAACAACAAAGACTTTCCATAGTTTGGCAGAGAAATTTAAAAAGTTAAATGTATTTTAAAGATACTTTTTATCGTGTGAGTTTTCTACACTGCTGAATACACAGAAAGGTAGTGTTTGGGTAACTTTTCTCGTAATTCTTGTCACACCTTGGCATGGTACTCGAATACAATTTCAGCATGCCCCTTCCTTGTATTAAAAATTAACTCCAAACATCGTTAAAACGGCGATTAATCAAATTAGTTCTCATCTGGAAGTGTTTTTCCTTCTCTGGTAATTTGTTGGAAACACTGAAAATCCCTATCATAGGGATGTTTGGTTCTCTTTATTTGTTTTGTGCGCCTATTCCTTTTTTAAAAGTTTTGTATAAGATACAGAGTAAGTTCACGTAATATGGAACCCTGAAGTATCTCGGTAGCTATTTCAAAATCTATCGGAATCTTTTTTTAAATGCTTCTGTGTAGGAAGAAGGCACCCATATTTTGTTTCAATCGTTAGTCGGGAATCCCTTTTTAAAAAAGAAGCATTTGTGTTTCGAAGTGCTGAAATATTTTCGAGGTTTGTTTTAGAGAAAATAATTTCACAAATATTTTTATTTAGTGATTTATCATAAAATATATTTGTTTGTGGCTGCTAAATACCAGTTTTCTGTTAAATTTATTTTTATTAAAACAAGTGTAACTTTTCCTTCGAAGCACACGTGCATGCAATATAGAACACCTCGACCACACATGTGGAACGTGTTCCATATTGCCTTCATTTTGAATAGTCTGAAACATATTTAATAAATAATATAACGTTCATGTTAATAGAACCACTATCTATGGGAAATTAGTGTTTATAGTTAATTTAAAATTAGCTTATCAATATTTTTCGCCCAAACTCAGGGAATTGAGTTTGGCTGAAATGTTATCTATCCATAAAAATTAGCAAGACTCCTTGCAGTAGTTCCAATTAAACAAACAACACACGAGTCTTGGAATATAGATAAAACTAGATAATTGAACTATAATACATAATGTAGTTTACTGTTATTGTTGTTATTTGTTTGCTGATATCGAAGCTCAAGCTGACTTGTAAAATGAAAACTAAGAGATTAAGTATTTTATCGCGGGTGCTATTGAAAATTGAATAACCAACATTATTATTAATATTGCACCTTTAATGTAAGAAACATACACTACCTGAGATTTTAGAAGAAAAGTTGGTTGAATGTAGCATTGACATTGATAAGAGATCTTTTGTGTAAGGAAGAACACTATTTAAAGTAAAATTTAGAATGGCGTATAAAAAATTCGAATCCTTTCCAATGTCAGAAAGCTTAATGTAATGAAAAGTAACTGTCAAAACAGGAAATGTAATTATTTTTATTACTTAGGACTAAATTAATATGCATTTTTTATGCAAAACGTTTTGTTAAACAATTTTGTCGTGATTTGGAATTCGATTAAAAAACATTTACTTAATTTTGTCAATCTTAAAAATCATATATTCCATATTAGGTACCTGTACCCTATTTATGGAACTTGCTGAGCATTTGGGGGGATTTTTAGACATCATAAGTGCATTTTGTAGGGCATTTCCTAATAGTTTAGGACATAAAAGTCCCCCCGCCCTAACTATTAGCAAGCACAACTTAATATGATTACTGCACGAGACCAGCACGTGAAGGAAAGGCGGATAAGTAGGTATCCGGAAACAGAAAAAAAGGAATCATATACTCTCGTGCATTCCTAATCTAACATGTGAAAAAGGTAGAGATAAAATTTCTCAGTTCATATTGAAGAAAACTAAGATAAAAGTTTCAGATTTTATCTAGCACAATCACATACCTGTATAGCTACTACTGTTGAGCACTATCTTTAAAAAAATCCAGCATATCTGGTAACAAACACTTGAATAGTACGCAAAGCTATCTTTATCTTGATGTTGAGGACAAATCCAACCCTTTTTGACTCATAAGTTTTCCCTTGTTTTAGTTAACCATAATTCTAGATATTTCCAAATTCAGCGATTGATAAATAACAAACTCAAAAACGAGAAAACAGCCCTGGAGTATAAATATTTTTGTGTTCATTGATACTTCTTCGCTTCATTTACTACTCTTACATAATTTGTTTCTTTTTCTCGCTTCCTTTTTTTGCTTCTGACCGTAGAAATGATAATCAGAATAAACAATGTACTCACTGAAACATGTAATTAAATGGCTGGAATCGTATCAGAACGAGAGGAAAGTAATTAAAAAGTGAGATTATTTTAAACTATGCTATATTCTGAGATATAGATCGACATAAATCTCCAACTCGTTTCTTGATTGTTGGGGAATCAAGTGTCTTGTAAGTACTCGATGGTTCAAGAAGGATTAGACAAAAAAGTAGACACAATTTTGTTGTTGCACCGGAGTGGAGTTCATTTACCTAGATTTGAAATCATTTTTACACTTCTAGTTTTATCAATTGATTCTCAGCCACGAAGGATGTTTTATTTGACTTTTACATTTTTCGAAGGTGTTTTTTTGCATTCAAAATTTATATCCACATTAATAGCAATACAAAACTTAAAGAATTAAAAATCCATCAACTATATATAGTATCTGAATAATTTGACATATTTTTCCAAAATTATACTTCAATCTTAAAATTCTTTTCTCGCTAATTTGTTTTTTCTTTCATCGAAACTTTTCAACTTCAAAACCAATTATACAACGATCGAGGGCAGAACAAATACGGTAAAGTTTATAGCAAAAACTGAAGCAAGAAAAGTATTAATGTTCATTGAAATTGAAAGGCATTGATTTTTACCTTTCAATCAGGAGTCTATATTTATTCCAGAAGATTGCACATTTTTCTTATGATTTTTGTTTTTCTTGCATTTACGTCTAGGAGTTTTTTGCTTCTTTTCGTGGTCGTTATTCAAATAGTCTTCTATCTCGCAGTGTTGTAATGATCCTATATAAGTATACTGATCGTTATCTCCTGCAGAGTTACCGAAGGCACTGTTTGTGATAAGTCCAGCTTTGCGATCTACATCGGAAACTTCACGATCCTTCCAGAATTCAGAGTAAGGCATATTCATTAGATTCGTAAGACATGCCTTATGATTTAATAACGTTGAATTGTTTTCTTTTAAAAAACGGAGCACGGTATCGATAGCAAATTTGGCTGTCTTGGAAAAAATATTCAGACTGAAATTTAGAGACTTTCTCCCAGCAGCTTTAAGGAAAGAATCAATATCGGCTTCATAGTCACTCAAAGTAGGCTTCAAGTAAACGTTATACAAATAATTGTTACCGTTGAAAGTCGGACAAACTAACCATACAAAAGTGACAAGAACTATTTCGTTATAAAATGGTAGCCATGTACCGATGAGAACATTGGCCACATCCAAGAAATTGATGTAAATCGTGAAAACAGTCCAATGCTTGAGCCATGTTTGAATTTGTTGTGGATCATTAGATTTCAGAGCTTTGTGTGACCAGTAAATAGGAAGTAAGATTCCGTAGGTGATGATTAAAAATCCGATGAATATCTTCGGAAGCATTTCAAAAGTAATTTTCGTCGATTATATTTTAAAAAGTATTGATAATATCGCAAATTATTTGATAAAAAATGCAGTGATCTTGAAAGATAAGCAATTCGAATAAACATACGCAGATTATGTGACCGTGCAATTCAAAGCCAAAATTGAATCCAAGTTTTGAGTTTAAACTTCATAATTATTTTCGGACACACGTGCTTTACGTTTTTTTATTTTCTTTCAATTCAATTTCAATTTATTTATCCGTTGGGTGTCATTCTATAGCAAAATAAATTAGTTCAGCTCCGTTTGCATACTTTTCATACTCATTCATTTAGTGAATTGGTTATTCATCGACAGGTAAGTTAGGGTAAAAGAAACCATATTTAGTTGATATTTTAAGCAGGAGCGAGAGATCCCTATCCTCATCACCTGCCCATATTGGCATATAATACTGCCATCTTGGTAACACCACCTTGGCATCATATGGGCCAACTTTCCTCTTAAAACGAGACTGGTCACTACCTAGTAGAGGAGAATCTAGGTCTGAGGCAATTTATTTTTACACAATTTAAAATTTAATAAGTATTTTATATATCAAACTCTAATATATTAATAAATGAAATATCTTCTGCACATAAAATCGTAACTGTGTGTGACATAATAAACTTAAAGTAAAGTATAAATATATAGAGTGGCAACATTCAGAGCGATCTTGAGCAGTTTGGAATAAACATGGAAGACTTCTTATAAGAAAGTTTTGGTTAAACTCAAGAACACGGTACCATCGCGAAATGGATGTTGTGTTAATAACAAGTAATTTGATCTATAGTGGAAAAATTTACCTTAAACAAAGATTTGCCTTCATATAAACAATAAAGCATCTGAACACAGTTCTTTTAAATATAAAAGAGAAAATTTATTACATTGAAATTGAAGTAGGATAAATGAAATTAACAATTAAATAAATGGGCCCCGCGATAAGACACAGAAAATTTCATTCTTATACATTGAAGTTTAAAACAAAAGATAAAAGTCCAAGAGGAGGGAGATGGGGACCGATGGCAAAACCAGTAAAACAGACTCACTCTCATCTATCGGCAAAGGAAAAATACGGTGAGGTTTCGTCATGCCAGGTATCAAGGCTTGGCATCTAATCTGTAAGGAGAGGAAGGTGTTTTCACCCTTTTGGACACCTTACGTCCGGCAGCAGGCACAACCCATAGAAGAGCGTGGTTCCCGGATTCATTGAGATGATCCTCTCTCAAGTAGTCAGCGAGGTCGCTGGGAAATTGTTTTTTGTAAATCCTCCTCTGTTCTTCACCATTTCCTCTTATGATCGTATTCTCGAAAGGAAAAATGCCCTGATTGTTGACGTGTACGATTATGAATCACAATCCACAAGTCAGACATATTAGACATTTTAATCACAAACACTAACATACCCATTACAGTGGATGTCTTAAACGAACTATTCTCCGACCATCTCCCAGTGCTTGCAAGTTAAGGAGTTGAAAAACCAGCAGACAATAATAAAAAATTAATCACAGACTGGATGCTTTTTTTCTAATAACCTATTTAAAAGACCCCATTGCTCACTCACACTGACGGATGAATCGGAAATAAACATAGCAATTGAAATCTTCACAAAGAAACTGATAAATGCCAAAACACACAGGTATCAACGACCGTCACTGATAATCAAAACCACCTACTATTACCATCCAGCATTAAAAAACTAATTCAACAAAAAAGATCAGAAAGAAATGGCAAAAACCAGAGACCCAACCATCAAAAAAGAATTAAATTTAATCAATAGAGCCGTACAAAAACTTTGCAAGGATCACAAACAATCTTGATGGAACGAAAAGATAAGCTCCCTATGCATGCAGACAACACTCTATGGAAAATGTCGCAAGAAAACAATCATTAACAATATACCATTACACGATGCTTCAGGGCTAGTTTACACAGAAACCGAAAAAGTAGAAGCAGATGCAATGGAGATGTAATTTACAAAAAACATGGAACCAAGTTATAACGATTTTGAGGAGCAAGCTTTCAAAGATCTTCAAAACTGGAAAAACGAGAAACCACCAATATACAGTATAGCCCCCACATCCGCCATAGAAATTGAAAACATCATCAGAACACTCAAAAATCGCAAAGCCCCTGGCCCGGATAAAATTAGCAATATCATGTTAAAAAACCTATCAACCAGCTCAATAGAAAGACTGAAAGAAATCATCAACTCTAGTCAAACTAAATTACTTCCCACATGGATGGAAAGAAGCTTGCACCATTATGTTCCCCAAACCAAGAAGGAATTCAGTCGAACCACAAAACCACCGTCCGATCAGCTTATTGTCTGTATTCAGTAAAATCTTCGAAAGAATTATTCATAAAAGACTCATGCAAATAAATTACCAGACGAACAATATGGCTTCAAGAAGGAACTCTCCACAACTAAACAACTTATCAGAATTCTTGAATTCATCGGTCGAGCTCTTCATAATAAAGAAGCTTTCCGCAATACTCATGCTGGATGTGGCTAAAGCCTTTGACAGAGTATCGCACATTGGATTAATATTTAAACTTATCAAATTGAACCTACCATCAGATCTCATCTACCTTACACAATCATATTTACTAAATAGAAAGTGTGAGGTTCTCCGTCCAACACGTGGAGGAACGTTGGCCGGAAGGAACCATTGGGTCCTTGAGGAACGAGGGTGGGGTGCCCTTGAACGATCATCCGGGCCAGAAGAAAAAGAAAAAGGGAGAACTGGGAGGGGAAAGAGGGGACTGACCGGCGGATGCAGGACAGTACGGACGTGCGAGGGTCCTTTTGCTGTAAATATCTATTTTTAACGGAATGTAAATAAAATTACTTAATCAAGAACCCCATGCAGAAGCGTCACTCTTTGGTAATGTACATGGACTTGAAATCCATTAAAGTTTCTCCAGCATATTGGAAAGCCGGCGGCCTCACAAACTAGCGCAGCCGGTAGGATTGACGACCGAGTGACGCTTTTGGGGGGGGGGGGGGGTCGAGGAAAGTAGAGCGGATAGACGGCGGAGAGGGACGCTTGGTGTCAACGAAAGCAGAGCGGATAGATGGCGGAGAGGGACGCTTGGTATCCGCGAGAGCAGAGCGGATAGACGGCGGACAGGGACGCTCGGTGGCGACGAAAGGAGAGTGGATATATGACGGAGAGGGACGCTAGGTGTTGACGAAAGAGAGCGGATGGTCGAGGGCCGTGCAAAGGAGAAAGAGCGTCTATCCTTGCATCATCAAAAGAGGGATCCTGATACCGAAAGCAAAGCGGATGGTCGTGCCAAATGGTCCTGTCAGCAGCTAAAGAGTGGTCTGGATATCGTCTAAAGAGTGATCCGTCCTGATGCCAAACCTGAAAGATCTCTGAGGTCGAGGCAACTCTGCAAACGAGGAAAGATGATGGAAAGGCGACGAGGGCAGCCAAGTAGTGGTACTGGGATAAGTCCCTTCTGATGTTTTCCCGGAGTTTGAGCCATTAAATACACAGGGGGTAACACATATATGTATGTATGAAAAATATAGTATGTGATGGTTTTTATATATTGTGTATTTAAGTAATTAATTAAGCTCCTATTGTAAAAGTTGATTGTGTTTACACTGGGATCACTATGGCATTTCTTGGGAGAGCTAGAAAGGAGATGAGGCTTTTGGCGATTATATTAGGGGAAGAAGTTTCTTCAGATGCTAAACTCTTTCAATGGAAAGGAATAATAGAGGGTTCTAAATCATATGAGGCAAAATTTGTTGAAGAGTTAGTGACATCTATGGTTAATGAAAGAAATGAGCGGGAAGACGCTGAAATGAGGTGGAGAGAAACTGAAATGGAGGCGAATCTGAGGGGATAGCGGTCGCAGAAGAATCTAGAAGGGAGTTTGGAGGAGCGAAAGGGAGACGGGAAGGAGCTTGGATAGAAGCAAAAAGGGAGTTTATAATAGCCACGGATAAGTGGAATGCAGCTCGGAAAGAGGCTGAATGGAGAAAGCACAAATATGAAATGTAAGTGCGGGAGTTGGAAATGCAGAATGAGGAAAGAGTAGGGAAGAGGAAAAGTGGCCAAACGGAAATTGTAGTTCCCAGGGAAGATAAGGGAAGGAGCGAACTCGCTCAGGAGGGGAGGAAAGGGCAGGGAAACAGAATTGACCCTACCTCAACGGAATATTGTTCAGCGAAAGCGTCAAGCGAGGGGCAAGCAAAGCCAGGACCGTCTCGAAAGGTCACGCAGCTAACGCTAAACCGGGCCTGCTACTGAGCTCCGTGACGTCACACGTTAAATCCTACGGGGAGAAACTATGCGCAAGAAAACTGGCTAGTTGATTCCTGTTTTCCAATTTTTTGAATACTTTGTAACCTGATAATAAGAACTTTACCCATCCATGATTTAAGGATAATCATAAAAGAATCCTATTTACCTTTTTTTAATCAATGAATCAATAATTTACATTTTTAAGTTTGCTTTCAAAATACAAGTTAAAACTTAAGACTATATGATTAGCAAATAGTAATTTTTCAAACTCAAAAGGAAAATTATATTAACTCCATCTTCATGAAACTACTAACCAATTGAGCTTATTGATTTTCTCAAATTTCAAAGCATACAATTTCTTAGTTTGTTTAAATTAATTGTTGGTTTTGGCAGTGAAACCTTTTAAGTCTCATATTTCTCAACTATCAGGAGCATTTTGCAAAGTATGATAATATAGTATATAAATAAGTTTTTATATATATTAAAAACATATAAGGCCTTAATATCAATTGGCTTACCATTTCGAAAGTTAATTCATATTTATTTGAAATAAAAAAGCTAAAAGCATTTATTTGAATACATTATATTCATAGTTGAATTCATCAAAATAAAAACTACTATTTAGAACAAACAAGTTTATTTAGAAAAAGTGACCAGATAGTAAAAAATAGTTACATATCCTTTGAAGGGTAAAGGATTAATGAAGCGTGTTCTTTAATAACATAACAATATTTATTTAAAATCTAAAACATAAACGAAAGTATTAGTGCAAGAATCCTGGTGTTTATAAATACAATTCGAGTTGTGCGAACAGTTACGCGTTACATTTAATTTGCATAAACTTTGGTGTATAAACTTATGAGCCATGGGAGTAATGGCTAGACTCCACACCTTCATACAAATATTACTTGGTAGCAATTATAAAATTTACATCAAACATTCAGAAGAAAGTTTTAATAACAGAAAAGCATAGAGAGCAAATATAAATTTGTTTGCTTTGTTCCAAGTCTAAAAAATATTTGTGCTTGTAACACTTAAAATTATTTAAGAAAATCAACACAATATAATCTGGTTTCTACTATGTTTAACCTTTTACCAAAATTTACAAATAATTACAAAATAATTTACACACCACATAATACAATCCAATTTAATGAACAAGGGTACTAAATTTCCTTTTCCCTTTATTGCTACTAATTTTATCATTTTTAACTTTAGTATAATTATTTAAGAATATGTTAGAAAAAGCTGAAACACATTGCTTCATTAAATTATTTACATTACAACTATTTTGACAATTACCAATAAATAAATTGATTAATTCAAACTTTTCCAAAACAAGCTGAACCAACAACTGTTTGGGGTGAGTTACCTTTAAAAACTCAGATTCATGTTTTCTTAATATTTTACCAAACATTTGATATGTATATTCAGCACATTTAATTACTATAGACTGAGGAAATTTAAGACCACCTCTGCTTGTCAACTTCAAATAAGAAAAAAAAAATTATCAGATAAGTCACAATCCAATTCAAGTGATTTTTCCTGGATTAAGTTTTGTTTACAGTATGAACAAGTAATTTTTTGACATACCTTATGACTAACATAACCTGCTAAATAAACAAGCACACCCATGGTAGATTCGGAAATATCTATGTCATCATAACTAGAAAAAAGGCAATAAAAGCTCTCAGGAATAACAATATCTGCTGCCAAATTATTATCAAACTGCAAATCTGTTATTCTGAACTCTCCCTTTTTTTCAGAGTATAAATTAATTAAACTTAATATTTTTAATTTCTTTTCTGATTCAAGTATCTGTGTACACGAAACTTGGTATTTTCCTCCCGACATCTGCCTATACTGTCCAAAACGTGCTTCGATTGGATCAGTCTGGAATTTCCCAAGTAGTACATATTCTACATGATAAGTGTCAAAAATATAATCTATTAATAACAAAATAGAATCTGTGGAAAATTTCAGAGCCGATGCAGTTTCTTTAGACAGTAAGCCACCTTTTGTTGGTACACAAATCAGCTTCTTTTCATTTGGCAGTAAAAATCTAAGATTTAAAATATGAGCCATCCATGAGCTGAACTTTCTTAAAAAATCAACACCAGCAGAGTTGACACTATAAAAATGGGTTCCGAAAGTACATTCCTTTTATTAGTGCCTTTTGTAGGACTTTTAACATTCACGACAGTCCACCATTGGATAACTAGTTCCAGGAAGCACATTGTTCCACACGCACCAGGAATCTTAGTTTTCTTCTGTTCCAGAGCAACATAGTTAGACTCATGGAACAAGTTAGTTGCATAAGAAACATTTTGCCTCTCCAATGAAGTAGGATAAAGAACCTTTAATGAGAGTTTAGGAGCTGTTTTAACTACTTGGTTTTTTTCTTCTTCATGTATATCTTTTAAATTTGAAAGTTCTGCACGTAAAATCTCGTTTGTCTCTGGATGAGGGAAAAAAGTGTTTGCTTTGTTGCTATTTGGTTAAGCCAGTTATTCCTAATTGATTTCAACAAGTGAACACTATCAAAAAGAAGAAATATTTTTTGATTGGGACTAAAGGGATTATTGATGGAACATTGCAATGTTCCTCCACACAGAAGAGAAAACATTTTCCCATTAAGTCTGTTGTTATCAGATATAATTGAAACAACTGTGTATCCACATAAATGCACCATTTCAAGTACCTTCAAACAAAATGAATACAAATCATCTGCAGACATGTTATGCACAGGGAACAGTGCAACAATATCTTTGTTTTTAGAAAAAACTGATGTTATCATAAAGCTTTGCACTGTACTAGCAAGTGAGTCTGAATTCAATGAAGGACCATAAAGAGCTCCACTTTTAAAATCAATGCATTTGTCAACATAAATTTCATCTAATAAAAGATTTACTACATTTTCATTTAAAAGTTCAGCCTTTTTTTAAAAAACGAAAAATGGTCAGAACTTACACCTGTTTTCATTATCTGAGAAAGCTTTCTCAAATAACTAGGATGAGGTAGTGTCAATAATTTAGAGCTTCGTAGACAGTAATAAGCAGCTGGATAAGCAAAAAATAACCTCGCGCTCCAAAGAAAAACTTGAGGAGTATATCGAGGTTGTTTCATGAAGCAAAGCTCTAATTGGGACTTTAAGAACTCCAACTTCGCAGCCTTTTCCAAGTCCTCTGTTTCAGCAATAGAATCTCTCGTTTAACAGCTGCACAACAACAGAAAGCTTTTCAAATGCAGAAAATTCTACAGCTTTGGGATTTGAAAGCAAAGATAACAAATTATCAAATATGGTCCACTTATCACACTTAGAGTCTTGACCGAGGAGCCAAGTAAATGATTTTCCTTCTAAATCCTTTGAAAAAACTTTCACTTTTAAATCTTCAAATACCTTGAATGAGAAACTTATTCTTGGCCATTCATTCACATCTATGATATAAAAAAGAACAAACCCATCACATTTTAAGGACTGCCAAGTATTTCCAAGCTTCTCTTTGTACAATTTTAAAAAACAGTCATAAGAGTCTATTACATCATTTTTGCACCACAGTGAAAAAAGTTCATCATCTCTTTGTTCTATTCTATTCCTCCTATCATCTGGTGTATTTCTGCTTGCAGTTGGTGTTTTCGTCAGGTACTTTGGTTGACCTATGAAAATGGTGGGAATGACATCAGCTGTAAGGGCCAACTTTTTTCTCGGCACAACCAATAAAGACCCATCAGGTCTTGTGACACGATCTTCTCTGATGATATATTTTTCCTCAAAGTGTTTAATGCACACAACTGCTGTCTTGCTCGGCTGAAAGTCTGCTCCTCGATTTATGGCTCGTAACCAAATTTCTTTACGGTCAGGAGGAAACTGAAAACTTGCTGTGTAGTCTCCTTCTGTTCCATAGTTGGAATTACACTTTGGCACAGAGCATTTCCGTCCCATGATGAACTGTAAAAAAAGAATATATCAACCTTTTTGCTATTGGCCAAAAAAAGCACTATAACTTAGATATTGTTTATTTTACATATGTGTAAACAGCTTTCCAATATTTTATGACCATAAATACCAATCCATATAATAGGCTTTATCATTGTAGCTCAAATTTTACTAATTTTGGGTGAGATGTCGAATCCGAGACCGTGGCGATTTATCGCCAAACATGGTAACTTTGATGTAATTAATAGAAAATCATAATTTCAATGTACAAGTTTTGATAAGCAAAACACTTTCCTTTGATTGTACGATGGGGCAATTAAAATATCCTATAGTTTTTTTTCTTCGATGCTCTGTTAATCTGAATCAGAATTTTTCAAATAAAAACAGTCATTAATTGAATTAATCTTGAAAGATTTATTAATCAAACTCATGCTATTCACAAATGTGTTAAGACTAACTTTCGGGCCAGATCACAAGTTCCATTCAAAGATTCCATTACTTCTTACATAAAAAAGACTTCAAATGTAAATAATTAAAATTAACTTACCTTTCTAATAATGAATAACAGGATTTAAACAGGCTTTTTGCATTAATCAAACTGGAACAAGGTATTTTCACTCCATGAGCTGAAGTCTCGCCGCATACAAAACGGTAGTAAACACGAAAATGTTAGGATTTAAGCTGTGACGTCATAGCACCTAGTTGAGTTGCAGTAGCAGGCCCGGTTTAGCGTTAGCTGCGTGACCTTTCGAGACGGTCCTGGCAAAGCGCGAAGAAACTGAGAGGGAGGAACCCAAGGGGAAAAGAGAGTGTTCGGTCCAGGAAAAGGGGGTGGTTGAAGGTCACCAAAAGGAGCAGGACGAGGAGATTGACCCGCCTGACTCATCGGTGGAGAAAAGTAAGGTCCAAAAGACCATGCCAAAGAATCTTGTTACCCCGAGAAGGGGAAGAATAACAGAGTCCACGAGAACGAAGAAGGGGACGGAAAACACTCCGTTTCTGAAACCCCAGAGCTTAGAGGAGAGATAAGCTCTGGGGTCTCTTATCTCTGCTCTATGCCCCAGATTTGCGTAGGGGGAAATGTGAGGGTGAGATTCTGCCCAGGGCGTTCTTGGACATTGGTAAGAAGCGATGCGGGCTAGAGACGGATATTTTGGGTCACAAGGAGATTGGGATAAGGAAAAAGGTTCGTCAACGAATAGTTCCTTTGAATCGCAGACAAGAAAATTTGAGAGTGCATTCTGAGACTTGGACGGGTAATCAGGAGGTAGGAGAGAAAACTCGAGATAGGGTAACTAGACCAGGGTGGAGGAAAGGCATAAAGAGGGATGGCAGAGAGAGATGACGCTTGCTATGAGAGTCAGTTACGGCATAGATTGAAATTGATACTGGAGTTCTTGGAGAAGACTGGGCGAAAGACCCTGAAATACCTTCGATCTAATATGAGGAGGGTTGAAATTTGAATGGATGACAAACGGGCTATATCATTTGATTGATACCCAAGAAAAAGGGTGGATTAGACGGTGGTCATTATTGTGGTGGTACTATCGCAAAAAGTTCACTTATATACCAATTTTGGCTGATAACATGGAAAATTGATCGGTTTGCTAAAGGGGGTCTTTACAGGCCTAGAGAATCAAGGATAACTGGATAAATGAATGCTGAATATTGTGATTATTGTTGTAATATATGAAGTGCTTACTACTAGTGAAATTATTATTGCCATGTGTGTAGATTGTTTTATATTGCTAAGGTGCATGTATCTTTCTAATTTTAGTGAAGCTATTATTATTGTGATTATGTAGTAGTATATTGGGAATTTTTAAATTTAAGCGATTGCTTGAATTGGGTGTTTATGTATTAGGTCTTATTTAATAATAGTACATGTAATTGAGATTTCTTTAAAGTAGTGTCTTGTAGGAGAGAGTATCGTATGGCAATATTTACTCTTTGGGAAATGATTAGTGTTGTAGTATGTGAAGTGTTTACGTTTAAGGAAATCGTTATTGATGTGTGCACATGAAACTATTCTGATGTGCACTATTCTTACTGACAGCGGAATTATTACTGTAATGTGCAGCAGTTGTTCTTTTACTTGTTGTGTGTGATCTGCACTATGCTTATCTTTAGTGGCTATTATTGTGATGTGCAGTACTTACTTTAATTTTGTGGGGATGTGCAGTATTCTTATTTCAGTGAAGTTATGAGTAGTAAATGGGTCACTTTACCGTCATTTTCAAGATGGCGACAGTTTGTTTACATTCGGGTGGAGGAACAAGATTTCGTTGGTTTGATAAGGAGTTGGGGATGATTGCTGATAAGGAGAGGATGATGGGCCTTGGGGTGGGGACATCATTGTACAGATGGCGTCGTTTTGCTGGAGTTGTTGCCATGGTAATGAATCACTGGTAGCACCATCTGGTGGAGAAATTCGAAACAATATTATTTTTAATTAAAAAGTAATTTCGTGGATTCGAAGCCGGGACCATAGGATCCGAAATCAAGTGGGATACAACGGGGCTATTGGGACTTGTATGAGATGTTTGAATTTATGTAGTGTTTGCTTTCTCTCTTTTGGACTTGTACTTTTTTCTTAATACTAGGAATGTGCTATTTTTAGAAAATGATTTGAATAATTGCATGGGGGAATTTTAATAAATGCTTTTTACTAAATAACTGGTAGCTCCATCTAGTGAGGGGTTGAACAAGTAAACGTACTTTAGTGAAAATGCTATAATATATAAAATATATGGGATCTATGGGGGGCTTTCTTAAATTATCGGTTAAATGACTGATACAGCCATCTAGTGGTGGAAGAAGTAACAATTAGTTTTAAAGGAATTTATTTCTTTTAGATTTAAATATATATTTGTCCTCTTGCATAAATTAAGTTTCTAGTTTTGTTGAAAGACAGGTACAGCCATCTAAGGGTTGATTTTTAAACGAATTATTCCATATTTATATAATAGTATCATGATTTAGTGCATAGGTTAAAAATTTTATTTTCTTATTATATTTTTTAAATTGACTGGGGGTACCTCCATGTAGTGATGAAATAAATAAGCAAAAGAACATTCTTTAATTTAGCTTTTTTTATGATGCGAGGATATATGTATGAAAATATTTGGAATAAAATAAAAGATTATTTTAAAATAATACTCTAACGTTGGATCTCGGAACATAAGTAATTGAGTAATCAACCGATAGTATGAACACTACATATAAGATAGAATTTATAATACGGAAACCTTTTATTATATTTTAATAAATTTATATAAGGCAGGTTCTTGAAAAAAATTTGAATGTTTAAGGAAGGACATGTTTTGTAGGGAAATTATTACTGCAACTCGAAGGGAGGACTGAGATTGAATAGGACACAAATGCATAACTGTATATGAAACATTACATTTTTAGGTAAATAAGAGGCAACTAACCAAAGATTTATAGTATGCATATTATAAGCGATGTCAAAGAAACGTATAAGGTTGATATTATTAGAAGCCTCTGGAACTTGGGACAATATGACTAAGGTATGTGTGTGACAAATGTGGGAAATTGTTTTATTGATTACATGCAATCTTAGGCAAATACATTCTACCAAAGGTTTGTGATGGTAAAGCATCAGATTGAAAGTCTAGAAGCATCTGGAACTTGTGAGAATATGACTAAGGATTGTTTTGCACGTGTAGGTTAATTAAGATAACAGAAGGACGGAGTTAAACACGGAGTCGCATATAACGATAGAAACTGAAAAAACTATTTGATAAAAAAGAGGCCTTTAAAAGCATAGATGGGGCATGAACTTATATGTATTTCTTGGGTCTTTGAATTGCATTGATTCTTTTTGGGGGTTTTCTGCCCTTTTACTTTTTTAAATAAATCATGGATTCTAATGATATTAGACCTGCAAAGAAAATGCGTGCAGACAAAGAACTCTGTTTGCAGAAATATTGTAAAGATTCTTTATGTTATGAATATGGTAAATTGTTTACAGATCGTGAAGGCTGGGCATATTTCCGTCGATTGGAAACGAATTAACGTACTTAAGGATAGAGGAAACTACTATAGAAATTTTCGGTAAAAATTTATTGTGCCTCGGCAACTTGTAGAATACGGAGACGTAGGAATAAGCTATGCCTTAACAGATCTTGTATTGCAGCCAAGCCTTGGTCTCCTTTACTATTGTAAATAAAGGCAGAAGTGGAACAAATAATTGGTACAAGATTTAATTTTGTGTTTGTGAACCGTTATAAAGATGGTATATAGGACTATATAGGTGCCCATAAAGACAACGAGAAGGACTTGGATCTTAATGCAGCCATAGCGTCTGTTTCATTTGGACAGAAAAGGCAATATGTGTTTTCTGGAAAGAACTACAATTCTTTAAAAATTGTTCTGGAAAATGGAAGCTTGCTTGTGATGAATTATCCAACAAACCAATTTTGGCTTCACAGCTTGCCCCGTGGGAATGCATTATGCCCTAGAATAAACTTAACGCTTGGTAAAATTCTTTTATAAAGCAGCGATAAACCACTTATGTGCTGTAACGGCGGCTAGGGAAACGAACAATCTTGCCGGCGGATCAAGCGCCGAAGAGGAAGCGACCACCACGGAAGTCGAGATAGGGGGTCTGACCAATCTTGCGGCGGATCGTGCCGAAAGGAAAAGACCACCCGAAAACATCTTTTTAACGACAGTACCACGCTCCAGGTGGCGGAAATCGTGGGTGGCTTCGAAACAAAAGGCAGGCGCCTTTCTGTCCGTCTCTATGTCCGTCGAGACAAAAAGGACAGAGATGAATTACGATGACCATTGTCGACAAGGGTTTACGGTCCCCTTTCAAGTCCGCCGAAGTCCGTCGTAAAAGTCATGGGGAGAGGCCAACGTGAGAGAGCCATTCGGGAAGGTCCGAAGATGGTGGGATTTTCAACAGCCAACCAGCACCAACTGAGAGGCCGACCCGAAACGAAAAGGAGGAGTCGAGAAGCACCCGATATATATAGAGTTTTTGAGATCTTGGGAGGAGTATCAGACAGAAGAGAGAGAGAGAGAGGCGGTCAGCAGAGAGACCGTTTTGGAGATAGGAGTGAACACCCGTTCACTGACGGCGAAAGATTTCCATCTTTCGGGGGAGCTTATCCGAGCTAGAAAAGGCCGATTTATCCCTCCTTGGGATTCTATACTCACCTGAGTATTTTATTGAGAAAGGCTCGCCCGTAGCCGTGAAGGAGAAGCCTCCGAGAGATCTGTGCAACTGCTCATCCTAGTAGTGGAGATTGATCTGATCCGACCTGGAAAGACTGAGATATCCTGCCTTGGGACTCTATACTCATCTGAGTATTTTTGTTGAGAAAAGGCTCACCCGTAGCCGCGAATTAGACTCTTCCGAGTGAATTGTGAGAGGCTCGCCAGCAGCCATAAGAAGCGCCTCGATAAAACTTTGGACTTTCCAACGAACTAACCTTAAATGAACTCTTCATTCCTTTTACCGACTAATTGTACAAAGTTGTAAGTAAATTACATTAGTCTAGAAACGGATACTTTCAATGGTAACTAGTCTAAGCTACCCGTGAACCAAGACGTTACAGTGCCCCGAACTGGAACTCAGTGTCGTACACTAGACGATATTTGGAGAACGTCGCAATTGATCTTTGCCTTTCTGAATGGTATTTTTATAAATACTTACATCTTGTTGTTTTTAAATAAACTCTTTTTGCGTGTCTTACCACATATACTGTATTATAGATTATTTTTTTATTACATAGTTTTATAAATTGTCTTTTAAAATGTTAACAAAAAACTTCCTTTTATTTATATGAAAACCTTGTGCATATTGTGCAGTTTAAATTGCAGAGCAAAATTCCAATACTGTACGAAGCTATGTAGTATTTTACAAGATACTTTGTACTGTTTTCTTAATTTTAAATATTCTACATTGTTACGTTAAATGGATAGTAAGTGGATTTTCTGTTTTAAAAATAATATACGCACATCTGTGCTGCTAAGCAAATTAACTTTTGCCCTTTTCTTGATATTTAATGCATAATCTAAATATTTACGCACACCGCCTGATAGTATGAGTAAAATTAAATAATAACTGAAAATTTTAAATATTAGTGTGAATTTTAAAATGAACAAATATTATTGAAATATTGGATTATATCTGAATTCTATGTATTCTTAAAACAATCTCTCCAAAAACGAGCACAGACAATTCTTAAACAGATTGAAGGAAGTCTCATGGAAACAAAGTAAATTAGAACACTTTTTAATAGAAAAAAACATGATTCATATATTTTACAAAAATAATACATTGTAGTAAAAAAGAACTTATTTTTTACATACTTGCATTTTTTAAGAGACACATATTTCCGACGAGCCAATTATTAAATGCCATCACCTCAGCTTTGGGGCAATCAACTTATTTTTGTGATGACATGATAGTTTTTGGATCTTTTTGTTGCTACTTAGAGCACATAGTGCATCGAATTTGGGACACCCATATTGTTCCAAGTTGATATTCGGAATATTCAATGCATCTAGACGTTTCTTTTCCACACAACCACCTTTGTAAGCAACTAGGTACTGAGTGGCACTCTTGGTCTGCTCGTACAATTCTAAAAGCTTAATCTAAACTTTCTAAAGGAGACACACTTTCTCATGCCATGGGATAGAAAGGAGGACCAAATATGTAATTTTCAACATATCGAACAGTTTTGTGATCTTTTGCACTCAGTTTATACTTATAAGGCGATAAGTTAAAACGAATACTTGAAGCTACTTGCGATTTTATGGCGATGTATCCGTATTCACGTACTAAGAAACCCTCTTGAGTCTGAAATCCGTCAAAATCCACAATTGCACAAATATTAAACTTTGCTATTGAAATGTGTTAGCTGTTCTTGGAAAAAGAATTGTAAACTAGAGGCACGAAGAACCATACTCCATACACTTACTAATCAGTGAATAACACCATATACTTACTAATAAGTGAATTACACCATACACTTACTAATCAGTGAATTACACCATACACTTACTAATCAGTAAAGTTATAATTTATCTTAGTCTTTTGTGAGTAACTGTTAACGCATAAGTGAAGAATGTACTCAGAAAACATGTGCTTGTGATAATGCGCCAAGTAAAATTGTGTGTTGTAATGCAAGAAGATTTTAACGAAAGGATATACTTAAATGTGCATGTGATTTTTCTTTTTACTCTACCACTAGTATCTTTGACAAGTATCAGATTTTTTAAAAATTGACGAAGAGAACCTTTTCAACACAATCTGCACTATAATTTTACACTTAAGAGTAACAGAGCATAATATAATTTTAAGGAAAATGAGTAATCAGTACGTAAATATTTGAAGCCTAAAGTTCCAAGCATGTCTATGCTCAATAAACGACTATCTATGTTTAGACATTGGCCACGCACAGATGTTGACATTAGGGACTTGGCCAAAAATGGATTGTATTATACGGGTGTATCGGACGGGGTTAGGTGCTATTGGTGTGGAGGAGAGCTTGAAAATTGGCAAAAGGAGGATGTAGTCAGACACGAACACATAAAGTTTTATCCAAAATGTTTGGTAGCCCAACAAGGACCTATTGTTGACCCTAGACTAAAAGGAACACCCGTAGATGAAATTGTACAGGTGTTGGATGAAACAAGCAATAATGTCAATGTTTTTTTTAAAACCTGATGTAAAACTTTACTGCTCATACAACAAGGACGTACGACTTTGTAAAATTTGCATGGAATCGGAAATGGATGCTACTTTACAGCCTTGCGGTCATCTGGTGACATGCATGAGATGTACGAAGAGTCTCTCAACGTGTCCTATGTGGCGAACCAATATTTTACGTAAAATTAAAACGTACATTTGTTACTAAACGCTATCTACTCTCTGTTAATACAGGTTGTAATTCAGTGATTTACTGAACATAGTGTGGAAGAATTGTAAAAGGGTGGTTTTAGAGTTGAATGTCATGAAATTAACACTTGTGCTACAGCAAAAAAGACTAATAAGGAAGTTTAAGACTTTCTAAAAAATCATAAGACGTTTTACCAAGGACTTGTGGAAAAAATCGTGCAGGAAAGACCTTTTTACCCCTTATAAATATATTGACTATCTTTATTATTTGTTGTTTGTTCATTACATGTTAAATCTATTTACTAAAGAGGAATTTTAAAGGGCCTTGAAAAAGGAGTTACTAATGCTTTAGGAAAAATTTGTAAATGTACTTTAATGCAAGAAAAGAACGCTTGAATTAAATATTCATTTTGCGATTATTTTTAGTACTTGTCAATCATCTAGGTGCATTGTTTATTTTCTAAATTAAAATTTTTGTACTTTTAAATCAAAGGATCTTATACAAAAAGAAAGGAAAAAGTAACCATCTAGAAAGTAAACACCAAATTAGGAAAAACATTGTCACATATCTTTTCTTATTGATTTTTTTTACCTTTGTCTTTTTTTATTGTTGAAAAAACATTGTCATACAAAATTAGTATAATTGTTGTGTAGAATATTTTTGACAATACTGAATTGAAGAAAAAAATTATTTATTGAAAAAAGAATCAACAACACAGTTAATATATTTGTAACAACAGTCAAAAAGAATATTTATAATTTTTGACACAATATCCTTTAGGCACTTGCAGAGAGAAGCTATGACTTCTCTCCAACAATCAGATTTATTGGTATCACCGCAGTAAGGTTTGTAACTTCCACCAGCAAAACCTTTTTGATTTCCAGTTTCACATAATATGGCAACAAATACGTCAAAAGCTATATCTTCAATACATTTAACACATTGCCGTAGATTTCACACAGTTTAAAATACTGATCAGAATTCATAAACATACAGTTTGGCGAGAACTGAAAAGTATAATTTCTTTTCTGAAATACACGTTGTAAAACTAAGTGCATTTGCCCCACATCAAACACTTTAGAAAGGCAGACTTCTTTTTCTATAACTTTAACGTCGGAGGAAGTTGCAAAATCAAAAAATTTGCTCAACTTTTGCATTAGAATGTACCATGTTTTTCGATGTAGGGAAACACAGTCCTTCGTAGGTTTCAAGCTATTGTTTTTATCCAAAGCAAATGTACGTATGTGGATACGTGTGTAACCGTTGGAGTTCTTGATTAGCACGAATAAATAGTCGCCAAGGTGAAACACATTGTCAGGAAGTGATTGCATCGTCAAACTTAAGCTTTCCCTTGGAAACACCTGATCGTTGAAATGCATTTTTTCACACACTTTGGGTCGATATGTAAAACGCATCATTTTCAGAACTTTGAGGTACACGTTTTCAATAAAGCTTCAACTTAACCAAGAGATAAAGTCGTTCTGCGTTATACGATTCTAGATTTGATAATAATAAAAGCCGATAAACCGAAATTTCAAGCAAAGCTAATGCAACTCATCACTTGATTCAGTTTTGCAGAGATAAAGTCGTTCTACGTCATGTGATTCTAGAGTTGATAACAATAAAAGCCGATAAACTGAAATTTCAAACAACGCTAATGAACTCGCCACCTTTATTTAATTTAAGGTGGTGGTTGAAAAGATTCTCTTCGTCAATTTTAAAAAAATCTGATACTTGTCAAATATATTAGTGGTAGAGTAAAAAGAAAAATCACATGCACATTTAAGTATGTCCTTTCGTTAAAATCTTGCATTACAACACACAATTTTACTTGGCGCATTATCACAAGCACATGTTTTCTGAGTACATTCTTCACTTATGCGTTAACAGTTACTCACAAAAGACTAAGATAAATTATAACTTTACTGATTAGTAAGTGTATGGTGTAATTCACTGATTAGTAAGTGTATGGTGTAATTCACTGATTAGTAAGTGTATGGTGTTATTTACTGATTAGTAAGTGTATGGAGTATGGTTTTTCGTGCCTCTAGTTTACAATTCTTTTTCCAAGAACAGCTAACACATTTCAATAGCAAAGTTTAATATTTGTGCAATTGTGGATTTTGACGGATTTCAGACTCAAGAGGGTTTCTTAGTACGTGAATACGGATACATCGCCATAAAATCGCAAGTAGCTTCAAGTATTCGTTTTAACTTATCGCCTTATAAGTATAAACTGAGTGCAAAAGATCACAAAACTGTTCGATATGTTGAAAATTACATATTTGGTCCTCCTTTCTATCCCATGGCATGAGAAAGTGTGTCTCCTTTAGAAAGTTTAGATTAAGCTTTTAGAATTGTACGAGCAGACCAAGAGTGCCACTCAGTACCTAGTTGCTTACAAAGGTGGTTGTGTGGAAAAGAAACGTCTAGATGCATTGAATATTCCGAATATCAACTTGGAACAATATGGGTGTCCCAAATTCGATGCACTATGTGCTCTAAGTAGCAACAAAAAGATCCAAAAACTATCATGTTGTCATCACAAAAATAATTTGCATTGCCCCAAAGCTGAGGTGATGGCATTTAATAATTTTCTCGTCGGAAATATGTGTCTCTTAAAAAATGCAAGTATGTAAAAAAATAAGTTCTTTTTTACTACAATGTATTATTTTTGTAAAATATATGAATCATGTTTTTTTCTATTAAAAAGTGTTCTAATTTACTTTGTTTCCATGAGACTTCCTTCAATCTGTTTAAGAATTGTCTGTGCTGGTTTTTTCAGAGATTGTTTTAAGAATACATAGAATTCAGATATAATCCAATATTTCAATAATATTTGTTCATTTTAAAATTCACACTAATATTTAAAATTTTCAGTTATTATTTAATTTTACTCATACTATCAGGCGGTGTGCGTAAATATTTAGATTATGCATTAAATATCAAGAAAAGGGCAAAAGTTAATTTGCTTAGCAGCACAGATGTGCATACATTATTTTTAAAACATAAAACCCACTTACTATCCATTTAACGTAACAATGTAGAACATTTAAAATTAAGAAAACAGTACAAAGTATCTTGTAAAATACTGCATAACTTCGTACAGTATTGGAATTTTGCTCTGCAATTTAAACTGCACAATATGCACAAGGTTTTCAAATAAATAAAAGGAAGTTTTTTGTTTAGTAAAATGCATGGTTTGCAAATAAAAGCATTAAAAGAGGAACGTCTAATTTATAACTTCAAAAACAAATGGTTTTTAATTCTACTTTTCATTACTTCAAATGTGCAAGGAAACATCATCATGCTTCATCTTATGCAAAGTTTCAAATAAAAGCAAAAAAACTTTTACTCTTACAGGCTTTTATAATGATTTTTTTACTATGTATAAAACACACTTTAAGAATCAAACTTTTAAAAATGTCTCAATTGTAAAATTAAAAAATAAAAAGCAAATCTGCATTTAAATGTTTGTAATAATATTTAAAGTATATATTTATATATATAAATTTTTAAACCTTTTTAAAAATCTTCAGTATTAAAATATGTGTAATAGTATCTTATATATAATTAAGAGTAAAAGCATCTAACTTTTAAAAATATAAATCCTTACAACAAAGAAAATTTCATTAAACACAGTTTTTAAATCTTTATAATATAAATTAAATCACTAAAATTTAGGAAGATTTATTTAAAGTAAACAATAATATGCAAGGAAAGATTAATTAAAAAATGACATTTGATTTAGTTTTTATAGGGTAAATGGTTTCAATACAATTATAACTTCTTCAAATGTACAAGGAAACGTATTCATAGTATGGGTTTTGTAAAGTTTCAAAACTTTTACGCTCACTTAAGTATATAATATTTAAAAACAAATTCTGAAATAAAATGTGCACTATAGCGTCTAATGTATAATTAATTTTTGAGCAAAAACATCTAACAAAAAACATAAATCTTTATAGCAAAGAAAAATTTCATTTCAAATCTTGCATTTTAAAAGACAATTTATAAAACTATGTAATAAAAAAATCATCCAAAATACAGTATGCCGTATTAGGGATTAAATCACCCTACAGATGGCGCTAAAAGCACCGTCAGATTGTGTTAAGATAGAGCAATGATATATTCGGACGCTCCTTGGTAAATTGTAAATATTTTGTTATATAATAAATGTTTGTGCTGTCTGCATTGCCTAGGATTCACTGATAACCCATTAAATAGAACCAGATACGACATTGGCGCAGTCGACAGGATTTTAATGAGGAAATACGCTTTCGTTTTCATGGTGAGTCCTGCTCTTTGTTTGTGAACTTTTATATTTGGTTCCTGCTAAATGCTTCTCTTTGAAGAACATTGAAGAATGGTGTAAAGATTTTTGTTGAAATTCTTCAAAGTGAATTTTGAATTTGATTTTCGGAACTTTATTGTGGAACTTTCGTTTTAAATCGAACATTTTTGTTTCGTGATCCCATCATGGCGTTCTTAGCGAAAGGAAGATCTAAAGACTGCTACGGAAATGGGGATATCGAATACCGAAAACATGGTTGTAATTGAGCTAAAGAAAGTTATAACCGAAAATAAAAACTATGACGAACCGTTCGTGAAGGAACTCTTAAGTACTATTGTAGAAGAAAGAAGGAGAAAAGAAGAATTAGAAGTTGAAAAAAGACGAAGGAAAGATGAATTAGAAGTTGAAGAAAGACGTAGGAAAGAAGAATTAGAAGTTGAAGAAAGATGTAGGAAAGACGGAAAAAAGAATTAGAAGTTGAAGAAAGACGTAGGAAAGAAGAAGTTGAAGAAAGAAGAAATGGAATTCGAGTTGCAGAAGATGCGTCTAGAAAACGAAAGATTGAAGAATGGGTCTGAAAGTCAACAAACTGATGTAAACATGAAGCCGAGGTTTGACTTGCAAAGTATTTTACAGAAGTTTGATCCCAAAACTAACGATATAAGCCTTTACTTGGTTTTCTTCGAGCGTCAAGTGAAACGAACGGAAATCAAGAAAGAAAATTAGTTGTCATATCTAATAGGATTCCTACCCTATGACGTTGCGCAAATAATTGCCAGAGAAAACGAAGAAGTGACGGATGATTATGAAAAAGTGAAAGAACTCTTACTAAAATGATATAAACTTACTCCCGAAAGATTCCACCAATTGTTTACGAAACACTACAAGAGACCCGAAATTACGTGGTGCGACTTCGCCTATGAACTTAAAAATTATTATCAAGAATGGATAAGAGGACTGGATGTAAAGACTTTTGAAGAACTGTCTGATTTAATTATTACTGATCAGATTAAGCGTAAAGTGCCATCGGAAATCCGTGATAATTTCATCGACGAATGGTCTCGATTCAAAATACCAGAAGAAATTGCAAATAAACTAGATGATTACGAAAACGTTCGAATTTGCGTAAACAAAAAAGTGTAGGAAACATTTTGGAAGGAGAATCAAACGAACACGTTTAAACACCAGAATTTTAATTACAACAGAGAAGAAACGAAAAATTCCATAGACCGGAAATATTCACCCCCTCACATCAGAGAACATCGATTCAAGACGAGAGAAGATTACCAATGCACGAGATATACAACTTCAAGGGAATGCTACATATGTGGTTTATCGCACTTCGCAAGAGATTGTCCTAAAAGATACAGCAGATCAACAAATATTAGCAAGAAAGAAAAGAAACCAGAAGATGAAATATTGACTGTTGAAATACGATCGGAGCATCTGGTGAAAGAAAAATAAATGTTCCTATGAACTCTCTTCAATATGTAAACATTCTAGTAGATAATCGAGAACTGAAAAGCCTAATCGATTCTGGAGCTCAAATCCCAGTTTTCAATTCAAATTTTATTTCCGAATCAAAAACTGAAAAGGGAAAAATAATTTTAACTAGTGCATTCGGAGAAAAAATTGAAGCTGGATTGGCAAAATTCCAAGTTTCTATAAAAAACGAAGATGAAAATAAACTTTGCCGTCCGATTGAAATACTTGCAGCAGTAACTGACAAAGTTCAAGGCATTCTACCCCCAAATATTTATGACAGTACTCAACAGAAAATGGAAAAGAAGCATGTACGTATTCCTAAATGTAAGAGATTGGATTGTGTTTTTCCAGTGAAAGAAAAAAGATTATTTAGTCTGCGCTGAAACCGGAAATGATGAATCAGAACAAGAATCACCAGAAAAAGGAATACTACTCTCGTGCAAAAGTGAAAGCTTTAGACTTCGTGAAAAACAAAACAACTGTGATACGTTAAAAGAAATGAGAAAAAAATTATCACTTCGAAAGGGAAATTTCTTTTTTTCGATGGATTAATATTCCACAAAGATAAAATATTAGGAGAGACCGTTCAGCAACTGGTTTTACCGAAAAAGAGAAGACCTGAAGTTTTAAAATTAGCTCATGAATCTGTTTTTGGAAGTCAAGGGAATGAAAAAGACGAACGAAAGAATACGATATAGTTTTTATTGGCCTCACATGACTAGTGAAATCGCCGAATTTTGTAAAACATGTAAAGAATGCCAACTCCGAAGCCCAGAGAAAATGATTGATAAAATTCCTATTACTCCTGTTCTCAGACCGGAATTACCATTTGAATGTGTTAATGTGGCCATTATAGGCCCTATTGAGCCTCCCTCAGCTCGTCGTCATAAATATGTGTTATGTTTAGTTGATCAACATTCTCGCTGGCCGGAAGCAATTTCTTTGCGTTCCTTAACTGCTAAGGCGACATGTGATGCACTGTTGGAAATTTTCATAAGAACTGGAATACCAAATATTATAGCAAGCGATCAAGGTACGAACTTTATATCGAAACTTACTCAAGAATTCATGAATCGCTTCGGATCCTCTCCTAGATTTTCGGTACCAGGATATGCAGCCAGTAATGGACTTGTAGAAAGCTATAATCAAGTTCTTAAAAATGCACTCCATCATGTTATCCGAACAGATCCTTGTAATTGGGATAAATACATTCCGTTTCTGTTGTTTGCTTATAGAGAAGTTCCTAACTGTACTACCGGAGTATCTCCATTCAAGTTGATGTATGGCCGAGAAGCGAGAGGTCCAGCTGGTGTGGAGAAATTCCTATACCTTTGAATATGGACAAATCAGTCGTAGATTATCTCCAGGAACTCAAAATAAATCTCGAACGAGCAACCGACCAAGCTTTACTTATCGCATCGGGAAAACAACAAGCCTACACGGATTATTTTAATCGCCGCACAAGATCCAAAGAATTTAAATTAGGAGAGGTTTACTTACTAATTCCATCTTCCAACAAGTTATATGCACGATGGACCGGACCTGGGGAGATAGTCGAACATCCATCGCCGCATTCTTACAAAGTGAAACTTCCTGACGGAAAAGTACGACACTGCCATGTAAATAAGATAAGGAGATACTATTACCCAAGATTGAATGCAGTCGGTATTGTTTTTGAAGATGATGAAGAATTTGGTGAAATTCATTGTTCTCCTAGAACTGTGCATCAACAAGAACTGTCTGATAAAATTTGGAAAATAAATTTATACGATCTACATGAGAAAGAAAGAAATCAACTGATTCAGATATTACAGAAGCATAAAGATTTATTTAGTGGACAATTGAAAGTTGCAAAAGTTGGTGAACACAAAATAAGACTTGAGGAAGGCAAGTCTTATTTACTTTTATTAAGACAAAACCATATGTTTATAAGATACCAGAGTCTTTGAAATCTCAAGTAGATACCCAAATTGAAGAGCTACTTGAATTGGACTTAATAGAAGAAAGTTCTGCAGAAATCGCTCATCCTGTTGTGTGTGCAAACAAAAAGGATGGAGGCATGCGTTTATTATCGATCTCTCAATGCTGTCACCAAGGCTGATGATTTTCCTATGGAAGATGCCATTCAATTACTTCACAGCATAGGGAAAGCAAATGTTATTTCTACACTTGACTTGTTGATATTGGGATATCCCAATGGAAGAAGAATGTCGTGATTTTACTTCTTTCAAGACACAGAGCACAGTATAGATTCAAAGTAATGCCATTTGGTTTGAGAAATGCTGCTGCGACTTTTCAACGAGAAATGAACAAAGCGTTAGCACCATACAGAGATTTCAGTCGTGCATATATTGACGACATAGCTATATTTTCTAACATCATGAGTTCATTTCTATCATCATCTAAAACACTTGTATCTTATTCTTTCAAAATTAGAAGAACTACAGTTTACTGTGAATTTGCACAAATGTGCATTTGCAAGACCTGAAATCAAATATTTAGGTCATGTTATCGGATCTGAAAGGCATCAAGCAGATCCAGACAAAATAAAAGCAATTGCTCAAATACCTGTACCTGAGACCAAGAAACAACTTAGAAGCATGCTTGGGTTGTGCAATTATTATCGGGAATATATACCTTGCTATGCAGAGATTGCCTTACCTCTTACAGAGTTAACAAAAAAGAGGATTCCTGAAAATTTACCTTGGCTGGATATACACGAAGTTGCCTTCAACAAACTGAAATCTGCTCTAATGAAAGCTCCAGCTTTGCACACTCCAGTTATGAGTGAACCGTTCATAATACACAGTGATGCATCCCAGTATGGTATCGCCGCTTGTCTGTCCCAAGGGATCGAAGGATTACTCCGTCCTATTGCATATGTGAGCCAGAAGTTGAATAAAACTCAACAAGCTTGGTCTACAATAGAGAGAGAAGCGTACGCTATTGTGTGGAGTTTGAAACTCTAGTTTTCGGGTCCAAAATAGAACTGTACACTGATCACAACCCTTTGTCATACCACAACCCTTTGTGCTCCACAATCTTCACGACTACAGCGGTGGGTTTTTGCTCTTCAAAAATATAACTTAACAATAAGACATTGTCCAGGAGTCAAAATGCCTCATGCTGATGCATTATCCAGACTATTTTCCGAAGAGAAGTAGTGACAAATCTATTATTGTGACTTTAAGCATAATTTCTTTTTATTATATGCTTTAGTATTTTATGGTTATTATTACTATATATATGTGGGGGTGCTGGTTTGTGGGCGATTGGCAACATTACGAAAGTTTTAAAGAATAACTAAATTTAATGAGATTTATGAATATTTACAATGAATTTGGTTTAGACAATTAAAGTTAAGTGCACAGCACAGACATCATAAACTCCATCGTCGCCCGTCAACATTACACAGTCTAACGCTACGTCCGTCTTGTAGCTTCGTCGTCTTCCTTCTGTGTCGCTTTTGACTGCGTTCCTCCAATGCGCGGAATGGCTGCGCAGTGGTCGGAGATGACATCAGCGCGGAGGTGCCCTCTAGTGGCAGTCTGGGCACCACATATATATATATATTATTTTGCATTTTTTTCCTGTTGATATAGTGTGATAATATTTAGGTGATTGAGTCCATAATATTTAAATTCAGATTTGTGTTTATGTTTTGAGAAAACCCCAAACCCATATCTTGAGGGGAAGATGTCGTATTAGGGATTCAATCACCCTACAGATGGCGCTAAAAGCACCGTCAGATTGTGTTAAGATAGAGCAATGATATATTCGGATGATGTGGTCGTGTAGGACGCTCCTTGGTGAATTGTAAATATTTTGTTATATAATAAATGTTTGTGCTGTCTGCATTGCCTGGGATTCACTAATAACCCATTAAATAGAACCAGATACGACACAGTATATGTGATAAGACACGCAAAAAGAGTTTATTTAAGGGAACCAGTGCAGTCCTATCTCCGTAATGTTAAAATGGTCATATTTTAAGGAACATTTTCTCAGAATCTTTTATGTGTATTGACTTGAATTTTTTTATACAGGTTATGAAGACACTTTTAAACACTTTAACACAGGGATTTTTAAAAAATTTGAAATTTTGAGAATTTTTTTTTGAAAAATGACCAATTTTTATCCTTTTTAACACTCAAAATGAACTTTTCTGAGCAGATAGAAAAAAATGCCTGTGTTAAAATATGAAAATATGTTATAGGGTATGATACACTTGTAAACCAATTTTTTTTACATTTGCTTGAATAGACTTCGAAAAAATGTTCCTTTTATGGAAAAAATACACATTTTGAGATATTGAAGTTTAAAGCATAAAATTGACCCTACCTCAAAATTTTACAGCTCCATAATCTGGATCATGACATATATTATTTATAGAACTCTTATGAGCACTTTTGCATCTTTTTGCAATTGTACTTAAGGTACGAAAGCTTCTTTCGGCATACATAAGTCGTTCATTGTCACCTTGCTTCATTGCACGACGCATGTTCACTCCAGGTTCAATACCCAGTTTTTCTAAAACTTTACACCGACTGATGTTCCCTTCATTAAACGTACACACAGCATCATATACACCAAATTTTAGGGCATGTAATTCCAACAAAAATATTTTTTGGCACTCTTGACCAAACAGCGTAAAACTCTCATTACAATTTTGTGTCTTGCTATGAAGACAGTGTTCCAAAAGTTGAGGATCAGATAGATACAAAATAAAATAGATAAATTAAATAGTGTGGCTTGGTAAATAAGGTTTTCTAATGGGCTTCTCGTTTTGGACGTTTGTTCAAGACATGTAAACAAAGATGGAAGCCCTTTAAATGACAAAAACTGACGTACAAGTATTTTTCAAAAAATTATTTAAAATACTTCTACTCAACGTATTTCCATAAATAATATATCATTTTAAGCAGAATTGTATAAACATTTATTTAAATTCATAAAAAAATAATCGAAATTTTGAAAGATTTTTGTGCACTGGTCCCCTTAAAAAGTCAAAGATCAATTGCAACGTTGTCCAAATATCGTCTAGTGTACGATACTGAGTTCCAGTTCGGGGTACATCAGTGGTTTATACAATAATTTTACGAAGCATTAAGTTTATTCCCACGGGGCAAGCTGTGAAACCAAAATTGGTTTGTTGGATACTTCATCACAAGCAAGCTTCCATTTTCCAGAACAATTTTTAAAGAATTGCAGTTCTTTCTAGAAAACACAAATTGCCTTTTCTGTGCCAAGTCCTCCTCGTTGTCTTTATGGGCACCTATACAGTCCTTACCATCTTTATAACGGTTCACCAACACAAAATAAATCTTATACCAATTATTTGTTCCACTTCTGCCTTTATTTTCAATAGTAAAGGAGACCAAGGCTTGGCTGCAATACAAGATCCGTTAAGGCAGTGGTCGGCAAACTCATTAGTCAAAAGAGCCAAAGATCAGCAGTACAGCGATTGATATTTCTTTTCAAGAACCATGTTTTTAGGAGTAGGCTTAAACTAGCTACTAACATTAAATAAAACGAGATATCATAATAATAATCTTATTTATTGACAAAAAATATTTTTTACATTAAAATAAAAATGACAAAACACGCATTTCCTTGGAAAGTTTGGATAAGTCAGGTTTGTATGTCGTTTTTAATTTCAAGCAGGATTTCAGGTTCTCATCAAGACGATTTCTCAATTTACTTTTGACAAGGTTCATGCTTGAAAAAGATTGTTCGCATGAATATGTAGAGCCAAAGAGTGAAAGAACAGCAAATGCCATTTTTTTAACTGATCATATGAGTCAGGAATACTATTCCAGGTGTTGAAAATTATTGTCTTCCTTCTCCAGGTCTTTCAAAGCAGACCACTTTTTCAGTGAATTAAGATCACATTTATTTTTCTCTATATCAACATTAAGGGGTTCAAATTTAGAGCTCCATAATTCTTTGTTTTTTAACTCCAGTAATTGCATTTCAAAAGCGCCAATGTCAATATTAAAGGGAGAAAAATTCAATTCTGTTACGTCAGCACTGAGAGGTTTTTAACAAAGGCTAACGTCGCTATGCTATTTCTGAATTCCTGAAACCTCCGTAGAAAAGCTTCCCTCATATTTAAAATTGTTGTTTTGAAATAGTAAATGTCAATTACCGAGTTATTTTCTTGGCGATGTTTCAGCAGACTTGGAAAATGAATTAATGTTTCTCTTTTAAAATCTTGAGCAAAAAAGGAATAATTTGTTTTCGAATGAAATGACTTCTTCCAACATCGAAAAAATTGTTTCCTTTCCCCTGTAGTTTGCGATTAAGATTATTTAGAAAAGACGTAACGTCTACCATGAAATAAAATTTTTGGATCCACTGATCGTCCGTTAGTTCAGGATAGTCAACACCCTTCTCAAGAAGAAATGCTTTAATTTTAAATAATAGCGTTTTTGCGAAACGTTTTAAAACGTTTCCTCTTGAAAGCCAACGTACCTCATTATGCATCAGAAGATCTGCGTATTCACTCTCCATTTCAACTAAAAATTCTTTAAATTGGCGATGATAAAGAGCTTTAGCTACAATTGTGTTGACAATCTTGATCACCAATTCCATAACATTTCAAATTTCTTCTGGTAGTGTCTGCGCACAACGCGCTTCTTGATGAATGATGCAATGGCAAACAAATATCTCGTGATTAACTTTTCCCTTCAAAATAGAAAAAACCTTTTCTCACTCCGATCATACTTTTTGCCCCATCTGTTGAAAATTAAAAAAATTTTATCGAGTGGAATATGATGTTTCTCCATATATTCAATGACAGCATTTGCAATATCCTCGCCACGTGTTTACCTTTCAGTGGCAAGAATCCTAAAAGTTTTTCTTTAGGACCCGTAGACGAAATAAATCGAACAAAAAGTGAAACTTTCGCTGTGTCATTTATGTCACAAAATTCGTCAACAGCTATTGATAAAGCTGAAAACAATTTAAGATCTTCGATTTGCTGATTATATTCGAAGACATTTTGACTGTTCTCTGTCTTTTACTGTTTTAGCAGACATGGTAACTCTAATTTTTTTTAAGAATTTCTGCCTTGTTCTTAAAATTTCGGAATAGCTGTTCGGATGCATTTATAAAACAACTTTAAATGTATTCACCGTCTGTGTATGGTTTGACTCTGTTAGCAATCTCTTGACTAACAATAAAGTTTGCAATATTAACATTGTTGGAAGATTGCACCCAATAATTAAATACAGATCCTGATTTTTCTTGACTCTTCTGAAGTTCCTCAACTGCTTTCTTCCTCGCATCACCGGCGTAATATTTACTGCCAAATGACGCGTGATTAATTGTAAAGTTTCTCTCCAAATTTGATTTCTTGTTATGCGCCAATTTTTCTTGACAAATAAGACAGGTCGGAAGGCCATTTGAGATTTGTATAAACGCGAACCATTCGGTCCATTCAACTTTAAATTCACGGAGCTGTGACTGGCTCGCTCTCGCTCAACTCGTGCGTTAGTCGAAATCGATTCGTGGCAGAGCCGCACTCAAGTGGCTAAAAAGCCGCATGCGGCTCGCGAGCCGCGGTTTGCCGACCACTGCGTTAAGGCATAGCTTATTCCTACGTCTCCGTATTCTACAAGTTGCCGAGGCACAGTAAATTTTAACCATAAATTTCTATAGTAGTTTCCTCTTTCTTTAAGTACGTTAATTCGTTTTCCAATCGACGGAAATATGCCCAGCCTTCACGATCTGTAAACAATTTACCATATTCATAACATAAAGAATCTTTACAATATTTCTGCAAACACAGTTCTTTGTCTGCATGCATTTCCTTTGCAGGTCTAATGTCATTGGAATCCATGATTTATTTTAAAAAAAGTAAAAGGGCAGAAAACCCCCAAAAAAGAAACAATGCAATTCAAAGACCCAAGAAATACATATAAGTTCATGCTCCATCTATGCTTTTAAAAGCCCCTTTTTTATCAAATAGTTTTTTCAGTTTCTATCGTTATATGCGACTCCGTGTTTAACTCCGTCCTTCTGTTATCTTAATTAACCTACACGTGCAAAACAATCCTTAGTCATATTCTCACAAGTTCCAGAGGCTTCTAGACTTTCAATCTGATGCTTTACCATCACAAACCTTTGGTAGAATGTATTTGCCTAAGATTGCATCTAATCAATAAAACAATTTCCCACATTTGTCACACACATACCTTAGTCATATTGTCCCAAGTTCCAGAGGCTTCTAATAATATCAACCTTATACGTTTCCTTGACATCGCTTATAATATGCATACTATAAATCTTTGGTTAGTTGCCTCTTATTTACCTAAAAATGTAATGTTTCATATACAGTTATGCATTTGTGTCCTATTCAGATCTCAGTCCTCCCTTCGAGTTGGAGTATTGATTTCCCTACAAAACATGTCCTTCTTTAAACATTCACATTTTTTTCAAGAACCTGCCTTATATAAATTTATTAAAATATAAAAAAAGGTTTCCGCATTATAAATTCTATCTTATATGCAGTGTTCATACTATCGGTTGGTTACTCAATTACTTATGTTCCGAGATCCAACGTTAGAGTATTATTTTAAAATAATCTTTTATTTTATTCCAAATGTTTTCATACATATATCCTCGCATCATAAAAAAAGCTAAATTAAAGAATTTTCTGTTGCTAATTTATTCCATCACTACATGGAGGTACCCCCAGTCAATTTAAAAAATATAATAAGAAAATAAAAATTTTAACCTATGCACTAAATCATGATACTATTATATAAATATAGAATAATTCGTTTAAAAATCAACCCCTAGATGGTTGTACCTGTCTTTTAACAAAACTAGAAACTTAATTTATGCAAGAGAAAAAATATATATTTAAATCTAAAAGAAATAAATTCCTTTAAAACTAATTGTTACTTCTTCCACCACTAGATGGCTGTATCAGTCATTTAACCGATAATTTAAGAAAGCCCCTCATAGATCCCATATATTTTATATATTATAGCATTTTCACTAAAGTACGTTTACTTGTCCAACCCCTCACTAGATGGAGCTACCAGTTATTTAGTAAAAAGCATTTATTAACACTCCCCCATGCAATTATTCAAACCATTTTCTAAAAATAGCACATTCCTAGTATTAAGAAAAAGTACAATAGAGAGAAAGCAAACACTACATAAATTCAAACATCTCATACAAGTCCCAATAGCCCGTTGTAGCGCACTTGACTTCGGATCCTATGATACCGGCTTCGAATCCACGAAATTACTTTTCAATAAAAAATAATAGGGCTTCGAATTTCTCCACCAGATGGCACTACCAGTGATTTATTACCATGGTAACACAACTCCAACAAAACGACGCCATCTTTACAATGACGTCACCACCTCAAGGCCCATCACCCTCTCATTATAAGCAATCATCCCCAACTCCTTATCAAACCAACGAAATCTTGTTCCTCCACCCAAATGTAAACAAACGGCCGTGATCTTGAAAATGATGGTAAAGTGACCCATATACTACTCATAACTTCACTAATATAAGAATACTGCACATCCCCACAAAATTAAAGTAATTGATATTGAAGTTGTGTACGTATTCATTTCCCGTGCTTCTCTGATCTATTGTGTTGATTGGTGTTGATAATTTTTATCAAAACCTGGTTTGTGAACTCATGCATGAGAGTCATATGGAGGCATGTTTGCCAACTGGGGACACAGACAATCACATACACTCTTGGTTGGCTCGTAGGGGATTAGAAGGGCACCAGTTTACCAACTAAAAACGCTTTTTCTCTTGACAGTACTTTGCTTAACGTCGTACGAGCATGCATATAAAGGACGAGCAAAGTCACTTGTATGCAATAGTGCTATGAATATATCCAATAAAATCCCGATGAATTGAGAATTTGTTAAATTAGTATCTTAATATTTTTCGTATGTGATACAATCAATTCTAACCTTTCACAAAAGCATATACATCATAAGTGGGCGTCTTTAAGAAAAAAATAGAATCTTCTTTATCAACATAATTCAGATGTTAGAATGCATGTTATAGTTATGAAAACAATGATGATAGTTACAAACTTGATGATCGGATGTAGTCTGACTCGATTATTTAATATCCAAATGTGATGACCTCAAATGGCGATGAAGATTATTATTGTTTATGAGGTGTCAGAAATGGAGAAGTGACCACCAAAAAAATTCACTCTTCTGGAAACGTTACCTTACACCATAAAACTCAAACAATGTTTAAAAATTATCAACCGCATGCGGTAAAGTCTCGTGGAAGCAAAATGTTTGACTGTCCATACGAGTTACAGATTTATAACTCGTATGATAAGATAAACCAAAAAGATACAAAAGATAAATGTGATGTTCTTTATTATACTTATCTTTGGAATCATAAATAAAAACAAATTAGTATTTTCCATCTATGCGATATTATAATGGAGAAATAAATGATGCACGGTGTCAATCTTTTTTTTCTACAGTCTAATATAGTGATTTCCATAAAAGACTTTTGTTCCAAATTTAAAAAGTATGTTCGACAGCTACATTTAAAAGTAAATTACAAAATTCAGAGCAATAGGCAAAATATTTCCCTTTTTATGAAAAAGAAAGAACGTTTCTCGATTATGCATGGGGACCGCTTCTCGTTTAACCTTTTAATGCCGCATTTTCAACATTATTTTAAATTGAAATATTAATTTCATGCAAAGAATGCATTACTGTTGTCATTTTAATGTATGCACTAAATCTTATTTTGTGGAATGGTTAATTTTTCATTATTTCACCGGAAAAAATTTCTCATGTTAGCATGGTCAAAAACAAGGGTTAAATTAAATATAAAAGAACATTGTGCATTTTTATTTTATATTTTCAATATTTCTTTTTGAAATAAATGTAATCATTACACCACCTTTGAAATTTTATTTCCACTTTCGTGGTTTCACAGCAGACAATCGCCCAAATCATTCAATTAAAATTTTTAGAATCCGCGACGCTTGGTTGCATAATAGTTGTAAAGTTGAGAAAAAATAGTTTAGCAAAAAGTTTGTCAATAATCACATTAAAAATCATAGAAACTCTTATTTGATTTGCATTAACTTCAAATGCTAAAATAGTACAATGAACACAAGAAAAAAAATCATGTATTATTTCTGAATATAAAACTAATTAATTACCTGTCCTCAAATCATTCGGTCTCAAAGTTTTCCCGCAGATCAAAAACTTACTGTTTTTCAGAAACAGAAACTGTGTGTATTAAGTCAAATTCTATTCCTCAGTGTTTGAGAAAGAGATGATAAAAAAAGAACTTTCGATTCAAAACCAAGCTAGTGAAGCAAAACAGGGTTGTATTTGAATGTACTGCTACTAAAATTCTGACGCAACGATGACTGCGATGTTCGTTTCTTTCCTGCGATGTTCGTTCGATCATAAATAAAGTTTTAAAAGAAAGAATCGTTGGAACACAAGCGATGATTGCGAAAGACACGAGATCGAATATTATTCTACCCTAACGACAGCGAGACCATCATTTCGTCTGTTAGATTGTTCGATCGAAGAAATATTATATAAATAGAAGAACGCGAGAACAAAAAAGATGACCTACTCTGAGAACAGCAATTTTTCAATGTAGGAATATGTGTCTAGCCAAATAAAAAGTCGGACATTTTGACCTTGATTTATAATTATTCTGAGATACGCTCCAGAAATTTTCAGATAGTTGAAGTTTATTTTGCATTTCAATCGAAAATAACTGTTAAAATGTTTAGTTTTTCTTATTCATTCATTGCATAAATACTGCATCCCTTTTAACATTAATGAACATTAAAAATTTTAAGATGGAAAATTAGCGTCTAGGAAGATATATTTTCTCAGAAAAGATAAAATATTCATGATATTGTCGTCATAGCTCGTGCAGATGCGAAAATAAAACGTCACCATTTCAGATTTGGTTACGAAGAAGTAATACCTTGTAGGAACGTGACGTGTTTGGAAATTAGGACACAAAATAATTTGTTATTCGCTCGTGTTAAGTTCATTTGAATAATTAATTGATAGAGTGGCGCTTCATTTCAAACAAGTTGAAAAGAATTGTCTTAGATAAACAATTAAAGTTTTTGAAAATATAACATTAAGTATTCACAAAATAATCATATACGTAGCTTAAAATTTATCAATCCAAATCCTTCATTTTCTGAAAAAAGGATAGTTTTGTGGAAAAGGGGAAAGCGAGAATTTGTATTAACTTTTTAATCATTGCATTTTGTACGGCATCCGGCTTGTTCAAGCATATTCTATGCAAAGTTAAAATGAAATTAAACTTGCAGGCGGAACTTTTCAAAATGATGTTCAATGGAATATTTTTCAATACATGTAACATTTCTAAGCCAGCGAAAATTCAATTAAATTGGAAATTGATGTTAAGGAACGATGGGTAATAGAGATTATTATATAAAATGCGAAAACAAAACATTCAATTATCATAACATCAAACATGTAACATGCAAACAGACAGTGACCTTCGCAAATTCCTTCCTGTGCAGAACTTCCTCTCAAATCACTGCTTATGCAAAACACAAATCATGGTAGGCAGTATTACATACTGGTATGCATTGTATTACATTTTTGTCCGAATCACTTACCTCGTAAGGTCTTGAAAATTTTACTACGCATATGCTGAAATAGTTGGGAGTAGAAATTTCTGCGAAACCCAAAGCTAATGTATGAGAGGAATTTTTCCAACAAACCACACAATCTGCGAGGATCTATACTTTTAATCAAACCAAATTTTACCAAATGCTCTCGCATGATACATATAGGGATTGCCTTAAAAAGTAGTTTATCACCATTTTGGTGACGTTTGGAAAAAAAAATCCAATGACCACTGACCAATCAACTATCGTATTTCAACTCGGAATTTATTCTTTAGGATTTTTATTGCCGACGTGCTGAAATCTTATTCGATAAACAAGCCATCACTTTACGATTACGTACAGGAAATACGTTACGCCGCAGAAACACTACCACCACATACATTTAGCTTGACAGAAAATGCCTCTCATAGTTTGTAATAAAACATGCAAACACACATTTTCGAAACTACCATTCAGAGGAACTTAAATTCTTATTCCACATTAAGTAAGAAAAATTATTCAAATATAATCTATTATTTTGTTTCTTTGAAGATCGATAGGATCTGATAGGAACACCTTCAAATGTTAGAAGGTTGTTTGCCTTTACGTTCTCAGTCACATAATTCAGAGAAGACGCATGGATCGCATGCCCTTGAATTCAACAGAGCTCTGTTTCGAGTTTTGAATTATGTCGTTAAACAGTGTGATTCATTTCTTTATTCGTTTTTCTACGAACTGTTTCTTCTGACAACCACTGGCACATCAACTGGCATTACATCTGTAAAAAGGATGACTCGTGTTTAATCAGTCATAAAGTTCTGAGAGATAATTTTATGAAGAATTGTTTTTCTCTCCAATTAGTTCTTGCTTGTGGATAAAATACTCCATCTCATTTTCCATGCGTGGGCTTTTGAGCTATAATTTATTTCCGAGAAGTGCAATATAATTGTGATGTAAAGCACTTCCTTGTTTGGACAAAAATTCTGAACACAAGAGCACTTTATCGCACTATAATATATATTCATAAAATATATATTTATTATTAATAAAAGACTATACATGATTCGTCGTTTTCCAATTTCTTTGTGTAGAATATCGAAGATATGCAGTACTCCCATATATCATAGTAGATACCGATAATATTAATTCTCAAGGGAATTACACCCTTCCACATACTATTCACATGTCATAGGAATGTCTACGAAGTATGCTATCATGGCCTGTCAGATTCCCAGATTTATCTCCAATGAAAACATCTGAAATAATATTACTCGTAAATGCAAACAAAACATGCATAAGCAGCACAAACCACAAAGTTTATACTAACAGGCGTAGAAAGAAAAGCCTTATGACACCTTTACAATTCAATACCGTAACATATCGCAAATGGCGATGCTAAAAAAGGAAGTCACTTCGTATTAGTGGGATCATGTGGGTCATTTTCGAGCACAATAAACGTTTTATCTTGTTTCGAGGGTTTTTTGTCAATTTTCCAACAAATTAGTCGTATCCATCAGTTCTCGATGAATTACCCTTCCCTTCTTGTTGGAAACAATTTCTATTCACTGAGAATCGCAGAAAATATAAATATTTTTTCATAAGATAAATATTTTTTCATTTCTGCCGTTAAATGTAGGCGGTGGTAATGTTTTTGAGGCATATTTCCTGTACGTATTCCAGATGTGACGTCAATTGACTTGTTTTCGAATATGATTTCAGCACGTCGCCAATAAAAACTCCAAAAATATGAATATTCATTTTATTAATTATATTGGCCAATATCGATAAGATCGCATGTCAAGTGTAACCCAAAAGGCCATAAACTACATTTGGAGATAACCCCGATATGTATCATACGAGAGCATTTGAGAAGCGGAAATAAAATCTCCGTTTGTTTTTTAAACACCGAAAATCCATCTCCTTATTTATTTAAATTTTACGTTTAAAGCCCGTCATAAAAAAAATAATTGTAAAGAAAACTAAATATTTAAAATAAACTTTATTGTTGAAATTAAAGGGTTCAACTTAAAATGCCTCTGAAAATATCATTCTTTCTTTCCTTTATTTTCATTTTCATACATAAAGTTTTTAGAAAATAAAACAAAAACAAATGAACGAAAATATTAAGAAGTAATTTCTTTTAATAGAAAAATTCCAAAACGTTTATTGAAATAAATCTGAAAGAAAATCACTGTCATTTTTTATATTGTATAATTTTATTTTCGTACATAAATACAACGAGTTTGTTTTTACAAGACTTCTCTCATTCTCAGTTTATCAAAAATATATGTATAATTAGGTGGGAATATTTCACAGGCGTAACAAAAGACCATTATTTCAGTTTACGACGTCAAATTCTATATTTGGCACAATACGAGCGCTTAATGAATCTAAGTGTTCTAATAACTCGTGTTTAAAAACCGGAGCGTTCAAGAGCGCTATTTATAGTTTTCTCTGAGAAAATCCCATTTAAGAACCGAAGTTCTTTGGTCGTATCATCATCTCGGCTCCTTTCAATGCTGCGTTCCCCTTCCAATCATACCACAAAATTCCTTGCCAATTTTCCCTCTTGTCTTCAGGTTTGAAATATTCCCCTGTCAGAAATCCGAAGTAGCAGCCATTGAACCACCAACCTCCCTTGTAAGTGGCAGCACAGTTCTGTTCGAAACCGTCGTTCTTGCGATCAAATGTACTAAAAGGATGATTGTTGTGGTATCGCAGACTGTTAGCGGCATTGTTAGGAAGTCCGATTGCGGGACCAAGGTGCAGGAGATACTTCGAGCTCTCGTTGCCAACAGAGAAAGATGTGTAGTCCAGGTTGACCTGGTCGCCATCAAACGCTGACATGTGGATGCGCAACATGTTCTGGTCTGCAGTAGTCAGGTAATTTATGACATCATTTCCAAGCCAGAATTCTCCTTCGGCGTCTCCAAATCCGTTTTTGTAGCTCATCCAGTTTCGGTGGAAACTGGTCATTTTGTCTCCATAGTCACCTCGTCGCATCAGGACCTGCAGAGAACAAACACTTTTTAACAAGACATTTGTAGTTAAATATGTGCATCTCTACATTTGGCAACAATTAATTCTGAAAGAGAATTATGAAAATATGCAAAGAATTCTTATTTAAGGAAATTTTAGTTGCTCATCACTAAGTTACATAATTTTGTAGTGTGCACGGTCCTTAATCCTTATAAACTATCGCGATTCCATTTTCATTACTCGTGACCATCAGGGCTATAAATAGATTGTGCCTGGGACTTTTAATCCAATCACAACAAGAAAACAGGTTAGTTAATTATTGAAAACAAAAATAGCAGTTATTTTGAAAAGCTGAGCACCAAACGTGGTTTTTTTTGGGGAAAGTAATAATAAATCTTAAAGATCCAAAATAAAATAAAAATATCTCCACCATGATATCTTTACCTTGTCGGGGTGGTGCCCCGACAACCTGGAGAGCTATATCTGCGATAGTTTGCTACAGGTAGGGTCTCCCAAGGCGGACAGGTCTTCGTAGGGTATGGGCCATACCAAATGAGACATCTAGGAGAAGGTAAACTCTGATTCCAAACCTGTTTAGGAACGGCCATTCTTACAGGTAAAATCATATTGCTACAAGTTCCCCGCCTCTTCTGAGGGTAAAGATGCAACCTCCACCCACTCCATGATGTCAATTGATTTAAGTGTTCAAACTACATGGCGCAGAACAATCAGGGACGCTTTCAAGACTTAGGCAAGCGCTAATTGAACTCTCGAGGTTTTCGAGACATTTCTCGGTACATTTGATGCAAATTGTTGCTCATATGGGGATAATCTCACACACTCGATTAATTAACTTTTGTTTTCGTATCGTGTATTTCATTTCCAAAATCTTTAAATAATTTATTATAAATATGTAAATTCAATGAAATAATATAAATCAGCTTTTAACGTGAGTGCACCAGAATCAGGATGGATATTTCAGATAAGTACCTATAAAAACAATGAATTCCATAACTGCAATAATCATCACGATAAAATCACTGAATATAGTAAATCCTTTTTATGGAATGACTAAAATTATGACCATTGCGAAGAAACTAGTAAAATTTGCGTTTCAGTTAATTGGGAGGGGGAAGTTGAATTAACATCGCACTGGAGCAACACAACGGGTGATTGGTGATGGTTCGTTATCAATCCCGAAGGGAAAGAATCGAGGACAACACCTCGCAATTTTGAATCGCGGTCAGATGACGGGGCAAGACCTGAGCTGGCACCCTACTCTCCAAATTTCCACACTACGCAAACGTGAGGACATTTGAGGCCACTGCAGATTTAACGTACACCAGCCTACACGATGGTCTTTGGTTGGATCTACTTTCGAACTCGTAACATTCCGGTCACTAATCTGCTACTTTTCCAACCGGGCTACCGCGGCCCCTCACGTAATTGGAGCGAAGGAAAGTTATTCGGTTGGTTTGAAAGAAAAATTCGCTGAGATATTTAAATTATTAGTAATATAATATACACTTATATTTTTAAGTAGTGCAGGAATGAAATTTTTAATCTACATTATGAACCAAAATTGTATCAAATCATACATCTCTACAGCACAGTATAAAAAAATTAGAAAATTTCATTAATTTAAAATGATTACCCAAAATTTTAAAATACGCACAATTGTATTTAAAAAATTGGGAAACCCTTGGAACGTTATATGTGGCACAGTTTGAATTCTATTCGTCTATGTGTATCATTAACATCACTATGAAAATCATTAGTCAATACTATAGAAATTATTAATAGGTGATAGACAGTATAAAAAAATCACTTGACAAATAGATCCTGTTTGGGTCATAATCACTAATATCTATCATTATCTCTATGGAAATAATTAGTCGAATAAGCACAAAATTACACAAAAATAAATTGTATTTTCGCAATTATTATTATTATCACTAAGTAAATTACAACTGAACAGCAAAAATATTTTAAAAATCAAAATATCCAAGACATAATTACAAGATTCTTTATTACTTTAAAAAATGTGAATATCAAATTTTTGAACATCGATGAAAAAAATTTTCAGAAAATATTTGCCTTTCATTCGTAAATCGAAAGACATGTTACAATCTATTCTGTTAACTAGGGCAATGTAAAGAGTCCAGTCATAGTTTGTTCTTCGCAGCTAACAGGATTCGAACCTGTCTAGTAGAACTTACAGCCCATCGCCTAACCATCTCAGCCATAACAGCCGGTTTCACTGTTTTTTCTTTATAGGAAGGTACTGGGGGAACGTAACAGGAATTACACAGACTACTTAATGCCGCCATAGGCATAGCTAAACTTTTACGGGATCCCTGGTCGACAAGGGTAAATGATGCTAATGCTACTTTTGTCCAATCCAAAGTTTATGTATTGAAAATGTGAAAAAGTATGTCTCTTATATACACTGCTGGTCATTGAAAATGCAACACCATGAATAAGATATATCACAGCCTTATTTATTATACAACTAAACATGAAGCAAAAGGGTGCAATGATTGAAATTGCAGCTTCACTTGACTTAGGAACGTGAAGAAATCAATATTTTGTGTAGCGGGCATAGGCGAAAATAACTGCTGCATCACGTCGGGGCGTTGAAAGAGACTTTGGATGTGTGTTTGGGGTATGACATTACATGCTGCTTCCACATGGCCAAAGCTCATTTGGAGTAACCGCGGGTGGTCTGTGGTATGTCAGTAGTTGGGCGTTCATCGACGTGTTCGGTGGGCGATAGATCTGCTAAAAGAGTGGGCCATGGAAGAAGTGAAATCTGATTGGCATTGAGGAATTATTATACGTTGCATGCCACGTCCAGTTGCGTATTGTCCTGTCGAAGACTATTGCTCCCGTGCGACGTAAATTCAACTATCTTCCTACCAGCTGTTTCTTGAATATGAGTGGAAAATTTGATAGGTAGGTAGTTGAATTTACGTCTGACTGGAGCAACACAATGGTCTACTGGCGATGATGCGGGATAAATTTCGTCAGATAACTATATAACATTTGAAATTTATCGAATCGTTATCAAAAAACAATTGACAAAAGGAGAACTGTTACTTTTGTTTGTATAATATAGGTGGTGTAAAGGGAAAATACACACTGTGCACTTTTAAATCTGCAGAAAAACTTTAAAAAGTAGTTTATTTTCATATTGATTTTAGTCTTATCGATGTTTTTTATTGTTATCTTGCTTTAGCCATAACTAAATTGAACAAATTATTATAAAAAATGTAATGCCTTTAGTGTTTTGAAATTACGTAACGTGGACCAAAAATACCTAAATTTTTCTTTTAGATTCTCCTCAAAATAGTAAATGTTCGTGATACACATGCTGGTAAATGATCCTTTTCAATATAAAGAATACGGGCTACCCATAGTAATTCACAACCCCTGGTCCCCACATAAGAGGAGAGGGGGTCGCCAGTACCATTGCATGGGGTTTAAAAAAGGTTTTGTTCTGTTTTCTAAGTTTAAAAACTTTGAATCATCCCATTCTATTTCTAATGAAACTATATAAGTGTACCAAGAAAAAGCAAAAGGTTATATATTTATATAAGTTAAATATCGAGTACTTGGATTACATATTTTTCTTTCATAAGTTTATATAATTTCCTGTGGCAAATCAGGTTGGATTAGTGCATCAAATAGGTTCAAATCAACTCTAAGACGTATCTTTACGTATAAGGGGTTTTAGAACTATTTCCTATGATGGGGAGCACGCGTATTTGCTTGGCATTCTTCCTGTGTCTTAAAACAGAAAAAAATTAATAGAAATTATCTAAGTTCTAATGACCGATGGAATAAGTTTAATCATCCTCTAACCTTAAAGAATGGTTGCAACCGGGAATACCTTCGCAACTCATGAAATTGGCGCACGGACAGATCTTCATATTTTCACAGACGGAAGCAAAATCGATACCTGTACAGGTTGCACATTTATTGCCTTCAAAAGTGAGTAAAACATCATGAAAAATAGATTTATAAGTTTGATTCAAATTGTTCTAATAACCAAGCAGATGCCTTTGCTATCTTTTAGAAGCCCTCGAATGGATAGGGATCAGTCGAAAACCTTCCTCCAACTTATGTTATTCTGCGTACAGCCAAATGATCCTTGACCAAATTTTTAACAGAAAAAAATCATTACGCAACAACTTGAAACATTCGAAACGTTTTGTGGCGATTGGATAGAAAAAAATTGGAAGATCAATATAAAGTGGAATAGGAGTTATTCTGATATTTCTAAAAATGAATTAATTGACGATTTTGCCAAAGGTGTAAAATCAGACATGCCCATCTGTTTGGATGATAGACTTCAAAAAGCATTAATAAATAAGGAAAACTATGATAATTCGTTAATTTCTTGTCAATAACTCTCTGGTCTACCACTGGTTAATGTCAAATTAAAAAAAAAATTTCTATCGAGACATGTATCTTCAATAAAAATTTTAAACCCGTACAAACTCGCACCAATTTTCTCCGGCCATGCATGCATTAATTACTACTTTTATCCTTTCTATCTTATCGCTTCATTATTTTGCAATTGTTCAAGACATCGATCACGTTCTCTTCTATTACCCATTACTTGATTCTTATTGATTTCTTTTCACCTTGCTGTTTCTCTTAGAAACCCTTGGCTACTCCAGTATAATCAGTTTTAGCTCCCTACTGATAATTACTTCGCTACCTTCAAGAACTTTATTTCTAAAATAACTTTTTGTAAAAATTGTGTCGCAGTTGTAACTTATTCTATCTATACACGTAATAATTTTGTGGTGCATGTAGAAAAAATAAATAAGGTTTCACACACACCGCGTCCTAGTTACGCAGATTTTGTGTTCTTTAATAGTAACATAATAAAAAAGTATCAGTGATTATTTTTTCGGAGGATAATAATCACTCTGATACTTTCTTATTAAATGTCTGTGAAACTTTTTTAACCTTATACTATAATTTTTCCACTTGGCATGGTGCGGAAGTTTTGAGAATGGGGTGTTGACCTCGTTATCTGACCGTAGTCTGACAAGGATTTCTCGTTTCTCGGGAGTTTGGAAAGAGATTCCGAGATCTCCCTTGCCACTGCTCACTATAAAACCCTCGTGGGTATGAGTAAATTAAATCTGTAAGCTGTTAAATCCTCACAACTAATGGAGGTGTAGTATGTAAAGGGATATAAATATATAGCGATGGCCTCCGTGTGAACCTTGATCAAAATTGTATAATATAGTTGGCTAAATAATATAATTGGCTCAAAGTTTGAGGCAAGAATGATGTGTTGGGCCTGTTGTTTGGATGGGATTGGCAGAGAAGTATCGTAACCTAATGAACATTCCATAAATGTTTAACAAGCCAAGTTACGCCACAAGTTACGAAAGAGATTACACCTGTGTCCTCTGTATTTAGCTTTGCAGAAAAAACCGTTTCATAGAACAATTGAAGGGAATGTTTGACGTTTGGTCATTAATCGCTCAAATCAAGACGTAGTTGAAGTAATGCTGTTGTCAAAATCCAACCCAGTCACTTAATATATAAATCCAAGGTACAATATCCTTGCGTATTACAACACATTTGAGGAGTGCTGTGAAACGAAAGGAAATAAATCCTAAGCCTTTTCATATTTTCTTAACCCTTAGCTAACATGACATTTAACAGTTTGACAAGTTCACAGTCATTATACTGCTGTTCAAGATAAAATACCTCAAATCTATGTCGATGACGAAATCGGAAAAAGAGCATCTTATCTAAAGCTAGATGTAGGTCTTTCCGGTTATGTGTAACATTTTATACTACTATCAAAAGGGCAAGCTCCTAATTTTCATATCAAGGCGATGCACGCAAATTCTTATCTATGTCTGCGAGTGTTGCTGTTATATTATTTTAGATTTTCCGCGATATGTTTTTTTCTGTGGATACAAAGACGTGTGATTGCGCACGTGTTTCCTGGTGAAGTTTTTTTCTTACTGAGCACTTAGTTATGCTGTGTCATAGTCAGTTCACTTGGGAGGTTACACATGTTGTGTCTATCACGTTACAAATTGACACATGGGTCATTCCATGTGAAATGAGCAAAAATCAGAAAAAAACTGTGGCCGTAGGGTGACGGATTTTCATGAAATTTGCTACAGGACTTAAGTTTATGCATAAATAACGATATCCAAAATAATTTGGCTCAGAATGAAATATTTTGGAAGTTTAAGGCATTTTAAGGACTTGCAATTTTGAAGAGCAGTTGTGAAATTGCTTGATGTTGCATGTTTGAAGATCTCTTTCTCAAAAACTACTTAACGTAGACAACAATATTTCCTATTTTTGTAATCTATGAAGAATTCTCTTTTTATCTATTTGGAAACAACAATTTTAAACATCATATTTAAGCTAAAAATTTGTAGCGAAAAATGGAAAATAGTCGATTTTGATAGAACTAAAAAGGTTTCTATGGGCTAAAAGAAATTAAAACCATCGTTGAAATTCATACCAGATACAGTGCTAGGTATGATAAAACTACTGCTGAAGTTTGGAACTCGGCTTTTATTTCGTTCATCTTCCAAACAGCAAAGGAAAATTATAAAATGACGTTTTATACTTAAAATAGGCACACAAAATGAAATGAAGGACAGCTCTGACAAAAATTATATTTTGGAAAAATATAGCTTAATATGTCTATTACTTGTAAAAAAATTCAGGATTGTATTTTGAGTCCCAAAGCAACAATAACAAAATTAGTGAAACGCAAAAACACGTTCTTGCCCTTCCAATATCAGTTCGCGACTGAAAGTTTCGTCGCCAAACGACTATTCGAATGTTCTACCACGGGTTACCATATTCCATCAGTATCGCATTAACTGGAAATGTTTATTATCGCCAATAATAGCATTTCCTTCCCATTCTATGTATATTACTCGTTTCAAATGGCAACAATGAAACCCAAAATCAACAATGAAATACCAAATTATTTGTAACTTTTGAAGAAAATTTTAAAAGCAGGACATCAAATTCACAATTAAAAAAGCTTAAACAATTAAAACCTTTACTTGATTGTCTTCAAATTCACTTTAAATCTGATAAAGGTCTCGTTCAATTTCGTAGTTGCTTAAATTGAAATTTTCCTAGTGCTACCGAATTCTTGAAATCTACTTATTTTACTAGTGATTGTGATAAATATCGAAAAAGGATTCGTGTGTGTGAGTTATGTACATTTGGGAAAATCAAGTTTAACAATGATGTTTACATTTTTTACTCTCAAAATTAGTGTTTACCTGACTAATAATGCTTAATATTTACAAAATGCATTTAATATTCACAAGTAGTAGTATTTAATACTTACGTTTCCAAAGGAAAAAGCAAATCGAAAAGACTTCTCTAACAAAATTAACTTTCCACCTAATTATTTCACTGATGGAAACACTCCTTGGATTAAGCAAAAAGGACTTTAAAAAGCAATTTCTTTTAAAGTTTTGCAAGTGCACCATAATAATAGTTATATTTTATTCTTATAGCGCAATTTTTATATTATTGGGGATTATAATTCATTATCAGCTGCCATAAAAAAGTAAAATTTACGTCTAATTAAAAATTTTCCCGAGACAAAAATAATCAAATTACAATTATGAAAATTTCAGGACATATAATAGACATCTTGATCTCTTATGTTGAAAAGTTTTGATGTTCTTGGAGCTTTCCCTCACAGTGAAATATGCATTTTTAAAAATTGAAAAATCGTATTTTTCCATAATTTTTACTTTTAAATATTTTTTCTTTATAAAGGAGTAGAAATACAATCACCAAATTACGCCACGCTTCTTGTTAGGAAACGCCTTTCATTAAGAATAATTATTATTATTGTCTTTCCATTTCTAGAGATACCAGAGCAATTTGAAATTTGTAGCAAAATTGGCAAAATTTCTATTTTGGTCGATCCCTCAGATTCAGCAATAACGGCTATTAAATTATATTCTGACGTTTCCTAAGAGACCTTTTTCTGAAGAATGCAACGATATAAAAATTTTAAATTTGTGTCAATAATTTATTGAAATAGTGTCGCAAACAGGCCACTTTTAGTGCTAGAAAATCTAAATTTTTGTGATCTTGAACTTTAAATGTCAATAATTAACAAAATATAGATTTCTGAAACCTAATATTTTGCAGTTGGTCATTACTATATGTGACCTATTTAAAAACTGATTTTCATTAAAATCGGTGATTTCAGCCACAGCCGATTTGCTCATTTTGCGTGGAATGATCCACGTATGATACAAAATATGAAATGAGGATTCCTTTTGGGTTCGTTGCTCCGTGTCGTGAAAGTCGTTCTTTGTTTCCTTTTTACTTATTCTAATGTCAGCTGGAGTCAAAAATAATTTAGAGGCGAAATTTTCCTGTTTGAGAAAATAACCGTGGCCATATAATCATGCCGAGAAACGATCCTGAAATTCTTGAGATCAGGTTGAAAAATATTTGCTTCTTCTGTTATCGTGATAGTAAAATAAGATAAAAATCCAGAATTTCTACAGCACACATTTATAGATAAAATAAGAATTCTAGAGGCATTGTTTACTCTTCATGTTAAAAATGGACATTCAATAGATGAGGATTTGACAAACGCTAAAAAAGGTTTTAGAAAGCACTTGAACGTATTTTTGTTAACAATTAATACCCTTGCGCTTTCAGTAGAGTATATTCATTTTATGAATAATTTCTACATATCCCTCAGAATTATCCACCGTAGGTTATAAAACTGCACATTGGTTAGTTCTCTATTTTTAGGCTAACCATAATTTTCTCGAATCAAAACTGGACAGGTCCTGAGAGGGGGAAGTGAATTATTAAAATATAACCCAAAGTATTTTATCACATAGAACTATCAAAACAGAAAACTAGACTGCAGCAGTCAAAGTTAGAAATTTTAAAGACAGAAAAGTTGAAATAATTAAAAAATATTTTTGGTAATTAGTAGTAACAAATTTGAAATCGTCGCACTTATTGGCACATAAATATGTGCTCATTTTCAGAAAACACATGTAGGTTTGATGTAGGAAGAGGCTGCCTTTCATTATTGAGTGAGTATTTTCCAGACGAACTTACTTTACGAAACACACTTCGGTCTTTTAAAACTGAAATTCGTTGACTTCTTATGATACAATTTTTTTAGAATGATTGCAATGAAGGTTTTTATTTAAAAGGGAACAAAATGGTATTCTTACTAAAGCGAAAGGTATTATTCCGTTGAAAATGTGTATGGTCAACCTGTAATTTTACAGGGACTGCCCAAAATGGAATCTAAAAATGAGCGAGCTTTCATTTGAAGCCTTTCATCCTTATGTTTCTACTTGTTAAAGTAAACAAACGCCTGCTATAGATGATTAAATTCTGCAACTAAAGATCATTAATTTTCATCCCGAGACTTAATATTTATTTTATCTTTCCCAGCAATTTAGTATGAGATTTACAAAAAATTAACATCTTTAACAATTCATAAGGCATAAATATTGCTGAAATTAATACTATTACCTGCTTTAAATATTGCATATACAACATATTTTCGTTTCTTTAATGAATTATTAAATAATAGTTTTAAATAAAAAGAGATCGCTTACCGTCCATCCTCCGCCATCTGTTGTCATGTCACAGAACACCCGAACGGCTCTACGTCCATTAATGAAGATCACATAGATACCATCACAGGTAGCACCACCATTTCTCAAATCTGCGCAAGACTTCGGATTCGGAACATTCTGCACTGATTTTGTACATGTATCAGCCTTTGCTCTACGATTGTTCTCTGCCAGGCTTTGTTCTGAAGGACTTGTGAATGGCATAACTGTTCGTCTACTGGTAATTATCGATTCCGAAGCGGCTAGATCGCATTTTGGCTGGCTCTGAGCAATGACAGTTAGATTTTGTAGTTTGGTGTCGATATCTTGCATACCTTGTTGTATTTCCTCACGTATTTCTCTAGTTGATCGACCTAACGTTTCCACCAAGTTGTTGAGAGTATTTTCGTTGTTAGACAGAGATCTTCCAGCTTGTCTGTTACTTGGGTTAGTATTCAAACGTGCATTATTGTTGGATGGTGTCATCCATTCGTCCTCCTCATCATCTGTGGATACAGATGGTTGGCAATTAGCGCCAGCACTGGATGCCACTATTTTCAAGCTTGTCACCTCCGAACGAATTTCACTTGTCAGAATGCTGAATTGTTCCTTTATTTTCCTCTCCAGTTCTTCCAGGTTTTCCATGAGGAATTCCGTTGCTGAACCCGAGCCAGATTCCCGTTTCGGCTGTTCCTGTGTCTCGCTGCGACCCTCTGCATTCACCTTCATTTCCTTGTTCAATTCATAGAGTGCTGTCAGGACGTTCATCATCTTACGAAGTTTGGCGTTCATATCGTCTTTCAGCTGGGTCGTTCTACGCTCTATCTCGTTCACTTTTACGGAATCAAAATCCATTTTTTTCATGGTCTCTTCAACGCTGTTGACTGAAGATTCCAAGTTCTGCAATCTAGTTTGTATCATTTCCACGTTGCTGCTCAGATCTCTCGGCATAACAGCAGTGTTACTGTCGCTGCTGCGACCACTTGCAGCAGGACCTGCGCTGTCCAGAATACTCAAAACTCGGTCCATTTTAATGTTCAGTTTGTCAACGTTGGAATCGATGCGCACAACATCTGCGATCTCACGCAATCTCTCCTCCTTCGATATGTGATCTTCGATTCTCCGCAGTGCGTCCATGATTTCTGACATTCTAGTATTACGATCCTTGTTGCAAAAAGCTACATCCACAAACACACCCAACGCACATAAGAATAAAACACCCGAGCGTTGCATGATTGTTCTTGAGTAGTGTAACAACTAGCAGCAAACCAGTATAAGACAAAAGAATCGATTTTATCAAGTTAAGATCAAAATATAGCAAAAGTTCAAAATACTCGAACTTCGTCTGGGAAACTCTAGAATCAAAGTGAGAACTTCTCAACAAGTAGCAGTTGATCTACAGAAAGTTTATTAACAGCGGAAATCCCGCCATTGCAGAGCGCAAAGTCAACAAGAAAGAGAGCGAAATTCGAAGTAAAATGAGTCTGGTGAATGTTTCTCTCCCACACTCTTACTTCGAAGAACTGATTAAGTTTCGTTGATTGTCGAGAGAAATTTACAACCGTCGTTGTTTTCTTGCGACTCTAAATCAAGTGAGGGTGATTCAATCAACGCATGACGCACTGCAGTTCGTTAAGAAGCCATCCAGGAACAAGGCGTGAAGACCGTTTCCAATGCTTTAATGAACCTTTGGGGAATTCACTCCTGGACAAACTCTCCCTTCTTCTGCCCCCACCCCCACCCCAGGTCTTTGGAGCTTATCAAGTGACAGTTTGTTGACGAAACAGCGGGCCTATCGAGTAACAGTCTCCTTCGGGGTCAAAAGATCAAAACCTGGCAAGAAAGATCCCTTTGTGCGCTGAAATTTCACGGAGAGAATGACTCGTAATGAGAAGTGGGCTTATCTTTCTGAAAAGGAGGGTATATCAAATATCCCCGTCCTGGCATGTGGATGTGGTGAGAGATAGACATAAACAGAAGACTTGTAAGGGGCACGTCGTAAGAAGGAGGTGTCGGGGAATGACGCAATGTCATTGTTATCGCACATTTCAACGATTAAAAGCATTGAAAACCATTGTACTCCATTTCCTCCCTTTGAGGATATGTAAACGGAGTCTGTGGTGAACTTCTCGGATATTTTTCTACCCCCACCTGATGAAAAGAGTATTGCTTACCTTTCCCTCAACTTTCTTAATCTTTGATTTAATTTTTTTAAGCATGACCTCATGCTCGCTTTTATACTGAATACTTCCAATTCCTTTTACCTTACAGCATCCCTGTCTATTATTTTTTTATACGACATGAAATTTCAACGGGTTTGACTCAGTTATTTTTAAACTCGCTTCTCACTTATTTCTTATTTTAATATTCTTTATATAATACTTTAAATTATAACCTTTTATGGAATAAAACTGATTAAGTTTTACATAGTATGTCTTTACAATTTTAAAATTACTGAAAAACAAAAAAGCTTGGAAGCAAAAACTAACTATTTTTACACTATTATTACATTTACAAACAAACTTTTACCATACATTACGTTTTAAGACCATAGATAAAATTCAAGGATAAAACTTTCCAAATGTAACTCATAAGAAATTTGACATTATTTATTTTAATACAAATTTTAAACTATTTCTTAATATTTTATTACCTCATACATAGGTATAATGTAATCTTAAAACCAAGCGAAGTATGAAGGCGAACTAAACATGAGTAGGGCTTGATTTTGATGATTTTACATATTTTTTCTGGCATAAAACACCATTCGAGTGAATAGAAATGTATTTCATAAGAAACAGCGTTTTTGTGACTTAAGTGCTTTTGTTTGTTACTTTCATGCATTTTTCGTGGGTTTTAAATGTTTATCGGTCATTCAAGGTATTTAAAAAAATTATTTTTTAATAATTATTTCACATTTTTTAGTGTTTAAGACAAAGAACATTTATGGATAAATTTCTCTGAAGCTCCATTTTTTTTCATCCATGTTAGCCCAAAAACTGTTCCCCTATATGAAATTTCAGGGGACTGAACAAAATATGTAATTATTCAGTGTGCTGCTGTAAAAGTGAAGTAAAAGTGAAAGGAAGTTTTCATTGTTTAAAACTTTGTTGACAGACCATAAAAAAAATCATTCTTTTAGAATATGCATATTGTTTTTGTTCTGCTTATCAATTTTATAGAGCACTTTCTAGCATTTTTCGGTTACCAAAATCCTAAAGCTCTACTTACAAAAGCAGATTTAAGATATGTTAAAGATTTTCCGATTAAAAAATATGTATTATAAGGTTAAAAGCAAGACAAACAGATATGTTCATCTGAGTGGACTACCAAATTATTTTGGCTATAAGGATTTTTTTATGCCCACCCTAATGCATACAGTACTGTTATTCGATGGCTTTGCTGCATTTTTCTCAGGTAAACCTCTTTGTCACGAAAAGTACTTTCTGTTGTAGTTTGCTTTTCTATTTCCTGAAGTACGTAAGCCTCTCTATTTTAGCAACATTTCATCACAACTCTTTTTAGGAGTGTGAAAGGTGTAATCCATGATTTGATATTGGTAGTGCTTTTCTGAACCGGTGAAGGTTCATTTTCACTGTAGTATTGGATTTTGATGTACTATTACAGCGTTTTCCAAACAATGTTAACAATACGCAAGACAAAATATTGGTCCTCAGAATATATTTGAGAAATCGTCGGAAAATAACTGCTATTGGAAAAATATGGAAGAAAATTTTATTTTTACGAACATTTTGCCATTATTTTTCACTCATTTAAAACTCGTTTTATCCAATGCCAGAATCTTATAGTTCGGATATCATTGCCAATTTGTTCTTAATCCAATGCTGTGCTTTGATTAGTTGACAGTCGATTCTATATCACTATCATCATCCAATCAAATAAAAAATTAGCTACATTTTATTAGAACAAAAGCTTTTGGCTTAACGATTAAAGATAATTCATTTTAATGTTAATTGTATAATGACAGCTCCTTTCCAAGGTTTGGCGCAGCTTGTTCTATCTTGGACCTTGCGCCATAAAATCCAATCCCTTTCCAAGTTAATTTAAAATTAGATTTTTTTTTCGTTTCTTATATTTTTCAGTTTTTAAGGAATGCGAAATTCGTCTGCCTTTCGAGCATTCATACATTAACAATTAATATCATTCGAAGGAAACGAGAAACTTAGCTATCTTAGTTTTGTTTAAAAACGTGTTCTTTTTTAAACGGATTTCCTCTGCACGAAAAATATGGGGAAACAGCTTTGCGTTCCGGCATGTGATTCTTTTTACGAAAATATATCTCGGATAAAATCTAGATCAGAGGTTCTCAAACTTTTTCAGTCACGGAGCACCTTTGAAATTGGAAATTCTACGCGGAGCACTAAATTTTTATCTCGCAGCTATATACTATATTTAGTAAATAGAACGACAACATAGCATTGACGATACAAGGTAGTTTCGTCATTTAAGCTTGCAGGACATTAGATTTCACCGTTTAATTTTTTTTTCTGCACTAATTTTCCATTGCAGACGGAAAACACACACATGAAAAAAACATTTGAAAATAAATTCAGGGCAAATATTGCAGATCCACAATTTGTTATTTCATTAATTTGGCATTATTACATTTGTTATAAATTTTTACTTGGTTTCGTGAAACAGAATTTAATGAGAAGGATGAGGCTGTTTTGATTTGCACGATGAGTTTATATCTGGCTGAATTTCGGATAGTTGCAACTGAATATCTTGCTCTGCATTGAGACGTGATCTGTATTTTGTTTTAGTAGCGGCGTATGCGGAGAATCCTGTTTCGCATAAATAAGTGGTTGCGAAGGGCAGGAGAATAAGTTTTGCTTTATCTGATCGGATTTTAAATTCATCTTTTAGCGTATACCAAAAATCTGAGATTGATTTCTCAGTTTCAAACTTTGATCTTATCGCTATATCTGATGTCAAATCAAGCAAGCATTCATATTCCTGTGATGTCAGGGAGGATGGTTTTTTGAATATAGAGTATGGTGTTACGACCCAAACGTTTTCTTTTATGTTTTCGTGCAATCCTTTTGGAAAATAAGAGTTCAAAGTATCAATCACACGCAAGAGATGAACTTCAAACTCGTTTAAGATATCCGCAGGAATGTCTGATTCGAGTTCTTCTCCAAATCCTTTTGTTAGTGGAAAACAATCCAGGCTTCCGTTTTTGATTGACTCTACCCAATACTTTATCAGTAGCATCAAAAACAGTTACTGCTTTTCCTTGAAGTGAGAGACATAAATCATTAACTTTTGTAAAAATATCTGCCAAATACGCCAATTTCATTAGCCAACGATCATCACACAACTTCTCTCCCAAAGCAAAATCATTGTCACTCATGAAGATTCTGACTTCATTCCTTAGTTCAAAGAGGAGCATTAAACTTTTACTACGGGAGAGCCACCTTATTTCTGTGTGAAGAAGTAAAGACGTATGCAGACTCTCCATGTCATCACATAAGATTTTGAACAACCTGGTATTCTTAGGTCGTGATTTTATAAAATTTATTATTTTAACAGTTTCATCCAGCACTTCTTTTTTCGTTTTGATGACACATATTTTGTCATTAAAACGAAAAACCTGAGATGCTACAGAAAATTGATTTTTAAAAATAATAAATTACATATAATGAACTTTATAATTTGACGGTTCTCGACTGATTGTTGACTAAAATGCAACTGATTTGAGAAGTGAGTAAACCACCAGTTTTATATGAAATAAAAAAAATTCCGATAATTCTGGAAAGGTGTCGAAGCTTCTAATTGTTTCTGCAAACGCGGAGACAGTGAGTCCAGCCTCTGTCTGGCTCCGTGTTGTCTGGTTCTGTGTTGTCTGGTGTTGCCTTTTGACGTAAATTTGTTTTGTTGACTGGCGGACGAGAAACTGACACATTGAATGCCGACTACCTTTTTATATAGTCAATGTTTCACCTGATCGGTGATAAATGATTTATACTCGATTTTGTTTCTTACACACCGAGAGAGCAAAAGGTCATAATATTCAAATATTTTTGTCTCATTTTTTTCGTAAAAGATATTTTTAATTTTAAGCTTTAAAATATGTTTAATAAAAATATTTTTAATTTTAAACATGTCCTACCTTTTCGCGGAGCACTGGGGATTGTTTTGCGGAGCACTAAGTGTTCCGCGGAGCACAGTTTGAGAAACTCTGATCTAGATGATTAATTTTACAGATTGTTTACATTATCTAACTACAATATATGGAATGAGTGAGATTTATTGATTTTCAGAGGCGCATTATGAGAAACTATTTTTCAAAAAGGTTGCTTTTCTTTCATTTTTCATTACAAATGAAGATTGGATTTCTTATGCTCACAAAGGTAATAAAAGAACTTTAGTTTTTTAAATATAAGATAAAACTTTTTATATTAAACTAAACATTTATAGATTTTTTAAGCTCCTGGGTATGTCGATTAAAATAAGCTTGATTTAAATCATGTAATTTTTAATGAAAAAAATATGATTTAAATCAAATTTTCTTTTTCCTTAATTAAAGTTTAATAATTATATTAAGGAAAATAACTTGAAAGAGAATGCATGTTAATTTATACAAAGAAGTTAAAAGAAATTCGTTTACTCAGTAACACCCAAAGAAAGTGACTTTTTTAAAATAGAAAACAGCTAGATTCCTTACTTTGAGGACACTAGAGGTAATAAAATTAATTGGGATGCAGTGATGCGAATGTGTAAAAATTAAGCGGAGGCCTAAGTAAAGCTCTACTTGCGTGAAATAAGTTTTTCTGAGCTCTTTTTTAACTTTGTTTATATAAATCATTACTGATACTATTAGCAAGTCCCTTTAAAGGACAGGCTAGGGGGGCTCTCCTGGTGGTTAACTGGTTATATTTGTAATATACGTTAGAGGAGGGCCTTATTTCAACCATAAAAATACTTGAACCCAAGGAGTTCAGGTTCATAGAACTTTACACTTCACTTCTTATGATATTTTGATCTAATAAGAAACGTATATATAGAATCATTTATACTTATTTACTTGTATTATTTGTATATTTATCCCTGTGTGAGAGTTTCGGCCCTAGAATAAAATATTTTAAAGGGTTCCAATGGCGTCAGGCTCCTAGGGCATGCTTCATATATGTGTTTTTTTAATAACTTATTTGGTTTCTTATTAGAAATATTTACATTTACCTTTTCGGGAGACACAAGGGCATCTAGGAATTGGCGCACGTGTTGGGATAGCAATGACAACTGACCAACAAATATTTCTCTTTTTGCTCACTGAAAACAAGTGTCACTCACAAATCTTTTAATCAGTAGAGGCTGAATTTTATACACATGGAGCCAGCTCATACATTGCACAAAGTATTTTCCGTTAATTTTGACATACCCTTCCTCATGTAAATGAAGTAGCCCCTTCAAAAATAGCCGTACTATCCAATTTTTGACCTTAGGAACGTAGGTAGATGCCAAACTCTAAAAACTTGATTCGATCAGGGGTGCACAAAGGATTGAATTCGGGGGAAGTACCTACGTATCGTAAGCTCTCTCTTTTAGAGGGAATTGAATTAATTATTAACTAATTGAAGTTATTAAAGTTATTTATGAAAAAAAGAGATTATGTTATAATGAGAGTGCTTTATTAATTTTCAATCATCAATTATTATTCACAAAATTAATAATTGACTACACTTAATTATTGATTATATATATAAACATGCATATTTATATATATAAAATATAACAACTTTGCCACTTCTCAATAGGAAAATGCAGAAGATTGTGATGTATTTTCTGGTATTACACGGTTTTTGTAGATTTCAAGTCTTTTTTAGACACTAAAGACGTTTTAGGTTTCCATAGGTCGTAACCCTCAAATTAGACATTTTTAGGTTTTATGAATTTACATATTTTATCCAGGAGTTCCCATTTTTAATTGGTAAAAATATTTGAAATAGTTTGCATAGACCATGGATTAAAGCGGAACATATTTGCCATTTTTCCGTACATAAGCCCCCGTAGGCGCGCCCATAAATTAAAAAAAGGATGTATTTTATTTTTTCGAGTCTAGGGGGCCTTAAGGTGGGTGCGCCCATGAATTTAATAAGGACATATTTGCTTTTTTCGGCTCTGTGAAGGGGATTAAGCCTTCCCCTGAGGGTGCACCCGTGGATTCATTTCTACTTTGATTAAATTATTTTATAACGTGATTCGACTTAGTGTCTTAATCCTAATTAGCATATTTATGATTGTTTATTTACTTGTCTTGGATGTCTGTTCTAATTGAAATGTCTTCAACAATTTCAAAGCAGATTTCATGTTCGATACAGTATCACTATCAAAGCTTTAACAAAGTTACGAAAATCCTTTTTCTTTATTATTTCGCCCATTCGTTTTTATCATATTCTCCTAAAGCACCGCAGTGCCTGTTACGGCCAATGAGAATTTGAGCAAAAGAGGGAGCTGTGCGCGCCTCTGAAGTTTTTGAAGAGTGAATTTTGTAGTGAATTTCCGGCTCTGTGCTGAGAGAGATCAGGCAATGATGATGTAACAAGTTAACTGTAAAAATGTCTTAATGTTTGTTCTTTTTTTGTGATAAAATGTTGTGGCTGTACATCGAATGCTGATTCTTAACGAATCCACATCAAATAACGATTTGAGAAGGCGTCAATTTTGGAGCGTCACAGTGCCTACCTCCCTGTAACTTACCCGCTAAGTTGCTACCCGAGTGGTAATACAAATTTACCCGGTCTCCTTGTAGCCAGCTCGATTTACCAGCTAGTAAACTATCCCCATGCAAATGCACCTTAACAGTTTTGGTAATTGTAATAAATAATTATTGAAAAAGTTGAAATTGAGTTCGGAGCTGTTATAAAATTGTTTTGATGAGGAAACTGAAAAAAATGTTCCGGTGTTTTCTCTAATTTTCAGGAGTCAGATAAATAGCATGTAGAAGTGCTGTCTTCGGACCGAGACCAATGACCTGACCTTGTATTCCAATGTCTTGGAGGTTGAGACGGCTTAAGATTTGGTGTTCTTATCTCCACTTGTCCTAGTCGATTAGGTGTCCACTCCAAGCACGATGTTGGTGTGGGAAAGCCCGTATTAACTAAATTTTCTATGGTGGAGTGAACCGGCCCAGATAGGAAACGGAGCAGGTAAAAGTTTCCACATGGTATTGTGGTAGGATTGCGCTTGAGAGCGGTCAGTGGTTGGTGGCCCATCCAAAAGAGGTGCGGGGCCGTCGTGGCTCAGTGGGTATGTCCACTGCGGTAGCAACCTTCGAGTTGTAGGTGGCGCAAGTTCGATTTCTGTCAGGTGCAGTCCTCCCTGGGTGTATTCTCTCTTCTGTGTCAGTAAAACTTTCATTGTGTGTGTGTCTATTACTTGATGTCGTATGTCTTGTGTCTGGCGCAGCATGGCCAAATATGACCCTTGAGCCATAAAACCCTCAAACCAACCAAAAGAGGTGCACGCTGTCTTTTTGACCACAGAGAAAATTAATTTAAAGATCAATAACTTAGGTTAAGTTTTTCAACAGTTGTACGGTTTTATCCCCACATTCTCTTCATCCGCAAATATATTTACTTAAAAATGTTTCGGGCCGCTTAAGGTAATGAATCAATCAACACTTAAAAATAAACAATTTTTGAATTATTTAAGATAATCATAATTATTTCTTTTGAAATAAACCTAACTCGCGTGCCCGTGCGAGAATTCTCGCATGAACAATTACAATCCGTTGTAAGGGTGAAAGATGTAAGCGAATTTTTTTATATCCAAAATATCAAAAAAGTTTATTCAATCACTATTTACACTTCCTCCTTGAGATCACTGTTAACGTTGTTCCAACCATTTGTGTAAAGCACGTAATTCTTTCGCCAAAAGGCCTAATAAGGTTATCTTAACTATAGAATTCACAAAAACTGCTGCTGCCGATGAGAAAATGCACCCATTTGGCTCGTTATCGAGTTGCGGCGCTTTCTTTTAGATGTCATTACTTTAGAACCATTTGTTATAACTTTGATAACAGCACCTCAGTTCGAAGCTAAAGAGCCGCGCTATAGGACTCGTATCACGCAGGTGGGTAAATATAAATTTAGAAAAAGGTAAGAGCCCAAAGAGGATCATCGATTTAAATTTTTTATTATTGCGATCAACATGCTGCTTTGAGAGATCAAGCCGAGGCCTCAGTGATTCGAAAGACCCCAGACAAAACACTGTAAGAGCGAAAGCATAAGCAGTGTTCTCGGGAGAAGTCTATGAGGGTGACTCATTGCAGCCATCGATTCTTTGTGCACCCGACATCGTCATGCAACACGAACCTATGGACATGGCATCTGAGCCGAGTGAGCCATAGCAGCAATTCATATTTATTAAAAAAGTATTTCTTTATCCACACAATAAAGTGTCTTTTAATATTTTCTAGTATAATGAAAGTAGATTTTCTGGCTTTAGAATTAATATTACGTTTAGAATATATATTAATAATAATTACGAACATTTCCCTTTCTATAATAACACATTTCCCACCTGTATAATCAATAAAGATTTAAAATAATATTTAAATTTAAGTTATTTATTCAGGTGGATTTGCTTTTATAAACTGTGTGTCGATAAAAAGGCATGAAATAATAAAAATAATAAATCAAACTTTAAAAAATTGTGTTGAATCATTTTCAGTTTTTTCGATGATTTTTTACGCCTACTCGTATCACTATTTTATCTAGTGTTATATGATAAATAATGTTATGGAAAATCAAAGTAAACTTAAATATGTATTTAAAATTTCATTTTTGTTGAACAAAAATGCTTAGTATCAACCCATCTGTAGAAGAATGAGAAATGGGAATCTACACTGCTGGCCACCCAAATTGCAACACCAAGAAAGACAAGAGATATCACAACAAAATTTATTTTGTAGATAACATGTTGACCAAGTATCAAATGATTAAATTTATAGACTTCTGTGAAGTGTGGTTCCTGCCAAAATCAGTAGCCAGAGTAGCCGCCATTGTTGGAGATCACCGCTGCCACACGCCTCGGCATTGATTCAAAGAGACTTTGGATGTGTTCTTGGGGTACAGCAGACCAAGCAGCTTCCACACGTTGCCAAAGTTGATCTGGTGTGGCAGCTGGGGATGTATTCTGGGTCAATCGTTGAGCAACCATGGACCACATGTTTTCTATCGGCGAAAGATCCGGAGAGCGAGCTGGCCAGGGAAGCAATTCAATCTGGCGATTGACGAAGAACCCTTGGACAATGCGTGCCACGCGTGGTCGCGCATTATCCTGTTGAAATATGGCTGTGGGCAAGCCCTGAAGGTAAGGAAGGACAACTGGCTCCAACACCTCGGAGATGTAGCGCTGGCTGTTTAAAGTACCGGCAATGCGTACTAGAGGAGTGCGAGAGTGATATCCAATACCGCCCCATACCATAATACCCGGTGCAGGACCAGTGTGGCGGTGCATAACGCAGCTTTTCAGCATCCTCTCTCCACGGTGTCTCCAGACTCGAATCCGATCATCGTGGTGTTGCAGACAGAAGCGTGACTCGTCAGTAAAGACAATTTCATTCCATTCTGCCGTTCACATCCTTCTTTCATCGCACCATTGGCGGCGGAAACGTCTGTGGTTCTGCGTCATGGGTAGACGAAGCAATGGACGTCTTGCGGACAGACCACTCTGCTGTAAACGGCGTCGAATGGTACGCGCAGACACTGGATGATGTGGTACAGACTGAATGTGCTGTGCTATGGTTCGTGATGTGGCTGAGCGATCCGTCACTGCCATACGCACAATATGCCTGTCATCACGTGAAGTGGTGCACTGAGGTGGATGCGATCGAACACGTCGGTCCGTCGTACCCTATGGCATCCAACGATCACATATCCGCATTACAGTTGTTTGGTTTCGTCCAACACGACTACCGATTTCCCTGAAAGATAATCCACAATCTCGGTAGGCCACTATCCTTCCTCTGTCGAACTCGGATACTTGATCAAAAGATGATCGCTGTTTTCTACGAGGCATAATTGATCGTTTTTTTGAAAAAACCACAAGAAAAACACAATTGCCGTACTTGAAATCGTCGAAATCTCCAAGCCTTAAATAGCGCTTTGAAGTGGCGCCACAGGCGCGCGTGATGTGCGTCTGCGCTGAAATTCTAATCATTTGCATATCTCACCTCCGCTAATGCATGTTGTAAATTTAATATTATTTGCATGCTTCCTTCAGGGTGTTGCATTTACGGTGGCCAGCAGTGTATATATGTATATATATAAATGTATACTCTCTATACAAATCTACACCGTTTGACCAATCCACGCCAAATTTGGTACACTTATACTTTGGAACCCTGCGAGTAACGCAAACTACATATTAACCCCCGTTCTCTTTAACCTAGGTGTGCAGAGGGGGGCTAAATCAACTCTAAATTGCCATAGTTTTGGGGCTATGCCAGTTTGCCAGTATTGATCGAAAATCAAATTTTCTAATAAAATTATATTACCAGTATTGCTCGAAAAACAATTTTTTCCGAAACGTTATATTTAAACAATTTAAAATTCTAATTATGTTTGAACTGATTTTTTATTTCTTTCCACAATATAAATAATTTAGGAATATTTGAATGATGATAAATGAATATTTAAATTCCTTAATTTTAAAACTTGCATTTTGTAATGGAACACGAAAAGCCAAAACAAAACTCATTGATCATAAAAGACACAGAGCAAATAGCCTACGCATACAGAGGAATCACTGCCATAGGAAGCAATGGTCTGATAAGTAGCATGGAAAATTGCATAGATGGTGGCGCCCTCGGTGGGAGTCCAGCACCACGACCTTGGCAAACGATTTAGCTTCGTTTCTATAACAACCAAACTAGGTGATTTGTTTATTTATTGCTTTGGTGTTTGTTTATTATTTGGTGTTTATTTCGTAAGTACATTTTAAGTTTATGCTACAGTGTTTGTCAAACAATTTGTTTGTTGTTTGATTGTTTAATCAAACAATGTCAACAGATTTGTTTGTTTTAATTCTGAAATAGATGGGGTCAGGACTGCTGCAGCACAAGCTTCAAATATACGATAAAGCAGAAAGATTTTGATTTAAGTACATCCCTATCCGTTAGCTGTTTATTTACTTTGGCTGTTTCATTCTCAATTTTGAAAGGCCATTTGTATTTTTGCTTTGTATTTCTAATTAAAAGTTAAGTATTCTATATATATATATTAAGCAAAAATGTTTTAAATTAGCAATTTTTTAATGTCTTCTGAAATTAAAAAGAACTTTAATTTATGAATTATAAAATTTTACTAATGTGCGAATTTGTTTCTTCAAGTTTAGTTTATTCTTTTTTAAGAGAATGATGCTCTTTAAATTATTCCAAAACAAGCCCTTTCGATTTGTTATTTAGAAGATTGTTGATCTCTAGTCTGAAAAATTATTTGAACAGAAAAGAACATTAGAATTTTTTATTCACACATAATCAGGTATTTAGTCTGTGATCAGGTACACCATCCATTTTTGAGCAAATTTCCAATTTGAAAAAGGAACAGAAATGTAGTATTCTGTTGGAGAGCACAATTAGTTTACTTTTATTTAATTTTTTTCGTTAATCGTTTAACATACTTTTATGATTAGGCTCAGCGAATGTTCTGCTTCCGTTTGCACAAAGTGAATGAGCTTGAATCAGAATACGAATTCGGCTTCATATCTGAACGATATCTTTCCTTGTTCGGGTTCCTGCAATTGGTTGTTAAAAAAGGAACAACGTTGATTTTGGAACGGCGATAAAATTTCATTCGCTCTCGGCTCCTAGAATAATGCTCACTTCACTCGCCTTGGATGGAACTAAAAGGACTTTTTTTGACATTTGTGCACGGCACATGTATGCCTGTTAAGTAACTTTATTAAATTCGTTGTTATTGTTGACTTGAGTTTACCTTTCTCCAACCTGCCAACATATTCATATCCGGAACTAATCAGAATTTCGAATATCGTTCACAGTTGAATATAAAGAAAAAGTAATAAATTACTCTTTTCCGCTGCTAGGTGCCACAGTTCCTCCGCGCGCAGGCGATTTCCTTCTGTTATGTAATCACTAGAAGTCTAATAAGGGCAGTACGCAATACGTAGTGCAATGAAATTGCCTGCTCATTTTTTGTAGTCTCCAGATAACTTGTAAATATATTAATGTAGGATTGTTGTACTCGTGACTCCCCATGACATCATACTTGTGATGTAACGCGATTTGCGCGGGGTTGGAGACTTGGAGTAGAGAACGTTCGTGTGTGCGGACGTGAAACTGCGCTGTGCCTTTTTCTCAATGTAATTTGTATTTTATGTCTCTTCGTTGTGTCCGTCCAAATAAACAGTGATTGTCATTTTCACTGACTGCTCTTATTAAATATATAGATTAATCAACCAATTGAATACATAGATCATAACAGCTTTATTCAGGACAACAAAAACGCAACATACAGCCATTCGAACAAGGTTAGAAGTAGTTGAAGCACTTTTTACCATTCACAAAGTTTTTAAACAGTCAAGGTCACAATAACACACTAAATGTTTTGTATATCTAAGGTTTCGCCAGGGGTTTGGTCAGAATGTCTGCAAGTTGTTGTTCGCTACAAACATGTTCAATGTTAACTGCACCTTCCAGGTATTTTTCACGAACAAAGTGAAACCTCACTTCAATGTGCTTGGAACGCTTGTGGAATTCAGGATTCCTCGCAAGCATTATAGCACTCATGTTGTCAACCATGATGGTTGGTATAGAGTTCAATGTGGTCAGTTCATTAAACAACCGCATCAACCACATGATTTCTTATGTTGCTTCACAGGCTGCCACATACTCAGCCTCAGTGGTGGACAGTACAACACTCTGTTGTTACGACTTGACCACGTAATAACACCACCAGAGTACATACTCAGGACACCAGATATTGAGCGCCTTGTCTTAACGTCCCCGGCATAATCTGCATCGCTGTAAGCTTGAAGTTTCCCAGGTGGTATGTCCGAATGATACAAGAGTCCATAGTTCATGGTGCCTTTCAAGTATCTAAAAATTCTCTTAACAGCCTGCCAATGAGAGTGCATTGGTGATTCAAGATGCTCCGATACCACACTCACAGCATAAGCAATATCTGGTAGAGTCGCTGTAGAGAGGTACATAAGGCTACCTACTGCTTTTCTATATGGTTCTTTTCCATCCAACTTTTAATCATTACTTTGAATCCACTTTTCACAGGGAGTTGCAACAGTGTTGGCATCAGAAAATCTAAACTTGTCAAGAATTTTCTCAACATAGCTCGCCTGAGTGATGAAAATTGAGCCATTACTTAACTGGTTGATTTACATGCCGAGAAAACAGTCCAATGAACCAATTGTAATTTAAATTCTGTTCTCAATAACTCTACGAAGTTACAAACTTCTCCATCAGATCTAGCTACCAGTCCATCATCCACGTAGATGGCGACTACAAATTTTTTACCCGCCCCTTTCCTGAAGAACAAACATGGATCTGCATTGCTGCAACACATATCTTGGCTTTTGATGAAGTCAACAAATCTCTTGTTCCAGCATCTTGGTGTCTGTTTAAGTCCATATAGACTCCTGTGAAGCTTGCATATCCCCGATCCATCATCGAACCCTTCAGGCTGCTTCATATATGTTTCTTCTCCATAAAGGAAGGCAGTTTTCACGTCAAATTGCAGAAGTTGGAGCTTCTCGACTGCTGCGACACTCAATACTGCTCTAATAGTGTCGAATCTGGCCACAGGACTAAATGTTTCATCATAGTCCTGCCCATGTTTCTGTACATAGGCCCCTAGCCACAAGTCTTGCCCTATATCGGTCGACACTGCCATCAGGTTTGGTTTTAACTCGCAAAACCCAGCGATTAGATATTAGTAGGGAGAAAATGGGGATACAACGCCAGAGGGGGAGCTGGGGAGCCAGGGATCGGGAGTTGACTGCTGATAAGGTGTTGGGAGGATTGTTGATAAGGGGCTTTGAGGTGGTGACGTTGTTGTAATTTGGTGGGGGGAATGAGAAACCACATATTTTGGAATTAAAAAGGAATTTTGTGGATTTGAACTGAGGACCATGGGATTTGTAGTGCAGTGCGTTATACGTTAGGTTGTAAGAGCTATGGGTGGTGAATTAATGTAGTGTTTGCTTTTTTCTTAATACTAGGAATGCGTTATGGGACTTGGTTTTATTTGATGAATAATTAATTTTTATTTTCCAATTAGTTGTAAGTGTGTTGGACTCGTAGAACCATCTAGTGATTTTAAAAGGTTAACGAATTTATTTTTGTCATTAATTCTGGGAAGGTGCTATGTTTAGAAAATGGTAGGGGTTTTTAATTAAATTTTAAAAGACATGTCAGCCAGGTGGAAGAAGTAACAAAAAAGATTTATTTTCTAGCTGCAGCATGATACTTTAGACAGGAGAATTTTTTTTTAAAGAAAAACAATACTATGAGGGATTCGAACTCTACAAAAGGTAATTGCGGCCGGCCGTTTTTTTACACAAGCTCTTTAACCGTTCGATCACCTACTTTTTAGAATACATATAGAATACTAGCTCGTGAAGTTACATCTTAAGGGAGTGAAAGTATGTTTTCTTTATTGAGCCCCTGTGAAGAATGAATATGAACATAACGTTGAATTGACCAGTTTATATCCAAAGTCTGCGAATTATATGTAATGACAGAATCTAGAACTCTCTGGAACGTGTGAGAATATGACTAAGGATTTATGTGCAGATTAATTAAGATAACAGAAGGAGTTAAACACGTAGTCACCGATAGGATACAATCTTAAGTAAATGAGAAAGCTTTTAAACGCATTGCTATTTAGGAGAATGGTGTTGTTTTTCTGATTGTGAGAAAAGCAAATGAAACTACATCATGCCAATGAATCACATATGACATGCCCGAACTGGAACTTTCTATAGGGGTTTTAGCTATGAAATAGTGACGAAGGGATTATCTTAATACTCTAACGTTGGAACTCGGAACATAAGTAATTGAGGCCAACCAATATATGCGAAGATTTTAAGCGTATGAACACTACATGTAAGATAGAATTTATAATACGGAAACCTTTTTTATATTTTAATGAATTTATATACAACATGAGCTTGAAGAAAATGTGAATGTTTAAGGGTGAATGTTTTGTAGGGAAAATTATTATTACAATTTGAGGGGGAGGACTTTGAGATATGAATAGGACACACAGGCATAACGGTGTATGAAACATTACATTTTTAGGTAAATAAGAAGTAACTAACCAAAGATTTATAGTATACATATTATAAGCGATGGCAAGGAACCGTATAAGATTGATATTATTAGAAGCCTCTGGAACTTGTGAGAATATGACTAAGGATTGTTTTTGCACGTGTAAGTTAATTAAGATAACAGAAGGAACGGAGTTAAACACTGAGTCACAGATAACGATAGAAACTATTTGATAATAAGAGGCTTTTTAAAGCATAGTTGGAGCATCTTGGGTCTTTGAATTACTTTGCATCTTGTTTTGGGGTTTTTCTGCCCTTTTTTACTGTTTTTAAATAAATCATGGATTCTAAGGACATTAGACCTGCAAAGAAAATGCGTGCAGACAAAGAACTGTGTTTGCAGAAATATTGTAAAGATTCTTTATGTTATGAGTGTGGTAAACTGTTTACAGATCGTGAAGGCTGGGCATATTTTCGTCGATTGGAAAACGAATTAACGTACTTAAAGAAAGAGGAAACTACTATTGAAATTTATGGTAAAAAATGTACTGTGCCTCGGCAACTTGTAGCATACGACGTAGGAATAAGCTATGCCTTTAGCGGATCTTGTATTGCAGCCAAGCCTTGGTCTCCTTTACTATTGGAAATAAAGGCAGAAGTGGAACGAATAATTGGCACAAGATTTAATTTTGTGTTGGTGAACCGTTATAAAGATGGTAAGGACTGTATAGGTGCCCATAAAGACAATGAGAAGGACTTGGATCTTAATGCACCCATAGCGTCTGTTTCATTTGGACAGAAAAGGCAATTTGTGTTTTCTAGAAAGAACTACAATTCTCTAAAAATTGTTCTGGAAAATGGAAGCTTGCTTGTGATGAAGTATCCAACAAACCAATTTTGGTTTCACAGCTTGCCCCGTGGGAATGCATTATGGCCTAGAATAAACTTAACGTTTCGTAAAATTCTTGTATAAAGCAGCGATAAACCACTTATGTGCCCCCGAACTAGAACTCAGTGTCGTACACTAGACGATATTTGGACAACGTTGCAATTTATCTTTGCCTTTCTGAATAGTATTTTTATAAATGCTTATATCTTGTTGTTTTTTAAATAAATTTTTTAGCGTGTCTTACCACATATACTGTATTTAGGACTTTTTTATTACATAATTTTATAAATTGTTTTTAAAATGCAAGATCTGAAATGAAATTTTTCTTTGCTATAAAGATTTATGTTTTTAAGTTAGATGTTTTTACTCAAAAATTAATTATACATTATATGTTATAGCACATATTTTTAATACAGAAATTTTGTTTTTAAGTAATAACTGAATTAATAATAACTGAAATTTTAAATATTAGTGTGAATTTTACTCATGTGTAAAACTATCAACGGTGTGCGTAAATATTTAGATTATGCATTAAATATCAAGAAAAGGCAGAAGTTAATTTGCTTAGCAGTACAGATGTGCACACATTATTTTTAAAAACAGAAAACTCACATGCTATCCACTTTAACGTAGTAATGAATTAGATGTAAATTAAGAGAACAATATGAAATATCTTGTAAAATGCTTTATAGCTTCCTACAGTATTGGAATTTTGCTCTGCAATTTAAACTGCACAATATGCATAAGGTTTTCAAATAAAAGGAAGTTCATATTTAGTAAAATGTGTGGTTTGCAAAAGCATAAAAGAAAAATTACATTTAATTTAGAACTTCAAGGACAAATGGTTTTAATAAACTATTTTTCACGACTTCAAATGTGCAAGGAAACATGGTATGGGTCTTGCAAAGTTTCAAATTAATGTATAAAATATTTTTTACTCTTACATGTTTTTTAGTATTGTTTTTTTTTACTATGCATAAAACACACTTTAAGAATCAAACTTAAAAAATGTCTTAATTGTAAAATTAAAAATAAAAAGCAAATTGCATTTAAATGTTTGTAATAATATTTAAAGTATATATTTTTTTTCAATTGTTAAATGTTTTTTAAAAATCTTCAATGTAATAATATGTGTAATAGTATCTAATATATAATTAAGAGTAAAAGCATCTAATTTTTAAAAATATAAATCCTTATATTTCATCCAAAAACAGTTTATAAATCTGTATAATAAAAATTAAATCACTAAAATTTAGGAAGATTTATTTAAAAAAATATGCAAGGAAAAATTAATTAAAAAATAACAGTTGGTTTCGATTTTATAGCATAAATGATTTCAATACAATTACAACTTATTCAAAATGTGTACGTTCATAGTACGGGACTTGTAAAGTTTTCAAAAGTTTACTCTTACTTAAAAAAGTGTGTACAATACTTAAAAACAAAATTTCTGTATTAAAAATATGTGCTATAACATCTAATGTATAATTGATTTTTGAGTAAAAACATCTAACTTAAAAACATAAATCTTTATAGCAAAGAAAAATTTCATTTCAGATCTTGCATTTTAAAAACAATTTATAAAATTATGTAATAAAAAAGTCCTAAATACAGTATATGTGGTAAGACACGCTAAAAAATTTATTTAAAAAACAACAAGATATAAGCATTTATAAAAATACTATTCAGAAAGGCAAAGATAAATTGCAACGTTGTCCAAATATCGTCTAGTGTACGACACTGAGTTCTAGTTCGGGGGCACATAAGTGGTTTATCGCTGCTTTATACAAGAATTTTACGAAACGTTAAGTTTATTCTAGGCCATAATGCATTCCCACGGGGCAAGCTGTGAAACCAAAATTGGTTTGTTGGATACTTCATCACAAGCAAGCTTCCATTTTCCAGAACAATTTTTAGAGAATTGTAGTTCTTTCTAGAAAACACAAATTGCCTATTCTGTCCAAATGAAACAGACGCTATGGGTGCATTAAGATCCAAGTCCTTCTCATTGTCTTTATGGGCACCTATACAGTCCTTACCATCTTTATAACGGTTCACCAACACAAAATTAAATCTTGTGCCAATTATTCGTTCCACTTCTGCCTTTATTTCCAATAGTAAAGGAGACCAAGGCTTGGCTGCAATACAAGATCCGCTAAAGGCATAGCTTATTCCTACGTCTCCGTATGCTACAAGTTGCCGAGGCACAGTACATTTTTTACCATAAATTTCAATAGTAGTTTCCTCTTTCTTTAAGTACGTTAATTTGTTTTCCAATCGACGAAAATATGCCCAGCCTTCACGATCTGTAAACAGTTTACCACACTCATAACATAAAGAATCTTTACAATATTTCTGCAAACACAGTTCTTTGTCTGCACGCATTTTCTTTGCAGGTCTAATGTCCTTAGAATCCATGATTTATTTAAAAACAGTAAAAAAGGGCAGAAAAACCCCAAAACAAGATGCAAAGTAATTCAAAGACCCAAGATGCTCCAACTATGCTTTAAAAAGCCTCTTATTATCAAATAGTTTCTATCGTTATCTGTGACTCAGTGTTTAACTCCGTTCCTTCTGTTATCTTAATTAACTTACACGTGCAAAAACAATCCTTAGTCATATTCTCACAAGTTCCAGAGGCTTCTAATAATATCAATCTTATACGGTTCCTTGCCATCGCTTATAATATGTATACTATAAATCTTTGGTTAGTTACTTCTTATTTACCTAAAAATGTAATGTTTCATACACCGTTATGCCTGTGTGTCCTATTCATATCTCAAAGTCCTCCCCCTCAAATTGTAATAATAATTTTCCCTACAAAACATTCACCCTTAAACATTCACATTTTCTTCAAGCTCATGTTGTATATAAATTCATTAAAATATAAAAAAGGTTTCCGTATTATAAATTCTATCTTACATGTAGTGTTCATACGCTTAAAATCTTCGCATATATTGGTTGGCCTCAATTACTTATGTTCCGAGTTCCAACGTTAGAGTATTAAGATAATCCCTTCGTCACTATTTCATAGCTAAAACCCCTATAGAAAGTTCCAGTTCGGGCATGTCATATGTGATTCATTGGCATGATGTAGTTTCATTTGCTTTTCTCACAATCAGAAAAACAACACCATTCTCCTAAATAGCAATGCGTTTAAAAGCTTTCTCATTTACTTAAGATTGTATCCTATCGGTGACTACGTGTTTAACTCCTTCTGTTATCTTAATTAATCTGCACATAAATCCTTAGTCATATTCTCACACGTTCCAGAGAGTTCTAGATTCTGTCATTACATATAATTCGCAGACTTTGGATATAAACTGGTCAATTCAACGTTATGTTCATATTCATTCTTCACAGGGGCTCAATAAAGAAAACATACTTTCACTCCCTTAAGATGTAACTTCACGAGCTAGTATTCTATATGTATTCTAAAAAGTAGGTGATCGAACGGTTAAAGAGCTTGTGTAAAAAAACGGCCGGCCGCAATTACCTTTTGTAGAGTTCGAATCCCTCATAGTATTGTTTTTCTTTAAAAAAAAATTCTCCTGTCTAAAGTATCATGCTGCAGCTAGAAAATAAATCTTTTTTGTTACTTCTTCCACCTGGCTGACATGTCTTTTAAAATTTAATTAAAAACCCCTACCATTTTCTAAACATAGCACCTTCCCAGAATTAATGACAAAAATAAATTCGTTAACCTTTTAAAATCACTAGATGGTTCTACGAGTCCAACACACTTACAACTAATTGGAAAATAAAAATTAATTATTCATCAAATAAAACCAAGTCCCATAACGCATTCCTAGTATTAAGAAAAAAGCAAACACTACATTAATTCACCACCCATAGCTCTTACAACCTAACGTATAACGCACTGCACTACAAATCCCATGGTCCTCAGTTCAAATCCACAAAATTCCTTTTTAATTCCAAAATATGTGGTTTCTCATTCCCCCCACCAAATTACAACAACGTCATCACCTCAAAGCCCCTTATCAACAATCCTCCCAACACCTTATCAGCAGTCAACTCCCGATCCCTGGCTCCCCAGCTCCCCCTCTGGCGTTGTATCCCCATTTTCTCCCTACTAGCATGGACCTTGCACTCTCCACCAAAGTCCTATTCTCCCTTTCTGCAGCTCCATTTTGCTCAGGAGTGTAGGGCATGGAATATCTTATGTTGATCCCCTTGGCATGAAGAAGTTCACGGACATCTGCATTCTTGAATTCTCCCCCACCATCACTGAGAAACTCTTTGACGATGTGTCCAGCAGTCTCCACTTCACTTAAAAAAGTTTTGATACAGTTGATTACTTCACTCTTAGCTTTTATAAAGAATACTCTACGAAACTTGGAAAAATCATCTTTAAAGCAGACAAAATATCGTGAGCCTCCTACAGAATTCTCCTGCATAGGTCCACAAACGTCAGCGTGGATTAGTGCTCCTGCCTCTTTTGGTCTATCTGATCTAGTTCCAAAACTTGCTCGATGTTGTTTTCCAAACATGCAGCCATCACAAAAATTTTCTTTAACAGCAACCTTAATTCCTTGTTGACCAAGAAATTCTTTTACATGTTGCTTGTTCTGATGACACAGTCTTTCATGCCACAGCTGTGCACTTTCTTCTTAGATGCAACATAAACATTTGCTGCTGTTTCAGGCATTCTGACCCTCATTTCAAGAGCATAGAGTCCTCCAGCTGTCCTTCGACCTCTCAGTCTTTGCACACCATTTCTAGAGAATGTGCAGTTTTCCTTGCCACCATCAAAATGGAAACCCTTGTCAATGGTCTGTCCAACTGAAAACAGGTTTCTGTCGATTTTAGGGACATACCACACATCTGTCAGATGATTTTGTTCCCACTTTCCACGTATCAGCATCTCAATGCTTACAGTTCCTTTGCCATATGCTAAAATGTCTTCACTGTTCCCTATTCTGATAGGCCTTGGAGTCACAAAAGGTTCAAGAGAATTAAAATATTCTTTTCTTTTTGTCATATGTGCTGATGCACCTGAATCAGCTAACCACAGTTCATCATCTGGAACACCTTCAAGCACACACATGAATGCATCTCCAAGCTTCTTAGAAACATCGGTTATTTTGGGACAGTTTTTAGCAAAGTGGCCAACCTTGTGGCATTTGAAACACTTCCTTTCAGGCTTTCCTTTACTAATGTTTTTCTTATTGGCAACAAGGGCTGCAGAGTCATCATACTTCCTTGGAAGTCGCATTTCGATGAGTCGGAGACGTTCTGTCAACTTATTTACAGTCCTTTCTTCAATTGGGACAGACTCCCAGACACTTTTAAATTCAAAGTACTCTTGGGGTAACGTTGACATAATTCGACTCATCAGCAGCAGATCAGGAAGTTCTGTTTTCACCAGTCGGTTGAGGTCGTCATTGAGCTCACAGAAATTCTTTTGCAGACGTGATACGTGAGTCACAATATCCTCCATAGGATCTTTAACACTGCTAAAGAATTCTTCATCAGCCTATCCACACGCTGATCAGAGCTTTGCTCGTACACAGACAACAGCTTGTCCCAAATTGACTTTGCAGAGTCACAAGTCGCTGTCAATTCTAGATTTGCATCATTCATGCATCCCACAAGAATTAATTGTGCAAGAGCATCACTCTTTTTGAATGACTTCAGCTCTTTTTCATACGCTGTAAATGCCTCTGTGTCGGCAGTTGCTCCAAGATCAGTCGGGACAGTGCATTGTCCTGTTACAGTGTCCAGGACATCATTATGTCTAACAACAGTTCAATCTGTCTCCTCCATTTCGACCAATTTCCTTGTCCTTCGAGTTTATCTATGTGTGGTTTAAAATCCATCTCTTTGGTAACAGTAAAATTAAAAACAATAGTCTACGATTTTCACGTAAGTACTAGATTTACTTTAAATTGATAAAAAATTTCTTACTGCTCAGTGGAAGAGAGATGATCCCATAACCAATTAAATATATAGATTAATCAACTAATTGAATACATAGATCATAACAGCTTTATTCAGGACAACAAAAACGCAACATACAGCCATTCGAACAAGGTTAGAAGTAGTTGAAGTACTTTTTACCATTCACATTCAAAAGTTTTTAAGCAGTTAAGGTCACAGTTAATAACACACTAAATGTTTTGCATGATATCTAACAGTTCTCTTATGTGGAATCACACGAAACAAACCCTACAGAATATGGGGGCTCGGCCTTTCGATAAAGAGAACAGCCGAAACAGAAAGCACAGTGTTTGAACCACACACTGGTTCTGTTTTGCGGTGTCATCCAGACCCATCGGATATTTCGGAGTGTCGCCATGACACTTTAACTCTTCCAGTTTTTCGACTGATGTGCGTGGGGAATCCTGTCCTAGTGCCTGTTGGAGGAGTCCTGTCCTCGTGCCTGTTGGAGGAATCCTGTCCTCGTACCTGTTAGAGGAATCCTGTCCTCGTGCCCGTTGGAGGAATGCTGTCCTCGTGCCCGTTGGAGGAGTCCTGTCCTCGTGCCCGTTGGAGGAATCCTGTCCTCGTGCCCGTTGGAGGAATCCTGTCCTCGTCTGTGGAGGAATTCTGTCCTCGCCTGTGGAGGAATCCTGTCCTCGTCCGTGTTAAAGGCGTCCTGCCCTCGTCCTGTGTTGGAGGAATCCTACCCTTGTCGCTTGTTGGAGGCTCCCTGCCCTCGTCGTCAAGAACACAGATAAGCAAACACTCGTATCAACATATTTAACTTAATTTGTTATTCTGTATTAATTTCTATATGCTACTATTGAAGAGTAACATTATTTCCTTCAAGTGTGTTAAGTTTCGAAAAAGAAACTGGTACAAATATTTCATTTCATGAAAGTTTAAATCGAAAGTACTGCAATACACACAAAAAAAATTGTTTCTATGGCTTCTCTGCATTTCCGTTTTCAAAACGAACAGAAAGAAAAGAAAATCAAGTGACGAAAAGGAAAATTTTTTTTTAACATGAGTGATATTTTTTTTTATCTCTTTTTGTTGGAAATACCACCTGCAGTAATTTTTTTCCTTAGTGATTCTTTGATAGAGACGGCATAATAGTTTGATACGTTTGTTTCGTTTTTATAATTTGAAAGTTGAAGCATATTATTCTTCGATGTGATTGTGTTGTTACCTAGTATTTCGTATTTCGTTTATTTTATTTTATTATGTTATAACAACATATTTGGGTGACGTTTGTTTATGTTTGTGCACTTAAATACCATATTAGCGTCAAAGGTTATGTGCTACATGTTATACCTGTTAATTTCATTTAAATAATTTTAAGATGAATATTAACGCTTAGGAGCAAAAGTGTGTTAATATATGTATTAATTTACAATTGAGTGGTATATTAAGAATTGTGAGAAGTTTTAAAATTACGATTGTGTTGGGACATTGGATTTAAGATTGACCATAATGGCTTTCCTTGCAAAATACAAGAAAGTAGATTTGCAACGGCTTGCAGATGAAATGGGTGAAAACGTTAAGCAGGAAATTAAAGTAATAGAACTCAAAGAACTCATAACTAGTAGTTCACATTATGAAGTCTTCGTGAAAAATTTGTTAGAGAATACCGCGGAATCACGAAAAGCAGAAGCCAAGGCAGCGGAAGAGAGGAAAATACAGGATGAAGTGGAAGAAAGGAATAGACGGGATGACGTGGAAGAAAGGAAAAGATGGGATGAAGCAGAAGAAAGGAAAAGACGGAATGAAGTAGAAGAAAGGAAAAGACATGATGACATGGAAGAAAGGAGAAGAAAAGAATTAGAGATGAAACGATTCGAAATGTCCTCAAATTTATCGACCGGTAATAATGAAGTTATGGGTAAATTAAACAATCCAAAATTTGACGTTCAAAAAATAATACCAAAGTTTGATGCAAAAGACAATGATATTAAATTAATTAATTTTTGTGTAAAAATATCTATCTTTTAAAATATAAATCCTTATATCAAAGAAAATTTCATTAAAAAGAGTTTGTAAATCTGTAGAATATAAATTAAATCACCAAAATTTATGAAGATTTATTTAAAGTAAACAATAGTATGCAAGGAAAGATTAATTAAAAATAATATTTAATTTAGATTTTATAGGGCAAATGGTTTTACTATAATACCATCACTGCTTTCAAATGAGCAAGGAAACATGTTCATAATATGGGTCATAAAGTTTCAAAACATTTACGCTCACTTAACATTAAAAAAATATGTGCTATAGCATCTAATGTATAATTAATTTTTGAGTAAAACATAAATCTTAAAATCAAGGAAAATTTCGTTTCAGATCTTGCATTTTAAAAGAAAATTTATAAGACCATGTAATAAAAAAACAAATAATCCAAAATACAGTGTATGTGGTAAGACAAGCAAAAATTTATTTAAAATAGAAAGGTGTAAGCATTAAAAAGATTTCCAATATTCCCTTATGGATCTGCATTTAAGTGTTTGTCATAATATTTAATGTATATGTTTCAATTGTAAAATGTTTTCTAAAAATCTTCAACATTAAAAATATGTGTATTTAATATATAATTAATTTTGAGTAAAAACATTAACTTTTAAAATATAAAAATCCTTATATTTCATCCAAAAACAGGTTTGTAAATCTGTATAATATAAATTAAATCACTAAAATTTATGAAGATTTATTCAAAGTAAAAAATAATATGCATGGAAAGATTGATTAAAAAATAACATTTAATTTAGATTTATAGGATAAATGATTTTTATACTAGTATAACTTCTTCAAATGTACAAGGAAACGTATTCATAGTATGGGTTTTGTAAAGTTTCAAAACTTTTACTCTTACTTAAGTGTACATTATTTAAAACAAAATTTCTGCAATAAAATAGGTGTTATAGCATCTATAATTAATTTTTGAGTAAAAACATCTAACTTAAAAAACATAAATCTTTAGAGCAAAGAAATTTTCATTTCAGATCTTACATTTTAAAAGACAATTTATAAAACTATGTAATAAAAAGCAAATAATCCAAAATACAGTGTATGTGGTAAGACACTGTATTTGACTGTGCACGCAAAAGTTTATTTAAAATAGCAAGATATAAGCATTTATAAAAATAATATTCAGAAAGGCAAAGATTAATGTAGCGTTTTCCAAATGCCGTCCAGTGCACATCCTTATCGACACTAAGTTCCAGTTCGGGACACATAAGTGGTTTATTGCTTATTTACGCTACAATTTTACGAAACGTTAAGTTAATTCTAGGGCATGATGCATTCCCACGGGGGGCAAGCTGTGAAAACCAAAATTGGTTTGTTGGATACTTCATCCCAAACAAACTTCCATTTTCCAGAACAATTTTTAAACAATTGTAGTTAGAAAACACAAATTGTCTTTTTTGCCCAAATGAAACAGACGCTATGGGTGCATAAAGTTCCAAGTCCTTCTCGTTGTTTTTATGGGTACCCATGCAGTTCATACCATCTTTATAACGGTTCACCAACTCAAAATTAAATCTTGCACCAATTATTCGTTACATTTCTCCCTTTATTTCCAATACTAAAGGAGATCAAGGCTTGGCTGCAATAGAAGACCTGCTAAGAGTATAGCTTATTCCTTCGTCTTCGTATGCTACAAGTTATCAAGGCACAGTATATTTTTTGACCTAAAATTCCCAAGTTTCGTCTTTTTTTCAATACGTTAATTCGTTTTCCAATCGACGGAAATATGCCCAGCCTTCACGATCTGTAAACAATTTACCATACTCATAACATAAAGAATTGTGAGTAGGCTTTTTCAAGTTCAGACTTGCTCGATGGACATAATCGTGACGTCACATCGAAATCTCAGAAGGAAAAAAATCCAAGTCCCAAACGTAAAACACACTGATGGTCACTGGTTATGAATAAAGTAAAAACATTAAGAAATCAATTCGTTTCTTAGATGAATTACTTTTAAAATCACTAGATGGCGCTACAAGTCATTTTGTAATAGCATTTATTAAAACCGCCATGCAATTATTCAAACCATTTTCTAAAAATAGCCCATTCCTAATACTAAGAAAAAATACAAGTCCAAAAGGGAGAGAAATCAAACACTACATTAATTCAAACATCTCATACAAGGCCTATTAGCTCAGTGGTAGCGCACTTGCCTACGGATCATATGGTCCCGGGTTCGAATCCAAGAAATTACCTTTTAATTAAAAATAATAGGGTTTATAATTTCTCCACCAGATGGCAATACGTCATTCACCACCATGGCAACATAACTCCAATAAAACGACGCCATCTTGAAACAACTCAACGCCTGCACGAAGTCGATGACAAAAAAAATTCCAAGTCCAAAATGTTTCCCGTGTGCGGGCGGGTAATAGAATACTCCCAGTGTGTCGTAGAAGGCGACTAACGGTGTACCTCCCTGTTATATCAGGGTTCGCGGTAGGGTTGCGTACTAGTGGTCTCCCTACTCGGGGTCAACCCCTCGGGGAACTTCGGGCGGAAGGCGTCCCGATGTGTGTGGCCCGCCGGATCTTGTTGCCGCAGTTCACTTGTGTGTTCCTACGCATGACGTAGAGGGTACAATAATGGGAGGGTCCCACTCTTCCTCTCATCACTGACACGTTGTTTGTTTTTCGTTTGCTTTGTAGTATTCGAAATACTTACGGTCTAATTTGGCGGCGGAAATTGCCCAGAATATCGGGTTGAACCTGACCAGGAAGGCGACCTGCGGTCGCCTCAAGGGCTGCATCCCCTGTGGGCGTGTTTGTGCAAACTTGTAATATTCTGCATGAGGCCGTTACTCCGCTCGAAGCTGCCATATCCGGCGGGATGTGAGGGGGTCGTATGTAGCGACAAAGTCCAAAATGTAAACAAACAATACGTGACGTCATTCAGACACACCCACTTCCGGTCACGTGGTGTGACGTCACTTCCGTCTCATATACAACGCTGCATACTACTCTGCCATCTGGAGTCCATTTACAACAATCCTACAGATCGGCCATGCTGCTAGTCACTGGCCTCAGGGACATTCATAAGAAAAGAACATAAAATTACTATCTAGAATACAAAATAAGAACACTGTTACAACAAATAAAACTACGCTACTTAATTTTGATCACATTGTTTCGCATCATTTAACAAAAGAAAACGAGTATAAAATTAATGTAATATGAGAATATGTATAAATCAAAAATAAATCATAACTATAAAGCGTCACATTTTCGAAAAGTATTTCATCAGATCAGCAGGGGTAGTGGTAAATTTGGGACCTGAATGTTCACCAACCCTCTCAACCTCATATCTGTCTTTAGGTTTCACATTCGTCACCCTGAATGGACCTAAAAACTTAAGTCTCAGCTTGAGACCAGAACCAAACCGCGTCCTCTGAATGGCCACTAAATCGCCGACTTGATACTCAGGCGCTTTCTTTCGTTTCTTGTTGTAGGTTCTTCTATTTTCGGTTTGAATTTTCTGGATGTTTTGCTTTGCATCTTGTCTGCTACAATTTCTTTCATCTTGGAATTGTTCTATCATTTCTTCTACTAGGAGATCTCTGAGAATGATGTCCTCCTCGTTTCTTATTTTCACCCCAGTTAAAAGTTCAAATGGTGTCCACTTTGTACTTATTATGGTATCATTGTTGCGAGACTCTCCCTGAATCAAATAATTCAGTCGTTCTCTACAAAAACATACTTTATTTATCTGACTCCATAAATGCTACATACAGATATTCACACGGCTGCCTCAACAGACATCGCTTTTAGAAACGTAAAAAGAGAATTATGGCTTCTTGCCAAGATCAGAAGCCGTGTGATCTCTCACACCGTTGCCATTTTTAGGAAACAAAATAAGACAAAAATATAATAACTAACATGCAAACGATAATACAAACTACTTTTAACAGTCATTGTACCATTAAGAACTCTTTGTAATTTATCCACATATTTAAACCATTTTGTCGCGTCATCAAATGTTAAGGACTGGTATAAGAGAGAGAGAGTACGGTGGATCCTCTCAACTTGCCCATTTCCACGAGGTACTCCTGTGGCGATTTGTAAGTGTTGAATTCCCTCGTCAGCACAATAGTCGGCAAAATCTTTTGATGTAAATGCTGAGCCTCTATCGGTTATGATCCTCAAGGGATTTCCAAAAGTTTGTTGTTGTAATGGTATTTTTTCTAATGCATCCTCTACAGAAATTGATTTAACTGGATATAACCATGTAAATTTTATAAAGGCGTCAACAATAGTCAGAATGTGTTGGTACTTTTTGTTTGTTGACGGCAATGGACCGATAAAATCAACGTGATAAGTACCTAAGGGTATATCTTCGTTTTCAATGGGATTCAGAAACCCCTCCTTTTTCCCACATTTCTTATTGGCCAAACTGCACGGTACACAGTTGATTACTTTTTGAGTTAATTTATTTAAGTTAGAAATGAAGAATTCTTGCTTTACAACATCTTCTGTTTAAGTTGCTGAAAATGGCCCTTTTCGTGAGCTAATTTAATTATTTCGGTTTGCATATCTCTGGGCACTACAATAATTTCGCTACCATATACAAATTTGTAGAGAATGTCATTTCGTACAAAATACTCCTGAGACTCGTTATTAGGCAGGAGTGTTTTAAGGGCACAAATATGTTCATCTGCCAACTGTGCAGATTCTTCAGTTGTGCAGTCAAAGTGTCATGTCCTACAATCATGACTGGATGTCTATTATAGCATCGACATGCTGCATTCTATGGCCGGGTCTATGTACAATTTCATAGTCGAACTCCTCTAATAACTGGGTCCATTTTGCAATTCGTGTTACAAGATCCTTTTTGTCCATTGTCTCCTGGAAGGCCGCGCAATCGATTACAATTTTGAAATGGTTGCCCAACAGGGAAACGCGGATTTTTTTAAGGCTTCGACAATGGTTAGGACCTACAGTTCATAACTGCTATACTTTTCTTCGGCTAAGTTTGTTTTCTTTGACATGTAATGAACAGGGTGTAGCTTTCCATCTTCACAGTCTTGCAGGAGCATGGCGTCATAGCCATGTTTGCTCGCATCTGTATGCAGTTCCGTTTTCCTTCCTTGTTTGAAATACCTAATACTGGACTTTTTGTTAGTAAGTTCTTGTTTCTCAAATGCTTCTCTTTGTTCAGAACCAAAAGCAAACGAACCATTTTTTCTGAGCAAATCACTTAGCGGTTTAGCAATTGTAGAGTATCCTGAAATAAATTTTCTGAAATAACCCGTTAGTCCCAAAAAGCTTTGTACATGCTTCATGTTTGTTGGGACAGGAAACTTCGTAACCGCCATAGTTTTCGTAGGTGATGGACGGATAGTGCCACTTTTAACTATGTGACCGACAAACCCCAATTTTCTTTTCAGGAACTGACACTTTGTCATTTTCAACTCGAGTCCATACTTGGATGCAACTTCAAATACAGTTTTTAACTTATCTAAACCTTCCTTTTCATTTTTCGATGGCATGATAATGTCGTCCATATAAATTATCACAAAACCTTTGTTCATAAGATCTCGGAAAATACTATAAACATATCTTTGAAAAACACTAGGGCTAGTACTCAATCCGAAAGGGACTTTAGTGAATTCAAATTGTCCGTCTGGAACAACAAATGAAGTGTATTTTCGACTTTCTTCCTCAACATTAACATGGAAAAATCCGTTCTTCAAGTCTAAAGTGGTGTACACTCTAGCATCTTCCGACTTGTCTAATACATCTTCTATCAAGGGAAGGGTAAATCTGTTTTTAACTAATTTTCTATTTAGCTTCCTATAGTCTATGCACAACCTGGTTGTGTTGTCTTTCTTCTTTACTAATACTATTGGACTAACATAGTCAGAATTACTAGTCCTAATTATTCCTTGTTCCAACCATTCTTGGATCTGTCTATCAACTTCTTGTTTCTCAGGAAAAGACAGACGACGAGCTCTTTGGTAAATCGGCACAGCATCATTCAGAATAATTCTCATGGAGACATCAGTTTCTGTCTTTTCCGGTTTATACGATGACGTTATCTGTTTTAATTCCACTTTTATTTGTACGTCATGAATGTGGCTAAGATCAACTTGATCTTCCTGGTTTACTTCGGATATTTGCATGAGCCACATGTTGGCGCCTGTGCGCCAACCGCTCTCCAACTTGGGTTACTACTATATAAATATCTTTACTTGGCTATATGTCTATGCTCTCTCTAATTTGAGCAGATCGGACGTCTTTCGTCCAATAGGGATTTTCCCCACTATCCTTTTTGTATATTGGGTATACCCATCATTATGTATATTAATCTATATGTTCCTTGTTGTTAAGTTTTAAATAAAACTAAAAACTGCCAAGTCGCGTCACTCCTTATTTATGCTGTTGACGTTATCTACAAGCTTAACACAAAGACACCACATCTTTTCTTCATAGTTGTTAAATTCAACTCCACTGCTGGTAAAGTTTAATGAAGCTTGTCCCAAAATATCTGCTCTAATTACTGCTTGGTAATTCAACTGTGGAGCAGGTACTACATGCCATGTTAAAGAAAAATGACATCCATCTATTTTAACTTCATGCTCAAAGGATCCTTTCGTCTAAACTTGTGATGCTCCAATACCAGACAAAAGCAAGGGTGTGTTTGACAGCTTGGGAAGGTCGATTGTCTGTTTGTAAACATCTTCGCGCATGAGGCATACTGAACTACCTGTATGGACGAGTGCAACAACAGTCAAATTGTTCAAACACATCTCTTTGGTGTGAACCTTCCCGTCTACCACATTGTTAGACGTTTGTGTAATGTGGGCTTCTGATGTCCTTTCTTTCTCATCGGATTTTGTGATGCGAGTTCAGACCACTGTCATTTCTCATGAATCGATGACTTGGTGTTTGTTTTGGATAACTCTGGTTCTCATTGTTATTTCATTTCTTGAAATGGAAATGCATTTGATTACGTGTTCGTGGTCGTCCACCTCCAAACTGCATTTCTCGGGAAGTTTTTCTCTTTTGGAAATTCGCTTGGTTGCTTCTTATAATTTACTCGCACTTTTTCATACTCATCTAGTTTATCAGTTAACTGGATTGGTGATATCATCTTTGCCCAATCATCTATGAAATGTTCTCGAACTTCCACTGGAATCTTTCTTTTTAATTGATCCACTATCATGAGATCTTTGAGTTTTTCAAAAGTTGTTACTTCCAAACTCATCAACCACTCGTCTAAATAATTCTTTATTTCGTAGTAGAAATCTCGCCAAGTATTTTTAGGTTTATTTTGATGCTTCATAAATAATTGCCTAAAATTTTCTGGTCCTAACTTAAATCTCTTCAAGAGCAATGATTTTATGTATTCATAGTCAGTTGCTTGTTCATCCGACTCTCGTGCAATTAGACCGACTATCTCTGATGGGAGTATGCTGACTAAGTGGGTCATCCAATACTCTGTCGGTATTTGCATTATCTTGACCTGGCGTTCAAACATAACCAGATATAAACTAATATCATTGGCATTTGCATCGAACTTTGGTATTATTTTTTGAACGTCAAATTTTGGATTGTTTAGTTTACCCATAACTTCATTATTGCAGGTCGATAAATTTGAGGACATTTCGAATCGTTTCAGCTCTAATTTTTGTCTTTTCTTCTACTTCATCCTGTCTTTTCCTCTCTTCCGCTGCCTTGGCTTCTGCTTTTCGTGATTCTGCGATATTCTCTAACAAATTTTTAACATCATAATGTGAACTACTTGTTATGAGTTCTTTTGAGTTCTATTACTTTCATTTCCTGCTTAACATTTTCACCCATTTCATCTGCAAGCCGTTGCAAATCTCTTTCTTGTATTTTGCAAGGAAAGCCATTATGGTCAATCTTAAATCCAATGTCCCAACACAATCGTAATTTTAAAACTTCTCACAATTCTTAATATACCACTCAATTGTAAATTAATACATATATTAACACACTTTTGCTCCTAAGCGTTAATATTCATCTTAAAATTATTTAAATGAAATTAACAGGTATAACATGTAGCACATAACCTTTGACGCTAATATGATATTTAAGTACACAAACATAAACAAACGTCACCCAAATATGTTGTCATAGCCATAATAAAGTAAAATACGAAATACTAGATAACAACACAATCACATCTAAGAGAAATATGCTTCAACTTTCAAATTATAAAAACAAAACAAACGTATCAAACTATTATGCCGTCTCTATCAAAGAATCACTAAGGAAAAAAATTACTGCAGGTGGTATTTCCAACAAAACAAAATCAAAATATCACTTATGTTGAAAAAAAATATTCTCTTTTGTCACCTGATTTGTTTTATTTCTCTGCTCGTCTTGAAAAAGGAAAAGCAGAGAAGCGATAGAAATATTTTTTTGTGTGTTGCAGTACTTTCGATTTAAACTTTCATGTAATGAAATATTTGTACCAGTTTCTTTTTCGAAACTTAAAAGAACACACTTGAAGGAAATAATGTTAATCTTCCATAGTAGCACATAGAAATTAATACAGAATAACAAATTAAAAATATGTTCATAAGAGTTTCTGCGTTCTTGACGACGGAGGCAGGGAGCCTCCAACAAGCGACGAGGGTAGGATTCCTCCAACACAGGACAAGGGTAGGACGCCTTTAACACGGACGAGGACGGGATTCCTCCATTGACGAGGGTAGGACGCCTCTAACAAACACGAGGACAGGATTCCTCTAACGGGCACGAGGACTGGATTCCTCCAACAGGCATGAGGACAGGACGCCTCCAAAGACGAGGACAGGATTCCTCACACACATCACAAACTGGAAGAGTTAACGTGTCATGGCGACACTCCGCAATATTCGATGGGTCTGGATGACACAGCAAAACAGTCGAAAAACTGGAAGACTTTAATGTGTCTTGGCGACACTCCACAATATCCGATGGGTCTGGATGACACAGCAAAACAGAACCAGGGTGTGGTTCAAACACTGCTTTCTGTTTCGGGTTTTCACTTTATCCAAAGGCCGAGCCCCCATATTCTGTAGGGTTTGTTTCGTGTGATTCCACATAAGAGAACAGTAAGTGAAAATGATAATCACCGTTTATTTGGACGGACACAACGAAGAGACATAATTACATTGAGAAAAGGGTACAGCGCAGTTTCACTTCCGCACACACGAACGTTCCCTACTGAAAGTCTCCAATGCCGCGCAGATCGCGATACATCACAAGTATGATGTTGTCATGGGGAGTCACGAGTGTCGTGCTACCATCTGGAGTCCATATATATGTATAACTTTTGAATCATGCGCTCCATCTCAGATTTTCTGGTATACTAAACGTTAGAGTTCGTCGGTCGAATTCAGAAGATATCTCATTTGTCACTGCCTTGAAGTCCGTACGCTAAAGCAGCGAGAGGCTGTAACTGACTTTCGACTGTTAGAAACGGCCCCGATTTGCACGTAGCCATTTATCGACCTTATAATGATCATCATCAAGTTATTATAAGGTCTTATACATTTTTCGAAAAAATGAAAAATACACTTTTGTAATTGTAGGTCTAAGGTCAAATCGAGTGACCTTAAAATCAGAAAGGTCGCTCGTAGTGTCATGTAAGATATCATCAGAAAGCTTGTACTTTTTTCTATAAAATAAGCCCTTTTTCATCTTGATTGGATAATCAGGTCAAAAGATATAGCTGCTTATGAGTACTAATTACATACTTCTATTTACTTCGAATATTTTTTAACTATGAACCCATGCGTGTCCAACTATGAAACTTTCAGAAAGCAAAGATAAATAGTGTACCTTTCACATATAGTTTTTAGAAAAAATAAAAATACACTTTTTATAATTGTAGGTCAAAGGGTCAAATCGAAAAACCTTGAAATTGAAAAGGTCACTTAAAAGGTTATATGATACGTCATTAGAAAGGTTGTACATTTGTCTACAAAATAAGCTCTCATTCAGTATGATTGGACAATTAGGTCCAGAGAGAGGTACAGGAGATTTAGTGAGTCTAAAATCATGAAAAATTGTACAATTTTCAAACTTAAAATTAATATACATAAAAATTATTGCAAGTTGGAAGCTAACAATTTCCAGAATTTCTTATATATGGCTGAGAAACAAATTAGCCGAGTTTAAAAAAATCGGAGATGGTCGGGTTGCTGACTGTGCGGTTTGACATGGAATGAGTTATCTAAACAACAATCTATCTGAAACTTTGACACATGTATTAAGTATATCACATATAAAACAAAAAAGTATTGTAAGTACTTCACTTAAAATGCTGAAGCAATTTTAGCAAAACAGTTATCTTTTGAACGTTTTTTTCAGTACTCTTGAGTTTTGTTTCCCAAAAGTTTCTTTCACAGCATCTATAGGTTGGTTTTTGAGTTTTATGGCGCAAGGACCATATTTGGCCATGCTACGCCAGACATACAATATCAAGTAATAGACACACACAATGAAAGTTTTACTGACACAGAAGAGAGAAATACAACCAGGGAGGAATGCACCTGCGCCGCCTACAACTCGAATATTGCCAGTGTAGTGGGCATACCCACTGAGCCGCAACGGCTCCAAAGCATCAATATAGGAAAATCAATAAATAGAATATAACACAAGTTCTAAATTCACACAAACTGAATAAAAAGATTTTCAACAGATTCTCTTATTTCACTATCACAAGACATAACATCTACTCAGTCATAAGATGTTATAGCGTCAAACGAGGCGATAAAATGCCAAATCGGTCACTAGCTCATGGAACGCAAGGTGAAAATCGTCTAGATTTCGATCGATTTTCATGTAGCACATTTTAAGGTTTTGACAAATTTCTTTAAAATTTCATGCATAATTATCATTTTTACAAAATTATTAATATATATTTTAAATATTTATAGCCCAATGCTATTGTTTAATAACACTAAATATTAAAATGTTACTATACCACATTTAAAAAAAAGGGTCTCGAACATGTTCGGATACTACATTAACCGGCCTCCACTGACCAATTATGTAGGGCCGCGGTGGCCCGGTTGGAAGAGCAACGGACTAGCAACCGAAGGGTTGCGAGTTCGAATCCAGCCAAACACCGTCGTGTACAAAGGGGGCTGGTGCACGTTAAATCTGTCGTGGCCTCAAATGTCCTCACGTTGGCGTGGTGTGGAAGTTTGGAGAGTGGGGTGCCAGCTCAGGTGTTGCCTCGTCATCTAACCGTGGTTCAAAATTACGTGGTGTTGTCCTCGGATCTTTCCCTTTGGGATTGATCCCGGACCGTCACCAATAGCCCGTTGTGTTGCTCCAGTGTGACGTTAATTGAACTACCCCCCCCACCCCCCCCCCTGACCAATTATGTACTGTAAATACAGTAGCCTACAGTAACATGTGTTTAGTTTTTTTCAACAAAGGAAGTTCTTTTAGGTTAAGTTTTCTTAATTATACATATCATATTACAATAAAGTAGGCTATATACTTAGTTTTATTCTAATAAAAACGTTTCGGAGTGTATTTTAATTCTATTAAGGGAACGACGGTTTAATGGTCTAAATCGTTATCCTGTCTGGGTCCCGGTCCCGAAGTGGCCGGTTAAGAGGGAATCCACTGTATCTGATCGGAAGCTGAGTTGCATAGCATATGTTGCTTAGTAACAATGAGACTTAAGAAAGCGTTCGTAAATGCAACTTCGGAACTGGTGAAACGGAGGTCATGTGACAGATTATTTTTTGGTTTGCACTTTTTCAGAGTATTGATTACGAAATCGGCCTAAATTTGCCAACTTTTTTTCACAGAGCAGTCACGTGACTCCTTGTGGACACATGTCACAGTTTTTAAAGCTCTTCTCAATAGCAATGTTTAATCTACTTATATTTCTCGTCTACGAAACCAGAGTATACATCGATGAATATATACCTACGCACATGTGTAACCTTTTTGCTCTGTGTACGAACAAACTTTATGTTTGGGAATTGAACTTGCAACCTTTGTTCGAGCTCAGATTATCAGAAATCTCCGTAGGTAGGCAGATTGAAATAACGTCGAACTGGAGCAACAAGTCGCCGCTACGGAAATTCCAAAACAAGTCCTACGATATATAAAGGTTTGTATCTTTAATCTAAATAAACACATTCCAAATCAAATAGAAATGTTTTCATCATGCTTTTTTAACTAAGGCAATATTTTGAAATAAATGCAAACACAAGTAAACCGAAACTGCATGATCTGTATCGATATACGCGTCTCCTTTTATTCTTGTTTGAGTTGTGCTACCTGTCGCTGTCGGAACGGTGGCATTTCAGGGCAATGTTGCGCTCTCCCGACCATATTTGGGTGCGCGATTTGGCGAGAAAGGCCTTGCGTGTTAAATTGGAGTAGAGCGACAAATGATTAGAATATGGGTACCATACAAGACGATATCTCAGTGCACCGTGTAACGAGTGTGAAAATCGATTCTTTAAGAATTCGAATCTTTTGAAAGATTGTTCGTGATATTAGTCAGTGTGTCCATCTTTCGGTAGGAAAGGAAAAGAAAAATAGTCCCAGATAATTAATTTTCAATAAGGCTGACTTCTATATAAATGTATTTTGGGTGTATTAGGTATTTGGGGACGCTTGCTTATGTTTCTGAAATCTAACAATTTTTTAATAATTCAATTTTATTTGTATTGATACGTTAAAGCTTTTTTTTTGCATTTGATAAAGAAAAAAACTAAGTTTTCTGATTTTGTTAACTTTTAGTTCATTTATCAATAACCAATTGAGTAGCTCCAGTGTGACGTTTTTCAACTACCTAACTAATTTTTTTCGTGTTGCTTATAATGAATTATGTTTATAAAATCTGAAAATGTGTTCCTAAAAAAAAACAGCCCCACGTGATGGTTTGAACAGGACAGTAGCGTTTTTTTATCATGTTTCCCAACCTTTCCATCGTTTTACTAAAAAGGTGAATTTTTTGGTCAGTTTTAATAAAAACTATCTTTAATATTGGTTAGTTATAATAAGCAATAATCGTTTTCATTATCAGGCAAACAAATTACCTGAATATCATAGATCACAATTCCTGTATGTTAACCGGTGGCTTCGTTATTCAATGCGACGTTTTAAATTTCATTTCTTTAATTCTTAAGTCATTTTTAAAGCTTTGGCGAAACTTCAGTTTCAATGACGATCTGCCGAAAGAATTTATCGTCTGATTTTTCAATGAATACAAAATACCTCAGTACCGTTTTTGCCATCCCGATGTGATTTTTGTTTCAAGGAATATGGTCTACTATGGCATTTAATACTTAGCAGCGAAATCGGAAAGCTAACTATTTTTAATTTCTTTTGTCCCAAATTATACTTTATCCACAGAAGAATGTTTTTGTAAACCTTTATGACTCTGCAAGCATTTTAAAAAGTATATTTTTCGAATGTTTTTACTAATTAAAGTTTGAAAAATTTCCCACTTCTATCGCTCGCTTACTCCATAAAGACTGTTTAATTCCAAAATTCATCAACCAAACCTTTTAGTGTCAGCTGCTTTGACGGACAGAGTCATCCTCTTACGAAATATTTTGATAGGGAACGACAGAGCTCTGTAGAATTCTAGATATTTCTAGAGAAAAGAAATTTTAGCTCTAGATAAATTTTTTATAATTTTATAGAGATTTCTAAAGAGTAACCGAGTTCTGATTATATAGAAATAAATTTCTATAGAATTATATTATAAGAATCATAGGCGAACCCACGGGGGCTTATAGGCTTAAGCCCCCAGACCCGATAAAGCAAGTATCCCTTGTGGCTTAAGCCCCAAGACCCGAAGAAATATCATTTTAATTCATGAGCCCGCCTTGGGGGAGCTAAGGGGGTGACAGGTTTAAGCTCCCAAGACCCGAAAAAATAAATGTGTCCTTTTTAATACGGGGCCTAAGCGCCTTAGACTTGCAATAAGCAAATATATCCTTTTTACTTCATGAGTGAAGGGATGGGGAACTAAAGCCCCCTAGAAAAAGTAAATACATCCTTTCTTTAATGCATGGGTGCACTACGGGGGCTTAAGCTCCTTAGACCCAAACTAAGCAAATTTATCCTTTTTATGTCATGGGCCTATATACAGGGTTGGTGCCTCAGCCCCTAGATCCGAAAAAGCAAAGATATCCTCTCTTTTTTTTAGTTCACTTAGGGGTCTATGTGGGCTTAAGCCCCTTAGATTGTATTTTCTTTAACAAATATTTGTCGAACAATACCTGTAAATTTATTTCTGTTCTCAAAACAACTGAGATGTAATAATTTTAATACTGTATGTTTAAGTTCCTTAATTTATTGTGTTTGTAATCAAATATAAAAGTATAAAACAGCGCTCCAAAAGCAACGGTAAAATGAAAAACCAATTTCAATAAATCAATTTTTGAATACTTGTTAATATTATTAATTGTCGTGATAACAATCTGTGAACACGACTATTATAGTATTATTCCTGTATTCAGATCTGACGAAATGCGTTATTTTCCATGCGTACAATAATCCCTTACTTTAAAGAAGGAATAAAAAAAATTAAGAAAACCTTTTTTTTAAATAAATCTAAATCTTCAAAGGCCATAAAAATAAATTTTCTATTTTGGACACCTTCCGAAAATAATTCCTGACCACGGTTTTGATTTATTAGATGTGGAGGAGGAGGAGGAATTTCAATTAACGTCACACTGGAGCAACACAATGGGCTATTGGTGACGGTCCGGGATCAATCCCAAAGGGAAAGATCCGAGGACAACACCACGTAATTTTGAACCACGGTCAGATGACGTTATTAGATGTGAACTGAGAAGTAAAAAGCATCACAAAAATGAAGCAATTTATATAAGTTTAAAAGGATTTACACACATACAAGGAGAGACACTCTATGAAGACTATTATAGTAAAAATACGCTTTCTTGCCCGCGATGCCTGAAATCTATGATTGAGTCTTGTTGGATTTAAGTACATAAAATCAAAAGTATAGTAAAAGCAAACTGTCATGAGTGAAAGGGAAGTTAACATCCTCTTGTAAGATATGCAAAGTTTGAAATGTTCTCCAAAATCGAGTTTACAAAATTTTAAATCCAAAATGTACAGAAATGATTAGTATCCACAAAATTTACTTTGAAATTATATTTTATTTTTAAAGCGATTTCGCTCGGGGTGTGTGGTAAATTTGAATGATCAAGTTACAGTAGTATTTCCAAAGAATTGGATTCAAAAACATGTTTTTTCTGAATGAGATACATTTTCAACACAGTTTTATAAATCATCCAAATTTTACTAATTGATTTCATTTGAATTGTGGTTTGATTGTCGCTCTATGGTCATTTTCTTCAATACGGCCTTTACAACTGGAAACATTGCTTTCGGTCCCACAAATACCCTTTTTACAGATATAGCCAATATTTTAGAATGACTAATTCTTTTATTCTCCTGATCACTCTAAATTCTGAGTATTTTAGCTGAGCGTTATGTGACCTTCATTTAGACTCAAAATGTAGGTTTGAAAAAACCCAAATCCCCATCACAGAGCAAAAAGGTTACACATGTGCGTAGGTATATATTTATTGATGTATATTCTGGTTTCGTAGACGAGAAATATAAGTAGATTAAACATTGCTATTGAGAAGAGCTTTAAAAACTGTGACATGTGTCCACAAGGAGTCACGTGACTGCTCTGTGAAAAAAGTTGGCAAATTTAGGCCGATTTCGTAATCAATACTCTGAAAAAGTGCAAACCAAAATATAATCTGTCACATGACCTCCGTTTCACCAGTTCCGAAGTTGCATTTACGAACGCTTTCTTAAGTCTCATTGTTACTAAGCAACATATGCTATGCAACTCAGCTTCCGATCAGATACAGTGGATTCCCTCTTAACCGGCCACTTCGGGACCGGGACCCAGACAGGATAACGATTTGGCCGGTTAAGGGGGCACAGTACCTTTAAAACCTTAAAAAAATCGATTTTCCAATTTTTATCTACACTGCTGGCCACCGTAAATGCAACACCCTGAAGGAAGCATGCAAATAATATGAAATTTACAACATGCATTAGCGGAGGTGAGATATGCAAATGATTAGAATTTCAGCGCAGACGCACATCACGCGCGCCTGTGGCGCCACTTCAAAGCGCTATTTAAGGCTTGGAGATTTCGACGATTTCAAGTACGGCAATTGTGTTTTTCTTGTGGTTTTTTCAAAAAAAACGATCAATTATGCCTCGTAGAAAACAGCGATCATCTTTTGATCAAGTATCCGAGTTCGACAGAGGAAGGATAGTGGCCTACCGAGATTGTGGATTATCTTTCAGGGAAATCGGTAGTCATGTTGGACGAAACCAAACAACTGTAATGCGGATATGTGATCGTTGGATGCAGGAGGGTACGACGGACCGACGTGTTCGATCGCATCCACCTCAGTGCACCACTTCACGTGATGACAGGCATATTGTGCGTATGGCAGTGACGGATCGCTCAGCCACATCACGAACCATAGCACAGCACATTCAGTCTGTACCGCATCATCCAGTGTCTGCGCGTACCATTCGACGCCGTTTACAGCAGAGTGGTCTGTCCGCAAGACGTCCATTGCTTCGTCTATCCTTGACGCAGAACCACAGACGTTTCCGCCGCCAATGGTGCGATGAAAGAAGGATGTGGACGGCAGAATGGAATGAAATTGTCTTTACTGACGAGTCACGCTTCTGTCTGCAACACCACGATGGTCGGATTCGAGTCTGGAGACACCGTGGAGAGAGGATGCTGAACAGCTGCGTTATGCACCGCCACACTGGTCCTGCACCGGGTATTATGGTATGGGGTGGTATTGGATATCACTCTCGCACTCCTCTAGTACGCATTGCCGGTACTTTAAACAGCCAGCGCTACATCTCCGAGGTGGAGCCAGTTGTCCTTCTTTACCTTCAGGGCTTGCCCACAGCCATATTTCAACAGGATAATGCACGACCACACGTGGCACGCATTGTCCAAGGGTTCTTCGTCAATCGCCAGATTAAATTGCTTCCCTGGCCAGCTCGCTCTCCGGATCTTTCGCCGATAGAAAACATGTGGTCCATGGTTGCTCAACGATTGACCCAGAATACATCCCCAGCTGCCACACCAGATCAACTTTGGCAACGTGTGGAAGCTGCTTGGTCTGCTGTACCCCAAGAACACATCCAAAGTCTCTTTGAATCAATGCCGAGGCGTGTGGCAGCGGTGATCTCCAACAATGGCGGCTACTCTGGCTACTGATTTTGGCAGGAACCACACTTCACAGAAGTCTATAAATTTAATCATTTGATACTTGGTCAACATGTTATCTACAAAATAAATTTTGTTGTGATATCTCTTGTCTTTCTTGGTGTTGCAATTTGGGTGGCCAGCAGTGTATTTAGATAGTTTGAAATGTTCTGATTCTGATAAAAAAAAACTGCATGAAAAATTCGCATTCGTTCGTTCGCACCTATTTTTATTTTCAACTGTTTACGTTTCTTAGTTTTGGTTTGGAATTATGCTATTAATTTTTGGAATTATGCTATTTATTTTTTTTTTCGAAAGTTTTAATAATGATATTTTTACTGTAACAAATGTAAGCAGAATATGTACTACTCAACTCTTTCATTTCACAAATCTATTTGTTTGCTTGAACGCACGTGAATGCTAAAAATAACTATTTCAACTTTAATTGCATTTATCTCAGAATGGTAATTTTCAAGCTTGCGTGCACTATAACTCTGCAACTAATGAACGTAGACTCCTAAAATTTTGAATGACAATTCATTATCGAAAGGGCTTCAAAATGAAACCAAAATTTTACTCAAAAGCTAAAAATATATTAAAAAATTTTGATATAGTATGAGCGAAAATTTAGAAAAAATTAATGAAGTGAAATATTAATTGATTGTTATATTTATGTGTTACTAAAATACTATTTTTTGGTTTTAATTTAAAATAAAAGCATTGTGTTACTCATATCAGCCATTAGTTTTATAGAAAATGCACAGGATGACTCAGAATGTTGCGCACAAGTTATGCTTGTAAAAAAGTATGTTAAAAAATAACCTTATGGTAAATTCTAGTAAAATATTATTTAATTTTTAAAAATCAAACCAAATTTTTCTGCATTGTGTAGTATAAAGTATAAATAAACCCTGCAAAAAATTTCATTTTGATACACATAAAACTTTTGTTGATACAGTTTATCGAAATTAGTCTATTTTACCTGTTGATTTGTATGCTTAAAGGTACTGTGCCCTCTTAAACCGTCGTTCCCTTAATAGCATTAAAATACACTCCGAAACGTTTTTATTAGAATAAAACTAAGTATATAGCCTACTTTATTGTAATATGATATGTATAATTAAGAAAACTTAACCTAAAAGAACTTCCTTTGTTGGAAGAAACTAAACACGCGTTACTGTAGGCTACTGTATTTACAGTACATAATTGGTCAATGGAGGCCGGTTAAAGCGGAGGCTGGTTAAAAGGTGGCCGGTTAAGGTAGTATCCGAACATGTTCGAGACCCTTTTTTTTAAATGTGGTATAGTAACATTTTAACGATATTTTTATATTTAGTGTTATTAAACAATAGCATTGGGCTATAAATATTTAAAATATATATTAATAATTTTGTAAAAATGATAATTATCTAATGATAATTGTTTTATTTATTATATTATTTTTTAAATCTCCACTACACAGACACATGAAAAAATGTGCTATTTGCTTGAAAATCCCATAATCAGCCTATAAATAACATTTTTTTCGCCTTTTTATATTTTTTAGTATGTTGGAAAAGTTGAAAGTGGCACGTATAACCTTTTTTTCAGATAGTGGCACTCTTCCCAAAAAGGTTGGCCACCCCTGCAATAGATAGTCAAGAAATGATTTCTTACAGACGATTCAAGTTTGATTTCCAATTTAGGATACTGTTAACATGCTTCAAGCAAAACTTTAAAGGTTAAATGAATTTTCTGTTTCAAATAGACGAAGAAAAGAAAACGACCCTTGATACTGTTATTTTGATTCATAAGTAAAAATCAAGATTTTACCCCATTTTATGTTTAATACCACAATAGTACCTATTTTAAAGTATATATGGCATGATTGCCAGAAGACCCAAATCCATAAATATTTATGTACATATAATATCTATGAAGTTGGAAGAAAAAGACACATTGATTCCTTCAATTGGAGAAATGGTTAACTCTGATGAATGAAATAGCAAAATTCATTGGAAATATATAGCACAATATTAGCATGTATCTCATGTTCAATCAACAATGTTATTGATTAGAGATAGTTGTGTTCTCTTTCCTCTCTAATTTCACATATTAGAAACATTTAGATGTCATAAACATGATACACAGATGCAATTAAAATAAGGCTGACAGACTGAAAGTTAAAGTGAAATAGATTACTGCACTGACGGGCAATGGCGAATTTTCAGGGGAAGGAAGTGCCACTTCCCCAATATTTTTCATCAAATTCATTTTTTAAATTACATTTCTCAAATTAGTCTTTTTTCAGTATTTCATATATATACATTTTCAATATTTCTACGTAAAATTTCTTTTTTTCCTTTTGCGATTTATAAATGACTAAAGTACTTACAAATATGAACGAATTTAATTTCGCACAGCGTGTTATTCAATACACGGGAAATATCTTACAATGTTAACGACTGTAGACAGCGAAAGCTTAGCACAGAAGTTTTTGCTGAAAAATAGCTGCGCATATTCCGTAAGCCAGATTGTTGCTATGGTAACACCGCCATTAGCAACTGCAAGACATTTAGACTGTCAGCTTCGAAGGAAGGCAAAAGCTAAAAACCAGCGATTCCCCTACCTCTATAGGGTTGCCGGTTGAAATCTAAAAATATATGTCCCTCGTTTCCCGTTGCGGGCAGCGACCACAGAAAACTAATAGAGCTTTAACGCCAAAGAATTTAGCCAATCGCGCAAAACTGCCGAATATTACATGAAATAGAGCAATGATTTTATTGACCATTTTGTTTTAGATTTTTCAACGGAATGGATCCAATTAATGATATTGTGTAATTTACTGGAAACTCCGTTTAGATGGTGAAAAGGCGAAGACGAATGGGACGTATTACGTCAAGCACGTTCAACGGATTTATTCCCTAGCCAAAACAAGAAATTAAAAAGAGCGGTAAGTCGTACAATATTAGTTTTCAAGAGTGTTGGTTTATTCAGTATAAATGGTTATGCAGTAGTGTGACCTTAAAAAGATTATTTTGCTGGCCGTGCTTGCTTTTTAGTAATAAACATTCTGTTTGGAATAAAGACGGATTCGCAGACTTATTAAACATAACATGAGCACTCCATAGGCACGATGATTCTGCTGAACATCTGAAGTGTGAATTAATGTAAGAAACTTTTTTTAAATTATAACACGATTGCCGGTGCCCTGAGGGAGAATGCTAGGCTTTTTAAAGTGCATCTCAATGAAAACGTTCATTTGAATATACTGTTTCTACAAACAGTGATTGGTACAATAATATATTTGAGCAAACAAGAAATGGCATTCCGGGGCCATGATGAAAGCAGTGACTCCATAAATCACCGAAATTTCAAGAAAATACAAGGATTGTTGATATCAAAAGTCCTATAGAAATTCAAAATCATTACAATAAGATTAAAAACGTCTTCACTGGTGACTCCAAAACTATTCAAAATGAAATGATTGAATGTATTTCCGATTATATAAATGATCACGTCAAAGATGAAATAAACAGGTCTAAATTCTTTTTTATTCAAGTGGACACCACTGATATAAATCAAACTTCCCAGTGCTCCTTAATATTAAGATTTGTGAAGGCGTATTAGTTGAGCGATTTTGGGGTTTCCATGACAGAATGTCAGAAATGTTATACAAAATTTTGGATCAGTTTGATTATCAACACAAATTAATAGGACAATGTTACGATGGGGTCAGTGTAATGTCTGGACACTTGAATGGACTGCAGAAAAATGTCAAGGATAAAGCTCCTCAAGCCGTTTTCGTCCATTGTCTAGAACAGTGGTCTCTAAACTTTTTTCACTTGAGGGTCAGATTGAAAAATCCTGGAAGTCAGGCGCAACACATACATAAATCTTCGTATTATTATCGGTTGATTGATTTTTTATGGCGAAAGGCAAGTCTATTCAAGCTGCGCCAAACTATCAGTAATTGAGAAAAGAAAATCAGAATTTTTCCGTAAATTGGAAAACGTTCTTGCAAATCGAAACGTTTAAATTCTCTCCCCAGTGGCAACTAATAATGTCCCACATCTGAACCATCTCAAGTAGTTTCCCAAAAATATGAGGTGCCTAGGACAAAACAAATACGCTAGTGAAAGTAATAATTTTTTTAGATTTTAATGTCATTTTTAAGTCAACAAAATGGTCATTTAAGTCAATAAAACCACGGTCCGTGATCCATCCCGAAGAGAAAGATCCGAGGTGCCCCAGTAATTTTGAATCACGTTACGCAATAGGGAGTTGCCCTTTATAAGACTATAAACACAAAAAACGCATACCGGGATTACCACTTGGAAAGTAAAATTGGTTTGAAAAACAGGTTAATATTATATGATCATCTAAACACGTTTAAAACATAAAAAATACAAGTCAAAAAATCACTTTAGCTTTTCAACACATTAGTTTTATGGTGGGATTCTTATTTCCGAGATGTCTTTAAAATCGTAATACCTGACTTAATGAGATCCCTTTTCAACTTATAGAGAGCATGACACCCGATCCGAATTTCCTTTTCACAGTGAAATATGTCCACACATTTGAAATTTTGCTTTCCATTTTGTAAAATTTGGTTTTAAAATAAAGTTAAAAGCATTGCAAATCGTAAGAACGAGTAGAGGCGACACCACCAGAGAGAAAGCTGGACAACAAAATCTTGATCAGCATTATTTAAAAAAAAAATTAATTTGTTTAAAATTAAAATTCATCATTATGTCATTGCCTAACAATTATAAAATTTCACAATTATTACGCTAATCTCCTCGCAAATTCATCAGACGTCGGGGCTTGGTTCAGTCGAGAACAGTTCCTGGAGCTGTCATCCAGATCAGCTCCGCGAACCGTTCATCGAGAATGGAGAACAGCTCCGAGATCAGAGAACTGCTCTGAGAATGGAGAACAGCTTCGAGAACGGAGAACACCTCCGAGAACGGAGAACAGCTCCGAGAACGGAGAACAGGATCGGAACAATTTGAGAGCAGGAATCATTTTCCGAACAGGAAGTAAAACAGCTCCGAGAACGGAGAACAGGGTCGGATCAGTTTGAGAGCAGGAATCGATTCCTTCGGTAAATTTGATTCCTGCTCTCAAACAGGAAGTAGTCTCAGAGCAGGGAGTAGGTTTATGTACAGAGAACAGATGAATGAATCAACAGGAAACAGTGAGTCACGAACTGTAGGATGAACAGTTGTGTTTCGGACTTACCATAATTTAGAATATACGAAGATTTTTGCGAACTTAGAAAATTCGAGAAAAGAGAACTTTGCAAAATTCCCACCTGTTTAAAATCGAAGTATAAAAAGATTGCAATGTTTCTTTTTAAAAAAAGAACCAGGTTTTTGTGAAAAGTGGAAACAGGCTGTTCCCGTTCTTTTCGAAGAACAGGTGAAAAAGAACAGTTCGCTCTTTTTTCCCCATCCCTACTTCAGACTTTGCTGTCGGAGGCACTTTGCAGCAACTTTCTCACAATCAGTGGGAACCCATTGCATTTTTCTCTATGAAACTGAACAGAAGTCAACAAAAGTGGTCAACATATGACCGTGAGCTATTTGCAATTTATTCCGCAATAAAGAAATTTAAACACATGCTAGAAGGCAGAAGTTTTCAAATTTACACAGACCAAAAACCATTAATTTACGCCTTCAAGCAAAAACCTGATAAATGTTCACCTCGGCAATTACGCCATTTAGACTTAATTTCACAATATTCCACAGACATCAGGCATGTGCAAGGTTCTAAAAATTCTGTCGCAGATGCACTTTTAAGAATCGAAATTGATTCTATTACAAAATCTCCAAATTTGAATTTTAAAGATTTTGCAGAAAAGCAGAAAAGTGATTCAGAGATATCTTCAAAACAATGACTCATCTCTGACTTTGGAATATAAACCATGCAAACTGTGATTTACTTTGTGATACATCACCTCGACCTTTCGTAACTGAATGCTTTCGAAAGCTCATATTTGAGCATCTACACAATATTTCTCATCCAGGAATTGCAGTTACCACAAAGCTGATATCCTCCCGATATGTGTGGCCCAATATGAAACGTCAAATCAAGTGCTGGGTACGCTCCTGCGAACCCTGTCAGAGATCAAAAGTCCAACGCCACACGAAAGCACCACTAGGAACTTTCGCACTTCCTGATGCACGTTTCTCGCAAATTCACTTAGACATTGTAGGTCCTTTACCCCCATCTGATGGTCACGTCTATCTTCTGACACTCATCGACAGATTTACCAGATGGCCTGAGGCCATACCCATACCTGATACGACAACTACTGCCATTTGCAAAGCAATATTCACCACTTGGATTAGTCGCTTTGGATACCCATTATTTATAACCACAGATCAAGGATCTCAAATGAGATCAAATTTGTATCAAGAATTTGCAAACATGTTAGGCACGAATAGAATAAAAATGACTACATACCACCCAATTGCAAACGGCCTCATCGAACGTTTTCATAGGCATCTTAAACCATCTATCAAAGCACATGAAAACGATAGATGGAACTGATATCATTCCCACCGTACTTTTAGGTATCCGTACCGCGATTAAGGAAGATATCAAAGCAACTTGTGCTGAACTTGTCTATGGTAAAACATTGCCTGCAGACATGTTAGAAATCCCAGACCACAAACAAATCGTTGATACCTCCTTTGTGACTCAACTCAAAGAGCGGATGCGGACTCTTAATCCCGTTGCTACTTCACGACATGGTGAAAGTCCAGTTTTTGTGCATCCATCTCTCACAGCATGCACACACATTTTCTTACGAGTTGATTCAAACAAACCACCCTTGAGTCAGCCTTACACCGGTCCTCACAAGGTAATAAACAGAACTAATAAAACAATTACCATTGAACTGAAAGGAAAGAAATCGACTGTCTCTTTGGATCGAGTTAAACCCGCTTTTCTTCTTGGAGAGGATAATGTTCCTATCAAACATCAATCCACTGTTATACAGAGACACTTCCTACAAAGTCAACATCTCTTGCAAAACCATCTGTTTCCAAAGAAACTATTAAGAAACCAACAATCATGACACGAACTGGTCGTCGTGTACATTTTCCGCAGAGATATACTGACTATATTTAACTGTTAATTCACATCATATTTCTTTCTATTTTATATATGTCAAATTACATGTGTTACCTTATATTTATATATATTTAAGTTATATTGTTCGTTCCATCGTACCCTCTGTCACTGGGGGATACTCTGTAGTGAATCGCCAAGAGAGCGAGAATGTACGCGCCTTTAAAAATATAGCAACCCTGGTGTGAGTAGTGGGGTTGCAAGAACATACGGAGTAAAGTGCGCGCGCTTTGGATAAAAAAAGATGGTAATAAAAATTGGATTATCTTACAATGAATGGAGTTGAATTATGATTGAGTATATTCACAGTTAACGAAACACGTAAATATACCATAAGACAAAACAACAATTCAACTTGCAAAGGGATTTTTAAATGATATGAACGATTTGAATTTACATTTTTGGCAGTAGTATTCAGCGAAATTTTTGGCCTTACTGATATGTTATTCGAAATTCTCCAGAAAAAATCACTAGATTTAAACTATTGTGTATCTCAAATAAAATACACTCGTGAGCTATTGAGCCGTAAAAGGGACGATGATGTTTTTAAAACACGCGTAAAATCACAGAAATAGTCCAATCTAAACGGGAATATGCTGCTCTTTCACTAAAAACAATTTCTCAAAATTATAAACAGCTATATTTTGAAATTTAGACCACACTCTTATGGAAATAAACACAAGATTGTGAAAACTTCAATTTGTCTTGCTGATACAACGAAATTCGAACAATTTAATTTACGTTTTCCATCTCAGGCACTTGAAAGTCTTCAACAGTTTTACAGCGATGTGTTTTAAAAAAACCAGCGCCTTAAAAATGAACTGTCTTACATATGTCGATTGAAAATTCAGGAATATATCGATGCAAGAATTTCTTTGAATGCTTTACGATGATAAAGAAATTTTCACAGAAGCATATAATTTGTTTTCTCTCGTCTTAACAATTCCATCTACAAGTGTATCAGTAGAAAGGAGAGTTTTTCTTGCCTTAAAAGAATAAAAACTTACAAAAGAAATACTATTTTGCAAGAGACTTTCTTTAGCAAATATTTCTATTCAAAAAGACGTATTAGTGACGCTTATGAAGAAACAGCTATTTTACGATGACATATCAAACAGATTTGCAGCATTAAAGGACAGAAGAATTGATTTAATTTACTCAAAGTAGGTAAATCCTCATTAACTAATTTTTGGAACTTGCTATCTTTCATATCACTAGCATAGCCAGGATTTAATTTCGGGGGAGGGGGGATTCCGGGGATGCCCTTCCCCTATTTTCCCAACCACTAGCAGTTGCTGTTAATGGGAACATAAAAACGATGTGTAGCACAAAAGCTTCCTCTTGGGAGCCAACAAGAAAAGGGGGGGGGGATAAAGGTGAGGTTTGTTAAAGATAAATTTCATCACTTAACAAACAATGACACTGCACCGACTCTGAGCATACAAAAGGTGCACAATTCCTTAAAACTTTTTGAGTAATGACATTCAAGACCTTTGTCTGGATTTGATTTAAATCATAATTACATTTTTTTCACTTCCTATGATAGAATGCACTTTATAAATAATGCTTCCATAAATTATTATCATCTAAACAATTACAGCTATACAAATGACTGCCATACTGACATCCAACACATCTTCACAAGTCTAAATGTGTAGACTGCATACTGAACATGTATAATCAAAAGTTCTAGACTTTTTCCCTGTCCTTTTCCCAAAAAGAACTAAATGTTGCTCTAGATTCAAATTCTAACCAAATTTGAAAATTACTAATACTATCAAATGATAAAATTTTAATGTTTTCTATGTTATGCACTATACTAATGTTTATTTACATTTCTATTAAAACTTTAATGTTGCTGTACATCCTTCAGAGTTATGAATCTCCATATTTAACAAATTTTATAATGGTAACAAACTTTCTGCCTAGTTGAGAAAAATCTACTACACTTTTCCCATTTCCTGAGATAAAGAGTACATTTACCCGAAGTTTGATTAATATTTGAAATGGATTGGTTACTATTTGAACTTCTCGATATCCCAAATTCCTGCTTCAGGGGTGGAAAACGTAAAATGGTGTTAAGAACTCATAACAGATTCATATCACACTCAATTCCAACCCCCCAACGGACGCGCAATTACTTTTCTCTTATAATATCTATTGTAGCGTCAGGGAAAGCAGCGCAGCTACAATTAGATCGGCTTGACAACGTTTTAGGAAAACATTTTCCTTAATATTTCATCATAGAATCGACGATCACCATGGTAGCCATTTGCAGTAGACAATAATCACACAAGGGCAGAGCACAGCACAGCGTAACTTCCCGTTTGAAATCCAAATTACAATTAACAATCGAGCGGGAACTGCGATTTTCGAGAACGAATTCGATTAACGATTCAGTTTAAGAACTATTCGATCTAAGAAAAGGCCAAAATTAAGATCGCCAAAAAAGTCACAAAAGTAGAGTAACCCGGTGCACCCAAACTGGGGGAAGCGCGTAACATTGTCCTGAAATGCGTAAGTTTCGTCGCTGTCACTTCAAATGATCACAATGTAAATACTATTTTGACCCAAATTTTATATTTCTTAATCCGTTGCACATTCATCGCTGGCTTTTTCCTTGCACTGCTTGAAAGTTAAACACATTTACGTGGCGTTGATCCGTTTAAGGAAAGGTAATCAATCCGTATTACAATATTTCACAAAATGTAAAAAATCTTTTAATGCCTAGGAAACTATTTATAATTAGATCGTAAAAAACGAAATTCAAGTCACAAATCATGAAACATTTTCAATGTTGCTGCTCTGTTAAGATTTCTGAAGAACATCGTAATTTTCTGTGAAAGCAATTAATATTTTAAGTGTACTAAAATTTGAACTATCCCATGTGATCTAAGATATTTATCCTCTGCACTGCACTTTCTTAAGCATCAATTTGATTTATCAGACTCAAAAGCAATTCATATTTTATTCAGCCAAATTAAGGTTAATTTTATGTTTTTAAATAAAAATCCATAATATGTAGCAAAAACTAGAGCTATTTGATGAACTTGTTTTTACCTAATCAAAATTAGTTTTAATACAAATACTTAAAAATTATTTCACAAATGATTAATCTTTAAAGTTCATTTTTCAGTTTGGAGTAATACATGACAACTTGATTTTGTTAAGTAAGAGAATTTCTTTTATTCTAGGGGTTAAATATTGAACATGCTCCATAAACTTGTGAAAGTATTTAATTTTCCAAGAATGTTGAGTTAAATTTATTTTATGGTTTCAGTTCAGTTTTAGGTTATTCAGACTGAATGTCATGAGAAAATTGATTATGTTGTAGTTGGAACTAAAGACAAAGCTGACATTGGAAAACAAAACTTGTATTGGTTGAGCAAAGAATTTTTTGTACTAAATTTATTTGTAAGGTTCTTACATATAAATAAACTCGTAATATAAGCGAAACATAAAGATTAATATGCCATTGACATTTATTAATACTGTCAATGGCTAAATAGAAAACGGCAATTTGGTATCACCTGCAGTATTTCAACAAATAAAGAATTTGATTACTTCAAATGAGAAAATCACAATATTTATTTGTAGATTAATTATTCTGAACTGAAATGATTTAGGATAGGTTGTAATGTATTCATTACTAAGACCACTATAAAAATTTACTTTTCACATTTCTCATTTTTTTTTATTTTTGAATAGTTTCAATACTTCACAATAATAAATGGATAAAAGAATTAGAAGAGAAAACTCATTTTAAAGGGCAAATTTATAATTATCCACAACTATAATTGTATTTGTTTTTCTGTTGCTAGCATTGTCCTTTTCGTGCACATAACTAGGTAAGGTTTCAATCTTATCACAACTGCTCATATGGTAATTGGGTGAGTTGTTCACTTGTCACTGCCATGGCATTACACATGGCCTGTTTTGCATTTGCACCAAAGAACAGTATTCAGTGATCCATTAAGTCTCCTTAGGCCAACATATTGTGGAATCATCCAAAATCCATTATTTTCAGCCAAATTTTTACAAATGGATTGAAATTTAAAAATCATGCTGTTGAAGGAGCTGAATATACATCTACTACCACAACAGATGATGATGTATATACCTCATGTAGCAAAAAAATTGCCTCCTAATTAATCATTCCCTTCAGATCAAGAACTGGAGGAAATGGTACGTTTGTGGTTCACTACTTATCCGAAAACATTTTAAGAACACAAAGGCGATGGCTGCAGTCAATAAATGTTAAAAAGCAAAAAGGACAATTAGAAATTATTGTTATACTCTGAGAATAACAGGTTTAACTCAACAGATAATTTAACTTGTACTGAGTTCAGAGCCTAAAAATGATTGAATTTCAACTTTTCAATCTATTTAATTAAAAGACCTAAGAGGTTCCATCTATGAGTGATCTGCAAGACCTCATGTATATCCTGTGACAAGTATAGTCTTTATGTCTCCAATGCGATGTCCCGATATCAGAATTTGAGGAATCGAGTTCCTTAATTCTTCCAGTCCAATTAATCCTATGAATGTTATGCATGATTAATTTAGCACTGCAGTTTCTGTTGCATGACTTCTAACTAGTTTTAGCTTTCTTCCAATGACGGACAGGTTTTGAGGTGTTAGGTGCAAATGACTTTGAGGTCCCTTTTCCGTAATTATTCAGATTTACCAACCCAAATACATTTCTATATTTTATTACAAAACTATGATAAAATTGTTATAATAAATTAATGAATACTATTTACTATAACTATGAATATTAAATTAATTTAAAACATAACAAGAAAATCTCAGAAAATTTGTTAAGCTGGAATAAACCAAACATTCCAATGAGTCTACTGTTTTGATACATTGTCCTAGTTAAAAAAATGTATATAAATTTATTGTGATTAGCACTGAGTGTTAAAATTATTCCTAATTTTTAAAAATGTTTCACATAGTGAATTGAATATTCCTATTCATCACAAGTTATGAATTTTTGATATTGTAAGTGAATTCTAAAAATGTTATAGAAAAAAGTCCAATCCAATTCGTCTGACATTTTTATTACTAAATCTGAAGAGATTCAGATTACGGATCTCATAGAACTCTTACACAAATGTGGTTTAATAAAATTAGCATAAACGTGTGCCTAGGTGATCCGTCACTGTCATCTTGACCAAGTGAAAGATTCCTAAGATTCTTTCAACTTATAAATATGGCTATTTGATCATAAAGTAAGTTTTAAGGTAAAAGCAATAGTAAATCTTGAAATCTCATGACTAATGGTTAGTTGTTAAAGTATTACGTTGTGACATACATAAATTAAATTAAACTAAGTAGCAATGACAAGAAAAATTCATCAAGTTACACTGATATCTTTAAATTATGAACTAATTAGAAAATATACTAATCAAAACATTTAAAATTGCACAGGAGCTTTGGAAATGGTAGTATACACACAAAAAAATTACATGAAAATGGTTTCCTACCTATTGAAGAATTAATTTTCTTGGAGTTAAATGCACTCACGAAAATACTGAACTCAAACTTATCTAGAACAGATGAATATTTTAACAATTCCCTTTAGCTTACGTTAAATACCTATTTATCAATGCATGAACTAACATTTAATTTAATCTTCGCAGCTTTGTCGACATGCGTCAGCTTAAAGGAAAAGTGAAGGAAAGCAAAAAAGAAAAAAGAGAACGGAAAAAAGACTTTGTGGAGAACAAAAGAAGATTTTTGACAGTAGCTCTCCCAATATTAATAGTGTTGATAGCTATATTACTTTTCTTCATCTATGTCAACACCAGAGAAAAGAAGAGAATATAAATTAATAAATGATTTCAGATTTGCTTTTACTTATATCATTTAAAAATTAATTAAGCTCATAATACGAATATTAAAAGTACAGTAAATTTATATATTATACTAACAGTTGAAAATTTAAAAATTGCTTGCAGTTTCTTGCACTAACACAATTAATTTACTTAACAAAATTAGCATTTCTAACCAAAACACATTTTTGAAAGTATGTAAAGTGCACTCTCCTTTTTCTTTCAGAAAATTGTGTGTTGCATAGATATAAAAATACCTATCCTATGCTGATGTATTATATATTAACAAATAAACATCAATTCATTTATGAATTAATTCATCAATTCGTTTATGAATTAATTCATTATGAATGGTATGCATGAAAATGGAAAAATATTAATGCAATCCATTAATATTTATAATAATTTAGTTAATAGATCAGGATCAAAATTTAAAGGATGAATCGAATTTATATTCATTTGAAAAAACAAAAATTAAGAAGTCTAAAGAATCATGCAGATAACATTTTCACTTTTCTCTCCTTTAGTATTTTTAAAAATTTTTCTATGCATTGGAAGAAAACAAATTCTATATCTAATTTAAAAATTTCTGACTTTTTTCTGGATTGAAAAGAAAATTCCTAGGTAAAAACGAATTACACATAGAACTTGTTTTATCAACAATTAGCAACAAAATAAAGTTCAATTGGTTTCAACTAGTGATTTTAAGATTCTGGCAGAATAACTTCATAATAGTTGAATATTACTTTTTCAATTGAAAACTAAAGAAAGCTTGTCAATTATTTTAAAGCTAAATTTTCTTAAGTGGTTTTTAAGGACTTGGCCAACTGATTAAATGTACATAAAATCTTACAGTGGTATTTTTAGAATTAACAAAATTTCAGAAATTACAAGAGGAAATTGAAAAAAAAAATTCTATATGCTGAATATGAAGTTAGTTTTATGAATAATAAAATGAAAAATTAAGCAACTAACAAAATTAGTCAATGGATTTAAAAATTATTGATAGTCAAAAGTGAATGTACACCCTCTTTATATACGAGATACATTGAAAAAATTTAATTCTAATTTGAAAATTTTGTGTCAAATAGATCTTCCAATTAATTATATCAAAGTAAATTGAATTCGCTACCAAAGAAGTGAATACTGGATTATGCAAAACCGCCATATACATATTTGACAAATGGCTGAAATCTGAGTCAAAAGTGATAGTACAATACACATGTGAGAGAGAAATAAAACTTCACTGCACTAATTTTATGTGTCAATAGTTATGAAAACGTGTTATGAAGAAAATAGTGAAAGTAAGTAAACTCATTGTGGTGTTTCATCATGAAGAAAGGTTGTTCAGAGAAATTAGAAGGGGGGAATTGTGAAGTCACTCGACAGTTCAAGGTATCACATGACATCTTTCGACTGGTACTGTTCAAATGTGCTCACATTAAGAATGGTCAAATATGGACTCCTATACAGTTCGTCGAAAGGTTAGACAGAGCCCCAACTCCAGTGCTGCCAAATATGCAAGACATTTCCAATATAAGAGGATCACACCAGTTAAGGCAAGTAGGGTAGGGTAAACTAGACAGTTATTGACACCCTACGATTTTTGTACTATTTATTCTCAATATATTGCAAAATACCTTCCAGGGATAATTTTTTGTATGAAACCCTTTATTCAGCTTAAAGTAGAGTAATTCTGGAAAAGTTGCAATGAATTTCAACTTGATTGAACTATTTTTCCATGAATTTATAGTATAAATATTGCCTTAAGGGTGTCAATAACTGTCTTGTTTACTCTACTATAAGGTGAACATTGAACTCTTCTGGATATTATGGCCGAGTCCCAAGTAAAAAAACCTACTCGGTAAAGCAAATTGCCAAAAACACCTGTTTGCCAAATAGTTTCAAGACCATACCATAGAGTATTGGGAAAATGTCTTATTCACTGATGAATCTAAATAGTCTAGATATTCACTAATCAAATACTGTCAAAAATTTAGAGTATCTATTTCTGAACTAGTCGAGAAAGGTGCGACAGTAAAGTATGGTGGAGGTTGCAAAATGTTTTGGGGTACAGAGGCCTCTGGTATTGATGAATTAGCTCTAAAATGAATTTTATCTACTTAGATATATTGAAATACAATAGTAAGTGAAACGTAACTGTCTTCAAAACTCCTGGGTCTTTCAAGGCAACCCTCAGCATAGGGGAGGTGGGACATTTTAAAAATATCCAGCCTTAAACTAAATTTCAGCTTGCACACAACTTGTCTCACCAGATACTATACTTTCTCTACCTCCTGTTCCTTTATTGGCTTTGAAAGAAGTGTTTATCAAGACTGAATTACTGTTTTTCATTGCTAAAAGATAAGCATTCTTTATAAAAAATGTGCTTGATTTATTTCTTTATAGTGTTTGTTATCAAAGTACTATTAATGAGGTCTGCTATGACTTTGTTTTTCAAAATGGCTATTGTGGGAGGATACAGCTTCTAAGGGAGGCTTGGGATATAGTCTCACACATCTAGTTTTGTTTTTCGGCAAATACTAATAAAAGTTATTTTTTTGTAGTGCAAAATGCCATACGCATGGAAAAAAATCTAGGGAAGTTACTTCAAATAATCATTCCAGAGGCTGTTAAATTGATTAGTTAAGGGAAGTGTTTACAGATGGCTTAAGATTTTCAATTGTCAAAATCTGCTTTTCGGCATCATGTAAAAAATATGCAGGCTCCTAATGAAGATACATTTCAGAAATATGGTGATTTTCACATGCAGGAAACATCACTTGTTGAATATCCCTTCACAGCTAGAATGCACTATGGTTTGATGACTGCAATGAGAGTCCTTGCTTGCCAATATGCCAGTGCTTTAAAAATAAAATTTCCAATCATGGAAAGACAATAAAATTGTTGGATGACTAGTTTAAGAGTTTTGTGGCTTGACGAATTTATCACTGCCCAGAAGGAACAAGTTTGGGAAGAGCTATAAATTTTATCATAGCTAATATGTGTCTTGAAATCAGTTAATGAGCTGGTTAAATTTACACCAGATTGCATATTTAATTATGGAACAGATGCTTCTGTTAAAACAACATCTAGAGATGCGAAGCAAGAGAAAGCAAGTAGTGACATCTGTTGAAAGGGGAACAAATCACAGCTCTTTTCACAATCAATACCATTGGGAATGCTATCCATCCTATACTTATATTCCTTCGGATTAGGTACAGATTTTTTTTCTTTAGTGCCTCCAGGGTAGCCTCACCTTGACTAGCAGAACTGGGTAGATGACAAGCAATCTTATGATTGGGCCATATTGTGAATCGCACAAAATGCATGTAAGATCAGCTAATACCAGACTAGATAATCATGAAAGCCAAGTGTGGAGGCCATAACTAAAACTAAGGATAACAGAATAATCATCACATTGCAGTCATCGGCAACAGCCACTAGATGTCAGTGTTTGAGCTATTTAAATCCCAATATAAGTTATTGATTGAGCAATTGAGACAAACTTATCTCCATTTACCTCATCACTGAACTTGAGGCATAGACTTATCCTTTGGCTGTGATGTAAAAGAACGTGTCTGGCATTCAGGTGTGTAACAGGAATATATCTCTTCACTGGTGATAATTACCTAATGTCCTCTCACTGACTGCCCACTTCCACTCTATTTGAAATCACAGCATCAAAAGAGCTTAACGAATCACGAGCAACCACTCCAAGGCCATTGGTATAATATCAGAATAAGTCCGTCCATTCCAAAAGCTCAGCAACATAGACAAGGTAAAGGCAAAAGCGGAATAACCAGCATGCCTGAGAAAGTAGAATCAAAGACTTGCTGCAAAAAGGGATAGAAAACGAGCTATTAAATCAAGTTCTGGGGTTCAGTTTCTTCCAAAAAAGTTTGAGGATTCGGATGTTTCAAGTAAAGAAACATGTTTCTGATCAAGAGACTTGTAATGAATTGGAAACATTCGCGAGTTGTGAGGAGTCTGATATAGCAGAAATAGATTGGCTGAAGAGAATCTTGTTGATTAAATTTTTCATCTGTTGCATGTTATGTAGGCAGTTGTCAAACGTGGCATGAGATGAAATAGTCCAATTTCTGTGTAAAAAGCTGAATATCGGAAATTTCGGCTTTTTTCGGTCAAATGTCTGATAGCACATTCTGTTGAAATTACAGCTGTCTCTGTAGGCCATTACAATTCTTTTCCCACAATTGTTATTGAAACAGTAAATTGAAATTAATGAAACAACAAATTCAATATTTCTGAATATCTTGGTATTTGTTAATAAACATGTATATTGTCTAATTGTTTTCAAAGCTATCACATTCCTCCCTTGGATATGGGACATTTTCCACAACTGAAAAAAACATGAATATCTTGGTAACCAAATAATTTAAGGTCAGTAAATAATTTTTTTATGAAAGGTCAAGACTTGTAGAAACAAACTATTATAATAATTTAACATTAGTACAGGTAAAAAATGGTGAAAATATTTATTCAAAGTGTCCCGCTCCTCCCACGGCTAAACTAGGGAAGCTTGAGTTCCTCTACCACATGCCAAAACTGAATCGACCACCCTTGTCCCCAAATTTGAGTACCATTGAGCATGTCTGGGGAATAATGAAGGAAAAATTGAGAAATGAAACTGTCAAAGCAAGGAATATCACTTTGAAATGTACTGAAAAAGTTGTAGGAATCTACCAGAGCAACAAAATGACTATAGCTATTCCATACCCTAAAGACTCAAAGTAGTCAAAGGCTCATGGTGGGGTAACAAACTATTAATTGCTGAATTTCAAATTGCCAGTTAAAATATTTTCAAGCATATGATTTTTGCCGCACAATTTTTCATTTGACAGATATTTAAAAAATATAGTTCATATTTATATAAAGTATTTTAAAGTAATATGTTCCTGTGCCAATGTATGTAATTGTTATACATTGAAATGATCTGTTTATATATTTAATGAATGTACATTTGATCACTACATTTTTGAAAGATTTTTCTAAATTTTTCAAGGTGTATGTTCTCTTTCGATGCTGACTGTTTGAATGGGTACTCTTACATGTATTGTGTCAATCAAAATATTTTTTATACATACTTATGTAGAAAACCTGTTCATCATGTCAATATCATGCAACAAATGATTTTGTTTAAGTTTCCTTCATTCTCTGCATGAACCTACAATAACATGTGTTTTGTTTTTTCCCAATGAAGGAAGCTCTTCCAGGGTAAGTTTTCTCAATTATACATATCATATTACAATAAAGTAGGCTATATACTTAGTTTTATACTAATAAAAACGATTTCGGGAGTGTATTTTAATGCTATTAAGGGAACGACGGTTTAACCGGACAAATCGTTATCTGGTCTGGGTCCCGAAGTGGCCGTTAAGAGGGAGCCCACTGTAGTTGCAATGAACAATGTATCCTTAATTGCCACTAAGGAAATGTACAAAGGTATTCTATTTTCTCCAGGTACAAAAATAGTAAAACTGTTCTCGGTGTTCTAAAAATTGAGAAATTAAATTAATAATTTTTTCTGGCAACGATTCAGAAATCAAATTCATCCTTGGTTTAACTTTTGCACTATGGTATAGTATTAGTTCTTAGGCTAAAAGTACAAAGCTGCTGTACCAGCCAAGATTAAATAAAAAACGTTGTGTAAAGAACATTGTACATAACAAAATTTCCATGTATTAGGATTATTTAGAGCTATTTTGAGTTTTCAATTGAAATGATATTTTTAGGTGGTAATGATATTTATTCACTTTAAATTTATGTTGAAATACAAAGAATACAGATGGTGTAATATTTACAAGTTCAGATGTTTTACACAAAGATGTACACTATACTACAGAACATTCAATTTACATTTAAAATAGTAAACAATATAAAAAGTTGGCAATGTTCGATTACAATAAACATTGCTATTAAACAAGTGCATGTTTGACATAAATTAATACAAAATTTTAAAGTATTTTATGTTAAATTACACTTGAAAATGACAGCATATATATATATACATTTAATCACCTGTTTACCAGTTCTTTTTAATCTAAATGTTTTTAATGTATTGGAATTTCTTTTGTTACAAGTGTATGAATTCTATCCATTAGGATTAATTTGTACAATGTAAAGACTCAGATTTTGACTTAACAGTGAATGAACTTTTCTCATCGATAGAAATGTTTTAGTTCCATCGAAAGTTGTATTAGCACACAAGATTAATTCCACTTTTTCTTCAAATACACAAAAACTTTCTTTTAAGTTTCATTTCCAATTTTCAAATAGCACCTTAGAGAAAGGTTTAAATACCCTTGAAAGTTCTATATACAAATTATATTAGTAATTAATAGAATGACAACATCAGCATGTATAATGGGCAAATAACATGTGTTTGATTAAAAATAATATTGTTGTATATTATTTCTGAAATATAATTGTTTTCTAGAATGATTAAGCTCTCTCAATCAAAGAAACAATATATTATTTTTTGAGGACAGATTAAGCAATTGAAATTTTTTCAAACATAACAAATTTTTTATATATTTAATACACATCAAAGTCAGTGAACCACAATGCAACTGAGTTATCCAACTCATTAAAAACAGCACATCCAATGCAATATACAACATGAGACAAGATGATAGATATTTACAGAAGAGAATGATTAGTCACATAAATGAACATCTGTTTCACTTATTTCAGTATCCGATATTAGATGTCGCCGAAATGTATCCTTCAGGCATTCAAGTTTAGAACTTTCACTATTTTGGGACACCCACATTGCTAAATCGTCAGGAAAAGCTTCTTTTGTTTCCAAACACAGTTTTATTAGAGCTATTGCTGCAACCTCTTGCACAAAAGTATCGGCTATAAGGGAAAAATTACATTTAAAACGAATTCAGTGAAAAAATATGAAAGTGAAATTGTTTAAAAATATATAGACCATTTATATTCTCATTTGAATTTAATTTGTGAACCCATTGTTACAAATTGAAATATTTTTTATAAGCTCTGGAAAGAACCAGGTAAGTTGTATCTCCAGGTAAGACCCTGCTTGTTTGGTGAGTTGACTTATTGTCATATTTTGCCACTAATTAATGGGCTAATTAAAGTGGGACCTATACAGGACTGCCATAGCCAAAACAGTTGTGAAATAGTAGCATAAATTCTTAAAAATGATTACAAAATTAGTCTTCTCAAAGTTTATTTTAGTAGTTTTAATTGTTCCATCAGCTACATCCTTGACACGGGGTCTTCAAAAAATGCTGAATGGAGTAGAAATAGGAAGTGTTTGGCGCTTAACGAACAGTTCATAATTTTAACAGAAAAATAGTATAATGATGTTATATGCATTGTCTCATTGAAGCAATCAGAATATTTATTATTATAGGATTAAATTTAACCAAACGATTTTGATACCATTGGAGAGCAGGTCAAAGTCATATGATCATTTTCCTCAATGATGAAGTAGAAGGTATGAATTCGGAACTGAGACGAAGATTCGTGCTATTGGTTAAAAAAATGGGGAATTTAATTTTTGTTCATCTATGGTGAATTTTGGAAAAAAGTTGCCCAAACTCAAAATAAAAGTTCTTGAGATGATTTTGCTTAAAAATATACCCCATTTGCCAAGGCTGCAAAATAGTAGCAAACAATTACCTTTTAGTTGCATGTGGCAGCCCTACAAATGGTTTATTAAAATATATTCAAATTACTACGAATATCCATGCCAAAACCAGGATTTCAATCCAGGGCCACAGAGCAAAACCTTGGCTATATCTGGCGTGGACAGTAAACAATCTGATAAGTATATACATCTCATGTAAGCATTCTTAGGTTTTCAACTGAATTTAGGTTAGAACTTTTTGAAGACATTTTTATCTCAGTAACTTAAAGATGACTGTAAAAACCACCAATGCAACCTGTTTATAACATACAATATAGTGGGGCTTCAAAGAGAAGGCAGTTAACTGTCGGTCAATGATTTTTGAAAACGTGTGAAAACTTGTTAGAAAGCTGCCATACGTTAAAGCATGAATGGTATGTCCCCTTGAAGAACCCTGCCAGCTAAAGTTATCAACCTTGGGTGAACAAATCACCCCCTCTCAATTCTATCGAGAAACAAATATAGCAGTCAGCTTAGGAACTGTCTGGGTTCAACATCTCCTGGGCAACCAAGATACCATAAATTGTTCCCTCATGCATCAATTACAAACAATTTGTGTGTAAATATATTTAATTATGCCATCTCCAAATATTCTCCATCTATATTTCTCCCACCAACTCGTTATCACTGCTATCGCTTTTGGCACCACCAAATGATGAACTTGGAACCAGAACCTATGTAAATATGCTAATTGTGGAATCAATTTGTTTTCATACCAGCAGTCTCCTATATAATTTAACTAATAAACTAGTTCAAAACCACATGACTCAACTGCTCACTCGCAGGAGCTGGATTCATGCACATTTCAGCAACGAAAATTCAGACTGTATCTATTTTTTAAGATAAAAATAAATTGATTTTCCTCTACTAAACAATATCTGGAGATAGTTATGAACAGAAATAATACTGAACTTTGGAAGAAAAAGAACCAATATCCAAATTCGCTGATTTTGAATCATGTCCACCAATCACTTAAAGGTGATTAAAGTTATAATAGAAAAAAGGGCCAATGCATTCCAATCAATATATTTTGAAATAATCGAAACATTGGAAGGTATTTTCTGAAGTTTTAAAAATAAAAATGACAATCAGCTGTTACTAAAAACTTGCAAAATGAACATAAGCCCTTTTTCTACAAATAACAAAATTATTCTCAAGTATTTTAAATCATATCCAGAATTTGAAACTGGTTTATCCAAGTGGTTAAAATTCAAGAAATCATAAAGATGTTACACATGATGATTATAAGGCTTTAAATGAAATAAATGCAACTATTTGGCTATTTTTTCACATGCCTTAATTCATCACTTTTTGAAACATAATTGTAGATTTGTTTTTGTCCTTAATACCTCTTGAATATACCTCTGCTAGAACTTAGTCTTTTAACTACAAATTCTGTTGTGTAATTTTTTGCTTGTATAAAATGCCTTTTAGTAGAAAAATAATTTAACTTTTTTCTTCCAAAGTATGTCAGTTAACTTAAGAATCAAAGAGAATAAAATAAATTCCCTTGCTATTATACATGAATTAACTAGTCTATGGCATAAAGTAGTATTACCTTTATTTTCAAACATACTTGTCAATAAATCTTTAGGCTCTTCAGTGTACGGGCAGGAAGCACAAATACTTCCTAAAAGATGTATGAAATGAAGTTAAATAAGTATTTTATAATTTATTTTTATTTTCAAGTCATACAAGTTACTCATATTTATATTGAACAGTGTATTGGAAACAAAAATAAAAATGAGTTAAAAAATAAGTTATTGAAACTAATCTGCAGCAACAATATTTATTAAATCATTAGTAAAGTAAAATTTGAAAATTAAAAAATGTACAATGAATTTATAGACAAACCATTCAGTTTATCTGTATTGTAGTCTTTTGTCTAAATAACAAAGTAACTTTTTTTGTCACTGCTTACGTCACTTTGAAGCGTTTTATTTTTACATAATTGAAGCAACATTACTCTGAATAATTTTTTCTTATGGAACACTTACCATAAAATCTACTTTATTAAATTGGAAATTCTATTAAATTAATTTTTAATTGTGATTTGAAAAGGGGACAGTATTAATTTCACAATAATGAATTTATCATAGTATTGCATCTTCATTCCAACACTTCTAGAGGTTAGAGATGAAATAAAAGTTTTATATAAAACAATTTTGTAGAATTAAGTATTCCTGTAAAAATTTTGTTTTTAAATATAAACTAGAAATTGATGAATAAAAACAATTAAGGTTGGTTGGTTTGGGTTTTTTGGCACAAGGTCCAGTAGCAGTTAAAAACAATGAAAAAAAATTTAATGTCAATGTGAAAATAAACAGTGCTCTGATATAGTTACAGCATGACTATAAAGTTAACAATTAAAAAAGGATGAAAACTAAATATTAGAACAAGATGTTTTCAACCCAAAGAATATTTTATTGTTAAAAAATGCAGTTTTGAAGGGTCACTCATGAAGTGTGAAAGCTGAACTATTTCCTCTAAAAGATGGGGTGTCCCATCTTAGTTCATTGTTGGAACTAATATGAAATGTAGTTGAAAGATGAGTTATAGCAGTGATATATGTATATAAAAAATCAGAGTATTGTAAAAAGATGAAAAGCGATGAGTGCTGAGGATGACTCAACAAGTATGATAAAATAGATGAACTGTTAAAAAATGAAAGGGGTAAAAATGCTTAAGATGGGACAATAAGTTTAAATATGATGTATGGTAAGAGGTTGATAGCACAATGGAGTGGTTTCACCCATTAAAAGATGTCAATGTGTACCTCTCGAATGGCTGATGAGAAGACAAGTTATTAAAACATCCAATTGTCTTGATGGTAAAGATAGTAGGAGTGAAATTGTGGGATGTTATATTAAATAGTTTGTTCACTCCAGTCCTCATGCCGTCCTTTCCATACAATGTACTAATAAATACCCATACTAAATTAAAATCATTATATGGAATGCGTATATTGAGAGGTCACAGCAGTTTTTGCTATGAAATCAGCCAATTCATTGCCAATAATTCTGACGTATCCTGGTATCCAATAAAATGTATGGCTAAAAATTCAGCCATAAAAACAAATGATTGATGGTAAAGAAAACCTAAAAATATCTTGGCCGTAAACAAAGGCACAACCGACATGATTGGGTGATTTTGATCCATCAGCATATAGTTGCGTGATCTTTAAAATTATGACAATACGAAATAAAAAGCTGAGCGTAAATAATGGTATTGGTACTTGATCTCTTGTGGCCAGAAAATTTTTCAATAAAAGTAAAATTTGGAGGTCGCCACGTTGAAAGAGTGGTTGTTTGGCCACTTCTATAAAATAAAGAGGTGTGTTATCTTCATGCGTAACCCGAAAAATGGTATAAAGGAAGATCGATTCCTGAACAACTGATTATAAGAATTGTTCTGGAGTGAATTTTACAGTTGAGGTCGCATTTGGTATTTGAGAAGTACTGGCCTCAAGGCTTTCAGAAGGATCAGAAGTGCATTTGACAGTATTATTATTCGATGTTTTATGTTTTGATAGGAAAGGTTTCTGTGGTATTAGTAGTACTGAAGTTTGGAATTGGAATACTGATTCCAAAAGGGGTTAGTTTGTGTGGCTATTATAGTTGATGTTTTCATAGTTTTGGAAGCATATGATAACCCTGTCACTGGTGTTCAGGATTCCACTAGCTTGCGGACCTCAGGGAAAGACAGGTTTTGGAGTGATTTTACTGATTGTACCTCCTCGAATGCTCATTTAGGGCAGGATTGGGAGCAAGCTGGATGATTGAAACTGCAATTAACACAATGAGGATTAGCAGTGCATGTATCTGTTTCATACCCCCTTCTCCACAGTGGGTGCATTTCATGGGACTTTGGCAAGATGGTTTTTAATGTCCAAACCCCTGGCAGTGGAAACACTGCTGAGGGCTTTGAATAAATGGACAGACAGGGCACACATAACTAAGGTACCCAGCTTTTATTCTGGATGGCAGTGTGGGGTTATTAAAAGTAAGAACAAGGTATTTAGTTGGAAGTATCTTCCCATGTGGATGACGAATGGTAATCCGACATACCTCACAAACTTGGTAGTTTTCAAAATTTCTTCTGACATGTAATTAATTAGGCAGATACAACTATTAGAAGATCTATGTGTACTGACTGATACATTAACCTTTAGACTATGGGCAGTACAACAGTTGTACCATATTCGGATAGAGGAATTTGAGCACCCTAGTGTAAAGATTAAGAGCCCAGTGTTGTTGAGTTAGTCAGTAATTTAGATTGAGCTTCTGAAGAAATCGCAACCAGGTCTCCAGAACGTAATTTTTTTAATGGATTTTACTATACCCACGAAAGAGTCAATGGTTTTCCTAATTAAAAGCGGTGAAACCTTGTGTTCGTATAATTTATTAATAAAAAAAAAGATTCAAGAAATTTGGTTGGTTTGTTGATTTGTGCAAGTTTGTTGCTTCCCTTCAGGGAAGAAGAAAAAGAAGTTTTATTATTCATAATAATAAAAATTGAGAATTTGGGCCTTGCAGCACTGCCCATCAAGGGAATGCAAACTCTGCACCAGTGCTAACAGAGCCTATATGCTTATGAATCACCCCTGAAACAGCCACCATCCTTAATGCTGTACCCAGAAAGTGACCGATCACTTGATCCCTAGCCGATGACAGTCCAATTGACCAGCCGATTATAGCACACTGGATCAATGTAACCTTTCGTTTATCCGAAGCAGAGAACAAAGCAGTGTGTTGGGTCAGTATATCGTCCCTCAACTGCTAGGATCCCCTTTTCCAGGGACACGGGTCTCCGTGCACTGCAAACACGTGGGTGATATAATCCCCAAGAGGAGCTAATAACTTTGGTGAAAAGCATTTCAAGGGGAGCCCTCACCTCCGAAGAGGCAACCACAAAGAGGGAAGAAAAAGCAAAAAGGTAGACAAGGGGGAAAATGAAAGGGAGGGAAGATCACTCAGGTACCTTTGAGATGTGAAGCCCGTACAAACCTAAAGAAAGTATGTCTCTGAGGGCCAAATAAAAATTAAACTGTTGAAATGTGTAATACTGCTTAGTTAAAGTTGACATTTTTGTTAATAACATTTACGTTTTCTGAGAAAGGTATACAAATTTCATTAAATTAAAATGAGTAAGATACAATTGCTCAGTTTATGAGGATTTACAAAACGAATTTCAGAACTTACCATAAAGGGAACAAAATAAAGTAAAAGCTTTTTCATTCATTTCTTCACTAGAAAATTTTTGTAGACTTGGAATGACAAAACTATCCAACACAAGTTCTTTTGTTGATTGCCAATCCTGTATTCGAGCAATAATTACCAAAGACATTGTTAACCGAAATGTATTCGCAAATATACCTGAAAAGTGAAAATAACTTAAACTCATACAAGCCATAAACCCAATTTCATATTCATACTTCAAAATACCATCCAAAAATTAACTTTATATATTTTCAGAATATACTTTTTAAACAGAATGGGGATGAAATGTCATTAAGGATTATAAAAAATGGAATTTATATAAATGTTTGCACATGTGGTATCTTTACCTTCAAAACCTCGTACTCATGAAATAAAAAATTTTCAGGAGCGATGAAAAACTAGATGCCAAACTGTAGACTAATTATGAGATACAAGGTTGAAGAATTAAGTATTTTATAAATGATTTAGATTTATGAGCTTTAGAAAAGAATTTAGTAAGCATATTTGTAACCAAATAATGTTAAAACATCAAAAGCCAAAAAAAAAAAACTGGACTTGCAAGTTTTGATACTAAAACGACAATATGTCAGCTGCAATTTCTGCTCAGTATTAGAATTAAAATGGAAAAAATCCAATTATTTTGAAGGACTATATACTTCTATATAATTGCAATGCATGATTGGTATCTTAATGGATGTTACATTTTATGAGATAGTCCACCAGTGAGAGGGAAGTTTTACTTTTATTTCAGCCCTATTAATAGGTGTTTATGTTACAGGGTAGATGATTATTTCTTTCAGATTCAAACCAGTTCCAACAGCTTGTCACACAAGACTATCATATATTGCAATACATCGTTTTATGTTTTCAATTTGAACTATTTTCATTATTTCAGACTGAGGAGTTAGTGTTCATGTTTGAATAATCTACACTACTTCAGTGTATTGCTTTAAATGATGGAATGAATGATCTAATTTCAGTTTTTACAAGATGTAAAAATTTCACTCTTTGTTCACCACTGATTACATTGAAAAATTGGTTTAACTCTACTTTAGTGTTTTCAAAAAAGAAAAGCAGATTTTAGTTAAAAAATGATCTTCCTTGTAGAGTACAAGCAAATTTGTTAAACTTGTTTGAATAAAATAGCATGCATCCTGTCCTTGGTTATTTCAATTTTAATATTATTGTACTCTAATGAAAAGGAAATATTTAAATTTTGATTATAATCAATGAATGAAAATATACAACTGCATAGATTTAAAGGCATTTAAGGCCCTTGCTATAAAACGAATTTGAGCATGTTCATTCATTTTAACTTAAATTAAAAGCATCCATAAAGCAATATTAAATATGGGTATACAAAATATTTAATAGTTATTTACACTTAAATAAGCCTGGTACACAGCTAACGGAGACAATGAAAAGTTTGAGTTAAAGTAATAAATGTAGTCTGACTTACCCTTTGAGCATTTCATGTTAATCATCTTCTCAATGAATTTTATGGTATAGTGCAGATCTGGTTGCAGTTTCACAGTCAATGTTTCAGATAAAATAACATTGCAATGATTCCACTGGCTTTGAGTGAGAAATTTTGTCCTGTTATGTACAGCTAGTGCAAGAACACCATACAAAACCCTATCTTCAACTGCAGCAAAAATATTTTTGTTAAATATTATTTCATTAATCAAAAGAAAAATATACTATTACTACTTGTTTTGAATTTCCACATATGAATAGATATAGAAACATTCTATTATACTCATTCCATAGACTGCTAAAATGTTTTAGCAGTTAATCTAAGTAATCTGTCATGAGAGTTTAAAGGTCATTCTCAAGTAAAATTTAACAAGGGAAGAACCATTTCAAATAAGTTTGGTATGTAACATTTAGAAGTATAAAAGTATTTTTCCTTTATCTGGTAATAGCCTGCACTGTAGACACATAGATGAGTAGAATACTAATAAAAGCCAAATCTTTACTGGCAGTTTTCAACGATTTTGTATACTTTTCTGTCTTGACATTAAATTTTTTTCACTAAATTCAAAATTGCACACTGAAAACCTTTTAATTTAAAGTTACTTTTTCTGATCACTTAATAAGAACAACACAAGTGGAAATAAGATTCAATCAGATTTTGGTATCTTTGGTATTCCCATTGCATTGAAATTTTTGTTGGTAACATGTTCATGGAGCTATTTTCTTAACACTGCAATTTTATTTTAAATAACTAGAATTTCTTTAAGGTGTTCTAAGTAAATAACAATGACTTGCTCAAGCCTTGGTTCAAATTTTGCCTATCATATTTAACTAATTTTCCAATGCATATCCCCAACCAATCCATAAAAAGATGTTTTTATATTTACATTAAAAATTTTGAAAATAAAAAATTTTGTTCTTTTATATGCAAGAAAAAAAATTCATTTAAACCCAAGCACTGAGACTAACACTGCTTTAGGCTTATTAGTAGCTATAATAAACCTAAAGCAGTATAACACCACTACCAATTTTAATATCCATTTTAACAGATTGGAGCCTGAATATAAATAAAGTTGGTTGGTTTTGGGGTTTTATGGTGCAAGAGCCATATTTGGCCAGAATATAAAAGACGGAATTAAAAAATCTATGTTTTGGCTGGTATTGATTAAATAAACTCATGCTTTTAAATTTATAAAACTAAAAATATTTTCTGGACATTGCATCAAATAGTTTTCTACATTAGATACTCATACTAACACTATTGCTAAGACAATATTTATACTGACAATTCATATGAATTATTAGTATAAATATTGTTATGGAGAGTATGGTTTTGAAGATCATCTAGAACAAACTTTTCTGGAAAGTTTATTCACATGTGAAAAAGACTACAGAAAACCATTGAAGAAATCAAACCATACAACAATAAACCCATTAAAAGAAAAAACTAAACTAAGTTAAAATGATTAATATAAAAAGATTATTACCTGGTGATTGTTCAGAAACTGCAAACAAATCTTTCCACACACCAGCAATAGATGCAATCATGTATGGAGCAAATTTGTGTTGAATCGACACTAAATCACAGCACAGGGAAATTGGCACTTTTTTGTTTTTGTTGCGCTTGCAAATTTCAGTAAGTACTCTGCACAAGGAGCATAGGCCATAAATATGGAGTTTCTGCTTTGCAAAAACAATATCGTATATTGTTAGTACAACAGAGGGTAACAACTTTACCAGTCGTGGTTTGATTGAAGACTTGAACAGAGCTGTAACAATACAATTTTCAGGAAGAGGAAGTAGCAATGAAGAGTCCCGATTCAAAAAGTAGGAAAGCATGGGATTTCTCTTAGAAACGCTGAGATTTTTTATGATAAGGTGGACTATGCATTCTAGAGAGTTGTCTGGATTGATAAAGGCACTATATAAATTATGAGTGTTATGCTTCACGTGCATGTCATTGTATTTCATTTTCTCGAGTGTTTTAAAAGCTACTTCGATTCCAGTTAGGATTACATCAACACAACTGCTTTCAGCAACTGTTGTAAATTCGTTATTCTTTTTTGTACCCGAAAACTGTCTTCTACGCCTCTTTTTTGGGGATACTTTAACACAAGCAGATGATGTAAAATGCAGGACATCTTCCGGGATGTTCATTTCAGGTTCAGTAGCATGATCTGAACCTACAGCATCATCAGCTATCACTAAAGCATGCTCACTATCTGACTCGTTCTCTGTTCCTTCACTATAGTTATTTTTGCATTCAGAATTGAGAAATAAAGACCGTTGTATGCTTTTTGAAGTTGATCCATTCAGAACCTTCTCTGGGGAGTCAGAAATTTTATTTATTTCTTTTTCATTTATGTGCTCTAAAAGATACCCAGGTGATCTTTTGCTGACCGATTTCTTGGTGCACCTTTTTTTAAAATATTCAGTTTTAACTTCAATTTCCACTTCACCAACTTCTAAGTCTGAAAGAGTGGAGTTACTACTGACTGTATTTAAATCCCCTTTAATTAGCAGTTGGTCATTTTCAACCATACTGGCTTTTGGAGGAGTGATGCATTTTGCATTTCCAGTATTTTGAGTTTTTACTGGTGAAGATGGAACTCTTTCACTGTTATATGTTGACTCACTTTGTTCAACTTCAGGCAGTATCCTCTTTTTTATTGGTAAACTAAAACAGTCAAATGGAAAAGCATTTGAATTCAAAAAACTAAATTCTGTACTGCTTGATTCCTTCTTATTCTCATCCTGAGTTTTCAATGCAATTTTAAGTGAATTATCTGAATTGAAAACCGAAAAGATGTCATCTTTAAGCAGATTCTTAGAAGTTGTTGTCGATAGCATCATTTCTGTCCTTGACCCTGATATTGTCTTCCCTAACTCATCTATGTTAGGCTTCGTGAAAGCATCAGGATCAAAGGAACCTAATTCAATTTGATTTAAATGCATTTCATTTAAATTTTCCTCATGAATATCTTGTATAAAATCATTACTTGATAATTTATTCTTGGGGGATAAAAATTTCTTATCTATCTTAGAATTAGGAGAAACTAATTCACTCAGAATTGGCTTTATATCTTTAGATGGTGACATAAAATAATTATTGGCATTATACATATTTGAAGTAGTAGTATTGTCAGTTTCTGCATCACTGTATACATCAGATTGGTCACTGGTGGGTTCAGACTTGCATTTACTTGAACTTTTAATATTGCATTCAAATTCAATGTGCTTAACACAACTTTTCGATTCTTCGAGTGAATTTATAGTATCATTTTCAATTTTAAGTGTTGAATGAGTCAAGTTTTGAGGCATACTTCCTTCAATACGCTCTGAGTTATTGGCAACAGTTTTTGAGTAAGAATTATCTTCAGCTTCATCTTCATGTAAAATTTCACATTTCATATGACTCAGTACTGGCAGCTCAAAATTTTCACATTTGGCAATTGTGGACAAAGTACCCGATAAAATAGATGAAGATGCATCCTGATCACAATCATCATTTAGTTTGGTACCTTGATTAAATGATAATCTATTTTCTAAAGTCAGGGTTTCTCGATTATTTTCATTATGCATTTTGATCGATGCTTCTGTATTTTTAATATCATTTTGCAAGCTCGTTTCAATTAGATTTTGTTCATCCTCAATTCTAGAGATGGAAATGTTCTTTTGCCTTGTTATCTGAGCAGTACTTTTTCCAATTTTTGTTGGACTTTGCATATTGATTTGATTTAATTTAGTTTTGTCGTTATCACTGTCATTAGTTTCAGATATCTGCGGTTCTGATTTTATACTTCCCTTAATTTTAAAATCTGATTCCTCAGGGTTTACAGAACAGTCTGCATCTTCGAATCCTAGATTTTGCTTTCTCAAGACCTTGGAGCTATTTTTATCTGCTTTGACCTCTCGCTCTCTCATTTTAGCTGATTTGCATGCAGTGGAATCTACAACTTGGATAGAATAAGAGGATGTTAACCTTTGTTTTTTAGACATACGCTTAGGTTTCTTGAAAACTGATGATTCTGAGCAAGATGTTGATAAATACCCATTTTTATCACCAAAATTTTCTGTTCCGTTTACAGTTGAGAACAGCACAGGCATAGATAGATTTTCCTTAGAAAAAGATGATGCATTTCTTTTTCTTAGTTTCTTCAATGAATACTTTGTTGAACTTCTTTCACTTGGATTGTCAGATTCAGAAGTAGAAACTCCCACAGATATTTGAGATTTAGTTATACCATGCATATTTTTGAAATTGGAAGTTTCAGCATTTAAACCATGACTGTTTGGACATGTAATAAGCATTTCTTCAGTTTTAACTACACTGCAGTTTGAATTTAACCTTCCTTGAACAGATGAATTGTCAGTATCTGTGGCCATTGCAGTGCACCTGAGTTTTTTTGCACACAATTGAGCTGGTGATGTACTTTCACTAGAACTTGACACAATAGATCTGTTGTCCTCAGCAGCCTGAAATTGATTTTCATTATTATGGTTAACTGAGAGAAGTGAGGAAATCTTGTCTTGTTTTGACTGGTCATTTTTTTCGGACTGAGTGCTGAGAATATTTGGTTGAGAAACTTCATTCTTAGGGACAAGATTTGGAACTCCTTGAGTAAGAAGTCCTCTTGATTCAGGCTCATCCATTTTTCCAAGTTCAACACCTTCCATGCTTGGCAAAACTATTCTCAGTGATTCTTCCGAACTTGATAGCTTTAGCTTTTTGTAAGGAACAGGTTCATGTACTTCCAAATCATTAGAAATGCTGTCAACATTACTGTTATGAGGTGGACTAGGCGGCTCCAACTTCATTGGAGAACATTCGAGTAATTTTCTCTTTGGATCAGGAATATGACAAGTTATTTCCCAAGTGTTGGAATCTAGGCTCACACTGATGTTATCGGATAAACTAAATGTCAACAACACACCTCCATCTGCACTGCGCTTGCTTGTAAATTCATATTTTCCTAATCGAGAGTTTGAAGCATTCGAAGCAGGGAATAATCCATCATATGCTCCAGTGAATTCACCTGTTCTTCTGATGGGCTGCTCAGTGGTAACATCAAAACCTTCTGATTGTTGATGATTGAAAGAATGTTTTTTGGATGAAGAGGGCTCAAAGCTTTGTTTGGGTTGGTTATGGTTCAATGGAATATGATTAGTTTCAGGATGAGCAATTGTCCTTTCAGTCCTTTGTATCTCAGTTGGCTTGGAATCGCTACTTTTAGGAGGTGGGGTAGGAGGAAGTGGAGAGATGGGAGCAAAATCTTCATTTTTCAAACACACTTGCTGTCTCAGAACATTTAGTTCACAGGCTGCAAAATCCATGTACTCAGCGACTTGAGGATTCACCACTACTTCTCGAAGGAAATAATTTTTTCCAATATTTTGCTTAACTGATGACGACACATCAGCAGAAGGTTGGCAAAGGCCAAATTGGAAGCCATTATTTCCATCTAAATTTGTAGGGCCTGCTACAAAATTAGAAGGATAAAAACTGGTTTCAGACTTTTCATCATCTAAACTTTTTAAAGGAACATCATTACTTGCTTTCTCATTTAACAGCTCCTTGTTTTGATCTGCAGAACAAAAATGAAACAATTTTTTACATGATAGAAAGCATTAAAAATTAATTTGAATTAAATGCTAATCAATGAGAAATATGTGTAGAGAAATAATAAAAAAAAATACAATTAGTTATTCTGATAATTTCATTCTACATTAAATTCCCAATCATGAACAATTATATATATATTGTATACAATACATGACTAAAGTCTAATACATCATTTTATCGGCAACTTTACATTGAAACTTAACAAATGAAACTTACATTGAAACAATTCAAATAATTCTTTCAGATATTATTTGAATTGTTATTAAATGTTTATCATTTCTAAAAATCACCATCAAATGTTATTTATTATCAATGCATAAACATGGAGAACTCAAATATTTACCAACTATTATACGAAAAAATTCTTTTGGCATAACTATGAAAATATTTGAAAAATTCAGTAGAACTGTAAGTCCTATATTAGTTTTCGAAGTCAACCAATGGGGCAGGGTGCTAGATCGAAAGGTTCGCGGTCGAATCTGGGGAAAGACATGGATATGTATTCATCTGGTGCGAATATGTGGCCTCTCTATAAATGTGTTATGTGAGATGCAAAGTGGACCCCCCTGTGGTGTACAAGGGTAAGGGCCAAGTGGTTCACAATTTCACCCTGGTAGTGTTATGACTAACGATCAATTGGCCGGGCATTGGCAAAAAAATTAGTTTTTGAATTATGAACTGTTGTCAGTTCAAAATGTATGGAGACTTCAATTACTAGCTCTTAATACCCTTAAAAATATTAAATCATCTTAAAATTTTTCCGGCAAATTTAGTGGATTCCCATTATAACGAAACCCATAGATCATTACAATATCTCATCAATAGATTCTTGTAGTTATATTATCAATTTATAATTGTTTAAAATGTTCATATAAAAAACATGCAGAGCATTTTTTGTCTCACATGATTCTGATGGGAAAATAGCGCAATTAACACAGGAAAGTTGGTTTCAGGATGTTCATGTACATCTAAACTTTTTAGGGAACTTGGCACCCAAAAAAAAAAATCAATATGTCGTTTCCCACCAAAAAATTATACTTTATACACTTAAGAATGTTTCTATAAAGTTTTATATCCCTGTGACAATTTTAAGGACATATTTTTTAATTTTACTGACTCGAAAACCTAAGATTTTGCTCCCTTCCATCGGTCGCTACTCACTAAAAGGTCGTTGGATCCAAAAATTTATCAACAAAACATTTTAGGGCGTTTTTGAAGTCCATGGTCTCAGTGTATGAAACATCAATTAATGAAGTTATTTTTCCATATATGCTGGATGTATATCAAAGATAGTAATAATATTGCGATAAAATGCCTTCAATGAGAAATTCAAATTGGGTAAGATTAGTTAATTAACATCGCACTGGAACAACACAACAGGCTATTGGTGACAGTCCGGGAAAAATCCCTAAGGGAATCCGAGTACGTTTCATAATTTTGAATCACAGTCAGATGATGAGGTCCTGCGAGCTGGCACCCCACTCTCCAAACTTCCACACCATGCCAACGTGAGGACATGAGGCCACAACAGATTTAACATGCACCAGCCCCCGTGTACATGATGGTCTTTGCTTAGATCGATTTTCGAACTCGCAATCATCCTGTTGCTAATTCGCTACTCTTCCAACTGGACTTTCCAGCTCTAAATTCACATAGGGTTGGTTGTTTGTTTTAAGTTTAATGGCACAAGATCCAGTTTTGGACAAGCTGTGCCGAAACGAAATGAAAATTGATAAATATATATTAAACATTCAAAATAACAAGCCTAACCAACAATAAGTAAAAATACAAAACAAAACATGTGGAAGAAAAAATTTAATTGAATCCAAGATATGGCAAAGCATAAGATTAAAATATGCCATCATTAATATAAAATCATAGATGATATGAATTGATTTAAAACATTTTGACCAACAAGATGTAGATTAAAAGGTATGATTAATAAATAGTGAGTTGCGAATAGTAATAATATCAAATGGGGTTTAAAAAGTCAATATCATTTAAAAATAAGAGATTTGAATGGGGATTTTCCCCAATCAAATCTTGTAATGTTAAAATATTTATGACGGTGATGATTAAAAGTTGGACAGTCAATTAAAATATGATGAACTGTAAACAGAAGTACACATGTGTCACACACAGGGACATTTTCAACCCAAAAAAGATATTTGTGCATGAAACGCATGTGTCTGATAAGTAGGTGAGTTAAAAGCACATCAGAATGTCAGGTGCATAAGCATGTCCATAATGAAAGAGATGGATGAATGCCATGGAGCTTGATAAGATGTTGGATGTACTCCATTCGTTCCACACAATATGTCGGACAGCTTGTCTGCGATCATTGTACGGAAAGTGAACTCAAAAGGTTGTAGCATTCTTTGCTGCACCATCAGCCCGCTTGTTGCCTGCAATCAACAGTCACAACGAGCGAGCCAGCAGTGGATGTTTAATACAGTAAGAGCTAGAGGATATTGTGGGGTGTCTGATGTTAAGCATTCCGGGACATTTTTTGAGTTAGTATAGATTATAAATTTGCTGTTTCTGAGGTAAGAAATGTTTCAATGCTTCACATACAGCAAAGAATTCGACAGTAACAGAAAAAACACAGGACATAGAGTAGCTCACTGTGACCAATCCACAAAGGCAGAGCAGACATGTATGGACTTGGAGCCATCTGTGTAGTGACCTGTAATTTCTAATCATACCAATGTGAAGCTGAACTGATGGTAGATAGCAGCGCTGGTACTCACTTTCTCATAACCTTGGAATGGATGCAAGTAGGAAATGTTAGGATGTGATTCCAAGGTGAGAACGAAAAATTTTGCGTTCACAAATGGTTGTGGCATTCAAAGATGTACGAGTAAGAACATTCCGAATACATAAATTAAAAGTTTGGATGATAGATGGGTGATTATAAAAAAGGCGATCGGAAGAGATGTTCAATAGTGAATCATGCAGTGGATGACAGAGATGGGACAAGATGCAGTAGTATAGCCTGAGCGACAATAGGAGACGAGTGGAAGCCAATGGTTGCTCGTGGCATACCACATACAGGCTCTTGACAGGTGAATTGCAAAAAGCACAGGAACAGATCTTCAGTGGGGTAAACACATTGGGAATGTCTCCTCATGATAATAGTTGGAGTAAATTTATAAGATAGATTTGTATTTCCAAATATACATGTTTTGTTATTGTAAGTTTGGGTTTTGGTTTAGAGTGCCCAAAACATTTCGAATAGCAAAGCACTTTAGGACAGAATAATGAAAATGTAAACCACAAACTGTGAGCATTGTTGGTTAGAATTAAAGGAGCTTTTGCAAATCCGATGCCTATCTAAATTTCAAAAAGTCAGATAATTAAATTTGCTATTAAAAAACAAAAACGAGAATAAAAGGGGAAAATTATGATTTACAAAGCTAGTGTATTCTGGAAAATTTTTGCCTTTAATTGTCTTAAAATGTTGACTTTTTCAATTTTTCATGTATGCCATGATTAAAATGCTAATGCTTCAAATCACCTGAAATTTCTAAGATATGTTTAAAAGGATCAGAGTAATGAAACACAGGATGGGATTTTAAATAAAATGAACATTTTTTATTAAAAGCAAACTTTTGGAAAGGTTATATTGTCATGATTTTTAACCTTCAAATTTTTTTCAAAAACTATTTAAGATATCCAAAATCCCATCCTTAAAAGTCACGAGAATGGTTTTATGAGTATACAGTCAAACCTCGTTATAACGATCCCTCAGTTATAACAAACTTTTCAAATGGTCCCAACCGAACTCCTATGCCACTAATGTATTTTCAAATGCTTGTAACGATCTTCAAAAGCAAGGAATTCGGGTATAGTGAACCAAAATTCTCACTTTTCAAGCTTAGTTTCAGGTCTTTCACTGGGATTTTACTCGCCCCGACTGACCACATTCCTTTCTTTGACAGAAGCCAGTTTCCTCAATGGTGACAAATAGACATCCCAGCTCAACTCCTCCCCTGTCCCCGTTCAACCGGCCTCATGCAGTCTTTGACTTCCTGTATTGCTGATTGTCGTGGACATTTAAAATGGCTAGTGTTAGTAAGCGGAAAGCTTTTTCCATTGAGGATTAAGTGAAAATTATTAAGAGAATAGAAAACGGTGAGAGCCAATCTGCAGTTTGCAGAGAATTTTCTCTTTCTAAATCTACAGTCGTGACCATTTGGAAAAATCATAGCGTGGTAATCTCAACCTACAAGAAAAATCTTAACGGAACCAAGAAGTTGAGAAAAGCTGAGCGTGAAAATGTGGATGAAGCTCTATTGAAATGGTTCGCAATTCAACGAAACAAAAATCTCCCTGTGACAGGGTCCATGCTCCAAGCGAAGGCAACTGAGTTTGCAGAACGTTTCAATGAGAAGGATTTTATGTGTTCGAACAGATGGTTAGATAGATTTAAGAAGCAGAACAACGTTATGTGCAGTAAAATTGTGGGCGAAGCCACTAGTGTCTCTTCTTCGGATGTCAGCAATTGGATGGAGAAGGTGTGGCCTGGCATCTGTGATTACGATGAAAAGGGCATTTTTAACACTGATGAAGCTGGGTTATTTTATAAAATGACTCCCAACCAAACGTTAAAATTTAAAGGAGAAAATGCATTGGGGGAAAATTCTCCAAAGTAAGGCTAACTGTTCTTGTGTGTGACAAAATGAATGGTTTGGAGAAAAGGAAATTGACTGTGATTGGCAAATCTCAAAAGCCAAGGTGCTTCAGAAATGTTAAAAAACTATCTGTGGCATATAAAGCAAACAAAGAAGCATGGATGACATCCGAAGTGTTTGAATAGCTGCGTCAATGGGATAGTGAATTGTCCCAAAAGAAGCGTAAAATTCTTCTTGTAATAGACAATTGCACTGCCCACATCGATTTAAAAAATCTTAAATGCATCAAGTTAGCCTTCCTACCCCAATACAACATCAGTGCTGCAACCTATGGATCAAGGTGTGATCTGCAGCCTAAAATGTCACTACAGGAAGCAGTTGATATTGAGTATTTTGGAATGCCACGAAAAAAACATGGACTGTGACATCACTTCTGGATGCAATTGTTTTGATGGCGAAGTCTTGGAGGCTGGTCACCGAATTCCCGATTAGAAACTGTTTTCATCATTCTGGGGTTACGAAAAGTCTACAGGAAGAAGGGGGATGCATCAAATGTTAATGATGATGATGCCAACCTACTGATCACTAAGTGGCTAGAAAAGCAGAGTGAATGCTTTTTCTCAAAGCAAAATTGAACATTTCGAAGGTTGTGATGACGACGTGATTACATCTGATGCGCCCAGTGATGAAGATATAGTTTCGCTCATAAAAGAAAAGAATAACTTGATTCTTTTCACGATTCATCTTCAGATATTGAAGACGAAGGTGATAAGTCCAGGTTCTTCAATTTCTGATGCGAAGGCAGCTGTGAACATTTTGCAATTTCTTTGCAACAGAAACTGTGGATAAGAATGTAATGGACTTTTTTAATTATTGATAAGATAGATGAAATGTATCTGAAATCTAGATGCTTTCAACAAAAAAAATCACTACTTATTTTCATATTTTAGAGAAATAAATGTAAGTACAATTAATTTCATTGTTTAATTATTTTTAAGAACAAATATTTATTTTACTTTATTATAGCCCATTACTAATTGCAATTCAGTGTAATTAATTCGTTCAGCACAAAAATGTGTTTAAGGATTTTAGGAAATTTTGAAAAGCCAATATTTTAAAAATCGGATATAGTGAACTTCTGGATCAGTCCGTTGAGGGTTCGTTATAACGGGGTTTGACTGTATTTTAAAATTATCAAGCCAAAGTATGGCAAATTGAAGGAGAAAATTTAAAATGTGTTTAAATTCTTTTTAATTTTTTCAAAACTGGGAGATAATTTTAAATTTTTTCTTGAGAAACCTTTTAGACTAGAGATAAATTACAGCTCACAATAATATTGAATAACTAATACTTGAGAAAGTTCCTCATTGGGTGCCAAGTCCCCTTAAGGATGAAACATCTTTACTTGCTCTCTCCGTCAAGAAATACCCATTTTGGTTGTTTTGGGCAATTTATAAATATTGTCATCTAGATATAAAATCTTCCAAATCCACCTGGGCAGGAACTAATGTTGACACCATGTCTCATCTTTTGCATTTATTTGAAGCTTTTAGTTTCATGCAATTGAAATTTATTATATCATAAAATATCAAACAAAATTTATTTTATTAAAACTGAAATTTGAATAAATTGCCTTAATGCCATTTGAATATTAGTCATTTTTTATTCCGCGAGGGCCAAGACTTGTCTTTTAAAGTACATTCTAAACCACTGATTTAATAAATATCCCTGCCTAGATTGGGATTCAACAGAGTCAATGTGGTATTTGGTAACATATTTTGTTGCTTCAGTTTTCAGTGTATTGAGAATATATTGTATTTTCGAAGCCACTGGAAGACAGTCCACTGTAGTTTACCCGATCAAGTAATAGGAATAAAGTTAAAAATAAATTACATAAAAATTGCTTGAAGTAAATTATATTAAATTGTAAAACAAAGTTAATTCACGAAGCTTTAACTTTTCTACCTTATTCAATTTCTCTTCATAGCTCAAGGTATGAAGCAAAGTTTATTCAAATTTTAAATTATAAACTTGATAATGCATAGTACATTTGGAGCAATGTTAAGTATATTTAATAAATTTCTTTTGTGCAATGTAGATAATGAAAACAGTTTAAGAGTAAATATTTTAAATTTCATATTAAGTTTAAGATCGGTTGTTTGCTTTTGGGTTTTATAGCACAAGGGTCATATTTGGCCAAGTTGCAGCAAACACAAGACAGACACCATCAAGTAAAGCATAGTGAAAGGGGAAAAAGAGGGATTGGGGAATAGAATAGTAGAATGAAAGCCGGAAAAGATAGCTTGGGTACCCGGGAGCATGACACTTGTACTTACTAAAAGCAGTAAACCCCATGGGAAAAGAAAAGATAATTAGAGTACCTCGAGGGCCGTGAAGCCCGAACACACTTAAAGGAGATGTGCCCCTGAGGGCTCATTTTAAGGAAATAAAATCATAAATAGCACATAACTATGTACCTGTATCATGATTATCGTCAGAGATACAGCTAATCTCATGTCGAATTTCTTCAGCAAGAGCATTTTGCTGCTCTACACTTAGAAGACCTGTAAAAAATATGTGAAGCATTAGTACCTCATTTTTAAAATTAAAGTTTTGAAAAACGAGCATTGCACAGGGTTTTTCCCGGGGAGGGGTATTTACAATTTATTAAAACTTTTCACATATTCTTTTTATAAAAGTGTCATAACACTTTTATCACAAAAATATTTTTAGATTGATGATGAAAATTTTACAGTAATTGTGTAAGAACATGTTGCCACTAAACTATAATGAATGGTATCATAAATTAGCTGTAAGTATAGTCAAAACAAAATCGAAATCCATAATATTTTATAGGTATGAATAATATAAATTAAATATTAAAATGCAATAATTTTTTATCTAACTTTGTGAAAGTGCAACTGCATTAATTGAAGACAAGATTTATGAAAGGAAGAAGTTTAAATTAACGAAAGGGTGAAATTTAACTAAAAAGTTGATGAATTTATTTCTAAGCATGAATATAAAAAGTATTTTAAACATCAAAATTTTTATTCAAATATAAATTTCACAATTCAGTATTTATGATCTCAAGTATTTCTCACCAGAGTTTGAAACTTTTCCACCAATCTGTTTGAGCAACTTCTAAAAAAGAAAATTATGTTTAGGCCATACATAGCTGCATACACACATAAGAATGTATAATGTAATAATTTCTAATGAAATAATAATTGATAAGCCTGGCATAAAATCACAATACATGAAAATGGAGAGATCATATTTTAAACTGGTTATTGATGCTACAATTTGAGTGTCAGTGGTCACACATAAGTTTTCTCAGACTTCCTTTAAGTTGCTTTAAGAAATCTATTCAAAAATAACACTTGTTTTTATTTGAAGGAAATTTAGTTAGTATTTAACTATGATAAACAAGGAAATTTCAATAAAAATAATTATTTCATGAATATTAAGCAAGATATTTAATAGAAAAATGAAAATGCATATATTTCAGCTCTTGGGAGTTGGTAGTCAAGAATCATGTAGTCTTGAATGAGTCTACTAGTTAAATTAGGAAACTGGTGATAATGTAAACAAAGCACTTCTAAAACTGGCTTCATTGGTGCACATTTTGATTCTAAGTTTACCCCATATGTGAACACCAAGTCTCATAATTTAAAATTTTATACTAAGATCTTTTTTAAGTAAATGTACTGCTAGCAAAAAATTTCAAATCAAATTAGGTGAGAAATGCATATCTATAAAAATTCTAATTGCAAATGTTAATGTTTGCTTGGTGAGAAAAATGCTTACAGGACCAATAGCAACTGGGCACCAAATGCAAACTGTTTGAAAGTGAAAGATGTGTCAATCTTTTTGAAAACTGATAGTATATTTTGGAGATCATTCTAAAAGACATCAAGAGTGGCTTTCTTTGGGTCCCTCTTAAAAGCAAAGCATAAGAGAAATGCTCATAGCCCAACCAGACATTAAATCATAGAAAATTAAGAAGTTCTCTAAGACACTCGTGTACAGATGTGCAAGCTTAATTGAGCTGCATTGACCACCACAAACATTACTTATATTCATGTAATGGCTTCTGTCAGAATCACATACTTTAAGGCGTTTGTTTTCCTCTTTCAACTTTTTCATTTTTTTCTTTCTTTCCGATTTCGAAGTGTGCTTATCTGATTTATCTAAAAAGAAAAATCAAGTTACTTGTTTATTCGGCAGCATATGCAAGATAATTAAAATGTGAAAAGCTTTATTTGAAAGAATTATAAAGACAAAAGATAAATGTAAATCAAATAAAAAAAGAAATATTTCTAACTTAAAATTAAAAAAACTGTCCCACTTTCAGCAGACCCAAGCAGACTGAAAGAGCCAAATTACAGAAATGCAAAGTTTAAATAATGAAGTTTTAAGCGTTATTTTGACCAAAGTCGAACAAAACTTCCCTTAAGTGGTAACACCTTTAATGGAAAACATCAGCACTTTCATCTATCATTTTTCTTAACTTTTTAATTCAATCACAAATTGTAAAATGTAATAGAAATATTTTCTTGTTAACATTATCAATCGATAGCATCACCTCACTATTGAAATAGCAATAACATAGTTCTATGATGGGCTCTTCTTTTTTGTTTTTCAATGCAAGTTTTACCTGCTTGTTCAAGATATAATGCAAAGGAAATTGTTTCTCCAAATTGAATGTCATGTTTGTAAATCTAGTAAAAATTGGCAACCATAACTTGTTGTGTTAGATGCAACATAACTAGACGTAACATGCAATATTTTAAGCAGGGTTGAAAAACATAAAATAATCTAATTTATTTTATTTAAATCAGATTTTTATGTTTTTAATTTATTCATTGCCCCTGCAAGTTCAAAATCTGTCGTTTTTAGATAGTATTGATTTTTGTTCAACTTTAATGGATGGGATGATTTAGAAAACATGAGGGCAAATGTTTGAAAGATTAAACAATTAAAATTATTCTTAGGCCTGTTATATTTATTTTCTTATTTGAATTCTATTTTATGATACAAATCCATACTTAATATTTTAATAAGGGGAGATGATTTTATTTATATTTAATAAATTTTTACAAATTAAAGTAATTAAATTAATTTTCCTGTCTTTTCATTACTCCGATGGCTTTATGAATGAGTTTTGCTTTCGACAAACACTAAAATCCAATTCCTATTTCATAGATTTCTGGGATACAATGTTTTCAAAAAGAGGAAACCAAAAGATTTATCTGCATACACTTGAATATTCATTATTACATTATCAGTCATGAAACTCAATGAATATTTTGCTTTTGTAAATATTAAGAGCTTCTTTCAATTTAAGCTTGGTTATTTTCATTCTGGAGGGTTAATTAAATAAACTAAGAAGTGAGGAGCACCTAGCAGAGAAGTAACTAGAGGGGGCAGACAGGCATCTGCCCTGGGAACCGGATTGGGGGGCGCTAAATTGGCCGAGTATTTTTTTAGTATAGATATTTACGTATGATAAAAAATGAAGAGGAAAACTTATTAGTAGACTACGAAAACCAAAAACTATAAAAGGAGCTAAATGCAGAATGTGTGAAGAAATAGCAGGAAAGCTTAACCTAGATCCTCTTTTTAAAGAAGTCCAAAGGAGGAAGAAGCGGATGTTTGATGAGAAGGGCGAAGTTGAAAGCTATGAATTCTCAGAAGAAAAAAAGTTCAGATTATTGATTATACAAATAGATCGGATTCTGAATGAACTAAGGCAAAAGTTTCAAGTCATTCAAAACATGAATAGTTTATTTGGTTTCCTCAATGGAGCTCAGTTTGAAACAATGAATGAAGAATTGAAGAACCAGGCACTTGAGTTAGCTACCACATATAAAGAAGACTTAGACAAGGACTAGCTGGCGATAGAAGTGGAGAGTTTTAAGTATCATGTCTTGGATTTAAGCCCTAATATGAAAACGGCTACACCATCAGGTCTTTTGATGTTAATATACAAGAACGGACTTGAAGACGCGTCCACCAACATAACGACAGCGTTGAGAATTTTCCTCACAATACCAGTCTCAGTCGCCTCAAATGAAAGGAGTTTTAGCAAACTAAAGATCATAAAAAATTACCTCAGAAACTTAACAGGACAACAACAACTAACCAACCTGAGCATATCAATAGAGCACATCTTAGCTTCAAAGCTATCTTTTGAGGACATTGTAAAAATGTTTGCAGCCGAAAAAGCCCGTAAAGTTAAGTTTTAGTTTAAGCTTTCTGTGTTAAAATTAATTTTTTTCACATTTTGTCAATAGATTAACAGATTGTGAAAAATATCTAAGAATAATACTCAAGATAACTTGAGTAAAATCTGTTATTCCTAACTCTTGTTCCAGTTTTCCAAAATCCTTGAATGGTTTTCAGTCGACGTTTTGATAATTCTCCTTTTAAAAGTCCAAAAGCAAAGTCCATGGGTGAGACATCTGGAGATTTAGCAGGAATATCCTAAAGGGTATTTATTGACTTGATACCAGTTTCTTGTTCCATTTTTTTCTATGAATTTAATAGTGGATTTAAATGTGTGGCTGCTTGCTTTATCCTGATGCAGTTCTACTGATTGTTGGCACTTTGGGTAAAGATATAGTATTTCTTTTTTGAATATTTGGGATAAAATAGGGTCTTGATAATATGTGGGAGTTTATTTTTACATTCCCCTTCTTTTTACTTTTAATTTTCCATTATATGCAAAACCGGCAACAATCATAAATCTCTTAGAGAAAGTTCTCACGTTAAAGTTACAAAGTTGAACCACGTTTTAAGATTTTTCTTTTTAAGATTTTAAGATCTTTTATGATAATAAATTGTTCTTTTTCATTGCAATCTTTTAAATACACCCATGCCTCGTCTATTGTCACAACATTTTTCCATCTTTCTCCAGCTAAATGCTTCTCATACAGAATTCTGCTTTCTGCAATATGTCGTGGAGATAGACGATGAACATTGTATTTTTTGGCCTTTTTAAGATTCAAATCACTGTTAATTATTTTATTTACAGTTGAAACTGAACTTTTAATGACTTTGTAATAGTCCTTTGACTTGGCGGATTCTCTTTTAAAATTAAAGATCTTACCTTACAAATATTCTCAGAATTTCTTTTCTTTTTTGGATACGTATTTGGAAGTAAATTTCCACTTTTACGCGTTTGCCTTTCTCATTAATATTACTTAACGTACCTTTAGATATAGAAAAAACATGACTTTTACAGCATTTTTGAATAATTGAATAAGCATAATTCTCTTCGGAAAGAGTGGAAACATAGCCTTCCATCCATTGCTTATTTAAAAGCGCCATTTTGAAAATAAACAAAATTCTTGAGTTAGCAGACGATAAGTTATACTTTAACTATTTAACTGCTGCAAAAATAAAATTATTTCGTAGCATACAATTTTTTTACAGCTCATCAAAATCATTTATAAAATGTCCGAATAGCCTCTGTATTTATCATAATTAAATATCCTATTCTAAAGCAACAGTCTGTTGATTTTGAAGCAGACCACACATATCCCAATATCATTTGATAAAACCTTTTCATTTCATTTGCAGCGATTATAAGTATGAAAGAATATACCAAACATGCTACTCTTAGGTTATTTGTCAATGAAATATCTTAGAATTAATTAGGTATTTTATCTTGTACTAAAAATGAAATTGCTGCAAATTAATCTATTAACCTTTGAAATCAAGCATTTACCATCTAAGTTTAATAAAAAAATTTGGACTAGTGGAATTAATGTGTGGTGGCGATATCAAGTGTTGTCAGGGAGGGTTTTGGTTTGGTTGGTCGGTGGGCGCCAAGGCGAGTTCTTGCCCCGGGTGGAAACTAGCCTACTTACGTCTCTGGCACCTAGTGCTCATTTGTAATAACTGAAAAGTTTGATTTAAATCACAATCTTAAAATAAATTACTTCATTTAAATCATGATTTAAAATTGTGATATAACCCAAGCTGATTCAAAATTGTGATATAAACCAAGCTGATTTAAATAAGCATACCCTGATTTCAAGTAAAAACAATAATTTAAAATGTACTAAAAATATTTCATTAAAGAAATCAGTGGAAACTTACTGATCAGCAAAATAATCCTACATTCTAGAACTATGATTAGATTAAGGGAAAACAAATATTAAATAAAAAATACTAACCTTTGGATTCCTGCACTTCGTTTCTGGTGGTCCTGTAAAAAATTATAATTAAACAAAGAATAAACCCTTTTAATATATATTTTTGCATCCTTATCTAAAAATATGAACTCTAGTTTCAGTTAACCTATTTAACATTTTTAAACAGACTTAATGATTTTGTACAAATGATACAATGAACAATTAAAGTAAAAACATGCACCTCACTGTAGAATTAATTTTACTGAATGAGAAAATGGGCAATATATAACTCTTTTCAAAGGATTGAATTGTAGTTACATTTAAAAATTTTCAAAATTCCATTTTTACAAAATACATCACTAATATTATTTAGTCATACTCTCTTAATCTATTTCTTGAAAGCACACAATGACAAGGGACAAAATTTACCAACTATTCAGTTACTAGATATACTAGTTCTAGATATATATCTAGTACCTGAAAATTATACTGAGAAAATTATGAACACTGAGTATGAAATTAGGTTAAGGATGCAAAATGTGGGAAGACACAGTCCACATGTGTAATTAATTTAACATGTTTACCAACTTCAACATTTTCAAACAGAATCCAAAGAAATACATAAAAAGTAATGCTTTGTGTGAAACTTCATCTCAGTCACCAGATTGGACAGAAAACATTAATTGTTTTGACAGGCATTTGTTAATATCCATCCTAGGAGTTAAAACACAAAATTATTGGCTATGGTCTCTTTTGCATGACATTACTATTTTAAACAAACTTGCTAATTTGAGTGTCCATTTTTATAAATGAGACAAGGCTAGTTGTTTTCTTTATTAAATTTTAACCAATGCTAAAAACATTTATTTTCAACAGAAAAAATTTCTACATAGGTTAAATGCTACATTTCAAGTCTAATCTAATGTCTAAATAACAATACATCTAATGTCCAAATAATCATTATCTCATTCATGTCTAATTTATAAATACATAATATCTAAATATATACATGTGGTTATTTACACATTATGTGTGTTGTGGGGTGAAAATAATACATTACTACACAGCAATACACTACTTCTTGGAAATCTTATGATGCTCAGAGGGTTAAAATGAAATTCTGAATACTCCATTCCAAATTGCTTTGAAACTTGCAAAAGGAACAGGCAACAGGTTGAAATGAACTATACAACAGAAAGACATCTCATTAGATGTGCAATTACAGGATAGTAGGCAAGTAGTTAATTAATATTGCACTGGAGCAACGCAATGGGCTATTGGCAATGGTCCGAGATCAATCCCTAAGGGAAAGATCCAAGTGCTATTACAAGAATGGGAAGAGCATGAATATATTTTCAAAGATTAATTTCTTACTAGTTTACCATATTTTTTTATTCTTTTTGATTTTCGGTACAGCTGTATCAAATGCCTTGTTTGGTGGAAATGTTCTTGGTGCACTTTTTATGTCGCCAAGGAAATTCTTACAGAAAATAATAAGTTTTAGTGGAAAGTAATCAATGGGAAAAAATACAAAACTTGAGAAAAACCTAACAAAGAACAGTTGTTCTTCACCTGCCATAACTAGCTACTAAAAGTGTCCAAAAAATGCACCAAGAGCATTGCCACCAAACGAAGCGTATAATACATCTGTACCAAAACTAATTTTAAGTTTATGGTCTTGCTGTCAAGTTGAACCTTAAAATCAACCTAGAATGGATTTGGTAACAAAGAAAAATATCCGCTGTCTAGTACAAATTCAGATGCAAATTAAATTTTAGGAATAAACATTCAAAATTTTTAGAATGGACCTTACATCTAACTATAAAGACAAAATTTTTTATGTGCACTCCAAGAAAACCTTTCACACGTTTGCTAAACACTTCTAAGAACTTCTGAAGGATTAATAAAACAATGCTCATATCCGGTAAAAAAGTATTGAGGGGGCATTTTGTTATGGAGTGAAAATTTGTCACCCATTCCAAGGGAATGACACACTGAAAGATAATAAAATAAGGAAGATGGGCAGAATTGGTGCCGATTCTCTTTCAGGATTTAACATCTCCTACAACGCTTCTTTATTCTGTGTCCCTTCAAATCAGGGGATTTATATTTTGTATATAAAAAATAAGTAATTCAATAAAAATAGAAATTTCTACATGTCTCAAGCAACTAGAATAAAAGAAGCATTTCAATACATCTGATCGGTATTTTCTTGATCTTCCTCCATTTTCTTTATTTTGAGTACTTATGACTGATAACTTTGTCCTGAAAAGAGAAAATAAACACATAAGATCCAACACATGATTCTTGTTTTTTGTGCAACAAATTGTCACAAAACTAAACTTATCAACTGAGAACTAAAGGGTCATTTCAAGAATTCTCCTTTGCACATTCTGCATCTGTGAACACTTTAACATTGAAAATTGTAGTTTTCAGATCATCAGAACATTTTTAGCAAAATTTTGTAAATTTCAAAAACTTTTGTGACCTAATCACAAACAAAACGCTTTCTTCTTTTCAAACTTCAAATTGCACGGCAAATTTATTTAGCTAAAATTAAGTACTTTTCCTTAACATTTTTTACATATTACTAGAATGAGATTTTAAAAGATAATAACAATTTCATCCACAAGAACATACACCATGAAATAAATTGATCTTTGGCTATCCCATATATCAAACAATGCCAAATCAAAAGTATGAACATCGAGTAAAAAATATAAACCAAATATACACACACAAAAAGAACCGGGCAAGAAATCTTGTAAACAGAAACTATACAATTATAAACTAAAACAAATTGATCTTCACACATACCTATACTTTTATATTTATTTCCCACTGTCAAACACCATAAGAATTGAGCATAACCCTTGTTGTTTTAAAACACAAGCAAGAAAACTCATTACAATGTGGGGACAAGGAGGGAAGAACCAAACAAAACGTTAGCATCTAGCCAGAGCAATGTACCTAAAAATGACCACCAATAGCGTGTTTCCATCGACAGACCACGCCTATTATAGTTTTACAAGTATAAATAGCTTTTTATTAAAGATAGATGGGGCCGCGGTAGCCCGGTGGGTAGAGTAGCGGATTAGCAACTGGAGGATTGCGAATTCGAATCCTACCAAAGACCGTCGAGTACAAAGGGGGCTGGTGCACGTTAAATCTGTCGGAACCTCAAATGTTCTCACGTTGGTGTGGTTCAAAATTACGTGGTGTTGTCCTAGAATCTTTCCCTATGGGATTGATCCCGCACCGTCGCCAATAGCACGTTGTGTTGCTCCAGTGCGAGGTTAATTAAAATGCCCACCTCTAATAGGTAGGTAGGTATTTTAATTAACCTCGCAATGGAGCATTGATCCCGGAGTAGTTAATTAACTTCACACTGGAGCAACACAGCGGGTAATTGCTTTTTATTAAAACCAATATATTTTAATTATTTCCAGCACCAGCAGAAAGAAAGTTAAATTTACGTCATACTGGAGCAACACATCGAGCTACTTGAGACGGTCCGGGATCAATCCCGACAGGTAGGTAGTTAATTAATATCGCACTGGAGGAACACAACAGACAATTGGCGACAGTCCGAGATCAATCCCGAAGGGAGAGATCCAAGTACAACGCCTCGTAATTTTGAACCACGGTCAGATCCTTAACGGTTGTCCTTAAACTATTTGCATAAGTTAGACAACGCTGGGCGTTACATTCAAGTCTCTAGCAATCTACACTTGAGACTGAACTGCTTCCAGTCTCCCGACGATTCGCCACCTCATTCCATCATCCAAACATTGGTGGTTTCACATTTTGACTGTCTGCTTTTGAATTTCTCCGAATGTTGCAAAAAAACCACCACGAAATTCGCTGAGGTGTGAGCGCGAACGAAGCGCGGAAATTGTTATTTGCGCTTAGTAAGCCTGTTCCTCTAAATGGGGGGGTGGGGGGGTATTTCAATTAACGTCACACTGGAGCAACACAACGGGCTATTGGTGACGGTCCGGGATCAATCCCAAAGGGAAAGATCCGAGGACAACACCACGTAATTTTGAACCATGGTCAGATGACGAGTCCTCTAAATGCATCGCCCATACGCACGTATACGCTTACGTATTCGACACTAAAGATTTGCATCTTTGTTTGAAAGCATTAGTTTTACCTTTCGTTCTGTACTTTTCGAGATAGTTCTACAATATAAAGAGACAATTCTTCCATCCGCATGGCAAGTGTTTCCATAGATGGCTGGCTTGGCGGTTGAGGTACACTTGATACAGAGCAGATCGATGATGGAAGCATCGCCTCTGCAACTTTATCAGCAATGTCGAGTAGCTTGTCTAATGGCTCCAATGATGTTGAGAGTACAGTTTAGATGTGCGCTGGCATTATCTGAAGCCAGACTTTGGAGAAAATCGTCGCTCAGCTGGCCATTTGAGAGCTCTTTCATTTTGTACCCAATGACCTCGTTAGCACCTCTCATGTGTTTCTACACAAAGATGTGGTCAAACGCCCGCTACAACAACCTTATGATGGCCCTTTCTCTTTTCTGAGCAGGTCGGACAAGATATTTGTCTTAGACGCAAATGGCAAAGCGGTACCTGTGTCCATCGACAGAGTCAAGCCTGCATTCATCTTGAACTCCCAAGAGAAGACAGAGATCATCGTTCCAAAGTACTTCAACAGCCAAGTGTTTCCCCTCTAGTGCCGCAGACAGATCAGCTTCCAACAAAAACTACAAGTTCTGGTTGCAGAGTCAAATTCCCTGCAAAGTATCGTTGACACTGGGAAGGGAGTATGCAGCAGAAATGCAACTCCCGACTACTGATCAGAAATCGCGTTCATATTCTAAAAGAATTCTTTATAATATTGTTCGTATAGATATTTTTTCCGTTTTAGTTGTGTTCTAGGTATTGTGGTGTCTGCTCGTTAAAATTGCTATAAAATATGTCGAGTGATTTCTCTCGAAATAAATCTCGCATTAGAAAGATTTGTAGCGTCTCGCCTCATCTACTTAATCCCCAACAATTATTATTATTTTATCGAGGACTGAATTAGGAAGGTAAGTAGGTAGTTGATTTTACGTTGCACTGGAGCAACTCAACGAGCTATTGGGAATCACAAGATTTCCTTAACCCTCTTATACATTAATATTTAACACAAATCAATAGAATCTAGAAACTTTGATTTAAAGAATGTGTAAAATCTTTTATTTTAACACTATACAGAACTATGGAGTTCGTTGAAAGGGCTTCTTCCTTTAATACAACTTTCGACTGAAATTTTTTAGAAGTGTTTTTAATACAAAACCAAAGAAGTGCATTAACAAATAGTGAAGTATTGCCCAGCTGTTTTGGGGGGTATTTATTCATTTATACAAAACTTAGCGGTTGTCCAACAAAAAGAGAAGACCAAATTCTAAACAATCAGCGCAGCTGGAAAATATCCTTTTTGAAAACATCTGCTTGACACTCCTAGAATTACATAATTTCAAGTGATTCCTGAAAACATTTTTGCCTTTGATAATATTTTTATCAATTCGCAAAGAGTGTGAAAGCGATAAAAACGTGTTCGACAGCGAAATGAAATTTGAACGAATAATTTTTCTGGTCTGGAGGGATCACTTTTTAATTTTTGATTCTAAAAATAAAGCATATTGAATAAATTAAAATAGTAAAGCTACGCATACACAAAATATGCTTTTCTACTAAGCGAATTTTAGAACGATCGATGCAATTTTCTTGTTAATAAATATATAAAAATCATTTTCGGTCTTGTCGATGATTTTTTTACGCCAACTGGGATTAATATTTTATTTAGTTATGTTTTCCAATAAATTATGTTTGAAATGAGAAAATAAACTTATATACGTATTTAAAATTTTATTTTTTCCTGAACAAGAATGTTTAGTATCAGCCCATCCGTAGAAGGAAAATTGCGAATAAATAAAAGATGAAATTTGAAGCCAAGTACTATGCAATACATGAAATTGATCAGTCAAAATATAGCTTAAGCATCCCACAGACCGCACATAAATGTGAAACATTTACATGCGCCTTAGATAACTTTTGTGATCTTTTAAAAATATGTGTTAAAATTAATTTATTTTAATTATACAGAAATATTGTAACTATTCCTTAATATAACTAACTTTTCTATGGAATTTTTTAATATAAAACCAAAGTAGTGCGGTGAACAAACATTGAGCTAGCTATTTGAAGTACGAAAGATTTTGAAGACATTTGAGGCCACGAAAGATTTAACGTGCACCAGCCCCCTTGTTCACTGGTCTTTGGTTGGACCTAGTTTCGAACTCGCCCCCTCCTGTTGTTAGTTCGTCGCTCTTCCAATTGGGCTACCGTGGCCCTGCATCATGGAAAATGATTTTGAAGGCAGGTAATTAATTACCAAGCCAAGGTACCAAGGCTACTTAAGGGGAAAGGTAGGGTCCACCAAAGTGGTTTTGGAAAGGGAGGAAACGTGACGTCACTCGGAGGAATAGGCGGGTAGACAGATAGGGTTCCTACATGTAAAATCTATGAACGTAAAGCAGATTGCTTTGTTATTTGCTTTCGTTGTCTTAAACAATGTTGATTAATATTGGGTTTCTTGTGTTGTCGGCGAAGAAGTTTTTTTCAGGATTGAACCTTTTGTAAATGCGTTAGTCATAAATTAAAAAGAAAAGAAATAAGTTTTAAAAACAACTTACCCCATGAGATCAAACATCTTCCAACAAGGCGACAATTATCCTTTCATGATGGATTTTGAGATTTCTTAAATTTTTGCACTTTTTCTCACTTTATAGTGGCATAGTTCATATATTTAATTCGGAAAAATGTTCTTGTTCTTGCAAAAAATTGGAGCTGAAGTATTTTGCGTGGGAAACTTTCCTGGTAATAATGTGAATTTATTTATTATACCTTCACATTTATTTAATTGCACAGGTTCACGAAATTGCATGAAAACACTTTTCAAGTTGTTTCAAACCAACAATCAGTTGATAAAATTAAACCACCTCGAGATAAAGCCCCAGTCCAAGTTTGATTATTTTCCTGCTGACTATGTACAGTATTATTTTCCAAACTTTTATCATGCACTTTAAATGCAATGCAGCCGGCAATAAATTTTAATGCTTCGTTAGAACAGTCTTCTCTTATGTTAAAAGATGATTCAACTGTTGAAGCTCCAGTATTTTCTGATGATTGAGTTCGAATATTATTTTCAATTATTGAGTTCAATGACTGCACTGTATGGACTTCAAATGTAGTGTCCCTTTCTTTTTCTTCAATCTCGGTTAATTCATTAACTTTAACAAAAGGGTTAAATAACTGGACGTTTAAAAACTGGTCATCATCACTAGTATCATTAGTTATGGCACTAGATGAAGGTAGTGGGAGTTTATTGCACAAAAGAGTTTGTCGCAGTCTGTATTTGAAGTCGATGGGCAGAGGATGGTCGTAAAATTTTCCTAAGCCTTTTATTTGGTTAAATAGATTTTCCAAAGAATCTTGGTTTACTCTACAAGTTAAGATTATTTCAGTTCATCCTGTAGAATAAACTTCATAAGTTCAATAAAGACGAAATGGAGACTAACCATCCTTTTTGGAAAGGTAACATGTTTGACTTACCGACAACTCTCATCTCTTCAATATAATATTTTGCTTTGTGCAGAACATCCATCTGGGGCTCTGGTTTGAGCCCTAACCCTCACTGTAAATTTTTGTCACTTATTGGAGTCCTGGAATTGAAAACATCAAAACAACCATCAATGGTAGATATGAAATTCGTTGTCTTTCACTCGGAAAATAATAATCTAATGCCTTTGCAACATGATCCGACAAAAGTTGTGCGGCCGTTCTCACATTTTACCTTTCATTGTTTCTAACTTGAATATGACCCCAAGATAATTTGGGCATAATTTCAATTCGCCCAAATCAGCTTCTAGTAAATTTTCAAATACGAATTTTTGAATCACTTTATCAGAGGGTAGTTTTATTCCGCTATCTAATATATGGTTTTTAATAACTATAAAAGATGAGGAAAATCAGTAAAACTCCAAATGTTTCCCGTTTTATCCATTGGATTTGAAAATGAACTGTTTGTTGGCGTTATTGATAATTCCTTCCAAACGTTGATGTTTTTACCACTTAAATCTGACACGATACCTAACACCTTAAATCCAATTTCTTCTAGTTTTCATATTAATTTAAACAATAATAGTTTTGTCATTTGCTGGTCAAAGTTATAATAAATTGGCTGCTTCCAATACTGAATGAGACCTTTTGCCATGACAACTTGAACATTGCTGTAAGGCCATAATACTTTATCTTTCGCTGAATCGTTGCAAACACGAGAATCAATATTCATTTAATCGAAACAAGTAATTGTAAATTTTTTAGCTTCAGTCATGTTACCGCCTTTAGTCTTCATGAAGTTTAGAATTGGGGCTAAAACTCCTTCAGAAAAGTCTAATCTCTTACACCATCTTTTCAAAGTTGTAATGGACGGTAGTGAAATGGTGAATGGACGGTTTCCAAATGATTTCGAAGATGATATATGTTTTATGAGACATTGTTCTCAAAGCAATGGCATGGGAGCATCTTCCTCGTTTCATTTCTTAATGCGCTTGCCGTCCATCAAAACTTGAAGTTGCGAATCTGTGAAAATCTTTCCTACTATTCTTTTAACTTCTCTTTTTAATTTGTCCTTAAAATTTCGTTCTAAATTTCTCTTATATGTCTATTAAAAATAAATAATCTTAATCTTTTCTCTTTACAGATTTGAGTGTTTGAGTTTTCCAGTTTCTTTTCCAATTGTAAGATGTAGTCCCAAAGTTTTTGAATCTCAACTTACAGTTCTTTAATTATTTTCTGGCTTACAACTTCAGCATCAAATCTTTCTTAAAGTTCCTCATGCGGAATTTTTCGATTATTTAATGGTTTTAGTTTTTTCGGATATAGGTTAGATTTCTAGGGCTCGTTTGCGAATATTTCTGCTTTCTAATCTGTGTAATGAAGCTCTCTGTTTCAAATGAGCTTCAAACGAACAAAGGCTGATGGACCAACCTGTCCTTTACTAGCCTTGGCTAGGTACGTATTTTAATTAACGTCACACTGGACCAACACAACGGGCTATTGGTGACGGTCCCGGATCACTCCCAAAGGGAAAGATTCGAGGACAACACCACGTTATTTGGAACCACGGTCAGATGACGAGGCAACACCTGAGCTGGTACCCCACTCTCCAAACTTCCAACGTGAGGGCATTTGAGGCCACGACGGATTTAACATGCACCAGCTCCCTTTGTACACGACGGTCTCTGGTTGGATTCGAATTCGCAACCCTCTGGTTGCTAACCCGTTACTCTTCCGACCGGCCTACCGCGGCCCGAAAAAAATTTCGAAGAACGGCGTTTAAAGAAGTTTACCTGAAGTGAACTTGGAAACATTTTGAGTCATTGTTTTCGGCACTTCATGGAATTTGAGACTAATCCGAAATCATTTGAATTTTTATGAAGGCAAAGATTTTTTTAAAACAAAAGCTTATCGTGAAAATCACTTTCAACAAGTTAGTAATAAAATGGCATTTTTCACAATTTCCGGTTTCGTAGTACATTATTAAGACACACATATCGTCACTCAAAGTGCAAAAGCTCGTATGTCAAAAATTCCATTTTTCTTTTATTATTGCTATATGTGGAATTTTGTGGTTATTTTGCTCTCCTAAAAAATGCAGCTTTTAGACATACGACCTTTTGCACTTTGAGTGACGATATTAAGAGTATATAGACAGATTGTTCAAAAACTTGAAAAGTATAGAAGAAATAAAAACAAATAATAAATTTACGATTTTTCTACAATAGGGACTGCGAGGACAATTTTTCCCCATTAGGATCACGACATTAATCCTAGATAAAATATCTTAATACACTAGTTCCATTTTACCAGTCTGAGAAGTATAGTTTATACTTTGCAATAACAGGAATAACAATTGCAGGTTCTATCAGGAAGGTCACAGGTATCGCATTCGATTTGGTATGCAACGTATTTATGGACACATATTAGTTTAATATCATATTCCATCGTGACTATGAAAGACCAGCGTAATAAAAAAGATAGGGAAGAAAGCCCTGTTTTATAACAGCTAATAAGAGGTTACGTAAAACGCGTGTAAAAGTGCAAAGGCTGGAACTGGATTTTAAATTCTGTATTCGGAGAATTCGTAAGTAAAAGTTGAGTTGTTTTGGACAACTCTAATTTTTGAGTTGTGTTTGTGCTATCATCAATATTCTTATTCGAACTTAAAATGAATAGCGTTAAATTTAAAATATTTTTTAATAAATTATAATATATAATAAATTAAAATATATCGTAATGAATTTATAAAATATTATAATTTTATAAAATTATATACACAATATAAATTTATATAACAACATAAAGGGACAAATAAATTCGGCAGAAAAATTCTAACTTTGGGCCTCTTCCGGTATGAATTTCTGGCAACGTTATACTGTTACCCACTATTTCTGAGAAATAAGTATTTTTTATGGGAAAATGGCGTTATTAAGCAAAATACGCAATTGAAAACAAAATTTTTACAGTCCAATTGCAAATTTATTATTAAGTTACACAATTACTAAATAAATTACAATAAGTACATTATCCATATCAAGTATGGTGTTGCCTATAAAAGGAAAGTTATCACTATTAAGGAGCAGTTTTTTAATTGGATTTATGCAAATACTTATAATTATGGTCAGTGAAAAAGTTTTATTTGTAAAAGTGTTTTTAAAAATAAATAACACAAGATTTTAAGTGCACTTTTACATATCTCTTGGCTTCCATGGTGATTTAAAATGGATGGTTTATGGCGAAAAGTTCGGATCTTTCCCTTTGGGATTGATCCCGGACCGTCACCAATAGCCTGTTGTGTTGCTCCAGTGTGACGTTAATTTTAAAAAAAATACCATGGCGAAAAATAAATATCGCATTTACATTCAGCAACTGCCCCTTGCAGTGTTATATAATCACTCAAAAGGTTTACAAGGAACGAAAAAGTTTTCTAATGCCGTGCAGTGTACTTAAAGGTTACGTTTCTTCAAAAGGCAGGAGGAACACACAACTTCTTTGTTGCGCTCTTACGGATTAGTAGAGAAATCAAGATGCTATGAACATCAGCTCCGACCTTGGAGAACTGGCAGTACCGGTCCATTGCACTTTCTTTAAACTCCTATGGGAACGAAAAGTGAAAGCGGTCAGTAAACAGCAGTTAATTTGAAACGATAGGATGAAAAAAACCCGAAGAGGCCCAAAAGGGGCCCCTCAAGGTTGCCTTCAACCGTTTTCTCTTGTATGTTCAGCAATCTGTGTCGACTCAAAACAGCGAACTATGTGGGCAATTCAACCATGTATTGGATAGTTGAAGGTCGAGGGGTCTGAAGTACGGGTTCAAATAAAAATTCTTTACATGGTTCAAGGACAGAAACTACGTCATTCACTGAATGAATCAAGAATCCAATGAATTATGTCAGAACTGTCCAACCTTAGATAATCCATTTCCCACCTTAGATCCGTTAAAAAAGATCAATCCTAGGACCACACCCAAAATGGTACACATCATATCATGAAACATTTAGAGAATCTTCCAAAATTTCGTTTTAAAGCAAATTTGTGTTTATATTTTTTGAAACAATATAAAGATTGACTTGGTTTGCTTTGACTAGTGCCTGACAATCACCAGTAGAAAGACTCACATTTGTTTAGAATTTTATTTCATTTTAATGAGAACTACACTTCGTCATGTTCATTTACTCAAGAAGTTGTATCATTATTTATGCTTATTATCAATTATAGTAAATGTGAATGATTTATCTCAGTCAGTGATTATCCATATGATTTTATGAATTTCATTAAGTAGGTGCTTTCGCAAAGATATGCTTTTGAGCACATCTGGAGTCTCAAGTTTCTCAATTTGAAACTGCACGGTAATTTTAAAAATCTTCCCATTTTAAATTATGTCAGTGTATATAAGGGGTCTGTAAAGGGTATAATCGTACCACCCTAGTTGAAGGCCAGATCTTATGTTTTCAATGCAGAGTCAATGGTTGAAAGAAAACTGAAATATCTTGAATTAAAAAAAACCTTCAATTTATTTTTAAGTTATTCGATTAACGACAGTTAAACGCAACATAGTAGAAATACACTTTAAGCATTGAGTTATTATGGGGTCCAATAAAACTCAATAGCTTCAAGTTGAACTTTTGGTCGTTTTATAAAAAACAAAGAAAAATAGTTCAAAAGCACCATGATTAATTCATCCCACCAAATCGTAACTTAAAAATACATTTCGTTGCAGAGCTTTCTCATTGTAAATGATATCACAAAAAACTGCCAACTTTCTTACGTACTGGAACTGAGAATGCTAGCTACAAAATATATCTAGAGGTTAGAGAAAAACATGTCCCTCAAACTTAAGATAAATTCTTAAATACGGCGGCGACATTGATTCCAAAGAAGTTACGAAAGTACTTCCACAAATAGCCCCCGCACTAAATAAATTTCTAAATGACAATTGAACTGTATAAAGTATCTAATTAATTGTTACAATGACGTCTAAAAAAGAAAAATCCATTGTTAAGCCATGCCTAATTGAAATGGGAAAAACGTGTAGTTAAGTATGTAGTGTGAAAGCTAGATTATTAGCCCCACTCAGTTTAATACACACCATCCTCCAAGAAAAAAATCCAAAGCAAATTTTTTTGGCCGTCCATCAACCTGATTCTAATATTTTATTTTCAAATCCTTTATTTTAATTAACGTCACACTGGAGCAACACAATGGGCTATTGGCGACGGTCCGGGATCAAACCCAAAGTGAAAGATCCGAGGACAATACTACGTAATTTTGAATCACGGTCACACCTGAGTTGGCATTCCACTCCACGCCAACGTCAGGACATTTGAGGCCACGACGGATTTAACGTGCACCAGCCGCCTTTGTACACGACGGTCTTTGGTTGGATTCGAACTCGCAACCCTCCGGTTGCTAATCCGTTACTCTTACAATCGGGCTACCGCGACTCCGAATCCTTTATGGAATGCCATGAATTGTTGTATATTTCATAATTGTAATCACATTGAACAGAACTTTTTGAACATAGGAAAGACTGCACACTACAGTACCAAAAGCAGCTCACATTTTTTACCCCCTTGATGATCCCTTCATATGGGACCTTGGCCGTATGGGTGCAGGGTTTTTATGCAAATTACCATTGTTCATTTGGCTGGTATAAAAAGGTGTTATCCAAGGATAAACGACCTAAAACGTTCCGATTCCACAATGTATTTAGTTGGTAAATTGGTAGCGTTCATTTCGCGCACTTGAAGAAAATGTAAAACGTATATCTGAAGCAAAAATATCTTTCCTTTTTACTTGATGTGACATCACTTTTTGTAGTCGTTTTCTCGACTATTGATCATAGAGCTAGTTCTTATCCACTCAGAGCGAATATCACTACACAATTTATGCTGCATCCTGCAAACAAATTCGACTATTATTTGATGATTATTGTAAACTAAATTGTATCTTAATTGTAGTTGAAGCTTATTTGCTGTTCAAATAAAAAGCATATTTTGTAATTTATGCATTAATCTAAATATACAATATCACTGCATAAAAAGTTCTACATTTTCTTATCAACAAAATGTATTTCATTTAAAAATTACGATCCAGTCGCAATTTATTTCAATTGTCGAATCAATCTAAATATATCTAGGTTTGATACATTAATTCCGAGAGTTGTGTATATATATATTCACATAATTTTTATAACCTTGAATCAGGAAAATATATAGTACTTGAAGAAATTTCTCTAGAAATGTTTCTGAGATTAATTTTAGTGACGAGTTATTGTTCTTATAAAGTAATAATTTGTTACTGGCACATGATTTGAAAGTTATGTAATACCAGAGCTCGCATTTTCACACTTCAAAGGAATTTTCATAACTTGAAGTTTTACAGGGTATGCCAATTTAAATCAAGTGATTTTTATTTTAAAAAAATCATTGATTTAAATCAAAATTTTAAATTTCATTTTGATTTCTCTCATGTTTAATAATATTGAGAATGAAATAAGGAACAAGATGCATGTTATTTTATTCAAATAAGTTAAGAATTTAGCTCGTACTGAGTTAACCTCCAAAATAATATTGAAAATCACCCTCCCTTTGAAGACAGTAACAGGATTTTGCTGATTTGGATCATAATTACCAGACAAGTATTTTCATCTTGGGCCTTTGACCAATAGGTGTCACTCACAAGCCTGCTCATGTGTTTTGTTTTAAACATTGTGACTATAAATTGCACATGGCCAATTTTAAACCATTCACCATGTGTTGAGTGAAGATGCTCAAAATATATTCATTCAAATTAAAATTGTGGTAACTTGCTTTCTTTTTTAAGATGTTCTATTGTAGCCTGTTCATAAAAAATAGACACAACGAAAGGATTTTCTTCAGTATACAAAGCAGTCCAGTCCAATTTTGCACATAAATCTTTATAATTGACAATTTTAAGTTTCATTTTTGTTTTGTGTAATATATTGGTTAATTTTTATTTCAATTTATTGGGAAATGTTATGCATTGATCCCTTAGAATTCTTTACCCTGCTGGAATAACTATTCAATATTTATGGAATTGAAATTTGGAATGTAAAAGTTAATTCTCTCATCTGATAATTGAGTATGTTGAGAAAAGATTATGGACTGAAGCAGAAAGCTAATTCATAATATGGTGTCCGTGGGATCCGGCAACCTTATTTATCTGGTCCAAATAATTCACCTCACTGATTATGGGTTAAACTTAAAGTAATCTAAACCGTTTGAGAACCAGATGGAAAAATATTGCTCATCTTGACATTGGGGCACTGTCTATTCACTCTTATCATGAGATTTACTTTGCTAATTTCTGTCATGTTTTAATCCTTCAAAAATTTACATGACTATATTTCTTAATACATTAATGTTTTACATAAAAATATTGATGTTTAAATAAATAAAAACTATCTAGAAAGTACACTGTAATATGCATGTTTCATGTCCAACAAATTTAAACTTCTAAGGGCAAGGAATTAATTAAAATCATAAAAATCTGATTTAAATCAAATCCAATGTTTTTGACTTTTTTAAAAAATTCATTATTTTTTCAATCCCTGTTTTACAACTTATAACTATCTTGTTTCAACAATGTTAGCAAATAGACTAAATTGCTATCTTGAAAATATTATTGCTACAGAACAAGCTGGGGGTTTGGTAAAGTATATCAACAAATGATCAAGTGATATTTCTTAGTCGGACTATTAAAGATGTCTTAGAAACATTTTGACTGCTGTGTATGTTGACTTTAAGGACACATACTATTCTGTATGGAAAGAAAAACTTTATTATAAGCTTCTGAGTTTACTTTTTAAACCATTTAATTGGTTTCGATCATTTACCAGCCAACAAATATGTAGTCACATATGGATACCTATATTCTAAGTGTTACAATCCACAAACAGGCTTACCGCGAGGAGCAACGATTTAATCATATTACGATTACAACGATTAGAGAAAATTCCTGTCATAGAAGCCTACTTGGCACTTCTGAGATTAAATAATGTCATTAAAATTAATAAGCTGCTCATGCACGATATTTTATCAATATTTTAGTAAGGAGAAAATTTGGATATTTTGAAAAACTAATTTAATATTGTTTAAAAGTCAGACGTATTTACTTGCTTTTTTATAGTCCATCGCTTTCAATGTCTCAAAATGTTTCTTTTATTTTAATTCTGTGACTTTAAGTAAATAGTTAATCACAAGTTATTTTAAAATATTTGTATCTAAAACGTGAAAGGTTAATGTGAATTTCCCATTTGCATTGCATTCTTTTTAAAGGATACCTGTTGTGCTACGGATGCGAGTCTCATTATTTTTTTCTAGATAGTTTTTAAATTTAATATGAAAACACAGGACTATTTTATACAAAAATGAAAACTTTATTGAAATTCAACAGATAATAGATCAGTGACAGTTCTATAACAGACTTGAATAGGAAAACTACAGCACACAAGTAAAATTATTAAGTAAGCACACTATGGCAAACAAGTACTGCATAAATTATTGTAAATTCAAAGTCATCCCAAATAAAAAAACCTTTCCAAATTTTATGTACAATTTCTAAGAGAAAATGTGTACAAAGGTATTTGATCACATGTGCGTGACTGATAAAACAAAAATGATCTTTAATCAGGACATTTATGACTTATACAAAGTTTTAATATTAAAAATGACAGAAGTCACAAGAAAAACAAATTTCAGATTAATTACATTTCATAAAAAACGACCCTTACTTCATTAACAGATAGGAATGGGCAAAATTTTTTGCCCTATCCAACTGTTACAACGAAGGATACAAGTTTACAGTCAACAAATGTACAAAACTTTTGTTTAAAGCTTTGAATATAGAAGGAAAAATCCCACACATAATATTTACATCTTGAATTAATATCATACAACAATACTATTTTACAAATATGTATAGAAGCTGTGATGTAACATAGCTTTACTTATATCTTGGTATACTTGATGTTATACGCATGGCTTACATGCCTCTAACGAAATAAATTAGTTTTACGAAGTAGGATAATTTTAATAATCCTTTTACAATGACAATTAGCATTGACGAATAAAATGTAATGCTTTTCTATACAAGATGATTGAAATTAAAATATTTACAAAAGGAAGCAGCTTTGATCATGTAGAAATAAATCGCAAGGATTAAAAATTCACATATTTATCAATTCTAACACTCCAACAGAATATCATTTTGGGTGAGTTTTTTTCTTCCAGAAATTGTTCTTAGAAGAAATAAAAATTTAATGGGTTCAATTATGGGGTTTTCTTGGTTCTTTTGGTACCAGTCGATTAAGACATCTGGAATTACCTTTCTTTGCAGAACTGCAATCTTTATCAAGGCCAATGCAGCACTATCTCGAACAGAGCATTTGACTAGAGGGAAAAATGTTGATATAATTCACAAAACAAGGTACCAAAAAATTACATTTAGCATCAAAACTGGATAAAATTGTCAAAATAAAGATATTCAGTATGAAACTAAGTTTTCAAAACAATCCCTACTGAAAGAAAAAAATCATTCAAATACAAGATTTTAGGACAGATAAGGAAAGGGAAGTGTGAGGACAGCTTCTCAAAAATATAAACAGTGGAGCAATATCGAGCAGCCTGCTTGATTCTCAAAATTTAGTGCTCACTGAGAACATTCTACTTCCACAAAAATTAAAAGAAAGCGTTTCTTAGAAATTTAGCAACTCAGTAGAAAGAAAAAGTTACAACTGAAATAGAATTGGGCTTTAAAAAAAAAGACAGTTCATATACATTTTTAATTTGGAATAATTATAACTAAAATATAGGAAGTATTAGATATATATGAAATGTTTCATATTATTTTACTAATAGAATTTAAGAATGATAAAACAAATCTTCAAACAATAGAATAAATTATTTAGTAATTTTTAACACCATATAATTAAACAAAGCTCATTTTGAGATCATCTGTCACATATTTTACCCTTTACCTACCGCCTGCAAAATAAATGTAATATAATAGATCACGTAATACTCAGTGCTGGTAAGGAAAACCTGATTTATAGGCTGCCAGTTAATAAGAGTTGGCAGAAAATAGTTCAGAAAATAATGCAGTAAGTCGTGTTGAGATTAAAATGAACCATTATTGAATACTCCATTTCTTTAAAATAGAAAAAAAATAACTTGAAATATTAAAAATTATAATTTTCAACTTATTTGCTAAATTTACCAATGAATTCATTCAATGAAACTGCAACAAAAGCAGAAAGTGATAAGTTATTTCAACTTGCTGCTACCATAAATAATGAAGATTCGTTGGTTGTTGCATTTAAACCAAAGAAAAGGGTATGCAAAGTTGCAAGAGTAAAATGTTGCAGAATGGCAAGATCAAATAGATTATATATTGAAAATTTAAAAAATTACCTTTTTTAGTATTTCTTTCAAAATATTTATTCAATATTTCATCACGTGGTTTTCCAGGACAAAATGAGAAAATATTTGCTGAAATAAATAATGCATAAAAGTTAATATCTGACACGAAAACAAATCTTTATTTCAATGACTTAAATTCAATTCATCAATCATTTTAAAAATATAAATATTTGTTGATAGATCGTACTAGTTACAAAAATGGTGTAAATTCATTAAGGGACAGGGAGGTCAGGAATTTTTCAAATCAGAAAAAAGCTGCAGGCTTGGACACAAAAATTGTTAAGCGAAGATGAAATTAATTCTGAGTATCACATAATGTTTGAAACAGTTCTTTATTTCAGAAAAAATTGTTCTTTCTTATTTTACATCTAATTATGATAGAATTCAGACACATTCAGAAAACATAGGGATATCCTTTCTTGATATTTCTGGGTTTTCTCTTCCTATGAATTGGTAAAATGTCAAAGGAACTAAAACTTGTGTGATAGATATTTTGGAATCTCTCATGTCCAATGTGCCCTGAATCAGGGCAATTACATACAGTGTGTTACCCGTGCCTGAGGGAAAGAGACCCAGAAACATTAAAGTTTTTTTAACTGTTATGCGCAGTCTGCTTTTTAAGACTAAAATGTTAGCAGTTAAATTATAACTGTTTCCATTATATTTATAAAAAAATTCACTGAAAAAATGTACATTTTTGTACAATTGGTTAAAACTTGAGTTCTTGGACTACATATTTTAACCATTTCTTAGGATCTTTGTTATATAATTTGGTGTTGGGGCCCGCAGGGTAGAAGTGTGGGCTTGTCCAGAATATGCCTGCCCCTCTATATACATATTCTGGCCTAATTCAAGAGAAGCTTAAAGGCTGACCAGGTTCCTCACTTTAGTCTGCAATACCAGGTTAGGTGATGGGCTGATCACGAAATACAACAATGTATTCCATGTGCTTAATGTTTAACTTGCCTAGTTTTTATATATATAATGTACATGGCACTGAAATCAGAGTTATTAGTTTACTTTCGAATGACATCAATATAAACAATAAAATACCAACTGTTGAGATTCATTCGCCAATTTTACCACTTAGTTAAATATGCTTGATTTGAGCTATGGAGCTGCATAATACTGCTAAAACTACACAGAACAGCTGGCACTCTAATGAAATTTTTCATTGGTCTGATTACAGAAAGCAATGAGAAATCAGCACAGGAAAGTAAAGACAAGCAAAAATAGGTTTAGCCTAAAAAAGGCTGTATCGCCTTCAAATAAGTGAATGAGATGCAATTGTAGTGAATATTCTGATTAATTTTGATATGACTAAGGTGTGCACCTTTTGCCGTAGTCATTAGAAATATCAAATCACACCAATAAAAAGTATTAAATGTTGCTTTAAATTTGATTCATTGTTTCATTATGAGGTACGAAATGTGCTTATATTCATTATAAATAAATTTAAACAAGGTATCAGATGCGAGTCTGCGCCGTCAATAGACAAAGAATTTAGAAACTAGCACAGATCCTATGTGTGGGTCTGATTGTATAACAGTTATCTTCTCCTTTATGCAATTAATACAATGAAACGATTTGTAACATTTAAACTTTCTACAAATTGCCAGGTTCCCTCTAACCATGGTACTTGCAATCTGAGGGGAATGAAATGACCCTATGAGGGGGTCATTTCATTCAAAATTGATTTTAATTATTCCAATATTTGACATGGAGCTGTGATAGAAACGAACAGTATATATGACATTGCCAAACACGATGATACCGTGATATTTCTTCAGTTTTGTATTTAAGAGCACGCAGTAAGAAACACAGCTCAATAAACAAATGCAATTGGAATGTGACAGAAATTACCTAATTATAATGATTAACATAACAGATTTTTATTTTGATTGCATAGCGGATTAGAAATGTAACTGAGTACCCAATAAGTATGAGTAGAAGTTTGGTTTGTACAAATCTAATTGACACAAGAGGAGTGACCTAATTTAACAAGTTTCTAAACTATACATTCATTACTAGACTGACCAAGGAAACATTTAATCCGACATATCAAGTGACACATCAAACAAAATTTCTTGCATGAATATTTCATTGTTTTATTTTCTAAACTATATAATTCTTGAAATCAAAGTTTTTGAGGAGCAATGAAGAACTAGAGGCCAAATTGTAGACAGTTACAAGATATGATTTTTAAAAATTTGGATAAGGGTACTAATTATAATTGATTCACACTTAAGACCTTTAAAAACAAGTTTAGTTTGTATATTTGTTCGCAAATAATGTTAAAACCTCAATAACAAAAAATTTGCAATGCTTGGATAATAAAACGATGATTTATAGTTTCATAAAATTTTTTTACCATATATATTACAAAACACATCGAAAGCTCTTTCATTCAATTCTTTTCCATACTTCATTAAACTTGGAATAATATGTTTATCTAGAACATGTTCTCGTGTCCAACTCCATTCTGTATGTACAGCACAAATTATTAAAGGTGTTATCAGAGAGTATTCAATTTCAGATAACAGACCTGAAATGAAGGCAATAGTACATAATAGAAATTATAGCAAATTATCAAACAGTATTTCTTTCAAACTGAACAGACCTTTCTAATGAAGAATTTATTTACTATCATTTAAAAAACTTATTAAATTAAAAAAAATTTCTCCTTATTAAAATGTTTATTTTTGAATGAAAAATTTTAAGCATTATGGATTTATAATACAAAATAGAATTCAAGCAGAAACAAGGCCAAAGAATAACGTTAATTGTTTTAATTATTCAAACATTTGTTCTGCTATATATTTCCTAAACCCTCATATATATTATTGCTTAACATAAATCAATACTATCTAGAAACTACTCTGATATTCATATCTCATGTCTAATACACTTAAACATATCAAATCCAATTTAAGTAAATTATATTTTTTTAATTAAAAAAATTATTTTTCCACACTCCTGTCATTAACATTATAATTTTGCAAATTAAGAGGCTTTTGATTTTAATGTTTCAATTGATAAATAAAGATTTGTATAATTACTGTTTTTATATTTCAGAATTCTAGTTCTTCACTTGTTTCAGATAGGTAATTAACATTGTACTGGAGCAACACAATTGGCGATGGTTTGGGATCAATCACAGGAAACCCCCGTTTCAGAACTTTAACTTAGTTTGAAGTTTTAACGTTTTGCAATATATTTAACATAGATCCATATGTTTTACTTCTAAGGTGAAAACTACAGATCACGATTGTATTGCTGCAGGTCTCACTTAATTTTAAAATCTCAAGTGGTCCATGAAAATTTTTAATTTTCAAAAGGTTCTTAGAAGTAAAACTACTTGGAAAAGTTTGAGAACCACTGTTTAAAAGGTATTTTCTCAAAGACAAATTTGGTGGATTGTATTGGATGTTGGGGTTTTATGGCGCAAGGTCCAAAAGTGGACAAGCTGCGCCAAACACAAGACAGAATATAGTCCAATAAAAGCGTAAAATATTTAAAAATGAAGTCCAAAACAAAGATAAAAGGTAGATTTAAAACATGTGAAATGTGTAGATGAGAATAAAAATATTTAAATAGTCAGATAATAAAAACAAGATCATAATCATCTGAGGCATAACTAATGACTGAAGAATTTAATTTACTTATGTACAAAATATGAATAAAATTTTGAAAGTGTGAAATTTAAACAGCCCAAAATGGACAATCCAGACAAGTCAGAAGAGCTACATCATCACTAGCATGATTGTTTTTTAAAATTATCTCTTCTTGCGATATTATATCTTCCAATTTTTGTGCATACTGCTGGTGTCAAAAAATGTTTCCTGCAGATCAAGACATACAGGATGGCAACAATCAATCAAAGCCTCCACGTCCTCAAAATGGTTACGGTAGCCTTGGCAATTCCAAAATATAGTATATAAATTTGGTGGAGATCTCAAGAACTATTTGAAGAGCAAAACAGCATGTGTCACATTTTCAAATTAGAAATGTTTCCCACAAGTGGATATTTAAGACCCCCAAATTAAAGAACTGGTTGCGATGAAATAGTTACTGTATTTAAGCTTCAATATGTTTTATTATACAGAATAAAGAGGAAATAAGCTGAATTTGAAAGTACTGAAACATTTTATAGAACTTCACAATGCTAAATTGATATTCCAGCTTTTCCAACCCTGCCAAATTAAGACTGATTTTCATATGGGTATTCAGCTTCTTTAGCATGAAACTTGCCTAAATATGAAGGTAAAGAAAATTTATGCAAAGTATTCACTAAGTTAGAATATGTTTTATAAAATATATTAGATGTGATACTTCAGACATAAAATGGGAAGACATGCAAATGCTGTTAAGCTCAGTCACTAAGCTACTGTAAGCATACAAATTACAAGAGAATATATCCAGCCGTTTGGAAATAGTGTGGGCATACACAAAAGACAAACACCAAATGCTGAAACCACCAATTCTTCATTAAAGGGCCCCCAAAAGAATAAATAACTTGAAATGAGGCGGAAATATTAAATGTACAAACACTATTTTTATTGATAGATATACCATATTTAAATGATGAAAGTCATTGACAAAGGTAAGATTAAAAAGCTAGTTTATTAAGATTCAATATAGCAGGACAGTACGAACAGCCAGAAATGGGTAAGATGTATCCCAGCTGTGTAGAAGTTAAAGTTAGAAGAGGGACATGAGTTTATGGCAAAACAACTAGCAGGTTGTGGGAAAGGTGCATCAATCATTAAATTTAAGGGTTAGGTTACAGGCTTCTGAGACAGGAATGCAATGACATTTAATTATTAACTACTTAGAAACACTACCAAGAAACGAATAACCTTTTAAACAGTGTGTTAAAGAAAAGAGTTCGGGATTTTGTTACATAAATATTGATACTTAGCAACCCTAAATACTTAGCTTTGCATTTAAAAATATAAATGGTCATTTACCATTAATGCATTTTTCATGGATTTTTTCAAAAAGAAATTCCAGTATCTGTTGAATATCAGATATATCTGGAACAGTAAAAAACTCAGACAGTAATTTTTTAGAGATTTGCCAATTTACATGGTGCAGCGACTTTGGCCTCTTTCCTGCTGCTCCATAAGCAATTGCACAGTAAAGTACTTTTTCTTCATCTGAAACAAAATATATTAAAAAAAATACTCTAATTAATTTATAAAGGGTGAGGTTTAAACTGCATGTGCAGCCATTCCAGAATAATTAGTACAGGAATACATGCAATATAAAATTTTGAACAATCAAGCAATAAAATAACTTGAATTTTATTATTTATTAGATACAATTTTATGCATGAAGTGAAAAGGAAAAAAAGAGTATTAAAAATCATTGAAACTATGAACTACATTTCTGTTAAAAGTAGTACAGTGGTTACTTAGTTTAGACTAATAAATTTTTAATAGTCAATGTCAAAACACTATGTGTAACTTAGCATATAATACAGTATATATATATACATATCATTGTTGTCTCTGTTGTATTGTTTTTAACTTCTCCCTTGATGAATTTTCCGTGCAAGATTTAGTTTTGCTATTTGTGAAAATTACATGTTAGACAAAAGAACAGGGAGTCTGTCAGAGGCTGAGATTTTCAATGAACTATTGCTTTTGAACAGATAAGCCAGCCTTTGTTATGTACAGAACCTATTTTCCCCAAGCTAGAATGCTTTTGATGAGAACATTACAGTTACAGGGCAATATGTATTTCAATATCCATGAGAAGGCTAAGCTGAATGGGTTAAAATATTTGGGTGACTTAAGAATGGATGAGAATTATTTTGCAATGCTTTATTAGTTTTGTGTTAACTTGTGGTACGTAAGAGTATAAATTATATTGTAGAATTTATACCCTTTCATTTTCAAAATTTTTATGGCCCTCACAATCACACATTTCTACATGTCTCCCAAGAAGCTCAATATACGAGGCATTTTCTGTCAAGCTAAATATAGGTGGCAGTGGAATTTCTGTAACGATTCATGTATCCTGTATGTGACATCAGTTGACTTGTTTTTTGAATGATTTCAGCACTTTCTCAATAAAAATTCTGAATTGATGATAGTTGATTGGTCAACACCCCCATTGAGATTAAAATTACATCTCATTCCCAAACACTGCCAAAATGCGATAAACTCAATTTTCAGGTAACTCCAATGAGTATCATGCAAGAGCATTTGAACAGCAAAAGTAAAATCTTCGCAACCGTCTGGTTTGTTTACTTTGAAAATCCCTCTCATACAGGGTTTTGGGAGTATTTCATATTTTTGCTAATAGGAAAATATTTCTACACGAAGGTAATTAGACCAAATAATTGTTGGTCAGACAATGACAGGATGGATTACACATTCTTTAAGGAAATATTAGCTAGCATTTTCCCCATTGAAGATTAAACTCTAATCATTGGAACTTCCTTGAAGTATCACTTTAGCACTGTTGTTTAAAATAGATTCCTCACTTTTTTCAAACAAGCAAATTTTCATCAATAGGTAGATGCAAAAATTGATATAGGAAAATTCCTAGATAAGAGCACATGTACTATTTTGTGCCTTGCTCTTAATTGGTAGTTTACAACATGATTTCGGAAGTGTACTCCTCGATGTTAATCATCCTAATGAAAATTAAGGGTCGTGGTGGTTAGTTGGATTTAATGGCACAAGGTCCAAAAACGGACAAGCTGTGCCAAACGCAAGATAAAACAATAAAATCATTGTATAAATAAAATAATCAAAATTAGAAGCAAAATTGTTAAAGTTAGCATTGGTTGAATTGAGCATTTTTTAATGAAGGTGCCTAAAAATAGTAAAAATATTGTCTTGAGAATAAATGCCGATTAAAAAAAATTAAAATAAAATTAGTAAGAAAATGCATGCATTAAACGTCAATCAACAATAAAAGGTACTTTGAGACATGAAGATATAAAAAAATTATATACAACTAAGAAAACCAATGGAATGCAAAAAGGCAAAAATATTTGGATGAGTGTTACCAATCAAGTCTTTCAAGTTTAAAATTGTGTTTCTAAAAAATCTATGGTGATGATGGGGAAAATCAGGGCAGTCAATCAAAATGTGATGAGCAGTAAAAGGTATATAATATGTTCCATATGAGGAGCTAGTTTCCCTAGTAGGTGGTGATGGGTGAAACGCGTGTGCCCAATCCGAAGGCGAGTCAATTTTACATCTGTTCTTCGCATTGGGACTACTGGCCACTGATGAATGACTGGTTTAAATTAATGCAATTTGTTGGTGACTTGCAGATTCCATGACTCCTGCCACAAAAAGCGAGTAAAGTGTTTTAAAGACATCTTAATATCTGATAAAGAAATGACTTGTTGAAACGGAACAGATTAACGTTTTGCAGCATCGTTGGCAAGCTCATTACCTTTTATGCCAATATGGCTAGGAACCCAAAAAAATATATCAAACCCTTGCTGCTTAATGTACATAAGGTGTTGAAAATATGACACGACAGGATGGCAGTTTACATCGTTATGCTCTAACTGTTGCAAAACACTTATGCTGTCTGTATACATGCAGAATTTACAGGGGCTTTAGTAGATATCAGCTGAAGGGCACAGTATATTGCCATTGCTTCAGCAGCATATACGGAGTAGGAATTATGAAGGTTGTAACTGCAGGTGATGTCTTGGAATACAATTCCACAACCAATATCTCCCACCCCTTTAGATCCATCCATAAAAACTGGTATATAAATTTATATTGACAGAGATGTGAGGTGAATAATTGCTGAAAAACAGTTGGAGCTGTGTCAGATTTCGAATACATCTTAAAGGGCAGATGGAAAATCCATTAAGGGTCGTGAATGTTCTAATCCTTAGAATAAGTTTTCTTATTAAATTTACAATGAATAGTATTAAACTATGGAAATGAATAAGCAAATTTAATGTTCAATACTTTAAAAAATATTTTTGGAAAAATACAAAAATTTTCTAATTTGTCAACCAAGGCATTTAAATATAAAAGGATAAGGACTTGAGTGTCTTTGCTGTCTGTACTTGAAGAATTCTTGGTTAATTGATTGGTTATCACTAGGGTTAATCAAGCAAAGAAACTGCAAATTGCAGTTTGCAAAATTCAAAGGACTGATTTTCTAAGGAAACTGATAGAGCATCTCCTCAGTACATTTAACTTCTTCGGATCAAGAAAAAAATGTGATACAGCAAGGGAAAAGCTTGCTTATTAGGAATAAAAAGGCAAATTATGCATCCAATTACATGTTTTTATTCAAAAGTATATAAAACTACAAAGCAAAATTAACCACAAAACCGTTTAAAATAGTCTGGCTCCCACAAAAAGGCAGTTGAATCATGTTGGTTTGGACAAATCTATTCTTTATAAAGTTACAGGCTTATTGTACAGAGCTGAAAAAGATAGCAATGATAATGGGTTGGCAGGGGAAATCACCAACTGTGTTTTTTCACTGCCAGCTCATTATCATTGCTATCACAGCCACCATGGTAGTCGCCATTCATGCTTTTGTGTATGGCAGCCCTCCTAATGACCTTTCACTCCTATTTAAAAAATTGACTGCCTTCTCGTAGAAGCTGCATTATACTAAATGTGATTTAATGTTTGAAAACAGAAATTCCTTTTCATTCATGTTTTCAAGAGTTTGAAACATTTTTTTACCAATCCGGTTCAGGTTTGTCACTTTATGGTCAATTTTGCTAAAAGTGGGTTAATTTAATTAGACTGCGACCTACTTCAAATTACGATAAATGCTTGCAACAAAACTTAATACTAAAGAAACAGATTGATATGCTGTTTGCAAACTAAAAATTCAATGTGAAACATGTAAAAAAGCAATATAGCTTAATGTGTGATACATTGAAGTACAACATAATGAAGGGTATTAAGAGAAGATATATTTCGAATATTAATAGCTTCCTAATTTTTCTCAGATTTCTTAACGAAAAATTCTTCAGCAGAGCTACATGTAATCTTACTCAAAAATATCCAATGGAAGAAATTAAATAATTAAAAACACATTTACAAATATGAAATTTTCAAATACCTGATATATCATCAGACACTTCGAATAGTTCCTTCCAAACTCCAGCAACAGCTGCAATTAGATAAGGAGCATATTTGTGTTTCATTTTCAGCAAATCAAGACATAAAGTGAGAGGCTTCTGAGGTTTTCTTTTCCGTTTACAAATTTCAGTGAAGACTCTGCAAAAAGAGCTTAGACTTTCTATATCAAAATGCTCCTTTGCAAGAATAAGCTGATGTAGTGTATTTATAGCAGTGAACAATAATTTGTGCAAGCGTACCTTGTTTTTCTCTTCAATTTTAAACAGAACTGACACAATGCAATTTTCATCAACAGGGAGCAAGACAGAATAGTCTTTGCTCTCTAAATAAATAGCTAAGGGTTTCATTTTTGAGGTATTAAGGTACTGGAAGACACGGAACAATAGCGTTGTTTTGCCAGCTACATATTTTGGATCAATTAATGCATTGATCAATGACTGTTCGACATGTTTTGAATATAAATCTGTTGATCGCATTTGTTCAACAGTTTTTAAAGCAAATAGAACTGGATCTTGGAAGATTTGATCTTGAAGCATTCTTTTACTTTGTAAATACTCTGTATAGGTGCCATTAATTTTCTTTTTACCTCTTTTTGCAAGATTTAAACTCCTTTCTCGACATTTGTTCTTTGTTGAATTCATTACGTATTCATTGTAGCTATGAGCTAAAGTTTTTATTGAACTATCACCTTGGTTTTCATCACTCAAATTATTTGAAGTTGAACATTTACTATCAAGACCCAAATGAGTATACTTTTCTAATGGTGAACTTGCTTCTTTACAGTTAGAAAACTCAGCATTGTTTAAACAATCAGGTGTTTCACGATCAACTGCATCGGAATTATGGACCACATCCAAAATATTTTGGGAGAAGATTTCAGGTAAAAGACTGGGCTGAATTAGTTTAGAAAGTGTTTCTTTTGAATTCAATTGTTCATTTTGATCACTATCAAATACACCTTTACCTGAACTTTTTAGAAGCAAGCATTTACTACTTTGATTAAATGTTTTCAAATTATGGAGTTTTTCATTGTTTGAAAGAACACATTCTGTTACATCTATTCCTTTACCTGAGCAGTTTTGGTTCTGAAGAGCAGAATTATCCTTGTGCCTTTCTTCTACGTTTTTTTTCTTATGTTCCTTGCGTACCTTTCTAGGTCTCGGACATACAATGTCAGTAGAATCAACATGCATTTCTAAATCTATTTCTTTACTGGTTACTAAAGCAGTGTCTGCAGCTGTTTCATCAATAGCATTCTCAGTTTTATCTCTTTTCTTACAAAATGCTCTACTCTGAAATGTTCTACCGTTCACTCGTAAAGGCAATGTCATGGATGAAGTTTCAACTGAACTTGCTGGTTTTTTCCCTTTACCCTCTAATACTGGATCTGTAGCATTCTGTAGTTTCTTGATGGGAAAAAATGTTTTCTTTAGAGGAATGGTGCTATCATGTACAATTTTATTGGTTGCACTTGATAATGGAGTAGACATAATGCATTTATTTCCACTCGTATGAATCCCTAGACCTGCTGCATATGCTGGAACATCACAGTAGGGATTAAATTCTTTAATGATATTTGGTTTTGCAATAGCACATTTATCTAGATTCTCTTCTTTACATGAGGTCATACAGGATTTCTTTAGCAGAGGAGCAGATGTAACATGGGACTTGATAGCAGTATTTGGCTTATAAATTTTTGTTTCTTGAAATACAATACCAGGGTAAAAGACATTCCTGCCTTTTAGATTCAATGACAACCTGCTTAATTTAGATGCATCAACTCCTAGTTTAATGTATCCATCACTATATCGTTTAGCAGATACGCTACTCACTTTGATCTTCGATTTATTATTTGGAGTCTTGGGATCAGCTACCTTAAGAGGATTATGAAAAGAATATGTTTTCTCACAACTTGTAGACTTAATATCATTCAATGATTGATGGGAGTTAAATGATGTCTTTTGATATTCAAGTGAGTTCGTTATTGAAGATTTCTTTGTTGAAAACGAAAATTCAAGTTTTTTCATTGAAGTAGTTTTTTCACAGCTTACTGAATTTTGGATAGTAAAAGGTTTTGAAGTTTGATCAATACTTTCAGAGAGACTCAAATTACTATTTTCTTTTGACACAGGCTTCAAATCAATATCAAGTCCTGATAAACGATTAGAAAATTTTGAAGTGGATTTTATATTTTTGTCAGAATCCATTTCAACTAATGTTTTTGATTTTTTGCTAGATTTTATTTTCTTACGGTGAGGTGAAGGAGGAAGAGGTGATAGAGGTACGAAGCTCTCATTTGGTAAACCAAGTTGATGCTTTAAGTTACTCAAATCAACCATGGAACTATCCATGTCATCATCAGAGCCACAAGAATCAATAAAGTGATTTGAATCATTAGAAACACAAGGATAACTTAACTTATTTTTATTCTGCAGACATTCTTTAGTTTTTAAAATCTCTTGACATGGACCTACAATAGATTTCACAGGTTTAGTCTCTACTTCATTTATGTTGGAATCGTTTTGACTATCATTGCTAGCATCAGATAGAGTGGCATCAGTTAAGTCATTTTTACCTGTCATCTCATGCCCACTCAGTTCTTCACAAGCTTCAGTTACCCTTCTTGTAGATTCAAATACTGTTCTACAATTCGACTTGTTTATTGTATCAAAGGAATCAAAAAAATGATTTGCACCATGATTACAAATAAAAAACTTATCTTTATTCTTTATACTGTCATTGGTACTTAAAATATTTTGACATGGACATTCAATAGATTCCACAGTCTCAACTTCATGTATGTTGGAATCATTCTGACCATCAATAAAGCCATCATTGCTAGCATCAGTTAAGTTACTTGTATTTGTCATCTTATACTCACTCAGTTCTTCACAAGTGTTAGTTACCATTCTTGTAGATTCAAATGCAGTTTTACAAAGAATAGACTCATCCATTGTATCACAGGAATCGATAAAGTGATTTGCATCACAATTAGAAATAGAATGATCACTAAACTCATTTTTACTCAGCAAACTTTCTTTAGAATTTGAAATCTCTTGACATGGACCTACAATAGATTCCACAGGCTCAGTCTCTACTTCATTAATGTTAGAATCATTCTGACCATTAATAAAACCATCACTGCTAGCAGCAGTTAAGTTATTTTTATCTTTAATAGTGTGCTCACTCAGTTCTTTACAAGTGTCAGTTACTATTCTCGTAGAATCAAACACTTTTTCACTAAGATTAGTTGCGTTCACTGTATCACAGGAATAAGTCTTTGAGCCACAGAAATCGACACAGTGATTTGCACCATGATTAGAAATACAAGGTTCACTAAACTTATTTTTACTCTGCACACTTTTCTTATGATTTAGAATCTTTTGACATGGACCTACAATAGATTCCACAGGCTCAGTCTCAACTTCACTTATGTTGGAATCATTCTGACCATCATCAAAATCATCATTGCTAGTATAAAGTACAGTTGCATCTTCTAAGTTATCTTTATTTGTCATCTTATACTTACTCAGTTCTTCACAAGTGTCGGTTACCATTCTCGTAGAATCAAATATTTTTTTACAAAGATTAGACTCATCTACTGCATCACAGGAATTTTCATTTATGTTGGAATCGTTTTGACTATCATTGCAAGCATCAGATAGAGTGGCATCAGTTAAGTCATTTTTACCTGTCATCTCATGCTCACTCAGTTCTTCACAAGCTTCAGTTACCCTTCTTGTAGATTCAAATACTGTTCTACGATTCGACTTGTCTATTGTATCAAAGGAATCAAAAAAATGATTTGCACCATGATTACAAATAAAAAACTTATCTTTATTCTTTATACTGTCATTGGTACTTAAAATATTTTGACATGGACATTCAATAGATTCTTCAGTCTCAACTTCATGTATGTTGGAATCATTCTGACCATTAATAAAACCATCACCGCTAGCAGCAGTTAAGTTATTTTTATCTTTAATCTTATACTTATTCAGTTCTTCACAAGTGTCGGTTACCATTCTCATAGAATCAAATATTTTTTCACAAAGATTAGACTCATCTACTGCATCACAGGAATCAATAAAGTGATTTGCATCATGATTAGAAATACAAGGATCATTAAACTTATTTTTACTTAGCAGATTTTCCTTAGTATTTAAGATATCTTGACATGGACCTATAATAGATTTTACAAGCCCAGTCTCTATTTCGTTTATGTTGGAATTATTCTGATCAACATCAACAAAAATATCATTACTAGCATCAGATACAGCGGCATCAGTTAAGTTATTTTTGTCTGTTACTTTATAGTTACTCAGTTCTTCATAAGTGTCTGTTATTATTCCCGTAGAATCAAACCCTATTTTACAAAGATTAGACTTGTCCATTGCATTGTCTCTGCTCTCATCAGAACTTGAAGAATCAAAACATAGACTTCCATTTTCCATCTTATTCACAGGATTCCAAGTTTTTTTACTAAAACAGTTCAAGGCTTTGCCAAAGACAGAATAAATTTCATTTAGCTCTGAAGATTTCTCATGAGAATATTTAACACTGATATCAACACTATGATCACGAACAGAAGGTGTCAATTGATTTTTTTCTTGGTTTTCCACTGAATTCACTGCTTCTTGACAGGAATCCATGGAATCCGACTCAAGGTAAATTTTAGAATTTACCTTATTATAATCAGAACCAGATTGATCTAAAATTAGATTTTTCAGTGCTTCTTGGCTGCATGACGAAACAATTTGATTTTGTTCAACTTCACTTGCTTTGTACACCTTGCTAAAACTTGCACATCCCGTCTCATCATCAAAACTATCAAATTCCACAAGGGACACTATAGAACTATTACTTAGTCCCTTTTCAATGTTCTCATAATCTAAAAATAAATTGATTCAAAATTAGTAAGAGCAATATTATAAACAAAAATAGAATTGTGTGTAAAAAGACACTAAATTATTGAATACATACTTGGGAATGTGCACATGGCCAAAATGACATACTTTTACTCGTAACTACTAACATAAGCATTGTAAAATTTAATTTTTCATTCAAATTTTCAGTTAAAAAGCACCCTTTTCACTGCTTGAGAATCCAAAATTTACATTTTCCGTCATTAATAATGGATAAATGATGAAATAAAATTTCATTGTAAGTAAAATAGCAACTGAGTAATATAAAAAAGCAAGTACTATTATAGTTATACACAAAATATAAATAACTATATACAGAAATATTCATTATTCACTAAACCAAAACAAATAATTTAAAAACTAGCTTCACAAATGCTTTTTCAGTTAGTATGGAGCATGAATGCAACAGTAAAACATAACCAAGGAAAAAGTTTTTGTAGAGATATTCTTTTAAGCTTAATCTAAAAATTTTATATATGAAACTTTCTAAATTTGAGTTTCCCTCTCATTTTAGCTACAATTTATTAATGCCACATATGAATCTTGTAACACAGAAAATATAACTTAATAACCAGTCATTTTCGAACCCCACCAGAAAGTAAGAGATCAAACACATTGTAAAAAGGGCATTTTAAGAAGCTAAGAAAATAATATTTTGGTAATGCAAATTACACTGGTCTACACGATTTTCATAACAGATAAGTCAACGAGTGTTTTATAAAGTATTTTTAATGCTGAAACAGAAAATGTAATCAAAATTTTTCTATCACGTCACGTTTTTTATTTATATAACTTTAAAGAATCCTATTATGTCATTTTTGGCACATAATAGAAACGATCTGCTATCTTAAAAAACAAAGTCACCCACCCGGAACCAATAAATAATGAGTCATCCTCCCTGCACCAATCAGCAATGCTTTAACTGATGAGTCATCCCCGCTGAACCTTTTTCAAATCACACAATCTCTCAATGCAGCTAAGGCCATTGTCGGGTGTGGTAATCCGTATTAAATTCTGCAAGTTCAGTAAGTGTCCTATACTTCTTCCAATTAGGCAAGTTTAGTTAATATTAATCAAGTATCAAAATACTGTTTTGTGTTATAATTTTACATCGGCTTTTAATTACATAATGAGTCGGCAAACACGTACGTGTAAAAATTCTCCGAATTTATTTTGTTATGTCTGTGGCGAATTCACAAAAAGGAGTCCGCATAGGCCGATTTCAAAATTGATGAAAACTGCTTATATACATTATTTCGGTTGTCCACTCGGAGATCAGGATAAATTGTGGGCGCCGCATCTAACGTGTATTAGGTGTTATGTGGAGCTCACGCAGTGGTTAAAAGGGGAAAAAACGCATTTGCCTTTTGCTATACCTATGATTTGGCGTGAACCAAAAATTCATTATGACGACTGCTACTTCTGTTTAACAAGTGTCAGTGGTTTCTCTGCAAAAATAATAAAAGTAATATTGTGTACCCAAATATTCCATCGGCTATGAGACCAGTTGCTCATGGAGATGGTTTACCTATTCCTACAGCCCCAGATTCGTGGCAGGAAATTTCTGATTCTGAAGAGGATTGTTCTGAAAATACTGCGGTGGCACAAGTTTCAAAAGACGTTGATTTCATACCAGAAAAATCAAATAGTGAACAACATCTCATTTCACAAGTGGTACTGAACGATCTGGTTCGCGACTTGAATTTATCAAAACAACAAGCAGAAGTTCTAGGTTCACGCTTAAAGGAGTGGAATTTATTGCATAATGATACCAAAGTTTCATATTTCAGAAACAGAAATAAAGAATTAATGCAATATTTCACTAAGACAGATCTGCTGTGTTCCTGCTGCAATATACAAGGTTTGATGTCTGCTCTGAGTATTTCTTATAAAACTGATGATTGGCGGTTATTCATAGACTCGTCCAAAACCAGCTTAAAGGCAGTGCTACTGCATAATGCAAACAAGCTTCCCTCCATACCAATAGCGCATGCTGTTGGAATGAAAGACATGAAAGTATGTCATTGATTTTAAAAGCAGTGAATTACGATGCTCATTTATGGCATATCTGTGGCGACCTCAAAGTTATCGGTCTTCTAGGCCTTCAAGGTGGTTTTACAAAATACTGCTGCTTCTTATGTTTGTGGGACAGTCGTGCAACAAGTGAACATTATGTGGTTAAAGACTGGCCCAAAAGAGACACCTTCACTCCTGGGGGAAAAATATTAGGTATGTTCCATTAGTCAACCCTCAGGATGTAATTTTGCCATCTTTACATATCAAATTGGGGTTGATGAAGAATTTTGTGAAAGCACTGAATAAAGAATAAGGATTTAAATATTTAAGCCAAGTGTTTCCAAGGTTAAATGAAGCCAAATTAAAAGAAGGTATATTCGTTGGACCTCAGATTAGAAGATTACTCAATAATGAAAATTTTGACAGCAAGTTGAATAATGTAGAGCTAGCGACATGGAAATCATTTAAGGATCTAGTCCATGGTTTTCTTGGCAATAAAAAAGCACACAATTGGGATCTTTTAGTACAAAATCTTTTGTTGAACTATAAAAAATTTAGGCTGCCGGATGTCATTAAAAATTCATTTTTTGCATTCTCATCTGGACTTTTTCCCACCAAATTTGGGTGCAGTGAGTGACGAGCAGGGAGAATACTTCCACCAGGACATATTGCAAATAGAGCAGCGTTATCAAGGTGGATGAATGAATGATGAGTGACTACTGTTGGTTTTTCCAAAGAGAGGACCCTACCGTACACAGAAGGAAGAAGTAATTTGTGTTCTCCAACTTCACTTATAACACATTGTAGGTACATTTTATCTCTTATAGTTATATTCTACAAGATTTTTTCATGTAATAAGCTAAATAAATTATGAGTATTGCAAATTTATTTAACATTTTGTATAATTTCATATACTGATAAATTTAGTCACTTTGAAAATTTTATACTTTTCGAGCAATTACTCGAGGTTGTATAACAAAAAAGTGATACGTGATGGAGATAAACCGATTTCATTTTCAGATTCAGTGTCGTCAAACGCATAAAATTCAATTATTGTGGTTTCTGTTATGAAAATTATTTTTTAATTTGTAGACTAGTGTTATTTGATGTTTTCTTTAAATTTTCCGTGTTTCTGACGTAAGATCAATGATTTCCCAATGCATTTTTTATTTCAGTTGAAGTAGCCCTCTACTTAATGCAATATTCAAAGGAATCATAGTTACCTGAATTCTCTACTGGTGAAAAATAATCTAACGTGGGAAGAGAGGGCACAGAGGAGGAAACAATTGATTTTTGTACATCTTTTGAAAGGATGGGCAGATCAATGTTGCAAATGCTTGTATCATCAATTCTTTTGTGTAAAATACTCAATTCTTTAGAGGATATGGGTGAATAATCTTGTAAAATCTTTGAAATGTTCTTTATACCTAATAACATAAACAACATTAATGCATAAAACTTAAAAAATTAGCTGCTGAAAGAAAATTATTTCTAGGTAAAATAATTATTTTTCCAAACATGTATTAAGACAAAAGAAGTCTATGCAATCAAAAAATGTCAGACTATCCCACCCTTTGAAATGGAATATACTCACCCTCCCATGCACTGATAAACATGGATATTTTTCAGAGTCCATTTCAGTCAGCGTAGATTAGAATTAGTTTAAAATCAATGAAGTTTCAAATGTCCAGATAGTCACAAAAAAACTTCCAAAATCCTAATTTATTTAAGTTCAGTACATTTGGAATTGAATACGAACAATTAGTTATTTTATTAGAATTATATATAGTTCATTTCATTTTTGACTACATACTAATACTACTATATTGAGAACCACAGCAAATATTCAATACTCATCATGTCATTTGCAGCTGGTTGGTTTTATTGGCGAAAGGACCTTATTTGGCCAAGCTGCACTAAACACAAGATAATGTCAAGTAATCATGCCATTTTCAGGATACTACTTAGATATTTTTGGATTTAGAAATTAGATTATGTAACCATCTTCCCTATCAGTTCTCAGAAGCCTGTTAACAGTGCCTGAAGAAAATCAAATGAGATTAAATAAAAATTCAAATGAAAGCAGAAAACTTTTTTGGTTTCCTTTTTGAAAAAAAAAAACCCATTGCATCCCAGATGTCTGCTTTGGAATGGGGATACTCATTTAGAGTTGTGTTTTTGTAGAAGCAAGAGAACCATTCATAAAGACATCTTACAACTGCGGCCACTTTTGCAGAAAGAATATTTTCAATAGTTTAACTAATGTTTAAATATTTGAAATAAGTTAGGTAACAAAAAGGCAGGAAGGAGAGTTAAAACTTACGAAATAAAATTTAAAAAATAGAATTCAAATGAATTTAAAAGCAGCTAGGCCCAAGAATAATTTTGATTGTTTAGATCTCCCAAAACTTTTGCCCTGCTATATTTCCTAAATCATTGTATATATTATATCACATTGTATATATATTAAAGTATTAATATACGTGTTTAATATAAATCAATACTTTCTGGAAACTACACTTAATTTGCATATTCTATGTCTAACAAGTTTAATCTTATAGGGACAACAAATTCATTTAAAGAAAAAACTGATTTTTTAAATTTAATAAAACACAACTTTTTCACACCATACAATATATAATGAATAGAAGTGTATCATCTTCATTAAATTTGAGTAAATTTCCTAAATTGTATTTACATGGTTTGAGTTCAATAGAATTGTTTGTTGATTAAAAAAGAAAGAAAATCTCCATTCCAATAATGCCACTTTTCTAAAGTATGAATTGTGTTACTTATACATTATCAAATGGAAACAGAAGAGCACTCAAGTACACCAAGTTGATAGGTTGTAAACTAATTTAATTAGTATACAAAGAAAACCTAGACACTAGTACTAAACAAATTTAAACTATTGATTACATACTTGTTTTATATTTCACATTGCAAATGTGTTAGCATAAAAACTGTTTTTGTAAAAATATTAAAATAATTTGAATCTACCAATCTCCAACAAAAGTATGTGATGTAAGAAAACTGAAATGAAACTCAATTGAAGAACAAAATAAATCTGAACCAAATGGACATTTTTTGGTAAGCATGTGTCAAGAATATTTGTTATATTTGTTTGAAATTTTTTAACGCATTGAATCAAATACAAAATACCACCAAAAGAATCATTATGCAGTTAGTATAGAAAATGATGTGTTAAAACACAAAAGCATCCTGTTTAAATTTCATCATTACAGACCAATTTTTGGGTTCATACTTTAAAAATACAATTCACTGTGAAAGCTTACCTGGAATTCGTATGATTTTATAAAAATCATTATGGCCACCAAATTCTTTTAAAAAGTCAGACCTCTCCTTATCAGTCAAAAGACCTAAAGTAAAGTATCATCAATAAAAGACCAACATGAAACATGTTATGTGCATGCATGAAATATCAGTGGGGGAAAAATACAAAACAAATCTGCTGAAATTTTATGCAAATAGCTGGAAATGTTTTTTAATCACATACATATTAGAGCACTGAGTTATGACAGCAAATTAGATGGGGAGGGCCATACAGCTCAAAGTAAATTCTGACTTGCTACAAATATCAATGCTCGGATCAGGCAAGCTCTGTTGCAGATACTTTCAGATTTTATGAAGATGAAATTAAAAGCTGATTCCAAAAATCTAGATTAATAGGTTCATATAGAACAAAATATATGATGTATAGAATAGAACAATCAAATCCAAGTAACAATGGCAACAGATAATTTTGGGGGGTAGAATTCAGTTATTACAACAAATATGGTATTACATTTATGTTGTGTGTGACATAGCAGTGAAAACTTTAAAAGGGAACACAAATTTTAGTAAAAATTGTTTTAAATTGCACTGAATTATATTATAGAAAAGAATAACAATAAAGCACATGAAATTTTTCATCATTGACTATATAATTTTACTTTTTGAAAGATTACTTTGTTCAATGAATAACTTACCCATTTTACTGAGCTTCACTCCAAACAGTGTCATAAATTTCTATAAAAAAATTCAATTTAATACACCCACTAATTTCAATCAAACTAATTACATATAATATTAGCAATTAGAAAATAAACATTACCCAAGTTTTCTTGATATGATACTTCATTTGATCAGATAACTGTTTCAGATCACCGCAACGATTTTTCAACCTGCCTAAAATATGCACAATACATTAGTTTTACTGTAGCTAAAACTGAATATAAATTATTAATTTGGTCTTAAAACTGAAAACACTAATAGTTATAAAACATTTGTGTAAATTGCAATTTTTTTATTTTTTAAGTAATAAAATAATCTTGAGTCAGCATCACTTTTATCTTAAAAACAATATACAAAACAAATCTGTTCTACAGAATTACTTTTAAATATCCCACTTTTACTAAGAAAACTGAAGGCTTATATCTTTACCAAATGCTTTTTACAAGTGGACTAAGTTTGTTAATCACAAATTATAATGATAGTGGCCCAGAAGGTTAATGAAATTAATAACTATACCATTCAATCAAAACATAAAATGCATCTCTTAAAGAGTAAGAATAGGGTATAAAAATAATTTCTAAAACATTAATGTTAAATAAAAATATATTTACCTCTCAATTTTCTAATGTATGCTGATTGATTTTGTCTGTAAAGAAAAATAAATAAAAATGAAAAATATGATACATTTTAGAATAACAGCAAAGCAAGCTGCAGGAATATAATAATGGCCATTAAGTTAAAAAAGAATTTAAAAATAAAGGTAGACATTTCTCTCCAAATCTTCATTTAAGTCTCAATATAACATAAGAGTGCACATTTTTACAACTAATAACTTATCCAGATTAATTTAGTAAGTATGCGATGACCATTCAATTTTCAAGAGCTACTTTAGAGACAATTTTAGGGAAAATAATCCTGTATTTAAATGTTAGTTAAGTTTAGAAATAATTTTTAAAACAGTTTTAGGTTTTAATAAAAATAACATTATAAATTATTAGATAAGATAAATATAGAAATTTTTGCAATGATACTTTGGAGAATTACCTACCCTGTAATAATCAATTTAGAAATTCAGTAGTTCTAAAACAGAGCATGAAAAACAAATTTTTCTCTGCAAATTCGTTTCTTGTCTTTCAGCCTAACATCCAATTAGCCAAAATACAAGAAATGACTGTAGATCAATAAACAAACTATTTTCACTACACTAAATTGCTTATTAGCGAAAGTGACTTGAACATGTGTCTTATACAAAAGCAGGTGGCATTAGCCAAAATAGTCAAAGGCAGCTTTAAATAAATATTATCATTACAATGCAGAGCTTAACACAAAAAATTCTTTTCAGAAACAACTCAAATTTTACTGTTTTGAATTACATATTTTGCCACTTGAGTGACATCTGATTGTATGACAATGATGGAGCAAGTTTACTTTCTTAATTTAATTAACTAATTAAATAGAATATAGAAAATTAAATTTGAATGAAATAACTTAAAAAATCAGGTCCATATCTTTAGATAACAATTTGTCAAACCTTGCTTGTATTAAAACAAACTAATACCAGTAGTGATGCTTTTACTAGAATAAAAACTTGGATTGAACATCTAGAAATAGATAGCCAGTAAGCCACTAGAGAAAATAAACTATTTAATGTACACTTAACATAATATAGTGTTTAATTAAAGCCAGTCATTAGATTTATCTTAATTTCTAAAATATTTTAATTAGTAATTGAAATTTAAAATGTCTACATTTATCACTCATGATTCTCATTTAGTAGATTATTCGAATAGAAAAATTTTAATCATACATTTTTTTCTTCAAATTAGGCAGTCGTTCCTCTTCTGCCTCTTGCTGTATAAAAGCTCTTTGATACTGCAGATTTAAATTCTGCAGAGAAAAAATACTGCTTGAGTATATAAAAATAATTTTAAAAGAATCAACAGTTCATATTTCACTTAAAGATGAATCAAAAGTTGTAAAAAGACAAAAAGCAAGTGGTACGTAAAATATTTGTTAAAATACATAACAAGTTTCCTACAAACAATATTCTCCATAATGTTTTCATTTTCAAAAAATATTGACAAAAAAAAACAGCAAGGAGAGTAGTTGCATTACATACCCTAGATTTGGAATTCTTGCATCATTTGGTAGTCCAGAGAATTTTTTAAATGTCAACTTTTTTCCAAAATCAAAAATTAAATTTCTGGTATTTACAAACTTTTAAGGGAAACAATCAAATAAGTAATCAATGTGGTAGGATCAGGTGGTATCAAAGTGTTCCTTTTCAGATAAGTTCGTAACATTTTTTCTGATCGATCAATGATATAATTTATATTAACTATGTATGGTATAATGCATTCCCCATTTTTTATTCTACTTGTATTTGCACTTGTCTCTAGGACCTCTATTTATGAGGCTTTGCTAAATCATCAATCAGCTCAATCCTAAGAAATTTCAAACTATCCTATTTTTATCGTAGAATATTGGACAACAGGAACAATTTTCATACAAAAACATGACAGCTGACAAATATGTTCTTTACAGTTTTTGTTAATTTAAAATCTCTTACATATGGCTCTCAAGCTAAAGAAAATTTAAGGTCTTTTTAAGACTACATTTAACATACACCAAAGTCGATTTAAAACATTGAAATAAGATACAAAATAATTTTAACATGTTATTCTGATTGTGTTATATCAATGTTGAATGAGATCTAGAGCAATACAAATTCCGTACTAATATGCAGATATTCCCCTTAACAGATTTTTAAAAAAATTCCTAATTCATACAATAAAATTTTAATTCAGCTTATTTTATTGGCAATCATTTGTCCTTCAAAATTCATTATAGCTATAACACCCACCAAAACCAAGATGAATGACACTTGAATGAGGTAAAGTATCTTTGATTTGGTATTGAAAAAAGATGAAATGAAATATGCATTGTTATTGTAAAAAATATACGGTTTTTAAAATTCTTTAAAGATTTTAAAGCAAATATTAAGGCTTAAAAACTAAAGAGAAAATCAGGACTTTTAAATGAAATTTAGGGCCTTAAAAAGGCCATTAATTCCATTTTTTTGGTTTAAGGTTTTTACTCACGATTTCATTTTCAGATAATATATTTTTAAGAATGTGATAAATTGTATATATTGTTTAAAGCAAGATAATATCATTATTACCACCTACACTTAATCAAAAACCATACCTAATCCTTTACGAGCACATCTTCGATATAATATGAAAGGATGGAATAAAGGCGAATTTGTTTTGTTTAAAAAGGAGAATATAATTTATAAATAACATACTAGATTCATAGAAATAAAAAGTTTATATAATTCAGATGAGAAAACAATTTGTTTTTACTAATTTCCAGCAGAAAATTCTATGAAGTAACCAAGTCACTACCTACTGTACTTAGATCCAAAGCATAAGATCGGAGGAAGTGCAATACCGATCTGACATCTCATCAACTTCAACCTATAAACTTAAAGAAACAAATAAAGATTTTACATATTTTCCACTGCTCTATTGCAGTAACATGAATAAGAGCCAGTAAAAATAAACAGCTATTAAATATAATTTTAACAAATTCTTCATGAGCACATCCCCATATACCATGGAAGGAACAAAATAGAAAAGGTGAATTTGGTTTGTTTAAAAGGTGGATACAATTCATAAATACAGAGTGTCCTAAAAGTTCCCGTACTCCAACTTAAAAAAAAATCATTTGCCAGTGTTTTTTTTTAAATTATTGAATATTATCATCTGCTTATAATTTTATGGATTCTTTAATTTTTATTGTTTGGTTTTCTTCTCGCTCAAGTTGTACGATAATAAAGTTCCATGTCATTTTGTTCTTCATTGCAAAATGAGTTTATCACGCATTCAGAGAATTGAGCTGCTTGAGGCTTATTTTGAATGCAAATCATACGAAAGATGTAAAGAATTTTGGCGACATAAATATCCAGATGATGCAATACCGAGTAAAGATACGCTATATCAACTCATTCGGCGATATCGTGAGACAGGTTCGGCGGAAGACAAACACAGGATTGGAAGACCGAAAGTCGTTACACCAGACTTTGTGCAAGAAACTCAACGAAGGATATTGCAATCTCATCAATCCGTGAGGCGTTTGTTGCAACAAATGGGCACATCACGTGAATCGACACATAAGGCTTTAAGAGCTTTGCATTTTCGTGCAAAAATGTTAGAGGAGCTAAAGCCACTGGACAATGAGAAGCATCTTTATTATTGCCGATGGTTCCAAAGATTTTTTCGCAGCAACATCAACATTTTGGACAAAACATTTTTCTCCGATGAGGCATGGTTTCATTTAAGTGGTTATGTGAATGCGCAAAACTCCCGCATTTGAGCGACGACAAATCCCCATTCATTAATGCAAAAACCTTTACATTCTCAAAAAATTGGCGTTTGGTGTGATGTATCACACAAAAGGATTGTCGGGCTTCTGTTTTTCCAGTCAACTGTTGATGGCACTGTATACAGATAACTTATCCAACAATTTGTTGCATTATTAGAAGTGAAAGAATGAGAGTCTTGGTTCCAACAAGACGGTGCAACCTGCCATACAAGTTATGAAACCATGGGCATGCTTCAAGACTTTTTGTCGATAGATTAATCTCAAGAAATCTTTGGCCACCTCATTCCCCTGATCTGAACATCCCTGACTTTTTTCTGTGGGGATATTTAAAGAACAAAGTTTATGAAGATAATCCCCAAACAATAGATGATATGAAAATTACCATTACTCAAAGGATACAAGAAGTCACTCCCAGAATCTTGAAACGTGTTTCTAAAAATATGCGCAAACAACTTCAGCTTTGCCTCCAAGAAAGGGGCGGACATTTTGAACATTTATTATAAATGAGAGTTCAATTTTTTTCCCCTACGTTACGTTAAGTGCTTTTCACCATTAGCATAAAAATAATTGTTTTAAAGTTTGTTGTATTTGTATAATAAATTCACGAATCGTCAGTACGGGAACTTTTAGGACACTGTATAAAAAGTTTATAATTGAGATGAGGACACAATTTGCTTTCACTTATTTACTGCATACAATTCTATGAAGTAACCAAGTAGTAACCTACTGTAGTTGGATCCAAAGCATAAGATCGGAGGAAGTGCAATACCGATCTGACATCTCATCAAACTTCAACCTATAAACTTGAAGAAACAAATATGGATTTCACATATTTTTATTGCTCTATTGCAGTCACATTAGTGTTAGTGACAATAAACAGTTACAGGTACTCCTCATATTAATGACATACCCGTTTAACAACCAGTTCTCCAGTGCTGGGAATCACTTTTCTTAGACAGTTTTAACAACGTCAAACCTGGAGTTGGTGCCAAATACAATGTAATCAAATGGAGGATTGCGCATGTAACTCGATGAGGTCGATTTGCCGGTCTGGCTACTATCTGCTATGAACAAATGCAGTCAGTGTTGAACTTGGCAATGGGATGCCAGTATGCTCTCATAACATGTTGCTTTGATAACAGTGCACCTTGTTGCTCCTGCATTTGCCATTTCCTGTTATTGACAGTCAATGTTGGTGTGTATGAAAGATGCAAAAGGCATGAGCCTCTGTCAGCTCTGGTTTGCTGGTGTGTAAAAATGTCCTTTGTCTTAGAGTGTTGGATGCTGGAATGTCCTAATTACTTTTTTGTTGACAATAAGTGCACCTTGCTTACCCTGCACATGTTATGATTACCCAGGTGCATCAAAGTTCTGAAAAGTCCCCCCCAAAAAAAACCGGTTTTAACGACATCTGACTCCTTTCATACCTTAGATCTTTCTTTAATCAGAATAAATAAAAACCATTAAACTCCTCGCTTATCGACCAATTCGCTTAACCTACTTGTAGGAATTGAACTTGGTCATTAAGTGAGAAGTTGCCTATATAAAATAGTTTTAACAAAAATTTAATTAATGACAACTAGTTAGTTATTTACAAATATTTAGTAACAATTTTGCATTGTTTATCATCACTTTATAGGTCCAATAATTAATGCCTATTTATACTACCACATTTAAGCAGCCACTGAGGTTCAAAACATAAAACTCAACTTATATCTAATAAAATCTTAATCCTAAATGTGTACCAAGTCACAGTAGCACGTATTTACACTAATACTAAACAGGGCATTGGTTATTTTTAATAAGCATTGACAAATCTATTCCTAGAAATTATACTACAGCTCTAAAATCACTGAAATGATTGTATCATTTTCTTACAGTAAAGCAATTAGTTGCTGAATATATTTGTTTAGATAATGAATTTTTGACTGTCTTGAAAGGGACAGGGATTATTTAAACACTATTCAGAGTAAGGGGTATTTTGAAGAAAGTATTATTAGAAAGGAGAAAGATATTTTCAAATTTGAACTTGCATTCAGAAAAGCATTTTTGATAAAGTCGACCCTCATTCAAAACAACTTGGAACAGACAGTTGCATTTATTTGTTACTTCCAAGAAATTGTAAAATCATGGAAATGCTAAAAAGAGGATGGTCATATTAAAGTCAGAATGAGCAAATAACACAGTAATGCTGAAAAAATATTTTTCTTCTGTACCAGAGACTTACAAAGAGAAAACAGAAGCTCTCTAAGAACATGTAAATACAATAAACAGTACCTCAAGTTGTTGTATTTTCAATTCTAAGAGAGAATTCTCTTTTCCACTGCTCTCAAGCTTTTGCCTCAAATATGCAACTTCCTACAAAATGCAAAAATGGTTATTTGATACAAAAGCGTGTAATACAGCTTATATTAATTGCTTTAAAATAATGTAATAATTGCTTTTATAGTTTTCATATGCTAATAATAAAATCATAATATTTAATTTCAAAATACAACTTGTTTAGAATAAAGTTTAATATGAAATGAATCAATGACAAGCAAGGAACTATTAAAAACATCCTATTTGCAAATATATTAATACTAACAAAATAAAAAGTAATGATCATTGAGTAGTTTAATTGTAATAAGTAGGTTAAAATAGGATTTGTACTAAGGACTTCAACGAATCATTCAACATCTAACCATAGTAATAAAAACGATATCATGAAAAATTGCAGATAAACTTCTCATAATGAAGAGAAAAGTGCAGGTATACCTTACTTAAAGTTCTTGAAGTAGAGAATTTTTAGGAAGGGGTGATTATTAAGCGAACATCCAACTAACAGATATTTTTAATTAATTCTTTTTTAATCAAATTCATTACCATAGCAAGTGAGAACTAAAATTCAGTAGAACTGAAACAGGAATGTAAAATATCCAACTAGAAACCACTTGTCACAGCAAGCCAAAAGTACATACATCATGAAAGTTGAATATTTTTATTCATTTCCTTGAGTTTGGTATTTAGAAATGAGTTTACCTTACAATGGTAGTTACTTAATGAATCGAGCATATTTATTTCTGAAATTCCATGTCTTGTAGTAAAAATGTCACTTGACTCGTGATACAAATAATTCAAGGACACTAATGTATTAAAAGCTATTATTTGATTATGTTTATATTCTATCATTAACAAAAATATCTTTCCATTTTAGCAGAAGGAATGATATGAAAATGTGACTCAAAAATTTTCTTACACTTTTTGATTCATTGTAATCATTCATAGTCTGTGATAATTTCTTCTCATATTGTGCAATTTCACTGAAAAGAGAAACAAAATTATTGTTGCGATTGCATAGCATGTTCATATTATTATCAATGCTAAATATTGTCTACTTTTCAGAGGAAAAATTACAAATACTTTCATGAGAAATATTGAGGTAGCACTAGTGGAGTGGCCTTTACTTTTATTTTATTAAGTAATGATTTTAAACAAAAAGGAATTTTACATTGAACTAAAAAGATATTTCTCAGTTCCAGAACCATTGAATATAAGCAAATATTTTTAATTACTTGAAACATAACTAAAATTTTTTAAGTATTTAAAAAAAATACTTCAGATTTAAGTGAATTTTCTACCTCTGTAAGTCAAAACTTTGCATTTTTAATTCCTTGATTCCTTTATTTAGTTCTTCATTTTCTTTCGATAACTCACTAAACCGTACAAAAAGTTAAGAATCAGACATATTGTGACAGTGAAAAAACTGGTTGTGACAGGAATAAAATCATTCCCTCAAGAAAATGTTTTAGTGAATTAGATAAGGATATTCAATATATATATGAGAATACATGTTTAATTTATCTAAAGCAAATTTTAATCTATATTAATGATGATAAAAGAGCATAATTGCAGTGCCTCAACATAAGAAAATAATTTGTAACTTAGACTAAAATTTATAAAAATAGCTATTTAAAATAGTTGAATGAGATGGAACATAGTTTAAGCTATGAAAATTAAATCAAAGCTATTTTGCATTAGAAACTTTAATAAAAATTATAATTTAACTTTAAACTTAAAATATTGTCACTGGAACTTATATTAAGAAGTTGTAATGGATAAAAAAAAGTTCAAATTTCTTAACTGTTTATCAGCATAAAAAACATAATACATGTTTTTCTTAACTCTAAATCAAAAAGGGATTGGAAATAACATTTGTTTTAAATGTTAGAGATAAAAACTATTAACAAATAAAGTATGACAAAAAGGATATAAAAATGTCCACTTGTTTCCCTTGGTTGATTGATTTCTTCCCTGAAAAATAAAGAAATATGTTTACATACATTTGCCCAATCATAGAATTGGAATTAAAATCAATATTTCAAACCAGTAACAAAGTAAGATGGCCATATCTAATTTTCATAAGATGGAATTTTCATATTGCCATCTCAACAATTGATTCTTGGTCTTCTCAATTGTTTGTCATGTTTGCACCATGTAAAATTTTGATTAGTTTAATTTGTAACCAGTTTTGTAAGTAAATTGTAATTTTGAGACCTATGATCAGAACGTCAAATGTCAGTTACATGTGCTATACGATATTCATAATTTGTTTATGGCAGTAGTGGTTCTGAAAAATTGAGTATTTTTAACATATGTACCCCTTATAAATCTGTATATTTTACAAATAAATCAGAAAACTGAAAAACATACTTTAGACAAACTATTGCATTTTCCTATTTAGTATTTAAAAAAAAAAAGATAAAAACCTTGACAACTTTCTTGTTTTGGTGAACATTTTAACAGTAAGCTCTTATAATGAAAGCTGAAAGTTTCCATATCATAGAAGTTTAAAATTCAGAATTAAAGATAATTATTTTTAATAAAAATTAATTACTTTCTCTAAAGACTGCTTCCATTTTAAAGTAATCTTTGTGGACAAACTCCTTTTCCCAGAAAAGCTTTCTAGTTCTTTTCTTAAATTTATTAAGCCACCCTGTACTTGTTTGAAATGCTGAGTGTGTAAATGAGTTTTCCCTGTAAACTCTTGAATAACAAGTCCAAAATGAGGACTTTCCCATGAATCACTTGGCCCAGTGAGTCTCAAAATGTCATACTTGATTTGAAAACTGTCAACAAACCGATAGAAGTAAAACTAAACTGCATGGATGTGAAGAGGTTAATAAAAAGTCCCTCTTATGCCAATAACATATTTCTTATGCTGATGGCCTTGAATAGTCCATTTTTTCTAAATTAATGTTGATCTGAAAATATACCTCTGTGAAGATTTTAGGTCCAAATCATGTATTTAGATAAGTTACTAAAACAGCAATTTTAGTTCAACTTCCAGTACAACAAATTTCAAGCACAAAGAATACATTGATTTTAGTCAAGTTAAATGAAATTTATACTGACAATGAATCCGTTCTAAGCTATTCAAAAACACACACACTGTTCTACAAATCATGAAGCACTAGACCTAGGAGAAAAACAGTCTAGAAAGCTATATTTTTGTCTCCATGTATGTCTTTATCTTCAAAGCACTTTTATAAAAAATAAAAGCCTATTGGAGCTTCAGATACTGTTATGGATTGAAATTCCTTTGAATTGCATGCTGCTCAGTAAGGTTTAGTTTTAAAATTAGGTTTAGTAACAAGGAATGAAATTATTTTTATTTATAAACTCAAATTTTACAATAAAGTTCAGTGCTGCTCTTAAGGATGATATTGGAATGATTATAGATAGCATTTATTATCCTACAAATTATTTATCCCATGTTTTCAGAAATTTTGCACACAATATTTTTTATAATAGGTAGTTACATAATTTCAAAACATGCTAATACTTACAATAGTTTATCTCCAGAACCTCTGTCAGTCGGGGCTGTGCGGCCCTTATCTGTCTCCCACGACTCTATCAGTTTATCTAATTCAGCACTCTAAAGGGTGAAAATGGAAGACAGAATATTAAAGAAAAGTTGATGATACATTACATATTTCAACAAGATTTGTTATCAAACAAGCACAAAATGAGAAATAACAAGTTAAGAAGAATATTTTAATTTCATCATTGCTATGAAAAATGATACAAATAATGCAACTTAAATTTCAAAATATATTTAACAGTAAAAACATTAATTAGTTTGTTGCAACTAGTTTTAACTAACATTTAAAACTAGTTCCAACCAAAGCAGTTTGTTGTTTAAACAGAAAAAAGATTTAAAAACTTGCTTCAACTTAAATTTCCAGTCAAAACTAATACAAACTGGACTCCTCTCAGGTTACTGGAAAGCATTAGACAATTTCTTCCAAACAGACATGTTCAATACCACAAGCATCTTACGTAGCTGAATCTAGGAAGGTTTATGGACCCATTGGGGGAAAAAATGAATAAATAACAAAGGGCTAGTCTTTAATCACCTTCCAGTAGTTGATCATTTCCTCATATTTCTCAATATAACAAGCACTCTATTTTATTCCACAATAAATTACATTGATATTCTTATAGCCAATGGACTTCTGGAATAAATGGTATCCAATCTGAAGTTCACTAATTTATCTTTTCATTGATACAAAATAAAAAAGACAGATGTCAAATTCCTGGGAACTTTGAAATTACAGTACAGTGAACTTGTTCTGAAGAGTGATGTCTCCATCTTAATTAATCCCGCTTCTATTTTTTTATTTCAAACTAAAATTTGGCATAAAGGTAAGTATCTCTAATTGATTTACATAGTAATGTTTCATATCTAAATTAATTTTAAGTCATAAACATTGTGGTCAATCTAATAGTAGAACAAAACTGCATGCGTTCCAGTAATTGACTAAACTGGTCAATTACTGGATTTTTTTTTATAAAAATCGAAATCATCGGATTTATTTTATTTAAATCACTTTTTTTATTTAAATCGGATTTGTATGATTTTAATTAATTCTTTGCCTGTACAAGTTTAAATACGTTGGACATGAAACATGCAAACTATAGTGTAGTTTCTAGGTAATTCTGATTTATTTAAACACTAGCAGTACCCGCACGGCGTTGCCCGCGACATCATTCTTGTTTGTCCCCACTGATTCTGAAAACATTAAAAAGGAAAAACAATAATTTTAAGAATGAGTCCCAACACCACCCAACACGGCACGGGCATGTCGCCTCATTTCTTTCACCTTACTGATTCTTGCTTAGAGAGCTTCATGATACACTATGTTCAATGTTCTTTCATTTGTAGCTAGGATATAAAGATTCTAGGCTTTTCCAACTCTTGAACAACTCACATACAGATGACCATGGGAGAAACACTGTTTTTTGAGATCGAATCCTGAAACTTTTAGCAATTGTCCTTGTGCCTTGTTGATGCTCATGGCGAAACTTAAACGAACAGGAAACTGAAGTCATTTAAATTGGAATGGGAGATCCAAAGGGATGATTGGGATCCTAGGAATAAATACGTCTTCGCCTGCGGCACGTCGTCATGATGGTGGCTTCAATAATATTCAGCATCAGTTTCTTGATAGTCTTGTTCCATTGCAGAGTGTGGTAGATGCAGATTTCTGAGAAGCATAATCGGTGCCCCAATTTCTAGATGTAATATGTGTGAGGGTACTCCAGATGGCTCCAGTGTGTTCAAAAACTCTGTTGTGTAGTTCACAGCCTCATCTGTGTCACATGTAGTGTCGATAGATTTGTATTATACAAATACAGAAATTATACAAATTCAAATGTAAGTTATGAAATAACCCTACTGAAATAAAAATGTGATTCAATCTTTAAATATAACGCTACACTTTTAAAAAGTCTTTTTGTCACCTCACTGATTCCGACAAACAACCTAAATGAATCACAATGTCAGTGAAATCAAAACCAAATTAAACATTAATAAACACTTACTTCATTTCATGTAATTTATTAACTGAGTTGCAGAAAATTTTTCGATGGTAGGAACTTGGCACTTGGAATTGAACATGTAGGCAGGTGGAGCTTCAGTGGTTTGCTTTTCATTGGTGGTACGAAAAAGGACAAAACAATGACAATACAGAGAAACCAGAGTTTCAGAATTGAAAAAACTGCATAAAATCAATTAAATTTTTGAAAATAATTGTGTTGAATTCAAAAAATAAAAGGATAAAGTAAGAAAAAATGGAAAAATTAGAGTATATTTACTATTTAAAAAAATATAGAGGCGAAAAATAAAAATTATCCGTCAGGCGGGTTCGAACTCAGGAGGTCTCCCTCCAAAGCATTCACTGTGACTTCAGCGCATTGCTTTACCCACTACGCCATCATTTCAATGTGAGGAGGGGTGTATTTAGTGAAGAGATAGCATGCGCAATAAGTATATGTCAGATCGGTTTTCACAGATATGTCATAGTGGAGGAGGGACTACACGCGCAGCACAAAATTTAAAAAAAATTCTAGATTAAATTTTAAAATTCGGGCTTCGAGGGACATTCAGTCACCTTTAGGACTACCTATGTGCCGAATTTCATGGCTGCAAGTGCTATAGATTAGCCTGGACACCGCACACAAACACTTCCTTTTATAATAGTAGAGATTAATAATTTTTATGTAAAACATTAATGTAATAGGAAATATAGCTGGGTAAAGATTAAAAGTCGAGATGCAAAAAGATTAAAATGCGACATAGGAATTAGCAAAGCAAATTACATGATATAGAGTAAATAGAACAGTGCCCTAAATGCCAAGGATGAGCAATGTGTTTTCATTTGGTTCTCAAGCGGTTTAGATTGCTTTAAGTTTAACTCATAACCAGAGACGTGAATTTTTTTGGACGCAGATAGATAAGGTTGCCAGATCCCACCGACGCCATATAGTTACTCTATCGTTTGGTCACTTTCAAGATCATAAAACCCACAAGTCTTTCACTCATGAAGAATCAGGCAAGAATTTATATCCCTGCTTTTCTTTTTCTCTTGCAATTTTCGAAATTCGTTCATGTGAAAGCACTGCCATTTGTGAGATCATAGAAAGAGAACTGTCAGAGAATCTGTCATTGAGTTGTTTAATAAGTGAATCTAGTACTTGAAAATAAACTTCCACTTTGACTCTCTTTAGAGGATCATCTATTCTTTCATCGATAGCCATTTCATCCATAAACCTCTTACGTTTTCTGCTTCTGTGATGGGGTTTGCGAAATATTATTCCCATCAGCAAAGGCAAAAATTGAATCATTCACTTTATTCCACTCCGACCCACTTCACATTTTTACAAGTTTAGCTTTGGTTTCAGCAACAATTTTTGACACACTGCTATAATCAATTATTTTTTATTGTAGAACAATTGTGATTGGTGACAATACTTTGAAAATAGCTGAGGCAACATTTATTGAGCAAATGTTTTCAAAATCGGAAATTGGTTTCCACCGGCCAGTTGCCAGTGCCTTTGAGTCATTAGCACCTTTTTTGTCAATGGACAAACTATGCAACGTCTCCTTTATTGTGTCATAGCAGGCGACAACTATTTGCAGTGCATCATTTCTGCTTGACCATCTTGTAATTTGCACTCTTTTCAGTCTCCTTATTTTGGTTGGACCTCTGTCCAAGTTTGTAGTAAAAAGATCATGCCTAGTATGACTTGACACGAAGACATAATTCCTCTAAAAGAGAAAATATATTTTTCATCTGGGGCATATGTCTATAGATTTTTCCACAATTAAAGCAAATCTGTGCAAAGAACACCATACAGAGAACGCTTTGGGACATTCTCTCCTGGATTAGCACTTTTACACCATTGAATTTTCCTCTCATAATACCAGCCCCATCCATACTTTGACCAACAATTCCACTTGGATCAAGACCAAGTAAATTCATGCATTTCATTATTTCTTTAAAAAGAGTTTGGCCTGTGGTATCTCCACTCTTAATGAGCATCTCTTCAGGTTTGACATTTTCCTTTGGGGCACCATGCGGGTCAGTATGCTCAATATAACAAGCCACTAATGTTGAACATTCTTTTTGAGTTGAGTCTAGAATAATAGAATAAACGTTAGTCGTTTTTATACTATCTATGATTTTTGAAGCAACGATGTCACTCATGTTAATTATATAGTAAAAGTTTCTATAACTCAAGAAATTAGACTCCAGCTTTCCTTTTTCAGTTCTAGCTTTATCAATTTTTTCAAGGTATACCCTAGCATCAGGACTATATTTACTCAATAGCCTGAAAAGACCTATGAATTTTCCTTTTGCTACATCCTTTTTACGAAATCCAAGCATTTCTTCACTTAAATATCGACAACAATCGATAACAACAGACAGCACCTCTCAATTGTGATGGACTAACTGATCTGATTGTTCAGCTAAACGTGAATCAATCCTCTTTTGAAGAGATCTATTGGATCCTTGCAATTTGTGCTGTGTGATAAGTAGGTTTTAGATTTTTCATGGAGCACAAATATCCCGGTCCCCCTATGCTCTGTCCATCCTCTATAGCCAGTTGTTCCCCATATTGACTGTTAACAGAGTACATGGCAAGCAAAATACAGCATCTATTTTTGGCTATATATCAGCCATTTTCTAACTTTTGCACTTTTATTTGGCAAAACTTCATTCTTCCATGATGGGTTGAATTTTCTTCCACCTGTTGCAGGAAAAATGACAAGACAAATCTTGATTTTCCAAATATATTGCTTTATTTATTTCCTCAGCTGACAGTTTGATGTTGGCATATGATGCTGGATCTCTTGGGTTTTTTAATCTATCATCAGGAGAATCGATTGTTAGTTTCCTCTTGTTGAATGGAAACTGAAGGTCTTTCAGCAGATGGTCCTTCAGCTACATGATTCTACCCCTCCATGTCCTAATTCAATTTCAACAACTTTTCCTGGCTTTCATTTTCATCAAGGTTTTTAAAATCTGCGCCTTCTACTTGATGAAGAGGGTTGAATTTCTAAATCTTCAATGACGTTTTCAGGAATCGAACAGCACTAAACTAAAATTCCTTTCCTTCTCCTAGAGACTACACAAAACGTACAAGGCTAGACTGCTACCTGCATTCAACTGGTGACTTAACTTTATCTTGTCTATGGGACTACTAGCGATCCACCTGACGTAACGACGACGGACGGAAAATCCTCAAGGTGACAGATGTTTATGAATTTGCAGGGTATCAGCGCTGCCAACTAAGCGTTGCTCAATAAAAAATTATGGAATAACTTCCTATAGTGAAATTGTTGTCATACCAAGAAACAATAGTCTTTTACACAAATTCAGAGATAGTCTAATTACTTATGAAAAATATGTATATAAGAATAAAAAGGTTTCTTATTAAATAATTTTGTCCGAAAAATTTCCACCCTGAAAATTCCAAAAAACAACACCCTAAAAAATCCCCCCCAAAATTCTGATGGCGCAACTTGCGCCATGATCCCCCCTCCCCCCTGTGGACACCCCCTGCATTATATATTTATCATATGTGAATAAAATGTTTCAAATAACTTTAATTATTTTGATATAAAATAATTAATTCATTCAAGAATTAATTGCTCATAAGAAAAAATCATCTTCAGAAAATAAAATAAAAGAAACTTGCAACTTGAAGAAATTCCTACTTCTTAATTTTTTGCTTGCAAAATAACTTATTTTGATGAAAAATTGTTATTTTTTGTAAGTTAACAGTAAAAAATGCGATGAGACATGAAAATTCATAAATTTGAAATCAAATGTCTATTTTTCTAATTCTTTGAACATTGATAAGTATTTCATAGGTATATTCGAAGCACACAAAAAGGGTTTACATATAAAACAAAAAAACGAAGCTTTTCTCTATGAGCAGCATAGAATAAGTGTAATAGCACCCAGATAATGCCAATTCAGTGGAATTTTGAGCTTGCAATGAAAAATTTATCAATTCCAATAGCTTTTTGCTTCAACCCATGATCTCTACTAAATATACTCAATTATCAGATGAGTGAATTAACTTTTACATTCCAAATTTCAATTCCATAAATATTGAATAGTTATTTTAGAAGTGAAAAGAATTCTAAGGGATCAATGCATAAAATTTCCCAATAAATTGAAATAAAAATTAACCAATATAATACACAAAACAAAACTATTAAAATTGCCAATTAGATTTATTTGCAAAAGTGGAATGCTTTTGTGATGCTGTAGAAAATTTTTTCATTGTGAATGTCTTTATATTTTCTATGAACAGACTACAATACTAAATAAATAACTAGAACATCTTAAAAAAGAAAGCAAGTTATCACAATTTTAATAATTTGATTGAATATATTTCGAGCATCTTCACTCAACACATGGTGAATCGTTAAATTGGCCATGTGCGATTTATAGTCACACGGAATGTTTAAAACAAAACCAACACTGATAAGTAGGCTTGTGAGTGACACCTATTGGTCAATGGCCCAAGATGAAAATACTTGTCTGGTAATCATGATCCCAATAAGCAAATACTGTTTTATTTAGTGTCTTCAAAGGATGATTTTCAATAATTTTGGGGTGAACTCAGTAAGAGGGACATTCATTATTTGAATAAAATAACACATCTTGTTGAGCATTTCATTCTCAATATTAAACATAACAGAAAGAAAAAGGAAATATAAAATTTTTTGATTTAAATCAATGATTTTTTAATAAAAATCACTTGATTTAAATCAGCATAACCTGATTTTAAGTCAGATATTTCATGATTAAATGTTTGGGAAATATTAAAAATGAGACTATCCAGTATTAGAACAGGTGGTCATTTACTGGAAGAAGTATCAGGCACTGAGGATAAATGCAGAAGCAATGAAATTTTTAGCAAGTCAAGTCTGTATACCCCAATTTACACTAAACCTTTTGTTAGTCCAGCATTATAATTCTAGATCGTGTGCTATACTTTAAGAGAAAGAAGGCAGTTTACCTCAAATCAAAAGAAAACGATATTTCAAACTGATAGTGGAAAAAAGGAAATACTCAAGACATAATTGGTGGAGGTGATGAATTTGAAAAACATGAAGGTAACTGGTAAAACAGAACCAAATATAGTATAAAAGTACAGGTTGTAAATGTGTTCATTGCTGCAAAACATGTATAAAATGAACTCCAAAAAGACATGATTTGCAATTTGGATTGGATGATTTTTGTAAGATGGCAATAAAGATACGATTTTGTTTGTGCTGTGTATTGGAGAAACTGACTTTAGTTTTTATTATAATTGATGCCAAAGAATTCTTTTTTCAAAATTGCAACATTTATTTAACTTGGGTGCATCTTTGATCTAAAAACTTTTTGGCAGCAATGCTTTTAGCGTGCTTTTTTGTAGCGAGTTGAATTATGGCAACCTTGCGACTATTTGAATCTTATTAACTTTTGTAAATCATTACATACTTTTATTTTACCATGCATAAATAACTAGTTTGCTGAATTTCTGTGATCCTTTATTACATTCATATTATATATCCTGGTTCCATCAGACTTAAAATTCATAAATTATTTAACTTGAATAAAATATCCGAAAAGGTATGTTTTTCATAAAAGTAAATACCTACCTAGTAGTAAGAACAATCAGTGGTGTGGATGAGTACTGATAAGTATTTCAAAGCTATATTCCAAGCATACAAAAAAGATTCATATCTAACATACAAGAAAATTAAGTTTTCTCTAAGCTCTTTTGAATAGCATAAAATAAGAGTAATAGCATTCTCTGAACATGCCAATTGATGGAAATTTGAGCTTGAAATAAAAATCATCATTGAAAGAGCTTTTCGTTTCAATTTATAATCTATTTTGTCAATATGCTCATTCATCATTAAATTTTGGGTGAATTAACATTTACATTCCAAATTTCAATTCCATAAATGATGAATAGTTATGCAAAATAGCAGAGCAAAGAATTCATAAGGATCAATGCATAAAATTTCCCAATTAAATTTGAATAAAAATTACCAACATATTACAAAACAAAAAAAAATATTAAAATTCCCGGTGCAGCTGCAGTCTCTGCAGCGCGGAGTGGCAACTACTCTTGGCACGGTTTTTGGCGCAATTTTAAGTGACTAATGCCGGCTGATGGTAACCCATTTTTATCTCGAATTTTTCTTTGGATTTAGGGTTCTTGTGTTTTTACGGCAACCTTGCCAACGTCCATATCCTTCTTTTTTCTAGATTGTTCTATTTATTTCCGACACGGTCAAGTGCTCTTGCATAGATTGTTCTTTTCAGAGATGCCTTCTATTTTTAGTGTAGTTTCAAGAGAATTTTTCTCGAAACTTAAAGTTCACTTTTTCTGGTGGTAGACAAACTTGCGAGAGTGAGGGAGTTGGTAATCGTTTATTTTGTTACGAGTTGTGTCGCGATAAAGAGCTTTTTTTTAAAGGAATCGGGATTAATTAAATCAAAATTTTCTTGCGATAAATGCAACGGGGAAATGACGTTTTCTGTAAGGAATTCAGTTAGCGATGGATACACGTGGATTTGTAGAAATCGTAGGGATAATCGGTACAGCTGCAGTCTCTGCCGCGCGCGGTGGCAACGACTCTTGGCGTAGTTATAAGCGACTCATGCTGGGTGATGGTAACCCATTTTTTCTCATATTTTCTCCTGGTTAGGGTTAACCTGTTTTTATGGCAACCTTGCCGGCATCCAGTTCTGTCCAGCATTGGTTGTTCTTTTTAGTTTGGACACGGTGGAGAGCGGGTATTTTTAAAAATAACTTATATTCTACTTATGTACATTTTTTGATTCATTTCATCCATATGTACAGTATAGATTCACTGTTGGAAATTCGAGAAAAAATGGGTTACCCTCACCGGCATGAGTCGCTTATAACTGTTGGGTTTTATCGATTGAAGACAGAGTTTTATACATTAAAAATAAATTTTATTACGTAGCCAAGTCTTATGGTTTAAAAACATACTTTTAGAAAACAACAAGAAGAAGAAGTCTGATCAGATCATGATCCCCAATCTTTCTTCACTTTTATACATTCAAAGATTTACATTCTTCAAATTTATGTGCCCCACACGGCACTATAATTGGAGGTTTGAGACCGATTCCAACATGCGGCCCCATCGGTTGTAAAACCTCAGCAGATGTATTACAATTCAATATATATATATATATATACACATATATATATATATAAATCTAACAAAATATTTTTCTAATAATATTTTTAAATTTATTTAACAATAAAGGCTTTGTTAAAAAGTCAGCCAAATTATTTTCCGATGAAATATAATTTACGTTAAATAGTTCATCTTTTATTAATTTACGAATAAATTTGTACTTGATATCAATATGTTTAGTTTTCTGATTTTCCTGACTATTTTTTGAAAAATAGATAGCAGATTGATTATCACAATATACTTGGGGTCTTATGTAATCACACAAACTTAATTCATTTATAATTCTACTAAACCAAATAACTTCTATAGTGCAATCGGTTAGTGCAATAAATTCAGATTCCATTGAGCTAAGAGCTATGCACTTTTGTTTAGAAGATTTCCATGATATTGGGATGTTACCCAAATAAATTAAATAGCCACTGCTTGAATGTCTGTTTGTGAGACCACATCCCCAATTTGCATCAGAAAAAGCAATCAAATTTGAACTTTCTACATTGGAAAGATTAATTTTAAAATCCTTTGTAAGAAAAACATAGTTCATAATATCAACAACGTAAGACCAGTGTTTGTAAGTATAACCATTACAAAACTGAGACATTATATTAACGGCAAATGCAATATCTGGTCTGGATCTATCTGACAAAAACGATAAACATCCTATTAAGGAACGATAGGGAAATTTCCTCATTAAATCATTTTCAATTATTTCTTCCTCTTTAACCTTATCAGGTAAGTTACAACCAATTTTAAAAGGTAAATTCACAAAACTTTTAGGAAGATCTTTGAATTTTGACATTAATTTTTCAATGTAGGTAATTTGATGTAAATAAATCGAATTTTCAATTTCTTGAAAGTTTACGCCTAACAAATATTTAGTTTTACCTAGGACTGTAAGATCCAATTTTTTGTCCAATAATTCGATTACTTCATTTATCAAATGTTCCCTTTTTGAAAACAAAACCATATCATCTACATAAACAATTAAAATTACATCTTTAAATTTGTAGACACAATTACACCAATTTAACTGAGAAAATCCTAATTTAGTTAAAATACCGTCTAATTCCAAATTCCATTCTCTACCACTTTGATGCAGACCATATATAGCCTTTTCCAATAGACATACTTTGTTTTCGGATCCTTTCAGCACAAATCCTTTTGGCTGTTTCATGTATATAGTATCCTTAAGGTGTCCATATAAATATGCACTTTTCACGTCAACTTGACAGTGATACCAACCCAACATAGAAATCAATAGTACAAACAATAATTTAACAATAGAAAAATTCACAACTGGTGAAAAAATATCTTTAAAATCAATGCCGGGTTTTTGCTTAAAACCTTGAGCAACAAGACGAGCTTTATACCTTTTAGGTATATTGTTTTCGTCCATTTTTATGCTGTACACCCACTTACTTCCAATTATGGTTGTATTTGGGGGTGTGTCCACTAATTTCCATACTTGCCTATCCTTCATTATCTGAATTTCTTCATTCATGGCAGTATTCCATTTAATTTTATCCTTACTTGCTTGCGTTTCTTCATAACTTTTGGGGATTTCGACATTGTAACACTGATCATACATGTCGTACATCTGTTGGTCTAAAAAATTAGATTCATCACTAGAAGTAGATGGCACATTAGAAATATCCACATTAGGATGTTCAGTTTCTGGCTTAAAATTGAAATTTACAGGATCAAACCTAATCTTGTTTTTAGTACAGTACTTTTTAATATCATTTAAAGATCTCATTCTCAAATTTTCAGGAGAATAATAGTATACATCTATCCTATTGCTTTTATTTCTAGGTTTTTCGATTCTTCGCCAATTTGAAATGTTAAGACTTTTTAAGTCCTCAGTTTTAACTAAATCTTTAGAATCTAAAACTTGAGTTTCACTTTCCGATTTTACTTTTATATTTTCATTTGATTGATAAATAGGAATATTAGAATTAAGATCGAAAGAAACGTACTCAAAGTTTTTACCAAATAGTACATCAACAGCTTTCTTACTTTCGTCGATATGAACATGGACTGTTTCAACTATTCTCTTCTCGTTTGGGATATATATTCTGTAACCTTTAGTTTTCAAACCATATCCTGTCAAAATACCAAGTTTAGCTCTGGGTTGTAATTTATTTCTCTGTATTTTAGGAATATGAACATATGCCAAAGAGCCAAAAATTCTAAAATGTTTTACTGATGGTTTGAAACCAGTCCATATTTCGTTAGGAGATATACCCTCAGTTAATTTGTGTTCGCATCTATTTTTAGTATGAATAAATGCTAAAAGTGCTTCTGACCAAAATTGTGGTTGTAAACCACTGTCTTGAAGCATAGCTCTGACACAATCCATGGCTGTTCTATTGAACCTTTCTGCAATGCCATTTTGTTCAGGGGTATAAGTTGAAGTTCTTTCGATTTTTATTCCTAGATCATTTAAAAACTTTTTAAATTCTTTGTGACAAAATTCTAAACCATTGTCAGTTCGGACACATTTTAACTTAACATTTAGCTGTCTTTCAGCTTTAACCAAGTATTTTTTAAAGTAATCAAAAACTTCATTCTTATTTCGAATAATATAAACAGTTACTTTACGTGAAAAATCATCAATAATAGATAAAAAGTATTTGTTTCCACCTAGAGAGTTAACTGGAGCAGGACCCCACAAATCCATATGGATCCTTTCCAAAACATTTTTAGTTTTCCTTTCGTACATATAGTTTCTTTTTAAGGATATTCTAGTGGATTTAGCAATAGCACAAATCTTACAATTTTTATCTATATTTTTACAATTAAGTTTTTCAATTCCTTTTACACAATTAATTTTACTCATATTTTCAATTAAGGGCATGTTAACATGACAAAACCTACGGTGGGCTTTTTCTAGATCTAAACCAGTTACATATGTATAATTTTTAATCTTGGGATAACCTTTCAAGATATACAATTTTCCAATTCTGGGAACAGTAAACAAATATTTATTATAACTATTATAAATAATCATTTTGTTATTTCCCCATTTAATTTGGTTTCCCACAAGGTCAATACGAGCACCACTAATTAAATTTTTTCTCATATTAGGCGAGTATAACACATCTTTTAAAGTTATATCATAATTTCTGTTTCTATCTAAAACTGTAAATTGAATATCACCCATACCTAATACTTCCGAGGTGCTGTCCTTGTCTCCGACTAGGATCTTCTGTGGTGGTAGTTTTCTGAATGTCGTAAACATATCACGTTCTTTACAGAAGTGAGCAGTTGCAGCAGAATCAATGAGAAATTCCCTCGGTCTTTCATTTGGAAAATTTGAAACTGCATAGGCACGTTGAAGATCAGTTTTTGGATTGTCCTCCATATAAAATAATTCACCACCAGGTTTCTGCCGATTGCATTTCTTGAAGCACTTCGATTCGTAATGTCCCGACTTTTTGCAGTAGTTGCAGAATGGTCGCGGCCCCATACGACAAACTGTCGACTTTCTTGGGCTTGAAGGAATTAATTCAGGGTCCAGTACGCATCTGCTGTGATCAGGAGTAGACGCCCGTGTCTCCTTGTATCTAGATGACTTGTTTCTTGTAGCATAAGCATCGGCCACGATACTTAATTTTGTGCCTTCGTCTTTCCGCTTCAGCTCGATTCGGCTGGATTCTGTTATTAAATGTTTAGACAAATTGTCTAGCGTGAACTCGTTGTCATCCATCCTGTATAGCAATTGTACCAGATTATCGTATTCGTGAGGCAAATGTCTTATTAGTTGAAAGCAAACTAAAAGGTCTGGGATTTCGAATCCACATTCTTTTATCTGTAACAGCTTCTCATGCACTCCTTTGCAGAAGAGTCCAATGGATTCGTCCTCCGGCTGGTAGCGGATTGAAAAGAACTCGTCCACAAGGCCTGCCAATCGTGCTCTAGATGCTGGTTCAAAGTTGGTCTTTAATATATCCCAGGCTTCCTTACCGTCTTCAGTAGATGAAATTAAGACTTGATATTTTCTGTCTATGCCCTGGTAGATAGTTGTATATGTCCTCTGCTTCCTATAACGATAGTCTCTTTTTTCTTGTTCTGGAGCATCTTCCAATAATAGAGGTTCCGTTTTAGTGATAAATTCCCAGCAGTTCCGGTCGATTAGCAATACCTTCATGTCCATCTTCCACGTGGCATAGTTGAAATCCGATAACTTCGGGAAGGAAAACATGGACATTCCTTGAATACCCATCATACTGGATACCGGTAGTGGCAGAATTCAGGTTCAGCTTAAGGTCTGAGGCCCATAACCAATTGTTGGGTTTTATCGATTGAAGACAGAGTTTTATACATTAAAAATAAATTTTATTACGTAGCCAAGTCTTATGGTTTAAAAACATACTTTTAGAAAACAACAAGAAGAAGAAGTCTGATCAGATCATGATCCCCAATCTTTCTTCACTTTTATACATTCAAAGATTTACATTCTTCAAATTTATGTGCCCCACACGGCACTATAATTGGAGGTTTGAGACCGATTCCAACAATAACTACGCCAAAAGTCCATATATTTAATCCATATTTGCAGTGTTTTTCTAGTCAAAATGTTGTTTAATTCAGATTTACATATTTCATCCGTACGTATGCAGTATATATTCAATGTTGGAAGATTTCCATGGCGACATAAAAAGTGCGCCAAACACCGCGCCAAGAGTCGTTGCCACCGCGCGCGGCAGAGACTGCAGCTGTACCGGATAATCAGCCATGTCGTGGCTATAAATGTATTAGACACGGGTCATGGTTTCGTAAGAGCAATTTGAAGCTGAAGATTTTTCTTTTGACATATGAGATTTTAAAGGGCACAAAGACTGAGGATATCGCGGGAGTATAAAAAATATTTGTATATTTAATCCAGATTTGCAGTGTTTTACTAGTCAAAATGTTGTTTTATCAAGATTTATATATTTAATCCATATGTATGCAGTATATATTCAATTTTGGAAGATTTCCTTGGCGGCATAAAAAGTGCGCCAAAAAACGTGTTGCCACTCCGCGCGGCGGAGACTGCAGCTTTACCCTAAGTACAAAAAATCTAGAAACTACAATAGCAAATTAGCAATTTTTTCATGAAAAATTAGCACTAACTGGTCAATTAAAGGATGGTTGACCCTAACTGAATATAAAATTGTTCATAAAGAAAGTTTGCAAAAAGTTACGTCTCTTTCACTTAGAAACCAATTTCATTTCTTAAACTTAACTGAAATTTCAGTTAAGTACCTGTATACATCAACTCAAAAACAATTTGGTTGATCTATAAATGGTTTGTCATTTTCAGTGAAATGTAAGATTGTCAATTGTATTAATGTGTCATAACCAATAACGATATATTTACAAATCTACAAAATTTGCAATCTAGTAAAATTGGAATCAAATTTTCAGTCGAAAAATAACTCACTGGATTTTGTGTTTCTTCCTTTGCGAAAGCATCGTTTGGAGGTTGAAGTTCTTCAAAGTCAGGAGTACGATTTGTATCGTAATACATATCAACAAAACCCGTATCTTGAAATATAGAATTATTTAACTTAAAGAGCGAAAGATCTGTTTCCATGATGGACTCTCCAATGTTATCGTAAACTATTCGAGATCTCTTAAAAGGTATTGTTTTACACACTGTGCTCAGATATATTTATAATCGTTAAAGTGGGAAAATTGAATGTTTAACACAGCATGAATGTTTACATAAAAATTAATGTTTATAAAAATGCACGCTAAAATATACCGGCAATATGAAAATAAAAGAAAATGGTCAAGAATTCGCGTTGCCATTTCGGAAAACAAATTCAATCAATTTACTTGGAAATTTCTGAACTGATGTTTGAAAACTATAAAAATAGCCCGTTATGGTGATCCAGTGTGACGTTAATTGAAATACCTACCTACCTTGAAATCTATAAAATATTTATTAACCTAGAATATTACTCTTCATCTGACTCACAAAGTAACAGATAGAATGCATAGCTATTTACTCTGTGATCTGACCGTGGTTCAAAATTACGTGGGGGAAGGTATTTCAATTAACGTCACACTGGAGCAACACAATGGGCTATTGGTGACGGTCCGGGATCAATCCCAAAGGGAAAGTTCCGAGGACAACACCACGTAATTTTGAACCACGGTCAGATGACGAGGCAACACCTGAGCTGGCACCCCACTCTCCAAACTTCCACACCACGCCAACGTGAGGACATTTGAGGCCACGACAGATTTAACGTGTACCAGCCCCCTTTGTACACGACGGTGTTTGGCTGGATTCGAACTCGCAACCCTTCGGTTGCTAGTCCGTTACTTTTCCAACCGGGCTACCGCGGCCCCAAAATTACGTGGTGTTATCCTCAAACTTTCCCTTCGGCATTGATCCCGTTGTCAATAGCCAGTTGAGCTGCTCGATGTTAATTAATTACAATTACCTAGAATATTACTTTTGTTTCCTGGCCGCGGTAGCCCGGTTGGAAGAGTAACGGACTAGAAACTGGAGGATTGCGAGTTCGAATCCAACCAAAGACCGTCGAGTACAAAAAGGGCTGGTGCACGTTAAATCTGTAGTGGACTCAAATGTCCACTATTGTACATATTTTAGATTAGATTGAGTGATTCAAACTCGGTAGGTGGGTATTTTAATTAACGTCACACTAGAGTAACTCAACAAGCTATTGGTGACGGTCAGGGATCAATCCCGAAGGGAGAGATTACGAGGACAACACCATGTGATTTTGAACCAGGGTCAGATGACGAGGCAACACCTGAGCTGGCACCCCACTGTCCAAACTTCCACACCACACCAACGTGAGGACATTTGAGGCCACGACGGTCTTTGGTTAGATTCGAACTAGCAACCCTCCGATTGCTAATCCGTTCTCTTCCAACCGGGCTACCGCGGCCCTTGATAAAATGCGGAAGAACTCCATTGTAGAAGTTATGACGTAGTAGGAAGTGCGTTATTAGCGACTATTTTATATTTTGAATCATTCTGATTTTCCCAAAACTGAGCCATGAACTGCCAAAAAAAGGCAATCCTTTTTGTTGAGTGGTGACAGAAAGAAGCATTTTCACCTTTTTCTGCGCCCGCGGATGGAATGAATGTTTGCTGTTTTATGACGCAAAATGCTAATCATAAAAGCTAGGTGAGTATTTTAATTAACGTCACACTGGAGCAATACAACGGGCTATTGGTGATGGTCCGGGATCAATCCTAAAAGGAAAAATCCGTGGACAACACCACGTAATTTTGAATCACGGTCAGATGACAGGGTGACACCTGAGCTCGCACCCCTCTCTCCAAACTTCCACACCACGCCAACGTGAGGACATTTGAGGCCACGGCAGATTTAACGTGCACCAGCCCCCTTTGTACATGACGGCCTTTCGTCTGGATTAGAACTCACAACCCTCCTGTTGTTAGTCCGTTAATCTTCCAACGGGCCACCGCGACCCTTCTGTTTGAAAGAAAATAAATCGTATTCATTGAAATTTAGAAACTTGCGCCACATCTTTCAGTTTCCATGTTTTGTTTGAAATCTGAATTCTTAGGAAATATAAGTGCACATTTCTATTTCACAACAGAAATTTTGTCACTTTTGCTATTATAAATTGAAAGCTTTTTCCAGACAATTTCAATAAACTGCTCACCATTTTAATATTATGTTGCTTCCAGTGCGATGTTAATTAACTACCTACCTTCCATTTTAATAATTTTTCTCAACCGAGTTCCCAAAATCACAACTTATGCATGAGAAAAAATAAACCAATCAAAATTTAATTGAAATTCATTTTTATAACATCAATAATTAAGATCCATAAAAAAAATTGTGAAATATTTCCCAAGTCGATGACTACTTTTTGCTGTACATTGCTTTGCATAACAAAAATAGGTTTTGATTAAATGTTGCTTGAAAACCTGGTCTGAATTCACTAAACAGCAGAAAATTCTAAAACAATCCTTTTTATTGCAGCTCTACTAGATAGATTTGCAGTTTGTATTAATGTACAAGTCGTTTGAAATTTTGCACTTCTTTGTTATGCTTCTCTACCAATTGAGAGTACTGGGCATTGTTTTAATCTCGTTCTTAAAGTTACTTTCAACAATTCAGATGAATGTTGTCAGTAATAAATATGTATCTTTCGTTAGCTAAGTAATACCCTTTTATACCAGTTAAAGATAATTATGCAGCAATTAATATATTTGTTACTATAAAATTTTTTTATTCTTTAAAAAGGAAATCCATATTTTTCCTGTGGCAAAAACCTGTTTTATAGGACCAGTTTATCCACCTTCAGCAGAACTTTGCCAACCCTGATATCTGACATCTTGCTATTGAGACAAATGACCATAAAACATCCACATTAATTAGCACAACAAAAAGGTTGGAGTGAAAAGAATCAGTTTCAGTCTACATACATGCTCTTGATTGTCAATGACTATATTTGAAAAACCAGCCAAGCAAGTTCTTTAGATTCTTTAAGGAATACAGTAACTGATGTGCAAGAAAAAGGATCCAACTTAATACCAAAAAATTAAATTCCTTTTGCAATATAAAATTAAGACCAAATCAGAGTGCTCGCAGAAGTTGATTTGTGTATATATATAAATTTTGTTAATTCCATATTTTTTCGTGATTTCTTTAACTTGTCCAGGCTTCCCCTACTTTTAGGGTGTTGACACACGAGTCATTTTGTGAAGGCACTATCTAAAGAACATGTTTCTTTTCATGATTTGGCTTGTGACGTGGGTGGTGCATTCTGAGTGTTAAAATTGATTTGTTCAAAACACCTCATTGTGTCATCCACTTAAAAAAAAAACAGTAAGATGGTGATGTGGTGCAACTTGTAAATAGCAGCTGAGTAGCAGATGACCAACTTAAGAAAATTAAATTCACATTTCAGTTTTGATGCGCCTCTTGTCATCCATGCTTTTCTGTTTTCGCAGTAATTCCTTTGAGAATCTAGATTGATTAGTTTTTCTTTACTGTTTTAATGTTAATGTCCACCAATTCTGAATTTTTTCTTGCAATTTTTTTTAAAAATTCAAATCTAAACTGGAACAGAAGAGCTGACCACCATCATTCATTTTCAGATAATTCTTGCAACAGATTTCTAATTTCTTCGGGACTTTTCTTGCAAGTTGTGGTTTGTGTCTGATAGGATCAAAAATTGCCTGTGAATAATGCAATTGGAATAATTGCTAACGATATGCAAACTTAAACCTGTGAGTAAAACAGCCATTTGCACCTCTGAAAGGCATACTAACGTATTCAACTAGTGCATAAGTTGTGTATCCTCTCAGCATCATAACTAATGATAAGCCAGTGTAAAGGTTAAATGATTTATGGTTAGAAATTTGCTTGGTTTACTATTCTATGGTCATTTGGCAGAACTAAAGCTACTTAGACCAGGAAACATCTTGGTTTAAGACTAGGCATCTTGGCTTTTTTATAGACTAGTGGGCATTCTAGGTAAATTTAGCTGCAGAATTTTTCCAAAAAATTTTGTCATGTATTCATCAAGTAAAATTGTCAAGAAGTTATCAAAATAAGACAAAAATGCAAAAGGGAGAAAGAGTGACAAACATGCTATGGTGTCAAAATGATGCCAATGAAAATTCTGTTGTTGGGCAACCTTAATAATATTTATGCGCACGGTTTAATTATTATAAAGGTGACAGTAGGTGTATGAAAATTCTTTTCAGGAAGTATAGAATAAATAGAAATGCATTGACAAAAAATTGAAACTTTTTGTATGAGAAAAATGTCTCTGAATGCTTTATTATAAAGAAAATAGAGACAAAGCATTGTTTTCAATTGAAATGTTAAACTATTTACATTTTAAAATAGAGCATAATCGACTATCACAGAAAATCTTTCTTCAGATGAGCTTTGGAAAGTAAAACATGAGACTAATAATCAGATACAAATGTTGCATAAATATACAACACATAATATAGTACAATAAATACATCACATTTGTAACGAAATTTACAAATATTTCTCTAAATTTAGTAATGAAAAGAACTTAAAAATTTTAAGAGATAAAAGAATTTTGGGACAAATCCAATAATTATGCTTTCTTGATATGATACATTTTACTCGGAGAAAGAATGAAAATTAATAGAAGAGTCATATTTCCAACCCATAGATGTATGTATTTTAAAATAAAAATTACGCTTTTAGTAAGTCTGAAGAGCCTTATATCTATTTTAGCATAAATGTGTTCATGCTACAAGAATGTTAATGCTATAAATTATACCAATGAGTCCATTTCAATCAAATTTAAGAGGAAATATCAAATAAATAAACAGATGTAACTTCATGAATGCATACATTGCAGTCACAAATTCTCATTACAAAAAGTTTAAAAGTTCACTGACTTTGAAGTTGAAAATGTAATGCAGTGTAATTCAGAGTTTGAAAATTCTACTGTAAATTGATCATTGAGATTGCTGTTACATTAAAAGCACAAAGCAATAAATTAATGTTTGCTAGTCATTTTGTAAAAATAGGTTTTGACTAGAATTAAAGAAATTTTAATCCAAATATGGATTTTTTATTTATTTTCAAACAATTGTTTTTAGTTTTGGATAAAAACTAGTTTTGAACAAAAAAATGCAGTTTTCTAATCAACTTTCTGGATCAGCTAGAAGAGTTTTTGAATCACAAATTCCAAATGACACTGCTTATGAAATAGCATCAATATTAATGATACACTTATTCTCAAACATAAACTATTTACATTGTCATAGAATATCATTTGGGGTTAATTTAATTTGAGACATTTTTCTTCTACGAAACAAAAGTGAAAGAGGCACAACTTTGGGGCTTGTTCGGTTCCTTTCAAACCAGGTTTGTAAAGCACTTGGAATCACACTTTTCCTTGCCAACAAAAACTTTATAAGGGCCACTGCTGCACAATTCCGAACAAAACTATCACCTAAAAGATAAAATGTGAATCATTAAGTCAAAATACTTTCCATAATATATAGAATTTAAGGTATTAATCACTCTCCAATCCAGTATGTTAGAATCGAACTGAAACAGGCACTAAGTTTACCGGTCTTCAATTGAATGATATGAAAACAGAAAAGTAAGTAGAAAGAGTAGATTCACAAAACCAATATACACAAACATCCAGCAGAATCCATACATCAAAATTAATTGCAACTTTACAAAATATTTCTTCCTAAATTGTAAATATTTTAGTGTACATTATATATGCCATACCTCCAAGAAAAAAAATCAGGAAGATTTTTAGCAACATAAAAACCCACCGCAAAAACTCAAAATGTACACAACAAATTGAAGTTACAATAAAGATACTTCATGAACAATTTAAAATTTCTTTTACAAAATGTGTAAATCATTGTTTCTCAAAGTAGACTTGCCTAAGGCAAATTTGTCTGGCAACCTGTAAATTATTTCAATGCTGGTCCTTTAATTTTCAAAATGACAGTGCTTACAGGCCTTTCTTTCACAATATGCGTGAAATCCCAGTTTCCCCAAGCCCAAACAATTTTTTTTTGGTATCGCCAACCTGATTCCATTATTTTATAAATATTCAATCCTTTATGGATTGCCACGATGTGGTGCCAAGTGCTGAATCTGGTGCCATTTAACAATTTCGAACATAGAAAAGAAAAATTGGGAAGGTATTTTTTCCGTTCCGAAGATTTCTGGAAAATCTGAAAGAGTTGGCAAAGTATAAGGTATAACAAAATGCAATGTAAAATTGAAAAAGTATTACCTTTATTAGCACTAGCCTTTTCAAAAAAATGAATCAATACTTCATCAGATTGATCAGGTGGAGAGAAGGGAAAAATTTCAGCTAGAGAAAAAAATACACATTACATTTTGTTTCATATTAGATTATATTTCATTCACACCATAAAGTTTAAGACAATAACACAGCTAGTAAAAAATAAAGCATAAGTATTTAAATTACCAAATTATATGCATTCAAATAATTATAAGCATTAATAAAAGCACACGAACTTAAAAAAAGGGGTTCCATAAGTAAACATGGAGGCTTTCTGTTATCATATACTAACAATTTCTTAACATTGCTTGAACTGAATTAGATATAATATTTTAAAGTTATAATTTATTACTTCTTGTAAACAGAAAAATTTAATCATTATAGTGTGAGGTCTTCAGATCATAGGATATAACATTGCAAACTACCTAAGAAATGAAAATTACATAATATACAGGGCGATTTAGAATGGCTGTTCCCCAGTGAGTGATTTCTTTTTAATTATTTGCCAGAAAAATACTTCAAATTAGAAAATGTTTCAATCATGTACACATGTTGGATACACCATTCTAACCAAGTTATCAACACAGGAGGTAAAAACGTTTAAATAATAAATTTCAAATTTATGTGACTCTAAATACTTCATCTATAAGCATAGTTTTTATTTCACATGTCAGATGCAAAGAAATCATATTTCTAAATGGGATTTTCTTCATTATGGGTTAATATAAACATTTGTGTTGGCTTTATACATTTGTGATTAAATGCCAAATTTTTCATTTTTGAAATCAGGTTAGGTTTTTCAAAAAATGTTTTAAGTTTTTGAATGGCTATTTTACATTTTTATAGGTTCTTAACAAGAAAAAATCACTTTAGATTGTATATTGCAAGATTAACACACTTTTTTCATTCATATGACAATTTTAGACCATGTATTGGGTTTTTGTAAATACATTGTAAAATTTGCAATTTGTCAGAGATCTAGTGAGATGACAACCAATTGTAGGATTTTAATTTGATAATTATTTAATCAACTATGAATAACTAATCATACTTAAAAGCAAGTCTAGAATTTTTATAAGTTAGGGTTGGTTTTCATTTCTGAAATGGAGCAAGACCGGTCAAATACTAGTATTGACATTAACAGAATAAAATTTGGATTCAACATCTGGAACAGAAGACAGATTAGAATTCTCTATTACACAGTGTCAACAAATTCACCTCCATGTTCAACACTGTTCCTATGATTGGTGAAAATTTTTTTCAGCCCTACTCTTTAACTTTTAGGTTAAACTACACAACTAATTTAGCCCTCATGTAGTACAAAGACTGCAGAGCAACAAATCAAACTTAACTTTATATAAACGAAAATTATTTGTTACATATTTGAATGATATTCTACAAACAAATACACTGGTAAAGCCCCTGCTATCTTCAGATAGAATTTGTTCAGTTCAGCGGGAGACCATGAGCAATGCAAGTGACGGGAGCTTCTTCGGATAAAATACCATAAAGCATTCTCCAACTTTTAGCATATAGGCTTCACTATCAGCCAGAAGCGTGTGTATCATTTCACTGTTCTGACAATATACAAATAAATTCCCTCTTCTAAAAACCGTATTGTCAGAGGAATTCAAGAAAGACCAATTCACTTTCGACCTTAATCCTTTTTGCTAAGTTGCATTATTATATTTTTATAAAAGTTTTCACTGCTTTTTTAAAATACATAATGACACTGCATTTGATAACTATACAATACTGTATTGAATTGAATCATTCACTGAAATTTCATTACATTAACTATGGACATTTTCATAAGAAATTTAGTCAACTTTCTGATATTTGAGTTTCGGTTCTAACTCAGCTGTTTCAATGGCTGATTGAAATTTGGGACTTCCTTTTGCATATGACACTTCATAATTTTCAATTAGATTTTACGTTGGGGAGTTTGTTTTGGGGCCATTTCAGTAATTTCAGATAAATAATCAAATTTTATTAATTAAAACTGTTCAAAACAAAAGTGAAACACATTGCTTCTTTTCGTTGTGTTAAATGTATGCTAGATACATGATTAACTGGGTCAATTCCAAAGATGTATCTTTACTTTCGGTTTCTCCATTCAGTGAACAGAGCATCAGATTTCTTTAAGTGTCTTGGCTAATAATTTAATTAATTAAATTTTCTTTTTAAAATATCATCAATGAAGCACCTACAAATATTGATTTACTTCGAGCAAACAAAGTACATACACCTGTAACAATCGTTTATCTCTTCTGGAAAGTCAGATTTTTAAGCCTAATACATCTTTTTAAAAATTTATTTTTAAGATAAAGAACTTTTTCATAACTTTTCATATAAGATTTGTAAGAGGATTTGGCAGTCTTTCTGTTTCTGATGAGTATGGGTGGAATTGCTTATGTCTTACACTTAGATAAATTAATTATTGACCTGAAATTTACTTATTTTAATGAGTAAAACTATTTTACATTGTTCAATTAAAATAAAACTATTTGGTTGGGTATTGTATTCTGCTTCTTTATACAGAAGAAATGGCAAACTGCATTTTTTGTGCTTCTATTTTTAGTAATTGGTAAAATCTGAATAAATATTTCAAGCTTTGCATTAGCTCTTTGATGATTTGAAGTCAAGTATAACCAAGCATTACACTTTTAACATATAAAAGATAAGTTCCTCGCTTTTCACATGCTTGGTAAAAAATAACTATGCCATTTGTAGTAAAATTCTTATCTCCTTGAATATATCTTTTTATCACTGTGCTTCTAGAATTCTGAATTTTTGGCATGTTTAAAATGTTAGCTGTCTTCGAAATATTAGGTAAAAAATTCACATTCAATATGCTAACCAAGACAAATATTTAAAAACAGAATGAAAATAGCATTATAAAAGAACCCCCAAATGGATTGTGAGTGATGTGTGGCTGATGGTGAGATTTTGTTTTTGCTGTTGATTTTTTTAAGCAAGAAAGTATCATACTTGGGTAACCAGAAATGACTAAGCACACCGCTTTATTTTGAATAAAAATGTAATTAAAAAGGAAGTAACTGGCAAAAGGTCTTTTCTAGATTCCAAAGGTCAATTAGGTATTCTTAGGTGCAATAAAATTTACATATTTTGTTCAAGATATCCTAAATAGCAAAAATGTACAAACAGATTTGAAATACGGGGCATAGAACTAAAAGGTAAAAACCTAAGAATCCGGGGCTTATTTATGACTGATAAAATAAATGATACATCCAACATCAATACATGATTGAAACATTTTATCTGAATTGAATTATTATTTTGACAGTTAGTGAAAATCATATATACATGCTTTTAGAATCACCCTGTGTGATTGAATATGAATTAGAAGAAATTATAACTAGCCAATAAGATAGATTTGTTTCAACATTTTTAGGATTTATTTTAATAAAAATTAAAAAGGTTAGAAAATCCTTACCATATATATTACAGAACACATCAAAAGCTTTTTCATTTAAATTTTCTATTCCATACTTAGCTAAGTTGGGTACAATATGTATGTCTAATAAATTTGTTTTTGTCCATGACCAGTTACTATACACAGCAAAAATCACTAAAGGTGACATCAGAGCATACTCATAATCAGGCGATGAACCTGAAAGGGGAGAATTTTAAATGAAAAGCAATAAGTTCATAGTATATTAAGATAATTTTCAACAATTTCTAAAAAATTTGAAAAACATGCACAAAGGAACTTTTCGAAAAATTGATCTACAAGTGTGCATCAGAAGAAAGTAAACAGTACAAGAGCTGAACAGATAAAATAGACAATTGTAAATTTGAATAATGGCATTTCATCTACAATTCTTAATAAATTGTTGTGAAAGATCATTTTGAAGTTTGGAAAATTGTATAAAAAAATTTCTGTCCTGTCCATTTCTAAAATATAAATGAAAAATCTTGTGTTTTGTACTTTAGTAAAATGTGTGCAATATGAATCTTAGAACCAGGGCCGGTCAGAGGCCCATGTGACAGATGCGGTCGCATCGAGCGGCAAGATGAGGGGGCCGGTTGGCACACTAAAACCTCAGTAAGAAACGCCGTCCACAGAGGCGGCAGAATTTCTGCTTTTTTCCCTTTCCAACGAAGATATAATAATGACAATGACAAGAGAATTAAATACTGTAGTTGTAGGGGGGATTTTGGGCTTTAGTATTCGAAGGATATTAATGTTGAAGACCTAATGAAATTCAATGTTTCAAAACTCAAGTTGTGGAACTCATTGAGGTTAGAGTCAACTACCCAACTTGACTTGTTATAGTGTATATGCAAATATTCTCTTAAAGATCCATATCTGAATATAGAAATTGCCCTCAGGATTTTTTTGACTTTACTGGTTACAGTGACATCCTGTGAGTGCAGTTTTAGTAAGTTGAAACGTTAAAAACTACCTCCGATCTAGCACTGGGCAAGAAAGTTTGACATACCTTGCTATTTCATCCATTTTACAAAAGGTGGCAGAAAATATGGACTTTTACGACATAATCACAGAATTTGCTTGCGAAAAGCAAGAAAAGTAAAGTTGAAATTTTTAGTTTTTACAATTTTCCTAGTAGTTTATTTCATGAATTTTTTAATTATAAATGAAGTAGTATATCCAGTTATGCTTTTTACTTTTAGTCCTAGTTCTGTCTGTATACATTTTGACATGGGGGCACCAAGTCCTACCTTTGCCAAGGGTGCCAGAACCCTATAAGGCACTGGCAAGGCTGGTGCCAGCCACACACAAAAAAGCTTATTACCTTTAGGGGTCATTCATATATATTGATATCAATTTTTCGTGATTTTAAGACCCCCTAAAATATCAAATGATATCAAGGACCAAAATCCCTCCTCCTCTCATTTGATATCGATATAATCCCCCAATAAATTTTTTTTAGCAATGTGTAAGATATCTATAATTTTTTCTCAACTTCCACTCATAGCTGGAGCATTTTGACTAACAATGTAACAACTTTAATGGTTGAACCTCTCAGTGATACTCACTGGGAAAGCAGAATAGATGCTCTCCAGCATAGAAGAAATATATGATGCAATATAAGGCAACAACTGACCCTAAAGTTGATGCTTTTGGGAAAAAACACTGCTTATGGTATTGCAAAGAAACTGAAAGATTTCGGGTTCTTGTGTAGCTTGGTCGCATGGTATGACATTATTTAGTCAATCTTGTGAGTAAAGAACTTCAGAAGGAAAATGTCAACTTATAAAGTGCTTTAGACCTGATTGAAAACGTCAAGGCTTTCTTGGAAAGTATGAGATCGGAGAATAGTATGAATAGTGTCATAACTGATGCAAAAGAGCTGGCAGAGAAATTGGAGATCAGTCCAGAGTTCTCAGCTGAAACTCACATCAGGCCAAGGAAAATAAAGAAGCTATTTTCTTATGAAGGTGAAGATCAACCTGTTGAGGCAGGAAAGACCTCTTTCAAAGTAAACTTCTATGTGGTTTTAAATCAAGCAATCAGTTCTTTGTCAGAGAGGTTTGATCAAATGCAGAAGCATAGTGATAATTTCAAACTTCTCTATGACATTCATAGCCTTCAGCAATGGGGAAAAAATGAACTGAGAGAGTGCTGTTTAAATCTGCAGACAGTTTTGACTGACAAAACCGAATGTGATGTAGATGGAAATGAGTTTACTTTTAGCACTGATGCTACCCCGAAAAGACTTTATGTTACTTAACTACTAATTCTTTCATAGAAGCGTTTCCCAATGTTTTTGTGAGTTTAAGAATCTTACTTACCATTCCTGTGTCAGTTGCTAGTGGGGAGAGGATTTTTTTTATCAAATTGAAACTAATTAAAAACTACCTGAGGTCAACCATTTTCCAAGAGCGTCTGAGCAGATTAGTGATCTTGGCTATAGAAAATGAGGTGCTCCATGCCATCGATAGACACAATTTTAAGAGATTTTGCAAAGCAAAAGGCCAGAAAAATACACTTTTGATGTTTTTATTTTTGTTATTTTTCATCAATGTTGAACAAGTGTTTCATAAATCATGATAATAAGAATATTTTCAACGTATTTTATTTTCAATAATAAATGAATGATTTAATATTCAATTGCTGAATACTAAATATTGTACATAATATGCTATAATATAATGTTGACTTTACTGTATTAAATGATTTCAAAATGAAGTACCATTGACTTTTCTGTAAACTAATTACCATGGCATAACTATTTTTAAGTACAACGGATGTGTTTAATATCACAAAATCCATTAGCTTATGAAGGCCGAACAGAAAAAAAACCTGGCAATATAAAATACGCATTATATGCAATAGGCTATTCTAAGGGGTAGGGAAATAATACTGTGAATCTGTGAAATGGGGAGGTGGCAAATCATCATCTTACATTTGCAATAAATTTCTCTCAGACCGGCCCTGCTTAGAACTATTAAGAAATGTGTCTTTAGGATTCTTAGGAGATTAACAATTAACTCATTTCTTATAAAACTTTCAGGTATGAGAGTGCATAAACTTCTTAATTTGCATTACCTCTGAAGATGGGATAGTGGGTTACAAATTGAATACATATGCACATGACTGTCCGAGGAAGTTGTAGATTTAAAAAGATATGTAAGTGATTTCCATTCTTCAGTGTTTTTTTGCTATGTTTAGTTCTTATCCTGAGAGTAAGTTATAGAGGACTATCAAATTCAGATGCACCACAATTAGGCTGAATACATGCAATAAGAAAAGTCAAGATCAAAAGCAGATAATTGAATCACTTTCTTTACAATATTGAGAATACTGTCCATAAGTGGAGGAGGTTGAAGACTGGGATAGAAAACAATCTTTTTATGAAATTTTAAGTACTCTAAAAAGGAATATGAAAAGGCAGTTGAATTACTTTCTTCAATTTAAAACAGAAATAGGATTAGATCAGATGTTAGATAAAATAAGATGAATTCAGAGTTTATGCCAGTCAAAAGTTTGTAACATTTTTATCGTAATTCATAACTAGATGAGAGGATGTATCTAGTATTTGAACTATAAATACTGGAATACGAGGTTATATGAATACTGGAATGGAAATTTCTCGAAAACAAGATTAAACAATGCATTAAAAATAATAAATTTACTCACCATTAATAACTTTTAATTTTATTCTATTGATTAGAAAGTCCATAGTTTTTGTAATATCAGATACAACTGGTGCAGTAAGAGTTTGAGATAGAAATTTGTGGATGATTTTCCAAAGGAAAACGTTAAGGCGGAAAGTGGTAGTCCTTGTGCATGCTCCAAATGCAATAGCACTTTGAAAAACTACTTCTTCATCTGAAAAGAAACAGCATGGCAATTACTTTCTTTCTGAAGGATAAAATTTGATTTACAAATGCACTATTATGTGTACATATATTACTTTTTACAAGAGGGGAAATGATGATTCTTTATTTTAACTTTTCTTAAATTAAAATTAGTTAAAAACAATAATTTATTAAGTTCAAAGAAACTATTTGATACTTCCCATTTATAGTAACTTAAAATTTTGCATAAATTAGGTTAGGACTACATAACACATTACAAATATCATGCTTATACTAATGCATGTTTGAGAAGGTATATAAATTTTCAGATCGTTAAATGAAACAATTTCAGAAGCACACAATTCTAAATAAGTATTTTCATTTATTTAGAATTTGTATCTTTAAGATTTTAAAATACTAAATCTTGCAAGTTTAAAATAGAATTCTTAAAAACATTTGACAATGGTAGTTAAAAACTAGGCAATTTATTAAGATGTGATGTACTTAAGATGTAAAAGGAACACCACATGCTTCAGTCTCTTAACAAAAGATGCTAGTGAGAGTAACGTGTGTGACCGATACGTAGCTGAGTTAAGAGTACATCGGATGGGAAATAATAGCCATAATGAAAAGTGATGAGTGCATGGAGCTTGAAATGGTGTTGCATGCTCCACTCACTGTGACATTCATTCCAAGCAATGTCTTTGACAGCAAAGCTTTGGAATAAGTACAAGAAACAAGGTAGTCATCTAAAACTACCATGCCTATAGTTACAAAGAACAAGAGGGAATGCAAATAATTTGGAGTTGTGAGCAATAAATTAAGAATTAAAAATTCTAAAATCATTTAAATTCCAATAGCAGCAGGATTTACTTTAAAAGTTACCACATACCATAGCAACTATATAAAATTCAGACTTTACGAATACAATATATTACATTTATTGACTGTTTTAGATACTCACATTTTAATTGGAGCTTGAGGTTTTTATAGGTCAAAGCTAAATCCACTTTCTAGGAAACATGTTGATAAATTTCCTATTAATACCTTTGCCCATTCAACTTTTAAAACATTAAAATCAGCAATAAATGTATGAGGAAATAATTGCAATGGACCTAATTTAAAATTCACTATAATTAAATCTTTTCACGGGTGGAAACTTTAGCAGAAAACCTATCAAACTACCAAAAACATTCATGATAAAGAAAGTTTGAAAATATGTAATGTGTTTTGAAGATATGTTCCTCATTTTATACTGTATACTCATGCAAAATATCCAAAGACATTACCAGTTTTAATTTTATTCTGAGCACCTGAAACTGCTTAAGGGGTATTCGAAAAATACAATAATAAAAATAAGTATTAAAATTATACAAAAGTTCAATACCTGACATATTATGGGACACTTGAAAAAGTTCCTTCCAAATTCCAGCAATACTAGCAATTAAAAAGGGAGCATATTTATGCTTCATCTTCAACAAATCACAACATAAACTAAGAGGTTTCTGTGGGTTTCTTATACGTTTGCAGATTCCAGTGAGAACTCTACACAGAGAACCCAGACCAAGCATGTTTATATTCGTTTTAGCAAGAACAATCTCATGTATGGAATTCAAGGCAGTTATCAACAATTTCTGCAAATGGGGCTTCCTTGCTTCCTCAATACGAAATAGCACATAAATAATGCAAGCTTCATCGGTGGGAAACAACTTAGATGAGTTATTAGTCTGATCATAGACCAGCAAAGGATTATTCTTACACAATGTAAGGTAACGGAAGACATAAAATAATAAAGTTTCATTATTAGTTACATTAGATGGATCAATTAAAACATTAAATAAGATATTTTCCTCTTTCTTCGAAGACAAATTAGAGTACATCATGTCCTTTATATTCATAAAAGCCTTATGAATAGAAATATTCTTTCCAGAAGATTCATTCTCCTGCTGTATTCTTTGATAATTGTTTTCAATACTTTTTTTGCTTGAAGCATTCAGATAATTATAGGGTGAAGTGGAATTTGAATGCATAGCTGTAAACCTTTTCATATTTTTGGAAGTTTGCTCATTAGGAATTGAACTCTCAGGTGAGATACTTAGTTTTCTCTTCCTAACTTCTTTCTTAGTGGAATCATTGATCTCAAGTGTGTTAGTTAAAAACTCAGATGAACGGCTTTTTTCAAATGTTTTTTTCTCATTCTTAGATTCTTTGTTACTCACAAAAATGTCTTGTTCAACAGTTTTGGTACTATTGGATACACCTGAAGTAATATCAGAGGCACTTCTTGTTTTATGTTGCAGTGATATTTGTTCTTCGGCTGAATTTTGGAACTCCAAATCAAAAGCAGTCTCTCCCTCTTGTGGTTTTAAACAGTTCTTTTTCTTTAGTATTGGGCAAGGTACACGAATTTGACTAACATTTCTGCTATCTGAAGCAGTCACACCAGTATAATTGTACAATAATGACTGCATAGCTGTATCATTTTCTGCGTTTTCACTACACTTATCACTTGAAGAACCAATTTTGATATATGAATTCTGTCTTTTTCCTGAATTTTTTTCATCCTCAGATTGAATTATCACAGGCGTATTTTTACCAAGTTGAAATGAAGGCATTTTGTTAGTTGCATCTTTCTTTGAATCTTCTTGGACACACTCAAAAATGTCTTGCTCCATAGCTTCTGAGTCATCTGCTATAACTAATGCATCATCAGAATCACTCTCTATACTACATTGTGATAGTTGCTCTTCAGCTGTGTTTTGAAATTTGAAATCAAATTCCATTTTTTTCTTCAGTGCAATTGAACGGTTATATGTCTTTAAAAGTTGGCAAGGCACTTGAATTTGATCATAACTTCTGATATTTGAAGCAGTAAAATCTGTATCATTGTACAGTGATGAAAGCATAGTTGTATCACTTTCTTTGTTTTCATTAGATTTATCATTTGAAGAACAAATCTTAGCAAATGAATTTTGGGTTTTTAACAGTTTTTTTTCATTCTCAGATTGAATTATTACAGGTGAATTTTTACAAAGTAGAAATGAAGGCATTTCATTAAACATTGCATCTTTTTTCGAATCATCTTTATTATACTCAAAAACGTCTTGCTTAACAGCTACTGTGTCATCAGCTATAACTAATGCATCATCAGAGTCGCTTTGTGTACTCCATTGAGGTGGTATTGCTTTAACAGCTGCAGTTTGAAATTCCGATCCACATTCAGTTCCTTCCTTTAACGAATTGGAAAAATTATTTTTCTTTAATATTTGACCCATATTTCTCTCATCTGAAGCATGAACATTTGTGTCATAGTGCACTGATGAATGTTCAGTCTTAGTGCTTTCTTCATTTTCACAAGACTTATTTAGAGAATCAATATCTGCAATTAAATTTTTGCTTTTAACCCAATTTCTTTTGCTTGCAAAATGGCTTATCACAGATGCATCTTTACAAAATTGAAATGAGGGTATTTCTTCTAACACTGTTTCATTTTTTGACTCTTCTTTGTTACACATAAAAATGTCTTGTTCAACAGCTTTTGTATCATTTTCTATTCCTAAAGCATCATTATCAGAGTCACTTTCTATACTCCATTGGGATGGTACTTTTTGGAATTCCATAGTAAAAGTAGTTCCTCCCTTTAGTGCATTAAAAAGATTATTTTGGGGATGCACAGTATCAAGAATCTGATTTGTATCCATGTTGATAGAATACTTTTCATCACTATTGTTAGTGGATGAAATAAGAGGTTCTAAGTGTACATTACACTCTGGTACAGCTATATTTTCCTTTGCCTGCTCAGTTTTATTATGATTTGTTTCTTTACAACATTCCTTGCCAATTTCAGTAAGAGGTTCAATGTAAACATTACAGTCTTGTATTAAACTACCTTCATTTTCACACTGAGTTTCATTCAACTTTAGGGAATCTCGTTCTCCAGGGTTCTTAAGCATTTTCATGGGGATGATATTAAGACCAAGAAAAACATGATGCTCTGGTGAAACAATATTAGCTTCATGTTTACTATGAATTTTACTAGGTCTCTCATTTGTAATATCAGTAACATCTAAATTCATTTCTGAAGCATTCCTTTTGGTAGGTAATAAAGCAGTTTCCTTGGTATATGAACTGATAGAAGCATCAGATTGGGGGTTAGATGCTAAGAATTCATTTCTACTAATATTCAAATCATATATATCTGAGTTATCCTCTGAATCAGCTGTCCAACATTTACCAGATGATTTTTCCAAGCACATTTGCCTTTTACAAGGAGTTTCTGAAGGATTCAGTATTTTACAACCACCTGGGAAGAACTTATCAGCATCTTCAAGTACATCATTAGGTTTATTATCTGAGGACTCGAGATAGGAAGTTTTATAGATGTCCCCAGCAAAATCTAAAATTTTATAACTTGTTGAAACAGGATCAGAACTACATGCAATATTCTTAGATTGATCAGAATCATCAGATGACTGAGAAGAGAAAAGAGAAGTTTCAATCACACCCACATCTAAGTTGGATTTTGAAATATGACGAGATTTTTTAAGGGAAGGAGTTGTTTTAAATTTTGAAATATTTAATTGATCAGAAACATTACAATCTTTTGAAGTGGTCTGCAAATTAGCACTTGGTATTGTTGGTTGGTCAGAATGTTGTAAAATAAGATTTGGATTTTCAGCAAAGGTAATTTTAGATACTTGCTTTGGTATTTTTCTTAATTCTTTCATATGAGGGAGTGATGCAGAAAGCAATGAAGGCTGCTTCAACAAATTAAGTCGTTTGGGCTTATTACAATCATTCACAATGAAATTATCATCAATAAAAGCAGGAAGATCAATTAATTCATGTTGACTATCTACTTCCTGAACAGAGTTTATCTCTGGGAAAGTATTAGTTAAATTACTCACAGAAAAGCATCCTATTTCACTTATTTTAAAGTTTTCTTGATTGGAATTAGGAATGGAGTTAGCCTCAAATAAAGCAAAATCTGACCCAGATGTAACCATAAATTGATTTTCACATTCCTTTTTCTGTAAAGATTCTTTTGCATCCAAACAGGGAGTGCACAGTTCGTTTGTCAAATTAGATTCAATTTCACCAATTTCTGGTTCTAAATCATTCATAGACATGTTCAGATCTTCCTCTACCTGTAATGGTTTTACAAACTGCAAACAGGGCATGGACAGTTCTTTTGTTGAATTAGGTTCAATTTCATCTATTTTATAAATTTCAGGTTCTAAATCATTCATAGGCATGTTCAGATCTTCCTCTTCCTGTAATGGTTTTCCAAACTCCAAACAGGGCATGGACAGTTCTTTTGTTGAATTAGGTTCAATTTCATCTATTTTATAAATTTCAGGTTCTAAATCATTCATAGACATGTTCAGATCTTCCTCTACCTGTAATGGTTTTACAAACTGCAAACATTTCATGGACAGTTCTTTTGTTGAATTAGGTTCAATTTCATCTATTTTATAAATTTCAGGTTCTAAATCATTCATAGGCATGTTCAGATCTTCCTCTTCCTGTAATGGTTTTCCAAACTCCAAACAGGGCATGGACAGTTCTTTTGTTGAATTAGGTTCAATTTCATCTATTTTATAAATTTCAGGTTCTAAATCATTCATAGGCATGTTCAGATCTTCCTCTTCCTGTAATGGTTTTCCAAACTCCAAACAGGGCATGGACAGTTCTTTTGTTGAATTAGGTTCAATTTCATCTATTTTATAAATTTCAGGTTCTAAATCATTCATAGGCATGTTCAGATCTTCCTCTACCTGTAATGGTTTTCCAAACTCCAAACAGGGCATGGACAGTTCTTTTGTTGAATTAGGTTCAATTTCCTCTATTTTAGAAATTTCTGGTTCTAAATCATTCATAGACATGTTCAGATCTTCCTCTTCCTGTAATGGTTTTCCAAACTCCAAACAGGGCATGGACAGTTCTTTTGTTGAATTAGGTTCAATTTCATCTATTTTATAAATTTCAGGTTCAAAATCATTCATAGGCGTGATCAGACCTTCCTTTTCCTGTAATGGTTTTCCAAACTCCAAACAGGGCATGGACAGTTCTTTTGTTGAATTAGGTTCAATTTCAGGTTCTAAATCATCCAATGAACTGTTCAAACCAGAAATATCTTTAAATTTAAAATTATTGGCTCTTTCAAACAAAGGATTCAGTTCCTGTAGAGAAGGATTAATGAAAGTTTTCAGTGAATTGGAAGTATGAATGCAAATGTCACAGCTATCAGAAACAGAAGAAACTGTTGACAACTTTTCCTCTTCTATTTCACACATAGGATTCAGTGCCTCTTGACAAGGACCGTCTAATATTTTTATTGAATCAGACTTATTTTTACCGATTTTAGGAACTTTCTTATTGAAATAGCCATCACAGGAATCAACACAATCATCAGAAACACGAGTATTCAATGATTGATTCCTATTTTCCAAAATCTGCTCCAGATGCAAAGAACTTTGATTTGGGGCAATTAATGCTTCCTCTGATTCAGGCATATTTTTACCAATTTTATTGACTTCTTGATTGAAGTTATGAATACAAATGTCAATGCTATCATCAGAAACAAAAACATCTAACAAGTGGTTTCTATTTTCTGACTCTAACTCTGAATTCAAGGTTTCTTGACAAGGATTGATCAATGCATTTTTAGATCCAGATTTTATTTCCCCCATTTCATTAATTTCCTTATTAAAGTACTTAACATAAATATCAATACTATCATCAGAATCAGAAGAATCTGACAAGTGATTTTTATTTTCTGACTCCGATTCTGAATTCAAAGTTTCTTGACAAGGATTGATCAATTCTTTTTTAGATCTGGATTTTATTTCATCCAGTTCATTAATTTCCTGATTGAAGCTCTTAGCACAAATAATACTATCATCAGAATCAGAAGCCTGCAACAAGTGGTTTCTATCTTCTGCTTCATGATGCAGACTATTACAAGGTATATTTGATTCAGATGATTTTGTTTCACCTATTTCAGAAATTTCCCAACCAAAGTCTCTAATGCACATGTCAATACTATCATCAGAACTAGAAGGATCAAAATGTTGATTTTTGTCCTCTTTATCGTGCTCTAGGTTCATTGAATCTTGATGTGGATCTATTAATGCATTGGTACAGGAAGAATCAAGTTCTAAATAATTTGATACTACTGGCTGTGAATTGGACTTAGTCACACAATTTGTTTTCATAAGTTTTTTGTTGAGTTTTTGGCTCTCTAATCTTTTTACAAAACCGGGATACTTTCGTCGTTTATAATGGCTCCATAATTTTTTACGTTTACGTTTCACTTGAGTGGATGTTGCTTTACACTTAGGTTGTTTTTTTCTAGGCAATTCTTGTGTGGTTTGTCTTTGGTTTACAACATGTACAAATCTAGATGGAGGTGTCTGTTTACAGGTCTTTATCCATTCACTCCATCCAGCATTAAAAGAATTATTAGGATTATCTTCATGAGCATTTTCATTTTCCCAGAAACACTCAGCTGCATCACTGCTATTTTCACTTTCTTCACCATAGAAATGAAGTGTTGGTTCAAAAGTTATTGGGTTGGATAAACTATCTTCATCTGATTCAGGAAAATCAGCAATAGCAGGATTGAAATGGTCATGAGTCATTTCAAATCCTCCATCGATACAGTTTGTGGATTCATTGGGTTCTTGTTTTATAATCACTTCCCTACCTGTTGAATTTTGGACAAATGGCAATAAAACATCTTCTTCGAATTTCTTTTGATAGCAAAGTTTATCAATGTTCCTTAGCCTTCTACAGCCCATTCTTGCAAAAACAGTATTTGAGATTTCAGAGGATGTAGCAGGAAGATCACATAAAATTTTGCTCTTATCATCTAAAAATAATAATAAAAATTAGAAATAGTTAGCAATAGGCCATTAAAAATATTAACATTCGCATAAGTACAGATACTAAACTCTAAGAGTATTGTGTGCAACATTTCACACTCTACCACCTAGTTCTCTGCATGACTCCTAATAATCAGTTTTAATGTTTTTGACTAATCAAAAGCTCCCTAGAATTCTTCCACTTATATTGCAAAGCTAGAAAGCCATAATATGCAGTTCAGGCTAAAAACCCAACAGTGTGCTTTCTCATACTTAACCCTTTACACTCAGAGTTAAATTATTTTATAGATGTAGTACGAGAAAAGATTTGAGTTAATCATCACAGTGGCTTGGATTTTAAAGAAATAAGCAATACTTATTTTCTATACTTTCTAATAAAAATACCCCTTGCACCACATATTCTAAATGGTAAAATATTACTCCTTTTCCTTAAAATATTTTGGAAATTATTATATGTGCAAACTAAACCTTTGTACGAAATTTCATGAAAATCCATCATTATACTTTTTGTGTTACTTATTTCACATGGAATGACCCCCTCTTTTGCAACATTAGAATAACCTAATTATTTTAATTGCAAAATTCAAAAATACATTATTTATATCTTTATAAATTTGAAATCTTTTTTACCTAATTTGGAAAAGTATATTTTTCATTTTAATATGAAAATCTAAAAATATAAAACAGATTTGTTAAACTCCTCATGCATGTTTATGTTTTATATAATTCAATTCTAAAAACTGCACTGTAACCAGCATCTAAAAAGTTGGGTTTATAAAGGCAAAACTAGCTTCAATAATGCAAATTAGCTTCAATGAGAAATCTACTTAATCAAATAATCCTAATTTAAATAAAATAATCTAATGGAGGGCAACAAATCCGAGTTTTGAAAATAAAAGTTCTTCATACTCCACAAAAAGGAAAACAATTGCATTTATCCCAATTTTTTAGGTGATTTTCACAATTATAATATTGGGAGAAGAGATAAAAACTATTAAGATTTTTAGCACATGATACATTTGAAAACTTTTTACATGCAAGCATAAATAATTTAATTCAAAATTGTCAACTCACCTTCCTCCTCATACTGATCTTCACCAGATATGAGATCACTCTCTTTTTGAACATGATTGTACATGTCCATGGGAATTTGAAGACGCTCCAAACGAACATAACACTCTCGCAATACCATACTTTGTTTCTGTTCTGTTTGTGGTTTTCTAGGTTCATAATCATATTGTGTTCTGAACACCTCAGAGATTTCCTCATCACTGTGTTTGGCATCTTTCACTGAATTATGGTCAATTTCAGTAATGTCAGAAAGCTCATCATCAGAATATATATCAAAGCCATTCCATTTACCAATGGCTTTAGGATGAATGAATTGAACATTATTTTCTACCATTTGAACAGATTTGAGTGCTGGATCAGTCAAGTTTGACACTTTGTCAGTATCATTAGCACAAATGTCATGCTCATCAGGAGAATCTGTAAGAGTTTGTGCTGGTTCAACAATACTAGACTGAGGATGGCAGGTTGTTCCAAAGCTTGTATAGTTCAACATTGCATTACAACTGTTTGAATCTTCAATATGTATTGTTGAAAAATCTTGAAAACGTTTTTCAATACTTTCATGACCTAAAAAAATACAAATCAATTAGTTCGAATACAGAACAGTGATGCTATAAATCTTCAGCAATGTAGTTTAGAAGATGCATAATTATAAAATTCGAACGATATAATGCAATGGGCTAGACGAGCATTTATCAAACATTTTTTTTCAAAGCAATTTTTCAATGGTCACACTCATATACATTAGGTGTCAGCTTTTATGATTACTTTAAAAAACTATTGTCCTAAATATGTATTAGGAATAGTAGAAACACATTCAGATTTTAGAGTGTAGCAACAAACAAGTAAATTTTCAATCAGCGATTTTGTACACTTAAAACTTTGAAATAAGTCGGGTAACACTAGGGCAGAAAATTATTTTTTCTGTATAAGTGATTTTTTCAATAGATAATTTTTAAGTAGCCTTTCTTTAGTGTTGTAATTTCTTTAAAAACTTGATTATTGTATCCTCTTACTTGTTACTTCTTTATTTCTAACCTGGATTTCCTAGTTTTATGGAAGTGCACCATAAAATCCAAATAAAGAGATTAGGTTAATTCCTCTTTGGGACAAATGTGAAAATCAGCTGTGGCTGACATATCACCAATTTTAAAGAAAATCAGTTTTTAAATAGGTTACATGTAGTAGTAAACATCTGCAACACAAAAGGTTTCAGAAATATATATATTGCTATTTATTGACAAAGTTCAAAGTCATAAATCATAGACTTTTATAGCACTAAAAGTAGTCAGTTTCTGACCCTATATTTCAATAAGTTATTGACACAAATTAAAAACTTTTACATTGTTATAGGTATAAGAAAAAGGTCTCTTATGAAAACTCAGAATGTAATTTAACAGCCATCACTTCTGAATCTGAGAGATCAATGAAGAGAGAAACTTTTAAATTTTGCGAGTAGATCTTGATATGAAAAGGCAAAATTAAAAATTATTATAAAAGATAATTTTTATAACAAATAGTGTGATGCAATTTAGTGATTATGTTTCCACTCTTTAGTAAAGGAAAAACATTTCAAAAGTAAAATTATGGAAAACTGATTTTTCATTTTTGAAATACATATTTAACTGAAGGAAAACTGAAAACATCAAAGCTTTTCAACATTATAGAGAATATGTCTATTATATATCCAGAAATTTACATCAATGTCTTGCTTATTTTTTGTCCCAGAACGTTTTAACTAAAGAAAATTTGACTTGTTTTATCACAGCTGAAAATGAAATTTAAGCTTAAATAATATAAAAATGAATAATGAAATAATAATTATGGTGCATGCGTAAAATTCTACAGGAAATTACTTTTACAAAACCTGTAGCTTGAAAGTTAATTTTGTTAGTGAAGTCTTTTTGAATTGTTCATATTCCTAGGAAATGTAATTATTAAATGCATATTGTAAATATTAAGTATTATATGTAAATACAATATCTAATTTTGAGAGTAAAAATAATTTCAAATTCTTGATCTTTCAAACTAAGTGGGAGAAATTTTGCCTTTTTGAGAAGCTGCGACAAGATCCATTATGTAAAATCAACCAGCTTAAAAAACTTCCTGAGCTTACAGATAGAGCCAGAGAACTGTAGTATTTGAGATTGGATAGAATGTTTGGAAAATATGTCTTCACTTATGAAATAGAAACATCAAAGTACGAGTGAAGCCAAATATCAATTTCAGCAAATACTACAAAATTGAACAAGAGACCTGTATTAGATTGAAAGTGAATTTGAAAGATAATCAAGTAAAAGTTGTTGCAATGTCCATCATTGCATAAGTTTAAATGATTAATTTTTATAGTTCTAGGCACAGCTTGTCCGTTTTTGGAACTTGTGCCATTAAACTCCAAATCTAATTCCACAACGATCGCCAAGTGACATAATTATGGAATATGGTAGGCCTATCCAAATAGCAGTCTAGTGGCAAAAACTGATCAGTCATCAATTTGCCAATGGGCAGTTACCATGTTCTTGAGTGTTAAGGATTTTGTTACTGTTTCTTTTGAACTCAAAAAGGCAATCCTGATTTTTTTCAAGTAATAGACATATAAAACTACATTCCTTTAAATTATCAATTTCCTCAGAGCTTTCGTACATTTGATTTTGTATGCCTATTTAAAATGAAAAATCATAATTTTCCTTTGCTATTTTAAAGGCGAAGGAAATTAAGGCCAACAACCAAATTTCAACAATAACTTTATCTTACCTAGCACTATAAATGGTCTGAATTTTAACGATGCTTTTAAATTCTCATCTCGTCCATCAAAACATTTAAATTATGTAAAATTAAAAATTTTTCATTTTTGCATCTAATTTCTAGATTAAATGTGTTTAAAATTGTTATTTTCAAATAGATAAAAAGAAGTTTCAGATTACAAAAAAATACTTTTATCTAAGTAGTAGTTTTGAGAAACATCTTCAGGCATCCAACATTAAGCAATTTCACAACTGCTCTCAAAGTTACAAGTCCTTAAAATGCCTGAAACTTAAAATATTTAATTTTGATAAACTAAACCTTTGTACGAAATTTCATGAAAATTCGTTCCTATAATTTTTGTGTATTTGCTTATTTCACATGGAATGACACCTCTTTTGCAACATTGAAATAACCTAAATATTTTAATTGCAAGATTCAAAAATACATTATTTATATCTTTATAAATTTGAAATCTTTTTTACCTAATTTGGAAAAATATATTTTTCATTTTAATATGAAAATCTAAAAATATAAAGTATATTTGTTAAACTCCTCATGCCATGTTTATGTTTTATATAATTCAATTTTAAAAACTGCACTGTAACCAGCATCTAAAAAGTTGAGTTTATAAAGGCAAAAACTAGCTTCAATAATGAAATTAGCTTCGATGAGAAATCTACTTAATCAAATAATCCTGATTTAAATAAAATAATCTAATGGAGGGTAACAAATCCGAGTTTTGAAAATAAAAGTTTTTCATACTCCACAAAAAGGAAAACAAATGCATTTATCCCAATCTTTTAAGTGATTTTCACAATTATAAAATTGGGACAAGAGATAAAAACTATTAAGATTTTTAGCACATGATACATTTGAAAACTTTTACATGCAAGCATAAATAATTTAATTCAAAATTGTCAACTCACCTTCCTCCTCATACTGATCTTCACCAGATATGAGATCACTCTCTTTGAGAGCATGATTGTACATGTCCATGGGAATTTGAAGACGCTCCAAATGAACACCCTCTTGCAATACCATAGATTGTTTCTGTCTTGTTTGTGGTTCTCTAGGTTCATGGTAAATCTCAGTAATCACATCAACGTCTGTATCATGCATACTCATAAACTGATTTTTATCTTTCACCTTTTGAATAGAACTAAATGTCACTTTACAGCAATCAGATTGTGTTCTGAACACCTCAGAGATTTCCTCATCACTGTGTTTGGCATCTTTCACTGAATTATGGTCAATTTCAGTAATGTCAGAAAGCTCATCATCAGAATACATATCAGTCAAGTTTGACACTTTGTCAGTATCATTAGCACAAATGTCATGCTCATCAGGAGAACCTGTAAGAGTTTGTGCTGGTTCAACAATACTAGACTGAGGATGGCAGGTTGTTCCAAAACGTGTATAGTTCAACATTGCATTACAACTGTTTGAATCTTCAATATGTATAGTTGAAAAATCTTGAAAACTTTTTTCAATACTTTCATGACCTAAAAAAATACAAACCAATTAGTCTGAATACAGAACAGTTAAGGTTTAAATATGCACCTGACCCACAGAGGATGAACCACTATGAATTTTGCCATAGATTTAATACATAAATTAGATACAAGTTCTTTTTGAACTGAACAAAATTACAAAATAAAATTATAAGTTTGTTTATATGTAAATAAAATTTCAGAGAAATAATTTTGCATACATAAACTCCAAATAAACCTACCAAAGAAATAATTTTGCGTGTCAATATGAGAGTTGCTTGATTTAGGTTTTATGGCATGAGATCCAAACATGAATAAACTGTACTAAATGCAACACAAAATAAAATTTAATTAAGAGATGTAAAAGAATATCAGGCTAACAATCATGCCAACATTAAAATGGTGATAATAACGTAGGTGAACATGAAAGCAATTTGTTTAAAGTCAAGCATATCAAAAGGTAAGATATATAAAAGCATATAAAAAATACGCTGAATTGAGAATGTTTACTTTAAAATAGATGAAATGATGTAGTTTAAAATACATAAGTTACTTTGTTAAAACATGAGTTACATAAAAATATGTTGGTGATCTTTGAAAATTAAAGCTAAAAATTCTTTATGAAACAGAAATAACTAAGATGGGATATCCTCATCTTAGATGACATTTTGAAGATCATGAGATGTAGTTTAAAAAGAGATGAATCACAAATGCACTAAAAAGCCCGAGTAATGTAAAAAGATAAAAATCGAAGAGTGCATGGGGTGATCCAACAAGTTTGCTACAATAGGTGATGTAGTGTTAAAAAAGATCAAAGATAAAAATATTTAATATGGAGACAAAGGTTAAGACCTGGAGCATGGTAAAAGGCTGTTGACAATGATGGTAGGACGGCGTGGCTTCATCCATTAGTAAATGTGGATGCGCTCCTCGTTAATATGAGGGATATTGTTTGGCATGGCACTGTTTAACTGCTCATTAGGGGAAATTAATTTTAGTCTTAATCATGTTCAATAGCAATAATAACATAATCTCATACTTCAGTTTTTGTTTCACAGCAGTGACCAAAGAAAAGTGCAAATGGATAATCCATTCTTATAGTATCCAGCAATACTTACAAAAATGTTGAATTTAAGAATCTACTTACCAGAAATTCTCACATTTAACAGAAAACCATTTGTAAAGACAACTAAGATGGGTCATTCCATGTAAAATGAGCAAAAATCAGAAAAAAACTGTGGCCGTAGGGTGACGGATTTTCATGAAATTTGCTACAGGAGTAAGTTTATGCATAAATAATGATATCCAAAATATTTTGGCTCAAAACGAAATATTTTGGAAGTTTAAGGCATTTTAAGGATTTGCAACTTTGAAGAGCAGTTGTGAAATCACTTGATGTTGCATGTTTGAAGATCTTTCTCAAAAACTACTTAACGTAGACAACAATATTTCCTATTTATGTAATTTATGAAGAATTATCTTTTTATATACTGCATTTTTTATATTATCGGAGATTATGATTCATTATCAGCTGCAATAAAAAAGTAAAATTTACGTCTAATTAAAAAATTTAACGAGATAAAAATAATCAAATTACAATTATGAAAATTTCAGGACATATAAAAGACATCTTGCTCTTTTATGTTGAAAGTTTTGATGTTCTTGGAGCTTTCCCTCACAGAAAAATATGCATTTTTAAAAATTGAAAAATCGTATTTTTCCATAATTTTACTTTATTTTTTTTTCTTTATAAAGGAGTAGAAATACAATCACCAAATTACGCCAAGCTATTTGTTAGGAAAGGCTCTTCATTAAGAATAATTTTTATTATTGTCTTTCCATTTCTAGATACCAGAGCAATTTGAAATTTGTAGCAAATTGGCAAAATTTCTATTTTCTTCAATCCCTCAGATTCAGCAATGACGGCTATTAAATTACATTCTAAAGTTTCCTAAGAGACCTTTTTCTGAAGAATGCAATGATATAAAAAGTTTAAATTTGTATCAATAACTTATTGAAATATAGTGTCGCAAACAGGCCAGTTTTAGTGCCAGAAAATCTAAATTTGTGTGACCTTGAACTTTAAATGCATATAATTAATAAAATATAGATTTCTGAAACCTAATATTTTGCAGTTGGTCAATACTATATGTGACCTATTTAAAAACTGATTTTCATTAAAATCGGTGATATGTCAGCCACAGTCGATTTGCTCATTTTGCGTGGAATGACCCAGATGCATTCCTGGTGCTAAAAATCACTCGATTCTACTCAATCATTTTTACGTAAGTCATTTTCTGATAACAGCTACTTTTTTCCTAGACCTCGGTACCGAGCAGAGACCACAAATTGAATCCACAGCTTGGTAACCACAAATAAGGTCCAACACTTCATCAAGAATTACCAATTTATCCAGCACAAACTTTTATACACAATAATTTTATTTCTGGAATTACTATTAGGTGTGAGTGAAGAATTATTTTGTTCATTCTTCAAAATCACAAGCCCAAATGTATGTTAACTTTTTAGTGTGGATAGAATCACCATCCAATGAATGATTAGCTAACTGCTGCTTATCAGATAGATTTGGACCAATTTCTCAGATTTTTAATCAGGATTATACTTTGAACTGGATTCATTTTATCAGACAAATCTAGCAATACTTTTGGTATCTCTCATGTTAGGCTTCTATCGATTCAACTGTGTGTCATGACTATATGAAGATAAAATACACACAAGGACTAGATACACTTGAATTTCTACAGCAAAATTGAATGTTTTGTCAACCGATTCTTTAGAAGATAAAATATGGAGAGCCTTTAAATTTAATTTTAACCCTCTCACAGCGTATTTGTTTTATCAAAATAGGTTCAAAAATTGCATATTTTTTTATTACATATTTCAAATCTACATATATTTTAGAGTTAAAATATACAAAAATTTTTTGTAAAAGAGTTTTTTTCCAATATAGAATTAGATCATAAAAAAAGGTTGTCGGAATATTGAAATTGAAGAATAATCATATAAAAGCAAAATTTTGAAAATTAAACTTGGTTAAATTATGATTTATTTTATGAAATACAAAGGTAAAGCATATATACTAATGAAAAGATGCAAAATACTTACAAAACATTTATTAGAAATGAAGTTTAGTATGATAAATGTCGAAACAAGGCTCGAGGCAAAGTCCTACCTCGCAATCTTTGCACCAAATTCGCGTTTCTTTGCGAATTTTTTTCCACTTTCAGTTTTTTTAGCAACAAAGAGCACACTGTCTTCAAGTATATCTTCAATATACTTGAAATCAGAGTCAGAACTGCTATCAGTGTCGGAAATATTGTCAGGAATGTAGGTCATATCACTCGCGAAACGTTTCCTGCCAGACATCTTTGAGCTTTGAAAAGAGCGTGCAAAACGCTGCAAAAAATGCTTGTATATTTCGCAGAAACGTGGACATCTAACGCCATCTGTTAACCCAGATTTGAATAAATAATTAAACATCACAGAAAAGCCAAAATGAAACCATGAACGGGTTGCACAGTTAAATAGACGGCGAAAATGCATCCCCGCGGAAATCGCGGGCTGCGCAAATTTTGCTACTTCTACGTTGCCCGCGGAAATCGCGGGATGCACAGCGAGAGGGTTAAAAGCTAACAGTTTGAGGAGAACTGATATCAGCAAACTTAAAGCCTAAAAAAGTATTACCTTCAATTTGAAAACTTCCAAGAATCTCAGTTTGATCATAGTATTCCTTTTGAAGATCCTTGTTTTCTTTAACAGTTAAGAGTCCTAAGTTAATAATGGAAAGTAAAAATAAGAGATTAAACCTATTCAGATCAGTCACAAAACAAGCTAGCAAGAAATACACTATGAATTTGCTTTAAGATGTCTACCAAAGGAAAGGAGGCATCGGAAATCTCAATGACTTAAAGGGTACTTATTGATTAAAAAAATCTTAGACTATGTGATCCTTGAATTTTATAAAGGAAAACACACTTTTTCTCAAATTTAAAAGCAATATTAAGATTAAAGAAACAGTAAACCTGCATTATACTACCAATTTGTGCACTGAAACACAAAAGTGAGAACATAAATGAATCATACTACTGAAAATTATGTTGAAAATTTCAGTATGATATAAATGTTAAACTTACCCATATCATTTAATTTCTTCCCAAACTGTATGAGACGTGTCTATAAAAGGTAAAAATATTTCAGAAAAATTTATACACAAAAGAATTACATGCAAATGCATTAAACTCAAAACATTGCTCAGAGAGAAGCAATGCAGTAATTTAATATTGAAAAAAGTCATTGAAAAGTGTATAAAAATTCAAGTAATAAACACCTCAATTCCCTTTAAATGTTTGATATTAAAAACTAAAAAATATGGAGGGCTCTCTTCTTAAACCTGTACAAAAGATTTAATACCACAGGCAACTAATTAATGATAAAGATAAGATTTGCTACTACCATCTCATCAAAAACCTATGTACCTGACAAGCTCAAGGATTTTAAGCATTGGTTGTGTATTTTATAGTTATTTAAATTTCAACAAAAACATTTTTGAATTATTTGCTATTATTCATTTCAACTCTTAAATTTTAGAAATATAGTATTTGTTTACCTTCTTTCAGTTGACCATGTTAAGTTTTAATCGATGACCAAATTGTGCAAAATTTATGTAGTTATTCATTAATTGAAATGCTTTGCTTTGAATATATATTGATCTCAATATCTCAGCAGTTTTATTTAATGTTTTCCACCTTGAAAATAAAAGTTTAGATGGAAAAGAAAATACAAATTTTGGCATCATAGGGCAAAAATATTATTTTTATGTACCCAATTTTTCTTTTTGCTTCAGACAGTTTATCCAAATATTTCATTAAATAGCAATTCATTCACTATTTTGTGATAAGTAAATATGTCTAATTACTTTTCAATCTAATTAGCTCATGTGCAGTAAAAATGACAATAGGCGACAAACCACCAACTACTTTAAAAATAACAAATATATTTTATTTTTAATGATTAGAAGAATCTTGCATGGATTCATGACAGTTAAATTATATACAAAATATTTCTACCATGAATTATTTTTAAATTACGAAAAAAATCACTTTTTTAACAGCAGATATTATCATGTAATACTATTTTTTTTAAATAAATTTTTACCCAATTATTTTTTAAATGTTTCTTCATTTTCTCAGATATGTGGTTTTCCTCTGAAATTTCTGTATGCAAAGCATCCGAAGAATCTAAAAAAAAAAAAACAAAAAAAAACAGAAATTAAATAAGCTACTTAACTAAATCCAAGTTGAATAGGGTATTACTGATTTGGCTTAATAAAAGTTATACCTCTTTTAAGGAGTTTCAAGCAAAATCAATTGGAAAGAAAACCTGCAATCTTAAAAACATGTTTTCTTCATGCATGGGATAGTTTTTTATAGGGGTAGTAGGCATTATCTCAGAAATCCAATGAGATTGCAGTTTAAAAATTTTAACCATTTAAAAGGCAACATTTTTAGTTCAACAATTTTCATCACTGTTTGGTTGCGTTCCGAATGGCAAGCATAGTGTAATCTCAAATAATTAGATGAACAGTGGACAATATATAAATATCAGAACAAACAAAATTTTATAGCTGAGATCAGAACATTATTATAAGCTTCAGAAATAGCAAATTGCTAAAACAAAATAATGCAAAAAAATTAGGATTAGAAATACACAAGAAATGCAAGGCAATAATAACTGTAGAAAATAATAAAAACGCAACACTTTACAAAAAGTAATAAAGAATCCAATTGCAATTTGAAAGATCTAATTTTTATATAAATTAGCAGATTTTTTATATGCTGTTCATGTATGTAATGATATCTCAACTTACTTTCCAAAATTTTAACACATTTTGCTTTCTTGTTCCTGAAAAGACCACAGAATTAATATTTATGCATTTAAAAATATGAAAAAATACTTTTATACTTGATGTTCTAAGTCAAAACACAACATCTCACAATTAGTTGCTTCAAAAATGCTCATTAGTCTTACATTTGAACATTAGAATCAGCAGAAACTAGAACTTCATAACAGCCAACCTCAAATAATTTTGCAATGCTGAAAACACTGCTTGGGCAACTTTTATTTTTTAATTTATTGCATCTCACCATGACTTCATGAAATTTAAATTCCTAATTAAAAGTTCATTTCAAATAATTCAAAAATATACAAAAAGCAATAAATTCCATCAGATATTGTATGAACATCATGCTGCAGTGAGTATTCTGCAAATATTCCTTTTTTTTACTAAGAATGGTTCAGTATTTATGCCAGACAAAGTTCCAAGTATTTTTGCTAATGCCCTGCGAATTGAAACACAATTCCATATGGGAGGGCATCTTACATGCATACTACACATTCTAGGCACAACCCATTCATTCATTTAGAAGGATAAACATCCATGCCTTACTCCAGATTCAAACCCGGAATCTTTCAATCTAGAAGCCCACACCCTGACCACAAGACCGATTGGCCAAAAAATTCAATTGTTTCTTAGCTTCATATCCCAATCAATGCAGCTAAAACTCATTTTGTTACCACCAAACTGGATCTAGTATATTATTTTATTTCTCTGGATTTACTACAGTAAATCCAGAGAAATAAAATAATATACTAGACTTTGAAAAAAGAATGCACCATTACTCGGGAGCCTTGTAATTGTTTATAATATTTGAAACAGAAACTTTCAAATTTTAAGGCAATTAAAAAAAAAATTTTAATGTAATTTTAAAATATGGGACTGGATTGAAAATCTTAAAATTAAGACAGGAATTCGAACACTTTTTTATATTAGCAACAAATCATCTTTATTTGTGAAAGTTTATTTATTAAATGTGAAGTAAATATAAAGAGAATGACAAAATTAGAGCTACGACTATTTACCCCTAAGATAAAGAAATATTTCAGATATTAGCATCAAAACTAAATAACTTTAATTTTAAAATTTCTTTAACAGATGAAAGCATTGTTTTATCTTTAGTATTTTCAACTAAAGAGAAAGATATGAGGTGTCAAAAGCGCTTATATATTTCTCCCTATAATAGCAATGTCTATAATTTGCAGAAACTACAGCAGGTGGCAGATATGCACATATAATAGAAGATTGAAAATAAGTATAAATATTATAAGAAATATTAATACAAACTAGATATAACAAGAATCTTTTACAATCAAAGTTTAGAATCATGCATATCAAGTCAAAAATTTCTAGAAACATACAATTCTTCCTTCAAATCTGACAGCTGTGAAAAATCTGCATTTTGTCCCTCCTTCAAAATCTCATGTTGGTTAGTATTATCCTATGAAAGAGAAATTTGAGAAGAAAAATTCAATAGCAATTTAAGATTACTTTTGTTTTAAACTTTTAGTAAAAAAACTAATATCATTTACAAATAATTTTATGAGCATAACAAAAAATTTAAAACAAAATTATATATAACTAAGAAACATAAAAGGACACTTTGAACTAATGCAAAAATACATAACAGTACATATTCAGATTGAATTAAACACTAAAAATATTTTGAAAGTTACTAAAATTTAGGATTGGTTCCCACAATATTTTGAAGAGCAGTGGCATATTATACAATGCTCACTTCTTCAAATCATCTTCATGAAATAACATGAACCCATCTTATCCTACCTTACACTGTCTAACTTCAAAGTTATATTGACACTCCTGTAGATAACAAGCTTCATTATTTCCTCTTTGAGTCAAGTTTGAATTGGATGGCCTGATTAGTGGAGACTTGAGATGGGCATAGAATAAAAAAATTTTAAAGTGCAATCTCAGGATCAATATTTAAGCTAAAAATTATACTACAGGATAATATATGCCTTCTATTTAAAAAGGTTTTGTCATACATTGAGATAACAAATTGTTTCAAAAATTTAAAACATGTCTTGAAATTGAGATAAACTTTCTTTACATTCATTAAAATGTTGCTACAGTATTACTACTTCAGACAGTGGTTATATATCTTACATTTAAGTATTTAACTTATTTTATTGTACTTTCGGATTTATTCATTAGAGGGAAGAAAGTTGTTAATTTTTCAAAAGTCAGCTGTTTTAAAGTATTAAAAATTTCAAGAAAACGTTGCCTTTGCCATTTTAATTGAGGAAGTGAAAATTTTGCACTCAACTAATTAATAAAAATACATTTCTAAGATCATGTTTTCAAACCACAATATTTAGGATCTTACAGGGAGAAAAGATTCCAAAACTATGAATTGAAGTCTAAAATTGTTTAAAAGTCAAAATGGAAAATGTTTTTTTATAAAGATTTGAAGGAACAATCTTAAGAACCAAGTTGATACCTACTATAGCTGGATCCAAATCACGAGATCGGACTAAGTGCAATACCGATCTGACATCTCATCGTAACTTCAACCTATAAACTTGAAACAAATATGGATTTCACATATTTTTTATTGCTCTATTAAAAATGTGTATGTTTTCAAAATTACATATTATAACTAGTGACAACATTTAGTATAAAAATAAGTTAGCTCAAAACTGACATTTAAACAAGACATAAGCAACCATTTGTGAAGGAGACATCTCAAATATATCAATAATCAACAAAACAGCATTAAATATTTTAGAGTATGAAGTACCTCAGCCCAACTTATATGAATACTTCTGAACAGATTTTTCAGTTTTATTCATGAAGACAATAGTAATCTGAATTTTTTTAACCCCACCAATGCATTTATATGAAAATTCAGTTTGGTACAAAAAATAAATGCTCAAATTAAAATTTAAAAAGTTCAAGGCAGGCAATTAAAAGAATAGTAACTAAATCTTAAAACGCCGATATAGTTCCTGAGTTAATGCATTGGTGCTATTTTTCAAACTACACCAATGAATTCTAAAAAAATAATAAACCTTTAGTCAAAAAGAGCAAAATTAATTTTTCTTCAGTATCAAAGTGATCACCACTTTATATGAAAATGCAAGTGGCATTTACCTCAAGTTGTTGCATTTTTATCCTTAGGGTGGAATTTTCTTGGGTATAGTATTCATTCTTTTCTATACATTCATACTTCTGTTTCAAATTTTCAGCTACCTGCAGTCATAAAAATTGTTATTTAACATAAAGCAATTAAATGAAGTACTCAACAGTTTTGATTCAATTTTCGAAAGTTAAACTTATACAAGATGATGAGGTTACATGGGATGGCTATAGAAGCAATGTTTCAATTTAACTTATTTAAATAAAATAACCAACAAATATGATAGCTGAAGATAATAAATTAACAAAGTAGTATACAATCACTAACCAACCCTTTTCATGTCATGGCACATTAAATGGTTGTAATTTTTTGGTGCATATATACATTACAATTTTTTTAAATCAAATTAGTATTTATTATTTTGGATTTTTAACTGTGTGGCTAAATATTCATTTTATTTTTAATCTACTGCAAGACATGAATCAACATAAAGATGCCTGAAATAATTACTTAATATACGCTGCATAATTAATGATAAAAATTTGGAAGTTATTCAATGTAATTTTTTAATTCATTTCAAAATTTCTCTTTTGACATTGTATGATAGAAATTAGCTTATTTCCATAGCAACAGCATGCTAAAATCAATCTTACTTTAGTTTAACAAAGGAAAGCTAAATAACATAATTTGGTTTTAATATATTTGAAACAGCAATGTAATACAAATTCCATTTTAGGATTATTTAAGATAAACAAATTCTTGCTTTTTCTTTCCTGAATTTCTGTTATTTGTATATTACCAACAGTGGCATTCATGTACTTTTGTTTATTGAAGTAAATGTAATTGAAATTTGGTAAGTGTCAGGAAAAATATGGTGCACCCCTCATAGTAAAACAATGCATTTCTTACCAATTTAGCTTTAAAACAATCTTTCATGGCTTCAGACAATTTCTCTATATATCCAGTATTTTGACTGAAAAATAAAAATATTAGAATATTAACAATTAGATAACTGTATCAGCAGTAAAATTGAGAGGCTTTGCAATACAAATTTCCCCAAAAAGTTTATTGTTAGCAAGGAAATAAATAATTAAAAAATTGGTTACTTTACTGTGCAATTAATTTTACATGTTAACTGTGGTAATAAAATAAAACAGTTTTTTCTCTTATAAAATAACAATTGAAAAATTAACACATTTCATATTATTGTTAAACTTAAAAAAAATATGTTTTTGCATAAACATTTCTTACCTTTGAAGCAAGGCATTGAGGTCTTTTAGCTCTTTAACCATTAGCCTCAGTTTTTGATTTTCATCCCATAACTCTTCAGACAGTATTAAAAGTTAAGGCAAAATCAGAATAAAACATGGTGTGAAAAATCCTGATTAAAAAATTTTTAATCAAATTTTTGGGATTTAAATTTATTTTTTTTTGCATCTATGTTTAAATATATACGAGACATGCAAGTTTCAAGATGGTATTGATTATGTTAAGCATTAATATACAAAACAGTTTAGAATATAAGTAAGGCAAATTTTTGCAAGATTAAAATCATTTTCGGGCCTTGTTGCTTTTATTCTTTCATCTGAATTCTATTTTATGATACAAATTAATACTAAAAATTATAAATAAAAAATAGACACATTTTAATGAGGACATAAAATGTCATAAATTTTATAAATCATAACAATTAAATTTTAATTTTCCTGCCTTTTGTTACCTGTTTTGTTTCAAGTGTAAAAATTAAGATGAACTGTTATTTGAAAATATTTTTCTCCAAATACAGATGTAGCTGTAATGGTAAGATGGCTTTATGAACAAATTTCTTGTTTTCATCACAAACACTAATATCTAAATGTGTTTCCCTCATTCCAAAGGGGACACCTAGAATAGTGTTTTGCAAAGAGGAAACAAAAATTGCCTGCTTTCACTTGAATTTTCATAATTACAGTTGATTTTCTTCAGGAAGATTTATTAAATACGCTAGGAAGTGAAGGGCACCCAATGCTATTTTGTAACATACTGAAAACAAATGTTAAACAGTGATGATTCCTTTATCAGAAATAGCAAATTCTCTCTTGAAGGGCATCAGTTCAAGTACATCCAACCTTTTTACAAGAAAGAATGCTAAAATTAAGCAAAACCCCTTTGTGCAATGCAACCACTGGCCTCGTATAAAACTCAGCCTCTGCTTATAAGCAAATTTGTGAGTGAAAATTGTTTTCATTTTAAAAGAAATATTTGTTGATTAGTGGTCATCCCAACACATGTTTCAACTACTAGAGATTTGAACCCCTTGGGTCCCCCAAATAAATAAATATTTCCGATCAATAACCAAATAAGTTGTTTAACACCTATAACAAGTATGCCAAGTCCTAGGTTGGTTGGTTGATTTGGGTTTAATGGCGCAAGGTCCAAAAATGGACAAGCTGCACCAAACACAAGTTCATGCAGACCAGTAAAAATAAATAAAAGTAAAAGCTTAAAATATTCTGATCAACAATAGGTGTATATATACTTTTAATTATACATTTTATTGTATAGATATGCATTTTTAATTACATAAAAGGTGCACGATAAAATATATTATGTATATTGGTCACTATTGGTAAAAACAAAATATGAAGGCTAGAAATAAAAATGGAGAAATGTGTACCAAGTTCTAGGAACCTGATCCCATTGGAACCCTTTACAATTTTTATGGCTAGGGCCTAAGACACAACATAAGGGGAAAATAACTATTATAAATAATATGAGTAACCAAATGTGCAGTGATTCAGTCTCACTTATTAGGTTGCTTTATCAGAAGCAGAGCAAAGTTCAAAGACTTGAACACCACAGATCCTAACAACATATTTGTTTGAGGTCTGTCTCCCTCCAACATGAGATAAATATTACAAATATGCCGAGTTTATTGGTAATGATCTATGCAAACAAAATAAAGAGTTCCAAAACACATATATGAAGCAAGTGGTGTCTTACACCCCCAAAAATTTCTCCAAGTTGGTGTTACTGCATCCCAATTAATATTATCTCCAGAGTCCTCAACGAGAGGAAGTCCATAATAAACATAAAGTGTCACTGTTAGATTAGACTGTGAGACCACATAATCACTGTCAGATTACTTTCTAAGAGGGTTCATTCAATTAGGTAAATCCTTCATGCAAGAGGTACAATTCTACCTACAATGGAAAAATGCAAGCTTTCTTTCCCAAGGGCAGGAAATGTTTAAGTAAAACAACATACATTTACTGATTTTTGTTTTTTAAATGAAAAATCAGAACTGCAAAAAAGGATATAAATAGAAGATCCGCATGATTGATCCCTTTTCCTAATAAAATAAGAATGGAAAATATTACACAAAAAAGTAAATGGATACTTTGTTATTCAATAAATTTGATGAAGAAAATAACTTGTTTTATAAAAAAATATGAAGTATACAAGCTTAAAAGTTTTCAGAAAGAAGTTTAAAATACTTACAATGATTGATTAGTTCTTGGTCCTGGAGATATAAAAGGATTTAATACTCCATCCTAAAAAAATAAATGCAATTTAAATTAACATATTTGACTTTAAAATCTATTTGATAAAAAGATGCAAAATAACTTTTCAAATAAATACACATTAACAATGATAGAAAAAGTTCTGCATCACACAAATAACTTTATTTTGAGACATGTTTTTTGTAAATCTGAAAGCACTGATATAATGTCTCCGAGTATGTGGAGAGATTGTGATCTATTGTTCAACAAGATCTAAGGATGAAGAAAAAGCCTTAAAAAAGAGTGGTGCAGTTTTGCTCTGATGAAAAAACTTTAAGCATCAGGCCTCCATGCAGAGTGGGTCATCAGCACCATGGTACCTGGGCCTAAAATTAAGGTGACAGGAAGTATTGTTTTTTGTATATAACTTGAAGAGTTTCTAAAGTGGTACTGGAATCTAATCTGATTATGAAGCCTGAAATGCAGATGTCAAACTAAGGCTTTCATTACCTTTTAAATAACCAAAATTTTATGTCCAAGATTCTACAGCAACCTTTTATACAACTAGGTAGGTAGTTAATTAACGTTACACTGGAGCAACACAACAGGCTATTGTCGACTGTCAAGGATTAATCCCAAAGGGAAAAATCCAAGAACACCAGGTAATTTTGAACCATGGTCAGATGACGAGGCAACACCTGAGCTGGAACCCCACTCCACAAACTTCCACACCACACCAACGTGAAGACATTTGATGCCATGACAGATTTAACTTGCAGATTAACCCTGTTTACATGACCGTCTTTGGCTGGACCGAGTTTTGAACTCACAACCTTCCAATTGCTAATCCGTTCCTCTTCAAACTGCGCTACCGTGGCTCCTTCATAAACTAGGAATTTAAATAATTTAAAATTCCCATTTTTGTTTCAGTTTGCTGATTCAGCTGTTGACATGTTGGATAATGGAACTGTATTCAAGACAGTATTATTAATCATTCTATATTTTGTTGGACAAGGATTACCTTTGCACACCTTCCATGTTTTTGTCTTGAATTAGATGTTTTTAGTTAAGTTTTTTGCAGATTTTAATTCTTATATTTAACTTTTGCTTCAAAAATGCCATAGTTCATTTAGTGAAATAGCAGCAAACCATTAATTCACTTTACTAAGGTAAGGTGCTTTGTCCAATCAATTAATGATGAAATTTTAGGAATTACCGTCCACGACTCAAACAATCAATGCTTAAACATCATCAACATTTATTGTCCCAAAGGGAAATTGTGAACAAAAAAGCTAGACCCATTTTGTAATGGCACTTCTTATCCCACCCTCATTCTTGGTGATTTCAACACCCACCACAACTTTTGGAAAGCTCAAACCAACACAAGAGAAGGAGAAAATCTTGCAAATTGGATTTTCATAAATAAATTTTGTCTCATCAATAATCATATCCCCACTCACTTCCCCTTCAACAGATCGAGCTTTCAATATGCTCACTAGATAGATGTATTCCCTCAAATTAAATATGAAATAGCAGAAGACACCTTGGGAAGCGATCACTACCTGATCATCATCATAATTGGAAAAACCAATACAGATTACCAAACTAGATTAAGATATAGATGGGACTTAATTTCCAAAGTCAATACTAAAATCCAGAAAATTGAAAACCTAACATACCAAACCTTTCAAAATAAAAAGTTCAACATTTTCCATTCAAAGATTTTCTGATCTGGTGGCCTTCCAAATGTAGTGCTCTTCTTTGCAAAAGAAAATATCACAAGCAAGCAAAAAAATACACTTCAAAAGGACACTGGATTCAATATAAAAGAACATCAGCAAAACTTAAAATGGAAATGTATGAAGACAATATTGAGATAAAACCTGTTCAAAACTCAAAAATGATTCAACATATTTCCAAATAGATCTTCTTCAATACAAACCTCAGAAAATTTACTTAATCTTAGCAAAATTATTACAGAAGCAAACTAACAAAGTGAAACATTTGCAAAATTTTTCAGTCGTGCGATCGATCACGAACCAATCCCTTTTGTTTAAGGATGACAAGATACAAAAATCAATTGAGATTTCCTCTCAATGAACTAAAAAAATCAATCACAAAAATTTCAACCCCAGAGGAATAAAAAATTTCTGAAATCCTTTTAAAAAATTTGAGTGAAATCTCTTCTTAAATTATTAAATAGTTTCAATCATATCTGGTAAACCAACGATATCACAGACAGTGGAAGAAATTCAGAAAGCAATAGATAAAAGAGAATTTATTATAGAAATATCATTAGATATTCACACAGAATGATTATATTTGGATCGATGGTCTCAGAAAAATGTCTTAGAAACAACATCAAAGTTTGAGCAGCTCAATAGATCCATAATTTTCTTAAAGAAATATCAAAGTCAAGTGGAGAAATTCAATTTCCACAGCTAACTCCTCGCAACGAGGTTTAGTGTAAGGTGGTGTTATATCAGCATTTCTTTTTACGATATACACTCATGTCCAAAAGTTAAGCATAATTGCTGTTTATGTGAATATTTCTGAAAATCTACATCGGAATAGAACGAAACGCGGTATGCGGGTGTAATAATGCAAAATAAGGATGACTTTCATTATCCAAAGAAAAAGGTTCACAATATGAGTGTGAACTTTAGTGAAATAGAATGATTAAAACAATGTGATGCTGTAGTTTAATATGGTGTATGGGAAACCCTGGTAGTCATGCTTACTGCACGATTTCCCATACTTTCGATGAGGGTATAAATGAGTTGTGTGCTCAGAGTTCCAAGCCTCACGGAGAGCAGTTTTCCATTCCGGAACGGAGCTTGGTGGCGGAGGGTTGCAATGTGTCTCCCGAGCATATCCCACACATGCTCTATAGGATTCAGATCAGGAGATTTGGCAGGCCACTGCATGCAGTGGATATCTTCACTTTGAAGGAAGGGGTCAACCAGGGCTACACAGTGAGGAGGTGCGTTATCATCCATGAATATGAAACCAGGAACGACAGCACCTCGAGACAGGCAAATGGTAGGCTCAGGGACTTCGTCTGCATCTTTGACTGGTATCAGACCCCGTGTCAAAGATGTGGGGGTCTGTGCAGCCGTCCAGCATGATGCCTGCCCAGACATGACTCCCCTGAAGGAAAACTATTTCTTTCCGTGATGTTTCCCGGGTGAAAACGTGTCCCATGTTCTCTCCAGATCGTGGCACGACGAGAATCAGTTTGCAGACTAAATCTGGACTCGTCACTGAACATGACATTGCCCCACTGTTGTCAAAGATGTGGAAATGTGCGGAAATATATAATAAAGATTTATATAAAACTAATAAAGATAATATATGAAACCAATCTTCAGACTGAAAATTATCATTTATGCAGATGACATTTTTATTATTTGTACCGGATCCAACCCTAAAAATATTTACATCAAACTCCAAAACACAGACAAAATAACTAAATGGTGCAATTATTGGAAATCCATCTGAACAAATGTCATTCTATCAACCTTCTCGTTAAAGAGAGATACCAAACTATTCCTCAACTATCGGAGGCAAACACATTCCTTGGGCAACTCAGCTGAAATTTCTTGGTGTTATATTCTCCAAAACAGGAAAATTCTAACCACACTTCAATTACATTAGAACTAAAGTCTTCAAAAAAAATTAATTTATTAAAAGTGCTTTCCAACAGTTATGGAGCAAGATCCAAACATCTACATCAATTGGTTCAATCCATCTGAAGCCTTTTTAACTACAGGAACATTACAACTTACTACGCCAGCAAATCCCAAAAACAAATTTTAGAAGTGGCTTATATTTCAGTTTAAGAATTGCTCTTGGCTTACCAAGATGAACCCTTTACTTGCTCAACATCAAATAAAAATATCAAATGAATCAAACTTATCAAAAAGAAGCACTAGATTGAATCTCAACTTTTGGATCCGACATATCAGCATCAATGGAATTTCTCCTCTTAATACCACCATCACAAAATTCAAAAGCAAAGATTTAAATGATCCTTATTTTCAACACATAGCGGAAACCTTGAAAAATCTTGACATTAATCCCGATAACATCATAAAATTTCATTTTCCAATCAATCTTGAAAACTACAATATCCAGATAAAAATCTCCGATTATGATTTTCACAAAATAAAAATCTTATTTCAGAAACAATCAATCCACTTTTCCAAGAATTCAGACAGAAAACTTAATTATTACCATATAATAGCCAGATGCTTCAAAATCAGTTACTTATGGTAATCAATTGCCATAAATAACCAGCAATTGATGTTACTTACGTCAACATCAATTGCTGGTTGGTCAGAAGAAGGTTCTTTTAGCTTCAGAATTAATAACATTAATACCATTTTCACTGCAGCAATTTGTCAAGCAATAGATGACTTTAAAACTCTGAGCAGAAAATATGCTACTTTCTCTGATAGTAAATCTGTTCTAACAGCATTGACCAACATTAGCATAAAATCTTCAAAGTAATTCTTCGTTTAAGAAACAAATTGGTTAAATCCAAATTAAAATCACATTATTTTGGATACCAGTCCACCGGAACATAGAAATTAATGAAAAAGTGGATAAACTTGGTAAAGCTGTGAATCATCACGACATCTTTTTAGATTGGATATCTCTAGAAGATCTAACAAGACGAATAATTGAAATTGATAAAGAACTAACTAAAGAATGGATAACAAGCAAATACCACTCGACTTTAGGAAATATCTCGAAGAATCAGCGGAATGTTCTACATGTAAAAAGGAAGATTCAATAGACCATATTTTACTAGTTTGCTTAAAATACAATAACGAACGAAAAAACTTTTCCAATCCTCAAAACAGCATATACTAATAACTTCTGCAATCTGATGACTCAAGCATTCGAAAACAAAGTCACAACTAAAGGACTAATCAGATTTCTAACCTCAACAAACAAATTCTAAGTCTCAACAACTCCACTCTTCTGACTACCAATAAACAAAATCAAAGACTCGAACAATAGAGGCAAAGGTCGACAATGTCGTAACCATAAACCTCACAAAGCACTCAACAATCTTGAATCCTAAGAGCCACTGAGCTTTATGCTACAACGTATACCTGTAAAATCACTCACATTTCTGAGTCAACCATTTCTAGTTAACTTCGGTGACATACAAATGGCAGTGGTTCATAATCTTATGACAATTATCATTCCTGATTCACTCAAAAAATCTTATCCCAAATTTGTAAAAAATAAATGATACCTTTACCATTAAAAATACATGCTACAGAACTACAAAAATCGCCCAGAACAAGAATCAAACTCCAAATCACAGCTGAAGCAAACAAAAAATATTTTGCTGACGAAATCTTATTTTCATCCTTTTAACGAACCATTGGTAGAAACCAACTCAATCACTAAACCAAGTTTTTAATTCCCCATTACACAGCCACTTGTTATGAATGCTGAAACAGCTGTACAATAGGACATCTTTTGGCGTTTTTTCTTTCGGATTTATGAGGTTTCTAGCAACCCCCTAACTTCCCGAATGTTCCACTGGCTTCCATTCTTGCAACCCTACAGGCAGCGTCATAACCCGCAGAATACAACACGTTCCATTAAATCACAGGAATAAAGTCAGGACGTGCCAAGGAACCAGGTTGTACTGTTTTTTGTAATAATTCTTTTAATTTATCGATTTTTAGTCATGTCTTTACCTACTTTAATTGAAAAGTTGACTCGTCTCTCAAAATTTTTGGAAATAAACTGGGCGCAATTCAAAATTATGGCTTAATGATTTATTTTAAAATTTCTGCCGATATTTGATTTTTTTCACATTTGTGTGGCTGTTTTGAATTTTGTAATTTCAATGTTTTATTATTTACTCAAGATTTACATATTTTATCCAGATTTATATATTTAATCCAGATTTGTTTTTATCAACATGTCTTATTTAATCAAGATGTGTTTATTTTATGTTACGTTTTAAGATGTTTTATTTTTAAATATATGTTTAATCAAGGCGATTGTGCAATGTTTTTTCCATGTTGAACCAAGGCAAAAGTGCGTTTCTTCCTTGGCGACCAAAAATGGTCACCAGGGAAAATCTGCGCCAAAAGATGTCCTATACTGCTGCTCCCAAATGCTTATGCAATGGGGTTTCAGCATGATGAATAAATTGTGCAATGGCAATATACGTTAAATGTTTGTAGAAACAGTTAAACACTTTATAAAGTTAGTTAAATGCACAAATATGAGATTCCTGTCCTGTTTCCTATATGGGTCATACTCAGAAATTTTCAGAATAGCTTCCTTTTATAAACATTGATGGAAAATTTAATTTTCAACATGGAGATAAACGTTAAGTGAAGTAAGAGTGGTTGGTAAATATGCTGCTTGAATGGTGAAAGCTAAGTGGTAAGACTTGGCAATGAAAAACTAATGCTAAGCTCAAGGCTTTGTATTGTCAACAGGATTTTAAGCAAACAATAAATAGTTCACGAAAGAGAAAGAACCATATTTGTGGCCAATGTCTACAGAGACTACAGCTGTACCAGTTCAAGGAATGACATGGTACCAATCAAATAAACATGAAAATCAGTAAAATTGTACATTTTCGTTCACTGTTCTCATCAAATTTTCAGATAAAAAAATAACTCACAGGAATTTGAGTTGTTTCCATTGGGAAAGCATCTTTTGGTGGTTGCTTTCCAAAATCGGAAATATGATTTGTATCGTAATGCATATCCACAGAAACCAATTCTGGAAATATAGAATTGTTTAATATCGACATCGAAAGATCTCTCTCAGATGGAATATCTGATCTTGTCGTAAGCTAAAAGATCTTTTCAAAATTGATTCTCTTATACACAATAAGCTCTCAGTTGCATTCATAACCTTTAAAGTGAATAAATTAATTTAACAGAACATAAAAACACGTTTTGTGTAGAAATGCATGTTATGTAAGTCTACGACTCTATGTTCCGCTCCCGGTGGTTACAATTTGTCGATGCCATTTCAAAAATCGAAAAACAAATTTAATTAATTTACTTATTTGAAATTTCTGAACTGTGGCTTAAATACTGCAAAATATTCATTGTCTGAGCATGTAACTATATTTTTTATTATATGTCATGGGATAGCATAATTACACTTAGGGATGTATTTTAGATTAAGCTGATCTGCGACCTAGTTTTCTAACGCCTAGAATCTTTTTTTCCGGACACAAAAATTGGCAACGTTTTTTAAATTTACTTTAAAATGTTTATTTACGTTTTCCTCCGCGAGGAAGATAAATGTAATTCTTTACCGCAACTATAAAATCCCGAAAGTATACAGTACAAGAGACGGTAAAGATCGACAACAATGTCGAAACTTTGTGTTGTCGTATCAAAGCACACCTAACAATCTTAATATAAACAAATGTACTTTTCCTTGTTTGGTGAAAAACCAGTCTGAAATACTTTAAAAAATCTGAAAAAGATGGTGAAGGTTTACCACATAGCTGTTTTGTTCAAACATCCTTCTAAAGTTGTTCGTTTGTGTTCCGCAAGTGATTTGACAGCGTTTAGCTATTTTCAACGAAACAGTGTGAAAGAATTTATGGAATTCTCTTCAAATATTTTAGTAGAGAGGTGTCAACCTTCTACTCGAACATCGGTTAAAGAACAAGCATACATGTGTCATATTTACGTCACAGCGGATAAATTATCGGCAGTCTTGATCTCTGACCATGAATATCCCCATCGAGTTGCGCATACAATGCTAAGTAAATTGCTAGAAGAATTCTACAGTGAAATTCCACCTCATTTATGGATAGGAGAACAAAGCTCCATCGCTTTTACTCGCATCGAAAAATATCTGGTGGATTATCAGGATCCCAAAAAAGTTGACTCTATAACAAAAATACAAGATGAGCTGGAAGAAACCAAAATTATTTTACATAATACTTTGGAAGCTATTTTAGAAAGGGGTGATAAACTTGATGATCTGATTGCAAAATCAGATGATTTAAGTATGCAATCCAAAGCATTTTACAAAACTGCTAAAAAAACTAATTCATGCTGTATTATTCTGTGAGGTTTGTACAAAAATTCACTAGATATTTTTTGAGGAATCTCAAAATTCATCAAATATAATTTTTTTTAGTTTCAGAACAAATCCTTTGTTTTTATTTGAATACATATGCAAGGATGAGTGAAGAATTGCTTCAATGAAAAGACACTCGACCTTGTGTCAATCGATTTTTGAAAAGGTGATAGGAGGCTGCCATGCACAAAAGCATGAATGGCAATCTCAGTAGGTGGTCCTCCCCACAAAGTATCACTGCTGTCGCTTTTAGTCCCAAATGATAAACTTAGAATCCACGTGAAAACACCAATTGTGGAAGTGATTTTGCTCATGTACCTAACCAGTAACTTAATTTAAATAAAAAGAATCTCAAAACCACATGACTCGACTGCCAACTTCTGGGAGCTGACTATAATTGTAACTATTCATTCACTTGCGCTTGCACTGCCAATCAGCTTTCCAGTGTTTATTTACATTTTCTGAATATGATTAGATTTAAGAACACAATACTATTGTCAATTGGTGATAATTTTGCAATATGGTAACCCATCATAGGCCTATCCAAATAGTCATTTAGCTACGAAAATTTGAATTGGCAATGGGCCAGTTCTGTGTTCTTGAGTTTTACTGTGAATGCTTTGAAAAACATTTTGACGTTGAAGGTATAAAATATATATGTTCTGACACAGTGTAAAAGGTTTGAATATTAGTGACAGTGTTTGACTTCTAATTCCATATTTACTTGTTCAACAATTCCTGCTCGTCTTTTCATTTTTACCAAATGCAAAAAAAAAAAAAATTTTGTTTTAAATTTGCAACTAAAAATTACATTTCTTAATTTATTTTTATGCTCCCAAATGGTGTTTTGCCAGTGATAGTGTTTTTCTAACTGTATCTATGAAAAGATACCTATGAATCCATGTGTTATTTTCTTAACTTTCGTTAAAATTATCAAAAACACGAGTAATTGATAGAGTAAATAAAGTAATTTTGTCATGTTTTTAAAAGTACGGAAGTGCACAATACCTCAGGAATGTTCTGGCCCTAGCTATCCTCATAGGACATCAAAACACTTTCCACTGTAACACTGACTTTTAAATCTTCATTAAAAAATTTTGAAATTAGTATGAAAATCCAATATAAGAGAAACAAAATATTTTTTTCAAACAAAGTTGTGTACTTCTCGAATCTGAATTCATTTCACTGCACAGGTTTTAACATACAAAACAACATGCCTGTAGTATTCACTTGCTAAGACCATGGAAAATGCCTTTATTCTAATGCTTTTTATTAGAAATTAGTGCTATTGAACCTCCTTCATAATTTTTGAACTGCTAATAGCTATCTGAAAAAGATAACTTGAATTTTTCTGTAAGAAAATGTTACAAAATCACTGTACTCAACTTAAAACTGTTATGCAATGATGCTTGGGGCCAGTAATAAGAGGGAAAGGTTTAATTGCAAAATATTGATTTCGATCATAGGATAAAAATAGAAAGTTTCTGTTCAATTTTTATGTAAAAATCTTGATTCATTTAAAATAGTTATTTTTTTCATTCTTACATGTATTTCAAATTTTTGAATATTGTCACAAATTAAATTATCTGTCAGGTCTATCAATGCAAAAATTACTGTGTCAGACTCATTAGTTTTGAAACCTGAAATTATCCATAGAAAATCGTGAATTTTCAGTTTTGGGTCCTCATCTTGGTTTTTATTTCATCTTAAGTTTATTAATTTTCTTGTGAATAAACTTTAGTCTGATTGTTATTTTTGTCTTTTAAATCTATTTTATTATGTTCGACACAGCTCACCCATCTTTGAATCTTGCACCCGAAATCAACCACAATTTTTGGAATCACTGATGATGTGTATAGGAGGAAGAACATAATTTTTTTATCAAACAAAAATATATTTAAATCTGAATTTTAATTTATCAGACAGGGCATGAAGAAATGTAGTTATCTCAAATTGTTTCACCATATGAACTAAATGTTTATGTTCATGCTGATTTGCAAATCATGTTTTAAAATTCCCGATTTGTAGAGAACTGTTAATGATTTCCAGAATTTTTTAATTGTAAATTTAACAACTTTTACTAAAACATTAAGATTGTATTATCTGTGATACTGTACATGCCGATGCCATGAACTTAATAAAAATGACTGAAGATGAGATCTTGCTAGATCAGTGGAAGAAAGGGAAGCGAGGATGTATGGAAGGAATTTACAAAAATCTTGAGTAAAATGCAAGTGAGAGAAGAAATATAGTTATTCAAAGATTTCAATAAATAAAAGGAGCTTGAGGATACAGACACTAGCAGCTGAGGATTCTAATGAAGTTAAGTGATAGTTACAAAAGGGAAGAGAAAGTTCCAGGTTCAATTGAACTAAGTAGAGAATGGAAAAACATTGCGACAACAAAAGTGTCAAGGCAGTATTTTTTCTTACAGAAACAGCAATGAGTAGAGGACATGTGAACAATAAATAAAAATTCAGTTTGTAAACAAATACTGGGCAAAAGTCTGACATATTTAAACTCCAAAGAATTTCCAAGGACCTAATGCTTTAATAATTCATTGAGATGGTAAACTTACAGGACTTAATTGGCAAGGAAAAAGTTGACCGACTTGTCATAGTGTCTGGGGAAGGGCTTATCAATTGCTTAAGGTTGTAAAGCTTCCATCTGGAACTGGGGAAGCACAAGCATCTGCAGTTTATCAGGTGTTTCAAGTCTGGAGAATAAAGTGTGATATGTGCATTGATACAACATACTAAATTACTGGTCATATCAATGGAGCTGGTGTCCTGGAACAGAAACTGAACTTCTTTACTTAACCATGTTGTCATATCATGGAGCTCATTCTAGGTAGTTTTTAACAGTTTAGGATTTTGTTTAGCCCCAGAGGTTGTATTCTTAAAACGCTTTCTAATCTACTGGGGGTTTATTGATAAAAGAAAATTATAAAGGTATCAATGATGAGGATACTTCATTTCTTGTGCATGATATTGAGGACAATGTTTTAGAATTTGCAGATAAATTGTTGAAAATCAATCAGTCAAGAGCAAACTCATGAGTTCCTTGAACTAATTATATTTCTTGGAACTACTTCTGTTCAAGGGATTAGATTTATAGCACTTGGTGCTATGCATGATCATTGAATTTCAAGTCCTTTATTCACTTAAAACATTGATGCTTCAATCTGAGTTCAAAATTACTCAAAGAGAGGGTTGCAAAACATCTGCGTATTTCTGCTGGAGGACTCAAAGAACAATCAAGTTATTTGAATAATTAAATCTGAAATAGATTTGTATAAGTTGCAGATAAGATTATTTGAAGTTTGTATGAGATTATGAAGCACTGGAAATTGTCCAAGCTCTTACCACTAGGATGAAAGTCCTTTTGGCCCCTCGCGTTGTTTTGTGCCTTGTAACTCCCTTGCCCATGTGGATAGAATAAATTGATATTTCATGGCTTTTAATTATTTAGCTCATACTTAATGTGTATTTAATCACTTTGGCCTAGCTGTTATGGAAGCAGAAATAATGACATACCTAGAAAGATGGGAAGGGGCCTAAATGGCACACGTATCTGCATTAAACCGGGAAATCCGTTTGGTACCAGTGGGTTCAGAAATTTACGATTTTCTTCTATGAATATAAATTATTTTCAAGTTTGATAGCAGATGTCGTTTTATATGAGTGAAGGAAGATCTCCAGGTGCATTCACAAGAAAAGTTGGGTTTTACTACATTAATAACAATATACTAAAAGGAATTTGAAAAAAAAAATCAGTTTTTTACCAAGGTTAATTGTATAATTTAAACGAATTATAGTGTGTTCTCATCTAAGCAACAAAATACTAGAGAAAATAAATTTTCTTTATGTAATTTTACATGTTAAATTAGTTTTTGTCATTGTCAAATGAGTTAATTCAAAATGTAAGGATAGTAGACTAGTGTATATAATGTTTCTGTTGAAAAAGTTCTATAGATAACTTTCAAAATGATTTAATATTTATTGATTCAGTGCTAACAAACAAGTTTCATGAACAATTGTAAACATACTTGTCATATCTTTGACACAACTGGAAAAATATATTTATTTCATTAAAACATGAAATCATTTCACAGAAATTGTTATTTAACTTACGTTGATTTCATTGGTAAAACGATAGCAAAATACAGACATACAAATTTATCTACAAACATTCGTTGGAAAAGTATTCCCAAAAATCACGCTGTACAATTTCGAAAGTAAAAACAGGAAAATGTAATACATATACAGGGTGTCCCAGAAAGGTTCCGCAATTTATCTTTTTACCATTTGGAGATAGGTAGGCAATGTAAATTGCAAAAGTGCACCAAATAAGGTAAGTAATTAAGACGTGAATAAAATTATCACGTGATAACAATTTAAGCGGATAGTTTTTAATTTGTATACAACCCCTCTAGATAAAAATCCGAGATAGCAGAAATGTTCCTTACCTGCATCCCTATCGTTAGCAGAAAACTGCATTTCTGTAGGTTGAACAGTAACGGAGGCATAATGACGCAAAAAAGTTGACTTATACCGCTTGTGCAGAGCTGTTCAAGCAGTCAGATTAGGGACCGTATACACAATGCTAAAAAGCATTTTTTCGGTCAGAAAGTGCAACATTTTGCAAAGTAATGTAGTATTGCAACTGCAGATGAAGTAATCTTTAATAAAAATATTGTAGTAAAATGGTTTAAACAAAAATAAAAGGAAATTTACAACACATGTTCAAAATGTTTTCTATCTGCAGCAATGCAGAACTTCATTACTATTCAACCTACAGAAATATGGTTTTTTACTAACAATAGGGATACAGGTAAGGAACATTTTTGCTATCTCGGATTTTTATCTAGAGGGTGGTATACAAATTAAAAACTGTATCCGCTTAAATTGTTATCACATGATAATTTTATTCACACATATCTTAATTACTTACCTTATTTGGTGCACTTTTGCAATTTACATTACCTACTTATCTCCAAATGGTAAAAAGATAAATCGCGGAACAACCTTTTTGGGACACCCAGTATACGAGCACAGAAAAGCTTTTTTTAGACATGAACACATGAGCAAATTTTGCTTAAACTAAATTACAAAATCTAAATTTGCATTTATATTATTTAAAAACAGGCTTTGACTAGTACACAAATCAAATTACAAAAAAGTGGTACTATAATGCAAACACAGTTAACAGCACCAAACCATGCACTTAAGAAAATAAAATACTTAAAATAAAGAAAATTAGTAACATTTGTACTTTATTTGTACTACTTTTAATAGGGAAAAGTAGCAAATACTTAAGTTAAATAATTAAGACAAGGATAACAAAGCTGATAAAAGTGAAGTAGGTGCTATAATATGAGATTGATTTGTCACTAGTCATCTTTTGCTAAGGGGTAAATTAGACCAGAAATAAGATTGGGACAAAAATATGATTGCATGGACATAGGGATATGGATGATTTGTTGAGTAAGATAAATTAGAATTCCAAGAGACCAATCTAACTGGGTTTTTTATTATACAGAGCATTTCTAACCTGAATATATTAGAATATAAATATTAGATTAAATCATTACAAGTAATTAATTGGCGGGGAACACATTTATAAAGGGTATATTCTTATTAATTTTTATATGATCAAGTACCATTACAATATTGTACAATTTAATATGTAGTATTATGTAATGAGCAAGTTTTTATCCCATTAGATACACCATTTAACATCCTCTGCTCTGCTTGTGTTGTAAATTGTATTTTTGTAATCAAACCAACATTTTCATCTAGTTGTTTTGGCACTCAATCTTTGGTCAAATCCTTTTAAAATTAGGCATTCTAATGCTTGAATTTTTGAGTGTGAAACCTTTTAATTCAAAACGAAACAAATGGTAAAGTCCACAAATTACCAATATTTGCACAAGACAATAGGGACTAAAACCCATTCAGTAATCACTAAAAGCCATTTTGAACTTCTCTATTCAAAAGTGGCTAACTCACCATGGAAAGGATTCCCAATATTTTAATGACAAATTACTAAATTTTTGCTCGTATTTTTGTATTAAAAAATTTGCTTTTTAGGAAGCTAGGAGATTCAGTTTCTGATAACCATAAAGATTGGCTGGCATTGATGTATACATAGCATGTGGATCAAATATTGATTCCATTTTACGTACTTAATAAGAAATTATGCTAAAGTTCGTAATAGTGAATTTATAAACAAGGTATGTTGTTTTTTGGTGGAAAAATCTGATCACAAGTTGTACAAAAAAACTTAACTGAATGTTCATAGAAAAATATACTACAGTTTGTCTAACTACAAACATAATAAGTTAAGGAGTTTCTCATTTTACCATAGCAATTTGATAAGCAATATTTACTTTAAACTTGAATTTCTTAATTTTAGGTGCCTGAATTATCTTTTTATAGAAAGGTACCTTTTCTAGTAGCCGTTTTTTTAAAGAAAAGTGGAGTGATTGATTTAGTAATAGTATTACAAAATATTCAGAATATGTCGTTAACAATGACATGCAAAACTAAATGAAATGAATTGTGATCATTATATTTACATAATAAAATACTTTATAAATAAAACACTTCCTATGTGTATCAGCTTTAACATAAAATATCATTTTGAGTCAAGTTTGTTTCTTCAGACATAACACTTCTGTTGAGCAAAACTCTAATAGATGCAATTTTAGGGTCTGTTTGGTTCTTTTCAAGCCAGTTCTGCAAGGAACTAGGTAGTGACTTTTTTTGTAATAAAAGTAGCTTTATAAGACCCATAGCAGCACTGTCTTGAACACAAGTTTTACCTAGAGAATAAAATAGAACAATCGGAATCATTTGCAAATACAATAGCAACATTTGCAATACTTATTCTGCATTTAATATCCACAATACAATCTAAACTTTTCTTGGTACAGATGTATATAGCGCCTCATCTGGTGGCAAAGCTTTTGGCACATTTTTATGTCCCCAAGAAAAATCTTAGAAATTTTTTTTTTATCTTTATAAACCTTTCTGGTTGCCATAAAAACGGGAATAACCCTAATACAGATGGGTTACCTTCACCTGCCATAACTCGCTATTAAAAGTCCGCCAAGCGTGTTGCCCCCAGATAAGGCACTAGATACATCTGTACCCTTTTCTTGATTGTTTTAGAAGTATATTTATAGGTTTTTCTTGAAAATTAGAGCCCTACAGGTTTTCATAACAATCTAGCAACTACTGATTCCAATGTTTTACTTTCATGGTTGCCATGGCCTGGTTCAAAAACTTCAATTGAAAATTTTCTCCCCAAAAAATCTGGAAAATACTTTTTCATTTGGAAGACTTCTTGAAAATCTAGAAAGTTGGAAGGTATATCATTTTCTTCAAGGATTGCCAAGACATAGTGCCAAATGAAGAATTTGGTGTCATTTGAAAATTTCTCACAGAAAAGAAAACTCAGGGAGAGATTTTTTCCATCCTAAAGATTGAAAGAAAATGGTTTTCCAGAAGATTGGGCAGATATATAATACTTATGCTGTATTTAATACCAACAGTAACAGGAAAAGTTACTGTGCTATCCTTTAAATTTGTTGAATTTCTGAAACATATGCAAATTATAGCATCAGAAGTAACAAGCATCAAGTTGCAAAATTCACTATGGAGAGAATTGTGGAAATAATGATGGGAGAAGTGTATTTAATCTTAAGAAAAATATTCCAATCATATATTTCTCAGTTTCATTTAATCACTTTTAACATCCTGACAACTGAAGAAATAGAAAGAACCTGACAGTACTGCAAGAAAAAACTCTTCAAACTCTTGCAGTTTTCAACCAATAGGTCATTCACTTATAATGCACACCTGGCAACCTCCAAGAAAAGATTGGTTGGTTTTATGGCATAAGGGCCATGCTGCATCAGACAATCAAGTAATAGACATATACAATGAAAGTTTTTACACACAGAAGAGAGGAATACACCTGACAGGAATTGAACCTGCACAGCCTACAAGTCTAAGGTTGCTAGAGCAGTGGGTATACCCACTGGGTCATAATGGCCCCTCCAAGCAAAAAAAATCTGGAATTTCTGATATAAATCAACAGGCAACTGTCAGAAAAGAGAAATGATAGAAAAGTAATTCTCGAAATAAAAATAATTAAAAGCACAAAATTAGTAACAATTATGCCAAATTGGGATTTATGAAAGCAATTCAAAACCGAAAAAGTAACCCTGTTTTCTCTTGGCAGCAGTTCTAACTCGGCATAACCAATTGGCAATATTTTATACAAAATGGCATCACATACATGCAAAAATGAGAAAGTAAACTTTTTTTAGTGTTTTAGCCTTAGAGGTAATTTTCAAGGTTTTCTTTAAAATCATGGCCAGGTAGGATAGTAGGCTGAGATTTATCTGGTGAGAAATAACTTTGGTTAAATTGTTTTAAAGTTATGTAATAAGTAAAAATATTTTCAAGAAATTTAGGGCCAAAGATTTTTAAGACAATCTAACAACCACTGATTCTGATGTTTTTCTTTAATTGTTACTATGGCTTGGTGTCAAAACTTAAAAATTATAATTTTGGGGGCTTTGAAATTGGACAATTTTCTCCCTTAAGAAAAATCTGGAAAACACATTTTCCGAAAAGAAAGACTTCCTGAAAAGTTGGCAGGTATGATAATGTATATCCAATAGAGATGCATTAAGTGATATATTAAATATTTTAATTTTATTTGGTCGTTTAATGTGTCATTTAGTAACAATGTGTCATTTAGTCAATACTATTACAATAGGTTCAAACCACTTATCCATTAAATATTATCAGTTGTTCACAGAAGTTCCACAACTGTATTTAATAAATAGAATGACAAAATGGCATTCACGATACAAGGTAGTTTCGTCATTTAAGCTTGCAAGACATTAGATTTTTTTTTCACCGTTTAATTTTTTTTCTGCACTAATTTCCCATTGCAGACGGAAAGCACACAAATGGAAAAAAAAACATTTGAAAATAAATTCAGGGCAAATATTGCAGATCCACAGTTTGTTATTTTATTAATTTGGCATTATTACATTTGTTACAAATTTTTACTTGGTTTCGTCAAACAAATTTAATGAGAAGGATGAGGCTGTTTTATTTGCACAATTAGATTATATCTGGCTGAATTTCGGATAGTTGCAACTGAATATCTTGCTCTGCATTGAGACATGATCTGTATTTTGTTTCAGTAGCGGCGTATGCAGAGAATCCTGTTTCTCATAAATAAGTGGTTGCGAAGGCCAGGAGAAAAAGTTTCGCTTTATCTGATAGGATTTTAAATTCATCTTTTAGAGTACACCAAAAATCTGAGATTGGATTCTCAGTTTCAAACTTTGATCATATCACTGTATCTGATGTCAAATCAAGAAAGCCTGTGATGTCAGGGAGGTCATATTCCTGTGATGTCAGGGAGGTCATATTCCTGTGATGTCAGGGAGGATGGTTTTTGGATAGAGTATCGTGTTACAACCCAAACGTTTTCTTTTATGTTTTTATGCAATCCTTTTGGAAAATAAGAGTTTTACTGCTTTTCCTTGAAGTGAGAGACAAATCATTAATTTTTGTAAAAATATCTGCCAAATACGCCAATTTCATTAGTCAACGATCATCACACAACTTCTCTCCCAAAGCAAAATCATTGTCACTCGTGAAGATTCTGACTTCATTCCTTAGTTCAAAGAGGAGCATTAAACTTTTACCACTGGAGAGCCACCTTATTTCTGTGTGAAGTATTGAATGTCGACTACCTTTTTATATAGTCAATGTTTCACCTGATCTGTGATAAATGATTTATACTCAATTTTTTTTCTTACACACCGAGAGCGCAAAAGGTTCAATATTCAAATATTTTTGTCCCATTTCTTTCGTAAAAGATATTTTTAATTTTAAACTTTAAAATATGTTTAATAAAAATATTTTTAATTTTAAACAAGTCCTACCTTCTCGCGGAGCACAGTTTGAGTAATGCTGCTCTAGACTTTTCAAGTTTGTGAAGATTGGCTTCTAATCCATTATCTTTATTCAGAATAGTAATAGTTCATTATTGTTCTGTTACCAGAAGTGTTATTATATTTACTAAGTAGCTAGCTACCTTTGTTTTGATGTAGTGCAACTATATAGAGGTATCAATCAATAAGCTGATTGATACCTCTATATAGTTGTAATTATGTACAGTACAATCCCCCCTATAACCAGCTTTTTCTATTCCAGTGAATAAAATTTTTTACTGTATAATCAGTCTTTTGTACTCATTTCCCAGTACAAAACCCAGTATCAGAGGTTTTCTCATGAATAATCTGTATTACATATAATTTAAATGTATTTAATTGTGGTGAAAGTGCTTTTCTACCAGTGTGCAGTGACCAAGTTTTGCCAAACACAAGACATGATGTCAAATAATGAACATATCCTAACAAAGAAAGTTTTAGTTATGGAATAGAGAAATATGCCCAGGTAAGTTACAGGAATCAAACCTGTACCACCTATAACTCGCAGGTTGCTAGAACAGTGGGGGGGAGGGGGAATTTCAATTAACGTCACACTGGAGCAACACAATGGGCTATTGGTGACGGTCCGGGATCAATCCCAAAGGGAAAGATCCGAGGACAACACCACGTAATTTTGAACCACGGTCAGATGACGAGCTAGAACAGTGGACAAAACAATGAGCCATACCTGCCCCTTTGGTTTTATGAAAATTAAAATATTCATAACTTTGATTATCTGTTTAAAGCAACAATGAAGTAGCAATTATTTATTTTCCTTGATCAGACTATATTAAACGAGGAGGTTGGTTGTTTTATGGTTCAAGGGCCATATATGGCAATGCTGCACCAGACATACAATATCAAGTAATAGACATGCACATATAATGAAAGTTTTACTGACACAGAAGTGAGAAATACGACCAGGGAGGAATACACTTGACAGGAACCGAACCTGTGCCGCCTACAACTAGCTCAGTGGGCATACCCACTGAGCCACAACGGCCCCTACAATAAATGAGAGATGTTACTCCCTCTCTAACTGCTTTTCATAAAAATTTCTCAAAACAGAAATAGTATAATTGTAAATAAATACTTCAAACTTAAGCAAAAGTGTACACTACAGAAGCAGCTTTTCTAGTTCTGCCACTGTTAATAAACCTACCTAACTTCACCTTACAGAATATTAGTTTTCCATGGAACATGTTTTTAAAAAATGTTGGTACTAGAAATATAACCTAAAATTACTTAAAAATAAGTTACCTTCAACAGGATCATCTTGGAAAAATGTAATCAAAATTTTATCATTTGGCTTTCCCGGACACAAAGAGAAAATTTCCGCTACAGTAAGATAAAAAAATACATCAACATTTTAAAATCAAAATATATTTAACGAAAGCTCAAATTAATGTCGGTAATGTGATAATATGACATGTCAATATATTTAAAGTTATAGAAAAATTGATTGATTGAACAAATCAAATTGCTTCATTTAATCAATTGATAAAAATACATTTCTTACCATAGAGGTTACAGAACACATTGAAGGTGGCAAAATTGAATTCTTCTTTCCCATATTTCATTAAACCTGGAAGGATATGTTTTTCTAACAAATATTCTTTGGTCCAGCTCCATTCCTCATAAACAGCAAAAATCTTCAAAGGTGCAGTAAAAGCATATTCACAATCAGATTCCAAACCTAAAATGAGGTTACCATTACATAAAAGTTCTAACACATTCAAGAACCAAATATGCCATAAAGCTTCCATTAATATAACACAAAGTTATGAACAATAAAACAAAAAGTTTCCTTTAATCATTAGCAAAAAATAAAACTGATTTAAAGTCAAAGTATGCATAACATTTGCAAATGAGCAGAGAATGTATTTTTGATTTATCAAAAGCCGTCATCAATGAAACATAAGAAATTGACATAGATCACAATGAAATAAATTTCTGTTTCGATTAGGCTACTATTACAATTGATTTAGATTAAAAACTGAATAAAATCTGATTCCAAATTGTAGTAACTTAGTACAACTCGGTAAAAAATCAGAGAGCAATAAAAATATTCAAATAATTTTTTTACCTATGTTAACTCTGATAGTTTCAAAGCTATATTTCAATAAAAAATTAGGTGATAATTAAGATAATGTAACGTCATAGCTTATAAGTTTTCTTTTATAATTTTATAGCAATATAAATAAAACTAATATAATAAAATGAAAAATCAGAAAATGAATAGTCTGTTTTGTAAAATTCAAATGCTCTTTTTGATACTTAATATAACTAAAAAATTTTTTTAACATTTGCTTAAAAATGTTATACAGTCTAAGTGAAAATGAATGGTGAAACAACTTAAAATACGAAATATTTTAATCCATATCCGCCATTTAAGACATGCAATTTTAAACACCAACTAAAATTACATCTTAATAAGGATACACCTCCCACAAAGAATCCAAATTTGAACAAGTTCCCAACAAATGTATAAAAACATTTCATGGAAAGTTAATAAATATTTCAGATTTTCGCTATGTAGATATTTTTATAGTTTTTAACAGCACATGAAGATATTTTATTTATTTGCACTATGTATAAAGAAAAACATTTCCAATACTTTTAAATACAAAAAAAATTATTATGATACGTCTAGTTTTCTGGAGGATATGTAAACTTTGACATATTACAAATATAATATAAATGCTTATGATTTGAAATTATACTGCATAAAATGCACTACTTATATACAGCATCCCAGAGTAATCACATAGATGCAAGTATACATCAAATAATAACAATTAGAAAATTCCATACCAAACATTATAGTACAGTAAAAATACATGTAAAATCAATTCATATGAATTCTTATGTGTAAAGTATTATAAATAGGAAAATTATAAGTTACTTACCAGAAATACATTTTGCTTCGATCTTTTTGATTAGAGTATCAACTATCTTATTAACATTAGTTACATCTGGAGCACTGAGAAAATCAGAAAGTAATTTCTTGGTGGCCTCTAAGATGCCTATGTTTTTGAAATTTGTGTTATTCTGTTGGGCTCCATAAGCAATAGCACTGTGAAAAATTAGTTCTTCATCTAAAACAAAACAAATTAAATCATTAAATTATCTTTAATAATGCAAGAAAAATAATGAGATTCAAATACAAAATTAGATAACAAATACACATAGAACTGAATATACATTTCATGAGAGCTGTTTCAATAACTTTATTGATCATATTGAATTTCGATAAAAAAGTTCAATAACACTGCAAACACTAAATTTAGCATATAGGATGTCCAACTACAAAGGTATGAAAAAATCCTGATTTTTTTAAAATCAAAAACATCGGATTTTTATGATTTTAATTAATTCCTTGCCCGTACAAGTTTAAATTTGTTGAACATTAGGCATGCAAATTACAGTGTAGTTTCTAAATAGTTTTGATTTATTCAAAGATTAATATTTTTTATGTAAAACTTTAACGTATTTGAAGTATGGGTAAAATTTTGACGGATTAAAATGTGACATAGGAATTAGTAATGCAAAATCACATGATACGGTAAATAGAACAGTGCCCTAAATGCCAAGATTGGGCAATGTTTTTCCATCTGGTTCTCAAGTGGCTTAGATTATTTTGAGTTTAACTCATAACCAGTGACGTGAAGGTTTTGGACTCAGATAAATAAGGTACTTGCTTTTGAGAAAAATTATGTCACCAATAGAAAATAAAATAAAAGGAAAAATGCCTATTCTCATTAATATTTAGCTTGAAAAATAACTTATTGGTGAAAAAATTGTTATTTTTTGTAAGTTGACAGTAAAAATGAGACCATGAAAATACATAAATTTGAAATGAAAATATGCATATTTTTCAAATTCTTTGAGCATTGAGAAATATTTCATAGGTATATTCCAAGCACATAAAAAGGGGTTATATATAACATAAAAATGAAGCTTTTCTATATGAACAGCATAGAATGAGTGTAATTGTATCCCCAGAACATGTCAATTCAGTGGAATTTTGAGCTTGCAATAAAAATGTATCGTTCCAATCATAATCATTCAAATAAGTTTCCCGCTTCAATCCATAATCTTTTTTCAACATACTCACTCAATTATCAGATAAGTAAATTAACTTTTACATTCCAAATTTCAATTCCATAAATATTGAATAGTTACTCTTGCAATGTAAAGAATTCTAAGGGATCAATGCATAAAATTTCCCAATAAATTCAAATAAAAATTAACCAAAATATTAAACAAAACGAAACTCTTAAAATTGCCAATTATAAAGATTTATGAGCAAAATTGGAATGCTTTTGTGATACTGCAGAAAATCTTTTTGTTGTGTCTTATAGACTACAATATTAAATAAATAGAACATCTTAAAAAAGAAAGCAAGTTGCCACAATTTTAATAATTTGAGTGAATATATTTCGGCATCTTCACTCATCACATGGAGAATGGTTTAAAATTGGCTATGAGCGATTTAGTCACAGGAATGTTTAAAACAAAACTCATGCTGATAAGCAGGCTTGTGAGTGACACCTATTGGACAATGACCCAAGATGGAAATGAATACTTGACTGGTAAATATGATCCTAATGAACAAATAATGTTTTTTTGTGTCTTCAAAGGGAAGATGATTTCCAATATAATTTTGGGGTGAACACAGTACGAGCAGTTCTTATTTGAATAAAATAACATGCATCTTGTTCAGTTATTACATTTTCAGTATTATTAAACATTACAGATAGAAACATGAAATTTAAAATATTTATTTAAATCAATGATTTTTTTAATAAAAGTCACTTGTGTGTTATTTAAACAATCGATTATTGTTTTCCCCTAATACTGTTTTTAATTTTTCAGCCATTAAAAATAGGATGAAAATCTTTCTTTTCCAACAGAGAAATCTAAAATTGATTTTTCTGTGCTCACAGGGGTCTAGATTTTGTTAACCTAAAAAAGTCTAAAATTGACCAATAGTGCCTAAAATTATTGAAAATGACGAAAAAATTTGATTGATATTCTTTCGATTTGCAAAGCATCCATTCCGTAATTGCCTATGAATAAAGTGTATTTTTGAACTTACCTCTGTATGCATAAATGAATGCAATATAATCGACTTACTAACCAGAAGTGACAATCTAAAAAGGTAAATCTTTTGTAGGATATAGTATATGTTGCATTCTGGCATATTATTTTTGTCCTAGGAACCAGTATGAGCCAGCGGATCACTGAGAAAGAATGTTGTGGCATTATTAAAAGTTTTCATTCACTCAAAAATCCTCAAGTATAAAGTGATATTTCATTTTTTACTGTCAAGACTAGAGAAAAACCCTATAACCTTCATTCTTTCCGTTGTCCGTCACTCACCAATAAAAAATAACAAGGATTTGTTTTGTGCTAAGCAGATTTTTTGGGCTGGCAAAGCTAGCAGATGAGTCATTTGTAATGTGTTTTATTGTAAAAGCGAAGCAGCATATGAAAAATTGGAATATTTCTATAAAACTTGGATTAAAACAAAACTATCAACCCTTATGCTAAAAACTGGAAAATGACCAATTTCCTAAAAATTTCAAAATTCAGTGTAAAAATATATCCCAAAAATTATATTTCTAGAATCAGGAAATTGGAAACGGAATTTCTGTACATACAGGCATTGTCTATGAAGTACTATCAAAAAGAAGACATACGAACAGAATCCGGCACTGGTGATAAACTTTCTTTGTTATGTTATTTTCGTAGGTTTTATTATGTTTCCTTCGATCTATCGATAATTTTTATTTAATTTTCTTTCAAATAAATTTGCATATGTATTTTTAAAATCTATCTCTAAACGTTTTAATGTATCAGTATTAGGAACATATATAATTAGTTTTTAAAAGTTTGAACACAATTTTCAGACTTCCGACTATTTGAAACAAAAACCAACCCTCCAACCTGCCCTCTTTCATGGGTTTTGTAGCCGCGAATGGAATAACGACTGGGGAATATATTAATTAAAATTGGAGAAAACCCACGACAAAATTATGTTAAAACTAAAAAAATCTCTAAGAATGACCAAAAAACAGTATATATTGAAAACCAGGAGATAACAAAAAGAATTTCAAAAAGAATATATATACAAATTTCAATAAAAGTAGTAATAACACTAACTGTAAGATTAAATTATAGATTCTATAAAAAACAAACTCACAGTAAATTAAGTTCAGCTAATGAGACTAAGTTCATTTTCAAAAGTCATATCGAGTTGAATTTAACACAAGAATGTAAAAAATGAATGAAAATTAAAACACCTTACATTTCACATTGAGGACATTAAAAAATAACTTTAAAGTTTAACTTTTAAATTAAATGTTTAATTTTAGCTTTATTTTAAAGACGTTTGCCACACATGAAAGCTAAAACGGACAGTTGTAGGTATACGTTATCTCAGAAATAAAATTTTCTGTTATTCCCTTTTGTTGTAAACTGTAAACTATAATATCTTTACAAGTTTTGAGTGAAAGTGGGGTAAAATTTCTTGGATTAAATTTTCATCTTATTTTTAATGGCTATAAATATAAAGCAGTAAATTAGGGCAACAAAATACTCCATTAAAGAGTTATATCCTTTCTATAAAAATGAGATAAATACTCCCTTTTGTGTTCGTAATGAATATCTTCGTCAAATGTCTATTGCGAAAATATGAAAGGTATCCACATTTTAGATATCCACCAGTTAAAATTTTCCTAAGATTACAAAATTATTGAAATTTTTACTCTATCTTTAATGACAGCAAAGATAGAAACTTGGACTAGGGGGATAAAAAAGCCCTAAAGCCGGTCTAAACGCATGTCATCTGAAAAGAACAGTTCCTTCCAATGTAGCTCGAATTGCTGACAGAACACTAGAACGATGGTAGAATCTCAAAGCGCTGAAGCTAGTTAACATGGAAGTTCTCGCGATTTCTGCATGAGTACACTCCAGTAGAACTCTATGTACTTAGGCTACCCGTGTTTTTTGTTGACATCAAACGCACGTTTGACTCCTCATGTGAACAGAACCTAAAAAAGCAGTTTAACTGTTTGGGTACATCAAAGAACAGGGACTCCAAGGACAACAGTTTACCAAACTCAATGCCCCCTTTTCAATACTTACATGTCTCAGACAAGGCGCCTGTTTTGAGGTAGCATTAGGTTTTATTCTGCCTGTATGCCAACCGGTGCTGGCCTTGTTATTCAATGCTGATTGTTTAAATTACAATTTTTTTTAAAGTTTTTAGCCATTATTTTTTAAAGCTTTAAATGTATCCTTGCAATGTCAAAGATGTGAAATAGCAGTTTTAATGATAATCTCAAGAAAGCATTCAAATGTATTAAACTGTAAGAGCTGTGTAGGGATGGAAGAAGAGTGGTATGCTGACATTATAATGTTGGCCTAAATTTTTGTACCGAGTTTCATCCCTGAAGAATAACGATAAGCTCAATTTTTTATGTAATAACACTTTTATAATGTCTCATGAATACAGAAAAAAACATAACCCTGTCCCGTTTTTGTCTCAATAAAATATGGTCAGCCTAGTAAGAACATTTTCCTGTCTTAATTATTGCTGTAGTAACGTTTAAAATTGCCAAGAATTCAACCTAAAAATACAAAATTGGAGAATTTAAGATGTAAGGAAATCAAACATTTACATACTTGACATCTTGTTAGACACTTTGAATAGATCCTTCCAAACTCCAGCAACAGATGCAATTAAATAAGGAGCAAATTTGTGCTTCATTTTCAGCAAATCACAGCATAAAATTAGAGGTTGTAGTGGGCTTTTTACAATTCTGCAAATTTCAGTGAGGACTCTACAGAGTGAACTCAAACCATATAATCTAAAATCTGTTTTAGCTAGAATTATCTCATGAAGAGAGTTCACAGCAGTAGACAACAATCCCAGCAAATGGGGTTTTCCCTTTTTCTCAATTTCGTAAAGAGCTGTAGCAATGCATTTTTCACCCGCAGGCAACAGAACCTGCAAGTTGTTGCTCCTACTGAAAGCCAATATGGTGCTGAATTTAGAGGTAAGCAGAAACTGAAAGACATAAAATAATAGAGTTGATTTATCAGGCACAATGGTTGGATTAAGCATGGCATTGATAAAACAATGTTCATCTTGGTTAGAATGCAAACGAGTTATCCTCATCTTTCGGATGGCCTGAAGAGCGAGGCTAATGGGGGTTGGAGTAGAAGAATTGTGTTTACACATACTTTTAATTTGTTTTGTCTTTTGACACTTGTTTAGTTTTGCTTTAAATTTACTTTTCTTGTTTTTACTGTTTTGTTTTAAAGCACCTTTTCTTTTTGAATTTTTGCTGTTCAAAATAGTTTTATTCTTTTTTTCGCTGCATGCTGGAATTGAATTTGAATTAATTACATCACTTGAGGCTGAGTGAATGGTAGCAAGGATATTATTACATTGATTCCAGATATCCTTTTTTAGAGAATTATCAACAGGGATATCTTTCAAAACTTCAAATGGAGATGCATTATTAGATATTTTTAGCTTCTCTTCATAATTTTCATGGTGAGAAATGTTTTGCTGTCTAGTTTGGGAGCTATCTGCCACATCTACTGTATTATTACCATCAGAATAACTTCTGTTACAATGTTTGAAAGGCACTTTTCTTTCTGCATTCCATGCAGTCTCTTGCTTTTGCTTAGAATGTTCCTTGTTATTTGTCTGCAACTCTTGATCAGTCATAAACTTCTGAACTGTGTTAATATATCCTTGGGAATTTTGTTTTTCAATTTTCAATGCCATTTTGAGGGGATCAAAATGATCAGTATGATTTATGGCTGCAGAGTTCTTATTTACATTCAAATCTTTAGAAAAGGAACCATTTGTTTTTTCACAATTTGTTTCAGAAAGGCTTTTGGTTTGCTTATTCAATAAAATTTTACAATGATCACTTTTCGACTTGTTGAACATTTCTGTCACATTACTTTGTTTATGTTCCTTTCGCATCTTTTTAGGTCTCTCATATATATCACCAATATCAGAATTCATAGCTAAAGCATTGCTTTTGTTAGCTATCAAAGCAGGCTCTTCAGTTGTTTCATTAATGCTTTCTACGGCTTCATTCCCTTGTTTCTTTAGATGAGCTCTGCTTTGAAGAGTTCTTCCTCTGATGCGAACAGGCACAACTGTGGAAGTTTCCTCCAAACTAACTGACTTTCCTCTTTTGTTCCTTAACAAAGATTCTTCAGCACTTGGAGGCTTCTTGAATGACGATGGTAAATTTGGTTTTTGATGAACATACATATTTTTCATGAGAGAATTTTCGTCAATTTCAATTTTTGCAGTCTTCAACAAATTGTTACTTGAAGGTACTTCCCTAGACGATGGTTCGAGTAGAACACTTTGTTCATTATTGCTGGGAGAACGAGAACCAATTACAGGCATATGTGTTGTGGGCCATGACACTCTATTGGCAGTAAGGGGTATAGATTGGCTGTTCAACAAATTGTTTTCAGAGTTAGTCATTTTAGTATTTAGCATACTATTGCTCTTTGAAACTTTATTCACAGAAAACTGTTCTTTTGATGAGTGCACTTTTTTAAGAGATTTCTTTTTTGTTGGCCTTTTCTCACCTATCAAAGGCTTACTGGGAGCATTTGGTAAGGTACTTGTAAAGCTTGTGTCTCCACTTCTATCCAAATTATAAGCTATCAAGTTTTCTTTTGGAAGATCAGCACTACACCCACCAGATTTCTCTAACACCTTCTTTGCATTAATATGAGAGCTGGGGAAATTCAAGTGATCACTGACTACTCTGACATTAATAACAGATTCATCACTCAGTGGAACCCTTGCACAGTCAGAATCACTCAAAGCACTTTCACCCTCAACTTCAATACTTTCTACGGATCCAATCTCACAAGTCACTTCCCTGCATTTTGGTTTGCATACATTTAAGTCTTGTTTCATACATCCATCAGAGAAACGTTTGGCAGGAACATTTAAAAGCTTTTCTTTGGTGTTATTTAAAGATCCTGAAACAAGATCAGCAAAATTGTCACAGTTTAAAGATTGATCATTGGTGTCTCTAGAGGACTGATCAGAAATAATTTCATTTGAATTACCACAGTGAAAGGATTCGTGATTATCTACTGAATCCACAACAGGACAAGATCGTTCATCTGAAGTAAAGTGGAGCTTTTTCTTCATGGATGGCGATTTTTTATAGCAGGATGAGCTTTCAACTTGATTAGTAAGATCACTATCTGAAATTGAGCATGTTTGTCTCTTGCAGGGAGGTGTTGGAGGAAGTGGGGATAAGCACTTAAAGTTCTGGCTTGGCAAACCAAGCTGCTGTTTTAGCTTACACAAATTCTCTATAGAAATGTCAATGTCTTCATCAGAATCACAAGGACTAATTAATTGTGTAGTTTTTGAAATTTGTGGAGCATCTGGACAAACATGTGTTAAATTTTTTATAGAATCCGACTGTTTTCCATCAATTTGGGGAACTTTCTCTTTTATATCACTGATAGAAATGACATGAGCATTATCAGAAAAAATAGAAAGTTCACATTCCTCCACAGGATTCAGTGCTTTAGAAGAGGAATCTTCTTTTTTGCATGCAATTTGCTTTGACTCTACAGCTTCCCTGAATAAGGTGTCAGAGTGCTTAAAAGGATATGATTCATTAATTTTATTTTGTTGAAGGTTTACCATTTCTTGATCAGACTTCAAAGTTTGATGAGACAAAATATGAGAGGACACTATTTTCATTTCGCCTGAATAAATCGATTTTTCATTTTGTTGCTCCATCAGTTTTATAGGTTCTTTTATAGGCTTATTCTCTGAATTTTTACATTCACTTTGTTTACCTATTTCATTCAATTCTGAAATGGGAAAATCATTAATATCACTTAAATTTTCAGAGAGTCCTTTCTGATTAATTTTTTTACTTTCAAATGCTGTAGTGGATGGACTTTGGTTAGATTCTTTTCTCGTGATAGACAAACTACCTGTCTGTGAATCCTTAAATTCAAGCATGGATGATTCAAAATTATCAACAATAGGAGTCATTGATAAAGACTCTTCTGAGGCTTCAGATTTTTGAAGAAGATCAACTACTCGTACATCTTCATCTTCCAAAAGCATCAGAGTACTTAATGACTTTTCTAAATTTGGCACTAAAACCTCTTTTCCACTCTCAGTTAAATTAAGAGAATCAGGAGAGCAAGGAAATTGGTTGAGTGAATTGTTCTCCTCAATATCAAGTTGCCTTCCTACTTCTTTCAGAACAAGTTGTACTTTGTCTTTTACTACATTCTGAGGCTGAGTCAAATTGCAGTTACTTAGCATTTGAACTTGAGAAGGAGGAACCAAGGGAGGAGATGGAATAGACGAGGAAACAATTTGCTTTTGTAGAGTTGGTTCTAGTTGATTAACAAGGTAGGATGGGTCATTGTTGCAGATGTTAGCATATTCCATCCTTCTTATGAAAAGATCTAGGTCTGGAGAAGATTTTGCTGGAAGCTGATCCAAAACCTTTTCAATGTCTTTATCTCCTATTAAAATAAAACACATGTGAATAAAAAACAAATAACAATTTTAGTTTGTGTGATCATGTGCCTTACTTAAAGAGGACAGAAAACATACAAAAAATGCTTTTAGAAATGAGAATATATTTTGTAATTTGCGAGCGCAAGTGAAGCATGCACGAATTCCATGAAGATTCTTTAGATTAAACTAACACAAAAAGGAAAATTGTAAGAGGAAAATGTTTTAGTCTCTTAAGTTAGGTTCACTAGAAGTATTTTCCCTATGCACAAGCTTAAATATATTTCACCTACTTCTCAGAGGATAGAAATTTACTTTTGAGCAACTTAGATCTGCAATTTAATATCTTTCTCACTTTGTTAGATCCTGCCTACAGAGAGCATTTTCAGATGGTTCAAAATATACCTTAAATGAGATTCAAATGCTATACAATATTTGACCCCTCTCTCTGTAGTCATGACATAAAAGTCGCATGAGACATTCCTGCACTATAAATGATATGCAAAATCGTAACACACATTCAAAGTTGTTCCACATTACCTTAAAAATTTTTTGTATTTTTTTGGAATTACTTATGGAATAAACAAAAACAATTGAAATCAAGCAATATAAACTTCTCCCATTCATTTGGTCTTTGATGATTACAATGATGGTATTGGTAAAAATGGGTAATATGGCACCAGTCCCTTCACATTTCTGAAAGTAGGAATTAGAAATATTACTATAGTAGTTGGAAGGTATGCTTCGATACCATACATCTACTAATTTAATAGTGTTTAATTTAATCATGGCCCATTTTTTGCTCTCCCTGTCACTTCTTAGTCATAACCTGATGTAACATCTTTTAAAAATTGTTAACCTGTTAACTTTAAAATGTTAGGTAGGTAGGTATTTTAATTAACGTCGCACTGGAGCAACACAACAGGCTATTTTTAAAATGTTAGGAGTTGAATAAGTTAAAGTAAAATTACCTTGAATTTCTAACTTTTCCAGGAATACATAGTAATCACTGAATACCTTTTGCAGGACTGACTTTTTCTTCACACTCAAAAGTCCTAAACATAAAGCACAATACATGAGATAATTTAACTTACACATAAAAATCTTGTATGAAAAAATATATCCTAGATTTGAATGGTGAATTGTATACCATGCTCAAGGAAATTCTCTAAACAACTAGATTCTAAATTACCAGAACAGACTTCATAGGACTACTATAAAATTGCAATGCAAAATGCGAGTACCTTTTAAAGCAGGCCTGGCCAACCCAAATGGTTTCAAGGGCCACTTTGACGACGAGTAACGTTACAGCGGGTCGTACTTTAGGTAAACATGCTTTTAAAAAAATATAATACAAATACAAAATGAATAAAATTTTATTGTTATACTATGATTCATATAAAATGAATTCTCGAGTCTTAATTAATGAGATATTTGTTTATCCTTTCCTTCACTTAATTTTTGTAAATCTATATTTATGTTCGACATTGCACATCGTAGTTGGTTTTCTAAATTGGCATCAGTAAATGAAGCACATGATGAACTCTTCGTAAATTTCATCTTCGAAAAAAAATGTTTCACAAACATATGTGGATCCAAAAGCACTTACAACTCGTTGTGCAAAATATCTCTCGGATGTAATATAAGTGCTGTAAAAATTAATTTTTGACGTGGACGCAAAAATTTGTTTCATTTCATTGTTGCGCTGTAACTCAATTAACTCCATTTGCAGATTTTCAGGAACACTATTCACGTCAACATGAAATGGGCATAAAAATATTTCAAACATTTTATCATATTTTGCTAATTCTGAAAAACGACTATCAAATGCAGTTATAAGTTTCTTTATTTCATTAGCATATTTCGAGAGATTCTTAGGTTGGCTTTTTGGGAAGTTATTTAACAGCGGAAAATGTTGAGCATTATTATTTCTAAGTTGGCACTCAAATAACAATAATTTCTTATTAAAAGCTTTGATGAAGTTACAAGCATCGATTATTAAACTATCTTGCCCTTGTAAGTCCTTATTTAGCTGATTAAGTTTCTCTGTTATATCCACTAAAAAACATAGGTCTAACAACCAATCATCATCACTTAATTCAGGAACAGATTCTTGTTTCTCGTTCATAAAATATCTATTTCCTCCCATAAATTAAAAAATCTTTTTAAACCTTTTCCACAACTTAGCCATCTAACATTGGTAAAATATACGATATCACCATATTCAGAAGATAATTCGCTAAGGAATTCTTTGAATTGCCAATGCTGAAGAGCATGCGAACGAATGTAATTTACTATTTTTATAACTACTTTCATTATGTGATTCATGGATAATACTCAAGCACATAAATTTTGTTCATGTATCAAACAGTGAATAATAAAAAATATCATTGGTTTTAATGCCTCTGCAATCTAGCTTACCCATAAGTAATTTTACAGCTCCCTTATTTTTACCTACCAAAGCAGGTGCTCCATCTGTTGTTAATCCTGAAAGAGCCTCAAAATGTAAGCTATTTTCGGCTAAACATTTTTCAATCGCCTGGAAAACATCTTCTCCTCTAGTTGTGTCTTTTAAATGTAAAAGATTTGACATTTCTTCTGTCACTCGGAATCATTCACACCGCGAATAAATATCACAAGTTGAGATGTGTCTGAGATATCTGTACTTTCATCAAATGCCAAAGAATACGCTTTGAATTGGTTAATTTTATCTCGCAAAGTTACTACAATTTCAGCTGAAATGTCATCAATGCGACAACATTTAATTTGGCGTGAAAGACTGATACTTGAAAAAAAATTTGCTTTTATCGGGCAAAACATCTTTTATAACTGCTTCCAAACAGTCCGTTACCAGTTCACCATCCAAAAATGGTTTCATTTTCTTTGCAATCAACATGGCAACAGAATAACTTGCTTTGACAATGGTAGATGGCTGTTGTAATAATGAATCAAACATCGTTTGTTGAGCTTTCAGATGCGATTTAAGGCAGTTAACTTAAAACTTTTTACATCTTTACTGAAATTTACATATTCAATGTTTTGTCTCATGATGCCTTTTAACGTTATGTCCCTCAATTACAGTGACCGTCTCTACAAATTAAACACATTAATTTTGAATTCTGCATTGTGAAAAAATAATCTTTTTCCCAACGATCATTAAATTTCCTGTTTTCATCAACAACTTTTCTTTGAATTCATCCTTGTTATGGACCAAAAAAAAATTCAAATAAATGTTAGTTGGAGAATATTGGTATATTACACAGAGCAAAAAATTTACTTTTTTACAGTAAATTTAGTATTCTTGTTTTCTAATTATGTAAAAATCAGGGCTTCAAACCGTAATATTTCCGTTCCGGTTTTCGTTCTATTAACCAAAATTTTTGAAATTCCGTTCTGTTCCGGTTCGCGTCATCAATAATACGTAAACCGGTTTACGTATATTCAAAGTTTTTTTTTCTCTCCGATTGCAATTAGATTTACATTAAAATGTTGTCATCTAGGGTGACTAGGGGTCATCAAAGTCTTAAAGAGACAAATAAAATTTTCATAAAAATTTAATTTGTGAAATAAATTATCATGAATTAAATTTATAAAAATCCCCTGTACCCTAAATTTGCTTACCAAGCACTCAACCTATAGCGGAAAATATTTGCACTTAACCTGATAATCACTTTATGTAAATTATAAAGTATGTAATACTTTTATTATAAATTATTATTGATTATAAAGTTCATAATCCTTTTTGAATTCTTGCAGGGATCGTGTCGAAAGAAAGAACTGTCAATGTTTTATGCCAATTAGTGCATTCTGTGGAATTTTGCTTACAATGCAATAGTCCTTGAAAGTGCACGCTGTCAGCTACTCTGCTATATTTGAGCGGCAGATAAAAAAGAGAGTTTGAAAGTCTTTTAGTTAAAAATTTGTGTCTGAAACGAAATAAGTATAAATTAACTGAAAACCGGCACAAAAAATAACGTTTTCGATTCGGGTTCAGAGGTGGACTATTTTTGGGGTTCAGTTTGCGGTTAAAGAACCGCAATTTTTCAGGTTTTCGGTTCAGTTCCGGTTCGAAGCCCTGGTAAAAATACCAATATTTAATAACTTTTTAAACTTAATGCAAATAGTGATCACTTGAAAATTTATAACTTTTATCAATTTAACCATTTTATTAAACTCTTACTAATTTTTAAATTTACCTTGCATTAGTAAAAATATACTCACTTGAATAAATTTCAAACTTTCTTTGAATGTCTGCAGATGTCACTTTTATTCAACTATCACCACCACACACAAAAAACTTAGTAAACAAGCCAGTAAGTCAAAAACAAACCTAACACATAAACAGAGATTCACTTGAAATAATAACTTCGTTCGTGCAGTGGATAACAAAACGATGACAGACCCAAGCATGTCTAGACTAGTGTCTCGAGTCAGCCTTGACTGCCGGCTTCCATACACAACCAAGATTACTCCTTGGCGAAATTATCACTCACTGGCGCAATTTATATTACTTTTTTATGTGGTTTTCTATCGTTAATTTAATATTTAATTTTTTATCATTATTTCAAATTTTTATTTATTTAATATTTTTTGAACACATGCAACAAAAAACAAAAGTTTCAATAGAAATATAAAATTGCCCGGCGGGTCGCACAATTTACCGTGACGGGCCGCGTGTTGGACAGGCCCGTTTTAAGCATAAACTGCCCATATTCTTTGAGTTGCTATTGAGTACTGGAAAAATTACTACATAACAAATTCTAACTTTGATTTCTGAAGAAAATTATTTAACTTTTTTGGAACAAATAGATAAAAGAAATACACTCACTGCCAAAAGTTAAGAACAGAGAGGAAAATGTTATTTTCCGGAAGTCAATCTGAATTTGAGAGGCTGCATTTCGCTCAGAGGTAGATGGCAGTATGTAAATATGTTCTGTGACAGCCAATCACGGTTTCGTGTTGAGAAATATGCAAAAAAGGCAGTCGTATAAGAAGCCAGCATTGTGAAGAGTTAGAGGAGTTCCATGTAAGTGCTGATAAAAAGTGTTTAGACTTTCGTACGATTAGTTTTCAAGACAGACGTGTTTCTATGGCTTCCAGAAGACGAATGGCAGATAGTGAGCACTAGCGTTCTGTGGGAAGCCTTGAAGCAGGACAATCAATCACAGATGTTGCTCTTTTCTTCGGTGTTCATCATTCCGTCATTTCACGATTATGGAAACAATTCCAAACAAACCAAAGAGTTGTCCGTAGACCAGTGGCCAGTCGCCCAAGGGTTACAACCCCCGTGGAAGATCGATATATTGCTGTTTTAGCCGAGGATTCGAAGAGTGACCTCCACACGTGTGACATCTATGGTTGCAGCGTCCATTGTTAAGACGATATCTGCCACTACTGTTCGCCGAAGGCTACACATGAATGGATTACACCCGGGTACCACAAGTTTGTGTTCCTCTATCCGTCCAATCCAGAGGGGCACGATTCAAGTGGTGTCGGCAACATGTGAATTGGACTGTGTCTGATTGGGCAAACGCTATGTTCACGGATGAGTTGAGATTTGCCCTGCACCCAGATGACAAGGGTGTAAGGGTCTGGAGAGAACAAGGCACATGCAATCGACCCCAGAACATCATTGAGCATCACGCATTCCGAGATAATAGCATCATGGTGGGGCAGGGATTTCGTTGGGATATCGCACCGACCTGCATATCTATAGACGGGGTTCTGTGACGGCTGTCCGGTATCGGGATGAAGTCCTAGAACCCACTGTGAGATTGTACGCTGCAGCAGTTGGTCCTGCTTTCATTTTAATGGATGATAATGCGCGTCCCCATCGAGCTAACATCGTCGACAACTACCTGGAGAGTGAGGGGATTGCGTGTATGGATTGGCCAGCATACTCGCCCGACCTTAATCCCATTGAAAATCTTTGGGATGCCCTCGGCCGTACTGTGTCTGCACGGTTCCCACCAGTCACTCTCCGAGTTGCAAACTGCTCCACAGGAGGAATGGCGATTACTTGACTCTGGGGTGGTTGATCACCTCATGGAAAGCATGGTCACACGCTGCAAACTTTGTATGAGGAGTGGTCACATACCCTATTAATGTCGGTTTTGTTTGTTTTGGATTTAAACATCATTTGTTAATGACTCCAATATGACTTCCGTCCTATAATTTAGGAAAATTCAATATTGTTTTCATCTTTGTATGCAATTCTTTGTTTTTTCATGCATAAACATATTTGCTACTTTCCTGCCACATTTCGTGTTAATCAAAACTGTACTTGTCGATTTTTTCGCATTTACCGCTTCGTGCTTAACTTTTGTCAGTGAGTGTATTTAAAAACACTATTTTGAAAAGTGTCCAAACACCTAATAGGTAAAGAGAAGTCGTGAGAAAATGTCAAAATTTAATTTCCGATTTTATGATCAGAATTAGCTGGATACATGAACAGCATTGCGACAGGCTTGAGTGGTGGCAATGATATGAAAAATAAATGAACATGCAAAATTAACAAGGGACCATTATAGAATGCTACATGAGAAACATATGTACCAGTCATTGCATCGAAATTACAGCATCCTAAATCACTTGTGCAGGATGTAATTACTAAATGGAAACATGAAGATGTCATGACAATCGAGAAATAGACTAGAAGAATTGACAGAGAGGAATCAAAGATCTAGGAAATGTGTGATACGTTCATTTCATTAAAATGTTCTATTACCATTACCAAATCATTTCAAGAATGCACAGGTGTTAAGCGTTTGCAGGATAACCGTTTGCATGGAGCCACATCATTTGCATTTACCTTGGCCAGGCAGCAGTATACAAACGTTGATAGCTTCGAAAATGCATATCCAGCAAAGCTCATTGGAATTGGTTAATGAAGCAATGGAAACAAACTTGATGGTGCAACAAATCATGTTTCATGATTTTCCTATCTGATGATCCTTGCTGGGTTAGAAAAATGCCCGGTGAATATTACTCGATGCAACGAATGATTCTGTGGTGGTTGAAATATTATGTTTTGGAGCTAAATATTGTGGTATGAACTTGGATTGTGGCAGCATGAATGATGAGGCATATTTAAATGTTCCAAATAATTCACTGTTACGAACACTGTTCTAGTACCATGGAGAAGGGGTGTATGTCTATCAACATAATAAAGTATCATGCCATGCTGCTAGGTCTGTTCAGCAGTGGTTTTGATTCAGATGTGGAAAACATACCCAGGCCTACTCAGAACTCCAACCTGAACCCAATAGAGGCACTTTGGGATGAACTCAAAAGTCAGTCCTGAGCTTTACCAAAAATCAAACTACCCTATTGAAACTTACAACCATGTTAGAAGAACAAATGGTGCAAAATACCAGCTGCACATTATCAAAAACTGTTCAAGAGTGAAATTGAGGCACCGAATTGAACTTCCAATGTCCTGTTGAAATTTCAATAAAAGCAACATTTTATAATTCGAAGATGTGAACTTCTTTTTCAATGTAATGTGTTTAGAGTCATTTCCTAAAAACTTGAGTACTCCTGGAATTCAAATAAACCTCCCATCAAACTGATGCAGGCACACATTTCCTGGTCCTTTCGTGTAATATTCGATTAGAAGGCCAGGACACTATGTAATTATCTGACTTCAATATGGGCAAGTTCTTTGTCACATTCAGAAATATAAACAACAACAGAAGACAAATCATTTTATTGAAGGAATGAAAAGCAGTGATAAGACTAATAATGAAGGTCAACTTCTTATAGCTTGTCCATACGAGACAATTAGGAATGAACTCTCAGGCCTCAAAAGTAATTTTTGATAGTTGAAGGGGACAATTTGATAGCTTCTGTGTGATGCTGCACTAAAAAGTGTGCATATCATGGGAAAGGAATTCAAAATTTGAGTTTGTATTATTTGAAACTGAAGGCCTAAGAACAGAGAAATAATGGGGTAGACTTTAAATAATTAACCTTTACACTACGGCGCTTTTATTCCGCTATCTGAATTTGGGATGACTGTTGTCCCGCCCGTAGTCAAAAGGTTAACAATCATAAAATAATGAAATGGGAACATGCCAATTTTGATTATATATATACTATATGTGTGTGGAATTCATCCCATACCGCCACCAGAGGTCTCGTCCAGTGCGCTGAGTAGAATAGTAACTGACTTTATTTTCCTGACTCAGGGTTAGAGTTGAACCTGTGACTGAACGCTTCCATGCGCAGGTGGAGAGCCATTTATGCAATTCATGCATGTGCCATCATCCATGTAACCTTTTGTGTACATAATTCGTAGAATAATTAAATGTTGTGTTAGTCCTAATCTCCAAGCTTCAGATCATCACCCTAGACACCATACTGCACACACACGTATATATGTATTTATACACAATGTGATGTTATAGTAGTTCTATGAAGTCTGTTATTCCGATAATTTAGAATCTAGTTGGATTCAGAATTTCCTTGACCATGGTATACAACTCACCATAAAAATCTAGGAATATAAATAAAAAAACCTTAAATCACATAATTTGGTATAACCAAAACATTACTGTGCAATATTAGTTCTTGTTTCAAAATATGCTAATTGGGTAACATTTCATCTAATTCATTAGTTTATTTTTGTTTAGTATGTAAACTGTTATCCTATAATTTTTGGGCAAGAAAACGACCCGTTTTATGAATCTGACTTGCCAACTCTACATAAAACAGAGAATCAATGCATAGAATTTCTGTCATTGTTTTCCAAAGCTTCCCCTAAGAAACACTTCATACCAAATTAATACAAACTTCATTGTTTGTACATTGCTATAGTTTGAATGATTTCTACCCTAATAACGTTTCAGTACATAATATATTTTTCACTGCAACAAAGAGATTTTAATAGAATAGTAAGTACATAGTAAAAATTATTCACAATATTTAGAGGAAAAGAATGATTAAATTCAACAATTTTTGCACTAAAAATATGAAAACATTGATTTGAAAAATATTGCAAGTTTTAATTCAAACAGTACCATTTGTGCAGTTGGACAATGATATTTGTATTTAATATACTTTAGTTAACTATAATTTGATTACTGTTTAAATAATCAATCAAATGGTTTAGCTCTTTGGGTGTTTTCTTACTACTATTGTTTAGATAATTGCGTTTTTATGAAACATAAGTGTAAATTAATGTATTTAAAGTTACCATTCAAAGACCATGTACACTAGAAACCTCTCATTAGTAATGGAGTCTTATTTTTTGACTAGTTGTGCCACTGAGAAACATTGCAGAAAAGGCCAAGAAAAGTTGAAATATGGAGTATGAAAATCTAACTTACCAACTTTGCTTAATATTTCTCCAAATTCTAGCAGAAGGTTCTAAAATAGAGAAAATCACACATATGAAATTTGTCAGCACACAACTACAAATTTGAATAACACGATATTTCAAAAATTAAAATTTTACCCAAGTTCTTCGAACACAGCTCTTCAGTTTATTTGTTAGCTTCTGCTTTTCGGTTGCTTTGTTACGATAATTTAACTGTGACTCTGGAAAAAAAAACTTTGTTATTGGAGGTTAAATTACAGATTACGAAAAGTCTTTACCTATAGTTAATGAAAAGTATGTAAATAATTATACAATTGAATTCAATTTAATAAACTTTCTTTAAAACCTATTAATATTCATTTTCAATCAATTTTTAAACAGAAACAAAATATTTCATATACATATAAAATAAATTATTCATAAATTAATGCATCTCAGGTAACTTTTTTAACTGAAATATTTTCAAGAGTATTAGTATTGTATTTGCCAAAAAAGTATTATTCTTAAGATGTTCATTTTAAAAATGAATGTTTTAACTACAAAATTTAAGCAACACTACAAGATTACAATAGAACAACTTACTTTTCAATCTCTTATAAGCATTATTTTTCGCATTTCTGAAACATCAAAAGAAAATTTAGTGATATAGATATAATTGATAAGATTTTAATTCATTTGTTAAAAAATAATTTACTACATATATTCAATCAAAAAATGCAATGCTTCAGCTAAATGTTTTGAAATAAGATACATTTTAATAGATATTACTCAAGACGAAAAAATAAATGGGTCATAAAACAAATTATTGGTAAGGAATTACTTTTATTTTGCTAGATGGTTGGTTGGGTTAGGTTTTATGGCGAAAGAGCCATATTTGGCCCAGCTGTCCCAAACAATATCAAGAAATGCACATGTGCACACAAGCAAAGCTTTACTGGCACAGAAAAGAGAAAACACATTACAAGGAATCAAACATGCACCACCTACAATTCGGAGGCTGCCGGTGCAGTGGGCAGATCCACTGACAAAGCAACCTTTTATTTTCCCAGGACCTAAATTACCATTATTTTTAGACACTTCTATTTTACAGCATAACAAAATATTCAATTTATGTCAATTATGCAAATCAAAAAAGAAAATGTCATAACCAAAGCAAATCTTCCAAAATATTGTATGTATATTAATTAAGTGCTTCAATATGTATGTACAAGTGCTTTAAATAAATCCGGATTGGAAGAATATTTGAAGTTTGAATCTGATGATTCTTTCACAAGCACAACTATTTTCAGAGTGAAACTTGTATTTTTCTTATTTTTGTCATAAAATTTTCAATGAAAATAGTATTTAATTACTTGGGTGTATATATTTGAAAGCAGAAAATGAACTTTCAAATTAAAATAACTTTTAAGAATTGGGAAAAACCGTAGTCCTGGAGGAGAAATACAATACAAAATGCTCAATCCTGAAAGTGTTGATGGCAAAAACTCCTTTTAATTTTTACTTATGTGCGGCAATATGAATTCCACGATTACTAACAATCCAAAGTGATTAAGAATTAGGATAAAATAAATCAAGTTACATGTAAAAAACCTTTTACACATGGAAATCCTTCACATGAAATAAAAATTTTAGTAGAAATATATGAAATTTAGAAAGCTAAAACGTTTTTAAAGAACATACAATTGTTTTTGTAATTCAGTCACTTGTCCATCATCTTCAACGTTTTTCAGTTTCAGATGCCTATACTGGTAAACTTCAGCCTGTATAAATCAGATAATGTGAATAAAATAACACTTAAACAATAACTCAGGAAAGATATTTAAAATTGAAGAGACAAAACAGTATCACATAAAATTATCACCAGTTGAGGGTAAATCTTGGAATTGATATATAAAAAGTTCAATTTAAAATTAATATTCTAAACATGCTTAAGAAATATTATAAAATGTTTTTTGGAATATTTGATATTTTGTTGCTTTTACAGACAAAACTTCTTAATATCAATCCAGATTACACATTTCATAAAGTCTTCTCTATAGTTAACTATAAATTGTTCTTTTCTGATAAATTTAACTTAGTTGTTAAAATTTTTTTTTTAATTCATTGCAATTGAGATTTCTAAATATTGATTTGGTTTCCCTTTTCCTGCATATATTTATGTGCAAATTTTCACATCAAACAAATCACTGAACATGAAACAATACATTGTTGAAGCTTTCCTTTTAGGTTGATGACCACTACCAAATAGAGAAATGTAAAATTTAAGGGACTGTATTTGGAAGTATATTGTAACAAGGCTCTTATTAACTCCAGATTAAGCATCGCTCTATTGTCTATTATAAGAATTATGCATACATTTGACCGCATCATAAAAAATCAAGGCAATAACTAATCTATTTGAAAATAATCTATCAAAGCTAATTTGTAAGACATATTTTAATCATTTACTTGACTTGAAATCAAAATGCATACACATGAACTTTTTAAAATGTTTAAAATTAGTTTGTTTAAAGAAGAATATCGAATTCCTCTAAGTCTTGAAACTTTGCACTTGAAACTTTTTAAAATGTGTCTCTAGTATGCAATGTTAACTTCATCTTTTTTAACTTGTTCATACAAATACCAAACGCATATCACTAGCTGATAAAATTTTGTTCAAATTTCCCACAACCAAAAATTATGATAATATGCCTATTCTGCACTATGTATGCTTGATTTGATTTAGCAACAAAAGTACATTGCATTGCTCATAATTTATTTGGATCAATCCTAGAAAATGGCAGTCACCAGGGCAAATTTTTAGTTGCAAAACGATCAATTCAAAAACATGAAGGATACGAAAACTGAACTGTCACTGCACAGGTTGAGATTTCACACTAATTGCTGCAGTCCTATAGCAGTACATGCTTAGCATTCAGTACCTTGGTTTCAGCATTAGTAGCAGTTTGCTTTGTTTTTGACTTGAGTATTCAGGATTTTTACTTTGTGAATTTGCGCTGATTTGCATTGTTTTTCTCAGCTTTTTTTCTTTGAAATCAACTTGTTGCTAAATACTTTTATATCTATCTTAATGAAGGCTATGGATGTTGAACAAATGGATTTAAAATTCTTTTTAATTTGGAGCGTGAAAGCCTAAAAGAGTAAAGTTGGACGGACCAGTATGTATAAGTGTGGGGATGTGATTTATGTGCCAAGAAGGTTACTAATGGTTGTAGGTGAGTTTGTTTCACAAGGAGAGGATGGATAAGCATAATGTTAGGTGATCTACATTAAAGGGTTCATGGTTTGAGGAGTTACAAATCAAAATGAGGGTGATTTTGTTTATGGTTGGCACAAGGGCCATATTTGGCCATGCTGGGCCAGACACAATACAATATCAAGTAACTGACAAACACAGCGAGCTTTACTGACACAGAAGAGAGAAATACACCCAGGGAGGAATGCACCTGGCAGGAATTGAACCTGCGCTTCCTACAACTTCAAAGGTTGCTAGCGCAGGGGTTGCTAGCCTCTGAGCCCCGATGACCCCAATTTTGTTTATGACTGTTATGATTGAAAGGAAGTATACATGAATTTATTAGGAAAGACATAAATTTAGAGAGGTAAGCAGTGATAGACTGCATGTGTTTTTGTAGGGAAGTGTGTATAGAAATGTGTGATCAAAAGATGCCTGGTGGTGTGGATGTTATGGTAGAGATAGATGAGAATAAGTTCATAAGTTTGAAAAGAGAGTGAAAGGTTTATCAGGAGGTACAAATGAGGATCATATTAATGCCTTTTAGTGTGGTTATGAATAGAAGTACTAATGTACTTCTAGGAATTGTGTGAACATATTATTCCTGGGTCTACTGTAAAATGAAACTGTCTCTGATTAAAGCTTTACACACTTCAAGGTTAATCATAGTTTGACATTCAGACTCGGATACAGGAGCCCACACCAATTCAATTGAAGGAACACTTGGGACATGATAAAATACTCTCAAAAAGTACTAAGCATGTGATAGAATATTTGAAGGAACCTTGGCTGAGACACTAGGGGGATTATAGGCAAAGTATGCTGAGAGTGTTTATTGACATCATTTAAGAATGTTTATTTGCCATTCGTAGAAGATAAGCAATGTTAGGTGAGTCACTATCTTTTGTTTGAATTTATTAAAATTCATTTGAAATTAATGTCATTGGAAGAAATTTCTCCCTATATTGTTAGAAACTGCTGCCATTTTTACACTTGGTGACAAAAAAATTGAAATCCTGCCAAGACTGCAACATTAACTAGGGTTGCCAAGACTGCTTCCTTAACTAGGGTTTTACCATTTATTTTCTAGTAAGAGGAAGATGGGAAAAAATATTAGATAGCTGAATAGGTAGTGAGAATTTTCAATGTATACCATTTGATGGTGAAAAGTATTTTCAAGAACTACGAGAATTTATTTTAAAAATGTAACACCGAAATTACCTCAAGTTGTTGCAATTTAAGTTTCAAATCACAATTCTCTTGTTCCCAGAAATGTAACTTCTTTTCTAAATTTTCTGCTACCTACAAATAATAAAAATGATTATTCATTACACAAATGATCTTCAAAGCAAAATTGAATAGTCATGAAAGTCATTATATCATAATTTATAAAAAATAAAGGTATGATTTTGAGTTTTATGGCACAAGGGGCATCTTACCATACTGCACCAAACACAAGACAGGGAACATCAAGTATAACATACACAAACAAGGTAAGTTTTATTGACACAGAAGACAGAAATACACCCAGAGAGGAATCCAACATGTGCTACCCATAACTTGCAGGTTCCTAGCGCAGCAGGCAAACCCACTGAACCACATAAAAGAAAGAAGCTGTGATGCCAGGCTAGAAACCTTCAATAAACATTTTGGCAATATAGCACCAACACTATATAAATTCTTCTCAAAAGTATGAATTAAAATAATTTTATTTTACAGATTTGTTTTACAAATAAGAATTTATTCACTCCCAAAGTACTAGTGTAGTCTTATCTTTATTAATTTTCATATTTTCGACTATGCAGTATCTTAAAAACAAATTTAATAATTTGTTATATCAATTATTAAATCTACTATTCTGTGCGAAAATGTAATATGCTTCTTCAGTATTACTTGTATTAAGCAGTTATCTTAACCATTTCCAGTAGGCTCTCACAATGTAAAATTTCATTTACATATCTATGGACATTTCCAAGCTAGGGGGTTGAGGTTCTCAGCAGACCCTGAAAGGAAGATAGGAAAATCATAAATGCCCTCTAAAGTGGACTTTTAAGATTATCCTAACTGCATGAGGACAAAAATATATTGTTGCTTGAAAATACGGACAACAGAATAAACAGATTACACCTACTGAAAAATAGTGTGTAGTCAGTAACAAAGGATACAACTGTTTTTTTTCCTTCACTGTCAATTTTAGTTTTACCTCATACAAAAAAATCTATTGTCACTGCTGGTGCAAATTACAGGTTAAGGGAGGGAAAAGAATGGGGATACAAAGCATGAAGACTGGGATAAAGATATTGTTGAATGAACAAGTGTGTGACTTTGAATAGATAGATAGGCCACCTCTTCCAATTATATTACACCCTTAGCAGGAAGTAAACTGAAGTATTTCAAGAACATTAATTATGGGTAGGTATTTAATTAACATCACACTGGAGCAACACAACGGGTTATTGGCGACAGTCCAGGATCACCCCCGAAGGTGAAGATCGAGGACAACACCACGTACTTTCGAACCACGGTCAGATGATGAGGTCACACCTGAGCTCCCACTCTCCAAACTTCCACACCATGCCAATGTGAGGATATTTGAGGCCACGACAGATTTAACATGCATCAGCCCCCTTTTAACACGAGTCTTTGGTTGGATTTGAACTCGCAACCCTCCTGTTGCGAGTCCGTTACTCTCGCAACCGGGCTACCGCGGCCCCCATTAGTTATGGGACAAGTGGTTAGTTATGAACATCGGAGCCCCAGGTGAAAAGGCCAAATTAATTTGGTAAAAAAGATTTGGTTGATTTGAAAGGAAGGAATTTCTGCTTCCTAAAATATTCTACTGTATTTAGTAATATTTAAAGCGTCTTACAGTTGATTTTGTGCTGGTACTTTACATAATTTAAATACAAAACACGCAATCAAATGTAAAATTCGCGCCTCTCTATAAAGAAATTTTACTCGACCTTTGGTACATTGTGTAATCTTTGTTCTTCAAGAATTGCGATACATCAGTGGGTACTGATGCCAAATGCACAAAAAGATTTCCTGTATTTTTTTACACTGAAAATCTCATTTTAGTATTTTGTGCTGACTTTTAGAATCAAATCATTACAAAAAATAAAAACAGTATCATTTCTGCTTTCTTGTTACTAATTTACTATTACAATTAATGAAAGAATACTTAAATATTATTGAACAAATAGAAGAAATTTAATCATGTTAATAAACTTAAAACAAAATGTCTTACTATTTGGATCTTAATAAAATCTTGCATACTTTGAGACAACTTGCTTTCATATTCTGCCATTTGACTGCAATAAATAAAATTATATGATAAAATAAACATATGCTATGTCATGATACTTTTAACTTAAGCATTCTAAATGTTTGGTAATTACACCTATCCCTCGATTTACATGGTAGATGCATTCCACGACAAATTGTGTAAATCGAAACCACGTAAAACAAGACACTAGGAATGACAGTATGGAAATGAAACAAAATCTACTTTAATGACGCCAATGCTGAATGCAATGCACTTGTGACATCTGTGCAGATAATTAATGAGTGCGTTCAATGTGTGAGATTGTTTAATTATAATTTGACTGTCGCGAGAGATCGCCACAGTATTGAGCTTGTGCCACCAGAGGACAGGATAAGCATGACTGGAGTCATCAACATTGCTTGGACTGCGGTGATGAGAAAAAGACGGTCTGGGACCGTCCGTTGCGAATGTTATTTTACGGAAGGCCAGTGGGTCGATTGATATGTGAAAGAGGCACAGGGTGCCATGTATATCTATTAACTGTACATAAAGTTGTATATAAAGATTATTAGATTGAGTTTCCGTGTTGCCATCCATCGAGACGCCTACATAGAAGTTTGTCAGTTGGAAATAAGCGACAACAAGAGTCAGAAGTGGGATATTTGACTGTGGATGGAACAATTACATGTATACAACAAAGACTTTCCAGTGTAAAGTTTAAAGGAAACTGGAAGCCGAACAACGCGGTATGTGCAAATGGAACTCAGGACCAACTCCTAACAATTTAAGAAGGTATGTGGCATGAAATTTCTGAAACTCCGTCTTGGTGCAATTTATTTTTAATTTCTGTGTGAAATAACTGGAGTTTATTTTTAATTTCTGTGTGAAATTGTGTTAAGGAGTTTATTTTATGTGTTAAATTGTTAAGGAACTTTGAAATAGTTTGTAAAAATGGCATTTCTTGCAAAATCAAAAAAGGTAGATTTAATTTCTTTAGCGGAAGAATTAAATATAAAATTATCTGATCACGCAGTCGTTGTTGAAATTAGAGAGTTAATTTCGAAAAGTAAGGGTTATGATGAGGAATTCACGCGTGACTTGTTAAAAACAATAGTAAGTACCAGAGAAGAAAATCAAAAGCTAAACCAACGTGAATTAGAAAGACAGTTCGAACTAGAAAAATTAAGAATAGAACAAGGTAATGTATCTAACGAAAGCAAAAATGGAAACCAAGATGAAATTTCTAGTAATTGCATGATTACCAAAATAATGCAACAATATGAAATGAGGAATGGAGACATCAGTTTTTACCTCATATTGTTTCAACGGCAAGCGAAACGTTTAAATCTAAGTCCTGAGAATTGGGTTAGACATTTAGTTAATTTATTACAGTATGAAATTAACCAAATTATCGCAAGAGTTCCGGAAGAACTTTCAAATGACTATGGGCACATTAAAGATTTACTATTAAAAAAGTTTAAATTAAGTTCGGATAAATTCCGACAGAAGTTCTTTGACCATGCCAAACTACCCAAAAATACATGGAGCGGTTTCATGTACGAATTACAAAACTACTTTGACGAATGGTTACGCGGAACTAATGTAAGTGATTTTGATGGTCTTAGAGAGTTAATCATAACAGATCAATTAAAAAGAAAAGTTCCCATTGTAATAAAAGAACATTTTGTGGACGAATGGGTAAAAATAGTTAAATCGTCCGAATTAGCGGATAAACTAGATTAATGTGAAAATCTACGAAATGAAAGTAACTTGTCCAAATTCAAAAACAGAAATCAAAATATGTATGAAAAAATACAAATTTATGTCTAGACCGAAATCACCGTTGAATGAGTCAGCTGGGTATGAAAGAAAAACAAATCCTAGTTTCAGTAACGGACGTATGAAAGAAAAACAAATCCTAGTTTCAGTAACAGACGTATGAAAGAAAAACAAATCCTAGTTTCAGTAACCCAAAATAATAATAATAAATATAGTAGTCAGACAGAATGGCGGCATCCAATGCAGAAAGATAGATGTTTCATTTGTAATGAAAATACGCATTTCACTAGAGCATGTCCAAGACAAAAAAATAAATTCGATCAAATTAGAGAGCAGGGTGTTAACAGACAAGGAAAAAGAATTGAACGGAATAAAGGAAGCCACGTGTTGAAAAGAGATCACAGTTTAGTGACGACTAGTGAGGGCGGAATAGATAGTGGGACATCATCTTATGTTAAAATTGCGCGGATAAACAATGGTTCGTTGCAGTTTGCAGCTCTGATTGATACTGGGAGCGATTCCGTTATTTGTAGGAATTCTTTAGCGAAAAAGTTAGATCTAAAAATAGAACCAGCTTCGAACATAATGTACGGATTTAGGAACGTCAAATTGTGTGCCGAGCGCACTAGGAAAGTCAACAGTAGATATTTCCTTGGATGGCGTTGAAGTAAAAAAGGTTGAAATGCTTATTGTTAGAGACAATGCTTTACCGCACGACTTGTTAATGGGGAGATCATTTTTGGATCAGGAGAACATATCGTTTGCTCTCATTGGGAATAAATTTCATGTTTATTATGCAGAGGATAACCCGTTTGCTAACATAGAATGTGAAAAGAATTCGGATGTAAGAGAATTGAAAACATCTAGTAAAGTGTTACTTGGAAGAAATTCAGTGAATTTTGTAAGGGCTCAGACTACTTTGGAAAATGACGGCTTGGTAATTATAGAGGGAGAAGAAGGGTGTTATGATTCTTTGTTAGAAATAAAAAATGGTGAAACCATAGTTTCAATTATTAATTTGGGAAATGAGAATATTTTATTGAGGGAAAATCAATGTGTAGGAAGAGTAATTGAATTAGACCCCATTTGTTTGGTTAATGAGGAGAGTTGTTATGTAAACATGATAAAGGAAAATAATCGTTTAATCGAAATGAGTGAAATTAAATTTGACGAAGGAACATCAATTGAGAATAGAAGTGAAATTTTGAAGTTAGTCAATGAGTTTAGGGACTGTTTTACACTGGAATTGGGTGAATTAGGGTGTACAATGCTAACTAAAATGACTATTAAGGAAGTAGAGGGGAGTAAACCCATTAGTGTACGACCTTATAAAACTAATGCAACTGAGAGGGGGATTATCAAGAACGTAGTGAGGGAATGGAAGGAAAACGGTACTGTTTCTGAAACATGTTCGCTGTAAGCTAATCCGGTACTATTAGTCAAAAAGAAAACAGGGGAGCACAGGTTAGTTGTTGATTACAGGAAATTTAGTAATCAAACAGTTAAAGATAAATTCCCGTTACCTAGAATAGATGACTTACTTGAGTGTTTAGCAACTTGCACAATGTTCACAACGCTAGATTGCGCTCACGGATATTTACAAATACCATTGAGTGAGGAATCAAAATTAAAAACTGCGTTTATAAAACCGGATGAAACGGGTCAATTTGAAAGAATAATTTTTGGATTAGCTAATGTACTGGCAGAGATTCAGAGGTTAATGCACCATGTCTTAGGGCCACTACTGAACACAAAAGCTGTTATTTGGACGATATATTGATACCACCTAAAAATTGGTATGAGATGGTGGAAAGACTGAGAGAAGTACTTGAATGTCTAAGGAAAGCTAACTTGACACTCAAATTACCTAATTGTAAATTTGGGAAGAAGGAAGTTGACTTTTTGGGTTTTGTGATCAATGAAGAAGTAATAAAGCCAGGAGTAAGAAGAGTGGAAGGCAATAGCGAAGTTCCCACAACCTAAGAATGTTCACGAAGTTCACCGTTTCTTGGGTTTGACTGGTTTCTTCAGAAGATTTGTTCCGAAGTATGCTGAGAAGGCAGTACATCTAACTTGTTTAATTCAAAAGGACAAGGACTTTGAATGGATGGAAAAACAAGAAAATGCTTTTCGAGAACTCAAGGGTAATCTAACCAACAAATCGATAGTTGCTCATTACCAGCCCGAAGCATTGACTGAGGTACACACCGATGCTTCATCTGATGGACTCTCAGGTATACTCCTACAAAGAGGAACAGATGGTCGCTGGAATCTAGTGTACGGTGTCAGCAAAAAGACAACACCGGTTGAAAAGAACTATCATTCTAGCAAACTAGAATTGATGGCGATAGTGTGGACTTTGGACAGACTTCGACAATTCCTGCTCGGAATAACTATCGTCACCGATTGTCAAGCCTTAGTTTATATGAACGCAAAGAAGTCGACAAATCCTCAAATTGCCAGGTGGAGCAATCTTATTCAAGAATACAATTTTGAAGTAAAGCACAGACCAGATATAAAGATGTCTCATGTGGATGCAATGAGTAGAGCTTCTACCTTAGAAGTTGATGACTGAATTGATAAAAAGGAATCTAGAAGTTTATCTAACGATGTCCGTTGACGAACAAATCCTTATGATTCAACGAGGAGATCCCGAATTGGATAAGATCATTTCCATTTTCAAGAAAGAAAAATTTGAAAGAACAAAAGCCGACAACCAAATTATTGCAAATTACGTTTTCAAGAGAGAAAGACTGTATCAAACCATAAAAAATGGAAAGGAAAGACTGCTTTACGTTATATCTAGATCCATGCGCAAAAGTACTGTAGTCAAGTTTCACGATCTAATCGGACATTTTTCAGTTGACTGAACTGAGAGTAAAATTAAGGAATTGTATTGGTTCCCAAGAATGAAGCGCTACGTGAAGAAACACATATCGATGTGCTTAGGATGTTTAGTGAACAAGGTTCCCGGAGGTAAACAACAAGGACTGTTACATCCTATTAAGCCTGGAAAGAGACCATTTTCCATAGCTCACATTGATCACTTGGGTCCATTTGTAAGAAGTTCCAGAGGTAACCAAAACTTACTGGTCATCATCGATAATTTCACGTTCTTATGATTGATACCTGTGAAAAGTACGAAATACAGCTACATTCAGAAAGCATTGAAAAACTTCATAAACGACTTTGGTTTACCAGATTGAATCATTAGTGATCGGGGTTCCAGTTATACCTCACAAGGTTTAGAGTTTTGTCGAAAAAATGGCATAGCTCATACTCTAAACTCCACAAAGCACCCACAAGGTAATGGGATGGTTGAGAGAGTTAATAGCACCATTATCCCAACCATAGCAACGTCCATGGAAGACCATAGACACAAAGACTGGGATTTGAGAATGAAAGAAGTGGAAAGAAATCTAAACAATGCCTTAAACAAAACAATCAACAAGACTTCTTTCCAAATGCTACACGGCTACTCACCAAGATTTAATGGTGGAATTTTACGAAAACAAGCTGATAAGAATGCAGAAGGATGGACTGATCCTGCGGTGATTCAAATCTCGACTCGAGAGCGAATAGAAGATATGCAGAAAAAGATGAAGGATGCTCATGACAAGAAGAAATGCGGAACTGCTTATAAGTCAGGACAAGTTGTTGCTATAAAAAAGCTCCGATACCGACAGGAGAACCAACGAAAACCCAACCAAAATATCGAGGTCCTTTGATCATAACTGATGTGCTACCAAGCGACACCTACAGTCACTCAACTTGGGGATAAGAGCAAGGGACACTCTTACACCACTACTGCACACGTAAGCCAGTTAAAGGCATGGCCGAACCAAACTGATTTTGATACAGAGGACTCATCAGATGAACTGTGATTTTTCAGACAACAAACTTAGTGACTCTGAACTGAGACATAATCCAAAGCGTGCCTGTACTAAGACAATTTTCTATGGAAAATAATAATTAAAAAGAAATAACTAATTGAATATAACCAATTCAATTTTAACTTCAATTTTTTTATATTGAATTAATTGATTTATTTGGTTGTTGCTGATTTATGTAGTTTGATAATCATGTGCATGATTTCTATAATTTTCCAATCATGTTTATTAATATACTTACTTTATTTTATAACATTAGTAGCACATTCGAGGGCAAATGGTTGTTAGGAAAGGCCGAATGTGAGCTTGTTTAATTATAATTTGATTGTCGCGAGAGATCGCCACGGTATTGAGCTTGTGCCACCAGAGGACAGGATAAGCATGACTGGAGTCATCAACATTGCTTGGACTGTGGTGATGAGAAAAAGATGGTCTGGGACCGTCCGTTGCGAATGTTATTTTACGGAAGGCCAGTGGGTCGATTGATATGTGAAAGAGGCACAGGGTGCCATGTATATCTATTAACTGTACATAAAGTTGTATATAAAGATTATTAGATTGAGTTTCTGTGTTGCCATCCATCGAGACGCCTACATAGAAGTTTGACAGTTGGAAATAAGCAACAACAAATGTAAAACACTCAAATAATACAAATATTTTTTTAATTTATAAAATTTAGAAACCCTGTAAAAGCGAAACCGTGTACTGTGCAAACCAAGGGACAGATGTATATCAAAATAAGTAATTGGAACAATTGTACAAATAATTATTTAAACAAATTAATATTTTAACTATATCTGTCAAGTAGTTTGTGTTGGGGTAAGTAAATAAAAACACTTCTTAAAACAATATCGCTATAAAACTTCATTAAGTATAGAAATTTAAAGAATGTATGTAATAATATTCATAAATTTCTTACCCTTCTAATTTAAAATTATGTTCTCGCATCTCTTTATTCATCTGTCTTAGTTTTTCATTTTCATAATTTGACTCTCTAAACCGTACAAAAAGTTAAGAAAATGAAACATTAAAGAAACAAAATATCTGAATAAGAGATATGTTAGTTTTATCATTATTTCACCATAGATTAATGAAAGCAACTCAGTTCTTATTTACTGTAAATAACAGAAAATTAATAACTTCAATTTTATAATAGAGGAAAGAAAGTTACAATACTTGTGGAAAAGTGAGCAAAAGCAATATTTAAGGGTAGTATAATACATCAAAAAAACATAAAAAATATATTTAATTTATTACATTAGGTGATAATTTTTTTAAATTTATTGAGTTTCTCATTTTTGATTGATATTTTATTTTACTAATACACATGTAGTACAATTCAAACTATTTGGTACAGTAAAAGAAATTTCAAAATGAAATCAAAAGAGGAGAAACTACATTACCTAATAAAGTATGAGATAAAAATAACTCATTAGTTTTAAACTATTAAACACTATTATATATAAGTAGTAACAGAAGTGAAAACACAAACAGTATTAAATAGGAAAATGTAAACAAATCCGTCAAAAATAAAGCTTCCATCGATGACTCTTTTTCGTTTTGTTTCGAACAGGATTGTGTTTATACTGTTACATCCAATGGAAATTAAAATTTTATATTACAGAAAGTCTTAAAAACTATATAAGCTAAGTAATATAAAAAATATAATTTTTAAAACTGGTAAGAAAAATAAAGGATATGTGAAGATCCACTTAGATTATCGGCATTTTTCCTAAAAAAGAATGATTTTATTGCTTACAATTTTGCCAAGAATAGAATGAAAAGAACACAGTAAAAGTAGGTTAAGCAAAATCAACTTTTTTTAACTATAAAATAATTTTAAATTTTTTATTCAAAATGAAATTTGTAATTTAAATAAATTTGCTGCTTTTATTTAAACTTGAAAGATGTGTTATGCATCTAGTCTACAAAGCAACTTCTACAACTGAATTAGATTCATACACAAGAGCATTGGAAATATACAAGTTTAATTTTGATCTGCAATTTGCAATTCTTTTGTCATATTTGTGAGAAAATAGGTGGTCTTGGAATATATTGTGCAGGGGGATGCAAGTTTCAATCCATAAAATGGGGAGGAATGTCAAACATGCCCCACAGATTTGTTGTGTGATGTATTGGGTCATTCGGAAAGTTCTGCGGTTTTCAAATCAAAGCGCGCTTTCTTATTACTATTTTGCTACCGCTGATCAGGAGTGACCTTGATTGAAGCAGATGTGTAAATTCAGCCTTTTCTGCTTTCACTGTATAATTCTAGCTTGTGTTGTGGCACAATTTTTGTTTCACTGCAGTGCTAAGAATTGAGAACTAAAAAGTTCATTTTCATCATATTATACTCTTTTATTTTAAGAAAGGAGAAAATGCTAGTCAGACTGCTAGTAAAATTTGTGCTGTATATGGACAAAGTGCTGTTTCTGATGATACAGTTTGAAGGTGGTTTGATAAATTTAAGCAAGGAAATTTCAGCCTCGAAGATGATGCCCGCTCTGGACGACCATCCTCTGTAAACGAGGACCTATTAAAAGATGCCATCGCTGAAAATTCACGTTACACAGTTCAGGAACTATCACACAGACTAAATATTCCAAAAAGTACAGTTCATGATCATCTGAAGAAGGTTGGGTATGTAAGCCGCTACAATGTATGAGTACCCCATACTTTAACACAACAGAATATGCTTGCTCGAATTTCGGCATGTGATTCTTTGCTGAAACGAAATGAAGTAGCTCCTTTTTTGAAACGGCTCATTACTGGAGATGAGAAGTGGATACTATACAATAATGTTACAAGAAAAAGATCATGGGGTAAGCCAAATGAACCTCCCCAACTAACATTGAGAGGGGGGCTGCATTCCAAAAAAGTAACGCTTTGTGTATGGTGGGACTACAAAGGAATTGTTCATTATGAATTTTTGCCACAAAATCAGACAATAAATTCGGAAAAATACTGTTCTCAAATGCAGTATTAAAAGCAGAAATCGAAGCAAAGCGTCCAGAACTGACTAATCGTCGAGGTGTCTTCCAGCATGACAATGAATGTCAGACAAAGACTTATTGAGTATGGCTGGGATGTTTTGTGTCACCCCATATATACCAGACTTTGCCCCCTCAGATTTTCACCTCTTCAGGTCACTTCAAAACTCTCTGAACGGCCTGGAGTTCAATTCTTTGGAGAATGTCAAACAGCACCTCGATAACTTCTTTACAAATAAACCTAATGACTTTTTAAAAAAGGAATTTTCCAGCTGCTGGAAAGATGGCAAAAAGTTATAGAACAAAATGGTACTTATGTGATTCAATAACATTTTCTTAAGTTTTTGTACTGCTTTGTTGGTATTTATCATAAAAAAAATGCAGAACTTTCCGGATGACCCAATATATAAGTCTGCTATTTCCTGGAGTCAAATCTGCGAAGCTAATCTAATCAATCATTAGGTTAAAGGTAATTTAATTAATTCATAGTGAGTGGCCAGAAGGAAGGAAAGCAGATGATATTAAGTTGGAAAAGAATCTCTTGGGTGGCAGTGTAAATTTTTAAACTGATTTAAATAGAATAATGTACATCAATCTCTGGTTGTTTCAGTTGTATTAAATATTATTAAAAAATTCATGAATTATTTTAATTTTAATTAATGACTTTTTTAATTATAGTGATTTTAATCAAACATCTTAAATCAGCATAACCTGAGTAAAAGTAAATGCGGAAATTATTAAAGGAAATAATTGCATAATCCGTACAGTATTCTCCCTGTGGAAGACTTACAGTACCATGCTTTTAGTTTGAGTTACTTTGAATAAAAAATTCAGCAATAACTTGGAACTATTAATAGATAAACAGACTTGGACTGAGAATCATTTTCATGGATTTTTAATATGCTTTGTTATATCAATGGCACAACAATGAACTATGATAATTGATCATTTATGCACTATTAATCGATAAATAGAGTAGTGTACTCAGGATAAAAATTGCTACTTATTTTCAAACAAAAATGTACAAAAATTTATTTGAAAAATATTTTATACATAAATTACAAACAAATTATTTAAGTCTAACTTTACTAACTACAAATTTTAACATCCTACAAGATCTTGGATTAAATAAGCACACGGAAACTAGTAGGCAGATTCAAATTGGTTAGTATATTTAAAATCAAATCAAGCTGTGTGATGGTGGTTAAGTTGGTATAAATGATTGTCCAAGGAAGAACAGTTTTTTTGTTTTACAGTTTAAAAGAACAGCTGTTTTTAACAATGCTTTGAAAGAAACTTCAAAGGAAATAGAAGAAATCATCTGGCATATTCAAAATAATGGTTTCCCTTCTCCATTAATATGTAGTATTAAGCTAGATTACTTTATAAACTGCTTTATTGCAATATTTTTAAACTACACACAGTCAATGTTTTGACATAAAGTTTAAAAAACAAAGTATTACATCCTTTTTTAAAATATAACATATACTTACAATGGTTGAGTATGTGTTTCACCCAATGATTTTATTAGGCTATCCAACTCATTCTATAAAAAACATAAGAATTTAAGTCATGATGTATAATTTCAATCTTTTTCAATAACAGGCAATAATTTTTTTAAATAAATTGATAAAATTGATGAGTGAGTAGGTTGTTGGTGGGGAATCTGGGCTGTAGGCCCTCTATCTCCTGTAAAAATTTAGCAGAACGGCATTCATTGAGAAAGGCAGTCTTGAATAAATCGACAGGAACTTGGAATTAAGATGAAGCGTGGGGACAGGGTGAGGCAGCAATTAAAACACAGGAATTTTCTTCATTCTTTACATTGGCTAGCTGATGGAGGTCTTTTTATTGGTTATACTACAATACAACAAATTTTAATTTGTCAAGGAGTAGGGGGCAGAGAGCATTTACTTTTTATGGGTCAAGGGGGTTTAAGTCTTAGGAGATATTTTAAATAGATGAAACCAATTAATTGTTTCACAAAAGTCATCTGAGGATTTGCTGTACTACTACATCATCAATTCGTTCCAAATTTTGTCTGAGATCTAACATGCCCAGGTCTTTATGAATTTTGACATTTTTATAAAACCAAGGGCTATTACAAATTACTCTGAGTGTGGAAGTTTGAAGAACTTCCTTTGTTAATATAGGTCTTGTTTAAACCTTGTTTGCAAGCTTGGAATGTATCGGGTTGTCCGGAAAGTTCGTGCCGATTTTGAAGGAAAATTGAAACGCAGAAGATTTAAATTTTAGTACACATTTATGAAATTATATAGGTGCCATTCTGTTCTACAACCTTGCAGGCAACTTGAAAATTCCGTCCTTCCAGAATCTCTCAGGTTTTTCAGCGAAAAACTTTTCTACATGATTTTTTATCTCGATCAAAGAGTTGAAGTTTCTTTCCATTAAGGGAATTTTGTAATGATCGAAATAGGTGGAAATCAGAGGGCGCGAGGTTTGGTGAATATGGTGGATGGGCTAGAACATCCCAACCAAGCTTCAACAACTTTTGTCAAGTTATCAGACACATGAGGCCGCGCATTGTCCTGATGAAACACGACGCCCTTCCGATTCGCTATTTCTGGACGTTTTTGTTCAATTGCTGTCTTTAATTAGTTTAATTGGGAACAATACTTCTCTGAATTTATTGTCTCGTTGTTTGGTAAAAGCTCATAATACAGGATCCCTTTCCAATCCCACCAGACACAGAGCATGACCTTCTTTGGATGAAGACCGGCTTTTGGGATGACTAAAGGTGGTTCATTCCGCTTTCCCCAAGATCTTTTTCACTCAACATTATTATAAATGATCCATTTTTCATCCCCTGTCACTACTTGCTTCAAAAATGGTGTCTCCTCGTTGCGTTTATAGAGCGAGTTGCGAATGGAAATGTGATCCATCAGATTTTTCTCCGTTAAATTGTGGGGAACCCATACATCAAAACGGTTTATGTAGCCAAGTTACACAAAATGCTCGTGGATGGTGGATTTTGACATATTTAACATTTCTGCTAATTTATGTGTTGTATAGCGTGAGTTATTCTCGATCAGTATTTTAATCTGATCTTCATCTGTGGTGGAGGGCCTACCTGGGCATTCTTGATCTTCAAGGTTGAAATCACCAGCTTTAAACCTAGCAAACCACTTCCGCACAGTTCTTTCAGCTACAGCACCTTCGCATAAACAGCGCATATCTTGTTTGCCGCTTGTGTGGCACTTTTGCCTTTCCGGTAAGAAAAGCATTAAATGCCCAAAATGCACTTTGTTTTCTTCCATATTCAAAGGCGTATGAAACTGACAAAAATTAACGTATCGTAACCAAATTTTTTTCCAAATATGCCTGAAGTACCATCTTTTACAATAGGTACACATGTCATTTATTTTCAATCATTCTGATATATTCAGACCTGTCCTTATGCCACCTACCAAAAATTGGCACGAACTTTCCGGACAACCCAATACACAGAAAATACTTGTCTATGCTCAGAGAAAATTTTAAAAACAGGCATTTTTTATTTCAATTTATGTATTACGTCTCATTTTTCACTGTTTACTTACAAATAACATTTTTTTACACAAAAAAGTATTTTTGCTAGTTAAATATTAGAAGTTAAATACTAATAGTAATAATTTTATAATGAAACTAGAAACAAGTTCCTTTTATTTCTATTGGTGACATAACTTTTTTAAGCTTGCTTTTATACAATTTATAATATAGTGTTTTTAAGACCCTGCAACTTTATTTACCTATGTGCAAAAGTTCTGTCACAGGCTATGGGTTAAGATCAAAGTAATCTAAACATAAGAACCAGATGAAAAAACATTAATTATACTTGGCATTTTGGCACTTGTCTGTTTACTCTATCATGTGGTTAACTTTGTTAATTCCTACGCCCTGTTTTTCAAAAATTTACCCAGCTAAATTTCTAAAGTCATCATATATATAAAAGTTTAACATAAATCAAAACCATCTAGAAACTGCACTGATTTGCATGTCTAATGTCCAACAAATTTCAAAGGGGCAACGAATTAATTGAATTAAAAAATCATGATTAAAATTTTTCAAAAATTTTAATCATGATTTTTTATACCCTGATTGAGTTTTTTGGACACAACCTAAGATTCCTCAACTGTGTTATCATTGTTGTTTCTACTATTTGAATTAACTGGTTTGAATGGGGAGATTCAATTCTTATTGAGCTTCATGCTACGGGGTTTCAAGGGCTGGTTAGCAGGACATTTAAATTTAACAGGGGACATCCTCTAATTAGCAAAATTGGAAAGTACGTATATTGTATTATAATTGGTCCTTCCTAGTCTTCAAATATTCCTGCATTTGGTGGAAGATCTTTGATTCATCTTTGCTGCTCTTGAAGATCAGTGCAGTACAGAATGAAATATAACAAGGCTGAAATCAATATCGGAAAGTTTCACCCACATCAACATGTGAGTGAAAATATCTGACATTGATTTCACCCTCATTATATTTCATTCTGTCTAATAACTGCTCATACCTGGCTTTTCTCATTCACTCATTGTAACTGAAACTGTGGCATGAGATTTCCATCTCCTGCTCAGCTCCTTTCTTAAATGATGAAATGGCAGTAGCCATAATGCAGCAAAACTAATTAGTCAATCCTTAAAAGGACATGAGTATTTGACTAATTAGTATTCTTAAGAGCCAATGTTAACTTGTCTTTCCTCTGAATGCTGAACAATTAGGATTAGAAGCCATTTTGAACTTGAATACTTCATTGTAAATTGTTATAAATAGGGTATGAAAAAGTCATGATTTAAAATTTTTTTTAATCGGATTCTTATTTTATTTCATTCCTTACCTGTACAAGTTTTAATTTTTTGCACATGAGACATGAAAATCAGTGTAGTTTCTAGATAGTTTTGATTTATATTAAAAATTAATATATATGATGTATAACACACTAATGTATTAGGAAATTTAAATTTGGATGAAAGATTAAAACGTGACATAGGAATTAGCAAAGCAAATCACATGATAGAGTAAATAGAACAGTGAAAATTTTTTCATCTGGTTCTAAACCGGTTTAGATTACTTTGATTTTAATCCATAACAAGTGACATGAAAGTTTTGGACCTAGATAAATAAGGTTGCAGGATTACACTGACACCATATAATTCTTTGTAAAAAATTATTCAAAAAGTATACAAATTTCAGAGTAAAAAGAACTTGTATTATATAAAAATTCTACTTCTCATTAATTGCAAAGTAATTTATTTGTGAAAAAATTGTTATTTGTAAGTAAATAGTAAAAAATGAGACAAATATGAAAAGATAAATTTCAAATCAAAAAAGCTTAATTTGCAAATTCTCAGAGCATGGACCTGTATTTCACAAGTATATTCCAAGCACACAAAATGGGTTTATACAAAACGTACAAGAATATGAAGCTTTCTCTATGACTGTATAGAACAAGTGTAATAGAAGAGTTCCAATTCAGTGGAATTTTGAGCTTGCAATAAAAAATTCATCATTGCAATCATCATAATCATTAAAATAGTTTTCTGCTTTATAGTCACATAGAATGTTTAAAACGAAACCAACGCTGATGCTTGTGAGTGACTCCTGTTGGTGAATGGACCAAGAGGGAAATACATACTTGTCTGGTAATTATGATCCCAATCAACAACTTGGTTTTTTTTGGTTTCTTCAAAGAGAGGATGATTTTCAGCATAATTTTTGGGGTGGACTGAGAAAAAGTTCTTATTTGAATAAAATAACATGCATCTTGCTCATAGTTATTTCATTTCCAATATTGTTATGAAATTTAAAATTTTGATTTAAATCAACGACTTTTTGAATAAAAATCAATTGATTTAAACCGCAATACTCTAGTTATAGATGACACAAAATCATTTCAAATGTTACTATCAAATACGGTTTTTCTGTAACAAAACCTGGTACAGCTTTGAAATAAAGTGTTTTGTGGCAACACTTTTGGCGGGCTTTTTGTAGCAAGTTGTGGTAGCAAAGGTAACCCTGTGATTACTTGAATCTCTTAATAATTTTTATACATCAATCTTTTAATATTTTACCATGCCTAAACAAGTTTGCTAGCTCAAGTTTGTTTTTATCTTTACATTCATGTTAAAAAGCCTCGTTCCATTAGACTTAAAACTAATAAATTATTTAACTTGGACAAACTTCTGAAACAATATTTCAGAAAAAGTAAAGATTTTTTTAATCATAATAAATACTTATGTAGTATTAAATAAATAATAAGATGTTTATTTCAGTTTTTTAAATAATTTGTTTATTCTTTAAATATTCATTGAGCTCAAAACAACGTTTGTTTCTAAGAAATTCTTCCTTCGCGACATACACAGCATGCCAAAAGCGCTGCCACGAAAAATCTTTATATAAAAGCTGTACCTAAAACATAACAGTGACTCACTTAAATATGATGTACATAAGCAATTGTTAATCAGAGAAATGTAAATAATTTCACAAAATTGAAAAACATGATGAAAGTTTATAATTAGCCTACAAAATTTAAGCATAAAAAATATTGTTTCTCATTTGAAAATTTTATGCCACTGGTTGACTTAAACTCAAAGTAATAATCTAAACCGATCAAGGAACAGATGGAAACACATTGTTTTGTTGGCATTTGTTCAATTTACTATCATGAGATTTATGTCACATTTTAATCTTTTAAAAATTTATTCAACTATATTTCTGAATTCATTAATGTTATACATCATATTTATATTAATGTTTAACATAAATCAAAATGAACTAGAAACTACACTGATTTGCATCACATGTCCAACAAATTTAAACTTTTATGTGCAAGGAATTAAATCATGAAAATCAAATTTAAATTAAAAAATCTGACCGAAATCAAAGAAATCCAATTTCTTATTTTTTTAAATCATGATTTCTTCATACCTTGCAAACAAGTCCATTTTGATTCATGATACATGAAATAAATTCTTGATTGGATGGAAAACTTGTTACAGCACAAAACAAAATGCTTTTAAATAAAATCTACTTGGTACAAGATTCATGTGACTAGAAAATTATGATGAGATTACATATGGGGGTCATTCCATGCAAAATGAGCCAATTGGCTGTGGCTGACATATCACCGATTTTGAAAATCAGTTTTTATATACTAGGTTGTAATAATGAGCAACTGCAAAATATTAGGTATCAGAAATTATATTTTGTTAATTATTGAACATTTAAAGTTTAAGGTCACGCAAATTTAGATTTTTTAGCGCTACAAGTGGAATGTTTACGACCCTATATTTTAATAAAATATTGACTCAAATTTAAAATTTTTATACTGCTACATTCTTCAGAAAAAGGTCTCTTACGAGAAGTCCGAACATAATTTAATAGCAGTCACTGCTAGATCTGAGAGATCGACGAAAATAGAAATTTCAATATACAAACTTCAAATTGCTCTGGTATGTCTAGAAATGGAAAGACAATATTAAAAATTATTCTTAATGAAGAGCTTTTCATCACAAATAGCATGGAGCAATTTAGTGATTCCATTTCTACTCCTTAGTAAATAAACATTTAAAAAGTAAAATTATGGGAAAATGCGATGTTTTTTCACTTTTTAAAATACACTGTGGACACACAAGCTCCGAAAACATCAAAACTTTTCAACTTTATAGATCAAGATGTATAGGATCTGGTGGGGTAAAGTGGGTAGTCCATGCACACAAAAGCTACCTCATTAATTATAAACCCTGTTTTGATGGAAAGTGATACTCACAACAATATATTTAAGTTCTTTAAAAAGATTTTCAATCAAACTGGTAACATATAGAAGACCCTGGTGGCCTCTTGTTTGTTTTGATCCAGTTATGTGGATTGTAGTTGCCTGAGAAACTTTCTATTTATGTATGCCTTTCTAAAACTATTATATATTTTTTGTTCTCCTGAACTAGATAAAGGATTTGTTAAGATTCCAATAAATTGCAACATTAATTTTAATGCTAGATGTTTTTTAATGAAGTGGGGTAAAGTGGGTATAAGTTTAGGCTTAGTGGCAACATAGATGAAACTTCTTTTGGGGGTTCTTTTATGCTAAAGATCATTTTTAATCAGCAAATATGAATAGGTATATAAGTATTCCATAATATATATGTATGTATAAGTATAACATTATGGCTACTCCAATTACAAGTCATGCCTTACAGCCCTTAGATGTGGAGGTTTCCATGCCACTGAAAATAACATGGAAAGGAATTTTAATATCATGGTACAGGGAAAAACGACTTGCAAAATGTTTTTAAGGTCACATTTCTATGTCTATTGAAACGGTTATGTGAATCATTAAAATTGATCATGTGAAAGAATTTAAGGAAAGTGGTTACATACTGTAAATTGACAGGCTGTGGAACGCAGAATTTTAAGGATTGTGAAGGCATTAATTTCCCAGAATGAAGTTCTATATGTGTTGTAAGCTTGTCACAAAATGAAAGGAATCAAGCTTCACAGGAAATAACATAATTTTCAAGCAGCTTACATGCCAGATAAAGTTATTGTTTTCACTGTTAAAAAAACCTGAAATTAGCCATATTAACAACCCTCCAACTCCTATATCTACTGATCTTAGAAATAATGTTCAAAATTTATTGAGGAAAAGGATTCAGAAAAATAGGTGAGGTATTAACAGAGGCTCTAGCATCATACAGCATTTATTTACATGTGCTGAAGTTTCCATTATCGTATTCTGCTCCTTTTTACCCCAGGAATACTTTAATTAGATGTAAATCTGACTTTTTTATCGCAGCTGAAGCTTTTTAATGCTCTGATTTTTAATTGTGATTTGATGTCCTGATTTTATAATTTACTTAAGTTAAAATTAATTTGGTATTTCATTGTTCATTTGTTGTTCACTGTTGCCAATTGAAAGCGCTAGACGAAACTTTTAGTTACCAATGGATCAATGGGCGAAAATGTGTTTTTGCATGTTATAGATTTTGTTACTATTGCTTTGGGACTCAAAATACAACCCTGAATTGTTTTACAATTAATACATATTAAACTATATTAAGCCGATTTCCAAACTTCAGCAATAGTTTTATCATACCTAGCACTGTAACTGGTATGAATTTCAATGATGGCTTTAAATTCCTTTAGCCCATAGAAACCTTTTTAATTCTATCAAAATCGACTATTTTCCATTTTTACTCCTAATTTTTAGCTTAACTATGATGTTTAAAATTGTTGTTTCCAAATTGATAAAAAGAATATTCTTCATAGATTACAAAAATATGAAATATTGTTGTCTACCTTAAGTAGTTTTTGAGAAAGAGATCTTCAAACATGCAACATCAAACAATTTGCATGTTTGAAGACAACTGCTCTTCAAAGTTGTAAATCCTTAAAATGCCTGAAACTCCCAAAATATTTCATTTTGAGCCAAAATATTTTAGATATTGTTATTTATGCATAAACTTAACCCCTGTAGCAAAATTCATGAAAACCCGTCACCCTAAGGAAACAGGACTTTTCTTATATTTTTCTTACTATCCTTTTATATTTTTGTGAACAGTATCTCAAGAGTTTGCCTGATCTTTAATACAAAAATTCTTAAAGTAAAATTATGGAAAAATACGATTTTTCAATTTTTAAAAATGTATATTTCACTGTGAGGGAAAGTTTCGAAAACATCAAAAGTTTTCAACATAAAAAAGCAAGATGTCTATTATATGTCCTGAAATTTTCATAATTATAATTTGATTATTTTTGTCTTCGGAAAATTTTTAACTAGATGTAAATTTTACTTTATCGCAGCTGATGAGTTGACTTCCGATAATGTAAAAAATGCGATATAAGAATAAAATAATTATTATTATGATGCATGTGCAAAATTTCACATGAAATTTTTTTTAAAGTCTTGCTTAATCCAAGGAGTGTTTCCATCAGTAAAATAAAATAACTAGGTGGAAAGTTCATTTTGTTAGAGAAGTCTTTTAGATTTGCTTTTACCTTCGGACACGTAAGTATTAAATACTACTACTTGTGAATATTAAATATGTTTTATAAATATTAAGCATTGTGAATATTAAATATGTTTTATAAATATTAAGCATTGTGAATATTAAATGTTTTATAAATATTAAGCATTGTGAATATTAAATATGTTTTATAAATATTAAGCATTATAAGTCAAATAAACACTAATTTTGACAGTAAAAAAGAATTTAAACATCGTTGTTTACTAGATTCTTCTAAACGTACATAACTCGAATACTTGTTCCATGTTTATCACAATCACTAGTGAAATAAGTTAAGATTTCAAGAATTCGGCAGCACTATGAAAATTTCAATTTAAGCAACTATGAAATTGAACAAGGTACCTTTATCAGATTGACAGCGAATTTGAAAAGACAATCAAGTGAAAGTTTTAATTGTGATTTGATGTCCTTTTATAATTTCTGTCAAAAGTTAAAAATAATTTGGTATTTCATTGTTGATTTGGGGTTTCATTTAGTTTTCATTTCATTGTTGTCATTTGAAACATGTAATATACATAGAATGGAAAGGAAATGCTATGATTGGCGATAATAAACATTGCCAGTTAGGACGATACTGATGGAATATCGCCCATCAGACCTTTCCAAATAGTGGTTTGGCGTTGAAACTTTCAGTCGCCAATTGAACGATGGGTAAGAATGTCTTAGCATTTTACTAATTTTGTTACTATTGCTTTAGGACTCAAAATACAACCCTGAATTTTTTTACAAGTAATAGACATATTAAACTATATTCTCTCAAAATATAGTTTTCATCTGAGCCGTCCTTCACTTCATTTTGTTTGCTTATTTTAAGTGGAAAACTGTCATTTTATAATTTTCCTTTGCTGTTAGGAAGATGATAAAAGCTGACTTTCAAACTTCAGTAGTAGTCTATCATACCTAGCACTGTATCTGGCACGAATTTCAACAATGCATTTAAATTCCCTAAATCCATAGAAACCTTTTCAAATCAAAATCAACTATTTTAAATTTTTCGCTAAGTTTTAGCTTATATGATGTATAAAATTGTTATGTCCATTTAGATAAAAAGAAAATTTTTCAGATTACAAAAATATGAAATATTGTTGTCTACGTTAACTAGTTTTTAAGAAAGATCTTCAAACATGCGACATCAAGGAAATTTCACAACTGCTCTTCAAAGTTGCAATGCCTGAAAATTCCAAAATATTTTATTTTGGGCCAAAATATTTTGGATATCGTTATTTATGCATGAACTAAACCCCTGTCCCAAATTTCATGTAAATCCGCCACCATACGGCCATAGGTTTTTCTTGATTTTTGGGTACAGCTGTAGTCTCTGCCGCGCGCGGTGGCAACGACTCTTGGCGCGGCTTTTGGCGTAGTTATAAGCGACTCATACCGGGTGATGGTAACCCATTTTTTTCTCGGATTTTCTCCTGGTTAGGGTTAACCTGTTTTTATGGCAACCTTGCCGGCGTCCAGTTCTGTCCAGCATTGGTTGTTCTTTTTAGTTTGGACACGGTGGAGAGCGGGTCTTTTTTTTTTCAGGATAGAAGTGGAGAGCGGGTCTTTTTTTTCTGGATATTGCATCAGGTTGTACTTTTTCGGTTTATTTTATTTTATTATTTCTAGAATTCCTTATTTAAGATGCCTTCTGTTTTTAGTATTGTAGATAAGTTTCAGACTTATCTGCAATACTAATACTTATTGGTTGTTCTTTTTAGTTTGGACACGGTGGGGAGCGGGTCTTTTCTTTTTAGGATATTGCATCAGGTTGTACTTTTTCGGTTTATTTTATTTTATTATTTCTAGAATTCCTTATTTAAGATGCCTTCTGTTTTTAGTATTGTAGATAAGTTTCAGGAGAATTTTGCTCGCAATTTAAAGTTTTCTTTTTCTGGTAGTAGGCTAACTTACGGGACTGAGGGAGTAGCTAATCGTTTTTTTTGTTACGAGTTGTGTCGAGATAAAGAGCTTTTTTTAAATTTTTTAAAGGAAACGGGATTAATTAAATCTAAAGTTTCATGTGATAAATGTAACGGGGATATGACTTTTTCAGTTAGGAATGCTGTTAGCGATGGTTACACATGGATTTGTCGAAATCGTCGGGATGATAAGCCTTGTCGTAGTTATAAATCTATTAGACACGGGTCATGGTTCCGTAAGAGTAATTTGAAGATGGAGGAGATTTTTTTTTTGACATATGAGATTTTAAGGGGTACAAAGACGGAAGATATAGGGGAGGCAGATCTTTGCAGATCGCATGGGAAAACACAAGGGTTCCTATAATGGTTTGCTTTGAAATTTCGTTCCATTTAAAAAGAAAACGAATGGGGTGCGACTGAGGGTTCAGTTCACGACTGGCAGCCCCGTTTAAACAGGAAACCCTCATTTACAGTGAAAACTGTTAAAATAACTTATATTCTACTTATGTTGATTTTTTGATTCATTTCATCCATATGTACAGTATAGATTCACTGTTGGAAATTCGAGAAAAAATGGGTTACCCTCACCGGCATGAGTCGCTTATAACTACGCTAAAAGTCCATATAATTATTCAATATTTGCAGTGTTTTTCTAGTCAAAATGTTGTTTAATTCAGATTTACATAATTCTTCCGTACGTATGCAGTATATATTCGATGTTGGAAGATTTCCTTGGCGACATAAAAAGGGCGCCAAACACGCCGCCAAAAAAAACGCGTTGCCACCGCGCGCGGCAGAGACTACAGCTGTACCGATTTTTGTTCATTTTACATGGAATGACCCAGATTCAAGAAATGGTTGAGGTAAGGTATAACTTCATTTTCTAGTGTATTATAATACGTGATGTATATAATACTTTCATTTTATCAAATTATTTTCTGGCTGCACACAGCCTACTAATTTTACTTACCGAATACTGCTTTCCTAGCTCCACTGTAGATGATTGCAACAAATCTAACTCAGAAAAAAAAATGTCATCACAATTCACATTAATAGAATCCATTTCTGGAAAGTTAGTTTTCCCACAATCATTCAACAGAAGGTGCATTTCATCCATTTCAACTCGATCTGAACTGGCGGCAAAAATTACTATTCAAGAGTTGCACGTGTTTCTTTGATAAGAAAAAAGTACTCAGTCAATCACAGCAAATAAAATTCGAAAATGACATGCTGGATTTGAGTAATATTCATACAAATTGTCAGAGCAAATGATTTGATTAATATATAAATTATTAAACAAGCACATTCTACAATTACAAACCGGGATCAAAATCTCCAAATCCACACCGACAAACAAAACATTCCAGTGGGATTTTGTTGCCAACTTGCAAAAATAAATTAAATTAGTAATTTCATATTTGTCCCAGGGCTGCGGGAGACTAGCGACTGCGCGTCCCGTCTGTGCAAATCGTCAGCCTGTTGTGATTGGTTGAAAAATTTCCTTATCGTAACGACTAAAAATCCCCTGAGCAATAATATCTCGCCAACGGATACCTTACAGGACGCCCCACTTTCTAGGAAGAGAGTCACCGCGGTCCACTTCGAGGTTCGACTCTGCTCCTATGTATTACATATATTACCAGTAACCCTGTTTTCGTTTATATCAGGGTATGGCTGCAACTTGGTAAACTTTATTAATATATTTTTTAACTCATTAGAATTTGGAAATGTTTCATAAAGTTTGCCAAATGCAATCCTTCACCAATTGGTTGTATTTCTAGTGTGAAATGATCTTATACTCGCGGTTGTTTACACATGCAGTTAAAATTTGAGATTTTTGCATGCTGTTTCGTTGAGGATATAAAATCGGTTTGTGATTTATAAGTACAAAATATAGATTCTCCAAAATTTTATGAAACATCGTTAGCTCAACTTTGAAAGCAGTCATGTCTTCACACGATTGATTATAATTTAAAGGTGGGCAAGCTGGAATTCTAAAATTTTATTTTTGATTTTTTAAATGATAAAAATAACGTCTTTATGAAATTAGAAAATTAACTTGAAAACAGTACAACAAAAATTGTATTAGTTTTATCTTGACTTTAATTGTTTTCAATCATACGAATTTAATTGCTTTCTCCGAAATTCGTAAAATGAATTTTTCTCATTTGTATTTTTTTTTTAATATTAAGTTGTAGCTATTGTGGGGATATACTATGTGGAATGTCTGTTTCCAAAATGCATAGTGGCTTGTAAATACCAATTATACATTTAATTTTTCATTTGATTGATTATATCTCAATTTTTGCTGTAGTTAAAGAGGGTGAACCAACCAGTCCCTGATCACCTACCAATAATTGACCATTCTCATATTAATCTTTTAAACAAGCAAGCTTGTTTATTCCACGACATATCAAAATAATATTTATACAGACCGTGGACTACTAGAATAAATGGTAACTAATCTGAAATTCATTAAGCTGTCTTTTTATTGATAAAAAATAAAAACAAAGGTCATGTCAAATCGAACAAAATGCATCTGTTCCAGTAATTGACCAAATTGGTCAATTACTGAATTTTTAGACAAGCTTTGATTTTAAATTTGAAGTTAGATATTTCATGATGACTAAGTGTTTGGCAATTGTTTTGGGTACATTAAATATAAAAAATGAGCCTGTATCCAGTATTAGACCGGGTGGCTAAATAGTGGCAATCAACTAATATAAGAGGTAATTAATTACTGGATTACATTACATAAATAGTCAGCAGTCTCGAAAATTGAAGATAAAGTGAGAAAGGAGCAAAATATGATAAAAATTGAAGTGCAAGAGTGACAAGATAACTGCCAAATCAAAAATGAAGAGAAGATATATGTTAAGCAATCAGGATAAATGCAGTAGCAATGACATTTGTTGAAAGAAGAGTCTTTATAGTACCCCAATTTAAACTTTCTTCTGTTAGTCCTACATTCTTGTTCATGTGCTACATCCTACTGAGTTCTATCTAGTCAGGGTGTGAACACTCAAAAGAATTGAGTTTATTTGAGAATTTGGTATTGGCAATAATTGATTTGACAGAAGCCATGAAAAATAGTGTTGTCTCTAGATAGCATTTATTTGAAAAATATTAATATTTATAATGGTTTAGGAAATACAACAGAGCATATTTTTGAAATATTAAAACAATTAAAATTATTCTTATAGACCTTGTTGGTACTTTTATTCTTTAATTTGAATTCTATTTTATATGATTTAATTTTTAATTATATCAATTTAATTAATTTTTAGAATTCTAATAATTAAATAAGCTTTAATTTTCCTGTCTTTTCGTTACCCAAATTTTAAGAATAAAAATTGCGAGTTAAAGTTTTGAAAATATTCTAATAATGCCTCTGCAATCTAGCTTATCCATAAGTAATTTTACAGCTCCCTTATTTTTACCTACCAAAGCAGGTGCTCCATCTGTTGCTTATCCCGAAAGAGCGTCAAAATTTAAGCTATTTTCGGCTAAACATTTTTCAATCGCCTGGAAAAATCTCTTGTTGTGTCTTTTAAATGTAAAAGATTTAACATTTCTTCTGTCACTTGGAATCATTCACACCGCGAATAAATATCACAAGTTGAGATGTGTCTGAGATATCTGTACTTTCATCAAATGCCAAAGAATATGCTTTGAATTGGTTAATTTTACTACGATTTCAGCTGAAATGTCATCAATGCGACGACATATAGTTTGGCGTGAAAGACTGGTACTTGAAAATAATTTGTTTTTATCGGGCAAAACATCTTATTGCCCGATAAAACTGATATTGTTACATTAAACAACTAAATACATATTGCTATTATTTATCATAAGTAAACAAATATTGATATAAAATCAAGTGATTTTTTTATTAACAAAATCATGATTTAAATCAAACTTTACATTTTTTTCTTTATAGAAGTTTAATAGTAACTTTGAAAATGAAACACGGTGCACGTTATTTTATACAAAGTTTGGGCATGCTTGGTGTGGGTTCTTTTTTAAACAACTCATTTGGTTATTCATTGAAAACATTTTGCTCTTTTTTGGGAGTGTGTGGGACTAAAGTGATTTAAATACCTAGGAGTTGGGGTTAGAGTTAGGATGACAATGACAACTGACCAGAAAAGTCAATATTTATATTAATCACTGAAAACAAGTGTCGCTCCCAAATCTTTTTAATAGCAGAAGCTGAGTTTTAAACATATCGGGCCAGTTCATTCATGCAACGAAGTTTTTCTTAGTTTTTATATACTTTCCATGGAAAAAATTGGATGACTTATACATTTTAAAGAGAGAATTTGCAATTTCTGATAAAGGAATCACCACTGTTTGACATTTGTTTTCAGTATGTTACGAATAAGCACTGGGTGCTCTTCACTTCCTAGCTAATTTAATAAACTCCACTCGAGAAAATCAATATTAATTTATCAAGCTTAAATAGAAAGAACCTCTTTATATTTGCCAAAACAAAATATTTATTGAGTATCATGCCTGTAATCATGAAAATCAAATGAATACAGACAACTTTTTTGTTTTTATATTTGCATAAACATCGTATCCTAGATGCCTCATTTGGAATGGGAAAAACTCATTTAGATTTTAGTGTTTATGTAAGAGATCAAACCATTCATAGTCATCCTACCATCATAGCTACAGTCGGTCCAAAAAATATATAAGCACACCGGTATCCTCTCGATTTTTTACAGAATTGAGTTTTTTTGTTGACAGAATCGATTCTCGACTTGAAACTATTTTTTAGAATGGCGCACTCCAACATTGGTGGGAGGTTCGATTCTCGACTTGGAAAATCTTTTTGGGGACATTGGTGGGGAAACTGAAAGAAAAAAAAATATTTTTTCGTTTGTATGGATTGGTATTGGAGTTCTCAATTAACGTCACGCTGGAGCAACACAACGGGCTCCAGCGTGACGGTCCGGGATCAATCCAAAAGGGAAAGATCCGAGGACAGCACCACGTCATTTTGAACCACGATCAGATGACGAGGCAACACCTGAGCTAGCACCCCACTCTCCAAACGTCCAAAGAATAATTTTATTTGAAATCTTTCCAACATTTGTTCTGCTACATTTGCTTATCCCCATGTATAATGTTAAACATAAATCACTTATCTAGAAACTGCACTGTGATTTGCATGTCCTCTCTAACATGCTTAAACCCATAGAGGAAACAAATTAAAATCATAAAAATATGATTTGTATAAATTTCTACCTTGCAGTAATAAAAAGTAAAATTAAATACACTTTATACAATTTCTAAATTTCGCTTTCATGCCACTCGGTAATTAAAATATTTAAAATTCAAAATTGTAAATTCAGAAAGAAATAATCTCAGTAGGCCTATAAATAAGTTGACTAGATTTAAAACTGGGAGAATGATGCATCAGTTACTCTGAAATAACCAAAGATCAGTTCTAATGTTTCTGAAGGGCGGAAAAATTTCCATTTTATAAAAAAAATTCCATTAGGCCTATGCCTTACAATCTAGCTCACTAGTTAAACAAATTAAAAAAAAAACATTTTACAAACATATGCACAATTTGACTTCATAACTATAAAATACTTTACAGAGAATGAATCCACAACAAAATCTAAAAAGTAAACTTTATTGAGTGGCTATCAAATGACAAGCTGACACAGCAAAGTTCACCATTTAAGACTGTCTTTGAGACAAGTGATTGTTCCAAAAAATAATCATACTCAATACTTATACTCATTGATATCTAGTGAAAAGTTTTTCTAATTTCTTATTTGATTTATCACAAGTTGTGTAGCAGTTAATAACGCAAGCATGCTGCATAACGAGTGAATTAGCTGTACTACCATATTTAAGATGACAGGTAAGTGTATAAAAATTTTACATGCTTTTTCAATCTATCTTAATTTAATTAAAATAAATACAAAGGATTAGTTAATATAGTACGTATATCCAAAAGACTATTTCATATTTATTTACTTTTAAGCCACAAGAGCAGATTCAAATGCTTTAATTAAATTATTAAACAGCACAGCAGAAAAAATATATGCACTTCAAACAGCAGTACCGATTAAGGTCTCATATTCTTCCCAAGTATCATTTTCTGGTGGAGATGTCGAATCCGGGGCACTGGCGATTTATCGCCAAACATGGTAATCTTGGCGTTTTGATCCAGCTTTATGGCAACCCTATGAGGTTGTTTTTTACGGAGGGAAGTCCGTTTTTCTTTAACGAAATTGCGATGTATTGCGTTCTATGATTGGTTAGCGTTTAGAAGTTTGGATTTTTTTGCGTTCTCTGATTGCTTAGCTCTTAAGAATGATTTTCATTGGTTTCCGCTTAACCGGCTCTTTTGCTTGCAACGGATTTTATCAGTGTTCTTTGGTTTCCGTGCTTGCCCTTGAATTTCCAAAATTTCGATACTATCTTTTCAAGTGGCGCATTTCTATTGAGATATATATATATATATATATATATATATATATATATATATATATATATATATATATAATTCAATTTATTAATTATCGTTCGTGATATTATAGATTTATTAGCCGCTCACTTACCCTTGATTAGGTATGGCAATGGATGGTTTGACTGGACGTATAAATGCGTACTTTTGGGGAAAATGTATGATGAATCTTTAGCGAATCCGGAGAGCTTGAAAGTGATTGAATGGTGCCAGAAAGTCTTGGCTTGATTTCGAATAGTGTTAAATATCCAGAATGTGGGAGTAAAATGGTTTTGAAAGACAGAAAGGATGCGGGCGATAGATACGAATGGTTGTGTAGAAAGGATGGACACAAGCGAAAGCGAACATGGTTTGAAAATAGTAAATTGCATATGTATAAGATTCTTTTGATTACGTGATACTGGGTGAATGAAACGCCAATTAAATGTGTTATGAATGAAATGGATGTGGCGACTCATACTTGCTGATGTAACAAATCGAATCGCCAACATGGCCGCCATACTAATGTTGGACGCCATCTTGATTTGGCGACAAACATGCCCCGGATTCGACATATTTTCCCATTTTCTCTTTCATCTCTTTGAAATTGAAACAAATAATCAAAATACAAGGAAAAGCAGAAGTCAATATTTCATAATTGATAAAGTTCAGAAAGAAAATCTTACAGTAGCCTATAAATACAATTATAATACAATTATTATTAGAAGAATGGTGAACAAGTTAAATACAAAATACTCAAATAAAAAGCAATTTTAATGCATGTCGAGGGAAAGAAAATGTTACTTTCCTAAAAAAAATTCCATTACGCATATGCCTTACACAATCTAGGTTTTCCCATCATACTTCACATTAAGCAAATCACAAAATACATTTTATAAGCAAAGTTTGACTTCATAACTATGGAATACTTAATAGGGAATGAATCCCAATAAAATCTAAGTAAAATTTTGCTATCAAATGGAAAGATGACACAACAAAGTTCAGAATTTAGAAATGTCTTTGGGAGAAGTGCATGTAACAAAAATATTTCAGTGCTTGCATTAAACACGACCTACTGAACATTCAAGTTCTTTAAATTATTTTTCGATTTACCAGTTCTGTAGTAATCAATAATGCAAGAGCATGCTTGCAAAACAAGTTGAATTGGCTTCTTTATCATACTCATCAAAAAATGGCTGCTAGGTGTTAAAAATAGTTATTATGCAATACACATAAATAGACTTAAGTACTATTTTCAATTTTCATGATCTCTTTGCAGCTTCATAATTGTAAATACAAAAAGGCAAATTTCATTAGTCAATAAATAAATAAATTGAATAAGATATTTTGACTTTAGTGTTTTTAATTAGAATACTCATAAAGATAGTTAAAATTCGGTATCAAATGAGAAAATAGCTTTGTTAAACCAATTCCTTTAGGCCTAAGCCTTACTATCCAACTAATTTGTTTCACCAGGCCTCACTGTAACTACACACATATAGACAATTTTAGTTTATAACTTACATTAGGGGTGCGGACGTGTGCATCAGCTGCTGACAGGAATTTCGAATTCTACAAGTTTGTGGAATTGGAGGAATTTTTGGCTGCTTTGTGCCTCTAGTCTTTTCAATATTATTATTCCCCTAGTGAAAGTTTCACTAGGGCTTTGCTTTTGTTCCTACTATTTAAGTAAGTAGTATTTTCTATTATCGACTTATCAAATTTTGAGAGAACAGAGGTTTACCCCTCTCAATGAGTGACGAACTTACATCGTCCCCGGCGGGGACGAATCTTGCACCTGGACTTTTGCAAGACATGGACCTAATTAATTATTGCAGTGCTGAGGGGAATTATAACTTCACTTTCATCATTCGCCCAATACAACCTTTACTAAATAAAAACCCATATACAATTAAAAAAGAAATATATAAACACTTCTCTGAACCCAAAAATATCATAGTATGCCGACGAACTCGAAACAACAACATTATCATTACAGTAGAAGGTAAAATCGCCGCCCACGAAGCTTCCAAAATCAAAAATATCCTGAATACTATAGTTGATACCAAATTAACGAAAGACAATTTAATAACACAATACGTTATAAATGGAATAGAAACAGAAATAACTTTAGAAGATATAATTGAGGATCTAGAAGAACAAGGAATTAAAGTCGCAGATATTATCAGATTCGAAAAAAACTACAATCAAATAAAAATCCCGTTAAAAACTATAAAATTCGACACCCCTACCCCTCGGAAGAAAATTGGAGATAAAGTGCACATAGGGATGATGATGCACCAAATAAAACTATACATAGAAAAACCAAGACAATGCAAAAACTGTTGGCTATTTGGACACGGCATGAAAGGATGCAGATCCAACCAAAAATGCAAAATATGCTCAGAAGACCATCCAGAAACAATGTGCCCAAATCAAGAAAAAAAATGTTGCAGAAACTGTAAAAAACCGCACCCAGCAGATGACGAAAATTGTGAAAAAAAAAAGAAGAGATAGAAATATTAAAATATAAAAATGAAAACTTAATATCCTACATAGAAGCAAAAAATACACTCGCAACCTCATACGCCAAGGCGATCACTCAAAAAAAAAAAGGAGATCAACACAGAGAAGAAAAAGAAATAATAAAAAATAGTGAAATCAAAGAAATAATACTTGAGACTTTAAAACCAATACTTACTATAATTGAACAAATTCAAAGAAATCAAACATATATATTAACACTAATGATTGAAAATAATATAATACCAAAAGAAAATATAATTTATGAAACTCAAGAAAATATAGAAGAAAATGAAATAATAATACAGGAAGAGGAAGGGAAACAAACCACCCAAAAGCAAGAAGAAAAAGCACATCAAGACAAACTACTAGAATGGCAAAAAAAAAATCTACTAAAAAATATAAAACAAAAAGACAAGAACAATACCACATCAACAAAACGAATAAGCGAAGATTTAAAAAATAACCATAACAAAAAACTAACAAAAACTATACCATCACAATCTCCACTTGAAAAATCTATAATCAATGGCAATATGGAATATGAATAAAATATCAACTGCCTGATTTTCTGAACTTTTACCTTCCTTTAACTCAACCGTGTTTGGACTTAATATCATTCAGTGGAACTGCCAAGGCGCCAGAGCGCGCCTCTTCGACTTAAAACATAACAAATACTTTAAACAGGCGAACATTTTAATCTTACAAGAATCCTTTCTAAAACCCAAAAATAGATTTACACTTATCAAAAAAAACATTTTCCGTTTTGACCGACCCTGCCCTTTCAGAGGGGGAGGCCTAATAATAGCCATCAACAAAAACATAAGTGCTCAACTAATCAAAGAAGAACAAAACCAATATTTTGAATACCAAGAAGTTCAGATCCACCACAATAACACAAACATACATATCATTAATATATATTGTCCTAAAGGTATTAAAGATGAAAAAATGCTCAATGATATCCAATTGGACTCGAATAAACATTATATACTTGCAGGTGACTTCAATGCAACACATACTAATTGGGGCTTCAAAGACAACACCAGCGGGAAAAACCTAATTAAATGGATCAATAAACAAAACTTAATTTTACTTAACCACCAAACTGGAACCCACATTAGTAATAAAGGTACTATGTCAGCAATAGATCTAACCTTAATTTCAAACAACTGTCCCTCTATAACCAATTGGCAAGTACATCAAGACAATTTTGGAAGCGATCATTTTCCCATTAATTTCTTCTATAATAAACCAACCAACAATAAACAAAACTTCACCATACAATTTAATTGGTACAACTTCACCAAAACTCTAAAGGACAACCTAAATAACTTAAATGATCCAAGATCTCTCAATAATATCTTCCAAAAGGCCATTGAAAATTCCCAAACTAAAAAAGAACTTCCCCCACCCAGAGCCCCTTGGTGGAATACAAAATGCAGCCAACTAAGAGCAAAAACAAGACAATACCTGACTAAAGCCAAAAAAAATATAAGTACAACTGACTGGGAAAAATATAAAAAATACAAAAACAAACTAAAGGATTTAATCCAGAAACTAAAAAAAAAATTCTGGTATACAACATGCAAAACCGTCGCAAAAGATAAAAATATATATAAAATTCTTCAAAGACTGAAAGACCCCGCCAACAATCAAAAAGAATCTTACAATATCATTCAAATCAACAATATAAAGATCTATTCCTCAGAAGAACAAGCAAACCTATTCAATAAACAATATACACCAGATGAAAATCTTGACTTCCTTCCCCTGAGTTTTATGGATAATAATAACGAAACACTAAATAAGGAATTCACTTGGAACGAATTTTCCAGAGCTATTTCACAAATTAGAAAATCAACCCCCGGAAAAGACAAAGTTACCATTACTATGATTAAAAAATCACCTGAAAAAATCCAAAAGAACATTTTTAAAATTCTAAATTACAGCTTTGACACCGGCTCTATCCCCATGTCTTGGACCCACTCTCTTATCATTCCGATATTAAAACCACATAAAAACCCTACTAACATAAACTCTTATAGACCAATATCTCTAACATCAACTTTCGCCAAAATTTTAGAACGAATGATCCTAAACAGACTAATAGAAGATATCTACTACAATAGAAAACGAATTAACAAAAATAACCATGGTTTCATACAAAATAGAAGCTGCACAACTCTTCTAACACAAATATTTAATGACATCGTAATTGCAAGAAAAAAGAAAAACTATATTATCTTCGCCTCCATAGACTTAAAGGGAGCCTATGATTCAGTGTGGAGAGATGGTCTCATGAGTAAATTACTAAAAAAAGGAATCACTGGTAAAATAGCTCTATGGATAAATAATTTTATTAATCAAAGAACTTGCCAGGTGAGATGGAGAAACATTTTATCTGAAACTAAACAAAGCTCCCGAGGTATCCCACAAGGAAGCATACTCAGCCCTTTTCTTTTCCTTATCTTCCTTGACGACTTATTTATACATATTCCAACACAAGTCAAATGCTTAATATATGCTGATGACATTTTCATTTATAGCGAAAACCAAACATTAACAGATTCCACAGAAGCTATCCAAACCACAATTAAAATTATCAACAATTGGTGCAATCGATGGAAACTAACTATCAGTTCAAACAAGTGCAATATCATCAACTTCTCAAATAAAAAAACTACTCATAAATGCAATATCAAAATCAACAATACAACAATTCCAGAAGTAAACAAAATCAAAATCTTAGGTCTCAATTTCGATAAAAAATTAACTTGGAACCAACACTTCAAATATCTACAAGCCAAAGCTGCACGAACTCTAAATGCCTTTAAATACATAGCTTCCAATAGGTGGGGTGCTTGCACTAAACACCTAATACAAATAGGAAATACCACAATCCGCAACCAATTCGATTTCGGAGCCCCTATCTTTAATGCTGCTGCAGAATCTCACTACAAAAAAATAAACCCAATATACAACTCGATGCTAAGAATCGCAACAAGCCTTCCAAGATATACTCCAATTGAAATCTTACACGCTGAAACTCAAGCTTCTTCTCTGCAACAAAGACACAAACTTTTAAAAACAACTTTCTATTTAAAACATTCAAGCCTAAGAGAATGGTCTCCAATTTACGACCTAATATACAACCCACCTTCCATTACATATGCTCCATGGAAGAGCAGAAACAAACCAATAGCAGCAGATACGATCAACTGTTTAGACAATTTAAACATCACTAAAAGAGATATTATCCCTTGGTGCCCTCCCACTTCAAACTTTAACTATAAAATATATCTTCAAAAATTCCCTTTCCAAAACAAAAATCTTCCCAATAATGCAATTCAAATAGCCTTTGATGACTTTCTTCAAACATTTCCAAATCATATAATAATAGGAACAGATGGATCAAAAACCAACACCACCAGTTCTTTTGGAATTATCATACCTAAGTTATTTGTTGAAAGAAGCTACACAGTAAACAATATCAACTCAATTTTTACAATAGAAGCAATGGCAATATTCAAAGCTATACAAGACTGGATAGAAAAATTCCAAAATTTTATTATAATAACTGATAGCTATAGTGTCTTATCTAGCTTAGAAAATATAAATAAACATTCAACTAATATCATTTTACAAATTCACCGAATTCTAAGCAAAAAAAGCCAGTACAACAACATCATGCTAGTGTGGACCCCAGCACACAAAGGCATAGCCATCAATGAAAAGGCCGATCAGATAGCACAAAAGGCAGAACTATTTAACGTCGCTGAGGGAGTCTCGGCCATGGACATCATAAAGTATTATAAAACTGAAAATAACCAAATAATATACAACCAGTGGAAAAAATACTATAAAAACAAAAACTATCCTCATATCAACCCAACAATTCTGTGGTATAAAAACACTACCCTAAACAGAAAGGACGAAACTCTCATCCAAAACTTTCGAGCAAACACTTTAATGACAAATTCAATAAAAAACAAAATGAAACTCTCAGATACCCCTAACTGCCTAAGATGTCACACCTATGAAGACCTAGAACATATTATATTCCACTGCCCAACTTTCCAAAAAGGTCGCAACAATCTCATTCATACTCTCTCCAATCAAAAAATTCCACATTCCTTGAATGGAATATATTCCAATTTATCTTTGACCATCTATAATGCCATTTGCTTATTTTTGGGCACCAATCCTCGTTTTTGATCTTTTACATTTTGAATTATTATCTTAGTTCTCTAGAGGCACAAGGCAAAGCAGCCAAGCCTCAACTCTGCTTTTCTCCGAAAAGCATCATCATCATCATCAACTTACATTAAGGGGAGGAATTAAACCCCAAAGCAAACTAGATTGAGTAGCTATAAAAGCAAGCTGATTAACAAGAACTAGTTTTCAGTTATACATTGCTTCTTCCGGTGTTTGGAATTAGCAATACTCTCTTCTCGCACACAAAAAGGAAAGAATTATTCAACTATAGCACCAATATTTATTGCATAGAAAAAAGAACACTTAGAAATGTCATTTTAATGCAGAAGGATACGATGCGTGATACAAATGGCTCCCATTTGGTTGTGCAGCACAGTTGGCAAAACATGCTTAAATTTGTATTGAAATAAATACTTCACTTTTAGAACGGATTCCAAAGCAAAACATGACAGGTGCATTGCTTTACTGTGCTATACGGACATTCTGATGAAATACATGGAACATGCTTGCAGCTTCATATTCCTCCCTAGCGCTCACATCCATTCACGTTCTGCGGGTGTCAAATGAAAAGAAAAAATAGCTCCACGTTTTGGCGATTGAAGTTGGCAAGGTAGCCCGTTGGCGAGAAGTTATTGCTTAGGAGTTTTCTCAGTCGTTACCGTAGAAAATTTCTCAACCAATCACCAATGGCTGACGATTTGCACAGACGTGAATCGTAGACACGTATATTATTTGGCGTGACTTCTGGTCCGTTTCTATTAGAAGCAATTAGACATCATGTTAAACATTTGAAATTTAGTATCCCGAAACTTGTGCTATGATAAATAAGTCAATGTATGTAGATGATTTGCTGATAAGCGGATTCACAATAGAAGAAGCTGTAAAATTGTCAAAGGAGTCTTCAAAAATCTTTCTAAAAGCTAACATGTCCCTACGCAAATGGCAAAGTAATTCTCCTCTTTTAAAGGAACATTTAAGAGCTTTATATTTTGACACATGTTTTGAAACATCACAAAACGCAATGTCTTTTAAAATTTTAGGATTAATATGGGATACAGATAACGATGCTCTTAGACTAGACAACAATAACCTTTTTGAATTTGTAAAATGTCAGGAGAAAACCAAGAGAGCTAATTAAAATGGCAGGAAGAATTTTTGATTCGATTGGATTTTTATCTCCATTTACAATCATTGTAAAAATTATGTTCCAAGCATTATGGGAACAGGGCATTGATTGGGATGAAAATTTACCAGAACATTTAGAGAAAAAATAGGATAGTTGGTGTGAACAACTACAATATCTCAGTAAAATAGAGGTTCCCAAATATTATTTCCGTGATTTTCAGGGGACTTACGATCAAGTAGAAATTCAGTTTTTGATGCCAGTAAAAGAGCCTTTGGTGCAGTTATTTATTTTAGATCCATCAAAGATGAGAAGGTGAAGACAACCTTTGTTACTCTAAAAGTAGATTGGCTCCCATAAAACGTTTAACATTACCCAGATTAGAGCTTATGGGCACCGTGATTGGAGTTAGACTAATTAACCGTGTGACGGCAGTTCAAAAACTTGATTCTAAGAAATATATATGGACAGATTCTAATATTATGCTTCATTGGGTTAAAGGTTTTTCTCGAACATGGAAACCCTTCGTGAGCAAAAGGAAAGCAGAAATACAGTCCTTGACCAATCCCATAGACTGGAGACATTGTCCTGGTCGGGACATTCCTGCTGATCGACTTACAAGGGGACTTTCACTTATAGATCTCGAAAGAGATAACTTATGGGGTCTGGACCCTACTGGTTAACTGAACATATTGAATCATGGCCTAAAGGAACCAAAGAGGTTGAGAATGTGCCTTATTAGAAGAATCGAAAAGAAACATAGTTTCTCAGAATTTCTGTGCTTTAAATTCGAAAGAGATACTCATAGAGATAGACGATTCAGTTCCTTATTAAAGGTAACTCGAACAATATCCTGGATAAAGAGATTTGTTTTCAACACCAAGAAACCCAATTAAACGTAGCGGTAGTTTATCCGCAGAAGAATTAGAAGAATCTGAAAAATTCTTGATAAGGGAAATACAATCAAGAAATTACAAAGATAGAATCTTTGAAAGGAAAAGGGGGGGGGCATGTGAAGAAAATTTCGAAGATTTACAGTTTATGTCCCTATTTAGATGAATCCAATTTATTACGCATAGGAAGTAGGCTGAACCAAGGTGATTTTAGCCTTAATGAGATGAATCCAATCCTACTACCCAAAATTGAAAAGCTTACAGAGCTGTTAGTTATACGAGAACACCAAAAATTGATGCATGGTGGATTTTCTTTGACACTCTCAAGCTCCGGAAACATTTTTGGATTCCTCAAGGACGACAGCATGTAAAATGAGTCATTGGTAAATGTCTAGTTTGCAAGAAATATCATGCAAAACCAGCTGATCAATTAACAGGCCAACTTCCAAGGGACAGAATCTCACAACCAGATTTTAACCGGAAGTATTTTTCTCCAGTACTTCGTTTTCTATAAAAAAATTTAGCCCGGTTCTGGCATTTGTCATGGTTTAGGAAGCGTATATTCGTTAAACTAGGTTTCTCTAGGTTGGTCTTCACAAAAGATGTCGGGATTTAAGCATGCAATGAAAAAAAGCTGAATATTCATAAATGACGAGACTTGCCTCCCTAACCTAATTTTACAAATTGGCACTACTTGTGCTGCAAACTTGGACTCTATTTCTTGATCATATGGTAGCCTCATTTCTTAAACACTGTGTCAGTGATGGGGATGAAGATAAATGTGTAAAATGCATTTCACGCCCTTTCTCTTTAGAAGACATTCTCTGATCGCTCAATATTATACGTGAAAAATATGAAAAAATTTCTTAAAGTAACAACGATTAAAATTTGTGACCAATACTTTTCAAATAAAACCTAAAAATGCCAGTTAAGTTGCCTAGTTAATTTATAATCATGTGTTAAAGGTCATTTTTGATCTCATTGTAATTCAAAGCAACATTTCCAATATCAGATTTAATTATTTGAAACATTTTCTATTCTATTGAAAATTATACTTTTTACTTATATATTTTTTAGTAGATCAGTTTTTATTTAAGGTCCTGATAATAAAATAAGTCTTCAAAGTGTTCATAACTAAAAAATAAGTTCAATAAGGTTGTGCAAGTGAAAAACCACACTTAAATAATATTAGCTCTTAAATAATCTTGTAACAAGTTGGGTGGTTGATTGGGATGGTACAGAAACTTTGACTTTTTAAACTATTGATCTGAATAATTTAGAACAATGGACCTAACTATTACCTAGAAAAATTTGTCTCATTAAAATATTACTTAAATAAATTTACACACAAGACAAAAGATTTAATTATCCATGCTATGCTGATTTTTTACATTAAAAGTATGAATTGTGTAATTTTCTGATGGTAAAAACTAATGAACCAAATTGCTGCAAATCAGTTGATATTTATTTGCTTTAACATACATGAAAAATAAAAAGGATTCAAGAAAATAAGATATTTAACAAGGTTTTATTTTTGCAATTTATTCTCTATAACTGATATATTTTCATTCAACATAGTTATGAACACAAGTGTGGAATATAAATGTGCCTCTAAGTTTCAATACGTAGCTGCCATAAGCATAAAACAGTATTGATTTTGTCAGTTAAAGATAAACATTTTAAATATTATATGTTGAAAACAGTAAGGAAAAGAAAATCAAATTTTCCAGATCTCCAAAAGAAACATTCTCAAAAAACTCATAAATTCTCAAGTTTGGTTAGTTACAAATACAACATTTTTAGAATGTTATGTTATAACAAAGTTCTCTGATGAAAGTACACAAAGAATCTTCTTTCAAACACCAATAAATTTTAAGAATAAAAATTGCATTATTTAGCACTGCTTTAAGCAAAGACCCATCAGTTGTAAATATGATTACATAATTTGGGTATACCTGTATGAGAACAAGAGGGATGACACAAATCACAGCACTAGATTTTAGGTATGAAAAACTAAGACTTCCTCCTTAAAGTTTGACATGAATAAATAAACTAGACAAAATATAAAATACATGTCAAAAGTGCATGGTTGGTAAGATGTATAAATAAGAAACATACAGTCAATTGTTTTCAGGTATCATAATTTAACAATTGAAAAAGAGACTAGATTTACTACTAACAAGTAAAAAGCACTAAAACTAGACACCATAGAATTTTTTAAAAAATGGCACAAATGAAGTGATTGCACTCACTAAACAAAAAAATGATAAATCATTAAAACAATAAGTAAATGACTTTAGAAACTTGACACATAGTTTAAAAGCAAATTGATATAAAAACACACAACAAACAAAAATATCATTAACACTGGTAGACTGTTTTTGTACAAAACACCTTAAAACTATTTGACATATCGATGAAATACTGTACATATATATATATTTATTTATATTTATATAAATAATCTGCATAAAATAATTTATATCACTGTCATATGTACATACTGACAAAGCTTCTAAATTTACAATACATCCTGTAACACAATACAGTCACAAATACTAATTTTCAGAATGATTCAATACTGTAAAGAAATAATCTCTTGTAAAAAAACATAATTCAAAATGGTATAAACACAGAGCTATAAAATATCAGATGCATTAAGTTTTTAAAGCATCCTTTACAACAAAAAGTTTTGCAGCTTTTTGTCTATTCTTCATTTCAGTGCTACCCAGCTATGACTTAGTCTGTATATAAATACAAAACAATACAATTTATATTTTGATTATTTGTTTTCTACTTTAAATCCTCGAAATCTATTTACAAACAATAGTTAATTCAAATAGGATGAAATAAAACAGAAACGATTTAACACTTTCTACTTATAACAATTTTTAAAAAATCAATGTTTTTACTCCATTTCATTTAATGGCTTTGGTGCAAAAATTTAAAACATGCAATTTGGAATGGTGTTTACTAGTTGGCAGGAAATAATTATACACATAACATAAAATAGCCTGAAATTCAAAGAAAAAAATTCACATTTATATAATTCTTTTAATCAAAATAAGACTACAATTCTACATAACCCAAATAAAGGAGAAAATTAACACAAGATTTTGATTGAGATACATAAACTTAACGGAAAGTTATTTCAACTGTACCCCAATAGTGTAAAAGTCAAAATTTTAAAAGTAGCTTTCAAATGAAACAGACATTTTTTCTGACATGCTTATATTTAACATTATAATTTAATTTTAAAAAATTATTTTTACTTTTATAAATGACCAATCAGAGTGGAAAAAGAATTTAACTTTCTAGCCTTCATGTGAAAAAAAAGTGAAGTTGCTTTTCCTATTTTATACATTACATATTAAAATTATATACCAGAAAGTAGAACAAATGTATCATACTTGATAAAGAACTGTACCTATAAATTAGGTCTTGAATGAAAGAAAAAATACTTCACTCAAAAAAGCTAGATATTTCTGAAATTATGTGTAAAATCAAAGTCCAAAGTTTAAATCCGCTATTACTTGTGCAAGACCCTTTATCTTACAATATCCCCATACATGACCATTTAGTTTCATTGTTCCTTTACTCTTTTTACAACTTGGGCAGCTAATAAAGCCCCACCCAAGATCATGGGTTCAAGACAAACTGCATCAAAAACAAGGGTATAAATGAAAATGGTGCAGGTAACTATAAGGATGTGAGAAAAGCATTCATCCTCCTAATCATGAGGCATTATAACTGGAGAGCACTGTCACAAAACAATGTCTTGAAAATTTATATTACATGACAAACTTTACACTAAGCTCAACTCGACAGGTTCAAAATCATGTTTTAATTCTTACAAAAGATGGGCAATGTTAATTTTCTGTTGGCCACATTCAAAGTTCTGGATTATACATCTTTTTGTATACCAATCAGTTAAAATTCTAACATATTGAAAGATCAGTTATTCAAAAGCAAATGATACCAACTGGAGTAAATTTGAAAATAATCACATACATTCCCATTGAATCTTCTATTTATAAATGTAAAAATCCATGACAAAATTCTGCTTTTAATTTACTTATTTAGGATAATTTAGAGTAATTTAAAAACAGTGGATTTAATTTATTCTTCAAGCTGTACTACTTCTTTTATCTCATTTCTAGTCTTTTAGATTGATAACACTATTTAGTGTTTCATTGAACATTGTCATTAATGAAATCATAATGAGATCGGTTGGTTGGGTTTTATTTGATCAAGCTGAACCAAAAGTATGACAAAAAGGTCAAGACTGATATAAGATTTAGCAAAAAACAATTTCAAATCATAATTCAAGGTTGGTTGTTTTCTTATGGCACAAGGGCCAGGTCTGGCCAAGTGCACCAAACAATCTGTGAATGGACATATACACAACATAAGATTTTACTGACACAAAGGAGTGAAATACACCCAAAGTAGTTACAAGAATCGAATCTTCATCAAGAACAGCTCAAAGGTTGCTAGAGCAGTGGTTTAACCTATTGAGGTATTATAATTGAAGGAAAACTTTTTGGGCCAACAGAAAACTGTTTGCCTGTCTGATAAATAAAATATTATTCACCTCCTTACTTTAATAATCCAAAAGAACAATTGCAATTGGAAACATCAATAGGTTACTTTTAATCAGAACAATAAACTGATATAATAAAAGAAAATGTTCCAAAATTGAATCTTTACAAAAAAGAACTAGACATTAAAATACATAAAAACAAAAATATATTATAACTTTTCAAACTCAATTTTTTCAAGCAAAGATTTTATAAACCATTTACTGAATGCAAATTAGAACATTGACTTGATGTAGAAAGGTCTTGTTACACTGCATTATTTGATTCACTGAATAAGCTGCATAATCAGAGAATGGGATTACATAAAAAACAAATACAATACTGATGCTTGAATTGAAAATAAATTTGAAAACCTATAGCCTTTCAAATAGAAAATATTCATTTTAAGAACAAAACTAAAAAACATCAATTATTTAAAAAAAGTTTTTCATTTATACTGAAAAAATGAAAAATTACAATAATTTTTCTTGGTATCTCTCAAAATTATTAAACCATAAAATAGAATAAAATATAACCAACTTATCGAGTATTAAACATTTCATTTGACATAGAACATTTAGCTTTTAATATTTGAAGAAGTAATTAAAAACACATTTTATTCAGTATATTTTCAATTCAATATAATTTATAGAACAGAAATTAGAACAAAGGAACTTATAGGAAAACTCAACATGATTTTTAGGTAATTTTATAGATCTACCAGTTTATCAACAGACTTAATCTAATTTGTTCAAATTTACATTTATTTCATCAAAATTAAAAATGAAGTAAATAGCAAGAAAATTTAATTACTTTAGTCAATTTTTCTGAAGATGAGAAAGAAAGAAAATAATTAGCAAGGTCGAAATTTTGAATTGCCACCTCGATAAATGACATGCAAATATGAAAATATTTTTAGCAGTTATATCGCAAGTACAGAATTCTATTAATGAAATCGCCTCTTTGAAACATGCTATGGCACAATTAGCTACCTTCATGAAATCTGTACTCAGTAAAATTAGGATAAAAACAGTCATACTACACTAAAAACAAAATCATACAACAAAAATATAATAAAATTATACACTTATATGGCACAGATAGAAGCAAAATGTTCATGTTATGATCTAACACAATTCAAACATACATTGTGAACAAGACCTTCCTAACACATCTCTAAGTTATTTTATAAGCAAAGAATTGAACAATATATAACTATTCTACATTTTTTCCAAAATGTATATTTTACATGATGGTAATAAAATCTTGTATAGTCTTGAGCAAAATAGTTCTTAGAATTTCTATAAACTATTATTTTTTTTATTTAATTTGGTTAAGTAGTGCAACAGAAATAGTTTATTTTATAAAAAAGTTCCATTATGCAATCACAACCTTATTTTATTGCAAACACATCTATTTTAATAAACCATACCAATGAAAGAAAATGCAAGAAATCAAGTTTGAAATTAAGCTAAATCAAATTTTTATATCAGAATGCAAAAATCCAAACCCGGGATTAAAAGAACTACTTTAATTACTTTGATTAGCTCAGCTTAAATTGCTATCAGTGAACAGTTTAAACTTTATCAATATTTATATAGTAAAATATTAAATTATTTTACAATGTATGTAAAATTAAACTAATTTTTAGTACAATGAAATAGCCTTATAAATCATTACTTGCTATTAGCAAAATATGAATTCTATTATTTGATTGAAATGTTATTATACACATTTTGATAACTAGAGGAAATGTAGTTCAACAAACTTTAAAATCAAGTTTTAGTAAAACACAAAGCCATATAATTTTTTTTTAATATTCAAGAAATCAAACTGTAGGAGTTCACATAATAATTTGCTGTTAAGTTCTGACATTTGATACACAAAATTAATTTTGCATTTTGTTCATCATCGAAATTATTTAAATTTCACTCAGGTAGAGGAAACATATTTGGAAACAGCAATGAAACTTTAACACTTATTTCAGCCCATAACAAACATGTAAAATACCATTTTACAATGCATTTACCATTTCCTAACTTCTCCAAAACAATTAAAAACTGGTGTTAATCCAATAAACATGAAATGACAGAATAAATAACAGCAATTACTTATGTCAGATAATATCACATGATTTGTGAACGAAGTCTTTGGTTTAAAACAGTCAATAGTATCAGAATTTTTAATAATTTCATTAAAAGATAAATCGGTAAAAGCAGCCTTCAACTAATAGTCACATGCAAAAAAGAGAAATGCACAGCAACTATCATGTGTAAAACCTATTAATTACAAACTCAAAATTATTTCCTTTTATGAAAATATTCATTTTTTCAGAAGTGAGCACATAGAAGGAATAATTTATTGCATTTGACATCAACACACAAGAGCGATAATACTCTAAAAAGTTCCACAGGCCCTGGCAAAACTACACACAAATGACTACTTCAACATATACAGGACATTTAACTCACATTGCTAAATTTCTCGTTGTAACTATGCATTCTTCAATGCATATTAGATGTCGAGTAAAAATTCCAAATAACAGTTGTACTGGTCTGTTCTTAATACAATGACAGTTTCTAAATGATTCATAAAGTCATTACAAATACATATAATGAGATTCGAAGGTATGTAGGAAACTATACCACAAACAAAATGAGAAACAAGTGTTCCACACAAAAAGAAATGCAATTCAACAGACAAAAATCATTTTTAAAATATCACGACGAAAACAAGTGAGCCTCTTCAGATCTACTTTCTTTGCCTGACATCTTGTCCTTTTGACTTTTGGTCTCTATGCTTGCTGTAATAAAAATACAATTAAAAATCAATAGCAAAAGATCAATTTTAATATTAAGATAAGGAGCACATTTCCTATTATAAACTTATCAGTTTATAATAGGAAGTAAAAACAATATTAGAAAGTCATGTTAAATTCTATTTTGTGGAACAATCACTTAAATTAAAGAATGGAAGCTGAAGAAGTAGAGAATATGACATGAAAATTAAGGGCTTTAAGAGCCTCAAATCATTTCCATCTAAACTAAGAAATTTGAAGGCAAACTAATTCCACCCATTCCATTTGTAAGGCATTTTTTTATGTTTAGGGCTTCTTTTTTTGGTCATTTTTCAAGTTTTTATAATGTTTTAGTTTTGCCCTGTGTCTTAATCAAATATTTTTGTTGAAACATTCCCAAGTTTTGTTTCTATTGCAAGGTTTTGTTTGTATTACAAAACATTTCGTGAAACATTCATATTCCAGCTTCTGGCACTAAAAGTCAATGATCCCTTCACAAAAACTTTCCTTTTCTATTAGTGGGTGAATCATCGTCATTGAAAAGAGGATGGCAGCTATTGGAGGGTCTCCAGCCCTCCAGAAGAAAATGGAAAGTAAAACCCCACTTTGTTATTTGATCTTCAAGCTGTTAATTGAAATGTTTACAATGCTCCAAAATGATCCATCTAATAAAGTGAAAAAATGCATCTAAAAGCATTTCCAAATTGTGTTCAGCAGGTTGGTATTGGTTTCAGGACAAAAACTATTATTCCTCTAAAAGCACACCTAATTCTGTTTTTGCACAAACTTTTTTACATGAATTTGATTTAACACGAATTCAAAATAAATATTTCATTCTCTTTTTACGCGAGTCATTTTGATTTAACACAAGCGGTCCAAATCCAATTTCTAACAATTTTTTTGCCTAAATTCTAAGAAAACAAAATTTTATTTGTGGCGTAGTAGATCATTTCTATTTTCTATATGTATAACAGCTAGTGTGTGTTTTGAAATGTGTGCTTTCCTCTAGATACATTACATAACGATTTTATTATTGAATTTGGTGCACATCTACCGTATTCGTGCACTGTACCTTCGGAAGATATTTAGTATGTAGCTCTATTTCAAAGTGAAAGAATCTATAGTGAAATTTGTGCACACATAAATTTATAAATTTTGCCAAAAAACAATAAATTGTAAGTTTACAAATTTTTCATACCTTTATTTAGTAATTTTAATTTGAGATAATTTTCGGCAGCCCTTATAATTCACCCATTACCAAAATGAAAAGGAAAGCGATTTCTTTGGAACTTAAAATTCAAATTTTAGATCGTCTTACAACTGAACAAGGTGCTATGTCTGTAGGAAAGCATTTTGGTGTACACCATAAGCTACCATAAGACAATTAAGAAAAATGAAGCTGCAATTAGGAAGTCGGTATGTTCTAGAACAAAAGTAAGTGTTAATTCATCATCATATACAAGAGATATTGTCAAGGAAAAGATGGGAAAAGGCTCTGGTAATATGGATAGAAGATAAGTCACAAAAAAGAGTACCAGTAGATGGAAATGCGATCAAGCAAACAGCACTAAGAATTTATAGACAGATTAAAGAAAAGGAGCCAAGCACTTCATCTCAGTTAAACAGAAAGCATGAATTTTCTGCAAGTACAGGTTGGATGACAGGAGATGTAAAACAGATTTTTTTTGTTCATGGAGAATTTTTATCATTTTCATTACATATTATTACATGTGTATTTTGTTGAAATAAAATAACAAGCTTAAAACGAATATTTTCATATGGTTTTTTTAAAATTATTTTTACTGATTTTTTAGATCCGGAACCAATCTTCTTTTCTTCCATAGATACAATGTCTTTTTTTACACGAATTTTTTTACACATATTCTTCAGGAATGTATCTATCGTGTAAAAACAGAATTAGGTGTATACATATAGTCGGTGTTCTGTAAAAAGGGCAAATCCAACAATTTGAAATTTTTCAGGAGCATTTTCAAACCACTTTTTCATAAAAATTAGGAATAATGTAAAACAAATTCATTAATATATATGTAGTAAGCAAGTGTGAGATAAAATGAATTTGTTTTACATTATTCCTAATTTTTACGGAAAAGTGAAGTTTGAGAATGTTCTGAAAATTTTCAAATTGTTGGATTCTCCCTTTTCACAGAACACCGACAATATGTCCTAGTACAACCCAGAATGCTAGCAGTGGTATGCACCTATTAATTCTATGGATGATTTATAAACTTAGATGATCATTTCTGGTCGGTATAGATTTTCTCTCTATAAATTGAACTCTTGCAAACATTGCTCTGAAACGTTAACTTTGAGGCTCTCAAGTTTTTGGTTGAGATGTCAATCTTATTAAAGCTTGTATAAGAAACACTGATTTTGAATGCCTTTATAAGAAATATTATCAATGTCTATATGCGTGAGTGAAAACATTTTTTCAGATCATCTGTCCAAAAATGAAAATATTTTTTCTAATCAAGAAAATCAATTAAATTTTTAAGTCATTTTTCACTTTTTACATTAGGCTATGTCATTTTTGTACTTTCTTAAGTCAACTAAACTTGGTCTTGATAAAGAGAACCTTAAAATGTAGTTTGCAGTCAAGCAAATAAAAGAACTTACTTATCAGCAGGAAGATCAGTTTCAGCTTCATCACATTGATTCATGCTTTTCCTTCGCTCATATACAAAAATAATTGAACACAATATAGCAACTTCAGCACATATACCAAGAAAAGGCCACAATGCAGCAAGTTTATCTGTGAAAGGTTTGAAACAAATTAAAACCAAAATTGTTCACACACCATTGACAGTTACGCTTTCCTTAAAAGATTGTATTAGTTTGCAAATGTTGAAAGAACCAAATTTCTGTAGAACGCTTGCATGTTCATAAAATGTGGTAAAAAAAGAGAGCATAAAGGATTTTTGCCACAACTGAAAACTTTTAATGCATCTCATTTTGAAAATAAATTTGTTAGAAAAATATAACTTTAAATTTACATCTTCCAATGAAGAATTAATGCAGTAAAACAATATACAACTAATAAATAGAACACAATATAAAAAACGTTTTTACAAAAATATAAATAAGCAATTTATGTGAAGATCATTTTGGGTCCTTACTCTTCACTTTCATATTCTTCATATTTAATCTACAATTTCAAAATGCATTTTTGATTGAGCAAAAGCTGGTAAATAATCCCAAAGTTATCTCCCAAAACACTAAGGCAATCAGTTGAGCAATTCATTTTGATTATTGAAATAAAATTGCAAGTTTCTATAACTACTAAATAACACTGAAAAGAAATTATGCAAATTTACTAGTTAACACAATATCAACATGTATTTAAAAACTTGTTATATTTAATGATACATAAATACCTTTTATTCGTATAAAAACAGTCGAATTAACTGAATAAACTTGGTTATAAGCTTCACATGTGTAATGATTTCTGTCATCAAAATCTGCTTCTTCTATTAATAGTTTGCCTCTTTTAAGGCCATCATGCTCTATCAGCTGAACTCTTTCATCATCATCATAGATCTCTTGCTCCCCTATAACCACAATAGGCATGAAATAATTAAGTAATTAATAATTACATAAAAACAACAAATAATTAGTTTCCAGTATTCTTATGAAAAATCTGCAAAGTTGTACAAATTTCTAAAAAGTAACTCTCCTCAACATGATTGTGAATTATAAGGGATTTGATTGTTTTATGAATGAATACAATTAAAGCTTTCTTTTATCAATGAAAATAATTGGGAACTACATTTATAGATGTCACCATAAAGTAATCGTAGTCAAACATTTATGTTCAAAATTCACAATTATTTCTAATGCAACTAAATAGCTTTATTATATTTTTCTGCATCCAAATAGACATTTTTTAGAATGCAAAAATAAAATATTAGTGATACTTTGTTAAGAGGCAAGCTTATACATATTTTAAATAATAGTTCACTAAAGAGTCTACAGATATTTTGATCTATTTTGTACCCCATTGCTTTATCTTTTAACTTCAGATATTTATAAGCATTTCAATACATTGAGTGGCAATTTTGCTAAAACACTAGAGCATTTAATTCAACAAAATGCTAATTTGTAATTTCAAGGAAATAAATTTAATTGTTTATAAATCGTATTTACCTTAACAGAGTTAAAATTCAAATCAGCTGATTAATTTTAAGTGATGAATTATTGATTTTAAGTAATGAATGATAAATTAAAGACTTGAACTGAATTGCTCATAAAATTTGGAAACAGTGAAATGAAATAGAAAAGAGCCTAAAGTTGAAGATAATGTTTCATAGAAAACATTTTTTAGAAAATTTTAGGTTTTTAAAAAATTCAAATAGCTAGTTTCTACATCCAATGAAGACTTGAACGTTGCTTCAAAAATTATTTAATTCAAAGTACACACAGGGCTTAGGACTAAAATAAAAGAAAAATTTGTAATATTGAAACAAATTATTAGAATGGTGAGACATGCATGGTGCACATGTTGAAGCGTACTAGACTTGCAAAACCAAAATTCTGAACATATAAGAAATTTTGGAAATAAATCATGGTAAGTAAAGAAAATATGACTTTATTATAGTTCTAAGCAGAAAACTCTATTTAGGACATATTACGACATAGAATTTGTTTTACCTATAAACCACTTGATATATGGAGTTGGAGCTCCCTTTGCACTGCACACTAGTTCTAATGGGCTACCTTGAACTACTACAGACGAGGCATCGAATTTGTCTAACTTTATCTTGGCTAATAGAAGGAAATAAAGAACAATCCTAAGTTTTGAAAGATCTTACCTCAATTGCAAAATCAAAGGAATCTAAACCTAATAAAATACATACGAATAATATGCCTAGATTATTCAAATTGTGAAATAAAATATAATTTGCTCAAGAATTTCGCACATCACTACTTTGTTTAATTTGATTATAAAACTGATTTTGCATTTTGAAATATTATGCAATGTGTTGGTTAATAAATTTATAACTTTAACTTGTACAAATAACTTTCTAATAAACAACTTTCTTAACAGTACAAGCTGAACCTCAGAAGAACAGCAAGCATGAAACCTATGAAAATGCTGCTCATTTGGTATTTTAATTTATTTAGCAGATAAAACATAACAAAAGACCAAATGGATAATTATTAAACCATGTTTTACAGCAATGATTGGAATAAAAAGGATGAAGAAATGGATGTTCCAGGATACTAAATCTGAATTTGATAAATTAATGAAAATGTTAAATCTGAATTTGTTCCAACAGCTTTTTTAGAGACATTTATCTAAAATAAAAACTCACTCTGATCCAAGAAATGTGGAAACTGGTAGAATTCAGACTTGCCACAAACCATGACTGCCTTGCTTCCCAGTTGGTAGGTATTTAATTAACATCACACTGGAGCAATACAATGGGCTATTGGCGAAAGTCCAGGAACAAACCAGAAGGGAAAGAACCCAGGACAACACCACGTCAATTTTTAATCAAGGTCAGATGACGAGGTCACACCTGAGCTCGCACCCCACATTTGAGGCCACGACAAATTTAACATGCACCAGCTCCCTTTGTACACAATGGTCTTTTGTTGATTCGAACTCGCAACTCTTCCAATCGGGCTACTGCCATCCCCCTCTTTGTATGGATGGCACACTAATGGATACAGCACACTTACTACCCTGTGCAGTTCTAACTGAAACGACCCTCAGTGGAAGTTAATGGCAGACGAGGGACCTCAAAAAAGTTTTCTAAAACACTTATTTCTGGTGGGAAACACAATTTTATAGCAACCATGATTGCATAGAAAGGATTTTCCTATAGCCAGTTTTTTCGCCAGATAAACTTGCTGTATGTATAATATGTATTTAAGTGGCGTCTAGAAACAGAAATGTGACCAGAAATAACTGAAAAGTAGAAAAAGCACGAAAAGTATAAATAAATGCAAATGGCACTGAGGATGTCTCTTTTGTCGCCAAGAAAATATGACCAGAGATAATTGAAAAGTACCTAAAAATATTTGAAAATAATAGTAATGTACAAATCTACAAATTGTAAAAAAGTATTCTGCTGTGTTAGTGTTTTTTTTTTAATTTGACTCATTCAGATATAGTCTTAATTACATAAGCAAAGCTGCATTTCTTTAAACTTCTCTCATTAAATGGCAGAAGATGCTAATGACGAAAATGGATCTAAAGTAGATTGGTAAAAAGGATACCAATTTTCTTTTATAAACTAGGAAATTGACCAGACTGTAAGCAAAAGTTAAAAGCTTATACGAGGTATGACAAAAAAATTTTTAGAGACAGTTTAACTTACATTGTACAACAATGGTAGCATTTAAGGCAACATCCAGTTGTTTTCTATCAATTGCACACATGTAGACACCAGAATCATTGTATGATGAACTTTCAATAGTTATAGAATTATTTTTTTCGTGTATTTCTAGATGATCTGGATTAGAGTGCAGTCGTACACCATCCTTAAACCTAAAATATTAATATAGTAGGAATGAAATGTGATAACTAAACTTGTGCTTGGAATTTTATGACATTTGTTATACTCCTTTAAAATAATGCAAAATTACTTTCATTACTCCAAAGAGAAGAACATATCTGTAGAATATTTTTGTTTTACCATTTTCCAAAAATTCTTAGTAATATTTGGTCACAGAAATTAACTTTTTAGAGTACAATTACTATTCTCATTCTATCCTCTTTACACAGATAATTTCATATAAATATTTCCTATTTATCTGGTAATTATCTGTTTGTAGAGTATAGTACTACCTTTATCCCAAAATAAGCGTCATGTTTAAAACTTGAATTTTGTTCAGAAATAATTGTCACACACAAAAAGAAAAAGGTATAACCAGACATTAAAAGGTTTATTTTTCTAAGATGTTCAGCTTTTAATATAGCTTCAGGATTACAATTAATATTACTTGGAAAAGGTAACTCACATTTTAGTTTTTTCATAATGTGTACAATTTTATAGGTCTACTTCCAGAGACGACATCATTACTTTCCATACATGTTTCCTAACTTACTTTCTTGGACATTGAAAAAAGTTATTTCTCAATTTTATAACAGCCTTTCTTTACAATAAAAAATGACAATCGAGTAGCATTCTTAGGGTACCTTATACTGTTAACAAACATTGTCCTCGCTGGTACACTTCACTTAAAAAAGTACAAAAAATTCTAAACAGAAATGTACAAATATGACACTTATTTTGGGACAGAGGATGTAGTAGACAACATATTAAATTATAGGTGACATTAATGTTCATTCTATAATTGACTCAAAACTAATTAAACGAACAAAAAGTTTATACCAAAAGCATGACTTAAAAACTGAGTATAAGGTAAAAGTAGACAAAAAAATGCAATTGTTACACAACTAAGTGTAAGAATACAACATTGAAAAATATTTCAATAGACTTACTTCTTCTGTAATATTATACCCAAATATTTAAGATTCAAACCACTGCACTAGTTACACATTATTTAACTGATGATTCATAGATAATTTCTTTTAAGTTATTTTGAATCATCAGATAGAATTCAGTATAAAAGATTTTGGAAATTAACGCTGACTAAACATAAAATCTAACCCTGTCATATATCATGATTCAAATAACTATTAGGGATATCTCTTACTGTCTGTCGAAGAAACATACTTTCAATTAGAGAAACTGTTAAAATCACATACCAATGTTAGATACATAATTTATTGTAGAAGAGATTGAATTATATATAATATAATTTTTTATATGGGTTATCAAACAAAATACTTCTAATTATAAAAATATTTTCTAATCTCTGATAATTTAAATAAGAATTTCATGTTTCTGAATAGAATAGTTTTAAGTTATTAAAAATTAAATTTCATATTATTTCATCTGTTGTCTCTCTTTACGGCATAAAAAATACTACTTTAGAGGCAGTGCATGATATGTGAAATGTAAATTTAATAAGTGTTATTTCATTAGCTTACTTTTGAGAAGCTCTCTAGAACTTGAACTAAAAATTTAAATGTGATTTTCATGTGTAAAATTCAGAAAAAATATTCTAAAAATGGATTTTATTTATTTCACTAATAAGCAGATTTAGAACGCATCTATAATAGTTTGCTGAACTGGGTACAGTATAATAAATTAACTTTACTTTATACAATTACAAACCCTGATAAAATAAATTAAGCACATCTAATATCTATACATATGACAATCAGATAATCATTGTTAATATCTGTTCTGAATCATCATATATCACTCACTACAGTTGTATTACTAAAATAAATATATTTACCACACAACTGTGCAGTGAGGGCATTCAGATGTATTGCACTGCAAAACTAATGGTTCTCCAGGAGTCAATATCTTTCCCATTCCTGGTTCATCTTCATTAGTTTCAATCATATTTTCTAAAAATAAAATTTAAATTTGATAAAAAATTCAAAGCAATAAAAATGAAGAGCTAAAACTCAGAAATTTAAGGAGTGAAATACACTAGATATCAGAATTTAACACATTCTAGAACATGGGAGTAATTCTTTTAAATGTCATGAATAACTCCAAATACAGAAAATAATTTATAGTTTAAGGTAATTTACAAACATAGCAGGAAATTTAAATGAAATTAATAAAAGTGGAAGCCAACAAAGAACGTTCCCAAGTTTCCAGACCACTTGAACTTATTCTTTTGCGTGACTGGCTCTGAATGAAAAAAGTTGGTTCAAACAAAATTATAAGTTTTAAAATTGAGCAACTAGTGTTGTTTTAGCATATACCAATGAAACAAACATATTTATAAACACAAGTTTATTTGGGACTTTTTTATTTAATAATTTAACCATCTTATTTTACATACAAGAGACAAATAACGAATCAGACAAAGATTTTTCAGTTGTTTAATAAATAAGACATTTCAGTAAATACACCATAAAGAATTAAAGAAAAATCAAAATATTCTTACCAGTAACAACAACCACATGCTGAGAATATAAACCAGCGCTATTACATTTATATTCACCCGTATGAATAGAATCGGCATCTTCCACAATGAGACGCATGGTTGTAAAATAATCTGATTCTTCCTGTGAAAAGGAAGGCGAGTCTGATTCCAAATGAAACTTGTTGACAGAATTTGGCACAATGGGCTTTCCATCTTTGTACCAAAGATGTACACCTAATCCTGAAACTTGGCAGGCAAGAATGAACTTACCACCTTTCTGAACATATGTTGTACTAGTTGTTAAGTCGATGCTGTAGACAGCTGAAATATTAACATTTAGATTAATAAATAAACTTCACAAAAGAATTAATTTTTAGAAACTCTATTTAAGAAATCATAAGTTTTATAGAATTAATTTTAATTATTTATTAATTTTCTTATTACAAAATCAATTAAACATAGAACCTAATCTTACTCTGAATTACAGAATACAAGTTTTATTAATTATAAATTATTCCTCATAGGTACTTGATTTAGACATTTTCCCAAACTAAATGCACTCATATTCTACACTATCACTTTAGAGAATATTAAAATTCATGACTAATGAATAAGATATTTTAGCATTACTTATCAATACCTTGAAGTTTTTGTACTTAATCAACTTGCCATTTTATTTATTTTAGAAATTGGTTTTTAAAGATTAATTTGAAAATCGTTCCAATGTTACTTGCTTGAAATGTTATGGCTCTTAACTTTTAATTCCACAATTGTGTTTGGCACAATGTAGTTGGTCTGGCTCTTGTGCCATAAACCTAATTCAAATAAACTTTATCAATTTGCTAGCTTATGTAATAAAAGTGCAAATAGGAATTATCTTCAAGCTGATTACTTTGCACTCATTACAAAGTGAAGTAAAGTTTACAGGAATTTTTAACTTCAAAATAATATATAGTACAGATAATAAACCCACAATTATCTTCAAATATAAAATCTTAAACCACACTTCATCAAACCCTTGAACTATAATATAAGATAGGAAAAACATTTTTCAGATTATATTTGTAACATATTAATGACATCATAAGTGCACTTAGAAATAAACTATATATTTTTTTAGAAACTTCCAATTCTCAAACTTTAGAAATGTTTTACAACTTCTTCTAATTTGTATGAACTACATTTCACAAAAAAACTAAGAAATCTGCAGCTCTTACTAAAACTCAAAACCCTGTAAATTAACATTGGTGATTAAAATATCCAACCCCATTTAAATTTTATGCTTGGTTCTTCATTGAAAAATGTATTTTGTTTCTAACTCGTTTTTTAGTCTTTCAAGTAATGTTTTAAGAAATTCTTTTATGGGACAGAGAACTACAATAACTTTGATATATAGTAGGGAGTACAAAAGAATATGAAAAACGAGGGTTCAGGAAAACTTACTTATTAGAAATGCAAAGGCACAAATTATATGAAGTGGACTGTTTATTTTAAATTATACAACTATTTATGCAAAACAATTTAACTCAAATACAGGTAAAACCTTTCTAAGCATGTCTTAATATTTCTGACAATTCCTTCTCATCCACACTTGAAACATCCATAGCTTGTTTCAGTAATTCTGTTTAAGATGACTGTTTAAAGCATTGGAATTTCTAATTTTAAAGCAGGATAAGATATTTCCTCTGCTGTTTACAAATCTAAAATTCATCGGGATATATATATATATACACAAGAATGCAGGGGTGTAAAAAGGAGCTCTGTTAATTCGAAAAATAAATCATTTTCTGTACTTCACACAAATAAGTTTCTTCATTAGCTTTTACAGATAGCGTTGCTGCGTAAAAAGTAATAATTTGTAAAAATCATTTTCAAAAAGGTAGGAAAAAATAAACTTGCAAACAATTGAAAAGTGGAAATTTCCATGTAAAAATAAAATTTTTCAGATAAATAATTTCACGGAGACAAAATTTGTTTAAAGTTTATTATTTTCGCACAAGTAAAGCATAACTCATAATGCCCCTATATAACATTAAATTTATTCACGAAAAATGGATTCCGTACACCTATGTAAAGTCGATGCAATATTATGGGTTTCACTGAAATGCAAGATCAGAGAAGAATAATGCACATAGAAATTTAGTTTATTGTTTCTAAAGCCTAAGAATTTTTATTTATGAACATTTATAAAAAGTTATGATAAGTTTTATAAAAATTTCGCATACATACCTGATATAAAACAGAGAAGGCCACAGATGATTGAAGGTACGAGCTGTTTGATGAATAATATTTCCTCCATGCTGAGAAGTGAAATAAGACGTGACTAGAACATCAATGAGAGCTTCACGCGACCATGGTGAAAAATTCAACGCTGATGCATTCAACAAAAACATTAACACAAAAACAAATAGACATGAAACGATTTAACGACACAACACTGCGCACATAAACCCTGCGCAATGACATACGGAACGATTGCCCTTTGCGCAATGCCAGATATCTCGAAAAGATACATTCGCCGACTCACTTAAAAGTGATGATTATTTTTAGGTACATCCGGCACCATTTATGCATTACACTCACAAACGAATGAGAGCTGACTGTTTCTCTGGATTAACTCCAAAAGATAAATTGTCTTCTGTCATATTGTAAAAGTTTTGCTTTTCTCTTTGTTTCGTAACTTAAAAAAATTCCGCTAGTTTCAAAGCTGTTTTGGTTTTTGTTTCGATTTCCGAAAAATCAAGTCCTGAAAGCACTGTTTCCTGCCTTAAATTTCATCGAGTTTTCCGAAATCCATACATTTATTCACATAAAAGGTGTGTTTTGAAAACCATGAAATTCTATCCAAAAAAAGAGCTTGATTTCGTGTTGTAATTTTTTTTTTGAATTTAGAAAAATCAGAGCCATTCACTCACGCGCGCTTTTTAATTTTCTTTAAATGCTACTCCGAAGAGAATTTTAATTTGATGTTTATTGTTAATTTAATGTTTATTGATGTGATTGAAAATTTAAAGTTAAATCAGGAAAAAACTTGCTGCTTTTTTGGATAAAAACTATAACAATGTGGATTCTCTGTTTATTGTTTTCCATTCATGGAGAAATTTCCAAAAACTATTCCACAAACCTTTCTGCTATCTCAATCTGGATGAATAAAAACAAAATATATTTGATTGCCCATAATTTTAAAAAATAGTAAACATAAGCTGACTTAGTTATTCCATCTTGCATATCAGGAAAACTGGTAAAAACGGGTAAATTCTGCTGTTTCAAATTTTTAATACGTTTTTGGTTTATTAATAGCCCGTTTGTGACACATAACATGATGAATTTATCTATAACACGTTTTAGGTAATATTGGTGTTGCATTTTTTTAAACAAATGTGAGGCAAGAAAGTGTTCTGCACTGTTAACTGGACAAAAATAAATAAAAGTGTTTTCATCACTGACCAGTAAAGTTCAATTAATCATAGAATTCCTAAGTACATTTTCCCCAAGAATTAGCATTTAACTGAAAATTAATCTATTTGAAAGGCAACTATTCACAAAATAATTTGTAAAATAATCATAAACTAAAATGTCAAAATATCATCTGTTGCAATAACAGAATAAATTTCATAGCTGTAGCTATATAATTTTGGCGCGTGCTATTGGAGGTTTGTTTACTTCGAATGTCAAGAATAAAACTTTTAAACTTTGAAGTCCTTTATTTGTCAGCTTCCCATTTTTCATGACTACCATGTATTTAAAATGCTACGTTTCTTAAAAATTAAGATAGAGATTTGAAACTTTTGTGATTGTTTTTATGTATTTGCTAACTTTGTGCATGGGATAGAATTGTTATTTTTAAAAAAATTGGAAAATCAACTAAGATTGTTTTTTACTACTTTTCAATGTGTCTGAGAAAAAAATTGCAAAAAATAGATGACAATACTACATGCAAACACATACACAAAACGCGGAATCATCTCAAAGAAAACGAAGAGTTTTAAAAAATATTAACATTTACTGAAGTAGTAAAACTTCTATAGCAAAAAATTTGAAAAAAATTGAATTTTTTAATCATTGGTCATGTGAAAATGATTTTTTTTCTTTGATGTTTTTTCATGTGTATTGAAATAAGCTACTCCAAACCATTTCGTTACAAATAAGAAAACAAAAATATAGTTTAAAGGATACCTTGTCCCCTTAATTAGTTCAACATCCATGTTTTGTTCAGTTGTTTATGTTTTGTATACTATAACAGCAATTGAAATTTGTAAAGGCTTCTTAAAGTAACGACAGTTTTTCATTTTTGATATAAGCTGGCATAATATGATTTGTTTTAATTTTAATTTTGTTAAAAAGGGAAGACATGTTCTGTACGCTATCTATATGGGAAGAAAAAATGTATGGTCACAACGTTTCCGATCATCCTTTAAAATATAGCAAGTGTTAAATGTAGCACATTCCAAAACTTTTTAATACACTCTATTTATAAGGCTTATTTATTTTTCGATTGAGTTCCCAGGTATAGACTCGTCATCTGACCATGTTTCAAAATGACGAGGTGTTGGTCTCAGATCCCTACCGTTGTTGATCCCGGACCGTCGCCAATAGCCCGTTGTGTTGCGCCAGTACGAGGTAAATTCAACTACCTACATTCTCAGGTATGGACGTATTTTTAATCCAACGTCATCCATACCTGTATCAAAAAAGTACTAAAACATGCATTAAAAGTGACCCAACTAAATTTGATAATTGGGCACCTTTCCTACACTCTGCTCGTCGTTTGGCACATACGTTTACTTTATTCACATGCTCTTATGACTTTAACTTCCATTCGGACGTCTGAGTATGCTGTTTACAATTCATCTTCATATTGTGTGCCCTGTTATATTATATCTTAATAAATCAGCTGTTTAATCCTTAACCACAAGGCCCATGGCTGCTTCATTTAAATAGAACATTCAGTGGCTCCCAAAATTGAGCATACACCTTGAAGAGATATTTTTAGAAGAGTAAAACTCTAGTAAATAATAATTTAAACTTAATTTTTATGGGAATGGTAAAGTACACATTTAGAAATGTATTAGGCTCAAAAACAATTCCATATCCGATATAATATATTTAAAAAGTAGGTTCTAAATGTCAAATATTTACAAAATTGAGTATACAAGATTTTATTGTGTTTCGTATCCACAGAAACGCAATAAAAATAAATAATTTTTATTGAAATATCTTTTTGTTGTGCTTTTAAAGAAATTTCTTCATGGTGTATACTCAATTTTGGGAGCCATTGTATCTATTTCAAAAGCTAGAAATTAATAATGCATTTTTATTACTAATACTCTATAGAAAATGAAATGTAATTTTTTTTTTTCATCGTGAGGATTAAAAACCCCCATTTCTCGAATAAATGGGAATTCAATGAAAGCCTTCTGTTTTAGCGTTATGTTTACGTTACACCGCGTTGTAAGTTGCAGTTTTCTCTCTCTCTGCAATGCTTCCAACCATGACTTTTGAACAATTGAAAGTTCCTTGGATTCTTTCAACCGGTGTGTGTCATTGTAGCCACTTGATCATGAATATGCTGTAGGGTGAAAACAACTTCTCGTGTTGGAAAATTTGCAAAGCTCATCGGGATAAACGAGAGAGGAAAGAAGTAGACATGAAAAATAAAAAGAGAAAGAGATGACGAAGTGAAAATAAAAGAAAATGAAAGGGACAAGATGGGTGAGGCGAAAAAGAAAAGGATAGCTATAAGTTTTCGATTGTTCCCATAGAAGGTATTAGTTTCTGCACACTCGTAAAGAAATATCAATACCCGCATTAATCTGAAAACCGGTTTAATTAATACAGAGGTTTTTCCCAACTTCCCTGGGCAAAATTTAAAGGGCAGTTTGGTCAACGAATGTATGGAGTTGACAAATGGAAACGGAAGAGCTGCTCAAAGATTATATACAGTGAATGCTTTCCCAATAGGCGAATGCCGAATGAAATGTATTTTTTTTCCATTTCTGGAGAGCTCGAATTTCTCGATCGACCCACATCATCCCTCCTGATATAGATTTTCCTGTTTAATTTAGCTGGCGGTGCAAACGCTTAATAGTTAGACGTTTCGACACTCGCCTATTGAGGAAGCGTTCACGGTGCAATCTTCGAGTAGCACATTCGTTTCCATTGGCAGCTACATACGTTAGATGCATGTCAACGATCTTGGAATTCGTGTAATGCTCTATCCCGTTGCAAATGACGCAGTTCCAAAAAAGGATTTGCAAACGTGACAAACAACACCCTATTGCACCTAGGCGCAACATTTCTTTGACAAAAAAATGTTTAGTTTGATGAACCCTACCACCTTTAAAGTTTGGCCTGAGATTTTCGAATCGCCCTGTATATAACGGTGCCATCCTTTAAGGATATTTTTCTGGCTGGTGGCGCAGCTTGTCCTGCTTAGGACCTTGGGACATAAAATACAAAATTCAATTTAATCTTGACTAGAAAAATAAAGCACAACAGAAAATCGTCCCCATCACATGCTTTGAAAAATATCTGTTTTAAAATACTGTTCTGTGAAATACGATTCCACAAATCATTTATATCAACGATTTATAGATTATATAACGTGCAAACATGTTAATAAAATATATTTTGTTTAATATAGCAATAATATCAATAAATGGAAAGACATTTTGATATATGCTTAAATGTATTGTATAAAAATATGTATGAAAGTATTTTCATTTCATGTATCATTATTATAATAAACAAGACAAAACAAGAACATAAATCCTGGTTATATAAAAATCATCAATTCCAGAATTAAACACAAAAGTTTGGCTGCCATTTTGTTTGCAAATTTAGACACATTTAAGTATATTTATGAATGGTTAATGAAGTTAATTTGGCAGCTTTAGTTCAGAAAAGGAATTTAAAACAAATTTCAGTTCAACAAACACAAATATTTTTCAACTGTGTGAATTTCGCATTTTCCATCGTTAATGAATTTGATCTTATCTGCACTTGCATCTATTTTAGGCTTACCATATTATTTTTCGTTTAAACGGGGACAACTGATGGGAATTCGTTCAAACCGAGACCGACCGTTGAAGTAACCATCGAGTTCTTCAAATTCGGATGACCGTAAGTTCGGAATGCTAATTTTCTTTGAAATATTCTTTTAAATAACTCCTATCTTAAAACTATTCAAAAATGTATTTTATTAAAGAATGGTTAACTTCACTGTTTAAGTCAGAATATGTATAGGAAATAAGAACATAAATCTTTTTAAAGATTTATTATACAAAGAAATTAATGAAAGGTTTAATACGCTAATGATTTGGTTGGAACCATTTTAGTTTTCACTAGAGCAGGATTAGGAACAGATTATCGTTTATTTTTCATAGAATCCAACAGTTTATTGTAAACATTTTTGGAAACACCTTAAATCACTCCCTTTTTGTTAATTCGGTGGCATTCTTTCTTTACACCAAACATTGTTCATCAACGTTGTTGACAAATTTCGGTCGTTTAGGCAATTAAAATATGCGCTCTCCAATATTTTTTTACAGTACAATTAAAAATTAGAGCACTCGCCCAAATGTTCACCAGACTAAGCCTAAACTTGGTCGCCCAAATTAGTCTGTAGAAGTAGCAAGGAAATCTAAGGGATATACTGGTGATAGAAAAATAGCAGCCTTTTAGTTCATTTCTCTATGTTGAGAGATTCTATTAATTGACTGCATGAAGTCAACGTGGGTTTTTAGATTTCGGCGAGCATTGCAATTATAACATCTCCAAAAATCATTGTTTGATAATCTAACTTTTGAAGATTAAAGCATTTTTCTAAATTGTTTTTATGGTCTGGACGTATCTAAATTGGGAGTGGTTTCAACATCCCCATATATGCGCAGTGCCTAATTTTGCAAAGTTTCCATTGGTTGTATAACACATGTTCATAACCAAGAACTTTTCTACAGGAAATGAAATGCCTGGTAGGGAGAAATGTACTTCATCATTTGGCTGAACTTTGGTACACAAATGTTCTGATCTATGAAATGATTGAAGTTCTCCGTTATCCAAGTATTAGTGTTTGAAGATCAAAATGCTTTAGCAGTCACCACTTCAAATAGCTCTTACAATCAGAACTATCATCGGCTTTATTAATTTTTCTGTAGATATATTTCAAAATCCGTCCAAATAATGTTATTGTACATTCAAAACTTTTAGCAGCACAAGCCCCTGTTTTAGGGCTTTTAAGGCTCTGAAGCAGTTTGGATGGTCAGGGAAAATTTCCATCAGGGTCGTTTTGTACCAGTCAAATTTTTACTTTGACTGGTACAAAACGACCGCCTGCCCGCTGACACGCCTTTCAAACCGGAACGTATGGACCCAAATCAATTTATTTTTTTAGCAATAGACCAAATTTAAATTTTATTTTGAAATCAAGCATGTCAACAATTTCACCAAAGAGCATAACTTTATAATTATTTTGATTGGAGTTAGTTACTTAACTGAATACATAGTTCTGAATCTTCAGATAAAATTACCAGCAGATAAAATTATACCAAGAAATTATAATTTTATTGCACATGAAACTATCCTTGGTTTAGGTTACTCAAAGTAGGTTATTTGCTTTATTGTGTCTCATATTTTTTATCCATTTAAAATTTTTGAGACACCTCTTCGGCAGGAAAAAATAAAAATAATATTGTAAAAGGGATCTTCTCTCATATTAGAAAAAGTTTTTATCGATTGGAACTTATGATAGATAGTTCTGATAATGAAGCGTTGGTTTACAAGTACTGTAGCAGTCGATTGGATGTCAAGCTGATTCTTCTCCAGACTAGTCTTAAAACAGATATCAAAATTCAAAAAGGCACATTCAACTCTTATTTACACCCTTCCTTTCGAAATATTTTGATTTCTATTCCGATATTAATTCTACATTGACGGGTTCTCAGTCTTACCTCTTACATGAACAAAGACAGATTCTTCGTCGAAGTTTACTGACATCCCTGAATCGATCGAATTTTCAGCTCGGCAAGTATACAGCCCTTTGTCAGACATACGCATATCTCGGAAAATCAGATAAGAATTCGATAGACCACCATCGGATGAGTAGACGGAAATGCGAACATCCTCTTCTTTCAGATGAGAGGCCATCAAGTTTCCTGGAAGAAAATGGCCAGGTAAATAAGAAACACAAGTGCATGTAAAACTTCAGAATTTTTATTCTATGTTCTAGATCAGCGTTTCCGAACCTTTTTTCGTGAAGCACCACTTCCGTTGTTCCAATCACCTTAGAACTAATAATATCTAAAATTCCTAAGGCTATTAAGGGAAATGTAATTTTATAGAATTGAGACAGATTAAAACTGATGAGGAAAATATGATTAATACTATCATTAATAGATTTTAAGAAATTAAAAGGAATAAGAAACAGAAAATTCTTCTGAAGTTTTACAAAATTAAACAGTGGCATTAGACGTACAATGAATTAACTATTCATCACAACAATTATATACTAAATTTTATTGCGTACCACTGGAGTTAGTGGTATGCATACCACCAGTTGAAAACCTTAGGGGGAGGGGGGAATTTCAATTAACGTCACACTGGAGCAACACAATGGGCTATTGGTGACGGTCCGGGATCAATCCCAAAGGGAAAGATCCGAGGACAACACCACGTAATTTTGAACCACGGTCAGATGACGAGGCAACACCTGAGCTGGCACCCCACTCTCCAAACTTCCACACCACGCCAACGTGAGGACATTTGAGGCCACGACAGATTTAACGTGCACCAGCCCCCTTTGTACACGGCGGTGTTTTGGCTGGATTTGAACTCGCAACCCTTCGGTTGCTAGTCCGTTGCTCTTCCAACCGGGCCACCGCGGCCCTGAAAACCTTAGATGGTAATGTTTCGTTTCGTGACTTGAGGTTCGTAGGTAGTTAAATTAACGTCGCACTGGAGCCAACGGGCTATTGGCGACGGCCCAGGATCAATCCAAAAGGGAAAGAACCGAGGACAGCACCTCGGAGTTTTGAACCACGGCAAGATGAAGAGGTCACACCTGACTCCCCACTTTCCAAATTTCCACACCACGCCAACGTGAGGACATTTGAGGCCACGACAGATTTAACCTGCACCAGCCCCCACATACACGGCGGTCTTTGTTTGGATTTAGTTTCTAACTCGCAACCCTGCGGTTGTTAATCCGCTACTCTCCCAATCGGGCTATCGCGTCCCTTTTCGTGATTTAAAGAGCTACCTTTTGACATGATAACAATTAAGACGCGTATATATACATAAAAACACTAAAGTCGTTCCTGGGGACGTACACATGTAGTCAGGAAAAACAGGAACGGCCAAGTAATAAAAAAAGATAATCTGACAAAAGATACAATCTGACAAAAATGGGTTGTTGAGAAGATTTGCAATGATATACATGAGTATGTGTTGTATTAAATTTATTTTTAATAATTGTGCAATGATCAGTTTTTGTATGTACTTACCAGTGACAAATTTTGTTTTTCTTTTGCGATTGTAATCAAAAATACTTATAAATTTGCATGTGCTTTTTAAATATTCATTAAATCTACCCAAAATCAATTGTTTATTTGGTTTGTTAGGCTAAGAAGTAGGGGATGGTTTATTAGGTTCGCTCGTGGGAAGGGGACGGTTTGCTCATGGGGGACCAGTACCTCAGGAACGGCCAAAACTATATCTTTTATTGATCATTCTCAAATTTGCTTACTGATCTATCAGATAATGAAATATAATTCGTTTCAATCCCATTATTATTATCGAATTAATCAAATGCACATTAATGAATTTAAGAGAGAAATGGGTCATTCCATTGTTAATTCGACACGAAAATGTGGCATTTTCAATCCAACCCCCTTCGATATTTTAACACATGGTTATTTTGTTTCCTAATCACATATGAGGAAATTTGTAAAATTTTAGCCACCTACTTGCAATAGTTTTTTAATAAATATCAAATTTGAAAAATCGAACAATTTGTCATGTTTCTAAACTTACTAAAACGCTTGTATCTTTTGACCTAATGGTCTTATCGGGCTGAAATCGGTTCATGTAATAAATCATGAAAAATGTTATGCATTTATTAACAAATTCTCCTCGATTGGACAATTGGGTCAATCGATACAGGTGTTTATGGGTATGGATTACAGGATTCTATTATTTGGAATATTTTTTCACTATTAAACCCACGCGTGTCCCGTCTCAAAACTTTCTTGTGAAAAAGACAAGTAGTAATAATTTACTTATGACATATATCTTTTAGAAAAAAATTAATCATTAATTTTTCTCAAAATTCCAGGTAAAAACGGGGGGAATTGAATAACCTTAATATCAAAAAGGTCATCAACACAGAATCATAAAATACATAACTGGAAAGGTTACACTTATTTACAAACTAAGCCCTATTTGAGCCCGATGAAACCAGTAAGTCAAAGGATGCGCGAGCGTTTTATTGAGTCTAGTTTCATGAAAAGTTGCCCGTTTTTTTCAAATTTAAAATGTATACAATTAAAAACTATTGCAAATAAAAGGCTAAAATTTTCCAAATTTCTTTACAAGTAACTAGGAAAGAAAATAGCTCAGATTAAAGGAAGTTGAAGACAGCATATGCGCAAGTATGCAGACATCCTTTGAATAACACTTCTATTGTGGATAAAGGAAAGAGTAAAATGCTTTATCAAGTTAAAACGTATAAATCATGGCAGTGAATGGGGAAGAAAAAAGGACGTTTTGACAAAGTTGTTTTCCGAATCATTTGTCCAGAATCATATGCAATTGAGCTCCATTTGATATGACACGTAGCGAATTCCCATTTTATCTCTATTACCCATGCTCTATTCATCTCCATCTGTACGTTTTAGGGTTGGTCAACATTTTGATTCTGTCACGTGACGAATCAGATCTTTCATAGAAACACAGACAAAACTGAAAGTTTGGAACAGATTGGAAGGAAGATAACATTAACAAAAAAGAAGAAAGAACAAAATGCAATAAAGTTCAATTCTTACTATAAAAAATAGTCTCCATTAATTTCGCGATGAGATTGGCATTTTTGGTGCCATCTCTATTATACCATAATGCATGTGTCAGTTAAAATCGACCTCGAAAGTCAAAATTTTCAATGGACTTGGTAATAGGTTTGGTTTGTTGCTCTACGGTCTTTTTCAGTGCACGAAGGCTAATTAGAGGAGCTGGTAGTATGATATAGATGAAGGTATACAATCAAGCTCAGAACGGAAAATAAGTTTGTTTCATAGCATGATAAAAAAAGGAAACAAATACAAATTTCAAAAATTTGGATTTATGTTATAGTAGTAGTGGTAACTAAAGCAGATAGACATATCAGAATTGCGCGAATGATTAACATATGCCTCAGAGCGATTTAATTCTTATTATTCCCAGCTGAAATGCAGAGTGAAGAGTAATTTTACTTTCGTCTGTAGGACTTAAATAAACGAGTTTGAAGCAGAAGATTGGGAAATATCTTTTTTAATGTCTTAATCACTGAGAAGAAAGTTTTCGATTCTCCATTTCGTTATTTTCTACAAATCAGTCTCATTTTGCTATTAATTCAGATACGTAATGGGATATGGTTCTAACGCACATGGAGTGTCATTTAGCGCAGCATGTACAGTCATATTTTAGAAATTTTTACACAAATCGAAAAACCGTTAAACAAGGTCTGTTTCTCCTACATTCTGGGTATTCCGATTGCATTTCAGATTCAAGACTACACCAGAATGCTCTGACAAGACTTGGAAGCAACTACACAAGATATAGGATTTTTATGCGAGGAGTTAAGAATTTTTCAACTTGTCCATGCTCTTTAACCCAAGCGACTCCTTCCCATATTTTAGATTGTATCGGTGTTTGTGGAACACCGATCCTGAATGAACAAGAGTTTGTCACTATGCGACTTGTAAAACATGGTCTTTTGGTTGGTTGGGTTTTATGGCACAAGGGCGGCCATGTTTGACCTAGTTGCGCCAAACAACGTCAAATAAATAGACACACACACAAGAAAAGTTTCACTGACTCAAAATAGAAACCTATACCCAGGGAGGAATTGAACACGCGCCGCCTACAACTCGCAGGTTGTTTGCGCAGTGGGAAAATTCACTGAACCATGGCGATTCCCATGGTCTTTTGGACTTGGTCTAGGCCATGGGTCGGCAAACTTTTGAGACGGAAGAGCAAAACTTATCCCTCACAACAATTTAAAAATTATTCGAGAGCCATAAATATATTTGTACGAGTAAAGAAAAGTTAAAGTAGTATCATAACAAGTTATGTTTTAACTGCATCTTTATTAAATGAAGAAAAAATCACAAAAAATTACTCTCATTGCATTTAATCAATGTGAGCAATGAACTTGAATTCCCTTAGAAAGTTTCTGTATGTCCGGTTTGTAACTAATCAGTTTTAATTTAAGACAAGATTCTAAGTTGGCATCAGTAATTTGGCTGCTCAATTTACATTTAATGAAATTCATGTTAGAAAACGATTGCGCACATAAATATTTAGACCCAAACATACTGAGAACACCAAATGCAAATATTTTCAACTCATGATATGAGTCCGGAAGACTATTCCAAGTATTGAAAATCATTGAGTCTGCCTTCTGTGGGTATTTTATAGAAGTCTGCTTGTGCTGTGAAATCAAACTTCATTTTTCTTTTTCCAGTTCTATTTCAGTAACAAGACATACAAATTTGGAGCTCCATAAATCTTTGTCAAGTCCAGCAATTGTATTTCAAAATTAGCCCTTGTATTTTGTATTTATGTACATTTTAAATAACGTCGCACTGGAGGGACACAACGAGCTATTGTCAACGGTCTGGAATCAATCCCGAAGGGAAAGATACAAGGACAACACCTCGTCATTTTGAACAACTTAGGTGACGAGGCAACATCTGAGCTGGCACCCCCTCCCCAAACTTTCAAACCACGCCAAAGTGAGTACATTTGAGGCCACTACAAATTTAACGTACACCAGCCCCCTTTGTACCCGGTGATCTTTGGTTGGATTCCAACTCGCAATCCTCCGGTTGCTAATCACTTACTATTCCAACCGAGCTCCCGCTGCTCTAAATTAGCTGTGCTAATATCCTAAAAATTTAATTCCTTCACATTGGTGTTAAGACGATTTGTAACAATAGCTAGAGTCGCTTTATCATTTCTGAATTCCTGAATCCTTTGAAGAAAAGATTATCTCATGTTTAAAACTGCTGTCTTGAAATAATCTTTGTTAATAAGGGCATTGTTTCCTCGGTGTTATTGAGACAAATTTGGGAAATGAACAAAAGTTCCCCTCTCTAAATCTTCAGTGAATAGAATCAATTTCTTTTCAAACGAAATAACTTCTACTATTGAAATATCAGTATTTCCGTTGACTTGAAATGGACGGTTGAGCAGATTCAGTTGTGACGTAACGACCACTATAAAGTACAATTTTCGCAACTATTGATCGTCTGTTGATTCTGGATATTGAACACCTTGTTGACGGGAGTGTTTATTTTTTAAAATTTTATAAATGAAACTGAGGTGGTTTTACTTTAAATTTTTCAATATTATTTCAGAGCCACTTGTACGTAACCAAAGAGCCACATGTGGCTCCCGAGCCGCAGTTTGCCGACCCCTGGTCGCTATATTTTAGACAAGGGGATTATAAAAACTCAAGAAATGTGAAACTTTTTCTTGAAATGCTCAACGTTTATAACTTTAATTTTTTGGAAGATAAGCAACCTATTATGAAATAGGAATCGTACTTCAGAAATTTTGAACTCAAGATATTGGAGATACAAAGTTCTTTGTGAAGTCTCCTAACCTTAACCCAATTGAGAACATTTGAGGTGTTGACAGAGGTCTCAATGCTTATGTGGTAAATCGCCTGGTGAGAGCTCTGTGACATTTTACAATTCGGTTCTGGTGAGAAGGCAGGTGACCTTTGGCGAGTCCACTTCTAGAATGGTAGGTTAAATGGGCTGATTTGGTCAAGCTGCTCCAAGTTCGTCAGGAAAAAGGTCTGCAAACTCAAAAATCATGTATGAATCATGAATCGCCATAGATAATTACTTGCTTCGCCAACTGGTAACCACTGTTATTGGTTCCGGTACCGAATGTTAAACTCGGAGCCAGAATCCGCGCTCAAGACGCCAATTCTGGACTCGCATTGTTTACATTTAACCTGTCACCTAATTTAACGAATAGGTTAGTTGGTTTTTATGGCCCAAGGGCTGATTTGGTCAAGCTGCTCCAAGCAATGGTTGAATAAATGACATACACACACGAGAAAAGTTTTTACTGTCACAAAAGAGAGAAATACACCCAGGGTAGTTACAGGAATTGAACCTGGGCTACCTACAATTCACTGTGGGCAAACCCCCTGAGCCACGGCAGCCCAAATTTAAGGTAGGTAGGTATTTCAATTAACGTCGCACTGGAGCAACACAACGAGCCATTGGCGACGGTCCGGGATCAAACCCAAAGGGAAAGAGATCAAATCCAAAGACAACAACCACGTAATTTTGAACCACGATCAGATTACGAGGTCACACCTGAACTGGCACCCCACTCCAAACTTCCACACCACGCCAACGGGAGGACATTTGATTCCACGACAGATTTAACATGCACCAGCCCCCTTTGTACACGACGGTCCTTGATTGGATTCGAACACTCAACCCTTCGGTTGCTAATCCGTTACTCTTCCAACCGGGCTACCGCGGTCCCCAAATTTAAGGAATAAATTCGTTCAAATCCACTTGAATTCAAGGTCAACTCATTAACCGGACTATACCCAAAATTTGGAACCAGTTGGCGCAAACAATAATAGAAAAAATATGCACCGGAGATTTCGAAACAGGGAGTTCATAACAAGGTACTATGTATTTACAGTTAATAAGCCAAGGTTCACCTGAGTTTCTAGTTTTTAGTTCTATATAGAAAAAGTTCTTTTAATCTTTCCTTGATGTAAATTTTCATGTAATTTACGAGATGGGTCTGCTTGGAATCTGAACAGCTGCAGAACCCTAGTGTATTCTGGACAAAAGCACTATCATCATTTATGCTATTCTTTAAATATTAAAAAGCACACACACACACACACAAATTAAATTAATTACTTTCAATACAATCATTTTTAAACATCTCACTGGATAGGTAGGTAGTTCAATTAACGTCACACTGAAGCAACAAAAATGGCTATTTCTTCACTGTCCTTCCTAGTTATGAGTTCCAATATCCTTATGAGATTCCTTACTCCCTTATGAGTTCCAATATCCTTAATTGTTTGTCAGCAGTGTATATCAAGTTTCGAGACGTCCTGATTATTTGTTTAATAAAAGAAATTATGTTGAGCTTTTTGGTCCCCATGGCAGTTTTAAAGAAATTAGTGAAAATGAAGCATTCATGTTGATAAAAAATTAAATTTCATGCTTACCAATATACCAAGTGATTTTTGGCAATGGAAATCCTTGAGCTTTGCAATGGAGATTCAAAGATCTCCCTTGGATAATACTCTCTCTTTGCGGGAGGTCTATTATTTTAGATGGACCTGTGAATGAAAAAATTACAAAATACAGTTATTTGCAGTGCAAATAAATTATAAAAATAATATAAAAAATTATTATAGAAATATCAATATATGTGACTAAAATAAGTTATTTTGTAAGGATTTATAGAGTATGTTATGCATGTTAAAATTGTATTGTTAAAATTTCGTTGTTTTTTTTATTTTTTTGCTAACGAGAACTATGAAGACCAAAACCTAGGGTCATTAAATGGAATCCAAACCACAACGAACTTCCATGCTCAGACCTGGATTCGATCCCAAAGCCTGTTGAACCGAAGGTTAGTTGTATTTATAGAGATTGAAGCAGACTTAGTATTCAGTGACCTTGTGAATATTGTGAATCTAGTATTTATTTAATTGCTCATACCCATTTCGATTTGTTGTAAACTTCATTTTAAAAGTACAGAAAACGAATACAATTTTAATGGATAGCATATTTTCAGGATATTTAAGTTTGTAGATATTACCAACATCACTTTTGTACACATGATAGCGTAGATGAAGAGTACTTTCGAATTTTAAGGCATTCTTTTATGTTAAGCTTCTAAAATACACATAATTCCTGTTAATTCTTGAAGTTTTATTAAAAAAAGTCAATAAAGGGCATTATTCACAATGCAAAAATTGAAGATCTTCATGAATTTATTTTGTAAATTAATTTCGGATACAGAGATCAAGAACTACTCTTAGACTCCAAAACTGTTATGAACATAAAACTTATTTCCATACATTTATTTTTGAATGCGCTATAAAAATAAATTTTATAACAAGATAAAATTTTGTAAACATTCAGATATTATTTCTTAGTGCTTGGGTGTATGAGTTTAAGGAGTCTACATATTAAATTCAATCATTGGATACAATTGTTCAAAGGATTTTTCACATTCAATAAATGTCTTTCAAAACTGATAAGTAAATAAATGCTCGTATTTTCCCCATACACCTGCCTCTTAATCTCTCTCAGCGAACGTCAATGATTATTCCATGCAACAAATTAGAGTAATAAAAATGTTTTCATATTTGAACATAAGAACTTACAAATACACAAAGTACAAAAGTAAACAAACCAAAGTTATAAATTCAAATTTATAAACGAATTACGAGATAGTACTATAATCCTCCCGTGATTTTGGACGAGTCTGTTCTTTGAATAAGGTGATAGGTTGGAACGTAAACAGCGCTTCCACAACTGGCGTCGCTAGAGCGGATTCTGGTTCTAAGTTTATCGTTCGGTGCCGTAAATCAGTGGTTCTTAACCTGGGGTGGGTGCACCCCTGGGTTGCGAGAAAGCATTTCCAGGGGTGCGAGAGAAGTTTCTAAATTTTCGATGAAAACTACCACCTGAGCACCTGTGAGAAACTAGCGAACACTACATCGACTTTTGGGACCCCTACTCCCACCCTCTCTACCTTTGCCTCAGCCACTGAGGTATTATTTTTCAATAATCTTGCAATAGATGTAATTTCCTAAATAAATAAATAGAAACACATTTTTCTAAGGGGTGCGAGAACTTATTTTTAGATTCGAGGGGTTGCCGATCATTAAAAAGGTTGAGAACCACTGCCATAAAGGATAGCAATAACAATGAGTCGGCGCTGGGGAACCATCCACGACGATCGCCGTTCATGCTTTCGTGTATGTCAGCCCTCCTTCTAACAACCCTTCACACCTATTCAAAAATCGACTGACCCAAGGTCGACTGCCTTCTCGTCAGAGCCACACTACGTTAGGACGTTAGGTAAAGAGATAGGGATTTTGTGTGGTACGTTCCTATTCACCTTCAGAGGAGACTAGTAACTTTTCTGATGATCAGATTATGTGTAAGGTTCAGTTCAATAGTTGTAAAATTTGTCATGCGATGACTGTCTTCTTTTCAATTCCAATATATTAGTTCTTCCAATTAATTTTTATTTTGTTTGGAAATTTCTGTTCACTGCTCTACCTTTACGGAGTTGGCTTTCACCACTTGCTCATTAATCGAATGTTTTTTGTGAATACCTAATTATGATTTTGCGTACACACGAAGATCCACTGACCGCTAGATCACATCTGAGTAGGAAATAAAAAGAATAATTGAACACCACAAAATCATCAAACTAGTTCCCTCCGCTCCAATTACTCAAACTTTCCAGAAATATGCGAAATTTTTGTTCCTCAAAAGACGAACAATTTGGAGATCGATCGGTTCTCATAAAAATACGAACTTCATAAGCCAATCCAATATATAAGTTATGGACGAAAAAAAATCAAAATGGTCGAAATTAAATACCTTCGCAGGAAGTCCTACTTTATTTGAGCGGTAATCGATTGTTATTCTTCAAGAGTTCCCTGTCCTCGAATCGTCGTAGTGTTTCGGTCAAGGACTCATTCAAGTGCAAATCGGACGATTCAGTCTTGGGGAAAATTCCATAAGATATAGTATTTTTATGTTCAAAATGTTTTTTCACATATAGAATTATTTTTTAAGTAAAATAATTTGAAACGCAGCATTTTTTAGTTTTTCTTGGAGTTATTCGAATTATTTGCTTTCTATAAAAGAATAAGGAAGGGATATCAGAAAAAAATGTGAACAGGAGAAAAGTCAAATATGATTTTATAGTTGATTAGGTATTCATGACTATTTTTGATAGGAACAATAAAATACATTAATTTTATATATATATATAAAAACTTAAAACAAATTCTCAATAAAATCCCAATTCCCTAAACCTTAGCATTCCTTGAAGACTTTGCATTAAGAAATTACTAGGTCACGAATGTGTTTGTTACATTGTATACAAATGTGTAAAATATATCCAAAGAAAATTTCGTTACTTTTTATGAAATAAGTGCTCGAGGAATTCAGTTATAACAATTCAATTAAAAAAAGACAACTTTGGCCAATTGAAACAGTGTTTCCCACAATCAGTTTTTTTATCACCAATATTCTATATAAGAACATTTTTAAAGTTCTTCCATCTAAAATTTGAAGAAAAGGTTTCATAAAATCATTCGGCTTAAGATCAAATGAAATGCTTGAAAAGGAAAAAATCGGTTTCTGTCATTTGTCCTTCGGGATTCTTTCCACGGTAACAGTAGTCGTGTTCCATTAAATTGCTTTATAAGAAAAGTTCTGCATATAATTGGACATAAAAGGTACCGGGATCATTGAATCAGGATGAGGAGTATATCTTCAAGGTAGAATACTCCTAATACGGGAAGAATGCCCTTCAAGATCTGTCTGGCCTTGAAATAAATTTCAAGACCAAAAATGGACTTGTGAAGATATAGCTGTCGGAATATGTGAGGAGGTTCAACGGGAATATTTTCTTCTGTTTAGGCATTAATTAATTTCTGCTAACAGCTTTCATCGATAGATTTGAACTTGAGATAGATTCGGCCATTCGCAATCTTAGTTACATATACCGCTAAAATTCTTGACGATAAAATGTTATATGCGTGTATATTAGAGATCACAGTTTGTACGGAACGGAAAGGACGTATCGTTTACGGAGTACCTAGCAAGAATGCCAACCTCCACATCATAATCAATAAAGAACTGAATGAATGTAAAAAATTTTGAAGGAGAAAGTTAAAGATTGCCAATAATCACGGAAAATAGTAGGAAATAATTGAGAATAAAAGGCAAAAATAAATAGAGTAAATGATACAATTAGTAGTCCGGAACACGTTCCAAAGAGGCGGAAGAAGCAGGGGACAAACAGATCCGAAAAGGAAAAAGCAAATTACCATTATGTACTTAAGGTATACGTGTATACAGGACATGTGAATTAGGGGATTTGAAACCAGTGTTTTTAATACATGGTTTCATTCATAAAACCAGTTTCCTTTCACGACCGAGTTCGATGAACTAACTTGGAATATCATCCCAATTTCATATATAATTTTTAACATTTTGTAACTTTAATGTTTCAAACAGCTGAACAATTTTAGCAATGGAACTGAGAAATTATTTTTATGGGAAGAAAAACTAAAATGCTTTAGCATTTGTGTTTCGTTTACCGTCTCATTGTGTGATTTTAAAACTTGTTTCAACAATCTTGCAACTTAGCCAAAGTTGGCATTTGCTCAAGGTCCTCCCATCCTGTAGTCGAGTTGGCAGCGAGTTACTTAGTTTTGAACGAGTCAATTCTTTGAATTAAGTGATAAACAAAGCGCTTCCACGGCTGGCGTCTGTAACGCGTATTCTGGTTTTAAGTTCGGTGCCGAAAGTGATGTCAATGACAACGGAAGGGAACCATCCACGGCGATCTCCACACATATTTTTGTGTAAGAGAACCTTCCCTAACGACCTTTCACACTTTTTCAAAAATCGACTGACTCAAGGTCGACTGCTTTTCCGTCGGAGACACACAAAACCTCCTATAGTCGAAGGAAGTAGTCAACCTTGGGGCAATTGATTTCTGAATGGGTGTGAAAGCGAGATGGCTGCTATATGCAAAAACATGAATGGTGATCGCAGTCGATGGTTTCCCCTGCCAATTCTCAATGCTATCGCTTTCGACACTGAACGCCAAACTTAGAACCAGAGTCTGCTAAAGACGCCTATTATAGAAGGGATTTGTTTATGTTACCACCAGACCCCTAATTTAACTAATACACTCGTTCAATATCAAACTTCCTGATGTATATATATATATATATATATATATATATACACACATATATATCAATACACTGTTTGACTCAAGTTGCTTCTCTTAGACAGTTCCTAAATCTAACCAAAACTCAGTACAATAGAGAAAAAGCTTTTAATTTGATTTTACTTCATCTATTAACAATGTTATTTAGGATTATTTAATTCGGTGCATTGTCGAAAAATTCTAAATTTTTTCTGTGATTCTGTAAAGGTTATTTGCATAAAAATAGTTTTATTTATCGATCTGATGTCTGTTTTCTACTCAAGGGCTAATTAGATCGTTGAATAAAAAGGAATTTATAAAATGGGGAGTAAAAATTTGCATTAAACAAGCTCAAAATATGACTTGTTTCAAGGATTGAAATTTCAATCGACAAAGATTTTAAAAAAGGTAAATAAACTATTAAAGAAAGCAATTATATAAATATCAATTAATGTTTTACAGTTTGACATGAAGTAAGAACTTTTGCATTGAAAGTTTATCTCAATGGAAGTATTGTAACTGAATTTTAGGTCATTCAGGCTGCTAAGTCTAATAAAAACAATTTACTTGAGAAAATTTTAAGTCTAATTTTAGTTTACTGATTGATATTTTTCATTTACAAATTCTTAACATATTGAAATCGATAAATATTTTTTGTTTGGATTTGATGAAAGTCATTTCCTTGTTGTATCCAGGAGAGAAAAGCCAAAGGAAGTGAACGATATTTTTGAGAAATGGAAATTTGACGTTTCTTGAAACTCATGAATTGTTTTCTTTTCTGTGTTTTCGCCAAACACCAGACGATTTAGGGTTCATGCTACCTTTGCTAGCAACGGTTATTGTACAGTTTAGAACAGTGATTCTCAACCACTGTACCGCGGCACTTTAGTGTGCCGCGAGATTCTTGAAGCGTGCCGCCACTGCGAACATTCAGAAGAATCAATTAATTCGTTTTGGATTAATCTTAGGTACGATTATCCCACAATATCTCAAAATGCCTTAAGTGTGTTGATACAATTTTCCACATCTTATTTGTGCGAATTCGGATTTTCGGCTTTGGCCGACATAAAAACGAAAAAAAGATCCAGACTTTAAATCTGGATCACGAAATGAGAGTAGCATTATCCTTTTTACGCCCAAATATAAATGAAGTTGTTAAAAAACACAAAGCTCAAATTTCGCATTAAATGTAATTTGTAATTTATCATTAAATAAACATTTTGTTTACTTTGTAATGGAATTTCATTTTATATTTCATTTTAAATTATTATCGTATGCTATTTTTACAAAATATATTTTAAGTACATCAATCAATTAACCAAGTAAAATTCTTTTAAATTTATCTTATTGTTAGTGTGCTGCCAAATTTTTAAATTATTAAAAGTGTACCGTGCCAAAATAAGGTTGAGAATCACTGGTTTAGAAAGTAAACTAAAAACGCATCGTAAATTATAGCACGAAAGAAAAATAGCTGTCGAATAACGCAGTAGCCGATCAACACATTATGGAAATGACGTAAAAATTCTGCCCCGTCAGGGATTTGAGATATAATACTTTACTTTTTTCTCTTGCTAAGGTAAACAATACAGATAATAAATAAACTATACAGAGGAGAAAGAATTTTATGGCAAGGCTATAGGGATATTTTCAATTGGTTCTAATGACCATTCTCATTCATTTTCATAGTTCTTCGAATTTCCTGAATTCCGTTGCATAATCGAAAAATAATTCAATGAAAACAGCGAAATTTCGTCAGCGAATGTTGAAGTCTGCACCACTCTGCGCGAATCATTTATTTATTTTCCAACTAGTAACTCTTGAGAAAATCCCATATTATCTGTGCTACTTAGCAAAGTATAATAAATCAATGGACAGTTGTGCTCCAATTTCGGCCCATGTATTTCGCAGTTGACTGCTTATGCGTAAATGTGTCAGAATGAAAACGAGAGGGAAAGCGATCCGTGCATTCATGCATGGGTGAAATGCGTAAGAATTATTTTCAGATAAAAGTTATGGTTTGGTAAAAACACGGCGATGTGTTTACCCATGAAAGAAAGGTAAAGCACAAGTGTTTGTGCAATGCTTAGTGTCCGGAAAGAACAGGAATAAAAACCCTGTAATGTGTTGATTTATGTTTAAAATATTTCGTCTTTCAGTACGTTTTTTATTGCTATGTAAAGGTACGCGAGAATAGCGCGTAAGCAAGAGTTCATTTTGAGTTTTTATGCGCTTCACTACGGGATCTTCAAAACAAAGATTAACAAGCGCGTATTTCGAAATACTTCACAAGGTTTAAAACACTAAAGGATTTAAAATTATTTCTAATTATTATTTCACATATGAGAGGGATTTTTAGTGCAAACAAACGAGCCAGACGTAACACGGAAATTTTACTTCTTGCCACCCAAATGTTCCTACATGATTACATTTAGGGATTACCTAATTATGAGGTTTTCGCCGTTTTGTTGACGTTTAATCTAATTGGCGTTGATCAATTAATTATCATAATATGAATTCGGAATTCATTCCTCGCAATTTTTAGTGACGAAATGCTGAAACTGTATTCGAAGAACAAGCCAAGTGATGGCACGTTCAGGAACATACACGCATAGGAAGCACATTCCTCCACAAAAATACTACCGTCACCTAGATTTAGCTTCACAGTAAAAGACCCTCATAGGAATAAACAAAATACCCGCAAACAGTCCCTCAGATAGACCAGACGAAGCTCGGGAAACTTTATTTTTGAGGTCCCGGTAAATTTAAAAATGGAGAAGCATGAGAACAACTTGAAATTAATATCATTTTTAGTAAAACAAGAAGTAAACAATGATGCGAAATCAGTTGTATGTTAGTATTAAGTTAAAGTGCAAATTTGAAACCCAACGAGAATGTGAGGCTGAGTCAAATATTCTGTTGTCCTTCATCTCTCAGAGGGTCTGCAAGAAAATTGAAGTACTCCAAATTGAAACTATCCTCTTATCCCAGACTTATCTCACCAGTTCATTGCCCAAATGGAACGAGTTAAAGATTTTGTTGATCGAAACGATGGCTGCCATCGGTTTAAATCCGTTGACCAATTACGCCTGCAAGAATACAACTCTTTTGGAAGTATAAATCGGTTGTTGGCGAGTCTGCGTTTCTGTCAAAGTAAAGTGGGAAGTGCGTTGAAAAATTGCCGGTCGTTAAGATTCGTCCACCTAAATTGATTAAGTTTTAAGTTAACGAGAAATACTAGTTCTTTGAATGAAAGAAATATATGTTTATAGCTAAGGGGAGAGAAAAATGACTCAATTCAAAAAGGAGATTTTCCCTTTTTCAATTAACAAACGTATTAAACTCAAACGAACCATAGAAAACAAATAAGGAAATATGCTACAAATGTTTAATAAATAAATAGGCGAATGAAGGGGAAACATAGTGATAGGTTAGAAATGTTTCGTAATAAAAAAATTGAAAAATATTCAAGAGGATCAAAAGAATTTCTGATTGTTTGAATGAGTGCGTAATACTTAAACGTTTAAGATTCAGTAACATTTTGAACAGTGGATAATCCCTTATAATTTTAAAATTTTCTTGAAAATTGCTAACCTGAAAAATTAGAAAGCGATATATCACTATGTTGCCAGAAGCCCTTCAATTCAAGAAATTTCAAATCGAGAAGGAAAAAAACCCTAGATTTTCAATCTTTTGGCTCCTGTGAAAAATTCAATTGTTGTATTAAAGAAAGGACAGGAAAGATTATGCTCGAGCATAAGAATAGCGCAGATTATAGTGCGCAAACTAGACCAATGTGTTTATTATGACAAACGACTTTTTTTAACCAAATTGCGTGTATGGAATATTTAAAACAGAACTAGAAATGTAGTTAATAATCTTGTCTCGTTTGGAAGACAGAAAAAGTTTACATTCTCTCGTAATTAATAACACTAATAGGGGGAAATGATCCTACTCACTGAAATGATGCTAACAGTGAGAACTTTTACGAGATATTTACCATCTGTTATTGATTTTCAGGTCCCCCAGTAGTGTGATGGTTTTGGAAAGATTCCAAATATTCACGTGTAGGACATTTTAGAAAAGGAGATGATAACCAACCGCTACCTCGAACTGATCCACGCTCTTTTTTATTTACTTAGCTGAAAGCAAAATTTCAGAAACTACGAATACCACATCTCAGAGATCATACAAAATATAATTCATTCACGGAACCTAAGTTAGAATTTGTCGTGGAATATCTCGGACAGTTTCTGAAACGTGAAAAAAAAGTGAGCTGGCTGCTTTGGTTATTAAAATACGTAGAAGAATCTGGTGGCACTTAGCACTAATGAGAAACAAATCAAATCACATAAGCTTAAAATTTCTGGAACTTTCATCATATTCTGTTGATGATTACAAAAAATAACAAATAAAGCATCATAAATTTTCTTCTGAAAAATTCGTATTTACATGTGAATTTATGACTCTTCGAACACAATAAAAGTCAACACTAAAGGTACACACTCTTATAATTTTTCAATCTTAGTCAAATTTTTTGTTTCCGATTACTTCTTCCATTCTAGGGAAAGTGCAAACACACATTGAACTTACTATTCTTGCTGTATGTCTGCTCGTTCAAGATGCAGCATGTCTTGCTCAGAATAAGTTCAACTTTGTTCTTCGAATTATTAAATTCGAAATTATGAAAGTCGAGATGAGAAATATCATAAAATTAATTTGAAGCTGAAACAGTTTGTATTTGCAAATGTTTAAAGAGGATTCCTTAATTTAGTAGTATATAATAAATATCGTGTGCCATTCACTTAAATCCCTCAGTTTTATGCATTTAACGAAGAAAAGTAATGCATTTTTATTTAGCAATTTAAATATCACAAGCATTTTTATTATCAAGCTTTGCTAATGGGTACGATATCCAACCAACCAAGTTAGAATACCCTATTCTCCTATAGTCAGTGTCAGTGGTGTAATCAGAGGGGAGTGCTCTGGAGTCTAAGTCCCTCCCGAAAGTCTAGGTTTCTTCCATTTTATATTTTTATAAATTAATAGAAAACACGTACGTACGTACACGTAATAAATAGAATACACGCACTACTTTTGTTCTTATTCTAGGAATTTTGAAACGTATGCATTACATTTAAAAACAGCTATTAGGTCATTAAGTATGAAATGTCCAATTTCGAACTGAAAGTTTGGTTTATTATATCTCAAGCAAGAAGCAGTATAATTAATCAAAGTATGCGCCTAAACTATCGATACAATTTTGCCATCTTAACGGTAGCTTGTTAATGCCGGCTGCGAAAAAGCCTGGAGAGCATTGGTGATAAAATAGCGAAAGTAGTTTTCTACAGCTTGTTGAGAATTAAATATTTTTCCTTGCAAGAAGTGGTCCAATGCCTGAAGGAAGTAGTAGTCAGTTGGTGCAAGGTCTGGGGAATACAGTGGGTGACAGAGTTTCCAAGTCCAGTTCCTGTAGTTTAAGTAACGTTATTTGTGCGACATATGATTGAACATTGTCCTGCAAGAGGATTGGCCATCTCTATTCACCAATCTCGCTGCTTAATCCCAAGCTCCCTCATCATTTTGTCTAATTGGTTACAGTATACAACTGACATAATCAATTGACCAGGTCTCATGAAGTTGTAGTGGAAAACACCAGCTCTGGACCACCAAACAGACACCATTAGCTTTTTGGTGAATATTCGGTTTCGGAGTGTATTTTGGCACTTCATCTTTATCCAACCATTGTGCCGAACGCTTGCGATTGTCGAAAAGAATCCATTTTTCATCACACGTAACAATATGGTGTAAAAACGGTTAGCCTTTATGTCACGACAACAAAGAAAGGCAAGCTTCGAAACGATTTCTCTTCTGACGCTCGTTTAATTCATGCGGAACCCATTTATCCAGCTTCTTAACCTTACCAATTTGTTTCAAATAGTTTAATATTGTTGGAATAGTAACGTCAAACCGTGCTGCCAATTCACGCATAGTTTGAGATGTGTATCCACTTCCACTGCAGCTTTCAGCTCATCATATCCACCTAGCTCTCAGGTCGCCCACGTGGTTCATTTTGAAGATCAAAATCGCCAGATTGGAGCTTCTCAAACCATCGATGTACTGTGGGTTCATTAGCCACATTCGTGCAAACACTTCGTTGACACTTCGAGTTGTCTGTGCTACATTAGTTCCACGACGGAACTCATATTCGAAAATAACGCGAATTTTTGACTTATCTTGACAAGACTTCATCTGCAAAAGGCAATTCGACAGATAATCACAAAACCAAAACTTCCGTCTGGAAGGTTGATAATAAAAATATCCCAAAGAACTGTCAAAGTGAAATATCAGAGATATCGGGTATCAAATTTGGTACTTGAGATAATCGGACATTTCATACTTAATGACCTATATATTATTAAATTAATTAACATTTTTAACTAATCGTTCCCTTCAAAATGTGAAATTATAATGATTAAGAAATCGTTTTTTCATTGACTTAAATACGCCGCACATCTACATCAATATCACATCAATGCTTCAAAGATGACAAAAGATGAAAAGTGGATTTCATGAAAAAAGATTTGAATATTTGTTTATTGTTATTTGTGATCGTTATAAAAACCGCTTCGCAAGCACAACCATTGAAAAGTGATTTCTGTATTCGAATCTACCGAAATGCGTTACTTTTGAAACTTGCAGTAGTCCTTTACTTGAAGTCAAATATAAAATATACAGATTTTTAAGAAACTCTTAAAAACCGTAACTTTACACATCTATCGTCCATATTCTCATATTTTTCGTTATAACTTCTAAATTAAGTGTTTAAAGAGAGTTTTTGATGATATCAAAGATCAGAAATTGATATTAAACTCTTATTATTTTACATGTAGCTTATGAATTTAAATTTTTTATAGCAAACTTTGGAGTACGGTTGTGTTATGACGTACTTAACTATAGTCATTTAATATTTCCTTTAATAAATCGATAAAGAACCATAGTTGAGAAAATGCTTTGCAATGGGTTAAGTGCTGTTACTTCAATTTAAGTCAAGTGTGACAAAAGAGAGGTTCTTTTAACCGTGAATGGCTTCCCAAACTCGGAAAATCCAAATGAAAACATTTATTATACGGAAGACGTACAAATAAACAGAAAATGACATGCTACATTACATATATCATTATTAAGCGGAAAATAAAAATGGTTCATATTATCTTCCATCTCAAATTCAGTGGAGTTGAGTTGTACGGTACCTTCTTTTCACGAAAATTAATAATTCTCGTGAAAGGTGCAATAATTAACTACACTCGAACAGTTGTTAAGTGAAAAAAGAATGATGGATAAAGTGCATTTCAACACCATAACAATATAATTCAATCTATGCTCTATTATTTAGCACTAAAACCAGTTGACAAGATGTCTTTCATATTTCAAATATAGGTTTTGTGTACGCTTGGGTGTCTGGATCATAGTTGTGGCTTAGGATCATAGTTGCTGGTTGGTTTTTCATGGAGCAAGGGCCCCAGGTTTGGCCAAACAGGATGATAGTTGCGTGAAATCATGGAATGTCATAAGATTCAAATCTTAATTTGGCACAAATGTTGATTTCCCTTACTTTGAACCCCTTCCGAAATGAATTCCTGGTTACATTACTGGTCAATGTTCACTGAATCATCCCAAACTGCTTCCCAAGGGAAACTCGGAATTTTTCTACGGCTCTTACAATGTTATATTTTCACGAACCTTCCAAGGCCCCTCCCATGTCTTATGAACGGTTTTTATATGAACAAGTGATACAGATGGAAAACTTTCATCTTTGTAACAAATCTCTTGGTCACGCAGTCAGAGTTGTTTAGAGCATTATAGGCCTTGTGCAAAGCAGTGTACGGGGGATTCATGCTCCCCACACCCATTCAGAGGAATACAAATGTAAGTGATGAATTTATTTGACCCCCTCAAAAAGTTATAACATAACCAGTGGTACGTCACAGCCCTATAAAATTCTCAGGTGGTACTCAAGTATTAAAAGGTTGGGAATCGCTGATTTAGATTGTGGATAAATCTTCAATGGCGATGTTTGGAAACATGGACTCTTTCGCACCGGAAATCGAAAGTTCGGCTCAATACGTGGAAATGTTGAACACTTCATCGTGGCAAATGGTATTAAAGATTACAAGAAAAAGGCAGTATTTATGACTGTTATCGAACCTTCGGCTTACAAGCTACTTCGAAGTTTACTTTCGCCTCTGGTGTACAAGGTGATTCACTACCTGTTAGACTAGCAAGAATTCTTATGAACTACAGAACACCATAAGCTTTGTCTGGATTGTCTCCAGTTGAAATACTATTTGGGAGACAGCCAAGAAGACGATTGGATCTGATACATTCATCGAATATCTGTGAATAAAAACCCAAATCATCATTCAAGGTTGAAGATCTTGTTAATGCAAGATATTTCGGAAGAGGTGACAAGTGGATACCTGGTGTAATCTCAGGTATAGGAAACTTTATGTTTCGCATATTATTTATGTTTCGTTTCCCTCTGGATTGTTAATACACCGACACCAAGATCAACTACGTCATCAAAGTGTGCTACCTAATACCGACATTCCTTGTGTTAACACAAACATTTCATCGCCAATGTTACAAGACACTACTACTCCATCACAAACAGCTACATCGGAAGTGCTACCTGGGAGAGAACAAACTGAACTTAGCTCTGCCCAATCTACTTTACCGACTATAAGGTTACGACGACGTTCAGAACGTGCCAGGAGTCCACCTGAGACTATAGGTAACGATTGAACTTCTTTAGGAAGAGAGGAGTGTTGCATATTTCTTTCCAGTGTTTATATTACTGAGTGTTGTAAATCACTAGTGTTAATATTACTGAGTGTTGTAAATCACTAGTGTTAATATTACTGACTTCCAGTGTTTATATCAATGAGTGTCGTGATAATCACCAATGTTTATATATGTACTCTTTCCTGCGTTTATATTTATGTGTTCCTGTGTATACATTAATGTTTCCGGTAAACGTATTCTTATCAGTACATTTGTCTGATGCAATCCTTTTTTATGATATGCAGCCTTTGAGTCTTTACGCTGTTCGTATCGTACTGTACGCTTGTCTGTTGCGATATCTCTTTATAATTATTAAATGTCTCGGATTTCAATATCACAAGATTAACAGTATTGTCCTTTTAAAGTGGAAAAATTGTTCTATGGGTGAATTTAGACCCACAATCACATTATTAATAATGTCATGGGGAACACTACCGTGCAGAGAGCTTGTAAAGGGTAGGGGATGAAATGACAATAAGCAATTAATTTTTATTGTTATAGGAGGTGGATTATCAAAATATTTTGTGGGCACACCCAATCGTAACTTAGAAAAAGTCTTTCTTATCCCAGTGTAAAAAAATCAAATTCTACTTAAGTCACTGAGTCTGTGCAAAAAAATTTGGGGCAATGGCAGATGAGTCCTTAAAAATCTCTTCATGTATGACTCCAATGCAATTCAGGATGTGTGAGGGAGAGGCTGGTAATAAGCCGCACCTTGTACAGGTGGGAAAGGATTTCTGGCCATCAATGAATATCATCTTTTCCAAATGGCCAGATCGGAGCCCGGCAAGCATAGAGGAAGTTTTTCAGGACAAATTTAAGGCAAGCATCTCTCTTGGTGTTCCACTGAAGTACCAGTGATGAAAGGGTACTGGAGATGATCTGCGTAATTTATTTTTAAGTAAGGCCAGGTGATCGTCTTCTGAGAGCACAATACTTACTCTTGTGTCAGATTGCTTATTTACTTCAGCTTTTGCCAATAAGTCAGCTCTCTCATTGCCCGGAATGCCAACATGTGATGGGATCCATTAAAAATTTATTTTAGAATTTTTATTGAAACTTAATATAAGAAGGGCTATTTTTTTTCAAAAGAGAATCAAAACTGGCGAAGCATTTTTTAATTGCTAGAATTTCTGCCTGCGAATCAAAGTAAATATTTATTTTAAGGGGCTGATTTTTAGGGACTTCTTTTAGTGCTTCATATACGGTACGTAAAAAGTAAAACCTGGAAGTTTGAAACGTTTTCAAATACACATGTCCAAAAATTAAGGATAATGCAATCTGAGATGAATACCATGCCAAGTGTCTACACCGAAAAACTTCAAATGACATATGAATATTCCAAAAGCTATGTGGAATAAAATAACACCCACGTGCCTCATGGTATTACTGGTAAAAAATAAATGAAAATGAAATGTTCAGGTAAACATTGAATGCGTGCAAGTGTCCCGTGAATTTAATTTTTATTATGTGTGTGCAACTACTACTAGCGTACTTGTAAATGTTGTCTTGATATTATATTAAGTAAGTACTTACAAACTATATTAGTGAATGTATTTTTAGTTGTGCACGTGCAAACTGCAATCATGATATAGAATGTGGTGGAAATTTAATTTGGTGGAGTGTAAAAGAGAGTTAATCTTTGTAACTTGTATTGTTCTTAGTTTATTAAAATAAATGTCAAAATGTTTCTAACAAGTGTTGTCTCCATGTGTGCAACCGTAAAGCTAATCTACAATTATTTAATACAATTTTACTGATACTTTGATCACCCTAAAAGTGACTAGTCTTCAGGTGAATTAGGAACCAACTCGGATCACCATGCTATCTACTGACAAACACATTGCATGTTTTAGTTATTGTGAAAAAAAAACAGTATTTTTCTTTCTCTGTTAAAAGCAACCTTATAGAAAATGCGCAGGCCTGACCCTAATGCAGGCCTCACAACGTGCAGACATACTTTCCACAAGGAATCCCATTCATGCATAGAGCATGTCTTAGTTCTCGTGCGGTTCTTGGTGGTGTATTGTAAGTTTCAATGCGACATTCAAGAGCATTCCAAGCATGCTCTATTGGATTGAGATCAGGTGACCTTGCTTGATTTTGAATTGAGAATTCAGTATAATCCTTAATTTGGACATGCGTATATACATCAATTTTTAAACGGAAAATACTTATTAAAGTTGTTTATAAAAAGCTAAATGTTAATGGGCGTCTAAATATAAATTTAAAGAGCATTCAAAGCGTTTTATTGTCGTAAATTCCTATTTCCGAACTGTCGAAACTACAAATGCAACGCACTTTCGAATACGGATATGAATAAAGGAATAAATACCATGGTTTGTGTTCAAGGCTTTTTAAACAAGAATATTAAATAGTATTTTTAAACAATATTTTTTTCATTAAATTTCTTGAACACGACATTCTTGCAAAAGGGCAGTATTCACCTAACTAGTAAAAGGACAGTGGCTCGAGCCTCTGTAGCCCTACCCCTCCGCGCGGCCCTGCTGCTAGGGAATACCCATGCAAAAACAGTCCTTTTTACAATACTAGTTGAAAGCAAACACTTACTGTTGAGGCGGAAAATTCTTCCTATGTCGGTGTAACCAGTTACAAAGGGCGTGTCCACCGTGCACATGTACTCTCCTGCGTCATCCTCTTGAGCGTTTTCTATGATCAATGTCAAGCCATCTATTAGGATGTTCAACTCTGAATTCTCCACGATTCGACGACTGTTTTTGTACCTGAGAGGCAACAATTCATGACAGAATTAAACTCCGGATTCATATACTATGTTATTCAAATCACCATAGGCATGCGAATATACACTATCTACCAATAAGTATTTGGATACCTGTGATAGAAAAGAAAAACAAAATTTATTCATATTCAATAGTTGGTAGAGCCTCCAAGAGAGGCAATTACAGCCTCAACCCTCCGGGGCATGCTTTCCACAAATCCTTGTATGACGGCTAGTGGTATTTTCTTCCACTCGGCTTGGAGAAGACATGTAAGTTCCTTCACCGATTTTGGACGGTTGTTGCACCCCTTAATTCGGCGATCCAACTCGTCCCAGAGGTTCTCGATAGGGTTCAGGTCTGGGCTCTGGGCAGGCCAGTCCATTCGGTTAAACCCATTGTCACCATACCAATCCATGGTGGACCTCGCAACATGACAGCTGGCGTTGTCGTCCTGGAAGTAACATGGGTCCAACCCGTAAAACTGCCACAACGTAGGAAGCGCACTGTCATCCAAAATAGTGCAGTAGGCGTCGGCGTTGAGCTTACCATGGAATTGGGATCAAGGGTCCCAGCCCATACCAAGATAAACTCCCCCAGACCATAATTCCACCTCCGCCGAACTTTACTGTGGGCACAATGCATTCTGACAGGAGGCGTTCTCCAGGCAGATGCCAGACCCAGACCCTGCCATCCGAACGGTAGAGGGTGAACCTTGATTCGTCGCTCCAGAGAACCCATTTCCACTGATCTACGGTCTACTTTCGACTTGCTTTGCACCACATTAATCGAGCAGCGCGGTTGGACTTTGTGATCAAAGGCTTATGGGCGGCAGCACGACCATGAAAACCAAGCAGATGTGCTTCCTTACGGATGGTATTCATCGAAACAACACTCCCGGATGCCTGTTGAAACTCCTGGATTATGTGGGCCATCGGTTGGGTGCGGTTCTTCCGAATTACTCTGGACAGCACCCGTCGGTCTCTATTTCCCAGTTTCGTGGGTCTGCCGACTCGGGGCACATTCCAACAATCACCGCTCACCTTCCACTTCTGAATCATATAGTCCACTGTCGATTTTGGGTAATTCAGCTCGCTAGATATGTCCCTTAAGGATCGGCCATTTCTGTGATACCCTATGATTACATCTTTCTCGAAATCAGATAACTCTGCACTTCGTGGCATCTTGCATGCGACTAATGCCAATGTTGTTTCCTATACGATATTTAACGGCGGAGGGCGTAATGTATATCAGGACCGCAGATATCGTCATTTGCATGGGTGTCCAAATACTTATTGGTAGATAGTGTATACTTCATATCAATGTTTCTAAAGTAGATATCCATTTTTGTGGAGAAATATTTTAATACTCTTTTTGTGTCACTAATGAATAAAATACGCGAAAACAATAAATCTTCCGTGTCAGGGCAAAATGGCTACCTTTCAGAATCTTTTTAAGTTGAATATCTCATTCTTTCTCACAAATATTCAGGTAGAAAAAGAAGCATGAGACAATACAAGTAATTGCAATTTAGATTCGTAGATTCATTTAGTTTCGATTAGAAGCGCATTATATTATTTTTTAAATTAATGATGTACTTGGCTGCTTTGGACCCATCAAAAGTCGACCCCTTTTGCCCTGACGGAAGAAACATTAATACAATTCCACATTCTTCTTCCACACCCTTGCATATCAACACACAAAACACACTTTCAGTGGAAGCCCAGAAAGCCCCTGAGATTGCACCTGATACCTTTCCAAGATATCAGGTGCAAACTTAGCTACTGCAGTTGTGATTAACTTCTTAAATTGATTAACAATTTTGATCTTAATTTTGTACACCTCTGTACAAAACAAATTAGATATCAGAAGTCAGGTGACGGTAGAGATCAAAATCTGACTGAATCTCTTCCTATCCACCATCCCAGAAAAGTTTCATGCAGGCAGTCTCTAACACTCTGCAAAGTGCGGTGGCACCCCATCTTGTTGGAAGACTATAGTGTCTATAATTCTCTATCAGAAATAAGTGGAGACTACACACAAAAAATCTAACCGCAACAAATCCAGGAAAATTTCGCCATTAATTATCTCCTCAGCAAAGAAAAAGAGGCCATACACCATGCGTTTTGTGATGCTCAACTAAACATTAACCTTTGTAGATTTTCATAAATTGTATATTGATGTTCGGCGGCTAAAAATCATACAATTATCCTACTACTAAACCTCGCAGACACGCTTCAACTATTGATATCATTTCGTCAATGGTCAGCATGATTAATAAAACCAATTAAAGAAAATGACCATTCGAATTTTTCATTCAAATGGTTAGTTCTACACTCCAAGTCCCAGAACAAATATAGATGACAGGCCATAAGTATCAGTTCAAATGACGGATCCCTCATGAAATGTAAGTATTCCCAAGTAGTATTGAATGTACTTACACAAATCCATACATTTCTATCATAGGATTCTTTGTACAATACGGGACGCGATAGCTCTGTTAGAAGAGTAGCGGATTAGCAGCCGGAGGGTTTCGAGTTCGAAACTCGATCCAATCAAAGACCGTCGTGTACGTGGGGGCTGGTGAACGTTTAATCCGTCGTGGTCTCAAATGTACGTTGACGTGATGTGGAAGTTTGGGTAGTGGGGCGCTAGCTCAGGTGGAAACTCGTCATCAGACCGTGGTTCAAAATTACGAGGTATTGTCCTCGGACCTTTCCCTTCTGATCCCGGGCATTAGACAATAGCCCATTATGTTGTTCCAGTTTTTCTTTAATATTCAACTACCTATCTACCTTCTTAATACTGTACATTTATTATTATGAACACGATGGAAAAATTCATAACTTGGAACCCAGAAAATAGACTGCACATTTCAATACAAAAAACCTTTCGCCTTTACTTGAATTCTTTTAAACGTCGGGCTTCGTTACCATGGCATCGGTGACGCCATTATATGTGGTCCATGAAGAGTAAGAAACTCAGAATCCGAGGGAGATTAGTTTTAAAATAAAACATTGTTTTGATATTTCCACAGTTGTTTCATGAAGAACAAACGACTGATCTCTACCAATCTGAATATCCCGTTGTGTTCCTCCAGTGCGAAGGTAATTAATTACCTACCTACCCCTCTACCGATGTGGAATTGATAACCACTTCTTTTAACCCTTGTTAAATTATATTTTTTAATTGATATTTTTTATCTAACAAATATTTGTCAAATGTTTATATGTTATGGCTCATTGTGAGCGAGAGAAGAGAGCATGATTCCAGCAGCGAACCAATGAAGATAGTGAAAATGGAAAAACTTCAAAGCGACTAATAAAGATTAAAAACTTAGAACAGATCTTTTGATAGTACAAGACGTTCTCCATCAGAACAGATCACTTCTCACTCATTACTTCTGTCCTAATGATGGACTTTTTGCATCACCTGAATGGCCGTTGACGATCCTTGTTAAGTTTTAATCTTTATTAGTCGTGTTTTGGAGGATTTTCATTTTTACAGTCAATTTACATTTCTTTATCTGTTTATCAATGAAGATTGTTTAGCAATGTTCAGGGTTATAGAGGGGGAGACATCCAGGGGGATTTCCTAGTTCAATAAATTCTTTTACTAAACATCAGTATGTTTTGTGTAAAGTTCAAAATTAATACAGTGATACTCTTGTTATCCGTTAATCCCCTACTCTATTTTCCTTTCTATTGCAAACATCAATCCTTTTCTTTCTTGTGTTACCTATTCTATCACTATCAGTGACCTTACATGTAGGGCCGTTCCTGAGGGGCTGAATGGGCGTGCACTTGCACGTAGTCAGGAAAATAGGGTCGGCCGAAAGACAGGGCAATATACCCCCAACTACAAACAAGCATTACCGGCAATGCCTTTTCCAATATTATTAGGGCCGCGGTAGCCCAGTTGGAAGAGTAGTGAACTAGCAAAGAGGGTTGCGAGTTCGAAACTCGATCCAACCAAAGATAGTCTTGTGGGGATGGCTAAAATCTGTCGTTGCCTCAAATGTCCTCACGTCAATTCAACTACCTAGCGATATTATTAATTTTATACTTTTTCGATCTTTAGGTTCTTTCTGCGATTGTAATAAAATATACTTTTGAATCTGCATATTTGGTATTAATTACATTAGTAGTACATTCCGAAAGCACTCATCTCAAAGGCAGGGACATTTTGAGGGTCACAGCCCGCGGGACTAGAATCCTTCCCGAAATGGTTCTGAATTAGAAAGCTATCCCAAACTACATACTGAAGCTAGTTATATCAGAGGAAATCGAAGTTTCGTAATCACGCAGGTAAAATGTAATTCTGCATTCGTCAATAGTCTGGAAACAGTCGTAAAAGTCATTAAACGCAAAGCTCATTTAACATGACGGCACTTAGGGAACCGGGAGAATGATGACTGGTTCACAATTATTTTCTGAATACGTGCTTGTTGAAGGTCGTTCCGACTTTCCAAATCAAATATTTTTTTAGAACAGGTGGGAGGGCGTGCTGAGGTTTGCACGTGGGAAGCTCAGACCTCAGGAACTGCTGTTAACATAGGGGTTGACGGTATATAATACAAGGGCCAGGGAAATGTGTTTTTTCACTATAACGCAGTCTGTTTTCTGAATTTTAAAAAGTTGCAAACCTTCGCATTGTATTTGTATTACTAAAACTGTATGGGGGTGGGGGGGGTATTTCAATTAACGTCACACTGGAGCAACACAACGGGCTATTGGTGACGGTCCGGGATCAATCCCAAAGGGAAAGATCCGAGGACAACACCACGTAATTTTGAACCACGGTCAGATGACGAGGCAACACCTGAGCTGGCACCCCACTCTCCAAACTTCCACACCACGCCAACGTGAGGACATTTGAGGCCACGACAGATTTAACGTGCACCAGCCCCCTTTGTACACGACGGTGTTTGGCTGGATTCGAACTCGCAACCCTTCGGTTGCTAGTCCGTTACTCTTCCAACCGGGCCACCGCGGCCCTAAAACTGTATGAGTGCAAAGGGTTTGTTAGGGTTGAATTGGGTTTTTTGGGTCATATTTGGCCATGCATGAGTGCAAAGGGAAAGAGAAACATTTATATTTTGACATGATCTGCTTGTGTAACATTACTACTAAATACTAAATACCAAATAAAAGAATAACTTTGTATTTCAAGAGGGGCCCGTCATCTAACCTGGTACTGAAGTCTTAAAGAAACAGTACTAGGGCCCCGAATGAAAGTGTGGGAACCCTGGTTAGTGATACCGTGTACGGTCCAAAGCAGAGATTTTCAATCTGTGTCACGGCTTTCTTAGGAGCAAAGACCTTCCACGAAAGCCGGTGAAGTTTGAGAGCGTTCCGATCATATCTGTGTTCCGCAAAGGGATATAAAGTGTGTTCCGTGATATAAAATCAAGAATAACAAATATTTTGTATTGATAATATTTTATAAAACTGTGTTTGGTTATGATGTTGATTGAGATCATTATGAGGATAATCCAAGTCGGATAATGACTGAGGCTTTAACTTTGAAAAATAACTATGTTGCACAATTACTTCGAAGTGGATTCCTACGCTGCGCTTATACGTAGAACTACAGAGTGTCTCAAAAGTTCCCGTACTCCAACTTTAAAAAAATCATTTGCCAGTGTTTTTTTTAATTATTGAATTTTATCGTCTGCTTATAATTTTATGGTTTTTTTAATTTTTATCGTTTGGTTTTCTTCTCTCTCAAGTTGTGCGATAATAAAGTTCCATGTCACTTTGTTCTTCATTGTAAAATGAGTTTATCACGCATTCAGAGAATTGCGCTGCTTGAGGCTTATTTTGAGTATAAATCATATGTAAAGAATTTTGCCGACATAAATGGCGACATGGTTTCATTTAAGCGGTTATGTGAACGCGCAAAACTCCCGCATTTTAGCGACGACAAATCCCCATTCATTAATGCAAAATACCTTTACATTCTCAAAAAATTGGTGTTTGGTGTGCCGTATCACCCAAAAGGATTGTTGGGCTTCTGTTTTTCCAGTCAACTGTTGATGGCACTGTATACAGAGAACTCATCCAACAATTTGTTGCATTATTAGAAGTGAATGAACGAGAGATTCTTGGTTCCAACAAGACGGTGCAACCTGCCATACAAGTTATGTTATTTATTTATTTATTTATTTATTTCAATTAACGTCACACTGGAGCAACACAACGGGCTATTGGTGACGGTCCGGGATCAATCCCAAAGGGAAAGATCCGAGGACAACACCACGTAATTTCGAACCATGGTCAGATGACGTGGCAACACCTGAGCTGGCACCCCACTCTCCAAACTTCCACACCACGCCAACGTGAGGACATTTGAGGCCACGACAGATTTAACGTGCACCAGCCCCCTTTGTACACGGCGGTGTTTTGGCTGGATTCGAACTCGCAACCCTTCGGTTGCTAGTCCGTTACTCTTCCAACCGGGCCACCGCGGCCCCATACAAGTTATGAAACCATGGGCATGCTTCAAGATTTTTTTTGTCGATCGACTCATCTCCAGAAATCTTTGACCACCTCGTTCCCCTGATCTGAGCATCCCTGACTTTTTTCTGTGGGGATATTATGAAGATGTTTATGAAGATGATCCCCAAACAATAGATGATCTGAAAATTGCCATTACTCAAAGGATACAAGAAGTCACTCCCAGCATCTTGAAACGCGTTTCTAAAAATATGCGCAAACGACTTCAGCTTTGCCTCCAAGAAAGGGGCGGACATTTTGAACATTTAAACATTTATTATAAATGTAAGTTCAAATTTTTTTCCTACGTTAATGTTAAAAGTGTTTTCACTATTAGCATAAAAATAATTGTTTTAAAGTTTGTTGTTTTTTTATAATAAATTCACGAATCGTCAGTACGGGAACTTTTAGGATACTCTGTATGTATACTCTGTCTTTGTTGACAGTTGCAACTGTCATTTTTTGAATTCACATGATTAGTTCACCATGTTAATTACATACCAAAATCAATGTTCAATAGCTTTAGTTCAGATGTATTGAAACCAAGACAAAAGTATACACGCGGAGCAAAGCACTGAATGACCATCCACTTCGGTACGCTGTCGCAAACTGTCATTGGGTCGGGTGTTATTTATAGCTCAATGGCCATATTGCGCTAGACACAAGACATAAAACATCAAGTAATGGACATACACACACAAAGAAAGTTTTACTGACACAGAAGGGGGAAATACATTCAGGAAGGAATCGAACCTGACAGGAATCGAGCCTGCTCCCCACACAACTCGCAGGTTGCTAACGTGGTGGACATACCCACTGAGCCGCGACGTCCCACGAACTACCATTCCTCCTGCTCCACAACTTAAAATTGTCACTAAATGTCATCTATGGGCTATCAAACAATACTAGCGCCATTTTGCCAATGCCATGACAAGCCCGGAGTTATTACGAGTTGAAATCTTTCGCACAATTATGTAGAGTCCACCGCTAATCTGAACCGTACCAGAAGCCACATACAGTAGCATGCGACAAAGCCTACGACACGCCCATGCATTCCGTTTCTGTACGGAAAACCTGTCGGTGCGCCATGTGTATTTCCGCTAATTTAGTGTCACAGGACTGATTTTGGACTAATGTGTGGCTTGACTAAGATGCAATTCCAAGACAAAACTAAAGATGACAACCAAGGACCGTCGTGTACGTGAGGGCTGGTGCACTTTAAATCTGCCATGGCCTCAAATGTCGTCACATTGGCGTGATGGGGAAGTTCGGAGGTTGGGGTGCCAGCTCAGGTTTTGACCCCGTGCTTCAAAATTTCGAGGTGTTGTCCTCGGTTCTTTCCCTTCGGGATTGATCCCGGACCGTCGCCATTACGACCATTTTGAAAGCGTTGGTATTTCACAAAGAGAAATTGTTATTGAGCGAGGGGCCTCATCAGTTGATGAGCGAGCTACTGTCACCTTGAATCAATATCTATAACAAATTTAAACAAATGCTTGTTGATTATCCCAATATTAAGCGCTACATATATTGATGAGGGAACAGAATTCAAGTGCAATGTTATTCTAGGGGCCTGTATTAGTACATAGTCCAGTTTTTGGTAATAGTTTAGTGGTCTTCCAATTTAATATATTTTTCATCAAAAATTTTCGACTAGCATTCAATTTTTCCCAATTCCTAATAGAATTCCCATTGGCGTGGTGTGGAAGTTCGAGGAGTGGGGTGCCGGCTCAGGTGTGACCTCGTCATATGACCGTGGTTCAAAATCACGAGATATTGTCCTCGGATCTCTCCCTTCAGGATTGATCCCGGACCGTCGCCAATAGCCCGTTGTGTTGCTCCAATGCGACGTTAATTCAACTACCTGCCTACCTAATAGAGTTTTCGATGGAAACAAAAATTGAATATTTCTAAATGAAGTAAAACATTGTATCGAATTTTTGTCATCTGCATGTGCTAACTCTAAACTTTTTAAAAGAATTTTAAGTTTTAGGATTATAAATGATAGGCAAAGAATTTCAGAAAAATAAACACTTGGTTTTAATACGTTGCATTTGTATATAAACAGTTAGATATCGAATTTGTAGCTAAATTTTCATCTGCGAATCCTTTTTTGAAGTTATCCTTGACTGAAGTCGTTGGAAGAAATTTAGTAAGACATTTTTTTAAAAGACGGTAGAATCGAACGTATAATGAATTGTAGTGCAGTCATCCATGAGTTTTGAACATATAATATCAAAGTAATTGTATTACAGAAAACTTCGTTACCTATACTTATGATATGAAAATTGAATTTAAAGAACAAAGTTTCGAAAAATTCAAATTGATCACTGAGTTGAAACTACTGCTGAAGCTTATTAGTAAATTAGATTAGATTTTGAATGATTGAAAAACGAGGGTTTTTCTCTTGGAAAGGAATATGAAAGTCGTTATAAAATCAAAAGGAAACATTTCTTGTGGAAAGAAATCTCATTCTGAATTTCCAGAACGGACCGTAATCAGTAGCAAAGAGAACGCTAAATTGAATGAATAAATCCAAACGAATCTGCAATACCAGACATCAACTTCAACTTGAGGAATAGCTCTAACGTAATTTTACGTCGGCATCGAGCCAAAAAATGATCCTGTAATCTTTTAGGTCCCTTGTTGTGTGTGTAGCTCATGGTCAGAGGTGTTTATTGAGCACTTTCTGCGATTGGTTTCCCTCTTACTAGAAAAATGGCCTCAGCCACTCTTTATCGAATGTAAATTCGCTTTGTCAACTATACGAATGCAGGAAAATGGTGCAAGGTCAGGGTCACTTTCGTTCCCGCTTGTAGTATAATTGTAGTTGTCTCAATGACAACTTCGTGTTTGTAGAAAATTATTGAGTAATCTTTTTTAGTCTATTAATGTAAAATAGGATAAAAAATTCTATGCATTCGAAATTTGTGAATTAGATTGATTTGTTTCAAACTAATATTACTTGTATTTATATTGCAGAGCATAGTTTCCCACACTTTTTTTGCTCAAAGCCTCCTTTTCAAAGACAATTTTATTTTCTGTGCCCTGCTCTGGAAAACTCTACCTCAACAAATAATAAATTGCAAGTGTAGCTGTGTCTTTTATGTGTGGACTTCATAATATTTATGCAGCTGAGTATGTAATATTAGAATTTTAAAAACTAGTTTAGAATTAAAAAAACCACTTGGAACTGATATTATAGAGCCATTTACTTTTTAAACGAACTAAGAAAAAAATAAACAGTACATAAATGCACTAGATTGTTCACTATTATTGGTAATTAATATCAATCAAATCAGTAAAATTAAAAATAATCACAAGCGAGAATCACGAGCCTGGTTTTCTGATACCGATTTGTCTATACAAGGCTCCATTGTCGTCAACAACATCCTCAAATCTCCAATCAACTATTAGCAGGTGTTTTTAAATAAAACAATCAATAATAATACATCACAATAGTAATATGAGGCTTGCTTGAAACGCTACATACTACATAGCTTGACCATACATACGTTTTTAGAATTTTCTTATTACCCACACTTGCTCTTTAAGCCAATCTATTTATCTTGGATCCAGCATTGCCGGCGAGATACCTTCAGAGCTCACTTTGGGAAATTACATTTTTTGTGTGTGGACAATTTGGATTAAATTTTGAATTGTTTTTCTGCCGAAAATTTGTACTATATATTACTTCGCGCAAGTCCGCAATTTCTGTGTTCAGAAATGTCATCTACAGTGTCCTTATGAATGACAATGATTGGTTGGTTGTTTGGGGGTTTTATTGCGCAAGGGCCATATTTGGCGAAGCTGCGCCAAACACAAGACAACACCAGGTGAAAAAATGTTCTGAAAAGGAAAAAGAGATTGAGAACAGAGTAGTGGGTGAGAGTGAAAAAAGATCACTCAGGTATCCTGGGAGCGCGACACCCGTGTTTACTAAAGACAGTAAACCCCAAGGGAAAAGCAAAGATCACTCGAGAACTTCGGGTGCTTGAAGCCCGTACACATCTAAAGGTTGATTTGGATTTTATGGCACAAGGTTCGTTAGAGTACAAGCTGCGCCAAACGCAAGATTAAATATACTCAATAAAAACAGGTGAAACCGCCAAAGTAGTAAAATAGTAGCCTAAAAACACATCTAAAGGAGACGTGTCCCTGAAGGGATAAATGACAATGAACATCGTTTCAATACTGTTTGCTAATTCAACCCTTTTTTTCGACATTGACGATGCTTAAGGAATTGCGAAATATGTACGTGCGAAACTTATTGTACACTTCCCATTAAACGGCATACATGTGCCCAGACCTATGACGGGATCTCGATAATCCAAATTGGCCGTTCAGTGTTCAAAACTACCCAATCCGTCATTAAATCGCTACTTCTTAATTGTTATTCGCAATCAAATCGCACAAAACATTTTTTTAATGCCTTCGACATTCGACACTATAAGAGGTTAACTAATGGCTATTTGTGAGAGAAGCACCCAGTGTGGATAGATGGATGTTGGGATTTTAGGGCGCAAAGACCAAAAAATTATAAGATTGATCCCGGACCGTCGCCAATAGCCTGTTGTGTTGCTCCAGTGTGACGTTAATTAATTTCCAATATCATTACTGTAACAGGAGCGTGGATGGAAGCGCGTGGTTGTTGATTGATCCTAACTGGAGCAATCACCTATGGTCTGACAAACTGGGATTCGAACTCGGCACCCACTAGTTGGAAAGTAAGTAGTTTAATTGACGTCGCAGTGGAGCAACACAACTGGTTATTGGCGACGGTCCGGGATCAATCCCGAAGGGATAAATCCGAAGACAACATCCTACCGATTGGCAGACAATCGCTGTGACTACTATACCAAGTAGGCGGCTTGGTATAGTGGCAGCAAAACGTTGATGGAGCGAAAGGTTTATTCTTAAAAAGAAAGATCAATTTTCATAATTACCATGAAACTGGTGTGTTCTCATCTTTTGCTGAGGAACAGAAAAAATCGATCGTCTTGTTTACTTCCAGTACGTATTCATTCGTAGTTTTGAGCATAGAGACTTCTTTTACAGAAATTTCGTTTTCGGGACCTGGAACAAGAATTCATTATTTTCAAACCCTGGAATTCAAATCTTAGAGAATGAGTAGGTTTGATTATTTTTGGCGGACTGAATTATTTTTTTAATGACACAAATGCAATAATTGGCCAAACTGCACCAAGCTAATTCAAGTATATGAACATACACACAATGAAATATTTACTGATACGGAAGAGAGAAATACACACAGGGCGAAATAGAACATGCGGTTAGCATGTTCTATAGAATAGCTACGGCATAGAATAGCTACGGTTGCACGGGACAATGAGTCGCAGATTCTAAAAAGGAAATCATGGAATTCAAAAATTTTATAGTTTGTAAAAATTTAAATAAATTTGAGTGGGAATTTTCCCCAACCAAATCTTGTAAGTTTAAAATTGTGTTATTAAAGAAATACAGACGGTGACGATTAGAAACAGGACAATCGATTAAAATATGGCGAATGGTAAAAGGAACTACAAGCGCCCTACATACAGGCGCAGTCTCTCCTAATAAAAGATGCCTATGAGTAAAACGAGTGAGTCCGATGCGTAGACGCCTTAAAAGTGCATAGGAGTGTCGTATTTGTAACGCAGGCCATAATGAAATGATTGACCGGATACTGTGGAGCTTATCGTAACTGCATGCTCCAGTCGTTGCGCCAATTGTTCCACATGATGTCCCGGACAACTTGTCGATCATCGTATGTAACAAGAACATTTAGTGGAGTCACGGTATTTCTGGCTGCAGCATCCGCCAATTCATTTCCAATAATTCCGACGTGTCCTGGTATGCAACAAAAGGTGATACCGTAGCCACCATGGACTAGTTTCTCGTGAATTTTAATAATGGCATTTGCCAGAGGATGTTTCTGACACCCTCCGATTTAAAAAGATTCTAAAATACTTTTTGAATCAGAGTAAATAAAAAAATTTACAAGAGGTAGACAATTTTTAAGGCTTTGTGTATTGCTAAAAATTCTGCTGTAAAAATTGAGACAAAGGATGATAATGAGAAACTAAAAGTTGTTGCTCCAAAATTAAAGTGGTGCATTCCTCTCTGGGTGTATTTCTCTCCTCTGTGTCAATAAAACTTTCATTGCGGGTGTGTCTATTACTTTATATTGTATGCTTTGTGTCTGGCGCAACATGGCCAAATATGGCCCTTGCGCCATAAAACTCCACTACCAAACAACCAAAAACAAAGGGGCATCCGGCATAATCAAAAGATTAAAGAGCCATCAGTGTATATGGTGTGTGATCTTTAAAATGTCTGTGGGAGATAAAAAGTTGGCGATAAATAATTGAGAAGGTATGAGACTCTTATCATAGCCACTGAATGGTTGCAAAATGGAGAAGTTCGGAAGTCGCCAGAGTGAAAATGAAAAAAGAGGTCGTTGAGTGACTGATATGGATCTAAGAGGGGTGTCCCTCGGGGCATTCCTCATGTGTAACCCGAAAGGTGGAATACAGGATGGTTTATTCCTAAACAGGCGATCATCAGAACTACCCAGGAGTAAATTGGATAGCGTGTGCGTTTCAAGAGACGGTAATATAGTCATAACGACTACAAAAAACGTTGGGAAGCCAAAGATGGTTCTTGGCAAACCACATAGAGGCTTTTGAAAGGTGAAGTGCGAAAAGCTCCGGAACAGATTCTTAGTGCGGTGTGATGCACAGTATCGAGCTTTCGTAACACAGACTGATGGGAAGAGCCATAAGCTGCACAGCCATAGTCTAGTCTGGATCGGACCATAGCTCGATAGATATTAAGCATGGATCGTTCCGCCCCCGAAGATGTATTGGAAAGTACTTTCAAAAGATTGAGCTTTTCTCGCAAGACATCCGCAGCAGCGCGACGTGGGGTTGGAAGGTAAGTTTCTGGTCGAAAACGGTACCGAAAAACCTTACACTGTCACCACTACAATCCTGTTGCCATCCAGAAAGATTTCTGGTCAGGATGCAGGTTCCGACGTCGGCAGAAATGAACGCAGGATGTCTTTTGAGCGAAAAAGCTGAAGCCGTTGTCAACACTCCATCGCGTCAAGTGGGAGACAGCTGCCTGAAGTTGTTGATCGACGTACCGCATATCATTCCCTTGGCAATGTATGCTCCTGTCATAGACATACAAATTACCCTGGACAGTTGGTGGAAATTGATTAAGGATGTTATTTATTTTAATACTAAATAAGGTATAAATAAGGATGTTATTTATTTTAATACTAAATAGGACACTACCCTGAGGTACTCCTTCTTGGATACAGGTATCCGAGTGGGAAGAACCTACACTAACTTGAAACTGTCGTAGCGCTAAAAATTTTTTATAAAAATCGGTAGATGTCCTCGAAACCCAAGAGAATGTAAATCACGGAGGATTCCATATCGCCAGGTGCGATCATACGCCTTCTCCATGTCGAAGAAGATGGAAGCTAGATGGTTTCGGCGAAGGAACGCATTGAAGGCTTGAATTTCGAGTGATAAGATGTCTATTGTAGAGGTGCAACCCTAAAACCGCTTTGAACCGATAGAGCCTGAGTCATCTCAAAGGATGTAAGCGAGATGAGCATTCCTTTCAAAAAGCTTGCACACGCAGCTTGTGAGTGTGATTGACCGATAGTTATGTTGGATTGGTGGGATCTTTTTCAGGTTTTGGAAAAGGTATACTATGGCACGTCTCCAAGCCAATGGGAAAGTATGCTCCTCCCACATACGGTTAAAAAAGAAGTAAGATGTTACGAAGGGATTGATTAGGTAGATGTTGTAACACAATATAGCTGATGCCATCAGTACCAGGTGCAGTCATCCTGGTCTTCTGAAGGCATCTCTTAAACTCCCTTTCCGTAAATCGACAGTTATAGGTGAGATCTGTTCGAGAATCGAAATTCAGGCAATGAGATTCTGCGCGATGTTTTATGCGTTTAAATGTCTCCGAAAAGGTGTTTGAATTGGAAGCTGCAGAGAAAGCTCGTGCAATAGCATTTCTTCGCTTAAGCCGTGATACCACGTAAGTCCGAAAATGTTAACAAATGTGTTTTGAGAGAACACGTAAGTCCAATTAAAAGAATCAGCAACAGATAAATCGCAAAGAATGGTTTCACATTACGTGTTAAATGATAAAGTATTAAAAAACGTAAAATAAACAAATATGGTACGAAAATGAATTTTTTAGAGTTTTTTCGTTTCCCAGAAAGTTGTGATTTTTAACTTACGTGGTATCACGGCTTAAGCGACGATTTGTTATCTCCACAGCCTCCGAGACATGGTAGCCATTCTCTTCTATGAACGAGATCTTGTGTTCAGAATGCAATCCCATCCCTTTCCTAACTGTCCCACAAATGTTTTGAGGGAGAGGCAGATGTTATGCTAGTGACATATTTCTTCCAAGATTCCCTTTGGCTGTGACGTCTCACTCGGCAAGCTTTTGCTCTCGCACGTTTGAAAGCGCTATAACATTTTGAGTTGTGGAATATTGGAGGAAAATACCCCCGCTTTCCTTTGGATCTTAATCGCTGCAGTGCATTATTTTTTCCACCAAGGTTTACAATGCTTATGAAAGATGAGAGATTTGTAGGGAATAGCTGTATCAGCAGCTGTAATCATAACATCAGTGACGGCTGCAACTGTCACGTTTATGCTGCCTTCTACCATCTGCTCTGATATAGTAGCCCGAGATGTAAAATTAAGCCAGTCGGCTGCCTCATAGATATAACGTGACGGGCGGCTAACAGGATCACTTCTACCAATATGAGTAATGCTTATTTGGAAATGATCGCTGGAAGTAGAAAGTTGAGCAGATGGCAAGGTCTATGGCATGAAAGGTGCAGGATGATTCGTGGAAGTAGGTAGTATTACCGTTATTGAGCAGACAGAGACAGCTATCTGTGGTCATCTGTTCAATCTCACCCACGGGAATTGGTATCCCTACTTCCCCAAATCACACTATGAGCATTGAAGTCACCGAGTAAAATGAATGGTTGCGGAAGTTGATCCACCAAGTTCTCAAGGCTGTTGCTGGATGGGTATAGATGGTGGTGAATACAGATCGTAATCAACCGTCGTACTTGTATTCGTACAGATCGTGCCTGTAATGGCGTGCTGAGTGGTATAGTGAGTGCGATGGGTATTCAAGGGAGGCAAAAATAGCAACATCTCCTGAAGCTCTACCATCATTATTGATATTATCACTCCGAATACAAGTATATTTACGGATCCTCACCTGGTCAGTGACTTCAGGTATGTTTCCTGAAGTGCGATACAGACGAAAAGGTACTCTCCAATCAGGGTTTTAATGTCATCCAGTTTGTTTCTATAGCCACGACAGTTCCAAGAAATAAAAGCCATTTTTAATTAGAATTCGAAGAAGTAGCATTTCGTCACGCTCGGGGGTTCGGGATATTCATATCGATGTCTGATTCGTCCTCAGAAAGTCCCGAGACATGGAGGTAAAGTTCAGGTTCCTCAGCCATATGCCAAGGAATTTTATATCCATGGGTGTGAGAATTACTTGCGTCTCTTTTTTTGGTTGGAAGTTCAACATTTTTATTTTTCTATTTAATTTTACTTTTAAATTCAGGGCATGAGGTTGATTTTGTTGTGATTATTGCGTTATTTGATTTAGCTGTAATGGAAGCATAGGTCCCAACTTTTGGATTTCGAGACTCCACAAGCTTTCGGGCTTCAGGGAAAGAGATCTTTTGAAGAGTTTTAACTGATTGTACCTCCTTCTCGAAAGCCCATTTAGGGCAGGTTCGAGAGAAAGTAGGATGGTATCCATTACAATTTATACAGTGGCAAAGTTTTATTAATTAGGAATGGTGATACATGAGAAAATGAGTGATGCTTGATTTGTATTTTGTTTATTGATTAATTTAATGATAAAAAAATCTGGCATTTGAAAAGGATGTCAGTACGATTTGTTGCTCCCTTCTGGAGGGAGGAAAGAAGAATTTTCATTATTCAATAGAATGAAGAAAAGAAGTTCGGGCTCTGCAGCACCACCCACCACCGAGTTCAACAAGGGGATGCAGACTGCACCGGTGTTAACAGGGCCTATACGCTTACGAATCACCCCTGAAACAGTTACCACCCTTAACGCAGTGCCCAGAAGGTGACCAATCGCTTGATCCCTAGCCGACGACCAGCCGATTGATGCACACGGGACCAATGTACACCTCCCATTTACCTGAAGCTAGGACCGAAGCAGTGTGTTGGGTCAATATGTCACCCCTCAACTGCCAGGATCCCCTTTTTCAGGACCACGCACGGCAAACACTTGGGTAATATAATCCCCAAGAGGAACTGAAAGCGACAGAGTGGCTACAAGCTTCTCAAGGGGAGCCCACACCTCCGAAGAGGAACCACAACGAGGGAGGAAGAAAAAGCAAAAAGCAGAAGGGGAGAGGAGGGAGGAAATGAAAAGGTGGAAAGATCACTCAGGTACCTCGGGGTTGTGAAGCCCGTAAAAATCTATAGAAGGTATGCCCCTGTGGGCTTGTAGAGGTAGGCAATTAAGGTCGCACTGGAGCAACACAATGGGCTATTGTAGAACGTTTGAAAACATTTGTATGTTAAAGAATCGCTACCTATGCTAGGTTGGGTCTGATTTTATTTCCATCAGCCTATCAATACGCTTTCTAATTCTTTACGGTCTAGCTCACGTTGGCTTGGTGTGGAAGTTCGGAGAGTGTGGAATCAGCTCAGGTGTTGTCTTTGCCATCTGACCGCGATTCAAAATTACAAGGTGTTGTTCAAGGATCTTTTCCTTCAGGATTGATCCCGGACCGTCACCAATAGCCCGTTGCGTTGCTCCGGTGTGACGTAATTCAACCAATCTCATGGTCTAGAATGCGCAATTATCAACTTAATTGCCCCATTACCTTGTGTATTGCTTATAACTAGCTCTAATCTTCGGAAAGAGCACCAGGGTCCGGAAGGGCATAGGGCTTAACATAAATAACGCATACTTGTAACGCACCCCTACAATCCTTAAACAGCATGTGCTGTGTGAGAGGTCTTTCGTAACAATAAATATAGAGTTATTTTCCATCCACACACGAGGTTGTTTTGTAAGGGCTTAAACTTGATGACCTTATCAGAATCAATAGCGTCATACATCAAAGTATACACACATTTGGTCAATGAATTAGAGGTTGGTATTAACGTCGCACTGGAGCAACAAAACAGGCTATTGGCGACGGTCCGGGATCAACCCCCGTAGAGAAAGATCCGAGGACAACACCACGTAATTTCGAACCACGGTCAGATGACGAGGTCACGCCTGAGCTGGCACCCCACTCTCCAAACTTCCATACAGCGCCAACTTGGGAAATTTGAGGCCTCGACAGATTTAACGTGTACCAGCCCCCTTTGTACACGACGGTCTTTGATTGGATTGAACTCGCAACCCTCTGGTTGCTAATCCGTTACTTTTCCAACCGGGCTACCGCGGAACTTTCAATGTGGAGATGATCCCTGAAATTGACAGCAACTTTAACATTGAATATCTCCGGATATAAAGATAGTTAAAGTCATGAAATTTTATATTTAGACCAATTTATCTATACAGAATCTGATTAAAACATCAAAACATGGTGTTTTCATTGGAAATTTTGTTTGTGCAAAAATTGATATGAGGACTTCCCCTTATGCAATTTCTTTGCATTTGATTTGTAGCTGATGTTATTCCCCATTGAATTACATCTTTGAATTTGCTCTACTATGAATACTGGTTGAAATAAAGGGGGCTGGTTCGGTTTTTTTCTGAGACTGTACTTATATAGCAGGGTATTTTGCAAGAGCAAAATTAAGTCACCCCTGTGTTTCTTTGTTTCCCTCCGAATCATTAGAATGCCAAACTTTTTACATAAAACACAAATAGAGCAGTTTTTAACACAAATAGAGCAGACTTTACGTGGAGCCCACTGATTTTCTTGATCATTGAGTTCATACCAAATAATAAGCCTTTCCACAAATTCTACATTCAGAATTACATTAAAATCACAAAGAAACAAAAACAACTTTTCCATTGCATATCTGTGTGATTAATCAAAAGGCCAATATTTCTCTCAATTCTTCTTACAGATGTAGGTTTCTGAATAAGGGGAAGTAAAGCAATTTTCTGATAAAGTGATTGCACATTCCGCCTTCAACAATGATCATGTGGTAGGGGAGGTGTAGCTTAGTCAAGTAGGATAGGCAAATTTATCATTCATTTAAATCAGTCGCTGTTAACAAAGGAATTTAAAGGTTTCATCATAAAATACCATCTGCTTACAGAACAAATGTACTGAGCGCATGTGTATGGAATGCATGCCTTTGCACTTACAGAATATTTGCAATCAAGAAAGTAAAACAGTTATTAAACATATGTTGGAACATTTGAATAAATTCATTGTTCCTTTATAATTGCATTTGCTCCCCCGTTGTAGTGTTTTTGAACTTTAAGTTTTCTTTTATTTAATTCTTGTTCAAAACGGAGAAACTTTTAGTATGCTTGTTCCTTTCTAAAATGATATTTAAGGATATTAACAGATAAAAAGTTTGATATTACCATTATATAAAAAAATTGAAAGTAGTTTCTCATAATGTTGTTCATAGGAATCATTCTAAAATATTTTTATTCTTTGGTTTTTCGTCCCACTGCATTCTTATGAAAAATTTGAACACAAATTAAGCTTAAGGATTGACGAGAACATTTAGCTATTGTTTTGAAAAACTACTAAATGTCCAATCAAAAAGTAGTTTCTACTAATGAGTTGCAGCACAAGCTTCAGCTCATTATATTTTTGCAATGAAGGCTTGAATGTGAATATTCATTCCTCAATGACTTGTTACTTAACAGGCCTTCGAAATATTATCCTGTACCGTTTGCAATCGACCAAGCGTGTCAACAACCTGTGCCTTAAAGACGAATATTTACTCATCCGGTATTTCACTTTTAACTTTCCTATATGTTGTTGCAACAAATTGGAAATGATATTTCCGAAGCGAATTTCGCTTCAATTTTAAGAACTCAATAGTGGATACGGGGCCTCGTGGCTCAGTGGGTATGCCCACTGCACTAACAACCTTCGAGTTGTAGGCGGCGCAAGTTCGATTCCTGTCAGGTGCATTCCTCCCTGTGTTTATTTCTCTCTGTGTGTCAATCAAACTTTCATTGTGTGTCTATTACTTGATATTGTATGTCGTGTCAGGCACAGCATGGCCAAATATGGCCCTTGCGCCATAAAACCTCAAAAACAAACAATCAACATTAGTGGATATCATTATATAGAGTTATTAAACTCTAATGCAGGTTCCAACAATAATAACTACAAGGATTACGAAAGCTAAAACAGTTGTTTACAAGGAGACAATATTGCAAATTAAATCTCTCAATCGTTATACCAATTCCGTAACACCTCAAATTTATAATTCTTATTCCAAACACGGCCTTTTTCTTTTTTCCTAAGAAAGCGTTGCCCTAGTGACGTCTCCGGCGTTTCCGGTTGGCTCCACAAACTAGCTTAAGTTTATTCAAAGACTAGTATTCGTGTTCCAATAACTTTATCATACATAGAATGAAAAGGTGAAGACATTTCAAACTTAGAAAACGGGGGGGGGGGGGTAATTATTGTCACATTGGCACTGGAACACCACAACAGACTTTTGGCGAATGTACGGGATCAATCTCGCAGGGAAAGATCCAAGGACAACATCTCGTAATCTTGAATCATGGTTAGATGACGAGGTCAACACCTGAGCTGGCACCCCAATCTCCAAAATTCCACACCACACCAACGTGTGGACATTTCAAGCCATGACGGATTAAACCTGCACCAGCCCTCACGTACACGACTGTCTTTGGTTGAATCGAGTTTCGAACTCGAAACCCTCCGGTTGCTAATCCGCTACTCTACCAACCGGACTACCGCGGCACCCTTAGAAAACGGACTACACATAACAGTACAAAATATTTTTCGCTTTCTGCCTTCTTGTAGGAGCCCAATGCCACGGTACCTGCTTTCCCCTAAAAGTGTGGTACCTTGTTGGAAAACTAAAATAAAAATATTTATTTTGTTTTCTCTATTCTATTTGTCAAGTAGAATGGGAAAATCTCACCTTCTATCAAAGGTATGACTTTGATGTAGTGAAAATCTCTGCTGTATCGGTTGCAGCGATATTCTCCCTCGTGATACAGTTGAGCAGATTGGACTTGGAGGACCAGTTCGTCTCGCACCTTGTCCAGCGTCCTCTCGGACAGGACGTAGCCCAGGTCATTGTCCTCTGTGATGGGAACGGAACTGTTGATAGTCCATCCTTCCGAGTCCCGGAAGTTCAGGATGCAGGATATTTGGAAAGAGTCGCCCTCCCAAACTTCCTCCTCGCCCTTGTACCGCGTATTGCGATAGCTATTCGTTGTATCTAGAGGAATAAGAAAAGGGATAATGCTGTTATATTTTGAGGATCGATAAAGAATAAACCATTGTTCACATTTACTCATTATATTTCAATAAGCGCTTCATTAATCATCAAGGGGGATTTGCTAACAGTGGTTTCAAATATTTTAAACAAAGGAGGGAAGATTGTCAAATGACACCTTCCGTGGTACACCAGGGTAATGCTAAGTGGTTCACAAATACTCTCTTGTAGTGCCATAATGATTAAGTTCAATTGGCCGGTCTTATCAAAGAAAAAAATTGTAAAATGGAACCAACAAAGCAGTATATAATTTGCAGTATGAATTACTCTGGTCCCTCCACTTCTGCACTCTCTTTACCAGTATCAATTTAAATAACGGACGTCAGTAACAATTTAGATGACGGTCCCCGCAATGAATTTAAAATGTGAATTTCAACTATTGTGTTTAATTTTTGTACATAAATGTAAACTTTTCTATTTTCCTTTGCAGATACACACACCATCATATGCGCTAAACTTTCTTAATTGTTTATAGCTATTGATGACAAATTCCATTTGAATACATGCATTGGTTCGTATTTCAATAAGATCGTCTTTTCTTGAATCGCTGTCGACCATCGAAACTTCTCTCGCACCCTTGTAAATGCTTTTTCGCACCTCCAGGGGTGCACACACCCCTCGTATAACTGCCTTATTTTTCGACGAGGCAAAACTAAGCTTCCTATACAAACTAACACCAACACACATTCCCGTACCTAGTGTCGTGAGACACTACCAGTTTAAATAAATGTGATTGGGATGAATAGAGCATGCCACCGAGGTGACATGTCTATCCATAATTTAGAATGCATTACCTTTAAACATTATTTTACATCTATATTATCATACTTGATTATCCAAAGAGACTGAAAAATTTGTTCTGTATGTTGTATGTGTATATATATATATATATATATATATATATATATATATATATATATATATATACATACATACAACATGCAGAAGAACAAATTTTCCAGTCTCTTTGTATAATCAAGTCCTGATGATTCTCAATGAATCTCACCATGTTAATAATTTCGAGCCCTTGGTATTAGCCATGTTCCTGAGCCCTTGGTATTAGCAATGTTCCTGAGCCATTCGATTTTAAGGTGGTCGGCAGGCGTCCTCATATGCCATGATGCTGTAAGGGGGCAGACTGTGATGTAACGGGCAGGATAGGATGGAAACGGGCCATGTCCTGTGAAGAAGAATGTCTTCCCTGGTCCAACTTGCCGATTTTAATGACACTTTTGGCAGCACATCATGCACCGTCCAACCTGATTCTCCTTCATCCCATTCTTTCTGCCACGCACCAAGTAGCCAGCTAGTGGTTTCCCTCCTGCAATGACTTCTGGGCCATTTCACCCCTTCATTAATGCATTCCATTTTGGTTGCCTCTTTTGATAACCTATCTGTTTCTTCGTTTCCTTCATGACCCGCATGGACTTTAATCCAGTCCAGACAAATTTCCTTGTTGTTATTTAATAGATATTGCATTCTTCGTGTCAGTGGACTCGGCTTTTTAGGATTTCTAAGTGCCAGGAGACCAGCTCGGCTGTCTGACCAGATGATCTTAACATTTTTGTCTACTCTTGCTTCTGCTGCTTTAATGGCTGCTAAAATCCCATACAGCTCCGCCTGGAAAACGGAGTTATTGTCCTGCATTCTCGTGAACCATTGCTGGGTTATACGCTCCCCCCTTCTTGCATAGAACAAAAAGCACTTCTCACTCTATTTTCCATTTTAGAGTCATCGGTGAAGTAGATTATGCAGGAGTGAGGTACTCCTACTGCTGAGTTTATTCTGTCATATGAAATTGTTTTAGCTGGATGTATAGACCAACCTATTGCCCTTTCCTCGTAGTCATTTTGTGATATTTTGCATTTCCAAGCTTTGTACTTATTCCCATTCTCATTTTGACACACACCGCTTTTTTTTAAGTGAAAGATGTAGTGGTGGAATTCCCGCAATTGTTTGAAGGGCCAAAGTGGGTGCTGTTCAGTAGCTACCTTTAATTGAGATCAGAAATTTTCGTTGTATCCCATTAAGCTTTCTTATAGTTCGTTGAGTTGGGTTATGACACCAGACCACTGCACTATGACTCAACATTCTTTCTGTCACTGTTTTGTACAGCAGCTTTCGAAATTTCTGCCCTATTCCCCATCTCGTTCCAGCTATTCTTTGTAGCATTTGAAATTGGAACATTGCTTTTTGTCCTAAAGTCTGTACATGAGCCGCCCAATTTAGCTTCTCGTCTAATGTAAGTCCTAGGTACTTTAAAGTACTAGTTCGTTTTATTCTCCTTTTATTCAGTAGATGGAAGGTCCTCTCGAAAGATTACTAAGGAGGAGGCAGGTACAGAGAGAAAACACGATTCCGGTACTCTCTGTTCTCCCTTTTCATACTGCTTGCAGGGAGCGTTACTGGCGCACATGATTCGCATATATTCGTATGTTGCAGTGCTAATCATTTGCACATCCTTCCATGATCCACGAATAGTGCAAATTTCAAAGCTATTGATAGGTAGGTAAGTAGTTACAGACCCTCCTCCTCCCTACTCACCTCGTAGGTTTAGAGCAATTAATGGGAGGAGGAGGTGGAGGAGACCTCCAACACCAGCACGAAGAGAAGGAACAAGGGGAACCATCTTGACGAACAGGGAGAGAGCGCACCCCCACTTCACCCAGTGGGCATGTACGGATCCAAACATCGTCGGGCACCGCCATTTATTTTCTTCAAAATTTGGATTTGTACAATATATGTATAGGCCAACAGGGCCTTAAACATAATTTTCCAAAGTGTTACAATGAAATATATTAATTACAATAATAAATGGTTAAGAGTAATAGTAATGATGTAAATAAGAATAATAATAACATTGGTATAATTGTTAAATAACATTATTGTTTTACAAAAGAGAAAAATTTAGGAAATTTTGTCATTTAAATGACAAGTTATATGATTATTTACATGGCCAAGATCAATATGTTTGATATATAATTCATGTATAAATACAATGAAATATATTAATAACAATAATAAATGGTTATAAGAGTAATAGTAATGATGTAAATTAGTAAAATATTAACATTGGTATAATTGTTAAGTAACATTATTGTTTTACAAAAGAGAAAAATTTAGGGTATTGATAGGTAGGTAAGTAGTTGAATTAATGTCGCACTGGATGAACACAACGGGCTATTTTCAAGGCTATTGAATCGTTACTTCATGTCATTTTTTCATTTTTGATGGCCAGTGGTGTAGATAGATAGAATGGAGATCTATAGCCTTTAAAACTAAGAAAACAAATCGCACTATACAGTACGAAAACTTTATATATTCTGGGGCAGTTGTAGCTTTCGAACCCTGGTACCATGGTTCTGGCATCCCCCTATGTGGAGAGACAGGTGTTACTCTTTCGTATGTTCTCGTTGTACAAAATGCTAAGTGGCTGTCTTCGATTGATTGACTCGCTTCATTTCTATAGCGTATTTAATTATATTTACCAAATTCTAGTTCGTTCAAATATAATATTCAGTCATTCTTTCGCAGATGCTCAATGACTAACAAGAAGCAACGTTTTAAAGCTGAGTTCTTTTGAGTTCCGAGCTCTCCCATGTGTGAATTATACAATGGTAGAATTTTTGTTATTAATGGTATTGAAACTCAAACTATTACCACAGTACAGTGTATTGAAGTAAATTGCAATAAACGTCTATAATGAAGGGAAATGTAAAAATATCCAAAACTTAAAGATCAAATAACTGTGATTAATTTGTCGCATCATCGGCTTGGGAAAATGTAACATAAATATAACTTGTTTTGATTTTAATCCCCACAACCACAAAAGTGTCATTAAAGATTGAATGTATATCTGCTGTACTGATGGAAATTTTGATCCCTGTGCCTAATTCCTATGGGAATTCTACTCGTATGAATGGAATGCTCAATTTTGATCGAGATTCGCATGGACAGCGCTGTAGACTCATACTCTTCACATGCCCCCCATTCGACAGTCGGGAATTCATACCATGTATGGGTTTATGTGCTCATACCTTGCATACACACGTTTACTCGTTTCATCATCGGAAAACAATGATTCGCTCTGGATGTGGCGGCATTGTAACCAATAATTTTAATTGTTGAATAGTTTTCCAAGATGAATATCGTTCAGGTGACATGTACTAATGTAGTTTTCGCGTTTTATTTAACAATAGACCTATCAAACTAAGATTTACAAAACTTACTTTTTCGCTAATCTTGAGTTTTGTGATAAAATTTTTAGCCCAAACTAAAAGATTAAAACTCGCAGAAATCAACTGAAAAATTAAATTTGCCGAACATTATCAACAGGTTGAAGTGCGACAGCCTCATTACTTGAATCTCCAATTGTTGAATTACAACAGTAAACATAAAAACTTCTGATCCAGTCGTATCCACTCGGTTAATAAATATTTACAAACCCTAACAGTGGTATCTGAGATGGTCATTTTAAAGTTAGACCCAGCACGATCAGATTAGCTTAAATAACGGCCTAATGTCGGTCAGTCACGAACTGCACTCAATTTAATACAGTTGGAAATAACCATTATTTATGAAACCCTTGATTATCGATCCAAGTTGATTAGCTAAATGTAAAATAGGCAAGTTATTTTTGATAACGAAAATTACTCAAAGATAAAAATCGTTTCCATCTTGACAAATAAACATTACAATAAAATGCTGTATTGTTTAGGTACAGCTATTAGTTATGGAAAATTATTAAGTACAGATAACAAAAACTGGTTCAGTTCTTAAACGGTTGGTTTGAGATAGATGTTTGGTAGGTTAGTAGGTAGTTAATTAACGTCGCAATGGAGCAACATAACGGGCTATTGGCGACGGTCCGGGATCAATCTCGAACGGAAAGGTCGAACGACAACACCTCGTAATTTTGGACAACGTCAGATGACAAGAACACCTGAGCTGGCACCCCACTCTCCAAACTTTCACACCCCGCCAACGTGAGGACATTTGAGGCCACGACAGATTTAACGTGCATCAGTCCTACGAACACGACCGTCTTTGGTTGGACTTAATTTCGAAATATATGTTTGGTTCTCCCTTGTACGGTAATTTTTTTACCACACGAAGGATACAAAGTCGGTTGGTTTTTTTTGTGTGTTTTTATGGCGAAAGGGCCATATTTGGCCAAGCTGCACCCGAACAGCGTCAAGAAAATAGACACACAGGACAGTTTTATTGACACAGAAGACAGAAATATATCCAGTCCCGATTTAGGAAAAATAAAAATTGCAATAACTTAATATTATGAGTTATTAGTGAAACTATTTTATTTTAAATTCTATATCCTGTTTGGGTATATTTAAATATTTTATACCAAAAGTTATATTTTCCATCGTCTCTAAAGTTCTTTGTTTAAAGACTACGATCTTTAAGAGTATTTTTATATTAAATATGAAATACGTCATTTTTATTCGTATAGTTAGAGATTTTAATATAATTGGTACATTTCCATACTCGCTCCTGTAACATGCGCGTACATAATATAATGCTTTGCTTTCGATTTCATGCATTTCATTCGTCAATATCTGAGCTGGAACTCCACCCTTCACACTTACACATCACACCAACGTGGGGACATTTGAGGCACGACAGATTTAGCGTGCACCAGCCCCCGCGTACACAACGGTCTTTGATTGGACCTAGTTTCGAACTCGCAACCCTCTGGTTGCAAATCCGCTACTCTTCCAGCCAGGCTACCGCGGCCCTAAGGAAAATTAAGATATTAATCCTGAACCTTAGTTCAGGATTAATATTAATTACAACGTGTTAGAAACTTTGATCGCAATGAAAGTGGGTTATTAATCTTTATACTAAAAAATTGACAGATTGACGCGTCTGTACTCTAGAAATACGCATACCATGTATATTTGTCTACATGCGGTGCATCATTTGCATTTGTACACACCAAATTTGGTACACTCACTCTTTAGATTTCTGCGGGAAACAGACTACATATTAACCCCACTTCGATTTGTCCTGGGTTTGCAGAGAGGTCTAAAAACAATTCAAAACCATCATAGGAATAACATCGTGCAATATTACGATTAATTTAAACCACTTCAACCCGAGCAAGGCCGGGAAATTCTGCTAGTACAGCCATATAATGTTGCTTTTTAACTCGAAAATTCACCTCCCAGTTGCGTCGTTGTTCTTCCGGCACAGCGGTATTACGTTGTGTTTGTATGAGATGATGTTTTCGTGAGACCGCATTTTATAAAGCTCTTTCAATTTCATTATGTTAATGGGAAATTTTCGTTAATTTCTAACTGCTGGGTCTTAGGACTCTAATTAGAACAGGGCCGTGGTAGCCAGGTTGGAAGAGTAACGGATTAGCAACCGGAGGGTTGGAAGTTCGAAACTTGGTCCAATCAAAGACAGTCGTGTACACGGGGACTGGTGCACGTTAAATCTGTCGTGGCGTCAAATGTCTTCACTTTGGCGTGGTATGGAAGTTTGGAGAGTGGGGTGCCAGCTCAGGCGTTGACATCGTCATCTGACCGTGGTTCAAAATTACGTGGTGTCCTCGGATCTTTCCCTTCAGAATTGATCCCGGACCGTCGCCATTGGCCCGTTGAGTTGCTCCAGTGCGACGTTAATTAACTACCTATCATTTAGAACAACTATCAGATTGCTTTGCTTTTCTAAATTTATCTAGAACAATTCTCTGATATGGTAACATGGGTAGGTAGATGATTAGCATCGAACTGGAGCAACACAACGTGCTATTGGTGACGGCCCGGGATCAATTCCTAAGATGGTAGCATTGGAATATTTGTTTTAATATTTATTATTTTGAAATGTGGCTAATTTCATTTCCGATTCCCGTAAAATCACGAATAGATGTTCCCGGGGATTTGGCAAACTTCCCGCTTCCTTTCAAATCTGCCCACGCCCATCATTATGCAAAGAACAGAGATTGTTGGATAGAAAGCAAAAAACATTTCGAATAGATAATTTATGGTTACAAAGTTCACAACTGAAAGGGAACAGAGGATTTCTATTCCCAATAACTTGATTAATATTCACTGCAGCGAGCTACCTGTGAGAAAAAATCTCCTAATCTATTTTATAAATTTCTCCTACATCATAAGACACTGTTTTCACTTTTCCAGAACCCTTGCCACTGCATTATTTATCTGTTTCAATGGGTGAAACACATTTTGTTTCCAATCCCTTAAGTTTGAAGCAATTCGCCAAATTTGTTGTAGCCTTACATTGCTTTTAGGAGTCTCATTTCTTTAAATGGAAGGTAGGTAGTTGAATTTTCGTAGCACTGGTGCAATACCAAGGGCTATTGGAGATGGTTCACGATCAATCCAGAAGGAAAAGTTTCGGGCATAGACGTGATAAGTACACTCATGTCCAAAAGTTAAGCATAATTCATAAAATGCGAAAAAATCGGAATAAATATGGATATACAATAGTTCAAAATCACTTATAGCGAATCGTGAGACGAAGGTAAAACATTTTGCATATGCAAAACAGTTCAGTCGACGTCGACATGCGCAAAGCACCGGTGCACGTCGGAACGACTAAGAGCATGGCATGGCCAGTTTAGATAGAAATTTCGCAATTGCTGTGGTACGAAGCGTTGTTAACAATCAATAAGGACGAAAGATGTCACAAAGATGCCTACTGAACATGTTTGTGAAGAGGCGAATTATTGGAATGCTGGAATCCGGTCGATCCCAAGCGGAATCATCTCGAATTCTGAATGTGCCTCAGTGTGTGATCTTCAGACTGTGGCAGAGGTTTCAAACCCCTGGAGATGTTACCCGACGACCAGTACCAGGTCGGCCAAGGGTAACAATCGCTTTGCAAGACCGATATTTGGCGATTACTGAGCGACGTCAGAGGAACCGTTCTGCCAGAAAACTGGGTTCAGCCCTGACAGCCGTCACAGGAGTCATAGTTTCGAGACAAAATGGTTACAGGAGACTCAGACACGTTGTTCTCTATGCCAGACGACCAGCTGTTTGCATCGCCCTGACGTCTGCACAGAAACGCGCGCTTTTACAGTGGAGTTTGGAACATCGGCAGTGGAGTCGACAACAGTGGGGTAATGTCATGTTCGGTGACGAGTCCAGATTTAGTCTGCAGATTCTCGTCGTGCCACGATCTGGAGAGAACGTGGGACACGTTTTCACCCGGGAAACATCACGGAAAGACATCGTTTTCCTTCAGGGGGAGTTATGTCTGGGCAGGCATCATGCTGGACGGCTGCACAGACCCCCATGTCTTTGACACGGGATCTGTTACCGTTCAGAGATACAAAGACGAAGTCCTTGAGTCTACCATTCGCCTGTTTCGAGGTGCTGTCGGTCCTGGTTTCATATTCTTGGATGATAACGCGCCTCCCCATCATGCAGCCTGCTTCCTTCCCGCTTCCTTCAAAGTGAAGATATCCATCACATGCAGTGGCCTACCAACTGATCTGAATCTTATGGAGCATGTGTGGGATATGCTTGGGAGACATATGCAGCCCTCCGCCAGCCACCAAGCTTCGTTCCGGAATTAAAAACTGCTCTCCTGAGGCTTGGAACTCTTTGAGCACACAACTCATCAAAAGTTTGGGAAATCGTTGTGCAGCAAGCGTGGCTATCAGAGGTTCCCACACACCGTATTAAACTACAGCATCACATTGTTTTAATCATTCTGTTTCACTAAAGTTCACACTCGTATGTAAACATTTTTCTTTCAACCCTTTTCTTTGGATAATAACAGTTATCCTTGTTTTGCATTGTTTTCTTCTATAACCCTATTACATCTGAGTTACAGCGTTTCCTTCCATTCCGATGTAAGTTTTCTGAAATATTCACATAAACAGCAATTATGCATAACTTTTGGACATGAGTGTAGATTGAGCATTACCGTTGAGAAGCTCCGTAGATTGTGACAAACATGTCGACTAGTAGTCATATGACTGTTCTGAAAAATTGACTTGGTTGGGCGATATGGCATCTCATTGTCTCGTTTGGCGAAAAACATTTCATGACAGGTTAGATGTGTGAATGCGCATTTCTAGAGTGGCGACATACGTGGTGAAATCTCCAAATGCTACTTCTTTGTCGCTCAGACCAATCAGATGAGGAATCAAGAGATGGACGTCTTTTTCCGTCGCATGGACCAATCAAATGATGAATGTTCGTTTTAACCCGACAGACGATAGTCTCAAGGTCACGTTACTACTGGTTTTGGTCCCATGATCCTGGGCACATAAAAAGGTTACCATTGCTCTCTCTTATATTTCCTCTATGGCTTCGAGGACATCTCGTAATTTTGAACCATGTTCAGATGACGAGATCCCATCCGAACTGGCACGCAACTCTCCAAGTTTCCACACCACGTCAAAGTGAGGATATTCGAGGCCACGACAGATTTAACGTGTACCAGCCCCCCACGTACACGACGGTCTTTTGTTAGATTGTGTTATGAACTCGCAACCCTCTGATTATTAATCCAAGATCCTACCATCTGGGCTACCGGGGCCCTATTTTTTTGTTTTGTTTAAATACTATGTTTTTTAAAAGTTGTTTTGTATTCAATGATTGTTTTATAATTCGTGCACGCATTCAACGATGCGTACACTAGATACTAAAGTTTGTTACGGTTGGTTGTGTTTTATGGCTCAAGGACCATATTTTGGCCAAACTGCGCCAAACAAAAGACAGGAGATTAAGTAATGGACATCCACACTCAAAGGAAAGTTTTACTGACACAGTAGAGGTAGGTAGGTATTTTAATTAACGTCGAATTGGAGCAACATGACGGTCCGGGATCAAACCCGAAGGGAAAAATCCGAGGACAACACCACGTAATTTTGAACCATGGTCAGATGAGGTCACATCTGAGCTGGCACCCCACTCTCCAAACTTCCACACCACGCCAACGTGAGGACATTTGAGGCTACGACAGATTTAACGTGCTCCAGCCCCCGTCTTTAGCTGGACCGAGCTCTGAACTCGCAACCCTCCGGTCGCTAATCCGTTACTCTTCCAACTGGGCTACCGCGGCCCCGTAGTGAAAGAAAGAAAATCAAGATTGCCTACTTTACCAGTTGAAGCTATATTTAACCAACTTATATCTGTTAAACATTTGCCAAAAACGGCGATTTTCTTTTAGAACTTTTATTTTCTTTAGCTGCCAAATCGACTTACCATTTTTTCAACAATTCTGGCTACGGATTACCATTTTTCAAAAATGGTAATCCTTAACCTTTGCTTTGTCTGTAAAGATATTCCATTTAAAACAAGTTCTTTTGTTATTGCACTTTCCACTAAATGGAATTTCATGAAAAATGTATTCAATTAACAAAAATAGTCATAAATATCTTATCAAATTAATTTGCCATCTTTCCCGTAGAGATGGTGAAATTCGAAACAGGAAGCGAACTGCATTTTCAATTCCAGCTCCCCCTCTAAAAAAGCAACTAGAAATCGACTTTTGCAATAACCTTAGTCTCACCTTTCGGCACTTTGTCATACAAACAGGGGTGCAATGTTTGTGAAACATATTATGTTGATGGATATGCATGTTTACGATTTGGGCCCAAAGTGAGTGGTAAAAATATCGAAAAGATGTTAAAAAATCATTTTCCTGACATTAAAATGATGTTGGCATTTTTCTACAAAAGGAAAAAGTGATTATTCTGGTCGCCAATTCAATCTATAGCTAACCATTTTAACCAGTACAATTCTGCTAGTTTCATAAACTTATGTGAATTTTAGTGAAATCGTACCGGAACATATTGCACGTACAACTGAGCATAAATACAAAATAAAGAAAAAAGAATTGTTGCACCATTTATACAAATTTAAAAATAATAATAACTAAATGAATAGCAATAAAGTTTTTTTGTTTTGAGTTTTATACAATTGATGGTAGGTAGGTATTTTAATTGACGTCACACTGGAGCAACACAACGGGATATTGGTCCGAGGACAACACCACGTAATTGTATACAATTGAAAAGCTGTACTTATAAATAGTGCTAATATCTTGTAGTTAGACTTCGCTCATTCGATTAATCATCCATATTTCACAGATCATCGGAGGATCGAAACTGCAGAGTCCCCTTATTATTTCAATGCTTATAGGTTTTAGTATATCAGCTATCATCGAGAGGGATGAAATAGGTGAATTAACGTAGCACTGGAGCAACACAACGGGCTATTGGCGACGATCTTGGATCAATCACGAAGGGATTGATCTCGGATTCACCAAAATTACGGGAACAACTCGTAATTTGAACCACGGTCAGATGACAAAGTCAACACCTGAGCTGGAACCCCACTCTCCAACGTGAAGATATTTGAGGCAACGAAAGATTTAACGTGCACCAGCCCCATGTACAAGACAGTCTATGGTGGGATCGAGTTTCGAACTCGTAACCCTCTGGTTGCTAATCCGCTACCCTCCGGGCTACCGTGACCCCTATATCATTCAGAGGCAGACTGCTCATCTAGCAATTCGGACAAATAGCCAGTATTACATAAAATGAGCCGCTGGGCCACTAGGGCACATTGAAATTTTATCAAACTTTAATTCATTGAATTTAATATTGTATCGAATGTTGTATAAAATATCCTACATTCAACAACCGGTAGTGTTTTGTGAAGGAGCACCGATTGGGTAAGTCGCCGGTTTTTTCTGATTCATTTTGGGTATCCAACAGTTCGTTTTATTTTATTTCATCAAATCCCCTTTCCAAAAATTTCAATGCCTTACAGTGGTGGAAGTAGGCTGTTGGTGGCAGATTAAATCTTGTCCACATCCGACCCTGGTATCATCGCTTTAACTAATCGTTTCGAATTTCAATAAAAAAAAAAATGACACCTGTCAGGGAATCGGTATCATAAATGAACAATGACAGCACAATAGATCTAAACTGTCGATTCGGGAAAAATCGCACTTATTCGGGAAGTTCTATATCTGGAATTCTAAATTTAAAGCGGGAATGAATAGCCACCTGACTAACATGCGATCTGTACCTTGGCGAAATTCATACATGTCTGTTTTAAAAGAAATTGAGGTGTTTGTTTAGTAGCAAATATCAAGGAGCCTTTTCCTGAAAAATCCAAACTCAGCTTATCGTTATAAACCACTAGAATAAATATTCTTGATTATTGTGATGGCGTAGCGCAGGTGACATTCTTCATTGGCAGCGTAAGTGGGCAGGAAGAGTTATAATTGCCACCTAACGTGGGGATGTCTGTTCTAGATTCGGCAGTAACTGTGATCTGTCTTCGGTGTTGGAGTATAAAAAGTGCTATGCCATTTTAAATCAAGACTTCAGTTAAATAAATTTCTGCAATATTAAAAAAATAATGAACAACTTTTAAAGAATATTGATGCTTAAGCTAATACCTTTCTTGTTCGATAATACATTTTACCGTATTTTAAGAAATAGTATAAATCTTAGGCATTTTGTTCAATTAATATTATAACACATAATTTTAAACATGCTGAGCTAAATATTTATATGCAAACTGCTTTACATTCACGATTAAAAACAGATTCCCCATTTTGAAGCACAGATGATTCAATGGTTTTAACTTTTGCAATCAAAGTACCTGTGCTTTTCAGATTTGGATTAAAAATTGTCACTAAAATTACTCTTTCTCTCGTTAAAAGAATACCTCCAAAATATTTCAGTATCTTATTGAACTATTTTGTTTATAAGTCAAAGAAAAAGATTTTTTAAACGTCTGTAGTTCAGAATAAGAATACATCTACATTTCATTTAAAGGGAAATCGAACTATGTACATTGCTGCTTCATTTGTCCTTTGGGATAGTATGATTTTTCGAATAAAAGTATATCTATCTATTTTATCCATAAAGATTGAATTAAAATCAAACTGAAGAAAAAAGGACCGAATCAAAACAATATGCCAGTAATAAATTTTAAAATAAAAGAAACATAATGTTTTCTTACCCTTAATTTTTTTAATCCCTCAGTCGTGTGACGGGGCAAATAGAATATTTTAAAATATCAGTATCACAAAATTTTACATAACGTAATTAAAATTTTGGTTTTCAATATTTTACCATGCAACAGAGGAATAAAGAGCTTTTGAAATGCCCAATTAATCAACTTTATTCTAGACCAATTGAAAACCACTGTCATTAACTCCAAGCGAAAGAGCAAATTTAATTATATACGCCTCCAAGCACGAAACAACTCCATTAAAAAAACATGGTATTTAATTTCTACAGAGCAAGGAAATCCATTCATTTTTATTAGATGTTAAATACTACTCAACACAAAATGAATGAAAAATTTCTTATCAAGACTTAATATCTGTCTTTTGCGAGTTAAAGAATTCTAATTGATATTCAATAAATTGAAAATTCCGTATAAACTAGACTCCAGCACCACCATTTAAATTAAGATGAATAGTCATTCAGAGAATGGGTGACTATAGTTACTTACGCGTCAGGGATAATCCAATGAAAAATAGCAGTAGGCAATCCTTTCTAAAACAAATCATGACCCCGAGTGGTTTCAAAGTTGGAATAAATGTTTGGATTGCTTGAATTCGAATACGGAATTTTTATGTCATCACATCAGACGATAGCAAGTCGAAATGTCGCGTCTGTTAAGCATGCGGAATATCAAGTTAAGTGTGTGTGCGTGTGGCTTAAAAATAGACTTTTATCTCCCATCCTCCGTTTCCCGAAATACTGTACTGGTCTCGGCAAGCTTCTTTTTTTTCTTTCCTCGGTGAGAAAGTTAAAAGGCTTCACCGTGAGAGCTTTTGCCACACACGCGAATTTGCCTCCGCTGACAGTTTTAAATCGGTTCGAACCCCAGAAGCTGTGGTTTTTGATGCAGTGTGGGCAGTTGTGGAAAAGCTTTACTGCGAAAATGCTGTCATAACCATCCATCTTGCTATTTTAAAAATGTCCTCGATGCGTTTTATAAAGCAGTTCGAACCTTCCCCAGAAGTTTTGATTTTTCATGCAGTGTGGGCAGTTGATTAAAGATTTTACTGCTTCGAAAATGCTGTTCTAACCATCCATCTTACAATTTCAAAAATGTCCTCGATGCGTTTTATAAAACAGTTTGAACCTTCCGCAGAAGCTTTGATTTTTGATGCAGTGTGGGCAGTTGATTAAATGTTTTACTGCTTCGAAAATGCTGTTCTAACCATCCATCTTACAATTTCAAAAATGTTCTCACTCACAGTTTTAAATCGGTCCGAACCCTCCCCAGAAGCTTTGGACTTGGATGCAATGTGGGCATTTGAAGATTTTACTGCTTCGAAAAGCTGTCCTAAGCATCCATCTTGCTCATCAAAATCACAAAAAGAACCTAGATATACAGACGAATACGATAATAAAAATGTAAAACTGGACATTGTTACAAATTGGAGGCCCTATTCTGGCCCCCACCCTGTTTTCTATTACCACGTGTTCAAAACTGAAGTGTACGCTTAGCACACTACTCAGGAACGGCCCTGCTGAAAGGTTAACTTATATTTCAATATTTTGGTTCAAATATTATACTTTTGGAGAATATGTAATTTTTTCTTAACGGATAGCCCATATATCGTCGACTTAGTATTTAAACAAAACTCATTAATTGCAACTTTTTGGATGTGAGTTTTCTGAATCTAAATGCTTGTTTTCATTATGAATACATTGTAAAACTAATCTGTTTGAACAATAATATAACATTATAATTTTTATTTTTGATATTAAAAACTAATAGGTAGTCTTTAAACGTCTGAACTGTACTGAGACCCTAGTGGTACACAGGGCCGTTTCTGAGTGGTGTGTTGGACGTGCACTTGCACGTTGTCAAAAACTAAAGGAACTGCTGAAAGCGGTGCAGTATGCCTCAAACTTTAGATCAATTTTATCAGAATTACCCGACTTCACTCGGGTTGAATTCGTTAACTATAGACTGAAAAAGTGGCCAGGATAGTCACTTTCCTCTTTCGTAGAAAAATGACAAATCATTTAAGTATGAGTAAAATAATTTTTGAACACCTTTTCGACATCTTTATAATTTCTATAACTTACTTTGGACACAAATCCTATGCATGCATATCCATCCATGTAATAAATTTCACATATATTGAACCCGTGCTAAGCTACAAATTGACGAAAAGTGACAGACACTTAGGTCTCAAAACGATTTTGAGAGAGGATTAGGTTGGTTGTGTTCGGGGATTTATGGCGCAAGGGTCATATTTGGCCATGCTACGCCAGACACAAGACATACAATATCAAGTAATAAACATACACACAGAGAAGAGGGAGGATTAGGAATTCCCTTTCTTGAGTTCTTTTCCTGTAAAATTGCTCTACTCAATTCGTAAAATTGACGAATCTACGGCGCGAATACTCTCGCACTCATAGTTTACCTACCAATATCTTTTGACTTGTGGCACTCTTGCACCAAGCTTGCGACATTTTTTAATTTCGAAATCATTAAGGGAAAGCTAACAAATTAATTTGATCAGATATTTATCATTAAGTTTGTATTAAAAGCGAATTCGTTTTTTCTTGAAAATTCCGTTTTGTGGCACTTGCAATAATAAAAGAACTTGTTTTAAATTTGATGTCTTCTGTACAGACAAAGCAAAGGTAACCTATTACATTTTTTAAAATGGTAAATCGATTTGTGACCGTTTCTTCTAAAGAAAATAAATCACTGTTTTAAACAAACTTTCCTTATATAAGTTGCTTAAATATAGCTTCAATTCGTAAAATAAGCCACCTTGCCCTTCTGTCGCTATGATAAAGAATTTTTAATATTTCAAAAGTCCTAGTTCGGATATTTTTAGTATTTACGTTCTTTCAATAATGGCAAAATTCCACTTAAAATTTGCTTTATTCTAACTTACATGCCGCTCTGAATCGAATACTTTATGGTGGTGGTGGGTGTGATGAAAATAAAATACAATTTAAACAAAAAAAAACAGAGAAATAAAACAAAAGAAAAGTTGGCGGGAAAAAAGTTGTTCTAAAAGTATTTATTTCGTATGCACAGTCGAGAAAAAAAACGAACCCCTCTTCATTCGAGCAATTTTTACAGTAGAGAAAATTCAAAGACGGCTTTCGACAGCACTGACGTCTTCTATAAATTCAAATTCATAAAATTTGCATAAGGGGCCGTCTTCATATTAAATTGAGCACCAACTTCATACTTTCCAATATAAACCCCTATTTTGACACAATTTCAAATCTATATCAAAGTGTAACTTCAGATACCAAATTTCATGTCATTAGGTCTTACTATTTCGAAGTTATGAGTATAGAAAGATTGGAGCTTCTAATGTTAAATCAGTTTCTTTGACTTTTATAGATAGCTTCTTAAATAATATTCCTATAGCGCTGATATTTTGTAATGTTATTGTTAAACAATCCAAGCAAAATCCACCTAATATTTTATTTTAAGAATAGTTTTTAGTATGCAATAATAATTATTAAATTAATATTTGAAAAAATTATGAATTGGATCCTGACTATATTTTGATGGGAATCGATTCAGGACTTCTAATATGATCATGCAAAATTTCAGCTCATTCCAATCTTTAGTTTTTGAGTTGCATTAAATTTTACTCATTGCAATTTTAGGGTCAACCAAAAGTTTATAAAACGTCTGATAAACCTCGGATAATTCTCGGATCGTTTGCACGCTCTGACAAATACGTTTGAAATAGTGTTCAAATTTGAAATTCCCGGTAACTATAAACTACAATTAATCTCGATCTAGGAATAGCGATTTTCAATGAGATGATCCCTGAAATTGTCAGCAACTTGATAGAGTAATGAAATTTCATATTTAGACTAATTTAACGATGCCGAATCTGATTAAGACATCAAAAAAAGGCGTTTCCATTGGAAATTTTGTTGTTTGTGCAAAATTTGATATAAAGACGACCCCTAATGAATTTTTTTTGCATTTGAATTTGTAGAGGACGTTATTCCCTATTGAATGATAACTTTGAATTTGCTCTACTATAAATAGTGCTCGAAATAAAGGAGTGATTCTGGTTTTTTCCGCGGCTGTACATTTGAAGTGTATGCTACAGCAGTAGTGTGTTGACTTTTCTTTCATTGTTCCAGAATTTACAATAACAAATTACGCAATGATAAATTATAAGGAGAATGCGAAAATGACACACTATGAGATAACGCATCTTACAAATTAAAAAATATAAATGCCATTAACAATTTTTAAAAAAGTTACACAAAAATATTACAAATTTAATTATTACAATTACAAATTTAAAGGTATTAATTCGCGATTCTTTTATATCTCTTGATCTTGCTTAGTTGCCATAACTTACTACTAAAAGTTCGACAAAATTTTAAAATACAAAATTAATTTCGAGCTATAAAAACAAAATATCACTGCACGTGGCAAACGAACACGAGTTTCCGTTTCGTTGCAAAATATCGTTTGTCCCAAATATTTGGAAATAGTTTGTTTCTCAAAGAAAATAAATAAGGCTCAAAATAAAAAGGTATAGAATTTAAATTCCGTAAAAATAGTTTTGGGAAAAATAATTGATTTTTCAGCAGTACTGGTAAAAGCATTGCATGCTCAATATACCTTCCAGCTACTCCAAAACTACCAAATTATGGTTGATTTATGTATAGTTACTCAAAGATGTTTTAGCATGAAACTTGAATTAATTTGTAAGCAAATGAATTTTAAATAACATATTCATTAAATTAAAATATGGTTTATCAAGTATAGAACATAACAGTAAAATATATTGAATAAATTTTATGTGATACTTAAACTAACACACAGACATAAAAAGAAGACGTAAAACGGGAAGACAGATGAAGAAACCAAGTTCAGTCACTAAATGAATGCAAGTACTCACATTATGCAAAATTTCATGAAAATACACCAAGCCGTTTGAACGTAGTACGGGCACGCACATACAGACACCAAACTCACATGACACAGATTTTTCATTAGAAGGGCTCAAAACTGATAAATAACTTGGAATGGGTCGAAAATATTCACAATGTACAAACACACTCCATTTTTATTTATATAGATGTCAAGCCCTAATAAGTTTTCCAATATTATTAATTTCATTCTTCATTCTTTGTAGGTTCTTTTTGCGATTGTAATAAAAGATGCTAATCTGTGTTTTGTTCTTTATTTACATTAGAGCATTCAAAAAGCACCTATGAAGGGCAAATATATGTTAAAGGACTCACAGGATTCGAATTATTCCCGAATGATTTTTGAATTATAAAGACTATCAAAGATGCAAGCTGAAGCTAGGAAAATTGAATTCATTGAATATACTTGTGAATATTGAATAAAGCCATGAAAATATTAAGGATCGGAGTGAGTTGGAATTTGGGTTTTATGGCTCAAGATCCAAAAAGGGTCAAGCTGTGCCTTAAAAATATTATGAGAGCTTAACAAGAAATACCAAAACGGAAAAACTGGTAAGCCATTTTGATGGAAAAATTTAGACGAACAATTAAAATATATAAACTAAGAGAAGACATTTTGAGTTAGTACGTTCTTCATTTTCTGCTGTTTTTGTTTTGCACTTTGGTCCATTTAAAATGCATTTAACCAGCAAAATTATTTGAAAACGTGTAATTCAAATAAACAGGGTACTCAATTGAGAGTTGAGACTGGAAGAGGTACTAATTTTAATCCAAATAGATACGATAATTTTCCCACAGGTTATCGCATATATTCTCAACAGCTTTTCGTTGAGCTAAAATTTTTTTTGTGAAATTATTTTTATTTTTAAATTCAAAAAGCTAATTGTGTGTGTTGAATAATTTTTACACATCAACTTTTCATGATGTGTCAATAGTGACCCTATTTCCTATGAGTACTTGAGAAAAAAGTATGAGATTTTTTCTTTTTGAATAAAATTGTTACTAATTAAATTAGCAGAGAATAAAAATAAGTCGTCGTTGTTTACCGAGTCATACAGATTTGATATAAATAGATATGACAAATTGTTTTTGGTGATGGGTGTTTTTGAATTTTTGGAATATTTTAACTTACCACGTTTGACAGTCTCTGAAAGGTAGGAATCCCATGTAGTTTGAGTTAAAAACATTGTAATTAATTCTTTCAATAGTATCTAAAGCAGAATTCTTTCGACGAGTTTACAAATTACAGGAGTTATATAAGAAATGGGTCTGTATAAGGCGATAAATGGTTTCTAGGGCGGTTCTTTTTTTACAACTGGGATTGAATTTGTTATTAAGTTTTCCAGTATTTGGGGATTTCTACGTTTTCGAAAATACTGTTGAACGTTTTTGTCACTTTTAAGAGATTATCTTCGGATATTAAGGCTGACAAGGTAAATAGAACGTTTGTCGTAGAATGCGATGCCGCCTAACTTTTTGTACTACTAGGTCTGTTTTTAGACTTCTTTTATTCTTTCTGGACTTGGGACCTTATATTTCTAAACTGAAATTATGGTAGGGACTAATTCAAATACTATTGATTTAAAGTACTAAAAATTAATTGCTAAATTTCGGGTGATCACTTTTTTATCTCCAATGAGTCTTGATTTTCTCAGAGGATTGAAATGCTTGTGCTAGTTGAGTAGAGAAATGAAATCGAATGGGAGTAATTTAATGACTTCTTTTGTTGCTTCAGCGTAACTTTTTGTTGGAATGGAATTCTTATATATTCTGGCTTCTGTTGTCGGAAGTCTGGTATTGAATTTTATAAAAAGTTTATTTCTTTCCTTTTTATAAAATGTTTGTCGGTTCCTATGAGGACTTTACAAAATGTCTCGTCGCTATTACACTGTGACTTATGGTGTGATCCTGAGTATTTTTCACATGTTGCATTATTTTTACATTGCCTTGAACTGCCAAAAAAATAAAGATATTGTACTTCGTACGAACCAATATTTGATTTCTTCAGGAGGTATCCTCCATAAGTCGTTATGACCATTTCTGATTGCTGTGGGATACTTTATTTTTAGGTAAATATCCTGATACCTTTAACCTTGATATCATTTTCTAGTTCTAACTTATCTGCTAGGTATTTTAGTTGGAGAGTACTTTGTATAGATTCATTAAAAGGAATATGCTAGTTATGTATTCTATAGGGGTAACGGGTTTCACAAGAATTTCCATAATTATTTTCATAACCATAAGCTCTCTCTAGCTGTTTCTAGGACTTGAATTTCGCATATAATTTTTCCCGATCTTGTGAATTTTCGTGTTTGGATGTTTCTGAGACTTGCAATTTTTTTATTAAAAGCTTTCCTTTAGTGCTTTCCGTGATATCCCTTATTCTCGGTTTTGCCCTTTTTAAAGTTAATAAGGGGCCGCGGTAGCCCTGTTCGAAGAGTAAAAGATTAGCAACCGGAGGGTTGTGAGTTCGAAAGTTGATCCAACCAAAGACCGTCGTGTACGTGGGGCCTGGTGTACGTTAAATCTGTCACAACCTCAAATTGTCTTTCACGTTGGTGTGGTGTGGAAATTTGGATTGTGAAATGCCAGCTCAGGTGTTGACAATCTGACCATGATTCAAAATCACGAGATGTCCTTGGCTCTTTCCTTTCGGGATTGATCCCTGACTGTCACCAATAGCCCCTTGTGTTGATCCAGTGTAACCGTTAATTCAACCACCTACCTACCTAAAAAATGTTATGTAAAATAAAGAAAAACAAGCTAAATATACTTTTGCGTTACACTTTATCAATACTATTGGTATTGGTCCTGGATCAATCCAGGGCCGCGGTAGCCCGGTTGGAAGAGTAGCGGATTAGCAATCTGAGGGTTGCGAGTTTGAATCCAACCAAAGACCGTCGTGTATATGAAGGGCTGGTGCACGTGAAATCTTTCGTGGTCTCAAATGTCCTCACGCTGGCGTGGTATGGAAGTTTGAGAGTGGGGTACCAGCTCAGGTGTGACCTCGTCATCTGACCGCAATTCAAAATTACGAGGCGTTGTCCTTGTATTTTTTCCTTCGGGATTAATCCCGGACTGTCGCCAATAGTCCGTTGTGTTGCTCCAGTGTGACGTTAATTAAATGCCTAACCTGGATGAATCCTGAAGGGAGAGAGGTTGTTAACCAACGTCGCATTGGAACAATACAACAGGCTATTAGTGATGGTCCGGCATCAATCCTGAAGGGAAATAATCAAGGACAACACCTCGTAACTTTGAACCCCGATAGTTCCGAGGACATCTCGTAATTTTGAACCATTGTCAGATGACGAGGTCAACACTTGAGCTGACATCCTACTCTCCAAACTTCCACAGTGAACCAGATCTCATATACACGACGGTCTTTGGCTGAAGCAAATTTCGAACTCGCAACCCGAATATGTAAGAAATTAACAAATATGTTGTCTGCAGATGCATTGTGGCGAAATTCTAGCTTACTTTTTCAATTCACTGTTGATCAGAATTCACTGTAACTGTTTTAAAATATTTATTAGGGCAAAACGCCACGCCCACTTGTTGCTAAGGTTGTGTTTACAAACTGTAAAACTTAAAGCGGTATTGATCAACAAAAATTCGTGCAAGATGGGAGCCTTGGGATCCAAGAAAAGGGAATACAGAATCGAATGCGACGTTCCATCCACTTCGAAAGACAACAAATCTTTTGTTGAAAAAGTTGTATGTAAGGATGACGAATTTCAAGATGGTAGCATGGCAGAATTTGAAATTGGCGAAGATGCGAAAATTTTATTGGTGAAAGAAAACGGAACTTATTCCGCTTTGGGAACAAAATGTACGCATTACGGGGCGCCTCTAAAAAATGGCGTTCTCATAGGTGGGATAATAAGATGTCCATGGCATGGAGCTTGTTTTAACAGTAAAACCGGTGACATTGAAGATTTTCCAGGTCTTGACAGTTTGCCATGCTACGAAGTCACTGTCGATGATGGTAATGTCAAAGTTAAGGCACCAATCTCGTCTCTGAAGAGTCACAAGCGCGTGAAACCTATGGTGAAATACTCCCACGCAAATCCAACTACATTTGTCATAATTGGAGGTGGGGCTGCAGGTGAAATGTGCTGTGAAACACTAAGACAAGAGGGCTTTACAGGAAAAATCATTATGATCACTCAGGAAAAGAATTTACCGTATGATCGGCCAAAGTTAAGCAAAGCCCTCGACAGCAAAGCATCTGACCTGTATCTTAGAAATGAGGACTTTTACAAAACAGCAGACATCTCAGTGATGCTGGATACCAAGGTGACATCAATTGACAGCAAAGAAAAGTGGGTTGCATGCAATAATGGTAAACTGAAGGTGAAGTTTGATTCTCTCATGATAGCCACTGGTGGTTATCCAGTCCCTATTGAGGCACCTGGATCTGACTTCAAGAATATTTTTTATCTCCGTACCCCAGAAGATGGGCAATCCATTGCAAAGGAATCATCTGGAAAATCTGTTGTCATCATGGGTTCTTCATTCATTGGAATGGAAGTGGCTTCCTATTTGATTGGAAAAGCAAATACCATCAATGTGATTGGTCGCAGCCCTGTACCTTTTGCTAATGTGTTTGGTGAAGAGATCGGGAAGAGAATCAAAGATCTATTCATGGAGAAAAGCGTGATTTTCCACAGTGGGAAAAGCGTTGCAAAGTTTGAAGGAACCGATGGAAAATTGGAAAGCATAGAGTTGACATCAGGTGAGAAACTGCCTGCTGATGTATGTGTCATTGGAATTGGAGTAAAACCTGCAACAGAGTTTTTGAAAGATTCTGGTATCACCGTGAATAACAAGGGCCATATTGTTGTTAACGAAATGCTGGAAACTAATATAAAAGGAATCTATGCTGCTGGGGATATTATTGAGTTTCCTTTGACTACTTATGACAGCATGAGAGTTAATATCAGCCATTGGCAGATGGCTCTTGCTCATGGTCGCACAGCTGCCTTGAATATGATTGGAAAAAACACAGTTTTCCACTCTGTGCCATTCTTTTGGAGCACAATGTGTGGCAAGAACTTCCGTTATGCTGGCTATGCTGCTAATTTTGATGAAGTTGTAATCAAGGGTGACCTTGAAAAGCTGCAGTTTGTTGCATATTACATCAAGGATTCGAAAGTAGTTGCGATGTGCACTGCAAACCGGGATCCGGAAGCTGCCCGATTTGCCTCTTGCGTTAGCCATGGGGAGATAATAATGAAGAATCAAATAGAATGATCAAGGTTTTATGTTATGCCGAATAATGCTAACAATGGCTTTCTTGGTGTATGAATGCATTGCCTTATAAATACTGCTTTTAAATTGATGTCTTATATGGTGCCATATACTTACTTTTATTTTCAAATGCGAATTATGATTTACCTTTCATGTCGTGTGTACATCAGTAATGAATTAAACCTTAGCTCAATGTGAAATCTATTGAGTGTTTTGTTAAAATTTGGTAATGCATGGTGGTAGTGCACTTATTTTTACAAGTTGGTTTTTGAACTTTCCATAGCCCAATGAAGTTGTGTGGCATTACTTTACCTTGACAGCCTTATTTCTGTTTTTTTTATATATCTGTGTTATTTTGTTAAAATTTTAAAGAAATGGAAGATAAGTTGAATATATATAACTTGCTTGAATTTTAAAAATGTATCTGAGAAAGTGAATTTTTATTGGTGATTAAGAGTTTTTGAAATGTTAGTAATGATTTTGTATTTTTCAATTATTCCTTTTGTTGGTGACAGATATATGAAAGCCCATATATGTGTGCCAAATTTAAATAACAATTTTTTGCAAAAATTCGTATGAAATTTTGTACGTACTCCATACCACCTTGTGTACAAATTAAAAGTTAACTTAAGTGTAATCTATGTTTAAAAATCTCAAAATTAATTTTTCTTTCAAAATATTTTTTAAGTTTTCAACTTTTTTTAGATTCATTTTTGAATTTCAACATTTAAATATTTTTGTCACAAAGTAAAAAGAAATTTGGATCAGAAACTAAATTTTGAAGTTACATATCTTTTAAATTATTGATAGAAATTATTATTTTAGGGGAGGGGGAATTTTACAGATTATTTGTTATATTGTCTATTTTGTGATAATATATTTTATTGTTAGAGTTAGAAGAAATCAAAATATTCTGAATTCGTATAGAATGTACTGTTGATCTGCTGTTACATTGCATTAAAAATAAAAGGTGTTACATTTTTTAAAGCAAAAATGTTATGTTTGTAAAAGTATTTTATTTTTGAAAAAGTGATGGTTTTTGGTTTTAAATTATAAATTACTGTTTATGTATGTTGTATTGAAAATAAATCTCTTCCATGTCAAAAAAATTATTTTCAATCTCAACTGATCTAAGGGTTAAGATCTTTTAAAAGTCTATAATTTGAGAAGATTATTGCAATATTTTATGCATGCCTTCTGTATAAGTCATCAACAGGTGATGCTCAAATGTGTTTTAAGTTAGATTGTCAAATATTTTTTGTTATTCCAAATGATGGGGGATGCAACCAAAATTAGCACACAGAAGTACAATTAAAAATACCATGTAGAGTGATTAGCATCACCTATGATAGTTACCAATTTACTTTTACACATTGAACAATCAGTATTGGTTTATTGTTCTTTTGTTGCTTTTAAAAAATTATTGTAGATAGGTTAAAATAAAACTTTTTACCATAACAGTATTCAAACCCTATTCCTACATAGATTTGTGTGTAGGTACAGAAATGAAAGGATTAAAGCCCTTATTACTTTGTAAAATTTTCCAGTGTTATTGTCTGGTTTAGGAAGAGAAATGTCAAATTTACAACTGAAAAAATATTCAAGTGAGCTTTGCGCTGCATAAATATATTCAGATGTTGCAAATGTATGCTTTAATTTTGGCCAGTCTTCTAAGAAGCACAAAAAATTACATTCCTAACTGCTGCAATATTTTTAATTGCCAAGTCTTCCGTTTTGGTTGGAAGTGTCAACAAAACCTACTAATCAGTTTTTCAATCTTAATGTGTAGCTTATGAAAAGCTACTTTTTGTCCATGTATAAACAGTCTAGAAAAAGTTTTGATTTTCTTGCAGAAAACATGTATGTTTTGGGGATCCTATGTTCAAAAATATTTATTGAAACACATTAAATCAAAATAGACCTTGTGTTTTGAAAATTTTAAAAGAAACGTCAAAACCATAACAAAATTTTTTACACGTTTTGTTTTAAAATTCATTCTGCCATTTAGTTTGGAGGTTGACTTAAATTTACACTGGTTAATATTTTCCATGTTGGTCCAGCTTATCAATAGTAAAAGGATCCTAATTAAAATTAGATTTAAATGCTTCACACACAGAATTGTCATGAATTTTTATCAATTTGTTGGTTGTTTTAAAATTACAGGAATTTAAATGAAATTAATGGAGGGCAAAAAAAGTCTTTGCTTTTATTATTTAAATTTTTATTTTACTCTAGAACTTTTACTTACATACTATGATTTAATTGTTTATTTACAAAAGCTGTGATGAGAATTCTGTATTTTTATTGTTAATATTTGATAACTTGTATGAAATGTATCTTGTGTGTACTTAAATCCTTTCAATTTTTTGTTTTATTTGGAAAAGGTGCTGTGTAATTGTTACATAACTATGGCCAATATATTATGCTTGTGATTTTCACTTTTTGCTGTTAGAGCTTATATGTATGGTATAATATTAGTTAGTTTTACATGAACTTACTTTATCCTTATTGTTTAATAAATCCAACTGAGTGGCTCTGTACTAGCCAAATGTACTGAAAGCTTATAGTGCTGTTTTAACAAGGTTAGTAATTTTAATGTTTTCATAATTTTGGTATCTGGTGTCTTCAGTCTGTTTCCAATTGTATTTTACAAAACTAAAAGCATTTTATTTTTAAGAAAGTGGATGAGTTAAATTTTCAAAATCAATATTACATAAAATACTTTCAAAAATTGTTGACACATTCACTAATTTCGAAAATTGCAGTAACATTACCACGTCATTAGTAAAAAGTAATTTATAAAAAAAATGCATTAGTGTTAAGTTTAGGAATATATATCTCAGAAACCAGACTAGTAGCAGTGGTTAGCACCCTGACCCTCGATTCTACAGGTTTTGGGTTCGAATTCCAATCTGAGCATGGATGTTCAGTGGCTCAGAATCATTTTTAATTTGTAGGTTCCAGTCTAATTTACCCTTGTGTAGCAAAAACTGATCATAAAGCAACTAACAAAACAAACTTCTCAGAGATAATTTCAAATACTAAAATATTAAAAGTCATGTGGGAGTATTACAATTTTGTGTTTAATCTATTTGTATTTAGTATATATTAAGAAAACAGGAACTTGATAGTCAGCATCAATGAAACCACTTCAACTATATTAACCATTTTCACTTCAATCGGTAGTAATGCTGCCAAGCTCCATGCATGCTATAAGTAATAAGGTTTAAATGGAGGGTGATTTCTAAAACCATGAAATTACAAACAATATGAGTGTTTAGGTTGTGATATTGAGTTTTTACTCAAAAACTATTCCTATAAAGTAAAACATTTAAAATTCCTATAAAATGAACGTATTGTAAACTTACAAACAAGTTATTTGTTGAAAAGTGAACTCTAAATGTGTTCTGTACTGACTTTATTTTCGATTGTATTTTATCTAGTGTTACAAAATGTTTTTTAGATCTGATAATTCTTTATTCAGTAACTTTATGCTGTTGATGCCCAATGGTGTGCCTAAACTAGAAAGTAATCTGTGATATTCTCAGATTTTCTGACACCAAAATTTTTATATCTTGTAGTGTTCAGAATTTTGTATTCTACTCAAAAAGTTTAAAAAATATTTTTGGAACTGGGTAAATTAGAAATTATTCAATAATTACGAGTATCTACAGTAGAATGCACTATTAGTCTCTAGTTTGGAAATTGTATCAGGTTCTGATTACTTTCTCAAACCTCTCAATTCCTCTAATACTTTTAGTTTTGAAATTCTGTCATTTGTAATCTAGTTGATAGTCAATATTAAAACCATGGAAGAAATTTTTTGTAATCCTCAATGTAATATTTTATTTAGCATTAAAATTGCATTTGTCATTAAATGTAATTAGTACTAAGATCTAGCTAAAATTAGTAAGCCTTTATCTTGTATGGAAATTAATGTTTTACTTTCACAAATTTGTTGACATACATAATTGCAATTTATTTGCCACATATTTTTGGGGAAGAATAATTTTAATGTACTTAAATTTTAGTGACATTACTTAAGTGTATATTGATTTGTGGTTATTAAAATGCTTTAATACAGGTGTTGTTTATTTCTCAAAAAGTACATAAAATAAGTACATTTTCTTAGATATTTAGTAAATAGATTTTAATTGCCAAGGAATATCTGGCTTTATAAAATTCCATAAGTAGGGATAAGTAAATCTTCACAGGTTCACCATTCAAAAAACTTTATTATCGTATACCCCTTATTTCCACATCATATGAAGTTAAAATTGTTACTTATTTCAGGTAACAGTACCACCATGTGCATTTTGTTCAATAATTCTATTGAAAAGTAAGAGTGTACTTGAAACAAAATATAACCATCTTTTTAAGATTTACAGTTTCCTAGTCTTTAAATTTCAAATTCTTTTACAAGTATTTTAATGTTTCATGCAATATAAAATATCAAACTATTCTTAATACCAAATATGGAATGAAGTACATTTACATATTTTGAAGGCTGATAGTTACTACTTGTATTCTAAAAAATTATATTATGAAACACCACAATCATCAGTAATCAAAAATTGGTTCTACGACTTTGAAAAATAAACCATAACATTCTGAAACATCAAAATATTTTTACATTTGAAAAAGGAATACATTACTTATTCCTTTTAAATTATTTATTAATGTAGCTGTATTAAAAAAGAACTTGGTACTTGCTAGTTTTAAAGTATATTTTAGAAAATGATAATGGATGAAACTGAGTTTTTACAAATATACAGCAGTAAAAAAAGAAAATTAATAACGATATTTTGTCGAATAATCTTTTGGAGAGATGACCAAACCTCTGCCTTTTCTGGCTCCTCTATACAACACTTCAAGAATGTCAATCATTTCATTTTTGTCTTCAATGGCCCAGTTTATTTTATTGTTATTACCAGTTCCCAAATCAATTTGGATGTGTTTGTTTCGAAAGAAGAACATCAGAGTGCAGGGATCATACAACTCATACATCTTGTTAAAGTCTGGAACTTCTGTGGTATCTACGAGATAAATAACAGCAAAGTTCTTTATTCTTTGTGCAATCTTGTACAATGTCTCATCCATTTTCATACATGTTGGATCCCAGTCATGTCCAAAGCGAATTACCACCAAACGATCTTCTTCAGAAAGAATAGCTCTATCCACTTGCCACCCATTATGTAGATGTTCTAACATATACGACATGGTGATATTTCTTCTGAAACAATACGTATTTTAAATGAGGAAATAAACTTTTTTTAATATTAAAAAGATAAAAGATGAAAAAAATAAAGAATGTTTATTTTAGAAAATTGGTTAGCTTAAGAATTACTTAACTTGCATTCTTACAAGTACATTCTATAAATTCAGATTATCTTAAAGGCAATGCTATTAGTGACCATTTCCAACTTATTTAAAATCTTGGTTTTCATTTGAGGCAATGTCACAGTACATGATTTTACTTTATTTGGCTTTCAGAAGTTTAATTAGCCACATTTAAATAAAAATCACTAAGTCAAGGGCGACCTTTGATAATATATATAAGTACAAGAATGCTTACAATTTGAGGTTTGTCTTTTTACAGTAATCACAATGCTATGGTCAGGTGGGTAGTTCATGCAAAAACAGCCTCATTAATTACAAACCCAGTTAAGATGGAAAGTAAAACTTACAAAATTATATTTAAGTCCTTTAAAAAGTTTTGCAATGAAAACATTTTAGCATCAACCTATAGTAGATTTTTGCGGAAAAGTTTGTTTCTTCTCAGAAAAGGCATTAATTTCCAGATGGAGGTTTAAAGAGAGTTGTAAGCTCATTGTAAATTGAAGGAAATCAAGCTTAACAGAAAGTAACATCAACTAATTTTCAAGTAATGTTATTTTCAATCTCCTGCTTCCAATCTGTCTGATTAGCCCTTATGTTGCAAAAAATGACAGTAGACAAATCAAACCAACCTGCCTTTCAATATATTACACAGTAGTTAGGTGATATTCAAATCAGCTTATTGTTCACAATAACGACGTATATTCCAACTGTTTTTATAATTTAGACTTTCCATTTTTAGTAACTAATGCTAATAAACAATATTCTTATTTGAAAAATTCCAATAATTTTTAATACTTTACTTGCAAATTTGTACTAGTTGATTTTTACACAAGAATAAATGTTAAAGAATGTTTTATTTCTTAGTATATTGAACTCAAAATTGTAGCATTCATGTTATTTTAATTTAAATCTTTACTTTTCATGATCTTAACATAATGGTGGATATAAAGATGTATTATATTATTAGTTTAAAATTATTTGAAATATTCCAATAATTTATTTTTACAATAGTTTGATTGCTCATAAACAACTTTCAATATTAGTTCTGATGGAGCCGTGGTCTCGAAAGTATTTCAAATTTAAAAGATGATTTTTCTATCTTTTGGGTTAGTTGTTGGTCAATATTCATAGAAATTTGTGGGGAATGGGAACTTCTATAAGAATACTAAAAGTAGATCAAAATATTGGAAACTAGTGTGCATATTGACTTCACTTGAAAAGGAAATTCAGAGGTTTTTTAATATATCTTTCTCTGATCTATTATAGAATCCTAGAACTGATTTTTAAAGTGAATTGAAACCTTTGCAGCAACTATTAGAATAACGAGTACTTTCCTTACAAGTACAATTTTCAACAGAAGCAGAGTATTAACAGTTTTTCTCATAAGGTATCAACCCACTGAATTCTGTTGGTAAAGCAAGCATGCCTTTCTTACAAAGAATACAGAGCAAATATTATAAACAATTAAGGTACATTTACGGAAGACAGTAATTTCAGATAAAAGGAGTCTGAAATACATCCAAGTTTCCAGAAAACACGTATTTTCCATAAATTTAAAGCATAAACATTAGTCTTAGTTTTCCTATCATTCTTACTTATGGCCATATCACAAAAATGTCGAATAGTACTCCTTAAGAAATGGTTTCAGAATTGGTACTTCCACACTTTGAATGAATTCTCCAAATACAAATAGCAGCACATCTCATACTCTGAGTGAGCCATAAAAGCTATCCCTGAGCAACAGCAGTACATCACTATCAAGTGATGTATTGCTGGAAGACCTTTGTCTTCCTAAACCCTCCCCAAGGAGCCACAAAGTGACCCCTGTGTAACAATTGTAACTCATACGATGGAACAAATGCTCATCCAAGACTGTCAGTAAAGGCATTTTGGACGGCTCAGGACTTGGAGGGTTAAGTAAGGTTCTTGACTATATATAGGCAAAAAATTAGTTCAATTCATTGGACAAGTGGCAGAATCCAAAGTTAGATGATGGTATACTTTTCCAGAAAAAGGGGATATTGTTCATATGTTGTTAGAACCTATATTTGATAATCATGCACTTTTGTTTTGATATGCACAATATGTTAATAATTTTTTCACCATTTCATGATTTTACAACTTATTTCTATGAATTACCCATTTTGCCAAATACCATGGTGTAAAGTGGGTACAGAGACATGGGTATAAAAATGGCTATTCAACTAAAAATATAGAAATTTGAAGAGGAAACCTAAGCAGTATATTCTTGAATAATCAAATGCAAAGAAACCTCTCTTTTTTAAACAGGTTGTAGCTAAATTCTACTTAAAAACTGAAAACTTTTTCATACCCACTTTACTCCATTTGGCCCTATGGTTCGAATTCATCAATAATTGCTCTGCTCATATCTATTCTTTATACTATGCTTCAAAGTTATTTTTAATTTTAATGTATTTTTCCATTCAAAAATTGGCTGATTTAGTACTTGAAGTAGAAAACAAACACTTGTTGAAAAAATTCTTTCATTAAAAAGTCTCTGTTAATATTTTCAACTAAAAAGAGTACAACTATTTGTGCAAACTTACATCTATGATCTTTCACAAAAGTGCAAACTTTCTCGGCACTTTTTTCCAAATTTCCTATAAACTAAAATATTCCATAGTATAATTAAACCAACCATCTAGTACACATGTAGTTCAATACAAATTAGGGATGCTTTGAGCCTTTTCTCACGAATTTCATTTAGTTCCTGGAGCAGTGAAATCTGCTCCTGATGTACAATTTTAGCCAGTTTGTTATCTACTTCGTCAGTTAGATAGTTTTATATTATGAATTGTTAATATCACGAGAATCTATTAACGATTTGTGACATTGAGAAGTTCCAGCTATAACTCAAAAATAAGCTTTATTTTAGAATTTTGAGCAGTTAAAACGGCAAAAAAATTTAGAAAATTTCGCCAGCAAGTAAGAAATTTGTGTAGATAAATGCAAAATTAGACTCACCAAATGTAGTTTTGGTTGGTTGGTTTTTTCTTGAGATTTTTAGCTGCAGAGTCAGGCTTTTGTCTCCAATCTTCCTAAATGATCTAAATTTAAGAGAAAAGTACTCACCAAATGTACAACCCAGATGTTGACAAAAACAGACACAGCAATACATGTTTTCAGTTCATTTCATAGTTTTTCATTTATTGCGTTCACAGAGTAAATAGAGCGCAGCTATTTACTCTGTGTTTGCGTTACTTAAAATACACTGAATTTTAAACTAAATGTTTACAATCAGTTTAATCTGAACAACTGCAAAAGTCATGTATTAAATTTGAGGTGTTCCATTCCATGCATTTTTTAAAAAGCTATAGAAACAGGAGTTAATATTATTTAAAGTTTAAGGATTTGTCTGTAAATAACTGTAACCGGTCGATGTCATAAAACGTCAATGAGCAAAAGTAAATAGTTTTTGAAAAATGAAAATAAAACATGAGTGATTGAAGTTTTTCTTTTTGTCTCGATTGGGAAAAAAGATTTTAAAACAATGTTGCATTTTCAAAATTCTTTAATTTTTTTTAAATAATTGTATGGTGCGTATTTTTTGTTATTTTCCTTATTTTTTAAAGATTTTTTGTATTTTATTGATATTGAATTATTTAATATTGTCGACAAACCTGTTTTTTCCACATTTCGGTTATAATATTTTATAATTTAAACTTACAGATAATTTCCACTACATATGCATGGTAAAAGTAAACAGTTTTTGTTCAGTACGCCTTTACTTACGGCAAAACTCAAGAACACAATTCCAGCTTAACGCCAAATCGACGACGAAAATTTTCGTTGCTATTTGGATACGCTTACAACTAATTGCCATATTCCAAAGATATTGCAAATTGGCTGTTGAAAATTACATTGGCAGTGGAACTGTGTTCTTGAATCTAACTTCTACTTTGCACATCTGTTGTTGAACACGTTGGTTTATGTCCCAAAATTTAGAGGCAGCTTTCATACATGGGATACCAAAAAGCCCAAGGGAATCACCCAAAGATTTCCCTGTCTTGCTTAAAGAGAACAAAAAGAAGAAACTGCTTAAAGAATAACTATCAAAAGTGTCCCAGAAATATAGTAAACAATTCCATTCATACCCATCATAACTGGAACAGCTTTTCTGTAGATGTAATGTTGATATTCAATGTAAATTTCACTGGGGTAGTCTTGCTGTAAGTCATGAGGTTGTATAAAAGGTTCTAATATTTGAAACTGGTCATATGAAAACAATGATTGTTTTGTATGTATATTATTCCATATTCAAAACAGTATTTTATAACCTTTCTAAAAAGTGGCAATCTAACTTTGTTGTTGCAGAACACTTATTTCTTTCTCATTTTGAGAACCTATATGATTTTTATTTTTTTAATTAAACACCTCAATTCTTATTTAATTTTAAGGGATCTTCAACTCTTTCAGCACAGAAGGCCATATCATAAATTTGAAACACGCATTGTAATGAATGACATTGGACTTCGTTGCACACATTAAAGTACAAGTATAGATTGTTAGAAGGAAGAAAAATGTGATCAAAATTTAGAAAAAATTCATAAAAGTTTAATGTAAATAATGACAACTGGATCATAGAACTTGGTTGTCAAAAAAATTTATGAATGCAAAATACAATTAATGACCACGAATTTCGAACCTTAGTAACATCCTCTGCACACTATAACATGTTTAGATTAATACAAATGGTAGTAAATAATATTAAAAGTAAAATCTATTGACAATAAGGTATGTTACAATAGAGATGTCATTACAATCTCTCTTGATGAGAAATTGGGATGGAATCCTACTTAATAGTTTGGCCTTGGCATGACTTCAGTTTTTGTCACCAAGCGAATGCCAAATGATAATAATTAGCAGTGCTGACAAGACTTCAACTTGGAAACTGCACCAGTAACTAGGATCAAGCCAAAACTTGACAGTGGTTTTGCTTTCTGCTTCAATATCAGGTATCTGCATTGCAGTGATTCACAATGTACTCTCCTAAGGTTGATCTATAGGATATGTTCCTTTATTTTTATGTTCTTCATTTGACTGAATAACTTCTCGTTTTACCAAGGATAGAAGACAAATAATGCATGTTTACATATTTCTCTAGACAATTTTGGGATGAATAGTTAGTATTAAAGTAAATTATTATGAGAACTTATGAAAATTTGTGTTTCACTAGATGCAAATCTGTGAACCCTAATTCTAGATGAAAAGGAACATTTTTGTTGTCAACCAAGAGTCGAGAACATTGCCATGGAAATGTAATGTTTTACTCTGCTTGTGAACTCTTACAGATTTGATATGCATCGCACATAATTGTTTAAACACCTTGATTAATTTTCATTCCTTAACTCTTCTGATGCCGAAACATGAATGGTTTTATTTTACAAATAACAAGGCCCACAAGATTAATTTGATCACATGAACCTCCTGGAAAGGGTTTGGATTCAAGCAAAATTATCCGCAGAGCATCTTGCCTCATTTCTCAATAGGATTATAGCTATTTGTCAGAATAGAATTTGACTTATATGTTAATGAAATGACTGACTCCGCGTACTAGTCAGGGAAATACTGTCAACTGGCTACCTATGGCTTAGTACTTGGTAGAAATGCTGATTGTGGTTGAATTAAGAGTGGTCAAGGTACATAAGAAGCATCCATGGTATTAGTAACAAAGGAATTGTTGAGATGCCACCCATCTTTCTTGACTCATCACACAAACAAAAGCATTCAGCAAAGAAGGGAATAAGGAAAGAATGCACAGGCCATATTTGCTTTTTGAAAATAAATCTTGTTGCCTAAAAATCTCACTTAGATAAATTTTTCTTTATTGTTTTATGCTAATGTTATGAGAAAAATGTTCTGTGAAAGCTTTTATGGACACTCAACTGAATGTTATCTGATATTTTAAGGTAACAAAATGCTATTCTGGCCCACACGATAAGTCATTAGTTCATTCATTCCATTAAATTTGTAAAATGTAATGATATGGATCTTTATCCAGTAACGTTTGAAAATAAAATAGCATTTTTTTACTGAAGAACTACTGAAGCCTTTTATTACAGTTGTATGCTGTGTTATGTATATAATTAACTAATTCTGAATGCTTATTAAGCATTCAGGAATGTTATGGTGTCTATCAATTCTCTGAATTATTGAATTCCCATTTGCTTCAAACATCTTTATACAATATGTATTAATTATTTTTCATTTTTCTATATTCATCAAATACACCTTTTATGTGATGGTAATTTATTCACATTTCTGGAATGGAGTAATTTCTTAATTTGATGTCTAACTTTATTTTACTCAGATTTGTTTAAGAATTGTTAACTGCTTTGACTAAAGTGGATATTATGATCTTTTTTGTTTACATTTTATCTTCATAAATTTGATTACAGATGATCGAAGTGCATGCTCGACTTCCTCATGGATCTGTGTTCCTTGCTGGTGAAGTCGTAGAATGTCATGTCTCCTTTAGGAGTCCTTTCACATACTCACAAAAGCAAAGCCAATCCAACAGGTAAGTGATTCTGCTTATTAACATGATTTAAAATTTGAGATAAACTCACTAGCATAAAACTTCTATGTTCTCATATACTGGTTTTTCTATTTTCCTTGCGAATAAGACTACCTTTGAAATTACATGCTTTGATAAATTAACAAATGTAAATCTAAAATCCATAAGAAAAATATATTCTTCAGTACCTTCAGCAAATTATGCTTTATTGCATTTATTTGTGTGGTATGATATTTTTGTTTACTTTTTATTCATAATTTTATTTAATACACTTAAATTGTGGAGTTTTCACCCTGAAAGATTATCCAATTATCTAAAGCAGTTTTGACTTTTATTGTTTTTATTTAATATTCATGTGTCATGGAACTATTGTAGTGATTTGGAGGAAGTGCTTGCTTGGGCCAGTGCTCAAATTCATTGTCAGTGCACTGTTGATGATACTTTAGTAAAATTTCCAAGTACAGCATCTCAAGAAGAGTTAGCCACTGCATCTCAAGATACCTCTTTTATACCTTGTAGAGGTAAGAAATGGCATGTCTTGTATTCATAGTGTTAAATGGCTATTTAGTGCTTTAGTTTGTGAGATTGTCTCAAAATAATTCCTATAGCTCCTGAAAATGGAATTATTTAGTAGTCTATTTGATCATATATGCCTTTTATTCTTGAATGAATACTTAATCGTATTTGGCTTTTCTATTTGTTTTAATACAATAAAACAAAATGAAAATTCTAACTCAATGTTACCTGTATTTTTTACTTTATATCAGCTTCTAGTATGAGTGACAATTATGATTATTTAATTAAATCAAATTTAATCTTTTACTTAAACAATGTTAATTCGTGAATACTTAATGTGTTGTGCTTAACTTTATCTGATTCTAACTTCAAATAGTGAATAAGCTTATGATTCTTCCACTTTGTGCTTTTTTGTGGCTTATAATATATACATAATTGTAATAAGATTTTTTATGACCACCTAACTGGTACAGTGGTCATAGTATTTGTCTGCCATTCAGTAGGTCTGGGGTTGGAATCCAGGTATGTAAGCACATGGATGTTGGTGATTGTCCTTGTTAGGTGTAATGGCAGCTTACCCATTGGGTGCTCCTTCACAAATAGCTGTCAGTTCACCCTTTGTTGTGCCAAAGGCTGAAGAGCTTAGTGGTTGGGCATTTAAAAAGATATTTTTATATGTATCTGTGTGTTGTCTTACCATTTTTGCAATTTAATTATGCATATATATTGAGTGTTAACCAGGTAACAGTTATATTTCTTTACTTTCTGTGCATGTTCATAATATTTGTGTTTTTGCACTCCTTTAAAAGTCAGGAACAAATAGAATAAATTATATTTATACTACCTTGGCATGCAAAACTTAAGAACCATTCCGTTTTTTTCTTGCTGTACCATCACAATAAAGCAGCCTGAATAAATAAAATTCATACTAATAAGACCTCAATATGCACCACATTGGTGAGTGAAAAAACATGTGCAAAATGAATAGAGATTAAAACGGGTTTATTAAGAAAGAACTATAAAGCATTGTACAGAAAAATCATTTCTAGAGATGGAATAAAGCAAAGAAGTGTATTCAGTAGGGAGTATGGTGTTGCTTTGCAGTGTCTAGCCATCTTAACACAAGTTGATCAATGAGCTAGCTCTTGCACTAACATCGTCCACTCCTCTGTTACTGCCCTTTTCAGTTGATGGACATTTTGCAGTGGATATGGGTGTGCTACAAGACGTCTCCCCAGAGCCTCCCACACATGTTCTATAGGATTCAAATCGGGGGAGCATGCAGGCCAGTCCATGAGTGATATCCTCAGTTTCCAAATGGTTCACACAGCACTTATGATGTGGTTTGTCATTATCGTCCATGTAAATGAACTCTGAACCAATAGCACCTCGGAAAAGCTGTACATGCAGAAGGTACACCTCATTGCAGTAATGGTTTCCGATTACTGAACCAGATTCGAAAACTCAAAGCTCAGTACAACCATTCAGCATGATGCTTCCCTTGACAATAACACCTCTACCTTCATACTGATCTTGTTCGGTAATATTTGCCAGATGATACTGTATTCCCACCTCTCTCCAGATCAGTTGACATCCAGAATCGCTTATTAAAGAGACTCCTCAATGAAGGGTATTGTACTTTTATTGATGCTGTATGGTCTATTCTTTGGGGTCCTTACACCATTGTAAACGGTGTCTCTGATGTATAGGCATTAACAAGATGTAACATTTTGATCATCAGCAAATAGTCTACCTTCATATAAGTACTATCTGGCTACAGTGAACCACAATACAGCATTTTGAGGTCATCTGCAGTTGCTTTGCAATATTACCTGCAGTCTGGCATCGATCTCTTTTGACCTGTAGGACTATATATTGGTCACCCCCTTGGCATTTTTTTCCTTGGTCAACACCATCTACCTTTCTAACAGTATTGCTGTTTTGAATGTCTTCCACACACATGAAACAATGCTATGGTCAATACCAAACTCTGGCTACACTATTCACATTGCTTCCTTCCTATAGCTTATCAATTATTCGACCATGCATAAGGTCATCCAAATGTGTCCTACTAGACATTGTATCGCAATAACAATTCACTTGAACCTCTTACAATGACTTACACATTTGCTTTCCACTTACTAATCTTGCTTAGAAAAGCTGCTTTATCAAGTTCAGCATTATCACGTGACGTGAAATATCACTTTTTGGAAATTTGCATCAATCAACTTTCATTATGAAAACCGTCGCAAAGTTTTGTGCTTCATATTTTAGGTTCAATCTCATGGAATACTGTTGGTCCTTAAGTTTTGGATGCCACTGTATATGGTCACCTATGTACATTTTAATGCATACTAAAAACTTATGTTTTAGGTGAAAGTGGACATGTTGTACTCTCGACCAAGCCAAAAATTTTATTTTGTGATTTAAAACTTTCTCCAGGTGAAAGCAAAACATGTAAGTATGACTTCCTAATGTGCTTTAGTTGTGTGAATAAATTACAAGAATTTATGTATTGTTTACATTTTGTATTATCTTCAAGAAATGAATTTCTTATGATGTATTGTTTTATTGAAAAGTAATTCCAAAAATAACTAAATTAAGTGTTTCATATTTGGTTATGTGTTTTAATTTATAGATATCTATAGAGAAACTATTCCAAACAATGCTCCTCCATCCTACAGAGGACAGTGTGTTAAATATGCTTACAAAATAACAGTTGGTACTCAGCGTGTCAATGCTGCAATCAAACTACTGAAGATTCCCATAAGGGTTCTTGTTTTGTATGGTAAGTAGTGTAGTAGTTCAATTGTTTTATAGCTTATGAATCTTTTAGAGAAAAACATTTTCATACTCAAGACTGATTTTATATTCTGAACTTAAATAGATAAACTTTAAATTAAGATTAAACTTTCATTTATTTAAGTTTCAGATGTGTATTTCTTTAGAAGTTTATACGAATTTTTGAGATTGAATTTTTGAAACACATTGCTGGGTAGTTTCCAGTAGAGCATTCACACTGGTATTTTATGAAATTTTAAGCCATGTATTTAATGTATCAGTAACTTTGATGTATTTATTTACTTACAAGAAAACTTTCAAAAACTAAATTCCTGCCAAAATTTATTTTTATTAAAATTAAGTTACATTTATTGATTTGAAAATTTTATATTTTTGTAACAATAAAAGCAAATTAATAACCGATTTATTTTAATATTATCAGACTGATATTTTACGTAAAATACTTCGCGTTCAGGAAATCAAACTTAGATTACTTATTGTCCAAATTTCAATTTTTCATTACAAATTTTTTTCAGGTATTCCAGATGTTCACTATTTAGCTGAAAGTGAGGAATTACAGGTAGGCCCTGCTAATCCATTTCTTCAGAGTCGACAAAAACAGCCAACTATTTCTTCAACCTTGCAGATGTTGGAAGCCATTACAGCTCGACGAAGTCCTAGTGAGTGAATTTGTATTGTTTGAAGTTTAGAACAGAAAATTATTACTTTGAGGGCAGTTTTTCTGAATGAGGCTCAAACACAATATAATAACAAAGGTACAGGTAGCCCTCCTACAACACGGCATCCTACAACATGGTTTCGGTCTAACACAATAGGATAAATTGCGAAAACCTTTGTACAACACTGTACTTCTACAGTACTGGATAACATGATTTTTGTTTAACATATTTAAAAACTAAATTACCTTAAAATAATGATGGGAAAGAATAATGAACTATAGTGCCTTTACATGAAAATATATAAATAAATTATAATTTACTCATTTATAACTCTATTCCGATATTATAATGGAAAACTTCATGCACAGTTTATGCGCCATCCGCTGCGAGACTTGCCGTCTCAGAGATACAGTATTGCGGAAAGTCCCGACGAATCTAAAAGGAATTTTGTATTTAAAATAAAAAACTATTTTATTATTTTAAATACAAAATAAAGGTTATTTAAAAGGTATTTTTTTAAATACATTTTGTTTCTCCATCATCTAGAACTCCATATTGTGACCAATCTTAGCACTTATTATTTTGTATAACCTTAGATTCACTAATGTTTTGATTGAATCAATATATTGAAATACCTTTAATATTTAAATAATTTAATTGCATGTTGATTGTTTACATTACTTGTTTTTTTTCTGAAGTATACATAGCTAAATACAAATTCATATTTTAAAATTTCAAGAAAATTGAAATTGCATGAATTTTACAAAATTCTATAGCAAGTGTAAAAATGAATTTAATTTCTAAATGAAATATAACATATTTAAAACATATTAACATATTTTAAAACTAAATTACCTTAAAATAATGACAGGAAGGAATAATGAACTATAGTGCCTTTACATGAAAATATATAAATAAATTATAATTTACCCATTAATAACTATTCCGATGTTTTAACGGAAAGCATCATGCACAGTTTACGCGCCATCCGCGGCGAGACTTGCCGTCTCAGAGATACAGTATTGTGGAAAGTCCCGCCATATCTAAAAGGATAAAGTGCAATGCGACATCGTCGTATTGTATCGATCTGTTGTGAAATGCGATCGCAGCTGAGGGTCTGTGAATGGCAGGCCCTTTTTTGTTTCTTTTTATTTCCGTGGTCTGGAGACAAAGTGTCTTAAGCGGCTGGCCGGCAATCTGCGTAGAGCCACGATATGTTAAGGAGTGATTTTTTCGTCTTTAAGACTAAATTTTTGGAAAATCAAGTTTCAGTCCCAAGCCATGTCTGCTGATAAAGATAAAAACAACGTTTAAAAGGAAATTTATTTCTTTAGAAGTAAAGATACAAATCTTGGATCATCTTTTAAAAGGAGAAAAAGCATCTCATTGGAAAAAGTCTTAATTTAAATGAAGCAACAGTTCGGACTATTAAGAAAAATGAAAAAGAAACAAGAAGTGCAGTTGCTGCAGGATCTTCGATATCTGCAAAATATGCAGCTCATCCCCGGGCGCCAATAATTGAGAAAATGGAAAAGGCACTCAGCATTTGGATTGATGATAGCTGTCAAAAAAGAATTCCATTGGATGGTGACATTATTAAGCAAAAAGCATTTAAAATTTACAAATACCTTAAAGAACGTGAAGAATCTTCTGTCAACCCAGATTTTGTGGCAAGTAAAGGTTGGTTCGAAAAATTCAAAAAGCGCTTTGCAATTCATAGCATAAAAATTCAATGAGAAACAGCGTCGGCTGATCATGAAGCTTCCAGGACGTATCCAGAAAAAATTAAAAACATTATAGAAGAGCAAGGATACACAGCACATCAAGTTTTCAATGCCAACGAAACTGGGCTTTGGTGGAAAAAAATGCCCTGTAGAACCTTTATGTCGAAAAAAGAAAAAACTGCCCCCAGATTTAAGGTGTCTAAAGATCGTATAACGCCACTTTTGAGCTGTAATGCGTCGTAGGACTTTATGACAAAACCCTTGCTAGTTTATATATCTTTAAATCCCCGTGCACTTAAAGGCGTAAATAAAAACACCTTACTGGTATATTGGAAAGCAAATCCAAGAGCTTGGGTGACTGGGAATTTATTTAAAGATTGGTTTTAAAATTGTTTTGTGCCAAACGTTGAAAATTATTTAAAACGGAAAAATTTGAGCTTCAAGGTGCTATTACTATTAGATAATGCTCCATGTCACCCACAAGATTTGAATCATCCCAATTTCAAAATAGTGTTCCTACCACCTAACACTACTTTGTTGCTCCAACCATTGGATCAAGGTATTATTTATATCTTTAAAGCTTATTACATAAGAAGAGCATTACAGTGGATTTTAGATGTAACCGATTCGAAATCAATTAATGTAATGGAAGCAATTTTCAATTAAGCACTGCATCGACATCATATCTCTGTCGCAGAAAGAACTAAAAACATCAACGTTAAATGCATGTTGGAAGAAGATATGGCCATCTTCAGTTGAAATAGAAAACATGCTTGAATCGTCAGAAAATGAAATTGGTGGCATATTAGAACTTGCTAAATCTATCGGAGGCGAGTGCTTTGTGGATATGGCTATTGAGGACGTTCAAGACTTATTAGTAGAAGAAGTTGACGAAGCGGATTTGATGGAAATGGCATCCGAAGTTGGAAATCAAATAGATTCTGAGGACAATAGCACTGATGAAGATTGTGAAGTTAATAATTTAACATTAAAAAAATTAGAAGAAGGCCTAAACTTAGCTGAAAATCTTGAATAAATTTTCTTGAATGCAGACCCTTCCGCTGAAAGAAGCCGAAAATTTAAAAGGGAGCTGCAAAATTGCCTATCTTCATACCATGAAATCTACAATGACCTTGTAAGAACCAGCAAACAAACCAAAATTACAGATTTTTTTTAAAGAGGATAGAAGGTGCAAAAAATCTAAATGAAGAAGATTCAGAAAGTGAAGGTGATACCGTTCAACCGAAAAAACGTTCTCATTTGATTGTACTGAGTAGTGATGAGGAAGAAATTTATTAAATTAAAGTTACATTAAATGAAAATAATATTTTTTTTCTCGTTTTGTTTTATACATACATTTATATTTTTAATAAAAATGAAGTTGCTTATATGAAATTTAAAAAATGTTTGTTTTTGATAGGTTTTTGGAACGTAACCCCCTTTTTGTACTGGCTCTGGGTCTCATATAACACGATTTCACACAACATGGCATTTTCTAGGAACCTATCTACCGTGTTATAGGAGGGTTACCTGTATTTGGTTTTATCAAGATCTCTAGAATGTGCTTGGATGTAATATTAATATTACATTTTTTTCTCAAAAATTTCAGCAATGCCCTGAATGTAAAGCCACTTTTAAATCGACCTTTCAAACGAAAGAATTTTCTATATCAAATAATGGTATTGATAAGGTGATCGAATACTACCTGTCTACCTATTAGATAATTCATTTTGCAGTTTCAGTATGTATTAATGAATACTTATCAAGTTATTTATTAAAAAATAAATAAATATTTCTGTCTATTCTTATAATTACTGTTTTTATATTTGACTATTCTATTCAGGCTATTACAATATTACAAACCAAAGTGGAAAAGTTGTCAGATTCTGCTTATTAAAATCTTCCTTTCGTTTGGGTGAAGATATAATTGGAGTATTTGATTTTTCTCAAGGTTCAGTAAAATGTGTTCAGGTAAGAAATACTTTAAAAATATTTTTAATTTGTGATAACTAAATAATTATATATTACTTATGGCTGCTTAACTTGTTGATTAGTGAGTTTTATAAAAGGCTATGCATTTCAAGCATGTGTGTTCATGTAAATCAACAAGTTAAATGCAATTCTATTTATTTTTACATTAATGTAGATTACTGATTTTCCTCTGAATTTTTGTCTTTTAATGTATTGGGTCATCCGGAAAGTTCTGTGATTTTTCAAATCGAAGCGCACTTTCTTATTACTGTTTTGCTACTGCTGATAAGGAGTGACCTTGATTGAAGCAGGTAATTTAAATTCGGTCCTTTTTGCTTTCACTGCAGTTCTAGCTTGTGTTGTTGCACAATTTTTGTTTCACTGCAGTGCTAAGAATGGAGAACCAAAAAGTTCATTTTCGTCATATTATACTCTTTTATTTTACGAAAGGAAAAAATGCTAGTCAGACTGCTCGTAAAATTTGTGCTGTATATGGACAAAGTGCTGTTTCTGATGGCACAGTTCGAACATGGTTTGATAAATTTAAGCGTGGAAATTTCAGCCTTGAAGATGATGCCCGCTCTGGACGACCATCCTCTGTAAACAAGGACCTATTAAAAGATGCCAGCGCTGAAATTCCACGTTATACAGTTCAGGAACTATCACAGAATAAATATTCCAAAAAGTACAGTTCATGATTTCATGGTCATCTGAAGAAGATTGGGTATGTAAGCAGCTACGATGTATGGGTATCCCATACTTTAACACAACAGAATATGCTTGCTAAAATTTTGGCATGTGATTCTTTTCTGAAATGAAATGAAGAAGCTCCTTTTTTGAAACTGCTCATTACTGGTGATGAGAAGTGGATACTTTACAATAATGTTACAAGAAAAAGATCATGGGGTAAGCCAAATGAACCTCCCCAACTAACATTGAGAGGGGGGCCACATCCCAAAAATGTAATGCTTTGTGTATGGTGGGACTACAAAGGACTTGTTCATTATGAATTGTTGCCACAAAATCAGACAATAAATTCGGAAAAATACTATTCTTATATGGCAGTATTAAAAGCAGAAATCAAAACAAAGTGGCCAGAACTAACCAATCATAGAGGTGTCGTCTTCCAGCATGACAATGAATGTCAGACAAAGACTTATTGAGTATGGCTTGGGATGTTTTGTGTCACCCCATATTCACCAGACCTTGCCCCCTCAGATTTTCATCTCTTCAGGTCACTTCAAAATTCTCTGAATGGCCTGGAGTTCAATTCTTTGGAGACTCAAACAGCACCTCTTTAACTTCTATACAAATAAGCCTAATGACTTTTTTAAAAAAGGAATTTTCCAGCTGAGGAAAGTTGGCAAAAAGTCAGAACAAAATGGTGCTTATGTGATTCAATAACATTTTCTTAAATTTTTGTATTGCTTCGCTGGTATTTATCATAAAAAAACGCAGAACTTTCCGAATGACCCAATATTTATTTTAAATGTTGTACATATAGGCATTTTAAAATGTTTACCACTAAAGAATAGATTTTTAGGAGCATAAATTAAAAATAAAAATATCTTTAAGAATCAATTCGCTGTTATTTAGGAAAAAAAATTAAAAATCTAAGATAGTTTTTAAATATTTTAATCATCGAAACATTTAATCTGCATCTTTTTAATGATAAAACACCAAACTATGTGTGTTTATCATTCTGATATTTGATTATCCAAACGATGAATTTTTAAAGTTTTATCTTTCTCTGAATTAAAATTATCTGTCTATAAGTTCTGACATGAGTATTCATTGTTTAATACTTATAGTTAGAATGATGTTATTACCATGGACTACGTTTTCATACCTGCCAACTTTTCTGGAAGTCTTCTAGAAAAACACTTAGTATTCCTGTCTTCCTGACAGAAAAAATATTTTCTGAATTTTTCTTTTGGGAGAGCATTTCCAAGTGACACCAATTTCAAAGTTTTAGTGCCAAGCTATGGCAACCATAAAAGGGAAACATTGGAATCAGTGCTTTGCTAGATTGTCTTGAAAAACTTCTTTGGCACTTTAATTTTCAAAAACTACAAATATACTTTTAAAACACTCAAAAGTTTAATCACTCCTTTTCATGTATATTTGATGTCATTTTGTGTAAAATATTGTCCAATTGGTTTCGCTGAGTTCATACTTCCACCAAGGATACAACAGTAGTAGAGAGCAGGGTAACTTATATTTTGCATTGCTTTCAATAAAGCTCAATTTGGCACGTATAATTATTTTTTCCCAATAATTATTTTAGGCATTTTTCATTCTGGATAGTGTTGCGTTGGTTTTCTTGCTTGTAAAAATCTTCCAGATCTTTTCTCTTGGTGATTAAAAGGTATGCATTTTAATGCTAAATAGCCAATTCTCTGCTTGAAAGAGGCTCTAGTAACACATTTATATAAAAAATATATATTAAATGATATCACAACCAAAAAGTGATCTGGCTATTTTCTGTGGGAATACATTCATGACACCCTTACAGTCCTATTGCAGGGTAATGGCACAAAAAGTGCATTTGTAATTTATTTAAAATGCTTCTAGGGGCTTTCTTCAGTTGAAATATTGCATAAACTTGTGAAAATGATGTCCTGTCTTAAAAATAGACTTAATAGAATACTTGTATAATCAAACACCAAAATTAGGATGTATACATTTTAAGTATGATTCATAATAGGGGTTATTTTTTCAAACACTTAATTCAATGAAGATTATTTTTCTAGTTTTCAGTAACTCTGGTTAGTGAAGAAGAGCTTCAAGAGAATTGCAAAGGAAGAGCAAAACAAAGCATCACAACTGTTGCTTATAATAAGCATCATGAATTTTCCTTGCACTTAAATCTAACTCAAGTTATACTTCCTATTCCATTAACAGTCACTCCTGCCTTCAGTACTAATATAGGTAAGTTTATATATAAATATGTAGTTATATAGTTTTATAACTGCTAAAAAAATCTTCCCAGATCAGAAATATGTATATTCAGTAAATTTTCAGTCTAGGTTAATTTCTGTTTAGCAAACATTTTCTTTTAGCTTTCTGAAAATGACTTTTAATTCAAATTTTGTTTTGTTTTATTGCAACTAAATGTCATTGGTCAGAAATTGTAAAACATTGATGTCAATAAAGATGGTTTCAATTTAATTTCACTTAAAAAAATGTACCTTTATACTGTGAAAAATAGAAAGATTTCTTTTGCTTTTCAACATGAAACACTTTCTTTTGCTTTTCAACATACCATTACTCAAAAAAAATTATTTTCATAAATTATATTTACTTTTCATATAAGTTAATAGAATCAGTTAATTTGATACCTGCTGTCGCCATATATATATATAATTCTTTTATAATTTTAAAAAAATTTCCCATATTAACCAAAATTGCAAATATATACATATTGGAAGTTTCTAGTTTATATCGTTGACTTATAAGTGAAACACTCAAAATACAGTTCCGAGAAAATGAAAGAATTCTACTCACTAAGTTTGTTTCTCAAGGAATCTAACTCATGTAAAGAAAAATGACCAAGTGAACTTCATCAGTCTAAAGATCACATTTTGGTCTAGAAAAGTTAAAAAACATCTTGAAAATTTTGATTCAATATGTTTCACTTATAAATAAACAATAAACTGGGTGTTTTTGTTTATGTATAGGAATTATTTTGTTTTGGAATAACTCTTTTAAATAAAACATTCTTATTTATTTTGTTTTTACATATTTACTCTAATGACAATTTATGGAATATGATATCAGCCAAATCATCGCCTATGGTCGTGCTGCAAACGTGAGCTCTTTTGACCACGTGATTTGTTCAACTTCTTTGTTCTTTATATCAATTTCAGCAGATGCGTAAACAAACAACTGTCATTATTGGGAATCTGAAAATTCAAAGTTAATTTACAAACAATCTCTATCTGGCAGAACAACTTTTTATTGTGCAATTTGGAGTAGAGGCATTATTGGACCTTTTTCTTTTGAGGATGCTTATGAAAATGTGGTTACTGTCAATTGTGAATGATATTGTACAATGTTACAAAAAATATCTTTCTGTCTCAAATTGTTTGACAAAAGGCAAACAGCACATGTGTTTTTAACAAGATAAAGGATCATGACGTGCAGCTTGTGCAACCATGTGAATTCTAGACTTCTTATTCCCAGATTTGGCATTTCCTAGCCAAATCTGGTGATGTAGATTAAACCCCATTCCCTTACTTGCACAGTACTGAATTTTTTAAAGGCTACTTATATAAAAAAAATATATATGCTGACAAGCAGATGATTCAATCACTTAAGCAAAACATTCATGAAGGAATCACCCTGGAAATGTGCTTAAACATTATGGAAAATGTGATCGCCATTTCCATAGTGGTAGTGTTGCCAAGTGGTCAGTTGGCCGATGTCATATTCCATAAATTGTCATTAATTGAGTAAACAATATGTAAAAATAATAATAAAAAAGTGCTTTACTTAAAAGTTATTCCTAAACAAAATGGTGCTCTTACATAAAGAAAACACCCTGTAGATATGCAATAAACCCTGCACATATTTTAAGACATTGTCATGAACATGTGGTTTTATACAGGGTACTTCCAATTTAAGTTTCACTTAGTAAATAATGAAAGATGTTACATTGCCTTTCATTGTATATCATATATATTCAATGTATATATAAAGCATATATTTCATGTATAAAGCATATATTTCAATGTATATACAGGTATAAAGCAGAGTTGGCTTCTTTGTTCTCTATACAAATCTATACCGTTTGACCAATCCACATCAAATTTGGTACACTTATGCTTTAGAACCCTGCGGTTAATGTAGGCTACATGTTGACCCCAATCCATTTGTCCTAGGTGTGCAGAGGGGGCTAAAAACAATTCGAAAATTGCCATAGGAATAATATTGAGTTTAAAACGATTGTGGTACGAAACTATTTGTTTTACCAGTATTGATGGAAAAATAATTTTCAATAAAAATCGTTTTACCAGTATTGCTTGAAAAACAATTTTCTCCAAAACATTATATTTAAACAATTTAAATTAAATTCTAACATTTAAGTTTGAACTGATTTCTTATTTATTTTCATATTATAAATAATTTATGAATATTTGATTGATGATATAAGGATATTTAAAATCTAAATATATATTTAATTTTACTTAACTTACATTGTGTTATGGAAAACGAAAAGCCCATTCAAAAACTCATTGATCATAAGGGCATAATTTTGCTACTGGGTATCTGGCAACACCAGAATTAATGTCATATGCTGCTAAATGGAATTTTCGTGAAAAAATGCATTTGCTTCAAAATAAATTATTCATGAATACACTGTAACAATTGAATTTGCCATCCTCTCATAATGATGAAATTTGAAAACATCTCATCTCTGCAAAACTATACGTCGGAAGTTCTTCATTTTTACTGAAAATGAACTTATGGGGCATTTTTTATCACTCCAAAACTCAAAATCGACTTCTGTAGTAGTCACTATAGTATAAACTTTTGCAGAAGATGTGAAAACGATGTTAAAAAATTATTATCTGTACTCTTAAAAGATGTTTGCATTTTTCTGTGAAAGTGAAATGATTAGTCTGATCAATTTTCAATCAGCATTTAACCAATTCAACCCGATCAACGCTGGGTAACTCTGCTAGTATATATATTCTTATTAATTTATTTTCCCCTTCTAGTGTCTTTGAAATGGAAATTGCACTTTGAGTTTGTGACAACAAACACTACATCACCTATGCCAGAATCTAACAATCCATCCGAAAGTGTTTCATGGCAAGGCCCTGCCAGTTTAGATGTCCAAACTATGGTCTGGGATCTTCCAATTGATATTTATCCTACACATCCCCTTCAAGTGGCTCATGGTTTACCTTGTAAATTAGACCACATGATAACTATCTAAAAGTTTAAAGCAAAAATTTTGAATTTTAAAATTGCCATTGAAAAGGATAAATGGAGAAACTTAGTTATGTTCTAAATTTCAAAAATATTGGTGGAACATTATACATCGAATTGAAAATTAAGAATTAATGATTTTATGCTGTATAAACTATTTATAAAATAATATAAATATAAAAATATATTAGCTTTTCAATTTTTTTATTTGATTACTTTGCATGTACACCAAAATTTAAATCAAGCAATAAATCTCAGATCTTGAAATTTTGTATTTAAAATAAAAAACAAAATTTTATTATTTTAAATACAAAAAAAAGTTATTTAAAAGGTATTTTTTAATACATTTTGTTTCTCCATCATCTAGAACTGCATATTGTGACCAATCTTAGCACTTATTATTTTGTATAACCTTAGATTCACTATGTTTTGATTGAATCAATATATTGAAATACCTTTAATATTTAAATAATTTAATTGCATGTTGATTGTTTACATTACTTGTTTTTTCTGAAGCATACATAGCTAAATACAAATTCATATTTTAAAATTTCAAGAAAATTGAAATTGCATGAATTTTACAAAATTCTATAGCATGTGTAAAAATGAATTTAATTTCTAAATGAAATATAAATTAGATTTACATAAATATTCATTTGTTTTGAATTAACTTTTGAAAAATATGCGTATTGTCAACATTCAATAAAATTTCATGTTTTATAAAAGTTTTCTCATTTTTTTCTACTGTGGAATATATCATTTTCTGAAGTGATTTTTGTGTTATACATACCTGACTTACAGGAGGATTATAATTATAACAAAGATAAACAGGAAAACTGTCAATAAAAGTAATTTTAAATTGAATTGTAAAAACTCATTTTAAGCAGAAAGCTATTATTTCATTAAAAGCTTCCTTATATGCAAACTATTGTATGAATTATTAAAATGAATTTAAATTATTGAATGAACTTTAAAAGTTGTGCATCTACCTTTTTAAGTCCATTTATAAAATATTTCAAAATATGAATTAATGCTGTTAAGAGAACATTTCTTGCATTTCACATTTGAGTATGACGGATTATATATAAAAGTAATTAAAACTATCTTTTTGTTCTTCCATAAAAGAAAGTCATATATATTTGGCATACTTGTACTTATGATGCAATTGTGCATCATTATATCATAATTTATATATGTTAGTATATTCATCAATTTTCTGCTTTACTTTATATATAAGGACATTATTTCAAGTTACTTTTTATGTTTATAATATAACTGGAAAATTAAATCTATTGTAAAAGTATATATAGGATAAAAATTATAAGGACTGATCATTCCAAGAAAGTTATTCACTGTTGTACAAGTCATGAAAATCAATTATGAATTGTTAGGATATAAAGGTGTTGTTTTATACAGATGATCATTAATAAATGTTTTGAATCGAAATTTGCAAAAAAATTTCAATATAACTAGGTGGAAATTAAAAATTATTTTTCATTCTAGTTAAATACATATTTAACTTTGATACCAGTGTTGCATCTTTTCGCATGTGTATACATTAACACCTTTATCTTCAGTTTCCTATTTTCCTGTTTGGAACTATTTTTCTACTTTTGCATTCAAATACAATCATTTGTTGAATGATATATTGTTGTGTTTAAAATATTTATAAGTAATCAGTGTATTTTATTAAGTGACTGAAAATAAAATAACATTTTCTGAATCTCAATATGACTACTTTCATTGAGTGTATAAGAGGATTGTAAAACTCATAGGAAAGTTCAGTGTTCTTCATTTGTATTTGAGTATGACGGATTATATATAAAAGCAATTAAAACTATCTTTTTGTTCTTCCATAAAAGAAAGTCATATATTTGGCATACTTGTACTTATGCAATTGTGCATCATTATATCATAATTTATGTATGTTAGTATATTCATCAATTTGCTAGCCCATTCAACCTTTGGTTAAAAGGTTAATTTGCTAGCGATTCTTTGCCTAAATTATAGAAATATGTTTCACTTACATTAATGCTTTACAGTAAATATCACTTGAGTATTTTATATAGCCTGTGTGTAGAATGAATTACTTTTCAATGAATTGGAGCAAAAGATGTAGTGAAATTAGTTTAGTAGTTTTTAAATTACTGTGGGTCATATTTAACGCAAAATGAGCAAATCGGCTGTGGCTGACATATCACCGATTTTATGAAAATCAGTTTTTAAATAGGTCACATAGTAATGACCAATTGCAAAATATTGGTTTTCAGAAATCTTTGTTTTGTTAATTGAAATTCAAAGTTCAATGTCACCAAAATTTAGATTTGCTAGCGCCTGTTTGCGACCCTATATTTCAATAAGTTATTGACACAAATTTAAAATTTTTATATCGTTGCATTCTTCAGAAAAGGGTCTCTTAGGAAACGTCTGAAAATAATTTAATAGCCGCCATTGCTGAATCTGAAAGATCGACGAAAATAGAAATTTTGCTACAAATTTCCCTCTTTCTAGAAATGGAGACATTAAAAATTATTCTTAATGAGAGAAGAGAGCCTTTCCTATATATAACAAATAAAGTGGCGTAATTTGATGATTGTATTTCTAATCCTTTATAAAGAAACATTTAAAAGTAAAATTATGGAAAAATACGATTTTTCAATTTTAAAAATGCATATTTCACTGAGGGAAAGCTCCAAACACATCAAAGCTTTTAACATAAAGCAAAATGTCTTATATATGTCCTGAAATTTTCATAACTGTTATTTGAATATTTTTGTTTCAGGAAAATTTTTAATTGGACGTAAATTTTAATCGCAACTGATACTGAGTTATAAATTTCGATAATATAAAAAATGCGATATAAGAATGAAATAACTATTATGGTGAACATGTAAACTTTACATGAAATGTCTTTTTAAAGTACCTTTTGCTTAGTCCAAGGAGTGTTTCCATCAGTGAAATAATTAAGTGGAAAGTTCATTTTGTCAGAGAAGTCTCATTTGCTTTTTTCTTTGGAAACGTAAGTATTAAATACTACTACTTGTGAATATTAAATGCGTTATGTAAATACTAAGCATTATTAGTCAGGTAAACACTAATTTTGAGAGTACAAAAAAGAATTTAAACATTGTTATACTCGATTCTAATTCGGCAGCACTAGAAAAATTTCAATTTAAGCAATTACGAAATTGAACGAGAGCTTTATCAGATTGAAATTGAAGACAATAAAGTAAAGTTTTAAATGTTTAAGCTTTTTCAATTGGTGATTTGATGCCCTGCTTTTATAATATCCTTCAAAAGAGTTAAAAATAATTTGGTATTTCATTGTTGATTTGGGGTTTCATTGTTGTCATTTGAAACGAGTAATATGCATAGAATGGGAAGGAAATGCTATGATTGGCGATAATAAGCATTGCCAGTTAGGGTGATACTGATGGAATATGGTAACCCGCCGTAGAATGGGAAGGAAATGATGATTGGCGATAATGAACATTGCCAATTAGGGTGATACTGATGGAATATGGTAACCCGTCTTAGACCTATCCGAACAGTCGTTTGGCAACGAAACTTTCAGTTGCCAATTGATTGGGTGGGCAAGAACATGTTTTTGCGTACTACTAATTTTGTTATTGCTTTGGGACTCAAAATACAATTCTGAATTTTGTTTTATAAGTAATAGACGTATTGAACTATATTATTCCAAAATATAGTTTTCGTCAGAGCTGTCCTACATTTTATTATTTGTGCCTATTTTAAGGGAAAACCATTATTTTATAATTTTCCTGATGTTTGGAAGATGGAAATAAAAGCTGACTTCCGAACTTCAGCAGTAGTTTTATCACCTAGCACTATACCTAGCATGAATTTCAATGGTGCATTTAAATTGCTTTAGCCCATAGAAACCTTTTTAAATTCAATCAAAATCGACTATTTTCCATTTTTCGCTTAAATATGTTTAAAATTGTTGTTTCCAAATAGATAAAAAGAAAACTTACAGATTACAAAAATATGAAATATCGATGTCTATGTTAAGTAGTTTTAGAAAAAGATCTTCAAACATGCAACATGAAGCGATTTCACAACTGCTCTTCAAAGTTGAAAGTCCTTAAAATGCCTGAAACTTTCAAAATATTTTGGATATCATTATTTATTCATAAACTCAATCCCTGTAGTAAATTTTATGAAAATCCATCACTACATCCACAGGTTTTTCTGATTTTTGCTCATTTCACATGGAATGAATGACCCATGTGTAAAATATTTTCTGCTGATTTAAGCAGCAGACATTAATAATGTCAGATAAAGATCACTTTAATATGCTGTTTGTTGAATTAAGTTCTAATCGTAGCTCAGTACTTAATTTGTGTTATCTGATAATGGGATTTGAATAGAAGATAAATGAGAAAACAGCTCTCTAAATTGACAAATTAAATCTCTAAAAAAACATTTTCCATATATTTAATTAAATAAAAACGTTTTAAAAATAGATTTTATTATTTTTCAATTTAAAAATAATAAACTTAACAATATACAAAAACTTGATTTGCCAGTCAAGTAAAAGTTTTAAACACTTAATGTAAAATTACAAAATACTAAAAACAAAGAAAGGTTAGAAAAATGGAAGCATTAAGGGATAATCACCCAAATCATTCTCCCCTTTCTATGGTTAGCAGACTAAAAAACTAATTTGAACTGTATAATCAGTTGTACTTAAGTATAAAATATGTATTTAAATCATAAAAAATCACTTAAATAACTAGGTAATCCTGAAAGAAATCTAAATATGATGCTTAAATAAAAATAGGTAATTGCACAAAAATACATCATAAAATTATCTTGCTTAATTTATAAAATTCTTAAAACAACTTATAAAATCAAAATGTATTTTACTTGGTAAAATACACAGATTATATCGTTAGATCTGAGTAATAAAATGAACATTCGAATTTTAACAAAACAGAAGATGTGAGGAACAGTAATAGTATATTTTGAAGCCTTGCACCAAGCATTTAAATGTCTGATATTAAATTGCATGATTCAATCAAAATATAATTTCAAATATTTAATAGTTATAAAAGTCAACAATTGTATATTATGATTTTAAAGCTCTCAGCAACTAAAGGTAAGTATACAAAGGCCATTTTTGTCAATGGTTGTAAAGAAAATACCACTGCAATATTATTTTTTCAATATTCTATGACCATTCAAATTATCGATAACACTTTTCTCTGATCCGTTTCCTACGACAGATTCAAACAATACTTTTAACTACTTGATCAGAGGTAAATAGCACAGTAATATATGATATCAAGTCTTGCAAGTTTGTAAAAACTCGTGAAATTGTAGAAAATAGCATTCCTGGAAGTTGAGCTGTTGTCTCCACTAGATATTTGTACTGCAAAAGAAAGGCAGTTATTTAATTTAATCTAAAAGTGAGATACTAAAATTATAAAGAAATAAAAATGAAATGATAAGATGAAAAATCAAGGACTTCAGGATTCAATGTTCAAATCTTGCATGCTGAAATGTTAAGATTTTGTTGTGTTGGTTGGTTGATTTGGGTTTTATGGCACAAGGTCCAAAAATGGAAAGCTGCGCCTGTATACTTGATAAATTACTTATAAGGGTCTACTTTTATTAGATGTCATTGAAGTAAAATAATTTGATTTTAATGCATTTCCTATATATATTAAATCCATATTTAAAAATACTTTTTCTAGCAAAAAAATTATCACTCTAGGCTGCGATGTAGAAATATGGCACTGGTTGATTTCTGCAATTTTGCAACCTTTTAAAAATATGACTTACAGCTATCTCTCAACTCATCTTCAATGACTTAATAGTCTATTCACAAAATATACACTATTTCGTAAAAAATGCATTCAGGTATGATGTGTAACCATGCACAGACATGAAACAGAAACCAGGATTTTGCTATAAAATGACCCAAAGTGGATACTAAATTGAAATAGAGCAAAAATATTCTGTGTTCAAACATCTGTTATATTGATATCATTTTAATAAAAATAATATAAATATACTGCTTTGTTATATTCTACCATGGGTTTACTACATTACAAATATGAAAGGAACAGATTACTATGGCATAAGACTCCTGCATGGAATAGTCATTTGTCATCACTTCTTTTCTGCAGCTATGTTTTAAGGCTTGTATGCAAGTTGAGACCATATGACATGTATATTTAATAGACACTTAGAGATAGAGATGGTTAGTCATGTAAATAGGCAATGTACTCAAGTGCTGTTGCAAGAGAATAAATTCCTGTTATCCAAACCTCTTTTAAGATTTCAAAACTCCATTCGTCATTCAAGGTATTCTTTAATTAAAATTGGTTTCCTATACACATGGCTGTGGTAGCCTGGTTGGAAGAGTAACGGATTAACACCTGGAAGGTCGCGAGTCCGAATCCAACCAAAGACAATAGGGGTGTACAAAGGGGGCTGATGCACATTAAATCCATCATGGCCTAAAATGTCCTCACATTGGCATGGTGTGGAAGTTTGGAGAGTGGGGTGCCAGCTCAGGTGTTGTCTCATCATCTGACTGATTCAAAATTGCATGGTGTTGTTCTCGGTCTTTCCCTTTGGGATTTATCCTGAACCGTCACCAATAACTCGTATGCAATAGTCCAGTGGACAAGCTCTTTATGTTAGTGAATTCCATCAATAACACCAACTCCACCACATCTTAGTGATCCTAAACTTGGTCTGTACCATTCTTATTACTGCAAAAACCCAAAACTATTTTAATTCCATAACTTTAAACTAAAATTTATGAAGCTCTAACTTTCCTATTCTTCAAAATTCCACCTTATTCAAACGCCCTTAACCTTCATCATCAAATCATTGTACTCCTTCGTCTCCGAGACTATCACTACATTCGTTGACAGTCCCTTGGGCATGCCTCACCACCAGCGCAAGACACCCCTACTCAGCTGCTTGATTCCAAGTCCCAAGTTCTCACCATTGAAACTTCTGGAAACAACAAACAAGTTCTGTGGAACCCAAGTACGCTGATCTGGAGACGGAAGGCCTTCAGCCCATGAGCTCCACTCACACCCACCCTTTTTCAGCAGCAATAATCCATTGTATTGCTCAAGTGTGACGTTAATTAAAATACCTACCTGTACACACTGTGATTAAAATAGTTCGTAAAATTACAGAATGCAATACTTTTTATTTAAGTCTAGACATCCATCTGTTTATATATACTGCAAAATTTATCCAAATATAAATTTATTATTCAAAATGTTATAATTTAAGAGTTATATGTAACATCATTAAACTATTTTTTACACCTCAAGAACATATATATAATTTACTTTTAAGCTGCAAAAACTTCCATACCTGAAAAAATTAAGTAGTCATAATTTTCTGGATTTATAAAATGGTTTTTAATAATTGATCCTATATAAAATGTATATCTTACCAAATTAATGTGATAAATCGTAATTACAAGTGATTTTGTCTTAAGTTTGACCAACTGAATTTTCAATAAGGAGTGCTTGTATAGTCTTTCTTTGAACCTGTTTTTCAGAAGCTCAACTCTTGTTGGTGCTGGTTCTTTACCTCTATCTCCAAATAACTTTTCTGGCCCTAGAAAAATTTCTTTATCGTTAAATACTTTTATATCAATAAATTAATATAAAATTCAAATTACCATGATAAAAGGGAGAAAGTATACTTAAATGATTTCAAAACTAAAAGCATGAAGGATTTTCTAATTTTTTATAGAAATATTATTTAATGACATTGAAAAATGTTTAAGACTATGGCTTGATAAGTATACTGAATTTAAGAATACTGAACTTACTCTCATCACCCAAAGGTGGTAAAAAATAATCGACATACACTTCACCTGCTTCTAAGGCAAAATCAAGAGCTATTTCACAAACTTCTCCATATGGTGATGCAAGAAAGTCAGTAAATTTTTCAGTGCCTTGATTTACAAATTCTGTAACCTGATAAAACATGAAAAATAAAATAAATAGGAGTGCATTTACAATTCAGAATGTTCTGATCTTATGCAATATACTAAACAATAGAACTTATATTAATGTTTCCTGTATTCCCTACAGATATTTTAAGTTCTTTTCCTTGAAAGAACAAGCACAACCTGAATTTGGATACAAAGTTGAATACTACATTAAATTTGACATTTTATTTATATACTACTTATAATTAGTTTAAACACTTTTAAAAAGCACTGGCAGTCATGCGTAGTACATGTATAAATGCAATTTCACAAATATTGGTCTCAAAGATACATGATGTACCTTGGACCAATTATCATAACTTTAAAAAATTCTCAAGTGTTTGCTTCCTTGAAAAAAATTATATTAATAAGTAAAAGCATGCATTTCAGAAAACATTTCTCCGTTATAGACAAAATTATATCTCACATATAAAATTAAAAGGTAAAAATTGGTCCAAGGTATAACACTCTCCACTACATACCTTAGATATTCCTAATGTCTTTGCTACTTCATATTTTTTCAGACCACTTTCAACTGTATCTTCATACATGTGTCTTGTTTGCTTGTAGATCTATTAAATTTTAAATTTAGTTACAAAAATAGGTTTTAAGGATAAACAAAAAAGTGAAATTGACTCAAGATAATGTCATTAGTTTTAGGCAATTCTGTACATTCAACAAATAGATTCAACATTTCTTTTGTCGAAAATGAATTTCAAAATGTTTGATATCAAAGCAAATTTACAAGGAAATGAATTACCTTAAACAAATACAAACAATTTTTCAATAAAAGCAACACAAAATTTGAAGATAGTCATAATGAATTCTGATTGATATGATTGGAAATATATCAGATTCTAGAATTGTTAGAATAAAGGAACCAATGAATAAACACTACTCAAAAATAATTATAGTAAAAGCTAACAATGTTGTGATAAAATTTATTCATAAGTATTAAATTCCTAGCTGTCAACATATCTGACTAAACAGTCAGACTGTGTGTAACTAGCTACTTTATGGTAGACCTTAGTTAGGTTTTATGGTACTCGGGCTATATTTCGTAATGCTAAGATAATCAATGAGGTCATTTATGCTTTCAATATGTACAATGACATACAGGATGATCATAAGAGGTATTTAGAGCCAGTCAAAAATCTGTCGGGCCAAACTCGATCAAATAGGAAGTTTTGATTTCTAAAAATATTTGAATTTCACCATGAGAAAATGGCATTGTGATCATGTAAATTATCATTGGAAAGAAGGTACATTATGCAAATTTGCACATTATAAATTTGTGGATATGAAGACAGAAATAGTTGAATGTGTCTTTTATGACAAATACACTACATTTACGTGATCGTGTTGCTGTTAAAATTTTTCTTCGCTATTACATAAATGTGCTTTGAGGTAAAAACTTTACTGCCCAAAAAGTGGAAGTGCTCTGCAGCACTTCGGGAATATCAGAGGGCTTAAAAGATCTAATGACTATCACAAATTTGCGAAAACGATTTTGCATTTTGAAAATTATGCAACTTTACAAGTGTTGCCAGGATGAAGATGAAAACCTATAATGAATCAAGCAGATGCAACTGCCACAGTGGATCCAACAGACAAATCCAGCAGTGCTCAGGCACTATCCAAGAAACTAGATATCCCATATGCTACAGTAAGGTTGGTTGAGTTTTATGGTGGAAGGGCCATATTGTGCCAAACACAAGACAGACATCAAGAAATGGACAAACACGCTAGGAAATTTTTCCAAACACAGAAGACAGAAATACACCCAGGGAAGAATCAAGTTTGACAAGAATAGCTACTCAGAAAAATCATCAGTAAATTGTGCTGAAGTTTTTCCCATACATGATCAGCCATACTCAACAGTTGCTTCAAGGAGATGCAGCCCAAGTACCAGCCATATATTTAAGATGTGTTGATGATATTCAAATAGGTATGTGAATAAGACACTCGAATGTCAATGGTAAACTACCTTTTTCTGCCTATCATATTTAAGCTCTTTGCAGCATGAAAGAGATGAACAGATCACTTGTGAACAGTGGAGAAGATGTGGTAAAATTGTTTAGTACATCATGCAGTGAACAGAAACTAGCCTGGAGCAGGACAGTGTGAGGAGACTCTTTTCCCCCTTCCCTATGACAAAGGGGCAAGGCACTTGTACACAAAGTGTTGTTTCACTAGGGTAGAAAACTAGATGGGGATCTTATCCCTGTTCTGAGTGTAGACACCTGCTAATGACCCAACCACATCAGGGATATGGGAGGGAATGGTAAGTTGGGAGGTAACGGGGAGTTTCCCCTTAATAAATAAGTCTTAGCCGAAACACATAAAAGCAATGTATTTGAGATGTCTTAGTGGTGGTGTTTTGGGATGATGCAATGCTTTTGAAGATTGTCAATAGCATAAAAGATGTGATAAAGACATAATTGTTGATATACATCTCTTACCACGACGAGTATGAGGCAGCTTTTAACTTTTTATGATGGAAAAACCACCTTTTGTGCTATTTGGGAGATCACTTGAACTTTTCTGAAATTTTTAGTTTACATGGAAGTCAAAGATACATGGTTTTGGAACATCCCAGAGTAATGCACATTTTCACTTGAATAGAACAGTATACACACAATTGCTGCATTTGGGCTTCTGAGAACCCTAACCTTTTGTGTTTCAGCATATTCCTTTGCATTCATCAAAAGTAACAGTTTGGTGTGGCTATACCACCCCACTCATCAGTCAGTACTTTTTCAAAGAAAACAGATCATAGGTCCAATATATTGTGTTGTAGTGGCAAGAAAAAGTAATCATAAGATTATTTCAATTTCAATAAGTATTTTAGATTGTTAATATTTATGTATTGTTTACTTTTTCATTTTGGTTAATATCGATATTGAATGTTTTTAATCGATATTAAATATTTAGTCTCTTATGTTCATTTGGTTTTGGCAACATGCTAAAAAAGAATTAATGCTTGTAAAAGGCTCGAAAGGTTTGTTTACTTACTGCGAGACATGGAATAAAGATTCAGAATAACTTGTGCATTTTTTAATTTACCTTAAAAGAGTAAAACATTTTTTGTCATTTTCTCCTCAAGTAATACAATAGCGAGCCGACAGTGTCAATGCTGAGAGGTATCAAACAATGCTGCTCAATTTTGTTACACAACTTTATCAGTGTGGATGCCTCAAATCTATTGCATTTATGCAGAATGCAGCGATCCCTCACATTCAATTATGTATACAGCAAGTCCTAAGGCAGCATTTTATAGAAGATAGAATTAGTCAATTGTTTCCTTAAAGTATCCAACCTGTTTTTATCTGATCTCACCCCTTGTGACTTTGAAGGACACATTTAATGTTACATGTCAAACAAATCAATGTTCTGCAGCAGAAAATACTGTTCACACAGAAAATGCAGTTTTGGGAACATGTGCAAGGGAAACATTGAATCGCATCTGTAAGTGATGCCAAAATAAAAATTATAAAATGTTATTTTTCTTCACTTCCTCTGCCTAATTTACTCACTCTAAGCTAGCTCCAAAAATGGAACTTACAGAGCCCTTTTTTCTCTGGTGGTGAAATTCTGGACTACATTTTTGCAAATCCAAATCCAGTAATTAAAAGAGAGTTTACATCAAATCTGGTTCCGTTTGGCCTAGCAGATATGTCTATTAAGCTCAAAACACTTCTTTAATTCTGAACACCCAGTATGCCTTAAGATATAATGGCATCAATAATGTATGTTTTTGAAAAATTTCACTTTGTTTCTATAAAGGGAATAAGTGTGCAAATATGTGATGTAGTAGTAGAGTTTGGTTTGCAATTTGTAGGGCTTTTAAATTCTTTTTTTCAAATTATTCAATCTATAAGTACTTTTAAAGATTATTACACAGTATATCACTTCTATATTAAAATGATAATTTGTTTTACAAATTTATTATATAAGATAAATGCCTGCTTGTAGCAAGACCAAAAACAAACCTTCTCTCTTTGGTTCATAATATTTGGTATTAATTCTTGTAAAGTTTCTAATCCTCTGCAAGCTATTTGATCAGCAGATTTCACTAAGTAGAAAAAATTATTAATTTAATTTTCATATAATTTATAAATCAAAGTTTTTATTAAATAAATTGCATTAAATAAAAACCAATGATTGACAGTAAAGACATATTTAGCCCTTATTCTATTCCCCTGAAAAGTGAAAACTACCAAAAGAGAAAACAATCTTAAAATGGTGAAATAATTTGTTACAAGAAAAGGGAAAATATTCTAAAACTCTTAGAGTACGAAATCTCAACTTGCAACCTATTTTCAGATGTTTTAATGCACACATTCTTTTGTGAAATTTAATATCAAGCTTGTGAGTTATAAATAATCCTAATGTCATTTTAAGTGTCTGAATTGAAAATCAAGGTACTAAATTGAACAAAATGAATATTTTAATTCAAATGTAAAATAATTTTTTGCTTGAATGAAAATTGCATTTCTTTTTTGTGACTACCTTTCATTGAACAATATGAATTTTGCATTTACATTTTGTTGGTTTTTATTGCATTAAATTTAGACTCAATTCACTAGATAACTTGTTATCAAAACAGTACTCTTGTTATCTTATTATAATCAACGCTTCATAAAAAATCAGTCTAAAAGTAAAATTTAGTCTTATCAAGAAAATTCTCTTGCAAAATTATTGTCAAGATAATTTATTCAAAAATGTTAATAAATCAAAATTATAAGACCATGTTTTAGCTTTTACACATTTTTCTTAGATGCTTTGTAGACTAAACTTTGGATAATTTCTTTTCAAAGGGAAGTACTGTGCATATACCAAATTCGTCTTTTTATTTGTACCAAACTGATACAATATTTGATTGTGAGTAAATTTCATGACCACATGTACTGCAACATTCAGGAGAGAAACAAAAATTCTATCAGTCAAAATCTCTAAATTATAAACTCTCCTTGAATAACACTTCTTTCTGATAGTTTGCATGTGCCCTTTCAAATAAATTTTTATCTTTGGATAAATCAAAATTTAATAAATCAAAGTTTAAAGAATAAATAAAGTTGAGTCCATTCCTCCCTTTTCAATGCTACTCATTGTGGGAGATAGCTTATTCATAAATCAAGTAAACACATAAAAGACAAACATTTTCAGGAATAAATAAAATTTTGGTTCCAAACAAAAACTCCAGAATGAACTCATAAAAGTTATTCTTAACAGATTTAACTGGATTTCTACAGAAACTTGAAATTAGAACAGTAAATTCACAAGGTAAAATAATTTTCTTGTACATTAATTCTGTTTGACTGATCATAATCTACCTACAAGCTAAAAAAAATGGGAACACTTACATGGCCTTTCCAATTTGTTCAGCACAGTTTTGGATATATTATAAGCAGCTTTTTCTGTAGTATTTAAGGACACTTTCAATAAACTGTTTGAAGTTTTGATTGAATTATATGCTTCGGCGGCAATATTCCAAGCTAAGTAAACAACAGGTATACTTGCAATACGATTCACAAATTCACTTCTGGAACTGTTGGATTCTATGTCTCTGGCAAGAGTCATCTTCAGATGCTGTCGATACATTAAATGATACACAAAAATAGAGAAAATAAATTAAAAATCTGACAATATACAGCGCATATAAACTTTGTATTTTAATACAAAAACGAAACAAAAATAATTATTGTGAAGAAATCAAACGCGAGGCCGAATGCTCTTCCGTAAAACAGATACAATTCTTGCTTTCTTTAGGGTATAATTTTCTTTCGCAACAATTTTATAACATTCCCTTGGATCTTGTCCAAAAAATCTAGTTTCACGTCAGACCGATTTGTATCCTTTTTCCTCCAAGTTAATTGGTTTGAGAAGAGTTCGAAACCTTTACGTTTAATAGACACTATTGTTTGTGGATACAATAAGCATGACGTCAACGTTATCTCAAGGAAAGTACTGCGTTTTCAATTGTTATAAGTGCGCTTTCAATTAACAATAGGTGGTGGGTATTGACAGTACGAAAACAGCTGATGGAAAGGAGTGCTTTAGAAGTACCACAGTTAGAAGTACTGCTTTCGCGAAAAGGAACACGGAGACAAAAAAACATTTAGCATATTTCTACTTATCCTGAGATACTCATTCGAAAAAAAATATTTTCGCCTTCACTGAAAATCAAAACAATTTGAGATCGAAAAATTTCTTTCGTCTAACAGCTTCATTTCATCCACTATTCATTTAGTTTTGTGTACCCGTTACATTTAAAAATAACGCGCGGAAACGGGTCTGCATAATCAGTTGTCTGCATGCTTTTGTTTACTATTTCGAATACGTGCGGAGTGGAGCGAATTTCGGCTCATCTGTATATTGTATACGTACACGAGTTTCTGAACAGAATTTGCTAAACAGTAAGACATGAAAATCATTGCTGTGCGCTGATTCAATAGTTTTTGATGGGTCGAACCCGAAATGTTTTGCATTTCATGTACATTAAAAATCGCAAAGTCAACATCTATTTGTACCTATAATACGGTTAAGTTATAGAAGTGTCCAATATTAAAATCAAGCCCCTAAACTAAATTCACTGAGTTTGTAGACGTAATAGTATTCATTCTCGACACAATTTTAAGACATCTTGTAAAACTACAGCAGTTTCTCTTAAACAAAATGCACGTTTAAATACATTGATAACAAGAGTTAAAGAGCAATTTTGACTTGTGCATTCTCGGTTTCGAATTCCAATTTAACATTCTATCTTTCTCTTGAACCACACTCATGATTTTTAGAATAGTTTCTGTAAAACCACCATTTTCCTTGTATTTCATTAAATACAAATCAACAACGGTTTAATTATAACCACGAAAATCTAAACAAGACTCGAAGAAAAGATACTGTCTTTACTAATTTACTTTTTAAGATTGATGTCGTTTGATCGCAATACTTCCTAGAAATAAATAGTTTTTGATTTTATAAAAGGCTGGGGAATTTTTTCTATGAATCTCAAAACTTATTTCGCTATTTCAAGAATTAAAAAAACTACAGAAACAAACTTCAATTCTTGTTCTTTTACAGAATTATTGGTATTCAGTTTGTACTATGTTTGAGCAATATTGCTATCAGGAAAAGCCAGTAGATTTTGAATCTAGAATGAAATAGTTTAATCTAGAATCTTATTGATCCTGTGCTTGACTTGTTTTCAGACAAGATGGTGAGTACACTTATATTATTCCTATGAGAGGATATCCAGTATGTTTCATGTTTCTTAGAAACACAATTACAAAGGCAATTATGAAATACAGCAGTTTCTTTTAAACATAATACATTTTTAAATACATTGATAACAAGAGTTAAAAAGCAATTGCATTACTTAAGTTTGTCCTTTGATAAGAACAAAAATCAGACACTCTATTAGACTTTTCTTAACAGCCTATCCTGCTTGTTCATTTTTTTTTTGCCTTTTAAACATACATGCTTTTCTTCCTGTTAGATTTTAGAAGCAATCATAATGTGACAAAAGGCAAAACTTTTTTATATTTTATTGTAAAACTTAGCTTATACAAATTAATCAATTTTATGCATTTATTCAGAATTCCTTGATCTGTAACATTGAAAAATACTTCCAGATATAAAAAGTATTTTTATTTGAAAGTATTCTTACACCATTTTCTATTAATATATTTTATAGAAAGGTAGTCTATTGTTCTTTTTTAATGACATCTAAACAATAATTTCACTTTATATTGTTTTTAGATCCATGTAAATTAGAATCAGATGGATGCTAAGGAAATTAAATCCTTGCTTAAGCAGGCTAGAGAAGCAATAAAAGATAAAGATTATAAAGCAGCATTGAAACATTGTAAGGTAGGACTATTTGAATTTCTTGGATAATTTTACTATGTACTTAACTGCATTTAGGATTATGACAAAATAAAAGTTTTATAAAATTAAACATTTATTTTATTCTGAAGATTATACATTTTCAGGATTGGAATAGGAAATTATTGCTATTGCTCTAATTTCAGAAACCTGCCTTCAAAGTTTACTCTATGTGAAAAAATGCATAAGATTTTAAAAAATGTGAATTTTTTCTCAAATAGTTATTAATTATATAGTTCAATCAATATTCATATATAGTATTATTTTTATAAAAAAATTTATCCTGAAAAATTTTTGTTTGAGAAAATAAGTTCTATACCATATTATTTATAAAGGGAGGATAAAAATTATATTTATGAACATGGCTAATGATCTGAATTTAGTGCTAATCAAGTTCATAAAATAGGAAAATTACAGATGCAAGTAGATTTTTAATTAGTGGGAGATTAAATAATTTCTCAACTTATAAGCAAGATTTATTATGTATCACCAATGACAGTGAAACTGTCATTGGTAATACATAATAAAAAAGTCATTGTCCCCTCTTTTGGGACAAAAGAACATTGTCCCAAAAGAGGGTTATGCACTATTTTCTAAAAGATGTACAAGGTGTGTTAAGAAATCTATGTTTTGGATATTCTGAAAGGTCACACAGAACAAGCTGTGTGAGGATTGAATCGGTTGGAAGTAATCTTTAGAACTAATATAAATACGAGCTATGGTAGCATAGTTGGAAGATTAACGGATTGGCAACTGGAGGGTTGTAAGTTCGAAACAGTCCAACTAACGATCTGTTATATAGGTAAGGGCTAGAACATGTTAAATCTGTCATGACCTCAAATGTACTCACGTTGGCATAGTGTGAAAGTTTGGTGAGTGGAATGCCAGCTCAGGTGTTGACCTCATTATTGAATGGTGATTCAAAATAACGAGATGTTGTCCTCAGATCTTTCCTTCGGGACTAATTCTGGCTCATTGCCATTATCCACTTGTGTTTCTTCAGTGTGACGAAAATACAACTACCTACCTACTTAATATAACTAATGATTCTTATTCCTATACTTTTTCTCAGGAACTAGATTTTTATTTAATCAATTTTCACATTGGAGAAGCATTTATATGGGACCTTCAGAATGTTCTTAATAGCTTGAGCAATTTATATGATTCTTATCTTTATATTCACTCTGAATGTCGACATGTTATCAGATTTTTTTCATCAAATTAGAACCAGTAGTTGTAAAGAGTTGTATCAGAAACTTGTGATTGCTAAACTGTTTTTTTTTAATTCTGTAATTTGTAGAGGACACTGAACCAATTGAATCCTATGTGCTGGCTTATTATCTCCATCACAAACATCCCACTTTTGTGCTCTCACAATTTAGAAACTATTACCTGAAAACTTCCAAACTATGCAGTAATGATAATTTTTCTTTCAAATACATCCAGGACAGTACGAATTTATCTTAAATACCGATTCCATCAAACTAAAGAATTTTAAAATTTACTTGGCTTTGATTGTCTTAAGACAGGAAACAAATTTCCTGCTACATTTCAGCTTCGATCAATTTAGGATCTATTAAAAAATTAACTGTATACCCCAAAGTTAAAATTCTGTAAAAATTTTAGTTTAAAATACTTATTTCAGCTATAAATTCTAGTGTTAGAGAAAATTGGCAATTACATCCTTTTCGAACAATGCATATTTTTATCATTTTTATTTACGTTTTGTATCAAATGTTTTAAATACATTTAATTTTGGAACAGACTGTTCTGAAGTCAGACAAAAATAATTACAATGCATGGGTATTTGTTGGAGCTGCAGCTCAGGAAATAGATCAACCAGAACAATCTGAAGCTGCCTTTAAAAAAGCTATAGAAATTTCTCAAGATCAGCTCCTTGCTTGGCAGGTAAATAGTTATATTCTTCTAATCTAGAACTTGTGTATAAAATATGTAAATAAACTTATGTTGAACATTTCGCTATTTTGTAAGTTATAACTAATTTGAAACTATTTAACTGAACGTTTAAATCTTAATCAAGCTATGATTCTAATTTAGCATCTGTATCAAGTCTCATAAAAATTATAAGACATTTAGTTAGTGAACTTATAACAATTTCTCTCTGCAATAGATAGTGAAGTTCACTGCATTTCATGGTGATAAATGGATTGAATTAATGTGATATGGTAAAAAAAAATTGAGATTTCAAATAATTTCAAAATTTAATTTTTTGACTGCAAAATACATGAAACTAAAGTGCAAACTTTGAGAGGGATTTACTATTTACATTAAAATATAGCTACTTTAATTGAGATGTTAAAAACACATAATGAAATTGAAGCACAATAAAACAAAAATTTTACATAGCATTGTAACACCCCTAGTTTTCCCACAGTGTTAAGACTTAACACTGTCCCATAATAGATGGCATCCTGAGTCTTCGTGTGGAGAAACCTATTGGTTGTTCGTATCATGTGTCCATCCTCTGGTGACGCGTTCTAAAAACTTCTAGAACAATTCGACACTCATCCTCCAATTGGAGTTGGATGGCATTTTTTTAGCTGTGTGATATCTTAAATCCTGTCCTCCTTTTTGTAACTAATTATATCTTTTGTCCAATAAAATGTTTTATTGATGTTAAACTTGGAGAATTCTTCCCATCCTAAGATGTCGCTCTTACAGCATTATTTTTAATTTGTCTTTTACTTTAAAACTAAAGTATTTAAAAAAGGGATTCTGTTTAGTCTAATTTATATCAAACCAGTGTAAATGGAATAAAGTATATTTCCTTCAGCTTGAGTTTTTAATTTATTTGGAATAAAAGGTTATATTGATTCAGCCATCAACAAAATCTTTATCCCATACATAAACACGATATTGTGGGGATTTCCATTTCATTTTTCAGTGAAAACGTGTTTAAAGCATGACATAATTCAGTTAAATAATACTTCTGTGATTGTATTATTTAATTGAATTGCATTGTTTCATAAAAGTTTATCATGTCCAACAAAATCAATTATTGTATTAATATGGGTTTAGATTTGGGGTATTTTGTTACATTCCTTTCACAGACTCTACCTTCCACTTTTTAAGTTTGAGTTGTGTTTGCCTTATCTCAAGATTGTTCAATGATTTTGAGAAATAAATTCTTAAAATTATTTTACCTATCTTGTGCATTTTTTATGTTTGTGTTATCTTCATCACTTTATCAAATTTTGCTTTTTTTGTATTTAGGGTCTTTGCAATTTTTATGAGAAACATGAAACTAAAGAAAATATATCAGAACTTCTTTCTGTTTATAAACGATTGCTTGAATTCTTTTCTTCGTAAGTATTTCTAATGGAAATTGTTTTATGTTTTTAACCTTAATTCAGTAACTTTTTATAGCAATTATATGTTTTTTCAACACTTCTATTTGCTATACTGTATTCACTATATTTAAATTATTTTATATGCTAATAGTTTTGATCGATTATTGTTTAAGTATTTGTGTACTACTGTTTTTGATAACTACATTTCTAAAAAATTGTAACTTTCCCTATAAAGTTGAAAGTTAGTATAGGTTATAGGTTATGCAAAGATGCTTATATAAGTGTATACTGAAAACTATCAATAAGAATCAAGCTTAAATGTAGAGTTAAAATTTGTATAGATGATGTTCAACTTATAATTTGTATGTATCCTGTAAAACCTGAATATTCAAACATGTAGACTTGTTACTAGCTTGTAACGAAAAGAATAAGTTGTTTTGATTAGGTATCTTATTTAATTATTGTCTGTTTTAAATGAAACAAATGAGGAATTGCCAATTTTTTGCCAAAATTACAGTAGTCAAAATTGACTAATGTTGTCATTTATCAGACAAAGACTCTCAGGGGTATGCATTTTTTAAATAAAATATTAATTGTTAAGTTCATTCTTTACCACCTTTATTTTATCTGCTTAGGTTCATAACTTATACATTTTCTAAATTACAATCTTAATAATTTTTTATCTCTATGTGACATAAGGGAAAAGGATAAGAAAATAGAAATATTTGACAAGTTGATTATTCTTCTAAAGAAACTGAATAATAAAGAAAAAGTAGGTATACTTCATGACATACTTTGTTGGAACTTTTGAATTTTCTCACTTTCTAAAACCATCCCTTGTTTTAGCTTCTAAAAGTAATGAAGTCTAAATTGGAGGTAATAAGAGGAGAGAAGAATGAGGCAGAGTATCTATTACAGAAGCAAATTTTTCAGGAATTGTCAGGAGAAAAGAAGTTATCTGACTTTGAAAAACAAATGGTGAGATTTCTATGGAACAATTATAATTTTTTGTCCAAACTAGTTCCAACTTATGTAGTGTTGCTTATTCGTTTAGTTGACGGAAGCACTCCAAGCTTTAATTTCTCATGAAACTTTTTCTGATGATGACTGTAAGAGAATCATCTCTACTTCTGTTGAAATATTGTTTAAAGTAAGTAAAAGGATCCTCACTGTGCTTAAAAATTTTACTTCATATTCATTAAAAAACTTACTGTTCGTATACGTTATTTTTTCTTTGTTTAGAGTGGGGAAGAAGATTATGCATTGAGTTTAGCACTTATGGTATACCATAAATTTCCTAATAACTTCTCCTGTTTGGAATTTTTATGCAGAGTTGCAATGAATATGTATATAGGTAATATTAATAATCTCAATATGTATAATATTTTTAGAATTGTCTTTTTATAAGATATTTATTTTCTTTGTGGTGCTACTAAAATGTTTTATTTAAAACTTTTTTATTCTGAACTTTACTTTTGGGGAGTTTAATTGAATCTTCTGATTTATTTCTAGAATTTTTTGCAAAATACTCACTTGGAAGTAAAAAGCAAATCATGGCTTTAATTATTTTTATTAAATATAAATGTTTCACCTTTTTTATTTGTTTTCAAGTTTGTAAATATATTTATTTGAAAATAATTATTGCAAATGAAATTATCATTCATAAAAACAATCTGCATTTCTATATTACCGTTAGTATGATGTGTTTATTTGTTCTTTTATTCAATCATTTTCATATTTTTATTTTTTTCAGATAGTGGAGTTGTAATGGATGACATTGCAGAAATATCTGATAAAATAAAAGCATTTGAAACTACCAATGGTTTATTGACTATTTTCGAAGGATTTTGTGCTTTTATTTCCAAGAAGTATACAGATGCCATACAAAAGTTTAAAGAAGGTGAAATTTAATGTATTCAAACTGTCCTGAAATATTTAAATAGTACTTAAAAATTCAATATAAAATCAATCTATTACCAATTATATCATATAATTTTATTTATTTATGCTTATTGGTTATTAGAATACAAAATTGCTGGAGTAGATTTGATTAAAAAGTAATTTTTTAGGTCTTAAGACAATGGAATATTGTATGCAGGGTTGGTATTTCCTGTCTAGCTCACAACTCCTTTTGCATCGATATAGTGATTCAGAAAAAAGTGCTAAAGCAGGTATGTAAAATAATACATAAAATGATTTACACACTTGTTGAATTCTATTTATCAGCAGTTTCAAGTATAAAAAGTTTCCTCATGGAAAAAAATAGAAAAGATTGTTCATTCTTTCCAAAGACATTCACAAATGTGAATATTTGTGCATCAACTGGTTTTAATCTCTTAAAATCTAATGTAAGTTATGATTTACTAAGAAAATAATACCATGCTACATTGCTATATATCTAAATGAATTTTATGAGGTCATTCCTTAGCAGCTATTTTTCTCCTCAAATTATATTTAATTAATGTAAATTATAAAGCTATGAGTTTTATGTACTGTCTTGCTAATGAAATATGTGTTTTGCAGGTATTGATATTTTGCTGAAATCGAATGAAGCCTCAAATATTGTAGGAAAATTCTATTTACTTCTTGGAAAGGCACTTTCTGGGAAAGAAAATTGGGATGCTTCCATAAAAGCTTTGGAGAAAGTTAGTTTAATTTACTCTTTCAAGTAACTAATATATTAGTCAGTATGTTATGGGTTTTTCTCAGAATTTCTGTTAGGTCACAAAATTATTATGAACATCATGAAACATACTAGAAGGTTAAATAATTTGATAGGATTTGCCTTAGAAATGATCTTAAAATCTTCTATAGGGCAATTTTTATGAAAAATACTCATTCCAGGTATATCACACTCTGCATTTTCAACGTTTGTAATGCTGCCAAATCAGTGATTCGCTACCAGTAAATTAAACTATTTTGGGTTTTAAAAAATGTACAGGTATTTGTTTGTTTTCACAATAACGAATATGCAGAGTTAACACAATCCTTGTGTTAACTCTTTGCATAATCAATTTAAATATTTTGTTCGAATTTGTATTAATTTCAAATCAGACACACAAGTAGATTGAGCTTTTTTTCATCCACCATTTTTGAAAATTCCTGTTCAGCCATTTTAAAATAGAAATTTAATTTTGAACATCTAAGCATGAATGATGATTATTAATTCATCAATTAATTGAAGGTGTTTCTATGTCTTGTATACCAATTAAATATCTTGAAATTTGTTTTAATTTTAATGATTTATAGATATATTGAATTCTATGAGAAAGCGAAATTCCCTTCACATAATTATTTGAGCAAATATCACTACTTTTATCTCAAAAAGTTAGAATTCTAATTTTATTTTTATGATATCACTACTTTTATCTCAAAAAGTTAGAATTCTAATTTTAAATTCTGTAATTTTTTAAGTGTATACTTATTAAAAATAACTTGTCAAACCATCACCTGTAAAATTGTGAAATTATTTTAGTGCTGAAAGAATTTTTCCAACTTATCACTGCATAAATATTTCTCTTCAAATTAACTTTGAAAATTCCTCATATTTATCTTTTGAAAGTTTAATTACCTCAACTAAAGGCTAACATACTCACTGAAAGTATTTGTATTGACATGGATTAATGTCTATATTATCAGCTTACAGTTCTGAAAAAACAAAGGGGGGAATTTTACTCACTGCGATATATTCACTTAGTACATTTCTCAAAAAGAAATCTAATCTTCATGCAAAGAAATAAATGGTTTTGTTAACTTTAGTCTAAAGGTCACATTCTGGTCTAGAAAAGCTAAAAAACTCATGTCTTGTAAATTTTGACTTTCACTTGTATGCCGATGATTATAATATTTGTGTGTTAATCACCTGCACTGGTGCCTCCTACCTGAAATTTCTTGTGCTCAACACTATGCTATCAAACCAAAGCTTCTGAACAGTCGCCTGAGGAAAATGGCGTGTGCTGAATTCATGGACGCACCACTTCAATCCGATTTAATTCAATTAGTAAGGTGACAACCACGAAATTAGTGATGTCATTTTTTTGTTTCCCTTATTTTTCTCCATTCTTCTTCCCTTGCTCCAGTGACGCTCATTAAAAATTAAAGGTATTTTCTAGAAAGTTACATCATTTGCTCCCGCCTGACAAATTACAGCAACCTAGTTTGAAACAACGAATTGGGAAGACCTAACTCCCCCAATTAACAATCCCCAAAAGGAAGCAAATAAAATAGCACTGAAAGGGGACCTATTTTATTTTGCCTCCTTTCTCACCTATTTTATTTTAATTATTGTATTTTAATTGATGATTGTGTTTGAATGATTCTTTGAGTATAATCTTTTATTCATGTCGTGATTTATGCAATGCTATATCCAAGACCTTTCCTTTTATTTAATAAATTGTCTTGTTAATCTTTAACTATGAATTATCTTTCTTTACCAAGTTATTAGTTTTCAATTGACATGATGTTTAAGTGTTAATAAGTAAGCTGAGATATCCAAGTCCTCTACTCACACAGTATTGCGAGCAGGGTTAGTGCAAGTTTGGTCACGATTAATTAAGTCTTTCTTCTACTATACGATCGATTACTGCTGTTTGGAGTCCTTACACTTGAACCTACAAAAGAATCCCAAAAAAGAACCCAACAAAAAAAGCACCAGTCCTATTCAGAAAGACCATCCTGAGAATGTGATAATCTTCCACTTCCATGTCTACTCTGCACACATGGATTGTGGGCATCTTCTCGACTGCCCATCTCTTGATAGTTCAGTCCACTGAATGTGGAAAATTCTTTTTTGAACTCCTAACTGTATTGATCCATGCCTCACCAAATGGCAAGGGTAGGTGTTGAACAATAAAAATATGTTCTTATAACATTGCAGTATCCTCTTCCTGTCCTGTTGACTTAAGGCTATTGAAGGAAGATCAGAAAAGCTAGTAGTACTCATTGACTCAAACTGCAATATAGTTCCTTGCCAACTGCTTGATCTATCCTTCCTACAAATTTATTATTTTTTTATATTACTGCTTGACCCTCCTGGTGGTTGTCTAGATGAGGTATCACTCATCATTAGCAAAATTGGTCGGATCTCGATGGACAAGATATCTCATCGAAACCACTTGAAGGGTTAAAATGTTTTTGTGAGATTTTATTGAATTTTGTACATGTTATGTGCATCCTTGTAAAAGTAAATGTGTGTCAAATAACTGAACCTCTTTTTTTCCAGTGTGTATCTCATTCAGGACAGTCTAAAGACTTGTTAATTACTTTTTGTTTCACTCTACTAAAAATTGGACAAGTTTCTAAAGGTGCACAGGTAATTTTTCTTTACCAAATTCAAACATTTGGATAATTTTCGTAGTTTTTGGGGAATAAACATTTTGTAATTAGTAATTTCTAATTGTATACAAGTGTTAAAATTTCACTTCATTTGTATGCATTCTTAAATTGGAGTACAGTTGTAACTAAAATGATAATTCTACATGCCACTGTCTTTCTTCTAATGTACTTATAAAATAAATATTTGGACTGTAGAACAAATATCTACTTTGTTTTATAAAATACAAGCCACTGTCTTCTAATGTACTTATAAAATAAATATCTGAACTGTAGAACAAATATCTACTTTGTTTTATAAAATTATCTTTTTGGGGACCAAAAAGTGCTAAAATGCCTGACATTTATAATACAACTATTAGTATAAAAACACTTCGCTAAAAATTTATGCACTTAATATATTAAGATAAAAATTCATTTGCATTATAATGATTTTTAATTACTATAACTAATATTGTCCTGTAATTTTTCTGTCTTTTTTTTTAATACATATTCCCTTTCAAATACCTTATATCTAAGCATATTTTGTTTTCAGATGTGTCAAGATCTCAAAAATAAATTCCCTGATGATGCTGAAGTTCTTCAACTAGATGGCTATATATTTCTCTTAAATAACCAATTTGAGGAAGCTTTAAAAAAGTATAAATTTACTTCTAAAGGTTTTTATTTTATTGTTAAATGCAATGCTACATACTATAAGTTTTGAAAAACAAAATTAATCAAAGATTCTTCTCTAGGCATTGTTATCAGATCTGCTAATTATATGAATTTGTTACTAAAAATACACTTTGACTCATTCTGATCCCCTACATTTTAAATAGTAACTGAAATTTCCTTTTAAAACTAGATATAATCAGAAGTGAGGAATTTTGAAATGTTTCATAAATAAAATAATTTATACTATTTTGTGATTTCTTTCGAGAACCCAAAATGTATCAATTCTAGAACATGCTTTTCAATATGAATATGAAATTTTGGTTTGGTGATTTACAAAATTCTGTTACAAATGTATATGCAATGAAAAATATTGAAGGTTTTGTAGGTGTTTGGTTTGGCTCAGCAATTTTTCTGAGAATATGTTTTTAGTTGGGTAAAAAATTAAGACTCAAATCTGAACTCTGCTACTACATTGGAATCTATTTCTGAATCTTTCCAACAGCAAAATTTTACATTTTGTTTAAAACAAATAAAATCTAATGATTTCATACTAATAGAATTTTCCCTTAAAACACACTAAATACTTGTGTTTAAATTTTAAAAGGTTTACTGATTATATTTAATTAGTTTCTTAATGAAATCTTTATGTACAGGAAAAGTAATCTTCAAATGTTTAAAAACATTTTTAATAAAAATTCGGCTGAATAATCTTAATGTAAAACGACAAAAAACCTTCACAGGTTTAGTGGCTCAAATTTACTTCGAAAATGAATCATTTGTTACATTTATCTCAGTTTGTCACTACATTTTAATTTGTAGCATTTGTCATCACAATGTAATTTGTTCATATTTTTAGCCTGAAATATAAGCAGAGTATTTTCCTAAATGATGTAGTGTAATTATTTTTTAAGGAATTAATTTAGCTTAAAAGTTTATACATCGGTCTATTTTCCATTAAGTTAATGTTTGCTTTCTAATTAAAATTTACATCTTGACGAAATTGTTTCTTGTTAATCATTAGTACTTTTACTACATTCTGAGTAGATTTTGTAATACTGTTTGTAAAAGTTGTTCCGCAATAATTTTTGTAAATGCACTTAATGTATCCCATTTTTTTTTATCAGATTAAGAATGTCTGTATCAATGGTTGAATCTGCTTTCACTCTCCATTTAATTGGTATGGTATTATGGGAGACTCAGCAGAAAGATAAAGCATTTAAGGTTTTCATAAAGGTATGATTTATTATTGTATATTATCTCTTCAATTGGGTATCAATCATGGTTTTTCAATTAACCCTTGTTTATTGTAGGCTGTGGAATTAGATCCTTATTTCGCAAAGAATTTTCTGTATCTTGGCCATTTTTATGCTTTTGAAGCATCTAACAAAAGGTAATTTACTGTTTCGAATGTGATATTTTATAACGGTACATTAAACATTTGGTGCTCTTGCACATCTGTATCAAAACCCAAAAGCATTAATTTAAGCAAATTGTTCTTATCCAGTAAATATTAAATTATATTTACGGATAGAAACATAATCTTAAACGTACATTGATTTTGTAACCTTTCTTATGTATGTACTTTCTCTAAATTTTTATTACTTTTACTTTTGAAAAAGACTTGACTTATAGAATATGTGTACAGCAAAATGAATGCGCATAAAGTGTACTTAACTGAACTTTTAGCTTATTTAACTCAGTTGGTTAGCTTAACTCAGTTGGTTGTCATGAATTTTTACATCATGGTTTACGTGTTCCATTCGAAAATACTGTTCTCTTTACATGCCACCCATGTTTTTTCTTTTGAATACTTATGCAGTAATTAATGTTTTTCTGATTTGTGTCTGAATGTTTAAATAGGTTTTGCCGAATTCAGGGTTGCTACAGGCGACCAAAAGGTGACTTTTTACTCCTATTTTTTCAACCTTGGCAAAACTAGGGGTATCTTTTTATGCAAAATCGTTTCAAAATCTCCTATTTTCAAAGTTTTAGCGGCATCTCGAAAGTATTGGCGATTTTTTTTTAATTCACCATAGGTCAGCGAAAATATAGTACTCCTGTTTAAAAAATATTTTTCAGATTTTTCTGTAAAGGGAAAGTTTTTTAAGGGACACCAATTTTGAAGTTTTAGTTCCAAGCTGTGGAAACCATGAAAGAAAAACGTCAGAATCTGTGATTGCTAGATTGTCATGAAAAACTTATTAAGAAAAATTTTGAATCTAATTTTAAAATTTTATTTTCTTGGCAAGATCTTCAACATCTGTTTCATACTTAACCTTTAGACTACGGCACCCAAATTTCAATACCCTTGACTCAGAATGGCAGATTTCTCTTGACTTCCTTCCCCCTACAGAATTTGTGCGAGAGAGTCGTGAATGATTTTTACATCTGACCACCAAGTGTGCTTTCCTTTCATAGTGTTTAACATGCTAGAGATATCACCGGCACGAATTCTGTTTCCCAAAGAGTTCACAGAATGATCGACAGGATAGGGCTTCAAACAAAAGGACCAACCCTCTTAAGTGCCAGTCACTGACAGCTCGCAAATGGTGATTGATGTCAGCAGTCACTTAAAAGGGGGACGAAATCTAGCAACATCTCTAGTATAGCATCTGTACCGAGCTGCTCTAGGAAGGAAAAATCTCACGGTACGACTGTTGTACCACCCATAGTCTAAAGGTTAATTAACAAATTTCATGCTTTTGACAATTCATCTTGCATCTGAGCAACTAAAATTGCTTCTAAAATAGAATTCAAGATAAGACTTTTCGCTACTATTTTAAAAAATTTTGCTACTAATGCTAGTATTTCATAAGTGCTCTAGCTGTGGCAGTCCTGATATTCCAAGGGGCTCCATATTATAGTTCCATATTCTATCTCAATTGACCAGATTGTTTGAGTTACCTTATTTTATATCATTTTGGTTTATTTGGTAATGAGATAACTGATTTGCTCAGGGGGTTACGAGCCGATCAGCCTAGAAAATAGTGATCTTATCACTGGAAGTTCACTCCTCGTACAAATAAAAAAAACATGGTCGGTTGCTCCCATCATTCTTGGTATCCTGCTAAGTACTCTGGACCATCATTGTATTTTAAAGGATCAAGACTGGTCTGACAAGACTGACATGCACATAAGATATATGACTTGTTAGAGAGATTAGGAACTTCTCATCTTGTCCTTGCTTTGCAACCTCAGCAACTCCTTCCCATATTTGGGATTGTATCCGTGTCTTTGTGGGACAGCTTCTGGAAACAGGAGTTGGTCACTGTGCGACTTGAAAAACATGGTCTTTTGGACTTGGTTGAAGTTCTATCTTGACCAAGTCCAAAAGACCATGTTTTTCAAGTCGCAAAGACAACTATTCAATAATGCGAAATATTTTTATTGTATGCTTTGTTTACTTGTATTATTTATTTTAATGTTTCGCTATTCCAGATCAGTTCTTTTCATAAATTTTTCTTTTATGTTTTACTAAGATTTAGCAAACAAAGTTTAAATAACATTTTATGTAAATAAATAACCCCCTACTTTGATGTCTTTTTAATCGTACACTTTATTATAACTAACAAAATTTATTCTGAAAAACCCCTCTATTAGCATTTTGGTTTAAATGTATAATGAAATTGCTATTGTGTGAAACAGTTATGAAATATATTTATTTTCAGCAAAGCCTGCTTGTGTTATCAAAAAGCTTTTGAATTAGATAATTCTGATACTGAAATAAATATGGCTTACAGTCAAGTTCTTAAAGACTTGGGGAAAGAGGTAAGATGGATAATTCTTTATTACAGCTCTAATTAACTTGTATGTATCCATATGGAAGGCAGGAAAATATTTGCTGATAAGTATAATTTATATTGATACGGTTTTGAAATATTATTTATATTGATTCTATTACTTAGCATATTTGTACTTTTTATAACCGACAGAAAAAACAGTGAAATTATGAAAATGTTTAGAACTGAACAAATAAATCGTTTTTCCTTTGTACGTTTTGTGATAAATTTTTTTTTCAAAATTAACATCTTATAAAGATCTCAATGGGGCATTGTATTAATAATATTTCGATTACAACAATTTTAATTTAACTAAAAGTAGATTTTTAGTGTCAGTTAGCAAAACTAAACAAAATTTTAATTTTGCTTTCCATTTCAAACTACATGCATATTTCTTAAAGTTAAGTATAAATGAATTTTATTATTTTGTAGGATGAAAATATAGAGATATTGAAAATTATTACAGAAAAATCGAGCTTAGGAAGGTAATGATATAAAGCAATTATAGTTTCATTCTATTCATTTAAATAATCTAGATATCAGTTAATGTATTCTTTTTATTATTTTCATATTAGTTGTAAATGGGCCTGGACACAGCTTGGGCTTTATCAGTTACAGAAAAATCTTCTTAGTGATGCTATTTATTCTTTGCAAAATGCTTTGAGGTCAGATCCAAATAGCAGGTAAGTTTTTGATTTGCATTAGGTAATACTTTTCTGTTGAAAAAATTTTCGATGGACAAGCAAAGTACAATACTCTATCAGATAATTTCATATGTCCATTTTTTCAAATTTTGACCACTTGTTTATTTACAAATCCTTTCACTCTGACATGTAAAGATGATACTGGTCATGTCATGCACTTAACTACATATATCTGAGTGATAATATATCTTTAGCAAAATATGTAGGAGACAGTGCAACTTTGTCTACCAAAAAGTACTTCATGGTGGAGATAGGTTACACTGCATGTACACTACTATGTTGTGTAATGTACACTACTATGTTGTGTAATGTACACTACTATGTTGTGTAATGTACACTACTATATTGTAAGTTAATTTTTTGTAGTATTGACTAAGTCCACCACAATATTCCCTACAGAATTTAGCATTGACTGAATTTGATAGATACTACCGTTAGTTGACTGATTGCAGACCATGAGAGCTGTATTAAGATCACTGGTGTACTTCTGTATGTGTGGTCATGCAATAGAGATTGCAACCCTTTGATTGTCCTGTGTTGCCTTTAGCAGCCAAATGTGAGTTACCATGTAAAGAGAAGGCTGAGTGGCAATGAAGAGTGAAGCCATAATAGGAATAGATATAGAGTCTGTTATTACAGAACTTCAGACAGTTGTTGGAAGTGATTATCATTGCAACAACAATTCAATCTGTTCACTGGATCATCCATCAAAGTGCATGCCAATTTGTTTGGAAGTATGTGGTATTTATCAGAAACTTCATCAGGCTTGTTTGAAAGTGTGCACATTCATAATCACATTCACCAATTTGGCAAGATGTGTGAAAGACTGCAACTTTGTCTTTCAAAAAGTACTTCATGGTGAAAATAAGTTACACTGGTAAGTATACTACTATAATATAAATATGTTTTTTGTAGTGGTTGCTAATTTCACCACATCTTTTATTATAAACCCTATGATTTTTATTATGTGTACAATGCTTTGAACACAATCTTAATTTTAGGGTGATCTGCAAATATTCAGAAGGTTACATTTTGAATTAATTTGTAAACAAGACTAAAACAAAGCTATTAAACTTACTAATTTTTTAGCTATGGATGGGAATGTTTGGCAGATGCATATTTGAAAAGAGGTAGCTATGAGTCAGCTTTGAAAGCATTTGAAAAAGTAGCTGAAATTAATCCAAAAGCAATGTACCCATTGTACCAGTAAGTATTTAAAAGATTTATTTCACTCCCTTTTAACTAAATACTAAAAGACCAGTGCATAGTATTTGTGCTGAAATTTCTTAATCTATTTAACATTTACTTCTAATTTTATTATCTACTAGCTGAATTACCAGACATTGCTCGGGTTGAATTGTTCGTAATTCATCGTAATATTACTTACTGTTATTCCTACTGGGATTTCAATTTTTTTTAGCTTCCTCTACGAACCAGTAAAAATATAATGGGGGTTAATATCTAGATTATATTTCCTGCAGGATTCTAAAGAGTAAATGCAACAAATTTGGTGTCAATTGGTCTGAGAGTGATCGTATAAATACTCAATGTTATTCCTAAGGGGATTTTGCATTGCTTTTAGCCCCCTCTGCAGACCCAGGACAAATCCAATTGGGGTTATATATAGCCTATCTTTCCTGCAGGATTCTAAAGAATTAATATACCAAATTTGGTGTCAATTGGTCTGTGATCCTAAAAATACTTGATGTTGTTCTTATGGGGATTTCGGATTGAGGTTAATTTATGGCTTTTGTTTCCCACAGGATTCTAAAGAATGAGTGTATCAAATTTGGTGTGAATTGGTCTAATAGTGATCATAAAAATACTCAATGTTACCCCTGTGGTTATTGATAATTGTTTTTAGCCCCCTGCTGACCCAGGAAAAAATTGAACAGGGTTGATATATAGCTTATGTGTCCCGCAAAATTCTAAAGAATGAATGTACCAAATTTAGTGTGAATTGGTCTGACGTTGATCGTATAAATACGCAATGTTATTCCTATGGGGATTTCGAATAGTGTTTGAAGCCCCCTCTTCACACCCAAGACAGACAGTATGGGGGTTAATATATAGCCTACATTACCTGCACGATTCCAAAGAATAAGTTTACCAAATTTGGTGTGGATTGGTCATTATAGATTTGTATAGAGAACAGACAGGCATCAACTCTGCTTTATATGTATAGATTACTATTTTAGTATTGAGCAGTTTCTTATATCTATTGATGGCAGTGCCATTACTCATATTTCCTATATATTTCCATAAATTTATTTTGAATATTAGCACCGAAATAGTCATTTCATACCTCCAATGGAATGAAATTAGTCAACATTTTATGTACTTACTGGTGTTCTCATTTTTAATACAGTGCATGGCAAAAAGTTCACATCTTAGTCATGTCACTGTCTTAGCTCCTGAGCTTTCACTTCAATTGCATCTCATTCATTTGCGAGTCATATGGTTTGACATCTGAACCTACTTTTGCATTTGTTCACATTCTTTCTGTCTGATTTTCTATCTTCCAGAATTCTCATTGCCTTCTGTCACCAGACTGGTAGTTTTATCAGAGCAATATTATTCAGCTCTAGAGCTCAAATAAAGCATATTTGAACTCTGGCAAATTTGGTGAATGAATCCGGTTGATTTTATATTGTTTGTATCCATTTGTTGCTATTCACCAATATTCAAATAACGCAGATTTTTGTGTCATTTGCGTTATTGAAATATCGAGATAATGTGTAGTATTTTACCTTAAATATTTGAATCAGCTGAAATGTTTAGGTATTTTCGATGCAATCAGAAGTTCAGAAAAAATTTTTTGAATGTTATTTGTCTTGCTATAGTTTCTATGAAGTTTGATTTTTTATTACTTTCCTGTTTTTATAAAATCTTAATCTGAGCTCTTGATTTTTGAAAATTTAATAAATGTCCAAGTCAGAAAACCTAAATTGAGTTAGACATTCCCACTCTCTGATGATAAAACTTGCATGGTGATTGATAAAATTTATTTCTGAAATTTTTTATTTCAAAATAAAAACTGAAATGTTATTATGAACATACTGAATACATATGACTTTTTATATTTAGAATAGCCACCATTCAAAAAATACGAGGATTCTTTTCTGATGCAATTGAAAAATTTAAGGATCTTCTGGATATTGTGCCAACATATGTGCCTGCTCTGATAGGTATTATTTCTCTTTTTTATATGGAGTCAAATATGTGGTAAACAGTTTAAAAAAGGTGTCCATGAATATAGTTAGGCCTATTCATTGTAAATCACATTACATTCTATCATTGGAAATTATTTTAACATTATTAAATTGGACTATTACCCATCTGTTGTGTAGGCAACAATATTTGTATTAATGAATATATTTAAAATGTTAGTGGTCAGTGTAATTATACATTTTGCTTTTTTAACAAGCTAATTTTAGTAATAAAAAGAAAGGATAATTTGATCTTTAACTCTAGTTACATCAGGGAAATTTTACAAGACAAATTTCTTCCAAAAGCCCGGAAAGATGTCATTTCATCTATTCGAGAAACAAAAAAAATTAAACAAGACAGATATATGAATTTATTTCTTTTGGAATCAACTCATTCAAGTAACAAAAAAATTTGACTTATTGTTAGGGATTCCTTACTTTTCTTAAGTGATTATGATCTTTGAATTTTTTGTCCAAAATTATTGGCAGATATATGAGCACTTATTTCTCTTCATTGCTTCTTTTAAACTGAAATATTTTTCCAGCAAAGCCTTTAGCAGCCATTCTATTTCTGTGTACAATTCATGGCTTCAAATGCCTCTAATGTCTTGCATCTTGATGGGATGAATCTCATCGTGATGGGAGGATTAAGCATTTGTGGCAAAGCCATTTTTCTAAATCATTGAAGTCTATAGAATGAAACTCTTTAATTTTATTACATTAATTGTAAAAACTATGTTCCCATTACTTCAATGAAATTTAGTTTTGAATAAATCCATTTCAGGTTTAGCAGAAACATTAGTGCTTTTAGCTAAAAAAGCATTTGGGGAATGCCTGTATGGAATTGCTAGGGACTGCTGTCAGGAAACATTAGATACTCTTGCCAAGTAAATTACATTTTAGTGTGCTCTGTTTTCTTTTTATTCCAGTTTTTTCAATTTTATTGTAAATTTTATTGTTAGTGAATAATACAAGTTGTATACATTTAGAATCTTTATTTTAAATAATTTTGTTTGTGGTGCCTAGTTTTGTAGAATCATTGTAAAATTATTTTTTTCCAATTCGTTTTTGTAAAATCACATTCAAAATACCTAAAGTTAACAAGTGTTTTGTCTTTTGTGGCATATTGCCAAAGTTTCTCAACTGTTGTCAGTTGAATAATATAATAAATATGTAGAAATGATACAGAAATATGCTTACAAGCTTGCTGAAGTAGGGAAACAGACTCAATCAATCTGCATTTCTTAACATTTTAACAAACTGAGATCCTTTTTATTCGAATTTGAGAGATTTAGACTAATTTTCTACAATATATCGCATTCTATAAGTAATGAGTTTTAGAAAAATGATGCCTTTTTTTCTGTTCTGCTCAAACTTAAAATACTCCAATATATTTAGTTGAAAACATTGAACTATTTTTTAGCATTAATAATAATTTTTAATTTTAAGCATATGTACTACAAATAAAAAATCAACCTTGAATTAAATTTGTTTATTCCAAACATAAAATGTTGTTACTTATCCCCTTGGTCTAGAGGGGCCGTCATGTCTCAGTGAGTATGCCCACTGCACTAGCAACCGAGTTGTAGGCAACACAGGTTCGATTCCTGTCAGGTGCATTCCTCCCTGGGTGTATTTCTCTCTTCTATGTCAGTAAAAACTTTCATTATTTGTGTCTGTCTATTACTTGATATGTCTTGTATCTACTGCAGCATGACCAAAAATGGCCCATGCGCCATAAAACTCAGAACCAACCCCTTGGTCTAGAAAATGCTAGACCAGGTCCTTAAGATCTTGTCACCTGAACAGGAGAGAAGCTGCCTCCTCTTGGTCTTCCACCAATAAATCCAAAGAAGTACAGATGCAGTCAAAGACATAAGAGGGAGTTGCAAACGAGGCAGTACAGGAACATGATGGAAAAACCTTGCCTCTGTGCACGAAAAACATACTTTTGATGTTCCCATTTCTGAGTCTTGCTAAAGCAGTTTGCAATCATTCGGGACCTCCAAACAAAAGGGAAAATTCGAAAGCTTAGCTGGATACCAATGATGAGTAGGGGGAGTCCGGGGGCTTTTTGATTTCACCATGAACAGTACCTCTGATGCAGTGAGCACTATATCCGAGGGAGAACTCTGTTTACTGATAGTAACACGATGATATATTTATTACCTTATGGTACAGAGACAGCCTATTCCCCTGTTCGATAGCAATAAAATTCTACCTTTCTTTCTTTAGTGTAACACCAAAATGGACAGTAGGTTGTGATGGTCGATTGACTGTCCATAATTTAAAAGTAAGGGGTGTGAGACAGGAAGCAACACATGTCATGTATTCTTTCAAGGAACCAATGTTTATTTTCAATGGCATGCCATTCTTTCACGTTTCACTAGTAATCAGATTGATGATAAAAATAATTTATGTAGGGTACTCATAATAGTTTATTTATGAGCATCTAAAACTTGATTGTTTATTCATTAATGCTGTGTTTAAAATTTTATCAAACTTTACTAGTACTTTCAAAAAGGATTATCATTGTCAAAAATCAGCCCCTGCCCAAGAAAATGCCTGGGTACTTGCCCGTTTTCAGCCAGTGTTTTAGCATTCATGAAAACTTTAATTGCTACTGCATTTATTCAACCATTGGGGTATCCCAGGACATCTTTTTTGTGTTATCTTGTTAAAAATTTCAAGTTTTAGTTGCAGTTCAGGTAATAGTTAACATTTATCTTTCAGCTTAATGAGTTCATTTCTATAATTCTTACAAGTACATATCCTTCTATACAACTGACATATGCTTACATAGGTAGCATGGATGCCATGTTACCCATATTTATTTTACATTCTTAAATTATATTATATTTGGATCTTTCCCTTCGGGTTTGATCCTGGATAGTCGCCAATATCCCGTTGTGTTGCGCCAGCGTGACGTTAATTAAAAATTTACCTAAATGTATTTCCTTTTGCTTAGAGTTGCAACCTCCAAACCTGGACTAGCCAGTCTTTGGAAATTAGCTGGAGATGCATGCACATTGCCTTTCAATTTCGATGACAAATGGTTCCCCATCACTGTTCCTTCTGAGCTTCATCAAGACTCTGAAAAGGGTGCTACTTCTTGTAATAAATGTGAAATTCTGACATTTGGATCAATGTAAGATCATGGAAAGTTTTATATTCCTCTCATCTTTGCATTTGATAATAATATACTAATTTTAGCTTATTTGTAAGAACCATTGCAATCGCATTTCACCATTGCTTTTACATCATGCCCAAGAACTGATGCATTGTATATAAAATGGTCTGACTGAAATCAAACTAGACATCATTTTTAATAGTTTATATTGAAATGATGCCACCCTATTCATGCACGATATCCTTTTATCACCTGAATGGTTTGTTATGACTACAGCTTTGATTAGTTGTCATTGCTCCCTTTCAAGATATTTTTATTATCATTCACATGTTTTCTTATCGTGAAGCAGTGTGGATTTATCCTCTGTCATCATTTACTCTACATAAGACAATTATCTGTTGGAAAAGAAAAAATATCTAATATTGATGTCATTTGTAATTTTAAGTTATTGTAAATATCTTTTGCCATAATTCAAACTTTAATTGATTATAATTTCATTTGATGAATTGATTTATTTTATTTAACTTGAATTGATTATTTAATTTATTTGACTATTTTTATAAATGTTAAATTTACATTTGTAAAAAAATTAACTCATCTCATCATTTTCTAATGTAGTGAGGGTGTTTTCCATTTAACCTTGTAGGTTCTTTGGTAGAGCTTTGCTTATTAAAGACAGTGTCAGCACACTATGGCATGACCTTGGTGTGAACTGTTATTACCAGTCCATATTGTCCACAGAAACTGATGTGAAGATAAGTTTTGCCAAAAAAGCTTTTATTTGCTTGCAAAAAGCAGTCAGCCTAGCACCAAGTTATGAAGCTCACTGGACGGCACTTGGGGTAATTGCATTAAGCGAAGGTAAAAAATATACATATTGTTATAGTTTTCTCTTTTGTAAGAGGTAATAAAAATAGCCTAATAAATTTGTAATAAACTAGTTATTGATCCAGAGATAGGCCCATTTATTTATATTTTTTTCTGTTTAATTCTAGAACTTACGGATTATGCCTTTGGACAGCATGCACTGATTAAATCACTTTTTCTCAATGCTTTTGTAAGTAAAAATTCAAATTTTTGTATTGCACTTATGAACCTCAATTTAATAATTTTTATTGGTCCCAAGGAAAAGTGTCTAAACCCCAATCTAATGAAGAAATAGTTGTGACTCAGCAAATAATTTTATTTACTACTTTAATTTATTTCTATAAAAAAAAATTATTGAACCAAAGCAAACTCCCCATGCACTATTTTTTAATATTGAAGAGCTGTTTGTCACAATACCAGTGCTACCTATTCCAGACTGCAATTTGTGGTTTGAATTTTAACCTTGCTATCAACAGATAAGAACAAGAATAGTGGTAATGATAGGATGATAATGTTTTTCAATTGCTCGTTAAAGAAAAAATAGCATTGTGGGTTGCAGTGTTGCACTTCAAAGTAAATGAATCATTTGTTTCACTTTCGCTCTGTTTGTTCCTGCCTTACCAATTGGCATTCCCCAATTTTATGATTTCCACAAAATTATATGAATAAAGGTGACGGTCCCTTACGAAATGTTAAATCGGGGTTCGACTGTATTTTTCAAAAGTTGTGAATTTATTAAAATTTTGTTATAATTTTTAGAATGCCGAAACATGGAGCAATTTAGGAGTTTTGTATCTTGAAAAAAATAACATTAAGGTAATGAAATTTTTTAAGTACATTAACTTTAATGACTGTGGTGTTGCTCATTCTCTTTCTTTTTTACCAGCTTTCCCATATTGCATTTAAAAAAGCCCAATCTTCTGAACCAACTTATCCATTAAGTTGGGTAGGTCAAGCATTTATTGCTGACAAAGTGCAGCATTCTGAAACTTTAGATCTTTATCGACATGCTGCTACTTTAGGCTCTCATGTAAGTATAAACTCTTTTTATTATTATTAACCACATTATTCTTTTCATATAAGGTACATGTAACATTTCTTTTTATATTTATAGTTCATACCATCTCTTTTCTTGACTTCATTACTATGATTTTTGATGGTATAGAATGAACTATTAAACAAACTTACACAGACTCCTGAAACAACTCTCTTATCCTTGGGGTTCTCAAACCAACAATTGGAAAGCACTATTACATTACTCCTTTCATTACCAAAATGACCTTGATATTTGGAGTACTTTCATCTCTGCTTTATGGGGGTTCTAAGAAAACACTTCAAAATTCTGAACACACACATACCATCCAGGCCATGGTAGCCTGGTTGGAAGAGTAGCAGACTAACAACCATAGGGTTGTGAGTTCGAATCCAACCAAAGACCTTCATGTATAAAGGGAGCTGGTACACGTTAAATCTGTCATGGCCTCAAATGTCCTCACATTGGTGTGGAAGTTTGGAAAGTGGGGTGCCAGCTCAGGTGGGACCTCGTCATCTGACCGTGAATCAAAATTACATGGTGTTGTCCTCAGATCTTTCACTTTGGGTTTGACCCCAGACCATCGCCAATAGCTTGTAAAATTGTGTTGCTCCAGTGTGATGTTAATTAAATACTAACTTACCATCTGAACACCAGCCAAAATTATTAATTAAAATTAAGCAATTATTAATGCTACTTCAAGAGACATGGAAATCCCTCTCACTGTAGAGGCAGGGCTGCTACGGACAACTTTTAGCTACTATTTTTCAACCTTGGCGACTTGGGATAGCTTTTTAAGCAAAACTGTCTGAAAAGCTTCTGTTTTCAAAATTTTGGCGACTTGTTTTGAAAATTCATGATAGATCAACAAAATTTAGCCCCTTTTTGTTCTTTTTTGTGGACGGAAAAAATAATTTCTGATTTTTTTTATGGGGAAAACCTTTCAAGGGACCCTAATTTCAAAGTTGTGATAACCATGAAAGAAAACATCAGAATCTTTGGTTGCTGGATTGTCATAAAAACCTTATGAAGAAAATATAAAGCTTTTCAATTTACAAATTTAAACTTGGCAAGATCTTCAATGTCTGTTTCATACTTAATTAGCACATTTTGTGTTTTAAACCAATTCATTTTATACCTGACCAATTACAAATGCTGCTAAAATAGGATTTAAGAAGAGACTTGTTAATTTTGAAAATTTAAGCTACTAATGCTATTTCATTGTTTTGGCTGTGGCAGCTCTGTAGAGAAGAAGAAAAATAGAATTATTTATGAGTTGAATTCGTACCAGGTTGGTTATCCATTGTTTGATGAAAAGCCAGCTAAGCTCTTTTAGTACCTCCTTTTGTCCCTTCTGCACTTTCCCATGATAATTGAATGACAAAGCAACATATTCTACCACTCCCTTGTGAAGGTAAATCAGCACAAGGCATTTAACTGGCATTACCATTTGGATGTAGGGCCTTTTCAGTATCTGAGGATAACACCTGATTCCTGGCTATGTTTGGAAAAGTTTAATATTACAATATTAATTTAATAATATTGATCTGCAATATGCTTCTAACCAGAGCAATCATTTTGTTTCTAATCTTAAAAAATTATTTTTGATACTTACAAAATGCTTCCCCACACTATATATATTTATTACTTAACAACATCATATAAGATGATTATTTTCAAAATATTTTGATATCTTAATATTACCATAACATTTATGCTCCTAATTTCTAGAAATAATTTTTTAGTCTTTACTTATATGTTTCTAGCAAATATTGATGAGTTTTAAATCCTATTTTGCTTATTAAAACACCATGTGAGTGTAAGTTACTAATTTTAAGTATAGTTGTTTGCCTACCTTGAGAACTGCTCCAGACACAAAGTCTACCTGTCTCTTGATGTATAAATGACACTTAGCTCATTTTCTATAGGGAATGCTTCAAGCATTCAAGTTTGTCTTATGGCACACAGTCACAATTTGTCTTTCTTCTTCAAGCTTGTATTGGTCAAGATTCCAATAAAAAGCATCCTGCTCCCCACATACATGTCTGTTTCTTTGCATGGAAGTGCTTGTTAATGAATCCCAAAATGATTTGAAAAGCGATCCCTTGTTTGATTTTATGTTTTCTAGGCATTTTAGATTAAGAAGTTACATAATTGCAAGTGGCTACATGAAAGGAAAGATTGTTTTAAGGAAGACGTATGGGTAAACAAACTATTATCATCCATCGTCCCACTTCCAAACAATCGTCACCAAATTCCCCAAAACCACATTCAACGCACTCAAAATATACAACCTTTTTCTATCGACTTCCATTACCTGGACTTCGTATTTGGAGCAGTTGTGGTTAATAGACAGTACTTGTTTTAATGTAATGCTGAATCTTATTTACGAATAGGATGTATATAAAGGCATGAGAATTTCATTTCCTCTTAAAAATGTTTATAAAAATAGGTAATAGTGATATTAAAATATTGAAGTATTAGTAAGAAATGAAATAAAAAATAGTTGCATTCACAGATTTGTATTAATGTAGTTATTGTTTATTTTTATTAGCTTTATTTAAAGTCTGCAATAATTTATTTGAATAGAAAGAGGCACTGATTGGATATTCTAGACTGGTTTGTGAAACTCTTTTAAGTACAACCAATAAAGAATCGTATGCCTATAAATACAACATTGAGCAAATGAATGCTGTTCTTGTAGGTGCTGATTGTGCTGTGAAATTCGTTGGTAAGAATTTTATTCATTATTTCTCTTGTTAGTATCCATTCAATTCTTAAGACTGAAACATCTTCAAATTTTGAAATTTTCTTTTAAATTTGTAGCTAATAATCAGACTTCTGGAGAAGCTTTCAATATACTTGGGATGCTTTTAGAAAGGCAAGGCATATATAATGCATCTTTAAGAGCTTATGAAAGGTGTGTACTTAATTTCTTTAACTAAATATCTATTTTTGATAACAAAACAATATGAACAAGTTTTTCATTAATCGTCTCACCCACTTGTTCAAAGGCCTGCAAATTGTAGGCAGAACATATTTGATACCCTGGGTGTGTATTTCTCTATTCTGTGTGAGTAATACACACTGTCCTTGTGTGTATGTATTACTTAATGCTGTCTGTCCTATGTTTGGTGCAGTTTGGCAAAATATGGCCCTACACCATAAAACCTAGCCAACAAATCTTCCATAATCTGTAGCAGCTGCATTAAATCATGAATAATACTAAGCTCTAATGTGATATTTGGATGAATACATAAACATGATAAAAATGTTATTGATTAATTAGGCAAATTAAGACATTACCATCATTTCTTGAACTAATAATAGTTTACTGTGCAGACATTGCATATTTACAATCAATTTCCTTTCCTTGTATAGATAAAAGTATAGAATTCTGACAGTAATCCTCGAATCAATAAAGCTATGAAAATATACAATACCTAAATTGTATGGTTGTTTTGGGGTTTTATGGCACAAGGTCCACATTTGAACAAGCTGTACCAAACACAAGACAGCTTCACATAGAAAATGTTATGTAAGGAAAAAAAGAGGGATTGGAGAATAGAATAATTCCTAAATTGGATGAGCACAGTAAAATCTTTATTCCTATTATCAGTCATACACTATATCACTCTTTTCTTATCCCTGTTGACTTTTTGATTTGCCAAAAACAGATGAAATCTCAACCTGCTTCTTTAAAATTGCGAGTTCAATGGTCACTTGCTTCAATCAGTTTTCTTAAACTCAATTGATAAAACCGATTGGAGTATCTCAAAACTGGATGAAAAAGATTTTCTGTTTAAAAATATATTAAACTGTATTTAGTAAAAAGTTTAACCTTTGAATTTGGGTTTAACTTGCAGTTTTTGTAATTTTATATTATGAAAAAAAGCAAAATGATTAAACTTTAAAATGTTTAATTTATGCTGCAATATAAGTAAATTTTCAATAATAAGTAAGTTCTCGACCCTTGCTATTTTGCTTTGCTTTTCATGCTTTTTCCTTGTCCCAATTGTACGATACACTGAGGGGTTAAATTGGATTAGACAGGGTTGGTGGACATTGTTTCACCAATGTTGTTTTCAGCTGTCAGTCTACCTTACAGGTTACAGAGATTAATGAGGTTCATTTAATGATTTTAGGCCAAGTAATGTTTATTTTTAAATATATAAATTAATAACAGTCATTGATGTTGATTAGGAATACAAACATAAATGTGTCTGAAATTGGTTCCCATATAATGTTTAAAAATATCATGGATCCCATTCCACTCTACTTTTTTAAAATCAAATTTAAGAATGCTAAGTTACATTGACAACTTTAGTTTAAAGTGAATTCTTGACAAAGTATAGGTTTATTGGTGATAGGGGATTAAGAAATTTTCAGAGTAAACAAACAAATCTCTGGAAGATGAGGATTTGGCTTCCAGTTATCCATTGCTCTGACTCAATAGGTAACAGAATTACTTTAAAATGTAACTAAATGATGTTGCTTCCAAAATATGTAAGGAAACACATTCTATCACAAAAATACTAGGGCCATCTACATTAGGTTTTACAGAAAAGCCTCTTGTACAGTGTAGTAACTGACTTGTTTTTCTGTAAATATATGTTAATAAATGATTTCATTTACTTTCCAGGGCAATACAATTGTTAGAAGGCAGTAGCAAAACAGAGTTCGTAGAGTTGGTTCGAGCTAATTATGCAAGATTATTGAGGTATAATTGACCTTTTTTATTTTAAATCAGAAAAACTTGTTTGCTTTTGATTTATTCTTATCTAACTAGTTTTATTGACATCAAATATGTATAATTAAAGAGCATATATTTATGAACAGAAAAGAGGACATTGTTATGCTGATGAAAAATTTCAAATATATTCATTCATCTATCAAGCCCAACCATGATTTCAAGTTTGCTTCTGCATGCTGTAAATCTGTTAGCTTTAAGTTTTATACATTCTATCAAGAATTTTATCTCGTTTCATCAGTTTGTACTTTGGGTTTCACTCTTAACAAGGTAATTGTTATCCTGATAAAAATGCTAATGTGATTCATGATCTTTTCTAATCAATACCTTAAATCTTAAAACAAAATAAATTAAATACTCGTATATATATTATATGCAAAGTAGCAAATTAAGAATGATGTCTAGAGAAGATTCCAGGATCCTAATGAAACCCTTCATATCAATAAAACAATTGATGCAAATAACTAGACAAATTAAGTGAACTTTCTCTGTAGCAAGACAGGTAGTAAGTTATGCAGTGATGTTTGACTCCTGATCTAGTTTTAGAAAAGTATATAATTGTGAAATTATTAAAGAGTTCCTCCATGAAATGAACTTTATTGTCCAAAAGATCTTGTCTTGTAATAGAATAGAGTATTTAGAAATGTACATTTGTGTTGATTATTTATTTGTGAATATTTATACCTGTAGTACTGGTTACATGTGGTTTCATGCTATTTATTTAATAAAGCGTCTTTACTTTCAAAGAGAATAATATATTCATCTCTTTTTCAGTGTTATTGGTTTAATGAGTGAAAGTATTAAAGAGTTTCTGCAACTGAAGAAATTTGACATTGCAACCGTTTGTAGCTTTGCACTTGCATTGTTTAGAGATAAGCAATATGATCAGTCATTGAAATGTAAGGAAATATTTCATTTTTTCATTGATTCACAAATTTCAATGCATATCTCAGACTATACAGGGTGATTCTATGGTCATGGGAGAAACTTCGGGGGGTGATAGAACACAACGAAACAAACACTTTTCCCCATAGAATGTATGGTCGCAAGTGCAGCGGTTGGCAGCTAGAGAGCGCAGTCAAACACTTGTATAAAAGCGTTACGTCGGCGATGCGAGGCCTGCATCAGGTGTGGTGGTCGACATTTTGAACAGCTTCTGTAATTGTGTATTTGTGTTGTACTTACCGACTGATGTTTGTACATGTCGTTTCATTTCCATGTGAAAAGTTTCTCATGTTTTGTACATGTCATTTCTTTCTTACCCGTTGTTCCGTGTACTTATCTTTAATTTATTCAAATCTAATTGTATTATTTCGTTTTGTCAAGCAGTTATTGATGTTTATTTGACAATAAAGCATTGTTTCCATATTTCATGCCTCTTCTTTCCAACTTGCGTCGGACCGTATGTTTGTGCCGAAATGGAAAGTGCCCTCTAGCGACTATACATTCTATGGTGAAAAGTGTTTGTTTCGTTGTGTTCTATCACCCCCTGAAGTTTGTTGTATTAGTTTAGACTCACCCAATAGACATTCTATGGGCTTTTATACAAGCGTTTGACTGCACTCTCTAGCGGCCAACCGCTGCACTTGCGACCATACATTCTATGGGGAAAAGTGTTTATTTCGTTGTGTTCTATCACCCCCTGAAGTTTGTCCCATGACCGTAGAATCACCCTGTAGAAGATAAAGTTAGGTGTTTTTGTTGTATTGTTTATATGCACATTGATTAGATGCAATTATAGTTTTTCTTTCTATTAACAAAAAATAGACTATTGCTTTGCTGAAAAGTTTTAAAATCGAATAATTCAAAATTATAATTATTAGTCTTAAGAATAATTCATTTTATATGATTTTTGCAAAGCATTTATTTTAATTTCATTGGTGAATTATTATCCTGCAAGGATTTATATCTTTATTTTACTTACTGACCAAAAAAATCCAAGCAACTGTAAGAATAAATTCCTTAGATAAAGTCATTCAAAATTTATCAACTTAAATTCTGTTTATAGTTCTAGGTATTATTTTCTTCAAATATTCCTGGGTTTCAGTAATTCTTAAGTGATTTCTATTTTAGTGTTTGGTCAAACTTTTGAAAAAACAAAAAATCCAAGTGATAAATCTCATATTAAAGTAGCAATGGCTATTGTGGCTTCAAATATGAAAGGACCAGAGGCTCCAAATTACCTCTCTCTCCTCCTTGAAAGGTAGAGTGAATTTACTTTCTTTCCTTTTTAAACAGATTGTTCCCATTGCTATCCATGTTTACGTACTGTATTCTTATCTCATCTTCGTAGTGCTATGATTGCATAGTCATAGCACACACTGCATTCTAAATAATACTTCCTATTCTTTCTAATTAAGATCATTCTCTTGTTCATTTTTATCAACACTGATTCTTAGCATGATAGGAGTTTGTAATTTACTATAGATCCAGTGATGTGTCTAGAATAGGGCAGGTAACAGATTATGATATCTATACAATAAAAGTGACAGGTTACAAATTCACACAAGTAGTGTGTTGCTGTTGCTTATTCCTTAAAGTCTAGCTAGACAGAGTCCATGAGTCCAGCCATATTCCAACACTAGATGGGGACTTCCTTGCCAGACCTACGCAGGCCAGAAGATGACTTGGGGAGGTTTTTTTTGCAGTGCTACATTTTAGGCAAGTTGGAAAAGCCTTGTGTCTGAACAAAGGATAGATCTGATGTTCATGCTCACAAGTCTAGAGAAGAGTCTGACATTTTCTGTCTGCTGTATATTTGAGTAGGTCTCCAGGGTGGTCTCTATGATAATATGAGTTGTTGGGGCTCACCAAATTTTATTACTTGAGCTCTTTATGGCGAATAATTATTGATATGTAGTGGGAAAAGGCTTGGTTGTGGCTTCCTTGGCAAGTGTCTGCAATTCCATTAAATTAAAAGTAGTGTAAAACAAAGTATCATATCAATTATTTTTATTTGAAAATACATTGTAGGAAGTTACTTGACCATATACCTCACAGTATTACTGATAAATGCGTGAATTTTTGTATGAAAACAATTAAATCTAAAAATTTTCTTGTTAATAAGTCAACTGTGACTTTGATTTTCTTTTATTACTGATAAATTAATTATAATGTTATTGCAGTGCACAGATAGCTCCTGTTTCAGTTCCTGGTTTATTAGCTTTGTATGCAGAAGGGATACTGAAAGAGGAAGCAAAACTTGTTGGAGCAGCTCGAAAAGAACTTCAACCTTATAAATACCTGAAGGAATATTCAACATTTGCTTCTTTCCTGTGGGCAGCCCAAGCATATATTGCGGTAATATATATATTTTGTGTCAATTCTCTTCCATTTCTAATTTTTTATTGATAGTGCCTTTTTTACCTGTTGGGACCGTTATTACTTAAATTTTGTTAAGGTGCGATATTTTAGGGAGAAATTTTCTCTAAAAATTATTCTTTGTATTTGTGTGTTTTTTATTTTTAACAAATCAATTTTTAAACAAAATATATTAGATATCTCAGATTTTGACTTTTTTGAAATTTAATCTCTCCATATAGTTTTCTTAAATATTTATTTGACCTTCAGAAAAAGTAGAAAAGCTATATTTTTAGCTCTTAGAATTTTTGCAATACAAGAAAAATCTTTTTAAATAATCTACGAAGCTCTCTTATAGCTACAATAACTAATAAAATGAAAAATAAAAAGTATTTATTATACATTGAATTATATATTTTTTATTTAATATATTGTGTGAAACTACTAAATATATACTCTACAAGTTGGTGATAAAACATCTCAAAATTTTGCAAAACATAGACTATTTTAAGTATTGGGGACAAACGTTTCTTTTAGAACTAGTAAATGATTTTTAAAATTTTTTTTGTTTCAGATTTGAAGTAATTTAAACCTGTTTCCCATGGTATTGGTTCACCTGCAATAATAATGTCTTGTATTGTAGAAAGGAACCCAATCTGCCCGCAATGAACTTCTTAAGTTCCTCCATGGCTCGCCTTCTAGTCATGAAATGTGGTTACAAGCAGCTTGCTGCCTTCTTCTTTGGGATACAAAGTATGCTAACACTGCATATGTTTGTGCGAAAATCGGGCTTTTCCATGGAGGATGTAAAGAACAAGCCTCACAAATTTTTGCTTTGTGTCAAATGGCAATGGGGTATAGGAAAGAGGCATTGATTGCTGCACAAAAGGCTGTACATATCAATCCAGGTACTCATGAAAGTTATCATCTGTTTTGCTATTTACTCTATGTTTTAAAGTGAAATATTCATACATTTCTTTTATCATGCTTTAGGAAAATTGGCGAATTGGGCTACTTTAGCCGCTGCTTGTCATGTTGCTGACTTGGACAGAAAACATGTTGGCTGGATGTTTAGTTTTGTTAGGAAATTAGGTAAGTTTGGAAAACTACTTTTTGCTTTATATACTTCAGTGTACTTTTTGAATTATCTTATGTATTGCATTGCATTCTCTCTGTAAAGATATGTTTGTATAATTACTTTTTAAATGAAAAGTTAGTTAATTATTTTTGATATATAACTTTATTTTAAAATTTCGTTGTGTCCTTGTCCAGTCTAATTTCAAATATAATTTAAGTTTTAGATTTTTACAAAAAGCTTTCAGCCATAGTTATTTATGTTTCAGAAGTAAATAGTTTTTGTCTAGTTGCTATATGTAATGCTAAAAAGCTTGTAACACTGAATTCCATTTTCAAATTCTTTCTACTCTGATATTCTTTACTTTTGCATGAAATACTTGATGGAATGTAGTGATGCGAATGTAGTAATACTCGAAATATATAGAGAATGTAAATCATAAAAATAAGTAACATAATAGTTTTCTCAAAGGGTGTAGATGGCAAAATGTGCATGTTATTAATGAAGAGCATTGAGTGATATAATTTTTGTTTTTATTCCTCATTCATCCTGCTTTTATTTTTTATTTATCCTTATTCTTATTCGTTTCATCTTCACCCTTTGAGAAAACTATTATGTTACTTATTTTTATGATTTACACTCTCTATATATTTTGAGTATTACTACATTTGCATCACTACATTCTATTTTGCTTTGAGTTTCTTTTTAAAACCAAATAACAACTTATTACAAAAGAAATCTGTATGCTTTTAACATCATTCATTTTCATTATATTTGCAACATGCTGATAAATTTTGCTTGTGAACTAATTTTGCAGCTAAAGAACAAGTTGTGAAAGCTGATTTCTTGGGATGGTTCATTGTGATGGAAATCTTCCATTATATAAACTCTGGTAATATGACAGTTGCTAGTGCATTGACAAATCAGGTAATTTTGTAAAATAAAGTTATATCATATAAATAAGGAAACACTACACAATTAATTCACAAGTTTCAATTTATTTTTAGAATAAATAGTAAATAATCCTAATACAATTACACCTTGATCTATTTATTGCACATTGGACTATATATCACTCTCTTTACTTGTTCCTTGTTGAATTTTCAGTTTGTGGAAACAGGAATTATCAGACGTCTGTTTTATCTGAAATTTGCAGCTCTCAGTCACTTGCTTCAAGCAAAGACCTTGGCTCTGATTACATGATGTAAATTCTTTCACCTCTAGTTTAGAAGATTCATTGCATGCTGATGTGAAATTAGGAAACATAACTTTATTTGAAGCAGTTCTAAAGATCATCCTCATTAATTAGAAACACAAAAGCACCACAAACAAAATGCAGTGTAAATATAGATTATATATTGAAAGATACAGTGTGTGAAATTGGCAGCAAAGAGTTAAACTGATTTTTTGTTCAGTCTGACATTCACATCATATCGTTACTAGGGGGCACCATTGGTTTTAGAGGACTCAGTATATAGGGACCCCTTGAACATGAGGTGAGAGAGAAAAAAGCAGGGAGATGGGAGGGAGTCTAGAAAAAGACCAGAGACCACAAGGTTGGATTGAATTGTGTTAATGTTGTATAGAGGTGTTGGTAGTTTTTAGGGTTTGATGGACTAAGTTCACGCTGGATGGTGCAATACATCTTCATGTATATAACGAATCATGTATTTGTAAAATGGATTTATGGCAATATTGTGTCCCTCTACCTTCATCACAGTATTCTAGTACTGCTCGACTAGAACTTGGCAGTGGCCTTTTCAGTTCTATCTCATACAAAAAAACAGTTCTGGCTGTTTGTCTAAGTTATAGGTTGAACAAAAGAACAGGGTGTTGAAGCCTCATGACTGGGATAGAGAGATTTGTGAGTGCATAAAAAAGCTTCAAGTAGATAGGTCCAGGGCCAGCCTTATGAAGTGAGGGGTCCAATTCGATCAATCTCTGAAGGGCCTCACAAAATGTTAAAAATAAATATTTTTAATGAAGTGAATTGAGTAGTTGAAAGAAGAAAACGTTTTAAACTAAAAATAATCAGAAAAGTGTATTGCTAAATAGTGTATGGATACAATTTTTATTAAATGCATAATTTCCCATTCATGGTGGGGCCCCATTTAGGGAAATCGGCTTAGGACTGGCCCTGGATAGATCAGCTCCTTCTATATTTCATCTGACTGGCTCAAAATTACGAGGTATTGTCCTTGGATCTTTCCCTTCATGATTGATCCCTGGCCCTTACCAATAGCCTGTTATGTTGTTCCAGTGTGACATAAATTCAATCTCCTACCTACAACATAAAATGGACTCAAATGTCCTCACATTGGCGTGGTGTGGAAGTTTGGAGTGTGGGTGCCTGCTCAGGTGTTGTCCTCGTCATCTGACCATGGTACAAAATGAAGTGTTGTCCTTGGAACTTTCTCTTTGGAACTGATCTGAGACTGTTGCCAATAACCCGTTGTGTTATTCCAGTGCTACTTAAATTCAATCTACTTACTTACCTAGGGGTATCCTAAGGTATTCCAATCCTCTGGTGAAAACCTTATGAAACAGTAGTATTTATTAGCCCTGTAGAAAGGCTAGACTGAATTGGTAAAAAGAGATTTGGTTACCTCAAAATTGTGGATGAAAAGAAATTTGTGTTTTCAAAACTGTTCTACTTTGTTTAGTATTCAAAGGCCTTTTATCATAACTAAGTGCATATAAAGAATTTTATGTGCTTCATAATTATTTTGTTATTCCCTTTGTTAGTTATAATCTTAAAGTATATTATAGTCTCATTACATTTTTTTTATACTGCTTTGTCAGTAATGTCAAATTTACTAATCTGTTGAACTTCGTTAATCAATTGAAAATGCTTGATATTTAACTAAAATTAATTGACTAAAATTAATTTGACACTCGATCTTATTGACAGCAGTGTTCCAATTAACAGTTGAAAATGTAAAATAGAGATGCCAAAATCTTCTGTGCATTTGACTAATCTTATTGATTAGGACAAAATTTTTGATTAAATTTTTTTCAGCAGGCAACTAAACATTCTTAAAGCTAGAAAAGAAGTGATTAAAGTAAGCTATCAAAAAGAACACAATGTTCTCTTTCATTTTATACAGATGTAAGATCACTTGTTCACTGAAATGACAAACTTTTCTACTTGATATATATTCACTACAGACCACAGAATTTAAAACATCAGAAAACTTTATACCTTGGAGAATTTATTATACCAAAGAGCTAATTAAAATATTTCAGTTTGAAACAGAAAGAGAGACTGCGTTAAGAATTGATGCACCTTTGAATTTATCAAGCTAAATTTCATGAGACCACTATTTTATTTACTTAGAACCTAATTGGAGGTTTTTTTTGCATTAACATGGAAAATATCAAATTTTATTTCCTTTATATTTAAATGTAAATCAACTTTCAAGAACATAAGTTTAAGCCAATAAAAAATTTTTTACAATTGCATCTTACTACATATTTTATTATCAATTAAACTAAACTCATACACATAATCAGCACATTACAAAATGAGGCATTAAAGATTTTTTTAATGTTATGAGGCATTTTCTATGTAAGTTATGATTTAATTTTTTCTTTGTTTTTATGTGTTCATTGAATTTCAGGCTCTCTCTATAAGTTCCTTCAACTCTGAGACGCAGTCCTGTCTTCAAGTATTGGATGCTACTGTGAAGGTGTTTTCAGATAACAACAATTTGCAGCCCCTTTTCGTTGCTGTGAAAAATAATCCCAAATGCTTTTTTGCCTGGAATGTAAGAATTGATTTTTATATCACAGATACATATAAATGTAAAAAAACCATTGAAAAGTAAAATTAATATGTCTTATTAAAATTGTATTTCTCAACAGGTTCTTAGTCAACTTCTTATGGTTTCTGGCAAAAGTGGTGAAGCAGAGAAAACCATCTCTCATTTTGCTGTCATTTCTGAAAAAATGTAATGTTTTGCTTAGATATATTTAGTTGTATAAATGTTATGTATGTGGTGTTTATTTAAAGACATATTTAACCTGTATTCTGGTTTTTCCTGAGAAAAAAGGGGCGAAAATAGGAACTTAATGACTTAGTAAAAATTTGTTACTCTTTGTCGTGTATTGTTTTTTAATGTTAGATGTTCAGATTGCTATAGTTTTCTATTATGATGATTAATTGTATGTCTTTGTGAATGTACTCATTCTTAAAATATTCTTTCTCATTTGGGAATACTATAAAACTATTTTTTGCTATTTTCATTACTTTAAGCTTAATTGTAGCATCGTAATCCTTTTGTAAACATTTGTTTATTTGATAAATCCTTCTTGTAATAGTGTATATCCATTTTGATGATAGTTCTCAGCAGTAATGTTTCATTTAAAAAATTTACCTCATAAATATCAATTTTGTTTGAATAAAATAGGTTTAATTTTTTCCGAAATTTTCTTTTTAAAACTGGTTGAAAGTTTTAAAAAATTTGTAGGTTATTGAAATAGTCTTTAATTAAAAAAAAAGTGGTAGATTGAACTTGTTAAAGAAATTACTTAAACTTTATAATCGTATTGCTTCTACAATTTGAAATTGTTGAATATATATGAAAAATTATGGAGGACATTTTCACTTATTTATTTTTATTTATCCGTACAAATAAAAATAGCTTTATAAGTTTTCATATTTATATATTGTAACAAACTATGCCGTTTAGAATTAATTCACTTAGAACTATACACTTATATTAAAATCTTCATAATGTAATTAGTTTAATGGCTACCTGATGTTTGAACCAAAATAATTTTGCTGCTTTTTGTTTACATTAAATAATTATAATATACTGTTCACACTGTTGATTGATTGTTTTCTATTTTAAATTCCTATAGCTTTCCAAAGTGGGCAGTTTATCCATTAGTGCAACTTGCTATGTTATCCTACAAAGAAATGCATGTGAGTTATTTCTCTGCTTTTTCAGTAAATTGTTGCATTTATCCTTTCTTCCAACCATTAGTTCCTATTTTTAAATGTTATTTTAGGTTGATGCTGACGGAAAAGAAAAATGGCTTAAACTTGGTGAAGAAGTTTCTGGTAAAGCAGTTCACCTCTCATCATCCAATCAGGCAGCTCGGTTTATGCAAGGCCTCTTTGCTTTAGAATCCGGAAACACAAAGTATGATATTATTCTGCTTAAAGCTGTTAAATTCACTTAAGTGTATTCAGATTTTATGCTTGATTTATTGCCAAGCATGCTGATATAATCGTAATGCATTATAATACCATTATAGTATTTAGAATCGGCAGATAACTTTCTAGAAATTATGTAATTTATGTCCATCTTTGTCCTTTGAAATTTTTTAATGAAGTATGCAGCAAAATTGAATACTTGACATTCTAAAAACATCTTTTGTCAACATGCTTGTTTTCAAAGTAAGTGTTTAATAAAGCAAAACATGTCAAAATCATCATTAAAATATTTCACTCATTCATTTAAACTTTCTTTTTACCTTTTAGCCAACAGTTGTAATTGTAATATAATAATAAGAGTTGTAGAGAATCCTTAATCATAATTTTTAGATATTCTTTTAATGAAACTAACTCTTGCTTTTCATCCTAAACTAGTTTCTATTACTTTTGTGTTATATAACTGCTTATGCTGAAATTTTATTCTAAAGCTATCAAAATTTGTGATTAATTATGTAGTTGCTTTCTTAGATCTTCATTTGGATATTAAATTCTATATCTATGGTTAAATACCGCCTAAAATTATTTTTATACAAAATATGACGTTGCATACTCAGACAATTTGTGTCAAAATGTATTCAGTACAAAATGTAGCCTCTTAAAATTGTAAATATGTATTTTTTTAATTTTCAACAACGTATACTTTTACTGAATCATTTATGCACCCTCTGTATGTGATTAATCTTTAATGATATTAATGATCATCACTTACATTAGAAACAGACTAAATTGTGGCACTATTTAGATCAATGTTCAATTTTGAATTATGATGGAATACTTTTTTATTTAAAACAGCAATGCAATTTATTTTTAATTTAAAATTGTAGTTTTCATGTATTTAGTTTTGTTTGGCTCTATGTTATATATTTATATTACTTGAATTAATTTTTTCCAAATTTCTATGTTGTGTTTTGTACTATGTTCTCTATTACATAAATAAGGTTTCAGATTGTCATTCAAATTCTTATGGTTTCTCGAGTACTGTTTATCTATGGTTACAAATTTGTCAATGAGCAGGTTTGAAAGTTCAAAGAGAATATGCATTGATTTATTTTTCTAAATATTCCACAACGTATAAAATTAGCATATGTACCTCAACTCGAATTGGGATAAGTATGATATAAATATTTTAGAACTTAGAATCCCACTATCACAATCCTGTGGGTGCTGGAGGAATCTTGAGTTGCAATTCTAGACTTGGAAAATACAAAGGGATGTTGAGGCACAAGTTTGGTCAATGAGATGCTAAAAATGTGTTGCCTAAAAAATTTTAAGCAAACACTGAACCACTTGATTACACACACACTTCAATGATGCATAATAGTCATTGGTTCTTTTAACTAAAAAGAGCAACAGAGCTCAAATAGTTGACTGAGGATTTAAGGATGCTGTTGATAATGGAGCCCAAGAGAGACAAATTGGTAGTACAAAACCAGGTGCATCTTCTAATCAGTGATTATTTTTAATTGTATTGATTTGATTGATATTTATTACCATTATTGAGCAATTTAGTATGTTTATATGCCTATTTTTGTTATTTCATTTTCATGAATTACAATTTCAGTTTCAAGTTTTATTTCCAAGCTTCCTCAGGGGACATCTCCTTTAGGTGTGTATGGCTTCACTGACCCGAGGTACTCTAGTAATCTTTTCTTTTCCCATGGAAGAAAAGATCATTAGGCACTGTGAAAAGACCCTGTTTATACTGGCCTTATAGTAAGCACAGGGATCTCGCTTCTGGGAAACCCAAATGATTTTTTCCGCTTTCATCCTATTGTTCTATCCCCAATTCCTCTTTTTTTTCTTTCACAACATTTTTACTTGAAATTTGTCTTGTGTTTGGCATAGCTTGGCCAAATATGACCCTTGTGCCATAAAACCCGAAAGCAACCAACTAACCTAGCTTTTTAAAATCCTAAAATTAGACTCAAAGTTACATAAATATTTTGGTGAAACTCGGAAGTTATTGGCACAGCTACACTTGCAATTTATTATTAGGTGAGATAGAGTTTTCCAGAGCAGTACAGAAGAAAAAATTGTGTTTGGAAAGGGGATGTTGAGCCAAAAAAAATTTGGGAATCTGTTTTAGAATGACTCAATTTGTTATATTTGATTCATACTTATATGCCAATAAGACTATCTTGTTTTATCATTGCTACATGGTTTTTTTTCTTTGTAGTTTGGCTCGCAGGAGTTTTGATAAAGTCTTATCGAACATAATCGTAAAAGAATCTAAGTGGATGGAAAAAGCAGCTTGTGATATTTTGGAATATAAGAATTTGAAGAAAAAAGGAAAATAGGTGAAGCTTTTATACATATATTTCAAACCTTTCAAGTTTTCTGTAATATTTACAACATTTGTATGGTACCTTGTAGTATCACTCATACATTGTTTTCCAAAATCTTTAATCTGCCCAAGAAGCCTTCCCATAAATATAAAGTCTATACTTTTCCTATTGAAATGCATTATTTATAAATTTATATCTCAAATTAACTTTGTTTTTATATTAAATCCATTTTATTTAATAAGTTTCTACTGAATTAATTATAAGTGTTTTTATGTTTTAAATTATTTTATCTGATAAATCTTAGTTATTGAGTTGACTAAAAGTTGCTTTACTTTTTAATTTTTAAACCACTATAAAAACTTATCTTATGCACATCTGTCAAATGAAATGAAAGAAGCAAAGGTATTCATATTTCATATAAAATATTGATGAATAGCCATGTAAAATTGCCACATGAACAAAATTACTGTGAAACATGTTTGAACCATAAAATCAAATTTGTGTAGTTTTAAATGTTGTAGTTTTTAAAACTGAAAATTTGATTTTTCAGGTTTCTGAACTGTATTACTTCTAGAAGCACATGAAATATTCTTTCAAAAACTGAATGTATGATACACATATTTTGATAAATATTTTGTATTCGTGCATTTTTCCAAAGGATCCGATTTTGGACATTGTAAAAGATTGTTTTGTCAAACTATTTATTTTGAAAAAATTGCATTTATTGAATGATAAATGTGTAGTCTTATTCTCAACTTGGCTTTGATAACAAAATAACATAAATAGTTGTACAACCTTTTCGCATAATTGCATACCATTTTTTCCAACATAATGCTACATTTGCATTCTATCTTTATTAATTTAGGTATGTCTTTTTACAAAAATACCATAGCTTAAAAGAAAGTGAACCAAACTAGTAAGGGCAAAACAGTGTATCTTGATATGTTATGCCACTACAATGTTGAACGGATCATATTTAAGCTATTTGCTGCTCTATTCAAGCAATATTCCTCTGTAAAGAAATCCATCACTAAAACAATACTTTTATATCAATTTGTATTGTTTACAAGAGCAATATCATCTGAAAATGTTCACTCTTTATTTATAAGATAAATGTGAAATGACAACAATTGTATAATTTTTGTACTGTTTTAAAATTAATCAACGTTTAATAGAACAAAATTTTAGTTGAAAGATGTTTCTTTACAGTTTGGTGAATGTTCACAATTTAAAATGAAATATCAATTTTACCCTATCAGTAAATCGTAAGCCAAACAGCTTTTCTATTGTTTTTATAACATCATCGATAACTTACAGCTTGATTGATTTCAAAATATATGAACTGGAAGTCAAAATGTTTGTAAAATCCACACACAAATATATTTGGAAAATCCACATTTTGTGTAATCACTAGTTTTTGTTTAATATAACATGTTGATCTCGTTTTGAATAGTGGGAAATGGTAATTAAATTTTTGTAAGTATGCCCTTTCTTAACCCTCCTGATGATTGTTTTGACGTGATCTATCATCTCTAACAAAATTGGTCAGATCTTAATGGTTGAGATATCTCATTGAAACCACTTTGAGGGTTAAAAAAATTTTGATTTATAAATCAAAAATTGACATGGCGAGTAATATTTATTACTAACTCCTGAAATGCGACAAAGCATTTAACATTTCAACTATGAAACCAGTCTTAATGAATATGTTTCAACTGCAATATATTACATAAGCTACAATATGGTGTGAAATATATATAAGAAATGCAATTTCTTATATATGACTCAATTTTGTTCAAATCTTTTAGATTTACATTTTTGAAAAATCAGTCATAGTTTTGAAAATGTTTATGTTTTCATTTAAGGGTAGTATTTCTATCTCAAAAAATAATTAAATCAGTCCAGTTACAAATTCTATATCGTTATATTTTTGGTTTTTAAAAGTTAAACATAAATAAGCAATCCACAATTATTCCATACCCATTATTTAATTACTCTTTTAATTTTTAGAATTCAAACTGTCCTAGTAGAAAAGTAGTAGAAAGTTATTTAGTCCCAATAGAAAGTAATTTGAATTATCAATAACCTTCAAAATATTTTCAATATGTCTAGATCTGTGTTTTGAAAATTCCTTAAGCGATTCATGAAAAGGGGCTTAAAATATTTACTTTTTAGTTTCTGTGACAACTTTTATTTGAACAACTTCATGTATACAAATCATGAAATTTATGACAAAATGTATTTCTTTTATTGAAATATATATACAGATTACAGCAAAATATGCAGCAGACAAGGGTGTTTAAAAATAATGTATCTGTCAGTTGAGACAAAGTAACAATTTCTTTTAAACTAGGGCTTCAAATACGGATGTGGAAGGTGCTGAAAAAAATAACAATTTTTTATTGATTTAAATATTAATGCTTAACAACTATAATTTTTATTTCAAATTATGTTGACATGCTGATTTAAAGCTTTCTTATTATTTTTCTGAATCATTTCTATCAGAAAAAACTAGTTTTTTAGGGTTTAAAAGTAAATAAAAAATATTTACAAATCATTGTTAAACTAAGTACTCAAATTATAAACATTGGAAGTTTCATGATGCGAGTTGTTTTTAAATCTATACAATATTACTTAATTTTTATTAATTCATCTTGAGGATGATTCTTTTTTTATTAGATTAATCAGTTTCAAAACATTTGTTACAACTGAATAGATTAGGATTATATTAAATATTTTTATTTTCAAAATTATTGTCTGATGATTATTAATCTGTTAAATTATTTAAAGCTCTGAATAGCAGATTTACATTTAGATTTATTTTTTTGGTTGGCACGTAGCCAATCAATTTGCTTAGTTTTCATTGTTCTGTTATGTGTATTAATGTATGAGAGGGAAATGTTTCAAATTAATTATGGTGAAATATGCTATTGTCCATTAGTTTTAATAGTTCATAAGTCTTTTGTAGTCCATTACTTTTAATGGTTCATAAGTCTTTTGTAGTCCATTACTTTTAATGGTTCATAAGTCTTTTGTAGTCCATTACTTTTAATGGTTCATAAGTCTTTTGTAGTCCATTACTTTTAATAGTTTATAAGTCTTTTGTAGTCCATTACTTTTAATAGTTCATAAGTCTTTTGTAGTCCATTACTTTTAATAGTTCATAAGTCTTTTGTAGTCCATTACTTTTAATAGTTCATAAGTCTTTTGTAGTCCATTACTTTTAATAGTTCATAAGTCTTTTGTAGTCCATTACTTTTAATAGTTCATAAGTCTTTTGTAGTCCATTACTTTTAATAGTTCATAAGTCTTTTGTAGTCCATTACTTTTAATAGTTCATAAGTCTTTTGTAGTCCATTACTTTTAATAGTTCATAAGTCTTTTGTAGTCCATTACTTTTAATAGTTCATAAGTCTTTTGTAGTCCATTACTTTTAATAGTTCATAAGTCTTTTGTAGTCCATTACTTTTAATAGTTCATAAGTCTTTTGTAGTCCATTACTTTTAATAGTTCATAAGTCTTTTGTAGTCCATTACTTTTAATAGTTCATAAGTCTTTTGTAGTCCATTACTTTTAATAGTTCATAAGTCTTTTGTAGTCCATTACTTTTAATAGTTCATAAGTCTTTTGTAGTCCATTACTTTTAATAGTTCATAAGTCTTTTGTAGTCCATTACTTTTAATAGTTCATAAGTCTTTTGTAGTCCATTACTTTTAATAGTTCATAAGTCTTTTGTAGTCCATTACTTTTAATAGTTCATAAGTCTTTTGTAGTCCATTACTTTTAATAGTTCATAAGTCTTTTGTAGTCCATTACTTTTAATAGTTAACTCGAGGTCACATCCTTTCCCTTTTATTCTTCCATGCGTTATTATGGCACGTAATTTTGAACCACGGTCAAATGACGAGGTCACACCTCAGCTGGCACCCCATGCCAACATGAGGACATTTGAGGCCATGACAGATTTAATGTGCACCAGCCCCTTTGTACACGATGGTCTTTAGTTGGATTCGAACTCGCAACACCGGTTGCTAGTCCGTTACACTTCCAATAGGGCTAAAGCGGCCCTTATATATACGAGGTGGGTCTGCTTGGAATCTGAACAACTGCAGTACCACTCTTTGCCTAGTAGTAAACGTAATCATTACCCTAGACCAGTGGTTCCCAAACTATTTTGGTCGTGGAACCCCAAAATTTGTTGCCAATGATCGCGGAACCCTGAATATTTTTTCGACAACGACTTTTCAAAATTTAATATCTGATATTAAATGAAACAAGTATTATTTTGGTATTTCAGATTTTATTGAATTAAACAAAACTAAAAAAAAACATTCTGGTTGGAATGACAGGTTACCGTTAATTATACAAGGGCACAATAGCATTGGCGCAAATACACCGGTATATTGCACAAAAAAATACATACATTTTGGTGAAGTTCAAATTGCTACCGATGCTTATGTTTTCAGTCGCGTTATTTAAAAATTTTAAATTCAATTTGGTGGTCGATTGTAAACTTTCCGAGGAAAATGTGAATATATTAAACACCATTCTTATTTTTTTTAATGAAATAAAATTTGTCACGCGGAACCCCTAAATGTTTTCGCTGAACCCCAGGGTTCCACGGAACACACTTTGGGAACCACTGCCCTAGACTCCAAAAAGTCCAGGACTGGTAGCGTGGTTTGAAGAGTAGCGAATTAGCAATCGAAGGATTGAGAATTCGAAACTCGATCCAACCAAAAACCGTCGTGTGCATGGGAGGGATGGTGCACGTTAAAGGTATTGTGCTCGGATCTTTCCCTTCAGGATTGATCCGTCGCCAATAGCCCGTTCTGTTGCTCCAGTACGGCGTTAATTCAAATAATCCCCTCAAAAAAGCTGCACCTCTGGCAAAGTGAATTGGTTTATTTAATGAAAGTTTGCTACCTTAAAAAATCCGGTGCCTTCGAAATGATGCTCTGAAATTCCATAAAGGATAGTTTCCCGTCGTCGTCGTTGTCGCCTTCTTCCAGCACTTTCTCCACCACCACGCTCACTTCGTCCGAGTTAAGTTCGCTGCGAGTCAGGGCGACCGTCGCCTGCTTCAGGTCGTCCGCGCCGATGAATTTGTCCCCGTCGTAATCTGGAATGAATAAGATTTAACTGAATTATACTTTTTTTCTGGTTTTTAGAATTGAAATTGTCCTAATGGAAAGGGGCCACGGTAGCCCGGTTGGAAGAGTAACGCATTAGCAACCTGAGAGGTTGCGAGTTCGAAACCAACCAAAAACCGTCGTGTACAAAGGGGGCTGGTGCACGTTAAATCTGTCGTGGCCTCCAATGCCCTCACGTCGGCGTGGAAGTTTAGAGAATGGGGTGCCAGCTCTGGAATGACCTCGTCATCTGACCGTGATTCAAAATTACGTGGTGTTATCCTTGCATCTTTCCCTTCGGGTTTGATCCCGGATCGTCGTCGGGCTCAGTGGGTATGCCCACTGAACTACCAACCTTCGAGTTGTAGGCGGCGATGGTTCGATTCCTGTCAGATGCATTCATCCCTGGGTGTATTTCTCTCTTCTGTGTCAGTAAAATTTTCATTGTGTGTGTTTGTCTATTACTTGATATTGTATATCTTGTGTCTGGCACAGCATGGCACAGCATATGGCTGTTGCGCCACAAAACTCCAACAAGCCAAACCCGGATCGTCGTCAATAGCCCGTTGTGTTGCTGCGACGTTAATTAAATACATACCTAATAGAAGTCTCATTGCTATTTATTCGTAATTGTTCGTATAGATCTTTTTTATGAGCATAGCACATTTTAATTCTTAAAATTTGTTCGGTCATCTCACCGTGATTCAAAATTACGTGGTGTTGTCCTCGGATGGGGACTAATCCCAGACCGTCACTAATAGCCCGTTGTATTGCTCCAGTGCGACGTTAATTACCATTACCACCGTCAAAAATGATCGTAAATGACAAATTATTTTTTTACTATCCGTGGAATTTCATATTCAATTTTTAACGCTGAAATTAGGAAACCGATTTTTTTCGATCTATTTTGGTGATTTTGAAAGTATACTGTTCCCTTAACTCTCCATTTGTCACCGGAGTTTTTTAATATGACAGATCGCGATGCATTTATGAGGTACTCGGCGTTTTTTGCTATTTACTATCCGTTTATTTACTATCCGTTGCATTAACTATCCGTTTTTCTTTATTCGCAGAATATATTTTAGGACATACTAAAAATCAAATGACTCCAAAAATGCATTTAAATTAATAAATAATACTTTTTAAGTTATTCTTTCCATTGCGTGACATTGAAAAATACTCACCGTGTTCCTATCAGGACTAATGGAGAGTTGATTCTAATGTCACTGTTCCATGCAGCTAGTTTTTAAAATTTGTCAAACTTTTTCAGTGCTGTCGCCAAGTTGTGTAAAATGCTTCTTGCAAATAGAGAATTGTCTAAACTAGTATTGACACGGGTTTGAGTAATACTAATAAACTAAGCACAAATCTCTCGCCTTAAACAGTTCTTCCAGTGACACGACAGAAAAGAGTGAATGAATATCCAAAATTCAATGTGATTTTCGACGGAGTGTACTGAGAATGCGGAAATCAAACAAAATATAGGATTACGTTTTCCCTTTTCAAATGAAATTGGAAGAAGGGAATTTTATCAATATTTGCCGAAGCATACTCTTTTTCTCCCCTCTCCTGTACTCCAATATCCTTGGGCACACACGCACCGCCTAGGAAAAGGTCTTTTCATCTTTGTATTTTCCTTTCCCTTAGAAGGACCCGACATGGTCATGAATTTCATAAAATCCCGGATTTTTCCGGGATTATTATTTTTCTTCCCCCTGATAGGGTATCCTGTTAGTTCGCTCCACAAATAAATCCAGGCACATTCTTCGGAGAGGGTGGAAAAAAAGATGGATGAAATCAGAGTGGTATTTTTGGAGGGGTATCGCATAAAATGGATATAAAGGGGCTGGAATGAAGGAAATGGGACCGAATGCACCTTTCAGTTCTGCATTCTATTGGCGTGTCTCTAGGAGTGAATGAACTCGCCGTTCAATTTGCTTAATTCATAAAAGGATTATTGTAGTTTTTTAGTATAAATGGTCACTTTGAATGAAGATTTTAATTTGAATGCGCAGTTCAGAATTTTTTAAATTATGAAGGGATTATTCCTATTGTTTTTTAGCGTAAAGTTCTGAATGAAAGTGTTATTTTGAATGCGTTGTTCAGTTTTTTAGCGTAAAATGGTCACTTTTCGAATGAAGATATTTTGAGTGCGTCTTTCAAAGTCTTGGTGTGCTGCAAAGCGCCCTAGGCTGTCGTATTTTGAAGGTTCAAGACCGTATTGGTAAAACTTAGAAGCGGGCACGTACCACTTTCCAACTTGTCCTTCCCATATTTGAAATTGCATTGATATCTCTGGGACAGCTCCGGGATGAATATGAATTGGTGACCGTGCGACTTGAAAAACATGGTCTTTTGGACTTGGTCTAGGTTATACCTTGTAGGTTGTGTTCAAATCGCACAAAAGATGTATAATTCTTACCATATACTCTAAAAGCGTACACCACTTTAACATCTCTTGGTGCTTGTTCACTAAAACAAGATAACATGTCCAAGAAGTCATCAAACGTCATATTGCCACTTCCGTCGTGAGAGAACACTTTGCAAATCCTCTGGCGGAATGGGTTTTCCTGCAAGATGTATTGAAAATCAATCCCTTGTCTTGCTCTTTTAGTTTAAATGTAAAACTACTCTACAGAAAAACTAAATCGTTACACTACATCATCGCTCTACAAGTGAAACAAAATGTCGAAAGTTAGGAGAAAAAGTTCAACTCACTATGCTATCCTCACTAAGTGTGTTTCTCAAGAAGAAATCTAATCTTCACGCAAAGAAAACATGAATGAGTGAACTCGACCAGTCTCAAGATCATCACATCTAGAAAAGCTAAAAAATTTGTATCTAAAAATTTTTGCCTTTATGTGTTTCACTGGTTAGCGAACGATATGTTGTATTTTTGTTACGAGTTGAAAATAAAAATTCAATATTATGATACTTTTTAAGTTTTCCACTTTCCTGTTATTGGGGCAGTGGTAGCCAAGTTGGTAGAGTCGCGGATTAGCAACCATAAGGTTGCGAGTTTGAAACTCGATCCAAATAAAAGACCGTCGTGTATGTGGGGGCTGGTGCATGGTAAATCTGTCGTGGCCACAAGTGTCCTCACGTTGGCGTGGTGCGGAAATTTGGAGAAGGGCTCCAGCTCTGGTGTTGACCTCGGCATATGACTGGTTAAAAATTACTAGGTATTGTCCTCGGATATTCCCTTCCGGATTGCGTTGGCGTGGTGTGGAAGTTAGGAGAATGGGGTGACAGCTCAGGTGTTGCCTCGTCATCTGACCGTGGTTCAAAATTACGTGGTGTTGTCCTCTGACCTTTCCCTTCGGGATTGATCCCGGACCGTCGTCAATAGCCCGTTGTGTTGCTCTAGTACGACGTTAATTGATTACCATTACCCTTCCGGATTGATCCCGGACAGTTGCCAATAGCTCGTTGTGTTGCTCCAGCGATGACGACTCAACTACCTACCTCCTATTGATAGGGATTTCGAAAAATTATTTTCCATCAAGTTCAAGAAGGGTTATAGCAGAAGTAGTTTTTCATGTATTCTGGATAAATTTTTACAAAATATTACTTACCAAAACGATATTTCGAGTTTACATTAATATAACGGATTGAAGGGGGAAATATACATCTAGTTAAAATAAAATTTTAAATCAAAACATGTTTACAAACTATTAATTTTAAAAATAAAATCAGCACATTCACAAATTTTATTGATTTCAAAATTAAATAAAATGTAGGATCGACGAGTAATTTGGTTGCGAATAGCACTAAATATTTCATTACACTTCCTTTTATTGCAGGATTCATTTCTGTTTAATCTAAAAATTTAATCCTAGCCACCCAGTTCTTTCTCTTATCCGTGGTGCAAATTAAACCTCATTCTTCGTTCTTAACCTCGACATAAATTGAGCCCCACACTTTTCTAAATCATGATATAAATTGAATCTCACTCATTCTAAATCGTGATATAAATTGGACTTCATTCTTTGTTCTTCATTGCGATATAAATTAAGCCCCACTTTTCTTTTTTTATCGTGATACAAATCGAACCTCACTATTCTTTCTTAATCATGATATAAACCGAACCTCATTCTTTTTTCATAGTTGTGATATAAATTGAACCTCACTTTTTATTCTTAATCATGATATAAATTAAACCTCACTCTTCGTTTCTAATCGTGTACAAATCAAACCTCACTTCATTCTTAATCGTGATATAAATCGAACGTTATTCTTTGTTCTTAGTTGTCTTAGTTCTTATTCGTGATACAAATTAAATCTTACTGTTCTCATCCATGACATAAATTTTAAAACGTATGTAAAAGAACCAATGATGATACGCTTTGTTTAGCTAAACATGTGTTTCATGGCTAAAATAAATTGCCAGTCAAAGAAAATTATTTAATAATATATCTCAACTATCTTTTATTGTTTTACTTTTTATAATTGTTTATTTGTTATGACTAAAGCTAGGATTTTGGTGATTTTGCGGGTCATAAATGCATTTTTACTGGGTTTTTTTCATCAATTTTTAGGTCATCAAAGTCATAACCTCAGTCAGAATTGCGTACTTGCCTATTTATTCCGCTTTGAACTCGGGTTTTCGCGTTATTGCTCTCATTGTGACACTTGACGTCCTAAGAATAGTGAACACCTAGACACTGCACTCTTATTAATTGTGTTGTTAAAAGTATTGAGAGGATCTAAGTCTAATGGATAACGTGCTAATCCATTAAACATGTATACGTGAATAAATGTTTTACAGAAAAGAATATTTCCACGGTGATCGCATCTTGATGTACTTGAACAATGAAATCAACTAATTATTGAAGATGTAACTTAATGGGGACAACTGAATTATTGATTGATTCTAATATATTTGAGATAAGCAGTCACCCTCAGTTCTGGCATTTTCTCCACTTTATCCAGAGGAACAGTGACCGTATGGGCTTCGTCCCCGGTCATCTCTTTAGGAATCTTGTGCGGATCCAACTCTCTGTAACGCTTCTGCACCCTGTGGAGAAAGATTTACGATGAAAGGTACAGTTATATTATACGCCTCGTTTGGTGGCAACGCTCTTGGCGCACTTTTTATGTCACCAAGGAAAGAATTCGTAGAAAAATTGTTTTTTAATGTAAAATAATGAGCTTTAGCGGAAAGTAATTAACGGGAAAAAATACAAAAATTTGAAGAAAAAAAACGTGTTTTTATCGGAAATAATTAGCAGAAATAGTTGGAAAATAGCGATTAAAATATCTTTTTATTTTTAAACTGTTTTAAACTCCTCCCAATCTAAATCTAACAAATTTCTAAGAACTTGTAAAGTAATCAATTTTCAAATCTTCACACGAATTTTCAAACAAATACTAAGCCAAATAAAAATGGAATGGAGTTTGTCTAAAAGTTCGCCAAGAGCGTTGCCACCAAACGAGCGTATAATACAGCTGTACCCGAGTAAAAAGAATCGAAGTTATAGGATACAGTGTTGATGCGATTTAATTTCTACTAACTATTGACGCCCTGTTTTGACGTCTTCACAAATTACAAGGTTCGTACTGTCTACCACGAGAATTGCCCTCGCCACAGTCTGAGCGGTGGCAGTCTGTTCGTCAGGTCTCGTTCATTTTGAGTAGGGATGACTGGTATATATGTTAATTTTATTTTGTTTTGAGGGAATGTCACCGTTGGAAAGTGATAGTTTACTTGTTTTGATGTTATGGGCAACAAGAACAAAATATATGAAAATCATAATAAATATATTTTTAATTTGTCATTAAGTGTGCCAATGGGGCAAGCTTAAACATATTTCTTCCAGCATCTATGTAAAATTGGATAAGGTCCGTTTCTATGGCGACAGACAAGCGCAGACTTCGTGGTAAGTGCAGTTCTCCTGATAGACAGACAGCACTTCGTCTGAAAAAAGACCCTAAATACTAATAAAAGGTTGCTCGTACTACACATTCCTGGAAAAAATAAATATTTTTTTGGTTTAAAATTGATTGATATCACCTATTTAGTCAATAAAAAATATATATTTGATTTTTTTCAGAATTTTCTTAATTTATACTCTGAAACTTCACACGAGTCTCACTGGATTACCTTAAAAATTTAGATAACTTTGTTGTAAGGTATGAATATTGCACCAGCACGTTTGCAGTCAGTAAAATAACTACGTTGTTACAATTGAAATTTGACTTCACTGCAAAGTTTGAAAATGCCTTTTCAAAACCAAAGAAACTGTCTATTAAATTATTTACCTATTCTATTAAAAAGCAGTTTGTATTATAATACACCGAAGGGACAGTCCGTTTAACAAAATAACCCTCATTGAACAACTCCAATTCACTAAATTAGAACAACGGATAAAAAATACATTGTTTATTATCCCAATTTCATGTTGTAGAACTTGAAAAAAAAACTAAAGGAATATCGGGTGAAAATGGCGAAGTTACAACCGTAACACAAAACATACAACACTTTAAATTAAGTAAAAATGAATTTCTTAAAAAGGGCTGTTCTTAAGACTTTCAAGATGTAATGTTGGGATCGTCGTGGTTTGGTGGGTTTTCCTACTGCGCTAGCAACCTGCGAGTTGTAGGCGGCGCAGGTTCTATTTCTCCCTGCGTGCATTTCTTTCTTCTGTATCAGTAAAACTTTCCTTGTGTTATGTCCATTACTTGACGACATTGTCTTGTGTTTGGCGCAGTATGACCATATATGGTTCTTGCGCTATAAAACCCAACGAGTCAGATGTAATGTTAACGCAATCTGACATGAAAATACTTAATTTGAGATTCATGCATGGTTTCCGTCATTTCAATGCCGCGACGTTTTGTTCCTCAGGCGAAAGGATCTCGCTCCATGCTACACACATTTTGAAAACCTGTTCTAGGGGAAAAGCGTTTGCATTTCTGTAAAAGTTGTTTCGTTACAAGCATATCCTAATGAAGGAGAAGCGCAGCAACCCATTGATGCTACTTCCTGCCAGCAAACTATAGAAACAGAACCAAATAATATAAATATTTTTACAGATGGTAGCCTTTTTGAAGATGGTTCATCCGGAAGTAGGATCTTCATTACAAATGAATTCGGTTCAAAAGAAATTTTAATCAAGAATAACTCAAACCTCCCTTTTTTTAGCAGAATTAATAGCCGTATTATGAAGCACTAAAAGTCAGCCCCTTAAAATAAATATTTACGTTGATTCGCCGGCAACAATTCTAGCAATTAAAAAATACTTCACCAGTTTTGATCCTCTTTTGAAAAAAATAGCCCTTCTAATATTAAGTTTCAATAAAAATTCTAAAATAAATTTTCAATGGATCCCATCACATGTTGGCATTCCGGGCAATGAGAGAGCAGACTTATTAGCAAAAGCTGGAGCAAATAATCAACTTGGCACAAGAGAAAGTACCATCCCTGCTCTCAGAGGATGATCACCTGTCAAAAGAAAGCTTAAAAAGAAATTGCGCAGATCATCTCCAGTACCCTTTCATCACTGATACCTCAGTGGAACACCAGGAGAGTTGCTTGCCTTAAATTTGCCCAGGAAAACTATGCTTGCCAGGCTCCGATCTGGCCATTTGAAAAATATATTCATTGATGGCCAGAAATTTTTTCCCACCTGTACAAAGTGCGGCTTATTACCAGCCTCTCCCTCACATTCTGGATTGCATTGCAGCCATACATGAAGATATTTTTAAGTACCCATCTGCCATTACCCAAAAACTTTTTTTGCAGACTCAATGACAGTGTAATTTGTTTTTTTTTTTTTACACTGGGATAATAAAGAATATTTACGGATAACCATAGCACGATCTGTTTTCATTAATTGAAGTCGTTTGCTATCAAAATGTCGTATTTTATCAAAATGGGTATCGAAAATTGTTTTCATGACAAAAATATTTTTCGTTTCAAAGGTTTTCGAATAACCGAGATTGGAATAAGCGGAGTTTTATTACAATTGATTGATAGATTAACGAAAAGTGAAGGAAAAAATTTTATTAAAGAACTCGCACTTTGAGACCAATTTCCTCATTTATGATCACGTTGGCGTGGTGTGGAAGTTTGGAGAGTGGGGTGCCAGCTCAGGTGTTGCCTCGTCATCTGACCGTGGTTCAAAATTACGTGGTGTTGTCCTCGGATCTTTCACTTTGGGATAGATCCCGGACCGTCACCAATAGCCCGTTGTATTGCTCTAGTGTGACGTTAATTGAAATACCCTCCCCCCTCATTTATGAAACATACTATCAAGCAGCATTTAGGAATTCGGAAAGTTTTTTTGAGAAGGGGAATAAGAATAATTTTTTAATTATAATTTCTTTCGTATATTTCTTATACAGACTTATGAACAATATCTACTTTTTAATACTAGAAATCACTGTCAAGGAAAAGTATGCGGTAGCTTTCTAGTAATTTCTAAGTTTGGTTCTAAGTAAGCCCAAAGAGACTTAGAATTCGAAAGGTCAAAAACTTAGATAAATCATCACGAATGTAAATTGTGTTCAAATAGAAATTTGTTTATAGTATTGAAAATTTTAGTGTTACAAAACAATCACATATAAGCTCTGTAGTTTGTTTAATCAGTAGAAATCGCAGTTTAGTTAATCACAATATTATAAATTTGAGAAATGTGTCATTTTGTCTGATCCCCAGTAGCTATTGAAGTTATAGGCTCTAAAATGCTATAAAACGTATGAAATAATTAAACCAATCACCTTCGACACAACATAGTGGATTCCTTGAGCATCAGTGGCTACAACTGTAGATTCCTACTTCAGATTCCAAGCAAACCCATCTTGTATACACATCAAGAAAAAATCACACAGAAACTTTTCTATTAAGAACTAATAACTAGAAAAGTGAATTATGGGCAGAAGCTGTTGCAATTTCCAGATTTCTGACGGGGCCGCGGTAGCCAGGTTGGAAGAGTAACTTACTAACAACCGGAGGGTTACGAGTTCGAATCCAACTAAAGACCGTCGTACACAAAGGGGGCTGGTGCATGTTAAATCTGTCGTGGCCTAAAACGTCCTCACGTTGGTGTGGTGTGGAAATTTGGTGAGTGGGATGCCAATTCAGGTGTGACCTCGTCATCTGACCATGGTTCAAAATTACGTGGTGTTGTCCTCAGATCTTTCCCTTTGGGTTTGATCCTGTACCGTCGTCAATAGCCCGTTGTGTTGCTCCAGTGCGACGTTAAATTAAATTCCTTCCTACCTCTTTCTTGTCTTATCTTATTTTTATGAATTTCGTGCGTACTTTTGTTTCTAACCTTTGTGTTCTGTATTTTGATTGCCTATGATCTTTATAAATAAAAATGTAATGTTCGTTTGTTCCTAACGCAAAATCTCCCAAAATTTTTCACCGATTGCCTTGAAATTTTGCCACAACGTTGCATTCGAATACGCGTATGTTTTAGTCCGCTTTGAAATTCCCATTTGACATGCAATTCATTGAATCCCCCACGTGTAACATTTCCAAAGCATCCAGAATGGGAAAAGTATTGCAAAAATGCAAACTTATCGTTTGGGATGAATGCACAATGGCAATCGTTCTTTTCAATTTAACCAGATGAGCCACAGCAACGCGTGGCCCGGTACAGCTAGTTGGAAATAAAAACAAAAGTTAATCATACAAGTAAACAAAATCGCAAACGTGGCTGAAAGCAGTCAGAAGAATCAGTAAACAGAGTGCTCACTCAGCATTATGGCAATTCGATCCGGTTAAGGACCTGGGAAAGAAGACTGCTCCATCCATCCCGGAAATATTTTTCTGAATACGTTCCTGTCGCTAAAATGGAACACAACCTGCGCAAATGGATCTACAGTATCCCCATTTTAAAAAATGAATCTACAGTAGCTTTTTTCTGGTGAATAATGTTTACTGGGTTCGACTGTTCCTTAGGTGAATAATCTTTTAAACTTCAGTCGATTTTTACATTACCTCCGCAAAATCTCAAAATCCTTTTTATCAAATTTCATTACAAAATAAACTGTCGGCTCCCGAGGGCTTATTGAATATTTCTGGGGAGCAAAATTCGGGAAAAAAGTAACGAGAAACACTCCCCCAAGAAGTTTTTCTAATGTATTCCATGCATGCGTCTTTGCATACATTCATTCCAGCCAAAGTTCTATGAGACTTGCATTACGGCCAAACTCTGGGAGATTGTTCCCTAAATATAAATAAATGGCTTCCCTCAACGTTGCCACATAACGGAAAAATATTTTATTCAGAATTTTCATCCGGGGAACTTCCCGAGATTTCCCCCTCTTCCTTTCCGTCGTCGCACGAGATGCATGAATAAAAAATCTTCCATTTCGCCGCTCTTATCCGTAACCATAATGATGGGCCGACGTCATAACTCATCCTTGAAAGCGGACGTTATGTGCTGCAGGTTTTTCAAGTGAGCGCTGCTCGGAATTGTCCGCACTTCGAGGTTATCGGGGTGTAAATATTTGAAAGTGCCGCCGCATGGCGATTGAGTCTTACAACCCGCTAATTCCAGCCTTAAAAATGCTGGAAGCGTTGTTCTTGCCCTACATCAAACATCATGACCAGACTTGAAATGGGACTCAACGAGAATAAAGATTCCGAGATCCAGTTTTCCTTCATGAGCATTCATTTTTAAAGTCGTATTCAAAGATTTATACCTACTTGGCGGTTTTTAAGGTGAATTAGTGATGAAGGAAATGTGAACTGTGAATACAGTTCAGGACTTTTCAGAAGAAGTTTCAAAATTATAAATATTTGAGGATTTGGGGACGATTTTTGGGTTTACATTATATTACATAGAAAAATGGCTTCGTCAACTAAATTAGAATATTTCATTAGATACTTAAGGTGGCAATGGTAACGATAATTAATTAACGTCTTACTAGATCAACACGACGGGCTATTGGCAACGGTGCGGAATCAAACACGAAGGGAAAGATCCGAAGACAATCCCATGTAGTTTCGAACCACGGTCAGATGACGAGGTTACGTCTGAGCTGGCACCCTACTCTCAAAACTTCCATACCACACCAACGTGAGGAAATTTGAGGCCTCGACAGATTTAACATGCACCAGCCCCCTTTGTACACGACTGTCTTTGGTTGGATTCGACCTCGCAACCCTCTGGTTGCTAATCCGTTTCTCTTCCAACCTGGCAGTTAGTTGAGGATAATGTGAATTAAGGTGATGAGATGTTCCCACCCGATGAGGCGAAATACTGATCTTGAAAAATATTATGCCCATTTAATAAGTTATAGTGTGCATTATAATAACTATAATGACTTCGGAAATTCTGGAGTTGTCTCCTTTTCTATTCAAGTTCTTGTATAATTGTAGCCTTATCTAGAGCCTTGGCAAAGAAATTCAGAGAATCCCAATAAAGTAACTGATCACACGATTTTTTTTAATTTTTAGAAGCAAGCTAACTTATGCCTCAAGTTATAGTCCGCTTCCACGATAAGGCAATCGATTCATGGGATTTTGAAATGCTCTTGGTGCGTCAACTCCTAACGAGCTTGAAATGTTTTGGTACTCTTCTAACGAGCTTTCACGCCTCCTCAAAAATCGACTGATCCAAGGTCGGCTGCCTTCTCGTTGGAGCCGCACTGTACCTTTATCGTATAAAAAATACTACACGATACCTGGGGGCTGGTACACGTTAAATTTGTCGTGACCTCAAATGCCCTCACCTTGGCGTGGTGTGGAAGTTTAGAGAGTGGGAAGCCAGCTCAAGTGTTGACCACGTCATCTGACCGTGGTTTAAAATTACGAGGTGTTGTATTCGGATCTTTCCCTTCGGGATTGATACCGGATCGTCGCCAATAGCCAGTTGTGTTGCTCTAGTGCGATGTTAATTCAATTACCTACCGCTGCATTCTAAAGATAATTTATTTGCAGCCAGCTCATGTAGAACGACTGAAAAAAGCTAATTTGCTTTGATCCATTGCCAGAACCACGCTACTAATTTTCATGCACAGACCGATTCTACCACATACCAAACAATAAGTAAGTTATAAATGTCCCATCATTTGAAATAGACCGTTGTGTTGCTCCTGTGCGACGTTAATTTATTACCCTTATCATCACATTTAAAATCAAATCGTACCTCAATTCCCTTCCTCCCCTTAAAGTATGTGCAGTCGCGGAAAAAAAACTCCCCTCTTCAATCAATATTAAATTGAGCACCAACTTCATAATTTCCACTGGGAACCCCTTATCTCGACACACAATTTCGATTCTATAACAAAATTTAACATCAGATACCAAATTTCATGTCATTAGGTCTTACCGTTTCGAAGTTGAGTACAGAAAGATTGGAGTACCTAATGTTAAATCAGTTAGACTTTTATAGATATCTTCCTAAATAATATTTCTATAGCGCTGATATTTTGTACCATGTTACTGTTAAGCACCCAAACAAAATCCCCTAATATTTTATTTAAAAAATAGTTTTTAGTATCCAATAATAATTAGTAAAGTAATGTTTGAAAAAATTATGAATTGGAACCTTACTATATTTTAATGAGAATCAATTCAGGACTTCTAATATTATCATGTAAAATTTCAGCTCATTCCAATGGTTAGTTTTTTGCTTTACATTAAATTTTCCTCTTTTTAGCGATTTTAGGGGGGCAAGTAAAAGTTTAAAAAGCCTGACAAACCTCGAATAATTCTCGGATCGTTTGTACTTGCATAGTAAATATAATAATTGAATTCTCGAATCGTTTCCACTTGCATAATAAATATAATTCTCGGATCGTTTGCACGCTCTGGCAAATACGTTTGAAATTCTTGTAGCTATAACTACAATTAATCTCGATCTACGAATAGCGATTTTCAATGTGGAGATGATCCCTGAAATTAACAATAAACTTTAACATTAAATATCTCTGGATATAAAGATAGTAGTCATGAAATTTCATATTTAGACTAATTTAACGAGGCACAATCTGATTAAGGCATCAAATCATGGTGTTTCCATTGGAAATAAATTTTGTTGCTTGTGCAAAATTTGAAATCAAGATGTCCCCTTATGCATTTTTTTGCATTTGAATTTGTAGAGACGTTATTCCCTATTGAATGATATCTTTGAATTTGCTCTACTATGAATAGAGCTCAAAATAAAGGGGATGGGTTTTTTCCTCCGACTGTACAGGAAATTTTCAATATACCCAATATAAAATTACAGCATGTAGAAAATTTTACCACCCAAACAAATCCAACACTCTTGCAGCCCACATTAGTGACTACCAAGCAAAACAGCCAGCATGAAATTAATCACTCGCACAATATTTAAAACTGGTTCTTAACTTCCCATCAATCTTAAGCATATAAAAAGAAAAATAATTAATTTGAAGAAATGTGGCAGGCGAAAAACGAAGCAAAATCTCGCTGGAAATCCAACTTGTCACGGTGCTTGATTTAAACTAATGAGGAATCTGAATCGTTATTAATTGCATTACTCCCAGGCAACAAATACTATCAATCATGCGTCAGATAAATCGATTTCGCTAAAGCAGAATGTCACCTAAAGAAACCTAAATGATATGAATTAGCCTTTTCCCTATTCTTGTCACCTCACACGCATACGCGACTTAAAAATATGCGTGGCGATTCACTGCACGGCAGTCCTAGCAACAATCCGTTCATTGTCCATCTACTTCTTCGCACTGTTTATCTATTCGATCTTGAAATTGAAAACTAATTAGATCGAAGTGAAAGTATATGTTTCCTACAAAGCTCTGACACTTTTCATTCGTTGGGGAAGTTATTGGAACTGTGACTTGAACCGAGCATTCAAAACACCTCTGTCGAATAATTCTCAAAAATTAAAACAAGTATTCAAGCAAAAAAATAAAAATAAACACTATTTGAATTTGTGACCAACTTGTCAATCGCTGAGGGAATTCCTGTAATTCGAATTGATGAAAATATTGTTGATGCCACGCTCTTGAATGCTGAAATTATCTTAGTTATTTTTGTATAAAATATTGAAAGTGTAAACTATTCAACTGGTTTGCCTGTCACCCAGTAGGTCGGGGTTTGAGCCACCGGTTTGGTTGGTTGAGTTGGTTGATTGGATCGCAAGGACCAAACACAAGACAAATAGCATGAAGTAATGGATATACAAACGCAATGAAAGTTTTATTGACAGAGAAGAGAAATACACCTAGGGAGGAATCAAATCTGTACCGCCTAGAACTCGCAAGAAACTACGGTTTGAAAGCGCATGGATGATGGCGATTGTCCCTGTTAAGAGCTACGACGGTTTTATTAATTGTTGTTTTATTGACGGAATGCAATATTGGACATCTTACCCACTGTGCGCTCCTTCACAAGTAAACCGTCAATTTGACTCTTGTAGTGCCGAAGGCTGTAATGGTCAATGGTTGGTCATTAAAAAACCACATTCAATTGAACAATTGTGCCGTATAAGTGATCATGCGTGTCAGGAGTATTGTGAAATGTTTGTTTTCAGACTGCAATATTGAACAGCTGGTCAAAAATCAAAAATATTTCTGGGTTAATAGTGGATTTAGAGTATTCTACTTTCCTACCTAATTTCATTGATCCTCATTTTTTAATTGAATTAAAACAGAATAAATGCGAACAGCTAGACACACAAATGTGTTCATTGGAATTAATTTACATTAATGGGGATATGTATAAAAGCTCACAGTTTATTTATTGCTTGTCGTATTCTAGTATAACTCTTGGAAACAATTGAGAACTGCTGATGGATACTCCGATGAAAGATTTGTCCAAAACTGTAAACATAATTGAACTCATGAATAGATTTCAATAGTTATAGTTGTTAAAAAATGAGCGCAGTGTTATCTATTCACTTTGGAATAAACTCTTAATGCTGGCTGGGAATCGCTTAGATTTTAATATAATTGATACAAAACAATTTTATGTAAATAATAATTTACATGTCACATCTATACTTATATTACTTAGATTTCTTAGGTAAACAAAATTTTCTGGTTGCTTTGAACATCAATTTCTTTTTCATCTTGAAAACATCTCTTCTAACTTAATTTTGAAAATAGGAGGTTACATCAATTTTAATTATATTTAAGACACACTGTTTTTTACATTATTTTAATTTTAAGCACGGATAACGTGTTACAATAAATTAGAATTTATCCCATTTTTTATTTTAATTACCTGAAAGAACTCGAATGAATTAAAATAGATTAAATGGATTATGAAATAAACGAACTAACGTACTGGTATAGACTAATTTGGATTATTTTATTACTTAACATTATCCTACCACCTTGCTTTGTTCGATATAAAATGAAAACATGAGTTAAATATTGAACAATATCTTACCTTAATATTTCCTTCCGTGTAAAAAATGTACAGTCCTGTCAAACAAAAATTCGTAAATAAAATATTTGCACCCAACAATAAATTATGAACTACTTGATTAGCGCTTCAAGAAGAAAGTCTTAAAAGCGTTTTAAAATTTAGTTCTTGAAATAGCGTAAAGTATACTGCGACACACACACAAATTATTCATTCCTGTACTTGCAAATCACAATTATTTATTTTCAAACCAGTAACTACCTAGTTTTCGTGTCTAATTAAAACAAATTTTGCGATCAAGATAAATTTTCCAAAATGTTCTGGGGAGTAAAATAATGTTAAATAAATGCTGCACCTTAGTATAATAAGGACCAATGTCTATTTTAAAAGTTTTTAACAGTTGATTAAGTAATTTTCATTTATTTAATTTTAAGGCAACGTATCAAAATTACTTTTCGATATTTTGATGCCGCTCTAATGAAATTCTTCAGCAGTCTGATCACAGAAAAATTAGCGCGAGAGAAAGTGAGAAATTAGCGCAGAAAAGATAACCAGAGCCGATCCAATAGGTTTAGAGGTAATTCGAGGTAAAAAATATCTCAAATCGCCCAAGTGAATGAGATGCAATTGAAATAGACCTTCAGAAGATAATTGTGTTTACCCCATGACTGAGATTGAACTTTTTACCAAACACTTCATTGGAAATAAGAATTTAAGCCAGTAAGAGGACATTTGAAAATGTAAACAAATGTCGTTTTATATTTTCATTTGACGCATGAAATGTGCACATTCATCATAAATGTATTTAAATAAGGTATGAAATGTAAGTAACGACGCTGTCATCAATAGATATCAGAAGTAATATATGCTAAGGTCTACAAATTATAATATATTTTACCTGATAATCTTCCAACTGCTCCTCTGTAAACGTAACCACCTTGTTCCCCATCGAGAGCTCCGAAAACAAAAATCTTGGGACGAGGATGCGGTTCTGTCTCCTGCTTGTGATGGGAATCCTTCTTCCCTGTGTTTTTTCCTATCACGTGATGTCCATAATGACGACCACACCCTGTCCCCTCATTTCCGGTCCTTTAGACTAAACGTTGACAGAGCGATGCGTTACCATTTTTACGAGACTCCTCCTTCATCACAAGGGATGAGTCCTCTCCGTCCACCTACGCGCGAATATGCATAATTGCGGGATTTAACCTCCAAGTCCATCACCCAAACGACGCTTCGAAGATCGTAAAAATGACAGTTCCTCACTTTGGCGCGAAGTTACGAATCACTTAAGGAACGCTCTATTTCCATTTCACACTTTAGAAGGAATTACACTAACAAAGACACAACTGATTGTTTTAAAATCCTGTTACCAATCATCGGCTCCACTCTAGAGATAGGTAACTAGTTTTTATGGTTGAATTTCTGAATTCTTGGCCCTTTATAGGGAGGGTCACGGTAGCCCAGTCGGAAGAGTAACGGATTGGTAACCGGAGGGTTGCGAGTTCGAAACTAGCACCGACCAAGATCGTCGTGTACGCGGAGGCTACAAACAAATGAAAACTTTTCAAAAAATGAAAATCAAAAGGAGTCATTTCTTTGAATTGATGTCCCTGAAATCCTCAGGGCCGCAGTAGCCAAATTGGAAGAGTAACGGATTAGCAACTAAAGGGTTGCGAGTTCAAAAGTAGGTCCAACCGTGACTCAGTGGATTTACCCACTGCGCTAGCAACCTGCAAGTTGTAAGCGGAGCCGATTCAATTCCTGTAATTGACCCTGAGTGTGTTTTTATCTTCTGTGTGAGTTAAACTTTCCTTGTGTGTATGTATGCCCATTGTTCGCATTGTTTGGCACAGCTTGGCCAAATATGGCCCTTGCGCCATAAAACCCAAGAAATTAACCATACAGAAAACCCAAACAACCTATAGGGGAAAATACTAAAAGCTGTTTATAAAAAGATAAACGCATCGGGGGAAAGTATTTACTGTCGAAAATGTCAGTTTCGGTTTAAGAATTCCTTTTCGAACAGGCCTATGAACAAAGGAATTTTATTGTGTATATTGAAGGCTTTGAAACAAAAATCTAGATATTTTATAAATCGCGCAATTTTTCATCAAATTTCATAATCAAAACATTCTCGCACTTTTCACTGAAAGTAAAATAGAGCAAGGGCTTGCGTCTCTGAAGCCGTTTCTCTCAACACTGCCCTGGATTGCAAATTACAGCACATAAAACGTTTCACGGTTTTCGGGTACCCCTGTAGACCTCAGGACCCGGTACAATGTACCAGCGACCCTCTCATGTGGAGACCTGATGTACCATTCCATTCATTTCATCTAAATCGAGACTGCTTTGAGGCTAATGATTAAGTTTCCTTCCCGTAGTTCTGATTAAACACCGCAGGGAATTTGGAGGGCATTTGCTACTAACGTTTGCAGTTACGATATAAACTGCATCATTGAGCTAAGAGAAAGATGCGGTGTTTAAGAAGTAATGTAGTTAAATTCACAAACATATAATAGTCTTATCAAGCCAATAATAAGAAATTTATAAATGTAGAGTATTTCAGAATCATGATTCTAATGAATATTTAATTAAATAAATGTAATATTTCATCTTTAAACTGTGGGGGCGCTGTAACCCAGTTGGAAAAGTAACAGACTAGAAACCGGAGGGTCACGAGTTCGAATCCAACCAAAGACCGTCGTGTACGAAGGGGGCTGGTGTACGTTAAATCCGTCGCGGCCTCAAATGTCCTCACATTGGCGTGGTGTGGAAGTTTGGAGAGTGGGGTGCCAGCTCAGGTGTCGACTTCCTCATCTGACCGTGGTTCAAAATTACGTGGTATTGTTTTCGGATCTTTCCCTTTGGGTTTGATCCAGGACTGTCGTCAATAGCCCATTGTGTTGCTCCAATGGGGCGTTAATTAAATACCTACTATACCTACCCAAACATATAATAGTCTTATAAAGCCAATACTAAGATATTTATAAATGTAGAGTATTTCAGAATCATGATTCCAATGAATATTTAGTTGTTAAATAAATGTAATATTTAACGTTAAACTGTGAGTTGTAGGTGACGCAGGTTCGATTCCTGTAACTTACCTTGGGTGTATTTCTCTCCTCTGTCTCAGTGAAACTTTGCATGTGCATGCCCATTACTGGATGTTGTCTGTCTTGTGCCTGGCACGCGTGGCCAAATATGACCCTTGCGCCATAAAATCCCATCAATCAACCATTATCTTTAAACTCGTCTGTTCCCTCTTTCACAAAAATAAGCACACGAAATGAAATTTTTATCACATGGAAATTAAAAGTAGCACTACATATTTCCTCCGCAGTGCAGCAACTATTTATTAAGAAATCAAAATTTCTCCAAAATGTAGTCCATAAATTTTTGATGTAGATAGTATAAATGTCGCAAACTATCGGATTTAACCCCTCACAAAAAATTCACATCCATTTTAGAATACTATTGGACACATTTTCCGGACATTAAATCGCTCAAGTTTGTTTTTATTGTCTCGTACGCAAACAGATTGCTATCGATAAGTTAAAACATGAATCACCATACATTCTATGGTATCACAAAGCTAGAAGCGTTCAGAAAGCAAGTTCTAGTTTATATTGGTCTGTCTAGACGATATCCAAAAAATAAGTAATATTTTATACACATATTTTAGATGTACTACTTTTTGTTTTCTTTTACACTCGTCTAGACAGAAAGATAGAATGGGATCCTATATAATATATTGATATGTTTTTGCTTACTGGGAATATTTTTTATGCATACACAATGCATTCAGAGTATATATTAATAAACGTTCTTTACTAACATATTTCCAATCCTAATAAAATGAATTCAAACGTGTTAACGAAATGAAGAAAATGACTTATGTAGAGAGAGATAATAAATGCGGTTGAGCGATAGTTTGCAATAAGTATTTCGTACGCAATGGGGGGGGGGCAATTTGTGATAAAATAAAACCGTCGCTGAATTTTTATACAATTAATATGCAGATATACTCTGAACAAGACTGAAATTTCATTAGTGTCGGGGTCTTCCGAGTAGTTTTAGCAATATTATGCAGCCCCATGGCTCAAATCAAGCACATTTAAGCTAAGAGGCAAAATTGACGAATGAATCCCGTAATGCTTTATTTAAAATTGTTTACTGGAATCACGTAATGCTTTATTTAAAATTGTTTACTAGCAGAATTATCCGGCGTTGCTCGGGTTGAATTGGTTAAACGTTGATTGAAAGTTTTCCGAAAAATCATTGCACCGCGGGAGCCCGGTTGGAAGAATAACGGATTAGCAACCGGAGTTCGAATCCAACCAAAGACCGTCGAGTACAAAGGGGGCCGGTGCACGTTAAATCCGTCGTGGCCTCAAATGTCCTCACCTTTTCGTTGTGTGGAAGTTTGGAGAGTGGGGTGCCAGCTCAGGTGTTGCCCCGTCATCTGACTGTGGTTCAAAATTACGCGGTGTTGTCCTAGATCTTTCCCTTTGGAATTGATCCCGGACCGTCGCCAATACAGCCCGTTGTGTTGCTCCAGTGTGACATTAATTTACCTACCTACCAAAAAATCATTTTCTTTATCATAGAATGAAAATATAGAGAGAAAAATAAATGAGCGAAAAATAAATTTTAAATTCCATGATTTTGACATTTTTATAGCTTCTACAATTTACTTTGGACGAAGTACTTATGCTTGCTTTATCCATCCATATAATCCATTTCACAAACATCGCACTATAGTGTACGACCAAACTACAAAAGATGATAATGAACTATTGCAGAAGTCTATTTTAGTTTTGGAGTGATTGTGAATGCGCTTTAAGTTCATTTCGTGTAAAAATGACAAACTTACAGCTTATCATTGCAGCCAGTTTACCTATCAATATTTTCCGACTGGTAGCACTCTTGAACCAGGAATGCGATGTTTCCGAATTCCACCATCATTATGAAAGTCTGACAAGTCATATTGATAAGATATTCATGGCCAATTTCTTTTCAAGCAAATATGTTTTTAATTCCATTCTGCATGTGAAATAACGTCTTGTTTTACAATTAAATGTCTTTAAAATTGGTTATTTGGGGAAACAAATTTCCAGCAATCCTGGTAAAATAATTTGAGTTGCTTTCCGCAATCTTAATAATACTCTATATTATTCTTATGGGGATTTCGAATTGTTTTTAGCCCCCTCTGCACACTTAGAACAAATAGAACTGGAGTTAATAGACAGCCTATTTTACCCGCAGGTTTCTAAAGAATAACTGTGTCGAATTTGGTGTGGATTGGTCAAACGGTACAGATTTGTATGGAGAACAGACGCAGACAGACGCCAACTCTGCTTACATCAAGCGTGTTTGGGCAAAACAGTATAAGTCAAAAATTGTTCAAATAAGTAAACGAGTACATATAAAAATTATTTTTCATTTGGTCAAATTATTATTCGTCAACTATGAATAACAGCAGAAATATAAATGATGGTAAATTGGTTAATGGATATGTAAAAAATGCATTCAATAAAAACTGCCTCCTGAAAAATTTGGGTTTTTTTTACTTATACCGTTTTCCCCTAACACGCTAGATGCATAGATATACAGGGTAATTCAAAATGAATATAGCGATTACAAACGGCTATAACTATTTATTGAAAAAGAATTTATCGATAAGATTAACACATAATGTAGACGGAACTTCAAAATTTTGTATACATACGTCATAGAAGTTCTATGTTACTTCCCTTGGTCACACGGACAACATCTTGGCGGTAGTCCATTTCACGCCATACATTCTGAAGCATGTCTGCAGTTATGCAGACATGCTTCATGCGTAGGCTTCCGCTTCACTGCACCTGGGCCTTACGTAAAGAAATTTTGAAGTTCCGTCTACATTATGTGGTAATCTTATCGATAAATTCTTTTTCAATAAATAGTTATAGCCGTTTGTAATCGCTATATTCATTTTGAATTACCCTGTATATCCGTTATTTCCATTCAACAATAAACGAATAACGTCGATTTCTGTATACGTATGCATATACAGATTTTTATAAAGCTTATACATTTCGGGTCTATACGAATACTATTTCCCTCTGATTCAAGAGTTCTTTTCAGTGATGCAATCCTTAACTTCAGATCAGTAAATTCATGTGAGAGTAACGCAAATATTTGTGTGCCGTCGCTGTAAACAATTCTTCTGAGTAATAATTCCCAACACGCTGAACAGTAAAGCTCCGCGGCATGAACCTCTCCCTCCCTTTGACAGTAGGGTGGAAGAGGGATCATTATAAGAATGCGAAGCTCGCCAAACGATTTCTTTTTACGATGGAGGAGGACCGAGTAGAGATTGCTTTCATCTTCATCAATAATCGATTCTCCATTGTCTAAATTACTTTTCTTCGCATCTTTCGATTATTTTCCACAGCAGATAGTGATTGGTCGAGGCCCTTTAATGGAACGGGGAGTTTAAGAACACAAGTAATCAACTCGAAGGTTTTCGCTTACGAAAGATAATCTTCGGCTTCTCTTCCTCTCGAGTTTCTTGCTATTATCTTCCATTTTTTCTATACGCATGGATTCCGAATTCAATAAAGGCCAGTTCGACAAAAAAAATGTATCAGGAGGCTTTTTTTGGGTGCTGTTATTAAATCTTGAAGAAGGCAATTATAGAAAAAAAATGGCGATACAAGCAACAAACAGCTGTATATTTGGAGAAAAGTTGTAAAGAACTAAAATGAAACCATCAAAAATGTGTTGCATTCAAAATTAACAACTTAATTTTGTAACGGTTATTTGTGTTCTATTCGTCAGAGAAATGCGTTTTATTTCATTGATTGTGTAAGTCTGAGTTCTTTATTCAATTTTATAGTAAATAAATACCCGAACAAAAACGATTTATTATCTTAAAGCTCGAATTGTATTTGTTTTGGAGTGGCATCTTTTTGTATAAAAATAATTTTTTTTGTAGAATGCTTGAGTAGCTGGAATGCATCAAAAGAATAGAAATGAGGTTTCGAATTTTATGAATTACCTAAGATCACTGTGCACATGTGAAGGTCCAGAACTCTTCGTTTATTGAAGAATAGGAACAACGAGGTGTAAAACGCAACATTGTTTGTTAACTATGGGTTGAATTTCCGAAACAGGTGATAAAAGGAAATGTGAAGCGTCTTAGGGAACTGAGGCACCTAGAAGGAACATAAACCCTCCTAGTGGCTATCTCGAAAAGGTCTCATTATTAGCGAAACTGACCAGATCTTGATGCACGAGATATTTCGTCATTAGAAAAACTGACCTGATCTTGATCTCGTCATCATCAAAAAACCCAACTATCTTCATCATTCGCAATTCAATAGGGAATCTATGACGAGATACCTCGATCAAAATTGATCAGATCTTGATGGACGAGATATCTCATCGAAGCCACTTGGAGGGTTAATTATAATATGTTGTTCGCACCGTCCAACGTTAGCAGCAGCCCCGAATATTTATAGCGCCAGCATTCAACGACATTGAAAGGTTATTCATGTTTCAATATCGGCATGAACCTTTACTCGTAGATTGATTGAAACAGGAACCTCAGGGGCTCATCTCTTATAGGTGTGTACGAGCTTCAGGCACCTGAGATACTCAAGAAATCTTTTCTTTTGCCATGAGGTTTACTGTCTTTAGTAAACATGGGTGTCGCGCGCCCTGGATACACAAGCGATCTTTTTCTGCTTTCATCCCATTATTCTTTTCCCAATCCCTCTTTTTCTTCTCCCTTTCAGGACAATTTTTTCTTGAACTTGTTTGTCTTGCGTTTGGCGCAGCTTGTCCAAATATGGCCCTTGTGCCATAAAACCCCAAGACAACGAAATAATTGAAACAGTTTTCGAATCCCAACAATCTTAGCAAAAGCGGCCCTTCATCCTGGTGTCAACCAGAACTACCTAAATTGAAGAATGGAACTTTGTACTGTTTAGAGACTCCTTAACCCTCCTGGTAGTTGTTTCGACGGGGTGTCTCGCCTTTAGCATAACTGAACTGGACGAATCAATTTTGTTTTGTTGGAGGTTGTAGAAATGTTTTGTTAAAGCAATGTCTGTACGATATAAGGCACTTCAAGAGACGGTCAGGAAGATTCAGTCACTATAGTCCTTCGGGGTTACCACCTTCGGTTCTTGCTTCCGGAAGAAGCCCAACACAAATGCTGGCTAGCAGCAATCAATTATTTGATGTTATTTCAGCGTGTTATCAACTGTGCAATAAGCATCTAAGGGACAAGAAAACAATTTGTTCAAGCGTAACAATTAATACTGACAAATGAATAAATATCAAATGGTTTGACATGCGTACAGAGAAAATTTGCGAGGCATACTGCTAGTCGAAGAAGTCCTAACCCGAACAGTTGCAACGATAAGAACATTCTTAATGCGAACAGTTGCAACGATAAGAACACAAATTCTAGAGATCTTTTTAAATGTTGTCACAATACAGAAGAAGGAAGTTGCGAACTCTGGCGAATCGACATTTCACTCACGTGGTTTTGAACGAGTCTATTCGCTAAATTTTGGGGCATGTCAAACGTAAACAATGCATTCCAATAGTTGACATCTTTTAACTTGGATTCTGTCCCAGAGCTTATTGTTCGGAGCCGGAAGCGATAGTGGCCATTGCAATTAAAAAACTAATAATCACCATACTTGATTTTGCTTATGGCAACCTTTTCCCTTGGTGAGCGTACTACCTTTCTAGAAATGAACTCCTCCAAGGTCAACTGCCAGTTATCAGAGTCATGCTATAAAGGGAACAATCGTCTCCTCCACACATACTGTTACAGGCTTCCATACGCAAAACCATGATTGTCGTTTAAAACCTCGTCTGGTACAGTGTCTCACGACACTAGGCACGGGAATGTGAGTTGGTGTTAGTTAGTTAGTTTAAAACCTCGTGATTCTATTGCCAACTCCCGGGAGCCAGACAACTCTTTCCTATTCCAATTTTACCCGTTTTAAATAAGGGGCCGCGGTAACCCAGTTGGTAGAGTCGTGGATTAGCAACCGAAGGGTTGCGAGTTCGAAACTCGATCCAACCAAAGACGGTCGCGCACGTGGGAGGCTGGCCCACGTTAAATCAGTCGGCCCTTAATGTCCTCATCTGACCGTGGTTCAAAATGGCAAAATGTTGACCTCGGATCTTTCCCTTCAGTATTAATCGCGGACAGTCTCCAATAGCCCTTTGTGTTACTCCAATGCGACGTAAATTCAACTACCTTCCTTAGAACAGAATCCTTTGAAAAGATTCTTTGGTCAAGAAGGTTAAAATTGGTCCAAATAAGTGTGACCAGAAAATAAATACTTGAACGCTTTGATCGAGGTTCACAGGGGCAGCTGTGGACTTCAAAAAGACACTAACCGACCCCGGGGCAATGCCAGCCCGTATTGTGGAATGCGTCGTCCCATATTAAAGTTATAAGGCTCGGTGTATATTTCGTTTCTTTCTTAAAAAATATACCTAACATCTCAAAATTAAAATAATTTACCCAAAACTCATCTGTGCTTAAGTTTGTTTTGTGTCATTTTGAACATTCCTTAAAGACTGCAGTTTCTCAGTCACGTAATACATTTCAAACATGCAAAAAATAGAAATCAAATTTTTCAGAAACCTGTAGGAAAATTAAGTAACCGAATTTTAAAACAACAACGAAAATTTTTAATCTGTGTTGAACACAAATGTTTGGCCAGTCTTAAAACTTTAAACCTTCATTAATATTACAAAAGAATACAGAAAAAATTTAATGTTGCACAATCGTTAGAAAATTAATTTTATTGAAAAGTTACTTTTAAGAGTTGGGATAGAGTTGAAATTCATTCACACTGAATTCGAAGCTGTCGCAATCCATTTAGAAAAGAGTAATATGGGGGGAGGGGGTTTGTACATGCCTTTATGTGATTTCATTTTGGATTATATTCATAAGAACAATCTGTTCCGAACTTTAAAACTGAAGAAAAATGAAGGCCTAAACTGAAATTTTATTTAAAATCGATCAGGGATTTTAATTCCACACACGAACATAATCTGGTGCTGCCATCTACCGTCATCAACATAAGAAATACTGTAAAATGGTTATTTGAATAATAAAATCCCACATGTTGAATTCTCCGCTGCTTATACTAAGACAAAAATATTCTGTTTTTCAACTGCACTCACTGAGTGTAAAAAGATTTATCGTTCAATGAGTTTTTCCCGTCAGCAAAATTACTTCAGAAAATCAGAATTCATCAGAAAAGTATGTCTGATAGCTCAAATAAGATATAGATTCTCAGAACTTGAAATCCATAGCGAAATATGGCGAAGGTTCCGTAATGGTTGGGATATGAGTACTTTATTCACTGATATACCTGCACTAACTCTTAGAACACGAATTACGTCAGAGCTAATGGTAGCAATTGACTATTGTAGTGTTTGAAATTTGCATAAGATAAAAAATACCTACTTAGTTTTGCAGCATCAGTGGACATGTAAGTTAAAGAAATATGCAAATTTGTTAATGTTTATTCCATATTGTGACCTATATATTATAAACAAAGCAAATCAATTTTTTCATTAATAGTATTCATTCCATGAACATTTGTTGGAGTGACATCGCGTCACTAAGAAAGCACAAATTTTGTTGCGACTAAATCTCCTTTAAATTCATGACCTAAAGTTAGTCACCCTATATATAACTGCTTCATGTCATTGAAACACCTCTTCAGTCCTCAAGCTAATCGTCGTGTCAAGTTGAAGAATGAGAATTTTTCATTTCTGAAATTCGGAGGTCACACTTCACCACAGAATTTCTAATTGATGACAATAAATACTTTTCTAATTTAACTTTAAATTTGTTTCAGTTTGATTCAATTTACCAATCGAATTGCAAAATCGTCAGCTACAAATCTGATGATTGAAATTTTTAGCTCTATAAATATAAATGTTCAATAATGTTTTTGTTAAGTGCTGAATATTCTCAGTTTCTTGATGTGAACAAACTAAATAATTCACTCCAGACTTAAAAAAATCCGTGCTTTTAATGTATTACATTACAAACCACAGACTAGAATTCTGTTTCACGGTACGACAAATATTTTTTCCCAGAATAAGGGAAGTCTGATACAACTACTAGAAGGCAATCGTTGATATCATCTCTGTGAAGTGAATGACTTCTCAGCAGACAGCTGTATAAACATAAGAGCACGAACCTACTAACAGGTCAGTATTACTTTTCAAGAGAGTTTTAGGTACTTCATAAGTTTATGGTATTATCAACACGATTTTAATCTCTCAGAATCCGACAAAAAGTTTCTTTTACAAAAGCTTTTTTAAAATTCCATAACGAAAAATTCGTTTGGTTTGATTCAGTTGATTTTTGTCATATTTTTCTGAAATTGTTCAGCGTTTTGCATAAAAAAAAATCAAAATGCTACCGTCTAAGTGTGCTCAAAAGCATTTGTTTCCATGGTTTAGTTTGTTGTTCTACGGTTATTGTTCGCTACACGAGGGTAATTAGACCGGGACCTACATTTATCAACCTTGTTCGACTATATTATGTCATTGGGGTTTAACTTGCTTATTTATTTAGAAAACATCAAAATCACCATCGAACTTCTAAACAACTCAGCTATAAAATCGGAACAATAAAGGAAATTCTGTTTTCAAACTATTCAAAACATGTTGCCATTCTACGCATAAAATAACATTAATAAAGACAAAGTGCACTTCTTTACACTGTTTGAGATTGCCTTTCTAAAAAGAAAACGAACGTGCTGCATTTTCCCAACTCATTCTGGCTTTTTGTTTCATATAATCACTAATTCGGAAAACTAGTAAAAACACTTGTGTATGAAATAAATGACTTACGATATCCATATTAAAACCGGAAATGTTATAAGTGGTAGCTGAACAGGTATGTATGAGACATTTTCTGTCAAGCTAAATATAGCTGGCGGTAGTGTTCCAGCGGTAATACGTTTCCTGTATGTGTTCTGAACGTGACGTCATTTTGCTTGTTTTTCGAATACGATTTAAACTGTTCGCCAACTCAAATTTCAAAGGGTAAATTCTGAATTGATTTATAATTGATTGGTTAACTCTAATTATAAAGATAAAACGCTAAACGTTGCGAAAACGGCGACAAATAACATTTTAAGGTAATCCCGATATATATCATGCGAAAACATTTGGTCGGTATTTTAATTAACTTCGCACTGGAGCAACACAATGGACTATTGGCGACGGTCCGGGATCAAACCCGAAGGGAAAGATCCAAGGGCAACACCACGTAATTTTGAATCAGGGTCAGATGACGAGGCCACACCTGAGCTGGCACCCCACTCTCCGAACTTCAACAACACGCCAAAGTAAGAACATCTGGGGCCACGACAGACTTAACGCGCACCATCCCCCTTTGTACACGACGGTCTTTGGTTGGATTCGAACTAGCAACCCTCCGGTTCCTAATCCGCTACTTCACGTTGGCGTGGTGTGGAAGTTTGGAGAGTGGGGTGCCAGCTCAGGTGTTGCCTCGTCATCTGACCGTGGTTCAAAATTACGTGGTGTTGTCCTCGGATCTTTCACTTTGGGATAGATCCCGGACCGTCACCAATAACCCGTTGTGTTGCTCTAATGTGACGTTAATTGAAATACCCCCCCTAATCCGCTACTCTTCTAACCGGGTTACCGCGGCCCGAAATCATTTGGACAGAAGTAAAATCTTCGCAGACCCTCTGGTTTGTTTGTTGACACTGAAAACCTCCCTCGCTGGCTTTAACAATAAGCAGAAAGCAACGAAAATGTTCCATTTAAATTTTACAGAAATAACAACCTCATGCACAGTACTATTTACAGTAAACCTCTGTTTTGAGTAGAAATGTTTGAGCTATGAGAGTAGTTATAAAAGCATACGGGGGGGATTTCGAGATTAAAGTACTTAAACGCACAACATGACCTTTGAAATAAAATAAACCCGTTGCATTTTTCTCATTCATGCCGAATATGCACCTGAGATGTACGGAATTGACAAGTGCAATGGGGAGGAGAAAGACCCCGACATAGTTTTACATAGTTTCCACTAAATTTACCACCAGAAATAAAAAATAAACTTCAAAAGAAAACGTTTTATTCTTTTTTTTGCTTTCGTTTTCAAGGGACTTCCGTTTTCAGTGAAAGAGGACGAGAAAAATAAGAAAGAAACGAGAGCGAAAAAAAGTGCCACACACACACACCTGACATCAGATACAACCAAAATGAAGGGAAAAATTCTCATCGAAGAAAGTAGAACAAATATCCTGAGGGGTCACAAAAATGCCCTGTTTTCTTGATATTTTCGCGCCCCTCGGCGGAAGTGGCGAAAAATCCCTGAATGAACTTTATTTGCAGCTGTTTCACTTGTGTTCCGCAGGGTTACACGGGAAGAAAGACGCCAGACAAGAAAGGACCGAAAAAAACGCCAAATTCGCGCGCCAAAACCTGTTCTATTAACAAAGGATCGTCATAAAGGAAAGATCATTCTCATGTGAAAGATTTTCGGTGCGAATGTAGTTCAAGTAAGGTGCATTTAATCGCTTTTGACCTAACCACATAATTCCTTGCCCCATTGGAATGATTCTTTTTGACCTCAGATTTTTCCCGCCGTAAAAAAAGAAAGAAAAAACAGTCATTTAGAAAACAAAGGAATAATACTTTACACTCTCTCCCAGTCCATCAGAAACACTTCGTTGAGCTTTTTTCAGTTGGTTTTAATCTGATCCTGTAGATTTTTAAGTACTGAGTGAAACAAGGGTTAGGTCTAATTGCATTTGATTACATCGATGTTTTCTGGCAGTCATCTAATTTTTTAAGGATGAATTCCAAATTCTTATTACATATTTAAAATTATTGTAAAATCTAGTTCCTATTTAAAAAGATTCCATGGTCTCACACCAATTTATTTTTTTTGGAATATCTTTCTCCACAGTTCTTATCCCCGAGAAAAAAAAATCAGTTCTCAGTAGGTAGGTATTTAATTAACGTCGCACTGGAGCAACACAACGGGCTATTGGCGACGGCCCGGGATCAAGTAGGAAGTAGTTCTCAGTAGGATATAATCTCAGTTCAACACAGGTTTTAGAATTCCTGTATTGAAATTGACCATTTTTGAGGTCGCTATTTCTGGCAATAAAACCATGATCAATGGTTCTATTGTTTTTGAAAGTCAAGTGTTTAAAATTGTGAACAATGGTATGAGTTCGGTATTGACACGTGTGTTCCTTTTGTTGACACGAGCTCTTCATCCTAAAATCTTTGTTGTATGGTTCTGTTTTAGTATGTGTGTAGACATTTTTAAAAATGTTTGTAAGAGAGAAATTGAATTCTTTTGTAAAGTACTTTAGGCCCGATTCCAATTAATGTAATTATGATTTTGATTCAGCATGTATTATAAAGAAGAATATTAGAGAAAAAATTTAATTATTTTGATGAGCTTTTCCTTTATAATTTTTTAATTTCTAATCAATTTTACCATCTCATATTGCATTTATTTCGCACTCCCATAAGAATACCATTTTGAACCACCCTATCTAAATTTATTTCTTTAATTTATATTTATTATACTAATTGGAAATGGGAGCATTCGAATCAAGTACTCCTTTACTCGATACTCAAAAGTATTCGTTATACTCGTTTCTTTCATCCAAAGTATCCGAATACCAAAGCACTCGGAACAGCAAAGTATTCGAATTGCAAAGTACTCAGATACCAAAATGTTTATCTCAGGATTAGTATCTGAATACACAAAGTAGCTGTGTTGCATTATATGCGTATCCATGCTGGTCGAATGTAAAAAATTATCGTTTGTACGCAGAATAAATAATACAACGATCCACTGGTTTCCTCTTCAAGTGGGTTCGAACTTTGATACACTGTCACAAATGCCGTACACTAACCACAATGCTGGAGAAATCAGAATAAGTGTTGGGTAAATTGATTCTTTCTACCCATTAATCATTTTGTGCTTTTGTTTCTCTTATTCGATATAAGAGAGTACTCAAATCTCAAGTATTCGATTCTTAAATTCTACGTTTTGTCCATCTCTAATATTAATTATTCATGTTTTTGCTGTCTTAGTGCAAGAATTAAGGCACTTAGGTTTTATCTCCTAATCATTATTCTAAAAGGCATAGGTTTGTTGCCTCTACGGCTTTCTGGAAATTTTGTCGTTGTTCCATCGATTACAGATATTTTACCGTTTTCCTAACCGTTCACAGGTTTTCAAAACACAAAATCGCAGAATAAAGACCGACAGCGAACAGCGGCTGGTTGAAATCCGGGCTCTTTGGCAACGTCCCAGACAAAGAAAGGACGGTTACGCGGTGCAATAACTGCGCCAAATCGTGCGCCTCCTCGCAAAACTCTTTTATTCATTTCTTTTTATCTCCGTCACAACTCTCGATCACATTACATCACCGCACCACCCTTGACCGGAACAAAACACCCTTCTAGACCTCGCATTTCAATATAAAATACGACAACGTGACACACTCCTTAGACAAAGAGAAAACAACGAACTTGACATTGGCAGTGTCCCAGACAAAGACAAGATGGCTTCGCGGAGGGCGATAACTTCGCCAAGTCGTGCCTCTCTCATTACTTCCGCCACCTGAATTCCGTTCACCCCGCCTATGACCCCTGAGTCCCCCTCGTTCCAAACAGCCCCCTTCCAAGCAAAACTCAGAAAATAAGGAAGGGAGACTCACTTGAAGGTCACAGTGGCCCTTTTATTGGGCCGCCGCCGCGGTTCCCGGAATTCGGAATAATTATTTGAATAATGTTGGGGTCGGAATGGAAAAATCGGCTAGGAAAAGCAGACAAACAAGTCTACAACCATTGCCCCTATATTTTTCCCGCCTTCAGCTCCCCGACCGCTGTATTTATTTGTTTGCTGCAACCCAACCCCCTTTCCAGTTACCCCTTATCAGCCAGTAACCCACACACAGACTGCACACTTTGCCACCGAGTGGGGAGAAACGCAAAATAAATAAATTGAGGCGCGCCCTGAGTTGTTGGTGAAGAGTGGATCCTTTGAAATCAGGGACGTTTTCATAGGGACCCCCCTTCCCGAAATGTATTTGTGTTAACAAAAATAAATGCTGAAAGCTTAATCGAGGTTCTGTTAAGCCCGTGAAGTGTAAAAATTGGGGACAGATCTGAAAATATTCAAATATATTTGCCAAAGTAATGCTTGTTATTACAGCAATTTCATCATTGCTAAACCAAGCGATGGCCGCACGAGCCCGGTTGGAAGAGAAGCGGATTAGCAACCGGAGGGTCATGAGTTCGAAACTCGATCTAATCAAAGACAGTCGTGTACGTGGGGGGGGGGGAGGTACAAGTTAAAGTTGCCGTGGCCTCAAATGTCCTCACGTTGGCGTGGCGTGGATGTTTGGAGAGTGTGGTGCCAGCTCAGGTGCTGTTCTCGTCATTTGACCGTGATTCAAAATTACGAGATGTTATCCTCGGTAGGTAGTTAACTATCGTCGCACTGGAGCAACACAACAGGCTATTGGAAAAGCGGTCCGGAATCCATCCCGAAGGGGAAAGATCCAAGGACAACGCGTCGTAATTTGATGTTATCCTCGGATTGTTCCCTTCATAATCGATCCCGGATCGTCGCCAATAGCCCGTTGTGTTGCTCCAGTGCGACGTAAATTCCACTATCTACTAATCTATTTTTTTACTAATGAGTACCGTGTTTGCACCTGTGTAGGTTCGAATTTCTGCGGCCATTCTTACAGTTGGACAGGAAATCCAAATGACATATCCATCTCACTCATTGCAGTCATTAAGATCTTCCTGTATCTGCACCACTATCCCGAGGGTTGTAGTTGTTAAAAATTCCCTTCGCCCCATATTCTTTCTCTACTCAAGCTCTTATCTATAAAGACGGATTATCTCCGGATGCGTTACTTATATATCTATCTTACTACGTAAACTTACCGGTAGAATGAAAAGAGTCCAATGAATCATTATGAAAGTAACTAACACCAATTTACCATTCTGTGAAGTCAGCTAAGATGATACGTAGAACTTTTTTAGAAAACATATTTTCCAAGGTAACACAAAATTTTAATGTTTCTGAAATGCCGCCCTCTAGATATTGGCGCCCCCATAGTTTTACCACTGCGAAATGATGTGGGATTGGACAAGATGAGAAAAATCTCTTGTCTATTTGCCAAGGCATGAGGTGATCAAGGACGTATTTGGAATTGCCCTCGTCAACCCTCCCATGAAAAAACCTACAAAATTCACTGAAAGTCACTAAGCTAATTGAATCAGCGTAAATTGTCGTTTATCACACAGGTAAAACGCTCGTGGGCATGTCTGAAAACAGTTAAAACAGCGTTAAACGTATTGTTAATTTAGTATTAGTCTTTGAATTGGAATGGGAAACCGGGAGAGAATATTGGGCCCCTCTGAAATTATTTTCTGAATACGTGCCTATTTCAAATGCAGATAATTTCAAATTGGTTTTCGCGGATGAAACCATTACAAAAGAAAACTTAGTGATACCATAGTCGTTTAAACAAGACATTACTTGAAATGCATCTCTCCGACTGTTTCTGTGGTAATAAACATATCTGATTGGTGTCTTTCAATACATAGACAAACAGAATTTAGCAATGTAATGAAAAAGGGACCAACATAAAAATTTGGATTCAGCATCGTCTGATCGAACAAAATGTGAAAGAGCTCAGAACCAATATAGTTTCATTGAATAGTATTTGAATATTACATTACTGAATTATGTTACACGTGTTTCAAAAACTAATACCTGTGAATCTATGTATGTGATCTTTGCATTTATCAAGACGTTTTTATGAAGACAATTTATCTGGAACGTTACACATTTTTTTAAAAAAGTAACTTATTGAGGTTTGCATTTGGTTAGTCAACACCACAAAAACGATCCTGGCAAAAGAAATGACCTGTAGCAAACCATTTTACATTTCATTATGCAGCAAACCAAACTCGACACAAAATCCAAAGGATTCAAGATCTTTGCAATCTATTTGAAAGAAAATTTCAGAGATGCTTTAAATGGATTCCTGTTCTCTTAAAGAAATAGTAAAATTGCTTTCAAGTTTGATGCATCCATCCTAGCATCAAACTTTTTAAAACATAATGTTGATCGTATAACATGCACCAATAGTGGTAAATCACAAAGTTTTTAATTGAAACCCTCCTCCTTTTAATCAGAACTATTGCTTTAAAGATAGATGAACTCCTGGATAACGCATATATACTAATGTAACAACTAAACTAGAAATTGAATTAAACATGCGCCCCTCTAACAAACTCTTCTATTCATAAGTTAATTTACGCATTTTTGGTTTGGTTTCGTCGCCCTAAATTAAAATTAATGATATCTAGTCCAAGCCATAGAGTAGAGATAATAGTCTATGGTGTGAATCTGCTTACACTGAACGTGAATAAAACATCACAATAAATAATTAATTCTTAATTACAATGCATTATCGCCGGTGATTAATTAAATTTAAAATGAACACATTAGCAAATGGCCTTTCTTTTCTCAGTACAGCCACTTCCGTTGATGGGAAACAATCAACAGAAGTGTCAATATGTAGCCCATCAAGAGGCATTTAATTTACGATCATTATCTTCCCATCTGACGCTTATCCATTTCCAATGATTGCAGTCTTAAATAGTTGGCATTAATTCCTTGAAGTAGGTGGCTTTTTCTAATGAACGAGAGCTGCTCTTATTGCTTACAAATGGCATCCGGAGCCAATTGCAGCAGATGAGAGAGAACTCCCTTCTCGGTTGGAAGCAGTAATCGGAGCTACATGCGTCCTGATGGTTCCAATTATTTCCTGCTCCTGTTATCTCTGGCCTGCTTCCGGAGTGCGGTGGACATTTTCTTTGTCCCAGCTCCGAGGGTCAACTAATAGCTCTCAGGTTTCGCTGCCCCCCGTTGTGAACGTGTGTGACAGTCTAATGAGAAAGGGTATTTGGGTATTTTCAATTAACGTCACACTGGAGCAACACAATGGGCTATTGGTGACGGTCCGGGATCAATCCCAAAGGGAAAGATCCGAGGACAACACCACGTAATTTTGAACCACGGTCAGATGACGAGGCAACACCTGAGCTGGCACCCCACTCTCCAAACTTCCACACCACGCCAACGTGAGGACATTTGAGGCCACGACAGATTTAACGTGCACCAGCCCCCTTTGTACACGACGGTGTTTGGCTGGATTCGAACTCGCAACCCTTCGATTGCTAGTTCGTTACTCTTCCAACCGGGCCACCGCGGCCCCTAATGAGAAAGAGGCATTTCTATCTGTAAACCTTGAGGCGCGACACATGTCCACTCTCAAGAGTGCGAGTGATAATATGAGATTTTAATGACAGACGCAACTGCAATTATTTTAGTCTAGCATGACACTCTTGCCAAATCCGAAGTCTAGTTTTGTCTATGTAAGCTTATCAAAATTAAATTTTTAAGAAGTAATGCTATATATTCTTGTGTACTCCCTAAAAAAAATACTGCGCCTGACCTCAGGTAGGTAGGTATTTAATTACGTCGCACTGGAGCAACACAATTGACTATTGGCGACGGTCAGGGATCATCACCCAAAGATCCGAGGACAGCACCACGTAATTGTGAACCACGGTCAGATGACGAGGTCAACACCTGAGCTGGCACCACACTCTCCAACCTTCCACACCACGCAAACGTGAGGACATTTGAGTCCACGTCGGATTTAACGTTCATAAGCCCCCATTGTACGCGACGGTCTTTGGTTAGATTTGAACTCGCAACCCTTCCGGTTGGTAATCCGTTACTCTTCCAACCGGGCTACTGCGGCCCACTTGACCTCAGCCTTTTCACCATAAGTCTTTGTCTGGCAACCCAATATAGCCCAGAAATATAAATAAAATATGTAACTCTATCAGCACACGCAGTATTATTCACTGCGAAATCAGTAAGATCAGGGCAGCTATTGAGGTGGATTCCTGTCATGTATAAAAGGCCACACAGAGGGCAAGTTGAAGAGTTTGACAAGCCAATTCGGTACATATGCTTTTGTAGGTAGTCGTGTACAGTAAGAATACGAAAACAAGCGACTCGTATAGTTCTCGGTAGATCCTGTGTCAACTGAGACCTTAGCAAGGAGTTCCAGTCTTCCTCTTTACTAAGAACTCCAAGCACTTAAAAACACCATATTCTGCACACAAAAAGAAACATACTGCCAACTTCAAGTATGAAATCCTAGAACGACTCGAATTTCTATACTGACTTTTCTCGTCATCATTTTCTCGTCTTATAAAGTTTTTACGTAAGACTTAGTGCACCTATTCCACTTAGAACTCCAGAATTTTATAATATTTGGGGTTACTTGTTCCATAAGCTAACAGCTAGATCAAGTCTACGAGTCCGGAAACTCTAAAAAAATCCAGCACTCAACTCAAAAAGTCTTCCAAAGGTAGGTATTTAATTAACGTCGCAGTGAAGCAACACAAGTGCAGAAAACTTGACTTGTGTCAAAAATATATGACGAAATGTTTCAGCGATGTACAAACATATCTAGCCGGGCATCTTTGCCCTTAAAAAAATCGAAAATTATTAAACACGGTGTTTTAGGATATAATTTTTAAAAATTAATATTTTATTATTAATAGCTAGCAATATATGGCGAAACAGTCAATGAATGGGACCCTTCTGTTGCACAAAAAATTTCAGATTTATATAAATGTCTTTACGGACCTTTCTGGCCTTGAAAGAATCAAAAATCACAAAAAGAGTGTTTTAAAAAATTTTCAAAGCAGTTAAAGTATGGAAAAACCAGCAAGAGTAGATTGGCTACCTCAAGAAAAGTTAGAAGGTGGGAAAGATTTGTCATCTTTCGACACAGTAAGGGTCAACTATTACTCAATAACCAAATGATTTTTTAGGTAAAACATTTCTTAACTGCGTATAAAGTATTTTAAGTCCAGTCTTGCTACATCAACAGCGTAAGTTGTGTCCTTGTGCCATCTCATTCAAATTGCACATTATGTAAACTGTATTAAAATTATATGTATCACAATACAGATTCTGTAATTGAATTATGTTCAGTTTTGGGTTATTTTCGATTTCTTTGCAAGGACCGGTGGGCCTAGCAGCATATGGTTGCAGATCTTAGAATTTTTTACTTGTATGAGATGTGTCAAAAACTTTTCTCGTCATTAGTAATTGTTTCAAAGCCAGGCTAGATATCAATATAAATTGCTGCAATTTTTTTACAGCATACAGGTTCCATTCTTCAACAGTTCCATATTACTACTAACCTACTATAAAATAATTTTTTTTAAGAAAATTCTAGAAAACACTGTTTTTGAGCTTTTAGATTTTTCCCAAGGGCAGAGGGACCCGGCTGGATATATTTTACATATCTGAAATTTTTCATCAGATCGTTGACACACTAGCCAAGCTTATCACCCTACCATTAAGCGAATTAGAAATAAGGTTTTTTGCCCACCCTTATAGTTATACCCAGTGTTGGAGCGCGCGATTAGTTTCATTTTGATTTAATTTGTTTCTTTAAAATCGTTTGCACATACTTTTATGATTGCGCTCAGCGAATGAGCTTGAATCAGAACACCAGTTCGGCTTCATATCTGAACGATATTTTTCTTTGTTCTGGTTCCGGCAATAGGTTGGTTAAAAAAGGAACAGCGTTGATTTTGCGCAGAGGATAAATTTGTTTTCGATCTCGGCTCCAAGAATGCTCACACCACTCGCCTTGGATGCAGCTGAAAGGACTTCTGCTTTGACATTCATGCACAGCCATGTATGTATGCCTTTTAAGTTTATTAAATTCGTTGGTATTGTCGACTTGAGTTTATCTTTCTCCCACCCGCCAACACCCAGTTTTAAAGAATTTTGTGATTTTTCGATGGGGGAATTCGTAACATAATTCAAAATCTGACTGGCTTTTCTTCGCTGGTAGGTTTTTCGCCGACCAATCGGGCTGGTGATAATGATGCTTGTTTCTAGATAGAAAGGTTCCTGGTTCGAATCCGGGGAGGCATGGATGTTTCTCCGACTAGTGTAAATGTGTGGCTTTTCTATAAACGGGTTGTGTCTTGAATGTATGGTATGTATGTGAGGTACCAGGATTAACACCAAGTGATTCACAATTTGCTCTTGTAGTACCGTGGTTACTAAAGTACTTCTAACAGGTTCCAATTGGATCTGGCATTCTTAAAGAAAAGCTTTATTTTCAAATTCATGATCCATTCCATGTCGTCAATGCTCTATCGAATAAGCTTTCAAACTACACCAACTACAGTCGTGTCAATATCCTTAAAACCTCCCTTATGATTAACTTAAGAATATGCCATCGTGTTTAACTTACTAATTTTTGTGTCCAGAGCCGTTTATGAGCTATATATATGCCTCCAGCACACTTGCACGTTGCCAGAAAAATAGGGCTTTCTAACAGGGCCTTCAACAATGAAAATAAAGATGGTTGAAAGATTTTCTTAGAAATAAATAACAGCACATTTTCCCAATAAATGGACATGAGGATCAATATGAAAGTGAATTTTTCTAGTCAGTATTTTTAGGTTTATCTTTGCGTCCTAAGAATTTAAATCTATGAATCTGAGAATTTTGTCTTTAATTTTCAATACAATTGCCCAAAAGCAATTTATCGATGCCAACTTATTGGAACATCAAATGTTTTTGAAAAGGAGTGAATGAAGTTCTCACGCGTGCTGCCAGTGCTTCAAAAAGGGTACTGTTCGTGTCATATAGAAAAAATGAAATCCTTTTGTTTCCAAAGATGTGGTCAATCAGGGAGGTTAAGCGGTTTTTGATGGTTTTTGAAAAGAGGCAACTTAAAAATTGAGTCTGTGAGTTACAGTATCGCAGCGTAACATTGATAACTGGGGATGCCGAGATTGGTTCGAAAGCAAAAATAAAAATCTTATTCTTAGTTTTAGACAATCTTATAAGTCAACTCCATTCGCAATTGTTTATTTTCCGCAAGTTACAAAGGAGCACAAGAGGCCAATCATGCGAACTGTGTATGGATGATCCATACGCTGTCTTAAAGCTTGAGGTAGTCTTTCACATGGACGGGAAGATGAGGAGAGAATGATAGATATAAGTTCTCATTAATAATTCATAGTATATTATACTTCTTACGAAAAATTTCTATGGAATGGGGTCTATAGAATTTTTAGAATTATGGCCCTATTTTCTATAAGCTCTATAAAGTAGCCTCTATAGAAATCTCTAATGTCTGTAGAAACCTCTATAGAATCTCATTTCCTTTGTTTCACGACTTTACTTTTCTATAGAGCTTCTTTATAGAATTGTATAAAATCAGAGCTCATTTTCTCTATAGAAATCTCTACAGAATTCTATAGAATGTTTTTCTATAGAAACGAAATTTCGTTCCTCTGGAAATCTATAGAATTCTATGGAATTCTCTATAGAATTGTCACCATTAACCAATCAAAATAAGATGTAATAAGTTAAAATGATCGGACGTTCACATTCACTGGCCTGTTTCTTGCGGTGAAAATCAAGAACGTTAAATACTATAGAAACTGACGCCTCACTCTGATTTACTTTTCCAAAACCAACGTCATTTTATCTTCAGGTTTTTATATTTTTTCCAACTCTTAACTCTCTTGGTTTATCTTCGAGTCGAAAACTCCCTGTAGTGGCCAGTCTCTGGTGTATAAACCTATTCCAAACTGTCACCAGTTATTGGCAAGAGACAATTTATTTTTCCTACTTGGAACTTCATTTTCACTTGGGCAGTTTTGTCTCGACGAGATATTTCGTCCTTAGCAAAAATGACCATATCTTGGACGAGATATCTTGTCGAAACACGGAGAGTTAATTAGGGGTTGTCGGGCTTCTACCACTGATGAGCAAAAAATTCGCACCAAGGAAATGTAGTCTCTAAGGGAGTCGTCCAGAGAAGTTTCTCTGCAGTACGCAAATTTTTAAAAAGTTAGCACAAATCACTATATAAATGCATTTGATGAGATTACAGAAATCGCATTTTCAATCGATCACTTTTTAAATTCTTTTTATTATTGATGAGTGAAGTGATTTAAGTGTTGGTGATATATGGGAATGTGTGATATAGGTAGAATAAAAAGCAGTCAGGGTATTTATGCCTCCATTTTTCATAGTGAATGATTAATATACCAAACTGTAAATTAATTAAATCTGTTATTCAAAAACTATTACAAAAGTATTCTTTTAGAGATTAAGTTTTAGAGGGATAAAAAATTAGAAACAAAAACCATCGGGAGTTTGGCTCGGGTTCCCATCTGTCTACGCCACTGTTGTACTGTAACAGATTTAATATTACATATTCCCGTCAAATCAATAGTAATGGCAGATCTGAACCTATGATTTTCGTCAGTAGCTTAAAGTCAATAATTGGAAGCACGAATCGTGAATATCAACAACTTTGTAATTATAGACTAGAGTCCCGTATGGGAACCTTCAAAATAATGTCGGTATACTTCGAAGTAAAATAGTGTCCAGATATATCTCGAGGGCAAAAAATGATTGCTAGATGTACAAAATCGGATCCAAAATGTATTGTAATAATTAAAATCGCCTACACTCGTCTCGTTCGTCCAGTGCTTATTGTATAGTACAGTGATTCTCAACTTTTTTTTGTCACGGTACACTTTTAATAAAAATTTATCAGCATGCTAACAATAAGATAAATTTAAAAGAATTTTACTTAGTTAATTGATTGATATACCTAAACTATATTTTGTAAAAAATAGCATACGATAATAGTTTTCAATGAAATATAAAATGAAATTCCATTACAAAGTAAACAAAATGTTTATTTAATGATAAATTACAAATTACATTCACTGCGAAATTTAAGCTTGGTGTTTTCGATAACTTCATTTATATTTGGGCGTGAAAATGAAAATGCTACTCTCATTTCGTGATCCAGATTTAAAAGTATGGATCTTTTTTTTCGTTTTTATGTTGGTCAAAGCCGAAAATCCGAATACGCACATATAAGATGTGGAAAATTGTAATAACATACTTAAGGCTTTTTGAGATATTGTGGGATAATCGTATCTAAGATTAATCCAGAACGAATTAATTGATTCTTCTGAATGTTTTGAAATTAAATCTCGGTTATTACACACCGAAATTAGTTCTTCCTCTTCCTTCAAAGTTAATTCATACACCGACGTGTCGTTTATCACAAAGGGATTTCGAATCCAATCAATTTTTTTTATTTTTAAATTTGGAACGTAATGAACAATTCTTTGCTCTAGTATTGTCAAATGATCAATAACTATTTTATGAATTATTTTATAAGTCTTTTGGAACTGACTCAAACTTTTCTAAACTACCTTCTTGTGCTTTATTCTTCCATAAAGGAATTTTTTTTTGAAATCTCAACAATTCATCGGTTGAGTTTAAAATATTTTCTTTCGGCCCTTGCATACTTGTATTTGTTATTAAAAATAACAAAAATATCAGATAAGTAAGCTAGCTTAGCACACCATATTTGTCATCCAACAAATCAACGAAATTCTTATTATCTTGTTAAAAAAATATCTTTATCTCTTTTTTTAATTCAAGCCCGCGAGATAAAACTTTCCCTCTGGATAACAACCTAACTTCCGTGTGCACTAATAACGATTCGTATTTAGACTCCATAGCCAGGCATAATTGACTAAATAGGCGACTTTTTAATGGTCTTGATTTTAAATATATATATATATATATATATATATACACTGCTGGCCACCGTAAATGCAACACCCTGAAGGAAGCATGCAAATAATATGAAATTTACAACATGCATTAGCGGAGGTGAGATATGCAAATGATTAGAATTTCAGCGCAGACGCACATCACGCGCGCCTGTGGCGCCACTTCAAAGCGCTATTTAAGGCTTGGAGATTTCGACGATTTCAAGTACGGCAATTGTGTTTTTCTTGTGGTTTTTTTCAAAAAAACAATCAATTATGCCTCGTAGAAAACAGTGATCATCTTTTGATCAAGTATCCGAGTTCGACAGAGGAAGGATAGTGGCCTTCCGAGATTGTGGATTATCTTTCAGGGAAATCGGTAGTCGTGTTGGACGAAACCAAACAACTGTAATGCGGATATGTGATCGTTGGATGCAGGAGGGTACGACGGACCGACGTGTTCGATCGCATCCACCTCAGTGCACCACTTCACGTGATGACAGGCATATTGTGCGTATGGCAGTGACGGATCGCTCAGCCACATCACGAACCATAGCACAGCACATTCAGTCTGTACCGCATCATCCAGTGTCTGCGCGTACCATTCGACGCCGTTTACAGCAGAGTGGTCTGTCCGCAAGACGTCCATTGCTTCGTCTACCCTTGACGCAGAACCACAGACGTTTCCGCCGCCAATGGTGCGATGAAAGAAGGATGTGGACGGCAGAATGGAATGAAATTGTCTTTACTGACGAGTCACGCTTCTGTCTGCAACACCACGATGGTCGGATTCGAGTCTGGAGACACCGTGGAGAGAGGATGCTGAACAACTGCTTTATGCACCACTACACTGGTCCTGCCCCGGGTATTATGGTATGGGGCGGTATTGGATATCACTCTCGCACTCCTCTAGTACGCATTGCCGGTACTTTAAACAGCCAGCGCTACATCTCCGAGGTGTTGGAGCCAGTTGTCCTTCCTTACCTTCAGGGCTTGCCCACAGCCATATTTCAACAGGATAATGCGCGACCACACGTGGCACGCATTGTCCAAGGGTTCTTCGTCAATCGCCAGATTGAATTGCTTCCCTGGCCAGCTCGCTCTCCGGATCTTTCGCCGATAGAAAACATGTGGTCCATGGTTGCTCAACGATTGACCCAGAATACATCCCCAGCTGCCACACCAGATCAACTTTGGCAACGTGTGGAAGCTGCTTGGTCTGCTGTACCCCAAGAACACATCCAAAGTCTCTTTGAATCAATGCCGAGGCGTGTGGCAGCGGTGATCTCCAACAATGGCGGCTACTCTGGCTACTGATTTTGGCAGGAACCACACTTCACAGAAGTCTATAAATTTAATCATTTGATACTTGGTCAACATGTTATCTACAAAATAAATTTTGTTGTGATATCTCTTGTCTTTCTTGGTGTTGCAATTTGGGTGACCAGCAGTGTAATTAATAATTTTAACACATTGTTCCAGCACTATTTTCAATTCTGATGGTAATTGTTTTGTAATGAGTGTTTCCCGATGCAAAAAAACAGTGGGTAACTAATATATCTGCATTATGTTCCCTTACATGAGCTACAAATCCTTTTATAGATCCAGTCATAGCCGGAGCACCGTCTGTGCGAATGCCAATGCACAAACTCCACGAAATTTTTTGTAAATACGAATTAATTTAATCGAGAATATGTTTTCCTGTTGTGAAATCAGATTATTCACGACAGCCATAAAAATTGATTAAATATATCGTTTTCGTGAATGAATCGAACGAATGCAATTAAGTGTGCTTTTCCAGTAATATCAGTTGTTTCGTCGATTTGTAGAGCAAAATTTGAATTTGTAAGAGTTTTAGCAGTATTTTCTTCAATGTTTCGGGACAAGTCTATAATTCTGCGATGAATTGTGTCATTTGAAAGTGGTATTGTACAAATATCAATTTCTGCTAATTCACCGATCACTCTTTTTACAATTTTACAAGCAGGTAATATAATTTCTTCAGCCAAATTATGAGGTTTTAATTTAAGAGCAATTAATTCAGCCACTTCATAAGAAGCTATCTGAGCTTTTTCAGATACACTAAATTGCTTTTTAAAAATCTTTACTTGCTTGGATCTTGCAGATGATGATTTTTGAAAGTAGCTTTTGTCTTTTGATGCAAGCGAAGGATGATTAGTGAGCAAGTGACGTTGGAGTTTGCTCGGAACCATAGCACTGTTTGATAATTTACAACCACATACCACACACTCGGGAACAGTTTGGTCATTTTCCGTTGTAGATGTAAATCCAAATTTTAAGAAGTCGTCATTATACTTACGAAGAACATTAAATTTTTTGGCGGAGGAAACATCTTTACTTGTACTGGGCTCGTTAGCCTGATCGCTAACATCATCATTATCGGCGTTAAGCTTTATTTTTTTATCCATTTTAGGAGGTTCTTTAAAAATAAAAATAATTTTGTCAAAAAATTATTAAAAACGACATATCGTATATTACCTTTGAATTCGTTTTAATTAAGTTTGACAACGCAATTTTGTGGTATTGCACATGCGAATATATAAGTAGTAACTTAACCCTATGCACACATCAAGCAGGCGACTAGTAGACTAAAGTAGTAAATAGGTTTGTTTGGGTTAAATCCAGAACAGTACAGAACTATAGTAGTCATGCGCATTGGTTCAGCCAGTCCCCGCTAGGAAGGTTGAACTAATTGAACTACTTGTCTGACGTTGCTTATGGGTATTCGCAGTGGCGGCACACTTCAAGAATCTCGCGGCACGCTAAAGTGCCGCTGCACAGTGGTTGAGAATCACTGGTCTAGTACCTGGTAGTTTACAAGAGTTTACCAATTCCCCTCACTGTGTTTAGTAGATAGGTAAACCTACGCAACATTAATAAAAATAGGACATTATAAGAAATGAGTCATTCCATATGAACAAATAGGAAAACAATTGTGGCTATGCGTTGATTTTTATGAAATTTGGTGCCATGACTGTGGCTGATTTTTTATGAAATTTGGTACGGTGACTATGCTGGTTCTTATGACATTGGTACCATGACTATGCTGATTTTTATGAATTTTATTTAATTTTTTTATATTTTTCTTCGCAAGGGATGAAGACGCTATTACTAAATTACACCTAACTGTTAGAAAAAGCTCTTTATTGCCAAATTAATTTCATTAATACCTTTCTATTTCTAGAGATATCAGCGCAACGTGAAATCTGATTCAAATTTGAAACTTTGTCAATCATCAGATTCGGCACTTATATGCCCATCGGATTTTGTTTCACTTTTACCAGAAGATATTTCCCGAACTTTTACTTACAACAAAATTTAAATTGCACGCCAAGGACTCTTTGAAATATTATAAACAGGCCACTTTTAATGCTAAGAAAATCTACATTCGTGACTTTCAATGCCAATGAATTATAGAAAACGCAATCCTGAAACTTAATACTTTATACTTGCTCATTAGTAAATACTTTCGACTTACAAGTAAAATACACAAAGTCAACGAACATATTTCTGAGGAAACGAAAAGGAAAAATATCTACTCCCTATACTTTACTCACAAATCGTTTTTCTCAAGAAATCAAATCTTCATACAAGGAAAAAATAACTTAGTGGTCTTAGCCAGTCTTGGGATCACCACATTTTGGTCTAGAAAAGCTGAAGAATTCGTATCTTGAAATTTTTGTATTTCTTGTAGGCAGGCGATATATATATATATATATATATATATATATATATATATATATATGATCCACTTAAAAACTGAGATTTTCATAAAATTCTTGATAAGTCGCGACAACTGTTCATTTAGAACCCAAAGAGAGTGACTGCGAATTTTCTTATTAAAAAAATCTGGATAGTTGGTTTGTGTGTGAGAGAGACTGGCAAGTATATTCACAAAATAAATGGCCGCGGTGGCCCGGTTAAAAGAGTAGCTGATTAGCAACCGGAGGATTGCGAGTTCGAATCTCGATCTAAGCAAATCCCGTCGATTACGTGGGGGCTGTTAAATGTTAAATCCGTCGTGACCTCAGATGCCCTCATGTTGAGGAAATTTAGAGATTGGGGTGGCCAATCAGGTGTTGACCTCGCCATCTGACCGTGGTTCAAAATTACGAGGCGTTGTTCTCTGATCTTTCTGTTCGGGGTTGATCCCAGACCATCGCCCGTTGCGTTGCTCCACTGCGACGTTAATTCAATTACCCACCCTCAGAAAATAATTTCAGGGTCATTCTTTCTCCGTGTTCCCTATCTCGATCTAGTAGGTGCCATAATGTTAAATGGGCACTGTATTTAATGATTTTTTTGACTGTTGACCTATAAGTTTTCGCGTATTTTGCTTGTGTGATTAACGAAACTTCGGTTTAAAAATATTTCGAAGAGGGCCCCTTGGACTCTCCCCTCGATTGACAGAGAATACCACACTTTCACACAACGACCTAAATGTTGATGTGGTGAGTTCAGGGACTCCTTGAGGAATCTTCTGAACACACCAAATTGACACTCTTTATTTTATTTCTCTATTCTTAATCATCACCATCCCTAAATCATCTCCACAGCTCATGCGTATTTACCATCCTCTTTTCGGTTACTGATTTGCCTTACTATCTCACTTTGAAACGTGAACTGGACTCCTAATTGTATCATTTATTAAATTCTATCTACTATCTAAATTATTTACCTTTTACAAGTGCATTGTCACTCCTTTTAAATTGTCTCCTCTGATAGCATCTTTAATCAATAAATTTTCTATTAATTATGATATGGAGGTTAGCAGTCAATCTAACCAGGTACTCCGTAATTGATACGTCCGTCCGTCTCCTCTCGAATATGCCCATGGGTTAAGAGAACGCATATTTCTTCGATAAATCATACTTAACTTTGTCTGGGTAGCACCGAATTTTTAAAAGTCGCACTCAAAGAGCATGCATCTGAAAGCAATTTGTTGTCTACGCGTCGCTGTGTATGTAGTTCTCTTCTCAATCACGGATATCGTCGATCTCTTGAGAGAAATGTTTATCCCAGAGAACTTCCCCAAGTCGGTTATTTATTTGCCGAAACAGAAACCTCTGACTTGGAAGTACTTCAGTTCCCGCGAAGTGAGTACTAAAGCTATTCCGTGCCATCAATTGGCTGCGATATGAGCCTAATCTCTCAGACGGTCGAAAGTTTTCGGCTCGCAAAACAAGCCAGTAAACTGCGTTTTTTTATCAGTGCAGGGAGGAATGGGGGCCTGGTTGGAGTAGTACTCCACCGCTCGCAAAAAACAACGTCCCCAAGTTGAACGACCTACTTGGAAAACAACCGACCCTGTGGAAGAGTTGGGTTGACAGAATGTATCTGTTCCACATCTCTTCCATAACATTTTTTTGCATCGGCATATTCTCGATCATTTTCTTCCAATTTGGAGCAAACGACTACCATCCAGAAGCCATCTTTTGCCATTTGCAACTCCTCAACTCTCCAAATGTTAGTCGGTGTGGTAGAAGTACGGGTTTGACCTTGACCCTTTGAGAAGCAGGTCCCACTGTCAGACGGAATTTCGTCCCCTTTCTAAATATACGAATCCCCTTCTTCAACAGGAAATAGAAAAAGCTTTCGCAGCGGGGAGGAGGACCGTCTCGCGAAGGGGGGAGCGTTCTCAGCTACACCCCTCCGGTTTTTCGAGAATGCAGTTCCAGGAATGGATAGGGACAAAGAGTTAAAATTTCCCCTGAGAACCTATCCCGGGCGGTGAGCGTTCCAACGACCCTCGTTTCGAGCGAAATGGTAACGAAGTCGCCGGCCATTCTTTTGGAAGTGTCACGTTGCTTCTCGGACCCATCGAGTAGTGGTCAATTCATCAATGCTGAGGGGCATGCAGGATGTCTTGGGGTCTAATTATATCTTCTGGCACATTCTAACAAAGAAGATATCTTCCGAGAAGATGCTGGTGAAAATGGGCTTTTGAAGGTACACCTGCGATCTTGAGCTTTCTTTGTGCTTTTGACCGGTGGTACCACTTCTGAGCTATAAATCACAGCTGTGTAAGGGCATAGTCGAAAACCTGTATTTTCTCACACCTCCTCACACAGGTGTTTCGGATTGTACTTGCTTACAAGTATTCTTCTGTAAAAGATCTTGCAAGAACTACATTGTATACTCGAATTAAGAAGCATTATCATAATCTTCTAGCTGCCCAATTATTTTCATGATTTTAAGACTCAAGATGGCAAATATTTTTATAGAGAATATGGAATGTTATTACTTAAAGAAACAAAATTATACTTTTAATTGAATACATAACATAGTATAATTTTATACCCTTATTTTTCACAGAACTACGATGGCCGAAACAGTAGTTAAGCGGTTAAATAATCCCAACTGATTTTTCTCACTACCAATGCAGGTACATTCCTCCCTGGGTGTATTTCTCTCTTCTGTGTCAGTTAAACGTTCATTGTGTGTCTATTACTTGCTATTGCATGTCGTGTCTGGCGCAGCATGGCCAAATATGGCCTCTACGCCATAAAACAAACCAAAACCCACTACCAATAAGCATACTATTCCCAATTCTGAAACATCGCTTAGGATTTCGAATATTTGCTTCGAGGTTATCTGAATACTGGACCAGAACTTTGACTTTTCATGACTATATTTCTTTTCACTAGTAGAGTTTTCACGATTAGATTTACTAATAGAATTTTTTATCTATTAGTGAATGTTTAAGATTCTTTCCAAACAATTCAACAAATGACACTTTTCATATTGAGTTTAACACTTGATGACAAATCTGAAAATTTTAGATCATTACAACGTGCACATTTCAAGGTTTCTTCGAAGTTAGTTTGGCTACCGGGGTAAAGAAATGTTTTAATTTCTAAACTGACTGTAATAAGCAGTGGTGAACCTAGACTGTTTTGGGGCAAACGATACCGACATCGTCTCGAAGATATATTAAGCAATACAGATAAATACCCAGATTAGCACCACATTAATTTTAATTAAGTAATTATTCTTCACATCATCTATCGATCTCAATTTATTATTGTTTTAAATAGGTAATAACTTCTAGTTGCATGTACATTACGTGTGCTAAAACGAATTTACCTTCTCACACAACTTCAAAAACAGTTGCAGTCAACTTTGAGCAAGTATTTTAACATTGATTAACCTTCAATTGAAGTTAATCAAGTTTTTTGTTGATTAATTTTGCTGCCTAAATCAGTATGGTTTTATGGTTTAGATTTAGTATCAAATGAAGTTATAATTACCATTCTTTTTAGATCGAATTCTCCTTTGTAGTACATTTTATTTGATAATTAGTAAGAACTTTGCACACCTGTGAGTTTTTACTTCTGTGGTCATCAACACAGCAAGAATCTTGGAATTACCGGAAAAGGAAATGATCATATCCTCCTATATCTCACTGATTGATGATAATTAAGATCACCCAGTGATGGACAGGCCAATTGGAAAATTCCCAAGAGGGTGATATATGTTGCTAGGAGACCGGTAGGTCTTTCAAAAATGAGTCAAGGATAATTTATTTTATGTAGTAAAACTGCTTTTCTATTTTCCAAATAGAAAGGCAGCAAACTGTTATAGATCAATAACGAAATTGGCTACATCATATGACAGTAGCATTAGTTTTTCTAATATATATGTTCTTGAAAGCAGACCTTTTAATGGTTGAATTAAGTGGTCAAACTCTATGTTGCTTTACTCCAGAAAAAGATGGTAATGATATGAGAAATCCTTACCATTGTAGTAAAGAAAGTATAGAATACAGATATATGACACACATTCTTTAGTTCAAAAGTATAGACCATGGCATTCTCTTATAAATAATTGGACCGCGGTATCCCGGTTGGAAGAGTAGGGATTAGCAACCGATGTTACACGAGTTCGAAACTCGATCCAATCAAAGACCACCGTGTACGTGGGGGCTGGTGCATGTTAAATCCGCAATGAAATCAAATTTCGTCACATTGGCGTGAATATTGGAGAGTGGGATACCAGCTCAGGCTTGGCCTCGTCATCTGACTGTGATTGTTGTGTTGCTCCAGTGCGACGTTAATTCAAAGGAAATGGGATGGTAGCGAATTCGAATGCTACCCATGATAACCCGACACTGGAAAGGTCTTAAAACATGCAGGGTTTGGTCTGATGATAAATAAAATGAGTTGGAAACGAGGACTCTGACACTGATTCTTTATTCAATTTATTTGAAATCATAAATGAAACTGTTCACGACATAAAATCCTACAAAGATATCGATAACAACCTTCCAGTGTGTTTCCTAAAAGCATGAAAGTACGAGCGATGAAAGTGAAAATGAAGAAATTCGTTCACCATCTAATAAAACACAAGATCTTGAAATCTAAGAAACAATTCGAAATTACCCCACCGTACTGTATTTACAGTGCAAATGGTTATGAATATCGTGATAAATTAAGCCATAGAAACACGTCTGTCTTGAAAACTAATCGTACGAAAGTTCTAAACACTTTTTATCAGCACTTACATGAAACTCCTCTAATCCTTCACAATGCTGGCTTCTTATACGACTGCCTTTTTTGCATATTTCTCGACACGAAACCGTGATTGGCTGTTACAGAACATATTTGCATACTTCCATCTACCTCTGCAGCGAAATGCAACCTCTCAAATACAGATTAGTTTCCGGATATTAACATTTTTCTCTCCGTGCTTAACTTTTGGCAGTGAGTGTACTTAAATTCAGTCAGCACACCAAAAATATATTATATTTTTCACCGATCTGACATATAATAGGTATAATTTTGATTAATTTATTTAAAGAATAATAGTAATTATACCTATTCTTTCCGAAGTGGATTTTTAAAAATCTTTTTGAAGGAATTCATCTATAATACTTGTAATAAAAAATAATACTAATTTTATATCAATTACTCATTTTTTTATTAAATAATACTCATACATGGCTGTTACTTGCAATTGTTTGTGAACACATTTATCGAAAGTTAAAACCGTTTAAATGAAATAAATCTTGCACTATTTAAACCGCTTCACCATAGTTAAAAGCACACCAGTTCCAGTTTTGAGCACTAGTTTGTGGCGGCACACTAGTTGAAAATATGTGGTTCAAAGCGGTAGAGAAATTAAAGCGTCCAACTAATGCTTAACTCTTTAATTTTAGGTATAAAAATCAGGCACTTAATAGGTTCGATTTGATTTGCAGAAAATAATCATGCAGCAACAAAAACTATCACATGAACACATTAGTAATGCTGACAAACCCTTGATCTGGGATCGTCTTTTCGAGCCATGTGTCAGCTGCTTGTAAAAAGCAGCTATTACACATTTATTGTATCATAGACACCCCCGTAGATAATCGGGTGTATGTTGTTTGGGATAAAAGCCTTTGACAATACTGCATCCATTGAGAAGAGATATGGTAAATGGACAGATGTTTATGTCTCCTCTTTAGATTTCGTAGCGCAATGTTGTGTTGAAATGTGCAGTTTCAAAGAGAGATATAGAGAGAGTAGTTTCCGATATAGATTTTTGTTGAAAGGTGCGCTGATATTTCTAATACATATTCATTAATGAGGTCTATTTTTAAATTTGCATGAAGAGATTTACTAAATATATGTATAAGTACTGAGCACTTACACTGACACTTTTATCTTAGCAGACTTGTGCCAGTTCAGTTTCTGTAATAATTGCCCATGTAAGCGAGCATGGGTCAGAACACATCGAATTACAGCAATGGGTATTAGTTTTCGATGTAAGTTTTGAATATCTACCGATAATGGAGGTTTTTAATTTAAGAACCGGTGCTTTACTCTTGTCTAACTAAGACGAACAATTAATCCCTAATTAATAGTAAAAAATCTAGGAATTAGAATTAAATTTAGAAACAGGAAAGTTATCGACAGTATTAGGAAACGATTAAATTTAAATTGCTGTAATCACGACAAACGTCGCACTGGAGCAACACAACGGGTTATTGACGACGGTCCGGGATGCATCCCGAAGGGAAAGATCGAGGACAACACCTCGTATCTTTGAACCACTGTCAGATGACAAGGTAAACACCTGAGCTGGCACCCCACTCTCCAAACTTCCACACCACGCCGACGTGTGGACATTTGAGGCCACGACAGATATAACGTGCACCAGCCCCCAAGTATACGACGGTCTTTGGTTGGATTCGAACCCGCAACCCTCCGGTTGCTAATCCACTACTCTTCCAACGGGGCTACGCGGCCCCTGTGATATTTGTAACTCGATTCAAATGTAATAATCACTTCTTTATTCCGGTTATGGAAAAAAGACAAGTATAAAATGATTCTCGAATATTAATCAAATACAGGTCTCTTCTAGACAAAACAAAATAATATTACTGATATGTGAAAAATCAAAACATTAACCGGGCAAGACTTTTTCATTATCCTTGAATTTTTTTTACTTGCTTTACCAATGACATTTTTACTCTTATTTCTATCAGCTAGAGGTAGGCTGACAATATTTCGTACATTTGAGACAAAAACGAGACATTGGTATAGCAAAAAGCGGCACGGGGATTATCTAATGTTCTATACTCATGAAAAAGTAAGATAATAAATTCTTTCTGGAGACTGTCTCTGGCATTGAAAGGATAGACTGAAAGCAGACGCAGCGTCTTATCGTGGTCAATAGGTTATGAATAATAATTTATAATTGACTTTATAGCTTTTATTGAAAAGGAGACAAAATTGATATTTTTATTAAAACGACGGGAGATCATGTAAAATATATTTAAAAAGCAGTGCGTGTGGTCAGAGCAGTTGGTGACATACAATTTGAAAGTTTTAGTTTTGAGATTTTTAATTTGATGCATCATTTTAATTCTGAAGTCATCATTAATTTTAAATCACCCAATCGGTATGGTTGAAAACATTCCAATCATGTTACCGGAATGAGTACTCAACTTTGCATTTCCCATATTGCAAAATCCACCTTCAAGTTCGGAGCTTCGCGTTTTTAATACTTTTGTTTCAATCGATTGTCGGATGTAAAGTTACTACATATGCAACACTCAATAAATACGAGAGCTAATTTCGTCTTCAAGTTGTCTGTTAGTTGCATTATTGGAACCCTCTGTTAAGAGGAACATTCAAAATTTCAAGCTGGTCACTACTTCGTTTTAATGTTTAAATCTGTCTATATTTGTGCAAAAATACTGTTTCAGTTATGAGAGTTAAATTGAGCCCTGCCAGGGGCGCATTCAGAGAGGAGGTTTAGGCCTCTCCGAAATGTTCAGGGTGTTACAAAATATATGCCGAAGAAAGCTTAATTGATGGAATCGTTTTGATAAGCCCGTAAGTAGAAAAATTGTGGACATGTTTGAAAAAATTCAAATATATCTGCAAACGATATGCTCATTTAGTATTACAGCAATTTGGTCAGTTCCTAACTCAAGCGAAGAATCTATGTGCTAATTGACTGTTCGAATGGATAAGACGGGGAAAATATCGTTCTGTTGCCTTGACATGAGTGACCAAGGACGTATTTAGAAGAATGGGCTATTCCCCAAAATATTTTAAATGTTAAGAACAATAAAAAAATACACCGAAGCTAATTTAATCAACGTAAATCGAAGTTTCGTTTATGACACTGGTAAAATTCACATAGATATGTCTGGAAACGGTAAAAATCCCCGTTAAACATCAAGTTCATTTAACTATACGGATTGGAATTTAAACCCGGGAGTGAAGATTGCCCCCTTCGAGTACGTGCAAAATTTTCTGAGTACGTGCTTGAGCCATGAATAAAATAGAGAATATGCAGGACAAAAAGCTTTTTAAATTTTCCGGGCTTGCCACGGCCGACCCTCCTAGACGTGATTAACGGTAATTAAGAATTGGGAGAAAAACAACTCTCATTGTCGTTAAATTAAATTACGAAATTCGAAAATATTTTTTAAACTCAAGAGTAGGTAGGTATTTTAATTAACGTCGCACTGGAGCAACACAACGGGCTATTGGCGACGGTCCTGGATCAAACCCGAAGTTAAACTCGAGGGAATAATTGAGAATTGCCAGATCTTTGTTCTACATAGTTTAAAATTAGGTATAACATTTGAAACTTTATTTTTGGTATTCAATTTATCAAAACCCGAAATAATGCGATAAAGGAAAACGAAAATAATTGCAGTAATATTCGTGAAGAATGTCAGGCGATAAAAAAATAAAGGAACTGTTGTGTCAATGGTTCCCTTTGGAACACAATTCTTTTGCGCGCCAAAATTTCCCGCCAAATAAAGTCTGACGAGCGATAGCGGTACCGCGATTGTCAAACGAAAAATTAAATTTATTCGATCGCGCTTTTCTGGGTGAGCCAGTATCTAATTCAAGCAACAAAGAACAAAGCTCTCATAATTTTTATAGCTCAGGTTTGGTATCAACTCAATCCCTTTGCATGGGCTCCAAAATTTTACTCTCCCCCTTCGACATCCCCAAGCTGCTAAGTACTGTCAATCAAAGTCTGCCATTGCTTTGCGGTTTCCCAGTCACGCCTCCTTTCGGGAGCGGCGGCCAATCGCGGTCCACCGACGCGTCACGTGACTGACGCACAGGTTTTGTATAGCCCGGGCCGTAGGGGATATTTTCGACTAGAACATTACGGCGCTGTGCTTGTGGCGCGCAGGGCTTGATGGTGCGAGTAGCTAGACCTAGCTGTGCGTTTTAAGTACTACACAAAGAAACAGATCTTTTAGTATTTTATTTTTATACCGCTTTCTGTTTGTTAACTTGTTCTGTGATGCCTGCTAGTCTGATCCACCACGAGATGGAGCGTAGCAGTAGCGGCGGCGGTCTGGAAGATCGAGCTTATGAAGTAGCATTTACTATTCATAACATGTTTATGAACAACGACAGTTTAACGAATCCGGAGTGCTTACCCAATTCCTACGATACGGAGCACAGGAGCAAAAAAAGCCAAAACACGACGGAGTGTGTGCCCGTCCCGAGCTCCGAGCACGTTGCTGAAATAGTAGGAAGGCAAGGTAAGAATCTTTTTTTATCATCGATTCGTCTTCAAATCCAGTTCTTTGTTCTCTCCCCAAGCGAGTTTGTTCTTTGTTTGCGTTAATATCCGGTGCAGTTGGCTCGCACTAAGTGCATGCGTTTTAGTCTAACTCGCTTCAAATTAATCATTTCCTATCTTTTTCCACCATCCGAAATTCTAGGTCGGTAGTATTTCCCAGCACAATTCGTCAGAAGCACTGGCGCCGCGTATATTGATTTTATGTCTCGCGTATATGAATCGCTACAAGTTTACTGCAGTCTCGTTGGGAAGTATAAGTTTTTTGTTCGTAAAATATATGGCTCGTACGTTGTAGATTAATAGTATACATTTGATCCTTGTCTCATTTCGACGTTTAACGTATTCGTTCAGTTTGACGTTAAAAGAATATAATCGTGTCTAAATTTAACGATATCATTGGCTTAATAGCTGCTGTGTCGAATACTATGTTTAAACACCACATTAATTAACTATTTTACGTAATGTGTTCAGTTAAAGATTGCAAACTTGAAAATGTCGCCAAATTCTGCCCAGGATATTAGAATGAACGTTATTGATAAAAGATAAATCGTTAGAGCCGTGCGTTTTAAAAAAATCGTATTATAGTTCAATCTTGATATTCTAATGTGTGTAAGGTATGCTAGAACATTTTTACTAACTTTTGTCACGTGATCTAAAACAAGGTGATTTGCGAATTTTCTTTGTTAACTTTTGCCTGAAATTTACAAATTGTATGCATAAGATAGATTTGGTGTATGGTATCGTATTCGTATGTCATTAACGTAAACGGAGTTTCAGTAGAAGTACTAAACGTAAATTTTAGGCTGTTTTAATTCGAAATATTACCCGACGAGTGAGTTAGTAATTCACACCAAGTAATTTTAACAATTGAATAGTTCTAAATAAATACATAAGATTTGGGAAAAATTACGCAATATTGTATTTAGGCTTCAAAAACTAAGATTGTTAAGCTATTCAATGGTGTTAAACGATCACTCAAACTATCGGTAGTTTTGTTTTCACTTTCTCGACATAACTGCGGTGCTCTTGACCTTGATAAGTAGAATCAATGGTTTTATTAGGTTGTCTGATACAAAGAATGATCCGGTGCAATGTCCAGGTTTGCCAGTTTCTGATGTTTTTTTACGATTCCAAATAGCTTTTTAAATGATAGAACACGAGGTTAAATATGCGATTAGGGAAGAATAAGTTGATCTGATATTTTGTGAAGCTTCAATTATGAGTTGCAAAATTTTTACAGAAGCAATGCATGCAAAGATTTGAATTTGGTGAATGACGTCGGAAAACGTGAATATTTTTTACCAAAATGAAAGTTGGCGGAAAAGAAAAGTCGGAACATTTTTTATCGATATCCTTACGTGATGATTTTGACTCATTTTTCGTAGAAGCTTGATTTTCTATAGCGGATTTACGTAAAACTATTTGAATGGAAAAAAATTGTTCTGTTGGTAGGATCTCTAATATTCATATTTTAATCGCAATTTACTATTCAAATTGTAAGCCCCTTATCGTCAGCTTTGAACAATTGTTTTAACTGATTTCCCCCGTTCTACATCGGCTTCTAAAGATTCTGTATGTAATCGACAATTTGCTAAGCTACGATGAGAAACTCTTATATTTAGAGATAAAGCTTCCGATTGATTAGGATCGTGAATTTCCGATTATCGGAAGTTTCCTGTTCGTTTCTGTTTTGCCATTTGAAGTACAAATTAAAAAGTTCCAAGTGCATTTCCGGAGTTAAGTTCCTTTACTGATGATTGCTTTTCCTTCCTTTTACTAGACGTAAATGTGGGAAGCGCGCAGATACCGTAAAAAGGATGCCTTCAAGTGAAATAGTATGGATTATATATAATACATTTAATCTTGGCAAATGTAGTTTATGTAAAACTATTAAGAACTTTCGGTTCGTCAAATGCTGTGTTCCATATACTATATAGGTGAAAACTTCGGATTTCTCTAGGGTAAAATTTAGTGTTCTCTGATCCTCCCAGAATCGCATTTTAAGTGTTCAAAAATAAGTTGCTGGAATTTCAGAAGTATTTGAAATAAGTTTAAAAAGTAGTTCCTTTGTTTCTAATCGCATCAGTTCCATATTTCGTCCCATTCTTTTAAAGTAAATTTTGGTTTCAGTATTCAAAAGATTGGACGGATCCATTTTTTAATCAGCCGAAGTCTTTCATCTAACGTTTGAAAATGGATTTTTTTCTGAAGCAAAGTTGGTTGTAGAATTTGGCAGCGTTTACATTTGGAAGAAATCCAACGTTTCATGACGTCAGAGTACATGTATTTTGAATAAGAATTAATTTCGTTAAACTAAACGGAAATATTTTTAAACTTGTGTTAAATTGTCGAAAAGGTAACGCTTTGATTGGAAATGTAGTTTCATGAACGAGATTTGCAACTTACCAAGTATTAAATCCTAGATATTTTAAATCCCAAATTTTGGAATAAAGCGGAAAGAATTTTCAACTGAGCAAATTTTTAACTTCGTTAGTGCAATTCCTTGAAATCTTTTAATTAATGTTTAACTTGATAAAAATAATTTGCAAACCAAGTTTTCTGAATTGTAAAAATAGAATATACCGATTCGCAAAAACCTTTTTTGTACAAATTGTATGTTTTCGAATGCTCGATTTTAACCGATGGATCGTTACCGTGTTTTTGTTCCTAAGCCAACTGATTCTAACTTGGCGTTACAATGATTTATGTGCAATTATCCGTTTCATCCAGTAATCCTTGTATCCAATACCTGAATTGGTTCTTTCATTGAATCACCATGTAATGTTTAAATCCCACGTATATACAAAATTCGAATTTACATCTCAATTCGGTCAAGTTTTCGTACTAGTTCATGAAAAATTATGGTACCCAAGCATCATATGCACCCTTGCAGCGACCATATTTTACACTCCTAACTTTATCATAGACAATCTGGCAAAAAGAAAGTAACAATTAAGATCAAGTGCGAAATTGAATTCCTATATATGGAAGATTTGATATTTCATGGGTGCACAGATTGATTAGCTTATTAATAATAGTGCATAATATATTTTGTGCCGCAATAAAATAACAAAATATAGACATCAATTGGTCTGCATTTTCACTGTTCAATAAAATTATCGTACCCTTTTCTCGTCTGACACCGAAATCCAGATTGACCATTGCCGTCGTTTTGACCTAACCGAGATTATTTTGCAGTATACGTCTCCAAGCATCTTCAAATACACTCGAAGCTGATTTATATTTAATTTCAAAACATTGAACAAACTTAAAAGCTTTCAGAAACTTGACTCGCTGCATTTCTCTTAGTTTTTCGTCGGCTGTCTAGTTGAAAAATAGATTTGTTCTGGAATTGCTAGTTAATATTGGTGAGTGTCGAAAAGCGAATCTTGTTTCATTTAAAAAGGTATTTGTGCGACTACGGAATCCATATTTTTCTACCAGGCATTGAATGCAAATACATTGGATCTTTTATACACTATACAAGCCGTTTTTAAATGAGTTTTGGTTTTTATCTAGACGCGCGAAACTCCGCGGATTTTTGAAAATGTTTTAAAATTAACTTTGATTAAATGGGAATTATTGCCATTCAAAGATGGAATTCATATCAATATTAAAAAGAGAAACGATAATATTCGGGAATACAAAATGAGAAAAAAATCATTGAACAATATTTTCTCGTCACAAGAGTTAGTAATTGCAAAATATTCCTACTAGTATTCCTACAGTTCTATTCATCTGGTTTCAAAAGCTGCGCCTGCGCAGTCATTCGTCTCGAATTATTACAAGTAATCTCGACGACAATTTTTTAAATTTTAACAGCTGAGGAGTTTTGCTTTTTATATCGTGGAACACAACCTCCTGAGCAAAGTTCCGCGCCTCCTAAAGGAGCCGCTGCAGACCAGCCATTAACAGATTGAAACTAAAAATTATTTGATCTGATTGGACCATCGAGCAATTGTGTTACGTTATTCAATGCTAGGTTTTTTTCCCGGTTATTCGTTTTTTGTAAACAGGAAGCTCACGTTCTTAAATACGTGACGTGACTTCGACTGTTTTGGATTTTATAAAATTTACTTTGGAAGTTTTTGTGTTGGATTTGGTTTTCAATTTCTTTCGTTTCGCTTTTTTTGTCTTGTGATTGGAGCAGGCTTAAGCAGAACGAACAAAAAGGCACGAAATTTAAAATGGTAATGTTTTAATACATAAATCACTTAAATTTTTATGCCCAAACTTAGGGCTGCTTGTAAAGGAGCACCCAGTACTCCATGCACTAGCGAACCTGGATTCGAACCCGAGGTTTACTGGGAGCAGACAAACATTGACCAGTGATAATGCTGATTTAAATTTGCCCAATATCATCAGAAATTTCGTTTCAAAAGTATAAATATTTTTTTCTTGATAATAATGAAATTGGAATAAACTGGGCACTGCATATTATGTCAATAACTTTAAAACTTAGCTCATGAAAGATGCTCTTCTCATCTAAAAATCATCCACTTCTCCTTTTCTTAAATACTAGATAAATAGCATTCACTGTTATTTTTTATTTGAGATATCAATTACAACTGGAAAAAATTATTTTGCCACCAACCATGTAACTGAAGCAGGCGAACTGATTCAGCATCTTGCTTGGCCAAATATGGCCCTTGTGCCTTAAAACCCCGAAAACAAAAATCATAAGCAACTTTTAATTTACACAAATGGGGAGGCGTCCATACATTGTGTAACTACTTTTTGGCCTACTTGGGCACCTTTCATGTGAACAAAGGTTCTAGGACCCTTATGTATTGGAAATAGGTTTTCCAAAGAAGGAAACATGCTGTTTTCAGTATGATTTTTTTTTTGTTTACAAACAAGGTTTCCACCCCTCATAATCAACTTGGAAAAACTATTTTCACCTTACAAACAGGTACTTTTGATTCCTTTTTGAGAAAAATTATCCAGACATATCCTTGGAATATGAACTAATTAAGATTTTAGTTATACAGTAAAGTCGTTATTGCACCATAAAATAGCTCTGCTTTTTACCGTTTTGTTTATTTTCAAATCCTATTGTGTAAACATTAGCTGGATAATTAGTTTTTGTGAACAGAACCCATGTTGTGCTCTTACAGTGCTGTGAGTTTTAAGATTTTATTTTGATGTGAAGATATTAAAAGCTTTTATGGATTTCCTAACTCCTATGTCTATGTATCAATGCTTAATGTAATTAAATTCCAGAAACTGATCCATAAATTTGCCTCAACTTTGTTTTTTTCCCCAAGAAAAGGATTTTAGTATGTAGTCACTGTTTTGCTAATAAGTTGTTTAATTATTGCTGAAACAGCAGAATGTTATTTCAGAAGTGTGCGAAAAACAGTTATGTTAATTTTTCAGTGTTTTAGAAGTTGCAATGAGATTCCTTATTGACTGTCAACCTGAATGGGATCATTATGCTATATGCATTTTTTCAGTATGGGTGTCTATAGGCAAGGATTGGTATTATTTTGTGAAATAGTACCTGATTTTAAGACATAGCATTCCATTCAGTGCCCCTTCTAAGGAAAAATGAACTAAAATAACATTTGAAAATTTTCACCAGTGATTTATTGATAGTGAGAATGTAATTTCTTCAACTTGTATCAATTTTCGGGTGTTCATTTTTAAGTTTGCTCTTTTTTTTTAGGTTGCAAAATTAAGGCTTTAAGGGCCAAGACAAACACTTACATTAAGACTCCTGTTAGAGGAGAGGAGCCAGTATTTGTTGTGACAGGAAGGAAAGAGGATGTTAATGCTGCTAAGCGGGAGATACTTTCTGCTGCTGAACACTTTAGCCAGATTCGAGCTCAACGAAAGAACAACCTCAATGGAACCCTCATACCAGGTCCCAACTCTAACATTCCAGGTCAGACGACAATCCAAGTCAGAGTTCCATATCGTGTCGTGGGACTGGTTGTGGGACCAAAGGGTGCAACAATCAAGCGAATCCAACAGACGACAAACACATACATAGTAACCCCAAGCAGAGACAAGGAACCTATTTTTGATGTCACTGGTTTACCTGAAAATGTTGAGGGTGCTCGCAAGGAGATTGAAGCACACATTGCTATGCGAACGGGTGGAGCTGTCGACGAGAATAATGATGACTACAACTCGAATCCTTTAGAGTCTCTTACAAACAACCTCAATGCCATAAATAACTCCTATTTCAAGAATGACCTTGGGGGCAGCTACATTTGCCAATACCCTCGTGATAGCAATAATCTTTTAGATCTCGGCAATGTGGATAATCTCTTCAGTTTCAATAGCTTGTCGACCCGGAATACAAAGCAGAATGACGTCTTCAACAGCGCTTTTGGTTACGGGAATGGCACTTACAGTACAGGGTACGATGATGAAGGGCTTGGCGAGTCCCCCACTTTCGAGACACCAGGCCAAGCTTCCCTCAGTGCCTCGTCCTGGCCAGATTTCGGTACTTCCACCGTGACCGACAGCGGTATCTCGTTGTTTAATTCCACGTCCCTTAGTGGAAGCACCGTGTCTGACCTGTCTCAGCGGAGCAACAGCATCAGTGGCGCCCTCTCGGATCTCATGATCGGGGTGGACCACCATCCCCCTGCCCGTCGTGCTCACAGCGACCCCGTGTCGACGATGCCCGAGGTGGGTGACATCTTGAGCAGCCTGGGGAGCCTCAGCCTGGGAAATGCTCTGACCATGTCTTCTTTCTCCCCTATGGCTAGCAGCACTGCACCGGCCAGCCTAGTGTCCGGTGGATTTCCTGCCGCTGTATCCAAATGCACAAGCAGCTCTTCGAGCAGCCCCATCGAATCCTTGGCTCCAGGGAAAAAGCTCAAGCGTGACTGCGTCGTGTGCTTCGAAAGCGAGATTGTAGCAGCCCTCGTTCCCTGCGGCCACAACAATTTCTGCATGGAGTGTGCCCAGCGCATTGCAGACGACAAGAAGCCAGTCTGCCCTCTCTGTTGCCAATCGGCTGTCCAGGCCATTCGCATCTACAACTAAAGAACTTTTTCTTCGGCAGCTTCTCTATATCAAGACCTGGCTAGAGCCAGAGCCAAACAATTTTGCATTCTCATCTTTTTAATTTGTTTATAACTTCACTTTGTGTGTGAGTGTGTGTTTCCATGCCCATAGTCACTTGAACTTGGTCTCCCATCATTAATTCCATATATCCATTCAGAAAACGAGTGACGTTTAACTTATGAGTAGACGTAAGAGCTGTGTATTTTGCTGCATCACAATCTCGAATATATAACGGAGTATTAAAGTAATTATATAAAGATTATATTCTTTGATGTCTAATTTGTATTTAAGAACTTTAAATGAAGCTACTTATTCAGGTGTATATTTCACATATGAACTTTTTAAATATGTAGTTTTTAATTGTCATGTGAATGTAATATTTGCACATAAGAATAATTTGGTTGCCATTTGAAATGAATATCTTAGAGTCCTGGAGCTTGTGTTTCGGGAATATTTTATCTTTACGAATTTTATAGTCAGTTATCACCTCTCCTTGTTGCTGCATATGTAAGTCTTGTGATTTGTGACAGTTAAACTTTCTGTGCAGCCAAGGAAACAACAATTTGCACAAGAAAAAGAGGTTAGTAATTGCTATTTTTAATATTGTTTTAGTATTCCTATTTTAATATATTTATGTGGTTTTTCTGTATATGTAGACGAAATGTTTTAATTATAGTAATGTTTATTTTAGGCCTTTTCAGGCTTATATTATTAAACTGAGAACTTATATTTGTCTATTTTTCTGCAGTAAATTTTAAGTGCAAGCGTAAAAGTGTTAAGAAAATATATTTTTCATTGTAGTCTTCCAGACTTTTTTTTATTTTTCAGATGTTGCGTTTTGCATATTTTTCTTTTGTTATGAGAAAAACGATGCACTTATTTTCTCTCATTTGTTACGTTTCGTACAGGTAGCTTTACGTATTCTTGGAATGAAAATAATAAAAATCTAAAAAAATAATTTGTGATTATTGTTAATGCTGTCTTGTAATCCCTGTGCGCAATAAGTATGTAGACGAATTTTTGGAGCTTTTTTGTACAGAAAAAGCTCTACCTATGCAATTTTAACTTACATCAACCTGCATAACTTGGTGCATTACTGGAAAATAAGATAGTCCGCAATGTGTATTGTGCTAAGAGGGAATAGGTCTACATACAGTGTGCATGTGGGTCTTTAGATCTGAATCGATATGCCAATGTTCGTTAGAGACCAGTTTAGTAACTTTAAGTCGGAAAGGCACTCCAAGTTTGTAACTGCTCACAATTTTACAATATCAGTATTGCTACTATTTGTAAACAGTGCTAATATAATGTTGCCTTATCAGGGACATGCTGTGTATACGCCATTAGTTGTGTAGCTAATGTATCGTTACTGTTTCTTTTCCTTGTATATTAGTCTTGATGTAGAGTGCTATTGATTTTTATGTGTTTTTAATGTTATATATAGCTAAGATGTGCGAGTGTCAAAAAAGATGGTTTAAAATACATTTACTTTATTATATAATTCCATCAGGGTATGGAATGAATCAAAAATTGTGTATAAAGTTCAGAATAATTGAACTCAAATTCTTTAAGAGATGTCAGTTTCTTCTCCAGAAATTGAAATCTTGCTGCTATTGTGACTAAGCTATGAAAGCATCTGATGTTGCAGGAAGGTGTGCACATTGTAATTATGCAGATTATCAAGAAATCTGATAGGGACCACAGCATTGAAAAATTCCTAATATTTAATTGCATTAAAAGTTTCTAATTTTAGCATTGTGTATGCAGCCTCTTCCTGCATATGAATTGGAATTCAAAATGGAACATAGGGCCAGTTTTTAACCATTCTCTGGATCAGCCATAAAAGTAATCAACGAATTATCACGCCTTAATCGAATCATTATTGCAAGTAGAATCCAGCTCAGTTTGATAAGGTAATCTCGTAATAGACATTTTATCTAGCAGAAGATTGTAAGAAATTACTGCTGTTTTACCCATTCCACAAGATAAATTTGCTCAGAATACAAGCAATTTTATTTTACTGATAACTGCAGCTCAAGAGTTTTAATTAACATTTGTATTTGAATCTGACAGATGAGCTTACAATACTAACACAGAACTTAAACAAAGTCACTGAGGCCTTTGCAAGATGGTGCTCTCAAAGTAAAGAGCACTGAGCTGTGAAGGTTTTACTGCATTTATACCAGACGTGTAATGAGCAATAAAATTATAATTTGAGCAATAAAAAAGTACATAAAATGTGCGGTTTGAAACATATCCCTGTTTTCCATAGCTCTCTCACATTAGGTAGTTTATTGAAACCTTGTTGATTAATTCATTGAAAGTACAAAATCGAAACTGAATCTATTTGAGAAATTAAAATTTAGATCAATTTGACTGAAATGAAAATTTAGATGCCAAACTTGGAGATTATTAATTGGCTGTTGAAGAATCTTTAGATAAATTTTAAAATCTTAAAGCTTTGTAAATAGATGTAGCTCATATATGACATTATGTATAAATACAGTATTTAAGTATGTGCTGTGATAAATAATGCTAAACATACTTTTTTTCTGTTCCTTTCGTAATTCTTATTTATATAATGTATTATATCTTCTTTAAAAATGATTATTCAATGTTTTTATATCAGAGTGCGTTTTTGTTTAAAAAGCTTGATTTCTTTGTGTTATGTTTTTACCAATTTTATCCACCGATAAATAGATTTAAATTCTATAAAGTTTTATCGAGTTTATATATAATTGTTCTATTGAATGACATGTCAGTGCATAAGTACTGCATTTAATTAAATGAATTAAATGTGTAAATTTAATATTAAGATATCAAATTTTATTATTATATAAAGATAAATTATTTAATTTGAAAGTGAATGAGCGTATAGTATTATGTACCTGAGTTTTAAGATGGAGTTATCCTGTGCCTCAGAAATTGTGGCTCTGGAAATATTGGAGTATGGTTGTATGTTAAAGCGGATTAATCTGAGAAAAGCAATTTGAAGGTGCTTTTGGGATTTTTTGTATAAATACTTAAAAGACTTCTTTTGTCGAAGTTTTGTCACTCGCACATCATCGTTTTAAATGTGTTGCATCATAAAAGCCATCTACAAAGTAAGGATTTTTATCTGTATGAATGTTACTATGTATTCTGGAGATCTGAAGTTTTATCTGCGCTTGTATCTAAAGGAAACTGACAAACTAAGTGTTTCATTTAGCACAACTCTCTTATCTGCTCAAAAAGTGTCTCATATGTATTTGAGAGGGTTGTCCAATCTGTTTTCTGTACTCTCTGATTTGTAGTGTTGTGTCAAGGCAAACATATATCCACACATTCTTCATTACATAACAAGGTTCCATGCTCTAAAGTAATTAATTCCCTTGCATATATATTTTATTATTCAAGTTTTTAAATACATTGTGAACAAATCTATTTTGGATTTTCTGGAATTGTCATCTTCAACTGCTTGCACACCGAATCGCTCTGGATCCAAGTGTGCGTGTGATTTTACGTACTTAAATGTTACATTATTTTTCTTTTTCACCATTTGCTAACAATTTTTATTTTTGACATTTTCTCAAAGTGTTTCAATAGTAATAAAAGTTAAATGAAAAGTTTATAAATGTAAGATGTGGTTTGGTTCACGTTATTTAGTTATTTGGGATATATTTTATATAAATATATATATATATTTTGCCAAAGAGTATACAGTGTTTTGAGTAAAATCCAATATCGACCATTTATATAGTAAATGCCAGTTTTTATGAATTGTATTTCAATATCTTAAACTTTCAATTAAAAATACTACATATTTTAAGATGTCTTAATTAGTATTTTTGCACTTTAACTAGACATAACCACATTTTAGCAATAACAAGCCTAATAACGGAAACAGCATTGTTACAGAACTAGTTTATAAAATAAAATGTATCATTAATATCAATAAATACTTTATTCCTATATGACATGATCTAACAGTTGTCTGTGTGATCTCTTGATAATGATTGGCTTGTGGAAAAACACTAGTAGAAAATAACCTAAATTTGAATATCTAAAGATAATCAGATGCATTTTATCCAAATTTGTAAGTCCTGTACGTAAATAAAATTTTATTTGTAAAGAGTTATGGCTCAAAGCTTATCCCACCTGTAAATCCGTGCAAGGAAAACATTTAACATCTAAAAAAATACACAAGTTTTCTCATCCGTTTCTATTGATCAATCATTACAAGGTCAGGCCCCTAAATCTGTTCTAATTGTTTGCCTAGTTCTCAGCTTTGTTACACACAACTCCAAAGGAATTTGATATCAACCTAGGGTTGTGTTACTTGTGGAATGACTTCAAATGAGTAACAGTAAGAATATTCACTGATGAATGAGTAACTACTTGCCTGTGTGTGTGTTTGAAGGGGTTACCAGGAAAAAAATGAAATTACCTTCTCCATTAACCCTCCTGGTGGTTGTGTCAGCTAGGTGTCGCGTCATTAACAAAACGCCAGATATGTATGGAGGAGATACCTGGTCTTTACAAAGACTGCCCAGATCTTGATCCTGTCGAAAGCAATATCTTGATGGACGAAATACTCGTTGAAACTACTTGGAGGGTTAAAGCTACTGGAGTTGAATAGTTCATTTTCTTGTCCTGAAATATTTAGTCGGATCTTTCCCTTTGGGATTGATCCCGGACCGTCACCAATAGCCCGTTGTGTTGCTCCAGTGTGACGTTAATTAAAATACCTACCTGACATTTAGAAAAATTTGTTTTGCAGTGACTTCATAGATGTTGAGGAAAAATTGTAATATTTTTACATTTTATGTTCATAAATATTTATTAGCTTTGGTGGAACAGTTGAGAGGGTTAGCCGATAAGAGTGGGATCCTAGATGAGAGAGCAGTCAACCTCAGACTCATTCAGTTTTTGAATAGGTGGAGAAGATCGTTAGAGGATCCGCCTGACAAAAACGAACGGTCGTCATGGGTGGTTTTCCCCTACACGTTATCACTGATGTATCTTTTGGAACCAGAGTCCTATAGTTGTGGAAGCGCCTTGTTTAAAGGATAGATTCATCCAAAACTACGTAACTCGACTGCTTTCTTGCAGAACCGGACTATAAATTGATGTATACACCAATTTTAAGAAAAGCCGTAAGTATTTGTAATACAACGCATGTATTGTGTTGCAAGTACTCGACTCTAAAAGCTGCAGCATCCTGAAGTGAAATTAACTGATTTTTATTTCTGTCAACGCCATTTTAAATTTATGTACCTTAATTTTACGTTCGAATTCGATTAGTAGAACGAGAAAATTTTATAATAAATATCTTGGATTCTGTTAAACCTGATTTTTAACAAAACCAATTTGCAACTTGAAAATAGTATTAAATTTAAACTGAATTTTTATTCGACATTTAATGCTTATTAGATTAAGATCAGCTAGGGAATTGGTTTTTAACACATGCTAGTATCTTGAGTCTTGTTGAGCTAGGTCTACCAAAGATAATACCAACAAATTAATTTTCTGTATTGGGCCTTCGAAGAGTTGAGCTACAACTAAAGGGCTGATTTCTTAGGAGATTACCGGAATTTTCTGCGTTTCCATGCAAACGATCGTAGCTTGTGAAGAAGTAAAACGCAGTTTTTGAGTCATTCATAAGTATTTGACTGAAAATATTTATATATCGGGTATTGGGACAGTGGCTTACTGTCAGATTCCTGTTTAAACTTACAAAATTAGAAATCATGCAATTCTTTTTAAGTTGCATGATCCAAGACTAGAGAACACTTGACTACAATTGGAAAAGGGGCTTTAGCCCGTGCAAGATCATATTTGTTTTAATGGAAAGTCAACTAAGGTGAGGACTGCTATACGGCAAAACCATGGATAGCGATCGTGGATCCGCCAACTCACTAGCCCTTTCAGCATCGAACAATAAATTTAAAACCAGAATCCACTCTCAAGACGCCAGTTGTGGAAGCGCTTTATTTACATTCCGACTTATTTCCTGGTTTAAGGAATCTACTTTTAAAACCATAATGCCCTTTTGCAGGAATGTCAATCTTGAAATTTAATGAAAAACGATTGGTTTCCTAAATATCTTGTTATTTCTTTAGTTTTAAAAGCTTTTACTGGTATCTATATGAACTGCAGAATTCGTTGGTTCACAGCTTTATTCATTAAAGTTCTTTAAAAATAGGAACATTGCAATCTTGGGGATTGATGGTAACGTAAACAAACGTCCCTTCCATAGTTGGCGTCCTTAGCGCACATTCTGGTTCTACGTTAATCGTTCGGCGCAGAGTGCGATATCATTGATAACGAATTGGCAGGGGGAAAACATCCACAGCGATCACCTTTCATGGCAGCCTTCTAACGCGCTTTCAACCTATCCAGAAATCAATTGACTCAAGGTCGATTATTTGACCGTGATTCAAAATTTCTAGGTGTCCTCTGATCTTTAACCTTCGGGGTTGATCCCGAACTGTCGCCAATAGTCGTGTTGCTCCAGTGCGACTTTAATTCAACCTCCCTAACGAGCTCTCCGCACGTTAGGAAGGGGGGTTTTACTGCATGGAAGTCATCGAATTTTTGAAGTAAAAAGTTTTAGGATCCATCGTGCTGCTCTGTCACACTTTTGTTTAACGTGGTAACTGCTCACAATTTACAGCAATTCCACGTGTTGGCTATCTAGTCCGAAAGGACTGCAGGATTTCAATCTGCGGAACAATAGATCTGTGACGTATACCGCTGGCGGTTGCGTGCGAGCAGTAATTAAGCCCGCAGCGAAAAGTAAATTATAGCTCCAGCATCCGCTGTGTAGCTTCCGTTCTGGACGCCGCATCTCAAACACAGCTGTTAATGCATGCACACACTCAGCAGCAGTCGACTGCGGGGAAGCCATTTCCAACAGATACGACTCTCCATCAGCCGTTTGGTTTTCATTAAACGTATGTCTTCGCTCGGGATGAAGTGTGGATAAACGTATATTCGACAAACCTGCTTAATTGATTTAGCTATGATGTTGCTGAAACGGTAGCTTGTTCTTAATAAACAGTTGCTTTTTCTTTCGTTTTCGGAATCGCTGAAACGGAATTTGCATCTATTGTGAAGTTTAATACTTCATGAACATGCATGTATAACAAAACAATTAATGAACATGAAACATGCATGTCCGGTTGGCAGTCGAGTCGTGTGGATATGAATAGATGGAAGTATTCGATACTTAAAAGAATTCGTTATACTCGATTATTTCTCGTAATGGAATACAGTAGTATTCGTCCAAAGTACTCGATTACCAAAGTATTCGAATACCATAATACTCGAATGTTAAGTATTCATTCCAGGTATTCAAACACCATAAGTAGCAATGTTGCATTGTATGCTAAAATCCATGTTGGTTGTATGTCAAAAATTATCGTTTGTATATGAATAAATAATAATATAACGATCAGCTGGTTTCCTCTTGCAGTGGGTTTGAACTTTGACATACAATTCCAGAGCACTAACCACAATGCTGGGAAATTCAAAAAAAGAAGTGTTGTTTTTAAGCAATAGCTTTATATCGCAGTTGGTTGATTCTTTCTATCCATTAATCGTTTTTTGTATATGTATTCGAATACTTATTCGACACTTGGAAGTACTCCTTCCAAGTATCGATTCTTAAGAGTACCCGATTCTGCTCATCGCTGGTTAACGAGTGCTCTTTAAATTAGATGAGATTGAAACGTAAACAAAAGTGCTTCCATAATGGCGTCTTTAGCGTGGATTCTGATTCTATGCCGAATGCGACAGCAGTGATAACGCGTTTGCAAGGAGTGACCATTAAAGCGACAGGATGGCCAGGAAATATGAATAAAACGGTACGTATGGTCAGTCTATCGTTTACCCTTCAAACCACTCTCAAGGTTGTTTCGTTTCTAACTGGCTCCAAGTTCTGCAAATTCGACCACCCCTCTTCGAAAAGTGTTTAACCATCCGAAATGATGGAAAGCAAAGAAAAGATCTTTAAAGCCGACAACCAAGCCTTTCTCCCCTCCACAGGTACAAAGGAGAACTTTATCCGCACCTGAAATTCTCGAACTCCATTTCGCCGCTCCTGGTCAGGGGAATTCTTTCCTTTGGGTAAATCATAGAAAAGAGGCGTTAGTACATTTCGAGACAAGAAATGGAGTCCTTTCTTCGAGGGGCTTCTGTTTGAGATCTCGGCGAGATACTTTTCTTGTCTAGCAACGTCCGCGGTATAGTTAAGATAGGATAAGTAAGTGGTCGTCCTGTGTGTCTCAGCAAAAATAGATAGCGGTCTTTCTTTACGCCAATAGAGGTGGTAGGTATGTTAAAGCATTGAAGGGGGGATTAAAACGAAAAGGCTCCAGGGTCTACAACTTCACTTAGGTTTCCACTTGAAGAACCACGCTTCTTTGGAAAGTAATAAAAGCGAAACAAGATATCTTTCAGCTGGTTACAGCTTCGGGAATCGTAATCCGATGATTAAGCTGCAGTGATCATTTGTAGTAGAAAACCCCGAGGACATACAATGGACATCTTACACAAGGAAATTATACTTGGACTCGGATCATTAGACGTGTCAGTTCTTACTGTGCAGATGTGATTAAGTGTAAAATCTTAATTGCATTCAAAAATATAAGTATCGTTTATGTATCTTCCTGAGACCCATTCAAATGCATTAGGTAAATCCGTTAATTATTTCGCCGACTTTATGATCAGCGACTTGGTTGGTTGGGTCTTATGGCGCAAGAGCCATATTTAGCCAGGCCGCACCAAAACTAGATAAACACAACTCTAGTAATGAACATACTGATAGGAGAAAGTTTTTACTGATACAGAAGAATTTTGTCGTTGCCTTATTCAGTAGTGAATTCCTGTAAATTATATGCCGAAATATTTGACAAAGAAAAGGCTTTTATTCATTTAGCTTTTTAAAATTTCCTGTAAACTTAATTATATGCTATTTATTTGAACCACTTTCTATAAAGCATGCTCTCTTTTTCATATCAATCCAGTGCCTCAAACGAGCTCTCTGCCAAAGGCACTGGTCAATCTCAATTCTAGAGAACCACACAATTCACAAGAATTCAATAAAAAATTCACACTACTCGTAGTTATATATAACTCGTTAAAATTGTAACGAAAGAAAAATAGCATGAAATGTGTTCTAACTTGTGGGACCTTATGATAGTCACTTGTTTAATCTAAATACTTGCTTCTCTCCTATTACTTTCTTCGTCATCTGACTGTGATTCAAAATTGCATGGTGCTGTCCTCGAATCTTTCCCTTTGGGATTGATCCCGGACCGTCGCCAATAGCCCGTTGTGTTGCTCCAGTGAGACATTACTTAACTATCTGCCTTTACTTTCGAATTCGAAGAATTACAGTAGAGATGAGCCGAAAGATTTCGTTTATTCAAGCAAACGTACTTTACGATAACGGTCTTAATGGTTATTTCTAATTTGTGATAACAGTTATCAACCCAAAAATAACAGTTTATTCCTTGTACTAGTAGTTAGTGCATATATTTAACAGTTATTATTCACAGAAATTGGCATTGAAGGTTAATTTAAACATTAAGTGTTTAAATTATTTGTTCTTTCAGCTTCTATTGTCAAATTTTTTAATAAATTTTATTATTTTGAGAAATTTAATTTAATTTTCATAAGTTTCGTCATTTCAAAGGTTACTTTTTAGCATTTATCGACAACTTGACTCGAAACAGAAACTAACTCTTAACTTGCAATAACACTTGTTTTAACTGCCCCATCGGAATAGCAATTCATTTCTATATTCCAGAGACGGACGGTTCTTTGTCCTTACGCCAAGTTACGCAATTCGCAAAAGGTTGAGACCTTCAACGCGTCAGAGTCGGGCAGGTGCAAATTTCGCGAGCCGAAAGAATTCGTTTATTCCAGTTTATTCAAACAAACGTAATTGGCCAGTCCGACTCAATCGACAAAGAACGAAGAGAGGAGCCAGCAGAGCGTTTATCTGCTCGCCCGCGCGAAAAAGAAACCGGGAGTACAAGCAAAATATGAGAATGATTAAATAACGCAGCAGACGATCTTTCGTGAAACAAAAACATGCGCGCCATCATTCGGCGAAGGAAGGCATTGATCTCGCGGTGCAAGACGCACGTGTTTCTTTTCTGCATTGTTCGCGGCCACCAGAAGAGAAAGGGGTGCGGATAAGCAGGTCAGATTCTAGACTGAAGGTCAAAACCTCATCGGTTGGTCAAGCACCGCGAGAGGTTCGGTCTCGGAATCTTATTCTTCTCTCCCACTGCCAAGGACGAATAGGTCACGGTGAAAGTTAAAAGATGGCTGCTCCGGAACATAATGAAATGCAAAGAAAAGGAATCGCGCGCTTTTCTTTTCACCTTGTATCATCGTTGTAAATCGTTTGCGATGTGGCGAATTGTGAAGGCGTGTTGTGTCACGCATTTAATGGGCCTATGCTGGTGCATTTGATTTAATCTTATGCGAACGGAAGACTTGAGAATGCTTTTTGTTGAGTATTTCAAGAGTTGAACTGACCGTGGGTGTGCACATTGCTTAATGAAAAGAATATATAAAATGAACGAGAAAAAGTGATAATAAATTTAATTTTCAACCTCCATTTTTCTCAATGTTGTTTTCTGGAGACAAGAGGTGAGATTCTTAACCTATGGTGCATTAATCTTAACTGGGTTGAGAAAAATAACTAAAAAATATAGGGATTTTAATATTTCACCAAATTTAATGTTCATACATATCCACTTAAGAAAGGCTGTTACACATTGAAACAAAATGCGTGAATAATTCTTTTTACTACAATTCCAAAATCTTTTAAAGTTTAAAATTAGTTCTGTATTAACAAATTCCAGTTGATTTATTACTGCATCGAACGTTAACAAATTCATTTGCTTATTTTCGAAATTGTGTTTTGTTGATTGGGACGAATATTCATTAATGTCTAACAAAGGCAATCATGAAATACTTTTTTATATTATAGTAGTTACATCGCATATGCACTTCGAAACCATTGTTCCACATTGAAAGAAAGTGGTTAAACCGGCGGTTTTGTTTCGAATACAAGTCAAAGATAATTTTATTTTTGGTTTGAAATTAATTGAAATTGATTCTTTATAAACAAATGCCACATTTTGATGTGCACATATAATAATAATAATCTTGATATTTATCCCAATTCGTCGCATTCCATCTAAAGTTGACAAATTCATTTATCCATTTCTTTGACTGGGACGGTAATTCATGGACATCCAACATAAAACGATTCATGAAATATTCATTTCAAAAAATTCCTCCGCAAAATGACAGTAATTACTATAACTTTAGTGGAATTGATGGATCGCACATGGAAAGACATTGAACTGGCATCATTATATTAAGATACTGTTTCAAATTATTGTGTCCATCTTTGCATGTGATTGATTCTAGAGTAAAATCATTTTTAAAAAATTCTCTTATGCTTATCATAGGGATTGTTTCGTTTCATTAATGACTGATCATAAGAATTGCAGTGAATAAAGAATGCTAATGAGAACTAAAGAAGTTCGTTAAAAGGTTATTTGTTCTTGCCTTTGGTTAAAATTATAACTGTTATAAAGTAGGCCGTTTGAATTTTAACATGTTTACTTTTTATTGCGGATAAATAATTTATTTTCTTAAAAATTCCGTGTACTCTAAGCAGATATATTTGAATTTTATTTGAAGATTAGATATAAACGGTAAGAATAAAGACATCTACTTTTCTTGTCTTACAACGAATCATAAGATTGGGCAGGATACGGTTTTGATAAAAAAAATCATTGATTTTTTTCATTCTCAATTTTCTTTTGGGCTTATCCAATAGTAAATAAAAGAAAGGCATCACGACTTATTGACGCCAAAACGGCCATTATATCAACTATATCAGGATAAAAATAAAACAATTCTGTCTTCAACTTCATGAGAAGTACTTTGTTGTTTTATTTTTGTTTTCATTGAAAAAACTTGTTTCAATATTTTATGTTAAAAAGAGTGTTCCTGTTTGATGATTATCTCGAATCTAACGATCAAATTCCAACGAGATTCAAATTTTTCAGGGTGGAAGATTTGACTTTGTTTCTGTCAAAACTCAGAAAATGTGGTTGATGATTTAAAGTTTACTGGGGCTTAACTCTTTATAAGCCACGAATAATCCGAATTATTGGTGGAAAGCCTTCCAAGCAATTTGATAGTAGTCTGATCAATGATCGTGTTAGTTCTGTCTCAGTAGTTTTACAAAGTTGGTTGCTATTTGATGTTATTTACTATATTCTGTTCCAAAACTTTCAAGGTCATGGAGGAGAGGAGGGGCTATAATATACCTTTTTTCAACAGCCAATTTTTTGTGTAGCTTGTTGTCACATTCCTTTGCACCACTTGAAACATGAAACCAAATGGCACTAGTATCACGTTACGTTCAAGCAAGTATTCCACATTGAACTCGATCAGTTTTATAATTTTCAATGATTCTATTGAGCTAAAATGTATAATTTCAGCTTTGAAACATGACAATGAAAAGTTTTTTAAAGCACTAAGCAATGGACCATGCTGGATTTCAAAATTTGTGTTCCTATTCAGAACTATTCGTATCAAGCATTCTTTGACTGACTAGTAGATCAAATCGCATTTCGTATTATTTGTGCCGTAAGGGAGTAGAGATTTATGTTTCTTATTAGTACATGCAAATTTCTTCCTCCCTGAATAGCAATATATATGTATGTGTGAATTTTAAAAGTTGTTCTTATCCTTGATGCATCGGATATTCCTATCGGGTTGTGTGTTTGTGTTCATTTTAAATTAGAGTTCTTCTTTCAATGTTATGAAATTATTCCGTATTTGCGATATACAAACACGAACAGACCATTTTATATCTGATAAATAAAATGGTATCAGGCCAAAAATTTCCATTTCTTCACTGGAATTTGCTTCCATACTGCATCGCCACAGCGACACCTATTGAGAAGGCAATTCACCAATCTGTCAAACAATGCAGAACCTCAGCAAATAAGAGAGAGAAGTTGGTGAATGATTTCTTGGAGAAGTTCTGCGGTAAGAAGAGGGGGCGCCGGGAATTTGCCTCTATCGGTTTCTGTGCACCAGCGGCCGAGGATTGATCGAATAAGGTGAAATTCGCACTCCCTTGCCATCCATCAAGCAGAAAGGAGCATACTTTTGATCAGAGGGGGAAAATATTTACGTCAAACTGAAGTGGAATGAAGAATTATTTCTCACCACATCCCATAAATCCTGCAACACGGAAAAGAAGAGAGTTGCGCCATTCATAATTCATAAAAAAGAATGGAAAAAGGAAATCTTATTGAACGAGTGGGTGGGAAATTGAATGTACAGGACCACATAGTTTTATTGGACCATTTATTCCGTACACCAGCGTCGGGTCGCACAAGGAATCCTTCACTGCTTGGTGCCTGGATTGAATAAAGGCACTGTAACAAGTGCTGGAGAGTGGTCGAGATCGTAGTCAAAATGACTACTCCGCTTTCCAATAATAAACTTTTATCATTTGATGCTGTTCCGTCATTATTATACATTTTCAATTCAACCATACTGCACTATATGCCATTATCAAGGCACACAGTGCAGTATGATTGACTGACATCTCTACAGCCGTTCCTGAGATTATTAGCTGCCCAGCGCAAACCTCTTAAAACATTTGAATATCTAAAAGAACTCCCATCAAGCACGTATTCAGGAAATAATTTCGGATGGCTCAGGCTTCTTTCTCCCAGTTACTTAAACCGCACACATCTTTGGGTGTGTACGGGTTTCACGAACTCTAGGTATCCTAGTGATCTATTCTTTTCTCATGGGGTTTACTACCTCTGGCATACACGGGGATCGCGACCCCAGGATGCCCAAGCGATCTTTCTCTTCATCCTTTTTTTCACAATTACTTGACATGATTTGTCTTGTGTTTGGCGGAGCTTGGCCACACACAATATGACCCTTGCACTATAAAACCCAAAACCAACCAAACCAATTACCTAAATACCGTAATGTTTAATAAGCATTGCATTTCATGATTTTGTTTAATTGTTTTCAGACTAGACGAATTCAGATGTATGTTTTACTTGTGTGATTTACGAAACTGATTTTCTGATGCAACTAATATAACTATAATACGATGCTTCAGAATGCATTTTTGAGAGAATTTTTTAATTTCAAAATCGTTCGGTAATAATTCGAGCCCAGTGCGCACTCCCTGGTTTTTATGAGTGCTTTTTGAATATTTTAATGTAATTAGAACAAATTAAGAATATTTATTATTTAATATATTTTACTAAAATCGCAAAAAGAACCTACAAAGAACGAAATTTCTGATATCGGAAGAGGCTGGTCAGGTTTATCTAATGTTGTAGGCATACTGGGCCTTCTTTTGGCCACCCAAAGACGTGCAAGTTCACGCCCAACGCATCACTCAAGAACGATCATGAACATTTTGCACCACTCCACTGCGCTTTGGTTCAACAAAAGTTTGTGTAGCTGTGTCGTATATAGCTCATCTTTCACGATGCCATGCTTCCTGTCAAACTTTGCGTCATTTCACTTATCTGGTTTCCTGACCTCTGAGATAGTAGATAATGAATTACATGCAGATGTCCATTTGATACGATACATTGTTTTTGTCCAAATAGGGTTCTAAAAATTATGGGAAGCATGGAAGTTCTACATGTAGCACAGAAAAATGTTCTTGACACAACTGCAAAAATAAAAAATGCATAAAAGTTTCTCACAGATGGGTGGTGGTTAAATGAACGAATTTCATCAAGATATACAATGAGGATTGGGCAACTCGAAAGGGTTTTTCTTTCGAGATTATAATACGAGATTTCTATGAATTTATTCACTTTTTGTTCGTTACAATTATTAAAACTCATCACGAACCATTTTATTATTGTTTAGTAGGGGAGGGGGTCTTGGTGAGGTTTTAATGTGGGCCAGTCAGTATCCCGAAAATGGCCCGAACACCGTCTCTACTTTTTTGAAGGTCAATAAGGAAAAGTTTTGTCTCGATTAAAGATTTTTTAAAAATGCTGTTCTAAAATCGAAAATTTTATCTTAGTGTCTATAGTTGATTTTTATTGTAGCAATGAATATGTGAAAGATGTATCTTGAAAACTGATTTGTTCATTAATATTTAGCAATGCTTAATGTTCATAGAATCTGTTTTTGCAATCCTATTAACTTAACCCTAGATTGACAAGGTACGCAAAATTGACTGCAGTGCACACATACCGCTAGTGTAGGGCCTAACAACGTTAAGGGTTAAAAATATAAGCTGCATTCAATAGATTGTTTGCTTCATTTTTGGGGGCTAAACATTAAATACAAATTGCACTCATACATATTGAAGCAGTTTAAGTAGAATAAATGCTCATTCTCAAGGAATATCATTCGTTTCAATTTCAATGCCACATTCGGAACTGAATTTCTTTCTCTTAGAAACGTTACTCTGTGTATTCATCAACATCAATAACGCACAATAAGTCTATTTATTTCCCCAAAGATATGGAAACCGAAGAACATATTTGACAGTCCATCTCTGAATTCATTTACAGGAGAAATTCCTTTCTCCAAAGCCGATATTTTAGAACGAAAGAAAATGAATAATTGAAAACGAAAGTTCTGTAGGCAGAAGACTGAAAATAGCTCGGGCCGCCATACTCAATTTCTCATTTTAGAACGATAGCTCGCTCGAGCTCCCATCGTTCAAACAACAACTTCGTTTTCTATGTAACAAAGGAATGAGAAATAATAGTTGTTTATTTTTTGTTTTTTATTTTTCTTTCTGATGAAAAATAAACCAGTTCTTTGTTATGGTCGGATATTTAGGGTGAAAGGAATTAAAAAACGAAAATCGTGGAAGATACGGTAAGTGGAGGAACAGGCTGTGTGAGCACATTACGTTTTTCTTCTCTCCTATTTCCCGCCATTATCTCTCGCGTAATAGAAAAGCAAACGATCTCCGCCAAGGTCTTTCTCTGTACTTTTGAATCTATTCTAAGAGCATTCGGCTTTTAATTTTTTTTAAATGCCTGAAAGCTAGAATAATATATTCGTGAAGCACTTATTAATTTTCCTTCATCTGAAAAATGAAGCAGAATGGAATCTCAAGGTGAAAAACGAGACAAAAACAACTTTTTTCAGTTTCGAAGAGACTTGGTGAAAGGGAATTTTTTACTGTCCTATCCAACATGAAATCTCGAGCAATTCCAATAATTTCTTTGAAAAAGAGTAAAAGGGTGCAGATTAATTCATTAACTTGAGAAATAATTAAAAAATGGAAATACACCCGGTATGTGAAAATAATGAACAATTTATCTATAACGATTTTTGAAGTGAATTTTAATTATCTAATTACTTTTATTATCGATTCTTCTGCATTTCAGACTTTTCTTTAGGAAATCGATAAATAGATTTTTTCTTTCTTTTTGATTGATTTTTTCTCACAAATATGGTCTTTGTTTGGGGTATCTGGATTTAATCGGCATGTAAAAAATTTAAGACTGGTTTCTTATATCTCTGAATCTGACAGACAACTAAGCATTGTTTTAACTGGATATGGTACCATTTTTAACATGCAAGAATAATTTTAATACTTTAATTTTCATTTCACAATTTTCTTTAAGCCTAAGGAGTTACTTATTTGATTGAAATATCTTTTATAGAAAGTAGATGTAAAAAGTGGGACTTGTTTCAACTCAACTCATACATTTTTTAGTATCGTAGCAACAAATAAATTTAAGTACCGAATACTTTTGTATTCGATACTTAAGAGATTCGTCAGATTTGACGAGCACCAGCCCCTACGTACTCGACGATCTTTGGTTTACCGCGTTTCAAAATCGCAACCCTTCGGTTGCTAATCCACGACTATTAGCTGGGCTACCGCAGCCCGAAAACTATTTTAAATGCTCCTTAGGAAATTGGTCTCTCTGTTCCCATATAATTAAGTACGTGCCCCTATTGAAGCTCAAGATTGTAGGCCTCAACTCTACTATTCTTTTGAAAGCTCCCTCATCAACAAATTGAAGTTCATCACTGCATTCAAACATTCAAAGTACAGTACTGTACTTTAAATGTACTGTTACTACAATAGTTAATCTAGTGTATGATATCTGATTTTCGTGTAAAGCTTAAAATACTACTATTCTTTATTAGATGACATTTTGGGAATTACCTTTGATGGTTCCGGTACTGGCTTCCGGAAGAACCTCAACTCAAATGCTGACCTGGCAGCAATCATTTATTCGATGTTATTTCAGCGTGTTATCAACTGTGCAATAAGCATCTCAGGAATAAGAAAACATAATTTATTCAAACGTAACAATTAATACTGATAACTAAATAAAAATCAACATGCGTACGGAGAAAATTTGCGCGGCAGTCGAAGAATTCGCGACAGTTGTAACGATAAGAACACAAATTCTAGAGATCTTTTTAAATATTGCCACAACATTAAATTTTATTGACAATTAATCTCATTTTTAAAAGAAGCAGCCTAATCGAGCTTATAAACACTGAAAGCTAATCATGAACGTGTTATCGCATTATGATGTGAATTAATCGTCTCGTACAAAAACTAAGGCCAAAATTAGGCCATAATAAATCTTTTCCTGATGCATTCATTCAAGACGGAGTGTTTGCGAGGCCTCATTTGTGGGAATCGGCTTAAGGTCGGCACAAGCTCAGAGATAAAACATACTGGGGAGAAAAGACAGGGCCACCCCCAAACCTATTTTCCGAATACGTGCCTGCCATACAGCTCACGCCCTTGTACCTATCGTTTTGCTTTCACCTTTTCATCAGGTATGCAATAACACCAGCGGGAATGAAATTGCCATATTACACCGCCTAATATTCACTCTGTCTTCGAAACAGTCAGTCATTATTTGTTCATCCAGGCTGTCTAAACACGGCTGTTTATTCCGATTTTTCTCGACCAACACGCCCACCCGTAAGGTCCGGTTCGGTCTCTCCATTAGAGATGGAAGTATTCGAATACAAAAGAACTAGTTCACTCGATACTTAAAGCATTAATTGCACTCGATTCTTTCTCCTATTCGAATACAGTACTATTCATCCGAAGTATTCCAATACCAAAGTAATGGAAATCCAAAGTAATAGGATACCAATGTACTCGAATGCTAAAGTATTTCGAATACAGAATAGTTTTCACCAAAGTATTCGAATACAGAAGAATTCATCCAAAGTATTTCCAAAGCAAAGTGTATTCATTCAAAGTATTCGAATACTAAAGTACTCGAATTCCAAAGTGATAGGATACCAAAGTATTCGAACACAGTAGTACATTCATCCAAAGTATTTCAAAATCAAAGTAATCGGATATTAAAGTAAGGAACAGCTGCAGTATAGACCCCCCCCCCCAATCCATTTGGCGACTTTTTTTGTCGCCAACCTTCAATTGCGATTTGCTGTTTTCGGTACCCCCCACTTTTTTCCACTCCATTCTAGCAACCCTACAGCGTCCCTACGCTCTGTATATATAGACATATTTAACCCAGACTTATATATTGACTGTGATAACTGTATTTTTATATATAATCAAGATTTACATTATTTATTATGGCGATTGTGCAATTTCTTTGCACATAAAAAAATGCCAGGGTTTCTATAATGGTTGCTTTGAAATTTAGTTTTCCATTTTACAAAAAAAATCGAATGGGGTGCGACTGAGGGTTCAGTTCACGACTGGCAGCCCCGTTTAAACAGGAAACCCTCATTTACAGTGAAATCTGTTAAAAGATTAGAATAACTTATATTCAACTTATGTACATTTTTTTGTAATACGTCTGTTAAAAAATGTCGCCGAGTAACGTCAGGTTGGCGACAAAAAAAGTCGCCAAATGGATTGGGGGTCTATACTGCAGCTGTTCCTAAAGTAATAAGATACCAAAGTTATCGGAAATCAAAGTACTAAGTATTCATTTCAAGTATTCGAATACCAAAATATTCATCACTTATTTTTATAAAAAAGCCTTACATCGCAGTTGCTGATTCTTACTATCGATTAGTTTTTTTTTTTAATACTTGATAATACTCAATACCAAGTATCCGATCCGCACAATCTTCACTCACTCACGTCTCGAAACAGTCTTTCATTGTTTGCTCCTCCAGGTAGCTTAAACACGGCTGTTTGTCCCGATTTTTCTCGACCAGCACGCCAGCCCGTAAGGTCCGGTTTAGTCTCCCCTTCCCGGTGGACATTACCCCCGCACATGCCTGCCCTTGATGTCCGATGGACAACGGCATTCCGTAGCAGCGGCCGCCCCACTGAACCGAAGAAGAGAGACGGACCTTGGAGAGGCGCATTGCCATCCGCATGGGGTTAATACTATTTCCGAGGGAAGAAGAGGAACACAAAGAAACAGGTTTCCGAGGCGATCCAGACAAAGAAAGGAAACTCCCCCCCTATCGGGCCGTTCTCGAATAAAATATTTTCTCCCCAGGAAGGTTAAATAGGGCGAATGCTTTTAATTGCGTTTTTGTGCCGACTCTCTTTTCAAGGATGTGGACACCAACCACCTCGGGGCTCCTCTCCGAGATGCTGCCAGGTTCTCGAGGAGAAATTACGGGGTGGGCCCGGGCGGGAGGTGTTGCATAAAACTGTCGGAGGGGGAGGATTTACGAACGTTTCTTTCTCTGTAATCTGTACGCCCCTGAGGAGGCTTCCTAGCAGAGAAATAATTGCGGACGGCTTTCCACGAAAAAAGCCCCAAGTTGCACGGTTCAGGGTGTACGAATTGAGGGTACGGACCGACATGATGAGGGGGTGGATCAGCAGCTTGTCTTGGTCCTGTTCCTTCCAAGGCTACTGAGTTGGCATTGTCTGACAAAGAGTCGTTTACCTTAAACATGGTTCAGCGAATGGTAAAGGTGGGCTGTTCCGATGGAAGTCGAACTAGAATTATTGTGACTACAAATTGACAGCAGCTGTTATCGAAAATATTAGCAGTTATTGATACTACATCTTATCGCTAAATGGTGAAAAAAGTAACTTATAAATAATTGCATGTTACAAAAAGTAATAAATTGAATAAAAAAGGGGCCACTGTAGCCCAGTTGGAAGAGTAACGGATTAGCAACCGGAGGGTTGCGAGTTCGAAACTAGGTTCAGCGAAAGACAGTCGTGTACACGGGTGCACTTTAAATCTGTCATGGCCTCAAATGTCCTCAGGGGCCGTCGTGGGTCAGTGAATATGTCCACTGCGCTACCAACCTTCGAGTTGTAGACGACGGAGGTTCGATTCCTGTCAGGTGCATTCCTCCCTGGGTGTATTTCTATCTTCTGTGTCAGTACGACTTTCATTGTATGTGTGTCTATTACTTGATGTTGTATGTCTTGTGTCTGGCGCAGCATGGCCAAATACGCCCCTAACGCCATAAAACCCCCAAAACCAACCAATAAAATGTCCTCTTCACGTTGACGTGGTGTGGAAGTTTGAAGAAAGGGGTGCCAGCTCAGGTGTTGTTGTCATTTGACCGTGGTTCAAAATTACGAGGCGTTGCCCTTGGGTCCCTTCGGGATTGATTCCAGGCCGTTGCCAATAGCCCGTTGTGTTGCTCCAGTGCGACGTTAATTAACTACCTACCTAAACGTTAAAATAATTTTCTAACAGCCAATAATAATTGTTAGATTTATTTACTCATTGTTATAACAATACTGTTACGAAACTGAATTTCATCAGTAATAAATGTTATCGCAAATTATCATTGACTGTTATCGTAGATTAATGGCTGTGGCCATCCCTTCTAGAGGAACGATACGGATGACTTCAGGTATATTTCTGGTGTCTTGTCTTCATTCAGTATAACGGTAACACTTTGCTGTTTACTTGAAGGCAAAGTGCTCGAGGTAGGTATTTAATTAACGTCGCACTGGAGCAACACAATGGGCTATTGGCGACGGCCTGGATCAAAGCTGAAGGGGGGGGGAATTTCAATTAACGTCACACTGGAGCAACACAATGGGCTATTGGTGACGGTCCGGGATCAATCCCAAAGGGAAAGATCCGAGGACAACACCACGTAATTTTGAACCACGGTCAGATGACGAGGCAACACCTGAATTCAAAGTGTTCGAGGAAATACGAATTTTAACCAAATATGAGATGCAAAGGATTTTAGCAAAACTTTGAGGAAGAGGAGAAATTAGAAAATCATTAGAAAAAATAAATGTCTAATTTTAACTCGCCCTACGAAATCAAATCCTGGGTTCACTTTTTCTAAACTCAAGAAGCTAATTTGCTTTTTTGGTTTAGGAACCGCGATAGCCCGGTTGGAAGCAACTGGAGGGGTAGGAGTTCGAAACTCGAACCAAATAAAGACAGTCATGTACGTGGGTTCTGGTGCACGATAAATCTGTCGTGGTCTCAAATGCCCTCACGTTGGCGTGGTGTGGAAGTTTGACGATTGGGGTGCCTACTCAGGATTTGACCTCGTCATCTCACCGTGGTTCAAAATTACGAGGTGTCCTCGGATTTTTCCCTGCGGGTTTGATCCCGAACCGTCCCAATGGTCCGTTGTGAAGTTCCAGTACAATGTTAATTCAGCTACCTACATTGGTTTAAACATACAATTTTGTGAAGGATATTTAATTTCCGTCTCCGGGTGAATTGTTTTTATTTTTCGAATCGGTTTCTAAGAAAATATTATCAATAATCAAAGTAGTATAAAGTAAATTAAATTTTGCCAATTACCAGACAATAGTCTTTTGTTTGTTTACACTATCACAAACAGATGCCAATGTCAAGCACTTCAGAGAAAAATAATCCTCAACCGATGGAAATTACCATACTTAATTCTATTAGTTATTCTTAAAAGAAAAAGCCAGCTGCGTTTTATGCATAATTTTCTATTCGAATCGTTTTCTCCTTTCCGCACCCTCGACACCAGTTCTTTTGTTCCGAAACGCACAAATGATACTCAAGTGGAATTCAATTCCTTATAAAATATAAACAGAAAAGAGTTCGGCAGCTTTGAGACGTTAACAAAAGTACAGTATTATTAATTTCAGCAGTCGTGTTGATGAGAATTTGTCTTTTCTTTGTGCAAACACACGATAGTTGAGCAATTGTTCGCCTTCCTCTTGTTTCCAGAATTCGAATTAGAAGTAAAAATTGTTTCCCTGGGACATTACCGAATGAATAACATTTGGATTTTAGCCAGTTCGTTGCCCTCGCTTGAATGTCTCCCAGAGCGTTTTATTCTTTCTTTTTTCAATTCACGACGTTCTTAATTCCTCGGAGTGTTATTCGTTTGGTAAGTTTTCTGTTTTCTTTTTTGGCAGCAAGGGTATATGTGTGATATTACTCTGGATTATGATTCGTAAAATCCCATTAGAATAAAGATGCATCTGCAGAATGTTTTCGAAAGGAAAACAGAATTTGTGTTCTTCCATCCAAAGCTCCATATACAGATGAATGTTTAAGCGTCGTGGTTGTACTTTTATTGGCGTATTACTTTTAGTAAATAAATCAAATTTGGTTGGAATTACATTTTTGGTCAGTGCAAACGATTTAGGAAGAAATAGGTTTGGCATGAAAAGAATTAAAAGTTCAGTTTTATGTATTCATTTGTTCCGAAAAACATATACTTTAAACTTTCTATTCGAGAAATCCCTTAAATTTAAAAGGTAATTGATATTTCCAATAGCTTGCAACTAGAGTAATTCCAAAAACTACTATAAGAATATAAAAAAGACTTGTAAGTTGATTCCACAGATGTCATATCTGACAAGATATCCACGTAGAGGAACAAAGTCGCATGTCTGTCTTATACTCAAATGGCACAATTCTCTAAATTGCTATAGTTACTTCACAATTGAACGCAATGCGACTAGAATTAGATTTCCTGTCTACTGAAAATTTGTATTTTGGGGGTTGTGATGATAGGTAGGCAGGTAGGTAGCTAATTAACGTCCCACTGGAGTAAAACAATGAGTTATTGGCGACGGTCCGGGATCCGTTCGGAAGGCAAAGATCCGAGGAAAACACCTCGTAATTTTGAACCAGGGTCAGATGACGAGCTCAACACCTGAGCTGGCACCCACTCTCCAAACTTTCACACAACGCCAACGTGAGGACATTTGAGGCCAGATTCAACGTGCATCATCCTTTACTTATACGTTGATCTTTGGTTGGATCTAGTTTAGAACTCGCAACCCTTCGGTTGCTAATCCGCTACTCTACCAACCGGGTCACTTTCAACGACACCATCGTTTGAAAATTTAAAAATAGTCTTCTGAGTTTTATCACTTTTCTCGGAGTTGTGGAATGTGTGATTCGAATAAATTTAACTTAAACATTACAAATAATCCTTCCTACATAGTTTTTAGTCGGCCAGGACGTTATTATTTCAGCATTTACTCAATGCTCTTATTGTTTTATACCAGTTTTCGTATGTTTCTTATAGTAATGGCTCTTGTTTTATATTGCGTTTTGAAGCATTGCGCCATTAAACCAAACCGTTCTCGATACATTATTCACAAACTGACGGTGGAGTGTTCATCTCCCGAACTTCTTTCTCTATTTAAGGAAGGGGTACGTTCATGCTATCGTTGAAAAATCGATACCCTCTACCGTCCCTGCGATATGTTGATTAGAAAGATGGAAGGAAGGTTATACGAATATTTACTTTGATAGGAAGTAATTCCTTTTGTTTGTGCCGCCCAGGGATTGATTCCGAGCTATAAGTTACTCATTCTCCTGCACCCCCTTGTAGGCGGGCGGGCAGGTAAACGAACCAGTATCGATAAATTAATCGATATCGCGCTCCCGGGCAGCGGAAACATTGCCGTTGGAAATCCCCCCGTGACGAATATATTGTCTCAGCAAACGATTCCTGCCAATCTTCGGAGGATGCTGTCTCATCCCCCCACGCGATAAAGTGTACGGAAATTCTGGTTTGGACGGCTTATCGCTTCCGAAATTGTGGCTCGATAAATTATACACTTAATCTCCACTCTATTAGGCATTATTAAAGGGAGGAAATGGTATTCCTTCCTTTCGCAGAAAATGCCCGTCATAGACAATTATTAGATGGACGATAGCAATTGTACGAGAAATGCTCTTTACGGATTCCAGTAATGAGTTTAAGCTTAGGCTTTGTTACTCCTGGCTTGGGGCCTTAATAAACATGAATATTAATCGTTATTAGCTAAGCAATTGTTTTGGTTGAAATTACAAAAAGGGCCTTTTCGACCTTTGGTCCACACAATGTATGTGCCTTCACGTGCAGAAAAGGAATATAATACACCCATCATCTAAAAATTGTTTGGGTCAATTTTAGGCAGGTAAGTAGTTAATTAACGTCGCACTGGAGGAACACAACGGGCTATTGGCGACGGTCCAGGATCAATCCCCAAGGGAAAGATCCAAGGACAACGCCTGATAATTTTGAACTATGGTCAGATGACGAGAACAACACCTGAGCTAGCAGCGCACTCTCCAAACTTCCATACTATCTCAACATGAGGACATTTGAGGCCACGACAGATTTGACGCGCACCAGCCCCCGTGTACACGATGGTCTTTGGTTGGATTCGAACTCGCAACCCTCCGGTTGCTAATCTGTTACTCTTCCAACTGGGCTACAGCGGCCCCTCAGATTCCAGGAAGGATCACCATTGATACAAAGACCTACATAGATCAAGTTGAATTTTAAGTTTAGGCTTAGTTACTCTAGGCTTTGGGGCATAATAAACATGTGTATGAATATTAATCGTTATTAGCTGAGCAATTGTTTTGTAATTACAATAAGAGTTCTTTTCGACCTTCGGTCGCACAATGTATGTGCCTTCACATGCAGATTGGTTGGTTTGGGGTTCTATGGCGCAAAGACCGCATTTGGTCAAGCTGGGCCAAATACAAGACATCCCATCTTGGAACACCCATCAAGGAAAAATTGTTTGGGTCAATTTTCGGAATTGGAAATGTTACAGTAATTTCGAAGCTGCTGTACTTCGATGCAAGCTTTCGAATTATGAATGAAGTTTTGTACCACCCTGTGTGAACTTCGCATTCGTCATCTTATCGCGGCCACACTCTGGAGCAGCATGTGATAAAATATACGACATGCGCATGCGTACTCCCTTTCAGTGTAGAAGACATGTCGGTACGCATGCTTATTTCAGCCAATTTAGAGTCACAGGACTGACGTTGGGTAATGTGCGGCTTGTCATGTTGCTGCTTTAGCTTCCGCCATCGCACAAGCTGAGGTGTTATGTCGTCGTCTGACCGTGGTTCAAAATTGCGTGGTGTTGTCCTCGATCTTTCCCTTGGGGGATTGATCCCGGATCGTCGCCAATAACCCATTGTGTTGCTCCAGTGCGACGTTAATTAAAATACATACCTACCACCATCGCACCTTATGAGACCGTTGTGTTCCTGGGGCTGGTGTACGTTAAATCGTCCTTAAATGTCTTCATGGTGTAGTGTGGAAGTTTGTAGAGGGGAGTGCCAACTGAGGTGTTGACCTTGTCATCTGATTGTGGTTCAAAATTACGTGTGTTTTCCTCGGATTGAGGTTGATCCCGAACCGTTGTCAATAGCCCTTTGTGTTACTCCAGTGCCTAAATTCAACTATTAAGTAACAACCTATTGAAACCAGTTTTCTCCAGATTTCCTTTTCCTCGACAGTGTTAGTGAATTAATAAAATGCTGTGATTCATCTTCAACGGCATACATATGCCTGATGAGCTTTTACCATCCTTTGTTTCCTTCTTTTTCGTTTCAGTGCTAATTTATGAATAGAAAATGTAAAGTAAAACGGGACTAGCTTCGGTTTTGCAATTTGGCCTTCTCTCAGCATCAAGCTAGCATACATATAGCAGAAACACCAATGAGTTTCAAATCTAATTTAAATACCTGAATCTCAAATCAAGGTACAATAAACAAGCCAGTAAAAGTTAAACAGTGAGATTTAGATGAGGAATATTCATTGGAAAGAAATTATTAGGTTATCCATCATTAATGCAGTTGTTACTCAGAGGTAGTTTTAAAAGGCGGTTACCTCCTTTGGAATGCGAAATTAAACAACGTTATGTGGAAGACAATTGTTGAATTGCCAAAGAGACACAGCGCAATATGTTGAATATTATGTTGCCAAGTGGGATACGAATGAAGATATCCATTTAAGTTGCTAGCAACGAATTAAATCTTTACGAGGAGCTGTGGATTTCGAGAGATCTAAAATAATCCAACGTAAACACTAGTCAATATTAGAGGTCTCAAAATTGCGGAACCGAATGACAGAGATGGAGGGGTTGAAATGGGTAGAAGTGAATCTAGCCACCCTATTCTCTTGATGCAGAACCAAGAGGTTGGCATTTATTTGTTATGAAGTTTTTAACACGTAGCGTAAGTGGGATTAATTATCTTACTAAGGATATCTGAAAAATTTTTCTCCCTGCGTTAAATTTTGCTGGGACTTTGTCCTAGCAGCTTCAAACCCGGGCAATAGTGACAAAACAGAAACCTTGCCTAGCGATACGATCGAAAACGACTCTACTGCCCAGAAAAACACAAATACAATTGCATTACGAATGATTACCGACACCCTCATCCCAGAGAATTTTTGCCCAGGAAACGAAAGTTTTAGATTTGTGGGAAGATGCAAATAATAAAAACAGATGGTATTTGAGACAAAAGCTTGCAAAGTTACTTGTTTTTTAAAACTATCTTAAAAGGCCGTCATTTCTTGTGGGAAAACCCAATATAAAAGAAGGGCAGTTCAGTAGAAATCCAGAAAGAGCAGTTTAAAGCACCGTTAGGTCTAAACTTTTTGAGGCACACGATTTAAAGAAAAAACCAAGTTGACAAGAATTGTTTATTCACTTATTCAGCTTCAAAATTAGTATGAAACATCAAATAACATGTTTTTTTAATTATAAAACGATTTATTCACCCGTAACAAATTTTTATAAAAAAAACATTTACCGTTATGAAGACAAAAATTTACTGCACCACACAATTCGCCAACTTTAATCACAACAGTGTCAACAACTTACTAATGCGTTTTGACGTGTGTACATTTGTGTTTTCAGTTATTTACACATTTAGCGTTAGTTCATAGCATTGCCAACTCAATGAAAAACTTTAAATAAAATATTAAACGGAATGATATGAGTAATTTCAACTTTTTGAGGTAGGTTAAAAAATATCCCACCATGCATAAAAAGCTAAGCCAAAGGTGGGACAGTTTTTAACCCATCTAACCCCAAAGAGTTAACTGATTGCACCTTCACTTATGGAGTGGCATATATCGTTATAACTTTGAAAAGAACTATCTTTTGTTGTCAACGAAGACCATAAATTTAATCAGCTTCATGGATTCAACACATGTAGTACGACACAAACAAGATACGGGAAAATTAAAACCAAAATTACGAGGAAGAGGCCCACTTTTTTAAATCAATGTATTAAAAGAACAAAAAAATGTGTAGCCTCAATTCTTGCTAAAGATTAAATTATTATCCTTCTAAAGTTGTATGATATATGTACTTCCTTCTTCAGTAAAGCACTGCTTTGGTATCGATTGCATCACACCCCGAAAACGTGCGTCTCCATCTTCCCTTTCATCACACGGAGCCTTTAATACTTTTTTATTCATCTCGAATTTATACTCACTTTGTCCATTGCGCAATTGAAGTGTTAAGTGATCTTATTAGCTCTCAACAAACCAAGCACGTATTTCTTCCGCTGGCCTGATAAGCCCCCTTCTGATGTCAAAGAAGGAGGTCATCATGGACCTCCCCCCCCCCTTCATTTTTTCACAAAAGAAACAGAAGTTTTTATAGCGAAGTTTCTCTTTTCCTATCCATTACTTTTTATTATTTTATCTCCTTTCCTGCTTTGCGATAAATTGAAAAGTAGGAAATTTATAAAGTGGTTTTGGTCAAGGCGACTGGAAACTCGGACAGGAAGAGAAGTAAAAAAACCCGAGGTTCTGATTTAGGGTCTGTGGCGAAGGGGACGCAGCAGTGGGTGTCGTGACTCGAAATTTATTGTCTAGGTTTGTTACGATCCTTGGAGGAAGATTGGGATTGGTGAAGTGCCCGATCGGAGACGATAAACAAAGAGGAGGGAGTGTTTGGACATTTATAAAAACTTATTTTCAAACAATGAAGACGTCATTAAAGATAAAGTAAAGCCAAAGGGAAACAAAATAAGCCCTGATAAGGCTTTCAAGGAAATAAAAGCTTTGCTACTTTTCAATCGTCCGAATGTAACCACGATACCCTTCACAGTAGACTAGTCGATTTGTTTTATGCTAACCAGTCTCGATTGCAAAATTTTTTGCTTTTCAGACGTTGAACTATCATATCTAGGTCCACACATAAGAATTGCTATGTTGTTTTCTATGCTTATAAAAAGTTGTCTTTTCAGTGTATTTAGCATATCCCTGAATAAGTGTGCGAAATTAAAAATGTAAAAATTTGCGCATGTTAAATTTGAGAACTGTGATCTGTTCTGGTGTATCCTGGCAATAGCTCGTCATCTTTTCTGAAATTGGGGCACGTGATCTATCCTGGTTCTAGTTTCTGTCATCTATTTTGGAACTTAGGCGTGTGGTCTCTTGGTACTGGTGTTCATCATATGTACTGGAATTGGCACCAAGGGTGCAGATGGTCATATGAATTAGTTATGACCTTTGGATTTCAAACAGTATTGTCAACTATGGAAATCCCAGTTCTGACAAGTCTTAAACGTTTTACAGTGAAGGTCTTCAATCACTGCGTGGTTTCAGAACGGCAATAACTTCTCAGCGTCTCTTCCCATCTAAGTAAGTACGTTAGAAACAAAATGGCTATCCTACATATTGAAATGGGAAATGGAAAAAGCACTTTTGACTTTGATTCTGATGGAATTTTTCTAAACTCCAGCCAAGTGAATAGAGTTTAAAATTATTAGGATATTTCCATCAAAGCAATCAGTCCTCAATGTCTCTTCCCATCTTTACAAGCTGGAACCAAATAGCCGACCTAAAATGTAGAATTGATCAATAGCTGAATGTTTTTTAAACTTGGCAGGAAATTTTCAAATTTCCTGCTAAGTGAAGCTTTTGTCTTCCATGCTTTCCACGTATTGACTTCCTCTTGTATTCTAGATTTTATCCGAAATGGCAAAGCACTATACGGAATGTTTAGCTGGCCATTGGAGCACAACAAACATCATTTAACCAAATAGATGCAGCACCAAATGCCATTTCAAAACCTCATTCCTAAAGATCACGAGTCTACCACATCGTATCTTCTGGATGCCAGATGCTCGGTTCTTATTCCTCCCAAATAGAGCACTAAAACCTCTCTGGAGGCACCTCCTGCCCAAATCAAAAGCAGCACTGTTGTAGAGAACTCCCGAAACCATTCGGTGGAAGGCATGAGAAAAATGGCGGACAAGGAAACTTCTTGAGCGAAACAAGATTCTAATGTCCCTCCAAACGCACACGCGGGAATTGGAGAAGACTGCTTTCTTGCGGTCAATCCCAGAAACCATTTCCGCCCCGCTCCAAAACCGCAACCGGGGTCTATTTTCGGGCAATTCCCAACAGGTCCGGCTCGCCTGGATGTGTCGAGTCCAGAAATCCCCGGACGGTGATCCACGGAGGGATTTCTTCCCAGAAAAGTGGATTTTTTCTTCTCTTGGAGAAGAATTAATCTTCGGAAGCGTCTTGTGTTCCTGGAGAAGATTACTTAGGCGTAAGTTCCTTTCTTTTCCTCTCGTGACGATGGATCTATTAGTAATTAATTTCAGGGATTGTGTCTGTCTGGGACAGAGATAGGCTTTGATTTAGAGGTCTTTGTTGTATCACCACGATGGCAAGGAATTGAAAGGGAATTAAAAATGATCAGGCGATAGTGTGGTACAGACTTAGAAATGGTGTAGTGGTCACGTACACAGAAAGCTTGTCGTTATTTTAATGAAAAGACTACTCTTTTCGGCAAGATTACACAGCATAGACGTCTTGCAGAGCCACATCCAATTTAATAAAATACGGAAAGCACCGAGAAATTTGGGTTAGCTGGTTCGCTTTTCCCTTACGACATATTGACTAAGTTGGCCAAGCACATTCATTATCTTTTTTTTTTATTTCTATGATGCATTCCATGATATCCGAATGATCTGTCTTCCTTTCTGTTCTACCCTCACCTACCCTTCTGTTTTTTGCTTTATTTCATCCCTCGTTGTTGTCCTGTGTTTGGCGCAGCCTGGCCAAATATTGCCCTTCCGCCATAAAACCAAAAACGAACCAACTCGTGTGTATGATGCAAAAAATTAATTCCTCCATTCATACAATACGAGAGCTGGTTGTTGGTTTTGAGTTTTAAGGCGTAAGGGCTATATTTGGCCCAGCTGCGCCAGGTACAATATAGACAACGTCAAGTAATGGATGCACACACAAGGAAAGTTTTAATGACACAGAAGAAATACGTCCAGGGACTTGGGCCACCTACAACTCGCAGGTTGCTAGCGAAAAGGGCGAACTCATTGAGCCACGTCACGTTATTCATCAAAATTAAATTATTAAATGTTGCGCATTCTTAGAAATAACCAGCAACAAATCTGACACAATTCATATAAAAAATTTGTGAATAGTTTGAACTTATTTACATTGATCTGCAGTAGAACTTCACAATTTGCAGAAATCAAATTCCCATCCCCAATCCTCGATTTTTTTTTCACTTCCTTGGAAGATCATACTGCCCTCCTGTTCAAGAACTGCTCCTGTAGGTATCTGGTGGATATATTATCCGAAAACTGTTTTTATCTTTAACACTTCGATTTAATTAGTCCCCGTGTGCCAAATAATGACGGTTAGAACCACAAACATCTTTTACGATTTTGTTGCTCTTCACAGTCCTAAACATACTTTTACCAAAACGTTAAGCTTAGCTTAGTTAAAGTAACATTAACTAAGCTTGAACTCAATCAACTGAACAGTAAAATAAATCACATAAATTGCGAGGTTTTTATAAATTTTAGCCATAAATTCCATTTTTTCAGAGAATCGGTTTTTGGTGGGAATTCTTATATTCTAAGATATACTTTATAACATGGTAACACCTAGGGTCTAGAATTCCCTGGCAGCTTTTCATCATATTGTCACTGCTGGATAGTTACCTCAGAGAGGCTACCATGTCGTACATAGCTATTTTAGCCCGGCCAGACACTGCACCTGAGTGTTACAAAACATGCCCATGCGTACTCCGTTTCCGTGCAGAAAACATGTCCGTACGCATGTGTATTTCGGCCAAGTCTCTGATGTTGACTTGCCGAACAGATAACACTTTTGGTCACAATATTTTCTTTATCAAATTTACAAGTACCAACATCAAGAACTCAAATAAGCAAGTTTTCCAATGTTTGTCAAATCAATCATAAAAGGAGAACCTGGGAAAAAAATCGATTCTCCACCAAAATTGCTTCAGCTCGTGCAATTTATCAACCACTGCATCGCTATCGAAGCCTATGCATAATCCCACTACCCCACAAAACATCACATGTCTGTCAATGTCACCCAACAAGTCTATCCCACGGAGAACCTTTTTCTCAGGACAGACACTTGCCCCAGAGGCGATCATGAGTATATGGTCATTATTCAAATAAGACTTTCTCTTGCAATATTTAATTAACCAATCCATGTAAAGTATCACATAAATAACCCAGATATTCCCGATTCCAAATACGTGCCGTCAAATAGATTCTTCACTGGAATTACTCCACTCCTTGCAATTCATCAACCACTGCGTCGCAGCGAAGCTATTTCCCATGCATAATCCCACCACCTCACAAAACGTCGCCTGTGTATGCTAATTCCGCTTATCGCTTCTTGGAATCATCACCTCCGACCATCCCAACCCACGCAGAACCCTCCTCACAATGTTGAGCAGCGACTCAACAGGTTATCCTTTTCGTTCCTTCGATGTCTAATTGCTGCAAAAGGAAAAACGCGCTGTTTTTACGAAGGAGCCGTCCATCCGTGCGTCGTTCATTCAAAGGCAGCGGTGAATAATTTGTGTGTTCTGTGGCTGTCCTCGATCCCTTCTTCCAAGGCCAAGGACGAGGTCGTTGAATCGAGCGGCGGTTTTGTTTTTCACGGCCGCCGCGGCATCCGGAGGTGGTCACCCACTGCGCACTCGGGCCGCGGTGGTCTCCACGGAAAGACGTTTAATTACTCCAGAAAGTGAGTCATGGTGCCCACAAAACTTTCACTTTCCACGAAACGTTTCGAACAGGAATGTTCTTCAGACTTCGGAAGACACTTCGAATGACCCTTATTCCTCCCCACTAATTCTCTATGGGCCCTAGTCACCTCCACCCAATCTGCATTCCAAGCCCTAGTACAAGCTTAGACGATGGACCCTAGTCCACCAATCTCCACTCCGACTCCTAGTATCAGATTAGACGATGAGTCTGTTGTTACTAGTTGAGATGACGGGCCGTAGTCACTCTTCCCAATCGCACTCCAGGCACTGGTATAAGGTTAAATGATGGACCCTAGTCCCCCAATCTCCACTCCGAGTCTTAGTATCAGATAAGACGATGAGTCTGTTACTAGTTGAGATGACGGGCCGTAGTCACTCTTCCCAATCGCACTCCAGGCACTGGTATAAGGTTAAATGATGGACCCTAGTCCCCCAATCTCCACTCCGAGTCTTAGTATCAGATAAGACGATGAGTCTGTTACTAGTTGAGATGACGGGCCGTAGTCACTCTTCCCAATCGCACTCCAGGCACTGGTATAAGGTTAAATGATGGACCCTAGTCCCCCAATCTCCACTCCGAGTCTTAGTATCAGATAAGACGATGAGTCTGTTACTAGTTGAGATGACGGGCCGTAGTCACTCTTCCCAATCGCACTCCAGGCACTGGTATAAGGTTAAATGATGGACCCTAGTCCCCCAATCTCCACTCCGAGTCTTAGTATCAGATAAGACGACGAGTCTGTTACTAGTTGAGATGACGGGCCGTAGTCACTCTTCCCAATCGCACTCCAGGCACTGGTATAAGGTTAAATGATGGACCCTAGTCCCCCAATCTCCACTCCGAGTCTTAGTATCAGATAAGACGATGAGTCTGTTACTAGTTGAGATGACGGGCCGTAGTCACTCTTCCCAATCGCACTCCAGGCACTGGTATAAGGTTAAATGATGGACCCTAGTCCCCCAATCTCCACTCCGAGTCTTAGTATCAGATAAGACGATGAGTCTGTTACTAGTTGAGATGACGGGCCGTAGTCACTCTTCCCAATCGCACTCCAGGCACTGGTATAAGGTTAAATGATGGACCCTAGTCCCCCAATCTCCACTCCGAGTCTTAGTATCAGATAAGACGATGAGTCTGTTACTAGTTGAGATGACGGGCCGTAGTCACTCTTCCCAATCGCACTCCAGGCACTGGTATAAGGTTAAATGATGGACCCTAGTCCCCCAATCTCCACTCCGAGTCTTAGTATCAGATAAGACGATGAGTCTGTTACTAGTTGAGATGACGGGCCGTAGTCACTCTTCCCAATCGCACTCCAGGCACTGGTATAAGGTTAAATGATGGACCCTAGTCCCCCAATCTCCACTCCGAGTCTTAGTATCAGATAAGACGATGAGTCTGTTACTAGTTGAGATGACGGGCCGTAGTCACTCTTCCCAATCGCACTCCAGGCACTGGTATAAGGTTAAATGATGGACCCTAGTCCCCCAATCTCCACTCCGAGTCTTAGTATCAGATAAGACGATGAGTCTGTTACTAGTTGAGATGACGGGCCCTAGTCACTCTTCCCAATCGCACTCCAGGCACTGGTATAAGGTTAAATGATGGACCCTAGTCCCCCAATCTCCACTCCGAGTCTTAGTATCAGATAAGACGACGAGTCTGTTACTAGTTGAGATGACGGGCCGTAGTCACTCTTCCCAATCGCACTCCAGGCACTGGTATAAGGTTAAATGATGGACCCTAGTCCCCCAATCTCCACTCCGAGTCTTAGTATCAGATAAGACGACGAGTCTGTTACTAGTTGAGATGACGGGCCCTAGTCACTCTTCCCAATCGCACTCCAGGCACTGGTATAAGGTTAAATGATGGACCCTAGTCCCCCAATCTCCACTCCGAGTCTTAGTATCAGATAAGACGACGAGTCTGTTACTAGTTGAGATGACGGGCCGTAGTCACTCTTCCCAATCGCACTCCAGGCACTGGTATAAGGTTAAATGATGGACCCTAGTCCCCCAATCTCCACTCCGAGTCTTAGTATCAGATAAGACGACGAGCCTGTTACTAGTGAGATGACGGGCCCTAGTCACTCTTCCCAATCGCACTCCAGGCACTGGTATAAGGTTAAATGATGGACCCTAGTCCCCCAATCTCCACTCCGAGTCTTAGTATCAGATAAGACGATGAGTCTGTTACTAGTTGAGATGACGGGCCCTAGTCACTCTTCCCAATCGCACTCCAGGCACTGGTATAAGGTTAAATGATGGACCCTAGTCCCCCAATCTCCACTCCGAGTCTTAGTATCAGATAAGACGATGAGTCTGTTACTAGTTGAGATGACGGGCCCTAGTCACTCTTCCCAATCGCACTCCAGGCACTGGTATAAGGTTAAATGATGGACCCTAGTCCCCCAATCTCCACTCCGAGTCTTAGTATCAGATAAGACGACGAGTCTGTTACTAGTTGAGATGACGGGCCCTAGTCACTCTTCCCAATCGCACTCCAGGCACTGGTATAAGGTTAAATGATGGACCCTAGTCCCCCAATCTCCACTCCGAGTCTTAGTATCAGATAAGACGACGAGTCTGTTACTAGTTGAGATGACGGGCCGTAGTCACTCTTCCCAATCGCACTCCAGGCACTGGTATAAGGTTAAATGATGGACCCTAGTCCCCCAATCTCCACTCCGAGTCTTAGTATCAGATAAGACGACGAGTCTGTTACTAGTTGAGATGACGGGCCCTAGTCACTCTTCCCAATCGCACTCCAGGCACTGGTATAAGGTTAAATGATGGACCCTAGTCCCCCAATCTCCACTCCGAGTCTTAGTATCAGATAAGACGACGAGTCTGTTACTAGTTGAGATTACGGGCCCTAGTCACTCTTCCCAATCGCACTCCAGGCACTGGTATAAGGTTAAATGATGGACCCTAGTCCCCCAATCTCCACTCCGAGTCTTAGTATCAGATAAGACGACGAGTCTGTTACTAGTTGAGATGACGGGCCCTAGTCACTCTTCCCAATCGCACTCCAGGCACTGGTATAAGGTTAAATGATGGACCCTAGTCCCCCAATCTCCACTCCGAGTCTTAGTATCAGATAAGACGACGAGTCTGTTACTAGTTGAGATGACGGGCCGTAGTCACTCTTCCCAATCGCACTCCAGGCACTGGTATAAGGTTAAATGATGGACCCTAGTCCCCCAATCTCCACTCCGAGTCTTAGTATCAGATAAGACGACGAGCCTGTTACTAGTGAGATGACGGGCCCTAGTCACTCTTCCCAATCGCACTCCAGGCACTGGTATAAGGTTAAATGATGGACCCTAGTCCCCCAATCTCCACTCCGAGTCTTAGTATCAGATAAGACGATGAGTCTGTTACTAGTTGAGATGACGGGCCCTAGTCACTCTTCCCAATCGCACTCCAGGCACTGGTATAAGGTTAAATGATGGACCCTAGTCCCCCAATCTCCACTCCGAGTCTTAGTATCAGATAAGACGATGAGTCTGTTACTAGTTGAGATGACGGGCCCTAGTCACTCTTCCCAATCGCACTCCAGGCACTGGTATAAGGTTAAATGATGGACCCTAGTCCCCCAATCTCCACTCCGAGTCTTAGTATCAGATAAGACGACGAGTCTGTTACTAGTTGAGATGACGGGCCCTAGTCACTCTTCCCAATCGCACTCCAGGCACTGGTATAAGGTTAAATGATGGACCCTAGTCCCCCAATCTCCACTCCGAGTCTTAGTATCAGATAAGACGACGAGTCTGTTACTAGTTGAGATGACGGGCCGTAGTCACTCTTCCCAATCGCACTCCAGGCACTGGTATAAGGTTAAATGATGGACCCTAGTCCCCCAATCTCCACTCCGAGTCTTAGTATCAGATAAGACGACGAGTCTGTTACTAGTTGAGATGACGGGCCGTAGTCACTCTTCCCAATCGCACTCCAGGCACTGGTATAAGGTTAAATGATGGACCCTAGTCCCCCAATCTCCACTCCGAGTCTTAGTATCAGATAAGACGACGAGCCTGTTACTAGTGAGATGACGGGCCCTAGTCACTCTTCCCAATCGCACTCCAGGCACTGGTATAAGGTTAAATGATGGACCCTAGTCCCCCAATCTCCACTCCGAGTCTTAGTATCAGATAAGACGACGAGTCTGTTACTAGTTGAGATGACGGGCCGTAGTCACTCTTCCCAATCGCACTCCAGGCACTGGTATAAGGTTAAATGATGGACCCTAGTCCCCCAATCTCCACTCCGAGTCTTAGTATCAGATAAGACGACGAGCCTGTTACTAGTGAGATGACGGGCCCTAGTCACTCTTCCCAATCGCACTCCAGGCACTGGTATAAGGTTAAATGATGGACCCTAGTCCCCCAATCTCCACTCCGAGTCTTAGTATCAGATAAGACGATGAGTCTGTTACTAGTTGAGATGACGGGCCGTAGTCACTCTTCCCAATCGCACTCCAGGCACTGGTATAAGGTTAAATGATGGACCCTAGTCCCCCAATCTCCACTCCGAGTCTTAGTATCAGATAAGACGATGAGTCTGTTACTAGTTGAGATGACGGGCCGTAGTCACTCTTCCCAATCGCACTCCAGGCACTGGTATAAGGTTAAATGATGGACCCTAGTCCCCCAATCTCCACTCCGAGTCTTAGTATCAGATAAGACGACGAGCCTGTTACTAGTGAGATGACGGGCCCTAGTCACTCTTCCCAATCGCACTCCAGGCACTGGTATAAGGTTAAATGATGGACCCTAGTCCCCCAATCTCCACTCCGAGTCTTAGTATCAGATAAGACGATGAGTCTGTTACTAGTTGAGATGACGGGCCGTAGTCACTCTTCCCAATCGCACTCCAGGCACTGGTATAAGGTTAAATGATGGACCCTAGTCCCCCAATCTCCACTCCGAGTCTTAGTATCAGATAAGACGATGAGTGTGTTACTAGTTGAGATGACGGGCCGTAGTCACTCTTCCCAATCGCACTCCAGGCACTGGTATAAGGTTAAATGATGGACCCTAGTCCCCCAATCTCCACTCCGAGTCTTAGTATCAGATAAGACGACGAGCCTGTTACTAGTGAGATGACGGGCCCTAGTCACTCTTCCCAATCGCACTCCAGGCACTGGTATAAGGTTAAATGATGGACCCTAGTCCCCCAATCTCCACTCCGAGTCTTAGTATCAGATAAGACGATGAGTCTGTTACTAGTTGAGATGACGGGCCGTAGTCACTCTTCCCAATCGCACTCCAGGCACTGGTATAAGGTTAAATGATGGACCCTAGTCCCCCAATCTCCACTCCGAGTCTTAGTATCAGATAAGACGATGAGTCTGTTACTAGTTGAGATGACGGGCCGTAGTCACTCTTCCCAATCGCACTCCAGGCACTGGTATAAGGTTAAATGATGGACCCTAGTCCCCCAATCTCCACTCCGAGTCTTAGTATCAGATAAGACGATGAGTCTGTTACTAGTTGAGATGACGGGCCGTAGTCACTCTTCCCAATCGCACTCCAGGCACTGGTATAAGGTTAAATGATGGACCCTAGTCCCCCAATCTCCACTCCGAGTCTTAGTATCAGATAAGACGACGAGCCTGTTACTAGTGAGATGACGGGCCCTAGTCACTCTTCCCAATCGCACTCCAGGCACTGGTATAAGGTTAAATGATGGACCCTAGTCCCCCAATCTCCACTCCGAGTCTTAGTATCAGATAAGACGATGAGTCTGTTACTAGTTGAGATGACGGGCCCTAGTCACTCTTCCCAATCGCACTCCAGGCACTGGTATAAGGTTAAATGATGGACCCTAGTCCCCCAATCTCCACTCCGAGTCTTAGTATCAGATAAGACGACGAGTCTGTTACTAGTTGAGATGACGGGCCCTAGTCACTCTTCCCAATCGCACTCCAGGCACTGGTATAAGGTTAAATGATGGACCCTAGTCCCCCAATCTCCACTCCGAGTCTTAGTATCAGATAAGACGACGAGTCTGTTACTAGTTGAGATGACGGGCCGTAGTCACTCTTCCCAATCGCACTCCAGGCACTGGTATAAGGTTAAATGATGGACCCTAGTCCCCCAATCTCCACTCCGAGTCTTAGTATCAGATAAGACGACGAGTCTGTTACTAGTTGAGATGACGGGCCGTAGTCACTCTTCCCAATCGCACTCCAGGCACTGGTATAAGGTTAAATGATGGACCCTAGTCCCCCAATCTCCACTCCGAGTCTTAGTATCAGATAAGACGACGAGCCTGTTACTAGTGAGATGACGGGCCCTAGTCACTCTTCCCAATCGCACTCCAGGCACTGGTATAAGGTTAAATGATGGACCCTAGTCCCCCAATCTCCACTCCGAGTCTTAGTATCAGATAAGACGACGAGTCTGTTACTAGTTGAGATGACGGGCCGTAGTCACTCTTCCCAATCGCACTCCAGGCACTGGTATAAGGTTAAATGATGGACCCTAGTCCCCCAATCTCCACTCCGAGTCTTAGTATCAGATAAGACGACGAGCCTGTTACTAGTGAGATGACGGGCCCTAGTCACTCTTCCCAATCGCACTCCAGGCACTGGTATAAGGTTAAATGATGGACCCTAGTCCCCCAATCTCCACTCCGAGTCTTAGTATCAGATAAGACGATGAGTCTGGTACTAGTTGAGGTGACGGGCCCTAGTCACCCTTCCCGATCTATACATCAGGTTAGGTGATGAACCTGGTATTAAGGTTGAAATGATGGACCCAGGCACCCCCTTCAAATCTACACTATCTCATGATACCAGATTAGATGATGGGTCTGGTTCTAGTTTGAGATGATTGGCCCCTAACAGCAGTATCGATCTTGCGCCACTAAATTCAACAAACCATTTACAGCTTTATCGAACTTGTGCTACGAAATTCAACCACCCACTTACAACTTTATTAACAAAGTAGTTAAGACGGTGGAGTTGGAGAGTGGAAGACCAAAGTGTTAGGTAACGAGTTCAATTCTCGCATGTCCTGATGTCGAGATGACAACTTGTATTGTACGGTTTTTACCAGTCAAAACGCAAACGTGACCAGCTACTTCCAAATTCGGTCCTCGGACTTTCCCTTTGAGATTGATCCCGGACCGTCACCAATAGCCCGTTGTGTTGCTCCAGTGTGATATTAATTAAAATACCTACCTACCGAGTCTTTCTGACCTGGCCACACTAATCGGATTGAAATGACACGAAATTGAGATTATTAATCTGGGTTTGAGAGTTAACTTAGATGCGTGCTGGCCACGCCTATTCAAGCGGGTAAACCCCATTAAAGACCAGGTACTGGGCGTGTGTAGAGCATTCAGCTTTATTATAAATATAATGAAATGATTTGGTTGGTAGTTGAATTTACGCCACACTGTTGGATCGAGCTTCCAACGCGCAACCCTCCAGTTGCGAATCCGCGACTTTACCTCATGTGACCACGGTTCACAAACTAGATGTTATGCTCGAATCTTTCCTTTCTGGATTGATCTCGGACCGTCGCCAATACCCCGTTGTGTGTTCCTCCAGTGCAACGTAAATTCAAGCATCAGAGACTACCAGTTAGGCTACCTCTCACACATTAATAGTCATCACCCTAATTATTCATTATAATGGCACTTCCCCCATATGATAGGGAAGGGGCTAAATATTCCGTTTGCTTGAATAAAATATTCTGGTGTTTCATGACCTGAAACCCTAGGTACCGTGTATCTGAATGCTACCGTCTACTCCATGCATTCATAATATGCATTGCGTATTTCGGAAGTATTTTGTGAATGTAGCCCGGAAGTGCAACTTCTGGTGTACGATTTCTATTCCTGGATCGAATTTCGGTATCCGATGTGGTCAGGAGGTTCTGGTGATTTGTCAGCCTTCTACTGAATATAGTATGGCCCTATTCATCCGGTATTCGATCTCATTTAGTCCTATATTTATGAAGAGTTATTAATCGCCAGAACCACGTAATCAATTGCTGCGAAGGGCAGTTTGGTTTGCCGATCTCTGGTTCAGTTTTTCTACACGAGGGCTTGTGATGAGCGGTAAAACTTTTTCTTTTAATGACCGGCCAATTGAACCTTATCGTTTTTGGCACTACAAGGGGGATTTCGGAACAAATATGTTTTTACCCTGGTGCACCATTTTAGATGGATTTACGTTACACCTTACATTCGGGACCGCGGTAGCCCAGTTGGTCGAATTTCGAATTTGCAACAGGAAAGTTGCGAGTTCAGGACTCGATCCAACCCAAAACCATCGCGTACATGAGGTACACGTTAAATCTGACGACCTCGAATGTCTTCACGTTGGCGTGTTGTGGAAGTTTGAAGAGTGGAGTTGCGGCTCATGTGTAGACCTCGTCATCTGAACTGCGATTCAAAATTACGAGGTGTCCTTGGGTCTTCCCCTTCGGGATTGATCGCGGACAGTCTCCAATATCGATTTTTATTGCTCCAAGATCGACGTAAATTCAACTACCTACCAACCTTATCACACGGTCCGCGCACAACCCGTTTATAGAGAGGCCACGCATTTATTCAGGTTGGTTTGGTTTGTTGGGGTTTTATGGCGCAAGGGCCGTGTTTGGCCATGCTGCGCCAGACACAAGGCATACAACATCAATAGACACACACAATGAAAGTTCTACTGACACAGAAGAGAGAAATACACCCAGGGAGGAATGCACCTGACAGGAATCGAACATGCGCCGCCAACAACTCGAAAGTTGCTAGCGCAGTGGCCATGCCCACTGAGCCACGACGGCCCCGCGCATTCATTCAGGACGGACAAACATCCATGTCGTAACTCCTGATCGGAACCACCAACCTTTCGACCCACAAGCCAGCACCCTGATCACTAGACCGATTGGTCGACTGAATGGTGAACCAATCTATATAAATAAAAATGTAATGTTCGTATGTTCCTAACGCAAAATCTCTCAAAATTTTTCACCGATTGCCTTGAAATTTTGCCACAACGTTGCATTCGAATACGCGCATGTTTTAGTCTACTTAGCTACTGATAATCTATATAAATAAAACTATAATATTCGTTTGTTCCTAACGCAAAATCTCCCAAAATTTTTCACCGATTGCCATGAAATTTTGCCACAACGTTGCATTCGAATACGCGCATGTTTTAGTGTACTTAGCTACTGATAATCTATATAAATAAAACTGTAATATTCGTTTGTTCCTAACGCAAAATCTCCCAAAATTTTTCACCGATTGCCCTGAAATTTTGCTACAACGTTGCATTCGAATAAGCGCATGTTTTAGTCTACTTAGCTATATAAATAAAAATGTAACGCCAGAGGAACTGGTAAAACGTTCCTAATTAAATTGATTCTGGCCGCTATCAGATCCCAAAATCACATTGCCTTAGCACTTGCGTCGTCCGGAATTGCTGCGACTTTCATACCAGGTGGAAGAACTGCTCATTCCGCTTTCATGCCATTTGACATGCAATTCATTGAATCCCCCACGTGTAACATTTCCAAAGCATCCAGAATGGGAAAAGTATTGCAAAAATGCAAACTTATCGTTTGGGATGAATGCACAATGACAATCTTTCTTTTCAATTTAACCAGATGAGCCACAGCAACGCGTGGCCCGGTACAGCTAGTAGTGTAATAAAAGCCAAAATTCAGACTCGATTTTCAAACTATGTTAAATTAGAATTGCTACCAATTCCAAAAATACTTTTTCTATTGGCAATTCTAAATTGCTTTAGACTAGACTGAAATTGAAATGTGTTTTTGTTGCTAAAATAATTATTTAAAGCAAAACACGAATAATCAAATAAAAATGTGTTTTGCAGGTTATTTCTTCTTGAATCTGCACGCCCCTGTATAGAGAAATTAACAGAACACGAAGATCAAGAAGAATATTAAAGATAAAGTACATTAAATTTCTGATAAAGTAATCTAATCGTCTAATATAAACTTAATTACTAACTCATTTATGAAACTTCATAAATCCCATGTATAAAAAGTTAAATTTTCGTAAAACGATCTTCCCTTCTCTTCTGGGGGTCGCCGTGGGTTTACCTACTGCACTATCAACCTGCGAGTTATAGGCGACTTAGCTTCGATGCCCTGGGTGTATTTCTCTCTTTTTTGACATTAAAATTTTCCTTTTATGTGTATGTCCATTTATTTGATAATATTTGGCGCACCTTGACCAAATATGGTTCTTGAACTTGAGCCATAGACCTGATCAACTGAACCACTTGGAGTTTTATAAAACGACGCTGATTGTATAAAATACATATTTTGGAACAAGTATTACCACTGAACTATTTCACATTTTCACACAAATACTACTGAATATTTTATACTTGAAACAAGTACTACTAAAATATTTTCACCAGACTTACACCCAACGATTTTTCTATGCAATCCACATAACATCTTCGAAGATAGTACCGACCCTAGGTGTATTTGGCGATTACATTTTTTAAATGTGCTTAAAATATGGAGAGCAATTTTTATGGTGTTTATTTTGAAGGTGAACCATTTTAGGAAATCAAAGTGAAAAGGCATTGAATAATTAAATAATCAGACAAACATTGTCACAATGAATTCAAAGAAATCCGGTTTAGAAGATGAAAAAAAATTGGATGGAGGACAGATCTTTTCCACGATTAAAGAGGACCAACCGTATAAGGTGTCATCCTATCTGTAGAAATTGGTAACATCGACTATCCATTCTTCTTTTCAGTAGATAGAAACAGTCATCAGTCTAACAAACTGTGGGATTCATCAAGGCTATGAATCTGTCCTTTCATCTCGTTTTGTGTGCGTATCATGTAACTAGATAACGTCGCTAACACGCAATACAGAATTCGATACACGTGTTGGTACAAATACGATTGTACGTAGAGGAAAAAGTAAACAGAAATGGCGGATTCAGAAGTGTTATTTATTCAAAGTAATATTGCTTGAATATTTGTTTTGCCGAGTACTCACTTGCAAGTATCAAATAAAAGGAAGCTTTTTATTTAAAGAACGCATCCAGAAAAGATTTCGGGAACGGCTCAGTCTCTTCCCCGGATTCATATTCTGATTAATTTTCCCCAATACTAAATGAACTGAGGACGACATATACCGGACGGAGCGCAGATGATATCCCGAAGGCATTTGATTTCAAGGAAACTCGAAAACATTTATCATCAAATAAATTTTGAAAACATTTGTACTCATTGATTATAAAATAGTTCATGTATACTATATAGGTTTACCATCTCCTTACTTATCATTTATGCATTGAAATGTTTGAGAAAATTTAAAATCTATAAATTTTATTGAATTTAAAACATATATTTTTTATTGAAACTCTCAAACTCTAAGATGTTTTACATTTTCATTCTTGTGTATTTAGGGTCCCCATTTTGTGCTCCACTTACGAATAGCCACCCTTGTAGTGCCGAAGGTCGAAAAGGTCGGGCATTTAGAAAAAGTTCTCAACACGATGCAGTATGATCACTCAATCTATACATATAAAGCAGAGTTGGCATCTGTCTCTCTATCTGTTCTCTATACAAATCTACACCGTTCGACCAATCTACACCAAATTTGGTACACTTATACTTTAGAACCCTGCGGGTAACGTAGGCTACATATTAACACCTTTCTTTTTGTCGTAGGAGGCTAAAAACCATCCGAAATCCCCATAGGAATAACATTGAGTATTTCTAGAGGGCGCTCTCTCCCGGTCTGGCTGTGCAGATGACGTCAGAGTTAACATCTACAGGAGTCTCCTCTCAAGGTGACCTTGGAGTTTTTTTAGAATAGAAGAGTATGATGCAATCGTAGATGGGTCGGTTGCGCTGAAAATCGCTCAGTATTATATCGTTTATATACCTGTCTGTAAAATGCGGGATGGAATTTTCATGCATAAAGTGCTTGAAACGTTGATCATGATATCGTATCAATATGATTTGTCAACCTTTCATAATGATGGTGGAATTCCGGAATTCGCATTCCTGGTACAAGGTGCTACAAATAAAAAAATATTGATAAGAAGAAAATGACTGCAATAATACGATGTATGTCATTTTTTAGAAAATGAACTTATAGGGCATTCACAATCACTCCAAAACTCAAAATCGACTTTTGTATATAGTCATCTCAGTATCAGTTTTTGTAAGTTTGTCTTACCTATAGTATGTGAAATGGATCCAAAGTAAATTGTAGAAGCTATAAAAAATCTGTTTTAAAAATTATCTTGCGCTCGCTTATTTTTTCTCAATATTTGCATTTTCTATGACAGAAAAGTGATTTTTTGAATCGATCAATCGATGTCTAACTAATTAAACCCGAGCAACGCCGGGTAAATTCAGCTAGTCTACTGATAATTGAGTGTGCTGCAAATCTTTTCAAGCGTCACGAAGCACCAGATGCTTGCCATACCAGGTTGGTGTTTGTTCCATGCATCATGTATAAGTACCGGATATTTAACAACACCAGATAGCAGTCTGATACCTCAGTTAATTGTTTATCAAATGCACTTACTATTTTTGCTAACGTTTTGAGGTAGTATTATACTTACTTTCCTGCATTTTAACAACCTAACCCTAAAGATCTAGTCCGTCACAGTAGAAGACAGTATTTCCCACTTAGGAGATACTGCCTTCTGCAGACAGGCAGATTCACCAGGAAATTGGAAAATTCCTGTGAGGATAGTGATATTAGGAGGCCTTTAAATTATTCAATAGTAAAAAATAATGTGGCATTATACAAGGAAACCGTTTTAAACAGAAATGTAAACGTTTTTCTATAGAATGACAGCAAACTTTTAGAGATAAATGAAGTGAATTCTGTGTATCACAACATCGGTTCTTTGTTGTATTTCAAAGCAAGGCTGATCATGGTTGACTTAAGCGGGCGGGCGATACTAGAAGCCTATAGGGGTCTATCCAGTAAAAAAATGAGCACATAGTGATATGAGAAATCACTACGATATTGATGAAGGGTGTAGTATGCCACTTCTCTTGATTGATTCAAGAGAAAAAGGATATAAAGTAAGATGAGACTAGTAGTATCTTTGAATGATTTCCCATTTCAGAATTGTACTAGTCTTAAAATCTAATTTAGACCAATTTTGTACTGTCTTTTGATAATAATAAATCACATTTGACTAAAACAAATGAACACATTTTTCAAAAGATGACAATCAAAAGGAGTCATTTCTTTGAATTGATGTCCCTGAAATCATAAGGGCCGCGGTAGCTCAGTTGGAAGAGTAACGGATTAGCAACTGAAAGATTGCGAGTTCTAAGCTAGGTTCAAGCAAAGACCGTCGTGTACACGGGGGGCTGATGCACTTTAAATTTAACGTGGTTTCAAATGTCCTCACGTTGGCGTGGTGTAAAAATTTGAAGAGTGGGGTGCCAGCTCAAGTGTTGACCTCGTCATCTGACCGTGGTTCAAAATTACGAGGTGTTGTCCTCGATCTTTCCCTTCGCGATTGTTCCCGGACACTCGTCAATAGCCCGTTGTGTTGCTAAAGTGCGACGTTAATTAACTACCTACCTACCTTGACTAAAACAAATGAAATTTTTTTCAAAAGATGATAGTCAAAAGGTAGGTATTTAATTAACGTCGCACAATAGCAACACAGCGGGCTATTGGCGACGGTCCAGTATCATCCCCCGAAGGGAAAGATCCGAGGACAACACCACGTAATCTTGAACCACGGTCAGATGACGAGGTCACACCTGAGCTGGCACCCCACTCTTCAAATTTTCACACCACGCCAACGGGAGAACATTTGAAGCTCCGGGAGATTTAAAATACACCAGCCTCCTTTGAAGCCACGATAGATTTATCATGCGCCAGCTTCCGTGTACACGACTGTCTTTGCTTGGTTATTGCTTCGAACTTGCAACCCTTCAGTTGCTAATCCGTTACTCTTCCAACCGGGCTACCGCGGCCCGACAGTCAAAAGGAGTCATTTCCTTGGATAGATGTTCTTAAAATCCTCTCCTAATTTAGAAGGCGTCAGTTTATTTCACATATTTTGATTTTAGCAATTCAAAGCACCTGGTCGATTATCCAACGTTAGTGCTTCTTGACTAGCACGGCAGTATGCAGCTCTTAAGACGGGCCCTGCCTGGGTATGGCCATGCGTTAAGACGGTTTCTTATCCCGAGAATAGAATAAAAGGGCCCTCCCGTCATTTGGCCGTCGAATTGCATCTGCGCTCCAGTTTCGCATTAGGAATGCGACGGAGGATGACGATTGCTCAATTGCGGAAGAGAACGGGGGCTGCGAATGAGCAGAAAGAAAATAGAGGGACGACTGATGAGATAAGATCTATCGCAAATCTTCCTTCCTTCCTTCTGTCACTTCCACACTGCTGCTTTCTTCCTCTCTCTCCTGCCGAGAGGTAAATAAATCGGTTTTTATGGGATACGAGCGATTACTGCATTTAATTACACGGGGAAGGAAACACGTGAGATTGATATGAACGGATACAAAGTATTATTAACCTCTATCGTTCATACGGGCATTCTAAAAATAAATCCATAAGGAGATTAATAAGTCTAAGTTGCACATAGTGCGCTATTTACATCTGGATTATCTGGAGGGAGCTTATGATGTGGATATTCCGTGGAGCTAAAATTGCGCTGAGACAGTTCACCGTTGTAGCATTTTTATTTTATCCATAAACTAATAATATTCTGCAAAAAAGATTAGAATGGCCATTTTTAGTGGAAAGCAAAAAAATTAAAGGAGTACAACTACGACCTTAGATGAAAAGGACTTCGATTGGGATGTATCATTCCTTCTGAACCTGAAGAATGGAATAATTTAACTGAAAAGTATACTATATATATTTCAAGAATATTTGTGGAAAATGTTTTGTGTAGATTTATGCGAATGATTGTTTAACTCTCATGGTGGTTTATTTTCGCATCGAAAACTGTTCTGTAGTGATCAGCCTCTGCAAAAACCTGTTCCAAACTGTCACCAGTTCTGGACAAGGGACAATCTAATAATAGGGAAGGTCCTTTTTGGATCGTTCCCCTTGGAGCAATAGGGCAGTTTCGTCGCGACGAGGTATCTCGTCCTTTGTAAAATTGATCAGATCTTGAATTAGATATCTCGTCGAAACAACTGGAGGGTTAACTCATAGTTTCCCAAACTTTTGGGACTCAACGTTCCATTTTCAAAGACAATTTTTCAACGCAACCTCTGGAAAATTCGATTTCATCTAATAATAAATCACAAGCGCAACTGTGCTTATAATTTTTGAATTTTACTAAAATATTCATGTAGCTGTGCATACAATTTAAGAATTTCGAAAAGCAAGTTTGGAAACAAAACTTGGAACTGAAAGTATAAAGCTATTTATGGAATCGAAATAGACAAAAAATAAATTGAATATAAGCACACTCAATTGCTCAATATTATTGGTAACCGATATTAATCTAATCAGTAAAATTAAAAACAATCACTAATGAAAAGAATGAGCCCCAACTGTTGTGCAATTAATTTGGGATTTTTGGCTCAATTTTCGTGCGGCATCCTTAAGTCATTGTCAACTATTTGCAATCGGTTTCTATTTTTAGTTAAAAGAATCAGTGACAATGCATCACTATAGTGAGTGTGTCTGCATAGTCGAATGGATAAGTGTTTGCTTCTCAAACATTTTTAGGGACGAATTTTTTAGAATCTTATTGCCCACTCTTGTTCCTTAACGCCCCTGTATTTCCAGTGGATCCTTCATTGCCCCTTCTAGATACTATCAGTGCCCACAAGTGGGAGGCAACGCACACCCCACTTAGGGAATATATGATACACCTTGGTAAATTAATTCATTGATAAATAAGTATAGAATATCTCTTAAATATGGTATTTTTATCATAATTCCTTTGTTATCCATAGATGAATCATTAATTTGAATGATATAAATCTTTACCCTAAGCATAACTATAAAATACCCCATGCGTCAAAAGGATCAGGAAATATTTTGCATGCTTCTTGCTGCCCTGGACTTCAAATATCGTTCTCTGGAGCTCTTAAATCCAAAATCAAAATCGACGAAACATAAACATTTGAGTTGTTTGTAGTCGGACGTCCGTTCAACAATCCAGCATCGGAGAGTGATGAAAAAAGCTTTTGTTCCAGTAGCAGAGGTTGATAAACCGTGATGACACAACAGGAAACGGGGCTGATTTGCCGGTGAGAAACATACAAATGATCCACTTCATTCTTTTTAATTATCAAACATTCATTTGGCCTCCGGAGTATAAAGAGAGCCTTTTAGATCCTCTGATCGAAATGAATTACTAAAGGAAGTCTGTCTCTTTTAATGTCAGTGATCAGTGGAGGGGTGGTAGGGTGAGGGGAAGCCGTATGAGTTTACGATCGAAAAGAAGCTGTAAGCCGTGTGTGCTCCTCTTCATGGCTTCTAATTGTTCCAGATTCTGCGGTGTTCTCATGGATAGAGAGAGAGTGTAGGTGTTGATATAACCTATGAAGGTGCTGATGAAATCGAACAGCAGAAACCGCTCGGGTTACTTAAGCCTTGTCAAAATTCATGAGAATCGAAAAAAATATTCCATTTGAGAAGGATTTTCAATGTAAACAAACAAACCTACAAAAATATTACCTCTGCTGCTCAAATGCTCTCCATGATAGGTATCTGGTTTACTTTTAAGTATAGTTTATCGCCGTCTTAGCAGCGTTAGGCGTTTAATCTGAATGGTGTTGACCAATCAACTGTCATATATGTATTCAGAATTGTAATTGACTTCGTCATCTGACTGTGGTTCAAAATTACGAGGTGTTGTCCCTGAATCTTTCCCTCCTGGAGTGATTCCGGACCTTAGCCAATAGCCTGTTGTGTTGCTCCAGTACGACGTAAATTCAGCTACCTACTTACCTCTTATTGGCGAAGTACTGAAATCCCATTCGAAAAGCAGGCCGATTGACGTCACGTTCAAAATATGTACACGTATCGCCGCAGAAACATTACCGCCACCTATATTTAACTAAAAATGCCTCTCATATTGACCACGGCTTGAAAACAGGTGTTCTCAGAATGTCAGAGCTAGGCGAGCTTTTGATCTTTAATATTTGTTGAACTTGAATGAAATTCGTTTAAAATGTTTCTTACTAGTGTCGAAAATCTAAGATTTTCAAGACGATAATTTTGCATTTCCATAAGAGCTGCAAGGGTTTGGTTCGTCATCATACGGTCACTTTTTTGCTACAGGAGGACTTTTTTGACCGGGGCTTACCTTAAGGACTGTAATAATATAATAAAACTTTGTTTACATGAGAAAGTTTAACCATCAAACATTTTATTTCCAGAATATTGTATGGTGAAGGCAGATATTCACATTGAGATGGTTCTTGGGTCCTTAAAATTTCTTGATTTCTACTTACAAGTATCGATATACACAAGATTTGGGACCAATATGTTCGAAGTATGCGATACCCCTTGTTTATATTCATCCATGAAATTTCTTGCTGGGCATCCGGCATGACCTTCAAACTATTTTTCAATTGTTGCGTTTGAACATTGGGCGGTTTCGTAAATGAGCAAACAACAATTTTTTGCCTTAAAATAATGTCATTTCATAGTCGTACTTGTATTTAGCTTCTAAATATTAAGTTAATGAGCATCTGCTACATCTTTCTTCTAATAAAACTAATTATAAGTAAGATACACACCATATACAAAGTAAATAAGACGTTTGCGAATCCTTCATGAACTGCCCTTAGATAAAGCTGCTCAGTGACGAAGTACTATGAAGCACGTTAAAAGAAAAAACTGCCATGAAAGCAACGGAAATCCTCCATGTTTTTTTGTCGAAGTGCTAATCTACGGCTACCAGTTAAAATCTTATCATTTCATAGTATGAAATTCGTACTCATATTTAGCTTTCAAATATTAAGTTAATGAACATCTGCAACATGTCTAATAAAGCAATGATAAGTAAGGTACCACACAAAGTAAGACATTTGCGAATCCTTCATGAACTGTACTTAGATAAAGCTGCTCAGTGACGTACCATAAAGCACGTTGAAAGAATAAAACTGTCATGACTGCAACGGAAATCCTCCACGTTTCTTCGAAGTGCTAATCTACGGCTCCCATATAAATCGATTAAAAAATAGTGTAAAAAATCTTCCACAGCCAACAACAGTTGGTTCTTTGAACGCAGGAAGCCATACCCCCGCGCGCAAAGAAACTGTCCCTACAAAACTTTCTGACAGGAGGCCAAACAAACAAATAAACAAGTCCAACCCTGATCGATTTATAGGGGAAACCTTCGTTAGTCCCGGTCGCAGTACAGCTTCTTCAGGGAAGAACTTCTTCCTTTGTTTAAAGAGATAAGATCTCTGCCTCGGAGCTCCTCTCCAGGATTACGCGCATTCCGGGAAAAGGCTCTTGGGAGGTTTTTTATTGGGCTGCTGGAGAAAAAGTGAAAAAATGGGCTCCGAAATGAGATTAAAAGAGCCCCGTTCGGGGGGAAATTATTGGCGCCATGCTGATGGGCCCTTGGACCATGTCTGTCTTATTTACAGCTCCGCTTTCTTTGTGTGAGCGGAATGGCCGGTCTCGGTTGTTGGTGGCCACTCTCAGGGATCGCTATCGGGCCGAGATAGCAGCGGTTGTCGAAGGTATCCGCTAACAGCAGGAATAATGTTTGCGGGAATGGCAGAGAGAAGAGCGGAGATAAGATTCCAAAGGGCAAAGCGATCATCGCCACAGGGCAGTTGGGGATGGGGTTAGAATGGGGGGCATTTTCCCGGGCAATGGTCCATCTTTGTTCCTTGAAGACAGCGTGGTGGGTGAGGGGAATTGCAGTGTGGGTGGCATAGTTTTCCTGCCTTACCAGAAATGTAACGAACTTTGGAATAGCGAGTGACCACTGGATTTCCATCGGGGAAGTGGGAATTGTAAAAGGGAAGAGATGATGGGTCTCTTGGCATATTTCTCTGTAGGAAGGTAAGAATAAGAACGTGCTCCTTGCCTTTGAGGTTGTTCTATGACTGATAAAGGTTAATGGATACAAAGTCAATATTGGTACATAACTTATAGGCGGCACTTAACTCAGATTTCCCTTATGATATGAATAAACTCCACAGAATCTTGTTTCTCCCGAAAACATATATTGGATTCAAAGAGATAATGCGATGATTGATGGCTTTTGGCATATTTCTCTGTAGGAAGGTAAAGATAAGAATGTGTTCCTTGTCTTTGAGGTAGTTTCTCTGACTGTTAAAGGTCAAAGAATACAAAAAGTCAACATCGGGTTACATATTTTAACTTATACTCGCTATTTAACTCAGATTTTCCTTACGATATTAATAAACCATGGAATCTAGTTTCACCGAAAAAATATATTGGATACGGTGATAATATTTTTTAGGGGTGGTTGGTTTTTTTATGCCTCAAGGGCCATATTTAAGCCAAGATTCACCAAACACGAGAGTGACAACGTCAAGTAATGGACATACACATACAAGGACAATTTTACTAACACAGAAGAGAGAAATACACCCAGGAAGATATAGAACCTGCGTCCCTAACAACTCTCATATTCCTAGGAGAAGAAGGTATATAACGTTTCTGGTATACGAGTAGTTGAGCATCACAGTGATTCAGGTAAAGAAAACATAAATTGCATGAAATTTTGTTATTATAAGCCTAAAAGATGCTTCTTCTTCCACTCTAGCATTTCAGTGAAGTTCAAAAAATACCGCTGCTATTTCATTGCATAGACTGATCGTTAAATTAAAATCATCTCAATATGCGAAGCCATTGTGAAATAAATTTACTTAATTTTTTTAACTGATGGTATGTTACATAAACCATTCTGGTGCTCAATCACTCATGCATCAAGAATTACGATACCTGTCGAGTGTGAATAACCTAGTATCACTAAAGAATGTTCTAGTTAAAAGGCTTTGTGAATTTTGGGGGACACAACCTTTGGTGGTTCCGGTTCTGGCTTCCGGAAGAACCCAACTCAAATGCTGGCTAGCAGCAATCAAATATTCGATGTTATTTCAGCGTGTTATTAACTGTGCAATAAGCATCTTAGGAACAAGAAAACATAATTTATTCAAACGTAACAATTAATACTGATAAATTAATAAAAATCAAATGGTTTGACATGCGCACGGAGAAATTTTCCGGGCAAGCATCTAGTCCTAATGCGAACAGTTGTAACCATTAGAACATTCTTAACGCGAACGGTTGTAACGATAAGAACCTAAATTATAGAAATCTTTTTAAATGTTGCCACAAATTGTTATTGCACAGAAACACTGATAATGAAGTAGCAATAACTACGGGAAATTTGTGTTGTGAGTATTTAATGAATCTGTGCTGGTTTGGTTTCGTTGAAATGTGTACTTAAAATTGCTCATTTAATCAGGAATTTCGCATCCATTTTTTCTTCAACGATTTTATGTAATTTTAAATGCATGGTCAAAACGGAATGGTTGGTTGATTTAGGTTTCATGGCCCAAGATTTAAAAAAAATAAAAATATTCCCAGAACATTCCGAATCCAGCTTAAGTGAATGTATGAAGAACGTTCTTTATTGTTACAAAAATTCTGTCTCCGTCATCCAGTCCAAAATTGGAACCATTTAGTTCGTGTTTGTGACAAAGTAACGAATTCCGCTGCCGATCACCGCTTGTCAGTGTTCTTATGAATATTTTATCCCCCTCTCTGATGGCAACAGGATAAATTGCAAACGATGCGTAATAATTTTTTCTTTTGTTCTACCACAAGGAAGAGCGCCAGTTTCTGCGGTTGATTGGTGGAACTCGAATTGCCATCTGCATCGGTGTGGCGAGAATGGATGAGTGGTGCATTTTTCTACGAAGATGGGCGGAAACGTGGAAGAGGAGGACATCCAAGTCATTAAGCATTCGCTCGAATTTTCTTTCTTCCCGACCAACAAGGAGGAATCCCACCCGTGAATGAGTTACAATCCACTTATGTCTCTTCCGTGTTATTTACGAAGACAGAGGGAATGGAAGACTCGCATATCCCGGAACGACTGGAATCATTTCAGTCACTGCCTGCCTCGAAACAGCAAACGAAATGGCGTTTTATTGAGGCTTTAAATTTCGAGCCTGAAAGCGAAATTGTTTAATAGACTGAAGAAAGAATCCCATTCAGGTTTGAAAAAAATTCCATTCCTTTTTGAAAATTCAATAGGCTTGCATCTTCTGTGTGGGCAAAATGGTGATGTTTATCTCTCTTCCGGTGGAATTTTTAACTTCGTTCCTTTTCTCATTTAAAAATGTACGATAGTATGAAAGAGGGACGGAACTCAGAACCGACGCATATCTAAATGGAAAAATAGAAAAGCTCATAACGAGAGAGGGGTTAAAAGAATTATGATTAAAATCTCGCTTTTGAAAATTATATTTGCTTTTCAATCAGCTAAGGGGATGTGAAAACAAAGGGCTCAGAATGAATCCAAGTTCGAGAAAACCTTTAATAATTCCTTTCAAGACTTCTCAAAACAATCTTTTGAGGTTATTTCGAAAATTTTTAGTTTCTTATGTCGCATACGAAATACATTCCGGTAATTTTGATTCGAGAGTTTTTGAAATCCAAACCGCGGTGGTTAAAATATAACTAAATTTAATTATGTAATTAAAAGTAATTCGAAAGAAAATATTTGGAAAATACAAAAAAAATGTGTTTCCATGTCATGTGCAAAATGTTGTGGATTGCTCTACATCAATTTGGTGCAAACAGTTGGAAAAGATTTTAATCAGCTGAAATTGTAGAATTTTCTGGTGATGGATTATTTGAATGGAATGAATGCAGTAGAATACTTTTGGAACGGAGGGTATGTAACGGATAAAGTTACAGACTAATCCTTTAGACCTGAATGCCATAAAAATCGTGAGATGCTCTCAGTAGCTGTATCTGGTTGCCTTTTTCCAATTCGCCAGTTGATCTGTCTCACTGTATAACAGTTTTTCAACAATGATGGACTCTCCAGTCCGGGAAATGTAGCCATCTACTGGCCTCATGGGACCGATATGATTCTCATCTTGTGGAAAAGATTTTCATTAGTTAAATATTGATATAATATTAGCATAAAAAATTACAAAATTGATCCGTCAGAGTTTTAGACTGCAATGAGTCTTAATTTAAAGAACAACCCTGGCTTATACTCAATTTTCTTTCTTGTTGAATGCGGTACAGATGTAAGATTACGCCTCGTTCGATGGCAACGTTCTTGACACTTTTTTGGCGCACTTTTAGAAGCGAGTTATGGCAGGTGAAGGCAACCCATCTTTATTAGTGTTATTCCCGTTTTTATGGCAATCTCGGCAAGTGGAAAGATTTCATTTTCATTTCGAATATTCTTTTCATTTCCGTTAAATTGTCCTTTGATTTCATTGGTTCTTTTAAACTTAATTACTTTCCGCTATAGCTAATTATTTTCCGTTTAAAAAACGATATTTTTCTAAGAATTCTTTCCTTGGCGACATAAAAAATGCACCAAGATGTTGCCACCATACGAGGCGTATAATACAGCTGTACCCTGAACGCTTTTATATAAAGTGACGAGTCAAAAAAGACGGGGAGGCATTTGATTAACTCGTCTATCACTACTGTGTTCTTTTTTCTGAACCGATGCGTGCATACTTTGACCACTCAGTTCAACCACGATCAGCATTGCTACCAAATACAACAAAGAACAGACGCTATAGTTGGATATGGGAGTTGATTTCTTCATTTACTTATATCATTTCACACCCCTTAATTACTGTGTAAGTTTGTTTTCCTTGAATAGTGCATTCCGATTGATAACTTGAATTAATCGATTCTTATTTGGAACAATTTCAACCAAAAAAAATTTTATACACGAGAAAATTCTGTTGAAATGTCTGGTATAAGTAGACTTGGGCACAGGTAGGGTTACCACCCCTTATTCTTGTTTCTTTCGGACCTGATTGTCAGTCTACCTCTTGTGCTTCTTTGGAACGTGAATTGGACTACTAATTGTGTCAATTACGTTAAATTCTAGACTTTTTCACTCTTATTATATCCTATTCCTCAATTGCTTAACGTTACTTATCTTTAACTTCTCTCTTTTCAAAATATTGATCAATAAATTATAGAATTTCTTATCAATTATGATGAGGAGGTTCGCTGCAATTCACTAGGTGCTTCGTAATTGATAGGACCGTTCCGTTTCGTATATTTTTCTAATTTGAAAAACATCTAAATTATCGTAAAACAAATTACCATCGTCTAAGCGAGTTGTTAAAATGCCTACTGGCCTCCAAGTAGCTCCAGTCTCATAAATTTACCGGTTGGCCTGCCCTTCACTACATTTCAATCACCCCGTTTCTATAAAATGTTCTGCAGAGGAATGACATTTATTTCCATCTGCTGCCACGTATCTGTGCTGTTTTCTTTAGGGTGTTAACTGATATTTGGAATTCTCAAATTATACAATTTGAAACGATAATGCACCATTTTAAAGCACTGTTAAAAAAATAACTGATTCATTTGAAATAACTATGATATTGTTTAATTTATTAATTCGTACGTTCTATGATAAAAGCGGGGCAACTCAAAACGGAGATTTTATATTTCTAAATAAACATGCAATTCTAAAACTCGGAACACACCATGGAAATCAAAAAGATGCGATCAAATTTTTTAAACGAGGGAGAAAAAACGCTTACAGATTTTTAATCTTTTGGATCTAATGAAAAATTTAATTGTCAGTGAAATTAATTTCTCCAGAGGGCGTGAAATAATTCACAAAAAGAGATTCGATAATTCAAAATTACAAAAAGGGAAAAAATCAATGAAAGAACTGTCATTCTATCTTGAATACGTCTGTTTAATTGATTTAACGTCCAAAAAGCACACATAGAACACGCGATTCTCTAAAGTAGCCTTTCAAGTGTTTACCTGAATTTTTTATTCAATCGCCACTTCCATTAACAAAGGTACCGAAAAATCAACGCCAATTGTTTGCATAATGAAAGAGCACTCTCCGCCTGTCAGTCCAGTTTTTATTCCCAGCACTCTGCGTCGTTTCTCAGTCTGGAAAGGGCGTTCTTACGTCAATGAAAGCGAGAACAACCCTGAAGTTGGTTAATGACACCGGAGCCGCCAATGTCTCAATACAAGGTTATGTCCTGGAAGGACGACGCAAAAGCAACCGCTCGCCAGTAGCGCCGCCAAGTTCTTTGTTTCGTTTCGGGATAATCGTTATGTAAATGGCGCGTTTTCGTTTGCTTCTTTCTCGATTGCGTGTGTTTACTTACTTATTAGCCACAACTCTCTCCTGCTTCTGCTGTGATTTCTAATGGGAGAGACCCTGTATCGTATGTGGGTCAGTGAGTTCTTTGCCAATAGCGCGCGGTTCTCTTTTTTTGTGAAAGTAATGCATCAACGCTTGAGACGAGTTCGAAATCGAAAGCAGTTTTTTGTTGATCTCGTTCGCGAACGCGTGTTTCTTATGTCGGAGGTTATTAATGGGATTTATTGCTCGGAATATTAAAATGAAGACGTGGAACGTTCTTGAACTTGATGTAATCGCCTTTTGCTCTAACCGAATTATATTTCGAAGATTCAGAATACTAAACTTGTTAACAGAGGACACTGGCGATGGAAGCTCATTTTATGGTAAATATTCGAACTAATCGACAAAAATAAAACGAATGAAACAAACATTCCAGAAAAAGGACACTTTTATTTTTAAAACTAGCAAATTCAAGCAAATATAATAGCGGTACATATACTCAGACGATCGTACTCACGAACACGTTTCTTTCCTTTTCTGATGTCTCCACTCTACGAATACAAATCGTTTTTATGTATTAGAATAAAAAATTTCAAATAAAAATATTTTGCTTTTAATGGTAGTAAGTGCCCCAAAATTTCAAAAGCGTTGATTTTTATGGATTTGGATAGTCGATTTCACGTGCTTTTGATGATACTTCTTGTTTCATCTACGGCTTTTTATGTAAAGCTAAATGTAGATGGCGTGAGTGTTCTAGTGGTAGAACGCACTTCCTTTACGTATCGTATTCCGTATTGTGTTAAAGGAAGTAAAGTCCTCGTCTTCCGGTGGTTTGTGTGTGCACAGTGAAATTAGAATTTTAAAAGTATTAACCTATTAAAACTATAAGGTGATGATCTCGTCATCTGACCGTGGTTCAACATACGAGGTGTTGTCATCGCATATTTCCATTCGGAATTGATCCCGGACGACACAAATTCAACTACCTACTAACCTATTGATGGAAAGTGTCGTTTTTTTACTCGCATTTTATATCTTATTTCAATCAAATTTCATGCACCCAGCATCCATATGCACTCATACCTCTAAAGGAAATATAATTATCCAAAAACATATAACAGCATTTCGTTTACTTTTACTGGTGTTAATTCTTATTTCCAACCAAATAAAACTAATAATACACACAAATACACTCATATTTTGAGTTTCAAATTCAATTTTCTCCAAATGAATAAATGAATGTTTTCTATCTTCGAGCTTCATTTTCAACGAAACTACTTTTACTTGGTAAGTAAAACTTTTCAATGTGTTCTACAAGCACCATTGGTAATACTAAAGAGATTATTTTTGTGGAGTATTTTTTTTTACAAATTTCTAAGAACAAAGAGAGAGAGAGAGAATTTTGGAAACTTTTGATTAGTTTCAAATATTTTTTAAATGTAATTCAATACTAGGTCTTCACTTCAGTTTACAAGCAAATGTTTATTGAGTTTTCTAAAAAACTTTCCAATCGGTATCTTCGGTATATTTTTAAAGCGACGTAGAAATTAGATAAACTGACATTGTCTGTATGGACCTGCCAACTAACATAGCGTAGCGAATCCTTGTAGTGCGAAAGGAATGATTACCTCAAGGCCTTTTGATTTTTAGAATTCAACAGTATCTATTACAAGAACTTAATTTGAAGAGCAAAATAATTTGATACAGAGCACCATTTTCATGATTTCGGTATAACCCAATCATCAAATTTTGCAAGCTAGACAAAATAAAAAAGTAGCAATCTAATTTTGATCAACTTGAAAAGTGGATTGTGGTTGGGATTTTATGGCACAAGGGCCATATTTGGCCATGCTGCGCCAGACACATCAAGTAATAGACAGACACACACAATGAAAGTTTTACTGACACAGAAGAGAAAAATACACCCAGGGAGGAACGCACCTGCCAGGAATCGAACCTGTGCCGCCTACAACTTGAAGGTTGCTAGCGTAGTGGACATACCTACTGAGCCACGACGACCCCAATAATGTGGATTGTGAAATATAAATAGAAAGGGATTAAGGTCTGTGTCTTCGGAAATTTCAACATAACGATGTACGACTTACCTCCCATTCGTCATTTCATTTCCACACTTAATGACGTTTAGGAAAATGCGATTCAACTTTAGCTTTTATATGATTCCACGTTACAATCCTTCTGTAAGGTTTATGAACCACATAAAGTTTTGTAGAAAGAATTCAGGAATAGTTCGTGATAGACTGATACGCTGCGCCTGTCGCAACCTGACCAGACTTTTTGCTGAGAAGCATTTTAGAGTTTATCTTACATCGTCGCCAGTGGACTGGTGTTTATATTTTCGGCGCCGGCAAGGTGCACAAATCTGTTGCGCTTCGAGATGTATACGTTCTTCGGGAGGCGAAGCAAACGCTCGTGTGATCGGTTCAAGTGTAGAACATTAAAAACTTTAGAGGACTATCTATGCTTTCTCGTTTGACATGTCGGGAACCATATGTAAGTTTCTACTATTAAATTATTTTTGATATAAATTAGCTGTACTTTATTCTCTCCAGAAAGTAAGATTCCAAGAATAAGAAGCAGCAGATAAAAAAAGACTGGTAGTTTTTAACGTTGACGATCTGCTATATACTGTAAAATGGCGTCCGAGACGGGACTTGGAATTTGTTATTGAGAATTTGTTGTTGATAATTTGTGATTGATAAGAAATTCATACACTAATTACTTTAATTTTATGATGGAGAGTTTAAACAAAATGCGTACTCCTCTAAGAAGTGGTTTCACTAGAATCGCTAATGCGTTATATGAATGTTTAGAAGAGGAGGTACGTGATATTGATGAAATTGAAATTTTAGTGGATCAGTTGGACGAAAAATGATTAGAACTTGAATCGAAAGAAAAAGAAATTATTGCTTTGTTATCAGTTGAAAATGAGTGTTCTCAAGAAAGTTTTAATCAGGCTTACGAAGTTTTTGAAGAGTATAAGGAAAGATATATACGACTTAAAATTAAAGTTAAGAAAAGTATTAATGACGATGTTAAAAGCACTAATGACGATAGTAAAAGCATGCTTAGTGAAACAGTATCGAAACAAAAGTTCCAACTCCTAAAATTGAGCTTAAGAAGTTCAATGGTGATGTTAAGAAATGGCTTGGTTTCTGGGGTTAGTTTCGGAAAATTCACGAAGACTTGGACATCGCGCCAGAGGATAAATTACAATATTTGTCCCAGTCTACTGTAGAAGGATCGCGTGCCAGAGATATTGTAGATTCCTTTCCCGCATCTGCTGAGAATTATGAGCAAGCAGTTGAGTGTCTAAAAGCTAGATTCGGAAGAGAAGATTTACTCATAGAAGTGTATGTGAGAGAATTGCTAAACTTAATTTTGAACAATTCTTTGCACCAAACTAAAGTTACACATCTCGCCAAATTGTATGATAAAATTGAAGCACACCTCCGTGTCCTTGAAACATTAGGTGTAACTTCCAATAAGTATGCTTCTATGCTGTATCCCTTAGTTGCAAGCTGTTTATCAGAAGACATGATTCGAGTATGTAAAAAAAAGTATTAGTTTAACAAATGAAACTAAGAAAATGCCAAATAAACTGACCGCTCTTATGAGTTTTCTTAAAATCAGAAGTTGAAGGGGAAGAACGAATTTCAATAGCAAAAGAGGGGTTTGGTTTAGAGCCAAAAAGTAAAGGAAAATATTCCTATTCCACATCTCCTAATAATGATAAAACAACGACCAACCGCAATCGGACTTTTTGACAATGCTGAGACTCGTTGGAAAAAACAAGCACTGTGCTCATTCTGTGAGAAAACGCATGATTCACAAGCTTGCAGAATCGCGTTAAAAATGAGTTGGGATGATACACTGCTGGCCACCGTAAATGCAACACCCTGAAGGAAGCATGCAAATAATATGAAATTTACAACATGCATTAGCGGAGGTGAGATATGCAAATGATTAGAATTTCAGCGCAGACGCACATCACGTGCGCCTGTGGCGCCACTTCAAAGCGCTATTGAAGGCTTGGAGATTTCGACGATTTCAAGTACGGCAATTGTGTTTTTCTTGTGGTTTTTCAAAAAAACGATCAATTATGCCTCGTAGAAAACAGCGATCATCTTTTGATCAAGTATCCGAGTTCGACAGAGGAAGGATAGGGGCCTACCGAGATTGTGGATTATCTTTCAGGGAAATCGGTAGTCGTGTTGGACGAAACCAAACAACTGTAATGGGGATATGTGATCGTTGGATTGCAGGAGGGTACGACGGACCGACGTGTTCGATCGCATCCACCTCAGTGCACCACTTCACGTGATGACAGGCATATTGTGCGTATGGCAGTGAAGGATCGCTCAGCCACATCACGAACCATAGCACAGCACATTCAGTCTGTACCACATCATCCAGTGTCTGCGCGTACCATTCGACGCCGTTTACAGCAGAGTGGTCTGTCCGCAAGACGTCCATTGCTTCGTCTACCCTTGACGCAGAACCACAGACGTTTCCACCGCCAATGGTGCGATGAAAGAAGGATGTGGACGGCAGAATGGAATGAAATTGTCTTTACTGACGAGTCACGCTTCTGTCTGCAACACCACGATGGTCGGATTCGAGTCTGGAGACACCGTGGAGAGGGGATGCTGAACAGCTGCGCTATGCACCACCACACTGGTCCTGCACCGGGTATTATGTTATGGGGCGGTATTGGATATCACTCTCGCACTCCTCTAGTACGCATTGCCGGTACTTTAAACAGCCAGCGCTACATCTCCGAGGTGTTGGAGCCAGTTGTCCTTCCTTACCTTCAGGGCTTGCCCACAGCCATATTTCAACAGGATAATGCGCGACCACACGTGGCACGCATTGTCCAAGGGTTCTTCGTCAATCGCCAGATTGAATTGCTTCCCTGGTCAGCTCGCTCTCCGGATCTTTCGCCGATAGAAAACATGTGGTCCATGGTTGCTCAACGAATGACCCAGAATACATCCCCAGCTGCCACACCAGATCAACTTTGGCAACGTGTGGAAGCTGCTTGGTCTGCTGTACCCCAAGAACACATCCAAAGTCTCTTTGAATCAATGCCGAGGCGTGTGGCAGCGGTGATCTCCAACAATGGCGGCTACTCTGGCTACTGATTTTGGCAGGAACCACACTTCACAGAAGTCTATAAATTTAATCATTTGATACTTGGTCAACATGTTATCTACAAAATAAATTTTGCTGTGATATCTCTTGTCTTTCTTGGTGTTGCAATTTGGGTGGCCAGCAGTGTAAAAGGAAAATCTTAGCAAAAAAGGGTTGTTGTTTTTTATGCCTAAAAATCGGTTATAGAGCTCGCGATTGCAGATGCAAGATTAATTGTGAGAAATGTAGGAGTAGACATTAGCTATAATGTGTAATGAAGTTAAATTTAAAGAACATAAATCGAAAACAAACGCTGGTGAAATTGATAGTCAAAATATGATTAATGATGCAGTTTTAAACTATCGCACATGTTGTACAGTTCTTTTACAAACATTGTATGTACGATTACGAGGTGCAGGAAATAAGGGGAAAATAGTTCGTGCACTCGTCGACTCTGGGAGTCAACGATCTTATTTGAATAAACGTGTAGCGAAAGAAATGAAGTATGATTTTATCAAAGAAAAAAGTGTTATTCATAATTTATTTGGGGGCAGAGAACATCCCGAGAAACATTTTAGATACAGAGTATTACAGTACATTAGCAGTTTGAAAGGTGATTATAATTGTAACTTTGAGGTCCTTGACCAGCAAACAATTTGCTCAGCTGTACCCATTCCAACATTAAAACCATGCGCTGAGGAGCTTGAATATCATAATATTACTGTAACTGATCAATTAATCTCTGAACAAGAAGAATCGTTAGAAATTGATCTATTAATCGGGGCAGATGTTGCGGGTAAACTCTTTAATGGAAAGATTATTCATTTGCCGTGTGGACTTGTTGCTGTAGGAACATATTTAGGTTGGAGCTTGATGGGAAAGATGCCATATCAAACTTCTGATGCCAATTCTACGATGGTAGTTACAAATATGTTAGTTAAGGATGTAGCTATTAACGAACTCTGGAATCTTGATATCATTGGAATAATTGATCCGGCCATACAAAAGGCCAGAGAGGAAAGAGATTTACAAACAAAGATGCAATTTCAACATTCTATGTCCGTGAACAGTGAAGGGCGCTATGAAATTGTTTTGCACTGGTCTGAAGATCACCTACCGCTAATCACCAATAAGGATTTAGCCATGAAGCGTTTAAAATATACAACGCAGAAATTTCGCTCACAAAACCTACTTGCATTGTACGAGGAAGTTTTCGACAGTTGGCTCGATTTAGGTATAATCGAAGAAGTCAAACAAAGTGAGATTATTGATGATGAACACTGTTTGACACACCCACCAGTTATAAAGGAAAATAGTTCTACCCCAATAAGACCGGTATTCGACGCTATGATGGGAATTTCTTGGGATACTGAAGTTGATGAAAATACGAAAGAAAAGTTTCTAAGTTGGTTCAGAGATCTGAGTCTCTTAAAAGAAATTTCTATACCCTGATGGATGCACACTAACAGAGATAACAAAAATTTGTGTAGCATTCACACCTTCTGCGATGCCAGTAGTAATGCATATGCTGCTGCAGTGTTCGCGAGAATTCAGACTCTTTATGGAGTAGAAGTTCATTTAATAGCTTTTAAGTCCAGAGTAGCTCCGGTGAAATAAATCACGATTCCACGTCTTGAGTTGATAGCTGCAACGGTGGGAGCGAGACTCTGCGCTTCAGTTTGCAATGGCAAAATGTTGAATTATATTTTGGGACTGATTCAATCACTGTTTTGATCTGGATCCAAAAGGAAGAAATCTGGACTGTTTTTGTGTTGAACCGAGTACGAGAAATCAGGAAATTAACAAACCCGAATGCATGGAGACATGTATCAGGAACCGATAATCCTGCTGACCTTCCATCCAGAGGCTGTACTGCCAAACAGCTTTTGTCAGTTAGATGGGGGGAGGGACCTGCATGGTTAAAGAAAAATGAAGGTGAATGGCCAACACCAAAATTGAAATATAATCAGGAAAACATTATTCAAGAAATCAGAAAAGGTGCTGTAACTAACACGCATGTAAATCTAGAAACAGAGGAAATCTTCCATAGAATATCTTCATATGTCAAACTTGTTAGAGTAATTGCTCGGATTTATAGATTTTTCTCTAATGCCAAGTTGAAAACATCGCGTTACTTTGGGGGTCTAACTTTGAAAGAAATAAATCATGCAGAATTAGTTTTGTTAAAAATTATCCAACGCGAAGCATTTCCTGTTGTCGTAAATGATCAACAAATGAAGCCTCTTTATCCTGTACTCGACGAAAAGGGGTTATTGAGAGTAAAAACGCGCATTTTTAACCGAAGAGATAAAAAGAACTTTAGATTACCCATAATTGTAGACAATAGGCATAAAGAACTAGGACATCCTGGATGTCCAAATATTGATGAACCAGCTCAGAGAAAATTATTGAATATTTCGTAGCAGAAAAACGATTAGACAAGTTATCTTAAAATGTATCCGATGCAAACGATTCACTGTGACCCATCCAGAATCAAGAGCAGCTTCCTTACCTGAAGATAGAGTAAGGGAAGCTACGATATTCGAAGTCTTGGGGTGTATATTTCGCCGGACCGCTGTATTTGAAAGATGGGACAAAATCCTGGATAGTTCTGTTCACTTGTGCAGTATATCGCGCATGCACATGGAATTAATAACATCCTTGACAGCGGAAGCCTTCCTGCAGTCACTAAGAAGATTTATAGCTCGTAGAGGGCGACCCACTATTATTTATTGTGATAATGGCAGTAATTTCGTTAAAGCTCACAGCGAACTTTGCAAAGTGGACTTGCTAAAAATAAAGTCTGAATCCATGATGATATCTTGGAAATTCATCCCTCCATCTGAACCATGATGGGGCGGATGGTGGGAGAGATTGATTGGCATGGTCAAACAAATTTTACGCAGAATATTAGGACAGGAATTAGGATTACGCAGAATATTAGGATTGTTAAATTACGAAGAACTAAACACAGTGTTGTGCGATACCGAAAGCATAATAAACTCTCTACCCTTAACTTACTTATCTGAAGATGTAAACGATTTGATTGCTTTGACGCCTTCTATGTTTCTACAGGAAACGATAGGAAGTGGCGTACCGGATATCGATAGTATAGATGTTGCCTATATGCTCAAAAGATACCGGTACGTACAAAAAGTGCGTGAAGATTTACGAAAAAGGTTTCGACTGGAATATCTAGAACAGTTAAAATATAACGGAAAACCTTCGGACACCTCAAAATTTATCTCTGTCGACGACATAGCACTCATTGGTTCAGACAATCTGAAGCGTTTACAATGGCCGATAGGGCGGGTTGTGCAAGTCCTGCCTGGAAGAGATGGAATCGTCAGAGTTGTGAAACTGAAAACCAAATCCGGAACTATAATACGCCCTGTTCAACGTCTTTATTATAGGGATATCTTATAACCCAGGTGCCACAAATATTGACTGTGAATTTGTTCCTGCCAAAGAACATCAGAAGTCACCCACATCGACAATCACTCGGAGCGGGAGAGCATTGAAACCTATCCAAAGACTCGGCTTGTGAGACGCGACATTGGTTGAGTTCTTCCAAGTTACGAACTCAAGGTGGGAGGATGTCGCAACCTGACTAGACTTTTTGCTGAGAAACCTTTTGGAGTTGATCTTACACCGTCGCCGGCGAGGCGCACAAATCTGTTGCGCTCCGAGATGTATATGTTCTTCGGGAGGTGAAGGCTCGTGTGATCGGTTCAAGTGTAGAACATTAAAGACTTTAGAGGACTATCTATGCTTTTTCGTTTAACATGTCGGGAGCCATATGTAAGTTTCTACTATTAAATTATTTTTGATATAAATTAGCTGTACTTTATTTTCTCCAGAAAGTAACTATGGGAAACAAATTCCAAGTATAAGAAGCAGATAAAAAAGACTGGTATTTTTGGAACGTTGACGATCTGCTATTGCGCCTAAGGTTACCAGAGCTAAAAATCGAAGTTTCCGAGAAGCCTGGAAAGTTCCGACAAATAAAACTTTATGATGGAGAATTGACAAAATACATTGAAACGGTTAAATAAGCATTGTTACAAACAAAAATAACATAAAAAATTTTTAAAAAATGAAAAATCCGAGAGATTCGACATATACAATTCCGCCATTAATTAGCTCATTTCTTGTACACAAAGCGAATTTGGATTGAATTGATTTCTCTGAAAATTCCGAATTTATATTTCCCTATGGAATCCGGCAACGTAATCAAAGTTCGGACGTTTGATTACCCTACGTGTGCCCTAGTCTACTTATATCAGACATTAAAACAGAAAATTCTCGAGTATAAATTTTTTGGGTGGTTGAAATCGTTCCAAATAAGAATCGATTAATTCAAACGATATCAATCGGAATGCATTATTCAAGGAAAACAAACTTGCCCCTCGCAGAAATTCAAAACTTCCCACACTTATACATAAAATATCGAGGAAACTAAAAAATTGCGCTTACTGAATTATACAGTTTGAAACGTATGCGGTTTCAGGCTCGATAACACTTGCATTATTCCGTGAGTGAAGGCTTCAAATGAATTAGATTATTTGACAAAATAGTTAAGCAAACAATACATTGTGTTCTGTTAATAATTGTTATGTGAACAATATATCGAATGAATTAAAGATAGGTATAAATATTTCAAAAATAGTTTTGGGAGGAGGGAGAGGCATTTCTGTAAAGACAAATGTAGGGGGTGGCAGTTTTTCCTGTGCGTATTCTGAACGTGACTTCAGTTGGCTTGATTTTCAAATACGATTTCACCATTTCTCCAAAAAAGTTCCAAATAATGAATTCCGAATTGAGAAATGATAGGTGATGGGGTCAACACCAATCACATTAAACGCCAAATGGTGCTCAAACGGTGATAAACTACATTTTAAGATAACCCCGATACGTATGACGGAGAACATTTGAAGGAAAATCTTCGCAAACCATCTGATTTTTGTTTACACGGAAAATCCCTCTCATAACACAATAAAAATAGTGTACTTTTACCTACCCATATGTACCCAAAGTATAAATGCGTCACGAAGTAATGATAAAGAAGCTGCTTGCGTTGGGATTAAAATAATTTTAAGATCTGCGGAGATAAATATTTTAGTAAGTATTATTTGATAGCTTTTAAAAAATATTATCTACCTTCATACATAAACTTGCTTATCCGCAAAGGAGAGTTGGAACATTCTTGATGAGCAAATGTTGCCGGGAAGTTATTTTTAGTAGTTAGGTTGGTTTGAGGATTTTATGGCGCAAAGTTTTACGGTCCCTTTAGTAGTTAGGAATTTATTAAATACCGATGAAGATCATTGGAACACAAAAACAACTGATGGAATGATGAAAGAAGTATGATAAATCAAAACGTAAAGCATAATGAATAAATAAAAACACTTATCAAATATTGCTTCCAAAATGGACCATATAAATGATGCAGACGAGAATATTTAGAATAATGTTTGTAATGAGAGGGGTTTTTGGAATAAAGAAAACTATCGGAAAAGGAAATATACTTCCGGTTAACAACTAATTTGATTTATCGTCGCTTTGACGATGTTTGGCTTAAATTTTTAATACAAGCGACATTCTGAAATTACTTTCGAGTACAATTTCAAGTTGCGAAACAGGTTACCAAAACAATAGCATCCTCTTAGCTTACCGGAAAATTCTCTCGTATATATTGCAAACGATTATAAATGATGAAAATAGAAAAACCAACTAAGTAAAATTATAGCAATACCTCACCCGCTGAAACCATTTTTCGCTTAAAATAGGAAATAAAAAAGACAAAACAATTAATTTAAAGTAACATCGAAATATTTTATAAACCGACAAACAAAATTATACTAAAACGAGTAGACAAAATAAAGTAAAATCACGTGTAGCAGAAATTTAAAATTCAAGCAATTGTGGAGATATTTATTCTTATCTTTTTTTTCAGGAGGCTCATTCTAGAGGCGATGATGATATTTAATTATTATTCGATCAACTTAGAATGTAAAACTTTAGCAACGAGTTCAAATTTTTCTAACTGTAAAGCATTTTATAAATAAGTTTCCACTTTATTATTTAATATTAGTACCCTTTCTATACACAAGAACTTTTTTATACATAAAATATAGATAAAATCATGTATACAATAATATAAATATTTTAATGAGTTATTTTTATTAAATATTTAAAAAAAACTCTGCTGCTTTCATCTTTCTATGGTAGGTAGGTAGGTATTTTAATTAACGTCACACTGGAGCAACACAACGGGCTGTTTCATCTTTTTAGGGAAAACTACGCCAATTTGAAACAAGTTGCCCACAGAAACAAAAGTATACAAAATATGCTACAATAAAGTATGCATGGGTTTCAATAACGACACAGTGGTTATTTTACATTGCAGTGCTCTCATAGGAACTAGCATGAAGCGTGACTGATACTTTTCCGGAAAATCAACATAAAAAATGTGAAACGCAAAAGTAATTCAGCTTTCAGAAGCGTGATCCAATTTAGTAGCAAATTATACTTCAAAATTAAAAATCGTGGCATAAATTTTTAAAATTATTTCTGGTATTCTGGAATGAGTTTGATAAATTTGGTATGAATACCGTCGAAAATCGAATATTCACCAAATGCTAACCTTCACCAAAATATGCGTACATTGAGCTTCACGGCAGCAGTAGTATCTTTGCTACAAAGCCTTTTCTACAGGGACACATTGTTTCTTAAGTCATACTCACTGTCTGAAATATCTAACTCTGACATATTTAAATGGTTGAAATATTAGCTTTCCGAAATATTTAGCACACCATGGAATACTTAACTTGAATAAAGTACGTTAATCGTATGTAGTTTGTTGTCAAAAAGTAAGGCTGGCTGTATTTGATATATGAAAAATAGTTCGGATTAAGTTCACAATTATAAACACTTTAGCTGAACTACCTGGCATTGCTCGGGTTGAATTGTTTGTAATTCATCGCAATAGTACTCACTATTATTCCTATGGGGATTTCAAATTGTTTTTAGCCCCTCTACAGAACCAGGAAAAATAGAACGGGGGGGGGGGGGGGGTTAATATCTAAATTTTGTTTCCGCAAGATTCTAAAAAATGAATGCACCAAATTTGGTGTTAATTGGTTTGAGTGATCGTAAACGTTATGCCTATGGGGATTTCGAATTGTTTTTAGTCCCCTCTACAGACTTAGGAAAAATCCCCCGAACAGGAGTTAATATCTATCCTGCGCTACCAGCAGTCGTCTAAAGAATGAATGTTCCACATTTGGGGTGAATTGGTCTGATAGTGATCCTAAAAATACTCAATGTTAGTCGTGGTTATTTCGAATTGTTTTTAGCCCCCTGCTGACCCAGGACAAATTGAACGGGCTTAATATATAGCCTATGTATCCCGAAAAATTTTAAAGAATGAATTTACCATATTTAGTGTGAATTGGTCTGACATTGATCGCATAAATACGCACTGTTATTCCTATGGGGATTTCGAAGTGTTTTAAGCCCCCTCTGGCACACCCAAGACAGGTAGTACGGGATCAATATGTAGCCTACGTTACTCTCTTGATGACATGTACTACTATTTAATCACATTGAAGACATTTATAATTTTAAAAAATAGAAAATGTAGACCATAAAATGCTTTTTAAATCCCCACACATTATGGTATTGGTAAATGCCCTCTATATGGGTTTTGGCTGAGTATAAATGTATATGATGTGTAAAATTATGAGATAACGAAATTTTGTTTTTCAGTCGTGTACATCGAATTCACTATCTCCTTTCTTAAAATCAATTCTGTTTACTTTTATAAAACTCATAACCACTAAAGTAGAGCTTTCAGAAACATTTGAAAAAAAATACCAATTCGTCGTTGAATACAACCCTATTTTCCAAACTAGCCAGTAGTAACGAAATTTTCAATGGATCCCATCACATGTTGACATTCCGGGCAATGAGAGAGCTGACATTAGCAAAAGCTGGAGCAAATAAACAACCTGGCACAAGAGAAAGTACCGCCCTGCTCTCAGAGGATGATCACCTGTCCGTACTTAAAAAGAAATTGCGCAGATCATCTCCAGTACCCTTTCATCACGTGTGCCTCAGTGGAACACCAGGAGAGCTGCTTGCCTTAAATTTGCCCCGGAAAACTTTATGCTTGCCAAGCTCCGATCTGGCCATTTGAAAAAGATGATATTCATTGATGGCCAGAAATTCCTTCCCACCTGTACAAGGTGCGGTTTATTACCAGCCTCTCCCTCACACATCCTGAATTGCATTGGAGCCATACATGAAGACATTTTTAAGGACCCATCTGCCATTGCCCCAAAACTTTTTTGCACTGACTCAATGGCTTAGTGTAATTAATTTTTTTACTCTGGGATAAGAAAGAAGAATGCTTACAAGACCAACAGATGAAAATTGTCAAAGTATGTCTTCTGTCATGTCAAGGAGTGCGCGATTATGTATGATATTCTACAATATTTTTGATTGTATTTTAAACAAACTGAGTATTAACTGTGTTTGAGGTTTATAAACATAAAGAGAGGCATTGATATCACTGGAAATACCTCAGCTGCTTCTGTTGAGGCTTCAGGAAAACAAATTGTTTACCTTAGAATCAAAAGAGATGTTTATCTCATCTGATAAAAGAAAGCAAAACCGTGGCATGCAGCTGTTTTGGAAATGTGATAAGGTCTGGCTCCCCACATCTGCAAACTGCTTCCCAGTACTAGGTTAGATGACGGTCCCTAGTACCAATTTAGGTGACAGTTCCCAGCACCAGTTTAGTTGAAGGGTTCCAGTATCAGTTTAGACGATGGTTCCTAGTACTGCTTTTAGATGGCTGGTTCCAGTATAGGTTAGATGATGGTCTCCTGTACTTGTTTAGATGACGGGTTCAGGTACGGGTTAGATGACGGTCCCTAGTACCAGTTTCGATAATGGATTCCAGTACGGATTAGATGACGGTCCCCAGTATAAATTTAGATGACGATCCCTGGTACCAAATTATGATGGTCCCCAGTACCAGTTTAGATTAACTGTTCCAGTGCGTGTTAGATGACGGTCCCTAGTACCAATTTAGATTATTTGTTCCAGTGCAGTTTAGATGACGGTTCCTGTACCAAACAAGATGCTGTGTGTGAATCCGGTCTACCAGTCCGGAACTCTTAACCATTCGGCCGGATAAGGCGAAAAATACTAAAAGGCGACTAAATCATCAGATAATATCGGAAAAACTGCGCAATGGATGTATTTTCTTTCTTTTGGGTTGTTATAAAAGAAAAGTAATCAAGCCTTCCTACTGTGGGAGATACTGGCTCTGCCGGGTACTTTTTCATTTATAAGTTATACCTTGATATACGTATATCCAGTAAAATATAATAAAGAAACAAAGCATTCAATTTAAAAAGTATTTAATAGTTTCAAATTGTATGTAAAATTTTATTTGACATTCTAGGATAAATTTGTAGTGTTTCAAGAACTATTTTTGTAGCGGAATGTCAAACTTTGTGGTAACACGTATGATCAAGTTAAGTTGACCTCAAATCTAAGCTCCATTCGTGCATTTGGTACTTTAGATTCTAAGAAAAAAAGGGTTCCAAGTAAAATTGAAGAATGTGAAATTGAACAAAAGGAGTTCACAGGAAAACGAGAATTCAATGTATTGATTTTTATTTTGAGGTATGAAAATTCCACATTCAATATTTACGTGATGCTTTTGAGTTATACGTAACTCATTTAAATTTAAAATGAAATGCGAATGGGGTATACGGTAAGCAAGTGTTTTGACTCCGTGTTCCGAAATGTCGATATTACCCTGCTGGTTCGTACATCACAAAAGAACAAAGAAAAAGAAATGACGATACGGCCATTCCTTCCAGTCATAAACAAGCTACTACAAAAAGAAAATATGGAAACACAAGTGCTCAAAATTGAAATACAGTTCCGTCTCTAAAACGAAAGAGCGACCATTCGTATTGTCGGTGACGCGAATTCCATGCCTCTTCGACAAAACGAAAACAAAGACAATGGAGAATTATGCAAAAAGAGCGATAAGCAGCCAAAATGAGTGAAATTGGAGGCCTCGTTTGTCACCTTGACCCTGGCATCGGACAGAGAACAGAATTTTTTCGCCGCGCATAATCAACCGAGAAAATCGTCCTCCACCCCCTACCCCAACTCCCTCTCGAACCGGACGTAGACGAAAACACGTGACCCACTGCCTGCAGGTTTGTGCGATTCGCACGCTCTCGCACGCGTGTGGTTTCTCTAACCGTCGAAAATATATATAGCTAATTCCATTTCTCTTTTTCTCTTCCTGGCTTTAAAAAAACAAGGAATGTATAATTTCGTCTTTTTTTCTCCTTCGAGGAATGGCAACGGAAATGAAATTCCATTCTTGGAGGGAGATCGTTTTCATCTTTCTTTTTATTGTGTGGTATGCAGGGGGTGATATCGAGATCGGTATTCGCGGAGATTTTATTCTTTTATAAAATGTTATATCGTTTGCGAAAAGGGGAAAAAATCTTATATAAGAAATTTATGTAAAATGAAAAATTATGAGGAATTTTTTCAAGTATACTGAAAAAAATTCTCACCCACAAAGGCACATTCATCATATGAGAAGAAAAATCACGAAACTAATTTGCCGTGTAATGAAATTCGTTTCATACTAGTGTAAAAATGTTAAATTAAAAACATGCTTATCTTCCGTAAATAACTGAAGAGATACACCCACAGAACCTTTGACCGAAATGTCTTGGTCATAGATCCATAAATAAATAATAAAATGATAAATAAATATGCTATTAAATATAAACATAAAATAAATAATAGTTTAATAACTAAATAATGCTATTAAGAATAAATTTAAACACATCCAAAATTAAATGCTTATTCCAAACGAGAATCTTTAGAATAAAATAACTCATAAGTAAAAGTTTGAAAAATACGAATTCCTGTTCGCTGAGGTGAAATGAATATCATAGCTGCGATGCGTTGAATGAAGTGAAATCATTACTCAAATCAACCCATGAAGGAAAGCGTACTTTACATTAAAAAATATAGTTATACATTTGCGGCACTCACCTGCAAAGTTTCAAGAGTACACAGTTTTTCAAATAAAAATTAATCCAACACAGAACTTTGTGAGTGAAGTGACAGAAAGATTTATTGTTTTCCTGGAGGACCAAATAAATAAAGATGGGCAAAAACTGTTATTTTACAATAACAGCGTTAATCGTTATTGCAATTTCACAATAACAGCTATTATTTTCTGCTAAAATTAACAATTTTGTTAAATTTTAGCAATTAATACTAACAGTTATCAATTAAATTTAACGAATATTGTTAACTGTTATAAATTGACAACAACTGTATTAATAGGTATTAACACAGTTTAAATTTGATATTAAGTGATTTCAAAGTAATTTGTTTTCTAACTTTTTATTTTTATCCAGTGTTCCAAAAATTTAATTGTTTAATTTAAATCTATTACTTGAAAGGCTCATATTATGACAAGCTTGTTGCTAAGTGGAACGAAGAGTATGTCTCGTCTGAGAAAGCTGGACACACCAAAAAATTTTTTCCTACTATTAAGCATAGATTGAACTCAGAATTATTTTTCTTCACAAACTTCCAAATTGCACAATTTTTATCTGGCCATGGAAATTTTGCTAAATATCTATATAGGTTTCATCTTCGGACTAATGATTTGTGCGAGTGTTTTAAAAAGCAGCAACAAGATGTAGAGCATTTGCTTTTTAGTTGTCCTGCATTTAAAACTTCAAGAATGTGCCTGAAAAATGATTTGAGAAAATTAGGTGAAACATGGCCAGTGAAACTCAATGTTTTTGTAAAATCAAATCTGCTTTTCTACTCATTTGTCAAGTTCATAAAATCTTGTAATTTTAGTTAAATTGTTTTCCACTGTTTCTTTGTTAAATCAACTTACTTCTGTAAGCCCCGTGTTGTACTTCTGTGGTGCACGGAGAGTTTGCTTTTGTTCAATAAAAAAAATTAAATTACATTAAATTTAAATCGTCTCACTGCTATCTCAATAACATTTGTCCATATCTGTTAATATTTCCGATAACAGTTACTGTTATTTTGCAATAACTCTGTTATTTAAACTGCTTTCAGAATAACAGCCGATCTCAACAAAAAACGCATGGTATCTTGTTAAAAATATTGATGGTAATTGCTCTTAAAATATTTGAACTATTAATTAATCTAATAACTGTTTGATTTTTATACCACAAAAGCATTGATATTTATTTTATTTATGAAGAGTTAAAAATAAGAGATCTCAAGACTTTCGGGGATGCTTGGACTCCCATAGTTCCTAGATACATCACTGGGATTTATAATCAGTTCTGCGTAAGCTATTATTAAAAATTATAAAAAAAGACTTCTTAAATTAGAATTTTCAGTAAAATTGATCCCGAATTTACTCTATATTTTCTAAATTTTCGGCAACGACGCACTATACAAAATAAATCAATGACAGTCACACTCACCATGCCATTTTGATCAATTTAATGGTTACAACAAAAGAATCAACTGTATTACGTATTTCTATTCGGAGTCTATTCAAAGCAGTGAAAGCATATATTTTTTATTTGAGGTCGCATCACTTAACCTTGGAGGCTTCGACCTTCATCGTATTGCTATGGGCAGCACTTACCTGCATTTATTGCCCCATCTGTTAAGCCCCTTTTTGGGAAACCGACAATCCTGAGTATAAACTTTTCCCCAACAAAAGCAATTGACAGCAAGGTGGGGATTGGCATATCCGTTTATTACACCTTGCTATCCAGAGGAACAAGGCAACCTTGCCAATAAACAAATAACTCAAACGATTAATTTTATATTTCTTTAACAAGACCACACACCGCTTCTTAGAATCCCAAACGTCTAGGTATGTTCTGTATGCAGAAATGGGTTGATAGATGGGTTTTTAAGTGGCATTTCGATAAACATCTATTGGTGCCTGTTTTTCCAACAGACAACTTAGTTTTTGCGAAGAAGCTTTTTTGCCATCCCACGTGATTTTATTGCACGTTTTCATCGATCTGTGCGATGATCATTCTTTACAATGGCTAATCATTTCCGACTTGACTTCCGAGAAGTTATTTATTGCTTTTCAAGTCATGCTTTTTATTTATTCATTGTAAATTGATCGCAATGAATCGGGAAAGCGACACACTAAAAAGAGAAATTTCAGGTGGCAAAAGATTGAAAATCGTTTAGCTTTTGCTTCTAATTTAGAATATGTTATTCGTTGTTATATTTATAAAAATGGTAGATTTCCTGTTTTCATTTCCACTGTTCGATTGTGTTTAATAGAATCGTTTGGTATTAGAAACACAAAATCTTCAATCTTAAAAATCATCAATGAGTTGTGTCACGTTTCTCGAGAAGATGCGAAGTTTTCATAATGATCAGCTGCATCTGGCAACAAGAAATCGATAGAATATTTATAGCTTGGAATGGTTGAATGTAGAATTCTTTTCTGTGGATTCGGTTAATGGCCTTTCACGTTATTTGTTTTTGTTCTGTAAGTAAATATTTTATTTCTATTCTTTTCCATTTTATAGCGCAGAACATTACCGATTATCTGTGTGCTTTTTAAATTGATAATTTCGATGCAAGAACACATCTACTTTTTTGTTTCTACACAAACTAAAAACTACTTCTAACATCTCTGATCACAAAAGAGTTTAGAATCCACAGCATGTAACGAGGTTTGAATTTTGTCACTCTATACTGTTATTTTTGGCTAAATGAGGGCTAATTTAAGTGGATACCGAATTACTAAGAACATCAAGGCCATGATCGGGATTTGAACCCAGAGCCTGTTGAACCTCAGCGTGTTCCAAAATCCAGAAACTAAACCAGAAATGAAACATTAGATGAATGATTCAAAAACAATTACCAAAGTCAGCATGTTTCGTTCATAATTAAAGTTAGTCACTTCGTAAGAACGATTCTTTATCATAGTAAGTCATAATTTGGCGAAAAAGTAGTACTCATAGTGATCTGAGATTTTTGGTGTTAAAAAGGGCATTGGATTTATACTCTACACAATGTAGTTCCCAAAATGGAAAATCGTTAAAAGTGAACTTTTATAACATTACTTGACGGGTTAATACTTAACATCCATTTTTAAAAATTAATAATATTTTAATCTGTTAATAGTTATTTTCTTTAATATTACTAGATGTCTAGTGAATATTAATGAGATTCATAATCGTTTCGTTCGTAACTGATGTTACTCCCCTTCATGAGACCGATTCTTTATTAATTCTTTATTATAGTAAGTCATAATACGGCGAAAAAAGTAGTACTCATACCGATCTTTTGGCCTTTAAAGCTCTTACCTCGAATTATACTATACTCAATGTAGTCCCTCAAAATGGAAAATCGTTAAAAGTGTACTTTTACAACATTTTGACGGATTAATATGCAACATCCATTGTTTTTTCATTAATTATAACGTTTCCCAATCTGTTAATAGTGATTCCCTTTAAAATTACTAGATGTCTAGTGAATAATGGGATTGATATAATCGTTTCGTTCATAACTCATGAAGGTGAACTCATGAGTCATCGTTCTCAAGAAGGTAACTTAAGACTGATTCTTTATTTAAGTCATAATACTACGAAAAAGTAATATTCATACCTATGAGATTTTTGGCTTTAAAGCATTGGATTTATACTACACTCAATGTGGTCCCCGTAAAACAAAAAGTCGTTAATTTTTACTTCAGTGCTTGACAAGTTAATATTTAACACCATATGTTTTTTAAATTTATAATAACGTTTTAATCTGTTAATAGTGATTCCCTTTAAAATTACCAGATGTCTAGTGAATATTAATGAGATTCAACGCAGTCACTTTGATTTGATCGGATGCATAAAAATACTCCTGAATTTTTGATTCAATTAAATAACCGTGCAAAATATTCACCATCTCTAATGGGATGAGTAATTATAACGATTAAGGCAAAATGTTCCAAATGCATTAATTTTTTATCTAGTTGCATCACAACCAAAAAAATATCCGCCTTCACATCTTTCGATTTTTCAAGCCTTTCCCCTATTTTTTTCTCCCACGTGATTCCGATTCAAAAAAGAAAATGAGTTATCGTCTGGTTACATTTCGTTTGAAACCTAAGCGAATTGCATTTCCTGCCCCCCTCCCCCGAAGAACTTTATCGTCTGTGGTAATTTATTTTTAAATGATCGGGTCATTAATTTTGATATCACATTCCAAGAAAAAATAATTAATGCGAACGGTTTTTTTTCATTAAAAACTTGGGAGTTGAAGTAATTTGTTACAAGGCCTGATAAAAACATTTATTAATTGAGGACTATAAGTTATCTTGAGGAGGGGGATTCAGTATTGGAAGGGAATTAAAGTAACTTCGAAAACGGAAGAAATGATTTTCGTTAATGTAGGCAAATGTTTTTGGATTTTATTTACGCTGTTTCTTTCTGCTGTAGAAAAACAAAGAATCGTTCTTGTAAAACAATGTTGTTCAATGTTTCTTTTTGTTTTAAATGAAAGAAAAAAGTTGAGCCACGCACATGGAAGCTATTTTAATTAAACGTTAAAAACATTTTATAGTATAAATAACAAAATTTATATGGGCTTTCAAAAATAGAAAAAAGTCGCAAATGCAGAATTTTATTCCAGGGAGAACTTTAAATGAGAAGAAAAAGAACTTTGAGTTTAATAAGAACCATTTTTTCTCTGGTATTGGTCTACTATTTTAAGCAAGTTAAGAACATTATTGTTGTGTGTGTAGAAATATTTTTTTTCCAGCAGAAGAAAACAGCTTTAATCATCGTTAAGTAAGTCTTCAAATTACCTTCAAACGCCAGTTATAACTTTTTTTGCTGATGAATAAAAAGGATTAACATTAAATTTTTTTGTATCAAATGATGTCATGTTGATCTTTTCTAAGAAATGTGTTTTTCATCCGAGTAAATAAAATGTTATTTAGTTTAAATTGTTTGGTGGCAAAATCAATACGACTAACAGTATTAATTTTGAAAATTTTTTGGTTTGGAATTGATTGATGTTTGATCACAATTATTTCTTTTTTTATACAATAAATAATCCAATTTATCCAATAAATAATCCAATTTATCCAATAAATAAATATCCAATATTATAAATTTTATTCAGTTGAAATTGTTTGGTGAACCGACTATCAGTATTGATTAAAAAAAATTTTTGCTTTGGGATTAATTGATGTCTGCTCACAATTAATTCTTTTTTATCCAATGTATATATCCGCTACGTTTTCTTCGTGTATGTGTTATTTCTATTGAATAAATACTTATACTGTATTCTTTCCTTCTAAAGGTGTGATTGGTTAATTGGATTTTATGGCGCAAGGGACCATATTTTTTACCAAGCAACGTCAAATAGATGGATACACACAATGAAACCTTTAGAGACACCGAAGAACCTTTAGAAACACCTCCAGAGATACATCGCTGGAGGAATCAAAATGCGCCACCTACAACTCGCAGGTTGCTAGCTCAACGGGCAAACCCACTCAGCCACTATAAATTATAGGAAACAGTTTCTTAAACGCTCCATTTGTAATCAAGTTAATGCACCGTTTGATGTTTCCTGTATAAAAATAAGTATTTAGTGACCATTCTAAGGACGTGAATCATAACAAGTTGCAACAAGTACCTAGATAAACGTCGCATTTGTTTCTCTCAAACAAATTAAGACAAATAGCATCAATTTTGAAAGAAATTATTCCACGCACTTCTTCCTAATTTCCGCCATTAAAGTCTAAGAGCTATAACAGCGATCCATACTTTTATTTCATCGCCTGACACAGGAACAAGGGCTTTCTTCGGAAATGCAAAAACACCAAAGTGCCCATTACAATCTCGAATACATCAAAACAGACACCTCCCCTTTCTTTAATGGCTCTTTGCGACCATGAAAACAGGAGCATCAAAATCACATTCCCAGCCTATAAAAAGGCACCGGGCATTTAAGGCACCCGCTTATTTGAAAATGCAAAAGGCATTATTTGAAGTAACAGACAACAACCCGAAAGTTATTGCCTCAAATAAAGGAGAGTGCTTTTATGGTCGCGGCTCCTTCTGCCATGGACTCCACAAGACCAGAATACCACAGCACAAATGCAGGAAGGAAGATCGTTTCACGTGATGACCGCTCCGTCAGCGATTTTTGCCGTAGTGAATTCATTCATCTTTTTTTCGGGAAAATTGGACGTCGATGTGTGTCTGGGGGCATTGCTCCAGTGGCTGGAACGCAGCCCAGTCTCTAGGCCGGCGTCAGAGAGGACATAAATTTTTACTGCCATTTCGCATTTGAGGGAGCGTTTGCTTCCATGCATTCGTCGTTTATGTGTCGCATTGCTCCGTCACTTCTTCCGTGACATTGTGTATACAGTCATTGCTCCTCTACCGCTGAGGAAATTAAAGGTGGAATAACAGAAATGCCCGACTGTAAAGATTGGGGATGGTGAATGGATGTGCTCTAGTAGGGTTGGGGGAAGATGCCGATGGGGACTCCAACTCTAGTTGCAAAGATTTCACTTCAATGTTCGTCAGCTTGGCCAAATATGGTTCTTGAGCCATAAAACCCCCAAACAACCAATGTTCTCTGTCGTATACTTCACAGAATTAGTTTTGCAAACTGAATCTTAGAAACTCGGTGCTTTCGATAAAAACTTTTACGTAAGAACAATACAAAATTACCTGTTTATAAACTCTTGTTATTGGTAAAAAGCAAAACTTCAAAACAGCGTCTAATAACGATTGAAAACTACTAATTCTTCTAAAATTCTGCTACCCAATAAAAAAAAATCGTCAATGACCATTTTGGAGGAATAAGACGTCCACCATGATCAGGACAATTTGTTCCTTTCTTATTCAATATATTTATACACTACGTTTTCTTCGTGCATGTTATTTCTACCGACTAATTTGAGTTTTATGGCCCAAGGCCATTTTTGGCCAAACAACATCAAGTAGATGGACTTACATACATAAGGAAACCTTTACTAACACCGAAGAGGGAAATACACCTCGGGAGGAATCGAACTACGCCACCTACAACTCACAGGTTGCGTAATGGGTAAAACCCTTGAGCCACTCTAAAAATATTGTTTTAGGCAAACACAGCTTCTTCAACGTTCCATTTGTAATAAAGTTAATGCACCGTTTGGGGGATGTTTTCAAAAGAGGAAAATGCGAGTTTAAGTATGTTGTTCTAGAATAGTGTTACCACCACTTTTTTAACAAAGCCTTTCCAGGCAGCGTGTTAAGGCGGGATATCACTGCGTCTAGCTACTAATTTTTGTCTACTTTTTTTTATCTTTATGAGTCGTTGTTTTTAAGTTTTGCATTTCTTAGAACTGATTCGACTAAGGTTTTCATCTTTTTAACTACCTTCTCGAGAAAAACTAGACAAATTGTTTAACTGATGAAAAATTATCAAAACTATTTGTCATGGAGACCTCCACAAGCTTTTCTCTAGCTTTTATCGAAGTATTTTCTAGACTTGGTAGAGTAAGGTTCTAGTTTTTGTGGATTATGAACTGGTCCGTAGGAGGTCTTTGTGAATCTGCTCGATTACAAGATGACTAGCACAGAAAATCTACACTTAGTTCCCCTTTATATGCATGTCTGATTTCATGGTCTTATAGACTATCCTTTCCAATAATTATAGGTTATTCTTCCCAATAATTCTAGTAAACGCCAATAGAAGCTCTGGCACCTGGTCCCTATTGAGTTTTACCCGTTTGAATACATTTAACCAGAACGCATTTAAACTAATTCTCTACTCCAGATTAATTTACCAATTTAGTATCAACCGAACCGATTAGTGCCCCATGCTAACACGGTGAATGGAATTAATCGCTTTCGAGACACAGAGCTTCCAGAGTTTTTCCCTTGAGGTCTTAGATAAAGTTGGCCCGTGTTGACGCGTCGTCGACTTAAAAATGCTAGTAACACTCCAAGCAGCTAATACTTCAGTATATACTTGGTATTTAATCCCTATATGGATGTTACTTGTTTGGATGAGTGTGAAAAGAAATGCCTAACCTTTTGATCACGATTCACAACTAGAGTTCAGCTCGAAGCTTTCTTTGATTGATTGCCCTTGAGCGATGAACCTGATTGAGCTCATAAATGATTTCTGAACGGATGTTAATAGCTAAATACTCTTGGATTCGATCACAACGAGAAGAACCGAGAAATATCGACGCGAGTTTCATTACATTTCACATTGACCGCCTCCTGTATATTTATTGGTAATACATTAATACTTGCGTATATCGCTTTTCATTTCTACAACGTTCGGTCACATTTTGGGACGCACTTTTCGTTGTTTCTAAACGCTTTGGTTTTAACCTCCCTTTTAAGTGGTTTCAACGAGATTTCTCTTCCATCACTGACCAATTTTGCTGATGACGAGACATCTCGTCATAAAGATGTTGCCAATTTTTTGAAGATGAAGAGATCAAGATCTGGTCAGTTTTCTTCTAATGACGAGATATCTCGTCTAACAAGATCTGGTCAGTTTTGCTAATGACAAGATACATCGTCGAGACCACCACCACCAGGAGAGTTAAGCTGGCCGGTCCTTTTTTTCTGGACTACATACAGGAGCATGTCCATCACAACTCAGGAACGTTTCTGACCATCCAACCACCAGTCGGATTAACTGGTCCACGGATTTAACGGGAACACATCGGAGAATTTCAGTGACCGAGATCGTTCCAGCGAATCTCGGACTTTTCCAGGGCATATTTTCCGAACCTTGGACTTCACTCGAGGATTGAAAAATCTTTCCTAACATGCTACCTCATTCCACGCAACTTGATATAGCCTCTAAGTTCGACATCGACCCATGTAGAGATCGAACTCACAACCGAGCACTCGTCAAGTGTTCTAACCACTGGCCACTAAGAGGCAACGTTTTACAGCATGCAATTCTACCTAAAAACATTGTTTTCAAAGCCTATTCACACATATTGAGCAGATACTTTGCAGGAGACCCTCTGGAATTCCATAACGTAGCCAAAAAAAGTGTTCCTCTCAGTTACTATTATTGTTGTTAGAATGCTACCGATAAAAAGTTCTTCCGGTTCCAGACACCTTCACGCAATTTGCAGCTCCCAGGAGAGAGCAAATTTCAACCAATCGATGTCCATAAAATTTTCATACTCACCAGAACAAAGGAGGAAGAAATCCTTTTAATAGTATATATTTCTCATTCTTTTTTGGGCTTAGACGATAACTCCATTGGCCGTTCTCGCGTCGCCCTATGAATTCTTCATTGGGGTAGCGCACCGAGAGTGATGCCAACGGCTACAAGGAAGGGAAGTGAGATGAGATTGATTGGGGGCTGTGCGACGCCTCCAAACGAATAAATCGAGTGTACTGTCTCGTGTTCCAGAACGGAGGCCTAACGCAGGTAGCTGTGAATATTTCATTAAATTGAAAAGAATGAAACTCAAAGAATACAGGTACAGCGAATATATTGCTTTTGTTGTAGGCGATCCTCTGACGTAATTCGGGGCGGTAGTCCCAGAATGCTTGTCGTAAAATGGTGCTACAAATCATACTTTCATGCAAGATAATACTACAAAAGGAAGTAAATTCTTTCTTTTCGTTTCGGTGCTTATTACCTGTACCACTTTTATCTATATTTTTATACTTTGAATTATTTATTGAAATTCTTGGGGAATGGGTAGTTGGTGTAAATAAAGCTCAGAAGGATTACTGGAAGTAGATGTTTTATGGTAACATTGAGAAATATATCTTTTATGGATCTAGGATAATTTTCAGTTGCCAGCTTAGGCGTTTGATCCAGTCCATGGAAGAGAAAAAGAGTTATTTTCTTTCAGAAGAAGCGATAGGGAACCTAAAACGAGGATCTTCGAACTTTATGCTCTTGGCAATTTAACTTTTGTTTCTTGATTTCTTAAAGTAGTTTTCGCACATACAAATAGGATGCACTTGCAATCCAAACTGAAAGCGATTCACAAGGAAAAGACATCAGAAAACAGATTCCAGAGATTGTATCAGAGAATGTGATTGGTATTTCTATGCTAGTACTTGAAGATGCTTCGTCGCAATATGAGACAACATTATGAATAATTGACGGAATTTGAGAGAAGAGAGAGAGAATTATTGGATTGAGAGAGAAAACGGTTTGTCGTATCTTGATATCGATTTACGCGTTGGGCGAAACTCTGGTACTATTATGTGTACTTGGTGACATTGGACAGAAGAAGGTGCTACGCATTAACGTGAGGGATCTAAAACACCTATGGCTACGTCAGTATAAGAAGATAGGCGTTCGCCACGCAAGGAAGGTGACGAATCATACAGAGATATCCACAACGTTAGCACAACAATGGAGGATGGTGACACACTAGGTGATATCTGCCTGGGCTTGTAGATCGGCATTCGTTACTACGACTTCTTTTAACTCTATACCATAGACATCAGATGCTTCAATAGTGCCAACAACGAAGACACCAAAACGCTTAATGGGTAGGTAGTTAAAGTCAAACTGGGATAACACAACGAACTATTGGCGACGGTCCGGGATCAAACCCGAAGATCCGATGACCTCGTCATTTTGAATCACGGTCAGATGACGAGATCAACACCTGAGCTGACACCCCACTCTGTAAACTTCCACACCACATGCCAACGTGAGGAGATTTGACGCCACGACAGATTTAACTGCACCAGCCCCTGCATACACGACGGTCTTTGGTTGGAACGAGTTTCGAACTCACAACCCTCCGATTACTAATCCGTTAATCTTCCAACTGGGCTACTGCAGTCACGCTGAATGGGTATACGCTAAAATTTTTAAAAACTTCGATACCCAAATAAAATGCCCAAATTGATTTGGTGGTAAACTATTTGTAATCTCTATAAATTGGATATTTGTTTGATTTTTAAGTAACTCTTGATATAAAATTACATTGCAGCTTTT